>CM072995.1:24147864-26647864 GCA_037038555.1 Rhynchonycteris naso
CTTGGTGTGTCAAAATTTGCAAAAAACCAAGCACAACTCAGGTGGCATGTCACTTCAAGAAAAACGACCTAACTGGAAGGCCCATAACTAGACGCTCTGTGCCGGAGTTCTGTTTTGGCCTACAGACCTCTGGCACAGAGTGTCTATACTACAGCAAATGTTTTATTCTCGGCTACTGCACCTGGCCCTGCAGGAGCCAAGGATGAAACGTCCTTCTCAGCATGCAGACCCATACTTCTCTGGTATGCGGCCGCGTGTCATGGAAAATGACTACAGCACTGACGCGTGTCATAGGTTCGCCATCATGGACATGGGTTTAAATCAGTGGTTCTTAACCTGGGTTCTATCGAACCCTAGGGGTTCGATGAGTTGGTCTCAGGTTTGGAGAAGCCTCTGCCGCAGAGGCCAGAATAAAGTAATACCATAATTTGTTGTGAGTTCATGCACTTTGTTGGTTTTGTTCTTTGAGCAAGGTGATGCTCATGCACGGCTCATTTTGTGCACCATTAAAAAAACATATACCTATGTCTTGAATTTGAAAAAAAAATCATATTTTATTTATCACTAAAGAAGGGTTTGGTGAATGCACATATGAAACTGGTGGGTTTGGTACCTCAAAAAAGGTTAAGAACCACTGGTTTAGATGCCAGGTTTTCAAAACTTATTTTTATTATAAAATGATAATATATAAAAATATACAAAAAATCTGCAGTTTATTTTAAGATGAATTATAATTGAGTGTATGGCTCTGGCCGGTTGACTCAGTGGTAGGGCATCGGCCTGGTGTGTGGAAGTCCTGGATTTGATTCCTGGTCAGAAAACACAGGAGAAGTAACCACCTGCTTCTCTACCCCTACCCTTTCTCACTTTTTTCTCCTCCCACAGCCATGGCTTGATTGGTTCAAGCAAATTGGCCTCGGGCACTGAGGATGGCTCTGTGGCCTCTGCCTCAGGTGCTAAAATATGGCTTCATTGCTGAGCAATGAAACAATGACCCCAGGTAGGCAGAGCATCTCCCTCTAGTGGCTTTCCAGCTGGATCCTGGTTGAGGCACAGGCAGGAGTCTGTCTCTTTGCCTCCCCTCCTCGCACTAATATATATATATGTATGTATATATAATTTAGTGTAAGTATAATAATTACTTTTTAATTATAATTAATCATAAAAATAAATTATATTGACCTCAAATTTGTATCCCTCTCCATATCTAGTGGCATCAGAAGATTTGCAGTATACTCCCAAATCCCTCTGGAAGGAACTGTCCTCAGAACATGAAGGTCTAGAGGAATTAATAAATAAGGAAGTGCATCCTTTCTCTCAGGGAATTTTGATCTTTTCAAGAAGCTGGGCTGTGGACTTGAACTTGCCAAAGAAACAAGAAGTCATCTGTGATGCTCTGCTGGTCACCCAGAACAGCCTCCCCATTCTCTATACCATTCTCAGGGAGCAGGATGTGCACGGGCAGTTTTACTGTACCCGCACTGCCTTTAATTTGAAGCAGAAGCTGGTGAACATGGGGGGCTACACCGGAAAGCTCTGTGTCATGACCAAGGTCCTCATTTTGAGTCCAAAGAGCAATGTGGAGTCCTTTGAAGGCTCAACTGCTCTGATCGATTACCCTGAGTCCTATTACCTCACAGACACCCAGCAGATGGAAGCCTTACTGCAGTCTCTCGTGATTATCCTGCTCAGCTTCAGGTCTTTTCTGAGTGATGAGGTTGGCTGTGAGATTTTAAATCTGCTCACAGCCCAACAGTATGAGATCTTGTCAAAAAACCTCCACAAGACCAGAGAATTGTTTATCCATGGTTTACCTGGCTCAGGGAAGACAGTCATAGCCATGAAGATCATGGAGAAGATCAAGAATACGTTTGGTTGTGAGAAAAATGAAATTCTCTATGTTTGTGAGAACCAGCCTCTGAGGGACTTAATCAGGTAAGTAGTTGGATCTTGTCACGGAATGACGTTCAGTGTGAATTCAACCCATACTTCCCTCTACTGTACTCACTTTGTTCCTTCAGAGTAGGATGGTCAAATGAGCTGTAACAACAGTCCTATATTTATAGGATTATGCTAGAGTAATTTTCCTCCTTTATATATGTATTTGGAGAAAGCCTGAGCATGTCATTTTAATTTTTACAGTAATAAAAAGATCTGCCGTGCAGTGACCCGGAAGACCTTCATGAGTGACACTGACTTTGGAAAGATTCAACACATTGTCATCGATGAAGCTCAGAATTTCCGCAGTGAAGATGGGGACTGGTATAAGAAGGCAAAAGCCATCACTCAGAGATGCAGAGGTTGCCCAGGAATTCTCTGGATCTTTCTGGACTATTTCCAGACTAGCCATGGGAGGCGCAGTGGCCTCCCCCGTTTCTCAGACCAGTATCCAAGAGAAAAGCTCATCAGAGTGGTCCGCAATGCAGAAGAAATAGCCAAATGTGTACAAAAAATAATGCAGAAGGTCAGAATATATCCACCACATAACATCCCTTCTGAGTGTTTAGAGATACTCCACGAAGCTGAATGGTCTCAGGATGTTCCAGGCTACTGTAAGATTAAGGTATATTGCCAATTGGAGCAGATAGTGGTTCGTATAACAAAGAAATGCCAGTTTCTCTTGAGGAATGGTTATTCCTGCAAGGATATTGCTGTGCTTTGCAGCAATGCAGATGATGTAAACATATATAAACCTGAGCTTGAAAGAGCAATGAGGAAGAGAACACATTCTCAGCTCAGTGAGGAATCTGATCTGTTAGTACGGACTGAAAATGCATCAGATATTATGGGCAATCACATCGTGTTGGACAGTGTCCGTAGATTTTCAGGCCTGGAAAGAAACATTGTGTTTGGGATCAATCCAAGGGCAGCTGAGCCAGCTATTTTCTACAATCTTCTACTCTGTCTGGCTTCCAGGGCGAGGAAACAGTTATATATTCTGATGCTTAACAACTGACAGGCCTCAACCCAAGAAGAGTTGATAGAGATAAAACATTAACCTCTGTCCCTGCAGTTTCAGAAAAGGAATGCATCATGAAAGCATTATTTTGAACAATGGATCCTAGTAAGCTAACTGACTTCAGCATTGTTGCTATATTCTGTGAAATGAAATTCTAACAAGTCTATTTCTAATTGATTCTATTAATTAATGCATTTTTACCTTGCTATTTACATTTATATAGACATTCAATTTTTTAAAACTTAAAAGTAAGTTTTATTTGCAAATCCAGAAGAGAATTGACACTTTTTTCTTAGTCCACACTTGGAACAGCAATAAAACATGACTGCGGGCATTTTTTTTTTAAGTGTTCAGTAATCTGTGGCTCTTTAATTTAACAAAGCATTGGACCGTTAACCTGTGAGCTGATTTTATGGTGAATAGTCCCACCATGCCCAATTTCAAGCTGCCGATGTGACATCAAGAAGCTCCCTACACCCCTGGAAATTTAGCTGGTGGTTCTTGGGAGCCAGCATAAGCCACCTCCAGCTATTTGCTACAACTGAAGCCATTCCAGAAAAATTTGGTGTTGCTTTTTGTCAACCACAATATGTTCAGAAAGAGAAATCACTTAGAACAATGGAACACTAAATTTTTATTAAATTACTTAACTGTTTTTACATTGATATTTACATGCATTATATGCTGGTCAAAGGTAGTACATACCTTTTTACTGACTCAGTTTTGAAAGGTAACTTTTTCCAGAAGAAAACCTTTATGACAGTCATTCTTCTAAAGACTAATTTCTAAAATGATTTAATATATTGTGGACAAAATCAGCAAAAGAATAAGGCTCACCAGAAAAATATGGCCATGCAGTAGAGGAGTGATGCCACACAACATTTCAACATGAAGTTTGAAAAAATATGAAGCAATGGCAACTACAGGAAAATATCCCGTATAAGAAATAAAGAGGCACAGATAACACAGTGCGACAAAAGAAAGGTGTGAAATGTGCTCTAACCCAATCCAGAGAACTACCCAACATAATGTCAGAAGTGAAAGCTAGATTACAAGAGGCATGAGGATAATCAGCACAATAGAAAACAGAACAACAAATCTTAAAGTAAAAATGGGAAGAGCCCTAAAAGGTAACTAAAGAAATTTTTTAAAGATTCGAGAGAAGGAGATACAGATGAAGATAAGGAATGGATTTTCAATGTATATATAATTGGAGTCCCTCAAAGAGTAATTTGAAGGAGTAAAACAAAAAATATTTAAAATGAGAATTTAATAAAATGTGTGAAATTAAAGGACACCTACCATGTGACTTGAAACTGAAACACTGGGTTGTCAACGCTGAGACATAGCCCAGTATGCTTGTTGGATTATAAAGATTGTGAATCCGTTGGTGGCCACAAAAAAAAAGATAGAGTCACTTCCAAAAATTATCAGGCTCTAGTCATATAAGTCGGTTGGTTAGAGCATTGTCCTGAAGTACAGAAGTTTCGTTTTGATCCCTGGTCAGGGTACATATAGGAACAGATCAATGTTCCTGTTTCTCTCTCTCTTCCTCTCTCACTAAAATCAGTCAATAAATAAAAATATATTTTAAAAATAGTATCAAGCCCTGCCTGACCAGGCGGTGGCGCAGTGGATAGAGCGTCGGACTGGGATGCAGAAGACCCAGGTTCGAGACCCCGAGGTTGCCAGCTTGAGCGCGGGCCCATCTGGCTTGAGCAAAAGCTCGTCAGCTTGGACCCAAGGTCGCTGGCTCCAGCAAGGAGTTGCTCTGTCTGCTGAAGGCCCGCGGTCAAGGCACATGTGAGAAAGCAATCAATGAACAGCGATGGTGTCGCAACAGCAACGAAAAACTAATGATTGATGCTTCTCATCTTTCTCCATTCCTGTCTTTCTGTCCCTATCTATCCCTCTGTCTGACTCTCTCTCTGTCCCTGTAAAAAAAAAAAAATCCCTTGCCTGAAATTCCTAAGCTAAAAACAATGCCACTCCTTGCCCAGCCAAAGATGAAGCAGAAAGGTAATATTTCTAGGGGAAAAAAAAAAAGTATCAGGCCCTGGCCGGTTGGCTCAGAGGTAGAGCATCTGTCCGTTGTGTGGAAGTCCCTGGTTTGATTTTCAGTCAGGGCTCACAGGAAAAGCGCCCATCTGCTTCTCCACTCTTCCCCCTCTCCTTTCTATTTCTCTCTTCCCTTTCTGCAGCCAAGGCTCCATGGGAGCTAAGTTGTCCCAGGTACTGAGGATGACTCCGTGGCCTCCGTGTCACGTGCTAGAATGGCTCCAGTTGCAGCGGAGCAACGCCCCTGGTTGGCTGAGCATTACCCCCTGGTGGGCATCCCAGTTGGATCCGAGTCGGGCACATGCAGCAGTCTGTCTGCCCCCCCACCCCTACTTCTCACTTTGGAAAAATACAAAAAATAAAAAAAGTATCAGGTTGGCAATGATGTCAGAAGATTATTTTGTGCCTGAAAAGAGTGGAGCTACATCAACAAAAGAGCCCTGATAGGAACTGAAAGCTTTTAATGCAGCCCCTCTGTCCATTAAGAGTGAAGAATGAGACAGTTTTGTATCTGTAAAAACTCAGGGAAGACCAATCCTGTGAATTGTTCCTGAGGAACTTAGAGAATGAATTTCAACCAAGATGTGATCGAAGAAACAGGGGCACAAAGATTGTCAGTGAACATTGACTATAATGAACTGTAGATCTAAGATCAAAACCTGTTGGAGGTAAGGGTGACAAAACAATATGTAAATGCTATATACTGTGACAATAAAGAAGTTGCACTTGGATGGATGGACACAAGGAGAAGAGAAGGCGGAAAGCTTCCTTACTGCATCATTGGTTCTGACAGAATGGTTACCATTTTAAACTGGTAAATCTATTTGCAGAAAATAAGTACTTTTAAAAGTATGAAGATAAACACTAAAAAACATGCTACTATTAAATTGGATGGTAGAGGAGAGGGAAGTGATGGGGAGGGAACATTTACAAGATAACTTTATTAAGGCTTATGGTAGGGAACTTTCTAAAGATGAAGCTAAGAGTTATATATATATGTAAACAATTGCTTGCCCATTCTATTTTATCCCATAAATTCTCTCTTGTCTTTTATAGTCTTCTTCTATATCAAGATTTTGTTCAGTTCCCAGTCAAAGTGATACAGATTATGTTTTTATCTGTGTCTTTTAACCCTCCGCCCCCATATGCTTTGACCTTCTACCTCTGGTTTAGGCTGCTAATGTCTCTCAATATTTATTCTTTCCCTTTTCTATACTAACAGACACTTTAGGAAAGCACATCATAGTCTGAAATTTTAAAATGCTATTTTTCTGCCTCCCTTGCAGATGATTATGGCTATATGACCAAACACTGGCCAAAGCTAGGTGAGCAGAAGTGCTGTGTTTAATACTCAGGTGTCCTTAACCAGGGCTTCTTGATAGGCCTGTTTTTAGAGAAATGTCTTTTCCATCAGCCAATTCAGTTGGGCAAGAGCATATTATGAAGTGCCCCTGGGAATCCCGAAGGCTCTTCACATGGTTCTTTTTGACCTACAGTGTAGCAGCAAACAAATTTCCCCTTCATAAATGGTGTGGTACTGTGATTTTAGGAAATATTTCCTTAAAAAGGTTATTAAATGTAGTTACAAGAAGGTTTACTCCCACTCCCATCCCCTAGGTTCTCAGACTGGTCCACCCTGGCACATACTGCATCCTATAGGGAGGAACCCCAGCCTTGTTGGTGCTGCCTCCTGGCTGAGGCTAAAAACAGGCCCGCTTGCCTGACCAGGCGGTGGCGCAGTGGATAGAGCGTCGGACTGGGATGCGGAAGACCCAGGTTCGAGACCCTAAGCTTGCCAGCTTGGACCCAAGGTCACTGGCTCCAGCAAGGGGTGGCTCGGTCTGCTGAAGGCCCGCGGTCAAGGCACATGTGAGAAAGCAGTCAATGAACAACTATGGTGTCGCAACAGCAACGAAAAAGTAGTGATTGATGCTTCACACCTCTCTGTTCCTGTCTGTCTGTCCCTATCTATCCCTCTCTCTGACTCTCTCTCTGTCCCTGTAAAAATAAATAAATAAAAACAGGCCCTTCATGCTATAAAACGCCAGCTGATTCTGAGTGATGGGCACATGGTAAAAGCGGAAACTTCTCTGGGTGTGAGCTCAATGCTGTACCATTGGGATATACTGTTGTAGGATGAATTTCTTTATCCAAGAATGCAAGGTTTGATTTAACATGTGGAAATAGATTAATGTAATTCACCGGATTCAAGATTACAGAAGAAAATGATATAACTGTCTCAATAAATAAAAAGAATTTGATGTTATTTGACATGCATCCAAAATACAAACACAGCAAACTATACTTAATGGTAAAATGTTGAGAGCTTGCCTTTGAGAGATTGGGGTGTGGAGAGATTAAGGGATCTAGGCAGGAAAATTAGGGTTCATTCTTGCAAATTCCACAATAAAATGGTAATCACTTTGACTTCTGTGTTGACCTTTGTGTAGAGTAGGTCTTGGTGTGGGGATGGAAACAGAGAATAGTAATGCTCCCAATCCCAGGGCCTTGGCCAAGGGAGACACAGTAGAAAGGAGAAAATGGAACTAGGTGGGCACTGGTGCCCCTAGGTTACCAGCTGCTTCAGCCCTTTGATTCCCCCACACCAGGTACAAGGAGGCCAGCCAAGAGGACCCCCAGCTCGCATCCACACCCACGTGGGCTCTGTTAGGCCAGTGAAGAAGGCCTGGTTTGAGGAAAGGCCTATGGTTAGGGAAAGAAGAGGTAAGAATAGGAGGAGGACAGCGCAGGGGGAGGGACAGAGAAAGAAGAGCTAGGCGGGTAGGAGGGGGGAGGTCAGGGGGAGAAGGGAAGCAGGGGGGAGGGGCAGAAATACCCCAACGTGCAGTTTCATTTCCTCCAAACCTAAGCCCAGGGCCTGCCCACTTCCGGATTTCACCCGAGCCGACCCCACCGATAGGTGGGGTCTAATCATTCCAATCCTGTCTTCGAGGGACAAGTGGGAGAGCAGTGGAGAAATTCTGCTTTTCCCTCATTTCGGGGCGGGCTGCCCCGTTCATGGAGAGGACGCCGGCAGCCTCGGATCGGACATCACAGCTCGTGGGGTTGGTGACTGCGGAAAGACCTGGGGTTCACCCGGGGCCGCGGCGCCCAAGAGCGCTGGAGCTGTTTTCTTTCTAATTCCCTTTATTCACTTTGTCCTAACTTCTGGCTAGCTAGCTAAATAAATAAAAATACCTAACATCAACAACAACAAAAAAAACACAGTAAATGTAACACCAGGCACAGGAGGTAGCCAGGATGTCCTCTCCGACCCAGGGAGACCCCACTCCACTCTAGGCTCGGTGGCCGAGAGCGTGGGTCGCCTGCCCCGGGGTCTCTAAGACGCGGGGATGTAAGGGGCATCGCGGCGCCTCCTAAGCCTAGAGGTTCGAGGCATCGGGCAAGTTGGCTCTCGCAGGAAGATTCTGTACTCGGGATTGTCCCGGCTCCTATGCCTGGCTCCCCATAGCCCCCCCCCCCCGCTTCTCCCCATCCCCGGGGGGCCTCCTGTGGTCCTCATTTTTCCCCGCACGAGGAGAGTGGCAGGAATAGAGTGCGTTCCCCACCAGACTGCTCTTCCAGAGCTTTCCTCTCCCGTCGGGGAATCTCGGCTTGTTAGCCGGTTTGTTAGCTGGAGATTCAATAAAAACGTCTAGGGAACCCACAAACCACAGACTGTGGGTTCCCCGTAGGTGGGGAGCGCAGGGTGGTATACTTTCCTGGGGCTGGGCCAGAAGGCACGGAGTAGGTCACTGGGAGCCAGAGCGGAGTTCCAGGGTGTCTAAGGCAGGTGCTGTACAATCATTTTAGTTGTTTTTGGATGAGTCCTGAGGTTGGGGTCTATCTGTTAGGCCAATGTCCTGAGTTGCCAAGAGTTCCCAGGATCTGTGGGCTCTTGGACACCTACTGGAAAACGTGTCACCACGATATCTAATCCAGTTGTAGGAGCCAGAGAAACAACTGAACTCAATTCTTGGCAGGAGGGAAGACGAGAACCCTGCCCCCAAGTTCTGTAACATGCAGGCCTCACTGACCTCAGCCCCCTGAGTTCCAGCCCATCCTCCATTCCCGCACTGATCTTTAAGGGTCCTTGTGTATTCCCGTTTCCCACACTAGTTCATAGCCTCCACAACCTAAATCCCTTTTCAAGTCTTATAGTATTTTTTGTGGTTGACGAGCGTGAAGATTTGTGGAGGAAACCAGCTAGGAACTTTAAGGCTCCAAGTTCACTGTGAGGGCAGTGAGGTGTCAGTTCGCCTTACAAGTAGAGCTATGTTCCAGATAATTGCCCACTTTAGGCTGCATCCAGCCACAGCTGTGGAAAGGATGGGCTGAGCACCCCAAGCTCGCCTCCAGAGCCCGTGTTCTACTGGCGTCCCAAAGCTAGACCTCCTAGGTCCCCATTGTTTGACTCATATTTTGAGATGTGATTCTTCTTGCTGTGATGGGTGGGGGAATCAAAAGAGAAATTCTCTAATTCCCAGGCATGTGTTCCACAGCAGAGCCTCCAGGAAGGACTGAGGGAGGAGCTAGTGCTTGGCAGGACTTATTTTATCAGCTGATAGTAAAGGTTTATCTGTCATGTCAGGGAAAGAGAATTGACTTCCCTTCATGGTAGAGGTGGGTACTTCCTGTGTCCCTACCAACAAGGATGATATACATAGCCACACCACATGCACTAAAATAGCTCAGTTGCCAAGCAATGGAGCAGTGACCCAGCGGACCAGAGCATCACCTGGTAGGGGTGCATGTAAGAGTTAGTCTCTGCCTCCTACCTCTTACAAAGAAACAAACAAATAAATAAATAAGAAGAGTGGCCATGAAAAGAAACAGAAAATTCTGGCCTCACTATATAATTCTTGTCTCTATCCCAACCCCAAAAGTCATACTAAAAGAAAAAGAATTAATTAACAAAAATCTTAAATTTTTATGAAACATGAATTTAAAGTGAAGCAGCTAAGGAGAGTGGATCTTTCTGGTAAATGTCAAGAAAAACACTGAAAAGGAGTAGCCTCCAATGTTCCCTGAAGGCACTTGTCACTTCACAGACACTGATTCAGAAAGTGTGCAAGGGAACACCTGACATGCTTTAAAAAAAAATTTTTTTATTTTTATTTTTTACAGGAATAGAGTCAGAGAGAGGGATAGACAGAAACGAAGAGAGATGAGAAGCATCAATCATTAGTTTCTCGTTGCCATTGTGACACCATAGTTGTTCATTGATTGCTTTCTCACATGTGCCTTGACCGTGGGCCTTCAGCAGACAGAGCAACCCCTTGCTGGAGCCAGCGGCCTTGGGTCCAAGCTGACGAGCTTTTGCTCAAGCCAGATGGGCCCGCACTCAAGCTGGTGACCTCAGGGTCTCGAACCTGGGTCTTCCACATCCCAGTCCAACGCTCTATCCACTGTGCCACCGCCTGGTCAGGCCTGACATGCTTTATATCTAACAAGGTCCCAGGTAATGTCAGAGCTGTTGGCCTACAGAGCTCACTTTGAGTAGCAGGGTCTAGAATAATTTCTTTCCTCTAAAATATGGATGAGTCGCAGATGTGCTGATTCAGAATCTTCATTGTATAAAGGTCCCCAGGTGATTTATATGAACCTTGGAGATGTGCTGGCTAGATGCTGCCCTTCCTGGATCTATCCTGTTAATGTAGGGTCTGAGTCAGAGGTCCTGGTAGGAGACACAAGGCACATTTAAATGGGTAATTAGTGAAGAGGTCTGTAAGGTACCAGTGCAAGCTAGAGCCCGAGTGCCTACACAGTAGCTATGCCAAAGGACATGACCTGGAAGTGGGAGCGCTTGGGCTGTTGCTCCCATAGTTATATAACCTGCTGCCTTATATATAGTTTACTCTAGGAGAAGGAGGAGGCATATGCAGGAATCCTTCTGCACTGTACAAAACTGACCTTGAACAATAAAGTGTGCTGAAGCTTCTGTAACCCTTTCTCCCCGCACCCTTACCCCCCATGTCAGCTCTGTGTGTGTTCATTAACCTCAGCATCACACCTCCCAAGGGGCCCCAGGACCCCGACAAGGTCAAAAGGGTCTATTTGAAAAGATGTGAACAGGGGGTAGGAAAGCCATAGAAGACAGCGTACAACATGGAGCTATTGAGGGACTGGCAGTCCTGGTGAGGGGAGGCAGCATTACTGGAACCAGGAGACTAAGACCCCTGTCAAGCAGCTGCTTCACAGGATCCTAAGTCATGGAACAGGACATAGCTGGCCTGCACAGAGCCTGTATCACCTGCAAGGGGAGAGCCAGAAGGAAAACTCACCTCGCTTCAGTCTCCTTCCTTCTGCTAAGCTTCAACTATTGTCCCCATGAGCCAAATCAACCAGCATTCAGGTGCCAAGGAAGCCCACTGATTCATCGAGTCAACCTCCTGGGTTCCAGAACAGGGTGAAGAAGGATGGAGAGTAAGAGGGACAAACGGAAGATGTCTACCGCACACCCTCCCAAACAGAAACCATTCATTTGAAACTGAAAATATCTTGTACCACCGAGAGTGAGCCATAACTGAGACGATGTACTTTGGGTAATTATGATGCGTCAGTGCAAGTCTGTTAATTATAAAAAGAAAATACCCCTCTGGTGAGGGATGTTGATGGCAGAGGAAGCTGTGCATGTGTATATGCGACAGAAGGTCTATGGGAAATCTCTGTAACTTCCCATCAGTTTTGCTATGAACCTTAAATGGCTCTAAAAAATATGAAGTGTTGCCTGACCTGTGGTGGCGCAGTGGATAAAGCATCGACCTGGGAACACTGAGGTCGCCAGTTCAAAACCCTGCAATGGTCTGGCCAAGGCACATATGGGAGTTAATGCTTCCAGCTCCTCCCCCCTTTCTTTCTTTCTCTCTTTCTCTCACACTCTGTGTCTCCTCTCTAAAATGAATAAAAGAAAAAAGAAAAAAATATGAAGTGTTAAATAAATAGTAAATATAAAATTGGTTGCTATACAAAATTTAACTTCTTGAAAGAAAGGATTCTGCATCAGTTTGCTATTTATTATTATCCCTTGGTGTAATTATCCCCCCAAAGGTATAATAATAAAAGTATAATAAAATATAATAAAAGTTCTTATAGAAGTGCAGTTTCAGCATATTCCAGTGTACCATACCCCAAGACCTGTGGGGCCTTGGTTTGTCACCTACCTTCTGGCAAGCATGTATCTAAGACATACTTGATATACTTGCTCACCAGGGCTGATTAGTATAGTGTCATCCCTGCAGGGTATTAGAATAACCAAGCATCTTCCTATGCCAGGGCAGAGGTCATTTGAGTTGATGTAGTCCTAAAGAAAATAACACACCATCCTCCTGCCTGCAGCTGAAGTCAACGTGCTTCTGATTTCTTCTCTCCTGGAGTAGGGTAGGGAGGAAGGATGCTGGCAATTGCCCAGGGACAAATAGATTTGCTTTAGTAAATATTCCACATTTGGAATAGAAGTTGAAATTGTCATTATGACCTGATCATGTTTAAGAAAACATCACTGGCCTCAAACAGGTGGGTTAAGTTGGGATGTGATAGGAATTACTACTACCCCTATATTTTATAAATCAATGATTGTGGCATTAATCTCTGAAATTACCCCCATGGATGTGGTATTGCTCTATTTAAGGGGAGGGGGAGGAGTACAGTTCCAGGGTCTTATATTTAACCCTACCATAATAACTTGTCTCAACTTTATGGATCAGGAAACATATATGGGGATTCTACCAGTTTACTGATACTTATGACTATTATGCAGTGTCCGACTGGGGAAATAACCACAGGACAAGTGGTTGTCTGACTCAACTTCACACTATGCTGAACCAGGGTATCATTTCATGTCTCTGTGGATTACTGCCAGTTCAGAGCCAGAATCCAGTATCCCCTGGAAATCTGGGGTTATTAGAAATCACTAGTAAATGTCCACAGATTCCTCCGGGGAAGGATTGAGGGAAGATTCATGGAATGTGCTTGTAGCCATGTAACAGGATCTTTCTCCACCGGACCTGGTCTCTCCCTCAAAAAGCTAAAGGACTTTGGATTGGCTGGGCAGGAGGCTATGAGTCCCCACCATGGCTACTAAAGGTAGGTTTATGCCCAGCACAGCTAGAGTTTTCCTGCCTGTGTGTGTTAAGCAGCATCTCAATAGACTCCTCATCTATTTCATTTCCAGGAATGCCATGATCACCGCTACAGATCCTTGCTGGTCAGAACACTCTGATTGTTTTGTCAGACTCACCACCATTGCTGAATCCCATCACTTCCATGGAGATAAGGGAAGTCAATTCCAGGGCAACATTTCCTGCTGTCATTCCTGGCATCTGGAGAATAGCCACCAGAGAGCCTTGCAAGGTTGCTATTACCCAAGACCAGGAGCAGGGAGAAACAGGTGAGGCATCCAGGACACAATATTTAAGGAGGCACTCACTCTCAGGCTCGTGCAAGTGGAGGGCTGGCACCTGAGACTGAGCACCTCCTTCAACAATGCTCTGTGGCACCTACCTATTTGCCCTACCACCACCTCCCATCCCCACTCCAGCCCTGCTAGTGCTAGTACCCTCCTCACCAATGCATGGCCTAATTCCTTGGTGATGGGTACGTTGTCTGGGCTTGCTCAGGAATTATGGTTAGGTGGTGGTGTTGAAGCATGTTGCACATAATCACTGAATTTTTGTAAATCTTTGAGCTCCTTCTTCTAAAATGGTGCCACTCAAACTGTAATGTGTAATGTGCATATGAATCCCATGGAGATCTTGCTAAAATTTTAATTGCGATGGTCTGGGATGGAGCCTGATATTCTACATTGTTAAATAGCTCCCAGCGATGCTAATGCTGCTGGCCCAAGGTTGCATTTTACATACAGAGGCTCTAGCAAATGACAAGGAAATAAAGGCATTTCAAACTTATTAACTATTTTTATTTATTAAGTGAGAAAAGGGGAGATAGTGAGACAGACTCCTGCATGCACCCCAACCAAGATCCACCCAGGAATTCCCGACTTGGGCCGGTGCTAGAAACAACCAAGCTATATTTTCAAAATCTTTTTTTTTTTTTACAGGGACAGAGAGAGAGTCAGAGAGAGGGATAGATAGGGACAGACAGACAGGAACAGAGAGAGGTGAGAAGCATCAATCATTAGTTTTTTGTTGCCGTCGCAACACCTTAGTTGTTCATTGATTGCTTTCTCGCATGTGCCTTGACTGCGGGCCTTCAGCAGACTGAGCAACCCCTTGCTGGAGCCAGTGACCTTGGGTCCAAGCTGATAAGCTTTTTTTTTCTCAAGCCAGATGGGCCTGTGCTCAAACTGGTGAGCTCAGGGTCTCGAACCTGGGTCTTCCTCATCCCAGTCCGACTCTCTATCCACTGCGCCACTGCTTGGTCAGGCTCAAAATCTTTTTTTTTTTTTTTAATGTTTATTTTATTGACTTTAGAGAGAGGAGAGAGCAAGAGAGAGACAGGAACATTCTTTCCTGTATGTGCCCTGACCAAGGATTGAACCAGCAACTTCTGTGCTTCGGGATGATGCTCTAACCAACTGAGCTATCCAGAGAGGGCTCAACCAAGCTACTTTTAGCATCTGAGGCTGACACACTCCGACCTACCGAGCCATCCTCAGTGCCTGGAGCCAATGCTGGGACCAACTGAGTCACCGGAAGGGGGAGAGGTGGGGAGAGAAGCAGCTGGTTGCTTCTCATGTGTGTCCTGACTGAGAATTGAACCTGGGATGTCCATACGCTCGGCTAACACTCTACCCACTGAGCCATCCAGGACCTCAAACTCATTAACTATTGACCACTGCTGAGTCCAAGCATCAATTAGCCAAAATTAATTCGCTACATCTAGCATAATATTAATACCTTCCATTGTCAACACATTCAATCCCAGCTGAGTGTCTATGATTTTAGGCAGATCAAATCTTTTACTTCACCCTCCTTCATGGAACATCTTTAGTATACATTGCCATAGTAGCTCCCCAGGCTCTGCCAATATACATAGATGAGATGCTGAAACTCTTTTGCCTATGGGCTATCTCCTCTTGGAACAGGTCTTCACCTCTGGGCCACGTTGGGATCTAACTCTTATTATGGGGCTGGGGCTGAGTCTTGCGGAACATTAGCATCAGGTGCAATCATTCAGCTATCAAAATGCTTTTTGCCTGGGAAGGCTACTTTCCTTACACATGGTGTGCCTCCCTCTCTCAAGGTATTTAGGGGTCCAGAGTTCTCAACGCCTACCCAAACATCCTTATTTTGTGTCTCAGGGTCTCACTCCTTCCACACCAGTGCCCTTCCCTTAGTGCAAAAGATCTGGTGTGGTTGTAGGTTTCTGCACTGAATTCAGCAAGCCTAACAATCATGTCTTTGGCATGTCTGCCCTGCTACGACCCGGGGACCAGGGACTCTTCCCAAACTGTCATGGTCTTTGGGTTTTCCATGAGTCTTCTTAGCCGAATAGTTTTGCACATAATCTCAATTTTTTTCATTGTTTATACTTCCTAGGACAATCAGAAAGAGTTTACTCCACAATCTTTATAATTACTATTATTGCCATAGAAACTAAATGCCAGTCACACGATTTCCCAGTGCCTTGCCCTCCACCTTCAATTCATCCTATTCTGATAATGATGATGCCCATGTGTGTGTAAATATTATTAGGTAGCCTGAAAATACACCTGCCAAAGCCCTGATGGGTTTTGCTGCTGGGGAGAAGGGAGAGAAATTATATAGAAAACAGAAGAAAAACGAATTCAAATTTCCCTAAGCAATTTTATTTCTATTTTTTAATAGGTTGAAGCAAATATGAAAAGAAATAGCTCTTACAGATCCAGATAGCGAAGATTTACTACATACATATTCTTACCTTTTGTGTTTAAATTTTACCCCTCCTCACTCACCATACATCATTATTATCCCAGGTACAGGTTGATAGAAAACTAAGAAAGTAATCCATAAAACCATTACATCAATAAGTGAAAACACACACATATGGCAAATTCACATCAGTAAATACCCAAAATTATTACATTGTACCAAACCCAAAAGTCATAAAAAGCAAAATCTGTCTTTTTCTCATCTGGGTTCCCTCACATTCATTTGCCCTTCACTAGGGCCAAACACTATTATAAGTTTCTCAGTACACTTCCAAAGATATTGAATACATTTACAAGCACATCTCTGTATCAGTTCCAAAAGTCAAAGACAAGCATTGACTAGAACATTGATTTGCTCACCATACACTAAATCTTAAAGATGAGTCCACCTCAATACTTCATACTATTGATATACTATAAGTTAATCAGTTCAATCTATTGAGGGAGATATTTGCTATTTTGCACTCTTCTGCTATTAAAAATAAAGTCCAATTAACTGTCATTGTACACATTGAGCATATATGTGGAATAAAATCCAAAACAAAGAATTGCGAGTTAAAGGAATGCATGCCTGTAAAATTTTGATAGCTACTGCCAGATTGATAAAAGTTTTCCTACTTCATAGCAATGTACAAAAGTGCAATTTTCTGCCATCATTTGTTTAAACTTAATGATTTTGTCAATTAAGTGAAAAAGAGTGATATGTGGTTGTAGTAGTTTTTAGTTGACACTTCCATATCATGACTAAAAGATTCTATATATTTAGGAACTATTTTTAAATTTTCTTTTCTGGGTTCTTCTTCCTGTTCACATTTTTTGCCCATTTTTCTTTGGGGACCTTAGAAATTTTCTTTTTAATTTTTAGAAACTTGTTTAAAAATACAGAGTAAACTATTTGTTTATGACTTTCACTGCAAATTTTCTTTACTGTGTTATTTGTTTCTTGACCTATTTTCATGGTGTTTTTGCTACAAAGATAATTTTGTTTAAAATAGTCAATGTTTTCTTTCGTGGTTTCTGATTGGGGGCCATACTAAGCCTGAGATTATAAAAATAAATGTCCTACTTTTGTTTCATGTACTTCCATAATTCCATATTTTTATGTTTAAGTATTGAATCCACCTGGAATTTATTTTGGTGTCCAGTGTGATGTATGGCCCAAGCCTAATTTTTTGCAGATAGGTACCTAAGTCATTCAACATCATTTATCAAATAATCTATCTTTCCCCCACAAATGTGATTGCCACCTTTAGCATATGCTTTATTCCAACACATATTTGTATTTAGTTTTTGGCATTCTTGTCTGCTCCATTTACCTGCCACACAACAGAAACACATTGTTTTAATTATTGTAGCTTTATGTTTTAATATTTGGTAACGCTAATTACTCTCAGGTTTTTTCCCTTTATAGATTTTTCCTGGATATTCTTGCTCTTTCTCAATGAAGTTTAAAATTATTTTGATGCTTTGAGCTAAGATCTGTTAGATTTTTTGTTTGGGGGTTTTGTTTTGTTTTTTGTATTTTTCTGAAGTGAGAAGCAGAGAGGCAGAGAGACAGACTCCCTCATGCACCCAACCGGGACCCACCTGGCATGCCCACTAGGGGAGCGATGCTCTGCCCATCAGGGGCATTGCTTCATTGAAACTGGAGCCATTCTAATGCCTGAGGTGGAGGCCATGGAGCCATCCTCAGCGCACAGGGCCAACTTTTCTCCAATGGATCCTTGGCTGTGGGAGGAGAAGAGAGGGAGAAAGGAGAGGGGGAATGGTGGAGAAGCAGATGGGCGCTTCTCCTGTGTGCCCTGGCTGGGAATCGAACCCGGGACTTCCACACACTGGGCCAATGCTCTATCATTGAGCCAACTGGCCAGTGTAATCTATTGGTATTTTTATTAGATGACATTTAATTTATAGATTAACTTAGTGAAAATGGATATAATGTATTTATGATTGAGTCTTATTATCCAAAAATCACATTGTGCTTTTTATCTGTTCAAATTCCCTTTGATGCTCTTCAGTTTCACTTTACAGTTTTATTCATAAAAAAACTTATGTTTCTTGTTACAATTATTCTTTTTTACCTTTTTTGTTGTTGTTGGAATTACAATTAGTTTTTTTTCCTTCATTATATCCTCTAACTAGATATAGTTTGCATAGAGGAAGGCAATTGGATTATTTGGCAATTAACAAATAATATACATAGGTCACCTTAAGTTTTACTGATTAATTGTTCACCCTTCTCTCTTGAAACCAATACTTTCTTCTCAGTTCCTTTTTCTCTTACCAAAGTACCTTATTTAATAATTATTTCAGGGAATCCCAAGTTGTTACAGTCTGAAGTTTTACTTATTTTGCCCTCAACCTTGAATGATAGTTTGGGGAGCAAAGACTAGGCTCCAAGTCTCCAAGAAGAGCAGAGGTGTGCGTAAAAGATATTGGAAGGAATAACAGCTGGAAGTTTTCCAAATTTGTTGAAACTATCAACTCATAGATGCAAGAAGCTCTCAAGAACCTCAACCATAAGAATGTTGCTTAATTACCAAAGATCAACATAATCAAATTCCTTAAGTCAGTAATAAAGAAAAAAATCTTAAAAGCTATCAGAGAAAAAGGGTACATTATGTACAGAGGAACAAAGATGAGGGGAACAGCAGATTTATCATGGATAATGATACAAGGTAGAAGACATTGAAGTAGCATGTTTAACTTACTAAAAAAACAAAACTATCAACCTAGACCTCCACCCAGCACAACTATTATTTTTTAAAAAGGTGAAATACTTTTTTAATGCATTCAAAATCTAAATGAATTCAGCAGCAGACCAACAGTATTGAAAATGTTAAAGAAATTCCTTTGAGCAGAAAGGAAATCATGCAAGATAGAGATCTAGGTTTGCACAAAGGAATACAAACCACCAGAAATGGTACTGCACAGGTAAATATAAAGAATTTTTTTCATAGTATTTAAATCTCTTTAAAAGATAAGCAGCTGCTTAAAGCAAAAATAGTATCAACAATTATGGGATTTGAAACATATGTAGAAATAAAATATATCTCAACAATAGCACAAAGAAAGGAAGAGAAAAAAGGAAACACACTGTTGTAAAGTTCTTATACAATATATGAAGTGATGTAATATCACTTGGAAGTAGACTGCGATAAGTTTAAAGATATATACTGTGAACTTTAGGGCTACAGCTAAAATACAAACTGGAAAGTTATAACTAATAAGCCAATAAAGAAGATAAAATGTATTTGTTTAAAAATGCACAATTAAGTCAAAAGGATGCAGAAAGAGAGAACAAAAGGAACAAAGAAGAAGTGAAAAAAATAGGTTAGATGAAAACCCAAATATAGCAATAATAACATGAAAAATTGGGTAAAATATACAGGGGATCCTTCTATACTACTCAGTACTACCTTTGCAACTTCCTGTGAATCTCTAGGTATTTCAAAATAAAGAGTTAAAAATTCAAATGCTTTAAACACCTCAACTAAAATGTAGAGATAGTCAGATTGGATTAAAAAGCAACTGAATGAAAATAAAAATACAACCTACTCGTTATCTGTTTGTAGTAAATATTGCTCCAGAGATGTTCACAACCAGAACGATCATTCATGCTTAACAAATAACTGAATTTTTCTGCATGGATTGTTAAAAATTATTTCAATCAGAGGATTTCTTTTTTTATTTCATTTTTAGGTGAGAGGAGGGGAGATAGTGAGGCAGACTCCCACATGCACTCCAACCAGGATCCAACTGGCAACCCCATCTGGGCATGATGCTCATGTACCAAGCTATTTTTAGCATCTGAGGCTGACCCACTCCAATGGAGCTATCCTCAGGACCTGGTACCATGCTGGTATCAGTTGAGCCACTGGCTAAAGGAGGAGAAGAGGGGGAGAAGGGGGAGAGAAAGGGGAGGAGAAGCAGATAGTTGCTTCTCCTGTGTGCCCTGACCAAAATCAAACCCAGGATGTCCATACACTGGACTGTTGCTCTATAGACTGAGACATTGGCCAGGGCCTTGAGGAATTATTTTTTTAATTTTTCCCTTATTATATCTTAGAATATTTTACTGTTCCATTTATTGAATTCTCTACTCATAACCATCCTTTGTGGATCACTGTACTCTAGGTATATCTTCTTTATAATTACCTTAATATTTACCTTATTTCTCTCCATTTATGTAATTATCTCAAGGCTTTCCATAAGTCAGGGATTGGGTTTTCAATTTCTTTTTCTTTTCCTTTTCCTTTTTTTTTTTTGTGACACAGAGAGAGAGACAGAGAGAGGGACAGATAGGGACAGACATGCAAGAAAGGAGAGAGATGAGAAGCATCAATTGTTCATTGTAGCTCCTTAGTTGTTCATTGATTGCTTTCTCATATGTGCCTTGACTGGGAGGCTACAGCAGAACAAGTGACCCCTTGCTCAAGCCAGTGACCTTGGGCTCAAGCCAGAGACCTTGGGCTTCAGTCAGCGACCTTGGGCTTAAGCCAGCAACCATGGGGTCATGTCTAAGATCCTACACTCAAGCCAGTGACCCCGTGCTCAAGCTGAGGAGCCCTGCCCAAGCTGGATGAGCCCGCACTCAAGCCGACAACCTCGGGGTTTTGAACCTGGGTCCTCTGTGTCCCAGTCTAATACTCTATCCACTGAGCCACCACCTAGTCAGACGGGTTTTCAATTTCTTATTGCTTCTAATTTATTTTATACCTGTAATGCTTCACAATCTGTTTTCTTAGCAATATCCATCTTCATCTCTTTTGGCGGCTTTTTCATTTGGTCTTGCAATTCTTGTTTTATGGAACTGTGAAGTTCTTCTGTAGCAATTCTTGTTTTATGGAACTTGAGAAGTTCTTCTGTAGCATGAGACACTTTCAGGGAGTTTACTTCTGTCCCGTAAGTTATATTTTCTAGCAGGATAGGTTCTTCATCTGGCTCATCTCATGTTTCTTTTATACATTTTTTCCCCACAGTCTTACTGCCTACTTCTAATGCCATTGATCTGTCTAACATTTAATAAGAGCAGCTCATGATAGTTTTTCCACGTACTTTAAGGTCTGAAAAGACTCTCTTTGAAAACTTTCTTTATGAAGTAGAACTTAATTGTCTTCCTCTCCACTGTATAGTTGGGAGCCTTAGTGGTATCTTCCATCTAATTCTCTGCAGCCTGCTCTGACCTGCTGTTATATGAGATCGCACTGTCCATCTCATTTGTACTCTTTTTTTTTTAATTTCTTATTTATTCATTTTAGAGAGGAGACACAGAGTGAGAGAGAGAGAGAGAGAAAGAGAGAAAGGGGGGAGGAGCTGGAAGCATCAACTCCCATATGTGCCTTGACCAGACCAGTGCAGGGTTTTGAACTGGCGACCTCAGTGTTCCCAGGTCGACGCTTTATCCACTGCACCACCACAGGTCAGGCACATTTGTACTCTTGATTGTTGCCTATAAATTTCTATTAATTCCACTGTACCAGGGACTGTATCTTATTCCCCAAGGGTTTTGCCTCCTTCTCTGAATTCACAGAGAACCCTAAAAACTACTTCCAATCCCTAGAGAGAGTCCTCAGAAACAATTGGGGGCTTCTGTCCTTAAAGGTCTCTGGTGTTTTCCCCAGCCGCCTATCAGTGACTCAGATGGCACTCTTTAAATTGATCATGTTAGTGAGAATCCTGATTTTCTTTTTCTCGTGTACCTTCTTTACTCCACACTTACCTTGGGCATGTGTGAGATTAGCTATGCCTCTACATATATCTTTCCCATTCTGTTTTTTATGTCCATACATATTTATTGGATGTTTATGGTATGCTGTTGAGCTCCATTCTTTGCTTCTCTTTTGCTAGTAAACTTTAGTCTATAATTTTGCTAATTTCCTTAATTCTTTTTGGTAAAGGGAGAGTGCATGAAATGGATTGATCCAGCTTTTTATTGAGAATTGCCAATTTTTATTTTAATTTTATTGTAAAAGTATCTCTCTATTGCCTGACCTGTGGTGGCTCAGTGGATAAAGTGTTGACCTGGGAACGCTGAGGTCGCCAGTTCAAAATCCTGCACTGGTCTGGTCAAGGCACATATGGGAGTTGATGCTTCCAGCTCCTCCCCCTTTCTCTCTTTCTCTGTCTCACTCTCTCACTCTGTGTCTCCTCTCTAAAATGAATAAAATAAAAAGAAATTTAAAATAAAAGGTGTAACAAAAATTTAAAAAAAAAGTATCTCTCTATACTAGCCTAAGTGATTTGCAATATATTCCAAGTTATCTGCAAATCATTACACAATAAATTATTTCTATATTTTCCCATGGATGGGTCTCAAAATTTTTATAGTTCTTAATCTTGTAATCAGCTTCCAGAAATAACAAATTCTAGCTTCAAATTCATACTTCTTACAATGAGATTTCAATTTCCCTATTTTGGGGAAAGAGTGGGGTCTTTATTTAATCATGAATTAACTCTGAATATTTTAATTTAAATCTTTCAGGAAAGAGGGATTTCTTTAACTTCAAATTTTGTGAGAATTTCTGAGAGACTTATCGTACACAAGGAATTTGCCCTTTGAAAGACTAGCTAAAATTCTATAGGCTCAGAAGAACAAAGATATTAAATTTACTTTATCATTTCATTGGTTATTAAATTATGTGAAAAGCAAATTGCAACTTTTGAGTTCAGTAAATTCATCCTCTTAGGGACCCTTGCATTTTAAAATTAATTAAATACACAATATGTCTTCCTGAGCGACTGTGGCAATCATACCTTTGAGCAGTAACCTAAGATCCTCCACAGGAACAGTATTCAAGCCAAGCTAAACAGCTGAAATTTCAAATAACTGAAAAGCACACATAAAACTTTAAAAAATAGTGATAAAAAATACTAAGACCATTAAAGGAAAATAACAAAGTAATGTAATGTGGCCTTAAAAAAAATTATAATTTGTACCTTCTGATTGTACATTTTGAAACATGCCACAATCGTTCCTGGCCAATAAAAGCTCAGACATACTACCCTTCTTCATCCCTCCATCCTTCATACTCTCCCAGCATGTCATACTCAAGCAGTTCTGCACATGGCTATGTTACAAATAATGAAGATACCCAAGTCTTCCTGGCACATACAGCTCAAAGATCTTCTTGTGACTTCTTCCCTTGCTGAGCAACTCTCTGACCACCCTATATAATCAACCTCTATTTACACACACACACATACGCACACACATGCACACACACTCACTACTCACACACAATCTCTGCTTCTCAGGTTCCTCCAATTACTACTTTGATGTTCTTTATTACTATCTAAAATGTCTTGTTTTTGTGTTGTTTTACTCTCTGTTATTTGCCTTTGCCCAAAAGAAGAAATTTTATCTGTCTGGTGCATTAACCAAACCCCAGCACCTGAAGGAGTACATGGCTCACTGTGAATGTTCATTAAATATTTGGTGATTAAAAATATATATATATTTGGTGATTAAATGTTTTAAATGTTTAGATCAAATAGTTTCACAGTTAACCAGAGATGAGGGCTCCTTAACTCTTTCATAGATTAGGATCTTCCTGTCCATTAGAAAACGTCAGAATATATAGATGTTTCCTCGCCCTGGAAGCCAGACAGAGCAGAAGGTTGTGGAAAATAGCTGGTTCAGCTGCCCTTGGATTGATCCCAAACACTATATTTCTTTCCAGGCCTGAAAATCGACGGACACTGTCCAACACGATGTGATTACCCATGACATCTGATGCATTTTCGATCCGTACTAACTGATCAGATTCCTCACTGAGCTGAGAATGTGTTCTCTTCCTCATTGCTCTTTGAAGCTTAGGTTTGTATTTGTCTACATCACTTGCTTTGCTGCAAAGCACAGCAATATCCTTGCAGGAATAACCTTCTTTGAAGAGAAGTTGGCATTTCTCTGTTATACAACCCACCATCTGTTCCAAGTCTATGCACTCTATAGTCTCAAAGCAGCCTGGAACACCCTGAGACCATTCAGATTCACGGATTATCTCCAGGGACCCAGGAGGGATGTTAGGTGGTGGATTTCTTCTAACCTCCTGCATTATTTCTTGTAGGTGGTTGGCTATTGGATCTGCATTGCGGACCACTCTGATGAGCTCTTCTCTTGGATACTGGGTTAAAGGATTGGGGAGGCCACTGCATTCCACATGGCTAGTCTGGAAGTAGTCCAGAAAGATCCAGAGAATTCCAGGGCAATCCTTTTCTCTCTGAGTGATGGTTTTAGCCTTCTTGTACCAGTCCCCATCTTCACTGCGGAAATTCTGAGCTTCATCGATGATGATGTGTTGAATCTTTCCAAAGTCTTTTTTCATGAAGGTTTTTCGCGTCACTGCCTGGCAAATATTTATGTTTCTGAAAATGTAAGAAACACAGTCAAGTTTCCCCATTCAAACAAAGGAAGTAAATTCTCTTCTTTTTTTTTGACAGAGACAGAGAGAGAGTCAGAGAGAGGGACAGATAAGGACAGACAGACAGGAAGGGAGAGAAATGAGAAGCACCTTAGTTGTTTATTGATTACTTTCTTATATGTGCCTTGACTGGGGGCTACAGCAGAGTGAGTGACCCCTTGCTCAAGCCAATGATTTTGGGTTTAAACCAGAGACCTTTGGGCTCAAGCCAGTGACCATGTGGTCATGTCTGTGATCCCATGCTCAAGCCAGCGGCCCTGCGCTCAAGCTGGTGAGCCTACACTCAAGCTGGTAACCTCAGGGTTTTGAACTTGGGTCCTCCACGTCCCAGTCTGATGCTCTATCCACTGCGCTACCACTTGGTCAGGCATCAGTTCTACTCTTTAACTCCTCTGGGCATAGTAAATACACTATGAATCTTAGCATGTAAATTTAAATCCACACCAAACTTATTAAAAGGAAGAGAACATAGGCTGCATACCTCACAAATTCTTGCAGGGGCTTGTTCTCACAGATGTAAAGAATGTTACCTGGTTGACAGTCAAACACATTCCTGATCTTTTCCATGATCTTAAGAGCCAGGATGGTCTTCCCTGATCCAGGTAAGCCATGCACAAACAGCTCTCTGGTCTTGTGAAGGTTCTTTGAAAGCAACTGATACTGTTTATCTGTGAGTAGGTTCAAAATCTCAATGCCCAGTTCTTCACTTAAGAAAGATCTGAACCCAAGCAAAACTATCAAAAGGGACTGTAACAGAGCTTCCATGTGCTGCGTGGACTTCAGTTTATAGGAGTTGGGGTAAATTTGCAATTCTGAACCATGAAGGTCTGTTGCTGTCCTATCAGGATTCAGCAGGATGACCAAGGGAATGATGCACAATTTTCCAGTGTAGCCACCCATGTTCACCAGCTTCTGCTTTAAGGAAAAGGCGACTCTCAGAGAATAGTCCTTCCAGCATTCATTGCACTCTCTGAGGATAGTGTAGAGGACTGGGAATTTGTTCTTGGAAAGTAGAAGAGCATCACAGATGACTTCCTGCTTCTCTGGCAGACCCAGGTCCACAGCCCAGCTTCGAGAAAATATCAATACTCCTTCAGAGATAGCACGCATTTTTTTATTTATTAAGTTTCTGAGTCCTTTATGTTGTGAAAATAGTTCCTTGTAGAGGCTTTCTGGTCTATACACCACTTTGTCAGTTAATACTAGATAAGGAAAGAATTGGAATAAATTAGAGAATTCACAGACGAGCAAGTAATCGTCATTATATGCAACCGATTCAATCCCCATTTGGGTCTACCATGTGTTAGTACTAGGTTATGCATTCGTAGCAACAAGATAAAACAATCCGGTCCAGTGGAGCTGAACTGACAGGCATAAAAGGGGCAAACAATAATTATGGCACACACTGGTAAATCAATGGGGAAGAAGTGCACAAAGCATTATGTGAATGCCAAGGAGAGGTGCTGCTTAGAAGAGAAGAAAATATGAAAGTCTTTATGAAGGAGACACCTGAGCTGCTTCTTACAGGGTGATTGGTAGTTAGCCTGTTGAAGGAAGGGAGAATAGAGACTAAGCAAAAGGGGTACATGAATAAAGCACGGAGACAAGAAGCAGCAGGGTCCATGCAGGCAGCTTCAAGGAGTTTGTATTGCTGTCATCTAAAGTGAGAGGAAAAGCGGTAGAGATAGGGAGCGGAGCATTACAGTGCTATCTTAACACCTGGCCATGCTGATGACAGTTACCAATACCATATATTATATACTTGAAAGTTGCTAAGAGAGATCTGAAATGTTCTCAACACACACAAATGATAATCATGTGAAGTAATGAATATGTTAATTAATCTTACTGTGGTAATCATGTTGCGCACCTTATACATTGTGTTGTCAGTTATCACTTCATAAAGCTTGGGGAAAATACATGGCAAAGGCAATACACTATATGATTTCACCTACATCGTATTCTGTGAAAGGCACAATTCTTGGGATGGAGAACATATTAATGGCTGCTAGGGGTTAGGGTTGGAGGAGATTTTGACTAAAAAGGTGCAGCACAAAGGAGCCTATTTTGGGTGATGAAATTGTTCTGTTTCTTGAATGTGGTGGTGGCACACAAATCTAATGTATAGATTTGTGTGCCCTGGCTGGATAGTATGGTTGGTTAGAGCATTATCCTGAAGATCAGTGGTTGCCAGTTCAATCCCCAGTCAGGGCACATACAAGAATAGAGTGATGTTTTTCTCTCTCTCCCTTTCTCTTTCTCTAAAATCAATAAAATAAACATATTTTAAAGTAAAATAAAAAATAAAAACCCTTAGTCGATTTACAAAAAAGTCTACTGTTTCATTTATAATTTTTAAAAATTCTTAAAAGTGCTTTTTATTTTTTATTAAAAAATTTTTCCATTGATTTGAAGGGGACAGAGGGAGGGAGAAATGGAGAGAGAGAGAGAGAAGGATCAACTTTGTTTCACTTAGTTGTTCCATTTAGTTGTGCATTCACTGACTGCTTTTTATTAGCTTTTATTTACTTATTTTAAAGAGGAGAAGAGAGAGAGAGAAGGAGGGAGAAGCAGGAAGTATTAACTCCCATGTGTGCCTTGACCAGGCAAACCCAGGGTTTCAAACCGGCGACTTCAGCATTCAAGGTAGATGCTTTATTCACTGCGCCACCACAGGTCAGGCCATTGATTGCTTCTTCTATGTGCCTTGACCAGGGATTGAACTCATAACTGCAAGCAATTGGAAGCACCAGTAAAGTTTGTCTGAGCTGAGAGAAATACTATTTTCTATAAAAGTGGACTAAAATAAGGGTACCTTCTACTACTATTTTTTTTTAAACTCCTTTTTATTTTATTCATTTTAGAGAGGAGACACAGAGTGAGAGAGAGAGAGAAAGAGAGAAAGGGGGGAGGAGCTGGAAGCATCAACTCCCATATGTGCCTTGACCAGACCGGTGCAGGGTTTTGAACTGGCAACCTCAGTGTTCCCAGGTCGACGCCCCATCCACTGCGCCACCACAGGTCAGGCTCTACTACTATTTTAATTTAACACATTCTGGAATTATTGGCCAATGAAGTGAAACAAGTAAAAGAAATAATGTGTATAAATATAAGAAAAGTTCATTTAAAATTACTTTTTCTTTTGCATGAATAAAATATTAAGTAAAATGTTTAGAAATAGCATAATTTAAAACTATGAGCTTTTCAACATGCCAGCAATTCACAATCAGAAATTATTGTTATATAACAATCTCATTCTAGGAATATATCTAATTTAACATATATGGTAAAATATGGATAAAACACTGAAATTATTAAGAGATATACCTTATTTCACTGCTCATAAATATACTTTAGTATCTCTTAAATTAAGATACATCTTCTAGTTTAATAAACACTATTTTCCTTTTAGTGGTAAGTAAAATAATAATATAATATTAATTTATTAAATTTGATGAAACAAGACAAAGGAAAACTTTAAGAAATGGCCAAATATTTCATATACAACTATCTCACTGTTGTAAAAATTACAGTTTTTCCAAAATTCACTTATCAATTTTATGTAACTGCTATCAATAATAATCTGATAGTATCCTTTTCCTTTTTTGTGGAACAAAATAATTCTAAGCTTCTTCTTGAAGAGAAATGTCATGATAATATCATTTGGGGAAAGTGTATTCTGGTTTGTTTTGAATTACAATTTTTCAATGTTCATCTAAAAGTTTACAAGTTTAAATAAGCAATAGCATAAGTATTTGCAAAGTTCCACTTTTTGGCCTGAGTGGTGTTTAATACAGGTTTCACTGCATAATTATTCATTAAGTTATACCACTGTTCTATGTACTTTCTGTATAAATAGTATATTTCTCAATAACAACAGGCAAAACTTAATAACATCCATGTTGAGGAATACTATGAAATACTATAGTATAATCAATGAAAGAATCATGTAAACCTATGAGTTAACTTGTGACAAGACGTACGTACACATTACTCAGATTTAGCTCTATGCTTGTGTATAGCTGCAGTGCATTTATTTTCACTGCTGAATTACCCACAACCTCTCCAACACCAGCTATAATATGGGTTAAGTATCTCTTCATAACTTTTTTGGGCATGTGTTTCCTTTTCTGAGAAGTGCATCTTTATAACTATTGCCCAGTTTTCTACTAAGTTGTTTGTTCTTTTAAAAATGTACAGCCCTGGCTGGGTGGCTCAATGGAGAAAGCATTGCTTTAGAGCACCGAGGTCACAAGTTTGATCCCCAGTCAGGGTACATGGAGAAGCAATCAATGAGTACACAACTAAGTGGAACAGTGAATTGATGCTTCTCTTTCTCTCTCTCTCTCTTTCTTTCTTTCTTTTTTCTTTCTTCCTTTCTTCTATCTCTCTCTCAAGTCAATGAGAATAAATTTTTAATTTATGTAAGGTTTTTATATATTCTTGATACTAGTCCTTTGTCAGCTATATGGATTGCAAATATCTTTCGAGATAATAGTTAAACCTTTTCACTCTCTTTAAGGTATCTTCTGAAGACCAGAAGTACTTAATTTTAATATAGCAAAATTTATCAGTTTAAGTTTAATTCTTTTGTGTCTGGATTAGGAAATCCTTTCCTACCTGAACAACACAAAATTATTCACGTACATTTTCTAATAAAAGTTTGAAAAGTTTGTTTTTGACATTCAAATTCTAAAACCTTCTGGAATTGGGCCCTGGCCAGTGACTCAGTGGATAGAGCAGTGGCCTGGCACATGGACATCCTAGGTTCTGTTCCCGATCAGGGCACACAGGAGAGGCAATCATCTACTTCTCTCCTCCGACCCTTCCCCCTGCTCTCCCTCTTCTCCTCTTGAAGCCAGTGGCTCAATTGGTTTGAGCATGGCCCATGAGCTGAGGATAGCTTGGTACTTGAGCACCAGCTCCAGAGGAGGTTGCCAAGTGGATCCCGGTCAAAGTACATGTGGGAGTCTGCCTCACTATCTCCCCTCCTTTTACCTAAAAAAATAAAAATAAAACTTTCTGGAATTGATTTTTTTATAGCATAAAACAGGAATCCAATTCTATTTTTTCCCATATGGATGAACAACCAACCTATTCCAAACCAACCACCAATAATGAATTACCTGGAAAATGACGTTTTTGGTGGTCTTCCAGACATTCCAAATTCTTATGAATACACACAGTCCTGCTGTGGGGTGTGGGGGATGACAAATTCAGCTGAAGGCACATCTCAGATAATCTGAAAAGATCTTAGGAAACAAGAACCAAAGGTTCAATATGCAAAAAGACTGACCCCCCCAACTTAGAGTTGAGCTGTGTTGCAAAGTCTTTCACTAAGTCTGAGAACTCAGTCTTGGACAACGGATATTTGATTTCTCATCCCAAGTCAGCTCAGAATAGCCTACTGATATCTTGGGGTAGGGAGAGAAACTGGTGTGGAGCAATGGTTTTCATTTTTAATTTTATCACATTGAATCAAACTTTTTATATTTGTAGAATGCCTCTATTGAAAAAAACAGGATTAGAAAATGTGTTTCTGAGCTGATTCTGGAATAGACTTTGTTTAGACTTTTGAGGAAGTTTCCATTGATCTTCTTTTTTCTAATTTCTCTCAGGCTTTCTAAAGTGATTGCATTTCAAAAACTTCATTTTTGGGCTTATCAGTCACGGTGAACATCGTATGTTGGCTCTCAAAAAGAAAAGTGGGAAAGGAGAAGAATAGCTGTGGGTTGGTTCTTTCAGCTCAAACATGGAAGTGGGGCAATGAGAAAGGGAGAAAGCCATACAAATGGGAAGGCAGGGGACAGTGGGAGTAAGTCAGAGAAGACATGTGAAAACTCATAATTAAGTATGATTTTATAACCAGAAAGGAAGAGATTTGAATGTGAACACAAGAGAGGATGTGAAGAGAAAAATTACTAGGTGAAACAAAAATTACTAGGTCAAACAGTTCCCTGTACCACTCTCTTGTGGGTCAACTAGCCCAGGGTAGCTGCTGAAAGCAGGGTATTTAAAATGGACAGAGGGAAAGAAGGACAATGCTCACCTACTGCATCTATAGGAATAAATAAATCCCAAAGCTTCACGTCAGAGAGTACTGCTCTTTGCCATAGTTCTAAAACAATGCCCGCCCTTTCTCCCTCCCAACCCCCACCTCCCAGCAACATTATCATTACTGTGAATTCTGCTCGCAGACCTGGGTCGTCTTCTGTCATCCAAGCTGCCCATTTCTTTGTGGAAAGACATCTCACACGGTTGTCCTTCACCTGCCAGGCATTAGGTTCTTTGGCAAACACCGCACAGCAGAATCGTTCCACCTTGACTGCGCAGACATATCCATGGAGGGCCCCCTGATTGTGTACTTCAAGGAATTTAATAGCATATTTTATCTCATGCCTCTGGGTACAGAAATGATGGACAGGTAACTTCCTAATACAGCTACTAATGTAGTGCTTCAAGGTGGTAGGATCTATTTTATCTTTTTCACATCCAACGACTTGAAGGGTCTCATAATTCACCCCCCAAAATATGTACCCTCCTTCGGTGTTTGCAAATGCAGACACACAACTGGGGAGATCCTTGTCAAAGCATTGAGATACCTCTGCTGAGAACATTTTAAATTCAACATGTGTGGACTTGGTAAAGTTGAGCTTTTCCAGATACTGAAGGTGAGCTCTAGCAAACAAAGCAGCAGCTAAGGTCTTTATGTTACTTTCATTTTGGACTCCTTCTTGAAGTTCCTGTGAACTTGGCAAAGAGGAATCATGGTTATTCTTAAGCATCCTTTCTTTGAGGAAATCCACTGCTTCCCGAGACTTCATAATATTAGTAGATGTTTGACATCTGTGGTACAAGTAGGAACACAAAGTAGCAAGCTGTACACCAGAGGTCTTTGTGTTCCATGATTGCACAAAAATATAAAAGAGATCTTCCTTTTGCACCTCATCTATATAGCTTTTGAAATGTGAAGGCACATACAATCCTGTTTCAGTATTGTTATACTTGTAGTCTTTGTTCACAATCTCAGCCTTGACCACTCCCCCACCAGAATTCAGCAGAGCACATATCGCATGCAAGATGATATTTTTCTGTTCCCTCCGCAAGTGAGGGTCCATTTCATTTATTTGCTCTTTCCCAAGGATGATGTTTCCTGCATTTAAAACCCACTCAGCAAAGTTTGTTTCCAAATCAATCCTGAGACTCATCTTCTCAGCACTTTTTCTATTGTTACCCTGAAATGTTCTCCTGAAAAACAAGAAGATAGAACCATTAGACTAGGACAAGAATAGGAGGAGTAGGACATCAACAGTTTGAGGCCACTCTTCTGAAGTTGGTCACTTTCTGGATTTCCATTGAGCTGGAGCCAGATTCATGCAGGAATTAAGGGCATAGAACACGTTGAGAAACTACTAAGTCTGCCAGAAGCTCACTGCCACCACAGAAATGATGAAGAAGTTATTTTTTATGCTATGATTTTTAGGAACTGTCTCTGCCAAGTTCTGTAAATGACAAGGTCTCTCAAGACACCTGCAGAAAACATAAAATATTACAGAGATACACATGGAATGAAGCTGTAATGCAACTGGAAAGATTTCATGGTCAAAATATATATTTGAATTTTACTGATATTTATTGTTATTCTTGGTACTTTTTCTCTTTCCTCTCACTGAGACCAAGATAATTCTTATTTTATAGTCCAATTTTGTGAAGGAGCAAATCTGACTGAGTTGGTAATTTGTCATTGTTGTTATAAAACAGATCATTTAGCTTCTCCTGGTCCAAGCACTTCCCACCTTATGAAAAAATATATATATATATGCCTATATATAATATATTTTATATGTTAAACATATATAATAATTATTATATACTTACCTATATATAATTTTTGTAACCAATTAACAAATTATCGACCATTTGTTTGGAACAACCAGGATGTCAGGTTGGGGTGGACTTTTGATATTTCCTAAACCTCAACTGACAACAAATAATCTCAGAAGAAAGAAAGCTGAATGAGAACATGCAGACACATCATCTCTGCAACCGCCCTGCGGAACTGAAAGCAGGTGTGAGTGATACACATCTCTGTAGCTTCCAATCTTTGGCCAATGTGTGGCAGTTGAGGAAGAAGGAGGAGCAAATAAACTAACACACAATTACAAAACCCTCTATAGTAAGAAACTTCCCTGCAAACGAAGAAAATGTCATGCTATCTGGACAGTGTCCTGACTGTCCTCCCCCACCCCAACATATATACTTCCTTCCTCAAATACCTGGATGAGGGAACAGAAGATGAAACCCAAGAAAGAAGTACACATAACCCCCTGGATGAGTGTAAAGACAGAGCCCAGAATGACAGCAGTGGGACAGGACTAAAGGATCACAAAGGAAAAACTGGCATGAGATGGCAGCAAGTTTCAGTGGGTAGCACCTGAGATTATATAATTGCTGGGATTTAATAAATTAGCCAATGAGGAAATGGAGGCTTTGAGAATAAATTAATAATAGGGACTTAGGAAAATATGCAAATACAAATATAAGACAATAACTAAGATTAAAATAAAAAGAAGCATAGGAGCCTGATAAGGCAGTGGCGCAGTGGATAGAGTGTCAGACTGGGATGCAGAGGACTGAGGTTCAAAACTCTGAGGTCCCTGGCTTGAGCATGGCATCATAGACATGACCCCATGGTCACTGGCTTGAAGTTCAAGGTCGCTGGCTTAAGCAAGGGGTCACTTGCTCTGCTATAGCCCCCGGTTAAGGCACATATGAGAGAGCTATCAATAAACTAAGATGCTGCAACAAAGAATTGATGCTTATCTCTCTCTCTTCCTGTCTGTCTGTCCCTATCTGTCCCTCTCCCTGTCACACACACACACACACACACACACACACACACACGAGTGTAGGAAATAAAATATAATCATAGGCTACAGTACTGCTATAAATAAAATGACAATCATAATAATATAAGCTCTGACTATTGTTCTGATCAGAGATAATGATATAAGTGTACTGTCAGGCTGTGGGGAAAGAAAGTGAGGGAAAGAAGTGTGAGAGATTGATACCTATATCTCCAGAAACAGGTAATATCTAAAACTGGCTGTGGGAGGGTTAGAGAGGGTATAAGCATGGTTAGAAATATATAGTTAAGTGCCAAAATTAAAAGCCAAAGAGGCAAGAGCGTGAAAAGGGGGTGAGGGTACAGGTCATGGGGTTTCTTAGTATCTTTTATGGAACAATGACTTTCAAAAACTGAATGCATGAGCTAGAATCTATGTTAACACAATTAATTAAATAACTTAAAAAATAAAATAAAATAAAGTTACATTTAATTGCATACAGATAAATATATAAACAAACAAACATCTCTGTTCACTGGTAAAAGGCTTTCTTCAAACTTCTTTGTTAAACAGTAATATAGAAGTTGATAAAAGGAAACTTTTTTACACAAAATAAATGAAATACTTTGTCTCCTTAAAAATAAACAAGAAAAAAAACTGAATGCATGAAGCTTCCACTTCCAGTCAGAGTAGAATACCAAGGACTAGATTACTCTCCTGTCTGAAACAGCTAAAATATTTTTGAATAAATAATGGCCACAAAATTTCCAAATTTGATGTAAACTCTAAAATATCAAGATCAAGATCTATGATAATCAACTAGCACAAGAAACATGAAGAAAACTACACCAAGCACATCACAATTAATTTGCTCAAAACTAATGATAAAGAAAAAATTTTAAGCTGGGCCAGGCGGTGGCGCGGTGGATAGAGCATGGGACTAGGATGCGGAGGACCCAGGTTCGAAACCCCGAGCTTGAGCACGGGCTCATCTATCTGGCTTGAGCAAAAGCTCACCGGCTTGGACCCAAGGTCGCTGGCTCCAGCAGGGGGTCGCTTAGTCTGCTGAAGACCCGCGGTCAAGGCACGTGTGAGAGAGCAGTCAATGAACAACTAAGGTGTCGCAGCGGCAACAAAAGACTAATGATTGATGCTTCTCACCTCTCTCCATTCCTGTCTGTCTGTCCCTATCTATCCCTCTCTCTGATTCTCTCTGTCCCTGTATAAATAAATAATTTTTAAAAATCTTAAAAGCAACCAGAAGGAAAAGATATATAACATACAGAGGAACAACAAAATGACATTAGTTGTTGTTGTTTTTTTTTGTCAGAAACAAAGCAAGTAAAAAGATAGTGGATCACCTCTGGCCAGTTGTCTCAGTGGATAGTGTGTGGGTCTGGGGTATGGATGTCCTGAGTTAGATCCCCAGTCAGAGCACACATGAGAAGCAACCATCTGCTTCTCTTTCCCTCCCTCTCCCCTTCCTCTCTCTCTTCCCCTTTCACAGCCAGTGACTCAATTTGTTCCAGCATCGACCCTGGTGCTGAGGATAGCTCCATTAGTCCAAGCATCAGCCTGGGCACTGAGGATAGCTGGGTTGATTCCAGCATGGAGCATCAGTCCCAGATTGGGATTGCGGGTGGATTCCGGTCGGAGTGCATGTGGGAGTCCGTCTATCTTCCCTCTTCTCACTTAATGCCTGACCAGGCAGTGGTGCAGTGGATAGAGCATCAGCCTGTGATGCTGAGGACCCAGGTTTGAAACCCAGAAGTCACCGGCTTGAGCATGGGATCATAGACATGACCCCATGGTTGCTGGCTTGAGCAAGGGGTCACTGGTTCAGCTGCAGCCCCCCCACCCCCCCTACCCTCCCCCATCAAGGCACATATGAGAAAGCAATCAATAAGCAACTAAAGTGCTACAGCTATGAGTTGATGCTTCTCATCTCTCCCCCTTCCTGTCTGTCTGTCCCTCCATTTCTCTCTTTCTCTCTTTAAAAAAAATTGATTTCTGTTTTCTGATAGATATAAACAACTGTGAATTTTCATAATTAGGCCAAGAGTAGATCATCACATTTCAGTCTTCTTTCACTTGCAAGAAAATTCTAAAACTTGTGCTTGCTCATTTTCTTATTTAAACAAAAAAGTTGAAGAGTCTTGGACATTTAAAAGAACACTTCTGACACATGACGCTATTCTTAAGCTGCTCATCTTCCCTGCTCTTCTGGCCGCAGTAACTCTCAGCTCCGCCCTCACGTCCGCCCCTGACAGACTCCGGAAGAATCAGTTTCTCTTTCCCCACCAAGGTAGGCATTGCCTCCCCACTTTTCAGAAGGGGTAGGCCAGGCAAACTGTAGCTACCGCACCCATTTTCTCCTAGAGACTCCTCTCAGAGACCGTGATGGATGTGGATGAACCCTCAGGAGCCAAGAAAAAGTCCCACCGTCCAGCATCCCCTCCCTACCACACTAGTTGTCAGGGATTCCTTTCTGGCTCCTAGACAGGCCTGTGCAAAGGTAGAACAGAATCGCCACAGCGTAGCCTCTGTGGACAGAGCCCGCAAGAACTCGAGTGAGCCACCTGAAGGGGGTTAGGGAGCTTGGGGCCCAAACTGAGAGCCCACCCACCCCAACGCCAAGCCAGGGGTTTAGGGACAATCCCGGAACACAGCTTTTCTTTCTTTCTTTCTTTCTTTCTTTCTTTCTTTCTTTCTTTCTTTCTTTCTTTCTTTCTTTCTCTCTCTCTCTCTCTCTCCTCTCTCTCTCTTTCAAGAGGAAGGAAGGAAGAGAGACACTGACTTGTTCCACTTATTTAGGCATTCGTTGGCTGATTCTTGCGCACTGACTGCGAATGAACCCTCAACCTTGGCTTAAATTACGCCACCAGGGCACTAACTCATCCTCTTGTAGGCTTCACTTTTAGGAGCCTCTGTACCTCGTGTAGCTGTTTCCTTTAAATTTCTTCCAGTTCCTGAACCGTGGGGAAATTTTACCAGGCTCGGTTTGGTAAGATTTGGGCGGTGAAGCTGTGCGCCTCTCCCTCTCAGCGCGCCAGGCATTCCAAACCTCCCCGCTCCCGGATCCTTCGCTGCTCATCTGTTGGAAGTTGCTATTACTGAGTGCGAGTCAGCAAGCCCAGTCTCCCCAACGAGGAAAGGAGTTCCCAGGGCAGCGCCCAGGCCCTGAGACTGCAGTTGCTGCACCCGGCCTTCACCACAGCCGAGTCCCAGGGGACCAGCGCGCACCTGGGAAGGGGGTGGGGGGAATGAGCTTTTTGAGAACCTCAGCAAGGGAGCGCGGATCTCATTACCGATCAAGGTTTCTCCTCTGCAGCGCGCCGCCCTCCCGGAGAAAGCGATGGAGCTTCCTAGGTCCAGAACAGCGGCCTTGACCCTGCAGGGTCGGGTCCTTATATCAGCTGAACTCGATGACACCTCATGGGGTGTGACACCGCGCAGTTCAACAGCTTCATTTCCGTTCAGCAGCAGCCTTGGTTACCGTAGATGGATATGGGTGGGGTGATGACCAGGTTGGGGGTTTGTTGTTTATGTTTTCTGATTAACTTTTCTTTCTTTCTTTCTTTTTTTGAGATTGGAGTACTCGCCTCTACCCAGGGAGGGATTTCCTTGTGCAACCCCACGTTCTCTAGCCCTGCCCGAACGCCCTAGGCTCCTGCGCGCCCGGAAGTGTCTCTCTCCCCAACGCTTCCAGCCTCTGGATTGCGGCTGGAATTGCGGGATCAGCCGCCCAGCTCTCCCTCCGCAGGAAGTGGTAGCAGAGAATTATTAAGCCTCTGTTCTGCCCCACCTACACCCCAGAATTGGGGCAAGTTAATTCTGCCTTCTGTCTTTTGATGGTGCCTTGATTTGTAAAAGGCTGATGACTGCTGCTAAGGGCTCCAGCGAAACGGGTCGAAGTGTCGCCGCGTGCTAGAACCGTGGCAGGATCAGGCAATGGCGTTTTGGTGAAAAAAAAAGGGGGGGGGATATTTTTTTGATTCACCAACCCACTGAAGACTTCCTCACACCTAGGTCTTGTTCAAAACCACAGTTTTCCGTTTGTTTGTCCTACTCTTTTTTTTTTTTAAGAATCATTTTTTTCTTTTATTCATTATAGAGAGGAGGCACAGAGAGAGAGAGAGAGAGAGAGAGAGAGAGAGAGAAGCTGGAAGAATCAACTCCCATATGTGCCTTGACCAGACCAGTGCAGAGTTTTGAACTAGCGACCTCAGTGTTCCCAGGTCGACGCTTTATCCACTGCGCCACCACAAGTCAGGCTGTTTGTCCTACTCTTATTACCAAGCGTGTTCTGGGCGCTATAGAAGACCTGGGTCGGTGCCGGGCTCTGCGCGGGACGCTCTGCACCTGCCACCGCTTGGGGCGCGTGCTGCTTCTGGGAAGGTGGCGGTGCAGGGAACCCAGCAGGCAGCCCAGCCAGGTGAAAGGGGTGAGAAGCAGGCTGCATGAGGACAGATCCGAGCCCGCGCCCCCAGGCGAGTAAGTAGCATTTAGAAACCTCTGGAACATTCAGTCAATTCCTGACTCCAGCTGCTCCTTTCCTGCGGCCCCCTCCTTCTGTTTTCCTGGCCCTCTTAAAAATCAAGTGAACAGATGTTTCTCCATCTCATCACTTCCCGAGTCCCGCTGACCTAGCCCAGAGGACTATGGGCTACGCTCTTGCCTCAAACTCCAACGCCCAGGTTTGTGACAGGGAAGTGTTCCATTCCAATGACTGTAATCCAGGCCATCCCCTTCTCCCAACGTAACCACCCGGGGCTGGGGGGCGGGCGGGAGGGTGGGGGGTAAACTTGGGCAGAAACAGGAAGAACGCGGACGCCAGCAGAGAGGTCCTGAGTAGGGAGTGGTGGGAGTAATAATAGGGGTGGCTTTACAGTCGTGCTAATCGCCACGTGTGGCGCTGGCTCAGTGTGGAGGAGGGACAGGACGGTCTCCTTCATCGATAGGTTGCTGAGCTTGCAGTAAGTGATGCGGTGGAAGGAGATCACCGAACAAAAACAAGGTCTTGGTTTCCTGGCCTCCAACTGTGAGAACTGTCAACATGTCAGTTCTTCCTTTGCAGTGCCCCCAGCGACCCCTCCTCTGCAGTCTGGGCGCTGGATTCCTATAGCCCGAGGGTGGAGCAGCAGGTGCGGAGTGTGTCCCGTGCAGAGCCCACACTGAGCCAGATTCTTCTCTAGAGCCCAGAAAGTAATAAGATTGATAATAAGATTAGGACAAACAAACAGAAAACTGTGGTCTTGGACAAGACCTGTGTGTAAAGATGTCTGCAGTGGGCAAGTGAATCAAAAGAACATTTTGAACCCTAGATCTAACAATAGCAGAGCTTTCCCTGGTTAGACGAGATACATAAACCAATGATTGCTTTTTCTTCAAGTATTTTGAGTTGATCTTGTTTATATTCATTATGTTCATCTTGCTTGGAAGATTTCCCCAAGAAAATTGCAAAAATCATGTCATGCTATTGAACATGAACTGCATTCCCATCACAGCTGACTGATGGGATGTGATACTGGCTGGCACAGGGCACTGCACTGAAACATGCAGTTCTAGGCAGCCTTCTTCAGACAGTATGGGAGAGAGAGTACGAAAACCAGCACAGATCAACATCCAGATACAATAGCACTAACTTTATGTTCACACATGTGTGAAATCCTACCTCACCACTCAATTCATTTTCCAAAGTATAAGGAACTTCAGTGCATTATCCTGGTCTTTGGAATGGGTACAGAAAGACTTATCCAATCTGTTTTCCAAATTATGGATAAAAATTATTCTAGGAATTTCTAAAACATGACAGACATATGGAGACAGTGAGCAAGAGAGCCAATGAAACAGACAAATTTTGGGCAAAGGGGAAGATTCACAACGCAGGGAAAATGAGTACTTTTTTAAAATATGGCTTCATTGTCACTGCTATGATCCCTAGCTGAACTAACACTCCAGGAGTTCCCAGCTCAGGACTCTGCACAGTCCAGGATCAGTTCCAGCATCCCTTGGACTCCTGCCTAAGACACTGGTTTAATGAAGCCATAATCCATGCACTTGATGAGACAGTCCCGTGCTGTCTGAATCACTGCTGCCTTCTTCTCATCCGGTTCCTGTTTGCCCACCATAGTCAGGATCTCCAGCATCTCACTCTCCACCAGCTTCTTGGCTAGCTCAGCATCAGCCTCCAGCAGGTTGTAGGCAATGACCAGGCCCCGGTGTTGGACTGACAGCCGGTCGTGCAGGCAAAGCCTCTGTAAGATCTCCAACCACTGAGTTGTCTGGAGAGGGGAAGGTGGATAATGAAGGATTGAAGGCATCAGTGGATGGACAGAAAGAGGAGAGTTTGGACAAGATAAACAGAAGCATTAACCAGGCCCAGATTCTGGTACATGTGTGTATGGAACTTAGCCTATGCCTACTTGTACTCCTTGGGACTAACTGGGTGCCCACCTTACCAGAGCCAGAACAGGAATTGGAGAACTACAAGGAACTTGAAATAATCCAATTCCTTTCATTTTACAAGTAGAGGGAATGAGGTCCAAGGAAGAGAAATAATTTAGCTATCTGTGGTCACTTATCTGGAAATAGTAGAAAATAAACATCTATTTATCCATTTATTTTTAAAGCATCTTAAGCAAAGGGACAGGCTCACCACATGCCTGAGCAGAATGGTCAATGTCTGTTTCTGCTAACCCAGGTGCCCCTTGAGACATGAGCCCTAGGTATGTATGCTACCAGACCTGATTTCAACTGGGACCAACACTGGAGTTGGAGTGTATCCTCTCCTCTGTCCCTCCTCCCTTTCTCTCTTCCATTCTTAGACGAAAAGCAGCCCAACCACTGTGAAGGGAAGACAGGACTCTAGACCACTCTGATCACCCCAGGAGACAGAGAAGGAGCTGAAGATAGAACCAGGAGGCTTAACTCTTAATCATTCAACAGACACACATGGGCAGCAGAGTAAAATAATTATCAGCATAGGTCTTGGAGTCAGAAAGACTATTGTTCGGGTCCCTGCTTTGCCACTTACCAATTATATAACCTTGGCTAAGTTATTTAACCTCTGCAAGCCTCAGGAGCCTTGTCTACTATCTGCTATGCCTATCTCTTAACATTGTGATGATTTAGTAAGATAATACATAGAAAGAGCTTACATGGGAGTTGGGGCATAGTGAGAACTCAACCAATAAAAGTGGAGAAGGATGATGATTTCAGATGCTAATCCAAAGATTTCCTCTTTGCTTCCTTGTACCCATTACCCTCACCCTCCATTAGCAAATGGGAATAGCTTTCTACATGCACTGCTCTCAGAGGGGGAGAAGACAGAGGGAAGAAAAGGCAAATTATTGGCTTCTTAGCTTCTAGGAGATTTTTGTAAACTCCACACCGAGTCTCCTATCACAAAGAAAGGAAATGAAAGTGAAAGTTTGGCTAGCTTGTGGTAAGGTTCAGAGAAGATTTAGTGCTGATGGGTAGCTGATAATGGATCCAATGTCTATCGTTCCCTGGGATGAGTTACTGGGAGCTAAAGGGAGGGTGATGATCCTATTGGGATAGGACTCCAGTGGAAAGATCAGTTGCCTGGCTCCCTAGGGCAGAGGTCCCCAAACTTTTTACACAGGGGGCCAGTTCACTGTCCCTCAGACAGTTGGAGGGCCGGACTATAAAAAAAAAACTATGAACAGATCCCTATGCACACTGCACATATCTTATTTTAAAATAAAAATCAAAATGGGAACAAATATAATATTTAAAATAAAGAACAAATAAATTTAAATAAACAAACTGACCAGTATTTCAATGGGAACTATGGGTGCGGATGCATCCTGTGCTCCTCTCACTGACCACCAATGAAAGAGGTACTCCTTCCAGAAGTGTGGCGGGGGCCGGATAAATGGCCTCAGGGGGCCGTAGTTTGGGGACCCCTGCCTTAGGGTATATCCCAGTAGGTGCAAAACTATAGGGAGGTCCAGCATTCAGCATGGCCCCAGGGCTGTACAAAAGACAGGTCTGGCAAGCTTCAGAGTCTGCAGGATGCCATTGTGGGAACAGGAATGTAGCCAATATTTCTGAGCCCCTCTGGAAAAAGGAAGAAGTGGCCAGGAGTGGGTCAGCACTCTTAAAGGATCCCAAATCCTTTCTTAGCTAACTAGCTGTGTGGCCTTGAGCTACTTTTCTGCACTCAGTTTCCTCACCAGTAAAATAGGAATAATGATAATTACACCTACTGCACAGGTGTTTTTGGGAGGATGGGATGATTTCGTGGATATAAATTCTTAGATCTAGCTCTGGAGCCCAGTAAGTGAAAGTCACAGAGTGCCTTGTGGGGGACTGTTGATAGGAGTTGTGTGACCAGTTAGCAGAGAACTGCTTAGGATAACAGTTTCAGAGAAGGCTGGAAACACCCCACCCCTGATACTGAATCAAAATATCTGGGGAGCCTGACCTGTGGTGGTACAGTGGATAGAACCGTGACCTAAAATGCTGAGGTTGCCAGTTTGAAGCCCCAGGCTTGCCCGGTCAAGGCACATATGAGAAGCAACTAGGAGTTGATGCTTTGACCCTGCCCTTTCTCTCTCTCTCTCTCTCTTCTTTCTAAAAATCAATAAATAAAATATTAAATATATATATATATATATATATGGAAAGCCTTCCAGGTGACTCTTACACACCTTACAATTTTGAGAAGCTTGCCTTAGGGAAAGTGCTAAAGCCCAAGGACCAAGCAGAGACACACCACTCCTCTGGTGCCAGGACAGCATAAGCACTGTGGACCTCAGAGATATCACACACACACACACACACACACACACACACACACACACACACACACACCCCTCTTAAACTGAGTATCTAAAAGAGCCCGCCTTTAATGATGCAAACTTGGGCACATTTGAATTGAGATGCTTACATTTTTCTCTGTCCGTGGAAATGATGGCCACAAACTAAGTTCAATTAGATAAAATAAAGTTTCATTTTGCACCCCCATGTTTGTGACTGTGTAAATATCTCTTTCATTACACCCTGCTAAGATGGCCACAGTGCCACCAAAGGAGCTGAACACTGTGTCCACTTTAGAGAGCTCCCCATTGCACCCCACCCAGGGCCATGCTTCTCCTGGGAGCTCGAGGCTCCACAGCAGTACTTAAGTCTTGTTGTTATTATTATTTTTTTTTATTTCTCCTTTTTTATTTTTATTTTTATTGTATTCATTTTAGAGAGGAGACAGAGAGTGAGAAAGAGAGAGAAAGGGGGGAGGAGCTGGAAGCATCAACTCCCACATGTGCCTTGACCAGACTAGTGCAGGGTTTTGAACTGGCGACCTCAGTGTTCCTAGGTCGACGCTTTATCCACTGCGCCACCACAGGTCAGGCTTGTTATTATTCTTAATTAATGACTTAAAAAATCACCAAAGTCAATGGTGAAACTATAGTGGAAGAGATTTGAATTAGAAAATTCAGAAAGTTCAAATAATGAATATAAGGGGCAGAAGGGTTTAGACTCTCCTCTCCTTAGGTGGTAGGAACAGGGGAGCTGAGAGTGGTTACCATGGGGACGGGCCTTCCCACAGGGATCATACAGGGTAGTGTAGTCTCGGTGAGGGAGACCCCCTAGAGCAGGGGTCGGGAAACTTTTTAGCTGAGAGAGCCATGAACGCCACATATTTTAAAATGTAATTCCGTGAGAGCCATACCACGACCCATGTACATTATGCATTATCCAATAAAGATTTAGTGTTGTCCTGGAGGACAGCTGTGATTGGCTCCAGACACCCGCAACCATGAACATGAGCGGTAGGAAATGAATGGATTGTAATACATGAGAATGTTTTATATTTTTAACGTTGTTACTTTTTTAAATTAAAGATTTGTCTGCGAGCCAGATGCAGCCATCAAAAGAGCCACATCTGGCTCGCAAGCCATAGGTTCCCGACCCCTGCCCTAGAGCCAGTGGTGGGATTCAGCCGGTTTGCACAGGTTGGGCAGATCTGATACCTAATCTTCTGTTGAGTTCTGCGAAACTGATTGTTAAAATGGCACTTGTAATCAGGGTTCTCTCTATCGTGGGCGCCTGGGCAACCACTCAATGTGGAAATCACAAATTTATATTCCTTACTCTTTTTTTTTTTTTTAAAGATTTTATTTATTGAATAGAGAGAGAGAGGGAGGGAGAAAGATGGTGAAAGAGGAGGAGGAAGCATCAACTCATAATAGTTGCTTCTTGTATGTGCCTTGGCCAGGCAAGCTCAGGGTTTCGAACTGGCAACTTCAGTGTTCCAGGTTGATGCTTTATCCACTGTGCCACCCCAGGTCAGGCTCCTTACTCTTTTTTAACATTCATGTGTGCAACAGCGTATTCTAAGTGCCCATAGTAATGTTCATTGCACCCATAGGTGAAAAAAATTTGATAGAACTATGCTTGTAATATTTATTTATTCATTTTATAAAACTCATTATACCTTTGATGAAATACTACATTTTAATTCCCTCACATTTGTTACTTCAGTAAACAAACATATAATGTAAACACTGCCAAACAACCAGGGGGTGAGAACTTATATTGGTTTTTGTCAGGTATTATTTAATATCTTTTCATTAACATTTCAAAACTCTTTCTTATAATCTAGTTTTGCATACCTCTTTTATTGTTCTTATTTAAGTATTAAATGCATGAGGTAATAAACTACCTTTCAGTATATTGTTTTCTTGTTCTTAAAAGGGCCAGTAGGAACCGACCAGGCAATGGAGCAGTGGATAGAGCGTCGGACTGGGATGCGGAAGACCCAGGTTTGAGACCCCAAGCTTGCCAGCTTGAGCGCGGGCCCATCTAACTTGAGCAAAAGCTCACGAGCTTGGACCCAAGGTCGCTGGCTCCAGCAAGGGGTTGCTTGGTCTGCTGAAGGCCCGCGGTCAAGGCACATGTGAGAAAGCAATCAATGAACAACTAAGGTGTTGCAATGGCAACGAGAAACTAATGATTGATGCTTCTCACCTCTCTCCATTCCTGTCTGTCTGTCCCTATCTATCCCTCTCTCTGACTCTCTCTCTCTGTCCCTGTAAAAAAAAAAAAAAAAGGGCCAGTAGGGCAGAGAACCAGTTGTTAAATTATTTGAATCCCACCACTGCCTAGAGCCCACCCGCACCTGTGGCCCCGGGGCCCACTCTCACCACTTGGGTCATCTTGAGGCACAGTTTCTTATGTGCAGCTGTCAGCATGGCCAGGGCCCCTGCAGCTGCATTCTGCACCTTGTCATCATCCTCCCCGCAGAGCAGTACCATCAACTTCAGCCGGTCATTCCCATCAGCCAGGAACCGCTCCTGTACCTATGGGAGGAAGGTACATGGCTCAGAGAAAAATGTCTCCACCTGAGCAGCCTGGGGAGGGAAAGATGCACCTGAAGCCATGTTCTCTGACCCAGGATCTCTCAGGGATTCCCTTTGAGCAGCTCACCCATGTCACCTCCTTCAGGAAGTCTTCCTTGATTAGCTAGATAAAGGGGCTACAATCTTCTCTAGCTAAAAGGTTAAAGAAAATAAGGGATTTCCCAGACTGTGTGTTCCACCACCTCTGTTTGCATTCAGCTATCCACCCAGGGAAGGAGGTAAACACAGACTCCTCAGCGTAGATGTTGCCTGAAGAGCTGTGTCTCACTTCCCTTTGGGGAAGCCTGGACTGTTTCTCACAACAGATTGGTCTTCAGGTTCAGCCCTGAAATGACTTTGCAGTCCCTAAAGGCATAAGGGCTTGGCAAGAGCAGGGGATGGTTGGGTAGATTAATTGGTATTAAAGAGCTGTTGTACTGTCTCTACTAGGTAAGAGGTGAGATTTTCCAAGGATCCAAAGGCAGGACAGGATCCTCCTAGGGCCAAGGGCCTTGACAGAGCCCACTGATCCCCACCCCTCTGCTCTACCACAACAGCTGATTGGTCAAGTTTAAGGGCATTTTGTTGGGTCAGATTTCCTAGAAGTGGAGCTCCAAAAAAGAGTTAAAGATCACAGCTTTCCAGATGATGACCCTCCACTGTGTCTCCCTGAAGCTGGATCAGTAGTCCTCAGAAGTGAGAATATGGCAGAGGTGGTCAGTGTGGTCCCCTCACGGGGTACACTTGTGAATGGGAAGCAGCTGTTCCAAATGGAGTATGTTCACCAAACCCTTGCACATAGATGTGGTCATAAGTAATTCTCAGCAATGAACATGAGTGGAAGTGATACGTGTCACTTCTAGGCCACCATGGTAGATAGAGTACCACAGGTGCCTCTCCCATGGTCTCTCTCTCCATTCACCATCTGAATAGAGACCACTTCCAAGATGGTGGAGGGGAAGACAGCTCTTGATTAAAGAAGCCTGGATCCCTAAGTCACTGCTTGGAAGTGACTACCTGATCCAAATGTGAGTAAGAAATGAACTATCCTGTTGAGACCACTATATGGGGTGGCAGGGAGGCAGCACAGCACCTTGACTGGGATCCACCCAGCAAGCCCCCTACAGGACAATGCTCAGCCCACCTAGAGCTGCTGCTCTGTAGCTAGGCAAACAAGTTATTTTAGCCCCTGAGGCTAGACCATGGAGCCTCCTCAGCACCTGGGGCCAACCTGCTCGAAGCATTCAAGCCATGGCTGCAGGAGGGGGAGAGAGACAGAGACAGAGACAGAGGTGGAGGAGCAGATGGTCACCTCTCCTGTGTGCCCTAACCAGGAATCGAAACCAGGACTCCCACACGCCAGACTGATGCTCTAACTCTGAGCCAACCGGCCAGGGCCAAGACCACTGTATATTTTGATTCTGGTTGTTGCTGCAGCTGGTAATCCCATAGGGAGAGCTGCTGTCCCTTCCCGTTGTTTCTCTCCTCCCCTTCCCTTAGACACACTCTCTTCTCCAACATAGCTGCCAGACTCTCTGGTGTGTCCTGGTAGCTTTATATCTGTTTTTTATTTCTTTTTTGTGTGTGTGACAAAGACAGAGAGAAAGAAGAGAGACAGAGAGAAAGGGACAGACAGACAGGAAGGGAGAGATGAGGAGCATCAATTCTTTGTTGCAGCACCTTAGTTGTTCATTGATCGCTTTCTCACATGTGCTTTGACTGGGGGGCTATAGCAGAGCGAGTGACCCCTTGCTCAAGCCAGCGACCTTGGGCTCAAGTCAGTGACCTTGGGCTTCAAACCAGCAACCTTTGGGCTCAAGTCAGCGACCATGCATGGGGTCATGTCAATGATCCCATGCTCAAGCCAGTGACCCTACTCTCAAGCTGGTGAGCCTGCACTCAAGCTAGATGAGCCCATGCTCAAGCAGGCGACCTCAGGGTTTCAAACCTGGGTCCTCTGCATCCCAGTCCGATGCTCTATCCACTGTGCTACCACCTGGTCAGGCCTGGTAACTTTATATCTTTTTACTTTAACAGATTTTTATGGGTCAAGTTTCCTTCCTACATCAGTGAGAAGATTTGAAACTTAAGTTGAGGAGAAATAGTGAGTCTCACACTAGGCTCTCCATGAGTGCTCAAGAGGGCCACTTGGGCTGGCTACTGTATTCATGAGGAACCTCAGATTTACATTCTGTTGTTACCTGTGATGCTGATCTGCCTACAGGCACAGCAAAATACTCTGGCAGGCTGAAAGGATAAGGCATGCATTCATCATATGATTATAATGTGTCCCATCATTGGACCATGAGGCCATCAACATGTTCTGAATTCATTCTGCTATTACAAATTCTGTGATTATTCTGTGAAGAGCACAGTTGTAGTGCAATGCAGTTTCTATGGAAACAGAGGTAGTTCATTCATGTTAACATTTTAAATATTCTAAAGCTGTAACTGTTTTTGTATTTCTTCGATATATATATGGTCTTGCCTCTCTTGTCCTGGAGGAGGTCCCGGTCTCCCATCCTGCTTTGCTATGAGATTATTTAGACCAGTGGTAGTCAACCTGGTCCCTGCCGCCCACTAGGGGGTGCTCCAGCTTTCACAGTGGGCGGGAGCGGAGCAACCAAAGTATAAATAAAATAATAGATTTAACTATAGTAAGTTGTTTTATAAAGATTTATTCTGCCAAACTTAGCAAAAATCTGACATAAAGTACTTGGTAAGTAATTATTATTATATGCTTTAACTTGCTGTAACTCTGCTTTATAAATTTTATAAAGTTACTTCCCTACTTTATAAATCACCATTACTGTGGAACAGGTGAGCGGTTAGAAAATTTTACTACTAACAGAGATACAAAAGTGGGCGGTAGGTATAAAAAGGTTAACTACCCCTGATTTAGACCTAAATAACTCACAGAAATGCTAACTTCTACCTCATCCAGCGCCGTAATCCAGGAAAGATTCAGAGATTCCTGTGTTCTCTTGCAGAAATGTTACCTTACTACCATTGTGACAGCCCCTGATCCCACTCCAGGCCCTGGCCCGTGGCCTGACTCACCATGTCTCTATCACTCCCTGCCCCCAGGCTGAGCCCCTCACCTCCTTGTTTACCACCATGTTACACATGCACTCGGTGGCCGCTTGTCGCAACTGGTCATGATTCTCAAACATGTAGTTCTCGATGTCTGGCAAGGCCTTCTCCTTAAAGATCTTCTGCCTAGAGCAGGAGGAGTGGAGGAAGAGAGGCCCCTGAGTTCTCTGTCATGAACATCCGAGGTGTTTGGCTACCAGGTGCCCTTTCTCCATCCTAGTGGTATCTCGCCTACACCCTCGGCCAGCCTGGTTTCTATGGCATTGATCCTGCCCCAGCTCCAGGAGGGGCACCAGTGGGCATAAGCTAAATGACATAGCATAACATTCTGGTCCCAGGGAATGGTTCCAGGATGAAAATGTCACCCAGCTGGAGATGCTCTTGTATAATTGCTGGGGGAGAGAAATCCTCTTTCCCTCTCTTCCTGCAGGATATGAAGGCAAGAAGAAGATGAAGCCATTTCCTGCTGGACGTGAAGAGGAAGCCTTGTGAATGTGAGAGAGGGGAATGCCCATCGGAGTGTCCAGACAACACAGACAGGAGAGGTACAGAGAGCCAGGCCTGGGGACAGCTTTGTAACCCCTGCCTCAAGCTGCACCCGAATCTGGAGTAACCCAGACTTTATTTACACAAGCCAGTAAATTCCCTTTACGCTTAAACCGGTTGGAGTTCAGTTTTCTGCCACTTGGCACTAAAAGAATCTCACCCCAATAAAGTCCACCATGCCCTGCTTCTAAGAAGGAGTACACTTTCTCTGCGCCATCTTCCTGGGTATCTTTACACAACTTCAGGAAGAAGAAGTCTCCGCTGGCTTGTACATTCACCACATGGTTTTCCAGGTGCTAATTCAAATTTCTCCCACTGTGTTTCTTCCCACAGCCTTTGATCCTACCCTTGGAGGAAAGCAGTTTTTGCATATCGTATATGTGGAATTTAACCAAACACTTCCTGGGACGCCTTTTTTCACGCCTGCTCCCTCCACACCCCACTCACCGGAGTTTGTCACTCCGCCCAGACAGATTGGTGAGGCCTAGGAGAGCCTCATAGTTCTGGAGCCCGTCCCTCTGTGTGTCCAGGAGTCTCACAAGGGGCCGCACCACCTCATAGACCTGTGAGGGAGGGGTGGAGGAGTGGATCAGGTGAACACCATGACCCCCAGGACCTGACATTTACCAGTGTCCAGGTTTAGAATTTCCAAAGCACTTGTCCACCCATTGTCTGATTTGACCTTAACTATGATCCTGAGAGGCAGGGTCATTTTCTCTACTTTGCAGATGAGGTAAGTTCCCGAGAGGACAGCCTGGTTAGTCACAGGCAGGGCTAGGTCTGGAATCCAGGCCCCTCAGTTGATTGTCCTCTCTGTGACAGTACCATGCCCCCTCCCAAGCCAGGAGCAAGGTGACAAAAGGAAAGGTCCTTAGGAGCAGAGGAGACTCCTCCCATTGCCCCATCCCACCCACAGAGACACCCACTCAGTCACCCACCCGCTCCCCAGGGAAGGCGATGTCCGGGTTGGAAACAGCAGCGATCTTCGCTAGGGCATGGGCTGCCTTCACCTTGCCCACATCTGTGCCCTCCAACGCCAGGGGAATTAAGGCCTGCAAGAAATGACACAGTCACTCCTAAATCACAGACATCCAGAGGCTTCTCTCCCCACCTCCCCTCTCCAGCTGAGGGCTGTCTGTCTGTCCCATCAGAACCTCAGGACGACTCTGTGGTATAATTAACTCTTGAGCATCATAGAAAACAATTAAATACGTACTTAATCACAAATCCACTCCTCCTGGTTTCCAGTGCACATCAAGGATTCATCCTCACTCTCCCCACCATCCATACATTTGTCTGGCTTTTGAAAAAATAATTAAGTCAATACACTAATTTTTTACTTTCTGCCTAAGTCAAACCTAATCAGAACAGCAGCCATTTGACCTTGGCCAGTGGCTCAGGGACTAGAGTGTTGACCTGGCATATGGACATCCCTGGTGATTCCCAGTCAGGACACACAGGAGAAATGACCATCTGCTTCTCCCCCCTTCCCTCTTTTCTCCCTCTTCCCCTCCTGCAGCTAGTGGCTCAATTGGTTCAAGTGTGGCCCCGGATGATAGCTCCTCTGGAATGCATCAGCCTCAGGTGTTAAAAATAGCTCAGTACTCAAGCACTGGCCCTAGATGGGGTTGCCAGGAGGATCTTGGTAAGGGCGCATGTGAGAGTCTGCCTCATTATCTCCCCTCCTCTCATCTAAAATAACTAACTAACTAACTAATAAAATAGCAGCCATTTATTGAGCACCTGCTATGAGCCAATTCTTTAAGTGTATTTCCTCTAATCCTTGTGACAGTTTACAGAGTGGGTGTGTGATTTTTTCCCCACCATTTTACAAATAAGGAAACAGTGGCTCAGGGAGATTAAGTAATTTGCCCAAGGTAATGCAGCTAAGAAGGGGATGAGCAAGGACTGAATGGCAAGTCTTCTGTAGCAAAGTCCACACACACTCTTCGTACCCACATCATTCCTCCTCCCAGTAGCCAGGAGGATAGACAGGGTGCTACAGTAAGAGCATAGAATCAGACAGAAATTGGCTGAAGCCATGGACACAAACAGCACAGTTACCTGAATGGTCATATTTCAGGAGGCTGGGTTAGAGCAGAGGAACATTATTCTTGAGCCAGGCAGAAGGCGTGTACATGTGTGTGTGCGCATGTGTATACACACGCACACAAGTGTGCTCCTCCCCAGTAGAGCACCTTCTAGGATGGCAAGAACCTTATCCTGCCCAATTACCTTGCCACCACCTTGAGCCACAATGGTTCCTCGGTCCTTTGGGTTGTCACACAGCGCCAAGAATACCCTGCAGAGTACGGATAAAGGACATTTAATGCACAAGCACACCCTTCCTTCCCAGGCATCAGCTGGCCCCCAGCCAGACCCTGGGAAGTGCTGCCAGTGCGCATGTGCACCTTGGGAAGATACTCCCAATAACATAATAGGCAGCGGAGGAAGTGAGACAAAGGAAGGCTGCAAAGAGCCACCTCATCCTCATTTAAGGAGACAATGAATGGCTACTTGCTGCCTATGAGCCAGGACAAACACTTTAACACTGAGGCATCCCAGGACCTCTGCAACCCTGCCCTTGCCTCCCGCTCTGGTCTTACCTAGCACTACTCCAGACAAATTACAGGAAAACCCCAAATCTACTAGTTCTTTTTTCATCCTTGGTTCTATGTATATGCTATTCCCTCCACCTGGATCTCTTCCCTCCCCTGCAGATGAGTGGCTCTTTTTGTTCCTTCAGGCTGCCTTGAGCTGTCACCTCCTCCAAGAGTCCTTCCTGGCTGCCCACCCTCCTACCCAAGCTGGCTGGTTGGGTACCACTGTTTGTGCTTCAACCAGCCCTCTGTCTTCCCGCCATCATGGCACCTGTTGCATTGTATTGTGACTGTGAGCCTGTCTGTTTCCCCCATCAGGCTGCACAGATACTGCGCCTTTTACCTCTGAAACACCAGGTGCCTCATAAAACTTGGGAACGAGGTGACCAAAGAGTTACCTCCTTCCTCCTGATGCAAACTTCCACTTGTGATGACCTGCCCGCCATGTCACTTTTCTTTTCTTTTTTAAATTTTTTAAAGACTTTATTTATTCATTTTACAGAGAAGAGAGAGAGAAAGAGTTGGGGGAGAAAAGCAGGAAGCATCAACTCCCATATGTGCCTTGACCAAGCAAGCTCAGGGTTTCGAAAGTGTGACCTCAGTGTTCCAGGTCGACACTATCCACTGTGCCACCACAGGTCAGTTACTATGTCACTTTTCAATGTCACTTCCCCTTAAGATCCTCTCCAAACCCCCAGTGACTCATCCTCTTATTTACTCCCTGCCATGCCTAGCTCCCTGCCCAGCCTCCTGTCTCCAGTCCCCTCACACTCCAGCCCTAGCCCACTGCAGCCGCACCTGGCCAGCAACTCTTTGGTCTGGTCGGTGAGGATGGCACTGTCCGCTTTCACCATGCAGGTCAGTGCAGAGATGACACCGGCCTTCAGCAGCCGCTTCACCCGCATGTCTATGAAGTCTTTCTTGTCCTGGGGAGACAAAAGGGTGGCATGGGGAAGGGCCCTTGGCACCGTGCAGATCTGTGTTGGAACTAAAATGGTGCATTTCTGGCTTCTTGTGGTACATTGAATAATGGCCCCTAAATGTATCCATGTCCTAATCCCCAGAACTCATGAATATGCTACCTTACATGGAACAAGGGACTTTGCAGATATGACTGAGGTAAGGGTCTCGAGCTGGGGAGATAATCCTGCCTTACCTGGGTAAACCTGATATAACAACCAGGGGTTCATAACAGGAAGGCAGAAGGGTCAGAGTTAGTAGTCAGACACGTGAGAGCAGAAGAAAAGGATTGGAGTGATTCAAGGTCACGAGCCAAGGAAGTTGAAAAAGACAAGAATACAGATTGTGACCTCAGAACCTCCCGAAGGAATTCGCCTTACTGATTCCTTGATTTTGACCAAGTGAGACAAATTTTAGATTTCTGACCTCCAGAACTGGAAGATAAGTTTGTGCCATTTGGGGCAGTTATGTTTGTGGCAATTTGTTGTAACAGTAATGGGAAACTAGCATATTCCTGCAGATTCCCTTTGTCCAAACAAGAGCCCAAGGCATTACAGCAGGCTCTGCTGTTGTGAATGTCTGAACAACTCCTTTTCTGCCTTGCCCTCCCCCTCCCAATACAGAGCCTGAGTAGATGATGTAGCCAGGAAATCATTGCCAAAGGCTCTTTATTCACAGAGGAGTGAAATAAAAGAGTGATAATACAAAAAACTAGATGACCCATGTTCGGTTTTTTTTGCAAACAGCTGGCTTTTCATTAGGGTATGTGGCAGGTGGAAGGGTAGGGGGATGTGAGCAGGAGTGAGAGGGGCTGGGAGCTGACATAACAATGGATTGGGCCTGACCAGGTGGTGGCGCAGCGGATAGAGCGTTGAACTGGGATGCGGAGGACCCAGGTTCGAGACCCCGAGGTCGCCAGCTTGAGCATGGGCTCATCTGGCTTGAGCAAAAGGTCACCAGCTTGGACCCAAGGTTGCTGGCCCGAGCAAGGGGTTACTTGGTCTGCTGAAGGCCCGTGGTCAAGGCACATGTGAGAAAGCAATCAATGAACAACTAAGGTGTCGCAACGAAAAACTGATTACTGATGCTTCTCATCTCTCTCCTTTCCTGTCTGTCTGTCCCTATCTATCCCTCTCTCTGACTCTCTCTCTGTCCCTAAAAAAACAATGGATTGGGTTTTGCTGGAAACCCAAAGTCAACTGTAGAGTTGAATAGTCTTTACAGATAATCCTCAGAGTAGCTGGCAAGAGATTGACAGTCACAGGCAATTTCCAGAAGCCACACTTGAACTTGACAGCAGCAGTATATGCTGTATACACTTGCTTGTGTGAAATACTACCCAGCCTTGGGAAATGATTCGAAGAATGACATAGCCCCATAGCCCTAAGAAAACATATAACGTATTTTCTCAAATTGGATACCAAATGATAAGTACATTCTGATTATAACTATGAAAAGAAAAAAGGTGCGTAGAGAAAAAAAAATGTCTCTGGTAGATAAAGTAACATACCCAAATGCCAAGAGTGGTCAGGGGGAGATGATGTCATTGCAAGTGGTTAATTTCTTTACTTCCCATCGTTTTGCTTTTTTGCAATATGGTTATATTACTTGATCATTTAAAAAATCTACACATTTTACTGGCTGGAAATATGATGCATATATATTCATACGCAAACCACATACAAAATGTACCGTTATGTACAGGAAATCATGGGGGGGGGGCTCAAGGGGATTTGTGACATCCTGACTACTGTTGATCCATGTCCCTCTTTCTCCCACTTTTCCTACTTAGCACCCACATCCCCAAATCCAGATTTCCAAGAAAATAAAAATTTTGTATGTTGGGAACATAAAACACAGGTAATTTTATGAAATCAACAACATCAGCTGCAAAGCATTCATCATGGTTCTGTTTGTTTTTTCAGGCTACAAATTGTTGGGTGCCTTACCTCCCCTCACCCCCTCCCACCTCTCCAAGATAGAACATTAAAATAAGAAAAAACATGATCGCCACCTAGTGGGAGAAATTTACCATTCTTATCTTTGGTTTACCTTAATGCCAAATTCTCCTATGCACACTCACACAGCACACTGACATCACAATCTTTTCTTTCAACCTCTCTGGAGGTCTGGTGGCATAGATTCCCCCCACAACCCTGGGCTGTCCCCGTCCCCACCTTGGGGTGCTCCTCCGGCACGTGCTGCTTGGAGAACTTGGCAAGCTGTACGAGCTCAGGGATGACCTCCTTGACGTCATAGCTGTTGGTGCAGTTCACCAGGGTGGTGGCCACTGAGTACAGAACAGTCTTGTCGGAGGTCTGGAGGCACGGGATAGGCATACAGGAGAGTAGATGCAGAAAGGAAACTTTAGAACAAACTTCTGCTTCCAAGATGGCTCCCTCACATGGCCCACAAGTTGGTTTGGGCGGAGTGTGTGACTGACACAGCTCAGCTCGGAGAAGTACGAGCAGCACAGAGGGAGAGAAATGGGCCCTGCACTCAACAGCACCCCTGAAAGCATGGATGAGAGTCCCTGCATACACCCCTGGCTTTGCGCCTCTTTGAAAAGTTCAGGCCAACATACTTTCACATAGTATGCCTACCTTCCCTGAGGTGATGTGGGATGGGGATGGGCTGGGTGCCTGACACCCTCTGGTCTGGCCCCGGGGAAACTCTCTTACAGTTCCCCACTTTAGTGGTGAAAAAGAAGAGGAGAGAAGTCTGAAAGGGGCTGGAAGGAGAGGGGGCCCAGAAGGGGCTAGTTCCTTCAGACCTCCCTTCCTGAGGCTCCCAGGAAAAAATACCATCCTCTTGTTCATCTTCCCACTGCCTGGAGGCATGAAGAGTTGTGAGCCCACTTTGTAGTCAGGTAAAATGAGGGCGAGAGAGAGGGAAATGACTGATCCAGGTTTGCACAGGGTGTAGAGGGTACTGACAGGATAAGGACACGGGTCCAATTTCTCAGGCTCAGCAAAAGGCCCTGTGAGCCTGAATCCAGATCTTTCCTGAGGTCAGAGGTCAGGGCCACACTTACCTTGGCCAGCTCAAACATGGCCCGCAGGGCAGGAATGTCCTGGACAAAGTCATCCTTCACATCAGCATCCAGTGTGAGGTAGGCCAGACCCTCCACCGCCCACCGCCGGGTCCGGGTATCTATGGATGTATTGCACAGCCACCTGGAATTGGGGAGAGAGGATGCTGGGGAAGGGAGCCAAGGCTCGGGGCAGAACAGTGAAGCCATTTCAGGATAGTGGGGAGCAAGTGAGGGGCCTGGCACGATCTGGTGTACACTAGGCCACACGCCAAAGAGGAGGTGACAGGCCTCAGGAAATAGGACCCCCTTACTTGCGACACTGTTTAGCCAGTTTCTCCGTTGACCCTTCAGCAAACTGCCTGAGACCATAGTCTGTGCCACCTGCAGAGCCGAGTTTACAGAGTCCCTGTGGAGGAGGGGGGACAGGAGACACTTGAAGGATCAGAGACACCAAGGCTTGGGAACAGTACCTTGCTCGAATAGGTCCCTGTGGCTGGAACATTTTGCCACTTTTTCCTTGCCTAGATAAACTTCTATGCGTACTACAAAACTCAGCTCAGGCATCACCTCTGCTGAGATGCCTTCCCTAAGGCTTCCAGGTAAAGGTAAATGCCCCAAAGCTGGAGGTTTTTAACCCCTTCTCTCACCATTTGACCCCACAGATGTTTTGTGTTGTCCATTTTGAAAAATCAACACAAGAAAATACTAATCCTACCTGAAACTGCAATAGTGAAACTTGTCAGAGCACAAAAACTATCAAGGAAATTACATTTTGTGGATAACAAATTCAGATGTACAAAATTTTACCCTGGAAATTTGGACTATTGTTAGAAAAGACAAAAAGTCTTCCAGAAGAGAAAACTCACAATGGCAACAGCTAAAATTAGTTTTCAAAATATTTATACAAAAAAAGATCAATGAGCCTGACCAGGCAGTGGTGCAGTGGATGGATCATCAGATTGGGACCCAGGGGACCCAGGTTCAAAACCCCAGGTCACTGGCTTGAGCGCGGGCTCACGAGCTTGAGCGTGGGGTTTCTGGCTTGAGCATGAGATCATACACATAACCCCATGGTCACTGGCTTAAACCCAGAGGTCACTGGCTTGAAGCCCAAGGGTCACTGGCTTGAGCAAGGGATCACTCGCTCTGCTGTAGCTCTCCCCTGGTCAAGGCACATATGAGAAACCAATCGATGAACAACTAAGGAGACTAAGGAGCCACAGCGAATTGATGCTTCTCATCTCTCTCCCTTCCTGTCTGTCTGTCCCTATCTGTTCCTCTCTCTGTCTCTCTCTCTGTCTCTGTCACACACACACACATAAAAAAAGATCAATGACTCAAATCCTCACTATAATTGTTTACAAGGAAAAGGTCAATAAAAGTATATTCTGTAAAGTGAAGATAGAAAAATTGAACCAGGTTTGATTGTGCCATACAGAAACTGATTGACGAAACAAACTGACTTTTTGGAGTTGGCTCTAAAAACACTTGTTGGATAAAGCCCATCAGTGTTAGTGCCATTCAGAAGCATGGAAGCATGGAAGGTTAAACAGCAGGGTCTACCATTCTGAATCTATGTTCTTACAGCCCCCTGCATGTCACCGTGCTCCTCAGGGGCCTGTGGTGCCCTCAGAGTGTGCTCTCCTCAAAGATAGGGGCTACGCTTCATTCATCCTGATGTCCCTGGTGCCTGGCGTGGTGTCTGGTACCGAGCGCGCTTACCACCAGTGTGCGGATCTTGATCTTCTCATTTTTGGTGGTCTTGTAGATCCCTTTGAGCAGTGACACGCCGTTGGTGATGATGAACGTGGCACGACTGAGCTTGGTGGAGGCGTGGATGAGGGCCTCCACGGCCACCAACTGGTCTGCCTCACGATCCGAGCCACACAGTGCTACCATCATTTCCATCACACCTTTCAGCCCCAGCAACTGGTTGCCCAGGTCAAAGGGACCCTGCAGGATCCCTGACACTGTCTGGATGGCAATCACATTCTTGTCCATGTCCTGGGGGTCAAACTTGCCCCTAAAAGAGAAAGCAGGTGCTGGTTAGAGAATTGGACTGGGGTGGCGGGGTGGAAAGAGTGTGAGATTTGGGGGCAGACAGCTTTGGATTTGTATCCTGGATTCACCACGCATGTGCTGTGTGACCTTGGGAAATTCACTGAACCTCTCTGAGTCTCAACTTCTTGATCTGAAAACTAAGAATAGTAGGACTACTTTGCAGAGTTACAATGAGGGTAAGTGATATAACAGATATATCAGGGATTGTGATCCCCAAGCAGCACCCTCTTGACAGGGATTGAAATGCAGGAAGTTTATTAGGGAGAGTTCTTGAGATCAGCACCTGTTGGGGAAAAGAAGAAAGCAGGATTGGACAGAGGAGGATGTTGGGCTGCACACATCCTGACAAAGCCTCAGCCTGTAAAGAGCTCTAGAGTGGAGATACCCTTCAAAGTTGTTCCACATTAGAGTGAGGGATAAGTCACTGGATGCTAACTACCCTGGAAAGGGTGAAGCAACTGTCCTCAACCGAGACAAGTCCTGAAGAGAGGTGACATGTAAGAAATGTCAGTCACCAGGCTTCCCAGCAGCTGGAGTGTCTGGTGGGTACAACAACCACAACAACACAGAAGGGCCTCATGATGCCTGGCACACTGCATCTCTCTGCACTGTGGCTGAGTCACAACGCAGCCCGAACCAGTCACTCCTTGTCTGCTCCCGGTCCCTTCTCCTATCAGGTGAGGGTGTGGGTTGGGGGCCAAATCTGAGAAGCTGAGAACGATTTTTATTTTTCTTTTAAGTGAGATGAGGGAAGATAGTAAGATAGACTCTCACAGGGGTCTCACCAGGATCCACCCAGCAACCCCTGTCCGGGACCTATGCTTGAATCAGTCAAGCTATCCTCAGTGCCCAAGGATGACACTCGAACCAATCGAGCCACTGGCTGTGGGAGGAGAAGAGAGAGAGGAAGAGGAGAGGGAAAAGGGAGAAGCAGATCATCGCTTCTCTTGTGTGCCCTGACCGGGAATTGAACTGGGGACCTCCATATGTCAGGTCAATGCTCTATCCACTGAACCACCAGCCAGGGCCAATTTTTACATTTTAAAGGTTTTTATTTTTATTTTTTATGTGCAGTACAGACCTACATGTCCCACAAAACCTAAAATATTTATTCTCTGGCCTTTTACCAGAAAAGCATGCCAAACCCTGGAATGAAAGCAGGAAAATGGAGTAAAGGCAGGGTCTTTACCTTCCCAAGACTCTTCTGGGTGCTTCTTAAAAAATGCAACTTCCTGAGCCACACCCCAGACAACTGAGTCAAGGGTGGTTTCCAGAAATCTGAATCTTATACAAACATGAGGATCATTGGAATAAAAGATTTAGGTCATGTAGCAGTGGGAGGAGAAGGGAGAAGACACATAAAGAGAAAAAGAGCCTGACCAGGCGGTGGCACAGTGGATAGAGCGTTGGACTGGGATGTGGAAGACCCAGGTTCGAGACCCCGAGCTCACCAGCTTGAGCGCGGGCCCATCTGGCTTGAGCAAAAGCTCGCCAGCTTGGACCCAAGGTCGCTGGCTCCAGCAAGGGGTTGCTCGGTCTGCAACGGCAACGAAAAACTAATGATTGATGCTTCTCACCTCTCTCTATTCCTGTCTGTCTGTCCCTATTTATCCCTCTCTCTGACTCTCTCTCTTCTCTCTGTCCCTGTAAAAAAACAAAAAGAGAGAGAGAGAGAAAGACACAGAGGGAACATTTGAGTCACTATGTGATGGAGTGGCAGTGAGAAGACCCAGGAACTCCAGCTGCTGAGGGCCTGGGCACCCGTCTAGGCCTTTCTAAGGCCATACAATTCTTAATCTCGACAGAGCCAGGTCTCCCTCCTTGACAAGCTAAGGTTTGTTTCTTTCAACTGTAGGAAACTGTGGTAGGCCTAATGTATGTCCAAAAATATTTTGACATACCTCCCTGCAAAAGGTGGAGCCTAATTCTTTCTTCTTAAACACAGACTAGACTCAATGACTTGCTTCTAGTAATGGGATGCAGTTGGAGTGGTGGTGTGTGACTTCTGAAGCTAGGTTGGGGGAGGCATTGCCATTTTCACCTTGCTCTCTCTTAGAGCACTCACTCTAGAAGAAGCCAGCTACCATGAGGAGAGCTTTAGACAGAGAAGAATCAAGACCTCCTGCCAACAGCCAGCACCAATGTGCCAGTCATGTGGATGAGCCAGCTTGGAAGCAGATCTTCCAGTCTCAATCAAGCCTTCAGATGACTGCAGCCCAGGACAACATGTGACTGTAACTTCAACAGAACCCCAAAGCCAGAACCACTCAGCCAAGCCCTCCCAAATTGCCGTCTTATTATAATAAGTGGTTATTGTTGCTTTGAGCTGCTAAGCTTGGGGGTAATTTGTCCTACAACCATTGATAACTAATGCAGAGGCCAACCCACAGGGCCTCTAGGAAACTCACGTGATGTACTCCTCACAGATCTTGCGGAAGTGATCGCGCTCTGGGTCGCAGCGCAGGTCGTCATAGAGCTTGTTGATGAGGATGGAGGCCAGCATGCGGGTGTTGTCGGTCAGGGGCAGGCAGGATGGAAGATCTGGAACCTGCCCCACCACCTTCAGGATCTTCCTCAGGCCTGCAGGACAGATGGCAGTGGCTCTGTCATCACAAACATCCCCCCCTCCCCCTCCCCCCCTTCAGACCCTAGTATGCTAATGGTCCTTCCTGGCTTTTCAGTTGGGGCTAAAGACTTCTCCCAGACAAGAGCCATGTCTCTTTTACCTTCTGCTCAGTGCAAGGTACCCTGGGCCCACTAGAAAGGCTGGAGCCAACCTTGGTCACCCAGACTCACCGTTATCCACCACGTAGATGGTACGTGAGTTGTCGTGAATGGAGAGGTCCTTCCTGGGGACGTTCTTGTTGAGCAGGTTCAGGGCCTGATCCCTGCCCTGGCCAGACACCTTCTTACTGACCAGCATGTCGAGCAGGTGACTGGTGATCTGTTTCAGGTCCTTCTTGGTGTCTGAGGAAGGAGAAAACAGGGATAAATGGAGAGGACTAGGGAACCTCAGGCATTTAGGACCAGGAATGAAAGAAGCTTCTAGAGGGGCTCGGAAATATCAAATCTACTGCTTTTGGCTATGAAATTTTCCAGGGGAGTATAGTATTGCCCATCTTATTCAAAAGAAAAAGAGAGAGAGAGAGAGGGAAATCCTCGGACAATACTTTGGGATCCTCCAGCCACTCTGAGCACTGACTTCTATGACATCCCTTTTCATCCTTGAACAGCTCTGGTTCTTAAAAAGTTCTCCATTCCAGTTAAAGATGGGCAGCAATCCAGGATGCTTTGTGTAGTTTTTAATAAACGGATTTAATAAAATGTTTTTCAGAAAGGAAATTTATACTCCTTACAGACATCTTGCTCCCCACAGGTGCAGGCAGGCGGGGAGCCTGAATTCAAGCCAGGTTCTCCCTGCCCACTGGGAATCATAAAACACAAATGCCTTTTTTCTGCTTTGCCCCGTCTGACCTCTCTGAGACTTGGAGACTTTTGTTCTCATTCTAGGTTGGAGCCCAAAGGCAGGCAGGTAGACAGGCAGGCAGAAAAAAAAGCTTCCCAGACCATGTCATGAATAAATGATAAGAGAATGAGGCTCTATAACCAGAGAAGAAAAGACGTAAATGGACATGACAGCTTGTTTTCAGATAGATATGTCGTGTGAGGTAACAGACTTATTCTATAAGCCTGCAGGGGGAAGAATTGGGACCAGAGGTGGGTGGATGCCACAGGGAGATAGATTTGAAATCAATATATAAAATTTTTTAGCAGAGATATTTAAATAGCTCACTACCTCACAAAGAAAGTATGCAGTATTAACATAATGGTCAATGAAGAAAGAAACAAAGCTATCTGTAGCCAAATTCCAATTTTGTCAAATAGATATTTATACAGGCAGATAGCCAAAAGGTTATCTGGAAAAGTGACAGGGTTTTTGTCATCTTTACAAAGTTCTAAATTTTCCAAAATTTCTCCAGTGAGCTTCTGTTTTCTTTTTAAAACTGTGTTATAATATACATAAAATTACCATTTTAACCATTTTTAAGCATACAGTTCAATGGTTTTAAGTACATTCACATTGTTGTGTAACCCTCATCACCATCCATCTCTAAAACCTTTTCACCTTCCCAAACTGACACTCTGTACACATCAAATAACTCTTCACTGCCTTCTACCCCACCCCTGGTGGCTGCCATTCTACTCTCCGTTTCTCTGAGCATGACAGTTTTAGAAACTGCATATATGGGGAATCATACTGTATTTGTCTTTTTGTGACTGACTTATTTCACTTAGTATAATGTCCTCAAGGTTCATCCATGTGGTATCATGCATTAGAATTTCCTTTCTTTTTAAAGCTGAGTAAATATTTACTACATATTGTTTATCTACTCATCTGTTGATGGACACCTAATTTGTTCTACCTTTAAGTTATTGTACATAACGCTGCTATGCATCTGTTACTTTTACAAGTAGAAAATAAGTATGAAAATAAAACCAGGCCACCTCCCCCTACAAGCAATTCTCAGTCTCAGTTGGTAACTGACTCTCCCTTGCCCCCTTCCCCCGGAACCAAACCTGAAGACTGTCTCCTACCTAGAACCAGGGCCTCCTCTTTCCCTCGATGCTCCTGCTTGTCCTCCCCAGACAGAGAGTCAATGATGGTCTGGAGCAGGTTGCAGACAGCCAGAGACATCTCCTCATTCTCCACTGCCATGAGGCTGCAGATTCGGTCTATCCGGACTGCACGGAGAATCACTGTGGCCTAGACCCCGCGCAAACCACAGTCAGCTGTGCGCCCCTCCCTTCCAGCTGCCATGCAGGTTAGGGAGTTGGAAATAATCACTTCATGCAATAGGAAAATAAGCCCAGGGAGCCAGTGCCTTATGGCTCATGGTCTGGGAATGCCCTTGACACAAGTCATACCCCTTTCCAGAGGTTTAGAGTCACTGGCCACATGGAGTCATTGAGCATTTGTCATGTGGTAAGTTCACATCGAGATGCACTATAAGTGTATATGTATGTGTTTATGGATAAATACACACTGGATTTTGAAGATTTAGTATGAAAAAGTGTAAATTCTCAATGCCTTTGCCTTCAGCTCTTCCTTAGAAAACGAATGTTATAAACTTTGCACAGATCCATTTACAGCTCAGAAGGAAAACAAAAGCAATTTCTGTGGAATTTGGGACCATACAATCAAAGTTGGAGGGGACACTTTAGACTTTGTATCAGGGTCCGTTTGTGCCAGCCACACTCTGCCCACGTCACCCTTCAGGTCTTCCAGTGGGCAACTATTCATGCCAAACACTCCTCCCCAGGCCCTCACCCTAGCGCGGTGGCCACTGCATATGCCAGACAAGGTCCGCACTGCAGCCAACACCAGCTCAGCCCTCTTAGTGTCCATCAGCTGCAGAAGCAGAGCCACGCCATTGTTCTGGAAGATCTTTTCTGCCCCTGCTTCTTCACGGCCCAGTACAATGAGGTTGTTGGCAGCCTGAAAGAGGGAAGAGAAGAGACAGTGAGGGTCAGGAGGAAGGTTTGGCTGCTGAGGTCTTGGCCATGGGCCGAATGCAGGGTCTGGTTTAAGAACCGGGTCTTCAAAACATCTTTATATTTTTTTGCCCTATAATCTTACTCCTGGAAACATAGCCCAAGGACATAATTCAAAAGAAAGACACGGTAATTTGCATAAAGATCGAGTTGATGAAACATATTGCAATTATTATTATTATTATTTTTTTTTTACACAGGGACAGAGAGAGAGTCAGAAAGAGGGATAGATAGGGACAGACAGACAGGAATAGAGAGAGGTGAGAAGCATCAATCATTAGTTTTTCATTGCCATTACGACACCTTAGTTGTTCATTGATTGCTTTCTCACATGTGCCTTGACCCCGGGCCTTCAGCAGACCAAGCCACCCCTTGCTGAAGCCAGCGACTTTGGGTCCAAGCTGGCGAGCTTTTTGCTCAAGCCAGATGGGCCCGCGCTCAAGCTGGTGAGCTCGGGGTCTCAAACCTGGGTCTTTTGCATCCCAGTCCGACGCTCTATCCACTGCACCACCGCCTGGTCAGGCACATATTGCAATTATTAAAGACACAAATAAAAAGACTACCAAGCAACTTGGAAATAAAACCAGTGGTAAGCAGAATCAGAATCGTAAATTTAACTTTGCACTTATGTTAAAATAAAACTGTGTATATGTATGTGTTTATGGATAAGGACTTAATAAAGGTATAGAAGTGTTAAATTAATTTAATGAAGAGGCCATTAGACCAAGGTGGTTTTAATGCCTTAACAGCCTACCTAAGCAAACCAAAACCAAAGCCTGTAAGCTTCAAGGTTAAGAAATCCAAACTTAAGAACAACCAATCACAGCCAACTAGGCTTTCCCAAATTGTAAACTGCTTAAGCTAGCCAATCAAATAATTTCCTTGCTTTGCTTCTACCTGTTTTCTTTGTCTTTGCCCTAGCTCTGGTAGGTGGAGCTCTCCTCACCCCTTCCTGCTTTGGCACTGTCTGATTCAAGTTGATTTTGCCAGATAGCTCTGTTGGTTAACGCAACATCCCGATACATAAAGGCTGTGGATCTGATCTCTGGTCAGAGCACAAATAAACTCTTGAAAGTTTTAATATGCCTCACCTTCTCCAGCCTATCAGCTTCTGTGTTTTCATCCAGGAGGATCTCAAACATCTTCTGCACCCTGGCGTCTGTGGAGAACTGGACATTGAGCTGAGGAAGGAGGAGGGAGTGGGGAAGGAAGCAGGCAGAGGTCCACATTTCAGTCGGCTCCACATGAAGTTCATCTTCGTAAATATTAGGGTATCAACTCTGGGTTCCTGCACTGTTATTCGGTCATTCATTCAACAAATGTTTACTGAACATTTACTATGTGCCAGACATTGTTGTAGATGCTTAGATGCTAGGGATAGGATGACTAACAAAATCAAGTCCTTGCCCCACAAAGCTTACGATCTAGTTACATTCACTATCCCTTGGTTATCGCTAGTCTTGGAAGGCAAGGGGTCATCACCCCAATTTTAGAGTGTAGTATACAGTTAACTGTTAGATATTTAAATATGGGCTAAAACAGAAACATGCCTCCAGGATAAGAAACCTGAAGCAGTTTTAAAGTAGCTCCTCAAGTAATTAAAACCACTATTTAGATGTCTCATCCCTCACAATTCCAGTCCCAACCCCAATGCTCTGAAGCTTCCATAAATGGCCACACTAATCATCACCGCCCATTGTACCAGCTCCTTCCGTACCTTCCTCTACCTTGTTGTGCTGGTCCACACTCCCTCCTATTTCCATTCTGGCCTTTAGGGGATGGAGGGGTCTCTCATGCACAGCCCCTTCTTTGATCACTCCTTAGTTTGTATTTCCTCAGCCCTGTATCTGCGTTCTGGACAGTGGTCCCACCATGGGGCCCCACCATGGGGCTGCCCCAGGCACATAGGAGTTACTGAGTCTTGGAACCAGGAGCTGAGTGATCAGTTATCTTCCTGCTCCTAAGAGGGAAAACTGACACCCCAGGGGGGTCCCTGGGAAAATTGGTAGCTAAGGCAGGACAAAGGTACTGGATTCCTCACCTCTGGTCCAAGTTCTGCCCACTTGACTCAATTTTCCCTGAAAGGATTTTCTGTCCTACTGGCTCCTGACTCTCCTCTATCTGCTACCAATCCCTTCCCCCTGTTTCTAGGTATCTCATGCTGCTTTTATCCTCCTAGAAAGAGGAAAAGTTGCAATTTTTACGTTTCTTTTTATTTTATTTATTTTAGAGAGGAGACACAGAGTGAGAAAGAGAGAGAGAAAGAGAGAAAGGGGGGAAGAGCTGGAAGCATCAACTCCCATATGTGCCTTGACCAGACCAGTGCAGGGTTTTGAACTGGTGACCTCAGTGTTCCCAGGTCGACGCTTTATCCACTGCACCACCACAGGTCAGGCGGAAAAGTTGCAATTTTAAAAACCGCAACACCTCCCTTTGGAATGTAAAAGACGCATGTTCTAATCTGGCTGTCTTGAACCCTTAAACAAGCATCACAGCATCTCTGACCACTCACAGATAGTGTACCTGCTCAGCTGTGCTGTGGTACCTGCCTGTGCCATGTTTTTGCTCCATCCAAGTGTGTGGAGGTAGGGCTAAACTTGCTGTGATGTCCTGCTTCTCTAACTTGTCCCTGCTAGGAATGTGAGGAGGTGGGAATGTGGGAAGGGGTCTGGTTCACCTTCTCCTGGATACTAGTATTGAGCCTCCTCAGGGTCTCCTGGAAGCTCTGGTTCCGTGGCTCGAGGGTGGCACAGCGCTGCACGTCCTTGAAGGCCTGATCCAACTTCCCCAGGTGCTCCAGTGCCTGGCATCGCCTATACAGAGCCTTGATGTCCGAGGAGTTGATGTCAATGGCTAGCAAGGGCAACAGGCAGGGTTTTAGGGGGCCGGGCTGTAAACCACCTTCCTTCCTGCCTGCCACTACCCCCATCTCTTCCTTAGAGATTACCCACAAATGTGGACTATCTGGCCCAAGTGTCCCCTTTGTTAGGGTGAGTGTAAAAACCATAGTCTCAGGGTTGGAAGGGAGTTTAAAGGTCATCATGTCCAACTTTTGATGCTCCAGAATCCCTGCCAAGTGTTCATCCAACTGCTGCTCGCACACCACAAGCAGTGGGGAGCTTTCTCCTTCTCAAGGTGGCCAGGCAGCTCCATCGGAAAGCCCTTCCTTTCCTTACCTGAAATACCTCTCTCTGTAACTTTGCTCTTTTGTCCTAAGGCCAGCCCTGGAGACCCCTGAAGATGAAATTCAATCCTTTTTCCTTGTGACAACTTTTGCTTTTTAGGGATTTGAAGGCAGCTCTCTGTCCCACCTGGGAATCACCTTTTCTTAACTAAATATTGCCACTTCCCCTGACTGTTCTTCCCAGGATGTGTTGCCAGTCCCCTCCCCAGCTGAGCCTCCCCTCTTCTGAACTTATTCCAGGCTATGTGTTTCTCCTAAAAGAATGCTAGCCAGGCCTGACCTGTGGTGGCGCAGTGGATGGAGTATTGACCTGGGAACACTGAGGTCACCAGTTCAAAACCCTGCACTGGTCTGGTCAGGGCACATATGGGAGTTGATGCTTCCAGCTCCTCCCCCCTTTCTCTCTCTCTCTCTCTCTCTCTCTCTCTCTCTCGTCTCCTCTCTAAAATGAATAAAAAAAAAAAAAAAAAAAAAGAATGCTAGCCAGATCAAAACCCAACACAGATCTGCCGCCAAGAGAAGTCTTTACATTTTAATCATGCATTTAAGAGAATATTAACTTACTTATGTTTCTGGTTAATGTTTATTTCTCCTAGTGTCTGTGAAACAGGTTAGTGCTTCCTTCTTCCCGAGAAGAAGCCAGGCCCCCAGGGAGTGCACTGGGCTGAAGGGCCTGGCTCTGGGATCCCCATGACAATATCCTAACTTACAACAAAAGGGTGTGCATCATTACCATGACAAAGATTCCCAGTGGCGCAGTGGACAGATTATTGGCCTGGGATGCTAAGGACCCAGGTTTGAAACCCCCCGAGGTCACCAGTTTGAGTGTGGGCTCACCTGGTTTGAGTGTAGGCTCACTCCTTAAGCGTGAGATCATAGACATGACCCCATGGTCATGGGCTTGAGCCCAAGGTTGCTGGCTTGAGCAAGGGGTCACTGGCTCTACTGTAGCCCCCCAGGGTCAAGGCGCATATGAGAAAGCAATCAATTAACAACTAAAGTACTGCAACAAAGAATTGGTGCTTCTCCTCTCTCTCCCTTCCTGTCTGTCTGCCTCTCTCTCTCTCTAAAAGAAAAAACAAAATAAAACAAAAAGAAACCACAAACAAACAAAAAAAGATTTCCAGAAGCAATCTCTTAAGAAAAGAAACCACTCCGGTGCTCATTTTGTCAGCACATATACTAAAAGAAACTACTCCAACTCTCTCTAGGGATTCATGGCACAAAGGAAGTCCCGCCCACAATGCCTAGGATGAAGTTTACTCAATTTGTAACTCCTTGAGTGTCAAGAGCCTTTTAGACAAAAGAAGGATGTAGGGTGGGGGGCAATGGTGAAGGAGGGTGGTGAAGGCTCACCTCTTGAGGCATCTGAAGCTGCCTGCACATAACTCTCCTGAGAAAGAGAAGGAAAAACGACTTGGTTAGTGTGGGCCCAGTGCACAGACAGCCCGAGAGGGTCCCCATGGGAAAGAAGAGCCCTTGCTGGGAGCTCTCAGAGGCCCAGGTGGGGGAGGGCCCCTCGCTGGCCATGGGGGAGTGGGCCAGCTTTGGCATCAGGCAAACTTGGGTTTGACCTTGGGCTCTGCTACTAACTACCTGAGAGATCTTGGGCAATTTATTGAACCCTCCCGAGCCTTAAGATAAGAATTATCTGCAGTATGGGCATGACAGCAGCTGCCTTACCTACTGTTATCAAGATGTCATACAATATAACACATGAAAAGCCCCTGGCTTGATGCCAGGTCCCATCTGGGGGAGACAAGAGTGGGTCAGGCAACGGGTCCAGGAAAGCAGTGAGAGGCGCCCTTCTCCAGCCTGAGAGTTCAGGCAAGAGGGCTGGGATGATGGAGGATGGATGACACCTTTCAGGACGGGGGAGCTGCCTCCACACCCCTGCATCCCAGCCCAGCCCTCAGCACCCCCACCCCCACCCCAGACCGTTTTCAGGCCACAGGCCGCCCGGTTCCGATAGAGCGTGGCCAGCAAGGCCTTATCCTTGGCCAGCTTCAGGGCCTGGCTGTAGCTCTTTGTTGCGGCCTTGTAGTCCTGGAGCTGGAAGTGCCGGTTCCCTTCCTCCTTCAGCTGCGCAGCTTCCACCTCTGCCATCTGTCAGGACAGAACAGCTCTGTCTGCCCAGCCATTCACATCAGACCCAGGGCTGGACTCTTGGCTTGAGGTCTGGAGCTCCAGGGTCCCCTCCCACCAGGATGGAAGGTGAGGATTCTACCTGGAAGGCAGCTGCGCCCAACACCCCCAAATCCATTACCCAGAAGAACATTACAACATTTGTTCGGAGCATGGCCTGTGTTGAGGGGATCTCAGAGTCCCTGTGCCTCCCTCTCTGTCCCTCACAGCTGAGCAGGGGAAGCCACCGCGGCAAAGGCCTGAACTCTCAGTATAGACCTTAAAAGTTCTTGCTGGTCCCCCTTCTCCCCAGTCCAAAAAACATTTCTACTGACTCACTTTTTCATAGGGACAACGCTCTTGGTCTATCTTCCTGTGACACTGCTTCTCCAAGCTCCTGTGTGAACCCTCAGCCAGGGGGCCTCAGTCTGCCCCTCCCAGCCCCAACCCAGGAGACTTTATCTCCCCTGCCCATGGCTCCAGACCATATTTGGCCACAGGGGCAGGTGCCCCTGGAGTCTGTCATTGATACTCAGGGCCTTCCTCCTCCCCAGACTGGACAGTCAGTACCACGTGGAAGTGCTGGCTAACTTGTGCCACAGCACCCTGCTCAGGGGCAGTCCTGAGGGCTCAAACACTCATACCCCAAAGAGTGAGAGAAAAATCCAGAAGGTACAGGCACCCCCCAGCAAATCCCCTTTCTTAAGCACAGCTATAATGCCCCAGTCCACCTCCATCCCAGACAAACAACCCCTCTCCCTCCCCCACCACAGCTATTTTGGGAACAGAGTGACAGCTGAGGATTTGACAAACTTGGATACACAGAGCAGCTGCCCAGGCCCCAGAGGAACTGAAGATTTCCAGAAATGCCCTTCTGGAAGGAGGAGAGAAGAGGGAGAAAGGTTCCTTCCCCTCTTCCTCTTGTCTGCAACTCTCCTGCCCCTCTGACATTCGCTTGTTGAAAATGTCCTTGCTTTACAGAAAGACCGGTGGCAGACTTGTTAACTCAGTTTAATGTAAGTGGGTTCCGTTTTGATCTGCACGTCTTCTCCCCATTTGTAGTGCGTAGATATAAGCAGCCCGCCTCCTGTCTGGCTGGGGGCTCCCTGAGGATGGGCTCTGTGACTCCCCCAGCAGAAGGCTGTCTTCTCGGGCAAGAGCTGGGTCAGTCTGGGAACTCCCCGGGACCAAGGACTGTACCCCTATCTGACTGGAAACTCTGCTGGGACAAGTTGAGTCTCCCTCATCAGAAAGAGGTCATTCTGCAATAAGAACTATGTGTTCACCACCAGAGAGGGTCTCCCTCTGGGGAGGGGCAGGAATTGTTTCTCCCACCCACCTGATAGTTCCTGAAGCAAACTTGTGAGGTTGTCCCCACTTGGACTCAGAACTCTCTCACCTTTCATTGTTTCCAAGCCTAGGCTGTAAGCTCCCTGTCGGAGGGCAAGAACAGCATCTCATGCAGTGTGACTTCCCCTGCTGCACAGCCTGGCAGAGTCAGGGCCCAATGTATGTTTCCTGAATGGATAAATAGATGAATGAATGAGGTCCTCATGCTGAGGCTTTGTTTCACTTACCACCATTGTGCACCCCTTCCTATGTGTCTTCAAACTTACCTGACCCAGGTTGAGAAAGTCACAGAAGAAAAAGCATAAGTGGGTTAACCACACTACATTCTGCTCCTGACTCCGTGACCTTGAACACACAGCTACGACCTTGGACAAGTTCTACTGCCTTGCTGGACACAAGGCCCAGCCCTGATGCACTGATGCATGTTTGTCTGATTATATATATATTTTTTACTAAATAAGTAAATGGATGGATGGGTTATGGTGAGCTCATGGTGTCCCTTTGTGGGGCAAGTGCTCTGTAGCAATGAGATAATACGATAAAGGATCCTGCCATTGGCAGAGAACTGCTGTTTTGTGACTTTAAGTTCAATGAATTCTGGATTTAAATCCTGATGCAGGAATTCATTCCACAAGCATTTCTTAAGCATCTACTATGGGCCAGGAACTTAATGACCACAAAAACAAAGAACACACATGAGGACAAAATCTATTTTATTCACTTACATGTTGCAAGTGCCTATAATAGTATGTGGTTGTAGTAGGTGCTCAATAATATTTGTTGGATAAAATGGATAAATAATTCCATAAATCTGCAATTTTAAATTTGAAGAATTCCTAGATTTTTTTGAAAATATGTATTAGGGAAACATGACATCATTTTAGAGGTTTTCCTGAGTAGATGATTAAAGGAGTTAATATATGGAGAGTTCCTAAAACAATTCCTGGTAGAGAGTAAGTGCTTGATGTACATGTTGAATAAATGAATGAATGATGAATGAATATTCAAGACAAGACCTGAAGGATGAGAAACTTCCTGTATTAGTGTGCTGGAGCTGCCCTAACAAAATACCACAGACTGGTGGCTTACACATCAGAAATTAATTTTTTCATAATTTTAGAAGCTAAAGATCAATATGCCATCAGGGTTGGTTTCTGATGAGACTTCTCTTCCTGACTCATAGACAGCCAATTTCTTACTGTGTCTTTACCTGGCCTCTTCTCTGTGTGAGTGCAAAGAGTGAGAGCTCTGGTGTCTCTTTGTCTTCTAATAAGGACAAAAGTTCTATGGAATCAGGGTCCCATCCTTATGACCTTCCTTAACCTTTATTACTTCATTATAAGGCCTTTCTCCAAATACAGTCATACTGGGCATCACGGTTTCAATGTATAAATTGGGTGGGGGGGACACAATTTAGTCCATAGCAATTCCAGACACAGAAAACTGCATGGGCAGAAGCCCTGGTGCAAGAAGGACCATGCCTCAGAAGAAGTAAGAAAAAGAAAAAAAAAAAGGAAGGATTTTTATCTTAAAGAGAGAGGAATGGTGCCCTGGCTGGGTGGCTAAATGGATAAAGCATTGCCCCAGCACGCTGAAGGCAGCAGGTTTGATCCTAGGTCAGGGAACATGCAAGAAGCAATCAATGAGTACACAACTAAATGGAGCAACTAAGTGGAAAAATAAGTTGATGCTTCTCTCTCTCTCTCTTACACACACACACACACACACACACACACACACACACACACACACATCAGTGGGAAATTTTTAAAGACAGAGTGAGAGAGAGAGAGGAATGGCTGCCCTGGTCAGGTAGCTCGGTTGGTTGGAGCATTCTCCAGATAGGCCATGGTTGTGGGTCAGATTCCTGGTCAGTGCACGTGCAGGAAGGAGACAGCAAAAATAGAAGCTGGCCGATTAATGTGTGAATGGGTAGATCAGCGGATCAATATTTCTCTCCTTTCCTCTCTCTCTTTTAAAATCAATATAAAAATATTTTTTTAAAGAGAGAGAGGAATGGCTGGAGAGGCATGGCTGAATGGACCATTATAAGGAGTTTGAATTTTTTTCCCTGCATGTAATAGGAGCCCCTGCAGGGTTTTAGGGGGAGAGAAACAGATCAGATTTATTTGGTTTGAAATCATCTCCCTGGAGGCAGTGTGGAGAAGGCATGGGAAGAGGCAAGCATGGAAATAGGGAGGCAGGACGAAGAGGGGCTGTAGGAAACCATGGTGACCCAGAGTCCATTGTGGCAGTGGAGATGGAGAGAACAGATTCATGACAGGTTAAGGGGCGGAACTGACAGAGCTTGAGACTGCCTGGAGGTGAGGGGCGAGGGAGAGGAGAGCTGACAAGGCAGAACCCAGGTTTCCGGTAGGAGCACTCGTGTTCTGCATTCTTCAGCTATAATATGGGGAGAAGGGTTGCTGTCAGGATTAACAGTTATACAAGCAAAGCGCTTAGAACATTGCTGTCATTGTTGTTGTTATTGACTTACAGTGTTGAGAACTATAGACACTTTCTGCATTTGTGTTCATCAAATATTATTAATTGATTTGCTCCATTTTAGAAATAATGATAAGGGGGAAGGGTGCAAGGGGAGAGGGTGAAGAGGGTAAAGGAGGTTATGGTGACAAAGGAGACTAAAATTGGGTGATGAGCACACAATGCAATATACAGGTGGTGTATTATAACATTGTACACTTGAAACATATTATCTTATTAACCAATGTCACACCAATAAATTTAATTTTTAAAAGAGTGATTTATTTCTGAGTGGGTAAAGTTATAGGGATTTTTATTTTATTCTTTTCTTATTCATATAGTCTATTTTTTCTAAATAAACATGTGTAATAAAAATACAGTAAAAGTCACTTTTTCAAATGAAAAATAAGAAAAGAAAAAGAATAGTAATTTCTGCCCTCAACCCAATATAGCCTCTGGCTTTGTAAGTCATTCCCTACAGGGTGTTGTCTGGAGCCTATTCGTTCTTCCGTCATTTTCTGCCTCTTGTGATCCCGGGGAAAATCAACTGCTCAGAGCCTTGATTTCCCCATCTACAAAATGGGACAAGAATTCTTGTTCAGAAGAGACAAAAAGCTGTTTGAATCCTGCAAGGCACTGGGAGGGATTGAATGTGGCTGCCCCGTGGTAGAGATGGGTACTAGGTAGGCCCACTCCCACGACCAGAGGCACGGCGCGACGTGACACTTTCCCTCCGCAACACCAGAGGGCACTATCACGGGCTGCGGCACCACCCGACCACAGGGCGGCGTTCCGTCCCGCCGGAGTCTCTCTCCTCCACGTGGGGACGCAGGATGGCGGCGGCGGTGGCGGTCGGTGTGCGTGAATTGGGGCGGGGGCGTCGCAGCTGGGCTCGGGGGCTCGGGGGAGGCTGAAGTGGGGAGCGGTTGGTCCCAGCCTCATGGCTGATGCCCGCTGGGCTTGTTGGCTCAGGACGAGGCGGCGGCCGGCGACGTGCAGCGGCTGCTAGTGCAGTTCCAGGATGAGGCCGGGCAGCTGCTGGGCTCCCCGTTCGACGTGCCCGTGGACATCACGCCGGACATGCTGCAGCTCGTGTGCAACGCGCTGCTGGCACAGGTGAGCGGTGGGCGGCGCCGCCCGGGCCGGGCCCACAGGGGATCTGGAGACCGAAGGTCTAGGGCTCAAGTGCCCCCGCCACTCGCCGGCAGTGGGTGATACACCCCAGCGCGAGTCCGTGGGGTTCCCTGGGGGAGGGTCAGAAAGATGCATTAGTCTGAGATTGCTTTACACGCCGACCATCGCAGTCCACCTGCGGAGAGACTGCGTTTTGAAAGCATCGGATGCACTGTCAAATGATTCCTCGCCACAACCCCTCATTAATTATCTCCATTTTACAGTGTAGCTCGGACACATTAAGTTACCCCCACGATGCTACGTAGTAGATGATGGATTTGGAATCGGAGCCAAAATGGGTCAAACTAAAAGCCCATACTCTTTAACTTTCAAGCGAGTGTTTTCAGCGTTGCCCTCGGTTGGGGTGGGAGGTGCTTTAAAAAGGAGTACTTGGACTCCACCCCTGCCAGACTTACTGCACCAGACTCTCCGGTGAAGCAGAGTGCATTTCCAAACAGCTCTTTGGATGCTTCTACACATTACACAGCATGTTGTGGTGATTTGGGAAACACTGCGTAATGGTATATACACTAATCCTGGACTTTAGTGTTCTTCTGAAAGAACACTAATCTGAATTAGTCATTAGCAATGGGATGTTGGGTTAATTACTTATTTGCTCAGAGCCTCATATTTTTTTTCATCTATCAAGTGGGAATATATGAATGCCTGCCTCCCAGGGTTGTGGGATGCAGATAAAGGATTTTAAAGTGTTCTGTAAGCATCCTGCAGTTGCTCTTCAAGGATTAAATAATTGAACTAAAATGGGGAATGATGAGTGTGGGGGGTAACCCAAGCAGGGTGGCTGAAAAAAAGGAAGCTTTACCTCCCCACAGCTTAGTGGGCAGGCTCCCTGGTGCACGTGGCCCCTGCCCATCTTTTGAAGGGAGAGTTTCCCTTTGCCCTCCAGGAGGATCCCCTTCCACTGGCTTTCTATGTCCACGATGCTGAGATCGTCTCCTCGCTGGGGAGGACGCTGGAGTCACAGGCAGTGGAGACGGAGAAGATTCTCGACATCATTTACCAGCCACAGGCTATCTTCAAGGTCCGCGCGGTGACCCGTTGCACCAGCTCTTTGGAGGGTCACAGTGAGGCAGTCATCTCTGTGGCGTTCAGTCCCACAGGAAAGTAAGGATGGCCGTAGAATTGTGTAGGGGAATGTGGGGGTGCAGCTTCTGGCTGGGGTAAGGAGGGTACCCCCAAGTTATGTTCAATGTGGGCTCAGGCTGCCTCCCATAAGCCCAAGCTCTGGGCTCGGGTTGCTAGTAAGGGACTTCCTGAGTGAGGTTTGGTCCACAAAGACCAAGGACACCTGCCTTGAAGAGTCCTTCCTGGACTTGATCTCAGGAGATCTGAGCTGCAGGTTCAGCTCTGCCCCTTTTAACTGTGTGACCTGGGTAAGTCACTTAACCTTTCTGAGTTAATTCTTCATCATCTGTAAAACTGATTTTCTTTGCTTCTCACCATCTTATGAGGATAACGAGAAGCTTTAAGTTTTGTTATAGCTGTGGCCATTCCATTTAGGAAGGTAGAGAAGAGAAACGGCCTCCTGGGGCCTTCTCCTGGATGGCATCAGTGTTACATTGCTCCTTTTCAGGGGAGTGAGTAAAGTCCAGTCCCAGCTTCTATTCCCAGGGGACAATTGAATAGGCAGCAGAAATGGCCAGTATTTCGGGATTGGGACCTACCCCTTATCCCCACTGCAGAAGTCAGACAGCGTCTCTTCCTCCCCAGGTACCTGGCCAGTGGCTCTGGAGACACCACTGTGCGCTTCTGGGATCTCAGCACAGAGACACCTCATTTCACATGCCAGGGTTGGTATGCAGTTAGCCATTTAGGGAGGCCTAATGGTGGGTGGGGGATTCGCTCAGCTCTTAATTCCTGAGGAGGCCCAGAACAGATTCTACCTCCTTCACATTCATGTAAGTGACTGCCTATTTCTAGAGACTGTACCTTTGAGCCTAGCCAGCCACTTATAAACAGGCAGAATAGACCAAAGGGTGTGGGATTGTGGGAAGGGCCAGCTGACTAAGTAGCAAGGAGAACCTGACTTAAATCCAGCCTCAGCCATAGTGGATTTTAAACGTGCAGGAGAATCACCTGGGGGAAGGAACCTTGTTAGAATACAGACATCTGGGTCCCAACCCCAGAGTTTTTGTCTCCTTATATCTGGGGTGTGGCCTGAGAATTTGCATTTCAGTTTCCTAGATGGTGCTGATGTTGCTGGTCTGGGCACCACACTAGCTGCGCAAGGACCCTGTGTGTGTAGGGCATGCTCTCTTTCTAAGCTTATTTTCTCTTCTGGAAAATGGGGGTGATAATTCTTGCTTTACCCCATACCTTAGAGTTATTGTGAAAATTTCAAGGGATGACATATATGAAAACATAGGATGTCATGTAAGGAATTGTTAGAAAGTGGCATTGTTACCTGTGCAGCAAGATGCATGGCTCTAGCACAGGGTGGATTCTCCCGCTGCCTAGGATGCTCGATCTCTCCTTTCATTTGGTCATTCGCTCATTCAGCAACTAGTTTTGGGGTTCCTGCTCTGTGCCAGGCATTGCTGGGAACTGGGGATAAACACATGTTTCTCTCTCGTATTCCGTAGGACACAGACACTGGGTCCTTAGCATGTCCTGGTCCCCAGATGGCAAGAAGCTGGCCTCGGGCTGCAAGAATGGCCAGGTAGATGGTGGTCAGGGTAACTAGGCAGGGACTCTGAGACTACCTTCATGGAGCTGGGTCAGAATCGGGTTCTGGGTCTTCAGGGAGGGAGGATGGGGGGTAGTGAGTGGGGGATCTTTGGCGGGGCAGGGAAAGGTTGGGGGAGTTATTACGTGAGCGCTCTGTCTTTCAGATTCTCCTGTGGGACCCAAGCACAGGGAAGCAGGTGGGCAGGACCCTCGCTGGCCATAGCAAGTGGATCACGGGCTTGAGCTGGGAGCCCCTCCATGTGTAAGTGACAGAGAGCTGGGGTAATAAGGAACAGGGGTTCAAAGCTGTCCCCCTCCCGGCTGGATACAGAGGGGGCAAGGTGCGTAGTCTGGCAGTGACTGTGAGGCAGGAAGTAGGGAAGGTCTTCTGTACCAGTGTTGCTGGCTCGTGAGGGGGCTGTTCATCACAGGGCCTGAGAGGTGCCTGGAGGTACAGCTATCTAGACATTGTCCCTGACGCTTGAATTGGAAATGGGGAGGTGCCATAGGAAGACGGGTGTTGCCAGGTCAGAAGCGAGGTCAAATCTCCCTCCCCCTGTCCAGGAACCCCGAGTGCCGCTATGTTGCCAGCAGCTCCAAGGATGGCAGCGTGCGGGTCTGGGACACAACCTCGGGCCGCTGTGAGCGCATCCTCACTGGGCACACCCAGTCAGTCACCTGTCTTCGGTGGGGAGGAGACGGGCTTCTCTACTCTGCCTCGCAGGACCGTACCATCAAAGTCTGGAGGGCTCACGATGTAAGAGCTGGGAGTGTTCAGAAACCAGTGTGGGGAAAGCTGAGGCCTCCATTTGCCAGCACTGGAGGAACACTGCCCAGTGTTTCCTGAGCATATTCTGAGAGCCAGACCAGGAAGACACTTTGGGAACAGGGGGTCCTGTGGTTGGTGTTACGTTATTGGGGAGGTCCCAGTGTCCATTAGCATAGACAGGCTCTGGAAATTCCTGCTATAGGAGGCCTGTTCAGCTTTTATGGATTGATTGATTGATTGACAGAGAGTCAGAGAGAGGGATAGGGACAGACAGACAGGAAGGGAGAGAGATGAGAAGCATCAATTCTTCGCTGCAGCACCTTAGTTGCTCATTGATTGCTATCTCATATGTGCCTTGACCTGGGGGCTACAGCAGAGCAAGTGACCCCTTGCTCAAGCCAGTGACCTCAGGGTTTTGAACCTGGGTCGTCTACGTCCCAGTCCGATGCTCTATCCACTGTGCCACCACCTGGTCAGACTATTTAGTTTTATTAAATGTTCCATACACCAAACTTAACTGGAGCCTTTTAATTCTGACACACTTCTTTCCATAAAACATGTCAGAAACATTGATTTGAACTAGTACCCTTTTTTTACAAATGAAGAGAGACTGAGGCCATGAAGGTGATTTGATTAAGATCACAATGAATGAAGGTCCTGATTCTGAGTCTCCTGCAGCTAGTCAGGGGGTGCAGGTGCCCCTAGGTAGAGAGTTGGATGTGTGTCTGACCTATCTCCTTTCCCCTAGGGCGTGCTGTGTCGGACTCTGCAAGGCCACGGCCACTGGGTGAATACCATGGCCCTCAGCACTGACTATGCCCTACGCACAGGGGCCTTTGAGCCAGCCGAGGCCTCAGTTAACGCCCAAGACCTGCAAGGGTCCTGTGAGTGAGTGGGAGGAGGTGGGAGAGCTGCTTGGTAAAGAGCCAGTTCTCTAGCTTAAAGTATGAGAGTCAGATGTAGGCTGGGGTTGGGGGGGGGTTGCTGTTTGTGTTGGATCTTCTAATCAGCCTTGCTTCTCGTCCTCTCTTCCTCTGGTACGTGGACACAGTGCAGGAGTTAAAGGAGAGGGCTCTGAGCCGATACAACCTTGTGCGGGTGAGTGTGCCGGCGCCAGCGTGTCCAGCCCTGTGCTCTGCTCTTCTAGTCCCCGCGACACTGCAGACACCCAGCCCCTCTGCCCTCTCGTCCCACCTCAGAAAGCACCTCTTCTGCAAAGCTGTTCCCGAAAATTCTAGTTTATTCTCCTAAGAGCCTAACGTGGTAGGGATCGTATTATTTCATTTTGTTCCTCTATTTATTGCATTTCCATTACCTCTCTTTTTCATTTTATTTAGTTTAAGGAACACATTCACATAATCTAAGAACACAGAAAGCAGATAATGGGAAATCTCTCCTCTCTGTCACACATTCATTTGTTCGTTCCTTCTGGAGGCATCTGTTGCCACCAGTATCTTGCTTCTCCCCGGACTTGATAACTACACATGCGTGTAGATATATGCATACTGTATACAATATGGTCATGTGCTGCATGATGATGTTTCAGTCAACAACAGACCAGACATACGACATTCCCATAAGATTATAATGAAGCTGAAAAATTCCTGTTGCCTAGTGAAGTAGCTGTCCTGACATCCTCTGGCAGCCAGTGACTCGTGTGTGTGGGGATGCTGGTGTAAGCAGCCCTGCGCTGTCAGTCATTAACAGTACAGCACGTGCAGTTATGTGTAGTGCATAGTACTCGATGGTAAAAAAGACCGTGTCGCTGGTTTATGTATTTACTGTATTTCTCATTGTTATTAGACTGTACTCTTTATACTTACTAAAAAGGTTTGCTGTGAGCAGCATGCCATGTTATGCCGTCAGCAGCCTCATACGTCTCGTGTTTGCCTTGTCTCTAGTTCCATCATTTTCTCCTGTGCTTGATTTAATCCCGTGTTTTGTCCAGTGGCAGGCTGTACAGGCTCTCACCTAGGAGCAATAGGCTGTACCATATCACCTAGCTCTGTGTAAGTGCACTCTGTGAAGTTCCCGCAGTGCACAATCGCCTAACGATGCATTTCTCAGACTGTATCCCCATCATTAAGCGGCACAGACCCACGTGTAAAATCCTTCTCCTTAACACATCATCTATATGCTGCTTTATCATGTAATTACATATCTTAGAAATTGTCCTGTGTTCATAAAGTTTCCTTTGGGGGAAAGTGACTCACGTAAGTTAGTGGCTGGCTCAGGCCTCAGTGCTCCCGGTCCTGGCCTCCAGGCTGGTGTTGAGCAATCAGTAGCGTGTTTGGTGCTGAGGTGGGGCTCTCCCGTCTGAAACCACGTCCAACACGGTGTGCTTTCTGCCTCCCCTAGGGCCAGGGCCCAGAGAGGCTGGTGTCTGGCTCAGACGACTTCACCTTGTTCCTGTGGTCCCCAGCAGAGGACAAGAAGCCCCTTGCACGAATGACGGGACACCAGGCCCTCATCAACCAGGTGCTCTTCTCCCCTGACTCCCGCATAGTCGCCAGCGCCTCCTTCGACAAGTCCATCAAGCTGTGGGATGGCAGGACGGGCAAGTGAGTGGGGGTGTGGGGAGGGAGCAGAAGGCCATTGTTCCTGTGGAAGGGGCTTGGCTCTGCTGCTTACTGCTGTGTGGCCTTGGCAAGTGTTTGAATTTTCTGAGCCTCTGTTTACTCTTCTGTAATGAGACCCCTGACCTGTCAGCTATGCTACAGGGTTTCAATAAGGTGGTATGTTTAGCAGCAGCAGTAAGTGGACACTGAGAACAAACACTATTTTATTTCTCATCTAAGGAGAGAAATGGTTTTCAAGCTGGCCTTCCTCAAAGTGATCCACAGACGAGCAGCAGTAGCATCTGGGAATTTGAAAGAACTTCCAAACTTCAGGGCTTACCCCGAGACCTTGTGAATCAGAATCTGCATATTTTAATTTTTTGTGTTTTTTTTTGTTTTGTTTTGTTTTTTTAACAGGGACAGAGAGAGAGTCCAAGAGAGGGATAGATAGGGACAGACAGACAGGAATGGACAGAGGTGAGAAGCATCAATCATTAGTTTTTTTTGCCTTTGCGACACCTTAGTTGTTCATTGATTGCTTTCTCACATGTGCCTTGACCGTGGGCCTTCAGCAGACCGAGCCACCCCTTGCTGGAGCCAGCGACCCTGGGTCCAAGCTGGCGAGCTTTTGCTCAAGCCAGACGGGCGCGTGCTCAAACTGGCGACCTCGGGGTCTCGAACCTGGGTCTTCCGCATCCCAGTCCAACACTCTATCCACTGCGCCACCGCCCGGTCAGGCTGTGTGTTTTAATTTTTTAAAAAAATTAATTTACTTTCCAATTACAGTTGATATATAATATATTAGTTTCAGGTGTACAGCATAGTGATTAGACATATAGATACCTTAGGAAGTGATCACCCCAGTAAGTCTAATATTCATACATTGTTGTTACAGTATTATTGATTATATTCCCTATGTCTTTACATCCCCATGACTGTTTTGTAACTACCAATTTGTACTTCTTAACCCTTCACCTTTCTCACCCTTCCTGCAACACTCCTCCAGTCTAGTGACCATCAATTTGTTCTCTGTATTTATGAGTTTTTTGTTTCGTTTGCTCGTTTATTTTGTTTTTTTTAGATTTCACTTAGCATAGATCCATCTATGTTGTCACAAATAGCAATATTTCATTCTTTTTTCATGGCTGAGTAATATTTCATTGTACATATGTGCCACAGTTGCTTTATTCGTTCGTCTGTCAGTGGACACTTAGGTTGCTTCCATATCTTGGCTATAGGTATTTTTCAGATAAATACCCAAAAGTAGAAATGTTGGGTCATATGGTCGTTTTATTTGTGGCTTTTTGAGGAACCTCCATACACTGCCTTCCACAGTAGCTGCACCAGTGTACATTACCACCTGTGGTGCATGAGGGTCCTTTTCTCCACATCCTCACCAACACTTGTTCATTTACGGATGATAGCCACGGAATCTGCACTTTAATAAGGTCACCAGGTGATTCTGCTTGTCATTAAGTCAGAGGAGCACTGGTGTAATGAGGCACAGTCCCCTTGGGGTTAATGAGGTTGGAGCAGAGGCAAAGGCGTGGGCGAGAAGAAGCAAGGGAAACCTTGGCACCTATGTGTCAGTTGTATATTTTCGCACAGCAACTTTTTGAAATAGGCCATTCAGTTTTTAAGCGTAGACAACTGAATTTCAGCCCTGGCTGAATAGCTCGGTTGGAGCGTTGCTCCAGAGCGCCAGGGTTGTGGATTCGATCCCTGGTCAGGGCACATGCAGGAGTCAGCCAATGAATGCGTGAATGGGTGGAGCAGCAAATCAATGTTTCTCTTGCTCTCTCCTTCCTCCTCTCTTCTAAAAATAAAATAAAGACAACTGAGTTTCAGAGATGCCTAACAATCTGTCCCAATAGTCTGTATTGAGCTGAAAGTTCCAGGTGGGCCTGGCCCAGCATTACTCTACGCCACCTGTCAGCAAGCAACTGTCATATTGTGGGAAGTCAGGCAGATGGGCTAAGCAGATGGCTGCACCGAATTCTAAGACATGCAAGGTTGTGTGTATGGAAGCCTGCTACCCAGAAACAACTCATTTGGAGAAGTTTTACAAGTGCATAATGGGCATTAATGATTAAGTAGTTTTGGGAGGGGCCAGGCAGTGGGAATTTTTTGAATTCCCAGGTAATGCTAATGTGCAACCAAAGTTGAAAACTGCTGCTATGGGCATAGAGGACCCGTCAGACATGTTTGAAGATCTAATCTTCAGCCTCAGTAATTTTCAACCCTTTTACCCTCAGGGACCAGTGAAAATAGAATTATTTCAGGGACCACTAAGGCAGAAACCATGCTGAGCATAAGCAAATTCGACTAAGGTCATTGGGACTACAATGCTCGTACAATATCAGGGTGGTTAACTCTTTACGCAGACGGGCACAAAATTTCTGGCAGACCAGTGGGTGGCCCGATGGTTGACAAGCACTGTCCATTGTCATGTTCTTCCCTTGGCCCAGGTATCTGGCTTCCTTGCGTGGCCATGTGGCTGCCGTGTACCAGATTGCATGGTCAGCCGACAGCCGGCTCCTAATCAGTGGCAGCAGTGACAGCACATTGAAAGTGTGGGACGTGAAGGCCCAGAAGCTGGCCATAGACTTGCCAGGCCATGCAGACGAGGTATGACTGGCTCCTGTGGGCAGGGGTGGGTGTGGCATCAAAGCCTGACCCTTCTTTCCCGTCCTCACTGCCTGGCTTCCCTGTTCCTCCTTGGTTTAGGTGTATGCTGTCGACTGGAGTCCAGATGGCCAGAGAGTGGCAAGTGGTGGGAAGGACAAATGCCTCCGGATGTGAGTTTAGGGGAAGTGGTGGTTGGTGTGCTTGGCTGTGCTGACCTTGAGTTGGTCACTGTTTGTGACTTTCTCTTCTAGTGTTGAATTCTGAGGGCCCGCCAGGTGCCGAGAACACCCTGAGACGGTGTGTGGTTCTCAGTGGGCAGTGGAAGGGTTGTGGGAATTGAGAGATGATGGGTGACTGACAGTTTTGAGGCCACTCTCCAAAGGTTGAGTCCAGGGCTGTTCCAGGGCGAGGCAGTAGTTCTTTGTTCGCACGGGACTTAGCAGTCCCAAGATCTAGCTCAGATCTTGGCCCTGCCTTTCAGTGTGCAGTGTCAGAGAGCACGGTTAACCTGTCTGCAGGTTATCAAACTTCAGTAGACAGGAAGGTCAAAGATAGGAGGTAAACACACCTTGGAACTGGAAGCATTGTGTACTTGTAAAGAACTATCACTATTTGTTATTCAGCAACCTTCGTGGGCATCCCAGGGCCAGGCCCTGGCATGAGGCTCTGGTATGGGGCCCTGGTGAGGCAGTCAGTGGATGCCCAGCCTGAGTGAGATGGTAGCCAAGCTCTGGATGACTGAGGGGGAACCACATTCTCCCTGTGGGGGGCTCTTGGAGTTACATGGCAGCCTCCCTTTCCTGCGGTGCACTCCCCCTCCAGTTCCCTCCTCTTCTTCACAGATGGAGGAGATGAGAAATCCCACAGCTTTCTCTGACCACCACCTGGACTCAGCCTGGGCCAGCTGCCTGCCCTGATGGAGACCAAAGGGCCAGGGTGGTGACCCAGAGAACAAGTGTGGCCTGCTGTCCTTGCACAGACCCCCATGGGGTCCCTCCTCAGAGTGGGAGACCGGAGATCACAGGAAGTTTCCATGGACTCAGCCATTGGCCGTCACTCGGTACCTTCCTGGTGCCATCCAGGGTGGCAGGAGGCCAGGCGGTGACTAGACCCCTGCTGCTGCCCCTGGCTCCTTTCCCAGGTGTCAGCTCCATTCAGGGTTAGACCCCAGATTCTGTGACCAAATAAATAACTTATATTTTGTGTGTTTGCATTAAAATCTCTTGTATAGAATCCCAGAGCTCAACCAAGGTCTGCTAAATCAATTTAGCCTCCACTGTACTGGTCTACACCAAAACCGGACTAACCAGGAAGTCACCTTGTCTCTCCTCCCACTGCCTACAAGGGAGAGTCCAGTTGAGGCTGGGGAGCTGGCCTGAAGCCCATGATAGTGTCCAGAGGAATACTAAGGCTGTGCTGTCTGATGTGGTATGCACTAGCCTCGTGGCTATTTCCTTGACCTAGCAGTTCATACAGTGAGAAACGCTGTTCTCTGTCACACCCCTTGGGGCTACTTACAATACTGAACAGCACAAGTATACAACACTCACCACCAGAGGGAGTTCTGACCACTGCTGCTCTAGGGTGCCTTCCTCGGCCTCACTCAACACACTTCTCAGGGCCTGCCAAGGTCGGGATACAGGTACAAAGGCGATGGCTCTCCCAGGGTGCTTGGTAATGGGGCACACAGTGGGGAGAGCTCTAGTGGGAGTGGCTGTCGTGTGATATGGGAGGATGGTTCTCTGTCTCGTGAGGACTTGATGTAGTGAAGGGACTCCCCACCAGGACATCCACAGACCCTAGACCAAAACCTTGGCCTCCATGCAACCTGCCTCCACTTGCTCCTGTTCATTGCTAAGGCGGATCAACTCTGGTTGACCTTCTAAACCAGGGGTCCCCAAACTACTGCCCATGGGCCGCATGCAGCCCCCTGAAGCCATTTATCCGGCCCCGCCGCACTTCTGGAAGGGGCACCACTTTCATTGGTGGTCAGTGAGAGGAGCACAGAACGCATCCGCATCCTGTGCTCCTGGAGTACTGTATGTGGTGGTGCAGCAAAGCCTGGCATGGCTCACTACAGTACTACTTCCAGTGACGCGGGACGCAGGCGTCACAGCTCCGGAAGTGTGTTTTGTTCCCGTCTTTTTTTACTTTAAAATAAGATATGTGCAGTATGCATAGGGATTTGTTCAGTTTTTTTTATAGTCCGGCCCTCCAGCGGTCTGAAGGACAGTGAACTGGCCCCCTGTGTAAAAAGTTTGGGGACCCCTGTTCTAAACCACCCTTATATGGACTGCTCAGGGCCACAGCATTTTCAAGCTCGTGCTCCTCAGCCTCCCCCACCCCCACCTGTGCTTTTACAGTTCTGCACGTTGCCTGCTATGGTTCCCAGCTTCCACCTTGCCCATCTCTGCAGTGATGGTGCAAGAGTAAGGTGACCAGACATCCCGCTTTTGGCGGGACAGTCCCGATTTTTAACAATTTGTCCCGCGTCCCACAGCGTTTTAAAAAAGTCCCGATTTTTTGTAAAGAATGCACGAAAAGCTAGGGAACGGCGGGAGAGCGGGAAGGGAATATACGGCTTTCAGTGGGGAGACCCCGCCTCCACCTGGAAGCGCCTGCACTGCTGGAAAAGCTGGCTGCCCCATGCGGGGCCCCAAACAAAGAACTTTGGGCAGGACGTACCTGTTGGGGCAGCGGCTGTCAAGTCCCCTAACTACCCATAGGCCCGTGTCCTGGACGCGCAAGCCGCTCGGTCTCCAGCGGGAGGTGGGGCTGGACGCGGGGAGTGCGACCAGCCGCTGAGTGCACCGAGGGCGCAGCCCAGCCTGCTCCTGCCCGCTCGTGCAGCTCCGGCATCGGTTTCAGGACCCTGTAACCTGATCCCTCTGACTCACTCAAAATTTCCCATATAGTAATATTTCTGAAAATGATCTTTTTAATGAGGTATCATTATTAAAAATATATATTGATAAGGAAAAGGTTAAATCTTGGGCATCAGCAAAAATCACAATAGAGAACAAATGGTTAAAAATATTTCATCATTTTGAAATAAACCATGTTCCATACAATAATGCACTAAAAATTGTGGAATACGCATTGTCTTTACCAGGAACTAATGCTGCGAATGAACGCGTTTTTTCTACGGTAAATAAAGTGTGGACATCAGAAAAATCACAATTAAGTGTTGAGACTTTGAAAGCCATTTTTTTTAGTTTTTACAGGGACAGAGAGAGAGAATCAGAGAGAGGGATAGATAGGGACAGACAGACAGGAACGGAGAGAGATAAGAACAATCAATCATCAGTTTTTCATTGCGACACCTTACTTGTTCATTGATTGCTCTCTCACATGTGCTTTGACCGCGGGCCTTCAGCAGACCGAGCCACCCCTTCCTGGAACCAGCGACCTCGGGTCCAAGCTGGTGAGCTTTTGCTCAAGCCAGATGGGCCCACGCTCAAGCTGACGACCTTGGGGTCTCGAACCTGGGTCTTCCACATCCCAGTCCGACGCTCTATCCACTGTGCCACTGCCTGGTCAGGCGAGACTTTGAAAGCCATTTTATGTGTGAAATATAATTTAACAAATTCTTGTGAAAAATTTCATGACCTTTTAAACAACGACAGCAATCTACTAAAAAGAATTCACTCAAATGAGAAATATGCCAAAGAATAATACTATACATAATTTTTTTTAATTTTATTTATTGATTTTACAGAGAGGAGGGGAGAGAACAAGAAGTAGCAAGTCATAGTTGCTTCACTTTAGTTGTTCCTTGATTGCTTGTTGTATGTGCCTTGACCGGGCAAGCCCAGGGTTTTGAACCAGCGACCTCAGCATTCCAAGTCAATGCTCTATCCACCACGCCACCACAGGTCAGGCATAATTTTTTAATGTATTATATTTGTAAATTGTACTTATGTTGAAATTTAAATATATATATTACAATACTATTTTTGCATTCTATGAAAAATTTTTTTGTTCCATACAGACCAAATTTTTAATCAAGACACACACACACACACACACACACCCGCCGGTCAATGGTGTCCCGCTTTACCAATTTTAAAATCTGGTCATCTTATGCAAGAGGGGCAAAGAGAGGCAGGCAGCAGTGGATGAGCTGTCTGTGGGCCCTCTGCATGTGCTCTCTCGTAACCCTCAAAGTGACAGCCATGCCTGGAATGGTCTCATATCCCCATATTTTTGACGAGGAAAGAGCCTAGGAGGCTGAAAGGGTTTGTCCATGCCCTCATATTCAGAAGAGCCAGAATTAAATCAGAACTTGCCCCAAAGCTTGTGTCATTTGCACTGTGTCTCTTCAGAGCTCAAGTCTGATGCTGACAGTGTGCCGGCTGCCACCACCTCTGTCCAATGTCGCTGCTTTTCCTGGTGTGTGTTTTACTCTGGGTACCAGCCCCTTCCTTTGGGAACAAAGAGGATGGTGGTGGCATCTCATTTCCCTACCACCTTATTTTCCACCCCCACCCCCCCACCCTCCTGGCAGAAGCTAGGCAGGCGGGTGTTGTACGCAGAATGAAGCGGGGTGTACGGGTGCCGAATGACCTGTGGTTCTTTAATGAGGGACCTGGAATTAGCCCAGATCTGGCGGGGGGAGTGCCTAGCAGCTGTGGGCAGTGGCTGCCCTGTCCTGCAGTGTCCTGAACCCTACCCCCTTAGTATGGAAATACATTTTCCAGATCTTCCAGCCTCCGCATCTCATCCACCTCGATTGTCACTGTTTTCTGTTGGGATTCCCTGTGCCGCACGGTGATCTGAATGGGGTTGTTCTCAAGGAAGCTGCTCAGGTCATTAGCCAAGGTTGCAAACTGAAATAACACAAGGAAAGCGCTTAGACTTCCTTCCCAGACCCGACCTCTCTGCCTTTCCCACCTCCTGAATTGTTTGCTTAGTGGGATCTTAGCTAGCTTTAACCCACCCAACAACACCAGAAACGGGTACAAAGAAGCTGTGTACTCAGGCCTCTCCCCACCACCAGGCTGCTCCCTTCTTTGTCCCCCTTCAGCCTCTTCACTGCTTCTTCTGTCCATGGCCTTGACTTCCCAACCCATTCACAATTATTGGTACCAAGTTGAAACGTGATTATGGTGATGCTGTTGAGTACATTAGTTTGCATTCCCAATGGGCATCACAGTGTCCCAGGAGAGAGCAGCCTGGAAGGGGTGTGTATTTACACAGGTGGAAGGGAAGCAAGCGGGGAGATGAGTTGGGGGTATAGGGTGTCCCCAACCTCCAGAGCCCCTGGTACAGACTTCTCCCTCTGACCCAGTGGGCCCCCTTCTCCCAGGACTCACCCTGTAGGGCTTGCACCACTTCCCCACCCCGGCTGTGTTGGCCGCACGGACCATGAGGCAATAACTCGTGTTAGGCTTCAGCTCCATCAGCTTGACGGTGGTGCCCAAGATCTTGTGGAAGATCCATGGGTGGTTCTTTGTCTTGGGTGGTTTATTGTTATTTTTCTCTACCACCTCCTGCAACACAACCTGGTAAAAACTGACCGGCTGCTTGCCCAAGGCATAGGTCCAGGAAATCTAGGGGAAGAGAACCCCGAGGATTCCTCAGACCTGGCTGAGCCTGTCCGCCGCCCACCCCACTCCCGTCCCCTGTTCCTGCTGGAGCCGAGGCATCGACCTGAAACACTAAGATCACTGGTTTGAAACCCCAAGCTTGCCCGGTCAAGGCACAAATGAAAAGCAACTATGAGTTGATGCTTCCTGCTCCCCCACTTTCTCTCTCTGGTCGCTAAAATCAATAAATGAAATCTTAAACAAACAAACAAACAAAAACAAGATGATCAGATCTGCAGGCACGTGAAAGTGTGAAAAGTCCTGGATTGGGGCCTGGGTGTTTCCTCCCCTACTTTCCCACCTATGAGCCTTTGCTTGTGTCGGCCGATCTAGGAAATGCCTTTCCCTCATCTCCAGATGTTTAAATCTTACTTCTGTGCCCCAGCTCAAATGTTACTAAGAGCTACGAAGCTAATTCCTGCACCTGGAAGTAATGTTTCTTGCCCTCTGACTTCCTGGTGGCACTTGATCTGACCTCCGCCTGCAGAAATGAGCCCTTTCTAGCCTGCACTGGAGCTCCTTACAAACACATCCTGTCTCCTAAACCAAGAAGTTGAGTCAATGTGCAGGTGGTAGGCATCTTCCTACTCCCCACAGAGCGCAGCTCAGTGCCTGACACACTGGGGGTGGCCAGGGAGCCTCAGCCAAATGCGTGAGAAGAAACACACATCAGGGCGCCCTGGCTGGAGACTCAGTTGGTTAGAGCATCAGCCCGAAGCACACAGGTTAGGTTGCCGGTTTGATCCCGTTACCGTTAGGGCACATACAGGATCCATGTTCCTGTCTCTATCTGTCTCTCCCTTCCTCTCCCTCTAAAATCAATAAACTAAACATTAAAACACACACACACACGCACACACACACACACCACGGCTGTGTAATCGTTGACTGTGTGTTCACAGATGAAGGGCGCCTCAGGCACGTCCATGACCACGGAGGACTTGGAGGATGTCGAGGTGGTGTCTGTGTCCAGCTCAAGGTTGTCAAAGTCCAGTAGGCCCCCGGGGGCTACATGGGACTTAGATCGATGGAGACAGAGGGTCAGGTCCCCTTTTCCTGGATTTTCTGGATTATTGGCCACTGGAGAGACACTGAGTTTGTTCAGCTCACCTTCCAGGAGCCCTGCAAAGAAATTGCTGTTGGGCTGGGTCACGACCAATTTGATGGGATTCAGCAAACTGGATGAGATGGGGGAGATGCTGGTGTCATCAGAGCTGCATTCAGAGTCCTCTCCTGGCATCAGCTTCCTGGAGTGGGAGGGGAGACAGGTGAGCCAGATGAAGGAGGCCACCCCAGCCAGCCCATGCAGCCTTGGAAGTTCCCAGAGCCACGGGTGGGCCTGACTTACAAGGGTCCCCAGCTGCTTCTGAACACTGCCGCAGTGCACCTACCCCACCCACCAGGGCACTTATTAGTGGAAAATGCAGATTCCTGGTGCCCAGTTCCCAGTCCCCAGTTGGGATGGGACTGGGGAAGCTGCTAAAGTTAACAGGATTCTCAGATAATTATGATGCAGGTGTTCTGAAAACCACAATTTGAGAGACACTGCGAAAAATTTAAGTCCTACCTCCCAAATAGGGTACAAATACTCCAGGCAATGACTACAGTGATCTACTGAGGTATGGAAAATATTTAAAATAAAAATAAATCAAGCTTCACTAATATGTATTCACTATGTAATATTTAATGTAATTGCTAATTTATTATATTTAACAGTATTAATAGATAACATGTAAAATTATACACACACACACACTGTGTGTGTGTATGTATATATATATATATATATATATATATATATATATATATATATATAATCCTTTTTCTTTCATTTTAATTTTTTAAAATTGAACTATTTTACACATATCCAAGATATCAAGAATAATATATTAAGGCCCTGGCCGGGGAGCTCAGTTGTTTAGAGTGTCATCCTCATATGCCAAGTTTGCAGGTTTGATCCTTGGTCAGGGTATATACAAGAAGCAACCAATGAATACACAACTACATGGCACAACAATCAATGTTTCTCTCTCTCTAAAATCAATAAATAGTTTTTTGCCTGACCAGGTGGTGGCTCAGTGGGTAGAGCATTGGCCTGGAACGCTAAGAACCCAGGTTTGAAACCCCAAGGTTGCCAGCTTGAGAATGGGGTTGCCAGCTTGAATGTGGGATCTTCAGACCCCAGGGTCGCTGGCATCAAGCCCAAGGTCGCTGGCTTGATCATGGGGTCACTGGCTCGGCTGGAGCCCTCTTGGGTCAAGGCACATATAAGAAAGCAATCAATGAATAACTAAGGTGCCACAACAAAGAATTGATGCTTCTCATCTCTCTCCCTTCCTGTCTGTCCCTGTCTGTCTGTCTCTCTCTGTAATAAATAATCAATAAATAATTTTTTAAAGAATAATATATTAAGCTTTTACTTAGCCATCATCCAGCTTCTGAACTAAAGCCTCAGTATAGTTAAAGCCCCCCTGGACACATCTCTCCCCCACTTCACTCCTCTCACTCAGAGGTAACCAGTACAGTAAATTTAAAATTTTGTGTTTATTATTCCTTGTGTGTCTTTTTAGGTTTGCTACATATGTATTTTATCCCTAAGCAGGATCTATTTTGCATATTTTTAACTTTACATAAATAAATGGTATCATTCAGTATATATCCATCGGCAGCTTGCTTTTTCACTCAACATTGTGTTTTTCAATTCATCTGATATAATGAGGCTCTGGTTCAGTCATTTTAACTGTTGTTTGGTTTTTCATTACAGGAATAGCTATTACAAAGTAAAACCTTGTACATGTTTCCCCACTATTTAAAATTTTTTTACTGATGAAGTGCTGAATCCCCAAAACTTGGCTTTCGCATCTTTTCTTACTTTGACCCAAAGTAATACATTTGCATATTACGTGGCAACTTAGTATACTCATACACACACATAAAACTAGAATACGCTGCACAAGCCAGTACTTATTTATGTGTGATGTGCTCTGGAATTTTTGATTCCATTAATTTCATTGTTTGATACTGTTCTCTACCAGCTGGAATGTGTTCCTGACCCATGAATGGGTCACAACCTAGAGTTTAAAGAGCACTTGTCTAGAGAGAACAGTCAATGTCACACAGTGAGTTGATGGCAGAGTTTGAACTAGAATCCAGACCTCCTGGGCCCCAGACCTGACCCATGCCATGCAACTCCCATCTGCCCCTGGCACTTTCTGGTTCCTACCCCATCTCCCTCAGCTGCTCATATCAAGTTCAGCAACCAAAATACCCCTCTGGATCCCTTACTAGGGCATCCTCTGGCTTCATGGTTGATTGATGGGCCCAATTCTTCCTCCCTGAACTACAGCCCACTGACCTCCTCCTAAGAAATCCTGATTAGCCCAAAGCTCCCTTGGTGTACATTTAGGATAGATGATTCCCCACCAAGGTCAGAAAAGTCTGAGTATTGCTGCCTTTATACTTCAAGTTGTCCTAATGATTCTCTGTTTTAGATTTACTTTTTCAAACACCAGTGCTGAAGTGGGCACGGAAGGAAGCTAGGCACCAGGCTATCCACAGAACATACGCTCTTATTTTACAACAGCCCTGCTGGATGGGTGTTAGACTTCGTTTCCAAATGAGGGACTGTGGGTCCCTGATCTTAATTAACTTAATCATCTATCGCTGTATACCTAAGTGGTAGAACTTGGAATTGTACTTGGACTCATAGCCCTAGACTTTCCAACTATAACATGAAGTTTCTATAAGCATCCATCACGTTAGCCATGCCTGCTCCTTACAGGTCCCTTAGGAAATGGACACCATATCTCTTTCATATAATCAGGACCAGCTACATAGTTAGTGGGTTCCCCTCTTCAAAAATTAAGAATCTTGCCTGACCAGGCGGTGGCGCAGTGGATAGAGCGTCGGACTGGGATGCGGAGGACCCAGGTTCGAGATCCTGAGCTCACCAGCTTGAGTGTGGGCGCATCTGGTTTGAGCAAAAGCTCGCCAGCTTGGACCCAAGGTCGCTGGCTCCAGCAAGGGGTGGCTCGGTCTGCTGAAGACCCGCGGTCAAGGCACATGTGAGAAAGCAATGAACAACTATGGTGTCACAACAGTAACGAAAAACTGATAATTGATGCTTCTCATCTCTCTCCATTCTTGTCTGTCTGTCCCTATCTATCCCTCTCTCTGTCCCTGTAAAAAAAAATTAATTAATTAAAAAAAAAATAAATTGCCTGACCTGTGGTGGCGCAGTGGATAAAGCGTCAACCTGGAACACTGAGGTCACAGGTTCAAAACCCTGGGCTTGCCTGGTCAAGGCACATATGGGAGTTGATGCTTCCTGCTCCTCCTCGCTCTCTCTCTATCTCCTCTCTAAAATGAATAAATAAATAAATAATTTAAAAATAAATAAATAAATAAATAAATAAATTGAGAATCTCAAGCCTGGCCTGTGGTGGTGCAGTGGATAGAGCGCTGACCTGGAACGCTGAGGTTGCTGGTTTGAAACCCTGGGCTTGCCTAATCAAGGCACATACAACAAGCAATCAATGAACAGCTAGAGTGAAGTGACTACTTCTCGTCTCACCCCTCTTCTCTCTCTGTAAAATCAATAAATAAAATCTTTAAAAATATATTTCTCAAGAGAGTGACAGCAGAGTATTAAACTAAGCACAGGGCCTTTCTAAGTGTGGGCTGTGTGACTATAAAGGTCACACACCATAAAAGTGCCCTGCAGATAATTCCCTCAGCCCACATCAACCCACACCACCACCCTTTCACTGCTTCACTGCTTCCATTCCTAAAACATTCATTTAGCTCACACATCACTTCTTCCAAGAAGCCTCCCTTAACTGCACACTTTCCCAAGCTATACCAATCCTCCTTCATTTTTTCAAGGTGTCCTGTCATAGCACAGACCATATAGTATTATTCTCTTTTTTAATTTTTAAAATTAATTGATTTTAGAGAGAGAGAGGAAGGAGAGGGAGAACATTCATTTGTTGTTCCACTTAGTTGTCCATTCACCGGTTGCTTCCTATATGTGCCCTGACCAGGGATCAAACCTCCAGTCTTTGGGACAATGCTCTAACTGACTGGGCTAACCAGCTAGGGCCTATTATTCTTGATTCTTGACACACACACACACCAGGCTGGGAGCTCCTTGAAGACAACAACTGTGCTTTTCAGCTCTACATTCCCAGGGGTTAGGTCAAAGAGTTTTGTGGAATGAAGCAAAGAGAACCCAGAATCACTGAGGAGGAGCAGTAAACCTCAGTCTGAAGACAGACGGGCTATTGGAGGGACATAGTCAGGACGGGGAAGGCACCAAAATTGAGAGAGAGGAGCCATGGGGGACTGGATGGGGGCAGGGGTGTCTGGAGAAGGGGGTGAGGACCCTAACTAGACAAAGGTGATGAGAAACACTGTCAACAAATCTCTGACTGATCCCTGAAGGCCTCCTGGAGTGGGAGGCCTATGCCTACATAACTTCAAGAACTGACTTGGGGTCAGGAATCCATGATGCAACCTGCCTACATGCTCTTTCCTGGGAGTCCAGAGCCCAGGTTGTGACAGGTCCAGGAAGTACCTCTTCTTTTTCTTCTTTTAAAATCTGTAATTGATTTGAGAGAAAGAGCCTGACCAGACAGTGGTGCAGTGGATAGAGTGTTGGCTTGGAACGCTGAGGACCCAGGTTTGAAACCCCAAGGTTGCTGGCTTGAGCAGGGGGTTGCCAGCTTGAGTGTGGGATCATAGACATGACCCCATGGTCACTGGCTTGAGCCCAAAGGTCGCTGGCTTGAGCAAGGTGTCACTGGCTCAACTAAATTCCCCCGGTCATGGCAAGTACCCCGGTCAAGGCACATATGAGAAAGCAATCAATGAAAAACTGAAGTACTGCAACTACAAGTTAATGGATGCTTATCTCTCTCCCTTCCTGTCTGTCTGTCCCTTTCTCTGTCTCTCTCTAAAACAAAAGAGAGAAAGAGAGAAACATTGATTTGTTTTCCACTAATTTATGCATTCATAGGTTGATTCTATTTTGTGCCCTGACTGGAGATTGAACCCACAACCTTGGCATATTGGGACGATGCTCTAACCAACTGAACCACCCAGCCAGCCGGGAAATGTCTCTTCTTCAAGCCCCACACTACCCCCAGCTCCAGTCTTAGAAAGAAGGAAAGGACCAAACTTGTGACTTACGGTAGATTGATGGTATCTTCCCCTGTGAAATTAACCAAACTGCCCTTTGAGGAAAGTAGAAGTCGTTTGGTAGCAACTGTCCTGTTCATAGACTTGGGGTTTGGAAAGGGCTTTGACATTTGGTTCAAAACATTGACAGTTTCTCTTTTCATCCTGACCTTCTCCCCATCTCCTATTTTGCAGACTACCTCTGATGCCATCTAGTTTGTTTGGGACCACAGCCGTCACAGTGCAGGACAACCAAGCTGACAGGAAGTAGAGAGAAACTGGGGGCAGCGGACCCTCCCTTAGTTTGGTTGGGATGGGGGTGCAGTGAGCTGACTTCATAATCATCGCAGAGTGTAACAGTTAGGGGTCAGCCTCCCCCTTGATCTGAGGCTGCTGCTGCCCAGGGCCAGGGCCAGGGTCTAGGGTGGGGTAGAGCCAAGAAACAGACTCCATCACCTGTCCAGGTCTAACAGTGGTTCAGCAGCTCTGCCCTTCTTTGAAGCTCTCAAAATGCTTACCATTGGTGATGCCCTTTGGAGCTGCGCTGGGAAGGAGGAGAAGGATGATGGGTCAAAGGCACCTGGGTGTGGAGGGAGGCAACCCTAGAATGGGTGTATGGGAGTGGGAGACTGTAGAATGCTGATGCACCATGTCCAGAAATCCTAGGCAGTCAGCCCCCCCTACGTCCAGTCTGTAGGCATAGGGAAAGCACAGATGGTACATGTGTTCACGGCTCACATATACCCAGATCTTACTGTTAGAATTCTAAATGTGCCACATACTCTTACCCCAGGTGTCTTTATGTGTTGAGTGACAATGGAGGGTGCTGCAGAGGGATCCAAAGACGGACGAGACATTATTTCTGTTCTCAAGGAAACCACTGTGCAGTGGGAAACATACAACAATTTCAGGGTGGGAAGAGAGGCTGCTAAAGCAGCACTGACTCTGCACTTAGACGTGGATTTGTCAGCTCTGCACTTGCGGGCTCTGTCATCTTTGGCAATGACTTCACCTTCCCCAGCCTCAGTTTCCTCATCTGTGAAATAGGGATAAAAACAGAACCTACCTCATTGGATTATGAGGAGATTAAGAGGAGAGAAGCCAGAAGAATGCAGGAAAAGGGGCCTGCAATGTCTGTGATCCTGTCATCAAGCCAGTGACCTCAGGGTATCGATCTGAGGGAGAAAGGGATGACTGAGAAAGTTTGAAAAGTAACAAACCATAGCGGTAACCCCTTTATCAGCTCCCTGAAATAAACTTGCAGCATCAGCAAGGAAAATAGGATACATGAATAGTCAAGGGCAGTCCAGACCTCTCTCTTCTTACCCCCTCCCCTCCCAGAGACATAAAAGTCATGTAAGTCTGCAGACAAAAAAGTCAAAGAAATCAGGCACTTGTCACACACCCCTTGCATAGATACTGTAAAAGGTATATAAGATAGAAGAAATCTAACTTCGGGGAACTCATGCTTTGGTGCTACTAGTCTCATGTGCTCCATCTGCTCCTAATAAATTCCTCTTCCTCTATTGCAGTGGTTCTTCACCTGGGTTCTATCGAACCCTAGGGGTCCGATGAGTTGGTCTCAGGGGTTCAGAGAAGCCTCTGCCACGGAGGCCAGAATAAAGTAATACCGTAATTTGTTGAGTTCATGCACTTTGTTGGTTTTGTTCTTTGAGCAAGGTGATGTTCATGCACGGCTCATTTTGTGCACCAGTAAAAAAACATATACCTATGTCTTGAATTTGGAAAAAGAAAATCATATTTTATTTATCACTAAAGAAGGGTTCGGTGAATGTGCATATGAAACTGGTGGGTTCGGTACCTCAGAAAAGGTTAAGAACCACTGGTCTATTGTATGGATGTTTCCTGACCTGTGGTGTTGCAGAGGATAAAGCATCAACCTGGAATGCTGAGATCGCCAGTTCAAAACCCTGGGCTTGCCCAGTCAAGGAGTTAATGCTTCCCGCTCCACCTCCACCCTACCCCCGCTTTCTCTCTCTCCTCTCTAAAGTGAATAAATTAAAAAAAAATATTGTCTAATGTCTATTATCCTCTGCTTGGGTGTCATTCTTCCTGCTATAAGATAACCCTGTAAGGTTGTTTTGGTTTTTTTCCAGAGAATGAGGCAAGGCAAAGGACATTTAAGCCTGACCTGTGGTGGCGCAGTAGATCAAGTGTCTACCTGAAACGCTGAGGTCATTGGTTTCAAACCCTGGGCTCGTCTGGTCACGGCACATATGAGGGTTGATGCTTCCTGCTCCCTCCTGTCCTCTCTCTCTCTCTAAAAATGAATAAACAAAATTTTAAAAAGGACATTTAAAAATAGCAAATCCTATATTTTATGTTTTATATATTCAAGATTTTTGTTTTTTAAAATGTTATTCATAAAAAAGTGGAAAATACAGAGAAGCAGGTGCCCTCTGTGTGCTCTGCTGTTTCTTAGCACCCAGCATATAATATCCTGATAGATTTGACTCCTCTTAACTGTCTTGCCCTCAACAACAGGTAGGGACGGTAGTCTTACGGAACTTTCTGGCCCAGCGTTTACAACAGAGGCTCACTGGTAGGTCTGCGTGCATGTTTAGGGAAGGCGCCGAGGCGAACGCGAGCGCGGGCGCGTGGTGACTGCTGGCGACGTGCGCCCAGGTGTGCGCGGGACATCCGGACAGAGAAGCCTGTGCGGATCCGCGGGCGCTGGGGCGGTTCAGACCGGCGGGCGCAATGGCCGCGGCGCCAGGGTTTGTTTCCGCCTTTCCAGGCGGGCCGCGGGAGGCCGCGCATCCGCCCCGCACGGCCAGCAGATGGCGCTGGCGGCCCGGCTCTGGAGACTGGAAACCGGAAGCGGCGGGGCGGCCCGAGCAAGCGTGCCCGGGAAAGGGGAGACCCGGCGGCGGGCTGCATCCTCGCTGCCCACCCCCTCCAGAAAGGGGCGCGGAGCGAGGTCTGGAGAGGGTCTTGCCCACAAGGACGGGCCCCAGTCCCCAAGGAACATGGGCTTGCTCAGGGCCGGCCTTTGCCCAGGCCTCACCCAGGACATGGTCCAGCTTCTAAGGAACCACGGAATCAAGACAGGTGACCGCGTGTGCGTGCCCACAGCTGGGCACACCATGGAGGATGGCCTCACGGCCCAGGCCATATCCGCCCTCCTGCGCCCCACCGTTCCGGAGGGGCTTGGGAGGGTGGGAGTGATCGAACCAAGCCTCAAGCAGGGCAGAACCCCTAAGGTATGCCCACGTCAGGTTCTGCAACTCTGTTAGTTTGTGTAGGCTTCCTAGCCAGCCGGCCCCAAGGTAGAATTGTCACCCTGTTTTACAGATGAGAAAAAGCCAAGCATGGGAAGCCCTGCCCTTCCTGCCAATCAACCACCTGTCTTTTGTTTTCAGTGGTGGATCTGGTTTCTGCAGACCTGGAAGAGGTAGCCCAGAAATGTGGCTTGTCTTACAAGGTGAGCTGATCTTCACGGTCCAAACCTGGGTGTCTCTGACTGTCTATCCCTGAGCAAAGGGTTCCCAGAGATTGATAAGGAAGAGGGGTAGCATATGGGACTCTGGGATGCCCCCTCCCTTGTCTGGTCTGGTCTGGTCATTGCTTATTGCTGAGTACTTTGGTCTGCTTTGGGTTGAATTGCCCCTGGCTCCATCCTGAGTTGCCTACACCCCTTCGGCAGGCCCTAGTTGCCCTGAGGCGGGTGCTGCTGGCTCAGTTCTCAGCCTTCCCCTTCAATGGCGCTGATCTCTATGAGGAACTGAAGACCTCCACTGCCATCTTGTCTACCAGCATTGGAAGGTTTGTACGTGTACTTAGGGAAGAAGGTGAGAGGTAGGACTTGGATGCTTCTGGCTGGGATTTTGATGCTTGAGTCTAGAGCAGTGGTCGGCAAACTCATTAGTCAACAGAGCCAAATATCAACAGTTCAGCGACTGAAATTTATTTTGAGAGCCAAATTTTTTAAACTTAAACTTTATAGGTAGGTACATTCCTTATTGAGGTAACGCCCGCACATGGTATTTTGTGAAAAAGCCACACTCAAGGTACCAAAGAGCCGCATGTGGCTCACGAGCCGCGGTTTGCTGACCACTGGAGAGAGCAGGGTTTTCAGGCAGGGGTGAGGGTAGCATGTGCCAGTGGTCAAGTCTTCTGAGTTCTCTTACCTTATAACAGGGTTTGTTGATCTCACACCCCTAACATTTTGGGATGCATAATTATTTGATGGGGGGAGACAAACATCTTGTGAACTATAGGATGTTTGGCCGCATCCCTCACCTCTATGTACTAGATACTGGTAGCACCTCCCACCTCCTCAAGTTGTGATCATCCATCCTGGCTGGGTAGCTCAGTTGGTTAGAGCATCATCCTGATATGCCAAGATTGCCAGTTCAATTTCCCATCAGGGCATATACAAGAGTCAACCAATGAGCCCTGGCTGGTTAGCTTAGTTGGCTAGAACGTCTTTCCCAGATGCTAAGGTTGTAGATTTGATCCCCTATCAGGGCACATAGGGGAAGCAACCAATGAACATACAACTAAGTGGAACAACAAGTAAGTGCTTCTCTCTCTGTCTCCTTCTCTGTCTCTCTAAAATCAAGCAATTAAAAAAAAATCAACCAATGAATGCATACATAAATGGAAAAAAAAATGAACATTTTTCTCGCTTTCTCTCTCCATTACTCTATCTCTAATGAATTAAACAAAAGTTAAAAAAATATGTCTCCAGCCTGGCCAGGCAGTGGCACAGTGGATAGAGCGTTGGCCTGGGATGCAGAGGACTCAGGTTTGCAACCTGAGGTCGCCAACTTGAGTGTGAGCTCATCAGCTTGAGTGTGGGGTCGCTGGCTTGAGTCTGGGATCGTAGACTTGACCCCATGGTTGCTGGCTTGAGCCCAGAGGTCTCTGGCTTGAGCAAGGGGTCACTTGCTCTGCTATAGCCCTCTGGTCATGGCACATATGAGAAGGCAATCAGTGAACAACTAAGGTGATGCAACAAAGAATTGGTGCTTCTTATTTCTCTCCCTTCCTGTCTGTTGGTCACTGGCTGTTCCTCTTTCTGTCTCACACACACACACAAAAAAAATGTCTCCAGACATTGCCAAATGACCCCTGAGAGACATAATTGCCCCTGATTAATAATCACTGTCCTGTAACACAGCATGTCAGTATTTCATCATTATTTAGCAGATCAGAGCAACTCTTTGGCCCTACATCCTATTTCACTTAAGGATAGAACAAGAGCCTGACCAGGTGGTGGCACAGTGGACAGAGCGTTGGACTGGGATGCGGAAGACCCAGGTTCAAGACCCCGAGCTCGCCAGCTTGAGCGCAGGGCCCATCTGGCTTGAGCAAAAGCTCGTCAGCTTGGACCCAAGGTCATTGGCTTGAGCAAGGGGTTGCTCGGTCTGCTGAAGGCCCGCAGTCAAGGCACATGTGAGAAAGCAATTGATGAACAACTAAGGTGTTGCGACGGCAACAAAAAACTAATGATTGATGCTTCTCACCTCTCTTCGTTCCTGTCTGTCTGTCCCTATCTATCCCTCTCTCTGACACTCTCTCTGTCCCTGTAAAAAAAAAAAAAAAAAGGATAGAACAAGAAACAACACACAGGACTAACATTTATTGAGGGCCTATGTGCCAGTCATTGACTATAGGTTATATAATCTCTTCATTGAACCCTGTGCGTTAATGATTATTAAGCCCAAGAGGAACAAGGAGTGGAGGTAGGACGCAAGCCCTGGGATACTTGACCCAGGACTTGGCTCTTGCCCCATTCTCTGCAGCAGAAGGAGTCAAGAGAGTTTTTATAAAGGAGTAGTTACATTCTGCCATATTGTTTGGAGAGGGAGAGAATTGAAAGATAACAACTACTTTCTGACTGAGGGAGTCTGACCTCTTTCCTGGCCTGTTTGTGCAGGATTTGATGAAGGACTTTGCCACCACAAGGCCTTTGGATCAGTTTGGCTCTTGCTGTTTCCGTAACACATCGTCTTGGCAAGGTTCACATAGCATGATGCTTGCTTCTCCTAGTTGGGGGTCTGAGTCTGTTATCCATCAAGCACTGGCTGAGTGCCTACTTGTTGCCAGATATGTGCAGTTGATAGGTGTACGAGTGAGGCAAGACTCCTGCGCTGAAAGAAGTATGGGATGGGGTCCAGTGGGCAGAGAGAAGAGCAGGTAAACAATAGAGGGGTGTGTGAACGCGTGGAGGCTGCATAAGGAGGGAGTGATGAACAGGAAGCCGATTTGGCCTTTGGGCTTGGGGAGCTTATAAGACAAACATACTCAGAGAAAGCATTTAGGGAGCAGTCAGGTGGTAAACTGGAAGGATTGCAGCTGCAAGTGGTCACTGCCGGGGAGAGTGGAGTGTCAGGAAAGCTCTGTGAAGGAGGCAGGCCTTGGGCTCTGAGGAACAGGTGGGCTTTCTCTGGGCACTTAGCAACAACCAGGCGCTGTGCTTGCATCTCATGGTACATTTGTTCTTCACAACCACGAATGAGCACATTATGGTTAAAACCACCGTCTGCAGGTGAGGAAACTGGGACTCAGGTTGAGTGGCTTGCTCAAGACTGTGCAGCTAGTAAGTGGTAGAGTAGGCACTTGAAGTCACAAGTGTCGCACACCTAAGTCTAAGAACCTAACCCTAACTAGTCTGCCCTGTTGCCTCCCTGGAGGCAGGAGGCCGGATGGTAAAAGTGGAACTACAGGAGGTGAGGCAGGGCTGTGCAAGGTAGACGGGACTAGGGAGGCTGGCAGGAGAGGGGCCAAGGAGAGCAGTGTGGTATGGCGGTGGTGGGCTGTGTGGGTCTGAGCTAAGGCAGGTGACAGCGGGAGATATGCTGAAGAGCAGACATGACAAGCCTTCCTACCAGGTGGGGATATAGGCATGAAGAATCAAAGATGAGAGCCTGACCAGCCAGTGGTACAGTGGATAGAGCATCGGACTGGGACACAGAGGACCCAGGTTCAAAACCCCGAGGTCACTGGCTTGAGCATGGACTCATCTGGCTTGAGAGTGGGATCATAGACATGACCCCATGGTCTCTGGCTTGAGCCCAAGGTTGCTGGCTTGAGCAAGGGGTCACTCGCTCTGCTATAGCCCCCCTGTCAAGGCACATTTGAGAAAGCAATCAATGAACAACTAAGGTGCTGCAACAAAGAGTTGATGCTTCTCATCTCTGTCCCTTCCTGTGTATCTGCCCCTCTCTCTGTCTCTGTCTCTCTCTCTGGCTGTCACAAAAAAAAAAAAAAGAGAGTCAAAGATGACTTACTAGGTTTCTGCCTTCCTCACAGTGGTCTGCGGACAGTTAATGGATGTGACTTTTAAAAGGGCAGGGAGAGCCCTGGCTGGATAGCTCAGTTGGTTGGAGCATCGCCCAAAGTGCAGAGGTCGCCAGTTTGGTCCCTGGTCAGGGCACATAGAGGAGCAGATCGATGCTTCTGTCTCTCTCTTTCTAAAATCAGCACAATAAACATTTTTTTTTTAAAAAAGAATTTTTTAGTAAAAAATTTGGGAAATGCTCCATTAACGCAAATTAAAGAGGTTTCTTTGTGATAGCCCTTCTTAGAGCCTTTAGTGTTGATGTGCCATGTGGATCTTTATAAGGACAATAAACCATGCGGACCTTGGAAGAAGCTGTATTGACTGGGGGAGATGGGTGGTTCCTTGAAGGCCAGAGGCCAATGTCTCATTTGTTTCTGTATCTCCCAATTTTAGATTAAGGCCTTCAGGAAATGTGGGGCATTCAGGCAGAACGAATGGCTGAAAGAATTGTTAAAAGCCAGATCAGAGGGAAAGGCAGGGGATAAATCTTGCATTCAAAACACATGCTAAAACCTAGGTGAGTTTTTTGATTGTTTTTTGGGAGAGAGAGGAAGGGAGAGAGATGAGAATCATCAACTCGGTTGCATTACTTCATTTTATTTTATTTTTTATTCATTTTAGAGAGGAGACAGAGTGAGAGAGAGAGAGAGAGAGAGAGAGAGAGAGAGAGAGAAAGGGGGGAGGAGCTGGAAGCATCAACTTCCATATGTGCCTTGACCAGACCAGTGCAGGGTTTTGAACTGGCGACCTCAGTGTTCCCAGGTCGACGCTTTATCCACTGCGCCGCCACAGGTCAGGCTCGGTTGCATTACTTTAGTTGTTCATTGATTGCTTCTCATATGTGCCTTGATGGAGGGGTGGGGTAGCCTTCAAGCCAAGCCAGTGACCCCTTGCTCAAGCCAGTGACCTTGGGCTTCAGGCCAGTGACCATGGGCAATGTCTGGATACATTTTTAAAAACTTTTGTTTAAGTGATTAGAGAGAGAAAAATGTTCAACCAGTCAGTAATTTGGAAATTTCTAACTTTTCTCCTGTAATTCATTCTTTCAAGAATATTTATTGAAGCCTGGTTGGGTTGTTCAGTTGGTTATAGTGTTGTCCCAGTACACCAAGGTTGCAGGTTCAATCCCCTGTCAGGGCACATACAAGAATAAACCAATGTCCTGACCTGTGGTGGCGCAGTGGATAAAGCGTCGAACTGGAACGCTGAGGTTGCCTGTTCGAAAGCCTGCACTTGTCTGGTCAAGGCACACATGGGAGTTGATGCTTCCTGCTCCTCCCCCCTTTCTCTCTTTCTCTCTCTCTCTTTCTTTCTCACTCTCATTCCTCTCTAAAATGAATTTAAAAAAAAGAACTTAGAAAAAAGAATAAACCAATGAATACATAAATAAGTGGAACAGCAAATTGATGTTTTTATTTTTCTTTCTCTTCCTCTCCCCTTCCCCTCTCTGTAAAATCAATAAATTAAAAAAATTAAAGAATATTTATTGAGTATTTACTTTAAATATGCCAAAACCCAAGCCTCCACCAGAAGAAAAAAAATTTTTTAAGTGAGGGGAGGGGAGATAGACAGCTGCTTGTGCCCTGACTGGGATCCACCTGGCAATCCCTGTCTGGGGCTGGTGCTTGAATCAACCAAGCTATCCTCAGCACCCAGGGTGATGCTGGAACCAATTGAGCCACCGGCTATAAGAGGAGAAGAGACGGGAGAGGGAGAGAAGCAGATGGTTGCTTCTCAGGTGTTCCCTGACCAGGGATTGAACCCAGGACGTCTACACACTGGGCTGATGCTCTAGTCACTGAGAAAACTAGCCAGGACCACAGATAATTTAATTATACTCTGGGGGTGAATCCCAGGCATCAGTAGTTTTTGAAACTTCTAGGTGACTCCAGGGTACAGGCAAGTTTGGGAACTGCTGATACCTGCCTCTTTTTATTTTATCCCTCTTTATTTGATATTTTTGAGAGAGAGGAAGTGAGAGAGAGAGAAGCATCAGCCCATTGTTCTACTTAGTTGTGCACCCATTGATTGTTTCTCATTTGTGCCCTTACCAGGGGTAATTGAGCCTGCGAACTCAAGGTAGAGCTGGCGCTCTCAGGATCAAGCTGGCGACCGTGGTGCTCCGGGCTGACACTCTATGCACTGTACCACTGGCCAGGGCAATATCCACCTCTTTTAAAATTTCTTTGGTGATTTTGCCTGACTTGTGGTGGCGCAGTGGATAAAACGTCGACCTGAAACGCTGAGGTCACCGATTCAAAACCCCAGGCTTGCCCATCAAGGCACATATGAGAAACAACTACTACAAGTTGATGCTTCCCACTCCTCCCCCCTTCTCTTTCTCTCTCTCTCCTCTCTCTGAAAATAAAAATAAAATTTCTTTGGTGATTTTAATAGGCAGGCAGGATTGAGAATCACTAGCTTAATGGTTTTCAAACTGAGCATGCATCCAAATCACTTGGTAACCTGTTGGAACCCAGATGTAGTTTCCACCGCCAGGTGGAGCCCGAGAGTTTGCATTTCTAGCCAGTTCCCAGGGGATGCTGCTGGTCTGGGGCCCACACCAGGAGAAGCACTGCTGTAATGGGACTGGGGGTTCTCTTATCTCAGAGAGAAGAATGGGATCCAGGAGTTGCAGAGGCGGGATGCCTTTTAAAACAGGTACTTATTAAACAGAGATAGGGTGAACACAGTTGTCCCAACAAGCTACAGGGCTGCTGTTGTGGTAACCAGAGTGTGTCTGCCTAAAGCCTATGGTTATAATCATGGGGTCCCTGGAATTAAAATAGATGGGGTGCTTTCTAAGGTGCTACTTGGCATAGACAGAGGGATCATTGGAGGTCTTTTTCTTTTTTTAAGATACACTTTATTTATTTATTTTTTACAGGGACAGAGAGAGTCAGAGAGAGGGATAGATAGGGACAGACAGACAGGAACGGAGAGAGATGAGAAGCATCAATCATTAGTTTTTCGTTGTGACACCTTAGTTGTTCATTGATTGCTTTCTCATATGTGCCTTGACTGCGGGCCGTCAGCAGACCGAGCAACCCCTTGCTGGAGCCAGCGTCCTTGGGTCCAAGCTGGCGAGCTTTTGCTCAAGCCAGATGTGCCCGCGCTCAAGCTGGCAACCTCGGAGTCTTGAACCTTGGGTCTTCCACATCCCAGTCCAGTGTTCTATCCGTTGCGCCACCACCTGGTCAGGCTCATTGGAGGTCTTCAAGAACTATTTCAGCCTAATCAGGCGGTGGCGCAATGGATAGAGCGTCAGACTGGGACATGGAGGACCTAGGTTCAAGACCCCGAGGTTGCCGGCTTCAGCTTGGGATCATAGACATAACCTCATAGTTGCTGGTTTAAGCCCAAAGGTCACTAGCTTGAAGCCCAAGGTTGCTGGCTTCTGGCTTGAGCCCAAGGTCGCTGGATTGAGCAAGGGGTCACTCGCTCTGCTGGAAGCGCCCCCCCATCAAGGCACATATGAGAAAGCAATCAATGAACAACTAAGGAGACGAAGGAGCCGCAACAAAGAATTGATGCTTCTCATCTCTCTCCCTGCCTGCTTGTCTGTCCCTATCTGTCCCTTTCACTGTCTCCATCTGTCAAAAAACAACAACAACAAAAAACCCCACCATTTTGCCTGACCAGGCAATAGCGCAGTGGATAGAGCGTCGACTGGGATGCGCAGGACCCAGGTTAGAGACCCCGAGGTCGCCAGCTTAGTGCGGGCTCATCTGACTTAAGCGAAAGTTTATCAGCTTGGACCCAAGGTCACTGGCTCCAGCAAGGGGTGGCTCGGTCTGCTGAAGGCCCGCGGTCAAGGCACATGTGAGAAAGCAATCAATGAACAACTAAGGTGTCACAATGGCAACGAAAAACTGATGATTGATGCTTCTCTCTCCATTCCTGTCTGTCTGTCCCTATCTATCCCTCTCTCTGACTCTCTATCTGTCCCTGTAAAAACAAACAAACAAACAAAAACACCATTTCAAAGGACTGGCACCTGTGAAAGGGATTGCAGGGTTAGATGAGGGATGCTTATGGTCAGGACATGGAGGCATTGGTATAGGCTCTGGTTTAGTAGGAGAATCTTCAGCCTGTAGTTGGACAGGGCATGGAGGGTAGTTAGTTGCTTGTTTCATGGTGGTTCAAGGACAGAAACTGGTTTAGGCACTGGCTGTGTCTTGAGTTTTATCCACAGCCGGAGTGCTGACAATGATAGGACCACATAGCACTGTTCTATCTCTCATTTCTCTGGGAACATATACTGAGCATTGCCTGTGTTTCAGGCACTGTGCCAGTGTTGGGGACATAATAGTGAACAAGGCCCAGTTCTTGCTCCAGGGCACTGTGGGCCAAATGGGGAAGACAGACAAAAACAAGCAAATAGAAAATAATTCCAAACTGCTAGAACTAATAAGTGAATTCAGCAAGGTTGCAGGACATAAGAGTTACACATAAAAATCAATTGCATCTCTAGATACTCAAAATGAACATGTGGGAATGGAAATGAGAAATACAATACCATTTAAAATTGCTTCCAAGAAAATGAAACACTTAGGTCTACATCTGACATAGCAGGTATAGGATCTGTATGCTGAAAATTAAATATTGCTGATAAAAGAAATCAAAGAGGACCCAAATAAATGGAGGGACATACTGCATGTGCAAATTGGGAAACCGAATATAGCTAAGATAGCAATTCTCCCCAAGATGATCTATAGATTTAATGCAGTTTCTACCGAAAATCCCAGCAAGGTTATTTGTTGAAATAGGCTTATTCTAATAATTTTATGGAAGAGCCAATGGCCTAGAACAGCTAAAACAATTTTGAAAAAGAAGAATAAAGTTGGAGGAATCACTCTAGCAAATGTTAAGGCTTACTATATAGCTGCAGTAATCAAGATACATGTGGTATTGGCAAAGAGACAGACATACAGATCAGTGGAGCAGAATAGAGAGCCCAGAAATGTCCAACTGATTTTTGACAAAGATGCAAAAACACTTCAGTAGCGGAGAAATATAGCCTTTTAAACAAATGCTGTTGGAGCCATTGAACATCACAGGTAATAAATGAATAAACCTGAAATTGAAAGTGGATAATGGACTTAAATGTAAAGTTTAAAACTATCAATCTTTGAGAACAAAACAGGAGAAAATCTTTGGGAACTACGACTAGGCAAAGAGTTCTTAGACTTGACATGAAAATATGAACAATAAGAGCAAATTGATAATTTTTAAAATAAAGTCAAAATGAAAAACGAATCAAAATTAAAAACTTTTATTCTGCAAAAGAGGATGAAAAGACAAGCCATAAAGTGACGAAAGTATTTTAAAGCCACACACTCCACAAAGGACTTACATCTAGAACATGTAAAGAATTCTTAAACCTCAACAGTAGCCTTTGCCAGATTGCTTGGTTGGTTAGAGTATCATCCCGAAGTGTAGAGGTTGTCAGTTTGATCCCCTATCTGGGCACATACAGGAATGAATTGCTGTTTCTGTCTTTCTCTTTCCTTCCCTTTCTCTCCCTCTAAAATCATTAAAAATAAATACTTTATTAAAAAAAACAAAACAAAAAACCTCACCTGATCAGGCAGTGGCATAGTGGATAGGCATCAGACTGGGATGCAGAGGACCCAAGTTCGAAACTCAGAGGGCGCTGGCTTGAGCACAGGGTTGCTGGCTTGAGTGTGAGATCATAGACATGACCCCATGATCACTGGCTTGAGCCCAAAGTTTGCTGGCTTGAAGTCCAAGGTCGCTGGCTTAAGCCCAAGGTCACTAGCTTGAGCAAGGGTCACTCGCTTGCTATCTTTGCTATATTCGGTTTCCCAATTTGCACATGCAGTATGTCCCTCCATTTATTTAGGTCCTCTTTGATTTCTTTTATCAGCAATATTTAAGGCACATATGAGAAAGCAATCAATGAACAACTAAGGTGCTGCAATGAAGAATTGATGCTTCTCATCTCTCTCCGTTCCTGTCTGTCTGTCCCTATCTGTCCCTCTCTCTGACTCTCTCACTGTCTCTGTTACACACACAAAAATACACAACAAAACCTCAATAGTAACACAAACAATCCAATTAGAAAATAGGAAAAGACATGAACAGACATTTCACCAAAGAGGACATACATATGGCAAATAATCACATAAAAGGATGTTTGTTATTACTATTCATTAGGGAAAAGGAAATTAAAACCACAATAAGATATTACTATACACCTACAAGAATGGCTAAAATAAAGAATGGTGATAACACCAAATGCTGCTAAGGATGTGGAGAAATTTGGTTACTTATAGATTGCTAGTAGAAAAGCAAAATGGCATAGCCACTCTGGAAAATAGTGGTTTTGTATAAAATTAATATGTGCTTACCATTCAACCCAATAATATATTCTTAGGTATTTATTCCAGAGAAATAAAAACTTAGGTTTACACAAAAACCTGTACACAAATGTTCATAACAGCTTTCTTTATTCATAATCGTCCCAAACTGGAAACGGCTTAAATGTTCTTCAGTGGGTGAATGTTTAAACAAACTTGGTACATTCATACCATGGAATACTACTCAGCAATAACACGGCACAAACTAATGATATACATAACAACTTCAGTAGATCTCAAGGGAATGATGCCAAATGAAAAAAGCCATAAAGGTTATATACTTTATAATTCTATGTATTTAATGTTCCTGAAATAACAGAGATGGAGAACAGATTAGTGGTTGCCAGGGATTAGGGACTAGGGGTGGGGGTGGAGGAATATGGTTATAAAAGGGTAGCACAAGGGAGCCTTTTTTTTTTCTTAATAGAGACCGGAATGGGGGCGTGGAGATAAAGATGAGAAGCATCAAAGCATCAACTCCTAGTTGCTTCACTTTAGTTGTTTATTGATTGATTCTCATACGTGCCTTGACCAGGGGGGTCAAACAGAGCCAGAGACCCCTTGCTCAAGTCAGTGACCTTGGGCTCAAGACAGCGACCTTGGGCTTCAAGCCATCGACCTTGGGGTCATGTTGATGAAGCTGGCGACCCCACACTGAAGCTGGCAAGCCTGCCCTCTAGCCAGAGACCTCTGGGTTTTGAACGGGGTCCCTCAGTGTCCTGTGCTGACGATATATCCACTATGCCACCACTGGTCAGGCCAAAAATGTTCTGTATATTGACTGTGGTGGTTACATAATCATAAGTGTAGATGTGTGATAAAATGGCATAGAACTATATACACAGACACAGAAGTAACACTGGTGAAATCTGAATAAGCTCTAGGGACCCCATCAATGTCAATTGGTGATATTGTACCATAATGCAGTTTGTCTTATAGTGCAAGATGCTACCATTAGGGAAAACTAGGTGAAGGGTATCTGGGACCTTACTGTACGGGTTTTTTTTTGCAACTTCCTGTGAATCTAGTTATTTCAGAGTTAAAAAATGATGAATTATGGGAAATGCTATCAAGGCAACCCACAAGGGGCTGAAATGGAGAATGAAAGGAAGACCTTTTGATGAGGTGACAAAGACCTCTGGGGAGAGGTGATTTTTAAGCTGAGAGCGAAAGGATGAGGGGCCTTGGAGGAACACTCCGCTGTGTCCTTTCCCCGAAGGAAACTCCTCTAAGAGAAGCCTCCTGGCCAGAGCCATGGAGAACGTCTCTGGACAGAACCAGTGCTTGGAGGGAATGTTTTGCTTTTCTTCTTGGCTTCTACTTCCTTTCCTACTCTCCAGTCCCTAGGTTGATTCTCTTCCCTCCCCTTCTGCCATCAGCCTAGACAAACTGCTTGATTCTGGTCTCTATACTGGAGAAGTGACTGAAATCGTAGGAGTTCCAGGCAGCGGCAAAACCCAGGTAACACGTGCAGCCATCAGCCAGGAGGATTGGGGGAGGGAGGTGCACATTCCTGCATCCCCGGTGAAGCTTCAACTAGTAGCTTGTGATTCAGAGCTTGAAAGAGAGAAGATGGGTGGTGAGCATAGGGCCTTGAGTTTGGCTCATTCATGTAACTGGGCTCTGAACTAGATTCCAGGCAATCGTTGAGGGCTCAAGTTTACCCAGTGTGTCTGGTCTCTACTCAGGTATGTCTTTGTGTGGCTGCAAACGTGGCCCATAGCCTGCAGCAGAATGTCCTATACATTGATTCCAATGGAGGGCTGACAGCCTCCCGCCTTCTCCAGCTACTTCAGGCCAGAACCCCCGATGAGGAAGAGCAGGTAAGGGGCAGGACTGTTAGATTCCTTCGAGGCTCTGACACAAAGACCCCATTATCCCTTACACTATAAAACTTTGGCCATTTGGATGAATAGTTCTTCCTGGCTTTGAAACTTACTCTTCTATCAATACTTCCAGTATTCTTCAAGCCTTCCTGTTATGACATCATTCCAACTTGGATGCTACCCACATTATCCTCCCAGGAAACCCAGCTCCTTGCACACCTAAATTCAGGGCTGGCAAACACCCAGCACTAGTGTATCTATCCCACTTGTTGCCCATAGCAGATACCGCTCATCAGCCCTGTCACTCTTTCCTGCCGTGCTCTGACTTGGCCTTGCGGTTCAGCACCCAGACAGCCACCACTGTGAGAACCGGCCCATTAAACAAAGCCCACTCGCCATCTTGGACCTGAGTCCTTGCATCCAGATTGCCTCTTCCCGCTCATCCTTAAAATCCCCCTTCATCTGGCTTGACTCTGCTCCCTCTTATCCAAAGCCCCTCTTCTTCTCTCCCACCTTTCAGGCAGGAGCCCTCCAGAGGATCCAGGTGGTGCGTGCCTTTGACATCTTCCAGATGTTAGATGTGCTGCAGGACCTCCGAGGTGCTGTGGCCCAGCAGGTGAGTCCGCTGTCCTGCCTCTCCCTGCTTCACCCAATTTGCCAGGTGCTATCTGTACGAGGGCAGCTGTCCTACTACAGACTCTTTGGAAATGCAGATGTGCAATCTGGTGACTCCAGCTGTGCTTGCCACTCCCAGGATGGGATGCTGAATGCTTAATTCATTCTTGAGTGCCTTGTTTACATACTCATCTTCCCCACTAAACAGTAAGTCCCCTGAGTGCAAGGATCATGCCCTATTCCTGCATTCCCCTGCTGAATCAGTTTTCATCTGTAAGTAATAGAGTACGGCTGACAGACACTTAAACTTTGAGGACATTTAATTATCTCATATGAGTCTGGAGGTTGGCAGGGCCACATAATTAGGGCTCTAGGTGGGTGTTTCTGATTCTTGTGCTCTTTTCTCTCGTGATTGCAAAGTGGCTGCTATTGCTCTAACCCTCATGTTTTTATACATCCACATTTGTATTCAGGGCAGTGAAAGTAGATACCTCTTTTTTTGTCCTTCTTCCCTTTTATCAGGGAAGAAAGTCTTTCTCTAAACCCACTAGCAGGCTGCCCAATCCCCTTTACATCAAGTTGGCAAAACTGAGTTATATGTGTGTCTTAGACCAGGGGTTGGCCCCATCTTCCCTGATGTCAGAAGATCTCTGCCCAGTACCTGACCACATTCAGAGTTCTGTTAACAAGCAAGAGGGGCTCAGAATGGCATTTGGCTTGGTACCTTGCTAAGCCTGCTACCTGTTTAGACAGGATTTGGTGCACTGATTTATAGACTATCAGACTTGGAAGATACCTTAGACTAGTTTAATTCATCTTAAATGTATTCTTTCACCCCAAAGTATGACATGTTCCCATGGGTATACCTGGGATTATATATCATTTTCATAAACTTTAGAATGTAAAATAGTTGAACAACTACTTGCCGTAGGAGTCATAGCTGGTTATAACTCTCCTGTGTGTTAAGACATGAAGTCATATAGTCCTGATCTAATCCAACCCTCTCATTTCTAGAGAGAGCAGAGTGAGTGCCAGGGAAGTTCAGTAAGTTGCCCGAAGTCACCACCTATTAAGGATAGATCTAAGCTTATAATCTAGCCTCTTCACTCCCAGGTCAAAAGACTATAATTTTTACTGGTGGACTGGAGATGTTACATGTTCCGTGATTGCATAACAAATTATCACAGACTGAGTGACTTAGAACAACTCATACTTATTACCTCACAGTTTCTGTGGGTCAGGTGTCTGGGCGCAGCTTAGCTTGGTCCTCTGCTTAGGGTCTCAGTACTGTAGGCTGTACTCAAGGTGGCATCTGGCTATGTGTGTTCTCATCTGGAGGCTCACCTGAGGATAATCAGCTTACAAGTTCACACAGGTTGTTGGCAGAATTCATTTCCTAGTGGCTTCAGTTCTTGCTGTTTGTTGGTACATTCAACTCCTAGAGGCTGCCCACTGTTCCCTGCCATGTGGCCCTTTCCATAAGCAATTCACAGCATGGCCACTTGCTTCTTCAAGATAGCATGAGAGTGAGAGCAAAGTGAAATATGCAGTCTTATCCTTTTATTTTTCAATTATAGTTGATGTACAATATATTAGTTTCAGGTGTACAACCCAGCGACTTACATTCATATAACTTACTAAGTGATCATCCTGATAAATCTAGCACCCATCTGACATCTTCCATAGTTTTATAATATTAGTGACTATAATCTCTATGCTACACTTGACATCCCTGTGGCTATCTTGCAACAACCAGACAACCTATTTGTACTTCTTATTCCCTTCAGTTTTTTCACCCATCCCCTTAACCACACTCCCATCTAGTGACCGTCAAACTGTTCTCTGTATCTATGAGTTTGTTTCTGGTCTGCTTGTTTGTTTATTTTGTATTTTAGATTCCACAGATCAGTGAAATCATATGACATTTGTCTGACTTATTTCACTCAGCACAATACGCTCTAGGTCCGTCCGTGTTGTTGCAGATGGCAAGATTTCTCTTTTTTTTTTTATTTGGCCTGAGTCGTATTTCATTGTATAGATGCATAACTTCTCTATCCATTCTTCTGTTGATGAACACTTAGCTTGCTTCCATATCTTGGTTATTGTAAATAATACCGCAGTGAACATATTATGTGTGTCTTTTAGAGTTAGTGTTTGGGGTTTCTTTGAGTAAGTACCTGGAAGTGTAGTTGCTGGGTCCTTCATTGTCTTTTGTTATAGCTTTTGTTTTAAAGTCTATTTTGTCCGGAAGTATTCCCCCACCCAGCTTTTTTGTTTGTTTCCATTTGCATGAGATATTTTTTTCTACCATCCCTTGACTTTGGGTCTGTGTATGTCTTCTGATCTGAAGTATGTCTCTTATAGATAACATTTGTAAGGGTCTTGTTTTGTTATCCATGAAGCCACTGTATGTCGTTTCATTGGAGCATTTAACCCATTAGCATTTAAGTAATTGTTGATAAGTATGTATTTATTGCCATTTCATTATGTATATTTATCTGTTTTTTTTTTTATTCTTGTATGTATCCTAACCAGGGATTAAACCTGCAAATTTGGTGTATCAGGACAATGCTCTAACTAAACGAGCTACCTAGCCAGGGCATCTTCTTCTTAAGAGGATTCTTAAACATTTCTTGTAATACTGGTGATGGTGAACTCCATTAGCTTTTTCTTGTCTGGGAAACTCTGCATTTGTCCTCGAATTCTAAATGATAGCTATGCTGGGTAGAGTAATCTTGGTTGTAGGTCCTTGCTTTTCATCATTTTGAATATTTTACACTAATCCCTCTGGCCTAAAATTTCTGTTGAGAAATCAGCTGACAATTTTTAATTTCTTTTATTTTTATTTTTATTTATTCATTTTAGAGAGGAGACACAGAGTGAGAGAGAGAGAGAGAGAGAGAAAGGGGGGGAGGAGCTGGAAGCATTAACTCCCATATGTGCCTTGACCAGGCCAGTGCAGGGTTTTGAACTGGCGACCTCAGTGTTCCCAGGTCGACACTTTATCCACTGCGCCACCACAGGTCAGGCTGAAATCAGCTGACAATTTTATAGGAGCTCCCTTGTAGCTAACTAATAATTTTTTCTTGCTGTCTTTAAGATTCTCTGTTAGGCTTGACCAGGCGGTGGCGCAGTGGATAGAGTGTCTGACTGGGATGTTGAAGACCCAGGTACAAGACCCCAAAGATGCCAGCTTGAGCGCAGGCTCATCTGGCTTGAGCAAAAAGCTCACCAGCTTGGACCCAAGGTCGCTGGCTTGATCAAGGGGTTACTTGGTCTGCTGAAGGCCCGTGGTCAAGGCACATATGAGAAAGCAATCAATGAACAACTAAGGTGTCGCAACAAAAAACTGATGATTGATTCTTCTCATCTCTCTCCGTTCCTGTCTGTCTGTCCCTATCTATCCCTCTCTCTGACTCTCTGTCCCTGTAAAAAAAAAAAAAAAAAAAAGATTCTCTGTTTGTCTCGAATCATTGCCATTTTATTTATGGTGTGTCCTGGTGTGGACCTCTTTGGGTTCACCTTATGTATGTCTCTTTCATCTAGTGTATGTCTATTTCCTTCACCAGGTGAGGGAATTTTTCTGTCATTGTCTTTTCAAATTGGTATTTTTTGTTTTGTTTTGTTTTTGAGAGAGAAAGGAGAGTGAGAAAGGTGAGGGGAAGGAGCAGGAAGCATCAACTCATAGTCTTCTCATATGTGCCTTGAACAGGCAAGGCCGAGGTTTTGAACTGGTGACCTCAGCGTTCCAGATCAATGCTTTATCCATTGCGCCACCACAGGTCAGGCTCAAATAGGTTTTTAATTCCTTGCTTGCTCTCTTCTCTGGTAACCCCATGATGAGAATGTTGGTGCACTTGAAATTGTCCCAAAGGCTCCTTAAACTATCAATTTTTTAAAGCTTTTTTATTTTTAATTTTATTCATTTTAGAGAGGAGACACAGAGTGAGAGAGAGAGAGAGAGAGAGAGAGAGAGAGAGAGAGAAAGGGGGGAGTAGCTGGAAGCATCAACTCCCATATGTGCCTTGAGCAGACCAGTGCAGGGTTTTGAACTGGCGACCTCAGTGTTCCCAGATCGATGCTTTATCCACTGCGCCACCACAGGTCAGGCAAACTATCCTCAATTTTTTGAATCCTTTTTTTTCTTTTTCTGTTCTGATTGGGTGTTTTCTGCTTCCTTATCTTCCAGATCTGCTTCATCTGTGCTCCTGTTGATTCCTAGTGATGTATTCTTCATTTCAGTTACTGTATTCTTTTGATTGGTTCCTTTTTATATTTTCTGCCTGCATTTTTATGTTTCCTTTCTCTTTGTTAAGTTCCCACTAAGTTTATCTACTCTTTCCCCAAGTTTGAGCACTGACACGAGCATTTTGACCTCTGCATCTGGTAGATTGCTCCCCTCCATTTGTTTAGTTCCTCTTTGGAGTTTTGTTCTGCTCTTTCACTTGGGACCTGTTCGTCTCCTCATTCTGGCTGCCTCGCTGTGTTTGTTTTGATGTATTAGGTAGAGCTGCTCTGTCTCCCAGGCTTGGGAGAGTGGCCTCATGTCATAGGTGTCCTGTGGGGCCCAGTGATGCAGCCTCTTTGGTCACTTGAGCTTGGCACTTCAGGTAGGCCGCCCCCACCAACTGTCCCCCAGGTGGGCTGTGTGCAGCAGCCTCCTGTTGTAGTTGAGCCTTCATTGCTGTTGGCATGTCAATGGGAGGGATTTACCCCCAGGCCTATCAGCTGTGAGGACTGATTGCTACTACAGGGGAGTTGCTGCTGTGCAGGGGTGAACCCACAGAAGGGGACTTGCTTTAGTGGGCGCTGGTGCCTGGTGAGTCCACCCCTTGTGTGTGTTGCTGGTGGAGGAGAGTGGGTGGTGCTGCTGTGTGGTGTGAAGCTGGGGCAACGACATAGTCACAGGAGTGATGTCTTATTACCTTCCCCATACAAAGAGCCTAATTAAGGGAGTGACACTCCCAACGCCTTTGACATTTTACTAGTCAAGAGCAAATCGCAGGACTCGTCCATGGTCAAGGGGAGGGGATTATTCAAGGGCTTGAGAACCTAAAGTTCGGGATCATGGGGGCCACATTAGGGTCTGTCTGTCACACACAACCTGATAGATAGCTCCATGGTTACAGGCAGGGAAAGGCTTGCTGTCCCATTTTAGCCAGATATTTCAACCTACTCTTCTAGAGAGTAAAGAAGGGATAAGCCAATTTCAGTGTGTTTTTTTTTAATTGTTAAAAATTTATTCATTTGGGAGGGGAGAGGGAGAGAAAGAAAGAATGGGAGGGGGGGGAGCAGGAAGCATCAACTCCCATATGTGCCTTGACCAGGCAAACCCAGGGTTTCGAATTGGCAACCTCTGTGTTCCAGGTCGACGCTCTATTCACTGTGCCACCACAGGCCTTGCCAATTTCAGTTTTAGCTTCTCTCTTTTCTGCCACTCTTTCTGAAATAAGCTGTTGATTGGCCAAGGGTCAGTAAGTGGAAAATGAAGGAAGGAAGACAAGGCAAAGACAAAGCAGATAATGCAGAATATTCAAGACTCAGCTGATATGGAAAAAAAGTGAAGGAAGCAGAATCAGTAAGTGTCTCTGATGTAAGGAGTAAGAGAGAAGGGAAGCATCAAAGACAGTTTAGGTCCAGAAACCAGGAGGATGGTAATGCTTGTGTAAAGACAAAAAATTATGTGTTTAACAGATGGCTGTTTGTATTGTCTATATTTGGAACCATTTTAGCTATGGAAGATGAGGCCCTAGAGGCATGATCTAGAAGGAGACAGTGAAGTAAAGAAGAAGATAAACTCAAAGGAAGTTCAGAATTTGGGGAGTCGCCCTGGCTGGATAGCTGTGTTGGTTAGAGCATTGTCCTGAAGCACAGAAGTTGCCAGTTCGATCTCTGTTCAGGGCACATACAGGAACAGCTTGATCTTCTGGTCTCTCTCTTACTCTCCCTTCTTTCTAAGATCAACATAAAAAAGCACTGGCCGGTTGGCTCAGTGGTAGAGCATCAGCCAAGTGTGTGGAAGTTCCAGGTTTGATTCCCGGCCAGGGCACACGGAAGTGACCATCTGTTTCTCTACCCCTCCCCCTCTTCTTCCCCTTCACTCTCTTTCTGTCTCTCTCTCTCTCCTTCTCCCTTGCTAAAATCAGTCAATTAAAAAAAAATTAAAATCAATAAAAAAAAATTTTTTAAAGGTATTTTTGGAATAAGCAGAAGAGGAAAAAGGGGGCCTGACAAGATGGTGGGGGCTGGACATAAGAAAGATGACCACTAAGAAAATTCCTGACCAGGGCACCACAATACTCTGAACAGGGATTTCTCAAATTTAATTATATTAGAATATCTGGGATGTCCTGTGATTTAAACCCTCTATATCCACCCAAGTCTTCAGTAAAATCTGTTGTACATACAAATGGGGTTGGGGAAGAAAACCATTGCTGAAATTCGGTGATGCCTGCGCGGCTATGTTTGGTGAAGGAAAGTTCTTACCAGTATTTGGGAGGAGAAAGTTTGTCCTGTAATGAGAGCCCCCAAGAGGCCAAGTAGTTCATGGTGCCTGCTTCTCCCAAATGTCTTTAGGTGAGCCATTCTTCAGGGACTCTGAAGGTGGTTATTGTGGACTCAGTCACTGCCGTGGTCTCCCCACTCCTGGGAGGGCAGCAGAGAGAAGGTGAGTGATGTGTGCGGCAGAGCCCGGGTCAGGGGTGTGATCCTGTCTCCCAGCTCGCCCAGTCGCTGCTGCCCTGCTGCCCTCTCCCTCTGCTTTTCCTCCTTCAGGTATGGCCCTGATGATGCAGTTGGCCCAAGAGCTGAAGACCCTGGCCCGGGACCTTGGCGTGGCAGTGGTGGTGAGGAAGTGCGCTTGGCCAGTCGTGCTTGTCTTACGTCTAATACCCTGGGGTTCCCCAAAGGGGAAGATAAACATGATTTCTAGCCATAGCTAGAAATTCATTTCTCTTAAACAGCAGCATTTGAACCCCCAGAGTGGCCCTTTAGGGAAAGGTTCATAGCCCAACTTCCCGGGGTCATCTAGAGCACTGGTCATGAGGGGATTGGTCCATAAATAACCAGGGATCGGGGGCATTCTTGTCTTGTTTTCCTTTTTACTTTCTTTAAGTTAGGTAAATTTACATAGAGTAACTTTCTTCTTGTTTGAAGTTTGACCAATGAATACTGTTGTATCCTGTCTTATTACCTCACCGCAATCTCAAGACCCAGAATATCTATTTCTTTCACCCCAGAAGGGTTCCCCAGCCCCAGACAATCACTGGTCTGGTTTCTGTCCCAACAGTTTTGGCTTTTCCAGAGCTTCAGAACTTGCCTATGATGTATCTTAAAAGTCTGCATGCTTCTCATAGAAAGGGTAAAAAGTAGTTAAATATAAGAGTCAAACTTGGCCCTGGACGGCTAGCTCAGTTGGTTAGAACATCATCCTGATACACCAAGGTTGAGGGTTCAACCCCTGGTCAGGGCACATACAGTAATCAACAAATGAGTTCATAAGTAAGTGGAATAAGAAATTGATGTTTCTTTCTCTCTCATTCAAAATCAATTTAAAAACATTTTTAAGTCAAATTTGTAATCAATTTCCACATGTGCACAAACAATATTTTTACATATGTCCATAGAATCCTTTTTTGCTGCATATATACATATATGTTTAACCACTTTCCAACTAAACTGTAACCTTGTTTTTAAAAAAATAACTTACTGTCTCATTCAATTTTCATGTCTTTAAATAGATTCTTTAAAAACACCATTTTTATACTGACCACGCTGTGGCGCAGTGGATAGAGTGTCAGACTGGGATGTGGAGGACCCAGGTTCAAGACCCTAAGCTTGCTAGCTTGAGTGCGGACCCATCTGGCTTGAGCAAAAAAAAAAAAAGCTCACCAGTTTGGACCTGAGGTCGCTGGCTCCAGCAAGGGGTTGCTCGGTCTGCTGAAGGCCCGCTGTCAAGGCACATGTGAGAAAGCAATCAATGAACAACTAAGGTGTTGCAACGGCAACCGAAAAACTAATGATTGATGCTTCTCACCTCTCTCCGTCCCTGTCTGTCTGTCCCTACCTATCCCTCTCTGACTCTCTCTCTGTCCCTGTAAAAAAAAACAGAAAAAACACACAATTTTTAGCAGTTACATATTATCTTGTTTAATATATATGTTACAGGTGTGTGCAAACTTTTTCTTTTTTTTTCTTATTAAGTGAGAAGTGGGGAGGCAGAGACAGACTTCCACATGTGCTCCAACCGGGATCCACCTGGCAAGCCCCCTACCAGGGGTGATCTGCCCATCTGGGTTGCTGCTCTGTTGGTCAGCAACCAAGCTATTTTAGAACCTAAGGCAAGGCCATGGAGCCATCCTCAGCACCTGGGGCCAACTTTGCTCGAACCATTCTAGTCATGGCTGTGGAAGGGGAAGAGAAAGAGGGGAAGTAGATAGTCGCTTCTCTTGTATGCTGACTGGGAATCAAACCGGGGTCTTCCACATGCTGGGCTGACGCTCTACCATTGAGCCAACCGGCCAGGGCCAAACTTTTCTATAAAGGGTCAGATAGTAAACATTTGAGGCTTTATGACCATATGGTCTATGTCACAACTACTCAACTCTGCCTATATAGCATGAGAGCAGCCACAGAGAGTACCTAAACGAATGGCAGGACTGTGATCCAAAAAAACTTCATTTTCTTCTTTTCTTTTTTTTTTTTTTACCAAGAGAGAAAGAAAGAGAAACAGACAGGGATGACAGGAAGGGAGAGAGATGAGAAGCATCAACTTGTTGTGCATTTTAGTTGTTTGTTGACTGCTTTCTCATATGTGCCTTGACTGGGGGGCTCCAGCTGAGCCAGCGACCTTGGGTTCAAGCCAGTGACCCTGGGGCATGTCTGTGATCCCATGCTCAAGCCAGGAACCCTACGCTCAAGCTAGTGAGCCTGTGCTCAAGTCAGATGAGCCTGCACTCAAGCCAGTGACCTCGGGGTTTCAAACCAAGGCCCTTCATCGTCCCAGGTTGAAGCTCTACTCACTGCGCCACTGCCTGGTCAGCCAAGAAAACTTGATTTTCAAAAACAATTTTTGGGCCTGACCAGGTGGTGGCGCAGTGGATAGAGCATTGGACTGGGATGCAGAAGACCCAGGTTCGAGACCCCGAGGTCGCCAGCTTGAGTGCAGGCCCATCTGGCTTGAGCAAAAGCTCGCCAGCTTGGACCCAAGGTCGCTAGCTCGAGCAAGGGGTACCTCGGTCCGCTGAAGGCTCGCAGTCAAGGCACATGTGAGAAAGCAATCAATGAACAGCTAAGGTGTCACAACGGCAACGAAAAACTAATGATTGATGCTTCTCACCTCTCTCCGTTCCTGTCTGTCTGTACCTATCTATCCCTCTCTCTGACTCTCTCTCTGTCCCTGTAAAAAAAAAAAAAGAAAAAAAAAAACAATTTTTGGGCCAGTTCTGGCCGGTAGCTTACTTGGTTAGAGCATCATCCTGATATGCCAAGGTTGCAGGTTTGATCCATGGTCAGGGCACATACAAGAGTCACTAATGAATATATAAATAAGTAGAACAACAATGTTTTTCTCTCTCTTTCTCTTTCCCTCTTTGCCCCCTCCCCCACCCTCACTCCATCTCTAAAATCAATTTTTTATTTTAATTTTTAAATTTATTTATTTGTGTGTGTGTGTGTGTGTGTGTGTGTGTGTGTGACAGAGATAAAGAGACAGACAGAGAGAGGGACAGATAGAGACAGGCAGACAGGAAGGGAGAGAGATGAGAAGCATCAATTCTTCGTTGCAATACCTTAGTTGTTCATTGACTGCTTTCTCATATGTCCCTTGACCAGGGGGCTACAGTAGAGCAACTGACCACTTACTCAAGCCAGTGATCTTGGGCTCAAGCCAGCAACCTTTGGGCTAAGCCAGTGACCATGGGTTCATGTCTATGATCCCACACTCAAGCCAGCGAACCTGCGCTCAAGCTGGTGAGCTTATGTGCAAACCGGATGAGCCTGTGCTCAAGCCGGCGACCTCAGGGTTTCCCAGTCTGATGCTCTATCCACTGTACCACCGACTGGTCAGGCAAAGTTTTAAAAATTATTAAAAAAGCATTTTTTTAAAAAAACAACTACAGCCTGACCAGGCGGTTGCACAGTGGATAGAGCATTGGACTGGGATGCGGAAGACCCAGGTTCGAGACCCCAAGGTCATCAGCTTGAGCATGGGCCCATTTGGCTTGAGCAAAACGCTCGCCAGGTTGGACCTAAGATCGCTGGCTCCAGCAAGGGGTTGCTCAGTCTGCTGACGGCCCGCGGTCAAGGCACATGTGAGAAAGCAATCAATGAACAACTATGGTGTCGCAACGGCAACGAAAAACTGATAATTGATGCTTCTTACCTCTCTCTGTTCCTGTCTGGCTATCCCTATCTATCCCTCTCTGACTATGACTCTCTCTCTGTTTCTGTAAAAAAAAAAAAAAGTACAATTTTTTGGCCAAATTTGGCCTATAGGCAATAGTTTGTTGACTCCTGGTGTATTTAACTATCTAACTATTTCCTGATTAGGGGCCTTTAGATCATTAGTGTTTTTTTTTTCTATTTTAAACAAAACTATAGTGAACACTTTTATACCTAAATCTCTTCACACATTTCTTATTATTTGTTCCTAAAAGTATAATTACTGAATCAGGAATACCCATATTTTTAAATATCTTGATATGACATTGCCAAATTTCCAGGGAAGCTTATTAATTGCCACCCACCAGCAGTGTAAGAAGATCTGTTTTCCTATTCTTTTGTTCTTATACTGGGTTCCAGGGCCTCCTTCTCTTGACTTTAGTTTTTTTTGTTTTGTTTTGTTTTGTTTTTTGTGTGGCAGAGACAGAGAGTTAGAGAGAGGGACGGATAGGGACAGACAGACAGGAAGGGAGAGATGAGAAACATCAATTCTTCGTTGTGGCACCTTAGTTGTTCATTGATTGATTTCTCACATGTGCCTTGACCGCGGGCCTTCAGCTGACCAAGTGACCCCTTGCTGGAGCCAGCGACCTTGGGCTGAAGCTGGTGAGCCTTGCTCAAACCAGATGAGCCCGCGCTCAAGCTGGCGACCTCGGGGTCTTGAACCTGGGTCTTCCACATCCCAGCTCTATCCACTGCGCCACCGCCTGGTCAGGCTTAACTTTAGGATATATATGATCACCAGCTGGATGCCAGGCTGTGGCTTAGGCAGTGGGGATTCGATGATGAGCAAGTCACAGCTCTTGCCTGGGGATTGGAGGGTGGGGAGAACCTCATCAAGAGGATGCTGTGAGGCCTGGTTTGCTTACCTGCGACTAACCCGGGCAGAGCAGAGCTGACCAGCCAGATTGGGAATTCCCTTCCAAAACTCCCCTTCACCGCATATGCACCGCTGCACCTCCTGACACATCCTGGATGTGGTCTCGGGACACCTGCCTGCTGGGTTGGGGAGAGGGGCGGTAGTAGGCTCGAGCCAACCCCTGGCTGCCCTTCAGGAAAGTGGACACAGCACTGCGTATCCTGGACACATGCCCCATCACCTTTCTTGGAGTCAAGCCTGAGGCATCATGGGTTGGTGGAAAGAGCTGTGCACTAGTCAAGAGCCCACGGTGCTAGTTCAAGACCTGCGGTGGGAAAGCATATCTCCACTCTGGGCCTCGGGTTCCCTTCTATAGAATGAAGTGGTAAGAGCAGACGTCCCCTTACTGGCATTATGGATCTGTAAGTCTTTGATTCTTTCTGCCATAGGTGACCAACCACATGACGCGAGACAGGGACAGTGGGAAGCTCAAACCTGCCATGGGCCGCTCCTGGAGCTTTGTGCCTAGCACCCGGATTGTCCTGGCCATCAGCGAAGGAGCAGGAACACCAGGCAGTCAGCGCACAGTGTGTCTGACCAAATCTCCCCGTCTGGTGAGCCAGTCCCAAGGGAAAAGAAAACTAATAATAGTAATAAAACTGAAAAAAATGATAATATTAATCTGGGCCTTTCTGGGTGGGTTTCTATGCCCAAAGATTTCTTAAAGAGGAATTCTTGGAAGCTGAGACCTTGCAACCAAAGAGGCTACCCACTTGGGTTGCTTAACTCAAAACAAACTTACCTTCCCTCCTGTCTTCTTCCAGCCAACAGGTGTCCAGAAGATGGTAGACATTGAGACCTGGGGGACTCTGGAGCAGAGCCCAGCATTACAGGGAGATCAGATATGACTGTGCTGTTGATTGGGTCGGGCAGAGAAGTCAAGCCCCTCAACTGTCCTGTGCAGGAATGCCTGCTGTTCACTGCCAGCCAGTGCTGGGGGCTGCAAGAGAAGCTCTCGGGCTGGGCAGAAGAGACATCTGTTTCCTCAGCTTCTCTCTCTGTGGAAACACATAGAGCTACTGGCAAGAGAAAATGCTATAATGACCCCAGAAATTCATGCTGGAGCCGAGTTTTCTTCCCTTGTTTCTACCATGTATGTTTCTAATGGGAGCCCACCCAGTTTATGCTGGCTTGGTGCATCTCCGAAGAGGCGCACTAGTGACCAGATGGGGAACCCTGTGCGTCACCATCATACCTGCGCTCCATCCTGACACAGTGACTGAGCCGTGAAACTTGTCTTTGCTTCTGTTGTTTTGTTTGTTTGCTTGCTTCTGTTTTTCATCTGTAAAATGCGGCTCTCTTCCCCTTAGCTCAGTCTTTGAGTTACTGACTTGAGGTAACCTTGTAAATACAACATTCTTCATCTATGCCTTGCTCTTAAAAATATAAGAAGGAAATTCCCTGGGCCCAGATTCACCCAATTTCCCCCCAGCAGGTTGTTTTTCAGCTTCTCCCAGTGCACCCCGGAAAATGGTTATTCCTCTTTTGTTCTTGCTGATTTGGTTTCACACACCTGCGTGCATCACCAGGACTTGGTGAGATGGAGAACTCGTCGCAGTCCCAGGGATATAATCTAACGAAGGGAGGATGTGACCTGCTCCTGGTGAATTTAGACACTTGTTTAATATGCATGGTGCCCTGGGGGGAGGGCTCCACAGTATAGAGTAACCAGAGGTGCTGAACCATAGCCTTGCCTATAAACAGAGGAGAATTTCCTCAGTAAATAGAGCCAGCTGGGAAAATTGATGCTGGCATAAATAATACATGGCAAATCTAGTCTTCATGCAGAAATTCATTGCCGGTGGCTCCGAGAGGCAATATAATTACCCTTCTCTTCCTGCCAGCTGTACCACAGCCTAGTGCCCTAGTCTATGAAATAACTCCCCTGTCTGTTAGCCACACTGTGGCCATCCGTCTGAGAGCTGTAATCCTGGCTGGGAGGAGAGGAGGACACCAGGGAAGGGAAAAGAAAAGGCAAAGTTGAGAAATGATCCGGTCATTTACTGAACACATTTTTTTAAGGGAGGGTTGCCTTTCTCAGAGAGCCTGTTGTGTAATTAATTAGTTGTGTCTTGGCTGCAGGGAAAGGGGTTCAGAATTATAATGGGTGTTATGACATTTAGAGATGATAAACAGCAGGGCCAGAAGCACGGAGCATTGGGAATGCATGGCACCCTGACTCAAGGCTACCTGCCCGGGCGAGGACAGGGCTGGTGAGCCGAACTGCGTGGACCCCCGGTGCTGCCGCTCTCACAGAATACGCCAGGAGAAACTGATCTTCATTATCCCTACACAGTGAGTGGTTGGCACACTCTGCAACCATGGTAGGAACCAACATGTGAAGCTGGCAATGGCAGACCCCTGCCACTCTGACAGTTTGGGCATTCTGATCCCACTCCAACATCACTGGCCAGTCAAGCATTCTATTTCCCAGAGCTCGCAAGCTTTTGCAGTTTTCCCCACACCCACACGGCACCCCAGGTAACCACAAGCAATCCGATGGATTTAGCATTAACATGGAGCCTGGTTGCTATCCCTGCCCTGGGGAGATGGGCCATGTTTCCAGGTCCCTGACTGAGGAGCCTAGAAAAATGTGGTTTGAGAGGCCTATCAAGATCATCTGGCCCATCCTGTCCTTGACCAGAGAAGGAAACTGAGGAGTAGTGATCTCAGTGGTAGAACAGGGTTGGAACACAGTATACACAGTAATGGCTCCTAGACCAGGATTCTTTCTGTCGCCACAACGCCTTAAATTTTTAATCCGCACAGTTCTGTTCCCACTGGGGCACTACTCCAGCTGAAAGGGCCACGGCCCTCACCCAGGTGGCCTTTCTGGCCATGAAAAGGAACCTCATTCACTGCTACGTGAGACCAACCTGTGACATGACTGCAGGATGTGGCCCCTCACATTTGCTTCCTCCTTGGGCCCTTGGGCGTTGCTCTTAGACCAAGGCTTTATCTCTCCAACTGCTACCACTGCACATTCTGCTCCCGGCACACCACATGGGACAGTTCCCCAGGGCACCTTGGGCCAGGCTAGCTCTTCTACCCAAATACCTATTACTCCCTTATGTGCTGCCTGTGCCCACGCCCACTCCCCACTGTGGCTAGTGCACCCACCCTGACATCCTCCCTTCCTTATGCCTCAATGATAGTCCAAATAGACATTTCTCATAACCCCCCTGTACTGCTCACTCATATTTTCTGTTCATTCGTCTGCTGCCCATGAGCCCCAAACCCACTTTAAGGGCTACCCTGTCAAATTTTCTTTTGCTCTTTACACATTATGAGAGTTCAGTAGTTAAATATATAGTGAGTGGACTAACTTCTGGTACAAAGTTGAATAGAAGCCATGATAGCCATTGTCCTTGTTCCTGACATTAGTAGGCTGTTTCCGATATTTATCATTAAGATGCCGCAAGTTCCCTGTTTAATCAAGGTAGAGACTCATTGCATTTCCTGTTTGTCCTGGAGAAGGCAGTGTGGGTATTGGCCATTACATTTGTCATGCCCAGAGCTCTTTCCCAGCCAGTAGAAGGTCCATGTGTTGGAGCTATACAGCTGCTCTTCAGCTGCTGCACAGGTTGGATGGAGTCCTTGAGTAGCCTTTGAATCCTATCTCTCCCCTGCCTCTATAGTTTCTGGGTGTAATAGTCCTCAATTTAACCTTAGGTTTTAAAAGACAATGGGCCTGTACTGAAAGGCGACTACAAAGTTAAGGAACATTATTTTTTTTACATGTCAACTAACTTGGTCTTAGCTCTGACACTCACATGCTGTATGTCATTGGATGACTCAGCCTCTTTAAGCCTTAGTTTCATCTTCTGTGAAGTGGGAAAAATAAAACCTGCTACATAGAATTGCTTTAGGGTCAAGAATCTTAGATAAAGCACCACATGTTTTTCCAGCGTACAACAGGCACTCAGTCTCATATCACTTTGAGACTTACGATGCCTCGGAGATACTGGTGACAGCCACCTTCCACCGAGGCAAGGCCAGCTTCATGTTGATGGGACCAGAGCAGTTGCACAAAATCCTGTAGTTGGTTTAATGCTCTGCTTTTGCCATCCTGAAATTCTTCATACTTTTGAACATGAGTCCAATATTTTGCACTGTGCTCCACAAATTATGTAGTCAGTCTTGTCTCCAAGAATTAATAGAATTCTTGTATTGGTCCTTTTTTGGGGAAATACCCCACAACTGATTTCTTAGGCAATAACTCCCTCTGGAGAGTTACCTCCCTTAGAAAAAGTGGGTTAGCATCCTGTGTCTCTTTATTTCTAACTGTGCCATTCTGGGGTAACCTATGCAGTCTCTCTCAGAAAGGAATACTTACATATATTATACAGAAATTATTAGGTCCAAAAAAGTCAAGATGGGGCTAGTGGAGTGAAATGATGATTCAGACTTTTGGAATCAAGATCTAAGTTCAGCCTGACCAGGTGGTTGCGCAATGGATAGAGCGTCTGCCTGGGAATCAGGGACCCATGTTTGAAACTCTTAGGTCTTAGGCTTGAGTGTGAGCTCATCCAACTTGAGCACGGTTTGAACATGGGATCATAGACACAATCCCATGGTCCCTGGCTTGAAGCCCAAGGTCACTGGCTTGAGCAAGGGGTCCCTGGCTTGGCTAGAGCCCCCAGTCAAGGTACATATGAGAAAGAAATCAATGAATAACTAAGATGCTACAATGAAGACTTGATGCTTCTCATCTCTCTCTGTTCCTGTCTGTCTATCCCTATTGTCCCTCTCTCTGTCCTCTCTCTCTCTCTCTCTCTCTCTCTCTCTCTCTCACACACACACACACACACACACACACACACACACACTGATCTAGGTTCAAAGCCCTGCTGGACCTTTTATGGCCGAGTTACTTAAACGAGGTAATTTCTCTGTCTTAGCAGTAAAATCTACGTTGCAGGGGAAATACATTTTCCTTATTGGTAAAATATATGTCTAAGGGAAATTACACAGATAATTGATGTAAAGTGATGATGACATAGTAGGTGCTTGGTCACCATTAATTCTTCCAGCTCTTGGCAAAACAAACAAAAATCAGGGCACTAAGACTTACAAGCCATGCTGCTGCTAATAAAAGAAATAATATGATTTATTTTTTCACTGCTGTTTGGGGAAAGGCATGTGCTTCATAAATATGAACTGGAAAGTACTTAGCAAATGAGTAGAAATAATAAAAGTATGTCAAAGTAAACAGTTCCAATAAATATGTCACTCGGTAGACAAATTAGCGTTTTATTGTTACTAAATACTATTGCTGCTGAAAAGGGTTTCAGATCACTTGCACAATGGATACATTATTGAGTGCCTCTATGGAAGGGCACGATAAAGTGAAAAATAGTGCTGATGATAATGCCAAAGGTGGAGGAAAGAGGAGTGTGGGTAAATGCAGCTCCAAGACCTACTTGCTTCAGTGATACATTATTTAGCCGCATCCCAATGTGTTAGCTGTAATATGGGCCAGAGGGCCCAGAAAAGATGAATTCCACAGGATGTCATGAGTCCAGGTGCCAATTATTGGGTTCAAGAGTATATTAGCCACACTCCCTTTAGGAACTAAGCACTCGGTTTGTAAATTTAAGTTTACAGAGAGGAGAGAGAGAGAAGTGGGAAGGATCAATCCATAGTAGTTGCTTCCCATATGTGCCTTGACTGGATAGGCAAGCCTGGGGCTTCAAACTGCCAATCTCAGCATTCCAGGTCAACGCTTTATCCACTGCACCCCCACAGGGCAGGCTAAAAAAAAAAAATATATATATATATATTTAAATTTATTTTAGAGAGATGAAGGGAGAAAGGAGAGAGAGAAACATCAATTTGTTGTTCCATTTATTTTTTTAAATATTAATTTTTTTTTTTTTTAGTGAGAGAGACAGAGAAAGGGATAGACAGGGACAGAAAAACAGGAAGGGAGAAAGAAGCATCAACTCATAGTTGCATCACTTTAGTTCATTGATTGTTTCTCATACATGCACTTGATGGGGGGGGTGAGGGGGAGAGGGCTCCAGCTGAGCCAGTGACCCCTTGCTCAAGCCAGTGACCTTGGGCTTCAAGCCAGTGACCTTTTGGGTTCAAGCCAGTGATCGTGAGATCATGTCTAAGATTCCACGCTCAAGCTGGTGAGCCCGCACTCAAGCCAGTGACCTTGGGGTTTTGAACCTGGGTCTTCAGCATCCCAGGTCGATGCTCTATCCATTGCATCACCAACTGGTTAGGCTTGTTCCACTTATTTACGCATTCATTGGTTGATTTTTGTACATGCTCTGACCAGGGATCGAACCTGCATTCTTGGCATATCAGTACAACACTCTAACCAACAGTGCTAGCCAGCCAAGGTTGGACCTATTGACTTTTTATGGTTACAATTAACATGGAGGGAAGGAAAAATCGGGTGGAGAATGCTGTATCTTAATCATGGACTACAAATTCATTTCAGAAATAAGAATGCACAAGGTCCTGGCATCTCAAGAGACAAGGAACCAGAGAAGAGAAAAGAGGAGACAATAAATGACTGCATGTGGGAAAATGATGCCTTGGAGAGAAGCAGAGAGGACAGAGAATTGCATCAAGGAAAGTTACCAAAATAGCCAGGTAGGAAAAAGACAGGCACATTTATTTCAGGTGTAGGAGGCCTTTAGAAGGCCAGTCATTCCATGCGTTCCTCGTGGTGGAAAGACCCAGTTTCAAATTCCAAGTTTGTCCTTCCTCTGTGTGACTTTAGGAAAATACTTAATTTTGCAGATCTGCATTAATAACATGGGTATAATACCCCTCAGTTTTTGGGTCGTTGGGAAGATTAGAAATAATACTTGTAAAGTGGCAGTCTGTACATAAAAATATTTTTACTTCACTTTTCCTGTGATAGTCCTTATTTTAAAATGCAAAGGACAAAACAGAACAAATTGCTCAGAACTCTGTGAGGTCTCCATAGGAACCTAAAGCATAAGAATATTAAGTGTCAATAGACACCAGTCAGAAGGATTAGAATTTATATTACCTTCGTGACTAAGCATTTTCTTAGCCCACACTGGCTAATGATTCCTCATGCAACCCTGGTGCTTTATAGTTTACTAAACCTTCTACGTGCATTAGCTCATTTAAATCCTCACACCACCTGTATTTCAGGGATGAGGAAATGAGTTTAGAAAGGTTAAGTAACCCACTGTTAGATACACAGCAGATGAATGGCCAAGATGGGCCTCTCAGCAACCAGCCATTTTTCTTCTACCAGGGCCTTCCTGTGAAGAGTTTCCTCACCTTCCTAAGGTGAAACTAGCCAGTCCTGGGGGTTTCAACTGCGAAAACGCTAGATGAGGGTTGTGCTATAGAGTGAATGGGACAAGCATGGGTTTGATATTGACAAGTACAAAAATCCTGGAATGTTTTAAATTAAATTTCAACAGGCTGGAGAGGAGGAGAAAGAGACAGACCGGCTAGCCTGTTAATAGCCTGGGGCCAGGTGACAGACGGCTCACATTCCTGAACGTATGGTGGAGCTCTCAATCCACATTCAGGCAGCTAGCTGCTATCCCTACTACCAGGCACGGGCCACCGATCTTGTACGTGCATGAACTTTGAGATCTACTGTCTGTAACCAGTCAAAAGTGGTAAATATTTCTTTCTTACCGACAGTGCTCCTATCATAGAACTGCCCCCTCGCTTAACCTTACCCCCCCCCTTATCCGGAGTCAATGTAAATTGTTTCCAAACGTACCTTTTTCACCCCCCTACAATGATGTATTAAAAGGGTCCTGTCAACTCCAGGACAGTGGGACATGCTGCCTTTTCTACCTAGCCGCTACTGCTGATGGTTTAAACTGCATGCCCCAGGACCTGGCCCGTTATGGCTCAATAAACCCTTTCTTTTAAAAAAGTTTTCAGCTATGTAAGTTAAGTTTTTTGTCTAACGTTGTCCTCCTACAAGTCTGGCTTCTATAAACCTCCTGGCTACGGGATTTTAAATAGGCTAGTGAGCCTTGGTGGGCCTGGGTTTCCTCCACCGTAATTTGGGAACCATCACCTGCTTACAGCATGGTGAGGAACAAGAAGATAGATAGGAAGGTGAGGCAACTTTCAAACTTTTATTATGAAACGAGTTCAGAGATGTTAAGGGACTCGCTCAAGGTCACCAAGTTGGAGCATGGCCCAGCTGGAACTCGGACCTGGATCTCTCATCTCTTCGCGCAGAGTTCGCGACGCGCAACCACCACTAGCAGGAGCGCGGACGCAGGGACCGGCGGTAACCCACGCCTAGCCCGGGCTCGGCTCCCCCGCCCCCGCCTCCGGAGGCCTCAGCTCCGCCAGGGGGCGTGCGCGGAGGATGGCCCACCACGCGCCTCGCCCCTCTCTATGGTGGCTCGGGCGCGGCGGGAGCGGAGGCGTGCTCCCGAGACGGGGCGGGGCCACGCGGGGGGCGGGAGCGGCCCGGCCGGCTGGCTGGGGATGGATGGGGGGGCCAACTTCCTGGGGCAGCCGGTGAGAGGATGTCGCGACCGCCCCCCTGTGCCCCTCAGCCCCAGAGACGCCGCCGCGGCGGAGCCTGGAACCCCCCAGCCTGAGGCGTCCGCGGTCCGAATCCGGCCCCTCCCCTCCCAGGTGCGTGCGGGCCGGGCAGGCGGCCGCGGCAGGTGAGGAGGCGGCGGCGGTGCTGACCCGCCGGGCGCCCGGCCTGCGGTGGGGTCCAGGGAGAGCCCGGGGTGGGGGCGCTGCTCGGCCTCGGGTCTCACCAGGCTGTGTGGTCTGGGGGCGCCTCCTCTGTGCCGGGAGCGGCCTGGGACTCTCCGTGCCCTACGCGGGATGGGAGAAGCCCGTGCATCGCTGGAAGGCTCCTTCAGGGCAGCCCGCACCTGTCCCATTAGAAGTCCCCTCAAAGAAAGCATTTCCCCTGTGGGGGCGGTAACGGGGGCCGGGTAACCTCAAACATCTCCAGACGCCGTGCGGACCGGCAGGTCCAGTTAGTTCGGGGAAAGGTTCTGCTTTACGGCAAAGTAAACTGAGGTTCGCGGCGGCCTGCTTCCCGGTTGAAAGAAATTTGCCCGTGTCCACCTCCTGCGGGCTCCTTGGAAGAGCAAGGCGGCTGGAGTATGGAGGCTTGATGGAGAAGTTGGGTTGGGAAATTTGGACCCCCCCAGGGTCCACTGCTCCCTCTTTTGGGTGCAGTTCTGTGTTCGCTTGAGAGGATGTGTGTGAGGGCGCCGATGGCTAGGACGGAGAGGGGAGTGGGGCCTCTCCTCAGCTGGCTGCCCAGGAGACATTTGACCAGGCATGGGGAAGTAGGGCTGGACCGGGGAGCCAGCCCGCGCGGGCATCTGTCCGCGCAGAGCTCGGTTTCAGGCTGACAGAAGAGGAAAACAGCCCCGTTCCCCTTGTGTATTGGTCTGTCATTCGTTCTGGGGAATGAAACTGCTTGTGTAATCAATGCAGAACGCACCGCTCTCCTCCCAAGCTAGCCCAGGGAAGGAATCGTGTGAGCTAGGAAATGGGGCTTTACCCACAACTCTCACTTTGTACCCTGGCAGAAGGCCACTGATGTGTTGAACAAACATCCTGGGTGCATGTGGCCTTCTAAGAAAGCGCTAAGTACCGGAATACATCCATTTTACAGGTGATTTGAAGGACCCAGAAGACTTCCGGTCACCCCTGTTGCTACAACTGTTTGGAGGAAATTTGTGGTTTTCCCAGGGACAGTTCAAGTTACTAAAATGTGGTAAAGGCTTGTCCATCTATTGAGTTATTTTTCTAGTAATAGGAGTAGGCAGGGGACATGGTGCTGGGCTGAGTTTGTATACAGAGTTCTTGGAGATTTCAAGTTGAACAATTACCCTTTTTTCCCCTGACTACATTGTCTTTCACATTCAAGGGAATTGATAATGCCATACATTTCTGAAACTTCGTCAAATTTCCTAATAATTCTGGACTTCAGAGTACAATTCAGAAATTACAGTGTGTTTAGAGCTGTTAAGTTTGAAAGTGAAAATTGTGTATGACACTTACAGATTGGTGTGGCAGGGCTAACTAATAACTTGATTGTGCTTGAAGAAAATCCCCATGTAAATCTCAGACACCCCATTTTTAATGTCTATATCTAATTATGAAGACCAACTCACTAAAACCTTTCATATTGATCAGGTAGACAGCTATTATCCTGTTTACTCTAGGATTAAGGGTTGTAAATGCTTTAAGTTGATTTAATTTAACCAGTTGCTAAAATAATACACACAAAGAGAGAGCCCTTCTCAGAATGTTTAGAAATTAATTTGTCCTCAAACTTTCTCATAGCCTAAGCCAGTTAACATAACTCTGCTTGGCACTATCTAATAAGAATCTCTCTCTTTCTCTTTAAATGTTTATTTTATTGATTTTAGAGAGAGAGAGAGAGACAAGAACAGCAATCTGTTCCTGTATATGCCCTGATCGGGAATTGAACTTGCAGCTCAAACCAACTGAGTTAGCTGACCCGGGGTAGAATATCTCTTTAAGGGCTTTTAAAAGAGCAGTGGAAAAGGTATTTTTAGTTACTGTCATTTAAGAAGACAAAACAGCAACAATAATAAAAAAGGACAGTTTTTCCCCCAAATTACATGTTCGTTGTGATTTTTAAAAAAATTTTTTAATTAAGTGAGGTGGGAATGCTGAGAGACTCCCACAGGTGCCCCTAGGGGGGTCCACTTGGCAGGCCCCCTAAGGGGGGATGCTCCATTGTTGAGCAACTGAGCTATTTTAGCAGTGCAGGAGGGGAAAGAGAGAGTGAGAGAGAGAGACAAAGGGGAGGGGTGGAGAAGCAGGTGGTCTCTTCTGTGTACTCTGCCTGGGAATCAAACCTGGGACTTCTACGTGCCCAGATAATGCTTTACTGCTTAGCCAGCTGGCCCCGGCCCATTGTGATTTTTAATAGGGACACAGCCTCTGTAAGAGTTGTGTCTAGGACTTTGTGAAAGCACCTACAGAAACCTGACGTGTGTTAGAGGGACTAATTCTAACTTGATTTATCCTTGTAATAGAACCTTTAATAATACTGCTATTAATTTAATGGTAGATTAGAGGCATCAAATTTGTCCTAGCCATAGGGTATAAGTTTGGGAGGGAAGATTTAACCTTTGTACCTTGGAATCTCAAAGCCCCTGCTATACAGAACTAAGATATAATTTAGAGTTTAATGAAAATGTTTAAATTGCTGTTGAAGTCTCAACTGATGAGCTTGTCCATCCTTATTATTGTTTGATAATGGTTACTGATTATTATTTTTGTTGGGGCCTGGTTATTGATAGTAATTATTTGTGTTTATGTAAGAAAGATTTTGGCAATTGTAAGAACCTTATTTTTATATCCAAACATACACTCCCATTCAGTAAGAAAATGGTCTGGTCAGTTTTCTTTTTTTTGACTTGGTTATTCATGGAGTTTTAAAATCCTAAAAACCATTTGGGCTCTTAATAGGATATTTCATTGTATCTCACATGAAAGTGGTCCCAGGTAGGTAGGAATCATCAGCCTTGTGTTCAAAGACTTTATCTTTTATCTCCCCATTTCCAGGTTTTCTTCAGTTATCTGGTCAGAACAATGGTTTTAGCCAATCCTGTATGCCATTCTTAGTTTAAACTCATTGTCCTCCTTTCTCATAATTAAGACTGCTTTGAAGTTTCTCTGGTTTCTCTTATTCAGGTTGACTATTCCACATTTTTGATGCCTTTGGGCCTGCTAACATTCTGAATTGGAGCTAAAGCAGTTGATTAGGAGAGTCCTACGGTATATTTTTAAACATTTTCCTTTCAAAAAAAGCTAAAATCTACATTTTCTCTGGGGGGAAACTAGCTCTTTGAATCTCATAGAAATACAAAACCTGGTTTTTTTAGCTTTCTACCAATATAAAATCTGAACTTCTCCTTTTTGGTTTTGCCAGTGTAGTGAACTGGAGTCTTTGGGAGAGCCTGAAGTCTCCTGAATCATCAAAAGGTCTCATTATATTCAGTGCAGCTTTAGCTTTTTGTGTGTTTTATTGCAAGGAATTCCCAATAGTTGGTGCTCCTTGAAAGATTCCGTACCTAGCAGTTTGCAACTGAGTCACTGAGGGGGTTCGGTAAAAATACAGATTTTCTAGTCCCACTTCCTGGAGATTTTGATTGAGTAGGTAAGTAGTGACCATAATCTACATTTAAAGACCTCTCTGGCATCTTTCCCAAATGCTCCCCAGGTGATTCTGATTTGTAGCAGGTTTGGGGGCAACTTTTGTATTGCTTTGAAATTCATTATAACTGGTAGTCCTTTTAAAAGCATCCTGTTATTCAGGATGTTTGATTTGCTAGAATAGCCCATTTCTGAGTCATGACTGATAACAAGGAGCTTTTGTAACATTTATGTAAATTGCCATTACAGAGAGGCCCCCTCTGCTGTATTATCTATGGGGAGTCATGAGGGAGGATTGGTGAAAGTAGCTTCCTTTATTTACTGAGTAGACAAATGAATCATAATGTGGAAACAGCTGGAAGTCTGAAAGGTAGTCAATCCTAGCTATGGTCACTGTTGGATAGGAGAGATGTCTGGGAATTTTCTGTATGTAGGGTTGATAAATAAAGCCAACCTGCTAGACGTTTCATTTCTACATGTCATAAGTGCTTATTGAAAATAATAAGACGTTTTAATAGTCAATAAAGTTTAGTCACAGGTACTTTGCTGAGTTTATGGAAAGAAGAATAATTGCTGAAATACTGAACCATCTGAGTTAAAACAGAATTGGGGAACCAAATAATTTGTCAGGGAATTAAACTTGGGAAAAGCCTAACAATTTAGGAAATAGCTGTGCTTTTGAGTCCCAGCTCCTCTATCTTCTGGCCAAGTTCCTTTGGACATGTTAATTAACCCCTGTGAGTTTCATATTCTTTATTTGCAAGGTGAAAATAATGCCTGGTAGGATTGTATTTGGATTGTAGGCAACTCAGTCAATGTTTTTTCTTCCACTATCTCGTAAGATTTTTATTCTGTAGGCTTAAGATGTCTTTCTAATACCAGCCTTCTCTGCCTCTATAGAAATATCCATTTAGCTCTCTTTCTTTTCATTAAAAAAACTTTCTCTTTTTTAAAATTTTATTTATTCATTTTGAGAGAGAGAAAGGGGGAGGAGCAGGAAGCATCAACTCCCATATGCGCCTTGACCAGGCAAGCCCAGAGTTTCCAACCTGCGACCTCAGCATTCCAGGTTGATGCTTTATCCATTGTGCCACCACAAGTCAGGTGAAAAAACTTTCTCAATTACAACTTACATTCAATATTATCTTGTATTAGTTTCAGGTGTGCAGCATAGCGGTTAGACAATCATATACTTTACAAGGTGTTCCCCCCGCTATTCCCAGTACCCACCTGGCACCATACATAGTTATTACAATATTACCAGCTATATTCCCTATATTGTACTTGACATCCCTGTAACTGTTTTGAAACTACCAATTTGTATTTCTTAGTCTCTTCATTTTTATCACCCTGCAACCATCAATCTGTTCTCTGTATGAATCTGTTTCAGTTTTGTTTTTTTATTTTGTTCTTTAAAATCCACTTACAGCCTGACCTGTGGTGGCGCAGTGGATAAAGCGTCGACCTGGGAATACTGAGGTCGCCAGTTCAAAACCCTGCACTGGTCTGGTCAAGGCACATATGGGAGTTGATGCTTCCAGCTCCTCCCCCCTTTCTCTCTTTCTCTCTCTCTCACTCTCTCTCTCTCTGTGTCTCCTCTCTAAAATGAATAAATAAATAAATTAAAATCCACTTACAAGTGAAATCATATGGTATTTGTCTTTAAATCAGCTTTTTTAGATGTATGAAAGAGTGAGGGCTAAAGTTAAGATTTAGAGAATATGGGTAAGAAGAATGAGTCATCGGACACTTAAAATTATTTTTTATTAAAATTTTTTTATTTTATTTTAGAGAGAGGGTATATATGTACATATACATGAGAGAGAAAGAAACATCAATTTGTTGTGCTCATTTATGCATTCATTGGTTGTTTTTTTTTTTTTTTTTTTACAGGGACAGAGAGAGAGTCAGAGAGAGGGATAGACAGACAGGAATGGAGAGAGATGAGAAGCATCAGTCATTAGTTTTTCGTTGCCGTCGCAACACCTTAGTTGTTCATTGATTGCTTTCTTACATGTGCCTTGACCGCGGGCCTTCAGCAGACGGAGCAACCCTTGCCAGCGACCTTGGGTCCAAGCTGACTAGCTCTTGCTCAAGCCAGATAGGCCCGTGCTCAAGCTGGCGAGCTCGGAGTCTCGAACCTGGGTCTTCCGCATCCCAGTCCAACGCTCTATCCACTGCGCCACCGCCTGGTCTGGCCATTGGTTGGTTCTTATATGTGCCTAGACCAGGGATCAAACCAGCAAGCAATCTTGGTGCATGAGGATGACACTAACCAACTGAACTACCCAGCCAGGTTGTTGTTTTTTTTTCTTCCAGCCAGGGTTTAAAACAAATTTTTTTAGAAGGTATGGAGTGTATATAGGCTTATATCCAGAGTTATTGTCTGAAGGAATAAGTTAATGACACTGTCCACATTTGCTTTATGTGTCTGGGTGGTAGCCTGGGAACTCAGTTTAAGCCAGGAGGCTTGGAGGGTGGCCCCATTAGGTAGCACCTGACATCCATTACTTTCCTCATCTTCTTTTCTCTTTTTGGTCTCTTGTTTCTTTTCCCTCTTTCAAATTGTCCTTCCTTTTGACTTGCCAGTCATTCCACAATTGTTAAAGGCCAGGCCCCTGGAACTCCAGGCTAAGTAAGAGTTGCTGGTTGCTAACACCTGTCTCCCAGCTAAATGAATAGGCTCTTTTTTGGGCAGGATGTTAAAAAAACTGATTAGTACAATACGGGCTTAAAGGACCTATTGATACAGCATATGTAAATTGTGGAGTGTCTTAAAGCCATTTTAGAAATTTGTTTCTTATACTGTATATATATATTTTATATTGAATTATGATGTTGTTTGAATTTTTACATTCAAATCATAAATCTGTTTATTGCCCAAACAGACTAATTTCTGTTGTATTGATTGGGAATCATTTATCTTCTAAAGAAGTTCTACCCTTAAGGGCCTTAGTTTTGTTCCCCAAATGTCTAACTACTGTGTAATACAATTAAAGTTTAGTTCACTGTGCTGCAGACATAATTAAATTTCTGCTTCTTATATATTTTTGTTGGCAGCTGGGAAATTAAAATGCTAGATGTTACATAAAACTGCCTTTTTTTGAGGGTACTGTCAGTTGAATGGACATAGGCCCCAGGGTACATTTTTTAAAATGTCTTATTCAATTTTTCTGTAATAATCTTTATATAGAATTAATGTATTACAATACATAATTGGCTATTTAAGTGTTCAGAAGAGACAGTGTTTGGCCTTTACCCTGTGATTACATTTTTCCTACAGCTCTTGAGGAAAAGTGTAATTTTTGGGAACTCCAAAGTATATTCGTTACATGAGCGTGTGAACTTTTGCAGACTAAAGAAGGGAGTGGTTTTCTCAGATAAGCTCTATTATTTAATACTCTCCCCCAAATCGCAGCACTGTTCTTTTTAGATCATTGGTTTGACTGGATATGAAAGTAGAAAGGCTGTGTGTGATGCCGGCCAAATCCACTTCACGATTTTTCTGTGCTATGTTTCACAGAAGGGGCTCTAGTCTCCAGGAACAGAAGTTGCTATCAAGGAGACTTTATATTTAATTACTCTAATCCACACTTAATTTCCTATAGGATTTTGGAGAGATTCTCACCAGGCTGCTAATTTCATGAGGTTATGACCACAGGTTTTTTATCTGGGCAGACTGCTAACCTTATTTTGTTTTTTAATGGAAAGTGACCTTGGGCTGGTAATTTCTCCATTGTCCTGGCCTACAAAATGATACAGCAGAACAGCTGCTCCTGCTCTCTCAGCAGCCTTTTTCAGTGGCTGCCACTCGTGCTGAATTTGAACTTTAAGAAAATTTCCCAGAACAAGTGTTACTTGACTTTTAATTTAATTAAAAAATTTTTTTGTTCACTTGACTTTTTAAGCCTGCTCCTTTTCAATGCTACAGATTAGCCTATATCTCCTAGTTTACATACATAGGCCTTTTTTAGAATTACCTATAAAAATATGGTTTCATTATTTCTGAGTTTGCAGTGGTCAGGGCTTCCTAGGAAAGCCCTTTGTTTCCACCAGGCAAATTTTTTAAGAGTAGGGGAAGCCCATCCTCATTTAAAAACTACATATTTGGAGCCTGAGTGAATTGCTGAAACTTAGTCTTGATCCTCTTTAAAGAAATGCTGCCTAGTCATCCTGAAACTTACAGGAAGTTTGGCTAAGTGGAGGCTCTTCAGACCTCTGAGTGGTTAAATGTAATTCGTTAGTAATCAGCATTATTGTTTATTTGTAAGTGCTAGATTATGTTAAGAATTTGAAAAGAAAGAAAGAGAAAAACAACGCTTTTTTAAAAAAGTAAATAGATTATCCTTTCCCATCCCGGCCTCTGCTTGCTTCAGTCTTTTCATTTACTTTGGAAATTGTTTCACTCTTCATTTGCTTTGAAAAATCTTTTCAGTCTTAGTCCTGATCACACATACAGACTTATGGCACATGAATCAATACATTTTATCCTAAATTGTACAGGGAAGCATATTGTTTTTTCCAGCATTTTCTTCTAATCTAACTTTTTTTTTTAAGATTTTATTTACAGATTTTAGAGAGAGGAGAGAGAAAGGGGGAGGAGGAGCAGCAAGCGTCTACTCAGTAATAGTTGCATCTATGTGCCTTGACCAGGCAAGCCCAGGGTTCAGACTGTCAACCTCAGTGTTTCAGGTCAATGCTTTATCCACTGCGCCACCACAGGTCGGGCCTAACCATCTTTTTTTTTTAACTTTCACAATGATTAAGATGTCTGCTTGAGAAATAACCAGGTCTCCTCTATCGACTCCCAACCTTTTCCTAGATCTTGAATGAGTAGTCCTATAGCCAATTAATTATACCCTTTGTGACCAGGCTAAATTATTATTTTACATGGTACAAAGAAGATTCACAAGAACATATGCCTTTATTTGAAAACGCTGGACAAAAGGAGCATTGGGATTTGGGGAAAGGGGTCAGAATGTTGTCTAGATCTGTAGCAGGACTGGGTAATCTGAAGTTCTGAAGAGTAGCTAGTTTGAGGAATCCTTAGTTAAGGATGGTTCTGGAAGAGGAAGGAATTGTTTGGGAATTATTTGCAGATTAGAAATCATTGGGCAATTTGAATTTTTTTTTTTTTTTTACAGGGACAGAGAGAGAGTCAGAGAGAGGGATAGATAGGAATGGAAAGAGATGAGAAGCATCAATTACCAGTTTTTGTTGTGACACCTTAGTTGTTCGTTGATTGCTTTCTCACATGTGCCTTGACCGCGGGCCTTCAGCAGACCGAGCCACCCATTGCTGGAGCCAGCGACCTTGGGTCCAAGCTGGCGAGCTTTTGCTCAAGCTAGATGGGCCCCTGCTCAAGCTGGTGACCTCGGGGTCTCAAACCTGGGTCCTTTGCATCCCAGTCCGACGCTCTATCCACTGTGCCACTGCCTGGTCAGGCCAATTTGAATTTTATAAAGGAGATGAAGAGAAACGGACTAAGATCTTGTGCAAGGGGCTCAGGGTGGGAAGGAATAACCAGCCGCTGAGACTAGGACTTGTTCAGTCCACAGTGGAAGTTCTTAATCCTTCAGGTTCTCTCACATTTTGTTTGCCTCCATTTTCTACCTTTGGAGTATGATTAGATTCAGGTACTATTCATGGTCATTTTACCATTGACCAGTGGTTCTTAACCTTTTTTGAGGTACCGAACCCACCAGTTTCATATGCGCATTCACCGAACCCTTCTTTAGTGATAAAATATGGTTTTTTTTCCAAATTCAAGACATAGGTATATGTTTTTTTACTGGTGCACAAAATGAGCCGTGCATGAACATCACCTTGCTCAGAGAACAAAACCAACAAAGTGCATGAACTCACAACAAATTACAGTATTACTTTATTCTGGCCTCTGCGGCAGAGGCTTCTCCGAACCCCTGAGACCGACTCATCGAACCCCTAGGGTTCGATAGAACCCAGGTTAAGAACCACTGCCATAGACTGATGGAAGACTTTGCATAATCTTTCTGTGTCAGAGCTGAAGTTTACCTTAGCCAGTGTTTGCTACAGAGCATGTGGGGAGGGGCGTGCCAGAATATTCCCGGAGAACTAAGTTGTCAAACAGGCACTCCACCTTCCCTACTGCCCTCACTCTATGGTTTGATCCAGCACCCTAGGTGGCTGAATCATCACACTAACGCCCATTGATCTAGCTCTATGTTTCCCAACTCTGACTGTTGACACAGTTGCAGACTAGCCGCTTGAGTAGTAACAGTGAGTCAGCTGATTAATGGGGGACACTAAAACCATAGTCCTGTAGCTTCACCTCTAGATGATCTTAATTAGATTCCTAAATTCCATTTATTTAAAAACATTTTAAATAGCACATCAACACGTCTCATGTACAGCCAGAACTAATATTAAAAATGAAAATACATTGACAGTTATATCTAAGTTGTTTTATTTGCAATACAGGCGAGCCACACCTGCACTGTTTTTTGAGGAAACACTTGCACATGACAGCCTTGTGTCTTTGTTTCATCTTTTTAGAAACAACAAACCTAAAAATAAGCCATGAGTTTTGTTTAGGACGGATTGGTACAATTTAAGAATTCTGAATATCATGTCAGGGAAGCAGTTTTTGATGACATAGCATATAGTGAAATGTTTATGTGTATTTTAATATGTATATATATTTGATCTTCCCAACCAAACTATTTTTTAAAATGGCGAAAAGTTGAAATTTGTTCTTATATAGTACAAATATTATGTAAGCATATTTAAATACATGTTCTGTTTTAATATACTTATTTTAAAATATTTTTTGCCTAAAATAATTTCTTTAATCAGGGATTACATACAAACCGTGACCTTTTCTTTATTCCTAAAGGCATAAGTAAGGTTACATAATACTGCAATAGATGTCATATTTTATTATGTGTAGGAATCTTCTGGGTGCTTATAAAAAAGACAGATTCCTGGTTCCTAGCCCAGAGCTATAGAACAGTGTTTGGGAATGAAGCTGGGATTCGGACCATACTTGGAGAAAGTAGTACTGTAAGGAGGAACCACACATACATACATACATACATACATACATACATTTATTTATTTATTTATTTATTTAACAGAGACAGTCATAGAGAGGGATAGACAGACAGGAATGGAGAGCATCAATCATCAGTTTTTTTGTTGCCGTTGCAACATCTTAGTTGTGCATTGATTGCTTTCTCATATGTGCTTTGACGGCGGGCCATCAGCAGACTGAGTAACCCCTTGCAGGAGCCAGTGACCTTGGGTTCAAGATGGTGAGCTTTTTGCTCAAACCAGATGAGCCCACGCTCAAGCTGGCAGCCTCGGGGTCTCGAACCTGGGTCCTTCTGCATCCCAGTCCGACACTCTATCCACTACGCTATTGCCTGGTCAGGCAGGAACCACACATTTAAAAAAATAGTAATAAGGTTGAGAAACATGGATGTTAGTGGGCTGCCTTTATTTTACAGAGAAAAGCAGGGCCTCAGATTCACCCAGGGTCTCCACTGAAGTCTTCTGACTCCTACTTTAGTACTCTTTCTATTATGCCATGGTATCTCCATATTGGTTTCTGTAATGACCTTTAAGTTAGGAGTTATATAGAATAGTAAGGGTGCTTTGATAACCTCAGAGCAATAAGTGACCAAATTGGCACTTAATAGTGCTTCCCAAACTATCTGTGGAGAGATCAGCTTTGTCAAGTTTTTTTCCAATTTGTTGCCAACTAATATTATATAAGAAAAATAAATTATCAGAAAAATCATGTTCTTAGAGCTTACAAGCAATAGCAAAATGCTGTAAAAGTTCCTATATCCTTACTATGATTTTTGTTTGTGTGTGTGTGTGTTTTATCTTGCCATGGACCTTCCTGAGGGTCTGTGACTGCACATTTTCAATAGCATTGTTCTATGTGGTTCTGAGAATACTTAGGAGCTTGATATCAGAAGTCTTTGATTATTTTCTTGTGCTATATGCAACTAAAGCAGCCAGTTGAGGATTCCCACTCTTTGGGTAGAGAAATACCATCACTTCATGATTTGCTATGTCAGAACCACAATTTTATTGTTTTGTTTTTTTTTTACAGAGAGGAAGTCAGAGACAGGGATAGACAGGGACAGACAGATAGGAATGGAGAGAGGTGAGAAGCATCAATCATTAGTTTTTCATTCTGACACCTTAGTTGTTCATTGATTGCTTTCTCACATGTGCCTTGACCGCGGGCCTTCAGCAGACCGAGCAACTCCTTGCTGGAGCCAGCGACCTTGGGTGCGAGCTGGGGAGCTTCCGCTCAAGCCAGATGGGCCCGCGCTCAAGCTGGCGAGCTCGGGATCTCGAACCTGGATGTTCCACATCCCAGCCCGACGCTCTATCCACTGTGCCACCGCCTGGTCAGGCTAGAACCACAATTTTAATATTTGAGGATTACGTGCGGGACACTTACCTTTAATATATTTAAGTAAATTGATAGAACTTGCATTTGATGCCTGAATCAGAAGAGGTATTCACCTCTTTAACTGAACTTCTTGTTCTGTAGCCTGACTCATGGTTCAAAATATCGGGCCTGCCTGACCAGGCGGTGGAGCAGTGGATAGAGCATCAGACTGGGATGCGGGAGACCCAGGTTCGAGACCGTGAGCTCGCCAGCTTGAGCTCGGGCCCATCTGGCTTTAGCGAAAGCTCGTCAGCTTGGACCCAAGGTCGCTGGCTCCAGCAAGGGGTTGCTCGGTCTGCGGAAGGCCCGGGGTCAAGGCACATGTGAGAGGGCAATCAATGAACAACTAAGGTGTTGCAATGGCAATGAAAAACTAATGATTGATGCTTCTCACCTCTCTTCGTTCCTGTCTGTCTGTCCCTATCTATCCCTCTCTCTGTCCCTCTAATATATATGTATATATGTATGTATATATATATATATATATGGGGCCTGACTGGTGTGGTGCAGTGGATAGAGCGTTGACCTGAAATGCTGAGGTCCCAGGTTTGAAACCTCGAGGTCACCAGCTTGAGCAGAGCTCCCCATCTTGAGTGGGGGCTCACCAGCTTGAGTGTGAGGTTGCTGGTTTGAGACCAAGGTAGCTGGCTTGGCTTGAGCACCCCCCAACCCTCTCAAGGCATGTGTGAGAAGCAATCAATGAACAACTAAATGAAGCAACAATGAGTTGATGCTTCTCATTCTCTTTCCTCCCTCCCTCCCTCCCTCTCTCACTCTCTCTCAAAATCAGTAAAAAAAAAAAAAAAATAGGGGTATTCAGTTTCTTTGAGGCACTTCAGTATGTATGTACTTTTAGTAGTGTAGGAAGAAGCATTGTGTGGCTATGATGTCAAAAAGTGTTGATTTGGAGCAGGGATAAAACCTCTTCATGCATGCTTTGTGTCCTGGTTTAATTGCTTAGTTGGATGAAATGTCAAACTTGATAGATTTTTGGAGCTATTATTTTGGTGGTTAAACAATAATGAAACTGTTTGGATGTTTGCAGGGAACACTGCTCCCTGTGTCTGGACTTTGCACTGGAGAAAGTTTCAATTGTTCAGAAGCAGTACTAGTTAGAAAGTGTAGCTCTGTGGCTTCTAGCACAGCTGTCTAAATTAGTCGCTATATTGGGGCCTTTGGATAAGCATTGTTTAACACTTTTGGAAACAATTTATGTTTCTGATTCCAAAATATCTGTGGTTGCCCGGGCCGGGGATGGTTCAGCAGATGGAATGTTGTCTTGGTGAGCAGAGGATGCAGGTTCTATCCCCAGCCAGGACACATATGAGAAGCAACCAATGGGGTGCACAACTAAATGGGACAACTAAGTGAAACAACAAGTTGATGCTTCTCTCCGCCCACCCTCAATGGAAACGTTAATAATTACTAAAAATAATATCTATGGTTGTTTTCTGAATAGTTGAGAAACATAGAAATGGAGAAAGGTATTATATGTGTCTTGGTTATTCAACTCAGTTTTTTTTTTCTTTAAACACCTCTAGAACAAATGCTATCTTTCTAACTGGGGCAGGGTTGAGGTGGGGACTGTTAATGGAACTGTTGACTGCAGAACCCTTTTTCCCTAGTTAGTGACTTCAGTTGGATAGCGTGTTGTCAAGCTGTGTGCCAGCCTACAGAGAACTTTGTTTTTTATAACCTTGATTAGGAAAGAAGGATGGCAAACATGAGTGAAGGAACAGGTCTTTCTAAAATCTCCATGCCTGCTAGGTGAAGTCTTGAATTTTCATTTTGAACATTACATTTGATGAAGGATGTTATAAAACCATCTTTACAAAATAGTTGCCTTTCCTATTGAAATCATATATTGCCAACAGAGTTTGGGAATCGTTAAGTGTGCTCAGCAGACTTGATTTTGCTCATTGCGTTGTGTAAAATGAGTATTTTTTCTGAATGAAATTGTATGCATTTTTAAAAAATGTTTTATTTATTTTTTTACAGGGACAGAGAGACAGGAACAGAGAGAAATGAGAAGCATCAATCATTAGTTTTTTGTTGCCGTTGCGACACCATAGTTGTTCATTGATTGCTTTCTCACATGTGCCTTGACCGCGGGCCTTCAGCAGACTGAGCAACCCCTTGCTGGAGCCAGCGACTTTGGGTCCAAGCTGGCAAGCTTTTGCTCAAGCCAGATGGGCCTGCGCTCAAGCTGGCAATCTCGGGGTCTTGAACCTGGGTCTTCCACATCCCAGTCCGACGCTCTATCCACTGCACCACCGCCTGGTCAGGCTGTATGCATTTTTTGATGCGAGTTAGGGGAAGGCTTATTTGTGTCTGAAAGTCTGAGAGCGTCCTGGCCAGGTGGCTCTGTTGGTTAGAGGGTCCTCCTGATACACCAAAGTTGTGGGTTTGATCCCGTCAGGGCACATATAAGAATCAACCAGTGAATGCATAAATACATCAATGTTTCTCTCTTGTTTTTCTCCCTTCCTCTCTCTCTAAAAGAAACAATGTATGAGAGAATTTTGTATAAGGCTGATCAAAAGACTGACAGTTATTTTGCTATGTGATACTTGTCTTGTGCTCTACCTGTGCAAAAATTACCAGCAGTTAATGTGTGCTTACCATGTGCCAGGGACTATGTAAACTCATTTCATCCGGCTAACTCCTATGAGGTATAGGTACTATTGTCTTTGTCCTACAGATGGGGAAATGCTGCACAGAGAGGCCAAACAGTGGGCCCAAGGCCGCACTGTGCTTGAACCCAAGTTAACTGGCTCTAAATAAAGGCCAAGCTCTCAACCACCAGGCTATACCCACCTTACATTCCATCAGCTCATCTGTTATGATTACTTTTCAGGGTAGGTCTTTAGAAATAAGTCCCATTTTATATAAAGTGGACTTAAAATTATCCTTTTATACATGTGCCTTCTTATGTGGAATGTGATTTAAAAATAATATTAGTGAGACTTGCTAGCTTGAGTGTGGGGTCGTTAGCTTGAGCCCAAGGTCACTAGCTTGAGCAAGGGGTCACTGGCTCAGCCTGACCCCCCTGATCAAGGCACATATGAGAAGCAATCAATGAACAACTTAATTGAGGCAACTACGAGTTGCTGCTTCTCATCTCTCTCCCTTCTTGTCTGTCTTTCTCTCTCTCTTGCTTAAAAAAAGAAAAAGTCTTTTTTTCCCATAGGGACTGCAAAAATAATATTTTCTTTTTTTTAACAGGGACAGAGAGAGAGTCAGAGAGACGGATAGACAGACAGGAACGGAGAGAGGTGAGAAGCATCAATCATTAGTTTTTCGTTGCCATTACAACACCTTAGCTGTTCATTGATTGCTTTCTCACATGTGCCTTGACTGCGGGCCTTCAGCAGACCAAGCAACCCCTTGCTGGAGCCAGCGACCTTGGGTCCAAGCTGGCGAGCTTTTGCTTAAGCCAGATGGGCCCGTGCTCAAGCTGGCGAGTTTGGGGTCTCGAACCTGGGTCTTCCACATCCTAGTCCGATGCTCTATCCACACTGCGCCACCGCCTCGTCAAGCTACAAAAATAATTTGAAATGTGCTTTGCTTTACACAATTTTCACCTTCCTTAGTTCTCTATAGTGGTTAGACAGTTGGATGAATAATTGCATTTTTACCAGTCACAAACATTCTTTTTCCTCCATCATCTCTAATCCTTGACAACCAGTAATCTGTTCCTATATCTCTATAATTTTGTTATTCCTGAAATGTTAATGGAAACGGACCCATAACAGTATGTGTGACCTTTGGGCATATTTTTTCACTTAGCATGGTGCCTCCACCCAAGTAGTTGAGTGTAGCAATAATCCAGTCCTCTTTATTTGGTACGGATGGACTACAGTGTAATCATTCACCTACTGAAGGGCATTCTGCTTGTTTCCAGTTTTTTTTTTCTTTTTTTTATTTCCGATTCTTTTTATTTATTCATTTTCTTTAGAGAGGATACAGAGAGAGAGAGAGAAAGAGGGGAGGAGCTAGAAGCATCAACTCCCATATGTGCCTTGACCAGACCAGTGCAGGGTTTTGAACTAGCGACCTCATGTTCCCAGGTTGACGCTTTATCCACTGCGCCACCACAGGTCAGGCTGTTTGCAGTTTTTGACTATTATAGATAAAGCTGTTATGAACACTTGTGTAGATACAAGTTTAAATCCCTGGGTTAAATGCCAAGGAATGCAATTTCTGCATCTTATGGTGTGTTTAGGTTTTCTTGCTTGTTTGTTTTTAAAGATTTTACTGATTTTTAATGAGAGGAAGGAAGGAGGGAGGGAAGAAGAAAGGAAAGAAGGAAGGAAGGAAGGGAGGTATGGGAAGCATCAACTTATAGTTGCTTCTCGCCATGTGCCTTGACCAGGCAAGCTCTTGGTTTTGAACCAGCAGTTTCAGTGTTCCAGGTCAACATTTTATCCACTGTGCCACCACAGGTCAGGCTTTATTTAGTTTTAGTTTTTTTATTTCTTTTTTTAAAATTTATTCATTTTAGAGAGGAGACACAGAGTGAGAGAGAGAGAGAGAGAGAGAGAGGAAGGGGGGAGGAGCTGGAAGCATCAACTCCCATATGTGCCTTGACCAGACCAGTGCAGGGTTTTGAACTGGCGACCTCAGTGTTCCCAGGTTGACGCTTTATCCACTGCACCACCACAGGTCAGGCAGTTTTAGTTTTTTTAAAGAAACTGCCAAAATGTCCTGGCTGGGTCACTCAGTTGGTTAGAGCATCATCCCCATACACCAAGGTTTTGGGTTCAGTTCCCTGGTGGGAGCACATAAAGTAATCAACCAAAAATTGAAGTAAAAAAGTGGAACAACAAATCGATGTCTCCCTCCCTCCCTCCCTCCTTCCCTCCCTCCCTCCCTCCCTTCCTTCCTCCTTCCCTCCCTTCCTCCTTCTCTCTAATCACTAAACAAAAATTAAAAAAACAACAAAGAAACTGCTAAAGTATTTTCTAGAGTGGCTGTACCATTTTATAGTCCTACCCGCAATGTATGAAATCCTGTTTCTCTATATCCTTGTCAACATTTGATAGTGTCTCCATTTTTATTTATTTATTTATGACAGAGACAGGGACAAATAGGGACAGACAGACAGGAAGGAAGAGAGACGAGAAGCCTTAATTATTTGTTGTGGCACCTTAGTTGTTCAGCAATTGCTTTCTCATATGTGCCTTGACCGGGGTTGGGGGCTATAGCAGAGTGAGTGACCCCTTGCTCAAGCCAGCGATCCTGCTCTCAAGCTGGTGAGCCTGTGCTCAAGCCAGTGACATCAGGGTCTCGAACCTGGGTCCTCTGAATTCCAGTCCGAGGCTCTATCCACTGCGTAACTGCCTGATCAGGCTCACCATTTTTTTATTTTTTAGGATTCTTTTTTTTATATTCTAGTGAGAGAAAGGCGGGGGCAGGAGTGGGAAGCATCACCTTGTAGTAGTTGCTTCTCGTATGTGCCTTGACCAGGCAAGTCTGTGGTTTAGAACCGGAGATCTCAGTGTTCCAGGTTGATGCTCCATCCACTTTGCCACTACAGGTCAGGCTATATTGTTACCATCTTTGATTTTAGCTTTTCTAACAGGTAGCATATTTGGTTTTTAAGTTCATCAGGTTACCTCATAAAACTGATCTGACTGACAAAGAGCAAAGATTAAAAAAAAAATTTTTTTAATTTTATTTATTTATTTATTTGTTTTGTTTTGTTTGAGAGAAACAGGAAGGAGAGAAGGGTTGGGGGAGGAGCAGGAAGCATCAATTTCCATGTGTGCCTTGACTGGGGTCAAGCCCAGGGTTTTGAACTGGTGACGTCAGCATTCCAGGTCCATACTTTATCCACTGCGCCACCCCAGGCCGGGTAGAGCAAAGATTTTTTAGTTTTATGTTGTTGCCCTCCATGTGGCTCTACCTCCATACGGTGTTCAGTGGTCTGTTGACTTGCATTTTCATTTCTTTGCTCTGTGTTCCTTGAGGGAAGGAAGACTAAGCAAGACTAGACTTAGAGGAAAGCAGGAACTGTGAGTGTGAGACTCGCCCTTTATCTGGCAGTACCTAGCACAGCCTCGCTTCAGCACAGTGCTGCCAGCCATGGTAAATGAACAAACAATGCTATTGCCAAACTGAACTTTTGGTTAATTCTTTATAAATGTGCCTCAATGAATATAGCCTAAAATATACTGCAACTTTGGTTCAGAGTGGCTTTCACAATCTGTTTAATTGTTCTGTTTCATTTTATTTGTGAAGTGATTCTTAGGTACTGGCGAGCTTTTTCTCAAGCCAAATGGGCCCGTGCTCAAGCTGGCGAGCTCGGGGTTTCGAACCTGGGTCCTCCGCATCCCAGTCCGATGTTCTATCCTCTGCACCACCGCTTGGTCAGGCGGTTTTAGACATTTTAACTATAGGTGTCTTACATCTTTCTTTCTATGTATATATGAGGTGGGAAGTTACTTGTATGGAAAATAATACCATATATAATAATAAGAATAAACTGTTTCACTCGGTCACAACTGTAAACCTTTTGCCCAGTCCAGCCCTGTATGTATGTATATATATTCTGTGTATATATTTGTGTATGTGTATTCCCTACATCCTGTTCTGTAGTGCTTTTTTTCCTCAACTGATAATGTATTAGGCATTTTTCTCTGTGATTTTATTTATTTTTTGCGAGACAGAGAGACAGACAAGGACAGACAGGAAGGGAGAGAGATGAGAAGCATCAATTCTTCATTGTGGCAACTTAGTTGTTCATTGACTGCTTTCTCATATGTGCCTTGACATGGGGCGGGGGCTTCAACAGTCAGTGACCCCTTGCCAGCGACCGTGGGCTTCAAGCCAGTGACCCTGCACTCAATCTGGTGAGCCTGTGCTCAAGCTGGTGAACTCAGGATTTCAAACCTGGGTCCTCTGCATTCCAGACCGATGCTCTGACCACTGTGCCCTTGCCTGGTCAGGCTTCTGTGATTTTTTTTTTAAGCACTTAATGTCTGGGTCAGGGCTTTAGGTTTCTTTCTCTCAAGTATTTTGTTTTGTATTGTTTTGTTTTCTTATAAAAGAGATGAGGGAGTTGACCTAAACAAAATATATTTTATTCCTGTTACAGGGGTTTGGATTGAAATAAGATTGTAGCTTTATTTGCAACTAAATCAGAATTCTGGATATTAGTATATATCTATCCGTTTAAAAAATAAATAATGTGTCTGATATTATGATGTGATCTCTTGCAGAACCTTGAAGGAAGCAAGAGCTGTGAGAACAATAATCTTTAGAGAATGTAGAGTCCTTTGAGTATTTGTCTCATCAGCTGCTTAGTCAGATAGAGTGTTTTCTTAAGTGTTGCTTTAATACACAGTTCAGTCTGTATTTTGAAATCTCTCTGTCTTCTCTCCCTCTTCCTTTACTTTGATTACCTTGATGGGACATTCAAGCTGTGCAGTTTTATCCTTTTATTTCCTTAGCCTACAGAAGCCAGTTTGAAGATTAACTGTAGGTGAACAGGTAATCTTATCTACTTGGCGAGGCATCACCCGTCAAGATGAAACACATGTCAACAAAGGTCTCCTAGACTTGAGGACCTGAATGAAGGTAATTTAAGGAAATCTAAGTGGGATTACTGAATCTTTGTTCTGAGAGAGTGGTTACTGGGCAATAGAACAGGAGGAGTTTATGGGTCTCTTCATTATGAAGCTGTTGGCGTTGTTTAGGTGATCAAGTTTGGTGACAGGGGCCTTTTCCCCACCCTTTTTCTATATTAGCAGCTCAGGAAAAGAATAGCTCTGTATAGAAAATTATACCTCTCAAATGGTTCCAAGATTTCTGTTGCCATGTGTCTAAAGGGAACTGCCAAGATAGTTGTTTGGTCATATTGCCGACTTCTTTTCTCCCAGTCTTGTCCTCAGGTCCTCAGGCTGTGTCCTGACAGCTCGGGACTTTTCCTTTTCCTGCAGGCTTGCTATATTTTCAGTTCCTGACATTTAGAAGCCTAGTATTTCATTGCGTCTGAGGTAGGCAGTTGCTATACCCTTGATATTGGATACCTTTCTGAATTCTGAAGTATTATACCAGCGTGGATAATATAGTGCCCACAGTTACCTTACAGAACAGATTCTGGAACCTGCATCAGTGGATACAGACTTGGGTTGCATGCCCTCATGCCGCTCAGGGTTGTTCTGCAGGAAAGTGCTGGGAAGCATGTTGTGCCTCACATAGTGCCGTTTTCCAGACCTAAACATAAAAGTGGCTCGTTAAAGATTAAAGGGATGGCCTGGTCCTATGGCCCCAAGATGGAATGATTCCTGCGTGGCGACAGTCTGTGTGTCCCAGGAGAGGCCATTTTATACAGCAGGTTTGTGCTTCCAAATGTTACAGTAACCCTGCGTTGGCTGATGCTGTGGTGATAAGTTGGCATTTGGGTACTCTCAAGATATATGATCTATATAGCATCCCATGGTTTGAATTTCTGAACAAAACTGCCTCATCAGGAAGTCAAAGCCTCTGCTTTCGACCCCTGCCTTTGCAGGAGGTTTCTCCTTTGTTTTATTTGACTATTTTATTGAATCAAGTGAACTTTAACTTTGAAAGCCATAAAAATTCCATTAAGCCCGTGTACAGCATCCCAGGTGTGAAAATGTCTCAGTATAACATGACTGGATGACAGCTAAAATCCTTAAAAGTAGTTAGGATTAAAAAAAAAAAAGTAGGATAATTGTCTGTGGAGGCTTGAAGAAAATAATGGTCTGATGGGCAAAATAAATTCAGTTTAGTTGTTATGTTCTTGTCGACTCTTGTAGGTGAGGGGACTGATGTCTAAGACTTGTTACTGTTCAGTATGGTGGTGTTTGAACAAAAACTTTTCATTTTACTGGGAACACTGCTAACAGGACATAGCTATGACCTCTCTCAAAACATTATCTAAGGCCTGCCTGTATCACAATCACTTGGGAGAGGAAGACACTTATTAAAAATTCTTACTCTGGGGCCTCCCTCCACTCCTGTGAATTCAGTGTCTGGGAGTAGGATGGGCAATGATCATTTTCCACAAGTACCCCTGTTGATTTTTAAGTATCCTTAGAGTTGATTCTCAAGTATCCTAAAATGTACTCCATTTTTCATGTTTAATTTTCGTGATTTATTAGATGATAGATGTTTGGTTGACATGTATATTATTGTCCTTTTTGAAGAGTAGGTACATTATTTTTTTAAAAAACGGTTATAAAGCCCTTGCTGGGTAGCTCAGTTGGTTAGTGTTTTTTCGATATGCCGAGGTTGTGGGTTTAATCCCTAGTCAGGGCACATACAAGGATCAGCCAGTGAATGCATAAATAAGTGGAACAACAAACTGATGTTTCGCTTTCCCTTCCTTGTTCTTTAAAATAATAAATAAAAAGTTTTAAAATGTTTATAAGGGTCCCTGGCCAGGTGGCTCAGCAGTAGAGTCTCGGCCCGGTGTGTGTAAGTCTTGGGTTTGATTCCTGGTCGGGGAACACGAGAAGTGACCATCTGCTTCTTTACCTCTCCCTCCCCAACCCCTCCCACAACCATGGCTCATTTAAGCAAGTTGGCCCCGGGCACTGAGGATGGCACCATGGCCTTGCCTCAGGCTCTAAAATATCTTGGTTGTTGAGCAATGGAGCAACAGCCCCAGATGGGCAGAGCATTGCCCCATAGGGGCTTGCCGAGTGGATCCTGATCGGGGTGTATGTGGGCAGTCTGTCTGTCTGCCTCCCCACCTCTCACTTAATAAAAAAATAAAAATAAAAAGTTTATAAGATCTGAGAACATCAAAGATTAGAATTCAGCAATGTTCCTAATTCTCAACATGGTGAGAGACAGCCTTTGGTTTTTTGGGTTTATCAATTCACCATCTGTGAATCAGAAAAAGTATGTGGACATAGTTAAGATTAATTTTATTAAAAAGAAGAAATGTGCCTGACGAGGCAGTGGCACAATGGATAGAGCGTCAGCTTGGGACACTGAGGACCCAGATTTGAAATCCCAAGGTTGCTGGCTTGAGCGTGGGCTCACCAACTTGAGCACAGGGTCACCAGCTTGAGAGTCGGATCATAGACATGACCCCATGGTTACTGGTTTGAAGCCCAAGGTTGCTGGCTTGAGCAAAGGGTCACTGGCTCAGCTAGAGCCCCCCAGTCAGGGCACATATGAGAAGCAATCAGTGAACAACTGAAGTGCTGCAACTATAAGTTAATGCTTCTCATCTCTCTCCTTTCCTGTCTGTCCCTGTCTGTCTGTCTCTCTCTCTCACACACACTAAAAAAAAAAAATTTGAATATTGATAAGGCTAAAAATACTTATTTGTCTGCTTGCATTGCAGTTCCCTCTTTGATGTGTATTCCTCCATATTTTTTGTATGTATGTATTTGGTAATTTTCTGTGAATTTGGAAGACTACAGAATCCTGAGAAATGAATGTTTTTATTTTTATTTTGACACCTTACTGTTTATAATGTTGATATATATTGTAGAAAAAAATAAAGTGAGTTGTGGCATTACATATATCCCTGTTCAAGAAAACCAATGGATATATAGGTGTGTGCATATAGGTATATATATACCCATATACACAAACAGACCTCTAACATATCTGTTGTGACCACCCATAAAAAGTAGACCTATACATGTAACTTTAGGTGGTGAATTAATTGTCTGAGTTTTAAGATAATACATTGAAAGAACTTAAGCAAAGCCACAATTAGTTTTTAAATTTCTCATATAGTTTTATATTCTCATAGTTTTCATTTAACCTCATAAAACCTCAATGGCTGACATTTTTTTTAAACTTCTATTTATTCATTTTAGAGAGGAGAAAGAGAGAGATAGAGATGGGGAGGGGAGGAGCAGGAAGCATCAACTTCCACATGTACCTTGACCGGGCAAACTTAGGGTTTCGAACTGGCGACCTCAGCATTCAAATTCAATGCTTTATCCACTTCGCCACCACAGGTTAGGCCTGAAATTATTAATTCATATTTAGTATCTTTTTAACACTCTAAATATGTAATCTTTAGCCTTTCCAGTTTAAAAGAAGGAACTAGGGTAGAATATGGTTATATTTTGGGGAAACTGATTGGATTTGCTTAGAATCTCAAGCAAAGGAATGATCATTTGCATTAGCTCGCCTCACCTACTACATGGTATTTATCTTAGCAGAATTAGGAAGTTCTTACATTTCTGATCCTCCTACTGCTGTTCATATAATTTACATTTATTTCCTGAGCACAGGACTTTCTGGATGTTCTTTTTTATGTTTACTAGTACAGAATGAGTCAGAAGCTTTTAGCAATACTGAGCTTTATTCTTTTAGAGGTTCCATGTTTGTCTATACTATATGTGCCTTTAGGGTTGCTCCATGGTAGATGTTTATGACTTATCAGCCACTACAGCAATATTTTTTAAAGTGTGGTCCATGAGATAATGGTTGTTAATTGCTGTAAAGGTGCTTTTATCATTTGAAAAAGACTAACCCAATCTACACTGTAGGAAAACTTTAAACAGCCATTTTCTGGAAAGGAAAATTCTGAAGGGGGAGGAAATAAAAGAGGGAACATAAAACCTTATACAAGCTCAGTGTGGCTATCCTATTGGAATAATATAATTAAGGGGAATTGAGTTGGATAAGTAACTTTTTTTTTAATTAGTCCTTTGAAAAGGAATAGAATTAAGCAGCATAGTTTTTTAATTTTGTTTATTTTTTTCTTTTTACAGGGACGGAGAGAGAGTCAGAGAGAGGGATAGATAGGGTAGGGACAGACAGACAGGAACGGAGAGAGATGAGAAGCATCAATCATTAGTTTTTCGTTGCGACACCTTAGTTGTTCATTGATTGCTTTCTCATATGTGCCTTGACCGCAAGCCTTCAGCAGACCGAGCCACCCCTTGCTGGAGCCAGCGACCTTGGGTCCAAGCTGATGAACTTTTTACTCAAGCCAGATGAGCCCGTGCTCAAGCTGGTGACCTCAGGGTCTCGAACCTGGGTCGTCTGCATCCCAGTCCATATATTTTAATTGACCTAATAACATTAAGTGACCATCAGGTTGGCAGTTACATCCAGTTTGTACCATATGAGACCTATGTTGAAGGATGGATGAGTCTAGATGCAGTGGCCTTGAATGACTAGGCTGAGATTTAACTAATGGCCATGGGAAATTTTGAGCAGGGAACTGTGGGGTGGGATCTGATGTGAACTTTAGCTGCTTTTTAAAAAATTTTTTATTTTTCTGAAGCGAGAAGTGAAGAGGCAGAGAGACAGACTCCCACATGGGGTCCACCTGGTATGCCCACTAGGGGGTGATGCTCTACCCATCTGGGCTGTTGCTCCAATGCAACTGGAGCCATTCTAGCGCCTGAGGTGGAGGCCATGGAGCCATCCTCAGTGCCCAGGCTAACTTTGCTCCAATAGAGCCTTGGCTGTGGGAGCGGAGGAGAGAGATAGAGGAAAAGGAGATGGGGAAGGGTGGAGAAGCAGGTGGTTACTTCTCCTGTGTGCCCTGGTCGGAAATCAAACTCGTGATTTCCACACACTGGGCCGATGCTATACTGCTGAGCCAACTGGCCAGGGCCTAGTTTATTTTTTTTGTCAAATGAAAACACATAGTAAGCAAGGGCTTAATCTTTTATTTTCTTTGTATAGCTGCAATGTCAATTCTAGTCTGTTAGGGCAAATTCAATAATAATTAGTTACTGTTGATGAACCAGTCATTCTAGAATTGGTATTTTTAATAAGCTTTCCAATAAGTGAGAAGCGATAGAAATGTAGGGGTTTTTCTTTTAAAAGCAAGTGTTAATGCAGTTTTCACACACTCCTGCTGTATATTCTTTAAGCATCTAGTAGGGATGATAGTGGATAATGTAGCTTTAGTAAGAGAGAATGAGACAGCTGATGAAACAAAAACCTCCAGTATTTCTGTCTTAATTAGAGAACATGAATTGTCTAAGGAAATAGAGAGGTTAGAGAAGGAACAGTGACCCTGGTTATAGCTGACAAAAATTCACCCAGGTGATTTAAACAGCCTTCAGTGACTGAGCAAGTTCCCCTTGTCCTCTGAGCCAAGTGTTCTAATTTGTAAATGCAAAAGTGATTTATTTTTCAGCCTGGGCGGGGGGACAACACAGGACGGAATCTTTAGAGCTGTGAACCTGTTACCTTCAGTAATCTTGCTGTCCTGAGCCCCAGCTGTTCCCAGATCAAATTTCAGAACTTGACCACTGGAGCTTTCTGGGTAAAGACTCCAGAGACCCCCGAGTGACCAGCATTAGGGGAATAATTAAGGTTTACCTGTCCCTAGTAATCAGCACTTGATTACAGAAAAATCTGTGGTCACTCGTCTTTTCTAGGTTGCAGTTGATCACGGTTGGCTCAGGCTGAGTTGTTTGGGAAATGTGAGTTCGCCTAGCATGAGTCAGCAGTGCCCTGGGTAAACTGCCTGCTCTGTTGCAATCTTGCTTACCAAAGATATGTCCCCAGGCGGCACCATTCACTTTGCCTGAAAGCCACTGCTGTTGGTTCCTGAGATGATCTCATCTGAATATGGCTCCAAGGACCTCAGCTGCAGGAACTGGGGGCTGCTTGCTTTCTGCCCTGGCAATGGTTTGAAACAGGCAAAATCAGGTAACCTTGGACTGTTTCTCTTAGTGTCATTAGCTAGACTGAGCTAGCTGCAGGGGATATCCTTAGTCTTCTGAAGTGAGTCACTGCCTTATCTTTGGGTATCTTAAAGCTAATCTTTCAATTCTTTGGGACTTAAGGGGGAAGGTTTCATTTCATTTGGCATCTGGATGTGTGGTTTTAGACCTAATTAGGCCATTTATTATATAAACCATAGAGAAGTCCAATTTATAGCTTTGCCCATCCATCTTCGCTTGTTTGTTGTTGTTTTTTTATAGGGACAGAGAGAGAATCAGGGAGAGGGATAGGGACAGACAGACAGGAGCGGAGAGAGGTGAGAAGCATCAATCATTAGTTTTTCCTTGCCGTTGCAACACCTTAGTTGTTCATTGATTGCTTTCTCATATGTGCCTTGACCGCGGGCCTTCAGCAGACTGAGCAACCCCTTGCTGGAGCCAGCGACCTTGGGTCCAAGCTGGCGAGCTTTTGTTCAAGCCAGATGGGTCCGTGCTCAAGCTGGTAACCTCGGGGTCTCGAACCTGGGTCTTCCGCATCCCAGTCCACGGCTCTATTCACTGTGCCACCACCTGGTCAGGCCATCTTCGCTCGTTTTTTGTCTTGTGAGAGATAGTGTAGTCAAACTAGACTATTATTAAAGTAAGAGAGACAAACGTATGTACTTATCTATCAAGCAGTCACGAATGTTAAATTTTAGAGAACACTCACTGTCAACCAGTGAGTTTCCATATTGCTTTCTGAGGTATGAAGAACCTCTCCTAATGCCTAATTCTGTTGAGGCTACTACTGCCCTAACTCCCTCCTCTTCACCTGTCAACTTTTTAAATCTTCAGCTTCAACACTAGGTGATTGTCCCCTTCAAAGTTTGCTTCTGTTCTTTACAAATCCAAATATTCGTGTTCTCTTTTACCTCAAGTCTTTGCGCAAATAAGCCTTCTATGACACATGCTGGCCCCGCTTAACCCTAGTGACTTGGCTTCAGTCTAGAAGGTACTTCTTCTCTGAAGTCTCTTCTTATTCACCAAGACTGGATGGGTCCTCAGCGGAAACCTTTTATTACTCCAGTCATATTGTATATTGAGAATCAGGGTCTTTAGTTAGGATTATATCCATAGAGTTTGGTATATCGAAGGTTCTCAATAAGGATAGAATGAGGAAGAGCCCATATTCTACTTCCACAGCTCTGATCCTCTGAGCAACCCTTTGCTTTGGCTTCCACCCCCATTTTCATCCTTCTCATGTTTTCCTGAAGATTATCAGTACACTCCTAACTATCAAACCCAGTGTCCTGGTTTTAACCTTCAGTTTACTTCCTCTCTGCCAAGCACTTGGCACTACTGAACTGTTCTTTTTTCCCAGTGAGTCCCTTCATTTGACTTTGAGGCCACCTGGTCTCTTCTAAATTTCCAGAGGATCCTATTATTTCTCCTTATTCTCTCTTTTTAAATTAAATTTATTATTATTATTTGATCCCAGAGAGAGAGGAAAGGGGAAAGAGAGAGAGAGAAAGAGAAAGAGACTGACAGACACATCAATTTGTTGTTCCACTTATTTATTCATTCATTGGTTGGTTAATTCTTCCATGTGCCCTGACCGGGGGTGGAACTCACAACCTTGGCATATTAGGATGATGCTCTAATGAATTGAGATACCTGGCCAGGGCTATAAATGTGATGATTCATGGCTTTGCCTTGGGTATGTTTTCATTCTTACTCTGCACACTTCCTCTAAGGATCTCTAATATACCCATAAATTCAGCTATAACTCAGTATTTCTTACCAGCCCAGCTGTTTCTCTCAAACTTCAGATCCTTGTTTCCAGCTTCACAAATTTGACAAACGTTGTCTAACTACAAACCTACCAAGATGTTCAAAAGGCATCTTCAATTCAACACATGCATAACACCTCATTATCTCCTCTACTCAGTATTTGTTATCTGCTTATATTGCTGTATGTTTGAACTCTGTTAATTATATCCAACAGTCTTCCTGTTTACTCTTTTTATGCCTCACATCGTCTAAACATGCTAAATCTATGGTTACTAAACCCTTTTGATTACTGCTATATTGGAGTTCTGTCTAATGTGTCTCTTCATTCCTACTATATTGCCTCAAAAACTGGACATTTTGTTTAACAAACCCAGTGGCGTTAAATTCTGTGTGTGTATTCTTTTAGGCAGGACCTCAGCTTTTCAGAGGTTATAAGTTTTATGGGTTTTTAAAAATTGATTTTAGAGAGAGAGGAAGGCAGAGAGAGAGAGATGTGCCCTGACTGGAGATCAGACTGGCAACCTCTATGCATCAGGACAATGCTCTAGCCAACTGAGCTGTCCAGCCAGAGTTTTCTTTCTTGAGGTTTTTTTTTTTTAATTGATTTTAGAGAGAGAGGAAGGAAGACAGTTCTGAGGTTATACATACCACCACTTTCCAGGTCTTACAAACTAAAGAGTTTTCCCACTTTGCCTCAACCTTATCAAGTCTCGACAGGGCTTTTGCCACTCCAAAGGTCTTTCTCTGCGCCATCTTCATATTGTTGCCAAAGTTTCTTCCTAAAGGCCAAATATAACCTTTTCAGAGTGGCATTGGTTCCTTATTTCCTGCTTAGCTTTGATAAGTAAAGTCCTTCACAATTTGACCCTTATCCTACCTGTTAATATTACAGTACCTATCTTACCTCTTTCTCCCTTTCCCAGCCATTTCTCTTCTAACTCTAACCTTATTGAACTTCTCAGTTTTCCAGTTCCTGGTTATACAATGTCCCTTTAGGTCTCTGTGCCTCTTCCTAGTGGCCTCCCTTTTTCTGACTGGCTAAATATTTACTCCAACAGACTTAGTTCATAGGTTACACTTTTTTTTGCCTTTCTCATGTAGAGTTATTCTTTCTTAATTAGACTTCCACAGCCCTGTGTGTCTCTTTCACTTGTCTGTTGAGTTCCTTGACTGAATCTGGTCCCTGACCTAGCTCCCTCAGACAGTGGCTGAAAAGGGTCTCAAGGGTCAAACCACTAGTCCAAATGTCTTTATTACTCTTGGCAGTATTGGAAAGTTTATAAGTTCTCTTGTATGACAACCTGTTTTAAAGTTTCTGTTTGATGAACTTGAGCCTCTGGTGCCTATTTGGTATGTGCCACCTGAAATATCAGGTAACCATTCAAAGTTAGTTTGAAGATTTACAGGGCTTGCTCAAACTGAGTTCCATAATGTCACCTAACATTTTATAGTACTTTACAAAATTATTTCTGTAAGGTATTTTCCCTGCCGAGAAAGAATAAAATCAGCGTAGTTATTAAGTCTTAATTATTGAGGCTTTATTTGGTACAGAGCGTTACTCGGTCAGGACTCACTGGCACGGGTGATGGACGTCATGAATCCCCCCCCCCCCATCCCTGGAACCGCATGGCGCCAGATTTTAAAAGGGGCCCTTCCGGGGTCGTCTAGCTAATATGACGTAGTGAAATCTCACTGGCTGACAGACAGTCGCTTTTTTTCCCAAAGGTTTATGGGAAGTGTAGTTTCCGCGTGCCTGGCCATGTGGGCAATCCCAGACAAAGACTGGAGCTCTGATTTCCCACTTGACCACCCCATTGCCAACTACCCTACAATTTCTTTGTATCATTTTATTTGATACCTGTAATACCCTGTGTTGGGTAGGCTTTATTATCCTTATGTTGGGCAGATAAAATATAATATGCTCACTTTGCTAGAGATGGTGCTGCCCACGTGGAAGCCCGTCACCCAGGTGATATTATTTGCCCTTATGCTTGGGATGGGTGTGGGGGAAAGGCTGTAATGTAAGCAGGCCGGGATCGTTATAGCCTAAGGCTTAGTTTAAGAGTAAGCTTTTCCCCACACCCTTGATTGATTGGATGATGTGGGGTGGTGCACTATCATGATGAATCCCATTATGCCTCAAATGGGTGACTTTGTATCAGAGATTTTCTTGTTTGTAGATTGGATTAAGGGTTTGTATTTCTACATTATAAAGTGGGGCAGGCCAGGAGCTTGCGCTCTTGTTTCCTGAAGTATCAGAGAGGAGAGCAGATGAAGGCTACATGGAGGCCAGGAGAAGCAGCCAAGATGGCGGAGTGCTGAGGAAGAAGCCAGTTTGAGCAGAGTTTGTGCTGGAGAAGGAGATAGGAAACAGAGGTGAATAAGTCTGGTGAGCTAGAAGCCTTTGATTCTAGGAAACTCAGATAAGTCAGTAGCTTTGTGAGCACTGAATGTGTGGGTTTTGGAGCCCAGTGTGTGTTTTAGCTTGCTCACCGGGTGCAAGCTAGAATTAAAACTGATGGCTCACCAGTTCTTGGCTCCATTGTTTCATTACCAACTGTCCAAATCTAATGCGAACCTGCACTGGCCAGGCGGCTGTGATGGTGGCCCTGGCTACTGGCTTTACACCTTATTCTGCTGGTGATTGTAAAGCTTCTTCTGACACTGAAGCATACATTCAGGTTAAGACTCAGAAAGAACATGTGTTTTACATTGCATTAAATAACTGGCTTGTCCTTTTGAAGTTAAATATACCTTGCAGACGTCTTTAAACTTTTTATAAAAATGGCCCACTTTTGCAGTGCTGGTCTATCTGGTCCCTATCACCCACTAGTGGGCGTTCCAGCTTTCATGGTGGGCCAATCGTGGTGCTTTTTGGTTGCTCCACTACTGTCCGTCATGAAAGCTGGAACGCCTACTAGTGGGAAGTACGGACCAGGTTGACCAGCACTGCAAAAGTGGGCCGTTTTTATTAAAAGTTTGAAAACATCTGCCTTATTGGGTTCTACAGCAAAGGTATCTTTGCTCAGTATGCAGGTGCTAACGATCTTGCCTTTTACAAGGAAGGCCCCTTTATCTTTTAGGCAGAAGGAGGAGATATCCATAGCCTGCATGACCTATGGAAAGCCTTGACAGTGTTAAGAGACCTTGCTTTGAATTAATAGTGTGCCTACTCCAGCCTCTCAAGCTTTTCTATTGTGTTTCCAATGTCTAGAATTTGTTAAAACCCACTACAAAAGTAGAGTGTCAAACCAAGCTGATGAGTTGAAGGGAGGTCATCACAAAATGGAGTAAGCTGAGTGTTAAGAGTAGAAAAGTTTTCATAGTAATTCTAGTAAGTGGTTAAGTTTGTAGGGTAATTCACAACTTTTGGGATGCTAGTATGCTGTGCTTGGGACTCTGGAATTTGATTATAGAAAGATGAACCAAAAGGGTTGGGAAATAATCTCTGTTAGATAAGGGTATGTGTTCCTGACCAGGTGGTGGAACAATGGAGAGAGCGTTGGACTGGGACACAGAGGAACCAGGTTTGAAGCCCCAAGGTTGCCGCCTTGAGCGCAGGCTCATCTGGCTTTAGCACGGGCTCACCAGCTTGAGCACAGGGTTGCTGGCTTGAGTGTGGGATCGTAGACATGTCCCCATGGTCGCTGGCTTGAGCCCAAAGGTTGCTGCCTTGAAGCCTAAGGTCACTGGCTTGAGCAAGGGGTCACTAGCTCTGCTATAACCCCACGCCCAGTCAAGGCATATATGAAAAAGCAATCAATGAACAACTGAGGTGCCGCAGTGAAGAACTGATGCTTCTCATCTCTCTCCCTTTCTCTCTGTCTGTGTCTATCTGTCCTTCTCTCTCTGTCTTTCACACACACACACACGTATGTGACATTCAGTTTTGGTCCCTCCATACTTGAGAGGATAAAGATGATTAAAAGTTAAAAATAATAAGTCATCATTATAAGCTTTTTTTTTTGAAAAAGGAATGATTTTACCTAGAGAAGGAAAAGCTAAGGGATGGCTTGATTACTATCTTCAAGTACAAGAATAGTGTCTGCCAGGGGGATTTTGATTAATTGTTCTTCATGTACTTCAAAGACTTAAAAGGAAATGGGCTTAAATTGAAGGAGGAGTACTTTTAATGAACATGAGAAAGAGTTTATTGATCTTTAAAGTTGAAAAACATTTGAATAACTGCTAAAAGAGAGTGTTGAATTTCTGGCCATTTCAGTTATCTATTCCTGTGTAACAAATACCCTAAAACTTTTAGTGGCTTCAAATGACAACCATTTTATTGGTCATAATTCTAAATGTTAGTAATTCAGGAAAGAGGGACATACTGCTCTGCTCTATGTGATGTTGATTAGACTGGAGGATTTATCATGGCTTCACTCAAATATCTGGGGCCTCAGTGCTGGGTGTTGGCTGGGACGGCTTGGTTCTTCTCTGGTCCATTTCTCTCTTGGCCTCTCATCATTCATTAATCTAGATTGGGCTCCTTTTACATGATGGTTGGCTTCCAAGGTGCCATAATGGAAGCTGTAGTGCCTCTTAAGGCCTAGACCTGAGAGTTTTACGTCATCACTTTTGCCCCATGCTTTTGGTTAAAGTAAGTCACAAGTGTAGCTCACACACAAGGGGAGGGGCACAGGGGAAGGTCGAGTGTCAAAGTCACACTGCAGAAGGGCACGCAGTATGGTTGGGATTGTTGTTGCCGATTTTGGAAACAATTTACCACACTGGCCTTAGAGATTTTTAATGAGAGAACAATCGATATATGTTTATTGAATAGGTAGTTTGGGCATATGATTTATGAACTTGGCTGCATATCAGAGTCATCTGGAAGCTTTTTACAGCCATGTACTCCTGAGGTAACCATACCTGTCAATCGGTATCTCCTGACGGTGTTGGTACATAAGAGACACTGTGTGTCCTTTCTCTTTGGTAGCTGTCAGTAAAATGACATTGGGGTTGGGGGTAGGTAACAAGACAGATAGGTGTAATATTTAAGGCAGAATGGTAGACGCTTTAAGATAGGCCTGCTGGACTCCTGCTTCTAGGGCTTGACTGAACCCTCTGCCTGGCATGCTCTCCCTTCTGGTCAGCCTAGTGTAAGTTATTAAGGTATATCTCCTTCAGATAGCACATCATCACAGGGGTGTTTCTTGATGCTTCACATTTTTTTGTCATAGTTTCTAGCACTTTTTTCTTCAGAGCATTTTTAGTTTACAATTAAATGTTTATATGATTATTTGACTGTTGTGTAATAGACAAAATATGTCTGCTTTGCTTTCCAGTATCTAACATAGTGCTTGCCTCGTAAAAGGTACTCAGTATTTGTTGAATAACTAAGTGGTTGATTGAATGCATAAATGAATGACGTGCTAGTTTAGTTCAGTTTTAAAGGGTGATTAGAATTTTGGACAGGTGGAGCAAATGAGTGGGAAAATCATGGCTCTGAAACAGAATGTGTGGATTATATATTGCTCAGATAGTTTCAGAATATTGGAGGAACTGGTTTGGGAAGAGATGAATGGTTTGGTTTTGAGTATACTTGGTGTGCTTCATTTGGGGTCAGGTTATCTAGCAGGTATTTAGAAATGAGGTACTGAAATTGAAAGGTGAGATTGATTCCAGATACTAGATTTGGAGTTACTTGAATGAAGACTGTGGAATCTATTCATTTAGCAAATATTTATTTGGGCTTCCATTATATGACAGACAAACTGCATTGACGGCAAGGTGAGCTGAAGTCTGACCAATAAGGAGCAAGCTTTGTGATAAGAGCTGTGGAGAATGTTCCAAGAAGGAAAGGAACCACAAGTGTGTAGACTGGGGTGGGTGGCAATAAATAATTTATTATTTTTGAGGAACTGAAAGGAGACTGTCAAGGGCTTAGATCAGTGGTTCTTGACCTTTTTTGAGGTACTGAACCCACCAGTTTCATATGCGCATTCACCGAACCCTTCTTTAGTGATAAATAAAATATGATTTTTCCCCCAAATTCAAGACATAGGTATATGTTTTTTTACTGGTGCACAAAATGAGCCGTGCATGAACATCACCTTGCTCAAAGAACAAAACCAACAAAGTGCATGAACTCACAACAAATTACGGTATTACTTTATTCTGGCCTCCGCAGCAGAGGCTTCTCTGAACCCCTGAGACCGACTCATCGAACCCCTAGGGTTCGAGAGAACCCAGGTTAAGAACCACTGGCTTAGAGTGAGGTGAAGATAGAGGGAGAGCAGCAGGAGGTAAGAAGAGGAAGGTAGGCAGGGCCATTTGGGGAGTCTAGGCTTTACAGTAAAGCTTGGTGGGAAACTGTTGGGCAGATAAAATATAATATGCTCACTTTGTTAAAGATGACACTGCCCACATGGAAGCCCATCATCCAGGTGATATTATTTGCCCTTATGCTTGAGATGGCTGTGGGGGAAAAGCTGTAATGTAGGCAGGCCAGGTCATTATAGCCTAACGCTTAGTTTAAGAGTAAGCTCTTCCCCACACCCTTGACTGATTGGATGATGTAGGGTGGTGCACTCTCCTGAGGAATCCCATTGTGCCTCAGATGAGTGACTTTGTATCAAGAGACTTCCTTGTTTGTATAATTGGATTAAATGTTTTGATTTTACACTATAAAGTGGGGCAGGCCAGGAGCTTGCTCTCTTGGTTCCTGAGTGTAAAGTCAGTAGTCGAGGCCACTATCACAGGCACCCGACCCGTGCAGGTTCGCATTTGATTCGAACAGTCGGTAATGAAACAATGGAGCCAAAAACTGGTGAGCCATCAGCTTTAATTCTAGCTTGCACCTGGCGGGCAAGCAAAAACACACACTGGGCTCCAAAACCCACACATTCAGTGCTCACAAAGCTACTGACTTATCCGAGTTTCCTAGAATCAAAGATTTCTAGCTCACCAGACTTATTCACCTCTGTTCCCCATCTCCTCCAGCACAAACTCTTAACAAACTGGCTTCTCCCTCAGCACTGTGCCATCTTGGCTGCTTCTCCTGGCCTCCATGTGGCCTTACTCTGCTCTCCTCTCTAACACCTCAGGAACCAAGAGACAGATCAAGCTACTGGTCTCTCCCACTTTATACCATAGAATCAAAACCCTTAATCCAATTATACAAATAAGGAAGTCTCTGTATAATGGGATTCCTCAGGAGAGTGCACCACCCTACATCATCCAATCAGTCAAGGGTGTGGAGAAGAGCTTACTCTTAAAACTAAGCCTTAGGCTACAACAACCCGGCCTGCCCACAGCCTGTTCCAGAACACACATTAATATCAACGAACTTCCATGTGGGCAGCGCCATCTTTAACAAAGTGAGCATAATATATTTTATCTGCCCAACACTGAGGTATTAGAGAGGAGAGCAGATTAAGGCCACTTGGAGGCCAGGAGAAGCAGCCAAGATGGCAGAATGCTGAGGAAGAAGCCAGTTTGTGCAGAGAGAAGTGCCGCGATGAGAAGGAGAAGTACTGTGATGGTGGCCGCGACTACTGGCTTTACATTTGGCATAGTCTGTGGCAGGATTCGATACAGATCGACATTGAGCCACCACCACCTTTGAGCTGTGGAGTAGAGGACTGGCTGTGTTATGGTTGCCTATGGCTGTTTTTTGGGGGACTGTAGGCTGGCTGACTTTTATAGCCGTTTGTGAGGTAACCAAGAGCTCTATGGAGGAGGCTGCCCAGGACCTGCAAACCGAGCAGTGGAAGGAGCTGGAGGAAACGTGGGAGAAAGAGATGCCAACCCTGGAGCTGGAGGAAGCGCTGGAGGAGGCTGACCAGGTTTGCGAGATTGGCCTGGAAAGGAATTTGCTGGAGAAGGAATCACAGGTTCGTGACTTGGAGATTGCCCTGGATGTTGTAGAGAGCCAGCAGTGGCATGAGGCCGGGCCTGAGGCCGGGGCTGGAGCTGCAGCAGGGGCTGGAGCTGCAAGGCCCATGTAGCAGAAGGCAGTGGTGGCCCGGGGCTCAAACCCAGCGGCAGGTGCTGGTGTTTTCAGTTCCTCTTTGGAGGATGAGGAGAATTGGGCAGGAGTTGCAACCCGCAGTCTCCAGAAGATGAGAGCCCAGCTGGAAGGAATACCTACTACACTCCTGGTAGGTCTGTGATTTTGGGACATAGGGGTGGATGCCATCACGCTCCCCATAGTAGAGATAGAAATGCTGACAGCCATGGCCACGTGCTCCTTTTTGGGACAGTTTACGAGCTTCCAGGATGGCAGAGATGAGAGGGGAGGCTTAACACCCCATGTGTGTGGACTGATTTCCTGGACTATGACCGGAGTGAGCACTGGCTCCCTTGCTGGGATGGACTTATGGATTTTAAACAATGTGAAATACCCTGATGGGGTTGGGGGTGTTTTGCTGGAGGCTCTCCCGCCCCGGGAAGCTTTTCCCGTGGCTAGAAAGAAGTCCGGGGACATTTTGCACTTTTGGCAAAGTGCTCAGAGACTGGTGAAATGTGTGTACCTTTGTAATTGTTGAAATTGTATGATTTGTCATGCTGTTGTAATTTGTGTAATGTGCCTAATTTTCTTGTACAGGAATGCCAGTGGTGTAGATTGTGGGTAGTAAAGTGAGCATAGGGGTGGATTGTTGGACAGATAAAATATATTATGTTCACTTTGTTAGGGATGGCGCTGCCCATATGGAAGTTCGTTGATATTAATGTGTGTTCTGGGACAGGCTGTGATCAGGCCGGGTCGTTGTAGCCTAACGCTTGGTTTTGGGAGTGGGCTTTTCTCCACACCCTTGACTGGTTGGATGATGTAGGGTGGTGCACTCCTGAGGAATCCCATTATGCCTCAGATGGGTGACTCTGTATCTAGAGACTTCCTTGTTTGTATAATTGGATTAAAGGTTTTGATTCTACACTATAAAGTGGGGCAGACCAGGAGCTTGTTCTCTCTCGGTTCCTGGGATTATTATAGGGAGGAAAGCAGAGTAAGGCCACATGGAAGCCAGGAGAAGCAGCCAAGATGGCAGAGTGCTAAGGAAGAAGCCAGTTTGTGCAGAGTTTGTGTAGAGAGAAGGAGATGGGAAACAGAGGTGAATAAGTCTGGTGAGCTAGAAACCTTTGATTCTAGGAAACTCAGATAAGTCAGTAGCTTTGTGAGCACTGAATGTGTGGGTTTTGGAGCCCAGTGTGTGTTTTTGCTTGCCCTCCGGGTGCAAGCTAGAATTAAAGCTGATGGCTCACCAGGTCTGGGCTTCGTTGTTTCATTACCGTCTGTTCTAATATAATGCGAACCTGCACTGGCCAGGTGGCCCTATTGGTGGCCTCGACTACTGGCTTTACAGTCAGGAAGTTTGAGAACTTAGGAACAAGTTGTGTATTTAGCTGTAAGAATATTATAGGTGACTTTGGATAAAGAGTTTTCAGGAGAGTGGAATAGAGTTAATGAACAAGTGTGTGTTGTGAAAGTGAAGCAGAGTACCAGTTACTCTCTTAGGTAAGTTAGGAATTAAAGAGAAAGGGAGGCAGAGCAGAGAGTTCACTTTGTGCAGAGTTGCATAGAGAGGTATGTTTGAATGCAGGTTTATCAAAACTGTGATGGACCAAATTTACAATATAGTGTTTGTAAAGCCAGTAGCCACGGCCACCATCACAACCACCTGGCCCATGCAGGTTCACATTTGATTCAGACAGACGGTAATGAAACAGCGGAGCCAATAACTGGTGGGTCATTAGCTTTATTCCTAGCTTGTACCCGGCGGGAGCAATAACACAGTGGGAAAACACTTCCCTTTCCATTTAGGGCTCCCAAAGCCACTAACTTATTCGAGTTTCTTAGAATCAAAGGTTTGTACCCCACCAGCCTTATTCACCTCTGTTCCCCATCTCCTTCTTTCTGCACAAACCGGCTTCTCCTTCAGTATTTTGCCATCTTGGCTGCTTCTTCTCTCCATATGGCCTTTCTCTGCTCTCCCCTCTGCCTTCTCCTAGCATGGGCTCCTCTACCCCATTTTATAGTGTAGAAATCAAAACCTTTAATCCAATATACAAACAAGGAAGTCTCTGATACAAAGTCTCTGATATAAGTGTATCTGAGGCATAATGGGATTCCTCATGGGAGTGCACCACCCCGTCATTTAACAGTCAAGGGTGTGGGGAAAAGCTTAGTCTTTAAAACTAAGCTTTAGGCTATAACGACCCTGCCTGCTTACAGCCTGTTCCCCACACCCAATGCAAACTATAAGTGAGCAAACATATATATCATATTTACAAACTTATTTGACCAACATTACACCCCATTTGCTCGCTTACTATCTAAAGCACAGGTATTCCTGCACAAGGAAATTAGGCACATTACACAAATTACAACAACATGACAAACCATACTATTTCAACAATTACAAAGATACACTTCAGTCTCTGAGCACTATGCCAATAGCGCAAAATGTCCTCGGCCTTATTTGTAGCCATGGGATAAGCTTCTCAGGGCAAATGAAGGGCCTCCAGCAAAGCCGCCCCACCCCCATCAGGGTATTTCATATTGTCCAAAATCTGTAAGTCCATCCAACAAAGGAGCCAGTGCTCACTCTAGTCGTAGTCCAGGAATCAGTCCATGCACATGGGGCCTCAGCCACCCCCCTCATCCCTGCCTGTCCCAAGGAGGAGCACATGGCAATGTCAGTCAGCATTTCCATCTCTGCTCTGGAGAGCATGATGGCATCTACCCCTATGTCCCAAAATCACAGACCTACCAGGGGCATAGCATGTACTCCTTGCTGCTGGGCTCTCTTATCTTCTGGAGACTGCGGGTTGCAACTCCAGCTCAATTCTCCTCATCCTCTGTATTTTTGGCCACCAACAGGGCCGCCTGGCCTGTGCAGGTTCGCATTTGATTCAGACAGTCAGTAATGAAACAATGGAGCCAAGAACTTGTGGGCCATCATCTTTAAACCTAGCTTGCACCCAGCGGGCAAGTAAAAACACACTCTGGGCTCCAAAACTCATTCATTCAGTGCTCACAAAGCTACTGACTGACTTATTCGAGTTTTCTAGAATCAGAGGTTTCTAGCTCACCAGTCTTATTCACCTCTGTTCCCCATCTCCTTCTCTCTACACAAACTCTGCACAAACGGGCTTCTCCCTCAGCGCTCCACCATCTTGGCTGCTTCTCTTGGCCTGCACATGACCTTTCTCTGCTCTCCTCTCTAATACTAATCTCAGGAACCAAGAGAAAGCCAGCTCCTGGTCTGCCCACTTTATAGTGTAGAAACCAAAACCTTTAATCCAGTATACAAATAGGGAAGTCTCTGATACAAAGTTACTTATCTGAGGCATAATGGGATTCCTCATGAGAGTGCACCACCCTACATCAAAAAGGGTGGGAAAGGCTTAGTCTTAAAACTAAGCCTTGGGCTATAACGACTCTGCCTGCTTACAGCCTGTCCCCCACACATGTTAATATAATCACGCCCATCCCAAGCAAGAATGGCCATTAATATCACCTGGGTAATGGGCCTCCCTGTTGGCAGTGCCATCTTTAACAAAGTGACCATAATATATTTTATCTGCCCAACATCCTCCAAAGAGGAACTGAAAACACCTCCTGCTGCCTGGCTTGAGCCCCAGGCCGCTGCCACCTTCTGCTCTGCAGGCCTTGAAGCCCCAACTCTGGCCTCCCGCCACTGCTGGCTCTCCACAACGTCCAGGGCAATCTGCAGCTCACGAACCTGTGATTTATTCTCTAGAGGCTGCTCCATTTCCAAGCGAATCTCGCAAACTTGGTCGACCTCCTTCTCTGGTGCTTGCTCCAGCTCCAGGGTCCACATCTCTTTCTCCCACGTTTGCTCCAGCTCCTTCCACTGTTTGGTTTGCAGGTCCCAGGCAGCCTCTTCCACAGAGCTCTTGGTTTCCTCACCACATGGCTGTAAAAGTCAGCCAGCCTACGGCCCCCAAAAGGACAGCCACGGGGAACCATAACAGCGGTGGCTCCATATCGAACTGTATCGAATCCTGCCACAGACTATGCCAAATATAAAGCTGGTAGCCATGGCCACCATCACAGCCACCTGGCCCATGCAGGTTTGCATTTGATTTGGGCAGATGGTAATAAAACAGCGGAGCCAAGAACTGGTGGGCCATTAGCTTTAATCCTAGCTTGCACATGTCGGGCAAGAAATACACACAATGGGAAAACTGTGTTTGGGGCTCCCAAAGCCACTGACTTGTCCGAGTTTCCTAGAATCAAAGGTTTCTACCTCACCAGCCTTATTCACCTCTGTTCCCCATCTCCTCTTCTCTCTGTACAAACCGGCTTCTCCTTCAGCATTCCGCCATCTTGGCTGCTTCTCCCCTCCACGTGGCCTTTCTCTGCTCTCTCCTCTGCCCTCTCCTAGCATGGGCTCCTCTGCCCCATTTTATAGTGTAAAAATCAAAACCTTTTAATCCAATATACAAACAAGGAAGTCTCTTATACAAAGTCACTTATATGAGGCATAATGGGATTCCTCATGAGAGTGCACCACCCCCTTTCATTTAACGTCAAGGGTGTGGGGAAAAGCTTAGTCTTTAAAACTAAGCCTTAGGCTATAACGACCCTTCCTGCTTACAGCCTGTTCCCCACACCCAATGCAAACTATAAGCGAGCAAACATATATATCATATTTGCAAGCTTATTTGACCCACAGTAAGAGTTCCCATTTTTCGAGTTTTTTGTGTTGTAAGGGTTTGCATTAATTACCTTATTTAGGTACTTGATTTTACAGATGCATTAAATGAAGTTCAGGTAAAGTCAGCATCATGATTAAGGTCACACAGTGAGACAGAGTTCTGACTCCAGGCCCCATGTCCTAAACCCTGTATGTTAACAGTGCTCTTTGGAAAGTTGATAGGAAGACATCAACTAGAGGTGAATAAAAGATTTCTAAGCCCAGTGAGGGCTTGGTCCCACTGTATGAATTTGTTGGGAACCCAGTAAATAAAGTCTTCTGAATTTTTTGTAATATTTAGTGGCTCCAATATGAAGAGGGTGGGGAGGGAAAGGAAATAAGAGGGGAAGAAAAACGGAATAAGAGTCTAATAAATCAAAAAGGGACCCAGGATACAGGAATGGCAGATTGCGAAGGATTTGTGTTAAGAAAATTTGTGTTTTAAATTTATTCTTAAAATAGTATTATTGTGGTTCTGTTTGATGCAAGGTATATTGGTATATGGAGGAAGAATGCAAAGTTGGATAAAACGGGATCTTTGACCTCTAGAAAGGTTAGAGAGCGAGATAAAGTGCTTCACCACAGCACATGATGGAAGGGTCTGAGAGAGGTGGAGGCTAGAGAAGTATTATCCATATTGGCTGAGGGTGGCATTATGTAGGGCTGGCCTGGTGGGTGCCATCTGACTTCTCAGGAAGACCCCTGACGGTTTTGGTCACTATGCTTTAGGTCTGGTTTTCAGGTCACAAAATGAATTTTGTTTTGCACCTGAAAATGATCGGTCTTTTGGAGATAGGATTCTATTTAGACTTGAGTGACTGTGCTCAGAAAGGAATGCCAATTTATTATTTTAGAGTGAAGGATTCCTTTCCTGGTAACAGGACTCTGTATTTTGCTAGGGTGTTGCTTTTCAATATCAAGAGATCTGAGAAATGAAATTTAATGATATCAAGCTTGCTTGGTAAGCGTGGAATAATATGATAGAATAGTTTGTGGGGAAGGATACAGTTACAAAAAAGCTAAGATTATTGATTGCTTACTCTATTCCAGGTATTGTACTAAAGGGCTTTGCATATACTAGGACATTTACTTCTCCCAGTGCTCCTCTTGCAAAGTTGGCACAATTGTCTTTGGTTTACAAATGAGCAAACCAAAGCTGTCTCCAAGCTGGAAAGAGGCTGACCTGAGATGGGAACCAGGTCCTTCTGACTCTGAGTTCATACTCCTGCCACTGTACCCTGTTCCCGTTTAAGCTCTGTGAAAACCTTATTGCACTCAGAAAAGATGGTGTGTCGCCTAGCTCCAGTATGTCTCCACCTTGGGTGATTGTCCAGTCAACGTGGCCTCCCCTCTCTTTTTTTCCCCTAAGTATTGTTGTTGACCACACTTTGTTTAAATATATTAATACCATCATCCAAGCCATTTTGTCCTCTTCTCATTTTTGGTTTGGAACACATTGTGTGTGTCGTTAGAGGGACTTTACACATCTATACACATTAGTTTTGTGTAGATTTTATTATCTTAATTGTATCGGTTAAGTTATGAGATTCTTCCAGCTCCTAACTTGTTAACCTCCCTCCCTCCGTTTCTCCGTCTCTTCCTCCCTCCTGTTTCCCGCCTCCTTTTCCACTGGATTTAAATTCAAATTCTGGGTCTGATTTTGAAATATTCAGTCTGGCCCTGGCTGGTTGGCTTGTGGTAGAGCATCATCAGCCTGGCGTGTGTAAGTACTGGTTTGATTTTTGGTCAGGGCACCCAGGAGAAATTACCACCTGCTTCTCCACCCCTTCCCCTCTCCATTTTCTCTCTTTCTCTCTTTCTTCCCCTGCTGCAGCCATGGCTTGAGTTGTCTGAGCAAGTTGGACCCTGGTGCCGAGGATGGTTCTGTGGCCTCACCTCAGGTGCTATAAAAATAGCTTAGTTGCCAGGAAAAGGAACAGCGGCCCCAGATGGGCAGAGAATTGCCGGATGGGGCTTGCTGGGTAAATCCCGGTTGGGCGCATGCTGGATGGAGTCTGTTTCTCTGCCTCCCCACCTCTCAATTAAAAAAAATATCAGTCTGGCTCCAATCCAGCTATCCAATTTAGCCACAGCTCTCTGGATCACTAGTTATTATTATCACCATCCCTCCTTTCATGTTCACTTATTTCTCAAATCCAGTTATTCACTGTACCTGTTATGTCCTTCATTTTCTATTGGGTGTCCTTGGTTCTGTTGTTTGTTTTGGCTTTGAATGTCATTCTTTCAGTGAAGCCTCCTCATTGGGAGGGAGTACTCACTTCCTCCTCTGGGTCTCATAGTAAAGGACTCTTTTATATCTCCTTTATGGCACAGTACACTTTCTGCCATATATTTCAATTGTGTATGTGTCTTTATCTTTCTTTCTAGACCATAACCTTGTGCAGATCTATCTGGCTGACCTTTGCATCTCTTCTTGTGTCTAATTCAGTTCTATGCACATAGTGAGCATTTGATATCTGTGGGATGAAGAAATGAATAAATAGAATTTCAGATTTAAGTTTCTGTTCATTGTTTTCAATTTCTTCCTCCTTTTTGCTTTTCTTCTTTCTTTTCCATTTCCTTTTCTTTTAAATTTGTTGTGTTTTCCCTTGTACCGACTCACAGAACTTGTCTACATCACACCCCTTCTTACCCAGATTTTGCCTCATTCTTTTCCTATTAGCAGTCACTGAGTGGGAGTGCCACATGCTGCTGGTCAGATTTTCTCCATCCTTTTGTGGCTCCGTTCTCTCCAGGAATCATATGACCAATGTGATTACCTTAAGATCTTAATAAAAAGGCCATGTGTAAAGAACAGTCCTTAAGGTTTGCTAGTCTGTTGCTTTCAAGTGGGAAGCTTTCTGATCCACATTTCAACGGAAAGGGGGAAAATCTTTGGATACTTAGGAGGTAGATCAATGCATATATTCACATTGGGATGTGGGATGTTAGAGTCATCCTGTAGGACCATAGAAGTAATTCTGGAAGTCACAGAAGCTTCTGCTGTCAGTGTTAAATCCCCAAATTTTTTGATACAGCTGGAAGAAACATTAGAGATTAGTATAGTCCAACCCTCCTATTTTCCAGATGAGAAAACAGACCCAGGGAGCTAAGTAACCATAAAAACTGGGATATTTGTTGTCAAGCATTTATTCCCGATGCTGAATGTGACTGGGGAAGCAGCTAGCACTTTGAAAGCAATTGAAGTTTTACTTGAAATGGAGGCTTCAGGTCTCAAACTGAAAAGGCTTTTGCAGTGCTGAAAAGTAGACGGGTTGGTAGCAGGTTGGAGTGGGGACTGTTCAGCAGAAGAACCCTTTGAACTGGTGGGATCACTCTGGTGGTTTGCTTCTGGCCATCTGCTCAGTCAGTGGGGACTGGCTGACAGAAATGTGTTCCTTCTACGTTTGCAAAGAGGCCAACATTTAATAATAAAAACATCCAATTTTTCTTGCTCTTTTTTTCCCCAGCCCTCATATTCTAAGTTTTGTTTCAGGATTAATTTTCTTATCTCAGCACTTTTTATGTTTTTATTGTTTACTCTAGGTCAGATGTTAGTATGAAGATGGGAATTCCAGAAACTGTCTTTAGATGACTCTTTTACCCAACTCATAGGATAATGTATTTCATTGTCATTGAAATACTGTCCAGTGAACCACTTGTTAGCAGAAATGGAAGTTTACCTACTGCCCTGGCCAGATAGTTCGGTTGATTAATTAGAGCATCATCCCATAGCACAGAGGTAGCCAGTTTGATCTCCGGTCAGGGCTCAGACAGGAACATATTGATGTTCCTGTCTGTCCTTCCCTCTCCCCTTCCTCTCTCTAAAATCAATAAAGTAACCATTAAAGAAAACAAAAGAGCCTGACCAGGCAGTGGCGCAGTGGATAGAGCGTCGGACTGGGATGCAGAAGACCCAGGTTCGAGACCCCGAGGTTGCCAGCTTGAGCGTGGGCCCATCTGGCTTGAGCTAAAGCTCACCAGCTTGGACCCAAGGTTGCTGCCTCCAGCAAGGGGTTGCTCAGTCTGCTGAAGGCCCACGGTCAAGGCACATATGAGAAAGCAATCAATGAACAACTAAGGTGTCGTAATGGCAACGAAAAACTGATGATTGATGCTTCTCATCTCTTCCGTTCCTGTCTGTCTGTCCTTACCCTATCTATCCCTCTCTCTGACTACTCTGTCTCTGTAAAAAAAAAAAAAAAAAAAAGAAGGTCTACAAACCTATTTGGCTAGGAAGCAGCCGTGTAAAGACACAGCCCAGAACAGGAAGTCAAGTGCAAACAGGATGTACTTGTCTCTGTTGTAACCTATGTGCCTGTGTTTTGAAACCTGCTGTGTGGTTAAATAAAGACTGAATATTTGAGTGTGGCTGAAGACATCTCAATTTCTGTTTTGAAAAGTAGCTAAGGCAACTAACTAGTCCTTTACTGCTCTTGCTCATATACAGGTGCACATCTTTCTTCTAGGGATCAGGTCTTTCTTCCTGATACATGGTGATTTTTCCTAGCTTACACCATTATTACATCCATATGTTTTATAAAATGAAACCACTGAATTGACTGTTGATCTGGTTACTTTTAGTAATTGTGGGATTCAAGCTGTGCTTGGCTATCTTTTAAAAAATAACAATAGATAGAATTCACCAGCTTTTTAAATTATGGTTTCTTTTGATGGATTTCTGGATTTATAGCTCATCTTTTGAGTAATTCTTGGTTCCTGAACTAGGTAGTTTATAAATTATCCCGATTTTAGTCTTTGAATTGAAATTTTCCTTGAGGGTTGAAGGTTGGATCTAATGCTAACTGCTGAACTGTTTTATACCTAGGCAAGTTTCTGGGGAAGAGATTAAATAAGTAATTTGCTTGGGGGTCATTCAGCTGGTAAACAGTCTTAGGAATTTCTATTTTCTGAACCCCCCCTCCCATTTCTCATTGTTTCCCACTGTGAAATCTGCTTTATTGTGTTCATCAGGGGGCTGGATTGGCTACAGAATGACTACCTGTGGGGAGTAATCTTGGGGTCTTTGTGTCTTATAACTGCTTCAGTTATTTCAGAACAGTTCCATTCTCATGGTCTCAAACAATAAGCTAATGAATATGGGGCAGGTAAAGGTCTGGCTCCTGTTGTTTGTGCATTCTGTATCCTTGCCACATTGCAAAGAGGGTATCTTTTCACTTTGTAATTCCAGGAACAGTTAGTAGTACACCTAAACATTGGTGAGAATAGCATTACTTCCTGATACCAGCACAGGTGTCTTTTTAAATTTTTTTTAAACTGGTGTCTTTTTTTCTCAGGAAAAAAAGGAGTGGAAAAGGAGCTAGTTTGTACTTTGTTGTGGAGGATATAGGCAAAGAGCAAAACCTGAAGACCAGGTTAAGCACTGTTCACAAGGAAAATATGGTGAGAATACAGAGGTTTACTTTGTGATATGAGGCAAACTAGAAATTTTCATTTCTGCTTCTTGGGATAGTCACTAGGCATCATACATCCTGGCAGGAACAGAAAACATTTCAGAAAGTCAGCATAATTTTCAGATTGAGATCAGACATCAAACCAAGCCAAAGGTCTGTGGGCGGAAGGGGGCAGGTAGTCTGAATTCACCCTGGATTTATCACAAAATCCCGTATGACCTCAGTGCAGTACAAGCAGTTGTGGAGCACCAACTGGGGGCAGAGGTGTATGTGTTCAGTTCTTTTAATTTGGTGGACAAGAGGGGTTGAGAAGCTAAAAGAAAATGTTTAAACTGGCTGGACTCTGGGAAAAGTGACAAACTCCTTAGCAGTGGGGTAGAATTAGGAAGGAATGTAACAGCCTTTGATTGCATTGTGCTTAAATCATTTCTGACCGCCTCTGATCTTCAGGGATTAGAAAATTAAGAGCTGGTGGGAGAAGCCTGAAATCTTTTAGTTCTTGAAACATCACTGGAAAACTAGATTGATTGAACCTTGGTTGGTGGCTCAGTGGATAAAGCGTCCTCCTGGCATTCTGAGATCAAGGGTTTGATCCCTAGTTAGGGCATGTAGGAGAAGCAATCAATGAGCACATCTCTAAAATGGGAACAACTAAAGTGGAAGAATGAGTTGATGTTTCTCTCCTCTTCTCTCTCTCAAACTAAAAAAAAAAAACCAAAACTATATTTGAGTCTGATTAAAAGTATCAGCCTGTCTAACAAAAAGGTAGATAGGGGACAGAGTAAGCAGATAAATGTCACTTTAAACCTTTCAAAAAAGATTATTCAGCCCTGGCTGGTTGGCTCAGTGGTGGAGCATTGGCCTGGTGTGTGGATGTCTGTTCCGGGTTTGATTCCCGGTCAGGGCACACAGAGAAGCACCCATCTGCTTCTCTACCCCTTCCCCTCTTGCTTCTCTCTCTTTCTCTCTCTCTTCTCCTGCAGCCATGGCTCCATTGGAGTGATTAGGCCCTGGGCACTGAGGATGTCTCCATGGCTTCCATTCTACCTCAGGTGCTGAGAAGAGCTCGGTTGCTGAGCAACAGAGCAATGCTCCAGATGGGCAGAGCATCACCCTCTAGTGGGCTCACTGGGTAGATCCCTGTCGGAGCACATGTGGGAATCTGTCTCTGCTTCCCCCTCCTCTCACTGAACTAAAAAAAAAAAAAAGATTTTTTGTGAAATAATATACAGGAGTTCCATTTCAACGACAGTGATTTAACCCAAATTTTGGTGTAAGTCGAAATACACCTTGGCCGAAGTCATTTACCTATCCTTACACAGTTATAAAATCATAATATAGAACATAAAAACATAACTAAGCCACAGAAATAGGTAAAAGACATAAATACACTATACTGTTTACTGTACTGTAATAGAAAAAATTACAAAAAATGAGTTAAAAAAAATTCCTTACCTTTATTCCTGTGGTTGGCTTGCTCACTGGAAGGGGCATGGCAAGGTGGGAGAGAGTGACCTGTTGGGAGGAGGAAGCTGGGGAGGCAGGAGAACCTGCAGCAGGTGCTGGAGATACTGGGTCAGGTGAAGCAGGATTGCCTAAGGAACATGCAGGAGATGCTGGAGATGATTCTGCCTGTACTACAGGTGTTTCATCTCGAGAAGCAGCTGATATAGAGAGTACAGGCTCTGTTGCAGGCCTCTCTACCTTCTTAAAGAATTGTTACAGGCTAGTTTGGAAGGTTGATGACTTCTTCCCTTCCAAAATCTGCCTATAGTATTGCAAGGCATCTATAATACCTCTGTAGACCTTACTGAATCAATCTGTCATCGCTGGGGTCCTCAACCTGAGTACATAAGTATGATGCTAAGAGTATAAGCCAAAACACAAACGTTTCAGTTTTTTAAAGTTTTTATGGGAGTGAGCATTGTAAACTCAAAACATTGTATGTTGAGACTGTCATAACCCAAGGACTGCCTGTATAGCCAACTTTTATTGAGCATCTCTTATGTGCTAGGCTTTAAATACCAGCAGAATCTAAAGTCTTTGTTCATTCTCTACACCACAGTACATTTGGCTACAGTAACTTGAAGTGCTGCCTTTTCCTAGAGCATAGGAGTGCCAGAAATCCTCTCACCTAGTTCCTGGCTTCATGAACATGTTTTACCCTGGTTACTCATTAGTCAGTCACTGTGATAATATCTGTGAAAGTGGCTTATTCAGTTAGATGATCCAGAAAAGCTTATCTGCTAAGTCCTGTTTCCTATACAGGAGAGTATGAGGGGGACCAGAGTCTCTTGATTCTTGATAAGCTTTTTCATCAGTTTTGATGGAAGTAGAATCCTGTGGTAATTAAACTGCAGGTCCAGTTATTCTGTTTTCAGCATTGTTAGGAGATTTTACTCTGAATGCTTTCTTTCCTTGATTGACTCACCCCTTAGAGCAAAATGCCTGGGCTGAAATTAAATGTGTAGGTTTCTCTGCTGCAGTGTTCAATCTGTCATCTTTCCTAAACTTCACACTAAGAAGCAGCCATTTAATTGGTCAGACCCCGAGGGTGATATTTTGGCACAACTCCATTGGTTAGAATTACTTTTTCCTGAACCTCACAGCAGATGCTGATGTCCCTCTGCCGATATTTGTCATAGACTAGTTGAAACCAGGGAGTTTCCAAGAACATTTATAACTTGTGATTATCATGTATGTTTTTCAGTTATTTACAATAGTTATCACTCAGGAAAAGAGCTCATTTATTACTAGGGGCAAGTGAAATCTGTCTATTTCCCTTATTCGTATTGTCATTTTAACACTTTATGCTTCAAGCCTCTCTGCTGTTCTGTGTTATACATCCTTTGCCATGTTTCTCTTTTCACTTTGCTTATGCTGTATGGGACAGCAACAACAGGCAAAGCTCTGCTTAGACATGAATGTATCTGGTAGAGGTAGTCTCTTTGATTTTTATTTATTTATTTATTTTTTATTTTTAGAGAGGGATAGATAGGGACAAACAGGAACGGAGAGAGATGAGAAGCATCGATCATCAGTTTTTCCTTGCGACATCTTAGTTCAGGGGTCCCCAAACTTTTTACACAGGGGGCCAGTTCACTGTTCCTCAGACCATTGGAGGGCCGGACTATAAAAAAAAAACTATGAACAAATCCCTATGCACACTGCATGTATCTTATTTTAAAATAAAAAAACAAAACAGGAACAAATACAATATTTAAAATAAAGAACAAGTAAATTTAAATCAACAAACTGACCAGTATTTCAATGGGAACTATGGGTGCGGATGCATCCTGTGCTCCTCTCACTGACCACCAATGAAAGAGGTGCCCCTCCCAGAAGTGCTGCAGGACCGGATAAATGGCCTCAGGGGGACGCAGTTTGGGGACCCCTACCTTAGTCGTTCATTGATTGCTTTCTCACATGTGCCTTGACCGCGGGCCTTCAGCAGACTGAGTAATCCCTTGCTTGAGCCAGTGACCTTGAGTCCAAGCTAGTGAGCTTTTTGCTCAAGCCAGATGGGCCCGCGCTCATGGTGGCAACCTTGGGGTCTGGAACCTGGGTTCCAAATCCCAATCCTACGTTCTATCCCCTGCGCCACTGCCTGGTCAGGCTCTTTTGTTTTCTTTAATGTTTATTTTATTGATTTTAGAGGGGGTCAGGGGTTAGTGTCAGATAGGGTCATAGGTTTCCCTGAGGAAATGAATACCCCATGCAGGAGCTAGAATGGGAGCAGTGTTGAATTCAGAGAAAATAGCTTGAGGGAGGTTCCTAAAGCCAAAATAAGCGTGGCATTTGAGGGACTTAAAGAACGGCTTGGTAGTTGGAGGTAAAAGCAGGGAGAGGGAAGCCCTGAGCTATACGAATTTAATTATTTAACGGTTACCAGCGAAATACTTATTTAAAGGAGGGTAATAGAGCATTAGTTGTACTTGACACAATTAAGTGAAAAACCCCTACTCAGCTGGAACAAAGCTGGGCCAGAATAGAAACTGAAACATTTTACATATCAATTAAGGGCTTTATCTTTAGAAAGTTGGGGTCTATCTATAGCACTAGTGCCTTGAAGTTGTAGTAAGTAGGAAATGCAGATGACTTATTGGATGTGTAAGTTAAAATGCTGGATTCCCAGGGTTGGTATTTCTGTCTACTGCACCTTTTACAAGGCCCTCAAGTGTTCAAAGGTTGACTTGGTGGGTAGGTACCCCTTTTTGATGTCCCTAGAAGGGAGTAGAGACTAGTGTTAAATATTTCCTCCCTGCTAGCCACTTTTGGTGATTTCTGTTGTTCCCCCCACAGTCAGCCCATTGACCTTGCTCTCCCAGTGCATAGACCCTTGAATTCCCAGTGCTAAGGGTGGAGAGTATGGATGGTGGAAAGGGACCCCCTCTTTCTGTAGGACTACACAACAATGAAAGAACTTGGACTTACATCCCGTCACTCTCAGCTCTGTGCCCTGGTCCAATTACCCAACCCTCTTCATTTATAAAATGAACATTTTAATTCTGACTTTTGCAGGATTATTGTATTAAATGAGACAGTAGATACAAACATAACAACACTTGGCACATATTAGGTGTTCTATACTGTTTTCACTTTTTCCTTAAAAATAAAACGTTTTAGCCTGACTGGTGGTAGTGCAGTGGATAGAGTGTTGACTTGGAACACCGAGGTTGCCAGTTTGAAATCTGAGGTTGCTGGCTTGAGCATGGGGTCACTGGTGTGAGCCTGGGGTCATAGGCTAGACCCTGATACTGTCAGTTTTATCCCCGGTCGATGCACATATGAGAAGCAATCAGTGCACAACTAAGTGGAGCAATGAGTTGATGTTTCTCCCTCTCTCTCAAAATAAATATATACATAAATAAATAAATAATAAATAACATTTTCTAGGATATTCTGAGAAGGGACTTCAGGACCCTTTAGTCTGAATAATTCCCCCAATTTCCATCTTGTCTGCCATCTGAATTAAAAGCACAGTAGATTCTTTCTCACCTAAAGCATCTAAAACTTTTATCATTTTTATTTTATTTTATTTTTCAAATATTTTACTTATTATAGAGAGAGGAGAAGAGAGAGAGAGAGAGAGAGAGAGAGAAGCATTGATCTGCTTTTCCACCCATCTATGCATTCATTGGTTGACTCTTTATGTGCCCTGACAGGGGATCAAACCCACAACCTGGGTGTTTCTGGATGACAGTCTAACTAACTGAGCTCTCTGGCCAGAGCTGATCATTTTTATTAAAGTATTACTTGGGAAGTAGAGAGAGAAGGCTGAGCCTGAGGCCTGTTGTCTTTGAAATCTTTATCATATCAGTGTGAATAGAGGCTCTGGAAGCTGGTTTGGAAAGGCAAACATTTAACATTAGTCCCATGCCTTATGATATACCTGCCATTTACTGAAGGTATAATACTGCCTTCTGCTCTTTTCTAAGATTGAAAGCATGGTAACTTGCCTAGTACTTGCCTCATACCCTGACCGCTAAAGGTATACTCTCTCTTTATACTAAGTACCTACTCTGTCTATACCTTGAAGTGTAGGTAATGTCCATTCTGGTTAATACTGAAGCTCAGAAAGCCAACTTCTTAATAAGCTCATTCAGTTACAGTGTTAGAACCAAGATTTAAGGTCAGGTTTGACTGAGTCTAAAACCAGAGTAAAACATTTTATTTGGGAACATTTTTTTTTTCAGTTCTGTCTTCTAAAAATTAGTCCTAAAATGAAATTCTCATCTAGGAAATACACATTATCCATTATCCACATCCAAAGGACTGCCTTGGAGAGTGGGAAATGTCCATTAGGTTTAGAGCCTTTGAGAATGTTTTCTCTGCTAGGTTCCAGCCTTGTAAAATGCCTCTTGTTTATGTCCAGCCCGTATACCACTTCATCAGGACTGTTGATCTCATTTAAGCCTAGGGTTCTATAGTTCCACAATATACCTGTCTTCTCTGTGACTGAGGGGTTCTGAATTCTTGATTCTCAAATAAATAGCTTGGAAATAATCTCAGTATCACAGAGAACATGCTTCATTGTCCCACACCCAGCAAATGAGACCAGTCTGGAATATGGTTTATTCTCTGGGCTGCTTGCTTGCAAACACAACAGTTACCCTATTTGATGCTCATTATGTTGTCATCAGCATTGTAAATCTTCCCCTTCGGAGGGGGACTCCTCAGGCAGGTGTACTGGAAAATTCCAGTTGCGATTCTGAGAGTCTGTTTCTAACTCAATACTTTGAGGGAGTTCAAGTTTCTTTTCAGACTACCTTATTTTTTGAAAGAAAGCAGCCTTCCAAGATGATTTTAAATTTCAGGTGAGTTCTCTGGACAGTAATTGATTCCTTTTTTTTCTTTTTTAAAAATCATTGATTGATTATAGAGAGAGAGGAAGGGGGGTAGAAAGAGAGAGGGAAACATTGATTTGTTGTTTCATTTATTTATATTTATGTATTCATTGGTTGATTCTTTTATGTGCCCTGACAAGGGATTGAACTTGCAACCTTGCTGTATTTGGACAACACTGTAATCATTCGAGCTACCCAACCAGGGCCAGTGATCGATTTTTTTTTTATTTAATTTTTTAATAATTTTTTTTATTTTTTATTTTTATTATTTAATTCATTTTAGAGAGTAGACACAGAGTGAGAGAGAGAGAGAGAGAAAGAGAGAAAGGGGGGAAGAGCTGGAAGCTCAACTCCCATATGTGCCTTGACCAGACCAGTGCAGGGTTTTGAACTGGCGACCTCAGTGTTCCCAGGTCGACGCTTTATCCACTGCGCCACCACAGGTCAGGCAATGATCGATTTTTTTAAAAATGATTTTTATTTATTGATGTTAGAGAGAGAAATAAAAGAGGGAGGAGCGGGAATCATCAACTCGTAATAGTTGCTTCTTGTATGTACCTTGACCAGGTTAACCTGGGGTTTTGAGCTGGTGACCTAAGCATTCCAGGTTGAGGCTTTAGTCATTGTACCACCACAAGTCAGGCTTTTCTTTCTTTAAAGCAGTGTTTCTTAACCTGGGTTCTATCGAACCCTAGGGGTTCGATGAGTCGGTCTCAGGGGTTCGGAGAAGCCTCTGCTGTGGAGGCCAGAATAAAGTAATACCGTCATTTGTTGTGAGTTCATGCACTTTGTTGGTTTTGTTCTTTGAGCAAGGTGATGTTCATGCACAGCTCGTTTTGTGCACCAGTAAAAAAACATAAACCTATGTCTTGAATTTGGGAAAAATATCATATTTATCACTAAAGAAGGGTTTGGTGAATGTGCATATGAAACTGGTGGGTTCGGTACCTCAAAAAAGGTTAAGAACCACTGCTTTACAGATATTATTTACTTTGTAAGTGAGAGGAGGGCAGATAGACACTTCTGCATGCACCCTGACCAAGATCCACCTGGCGACCCCCATCTGGGGCCAGTGCTCTACCCATCTGAGGCCATGCTCACAACCCAGCTACTTTTAGCACTTGAAGCAGAGGCTCCACGGAGCCATCTCAGCGCCTGGGGTCAATGCACTCAAACCAATTGAGCCATGGCTGCAGGAGGGGAAGAAGCAAATGGTTGCGTCTCCTGGGTACTGTGACTGGGAATCAAACCCGGGACTTCCACACACCTGGTTGGCGTTCTACCACTGAGCCAACTGGCCAGGGGGTTCTTATTTATTGATTTTAGAGAGAAATGATTGATTCTTTATTGTGGGTGATGTAATCAGCTGTACCAGAGCCTCTACCCAACCCAGTCCCTTGTGTGGTAGGAAATTCAAGCTTTGATGAACAGAGAGAAACAAACATTGGGTTTTCCAGCCAATCATCACTATTGAACATCTAGGCTGTTGCTGTTCTAGAATTGTAATTTATAACTTAATGATAATTTATTTTAATGTGCTATTTATGGAGCACTTACTATAGGTTAGGCACTTTATGTTTGTTACTCTTAATCCCTACAATTACCTTCCATCAGGGGAGGTATTATGTCTCTTATACAGTTGAGGACACAGATTTAATTAAAAAACTTAACCTGCCTAAGGTTAACTACCACCCATTCTTTTCCCCTTTATTTTTCTCTTTGTTTTTGGTAAGGGATTTTTTCTTTTTTTTTTTTTTAAGTTTTTTTTTTTTAATTTTATTTTTATTTATTCATTTTAGAGAGGAGACACAGAGTGAGAGAGAGAGAGAGAGAAAGGGGGGAGGAGCTAGAAGCATCAACTCCCATATGTGCCTTGACCAGACCAGTGCAGGGTTTTGAACTGGCAACCTCAGTGTTCCCAGGTCGACGCTTTATCCACTGTGCCACCACAGGTCAGGCGGGATTTTTTCTTTTTAATAGTTATTTTATGTCACTTTAAATACTGATAAAATGCTTTGGGCCCTAAGGAGAAATAACTAATACTTGCTTTATCGGCTGTATTGCTAAAATACTGAATGTTCCTTTGGCCTCATTTTGTTCATTCCAGATACTTGGGTGTATACTGTGAAGTGGCAGAGTGCTAGGTGATGTGGGCAAAAGAGGGAAGACTCATGTGGTGCCTGCCCTTAGACAGTAAACAAATGAATAAAATTATAGATTATGATAGTTATCAGGAAAGGAACTAAAAGAGCAATGAGAGTGTCTGTGACCCAGGAGGACTCATCTGATAGGTAATATTTGAGTTGAGACCTGAAGGAAGACAAGGGACAGGGAGAACAGTGCAGAGACCAGAGACAGGAAGGAGCGTGTTTTGCTTGAAGAAGTGGAAGGATACCATGGCTTGAAGCTTAGTGAGTGGTGAGGAAAATAGCATGACATGAATGGGATAGGTCGGCAGGGCTGATGACGCATTCAGAGTCTTTGACTCGTGTAAAGGGGTGGAATTTTTATTCTAAAATGCAATGGGAATCCATTCAAGAGCTTTAAGTGTGCGTGTTTTGGGGAGGAAGGGAGTGGACGACGCCTGGTGGGGAAAGAATGGGAGAAGGGCAAGAACTGAAGCTGGAAATCTAGCTAGGGGGTTGTTCTCAACTGGAAATACAGTGGAGCATAAAGTCCCTGCCCTTACGGATTTTTAAATTTCAGTTAGGTGACACAGTTAACAAATAGGCAAATAATATTAGCTAGAACTAAGTGTCATGAATGAGATTAGAAAGTGCCGTTTAAACTAGAGGGGTGAATGACAAGAAGGGGGCAAGCATGTGATGTTCTGGAGAGATGAGTCCAGGCAGAAGGAACAGACAGCAAATCCAAAGGGGCTGAGGAAGGAAGTATAATAAATGAGAGATGGTGATTTAGACCACTGTCGGGGCAGGAGATACAGAGGTGGGAATTTATGAATCTTTAGCTTAAGAGTGGTATTTAAAGCCACTGATTGAGTTCTCCTTGGGATGGAGAGTGTGATGGAGAGGGCACCAAAGAAGTGTAGGCACTCGCAACATTCAAGACCAGAGGGAGGGGGAAGAATCAACAAAGCTTTAGGGTAGGAGGGAAACCAAGATGCAGAGTTCTGGAAGCTGAGAAATGATTAGAGGGGAGAGTGTGTCAAGGAGTCAAGGAGGGAAGAAGGGTCACTGGGTCCAGCACTGCTTGTAGGTTAAGATGAAGATAGAGAAGTGTCACTTGGACCTGGCCACTTGGAATTCTTGGTGATCTTACGAAGAGCTTAATTGGAGTGGTTAGGTCAAGCTAGGCTAGAGAGAGCTGAAGAGTGAATTAAAGATTGAGGAAGTGGTGTCAAATATTTCAAGAAATGTTGATATAGAGGAGAGCAGAGAAAAATGCCTTAACTGAGGAGTGGAGGACATGGGGTCAAAATGGTTTTCTTCTTAACTGTTTTTTTTACAAATTACAAATATTATCCTAGGTGCTTTAAAACACTCTCTTATATAAACTTTTAATTGAAATATAATTAGTGAAGTTCACAAATTATAAATTAGGGTTTGATGAATTAATAGGCTTCAGAGTCCAAGCGACTTAATGTTCAAATCCTGGCTAGCTACCCTTTAGCTATGACCTTTTGCAAGTCACTTAACTTCTCTAAATCTTGGTTCTCTTGCCTGAAGGTGAGAAGAAGTAGTCTGCCTTGCCAGAATTGTTGTGAGGATCACATGAAATAACACCAGAAAGTCAGTCCTTAGCTCAGTGGCTGGCAGATAAGAAACAGTCTTCCAGTGAATGGCTACTTTCTTCTTTACTTGTTAAAATATATACGTAATTACTTATCAGTTATTTCAAAGAGGCATAGCTAAGCCATATTGCTAGGCTTTTCATAGTATTTCCTTTTAAAGTCATTGCAATTGTACTTTAATTGCTTTTTAAGGATAATGTACAAGATGAAGCAAGCCCATTCTGTATTAATGACCTATAATGTGGGATACTTTTCTTTATGCACTTAGAGCATAAATGCTTTTAATAATTCCAGGAATATGGTAGTGATGGTAGGCAAACCACTCTCAATAAACGGGAGATGATTCTGTAAGGCTTACCATCTAGCCATTTTCTGATTTGCCATGTCAGAAAAGGTACTTCTTTAAGGATTGGGGACATTTTAATTAGGTATTCTTAAAGGATTTTTATAGTCTTATAGAGTGGATTCACCATAAGTGTGTTCATTCCAAAATGCTCCTGTTTCTGCATTTGTGTGAAGCCTGTTGCTGCAGAGATACCTTGGCACACAGACCCGTTAATTAAAATTGTGACAGATTGGATGAGAACCTTGGGGACTTAACTTTACTGCTGTAGATTTTGGTGGTTAGCAAAGTGGCTTTGGAGCTGTACTGTACTCTAGCACTGATTTCACTAGGATACTCACATTATGACCCCTCTTCACCATGGGTCAATTCTGACCCTTCTCCATTCCATGGGAATGCCACTGACCCACTTAAAATTATTTGACTTGGTCAGGTGAACAAGAGAAGTGATTGTAGAAAGAAATCACATTACCTCCTCTCTTGCCTCTAACTTTGACTGTACTCACCCAACCTGGGGCAGGTCATTTATCTTACGCTGAGGTTAACACTGTAATTTTCCTGTTCAGCAGGGCTCAGTCTCCCAAGAAATATCAGCATACTTATCAAGCTGACAAAATCCCATGTGCTGGCTGGCCATTGTTGCCTCATACCACAGTGTTCTTCCACAGGGAATAGTAAATTTTCCTGTTCACCCCAGCCCTACATCTGTCATCCTTCCCGGTAGGCACAGAGGAAGAGTAGAGCCTGGCAGTTTTAAACAAACTCCTTGGGAGAGCAGTCAGCGACTGTATTTGAGGGTGAACTCTCCCAAGTCCCTCCTTCCTGAAGACGGTGAGGGGAACTGGAGAAGGAATTTTCAAGCCCTCAGTGAAGATTTGATAATGTATTTCAAAATCAGAAGGAGGTTTGCAGATCAGAGAGAGAAGTCTTTCAAAGTTGTCAACACGGGGAGAATTCTTTATACATCTCACAGTTGGTCCCACTTTCAGTCCTTTAAGTAACATAATCAGATGCCATGTATGTGAATCTGTTAGGGCTGATGGATGAAAAAAAAAATCCCAAGTGAAAAGTGTTTAGTTTGTATGGCAATGTTAAAATTACAAACTCTTTGTATGGCAATGTTAAAATTACAAACTCTTTCCCATCATTTCCTGAAATAACCCTGTATTATAGTTACTATTTGGGTTTTCGGGTTTTCCAAGTTTGTCAAGAGAGTACTTTTAACTGACTACATTAGGGAATGTATCTTTTTGGTATTTAAATATATGTCAAAGAATAAAAGCCTAGTCTGCTGACTGGTGAACCTGTTCTGTTAGAAGGAGCAGGTAGGAGACCTGTTTACACTCAAGAGTCTTTCCACGGAGTCCTTTTCTTAATAACTTCTCCCTGCATACACAGATCCCAGAATAAGACTGTTCTTCACTTAAATGTGGGGCCTGTGGAATAAAAGTGGCAAATTTCAAGTCTTCTCCCAGAGCCAAGTGCTTGTGAGAGTAGCCAAATAATAAAGCTTTTCTTTCAGAGCTCTTCAGAAATGGCAGTTAGGATTAGAAACAAAGTTGAGAATGAAAATGTTGCTGAGGAACCTTATCAGAGTGGGTTATAATGCCCTGCTGGGCCAAAGTCCCCTGGGATCTTGTCAGGTATCTCCGGTGCCCAGCAGCGCATAGCTGGTGCTTCCCAAGTGCTTCCAAAGCACACGAGTTGAAACAATATACAACTGGCCAGCTTTCCAGTATTTTCCTACTGATGGTGCCGTACCAAGTAGGTCTACCTATTGTGGCAAAGGCCTTACCTCTCAGGAAAATATTGCAACGTGTATATTCCTTTTTTTTTAAAAAAAAGACTTTATTCATTTTAAGAATTTTAATTTATTTTATTTTTTACAGGGACAGAGAGAGAGTCAGAGAGAGCGATAGATAGGGACAGACAGTCAGGAACGGAGAGAGGTGAGAAGCATCAATCATTAGTTTTTCGTTGCCATTGCGACACCATAGTTGTTCATTGATTGCTTTCTCACATGTGCCTTGACCGCGGGCCTTCAGCAGACCGAGCAACCCCTTGCTGGAGCCAGCGACCTTGGGTCCAAGCTGATGAGCTTTTGCTCAAGCCAGATGGGCCTGTGCTCAAGCTGGCGAGCTCGGGGTCTCGAACCTGAGTCTTCCGCATCCCAGTCCTACGCTCTATACACTGCGCCACCGCCTTGTCAGGCAAGACTTTATTCATTTTAGAGATGAGAGAGAGAGAAGGAGAGAGGAGCAGGAAGCATCAACACCCATATGTGCCTTGACCAGGCAAGCCCAGGGTTTCAAACTGGTGACCTCAGCTTTCCAGGCCTACTCTTTCTCCACTCAGGTGCAACGTGTATATTCCTAGTGTGGAAGAAAAACTCGTTTTCTTCTTGTGGTTAGACATTCCCCCGCCCTTTTCCTTTTTTATTTCATTTTTTCACTTTCCTCTGCTAATGCTCTGAGCGTATCTCTGCCCTAACCAACTGAGCCTTCCAGCCAGGGCGCATAAGCTTATCTTTGGTTATATCTGTCTTCACTTCTGTTCCACTGTCTGATGAAGGGGTGACCTTTCTCCTGCCCAAAAGTAGTCTGCCCAGAATCCAATCACTTTTCTTTCTGCTCCTGGCCCTTACCCCCATCATTTATTGCTAGCTTTCTTCCTCTCTTAGTTTTTTTGGGTTTCCTCTTTAAATATGTCTACATTTCTCTTATTTTAGTGACCTGGATTCTTTTTAGCTACTGTCTTCTATCTCCTGTTCACAGTCAAGTTTCTTGCAAGAATAATTTGTCTTTAGAGTCTGGCAGATCCCCACTTTTCATTCACTTTCCAAACTATGTTGTCTACCTAAACTGGTTAGGCAAAGAGCATACCCACATTTCCCTAAAACTTGGCCCCCTGGGCATTTTGCATTTATTATTGTATTCTCTATGGGTCATTTGATAGGTGGGTAATTTCTTCTTGAAACTCATAACACTCAGTTTTTCCACCTCTGAGCATTTCTCCTTTCACTGTTTCCTGTTTGCCTGTTAGATCATGTCTTCCCAAGGGGTCTCCCAGCCCTGCCTCTCTCCTGACCTAGACTGTCTACCAGACTTCTGCCCACACTGGGTTTACATGCTTGTAGAAGGCTGAGGATTCCCAAAGCTTCACCTTTAACTAAGACCTTGTATGCTATGTATATATCAGAATGTCCCATAGGTACAAAACTCAATCATCCTCTAAACCTACCCCCTCCTTCTCACACAGACACATGCCTGAGGGCTTTATCCTATGGTTAATGATTCCACTGTCTATCCTGTTATGTACATCAGAGACCCTGGGATTCATCCAAGACTGTTTCTCTTGTCCCCTACCTCTTCAGTTAATTGACACAGACTGCTAATTCTGACAGAGACCTTGGGGCAAATCCAGAAAGCCAAATGGTAATTGGGAAACCTCTAGGTTTGCTTTTTGCGGTTGTGTTCCCAGAGACATTGTAGTTAAAGTATTGTTATTATGCTAATAGCAACAGCTGGTGCTTTATAGCCAGAGAATGTCGAGATGAGAAAAATGAAGTACAGAATGGTTATGACTTGTTAGAGGTAAGAAACATAGCACATAAGTAGTAAAATGGGACTTGGGCCCTATGCTTTACCTAGATCCTATGTTCTTTTTATTATTACACACTGTCTTAGATGCTTCTATCAACAGATGACTTGAAGAATTACAGAATCCCTTCTTCAGAGGACTACCAGTTCACTGTTGTCTCATTCTCTTGCCAACAAAGAACTCATTTAATTAACTACTCTTTACTTCATTATTCCATGTAAACTGTTAATTGCAAGTAAGGCAGTTTCCTGTCTTCTGGAAACTTAAGAGACTTCAGGCAAATAATAGAAATGTTTTTGATATGTAGGCAATGGAACAAATGTATGCTTAGTTAAGATTTAACTATTATATGTGATTCACTCATTCAGTAGTCCTTGTTGAGCCACCTGTCTGCTGGGTACTATATGACTGTTATGATCCCTGTTCTCATGGAGTCACAGGCAGGTGGAGGTGGGGGATAGGAGCCAATTGAATCAGCCTACAAAAGTGAAAGAATGATATCACAGGTATATTGGAGGCAGTGTTGGGGAGCTACAAAACCCTAAAATAGTTAGAGGCCTAAGGTTATAGCTGTGCGAACCAGGAAGTTACTCCCTCCTACTGGGCCTCTTTCTTTTCCTCTAAAGAATGACCAAGGTTGATGCTGTTGGGTTCTTAGTTCCTTCCAGCTTATCACATCTTTGAACTATGATTTAACAAAGGCACTTTCAATAAGTCAGGAGGCAGAGCTGATTATTGAATAATAACACTAAATGTTCCATTTATTATCTCTGTAAACAGAGAGTTGGAGCTCAAAATGTCCATACTGACTGCCTTGGTCTGCTGAGGAAAGCACTCTTACTTTATCACAGCAGTGCTTGGCATTTTAGTGGACTGTTTTGCTATTTTTAGGTTATTCCAACATTTGGGAGATTAGCTCCTCTTTGTTTTGTGATCTTAAAAATCATCAGCTCCCTTGTCCCTATTACCTGTATTTGGTATGTAAAAATGGAAATAATAATGCCTGACCATGTGATGGCACAGTCGTTAGAGTGTCCGTCTAGGACGCTGAGGACCTAGGTTTGAAACCCGAGATCGCCGGTTTGAGCGTGGGGTCACAGACATGACCCTTTTGTCACTAGCTTGAAGCTCAAGGTCACTGGCTTGAAGCCCAAGGTTTCTTGCTTGAGCAAGGTGTCACAGGCTTGACTGGAGCCACCCCCACCCCCACCCCCCATCAGGGCACATAGGAGAAAGCAATCAAGGAACAACTAAGGTGCCGCAACTATGAGTTGATGCTTCTCATCTCTCTCCCTTCTTGTCTGTCTGTACCTGTCTCTCTCTGTCTCTTTCTCGCTCACTTAAAAATATAAAATAAATAATAATCCAAAAATTTTAAATGAACTCACAAAGGCACTGACTCAGCAAGGAAGCTGAATTTAATGTGTTGAGCATCTGCTATATGTGCGACACTGCTAGGTAAGGTACAAACGTGAATAAGAGGCGGTCGCTGCTCTTAAGGAATAGATAGTTTAGTGGTAGAAAGCGAAGGGTGAGAGAATCTGTGCAACCACTGCTGTTGGTGCTTTGGTGGCAGTTTATGTAGGATTGCAGGTACAAATGGAAGAGCAGTGCTAGCTGGTGGAGGAAAACCAGGGGGACAGCAAGGTGTAGGGAGAAGAGCACTGGGCTAGTCAGAAGACCTGGGCTTTCTAAATTTTGGTTTTCTACATACTAGGTGTGTGACCTTGGCTTTTTCTTTTAGCCTGGGTTGCCTCATCTATATACAGGAAATAATAACATCTCTTCACATCGTCATTGTGAGGGTAGAGTTATGTAGTATGTGTGTACACGATAAAGTTCTGTCTCTCTGCGCTCTAGGGGCAATGTTCTTGAATAAAGTGGTGTTAGGCCACTTGTAATTGCTATGGCGAAAGATTTTATTTGAAGTTAGATCTCAGATTAAACCTAAACAGGGTCTGCAACCTTTTAAAGATAATGTGCCAACTTGGCAGCCCATGCTCTCCTAGCAGATCAGGTGTCTATACTCACCTCTTATGTGCAAAGGCAACTGTGGCAGTGGAGGAGACGGCACGAAATACGGGGTGCAGCACCTTCTCACCTTGGCTTTGGAAGCAGGGGTGATTTGAGTATCCCAGCTCAGCTGTGCCCTTAGGAATGGGAACGCAGTAAGGGTGTGTCTTATTTCTGACCCTTTTTTCTCCTTTCTTCCCTTTAACCAGATTTTATCATGTGGGCAACCTGCTGCAACTGGTTCTGCCTGGATGGACAGCCTGAGGAGGCCTCACCACCCCAGGGAGCCAGGGCGCAGGCCTATTCCAACCCTGGGTACAGCTCCTTTCCTTCACCAACAGGCTTGGAACCAAGCTGCAAGGCCTGTGGGGCCCACTTTGCAAACATGGCCAGGACGGTGAGTGTGGACTTGTTGGCCTGCTACAACCTCAGGCCCTTGAGCCAGCTCACTGACCTTTCTGTCATGTCTTCTGCCTTGCCTTTGCTTATGCAATGCCTGTACCCCAGACCCATTTCTTTCACAAAAGAAATAAAGGAAAAATTAATGAAGCCAAATTAAAGCATCTCAGCATAGATTTGGGGCCAGCTAGACCTGAATGTAGATCTCAGCTTTGCCACTTAGTAGCTGTATGACTTAACCTTTCTTGAGATTCATTTTTTCTATTTATAAAATGGGGATGTGATAGTTGAACCCATCTCACAGTGTTGTGAGAATAAAATGAGGAAGCTACAAAAAGGGTGCCCAGTACAATACCTGGAAGGTAGCAGGCATTCCATTTTACTTCTTTATTAGCTGCCATTGTGAAGAAACTGGCTGCAGATTGTTTTTTCTTTTTTATTTTTTTTACAGGGACAGAGAGAGAGAGTCAGAGAGAGGGATAGATAGGGACAGACAGTCAGGAACGGAGAGAGGTGAGAAGCATCAATCATTAGTTTTTCCTTGCCGTTGCAACACCTTAGTTGTTCATTGATTGCTCTCTCACATGTGCCTTGACCGTGGGCCTTCAGTAGACCGAGCAACCCCTTGCTGGAGCCAGTGACCTTGGGTCCAAGCTGGCGAGCTTTTGCTCAAGCCAGATGGGCCCGTGCTCAAGCTGGCTACCTCAGGGTCTCAAACTTGGGTCTTCCGCATCCCAGTCTGACGCTCTATCCACTGTGCCACCCCCTGGTCAGGCAAAACTGACTGCAGATTAACTTGTTCATTATCAAAAGCAATGTCAAGGATGTCTCAGATACATCAAGACCCTAACAACACAGACTGGAGCTTGGGTACTACAGCCATTTCATTTGAAATGCACAGTGGCCATTTTTCCAGATTAATGAGCAGGAAGGAAACTTACTGGTTGGGTACTGTGTGGGTGTGGCCCTCCCTTTGTCAGCTCCCAGAGAGCGTGTTCTCTGGTCAAGCACCGCTAGGGCCTCTGGTGAACCCTGACCTGGAGAAATAACTCCTGTAGTCTTCATTCTTCTGTAAAACGAGGGGTTTGCTTCCCAGAATGTGGTATTAAGATGATGATAATGGGAAATTTAAGAAGAAAAAAATCCTTTTAAAACCATCTACTATATGCCAGGAACTGTTTTAAGCAATTTAGGTTTTTTCATTTCATCCTCACAATAACTCTTATGATGTAGGTTTTAGGGTCTCTAAACTCCTATTTTATGAGAAACCGAGGTCTGGAGTTTATTGGTTAAAAGAGAACTGCATGTGTTCTGTTCCTGACAAGTAGCATAAGAAACATTAAAATACTCATTCTTAGCCCTGGCCAGTGACTCAGTAGATAGAGCATTGGTCCAGCATATGAATGTCTCAGATTTTATTCCCAGTCAGGGCACACAAGAGAACCCACCATCTATTTCTCTCCCCTTCCCCCTCCCCTTCTCTCCCTCTTCTCCTCCCACAGCCAGTGGCTTTACTGGTTCAAATGTGGTCCTGGGTGCTGAGGATAGCTCAGTTGGTCCGAGTACACCAGCCTCAGGCACTAAAAATAGCTCGCTTCTCTAAGCATCAGCCCCAGATGGGGTTGCCGGGTGGATCCTGGTTGGGACACATGCGGGAGTCTACGTCACTATTTCTCCTCCTCTCACCTAAAAATATACTCATTATTTTCCTTCTCCTTAGGTGGCACCTCAGGATCTCATAGTTATTAAATGGCAGAGTCAGGATTCAAACCCAGGTGTTTGACTCTGAAGCTGTCTCCCTTGAGACATTCAACATATCAGAATTTCTGCAGCTTGAAGTGTTGACCCACCTACTCATTTTTTTTTTTTTTAATAGGGACAGAGAAAGTCAGAGAGAGGGATAGATAGGGACAGACAGACAGGAACGGAGAGAGGCGAGAAGCATCAATCATTAGTTTTTTGTTGCTGTTGTGACACCTTAGTTGTTCATTGATTGCTTTCTCACACGTGCCTTGACCGCGAGCCTTCAGCAGACCGAGCAACCCCTTGCTGGAGCCAGCGACCTTGGGTCCAAGCTGGCGAGATTTTGCTCAAGCCAGATGGGCCCATGCTCAAGCTGGCGAGCTTGGGGTCTCGAATCTGGGTCTTCCACATCCCAGTCTGACGCTTTATCCACTGCACCACCTCCTGGTCAGGCACCACCTACTCATTTTATCTGTAAAATGATGGAGGATTGGCATTTTACCTTGTAGGTTGCTATAGTGCAGCAAAGGTAGGCACATGGCAGAGCTTTGTGATTTGCCTTGCTACCCCAGGCACTGTGAGGACTCAACCAGAGAGGCTGCTGCAGGTGTACAGGGAGCTGTCGCTTGGTAGGCAGGTGCCCCTCCTGTTAGATTGAAAGGTTGAGTTAATGGAGTGAGGCTAAAGTGGGGAATAGAAGGAACTTGGTGCCAGTGCTTTCAGTCTTCTCAGTGATGATGATGGTGGGGTAGAGTTAGGACCTGAGATGAGATGGAAGGAGGGCAATTGGGTACTTGTCACATGCCTGGCACTGAGTTTGGCATTTCAGATGCCTTACCTTCATTGAATCCTTACAGCAACCACAACAACCTGTGAAATCTGTACTATTATTTGTTCTCATTTTATAGATGAAGAAATTGTTCTCTTTATCTAAGGTAGTAGTTTCAAGGACTCCTTAGGTATGTCGAGTATGTGGAATAGCCAAAGATCTTGCTGTTTTCATAGCTACACTGTGAAAAATGTTAGGAATAACTGCTGGTAGAAGTGGCAAAGTAATTGTCAAGAAGGAATAGGGAAAGCCCTTGTTTAAATGAGCAGCGTGGCCTGACTTGTGGTGGCGCAGTGGATGGAGTGTCGACCAGAGCACTAAGGTTACCGGTTTGAAAGCCAGGGTTGCTGGCTCGATCCCGGGGTCACCAGCTCGATCCTCAGGTCACTGGCTCAAACCTAAGGTTGCAGGTTCAATACCTGGTCAAGGTGCATATATAAGCACAACTAAATGGAGCAGTGAATTGTTGCTTCTCTCTATTTCCTCTCTCTTCAAATAGATAGATAGATAGATAAGCAAATAAATGAGCAGCATGAATTTGCAATAGGCTTATTTGAACCTTTTTATTTAACTTGGTGGTGTATAACTTTTTATTATTATTCAATTTAAAAAATTCTTCCAGTCATGTAAGTATATAAGTCACAGAGTCAGACTGTTGGACAAAGTTTATCACAAACAATAGAACCCACCCCCTTTCCATTTTGCTCTTCTCAGAGGCAAGTATTTTCAGTTCTTTTGGCTGATTCTTTTGGTAGTTACCTCTACATTACTCACACACACACACTCTCTTTCTTATAGTTGACACTCTCCATCCCCGTTCATGCACACAGTCATAACTCTGTCGCTTTTGACTCCCGAAAAACTTAACTGCAGTTTCTCAGTATCTGCAGGGGATTGTGACCCCCTTTTTAAGAAAATGTCAGTTATACTCTATGGAGTGGAAATGGAGAAAGAACAAAGAGGACAGTGATGGTGATCCAGGCTCAGGGACCAGCATATCAAGCATGTTGGAAACTTGGGAAAACCAGGGGATCTGGTGAGTTCTTGACATTTCTCAGCCAGAGGAGAAAAATATGAATGAGTGAGGAAATCTCCCCCAGAGAAAGGAGAATGATGGTTAGGTGAGGAAGGCAAGATGCTTTTTTTTCTTAATAGTGGTGATCACCACCTGATGTAAATGTGTTTGTGAATTACCTGTCTTCTCAGACAGTACATAGGAACAGAGATTTTGTCAATTGTGTTAAGAGCTTTTTATGTCCAGTGTTTAGAACAGTGACTGACTGATAGTAGGTAGGCAATACAATTTGTTAAATAACTGAATGAATGGACAATTGAGTTGAGAACAATGCAAAAAATAGGAAGTAGACCAGAGAGTGTCTATTTTCATTACTTTGTGGCTGACAGCTCCATGCTGAAGATTTATGCTGAGGGCCCGATCCTGTACAGGCAGCCAGCTAGCAGCTAGAGCAGTGGTTCTTAACCTGGGTTCTATCGAACCCTAGGGGTTCGATGAGTCTGTCTCAGGGGTTCAGAGAAGCCTCTGCCGCGGAGGCCAGAATAAAGTAATACCGTAATTTGTTGTGAGTTCATGCACTTTGTTGGTTTTGTTCTTTGAGCAAGGTGATGTTCATGCACGGCTCATTTTGTGCACAGTAAAAAAACATATACCTATGTCTTGAATTTGGAAAAAAAAATCATATTTTATTTATCACTAAAGAAGGGTTCAGTGAATGCGCATATGAAACTGGTGGGTTCAGTACCTCAAAAAAGGTTAAGAACCACTGAGCTAGAGGCCCTAGCTGTGTGGAGACAGAGCTGAGGAAGATTTGGGCCTTCCCTGTAAGGTGCTGACTGTCTGGCTAAGGAGGCCTACATTTGCAAAGAACTGCTAACAGTCAGCTGAGTATGTGTAAGTACTAGGAATCAGGCATTGTTGATAAATTAATCATTCTAGCTGATAATTCTCTGAAGGTTTATTGCATTGCACATCAGTGGCTGAAGTGAAGCCACCAGATGTGGGGCAAGTAAGGTATATTCAGGGATTGTGAGTGGCCTCTCTTGCCAGAGTGCAGGCTACTTGGGAAGTTAGGATGGGACACAGTTGGGATAAGGTAGTGAAGGGCCATGACTGCCATAGTAAGGAACCATCAGAAAGATTTTATCAAGGGCACTACCTTATCCGTCCTGTTTCAGGTAGTCAGTGTGGCTTTATTAGTGGTAGGAGTAGCATTTGAGAAGCTTTTATGCACTTGACAGCTGGTGAGAAGTTGTCAGAGCCTGGTCTAGGGTGTTGGCTGAGACTGAGCGAGACAGCTACCCTTTAGGGAGCAGCTCTTTGTGCCATACTCTATGAAGTAGTAGTTGTTAACCCATTTTACAGGTGATAGACATGAGACTCAGACACTAAGTTAGTTGCTACTGGGATAGAGTGCACATTGCATATGAAGACAGATGAAATGTAGAGGGAAGTCTATATGAAAATGACAGGATATTGGCCTGGGTGCCCTGGAGCATGGCAAATAATTAAAGTAAGGAATTTCCCCGTATTTATTTAAAAATAAATTGTTGGATATCTACTATGTATCAGGCATTGCAAGAAGGGGGCAAATACATAGCCATACCAAGAGATAAGGTGAAAGCTTCTGTAGCAAGAAGAGCTTTTGTGCAGGAAGCCAAGTTCCAGTTTGGCTGGTAAAAGATGGTGATTGCTAACAGTATTTCTTGCTTCAAAAGTAAGAAATAATTTTGTATAATTCATAATGAATTTTGTGAATATTAAGATTGTTTTTTATTAGAAATTTTCATTTGTAATTTCATGCTTAAGCAGATCAGCATTCTTATCAGAAGGGTTTGGTATTTAACAGCCACAGGCTTTTAAAATGTCTTTTATAGAAGTGGTTGAATTGAGTGATTATGATTTTCTTCTCTTCATTTTTTCTTTTCTTCATTGTGGTCAGTGTTCTCTGAATGCTCATTTGGTACAAAGCACAGATAACAGGAAGCACTTTACAGAGAGGACATAAGTAGGATACATCTCCTGCCTGCCCAGTTTCCAGTGTTGCAGAGAAGTGGAAGGCTGTTTTTTGCCACAAGGCAAATATCCCAGCTGTATTGGTAACACCTACCTGCGGTTTAAGAAGTCCTGACAATTTTGTAGTGAGTTTGGCACTCAGCCTCTTCAGTTGAACCAGTTTGAGGAGGAGGAGAGGAGTGAGGAGTTTGTGTTTGGAAACATGGAGGAGGTATTCAGATCTCAGAGTGGAGGAGGGGGTTCCTAGGTAATGGCAAGAGTTCAGAGAGGAGGCAAAGGGGAAAGAATAAAAAATGGTTGTGTCACCTATTTGTGAGTATGCCACCTTATGCTAAGGTTCAGTGTACATTATCTCATGTGATACTTCCAGTAGTCCTTAGACTGGCTGACTGACCTCCTGCATTTACAGGTGAGGAATCTGATGCTCTGGGATATTATCTGTTTTGCATAAATTCCCTTAGCTAGGAAGTGGCCAGTCAGGACTTAATCTTAATTGTGTCATTCCTCTGGCTTCCCTTTTTCCTCTCAATGGGCTGCAGGAAGGAATGCCAATAGGAGGGATGGTGAAGAGGGAGGAGTTAGGGACTGTAGGGTTAGAAAATGGGCCTCTCCTGTGCCAGGGAATATGGGTGTGGTGGTGGTGGGAATAAGTGAAGGGAAGATTAGGAAAAGATTAGGAAAGAGTAACCCGTCTGGCATCCCTGAAGGGCCATGCCTGCCTGAGGTGTCACTGCCAGCTTTTTGATGCTGGATGTCTGTGTGCTCTCTTGGCATTTATGCAGGCGTGCTGGCTTCTCTAATTCATCTTTCATGCTACCTTGTTACTCAGTTGGTTTGCACTATTTGATAGAATTTATCCACGCATGATTCCTTTGCTCATTCTGTCCATATTTGTTGATGGCCGTTTTTCCTTTCCCTTTGTTCTCTCCTGCCTCTGCAAACTGGGATTTTAACCTTGAGCACTGTCTTTTTCCTCTAGGGTGTGTTTCAGATGCAGGCTGACTTCAGAGTCCCTGTTGGGGGGGGGTGCAGTGGGCATGGAAGCTGGGTTATCTTTGTATTCTGATCTTGCACCCAATAAACCATATACATTTGAAGAAAGAACAGAGTTTTTCATATCTGGCTGATGGAGCAACTCAAGGCTTTCTAATTGTGTCAAGCTAGGTCTTGTAAAACTGCATTGACTTAAGTAATGTTCCATGTCAGGACCTATAGCGTTATCCCATTGAAGCTTCTTAATTTCACAATCAGTCATTCTAAACCTATTTTATTTTCTAATAGGAAAGCTTTAGATATGAATGAATCCCCCAGCCCCAAAATATCCATTTTCCACCTGAGTGGCTATTGGTTTCAGAAGTGTTATGATGCTAGTGCTGTTGTGAGTCCTTTGAAGTCAGTCTCCGAACATTTTATTGTCTGGTTATAACTGTGTAGAGAATAAGGGAGCTTGATGTGTGTCCTTTCTCAATGCCTTGTAAATATTAATAGTCAAAATTGGGTGGTGCCCCAACCAGATAGCTCTGTTGGTTAGAGTATCTGCCCAAAGTACAGCGGTTGCTGGTTTGATCCCTGGTGAGGGCACTTGCAGGAACGGATTGATGTTCCTGTCTCCCTCACTCCCCCTCCCCCCTTTCTCTTTCCCTTCCTTTCTTGCTAAAAATAAATAATAAATTTCAAAACAAAACAAAACTGGGTGGTAAACATTATCCCCTTTTCCCTTTACTGCATGAATGACACTTAGACAAAACTAAATATAACTATCTTAGCTATGCAGACTTGTACTTCAGCCACACACAAGTGTCTGTGATTTCTGACTGCAAGAATCTAAGTCTCTTGGGCATTCTTATTGGCTTGAGTAGCTTTCTATACTTAGAAAAAAGGGAGCAGAAATGTTTTAATACTTAAATCGCCATAAGACGAAAAGTTTTTAATTTCTTTAAATGATTAGTGAGTGTGCCCTCTAGGATCACCCCAGTGTGCCCAGGAATTACCTCTCCAGTGGGAGTGTGACCTGCTCTTGGCTGCAGCCGAGCTCAGTCAGATGTCTCTGTGCTTGCTTAGCCTGTGGGCAGGAGGCTGAGGATTTGCTTCCTATGAGCTGAGCAAGCCATTATGTGTTGTATTGTCTGTGATTGTGGGGATCACTGCTGCCAGGCGGTACCAGCTTGCCAACCACACTCAGTTGTTTCCCTTCTGAGACATTCTGTACTTTTACAAACGAGAGTTCCCCAGATCATGTCCAGGGGGCCCTCCTATAGCTGTCTAAATATTAGTCTTGGATGTGCTCTTTTTTTTAAAAATGTTGTATCTTTTTTTTTTTTAATTTCTTTTTATTTTATTCATTTTAGAGAGGAGACACAGAATGAGAGAGAGAGAAAGGGGGGAGGAGCTGGAAGCATCAACTCCCATATGTGCCTTGACCAGACCAGTGCAGGGTTTTGAACTGGCGACCTCAGTGTTCCCAGGTTGACGCTTTATCCATTGCGCCACCACAGGTCAGGCTTGTATGTGCTCTTCTGAACCAGTGAATTCCCAGTACTCTGAGTGGGTCTTCCTGGGTTTGGGGAGCCTGGGTTCCAGCCTCTGGATGGAGCAGTGAGTTGGGAATTTGAAGATGGAGAGCCAGGTCCTTGACTCAGTACTGCTGTTGGCTTGAATGGGACTGCATTAGACAACTTGGCCTGGTGGAAAAAGCATGATTGTGGGCATTAAACTCAGACCCAGAGTATGAATCTTACCTCTGCTGTTTACTGTCTGCCCTTGAATATGATACTTTATAACTCTAGGCCTCAGTTGCTTTGTCTGTGAGACAGAGAGGTACATGAATACCTACTTTGTGGGGTTGCTTTGAAAACTAAATGACAAGCTAGGTATAGCTAGCAATAAATTTAGTTAATAATAGTAAAAACAACTACCACCACAACCTTTATACATTTGCTTTATCTCAGCAATAAAGTACAAAGACTCATAGTTCAGGATTTGAATCCTGTCTCTAATCATTAGCTCATATTTCCTAGCAATAATGCAACAGTTACACTTACTGTGGAGTCCTTTGTCAGACATGCTAAATGCGTTATCTCTTAACTTTACAACAATCCTATGAGGTAGATATTATTATCACCCTCATTTTACAGATGAGGAAACTGAGGGCCAGACAGGCTAAGTTACAAACCCAAGGTGATACCACAAGAAATGGAATAGGGAGACAATTAAAATGTAGGGATTTTTAATTCTAAACCTGATAGTTTGAATTAATAGCCTCCATTTCTCTATCAGTGAAATAAATAAGGCCTCATATGGGATAATACATGTAGTGTCCTATACATGGATACACAGATATATACAGGATCTGCCACCTCTGAGTGGCTTTTGACCTAAAATCTGCAAGGTAGTTTGCATCATGAGGTATAGGACATAGCTTAGGTAAAGAGGGATTGGTGGTCATGCTAAGCTGGGCAGCCCCAAGCTCCCGCCCCACTCTGTCTTGTTCTCACAACCTGGTTTCCTCTGTTTCTTGCTCTAAGCAGCAGACCTGCCTGGACTGTAAGAAAAATTTCTGTGTGACCTGTTCGAGCCAAGTGGGGAGTGGGCCCCGCCTCTGCCTTCTCTGCCAACGATTCCGAGCAACAGCCTTTCAGCGGGAGGAGCTCATGAAGATGAAAGTGAAGGACCTGAGAGACTATCTCAGCCTCCATGACATCTCTACCGAAATGTGCCGGGAAAAAGAGGAGCTGGTGCTCTTGGTGCTTGGCCAGCAGCCTGTGATCTCCCAGGAGGGCAGGACTCGTGCCCCTGCCTTTTCCCCGGACTTCCCTGAGCAGCAGGCCTTCCTGGGCCAGCCTCACACCAGCACAGTGCCTCCTACCTCACCCAGCCTCCCTTCTTCATCCACACAAACCTCTGCTGTTCCCCCAGTCCAGGCTCAGGAAAATCAGCAGGTAAGGCTTGTTTGTAGGCTCTGCCAGCTCAAGGGCTCATTTCCCCTCCTGCCTGTGTCATGGGTGTGCGCTGTGAGCTTAAGGGTCTTGATTATGTGAAACCTTTCTGCCTACTGATGCACTGAGGTTTTGGCTTTTTTCAGAGATGATAACGCACGGTATCAGGTTTTCTGTTTGATATATACATATCCCAGTTATACATTTAAAAAAGACTTATTGTCCCATAACTATTTCAAGAAAACTCAGTTAACTGTCCAAATTTCCCACCCACTCACTTAGCTTGTTGTGGTCTTTCTTAGCTGGATAGAGAGTCAGTTCCTTAGTAACCATCCCAACGCACGTAGGGAAAGAGAACCACGTAGAGGGAAGGGAGATCGGGAAACACAGTGACCAAGACAAAGACTCTGCTTCTCTCGCCAGCCACCGTTTGGGCTGGGGGTGGTTGGCATAGTATTGAACAGAAGCTGCCCTACCATCATCCCAGTGGGGCCTGGAAGTGTGCACACTGAATTATGAGCCAGGCATGGGAAGTACAGAAAGGAGTCATACATTACCTCTGCCCTCAGAAAGCCTCTCCAAGAGGAGAGACAGACACACAGACCAACTGTTGGATAAGAGTGAGGCCGGTGGCTTACCCACTGTGGAAGGAGTGATGGTGACCTGTAGGTGCACTTACGTGCCTTAGTTGGAGGAGTAGGGCCTAGAAGATCCCCTGGTTTTCACATCCAGGTTGCCACTGACTCTTTGGTCACCCCGGGTGAATTTTGAGCCTTCAGCAGTGAAATGAGGTTAGTAATCTCAGGCCGCTCTTGCTCCTGCCAGAATGTTGGGAGGACTGACTAGTGTGATGTCATGTTCAGAGAGCTTTGAGCTACATAGAGCTGGCACAGGACTCCTGCGGTCAGTTTCCACACGGGGTGTCGGGGGCTGCTGCCTCTTGTTGATGGCACCTCCTTTGCCAGGACTTGCCCCCTGATTCAGCTGATGGGCATTGAGGCGTAAAGGCCAGTGTGAAAGCGTGCTTCACCTGCAGTAAACTCATTTACTCCCTTGCTGGCTTGAGCATGCTTTCTCCCCAGCTGGAGTTTAACTCTCTCCTACGCCCTGACTCTGTCTGCTGGGCAGGTTTTACCTCCTGCTATGACTTTCTCCCTTTGTTTAGTGGGGCACTCCTCTCTGTTTATGGGGAGCTAGGAGAGTAACCTGAGGAAACTGGTTTTTTCCTCAAGAATCTTCTGGTGGGTTTTCCAATGAAAGGAGTAGGTTTTAAGCTTTCTGTCGTTAACCAGAAATTTTCAGACTGCACCCTACAGTATGTACCAGATCTGATTGGGTACTTGTCTGATCTCTGATGTTTTCAGAGGGCCTTCACGTTAGCTCACATCCCGTTGTGGTGAGATCTACGTTGCAAGCCAGAAAAACAGATGGGGGAAGTTCAGTAACTTGTACAAGGCCGACAGTTCCATAAGTGAGCTGTAGCTGCACCTGGAATACAAATGTTCTCATAGTGCTTGCTCCACCAGCGTTCTTTCCTTTCCCAGTAATGCCCTGGCAGTAGTTGCTAGGGAAGGAAGTGTGTGGAATAAGCAAAACTGGACAAATACTAGGTCATAGGTTTTGATTTAGCCAGTAGGCAAAAGACAACATGCTTGCAGCATGAGACCAGTCTCATTCTGAAGAAAAGGGGATACAAAAGTTGTCTACTTAGGGACAGGTTATGCTCGGGAGAATTTTTTTGTAACTCCAAGGTGACACCAGGAGGCCTATTCATACCACATATGCATAAAGCTAAGAGAAAATTAGAGGTATTGATAAGGACATTAGACCTGTTATACTATACAGGTAATCTTATTCTCACTTAGCATTTTTGGTGGTGGTGGCAATTTCTACTTTTAATTCCCACTGTAGTTGCTTACCTCTTCTTTGCTCCATATTTGTGTGTTACTCGGGGCTGAGTGGCTGGGACCAGCGGGGGACTGGTTTCCTAGGTTGTCCCTTTACTGGTGCTCTAAGACACTACTGGAAGAGGTCTGTGAGCTCAGACATCCCTTTGCTGTTGGCTCACAGAAGACCCTTTGCCTCGAGGAAACTGAGTGAAAAAGATCTGTTGTAGTTAACGGATTTGTGTTATAAATGATGATAGGATTAGGAGGCTCAGAGTTCTGAGTACTCTTTGGTAAAACCTGAAAGAGTACTGCCTGACTAGGCAGTGGCGCAGTGGATAGAGCGTCGGACTGGGATGCGGAATACCCTGGTTCGAGACCCCAAGCTCGCCAGCTTGAGCGCTGGCCCATCTGGCTTGAGCAAAAGCTCGTCAGCTTGGACCCAAGGTCGCTGGCTCCAGCAAGGGGTTGCTCGGTCTGCTGAAGGCCCGTGGTCAAGGCACATATGAGAAAGCAATCAATGAACAACTAAGGTGTTACAACGGCAACGAAAAACTAATGATTGATGCTTCTCACCTCTCTCCATTCCTGTCTGTCTGTCCCTATCTATCCCTCTCTCTGACTCTCTCTCTGTCCCTTTAAAAAAAAGAAAAAAAACAAAAACAAAAACCTGAAAGAGTACTTAGGAGGAACCTTTTGAGAAGTTAGAATTCTAAGCAGAATGACACTTTTTAAGCATAGGCATTTATCTCATGTAGTCTTAGGCTAGTAGACTCCTAGATGCTTTAAATTTTTGACCAGGTTTCAAGACAGCTCATAGCAGCAGTAGCATGCCCTGCTGGTTGGATGGAGCACATTTCCAGAACGTGAGAGCAGTCACTGGCCAGAAGACAGAGAATAGGCTGGTGAGGGACTGGAAACTTTGTTTCAGCTGGGCCAATTGAGAAAGCCAGGGAGATTTAGTATGGAGGAAGGGAATACATGATGTAAACAGATTGAAAGAAAGTAGTAGACATTGGTCTGAGGGGTAGAACCAAGGATGGTGGGTGGATGATATAGGAAGGGCTGTTAGGGGTCACTGTCAAGAAAAAAATTCAGTGGCAGTTGGAGAACAGTCTACTGCAGTGGGCATGTACATGTGCATTTCATTTCACTCGGAGTGTTCAAACTGAGAGTGCATTGGTGGTGAGAGGGCTAATGCCATCCTGGTGGTGGGCAGCATTTATGCATTCTTGTTCTAGAGTTCAGATCTGTTTGTATTGTTTCTCTGTCTAACAAGTCAGTATCTGAGAGCTTTTATAACACTGTTGTGCAAGACTCCAGATTTCTAGGGGAGATGGGAGTCCATTTGGGACATGATATGAGTTCAGAAGAGGCCAATGCTACGCAAATCCCTGGGCATCTCTGTGGATGTGATGGCACCTTTCTCGTCCCACAGGCCAATGGCCGTGTGTCTCAGGACCAAGAAGAACCCGTCTGCCCGGAGAGCACAGCCAGAGCACTTGCTGAGGATGACACCCAGGTGGGCCTCTGCTCGGGTCTGTGTCTTTGCCCTTTCACTGGTGTTCCTGGGCTATTATTAGGAACCTCTCAGTGGACCCTGAAGTGGAGAGAGAAGAATCAGTCTGTGATGATAGTCCTGGAATTCTGTTGTCAGGGTGGAGTTTAGTGTTAGTGTTCCTTCGAAACTATCAGTGTGTTAGTGCGGAGCTGTGCGGTCACAATGGAGACGGGGGAGCCTCGTGGCCCATTAGTTTCCAGTCTCTTGATTTTCTGAGAGCTTCCAGGGTGCAGGCTCCTGGTGCTGCTGTGCAGATCTTGTTCTGCTTCTAGCACATAGTTGCCATTGTTGGGGAAGTTGGGGAGTCAGGAGGAAAGATGAGAGGGCATTCAGGCCTCAGCCATGCGGGGCCAGTCCAGAGGGCACAGCCATCAGGGCCATGCAGCTATGGTCAGAGTTGCCTACAGAGTACTTGCCAGGGAAGTCTGCCGCTTCTGTGGGGAAGCAGGACTTGGTCATGGTGAGAGAAAAAGGCCAGCACTGTGCTGGTGGTTTCTTGTGCTGCCAGAAAATACCAAAAATACTTAATTTTTGCAGGAACCCTAGTTTTAGAGCTGCTGTCTCTCCTCCACGGAGGGGCAGGCACGCTCAGAGGGGGTGCAGCTTGCCTCCGGTGTTAGTCTGTGTTAGGATTCAAAATTAGGGTCATCTGACTCAAATTGTTGCTCCTTATATACATTGCTTTGTTTGTGGCTGGTTGTGCCTAAATACAGAACTGTGTCAGGAAGAGACTGTTGTCTGTTTTGCAATGCAAAGCAGCATGCCAGGTACTCTTCCTGCCTCTATTCCTACCTCTGGAGGTCAGTCACCAAAAGTGTGGTGTGATGAGTGCTTTTGGGTCTTTGGGGAGAAAGCTCGGGGAGGGGAGGGCTGACTGAGCCCATCAGTCTCACCTTTGCCTTTTAGTCTGTTGACTCAGAGGACAGCTTCGTCCCGGGCCGGAGGGCTTCTCTGTCTGACTTAACCGACCTGGAAGACATCGAAGGTCTGACTGTGCGGCAGCTGAAAGAGATCCTGGCCCGTAACTTCGTCAACTACAAGGGCTGCTGTGAGAAGTGGGAGCTGATGGAGAGGGTGACGCGGCTGTACAAGGATCAGAAGGGCCTCCAGCACCTGGGTGAGGGGCACCTCCGCACCTGGGCGGCAGCTGCGCAGACTCTGGAGTGCTTGCTGTCTCTCTGAAGCATGACAGCATCTTCCAAGGAAGGATTCATCTTGCACATTGGCACCATCTAGTAATAGCTGTCATTTGCAGTTGAGTGCCAGGACTGGGTTAGGCATTGCATACCTTTATTTAATCCTCAGAGTGGCCTATGAAATAGGCATTATTCATCCCCCTCTATTAGAGAGCCCAGATTTGAATTTATTTCCTGCTCTAAAAGTTCATGGTCTTTCCCATTGTAGGTCATTCCCACCATACTCACTCTGCCTCCAACAATACTTAAACAGTTGGGAGATTAGGAGGCGAATCTTTGCACACATTGTGTGAGGAGAATATCTGTTCTGCCAGTACCTGTGCTTTTCCTTTTGATTTCCCAAAGCACTGTACATGGTATAATTTTCAGGTGGTGCCCACTAAAATATCTAGGTCTGTGGTCAAATGAGTTTGGGAAACAATACTTTATATTATGTCCCCCCGCTATTGATTCATGGTAGATAATATACCAGTAAAGGCAGGAGGTCCTGCAGAAGAGACATGTGTTTAGCTGTTTTATTATTTCTTTTTATTTATTTTAGAGAGGAGACACCGGGGGGGGGGGGGGGGCTAGTAGCATCAACTCCCATATGTGCCTTGACCAGACCAGTGCAAGGTTTTGAACTGGCGACCTCAGTGTTCCCAGGTCGACGCTTTATCTACTGCGCCACCACAGGTCAGGCTGTGTTTAGCTGTTTTGAACTCAGCATTTCCTGAAATGATTTTACTTGGAAACCTGCTTTTCTCCCCTCCCCAACTGATTTTGTTCTCGCAGATCAATATTTCGAATCCTTACATGCTAACAGTAGTTGAAGTTAGATTTCCAGCTCTCCTTTCCTAGTAGCTCAAATTCAATAGGGTTAGGAGACATCTGACCAGTCACCTGAGAGACTCACTCTTCCCTTTGGGATTGTCCCCAGGATCTCCCTACAGTTGTGAGGACATAGAGAATAGGAGATGGCTGTACCTGGGAACCTCATTCAGATGCCCTGGCTGACTGGAACAGACTGTTCCTTCTTTCTGGACTTTAATGTTCGCTTTAAAAGGATATTGTGCTTATGTACTATCCTTCCTACTTGGCAGTTTTGTATGCAAACCAGTGGGATTCCTTTTCTAATACTAGACCAGACACAGCAGCAGGAACTTTCTGTGAGTTCTCAGCATGTGGAGTGAGTGAGGAGGGAGGGTGTCTATCTGGGCTCTCGGCCATCCTGGTTCCCAGCAGGGAAACAGAGGTCAGAAGTCAGCGTGGTTGGAGACTTTGCTTGTACACATATTCAGACATCTTTTCTCTTTCCTTTTCAGTATGTGGTGCCGAAGACCAAAATGGTATGTAGTTGTTTGTGTTTGGGAGCAGACTATGCCTAACTCCTCTGTCCTTCCCCCTCCTTCAACCCCAATTTCTTTTCCCAGTCCAAGAATTCTGAGCACATCATTGTCCGGACTGAGGGTGTGGTGGGAATTCACTGAGAAGCAGGCTTCTCGGCATCTTAGAACTCTCCTCCCCTCCCTGTGAAGGGAGAGGAGGCACAGCACATCTGGGGGCGGATTGATTTGCCCATCTCTGGGTTGCTAGAGCTCAGAAGCCAGCATTTGTAAAATATTAACAAAGTATGTGGTGGCACATGTCACATTTGGTTCATTTTTCATACTCCTGGTACAAAGGCACTCCTTTCCCTAAATTCTGGTTTGTGTGCACCTTCAGGGAAATCACTTGGGTTGTTTAAGAACTTCTGGTACCAACCAGAAAGAAAGGGTGCTGACCTGAGAGAGCCTTGTTTGCCCCGGGCTGGGAGGCAGTGGCTGGAACTGCTCTGGGACAGGTAAGGAAAGATGCCACATATAGTGCTCTCTAGGCACGAGATGCATAGCCCACATCAGCTGCCACACACCCACCTGTGTCTTAGAGACCACTGCTGAGCCTTTGGGTACTCCCAGAAAGCACTGCAGGAATCTGATTGGATCTGGGCATCATTCTAAAATGCTATGCTGTCTCTACGTTTTTGAAAGCCTCAGGGCTATATTGTTGTGAGCTCTTCCCCAAGAGAGAACATTCTCAGAATAGAGTAGGAGCCTGCAAAGCTGCTTCTTTTTTTTTTTTTTTTTCTTTTTTAGGGAGTCAGAAAGAGGGATAGATAGGGACAGACAGACAGGACAGAGAGAGATGAGTGAGAAGCATCAATCATCAGTTTTTCGTTGCTACACCTTAGTTGTTCATTGATTGCTTTCTCATATGTGCCTTGACCCCGGGCCTTCAGCAGACCGAGCAACACCTTGCTGGAGCCAGCGACCTTGGGTCCAAGCTGGTGAGCTTGGCTCAAACCAGATGAACCTGCACTCAAGCTGGCGACCTTGGGGTCTCGAACCTGGGTCCTCTACATTCCAGTCTGGCGCTCTATCTACTGTGCCACCGCCTGGTCAGGCCTGCAAAGCATTTTAAAACTATCAAAATACTCCAAATTTGTTATTTAGTAAAATGGCCTTTTGCTCAGAATGGAACAGTTTTCTGGGTGATAAATTATTGAGTTGAGCTCTTCTCAGTTCCCCCAAACCATTTGCTGTTTTAGACCCACTCTCTCTTCTTGATAACACGATCATGCTATTCCACTTGATGTCCTTTCTTTTGATGATTCCCTGGGAGAATGCTGGCAGCGGCATTGATGAGTTTATTGTTATTTCTGACAAGTAATCAATAATGAAATTCTGTAAATTATTTCTGCTCATTTTAGGTATTTGTATAGTCGAGTCCTTTCCAAATCTTCTGTTAGGGCTAATAACTCTTCGAAGGGGTAAATAGGTTTCCTAACCTTTCAGAGCCAGCCCATCCCAAATGTTTCCTGACTTTTTGAGTAGTCCAGGAAACAGGAAGAGAAAGTGCAGAAGCAACAGGGTATAGGAGAATTCCCTTGGGGAACGGTAGAGGTGGCTGGTACTGTCTAGCTTCTTATTGATAGCTACCTGGTTCAGGCTATTATTTAAAACATGCTGGCTGGGTGGCTGTGATTTTGGATATGAACGTTTTTCTGTTTCTGCAGCTAAACTAGGATACTGGCCATGCCCATTGTATCTCACCACTCAAACAAGATGGTGAGCTGTTAAGAACTCTGCACACTAAGCATTTAATACTGTCTTGATAGTCCCTGCCCTCACGCCTCTCACCCAGAAGGCCCCTGCCTGGATTTGAATCCTAGCTTTTCTATTTAACAGCTGTGTGCCTTGCGCAAGTCACTTAATTCTTTGACCTCTGTTGCCTCATCTATAAAATAAGTAGTAAGAGTACGTACTTCGGCCCTGGCTGGTTTGCTCAGCGGTAGAGCGTCGGCCTGGCGTGTGGAAGTCCCAGGTTCAATTCCTGGTTAGGGCACACAGGAGAAGCACCCAGCTGCTTCTCCACCCTTCCCCCTCTCCTTCCTCTCTGTCTCTCTCTTCCCCTCCTGCAGCCAAGGCTCCATTGGAGCAAGGTTTACCTGGGCACTGGGGATGACTTCATGGCCTCCGCCTCAGGCTCTAGAATGGCTCCAATTGCAGCGAAGCAGTGCCCCAGAGGGGCCGAGCATCGCTTCCTGGTGGGCATGCTGGGTGGATCCCTGTCGGGCGCATGAGGGAGTCTGACTGCCTTCGGGCTTCTAACTTTGGAAAAAATACAAAAAAAAAAAAAAAAAAAAAAAGAGTACTTCATAGTTTTTGTGAGGATTCAATGAGTAAAATATGCAAAGCTTTCAGGTCCCTGCCTGGTTACCTGTAAGCATTCAGTAAATGTGAGCTGTCGTCATTGCCTTTACTTATTAAGACATTTAGAGAACACCTACCACGTGACTGGTGTAGGGATTCAATGATGAGTATCTGACCTCAGAGCACATAGCAGATGCTAAGTATGTAGTCGTAGAAATTCAATGAACTTGTTGAATTAAGGAACATAGTATAGTGGGGGAGATAAGTAGGCAGACTTAAAAATCCTAATCCAGTGAGGCAAGCAGTCATAGGGGTATGGCTGTAGTTATGTGGGGGAAGCAGAGAAGAGGGGGCCAGTCTCGGTGGGGCTCTTTTACCAGGAAGTTTCTGAAGAAGTCCACGGGAGTTGGTGGATAGCACAGGGAGGCTCCTTGATCTGTGGCTTTATTAAATTGGGGATATTTTTTACAAATAAGCCTTTCAATCAATCACTCACTACATTTCTGATTATATCTAAACTTTTCTGAACCATTTTTATCTTTTCAGCATGTTCCTCAGGATAATGAGTATCTAAGTGTCATTCACCCACTATATTACATTGTCAATCATCTGACAATTATTTCTTTTAAGCTGTGAGGACTTTGCTTTATTTAGTTCTCAATGTTCTGGGATGTATTTGATCTACATGTACTTTACTTGTCAAATATATAATCTGATCTGTAGAGGTGTGGATTAAAGAAGCAACTGGAATTGGTTAGTGGGGCAGTGTTTTCTTGGAGTTCTATTTGAGGGGAAGCGTGTGGATTTGGGGGTTTGTTTACAGTATGCCTGTTCTCTCTCAACTCCATGTACTCACTCTGCCCCTCTTCTGCCTTGTGTTTATACAGGGGGAGCTGTGCCATCCAGCCTAGAGGAGAACCTGTGTAGGATCTGCATGGACTCACCCATTGACTGTGTTCTGCTAGAGTGTGGCCACATGGTAACGTGTACCAAGTGTGGCAAACGCATGAATGAGTGTCCCATCTGCCGGCAGTATGTGATCCGAGCTGTGCACGTCTTCCGATCCTGAGGGCTTGGTTACGACTTCTTCAGTGCCTTACAGGGACACAGTACAAGGTGTCTGGGCTCAGGGTTGGCCAGCTTGCAGAGAGGCAGGCTAACAAGAATATCTGCAGTGTTCCCAAGACCAGAACAAGTCACTCTGGGCATGCCTGCCTTGCCACCGAGGTGCTCCTCTTGGCTGGCAGAGCGCGAGACAGTGAGAACTGGTATAGATTGCTTGGGCAAGTCCCTGTTTCAGAGATCTTGGGTGATGACGGGAAATAATGAAGAGAAAGGACCTTCCAGAACTTGGACTGTATCATCCTCCCTTCCTCCTGTACCCTACCCAGCCCCTGAGCTGATTGCCTGTGTTTCACCAATCAGAAGGCCTGGTAGCAATGGTTCTCTTCCTCTCCAGCACATTTGGATTTATTTCTGCTTTCACTGGCTTTCTGTGCTTTAACCTACTTTTGCTAATAATGTTCCTTGCTGCATTGCTTAAAATCCATTTGTTTCTTCAGACCAAAATGATGTTGGCTTACCAGACCAATAATGATCCTCCTTAGGACAGAATTTGGACCAGTAAACTTACCTCTGGTGAGAAATGAAACACAAATGCTGTTGAAAAACTTCAGTCATTAAGAGTTGCTTCCTTCAGTGCTGGGACTAAAAGCTGTCAGTTTCCCAACCTGACTTTGGTAGCTTCAGGTTTCTGAACGCTGGGAAGGTCCGATGTCTGTGAGAGATGGTACACAGATCATCTCTGTGCTTCTTTTCGGGCCTGACTTAGTACCATCCTTCATTTTAGTTTATTAGAACAGGGAAAGCATTGGCTTTCTGCTTAACTTCAACTTCTCCAGCAGACAGGAGTTTTGAACCACTTTGCCCTGAGAATGACATCCCTCTCTTTCCCATGGAGGTTTCAAATGGTCTCACTAAAGGCATAGAGACTTAGGCAAAGAGCCTGGCTCTTCTCTCACCAGACTTCTCATAAGTTCCTGGAGACCAAACTTGTAAAACAGAGCATCTAAGAGGTATCAGCAGGTCCTAAATGAGGCTGGTTCAGCTCTTGAGCAGACAGCTGGAAGGCTTCATTCCCCAGATTGGTGGGGACTCCCTACTCCTATTTTCTTACTTCACCTACTGATTTGGGTGTAAGTGAGGAAGACGCATTCTCAAGGCTCTTTAGGAAGAAGGACTGTGCAATGAGTAGGTCATGGCCTTCAGCCCTGTTAGAGTCTTTACACCACCAGAGGAGCTAGAAGGCCAAAATAGTCTGCTGGAGCTGTGTGTGCTGCCATCACAAATGGATGAACTATGCAAACCCTAAACACCTGAGGGCCTTGGTCGACTCCCCATCCCCCCCAGTCAAGATAAGAACCAGTCATGACTGGAAAGCAGTGGGAAACCCCTAAGAGGACCTATTTATTATACAGACATACTTGTTCTTTCTCTTCATCAATCACTAATCCCTTTCCAGGAAATCAAATCTCATTGAGTAGTAGTTGTCAGCTGAACACTGGGCCACTTACCTCAACATCATAAGTTCTGGGTGATTTGATTCTGGCCATGGCCTTATAGGAACTGGGGGAATTGTGATTTCCCTGTGAAGACATCTTTCTGGGGGACAGTACTGCAGTTTACAATGCCTGTCAGCTTAGCAAAGGATTCAGCTACTGCTCAGTTCTACTTTGAATTCAGGGTAGAAGCTGACACTCTACCTACTTACACTTGTTTTCTCTGCTGAGGCCTTACCTCTCCCTACCTTCCAGTCTCTCCCTCTTAGACACGAGTTAAAATAATACCCTAATGGTTGGTTAGTAACCTCGGTAAGAATTAGAGCTGATGTCATTTCCTTATTTTTTTTTATTATTTTTTATTTACAGGGACAGAGAGAGAGATAGATAGGGACAGACAGACAGAAACAGAGAGAGGTGAGAAGCATCAATCATTAGTTTTTCGTTGCCGTTGCAACAACTTAAGTTGTTCATTGATTGCTTTCTCACATGTGCCTTGACCACGGGTCTTCAGCAGACCGAGCACCCCCTTGCTGGAGCCAGTGACCTTGGGACCAAGCTGGTGAGCTTTTTGCTCAAGCCAGATGAGCCCGCGCTCAAGCTGGCGAGCTTGGGGTCTCAAACCTGGGTCTTCTGCATCCCAGTCCGACGCTCTATCCACTGCGCCACTGCCTGGTCAGGCCATTTCCTTATTTTTGAAAACGAACTTGCCTTTCGAATCTTTTAACCTCTTTTGGTAAAGGTTTTCATTTAAGAAAACAGGTGTCAAGCAACCCTGATTATTGCGTTTCTTTTTGTATCTTCTTGATTACACCAGATAAAAGTTGGGAATTCCAAGATCCCATTTCAGTTACTATATAACCTAAGTAGAAAACTTGACTTTATCCTTGAATGCTCCTTTGTGCCTCTCATGGGGGAGAAATTATCATGGAAACATCTAACTTCCAATTATTCCTTGTTTTTTGCTGTGATTGGAGGCCTGATTCATAATGTTGGACTACCTGGATCCAAACTAGTAAGAATAAGCTGTACAGGAATTAGCGCTCAATATATATTGTATAAGTTTATTGAAAATTTTTGGATGTGAATGTGTTACTTCAAGTGCTTATATTAAGATTCTCTCAGACTTACTTGGGTGTAAAAACAAACCCAACTGTGTATTTTTTATTACAGAGCTCTGCTTTATAATTTTGTAATAAAGTTTCAATAGAGATGCCTGTCCAATCTGGTATGAGGCTGCCAGAGGTCTGATAGTTGATTGATAAATTGATAACCCACAGGCTAATCCCAGGCGTGTACATGCAGGTATGCTCTTGAGAGTACGTTCTTTTGGAAATGCTTAGATCATGCTCTGTGTCTTTGGTCAAGATAGCCCTGTCCAACAGACAAGGAAACTGAAGCTAGTGTTGTGACTTAAGATCTAACTGGTATGTGGTAGAGGCCATGGAACAATCTAGATGAGGATGGGAGCTGCATAGAAAAAGGACCTATTATAAGACCAAGTAGGAAGCAGCACTGAGTGAGCTCCGACATAGACACTGATTTGGTGAGAGATGGGCCTTAAAGATGTGTGCAGAAAGGAGTCGGAGGACAGTGCCCAGTTAAGCATTTAGGTGACCCTGAGAGATGGATAGTAGCTTTCGGATTTAGTTGTGGTGGTTGCGAGTGTGGCTCAGAGGTTGGCCCAGCCTGTGGGCAGCCTGCTGTGTGTGCACAGGCCCATATACACCTCCTTGACCAGCTGTCCAGGGGAAGGGACTCCTGAGAATGCAGCCTTTGGGAAAGCTAGATTATGTGAAGATCTGCCCTGTGACTGAGGCGAGAACACTGGTCCAAACCACATAAAGGCTTGAGGCTGAGCCACAGCCCTTTGTCTTCATTGTTCTGGGTCACTGACCTGTTGAACACCCAGGATAACTTCTGTCTGCTGCTATGCAGCAGCTTATAAACAATGGCTCAAGGTCTGTGGAAATACACGAAATGATACAAAATTGTATACATGGTATAATCTCAGCAGCCAAGAATGTGTTAGAAAGGTTGGAAGAAATAGACAAAACACCTTGAGTGGTGAAATTGAAGATAACACCCAGCAAAGCACACTCCTTTGTTGTGAGGGTGTACCTTGAGTGTGAGCACAGGGACAGGTGGGGCTGGTCAAGGGACAGTGTCCATGTCCTTTGGCAGGTTCTCTAGGGGAGAGCCTTGTTGTGCTGCCCGGTCCAGTTTCTCAGCCTGAGGAGGCTGGAGATGGGGGTGGAAGTTTATGTAGGTCAGTGTTCAAAGGAGGAGCAGCTTTTGTCTCTGAGGACAGAAAAAAGGGTGTCTTATTCTCAATACTGAAGCCAGACTGAATGGTGTCTATTCAAAATCACCCAATGTACTGCTCCCTCCTGCCCTTTCCTCTTTACACATTTTAACCAGCAGGTGGAAACCCAGGTCAGTCAGGTTCAAGTTGGTCCCTAGTCCCCCCAAGCTGCTGACTGGTGAGCAGCCTCCCAGCAGAGTACAGTATATCACCTTGGTTGATTGAGCACACAAGAGGACTCAGGGGAGGTAGTGGTCCTCAATCTTACAGGCCCAGACACTCAAGTATGTTCCAGAGGTTGAGTCACAGTCACCTAGCTCACAGGGAAGGACACTTAAGCCTGCCAATTTGTTGATAATAAGAAAAAGAACTGACCTGACCTTCAGGTGCCAGCACACCCGAGAACATGGGAGCCAGTATATAACCAGATGGCCACCCGCTGAGCCTGCATTCAGACCAGTGTGAGCTGTCACATGCAGAAAGGCAGGCTGTGGAAGTAGTTAGAAGCCAGGTGTCTCCTGGGTAAGGTCTGAACATGCATGCCATTGTTGATTTTCCCCTACTCTGGTAGCTGTGCTAAATGCTTTATAGAAATTGAGCTCACTGCACCATCCAGTGTGGTAGTCCCTGGGCACAAGTGATCATTTAAAGTTGAGCTAGAATGAAAACTTCAGTTCTTCATTTGTGTTAATCCCATTTCAAGTGTTCAATAGCTGAATGTGGCTAGCTTGTATTGGCCAGTTAAGATTTATAACGTTTCCATTGCTGCAAAAAGTTCTATTGAACAGCACTGGTCTGCACTAAATTTTCCTTTTATTCAAATAAATCAGCCTCAGGTGGCACAGAAGAAGCCTTTGTGAGCAGGCCGTGTAGATTTGTCCTCAGGGAGTTATCTTAGTCTTATTTCCAGGTTTTGGGGAGGCAGATCCTCCTGGAGCCTTGTATCCCCCAGAGGAGTAGCTCAAACAACCTCCCTTTTCTTCTTAAAGGCCCTGTTTTTCTACCTGATCCTGGTTCCCTCCCTTCAAAACAGACCACACCCTGTAACAGGAGAACACAGACAATTAAGTCATAAAATTCATTTTGTTTTCTTTCAAATGAAGCTTCATTCCTGGCAAAAAGGTCCAGGCTGAACACAAGCAGCATTTCTGAGGGAGGGCAGTCTCTGAAATACAATTTAACAAGGAGGCGGAAGTGAAGGGGCAGGCAGGGAGGGTGGGGTAGGCGTGGGCGGGGCTGGCTCTGGGGGCACACAGTCAGTAGCCCAGCCTGGGCTTCACTCCTTATATTAGGGAGATTATAGGGGGCGGGGCAGAAATGGGGAAGGACAGAGATAACTGCAAGATATTTTATTTTTAAAAAGGATGTAAAGCTTCTTTTAAAAGAAAGAGACCAGCACCCAGATCTGAAGATCTGTATAGATCAGCAGGAGGACATGACTTCACTGGTGGCACCAGAGCACCCGACTCCGTTTGGGGCAAGACCATGCATGGTTGGTGGGTTCTGGAAGACGCACTGCTTGGAGAAAAGTCCATTCCCACCCAGCTCTGCCCCAGCTGGAGCCCGTGGGAGGGGAGGCGACACTGCGAGCCAGAGGGAAGGCAGCGAGCCAGAGGGAAGGCAGCAGCCCTAGCAGGGAGCTACCAGTCTCCGTTTCCTGATGCATGCCCAAATCCACTCTGGGGAGACCTGCTGGGCCTCAGGGTTCTTGTCCCTGCTACCCAGCACATGTGTGGCTGAGGCCACGTCAAATTCCTGTACCAGGTCCCCATCAAATGCCACAAAGTAGCGTCTGAGACGGCTGAAGTCTGGTGTGGAGGGTGGCAGGTAGAGCCGCACCCCAGTGAAGATATCCAGCAGCACCTGCAAACGCACAGGGGTCGGGATGGGGTCAGAAGTGGGGGCTGATCCTGTGCTGGTGGGCAGAAGGGTCTCCACACCGGTGAGCATAAACCAGAGAGTAGGGTTAGAACAGGAGCTGGAGACGGAGGGAGCCTCGCCAGTGGTCAGGACATGGCTGGCAAGAGTTCAGCGGAGAAACGGCACAGGTGTAAAGCTCCCCGCCTACCCTGCCCCACCCCCTCCCAGCCATTGCAGATTATGCAGATTACAACTGGCACTCCCTTCCATCCCAGCCTATAGAAAAGGGAGAGGAGATGGGTCCCAGCATTGGGGACACACAGAAGGGAAAAGTCCGTCTCCAGAGACCATCCCTTGGCTGGTGGGCGGGGATGTTGCTCAGTCAAGCAGTGCAATGTGCACAAATAGCTAGACCAGGAGCCCGGCTCACTACTGTGGATGGACTACAGGGCCTGAGCTGCCGGGCTTCTTTCTGTGTTTACTCATGGCTGGTTGGGGCGTGGGGTGGCACGACTGTACACTGTACTTTGTAGTGACCAGATGTTTACTTTTCTATCTGCCTATTGGGCCATCAGCTCCCCCAGGAGTACACTTAGTTTCCGGCCTCAATAGGTGCTTGGTAGCTGTAGTCAAAGAGACTGACCAGAGTACAAGAGGGAGAAGGCTTCTCAGGTGAGAGGACAGCCACTAAGACAGTGCGTGCCCTCCCCTCCTCCTCGCTGGCTGGCCCTGTTCCCGTCCTGAACAAACACAATGCTGCACTCCCTTGCCAGACCGCGCTTTCTCCCCTTTAATGTAAATTGTGACTTGGGGTCAGCAGCAGGTGGGTCCCTGCAGCCTCTTCTGGCCAGGCTGGGCTGTCTACCTCCTGCCTGCAGACACATCTCTCCTTCCTGTCTGTTCACTGGCCAGCCGCCTCTGCAAGGCAATGAGAGCACACAGGATAGACCAGCTGCAGGAGGGTGGGGGGCTGGCCATTACTCATCACTCAAAGTTCAAGTGCAGAGTGTTGGGAGCATGAGAACCAGGGCCAAACCAGCACCCTGGTGTACACCTGTTCCTACCCTCACCTTGGCCTCGCACGGGGTCTCATCAGAAGCCTTCCGCTTCTCCCCCACTTTCACGGAAGACTTCGTGACCAGCTTCTCTTCCATGTTCACAGAGGAAGGCTTTGCAGTCAGCTTGTGGCCTGCAGAGGAGAGCTCAGTCAGAACTAAGAAGAGGGTAAGGGGAGTTGATAATAGTCATCTTTGAAGCCAGGACAGCCAAGACAGGGCCAATATTTGCTGTGAGCATGGTGAGAAGGGAGAGCTCAAAGGCAGCCAATCCCCAGATCAGATAGGCTCTCCCAGGGTCCTGTCATCAGGTTTGCTGAGCAGATGGAGGGTGCCCAGCAGAATAGCTTCTGGTCCCTAGCTGGGCACACAACAGGAATGCAATCAATGTTGGCCGCACAGACAGAATCACGTGATCTGAGAGCTGGAATGGGAGACCGAGTCCCTGTCCTTTGATCTCTGCCCTCACCCTGCACTCATCATCCCAGCACCTTCCCTTCTTACGTTTGCTGTTGGGGTGATTCAGCTTCCCTCCTGCCTTCTTGGCACTGGCGGAGGGCTGCTTGGGGGAAGTCCTGGCCTTCTGAGACACAGCAGGCACTGAGGTGCCCTCATTCTCCCCGTTGCTGCCCCCTGTAGTGGAGCTCCCCTCATCTCCAGCGACCACGGTGAAGTCCGCCCTCTCCTTGGACAACTGGTACAGCTCCTGCAGAGGGGACAAGGACAGGTGGTAGCATACCCTTCCTAGCCATTGGCCTCGGAGGCAGTCTGTTTTAGGCACTTGTGGCTGGGGAACAGAAAGGGAAAAGACAAATTGGAGAAAGAAGCTGGCTTTCTTGCTGCTTTTCTAAACTTTGGCTGTTTGAATAATTGGTACAAATCACTGTTCACTGTTCTCCAGTTGTCATCAACATAGCCCTAGCCATGCCCTAAGCAGGATGTCTGAGTGGGTGCTCACTCCAGCGTCCAGGACCCCGGGGACCTGATGCCTAGATCTGCTGCTCCCAGCCCTGCAGCACTTTTGTCTCCAACTGTCCTCACCCTGTCTCAGTAGAAGGGGGAAAGGAGAAGACAGAGGACATGGGAAGAGGCCAAGTGCCCAAGGTTTCAAGGCTGGGACAGTGGGTTCGAGGACACACATGCAGCTGGCACCTTGAGTTGGGGGAGGTTAGTGGCAGATTTCCAGTCCTTATCATCCCGGATTCGGGTGCAGCGAGGGAACCGGATGGAGATCCCGTCGGCTGTGTGAGCCTCAGCTTTGGAGAATTCAGCCCCCGTGATCTCCCACACGGCAGCTTTCTGTCAGGAGTAAGGTCACTCACTGGTTAAGAAGCAAACATCTCCCAACCAGCTAGAAGCAATACAGAATAGTTAGAACCAAACAAGCACTGGCTCATGGGGAGGAGATGGTTCAAGTCTCACTGCTGCTGATGCTATATGACCTTAGGGAGGCACTGTCTTCTTTGGTCCTCATTTTCTGTTACTGCAAGGGACTGAGCTCGGTGACTCCCAGTGCAGACCCTCAGTGACTAGGGGATGGGAGGCTCCCTCTCTGTTGAGAATGACTCCTTAGTGACAACTGGCCATCCCTATGCCTATTATTTGGCTGGCCAGTCCAGATCCCTGCCCCTGGGTGGACTATCATGAGGTTAAGATGGCATGTCTGGGGTCCAAGAGAATTTCCAAGCTCATTCTGTGGGCTGAGTGACCGTAGACCGCTGGGTTGATACCTTTGGGTCTGGGACAATGAAGTCAGGGTAGTAGATCTTGTTGATTTTCAGCCAGCTGGGTATCTTGCTGGGATCCTGGAGGAAAAAAAGATGCTGTCCTGGGCTATTCCGGAGCCTAAACCAGACTTAAACCCTCTCCTGTTCATGAACTGTGAGAAGAGATGACAGCACAGAAGGCTGATCCCCACCCCATGGGCCCTCCCAGCCCACAGAGGGTGTGGCTAAGGGCATGCAGTTCAGTTTCCACTGCCGCCAGGCCAAGCAGCAGCTTGCCTTTCTGTGGAGCTGAAAGGATACCTCAGTCCCCCAAGTGCAGCCTGTCTCAGGAGCGCCGGGGCCGGCCAGGCTGCTCCTCACCTTGCTGATCTTCACCATGTCCAGCTCCTTCTGCAGGCGGGCAAGTGTTGCATCATCGTGGCCTCCTGAACACTTGGTGACGGTGCACCACTTCTGGCTGCTCGGGTCGTAGCAGCCCATGAGGAAGATGGACATCATGCCACCTGGGAGGGGGTGGGCTGAGCTGTGGATGGAAGGAGCCAACTCTGCCAGCCCCACTGGGCCTGGCATCAGAGTGCCAGGGCTCACATCCTGGATCTCCCTCTTCCCAGTTTAACCTTTTGAGTTCATTTCCTCTTCAGTAAATTAGAGATAATCACACAATTTGTTGGCCTCTGGTGAGGAGTGGAAGGAACTGCCTATGCCTGGCTAAGTCCTAGCTCCTCAGCCCCCAGCCTTCTCTCCAGTCAGGACAGAGACTGTCCTCAGGGAGCAGGTGCCAGGCCCTGAGTGGTTAGTACCGAGTTTCTTTGGACCAGGCTAGCACTGGGTAGTCTTGTCTGACCTCTCCGTGCCCAAGTCTTTTGACTTTCAGATGTCACTGACTACCTGAGGTGACTTGGGCCAGTGGGGACCCCTGGTCCCAGAACTTTGTAAGCCATGACTGGTCTTGCTGGCAAATTAAGCCAGTAAAAAGGCCAGCCTGTATCTGGTGTGGTGTCTTTCAAAGAATTATCATCCTAAGGGCCAGAGCCCACCCTGACCTTTGCTCCCTTGCCCATAGAAGGCCCCAAGGACCACCAGGTCAGCTGTGTCCGCCATGGCCCCCTCATTCAAATAGTCTTTCTTCACTTTCAGCCAGTGCCGCTTTCCAGGTTCATAGGTACCCTGAGGGGGAGCAAGAGAGAGACCATAAACTAGAAGGGGAGCTCCACGAGGGTGGGATTGACCCTTCACGTGACACATTGCGTCTTTCACAGTGCTCACCCCACCCAAGGGATGCGCCCTGAGGCTCCAGGCACTGCAGGAGACACTCACCAGCCCGCTCCCTCGCTCCAGAACACAGCGGCCCAAACCCGGGGAAGATGGACCCTCAGCACCCGCCCCAAACACCTCAGACCGCCACTGCCACCTCGTGGCCAGGGCTGGAAACGCTCAGTGGCAGGGCTCAGTCTACAGGAGAAAACAAAGGCTGTGTGACCTTACCTTTGCATCCTTCAGCACCAGCCCTTCCAGCCCCTCCCGGATCACCCGGTTTATCATGTCCACCAAGTCTGAAGCTTTCTGAGGGATAACAGCAGATGTTGAAAATGGAGGGGGTGTGAGAATTGAGAGGGTGCTGGTCCCTTCTCGCACACTAGTAAAGCGCCCACTGGAAACACCCTGACTTGAATACAAAGAACAAAGGGCTTGAGAGCAGGGACCCTCCCAACCAGAGAGCTGCTGCATTTTTGACGCAGGGAGCCCCTAGGATGTTTCCTGCCCTGCCCACCTGGGTGGAGAGGAGACAACATACATGTGTCAGTTGCACCCATTAGAAACTAAGACAGCCCCTCAGTCACATCTGACCAACTTTCAAACTCCTAGGATACTGTTTTGGGCAGGGTCTTTGCTCACCGTAACTTGCTTCATTTCTGAGAACATGATCCGGTTGGGAATTTCAACCATGTTTTCATGAAGGAACTTCCGCCGCTCACACAGAGGCCTAAGGGGGACACGAGAGCGGAGGTGAGGCCAGGATGCTCCCACCCCCATCAGGAGTTCTCAAGAGGGAAAGGACATAATGATAAGCTGCCTCAGGAGAGGGTCTGCCATGGCTTAGAGTCCCATGTGCAGGACTACGAGAACGATTGTGAGCTCTGGCACAGGGCCACTTCACCCTTCATCGAGTCATGGGAGAACTGGCCTCTAGCCCAAACCGGCTGTAGTAATGCCGGTCCCACCTGAAAAATGACTCCGACTCTTATTGTTTATCCCCAGCACCCTCTCTCATCCCAGGCCCACGGCTGGCTGTTTCTTGGGTCAGCAGGTTGGTAGGCCTCAGAACCTGAAGCCCTAACCCCAACTCCTATCCCAACAATTCTTTTTCTCTTTCACACTCAAGGATGTGGGCCAGTGTGGAAGGGGTAGTGGCAAGGATACAGTTTTAAATGTGCAAGGGGTCAGCCTGACCAGGTGGTGGTGCAGTGGATAGTGTCAGACTAGGATGCAGAGGACCCAGGTTGGAAACTCTGAGGTCACCAGTTTGAGCGTGGGCTCACCAGCTTGACTGTGGGACACCAGGTTGAGTGTGGGATCATAGACATGACCCCATGATTGCTGGCTTGAGCCCAAAGGTCACTGGTTAAGCAAAGGGTCACTGGCTTGGCTAGAGCCCTTTGGGTCAAGGCACATATCAGAAAGTAATCAATGAACAACTAAGGTGCTGCAACTATTAAGTTGATGCTTCTCATCTTATCTCTCTCTCAAATAAAAAAAAAGCCAGTACTGGTTTCTTGGACGTAAGATTTTGGAGGCAGCTAAGTCAAGATAGCTCTTTCTCCCGAAGACGGCCCCACCCACTGTTCCCCTATAATCATGGGCTCCCTGTTGTCAGCCTCTTCCGAAAGCAAAAACTCTTGAGCTGAAAACCTTCTGCTTCATGTCCTCATGGGTGCTGTTGGAGAAATAAACTGAAACCCTACTGTGCTCAGTTGCTCAGTCTTGTCCACAGTCCATGCTGTTGGGGTGCGGGGTTGGAGGCTGTGACTTAAGCTCTCAGAGATGAGATCTAGTCACCACATCTTCTCTTCCCAACACTACATGGGGAGTTAGTTGACTGTGTAGTGTGCTACCTCTCAGCCCCCTCCTGCTGCTGCCCCAGGCCCTACCCACCTACTAGACACCAAGAGGTGTATTATCCAGCCCCTTCCCCTCCCCTCCTTTCCAATCTGAACTCTCCACCTTCCTACTCAGGAAATGAAAAGAGATTCCTCACCTGTCCATCAAGCTGACATCATTAAAATAGATACAATCAAAAACAAATAGGCAGACATTAGCATCCTGGAAGGCAGCTTTCTGTAAGGGAAAAGGAGGCAACAGGCACGTGAGGGTCCTGTTAATGCTCTGAAGAGCCCCTGTCCATAAGGACACATTGCAGATGGTCCTGAATGGAAACCAGTCCAATTAGTTTCTTCCTAATACTAGCTCCTTTTTATGCAAAACAACAACAAAAAACAACAAGAAAACACCACACCTAAACTGGATTAATTCAGAAACAGTTCGGAATGAAGATATGCCCAACCCTAAGTGAATGATCAGTTATTCCCCTTTCAGGCCGAGTGCACGCGCGTGCATGCACACCCACGCTACATGCACACTCATTTTTGTGCGTCTGCCCTGAGCCAGTACCTTGTGCACACCCAAAGTCCCAAAGGGCAGTGGTTTGCCTGTCTTGTTGTCGATCAGGAGCACCTCAGAGTCCAAGATCATGCTGTGGCCCCCGGGGAACGCCTGGGGGATGTAGTCCTTAAAGTGGGCCACCTGGAAGCGGAAGAGTCGCTTAGATGGAGAAGTAGGCAGCAGGGGCCTGAAGCCAAACCACAGAAAGCACAACCCAGGCCCCACAAGGATGCAGAACAGCAACGTGTGGAAGCCCAGCTGCTGTGCAAAACAGACCTGGGCCTTGTCGGCCACCTGGACAAGAGGAGCAGGGTATGTTTCAGACCCAGGAAGAGGCTGGCCCATGTCTGAGTCCCCTTCTATGGGCTGCAGAGGAGTGTGGAGGAAAAGGCAGAAACAGAATATGTGGAGGCAGGCCAACATGGAAGGGGGGAGGAAAGGCAGGCAGGCAGGCAGAGAGCTGTGGGGAAGACAGACTCGATGGAAAACAGATGGAGAGGAAGAAATGAACCCCCTCAGGAGCAGCAAGGAAATGTGAGAAGAGTCTTCTCTGAGTGGGAGTGCTGAACCCGTAGCCATCTTCAAAATCAGGAAGACCGGATGTTTGGAATTGGATTTTCCTGATGAAGGCAGAGCCCTAGTCTCTGACAGTTTCAGATGGAGAAGTCTCACTGTAATCCATGGCAGCCCCCACTAAGTGAGGCCAGCAAAGAGGTCCAGAAAGCATGACTTTTCTGCCCAGGGCAGGGCACACAGACCACGAATACATGTGATTCTTAGAGCCGGGACGGGAAACGTCCACCCCAGTCGGTCTCAATCGCCTTACAAGCCAGAAGCACCGGGGAAACAAGGGATGAATGAAACCTGGGTAAGGGAGAGCAGGGAAAGGGCTCTATTCTGGGATGTGGTAGTACAATGTCCTCCCAGGTAGCAGGAGGTGCCCTCTGAGCCACCTTGCGAGAGCAGTTCCTCAGCGTTTCCTGTGCACCTCAGAGCAAGCGAGCCCGCACCGGTGCTCCACGGGGAAGCCGCTGCTCTGGGACACCTGACACAGACGGCCTGCTGCCCCGTGTTCCAGCAGGAAGGTCAGGTTGAGGCAAGGCTGTGAGCTGCATGCATACCAAGGCCTCCTCACCCCCCAGGGCTCGGAGCTGGGTAGAGAAGGTAGCAAGGACAGAAAGTCCAATACACACAAGCTACTGGAGCCAGATGTTCCAGTTGCTCTTCCTTGAAGCTACCCCTCACACAGGCCCTGGCGGCTGAGAGGGTTGAGAAATCAGGTTCTCAATGCCCCGACTGAGGGCAGGAGGCTGGGCTCCCAGATGTCTCCCATAGGGTTTTGGTTCTGGAGGGCCCTTTCTTTTCTTTTTTTTAAATTGCTGTGTCTACCACCTAGCACAGACTACACTTAACATTTGTTGAATAAATTCATGAATGACCACCCAACAGCCCCTTTGTACATGAGCACACAGGAAATGGAAATGCAAAAGACAAGCACTGTAAGTCACTCGCCAGATAAGCTCACTGTCCCAACATCACTGTGGGCAGGGGAAGTCTGTCTGCTGGGGCTCTGTGCTGATTAACCCCAGTCTGGGCTCTTTGGCTGTGCCTACTGAGCAACCGCTCACTATTAGAAGAGTCATAAAATGAATTCATTTATTCATTCAACAAATACAAAACAAACCTATTATGTACCAGAGCTGGAGTGGCTATGGAACTCTGGTCCTGAAACTCATAGAGGGAGAAGGGAAAGACAGTCCTGGAGAAGGAAGGGACCTTACCTTGTGAGGTAGGACGGGCTTGAGACTGCGGCTGAAGTAGCTGAAGTGGTCTCCCTCCTTATGCACTTGGACTCGCTCCCCATCATACTTGATCTCGGAGAACATGCCATTAGGACACTTCTTCATCGCGTACTCAATGGACTTGCAGGCCTCGGCCTTGGGGTGGGGAAAGGAAAGCCTGGAGATTACAGGTGCTCTTCCAGTGTGGGGCTGCTCAGCAGGGACAGCCCAAAGGCCCTGGGACAACTACCAGAGCATACCCTCAGGGCAGGCCACTGCAGAGGTGAGGGGAATGGAATAAGGCTGGGCAGTGTCATATCTGAAGGTGACAGAGAAGTTTGCATTTTGAGGAATATGAATGCAATTCACTGAAGAGCTAATAAAATGCCACTGAAACAGTATTTGATTTCCGCCCCCAGTAATTTAGGATTTTGCAGGGTCTCTGGTTTATTATTAACATATTGGTTACTTCAGCACAGGAGGTACGTAGAAATAAGATTAAAGAGTGCAGGTGACAGTAAGGCTGGCAGGGTGGCAGCAATCAGGATCCATAGGACAAGACATAGGAGTGCTTATCAGATACCTGTGCCATCCTGACTCATGCAACAATGGCTACCACTTGGTGGGTATTTATATGTGTCAGATTCTGGGCATAATTTCATTTCATCCTTGATGTGGTATCTTATGGGCTAGATAATTGTTTTCATTTTATGGATGAGAAAACTGAAGTTCAGAGAAGTTACAGTAAGTACTCACTTAAGATTACAAAGCTAGTAAATGGAGAGAATGAGGTTTGAATCTAGGCCCAGCTCTAAAGGTTGTGTGGTTAACCACTAAGTTATATAACCCATGCCACTTGTTAAATGACAGTTTGTAGAACAGACTCCAGAAAGAATTCTTACAAAAGTCAGAAAGGCCACTACTGCAGATGACCGGGTGCCGTCCCTGGAATGGAGATCTCACTATTTTGGTGCTGGCTGTCCCACATCCCTAGGAGAGAGAGAACACTTCCCTACCCCACACATAAAACCCTAAACAAAGATGCCAGTATAACACAGTTTAACAGAAAGCTCTGCACAACACCAAGCTACCAGCGGGTCTCACAGTACCATGCTGCACATGTGGAGGGGCCTGTGCACAGGAAAACCAACGCCAGAAGGGAAACCTCGTTTCTTAGGAAACGAGGAGAGGCCCCAGACAATCTGTCAGAGCTGTCTTCATTCCTTAAGCTTCCTCCTTCCAGAAGAAAAGGAGGCCCAAGTCACCCTGTCCCAGGAAGCCTGGCTCTGCCATCAACTCTGAGCTACTTTGGGGCAGGTCACAGAACATCAGGAGTTACACACCCACCTGTCTTTGGGAAAGATGACAGAAAAACCGTTCTAGGTCGATGCTCCAGAGGCTTTTATATATCACTCACACAAAGAAGATGAAAGAACAAGAGAAGCTCAGTAACTCATCTAAGATTCTAAAGCTTGTCTGTGGCAGAGCTGCGCTAGAGCTCACTAATTTCCACTGGATCACGCCATCTTCTCCTTTGCCTTTACTGCCCCACTGAGAAACACCCTTTCGCATCTCCACTCTTCCTGCCCCAAACTCCTGCAACAACTTGCAATGGCTATCAGCATTCACAGCCTCCCAGATTCCACATGGAAAGGAGCAGGAGGCAGTGCCAGAGCGGCATTCTTACCAGCATGGGCTGCACCGGGGTCATCAGTGAGGCCTGAACGCTCAAAGCTCGTCTCCGGCCCGGCTCCTTCTCCACCTCCTGCTCATTGTGGAGAACCCGCTCCACCACGTCCTGCAGGTTGCGTGAGGCTTTGAAGGCTTCATAAGCATTGGGGTCAAGGGCATCTAACCTGCCAATGTGGACAGGAACATGGAAACAAAAACCACTGCTTTTGACCTTATTGCTTTGGATAGCAATCTGTCCTCATAGAGAGGGGAGGTCCCAATACATAGGCAAGGGCTGATGTTCTAGTGTCTGAAGACTTTCACAGGTAGAAACGCTCTTGGACAACGCAGCTCTTCTGAGATATTGTGCCTGTGTGGAAGCTACCCCAGCAAAGAGGGGACTGGAGTGGGCAAGCGACTCATATTATGCTCACTGAACACATTCCCTCCTTTGTGAGAACGGTGTTGTTATCTGCTTTACATATAAGAAAATGGAGACTGAGCTAGGTCAATTGATGTTGATGGGCCCCACAAGAAGGAAGAAGGTAGAATCATGATTCAAATCCAGATCAGGACTCCAAAGCCCTGACACCAGCTGGCAACAAAGGAAGCTGGCAGCTCAGGCTGTCAGAGCTGCTACTTACACGTGTTTTGCGCCCGAGTTCATCTTCAGATCATGTTTGATCAACCTGATGATGCACTTAAGGTCGTTGGCTGTACACCTAGGGGAGGAGGCACATTCACCTTGGTCTTTGAAGAGCTCCAACACCCCAACCTTCCATCCCCAGTGATTCCACCTCCCCAGGCCCATCCCACTGGGCAGCTCCCCAACCTGGAGGCGATGTCCTGCAGGGCCTGCTGCTGCTCATCCTCCTTGGTGAGCCTGGAGAGCCGCAGGAGGAATTCGTCCACCTCCTGGACGGTAAGAAGGCTCTTGGCAGCTGGGGGGAAAGACTTGCTCTGCTCAAAGAAGACTCGGATTGTCTCTGACACGTCACCCTGTCTCCAAAAACCAAAACGCCACTGCTGCAACCCCACAGCTGCCAAGTGTATCCCCCAGCCCCCCGGACTTGAGTAAGAGATTTCCGTCACTGCTCCCAGCCCCAGCTCACACATGTTGATCTCACTTCTTAGAGACTCTATCCCACCAACAGTTTCTGGAAAGAGTCTCCATACACCAAAGCACCTGCCTTGGCTGAAAGGGATACAAGGACTAATTCAGGGCTAAGCCAATTTGATTCCTGTTAGAATCTGAGCTAAGAGACAAATATGGTCATCAGATAACAGGGGTGCTTAGATAGAAACTGTCCATGGTGCTAAAGCTAGAGTCAATGACAAAGCAAAGCTCAGTGGTAAGCCCAAGTTCTAGGGGGTAAAAAACAAGAAAAAAATGGGGTCCAGAAAAAGCCCCAGGAGAAACAGCAGGAAGTCTCAGATTCTGATCCTCGAGAGCTAAGCTTTCGTGGCTCGGCGGTAATACGATCTCAGTCCTCAGAGCCTTATGAAACTAACAGCTGTAGCCTCCGCTTCAGCTCCTTTGATAAAGGAAGCTTGCTCAGATGGGTTTCAGTTCCCTAAAACAGCATGTGCCCCACCAGGAAAAAGAGACTGCAGGTGCTGGGCTTGGCAGAACCCCACTGGGAATGCCGCCTACCCTCCCCTTCCTCTGACCTGCTCTAGGTCTCGCGCCATATCATCTGGGTTGCAGTTAAATATGCGACTGAAAAGCTTCACAATCTGCTTATCATTCAAGTTGTAAACACTTTTAATAACACCCGGCAGCAGCAGCTTCACTGTCAGGTACACGTCACCATGGAAACCATCTGGAGACAGAAAAAAGGAACCCTTCTTGAGAAATGGAGCTTAAACAAATAAATACATAAACTCAAGGAACCGCAAGAGAGGTCCACGTCGCTGCCTGTGCTGCTGCAGCGCCCCCTGCATTTCCCAGTAGGAGAGGGCGCTGGTGGGGGCTGGCGGTTCAGGTCTGCCCGTGGACTCAGCCCCTGGATGGACTCCGCAGGGCAGAGCTATGACTTTCACTTTAGTGTCCCCAGTGATGAGCACATTATAGGTGCTCAATGATGATATGTTAGATGAATGAAAGAAGCAGAGTTGGAAGATTCCATTCCAAGCTGTGCATATGATTCACGAAAACCTAATCAAACATGAATGACAGAGAATCTCTCTCTTGAACAACTGGGATAGATTCTTCTGGCCTCCTGGGTGTAGAATAAGGGCAGGGGAAGAAAGGTGCCAATGTGCTGGGAGAAGGACTGGCTACATACTTTGCGGGGCCCAGCACGAAATGAAAGTGTGGGGTCTTCATTCAAAACTATTAAGAATTCCAAGCCAGCAATAGCAGAGCATTAAACCAAGCACCGGGTTCTGAGCAACTGCACAGTTCACATTCCATGAATCTGGAATTGGGTCTGAGCTCTAGAAGAAAAGCCCACCCAGGATGCTCTAAGCCCACCTCCTGCTGAGCCTTTCCGAAGGAAGTCCTGGATGATCTGGGTCTTCGTGTTGTAGCTAGGATTTTCAGCTACCATGGCGCACAACTTCCGAAACTCACGGAGCAGACAATCCTTGTGTTTGGGGTCACATTTGCTTGAGGACAGACTTGTCTTAGGGGTAGGGCTTGCGCAGACTTCCCCAGAGTTGTTGGGCTTGGCTGTTGGAGAAAGAATAGGGGAGAGAGATACAGCAGAGACGATTCATTTTGCCTTGCTGACAAGGAAGAAAGGGAAGCTAACAGGCGCTCTGCTGGTGCTCTATATGTAGCTTCACTTAATCGCCCAAAATAGCCCTTTGGGGTAGATATATCACATATGTCTATAGGTAAAGAAATGGAGGTCAAGGAATTTCCCCAAATCTCACAGCTACTAATGGTAAAGATATGGTGGCTTTACACCAAGCAGAGGTCCAGGTGATGAGCATCTTTTTATGAGACATAAAAAAGAAACCCTTCTTGAGAAATGGAGCTTAAACTCTTTATGGGAGTGCTTCACAGGAGAACAAAGGCCACCTTCATGTCAAGAGCAGTCAGGAGAATCTCAGAGCAATTGTGAAGCTGACCCCAGAAAAGCTGGGATGAGGAAGGGGGAAGAAATCAAAGGACATGTTAGTCAATGTGAAAACAATGTTATCTCAGACTGCCAGAGCTGGAAGAAGCCATAAAGATTATCTAGTTCAATCTCTTCTTACTGATGAGGAGACCCAGGCTGAGAAGAGAGATGTTCCCAGCCCTCTGCCACTCCCAACCAACCCCATGACCACTTTTTCTTTCTTTATAGTTGTCAATGAGCCTTTTTACCAGACACCCCAAAATAATTGTAGCACTCTGGGGTGACCCCCTCTTGCGTCCTTGTGACTATTTACAAAGCACGTTTCACTCTGCAGGCTTGCAGCAGAGCCATTAGTGAGCAGGCTGCTGAGGTAAGCTCTGCTTGTCTGGGCTTTGTAAATTATAAATGCACCCTTCTCTTTGACCTGGAGTCTAAAGAGGATTTTAGCCAGCAGAATCTCCAAAGCATCGAGGCTCAGCAGGCTGCAAGAACCAGGGCACCCTGCTTCTCTCACCTTCTCCCGGATCCCTAACCCAGGACCAGGGCCCTTCCAGAAACATGTTATTCTTACTGTCACCTGGACTCTACTCTGTTTCTATCTTTGGCCTACCATTAAGCAAAAACACAAACTTCAGAATTTTAAATTAATAAAAATCTCACAGAGTCAGGCACCATTTTTTATATTAAAAACTTAAAAATAATGTATTGATTTTAGAGAAAGAGAGAGGGAAGGAGAGAGAGAAACATCAATTTGAAGTTTCACATATCTGTGCATTCATTGGTTGGTTCCTGTGTGTGCCCTGACTGGGACAGAACCTTGACGTATTGGGATGACGCTCTAACCGAGCTGCACGGTCAGGGCAGTCAGGCACCATTTTTAAAACTTTATCTCCTTTAGTCTTGAGAGAACACGGTGGGATAAAGGAGGCAGGTGTTGCCATTCCCATTTCACAGATGAGCTTACAGAGGCTCAGAGGTGAAGTGACTTGCTCCCCTAAGCCAGCTCTCAGGTCACAGTGTTGGAAGCAGGACCCTGGTCTTTTGACCTCAAGTCTGGCTTCTTTCACTTACATAAAGCTACCACCCCCAACAGCTTCTGAGTCCATGTTTTTTGGCTTCATTTTCTTTACCTGAATTAGTCACAGAATATTTATAAATAAATATACAACAGAAGGTAGGGTAAAAGAACACAGGTGTTGGAGTTAAACAGAATTCAGTGTAAATACTAATTCCCTAATGAACCTGAATATCAACTTTCTCATTCGAAAAACAGACCTAATAAAAGTTCTTTCCTAAATTGAACTGAAGAACAAACAAAACTGCATGTGTAAGAGCCCCTCCCTCCTTAGCCCAATGCTGTTACATAAGGCACGCATGACGTCTGCCTTCGCCCGGACTTTCGTCTCTGGTTTGGCAAAGTTAGGGATGCAATTTCTCAAAATTCGTTCATTATGAAAAAACAAGGAAGTAAAGGGCAGGTTATAATAATCTGTCTGACCCAGGTAATGACACCAAAGGGAAATGGCTTGTCAAAGCAAACATCTTTCTGCTGCAATAGAGATTAAAGTATGCAAAGAAATGTTATACAGGTGGAGTGCTGAGAATTAGCCATTATCTGTCTCTGCTCAGATGAAAGCAAATTATGAATGAGACCAGATAGCACCGAATTTTCACTCTTCGCCAGAGTCCTAAAGAGAATACCAAATTAAAAGGAAGCTCATAACAGTTAAAGTAGCTATAACCTATCTTACCTGAAAAGCCAGAAAACTTTCGGGGATTGTTATTGGTAACAAATGAAGCACCTTTCACTGGAGATGTCACCTGGCCGGTGGCTGTCAGTTTAGCCTGGACAACGGCTTTCTTCTTTGGTGTGCTTGCTGCCTTAGAAGACAGATCTGTAGGACCCCAAAAGAAATGACACTACCCTTCAGTGAAAGATCCCTGAGAAAGCTTCCAAAGGATCTATCAACTGCTCTTATAGCCTTGCTTGGTAAGTTAGTACCATGGTAAGTTACCCCAAGGCTGGCCGCTGCCTTGGTGGAGGTACCCGGTAATCAGTAATATGATATTGTGAGAGGGTGTTCTGGGGACAAAAGACCCAGTTACCCTTTACTTTATTATTAGTAGTAACTTAAATTTTCATCAACACTCTCTACCTCTTCTTCTGCATATAATAATCTCCCGGTTATTCGGGGGAAATCAGAAATCACATTTCAATAGATAAGGCTGAGCTCATGGAATCAGGCCCAATTCGTAGATGCCCAAGAAAGTAAAATGGAGACAGGTGACGGAGCATGTCAATTTGGCAGAGCCAGAACACTTTCAGCTGCTAAGTTATCTGAGCTATGTGACAGTTAACTACCATGTACTTCCCTTCCTCTGATGAGATGGGTCAAGAATAAAGGCCGAGGCCAATGGCTAAGGGAGGGGAGGGCAGGATGGGCACCTTGAGAAAGGAACATATTAGCAGTTTTCTCTCTGGATGTCTTTTTCTCCTCCCGAAAAGCAAGGCGAAAAGCAAGGAAAGATATCCATTTTTAGAGCCACTGTTAAGAGTTCTACAGTGACAAAAACTATACTGAATTGAAGATATGAAAATTACTTTAAAGATGAGGACAGCAATGGTTATAAAGGACTAACTGGATTTGGAAGTATCAGTATAAGACTTCTAAAATAGGCATAAAAGTAAATATGCATGTATGTATGCATATACTATATATCTATATATATGTGTTTTGTGTACATACATACTTATTTTTTCTAGTTCTAGTCTGCTGAAAGGGCTTAAAAGCAGACATCTCATGGCAACAAGGACACATAACATTCAGATTTTGTTATCTAATGACATTCCTCACTAACAGGAGCCAAGATTTTTCTGAGAAATGGCTGATTCCACAGTAGGGAGGGGATACCTAGAGGTAAGCCTAAGAGCATACTGTCATGCCAGTGAGTAATGGAGTCCTTTGAAACATTTTTAGCCTGACCAGGCAGTGGCACAGTGGATAAAGCATTGATCTGGGTCTGGGACACTGAGGACCCAGGTTCGAAACCTTGCCGGCTTGAGCGCAGCTCTCCAGCTTGAGCGTGGGTCTCTGGCTTGAGTGTGGGATCATCGACATGACCCCATAGTCGCTGGCTTGAGCCCAAAGGTCACTGGCTTGGGGTCACAGGCTCAGCTGGAGGCCCCCCTTGCCCTCCCCCATCAAGGCACATATGAGAAAGCAATCAGTAAACAACTAAAATGCCATAACCATGAGTTGATACTTCTCATCTCTCCCTTCATGTCTGTCTGTTCCTCTCTCACTAAAAAAAAAAAAATTTTTTTTAAACAAGATGAGGGTATTCAGGACATAGAAACCAGCTCAAAGGGTCTTCCAACTGGCCAAGTATGGAATATTAAAGTACGAAATTAATAAAGTACAGTAAAATTATAAACTGCCAGGAAAAAGATGTAATCTATGAATCCAAACAAATATCAATAAATATTCTGTTAAAAAATTTCAATGCAATAAAAGAAAGACTATGGAACTGTTCTAGATTAAAGGAGGCCAAAGAGATATGATTACTAAATACAATACCTGATATTATTTTTTTAAAAGTGAGAGTAGGGAAAATACAGTGCCTGAGGTAGAGGCTCGATGGAGCCATCCTCAGCACCTGGGGCAAGACGCTAAGATCAATCAAGCTATGGTTGCAGGAGAGGAAGAGAGAGAGAGATAGACAGAGACAGACAGAGAGAGAAGGGGGAAGGGGAGGGCTGGAGAAGTGGATGGTTGCCTCTCCTGTGTGCCTTGACTGGGAATTAAACCAGGACAACCATACGCCGGGTCGACGCTCTACGACTGAGCCAAACAGCCAGGGCCGCAATACTTGATCTTAAGAGAGGGATTCTAACCTGGATGGGGGAGAGAAACGCTATAAAAGATATTAGTTTATCAACTAACAAAACTTGAAGACAGATGGTAAATTAAAGTATTATATCAAGAATAATTGTACTAAAGTTGTTAGCTGTAGTACAGTCAATAAGAGAATAGTGCCTGACCAGGCGGTGGCACAGTGGATAGAGCGTCGGACTGGGATGCGGAAGACCCAGGTTCGAGATCCCAAGGTCGCCAGCTTGAGTGCGGGCCCATCTGGCTTGAGCAAAAGCTCGCCAGCTTGGCCTGACCAGGCGGTGGCGCAGTGGATAGAGCGTTGGACTGGGATGCGGAAGACCCAGGTTCGAGACCCCGAGCTCACCAGCCTGAGCGCGGGTCCATCTGGCTTGAGCAAAAGCTCGTCAGCTTGGACCCAAGGTCGCTGGCTCCAGCAAGGGGTTGCTTGGTCTGCTGAAGGCCCGCGGTCAAGGCATGTGTGAGAAAGCAATCAATGAAGAACTATGGTGTCACAACAGCAATGAAAAACTAATGATTGATGCTTCTCATCTCTCTCTGTTCCTGTCTGTCTGTCCTTATCTATCCCTCTCTCTGACTCTCTCCCTTTCCCTGTAAGAAAAAAAAAAAAAAAAACATATCAAAAGCTCGCCAGCTTGGACCCAAGGTCGCTAGCTCCAACAAGGGGTGGCTCGGTCTGCTGAAGGCCCGCGGTCAAGGCAGATGTGAGAAAGCAATCAATGAACAAGTAAGGTGTTGCGACGGCAACAAAAAACATGATTGATGCTTCTCATCTCTCTCTGTTCCTGTCTGTCTGTCCCTATCTATCCCTCTCTCTGTCCCTGTAAAATAAATCAATAAAAATAAAAAAATATAAGAGAATAGTGCTATTTTTAAAATATATACTATATACATGTTGAAGCATATAAGGCAACTTACAAATGGTTCAGGGGAAAATGCATGTGTGTAAGGAGAGAGTTAATAGGGAGCGTACATAAACACAAATGATAAGGACAACAAAATGTTAACAAAAGGTAAATCTGGGTAAAGGACTATAAGCGTTCTTTGTACTATTTTTATTCTTGCAATCCTTGTCTGGGTTTAAAATTATTTCCAAATGAAAGAAAGAAAGAAAGAAAGACAAACAATGGATTCTACTCTTCTTATCACTTTTTTCCTCAGTACTGGTAAAATGAGAAAGCAGTATTCTTTACTCTACCTGCAATGTGCTGGCTTATCTGTTCCCTCTCATTCTCTTCCAATTCTTCCCAGCCTTCCAGCTCTGTGAGGTCCTCAATTTTTTTTGTGGTGGCTCGGGCCCGCTCCAGTTTTTCAAACATGCATTTTATGTGGTACCACTCTTTCATATCACCCCCCGCCTCTGAGAAGGGATTGGGAACCACTTTGCCTATTCGGCATACACCCTTCACAATCTTTTCCTTGCATTTTTTGCAGCCAGCTGTGCTACGCTTGGCATAGTCCACACAGAACCGTTGCTCGGCCATCTCACAGGGCCCACTGCAGAGTTCCACATGCGATCCTGGCAAGAAGACAAGGCAGGCAGCACGAGGTGTTAGATTGCCTTTTTGGAATGACAGAATGGGTTTTCTTTTCTGGAGGAGGCAGCGACCATGAAGCCGATCTGATTCTGACCACTGGCTGAATTGTTTTCTGTCTGACCAGAGATGTTTTCGGAATAGGCACAGTTCTTTTCGGCTCAGTGCACAGAGGGCTGGTGGGAAGAGGATCCTGAGAGCCAAAGTCATACAGCTGCACAAAAAGGTGAGAGGCAGGAAAGGTGACATGTAAGTGAGGAGCTAGGCTTTCAATTTCCTCAAAGGCCAAGGTTCTATACAGTCTGTGCTGACTAATCAAACACTTTTCAAAGTATTCAAGATTTAATGTCTACAGGATGAAGAAGAGTTCCAATACAGGAAAATTCAGTTTGCAAAAGGGCGTTCAATTACCTAATGTACACATATATAATTAGCAAGTCACAATAAAGAGAATCCAAATACCTGTAGCAAAACATAAAAGCTTTGCTGAGGCCATAAGCCATACCTAATACTCAAAATGAATGATGATCCTTAATATTACAAGACCTGAAGTTTCTTTTTAATCCCCAGGAAAAATTACATTATGTCCATGAAGTTTTTAATGTGAAGTATACAGATACGCCATCCTTGGAAACTATTTAAGCCACTCCATTGATCTGTGATTTAATCAGAAGCCCTATTTTGAGAAGCAACTAAACGGAGCCTAGAACCAGACCGCTTAGGTTCAAATCCTAGCTCATTTGCTGTATGACCTTGGTAGGTTCCTTACTCTCTCCATTCCTCAACTGTAAAATGTGGATAATAATTGTATCAGACTCAAGGGACTGTCGCTCTAAGAGTAAATAAAACTTTTAGAACAGAGCTGGGTACCCAGCAGATGCTCAAAACATGTTAGCTCTTATAATCAGTGGAGCAGTTACTCTTTAAGCAGAGGCTCTCTCTATGCAATTAGCCTGTTTCTATTTCAGCAACTTGAATCAGGGAAATGCTGAACTCCCTGAATGGCAAGAATGGAAGGAACTGATAAATCAATCCCAAATGGAAACAGGGATAACAATGCATGGCACTCCCCCCCCCCCCAACCACTTTCTTAGATTCCTATTCTCTGAAGTATCTTCATAGTTTTGATTTTTAAAAAATACTGGAAATTCCTTCAGCCCGTACCCCGACACCGCTTCCTGTGAAATTGCTATTGGGTTACATATAATGAAGAGTAGACTGCACTTAATGTAGGGCAGCATGATGCAGAGGAAGGCAGGTGGATGGGAATCAGGGAGGGCAGCGCAATTGTGACCCTCCAGTTCAGGGGCTGTGTTCTCGTTGAGAAACCCCTGACTCAGTTTTCTTTTTCTAAAACAGGGAAATGAATACCTTCCTCACGGAATGGTTGGGGAAATAAAAATCAGTTTGTGCATGGGCTGGTGTGTGTGTGTGTGTGTGGGGTGCCTCTGAACTCCCTGAAAATGTATACAAAATGTGCATATCCATAAATGTGTCTTTTTTGGGGGGGAGCAGTCTATGATTTTCATGAAATTTCTCAAAGGGCTCTCAATCCCCAGAAGTTTAAGAATCACAGAGGTGAAGCGTATGCAAGTACGGCAGGCCGGTAAGAGGGACTTGGAACGAGCTGGGTTTCCACACCGTCCTCGGAAGGACGATCTATAAAGCAGCCCCACAACCACAATGAAAGGAGCCGACCCCGAGCACCTCGCGGCGCCTGCGCTCCGCTGCGCCACGACAAGCACGACGCTGCTTTGAGAAGCGCGTGGGTCCCCCGTCCTCACGGCCGTTGCTCCGCGCTCCATCAGCGGCAGGCGAGCAGGAAGCCGTTGAGGCCTGAAAGCTGCCCGGGCCGCTTCGGCTCAGTGAGCTGCACCGGGCCGGGAAGGGAAAGCTCTGCAGCCGCTTTTCCTGGAGGCCCTTCCCGCGATGCTTTCGGGGCAGTGGGCAGGGGCACCAGCGGGGTGCGGACGCCCGGGGAGGCGGGGAAGCGAGGCCGTCTGAGTGAGAACACAGCCTGGGCTGGGCAAAAGGACGCGGTGGGAAGAGAAGGGGTCCAGTGGGCCGGCCCAACCAGGGTCAGAGCAGCCCCCGCGAGGACACCCTCCTCTATGTGGAGGCGTGGGGGTCCGGAAGAGCCGCGACCAAACCCCACGGCCTCCCGGGGGGTCGCCACGTCACGGAGGGTGTGCCCTGGGGCTCCGCGGAAGGGCAGGGGAGGAGCCGAGGGGCTGGCTCCCCGGCCCTGGGCTGCCTCCCTCCCCACTGTCTGGACCCGCCGCGCTGCTTCTCACCTGCCTTCCAGGCTTCGGAGCACACCACGGGCCAGGGACCCGGCGCCCACAGGCCGAATTCAGTTACAGCATTTGTAGCGTCTGTCTCTTTAAATCCGGGTCCTTGAGCCGGCCGCAGTGCGCAGGCGCAACGGTCCTGGCCCAAGCTGCGCCACGCGCCTGCGTCCCCGCCCCCTGGCCGCCACGTGGGCTGTGTTAGGGGTCGGAAGAATTAGGTCTTGGGCTTTGTGCTGGGTGTGCCCGATTTGTTCCGGGGACGTGGTGGCGCGAAATTCGGAGGACTTCCAAGTTTGCGATAGTGTTGGAACTGGTCAAGTCCTTAAAGAGACTGGTTGGGAAAGGATGGGTCATCCAGCCAACTTTTCTGCCTTGTTTCCACATAGTGCCTACCACATAGTGTTATACAAATATTGAATTGAAATAGGGACTAGATACAGATGTAACGTGTAAAGGAGTGGTGGGGAGATTTAGTAATATAAGGTTATAGTAATTAAATATGTAGAAATATAAAAATATGGAAGATATATAAAGGTAATTAAAAGGATATTAAAATAATTATTAAAATTAAGTAAAGTTATGCTATTTGGATAGGAATTAATATAGTGGCTTAGTGCCATAACTCTGTAATGTGATAAACAGACTCTGACTTACAAGCAGAACCCAGTTAGTATGTGTGTGAAGTTATACATAGATACGAAGTGGCTTGTTATTTACATTAACTTTGTAAAGTAATGAAAATAAGAATATCTTAAAAAGTGGTTTAATGTAAACATTTCAGTAGAATGACATAGAGGGGATTCCCTGTGAGGAACTCCCAAAAAGGTGGTTTGAGGTGATAATCCTATAGATTGACACCTGTTAGAAGGCTTTGGCCAAAAAGGTACTAAAGCTGAGGGGCCCCCTGCTGCAGTAGTTGCCCAGACTCCAAAGTTGATGTGGACTTTCTCCATGCTGCTCTGAGCTCTGACCAAAGCCAGCCAAGAGGAGCACGCTGACGGGGGCCCCCTTAAGCTGTACCCAGGGATGCCAAAAGGATTTGTGAGTAATAAATTGCCTGTGTGATTATTGAAACTAATTTGTGTGTTAGTCGTGTCTTTCCTCTGGTGGCTCTTAACAGTAGCATCCTCATAGCTGCCTCAAGTGTAATCTTGAAGAGGCTGCCAGCCCTGCTGATAAGCCGGAGGGTCGCATTGCACAGTGAAGTCGAATCAGGGACGCCTGATAGACATAGAGCTTGGGCTCTACTGGGACAGAAGCGTAGTCCCTATTGTGTATGGTTTAAGTGTCTTATCTCTTAAACCTCAGGTCAACTTTAAAACATTTTTTCATTCATTAATTTTAGATGGAGAGAGAGAAACACCAACCCGTCTGTTCTACCTACCGAAGCAGTCATTGGTTGACTCTTGCATGGGGCCCCACCCCGGATCAAATCTGCAATCCCCACCCCTCACCCCCATCCCCCATGCATTTTGGGCAAAGCTCCAACCTACTGACCCACCTGACCAGGATCGTTAGGTCAACTTTTTGAGAAATTAGAATGCCTGTTTTTACAGAAGAGTAGCAGGCTCAGAGGAGGTTAAGTGAACTTGTTCAGGGTCCAGGAATGGCAAACTACTGGGCATTGTTAGAGAAGTAAGCCAAGGTGAAATCCTAGAGAGAGAGTTCTGTGCTATGTGAAAAAGAGCCTGGCCTTTATTGTGTAGGGAATGGAGAGCCATGTAGGGCTTTATGAAGTAGTAACTACTGTTGAAGCTGGGTAGGGGAGGGACTGAGGTAAGGGAACTAATTACCAAGTTCTTGGTGTGGGCTTTGGCAATACCTATACTAAAATCGGAAGGATACACAGGCTCCTGTCTAAGGATGACCTGCAAATTCGTGAAGTGGTCCATAATTTTAAGGAAAAAGAAATTCTTTTTATTGTATCGATTGTATATGAGATGATGGATACTAAGTAAACTTATTGTGGTAATCATTTCATAATTATATAAGTCAAACCATTATGTTGTACACCTTAAACTTATACACTGATGTATGTTAATTATAGTTCAATAGAACTGAGGGGAAAAGGTTCTTGTGACAGATGAAGGTGGCCTGAACAAGCTCAGTTAGTTGGGTGGAGAGAAAGGTGCATTTTTTGATAAACATTTAGATTATGTATCTTCTAGACAAAGTGCTCACTTACCTAAAGATCAAGTGAGGATGACTTGAGTGAGCAAGGTAGATAATGGTGCCATCAACTGAAATAGGAAATGAGAGGGGGAGGAGGGGACATTTCAGGGGAAAAGATGAGTTTTATTTAGGATGTATTAAGCTTGCTTGCTTGGAGTCAACCACAATCCTATTGATTGAAGTGGCGTAGAGTCTCTGATGTGTCACAGAGTGAGCAAGGTTTTTGGGATTGGAAGGTCACTGGACACTCAAGTCCTAACTCTGGCACTTGAGTGAACCTGAACATATCTCTATCACTGCATCTAGTGTGTTGTTTTGAAAATACCCATGACTGTATCTTTTCGCTAACCCTGTGCTGTCAAATGCTGTCATCACTAGCCACATGTGACTCTTGAGCTCTTGAAATGTAGCTAGTCTGAGTTGAGATGTGCTATAAGTGTAAAGTATACACTGATTTCAAAGATGTGTTACCAAACAGAGACTGTAAAATATCTCAATAATGTATTTATATATATTGATTACATGTTGAAGTGATTATTTTGTATCTGTTGGGTTAAATAAAAATATTATATTTAATTTCAACTTTATTTTTACCTTTTTGAAAATGTGGTGACTAGAAAATATAAAACTGCATACTTAGCTGACATTATACTTCTACTGGACAGCACTGCCCTAGACTTCAAACCTATTGTGGAGAGTGACATCTGTGTCTTATGCATCTTTTCATTCTCAGTGCCTAGAACAGAGCTGGGCCCATAGTAAGCACTTAGCAAATATTTATGAATAAATCAGTGAAACCCGTGAGTGAATGGAATGAATAAATAAAGCTCTGAAAGTGCTAAGCTCCCTTAGAAGGATGCCCAGTATGTGTGTCTTTGTTTGATATAAATGTCCTAAAAGATTCAGGTTCTTTAAAAATATAAGAGGGGTGGGGGGACTCAGGTTCTAAATGCTTGTTTTGCTTGATTAGAACTCCAAGGAACCCTAATGAATGATCTTTTACTCAGGCCTCTGCTGCAAAACATAACTAGCTGGCAGTTGTATTTCCTTAGAGAACTGGGAACTGCTACCAAGGAAAATGAGCTAATGTGTGGTGGGAATAGCAAGACTTGGAATCACACAGACTTAGGTTTGAATTATGACCCACCATTGGTTGTGTAACCTTCATCTGTTGTGTTGTTTTTAAGTTCTCTAGGCTTCCGTTTTCATGGTGAAATGGGGATCAAAATCTCTTAGGATTGTGTGTGACAATTAAGTGAGATAACTCATTAACTTGCAAACTTCCTGGCACTTAGAGATATTTCAGTAAGTGTATACTCCCTTTTACTCCCCAGCCTGGATATATTCATACCACTGCAGAGTGTAATCATTCAGTTGGTCATCAATCAATCAAGTGTTTATTGAATGCCTACTCTGTGTGAGGCACTGTAACAGGAACAGCAATGAAACAAAACACAAAAGTCCCTACCCTCGTGAAGCTAACAAGTTAGTACTGTATAGGAAATAAATTAATAAACTATGTAAAATGTATAGTATGTAAGGTGATTGATGGGTGCTTTGGAAAACAATAAAAAGAAAGTAGGAGGGCCCAGGCAGGTCAGAGTGGGGTGCCGTGTTAAATACAGTGGTCAGGAAGGCCTCACAAAGTGGCCTTGAATAAAGACTGGAAGAAATGAAGGAGAGCTGTGTGTGTTCTGAGGTAGAGGGAGCAGCAAGTAATGGCCAAGATGTGTTAGTCATGTTGAAAGAGCAAGGAGATGCTGTGGCTAGAGCAGCAGGGGTCGAAGGTGAGAGGAGTTGGAGATGAGGTCAGCAGGGTACCTCAAGACAGATCCTGTAGGGTCTCGTAAACTACTGTAAAGATGCTGGCTTTTATTGCAGGTGAAATGGGAAGCTAGTGGATTATACTGAGCAGAGAAGTAGCATGAGCGGACTTAGATTTTAACAGAACTCTGGCTGTTGTGTAGAGAAACTGGAAGTGAGTTATGTGGCTAGTGTAAAGATGTAGGGGAGAAATAAGGACCACTTGGGTGCTAACCGTCAAAGTAGCAGGAAATAACCTGAGACTCGTGGACCCCCTAGGGGGTCTGTGGATAGGCTCTGGGGTGTCCTTGAGCCTCTGGAATCTTTATATAAGTATTTGTGTGTGAGTGCATTTTTTTTTTTTTTTTTTTTTTTTACAGGGACAGAGGGAGAGTCAGAGAGAGGGATAGACAGGAACGGAGAGAGATGAGAAGCATCAATCATTAGTTTTTCATTGCCATTGCGACACCATAGTTGTTCATTGATTGCTTTCTCACACGTGCCTTGACCGTGGTCCTTCAGCAGACCGAGCCACCCCTTGCTGGAACCAGCAACCTTGGGTCCAAGATGGTGAGCTTTTGCTCAAGCCAGATGGGCCTGCGCTTGAGCTGGCGACCTCAGGGTCTCGAACCTGGGTCTTCCGCATCCCAGTCCGACGCTCTATCCACTGAACCACCGCCTGGTCAGGCTGAGTGCATTTTTGAAGGGAGAGTTTTATTGGATAGAGCCTCATGATCCAAATCAGGCACTCCCTTGGTAGGAAATAAGCAAGATACCTCGTGTCAAACCCTATTTAATCAAAGTCCCGAGGTGGTTACGTCCTTCCCTCAGACCTCAATCCCAAATCCTCCAGGGCACAGATCCTGTTTGTGAGCCTCTCAGAGCTTCTGCCAGTTTAGACTCATCAGGATTGTTAAGAAAAAAAGTCACAGGAAAATGGATGATTAAGTTTATTTTTTATGCTACTCACTATGGAAGCTTGGCAACCATAGGCAGGAATGGGGAAAAGGCTTCACACCTTCAGAGAGACGATGTAGAGCACTCATGATGCTAGTTTACACTCTGTGGATTCTTTTTTTAATAAGCTCTTGTCTATGAATCATGTAAATCTCAGCCCTGAGAGCTGATTTTATGGTATGGTTTGCTTAATAGTCACACAATTAAAATAAGTTGTAAAGAACCGTAATGGTGTTTGCCAGGATAAATATTTAAAAGGGAACAGCTGTAGGAAGAAGTAGTAATTCAAATCAGTCCATGGCATTCTTAATAAAGGTTGTGGAGGCGGGTTCTTAACCAGAGGGGTTTCTTAGTCTCTTAATATCTTTGCGCTGCAGCTGCCAGGCTAAGGTAGGAGAGGGCAAAGAGTTGAGTCAAGTGTGCTTTTGGGAATAGCTGATCTGTGGCACAGTCGGGGGCTTCTAGGGCAGGGTTGAGGTCACAGATATGGAGTGAGAGAGACTCAAATTTATTTTTCAGTTGGAATGTCTGGGAATTGAAGCCATTATTCTTGCTTCAATCAGAGACTGCCAGAGAGTAAAATTTATTGCTGGTGAAATGCGGGGAAGGCAGGGCACAATGGAAAGAGCCTGATAAAGTTAAAAAAATATGGCTTCTCAACCACAGCCTGAATAGTACCCTTAAGCTTGACACTAAACTTCTGTAATCTTAATTCTTTCTGTTTTGGAGAAACCCTCCTATTTTCCACATTTTACTATTAAATAGTAGAGTATTGAACTGGGATTCAAGTTACATCTTAGTCCTACTTTAGCAACGAACTTGCTGAATGATCTTGGACAAGATGTCTAAAATGGAGGTGATAACTGTTTTACATATCTTGAAAATATACGTTATGTTGAGTAATAATGATGCAGGGTAATAGTCAGGGCTTTGGGATTTTTGCCTTGAACAAGTTCCTTCATGTCTGAGCGTGTTTCCTCACCTGTAAAATGAAGATGCTATATACCTTACAAGGTTGCTGTGAGGATCAGAGATGGTGAATGTTAAGCCCTAGCATACGGCCAGACACATGTAGGAGTCCAGTAAATAGTAACTATTATTAATAATGTGACAACCTGATTTGGTCCATGCTCTCTTATACCACACTTGGAAGAACAACAAAAACCACACACATACTCAATGAAAACAATAACCACCACTATCAACCACCCAATCAGTATGATCCTCTGAACTCCCCTAAAGGTTCCCAGTGTGCTTGTCATCTGCCAAATGCTGTTAGTAAGGTACAGGTGCAGCCAGATGGAACTCCTTACCTCCTGATACTGGGTGTGCTTTCAGTGAAGTATGGCTGAGTGCAAAGACTCACTCTGAAAGAGCTTTGACTGCCAAGTGACAGGCAAAATGAGCCAAACACAAATGGTGACGCCAGAGAGGGGCTGGAGGACTGAGAACAGCTTGGAGACAATATGTACTTGCTCTCTGATCTGACTCTGCCACTGATTAATTTAGTCCTCCCTTTCTTTCTCCACTTATGTGGCCTCTAGGCAGTCAAGACTGCCCACTAGCTGCTGACATACGGACATCCCTCTTTGCCTGTTTGGTGTCATGAAGAATTCTTATTAGCTGCTAGATGCAGAGGTGGCCCATTATACTTTATAACTTGCGTATGCCTCCTGGGTTGCTTCCCTCAGAACAGGTAAGGGCTTCATATGCCAGAAAAGGGAAACACAGGCAGGAAAATAGTTAACCCTTTAAGTTGTTCAACTAACTTTTGTGTTGGTTCTGACTTCCAAGAGTCAGATTGGACTTTTTACCACTTTTCCAAGTAACTTTCTGCAATGTGGATATTATTCATTCAACAGATATTTATTGAGCTCTGTTATGTGCCTGGCATTATTTTTTATTGTGAACAAGACATACAAGCTCCCTGCCCTTGTGGAGTTAACATTCTGGTGGGGAGAAACATAATTTATGTAAAATACACAAGCTAATTTAAGATAGTGATAAGTTTAATGAATTGATAGAATAATGTGAGAGTGACAGGAGATGGGAAGATGGCATTTATGTCCCCTGAGAAAGGGACATTAGGGCTAAGAAATGAATGACAAGTCTGCCATGCTATTTAAAATCAGGTTTCAAGCAGAGCTTTTTGGACTTCCTAAAAACTCAGTGGGGTTTGTGTGTGTAATAACATACCTGGCAACACTTAAGCTCTTCTTTGTTTAACAATTGAGGACTCAACAACCTCAAGGATATGCAGTTGTTAACTTAGAGAAAGTCCCAACTCTAGAGCATGGCAGTCAAGGCCCTCCACAATGGTTCATAATCTACTTTTCCAGTAACTCCCGTTGTCAGGAGTGAACACTGCTCTAGCTCAATTGTTCTGCCCACTACCTTCTGAGTGTTTTATTTTCCCACCTATATACCTTTGTTTAAACCTGCACTGTCCCTATGGTAGCCATTAGTCACATATGGCTAGAGAGTACTTGAAATGTGGCCAGTCTTAAACTGAGATGTGCTGTTAGATACACCCAGATTTCAAAAATATAAACACCCAAATGTAAGACTTCACTAATATTTGAATATTGATTACATATTGAAATATTAATGTTATGGATATATTGGATTAAATTCATTAATTTCACATTTCTTCTTTTTCACGTGGTTACCAGAAAATTTAAAATTTATATGTGGCTTGCCTTATATTTTTAAGTGGACAGTGTTCCTCTTGCTCGTAAGCCTAGGCCAGTGGTTCTTAACCTGGGTTCTATCGAACCCTAGGGGTTCGATGAGTCAGTCTCAGGGGTTCGGAGAAGCCTCTGCCGCGGAGGCCAGAATAAAGTAATACCGTAATTTGTTGTGAGTTCATGCACTTTGTTGGTTTTGTTCTTTGAGCAAGGTGATGTTCATGCACGGCTCATTTTGTGCACCAGTAAAAAACCATATACCTATGTCTTGAATTTGGAAAAAAAAATCATATTTTATTTATCACTAAAGAAGGGTTCGGTGAATGCGCATGAAACTGGTGGGTTCGGTACCTCAAAAAAAGGTTAAGAACCACTGGCCTAGCCTCTTAAGCCAACACAGAACTGGACCTACCATTCAAGCCCATCTTTGTACTGTACCTTTTCATCTTCTGAAATAATAATAAAGCAGTGAATGATAGAAAACTGAGTGAGTTTTTTTTCACACAGTTGAGGTGGGCATGCCCTCTTTGTTATCAAACTGAAGTTGCAATCACCAATTAGCTCAAGAAAGCAGACTTTCTGCCAAAGGCAGATAAAAATGTTAGCTCTTCCTGTGGATCGATTCCTTTTCTCTCAATCCATAATCAAAACCACAGTCACCCTTTTAGAAGAGATCTTGCACCTTCAGGGTGATATTGCTGTAGACTCAGTTACCCTGCTTTTATTTTATTTTTTACAGGGACAGAGAGAGTCAGAGAGAGGGATAGATAGGGACAGACAGACAGGAACAGAGAGAGATGAGAAACATCAATCATTAGTTTTTCGTTGCCGTCGCAACACCATAGTTGTTCATTGATTGCTTTCTCACATGTGCCTTGACCGCAGGCCTTCAGCAGACCAAGCCACCCCTTGCTGGAGCCAGCGACCTTGGGTCCAAGCTGGTGAGCTTTAGCTCAAGCTGGCGAGCTCAGGGTCTCAAACCTGGGTCTTCTGCATCCCAGTCCAACACACTGTCCACTGCGCCACTGCCTGGTCAGGCTACCCTGCTTTTAAAATCTAGTTTCCAACTAGTCTATGAACTTCCTTTCCCTCAATCCATGTTAAGTACATTTTACATAGAATATGTATTCCATACTATATAGAATAGTATGATATCTACTGCAACTAAAGTCATCTTCCATATTTAGCAGGTAAATTTTTTTGCTCAAAAGCTTCCACTTTTCCTACACCACTACAGAATCCTTTCATCTAGCATTCAAGGCTCTTTTACACCTTTATCTCTTGGTACTCTCCTCCGTAAAATCTGGGCTTTTGTGAAACTAGATGGAGTTTATGTAAAGCACTTAGTATCCTACCTCACCTATATTTAAGAACTATGAAAGTCTTGGCTATTATTATCACTATTGACTTTTATTTGAATATGCTGTATGCATTATATCTCCAAAGCACTGCTAATTCCTTTTTCCTATTTGAATACCTCTATCTCCAAAGGGAGAAGGAATAATTTAAACTAACAATGAGCCTGACCTGTGGTGGCGCAGTGGATAAAGCGTTGACCTGGGAACACTGAGGTCGCAAGTTCAAAACCCTGCACTGGTCTGGTCAAGGCACATATGGGAGTTGATGCTTCCAGCTCCTCCCCCCTTTCTCTCTCTGTCTCCTCTCTAAAATGAATAAAATAAAAAGAAATTTAAACTAACAATGAATAGCACAAGCCAATTGTTGTTAGTTCTGGAAAAAGTGTATACAGCAGGTCCTCGAATAAGTTTTTGTTCAACATCCTTTCATTATAATGTTAATGAAATTCCACAGGTATTTACGTAACTCGTTTATATCAACTACAGTAATTTTGCTGCAGTTCTAAGAGCCTATCAACGATGTTAAGTGAGGACTTCCTGTATATTCTTCTTACAATAAACAGAACCAGTAACTGAATCCAAATTTGCCACAAAATGTAATAAAATTTAAGACCGTAGGGAACATAAATAAAAAACATTTTTTATAAAATAGTAAATTTATGGAACATGTTATTTAAGAAAACAACTTGAAAAACATAAATGGGTTCTGGATTTACACCAGTGGCTCTCCAACTTGGGTGTTATTAGAATAAACTGCGAAGCTTTCAAAACTAATTCAGATGCTTGGGCCCACTCCAGACTTACTGACTCTCTCTACTAGTAGGGCAAGGGCACACAAATTTTTAAAAAACTTCCTAGTTGATTCATGGGCACTATTTTAAAAGCTGTCAACATCTTCATGTGCACTTACATCTAAGAACCTTTGATTCAATTGTGAGAAAGTCTGGGTTAGGGAGGCTGGTTATGCTGGCATATATTTTCCACCATGTTCTCCTATATGTACCAAGTTTTTGAAACAGAGAGAATATAGAGAACTGATAAGCTCTGAATGACTTACTAATCTATGAGTAGTGCTCTTAAAAACAAAAACCCAAAACTCCTCCTCCCTCTTGAGCTTGATACACGGGGTCAGAAAAGGAAAAGGTGCCCTGGCTAGTTAGCTCAGTTGGTTAAAAGGACAAGGTTGTGGGTTGATCCCCAGTGAGGGCACATATGGGCACAGCAACCAGTGACAGCATGGCTGAGTGGAACAATAAATGAATGCTTCCCTTCCCCCTCCCTTCTCCCTCCTTTCCTATAAGAAAATTAAATCTTGGAGGGATAGCTCTGTTGGTTGGAGTGTGGTCCCAGAGCACGGCCGCTACTGATTAAATTCTCTGGTCAGGAAACAAACATATAATGAATAAATAAATAAATATTACAAAAAGAAAAAGGCATATACATCCCAATGCACATGGTATTCATCTAAAAGCTTGTCTGTTAGTCTTACTTCTAGTAATAAATTTCAAAACGTAAATTACTTAAGTAAATATATTTAACTATGTACAATATTTACAACTTACAGATTTTCCAACTGCAAATTATACATTTGAATTTGTAAACATGTGAAAAAGCTGGCATTATAGCATATAATACTTAAAAAATTTCAAAACAACTTGACTTCAAAAATACTTTACATCAATTTTCCAAAGTGCTATTTTCACAAGGTCATATTGTACCGCAACAACCTAGTCGGGTTATCAAACCTCTAGGTAGCCTAGTCCGGTTATCAAACATCCAGGTATGGAGTAACCGACATGATATGGAGAGACAACACTTTTTATACAATTGCAGAGAGTGTTAGAAATACTGGGTTCTTGAAACCCTATAACAAAGCCCCCTTCACCCTCCAATCCTGAGACAACAAATCCTGTAGTTCTCCCTCATCGTCGCTGTCAACATTCTCCTCTTCCTTTTTCTGCAGTTCTTTTATAGTCAGGACCTCTTTAAGCTTATTTTTTATTTCATCCTGGCGATTCCGTAGTTTTTCTACCCGACGGTAACACTCTATCTGCTCATCGATTTCCCCAATCTGCCGGTCCAGCCGTCCCTCCTCATCCTCTTCAGCAACTATGGCTTCCGATATAGTGTTGACCTGTCTCATGGCTTTCTGAAATTCGTCCCACTCCTTGTCCATCTGATCCTTCGGCGCATCAACCTTTCGTACCCTCGCATCTATCTCAGGGTCGTCAAAAAAACCTTCCGGTAAGGCTTCCGCAGTGTTTTCTCTCCTTTCCACTACTTTTTCATGTATTTCTGCTTTCTCAATTGACCCTGAATGAGGAATTAAAGGGGCCTTTGGAGGATTTGTATTCGAGAAACCGCTTGGCAGCATACTACTTGTTGCCTCCCGTGAGGATGAAAGGGAGTTTTCCTTGCCCTGCGCGTCGGACGGCTGTTTGTTGGAGGTCCCCTCTTGTCTTTCTCCTCCCTTCTCCTCTTCTTCCTCCTCCTCCTCCTCTTCCTCTTCATAATCAGGGAGTAAACCAAGTCCCGATGCCTTACCAAGGGTGGCTCTAGTGGACTCCTTTCCTGCTTTGTCAACGCTGGTGGCCAAAGCGGACGTGGAGGGTTGTACCTGGAAGGCCTTCGCTCTTTTGGCATCATGGCTCTCTGTGACCGGCGCCTTCCTCTTGGCAGACGGAGGCACTGCGCTGGCGGACGGCCCCTGGGTGGCTTCCTTCGCTCCTTTCAGCTCGGCCACTTTCTCTCGGTGCTGCTTTCCCAGGACGTGGGTCTGCCACAGGAGCTCGCTCTTCACCGCGGTGTTACACAGGGCACAACTCAGCTGCCCCAACCGGTTGTACTTTGCAAATGGAGATTCGATGCGTCGCCTGTTGGTGCTCTGACGCTGCTTCTCCTTCATCAAGCGCCGCAGTTCATCTTGACTCACCACTCGCTTCGCGGCCGAAGGCCGAGCCGAGGCGGAGGACGCCATCTTGGCGACCCGACCCAAGGCGATTCTGGCTTCCGCCTCGGCGATGCCTGATGACGTCACTCTCCTTCCGGGAGAGGATTGGCTGAGGCTCCGAACGCGAATCTTGGCGCGGGGTTTTACATCAGAATCGCGGCTTCGGCTGTTTTTGCGGCGCGGGGGTTTCTTAACACTCCCGTTATGGCTGCGATAAAGGTTGTGAACGCCAAGGCTGAGGTGGCGCGGGCCCAGGCTGCCTTGGCGGTCAATGTATGTGCTGCCCGAGGGCTGCAGGATCTGCTGCGGACCAACTTGGGTCCTAAGGGCACCCTGAAAATGTGAGACGGCGGTTGGAGCGGCGGTTAGGGTGTCGGGACGCGCAGTAAGGCGAACGTTCCGTGGAGATTGGAGCCATGTAGACAAACTTGTGGGCCTGAGTTCCTTCATTCTCATTTCTCTCCTGAGGTCATCAATAGCCAGGTTGGGGAGGAGGGGAATATCTTCCCCCGAGGAAAGGACCCCGCAAGTGAAGCTGTAATTCCCTATCCGGTCCCATCCCGCCCCACCAACTTTTCGTCAAAGGTCATATGCAATTTGAAAGTTAATTTAGTGTTTCACATGAAACAAGCCATCTAATTCGCCTTCTTTTTAAGACTGTATTCCTGCGTGCTTTTCATTTTGGTTTTGTTTGGCTGTGTGTTGTGGAAAGGGCACACGGGCGTTGGAGCCTGGCAGGCGTGGGTTCAAATCCGAGTTCCCCCTCTAGCTGTGAGTCCTTAGGCAAATTACTTGGACTCTGTGCCTAAGGTTCGTTGTATCTGGGCATCCTGTTATTCAGCGTGTATTTACTTAGCAACCATTTTCTTTAGGACGGAGTGAGGGAAAGAGACTAGTGAGGGCACAAAGGTGTTAGGAGAGCTACAGTCTCAGGAATGAGCAAAATAAATGAACAGTAAAAGGGGGATGCTGAGAACACAGATGACCAAGGTAAAGTTTCAGTTCTCAATGGGATTTGGTAGAAATAAATGTGATCTATACACTTTATAATATATACTATATAAAAATATGTGGCTTGCATCATGTTTTTCATCACAATATGATTATACTTAGGGAAGGGATGAGTTATTGATGGGAGAGTGAGAAGGAAAAGACTCTCAAATAACGGATGATTTTGATCAGTCTTGAAAGGTGAGTTAGAGTTCAGCCGGAGAAGGGAGGGAAGGTCTTCTAGATAGAGCCACTCAGAAGAAAGCCACTTGGTGTAATTCCAACAGAAACAATAGACGTGATGTATTAAGGGAACCACATGATTTGCCCACAAGATTTCATTTGGTAGATGATGTATTTAAAATCGATATAAGCCAGATTGGGAAAGAATAACTATGTCATTGCTAAATAGTTTGGACTTTACCTTGAAAATGATGGGGAACATGGAGACCATTAAAGGATTTTTGATCAGGGAACTGACTGAACCATACTGCAATTTACAAAGATAAATGGAGAGTAGATTCAAAGTCAGAAATACATGGATGCTAAATAGTTCAGACTACAGATGTTGATGACAGTGGAAATGGAGAGGAAGGAGTAGTATGAAGATGCTTTTAGGTTGTAGAATTGACAGAATTTGATGATCTAATAAATGTGAGGGCTGAGAGAAGGAACTAAATTGAATGAATGGATAGTGACATTTCACCAAAATAAAAAACTTGCAGGAAATTCACAAACTTGTGGCTTGTAGACTTCCAAATACTCTTGACCAAACCGCTGTCATAAATCACCAACTACACTTATCCTTAAACTTGTAAATGCTCCATTTGGAATGAAATTGCCATACCAGTCCATCTGGGGAAAAGGGATTCTATGGGCTGCAAATAGTGGTACTGGGGTATATCCCCCATGGTATGATGGAAGTTTTCCAAGACCAGTTCTCTATATTATGGATAATGGGGTTGGAAGCAACATGAGCATCTTGACTCTTGCCATATGAAGTTAGTAACATCACTGTCTTCTGAACAGGCTTGTTTCTGGTTCAGGTGACATCAAACTCACCAAAGACGGCAATGTGCTGCTTCAGGAGATGGTGAGCTTGTATTACTGACTTGAATAAAACTTAATAAGCTTTAATTGAGAGCATAGTAGAATTTGCATATCTTTAAACCAAGGCCCTCAGCTAAATATTGCAATCATGAGATATACTTGTTGGGTTAAAGCTCAGTAAATAATGTTTTCTGGCTGTTTTCAAATCTTTGTGAAGTCCAAGTAGTAGCTTAGGGATACTTTCAAATTAGTTGCATCTTTTAAAGGCACTGCATTTTTTTCCCCTGTAATCATGGAAAAGGAAATAAATCCTTTGAAATTTTAGTAAATATATTTATCTTTGAGATGGAAGGATTTAATCTAATTTTGGAAATGTCATTGCATTCTGAAGCAAAGATTCTTTTATAAAGTATTCAAATCTGTCTGACCAGGCGGTGGCGCAGTGGATAGAGCGTCGGACTGGGAGGTGGAGGACCCAGGTTCGAGACCCCGAGGTCGCCAGCTTGAACGTGGGCTTATCTGGCTTGAGCAAAAGCTCGCCAGCTTGGACTCAAGGTCGCTGGCTCCAGCAAGGGGTGGCTCAGTCTGCTGAAGGCCCGCGGTCAAGGCACATGTGAGAAAGCAATCAATGAACAACTAAGATGTCACAACAGCAACAACAACAACAAAAAACTAATGATTGATGCTTCTCATCTCTCTCTGTTCCTGTCTGTCTGTCCCTATCTATCCCTCTCTCTGACTCTCTCTCTGTCCCTGTTAAAATAAATAAAAAATTCAAATCTCAGTTCTCAACTTTTAACTTTTGGCGATAATACAAAACTTGTGAACTTGTAGAATGAAGTTTATTTCATTTCTTAATTTTACTATTGACCCTTAGATTATCTTGTTTTTGGTAGACTGTTTATTTCATTCTCATTTTAAATATGTTGCTTGCTTTTTTCAGCAAATTCAACACCCAACAGCTTCCATGATAGCAAAAGTAGCAGCAGCCCAGGATGATATTACAGGAGATGGCACTACTTCAAATGTTCTAATTATTGGGGAGTTACTAAAACAAGCTGATATTTACATTTCTGAGGTATTAGAATTTTATAGAATTCACATTTATGTGTACTTATTTTGATGGAAAGGTTTTTGTTTACGCTCGTAATTTTAGAGAACAAAGGTTAATATTTATAAAGGTATTTTTTGGCAATTATAAATGAAAATAATAATGAACTTTCTTGCCAAAACGGTGCATATTATTGGAATTGTATACCTCTTTTTTTTTTTAATTAAGTGAGAGGCGGGGAGGCAGAGACAGACTCCTACGTGTGCCACAAATGGGATCCACCCAGCAAGCCCCCTACTGGGCAATGCTCTGCTTTCTGGGTCCACTGCTCCATTGCTCAGCACCTGAGCTATTTTAGCTCCTGAGGCTAGGCTGTGGAGCCATCCTCAGCACCCGGGGCCAGCTTTGCTTGAACCATTTGAGCCATGGGTGCTGGTGGGGGAGAGAGAGAAAGAGAGATGTGTGTGTGTGTGTGGGTGGGGGGGGGGTTAGAAGCAAATGGTCACTTCTGTGTGTCCTCACTGGGAATCAAACCCAGGACCTCCACATGCTGGTTTGATGCTCTACCACTGAGGCAACCAGCCAGGACTGTATATCTCTTTTTAAAATAAGAAATTTAAGATATTTAAAAAGTTAAAAAATAAGCCATGTACCCATTCCTAATGACCAAAGAAAGGAAATATCACTGATAAAATTAAAAGCCAAATTGCAGTTTTAAAAAATAACTGGAGAGCCCTGACCAGATAGCTCAGTTGGTTAGAGCACTGTCCCAGTACACAGGGGTGGTGGGTTCGTTCACTGGTCAGGGAGCATACAGGAACAGATTGATGTTTCTCTCTCTCTCGCCCTTCTTCTCTATCTAAAATCAATAAAAAGTAACTGGAGACCCTGGCCTGGCAGTTCAGTTGATTAGAGTGTTGTCCCAATATGCTAAGGTTGCAGGTTTGATCCTGGGTCAGGGCACATAAAATAAACAACCAAGAATGCATAAATGAGTGGAACAATGAATCAATGTTTCTCTCCTTTCTAAAATAAATGAAATAACTGAAGAAAAATTGTTATTTTAAAAATTAAATTTATTTATTGAGGTAATATTGGTTAATACATTAAACATTTTAAGTGTACAAGTCTTTAATGCACCATCTGTCTGTTTTATTGTCTACCCAAAATCTAGTCTCTGTCACCATATATTTGGCCTCCCTCTACCCTCTTCATCTGCTCCCCACCTGCCTTCCCCTCTGGTAAACACCATACTGTGTCTGAGTTTGTTTTGTTTTGTTAGTTCATTTGTTACTTTCTGATTTGTATCTCACCTAGGAGTGAAATCATATAGTTCTTGTCCTTTTCTGTCTGACTTACTGTGCTTAGCATGATACTCTGGCAGTCCACCCATGTTGTTGCAAATGGCAGTATTTTATCCTTTCTATGGCTGAGTAGTATTCCATTGTATGTATGTACCTCATCTTCTTGTCCAATCATTCATCGAAGGACACTTAGTTTGTTTTCATGTCTTGGCTACTGTGAATAAGGCTGTAGTGAACATATGGGTACATATAGCTTTATGAATAAATAGTTTCAAAGTTTTCGGTACATACATAGAAGACGTATTGCTGATCATATGGTAGATCTATTCCTAATTTTTTTAGGACCCTCCATATTGTTTTTCCATAGTGGCTATACCACTTTACGTTCTCACCACCAGTAAATAATGATTCCTTTTTCTCTACATATTTTCCAACATTTGTTATTTCTTGTCTTATTGATAATAGCCGTTCTAATAATTGTGAAATAGCATCTTATTGTGGTTTTGATTTACATTTCCCTTATAGCTAGTGAAGTTGAACATCTTTTCATACATCTATTGGCCATTTGTATGTCTTCTTGGGAAAAGTGTCTGTTCAGGCCCTCCCCATTTTTAATTGGATGTTGGGTTTTGTTGTTGTTGAGTTGTATGAGTTCTTTATATATTTTGGATGTTAGCCCTATATCAGAGGTATTGTGTTTTTTTTTCTTTGTTTTTTTTTAAATTTCTTTTTATTTATTCAGTTTAGAGAGGAGACACAGAGTGAGAGAGAGGGAGAGAGAGTGAGAAAGAGAGAAATGGGGGAGGAGCTGGAAGCATCAACTCCCATATGTGCCTTGACCAGACCAGTGCAGGGTTTTGAACTGGCGACCTCAGTGTTCCCAGGTCGACGCTTTATCCACTGCGTCACCACAGGTCAGGCTCGAACCTGGGTCTTTTGCATCCCAGTCTGACGCTCTATCCACTGCGCCACCACCTGGTCAGGCCAGAGGTATTGTTTACAAATATCTTCTCTCATTTGGTTGGCTGTCTTTCTGTTTTGTTGATGGTTTCTTTTCCTGTGCAGTTAGTTTGATGTAGTCCCATGTATTTATTTTTGTTTTTATTTTCCTTGCTTTTGGGGTCAGGATCATAGAAGCCTCTTTGATCCCAAGGTCTGTAAGTTTAGTACCTATGTTTTCTTCATGTGTTACTTATTTATTTATTTGTTTGTTTGTTTATTTATTTATTTTTTGTATTTTTCTGAAGTGAGAAGCAGAGAGGCAGAGAGACAGACTCCCACATGCGCCCGACCAGGATCTACAAGGCATGCCCACGAGGGGGCGATGCTCTGCCCAACTGGGGTGTTGCAATGGGAGCCTGAGAGAGAAGCTATGGAGCCATCCTCAGCGCCAGGGAAAACTTTGCTCCAATGGAGCCTTGGCTGCAAAGGGGAAGAGAGAGAGAAAGGAGAGGGGGAAGGATGGAGAAGCAGATGAGCGCTTCTCCTGTGTGCCCTGGCCGGGAACTGAACCCGGGACTTCCACACACCGGGACGATGCTCTACTGCTGAGCCAACCAGCTAGGGCTCATGTGTTCTTTTTTTTTGTTTTAGATGTTATATTTAAATGTTTAATTCATTTCATTTTTATGTGTGATATCAAATAGCAGTCTAGTTTCATTCTTTCCAGTTTTCCCAGCACCATTTATTGAAGAGGCTTTACTTTTGGGAAAAAATTATTGAAGGCTTTTCACATTGTGCATTTGCCTACCTTTTCCGTCTTACTTCCCTTTATAAACTGTCTACTCTAGCCAGACTCCTCCATTCACTAGCCTCTGAATTCATTACAGACATTGCCCCTCTGTGCCTTTGTTCAATTATATTCTTTCCTTGCCATTACTTATCTGTCTTCTGTAATTAAGTATTTGAATTTTCGTCTCTTTTAAGAACCATTTCAGCAAAGCATAAACTGGCCGCAGTGCTAAAATTATTACTTCTTTGTGTTTCATTTAGTATTAGGAATTGTTTATTAACTCAGTAGCTACAATTTATTTTAGTAAGGATGCTTTTGTCTGTTATCAGTAGACACTTGACTAAAAGTCACAAACAATAAAGAAGTTATCTTGCATAACAGAACATGGATAAGGCAGGCTTCCAGGGCCACTTGTTTAAAAAATTCAGTCAGTTATCAAGTACCCAGGTTCTTTCTGTTTCTTAGCTCTTCTGCTTACAATGCTGTTTCTTCATAAGGCTTACATCATCCTGACTGTAAGACTGTCAGAGGAAATCAGGGCTACCTGCTTCCCTTAGTAACACTCAGCAGGAAGGGACAAGAGAATACCACTCACCCAGCTAGAGAATATAAGTCCTTCCTCTGTGTGATTGGGCCAACTTTGGTCTTATGCCATTACAAACCAGTAACAGTTATTAGGGGAATTGGCTTAAGTTAGGGATCAGGCCAGATTCCTCTGAAGCACTGGAGGAAGAGCAATACCTTAACAAGATTAGGGTTGGGTTAGGACCGTGATGGCGAACCTATGACACGCATGTCAGCGCTGACACGCGTAGCCATTTTTGATGACACGTGGCCGCATACCAGAGAAGTATGGGGCCGCATGCCGAGAAGGACGTTTCATCCTCAGATCCTGCACGGCCAGGTGCAGTAGCTGAGGATAAAACATCTGCTGTAGTGTAGACACTCTGTGCTGGAGGTCTGTAGGCCAAAACAACAGAACTCCTGCACAGAGTGTCTAGTTCTGGGACTTTCAGCTAGGCTGTTTTTCTCAAGTGACACAACACCCGAGTTATGCTTGGTTTTTTGGCGAATTTTGACACACCAAGCTCAAAAGATTGCCCATCACTGGGTTAGGAAGAAATAAGTTTGGGATGGGGGAGATACTGATAGAATTGACATAATTATGAAACTGTGTGGCAGTACAATGATAGAACTAAGCACAGGATGTAATATAAACTGAGGTCCTGACCCACTGGCTCAGTGGTATAGTGTCAGCTGGCATGTGGATATGCAGGGTCGATTCCTGGTCAGGACACACAGGAGAAGCTACCATCTGCTTCTCCACCCCCCACTCCACCCCCCCGCCGTCCCCATTCTGCAACCATGGCTCGATTGGTTCCAGCAAGTTGGCCCCAGGTGCTGAGGATGGGTGCTAAGGATGGCTCCTGTGGTCTCCAGCTGAGGCACTAAAAATAGCTCTTTTGGAGCAGTGCCCCAGATGGGCAGAGCATTGCCCCATAGGGGCCCTGCCAGGTGGATCCCAGTTGAGGCGCAAGTGGGAGTCTGTCCTTCTGCCTCCCCTGCTTCCACTTAATAAAAAAATGTGTGTGTGTATATATATAAATACTGAGGGAAAGATATCCTAAACTAGCCTGAGGCATTCAGGCAGTACTTTCTGGAGGAAATAAGGCCTGGGCTAACTTGAGGATGAGAAAGAGTAAGCCAGATGAAAGACTAAGGGGTAAGGAGAGTGGCGTTCTAGGCAGAAGGAACAGCAAGAACAAAGGCACAAAGAAGGGAAGCAACACAACATGTATGTAGAGCTACAAGAAGTTTGCTGTGCCTGACCTGTGGTGGCACAGTGGATAAAGTGTCAACCTGGGAACACTGGGGTCGCCAGTTCAAAACCCTGCACTGATCTGGTCAAGGCACATATGGGAGTTGATGCTTCCAGCTCCTCCCCCCTTTCTCTCTCTCACTCTGTGTCTCCTCTCTAAAATGAATAAAATAAAAAGAAGTGTTTTTTTTAAAAAAAAAAAAAAAAAAGAAGTTTGTTGTTGGGGAACTTTAAAGTGATGTGGACAGTAGTAAATGCGCTAGAGGAGTAGGTGGGAGCCAGACCATGGAAGGCATATAATATACTGAGAAGAATACCATTCATAATAACATCCTGAGAGGGCATTTAAAATATTTGGGGGACAGTTTTCAGGGAGTCAAGACTGGAAGCTTTCAAAGTAATCTAGCTGAGGAATTGTGAGATCCTAAACAGGATTTTTTTTTTTTAGTGACAGGGACAGACAGGCAAGAAGGGAGAGGAGATGAGAAGTATCAGTTCTTTGTTGAGGCTCCTTAGTTATACATTTATTGCTTTTTTCATAGGTGCTTTGATCACGGCGGGGGAGTGGGCTCCAGCTGAGCCAGTAACCCCTTGCTCAAGCCAGTGACCTTGGGCTCAAACCAGCGACCTGGGGCCTCAAGCCAGTGACCTTTGGGCTCCAGCCAGCAACCATGGGGTCATGTCGATGATCCCATACTCAAACCAGCGACGAACTCAAGCGGGTGGGCCCATGCTTAAGCCAGATGAGTCCACGCTTAAGGCAGTGACCTTTGGGTTTTGAACTTGGGTCCTCTGCGTCCCAGGCCAATGCTTTATCCACTGTGCCACCACCAGAGGAAATGTTTTAAAAATGGTTAATAACAGGCTCTGGAGTCAGGCCTGTGGGTTTAAATTCTGGTTCCACCTCTGATTTGCCAAGTGATCTAAGGCAAATTACATTATCCCTTTAAACCTCAATTTACTGATTTGTGAAACAGAATAACAACTCATTATCCAGTTCATAATGTTGAGAGGACTAAATTAAATAATACACATAAAACTTTTTAGAATAGTGCCTGACACAAATGCTTAATAAATGTCAACTTTTAGAAATTGTTAAAGGACTGATGTAAAGGAATGGAGGAAGGGAATAAATTAGACCTAGTTCCAGCTTCAATAAGTTTTGTGTATTACTTTTCAGAGTAAACAATGCTTTTTTTAAAAAAAAATTTTTTTTGCTATAGTGTCAGACCTATAGAAAAGTTGCAAGAATATTACAAAGAGCCTGACCTGTGGTGGCGCAGTGGATAAGGCGTCGACCTGGGAACACTGAGGTCGCCAGTTCAAAACCCTGCACTGGTCTGGTCAAGGCACATATGGGAGTTGATGCTTCCAGCTCCTCCCCCCTTTCCCTCTCTCTCTCTCTCTCTCTCTCTCATTCTGTGTCTCTTCTCTAAAATAAATAAAATAAAAAAGAAATTTAAAAAGAATATTACAAAGAATAATATTTTTCTCTCTCAGCTAAATAATGTATATATGTGTGTGTATGCATGTAGTAATGTACATATATTTTTTCTAAATGGTATAAGAATATGTTGCAGATATGATGATCTAAATTTTTAAGTGTAGCCCTAGCTGGGTGGCTCAATGGATAAAATATCATACTGGCATGCTGAGGTTGTGGGTTCAATCCCCAGTAAGGGCACGTAGGAGAAGCAATCAGTGAGTACAAAACTAAATGGAACAACTAAGTGGAATGGCAAGTTGATGCTTCTCTCTTTCTCTCCCTTCCTTCCTTTGTTTCTCTCTCTGTCTCAAATCAATGGAAAAAATTAAAACTTATATATTTAAATGTATATTTTTTAAAACCAGGGAATTCTCTTTTATGAATTTTTTAAAAGATTTTATTTATTCATTTTAGAGAGGGGAGAGAGAGAGCGCTCATGAGAGAGGGAGAGAGAGAGAGAGAGAGAGAGAGAAGGGGGAGAGGAGCAGGAAGCATCAGCTCCCATATGTGCCTTGACTAGGCAACCAGGCAAGCCCAGTTTCGAACCGGTGATTTCAGCATTCAGGTTGACGCTTTACCCACTACGCCACCACAGGTCAGGTCAGGCGATTCTCTTTTATAATCCAGAATAGTGATCAAAAATAGGAAATGTTAACACTGACACATTTATACAGATTTTATTCAGATTTCATCACTTATCCCAATAGTGTCTAGTGTCCTTTATAGCTGAAGAAAGTCTATGTTCATGCATTACATTCATCTGTCAAGTCTCTTTAGTCTCCTTTAAGATGGAATAGTTCCTGAGTCATCATTTGTGTTTCATGATAGTGTTATTTTTAGAGTACAGGCCAATTTTGTTGAAAGTTTCTTAATTTGAATTTGTCTGTTTTCTCGGATTAGACTCAGGCTATAAACTTTTGGAAGGCATACTATAGAAGCTCATGTGAGGCACCTGATGCCTATCTGTCCCATTACTGTGATGTTAACTTTGAACATATAAGTTTTCTTTTTCAAATAAATATTATTTATTGATTTTAGAGAGAGAGGAAGGGAGAGAGAAAGACAGGAACATTGATCTGTTCCTGTATGTGCCCTGACCTGGGATCAAACCTACAACCTTTGCATATCGGGATGATGTTCTAACCAAATGAGCTATTTGGCCAGAGCAACTTTGAACATTTAATAAAGATGGTGTCTGTCTGCCACCTTTCTCCAACTCAGTGCTGATTCTTTTCCTCTGCATTAAAAGGCTTGCTTTTGTGCCCATTCAGAAGGGCATCACATGATAACAATGTATCATAATTTTTAGGAATAAAAAGGACTACCTGACCAAGTAGTGGCACAGTGGCTAGAGCATTGGCCTGGGATGTTGAGGACCCAGGTTCAAAACCTTGAGGTTGCCAGCTTGAGTGCGGGCTCCTCTGGCTTGAATGCAGGCTCACCAGCTTGAGCACAGGGTCGCCGGCTTGAGTGTGAGATCATAAACATGACCCCATGGTTGGTGGCTTGAATCCAAGGCCACTGGCTTGAGCAATGGATTACTGGCTCAGCTGTAGCCACCCCCTCACCCCCCCGCAACCCGCCATCAAGACACATGAGAAAACAGTGGTTGAACAACTAAGGTGCTACAACTGTGAGTTGATGCTTCTCATCTCTCTCCCTGCTTGCCTATCTGACACTGTCTCTCTCTCTCACTAAAAATTAATTAATTAATTAATAAAAATAAAAAGGACTTTTGTATTTTTTTGTATTGGACTTAGAATTTTTCTGTAAGTTTGAATTTGTTTTAAATGTGAAGCACTTTTATAAATTATATGCATACATTTATATTTAGTGGCATTGATGTAATATTACTTTTTTTAGACATACCTATTGGTAGGAGAATGGCTGCTTTTACTTTGGATGATTTACTTTATAATTTATAGTTTTATGTTATTTTAATAGGGCTTGCACCCTAGAATAATAGCTGAAGGTTTTGAAGCTGCAAAGGAAAAAGCACTTGAAGTTTTAGAAGAAATTAAAGTTAAAAAAGAGATGAAAAGAGATATCCTCTTAGATGTGGCTAGAACATCTCTACAAACTAAAGTTCATGATGAACTGGCTCACGTGTTAACAGAGGTATGTGATTAAATTTTTGCATTCAGAAAGTGTAGCCATGGTGATACTCTTCTTTTTCCTCTAAGATAATCAACTATTGCATGTGGTTCTTTTGAATGTAAAATAAAATATGGAAGATAAACATTGATAGGCTTGCTTACTGACTAGATTTGACTGATCAGAATAGTATGTATATTTTTTTCAAAAGTATTATATTAAACCTTCTTTTAAATTAACTTGAAAGTTAGGAGGTCCTCGGCTGCCTATAGCTCATCCCCTGTGGAAGTGATTGGGGTGATGTAGTGGTCTCTTAAATCTAGAAGTCTGTATTTATTATGTGAGGTGACAGATGGGGAAGTCGTTTTGGCAGTGTACTTTGTAGTTAAGGTTACCGCTTTAATGAAGCATGAATGACCTGACAGTGCTCACATCTGGGAAATGCATAATTTGTTTTGATTACTTCTAAAGGTAAAATGTATATAATATAAGGACAAGATTAGGTATTTTGGGAAGCCTTTTATCAGGGGCTATAGTTTGGTGAGATCATTGTTTTTTAGCTTTGCAGTTTCTGAAAATTGAATATATTAATGTATCAGAATGCTATCATACTCATTTACTTTGAGAAATATAAATATCAAATGAACTGAAACACCTGAGTTGTTTCTGTCAATTCTCCTTACCAGTAGGAAAACCTAGTTTGGGAATCAGACTAAAATCAGACAATTTCTTACTGAGCAGAGTTCAAATAAAGACTGCTGTATTTTCTGCTGTTAATATATATATGACCTGACCAGGTGGTGGCGCAGTGGATAGAGCATTGGACTGGGATGTGGAGGACCCGGTTCGAGACCCCAAGCTTGCCAGCTTGAGTGCCAGCCCATCTGGCTTGAGCAAAAGCTCGCCAGCTTGGACCCAAGGTCACTGGCTCCAGCAAGGGGTTGCTCAGTCTGCTGAAGGCCCGCGGTCCAGGCACATGTGAGAAAGCAATCAATGGACAACTATGATGTAACAATGGCAACGAAAAACTAATGATTGATGCTTCTCATCTCTCTTCGTTCCTGCCTGTCTCTATCTATCCCTTTCTCTGACTCTCTCTCTCTGTCCCTGTTAAAAATATATATATATATATATATTATATATATATATATATATATATATATATATATATATATATATATATATATATATATATATATGAGAACTGGCTCAGAATCTTCATGCTCTGTGGTTACTCTCACTCTCACTCTTCGTGTTACATTACATCAAGTAAACTTTTCTAAGAAAAAAAGTGTATTTTGCTTTATTTATATTTTAAGATGGTTATAACTGTAGCACTTAATTTCTATAGTCATTTTATATTACATCCTGAGCTAAGCAATAGTATTGTGCTATGCTTCTTAAATTGCATATCCCTAGGAATATTTGGCAGAATAAATGAGACACATCTTTCTGGAGTGTCAATTTTACTTTATGATTTTTGGGAAAAGCAGTATTTTCATGTTAAAACAAACATGTATATATAATGGCATGACATGGAAAGTTTTCATGATAAAACACAAGACTTAAAAAATTTATATTGTTGTAACTGGCAAATTTGAGCTCTACTTTATGTTATATTTTCTTCTTTTCTTTTTTGTTTTTAAATCATGCAGTTTTTTGGTTTTTTTTTAGATTTTATTTATTCATTTTAGAGAGAGGAGACACAGAGAGAGAAGCGGGGAGGAGCAGAAAGCATCAACTCCCATATGTGCCTTGACCAGGCAAGCCTGGGGTTTTGAACCGGCGACCTCAGCATTCCAGGTTGACGCTTTACCCACTGTGCCACCACAGATCAGGCTCCTTCTTTTCTATTAAGGTGTCCTGTGGTGGAAAAGTTTGAGAAGTATTGGGATAGTAGGAAGAGCAGTGGCTTGATGCTTCCAGAGACCTGAATTCTAGTCCTGGCCCTGCTACTACTGTTTAGACCTTGTTTAAGACCATTACTTCTTCTTTCTTTTTAAATGAGAGAAGGGAAGATAGTGAGGTAGACTCCCACATGTGCCCTGCGACCCCCATCTGGGGCTGATGTTCAACCAAGCTATTTTTAGCATCTGAGGCTGACACTGGGACCAACTGATCCTCAGTGCCCAGGGCTGACACTTAAATCAGTTGAGCCAGTGGCTGTGGGAGGAGAAGAAGGAGAAAAAGGAGAGAGGGAGGGGGAGAGAAGTAGATGGTCACTTCTCTGTGTGCCCTGACTGGAATGTCCATATACTGGGCCAACATTCTATCCACTGAACAAATATGCCAGGGCACCGTTACTTTTTTTTATTATTGAGAGGCGGGGAGGCAGAGAGACACTCCCACATGTGCCCCAACCAGGAGCCACCTGGTAAACTCTGCCCATCTGGGGCTGTTGCTCCATTGCTTGGCAACTGAGCTATTTTGGCACCTGAGGCCAGACCATAGAGCCATCCTCAGCGCCTAGCCCAACTTGCTCAAACCATTTGAGCCATGGCTGCCGGAAGGGAAAAGAGAGAGAGAGAGAGAAGGGGAAGGGGAGGGGTGGAATAGCAGATGATTGCTTCTCCTGTGTGCCCTGACCAGGAATTGAACCTGGGACTTCCACAAGCCAGGCCAACCCTCTACCACTAAGGCCAACTGGCCAGAGCCACCATTACTTCTTAAAATCTTAATTTTCTTATCTGTAAAATAAATGGTTTGAACATGAGGATCCCTGACCAAATGGCACTTTTTGGCCTGCCCTATGTTTTAGACCCTGACGCTCTTTATTTCATAGACTGGTGATGATTACTTAAGCCAGTGGCTTTTTTTTTTATTAGACCAAATAATTTACTGTTTTCATTCACTTCTCTTTCAGGCTGTGGTGGATTCTGTTTTGGCTGTTAGACGACCGGGTTATCCTATTGATCTCTTCATGGTAGAAATCATGGAGATGAAGCACAAATCAGAAACAGATACAAAGTAAATTACATAAACTTTGGCAATACATAGGTTTTAGAATATTTGATTATCTTCATTCTTTCCTAAATTTCAGTGGTTATTCATTAGACATATGTTAATTGTGTACTTACCAGAGCCAGTCACTGTTTTAGGTGCTTCTCCAACAAGCTTACATGTCTAGTTGGAGATAGTAAACAAATAAGTGATAATAAATGATGCGAAGAGATAAAGTAACAGTGTGTGTGAACATATGTATGAGTTTAGAGCAACACGAAACTAAACTAAAGGACTGAGGAGGTCTCTGAAGAAATAAGTGAGGTAACCATGAGAATATATGGAAGAAGAATGTTCTAGGCAGAATGTTCTAGTTGAAAAGGCCCTAAGGCAGAAATGTGCTGGAATGTTCCACTGTGCCCAGAGCAGGGTCAGAGCAAAAGGTCGTAGGAACTGATGAGGTCAGAGAGGTAAGAGGGGCCATGCAATCAACACTGCCTAAACATGTATGTACTCAGAGTAGGTAGAATCCAGTTGATTTTGACTTAACTCTAAACTTTCTATCATGAAAAAATTCTAAATATATATAAAAGTAAAGAGAATAGAATAATGAACTCCTACATACCTGTCACTCATCTTTATCCATTTTCATTATATGGCTAATCTTATTTCCTCTTATATACTCCATTTTCTTTTCCCCCACTCCAAACCTGGATTACAGAGTGTCCTTGGTTATGCCACAGTTCCGTTCCTACGACACTGGTGTAACCCGAATTTTGGTGTAGGTTGCAACACACCCTAGCCTAACACAAACGGAACACTTGTGCTTTTAACAGTCCATTATGGCTTAGGTATGCATGCTGGGGACGCCAACTCCCTCACTCATAGCCACGTTACTGTGTATTCTGCAGCACACAGCCAAACAAGTTCGCTTTCATAATCCTTAAGTAGCATGCTAACGGTGTAAGCCAAAACACTCACGTCTTAATTTTTTAAGTTTCTATGGGAGTGAGTGTTGTAAACTCAAAATGACGTATGTCTAGACTGTCATAACCCAAGGACCCCTGTATTTTGAAGCTAATCCAGATAACAATATTTCACCAGTAAATGCATTTTTATTTTGTATGTATATACTTTTACTAATTTGTAGAAGTTCTATTTGGTTCTTTCTTAAATTTGCCATGTCTCTATTTATGCTTTCCTGTCATTCTGCATATCTTCCCAAACTTACATTTTATTCCTTTAAATATATAGTTCATGTCTGATAATTATAATATTTAAAGTCTGGCTTGTTTAATTTAAGGTGTTTATTGTATTTTTCTGTTTCTCACTCATAAAACTTTGTTTCTATATGTGCCATTCATTGTGTTTGAAAAATATATTTGTACAAATAATTTGTGACTTGGGATGAGGTGCTTTTTTTACACAGAGGATTTGAATTTGCTGCTGCAAGGAGCCTAGAGACTATTTTAAATCACAGCTGAGGCTTTTGGGGAATATCCAATTGTGAATTCTAACTACAAGTCCATGCGAGGGCTGCTTGCTTCTGGTTCATCCTTCTGGTTTATACCCTGCGCATATAGCCCTTTGGGGTTTCCACTCAGCGTAAAGAAGGCCTCTGTACCTTGTACGAGCTCTGAATTGTTAAATCTGTCCCCCTCTCATTATGAGGTCACTGAAACCAAAGTTCATATTTGCCTGAATAGTCAAATGACTTTATGATAAGAGATCCCACTTTGTTATTACATAGTTTTCATGAACTGTGAAAAAGTGGTGGGTCATTTTTTTGCTGAACACTGCTCTATTGTTGGACATTTAGGTTAACAATTTTTAGTTATTCCATGTAATTATGTAGAATAAGTGTTCCTAAGAAACTCACCGTGTGCCTACCTTTCATTACTTGATCAGCTATGTCATTTGACCCACGTAATTTAGAAGGTAATTCTGGGTTGATTTCATTGTGACTAAAAAGTCACAGTGTGTTAACGTAGATTATCTTTTTAATTTTACTGTTTATGTGTTAAGATTAAAAGGTGGGCCTGACCTGTGGTGGCGCAGTGGATAAAGCGTCGACCTAGGAACACTGAGGTCGCCAGTTCAAAACTCTGCACTGGTCACATATGGGAGTTGATGCTTCTAGCTCCTCCCCCCTTTCTCTCTTTCTCTCTCTCTCTCACTCTGCGTCTCCTCTCTAAAAATGAATAAAATAAAAAGAAATAAAAAGAAAAGGTGGCACAAGAAACCATTGTGTGCCTTGCCAACTTTAAAAGTATAATTCTACTTTTATACCAAATTTTAGAGTGTATGTTCAAAGAAACATTACCTGTTTTTTAATAGGTTGATCAGAGGGTTAGTTTTGGATCATGGTGCCCGTCATCCAGAAATGAAGAAACAAGTAGAAGATGCATTTATCCTTATTTGCAATGTATCACTAGAATATCAAAAAACGTATGTATGTCATTCATTCTGTGTAACTTTTGAAATTTTTTTCTAAAAGTGTTTTAAATAATCTCTTCCCTTCCAAATGCTTAGTGTAAACTCCTACCATTTCCTCTTCCCCCCACTGCCTTTACTAGCTTGTTTTTATTAATCTTTTAGAGAGGTGAGCTCTGGTTTCTTTTATAAGACTGCAGAAGAAAAAGAGCAATTTGTAAAAGCTGAAAGAAAATTTATTGATGATAGAGTACAGAAAATCATAGACCTGAAAGACAAAGTATGTGCTCAGTCCCACAGAGGATTTGTTGTCATTAATCAAAAGGTGAGACAAAAATTAGATTTTAACTATTTGTAAATGTTTTTCAGTGTTTCTCAAAGTGTGGTCTGTGGACCCCTATGAGTTCCTAAGACCATTTCAGAGAGTACATGTGGTCAAAACTATTTTCCTAATATTAACAATAATTCTTCTTATATTATGTTGACATTTTCAATGATGATGCAAAAGGAACGGTAGCACAAATCAAAGCAGTGGCACCGAACTATACTAGTAGTCATCATACTCTTTTTTTTAAAAGATTTTATTTGTTCATTATAGAGAGGAGAGAGAGAGAAAAGGGGGGGGGGAAGTAGGAAGCATCAATTCCCATATGTGCCTTCACCAGGCACACCCAGGGTTTCGAACTGGTGACCTCAGCATTACAGGTTACAGGTTGACACTTTATCCACTGCGCCACCTCAGGACAGGCCACAGTCATCATACTCTTTATTGCCACACTGCCACACCCTGGCAGTTTTATTTAAGAATGTCGTTATGAAATGGTAAAACTTATTGATTTTATTAAATGTTGATCCTTAAATAATTCTGTGTGACAAAATATGAAGTATGCACAAAACGCTTTTGTATCATATCAAGATATGGTTGTCTTCATGGAAAACTTGTGTAATTGAGTTGCAAGCTAAACTAGCCACTTTTTTCATGCAGTGCTGTTTTTATTTGAATGCAGCAATCCTGTCACTAAGGGAAAACAACTGACAGCATTTGTAGCCAGTGATAACATTTGAGCCTTCAAACAAAAATTAAAATTTTGGAAAACTTGTATTTGCTACTGTGAGCTTGATCACTTCCAATATTTAAAAGATGTCTGCTAATATTAGTGATGATATTAGCAAAGGTGATAGTTTTGATGTTGTATAACCATGAAATGGGTCAACATTTGGAAGCTTTGCCTAACTTAGTGAACCATTACTTTCTAGATGCTTAAAAATATGCATGATTTGACAAGATGATGCGCAAGTAAATAATTCAAACTGTGAGACAGACAAATGGGTTTTAATGTGAGAGAGTATGGATCCACCTTGAAACTAACCACTTGTTGAGTTTTGGTATAGCATCAAAGAAGAATTCCACTAAAAGGCTATTAAAATATTCCTTTTTTTTTTTTTAATTAAGTGAGAGACAGGGAGGCAGAGAGATACAGACTCCCATATGTGCCCCAACTGAGATCCACCTGGCAAGCCTACTAGGGGGCAATTCTCTGCCAGTCTGGGGCTGCTACTTCGTTTCTCTAAACTGAGCCATTTCAGTGTGTGAGGTGAGGCCATGGAGCCATCCTCAGCACCCGGGGCAAAATTGCTCCAATCATTCCAGGCACGGCTGCGGCTGCGGGAGGAGAAGAGAGAGAAGTAAGGGGGGCAGGGGGGAGAAACAGATGGTCGCTTTTCTTGTGTGCCCTGATTGGGAGTCGAACCCAGTTTCTACATGCAGGGCTGATGCTCTACTGCTGAATCAGCCTGCCAGAGCCCCTTTTTCAATACATGTCTCTGTGAAGCCACGTTTTCTTCTTAGACTTTAGCCGAAACATGTTGTACCAAATTGAATACAGAAGCAGATATGAGAATCCAGCTGTCTTCTATTAAGACAGACATTTTTAAAGTGATTTGCAAAAATGTAGAACAGTGCCATTACTCTCACTGTATTTGTTTGTTTGTTTAGGAAACGATAGTAAATTTTCATTTAAAATGTTATGTTAACAGAAATGGTTTCCTTTTTAAATTTTTACTTATTGTAACTTTTGTGCAATTTGACAATAGGGAATTGATCCATTTTCCTTAGATGCACTTGCAAAACATGGTATAGTAGCTCTTCGCAGAGCAAAAAGAAGAAATATGGAAAGGTAAGCTTGCAGATTATTATGGGTCCTAAGTTTATTAACTGATTAAGTTGAAATTACCCCATGTGTATTCCTTTTAGCTTACATGTAAACATTGTTGAGCAAAATAGTAGCATCTACATTTCAAATTTTGTTTTTTATTTCAGTAAATAACGTAACTGTCAAAAATCAAGACTTACCTACCTTAGAATTTTGTTGAAATACAAGTATGGTTTTCATCTTCTTAATACAGATTTTAAAAACAATATAATGCAGTGACAGTATAGTCTTCCACGTTAGATATCTTTTCACCTTTAAGAAATTATTCTTTATGTTTTCCATAACCAAAACTCTGTTGATATATATGTAATTTCAGACTCTCTCTTGCTTGTGGTGGAATAGCTGTGAATTCTCTTGAAGACCTCGATATGGATTGCTTGGGATATGCTGGTCTTGTATATGAACATACATTAGTGAGTATTTCTGGGGGCAGGGATTATAAAGTGAATAACAAACCTTTTTTAAAATACTAAATCTTTTAATTCAGGTTTTACATTTTGAGGTCTGAATAATCCACAGGATAGATTGTACAATTTATTAACCTAAATGTTTGTTAAGAGTTCAAATATAACTAAACTGCTGTTAACATATATTTAGTTATGTTTGACAAGAAAAATTCACATGAAGGCCTGACCTGTGGTGGCGCAGAGGATAAAGCGTCGACCTGGGAACACTGAGGTCGCCGGTTCAAAACCCTGCACTGGTTCGGTCAAGGCACATATGGGAGTTGATGCTTCCAGCTCCTCCCCCCTTTCTCTCTTTCTCTCTCTCTCTCACTCTGTGTCTCCTCTCTAAAGTGAATAAAATAAAAATAAAATAAACTTAAAATAATCTAAAAAAAAAAAAAAAAAAAAAAATTCACATGAAGATTGGATTCTAATATATATTATAAACTAAAGGTCTTGACTGCATAATAATGTTACGTATTAAAGTTAAATCTTTTGTATGATCCTTTAGGGAGAAGAAAAGTTCACTTTTATTGAGGAATGTGTTAACCCTCACTCTGTCACCTTGTTGATTAAGGGACCAAATAAGCATACTCTCATACAAATCAGGGATGCTGTAAGGGATGGACTTCGTGCTATCAAGAATGCTATTGAAGATGGTGAGTTCTTTTTTGTGATGGATATGAACCTCTGTTTTATTTTTATGTTTCCAGAGAGAGACACACATACAGAGGGACAGAGGACAGATAGAGACAGACAGACAGGAAAGGAGAGAGATGAGAAGCATCAATTCTTCATTGAGGCAGCTTAGTTGTTCATTGATTGCTTTCTCATATGTGCCTTAACTGGGGCACTACAGCCAAGCCAGTGACCCCTTGGTCAAGCCAGCGATCTTGGGCTCAAGCTAGTGATCTTGGGCTTCAAGCCAGCAATCTTTGGGGACAAGCCAGTGACCATGGAGTCATGTCTATGATCCCACACTCAAGCCAGAGACCCCATGCTCAAGCTGAATGAGCCTGTGCTCAATCAGGCAACCTCAGGGTTTCGAATCTGAGTCCTCTGTGTCCCAGGCTATCAATTCATTTGCTGATGGAAGCTAGGGTTGCTTTACCTTTTGGCTATTATGAACAGTGCTATTATGTGTATTGTCCTTTCTATATGTTGCTGGATTTAATTTGCTAAAATTCTGTTAAGAATTTTTACATCTATAAGGGGTATTGGTCTATATATATATATATATATTTTTTTTTCTTTTCTTTTTTGAATTTTGTTTTTTTTTTTTTATTTTATTCATTTTAGAGAAGAGACACAGAGTGTGAGAGAGAGAGAAAGAGAGAGAGAGAAAGGGGGGAGGAGCTGGAAGCATCAACTCCCATGTGTGCCTTGACCAGACCAGTGCAGGGTTTTGAACTGGCGACCTCAGTGTTCCCAGGTCGACGCTTTATCCACTGCACCACCACAGATCAGGCCTATTTTTTATAATGACTTTATATTTTTGTTGTTAGAATAATGTTATCTACAAAATGAGTTAAAAAGTATTTTCTCCTCAATTTTTGAGTGTTGAATTCTTATGTAGAATTGGTATTATTTCTTCCTTAATTAAATATTTAGCAGAATTCATCTGTAAAGTCATCTGGGACTGGGGTTTTCTTTATGGTAAAATTTTAAACCATAAATTCAATCTCTTTAATAGATACAGGGCTATTCAGGTCATTAACTTCTTTTTCTTCTTTTTCCAAGTAAGGGAAGGGGAGATAGAGTGACAGACTCTCAAATGTGCCCAGACTGGGATCCACCTGGCAACTCCTGTCTGGGGCTGATGCTCTGCCCATCAGGGGCCATTCTCACAACCAAGTTATTTTTAGCATCTGAGGCAGAGGCTCCATGGAGCCATCCTCTGCGCCTGGGGCTGATGTGCTTGAACCAGTTGAGCTATGGCTGCAGGAGGAAAAGAAAGAAGAGAGAGAGAAGGTATAAAGAATAAATGCACAAATAAAGGTACCCAGGTTAAGAAACAGAGGGGTGGAGAAGCAGATGGTCACTTCCCCTGTGTGCCCTGATTGGGAATTGAACCCAGGACATCCACACATTGGGTCGACACTCTACCACTCAGCCAACCGGCCAGGGCCAGGTTATAAATTTTATTTTGAGTGGGCTTTAATAATTTGTGTCCTTCCAGAAATTTGTTCACTTTATATAAGTTGAGATCATTAAGCTACTGATTTGAGCTATATCTGATTTGCTGACATTTTTGGTAACTGAAGTTTTATTGAAACACAGCTGTACCCATTTATTTATGTATGTCAGTGGCTATTTTTTTGTGCTGTGATGGTAGAGTTGAATAGTTACAAAAGAGATGGCATGGCTCATAGAGCCTAAAATATTATCCAGCCTTTTCCAGAAAGCTTGTCAATCTCTGATCTAAGTTTTCAAATTTAATATTATAAAGTTGCCCATAGTATTCTCTTATTATTCTTTTAATATCTGTAGAATCTGTAGTAATATTACCTTTTTTATTTCTGACATTGGTCATTTTTAGTTCTTTGATTTCTACTCTGATCTTTACTGTTTTCTTTCTTCTTCTTACACTAGGTTTAATTTGCCCTTCTTTTTCTAGTTTCGTAAGGTGGAAGCTGAGGTCATTGGTTTGAGGCCCTTTTTATGTATCACTATTAGTGACACAAATTTCTCTTTAGGTACTGCTTTAGTAGCCTCCCACACATTTTCCTATGGTGCTCTCGCAGGAGAACGGGCTCAGGGAAATTTTCAAAGTTTCCCTATTTCTTAACCTGCGTACATTTATTAGTGCATTTCCTCTTTATACCCTACACATATAAATATTTTGTGTGTATTCACTATTTACCAAGGAACTTTAAAAGTGTCAGTGGAAGATGAGGATGTAATCATCTGTGGTTAGACAACTCTTTTGAGCAGTTATGTTGCGCAGTAAAGCAGAGAAAGGGGGTAGTAATTAAAAAACGATGTGGGATAAAAGAAGAGATTCTTTTTGTGTTTTAAAGATGGATGATTCCAAAGCAAGTTTTATAAAAAGAAGAGTCATGACCTTTATAAAACCATACAAACAGATATAAATGTCATATCCTGATGTGAAAATAATGTGTTTAACCAGAGCTTTGGCCTTAGAATAATGAGAACAGCTAGAGTTTTTCCCCTTCAGTGAGCAGTTTGAGTTCTGCTCCAGAATAGAAAATAAATACTTCATTGAGTCCCAAGAATTCCCTACCAAAAACAGGTCTGCCCTAAAAAAATTTCAAATCAGATATTACATTTACTTACCTGCCAGTATAAGTTGTAAGTAACTACATTTTTTTTTTTTTTACAGGGACAGAGAGAGAGAGTCAGAGAGAGGGATAGATAGGGACAGACAGACAGGAATGGAGAGAGATGAGAAGCATCAATCATCAGTTTTTTGTTGCAACACCTCAGTTGTTCATTGATTGCTTTCTCACATGTGCCTTGACCACGGGCCTTCAGCAGACCGAGCAACCCCTTGCTGGAGCCAGCGACCTTAAGTCCAAGCTGGTGAGCTTTTGCTCAAGCCAGATGGGCCCGCACTTAAGCTGGCAACCTCGGGTCTTGAACCTGGGTCTTCCGCATCCCAGTGCGACACTCTATCCACTGCGCCACCCCCTGGTCAGGCATAACTACATTTTAAATGTAGTGATAAAGGAGTAAGGTGAAGGTGGAAGAAATTTGTCAGAGGATAAACAATGAAATAAGATCTTTGTAGCCAGTCGTCTGGAGCATGCTTAATTATTTAATGCTGCATTACTTCAGGATGCTTCACAAGATGTCTGAGTAATCACTGAGTTGTGCAACTTAGTTTATTTCTGTATTTATTTAAATATATTTTAGATGTAGACAAGATAATAGAACACACTTGAATAGCTAGTTGCTTTTTTCTCTGTTTTTTTCTGTATGGCATATCTTGTCAATCATTTTTTCTCCCTCCAATAGGTTGTTTGGTTCCAGGAGCAGGTGCAGTTGAAGTGGCCATCGTTGAAGCTCTTAGTGCATACAAGCACAGTATAAAAGGAAGAGCTCGTCTCGGAGTCCAAGCTTTTGCTGATGCCTTACTCATTATTCCTAAGGTACAACTATCCTAATGGCTAAAGAACAACTGGTTAGACATAAGGTGTTTAATTATAAAGTGCTCACCTGACCAGGCGGTGGCACAGTGAATAGAGCGTAGGACTGGGATGTAGAAGACCCAGGTTTGAGATCCTGAGCTCGCCAGCTTGAGCGCGGGCCCATCTGATTAGAGCAAAAGCTCGCCAGCTTGGACCCACGGTCTCTGGCTCCAGCAAGGGGTGGCTCGGTCTGCTGAAGGCCCGCGGTCAAGGCACATGTGAGAAAGCAATCAATGAACAACTATGGTGTCGCAATGGAATGAGAAACTAATGGTTGATGCTTCTCACCTCTCTCCGTTCCTGTCTGTCTGTCCCTATCTATCCCTCTCTCTGGCTCTCTCTCTGTCCTTGGGAAAAAAAAAAGTTTAATTATAAAGTGCTCATATTGTCCAATAGTTAGCAGGGTAGGAGTCATATTTATTTGCACTTCTTCACACAGTTTTCTCTAAGATATTTTACTGTTAAAGCAGGGAAACTTTTAGAATAACAGCTCAGAATCCTTGTAGGAGCTTAATGAAATAGCCACATTACCCCCTTGATCTATTCTCTGAATTCCAAATGTTGAAGTAACTCCAAAAATTCCCTTCAAAAATGCTTCTTGATTGACTAACCATAATGAAGAAGTTTAGAATTTAAGATTTAATTAGATTGAAACGTTTTTAAATGTTTTCTTTTCTTTTTATTGAATTTATTGGGGTGACACTGGCTAACAAAATTACAGTGTACAGGTCTCAGGTGCCCAGTTTCACAGCACATCGTCTCTAAGGATTTAACTAGATTTTAGAGTAGACCTTTATTTTGTTGGTGGTGTCCAAAGTGTCACTTTGAACTGTGCAAAGTGAGAACTTCAGTCTGTTTAACACTCCCAAATACTAGCTTGCAGTCCATTGTTATTATAATTCCTAGAAAAGGACCGAAACCAGATTTTTTCATGTATCAGCAGAAGGACAGAGAACTACCATTCTTTTTTCTTTGCCTTATCTGGTTGTGAACCACTTAGAAGCACAGAAAAAGTTTTAGTTATGCTATAACCATGAATTAAAATGTTAGTAACAATGCTAGCAAAGTCTCTTTGATAATTGCTTTTAAATTATTCATAATTTGTGGAATCATTGTGAATCAGAAATCTATTTTTTTTTATTTTCACAAAGCAGCAAAGTCAGCAAATAATGATCTTATAGTTCAGTGGTTTTCAACCTTTTTATATCTGGGGACCTGTAAAAGTAGGAAAATTATCTTGGGGTTGGCTAAGGCAGAAATCACCCTGAGCATAAGCGAAATTTCTGGTGGACCAGTCCACAGACCTGTTGTCGAAAAACACTGCTATAGTTGACACAGACTGGTAAGCCCAGCGTACACTGGTCATGTGTTTTTTCTCATCAGCTGCTGGTTTGGGACCACTGCAGTAACCTGGTTTGGAGTGCAGGTATTTCCATTCCTATTGCCGCAGGTCATGACTCCTCTTCTCATGTTGATGAGGGGCACAAAGATGCTACAAATACGCAAGTTTCCTTCTGCAAGTGCCCAGGAAAGATTGGAAGACGTGTGACTAGAGCCGTGATGGTGAACCTATGACACGCATGTCAGCACTGACATGCGTAGCCATTTTCGATGACACATGGCCGCATGTGGCCGCATGCCTAGTAGGATGTTTCATCCTTGGCTCCTGCATGGCCAGGTGCAGTAGCTGAGGATAAAACATTTGCTGTAGTGTAGACACTCTGTGCTGGAGGTCTGTAGGCCAAAACAACAGAACTCCGGCACAGAGTGTCTAGTTCTGGGACTTACAGTTAGGCTGTTTTCTCAAAGTGACACACCATCTGAATTATGCTCGGTTTTTTAGCAAATTTTGACACACCAAGCTCAAAAGATTGCCCATCACTGGACTAGAGGAGAGGCACTAGAGGAAATAAGAATACTATCCTATTTCCTTTCATGTTTTTAAAATCTTTTGCAAGGAGAGAAATTAATTTAGTGGGGGTGGGGACGGCTTCCTCAGAATTTAGTGAGATGTACATAAGGAAGATGTTTGAGTAAATATGAAAAATGCTAGATACACAAAATAATAATTTGATTTATATTAAGAATGAAATTCTTCGAAAGGAGATGATTTCTTGTTTTTAAATTATTTTTATTTATTCATTTTAGAGAAGAGAGACAGAGATATATATATAGAGAGAGAGAGAGAGAGAAGGGGGGGAGGAGCATGAACATCCACTCCCATATGTGCCTTTACCAGGAAAGCCCAGGGTTTTGAACCAGCGACCTCAGCGTTCCAGGTCGACGCTTAATTCACTGTGCCACCACAGGTCAGGCCAGGAGATGATTTCTATATTGTGAATATGTTATCAAAAGACTAGAGAGTAGTGCCTTATCATTTTTATATTTGATACTCAGATATACAGTATATATGAAGGTATTCCATACATATATTTATTATTATTTTTTATTTATAAAGGTTCTTGCTCAGAATTCTGGTTATGACCTGCAGGAAACACTAGTAAAAGTTCAGGCTGAGCATTTAGAATCAAAACAACCTGTTGGCATCAATTTGAATACAGGTAAGAAAGTGGAAAAAAAATAGCTGCTTAATAAAAAAAGAGGTTATACTATAGTGACCAGAATTTATAGTAAAGGGGTAGAAGTTTGGATGATATTAATATTTAAATTTTGGGTGCCTTTTAGTTTACTTTTTTTAAAAAAAGACTATTTATTCATTTTGGAGAAGAGAGAGGGAGAGAAGGGGGAGGAGCAGGAAGCATCAACTCCCATATGTGCCTTGACCAGACCAGTGCAGGGTTTTGAACTGGCGACCTCAGTGTTCCCAGGTCGACACTTTATCCACTGCGCCACCATAGGTCAGGCCTAGTTTACTTTTGAACTTATTAAAGTATTAATTTATTTAAGTAATAGTTATTGAGTGCTTCTTATTTGACTCAAGATTCACACAGAACAAGACAGACAAAAATCCCTGTCTTGTGAGCTTATATTATAGTGGGGACGGATAGACAGTAAAAAATAACCTTAATTAAATAAGTTATTTTGTCTGACCTGTGGTGGCACAGTAGCTAGAGCATTGACCTGTGCAACATTGAGGTTGCTGGCTTGAGAAAGGGGTCGTGATCTTGATGTTGTCAACTCGAGTCCAAGGTTGCCAGCTTGAGCCCAAGGTTGCCAGCCTGAGCAAGGATTCATCTACATGGTCCCGAGGTTGCTAGCTTGAGCAAGGGGTTACTGGCCCAGCTTGAGCTGTAGGTTGCTGGTCTGATCCCTGGTCAAGGCAAGTTTGAGAAGCAACCATTGTACAACTAAGTGGAACAATGAATTGATGCTTCTTTCTCTCTCCAAATAAATAACTATTTTTGGCATCTTTAAAAGTTATAAATTCTATGAAAAAAAAAACCACTATAAGGATGATTGAGTGCTAGCATCAATTTAAAAAGGATGGTCAGAGTAGGCCTCATTGAGACTATGTCTATTGAAAATCAGGAAATGAGGAAGTTAACCCTGTGGGGCACTGGGAAAAAGAGTATCCTAGGCAGACGGAACGGCCAGTGGAAAGTCACTGTCTGATATTTTTGAGGAGGAAGGAAGAGAGTGAGGGAGGTAGTAGAAGGTATGATCATGTAGGGGCTTAGGGGCCAGTTTTGGGACTTTGACTTTTACTGTAGTAGAATAGGGAGCAATTTTGAACAGAGGTGTGACACAGTCTAATTACGTTTAAAGGATAACTGGCTACGCTGGCAGAGGTGTTTACTGGAAGGCTGGAATTGCCATTGGAGAAGACGGTGGGCAGAGCAGGTTATAGTGGGGGGGTGTGTGATCAGCACTGAGCTTTGGAAAAGTTAAGTGTAAAATATCTGTAGACTTTCAAGTAAAATAGACAGTTGGATATATGAGTCTGGAGCTCCAGAAAGAGGCCTGGATGGAGATGAAGACTTGAAAGTCATCAGAGTGTATATGAGTTAAGTCCAGGAGCAGAGGCGGATTAAGGTTGATTGAGGCCCCAGGCGCAGAAGAAAATATTGGGCCCCTTAAAAAAAAGAGACAGGGAAAATAAAAATACATGTTAACCATATTTTTAAATAAATAAAAAATATTATGTACTATTAATGTTAAAATTGCACACATGAAACCAAACTTGGTGTCATTAGAAAAAAAGTGTCAAGTTAGGGTTTTGAGGGACCCTTCAGAAGTCGGGGCCCAGGGCACACACCCAGAGCTCCTGCCATTCAATCCGCCTCTGTCCAGGAGAATAGTTGAGATCAGCTAGAGTAAGTGTGGAGAGAGGGGAAGAATCCAGATGGAGTGCTTAGGAACTCCAGCCGTAAGAGCTCAGGGAGGAAGAGGAAGAACCAGCAAAGCAGACAGAAAAGGGTCCCCGAGTACAAAAGAGAAAACCAGGCAAGTGTGCTGTCCTGAAAGACAAGTGAAGGAAGAATAGTCAGGAAGGTGTGCTCACTTACCTTAAATACTGCTGATAGATGAGACCTGACACTTGCCTGTTGGGTTTGACACCATGGAGGTCATTGGTGGCAGTGACAATAGTAGTTTTGGTGATATATTAAATATTGTTAGAATATACAGCAAATATTAGCAATATATTATGATTGTAGTATTAAAATAGTTTGATTTACTTTGCAGGTGAGCCAATGGTAGCAGCAGATGCAGGAGTTTGGGATAATTATTGTGTGAAAAAACAACTTCTTCACTCTTGGTAAGTTTGTATAAAAAGAGAAAGACTTACTTTGGGAGATGTAATTGATAATGTTATATATTTTCTATTATTTTTTGGCACCCTACAGTGAAAAAATGATTAAGTGTATGAAAGGGCATGGTATTTGGTTATTAAGCCTTTGAGTAGTGAGTTAACCCTTTGAGTGAGGATGTACATGAACGTTCGTACTACTCAAAGGGTTAAGACTGGCTTTTGCCATTTTGCAGTCCCTTTGACATTTTAGTTCTAGCACTGTTAGAGGAAATGTTAACCTCACTGTTTATCTGAGGGGGAAGGGGAAGAAAGGACTTGACTGAAATAGAACTACGTGCATAGTGGGAAGAATCAAATGATGTGCTAAAAGTGAGGTCAGTTTTGCTGGAAAATATAATCAGGCTTCCACTTGATCAGCAAAGGAATTGAAATGATAACACAAGGGTGAAGTTTGCATTTATAATAGCTTTGTCTCATAAAATCTCACACCAACATCATTGAAAAACAAAGTACCTTTAGTAGCTGAAGATTGCTAGTGGGAAAAGATAAGAATGAGTTGGGAGCTTTTACTTACCTTGTCATCTTTTTCTTCAGTACAATGATTGCTGAAAACCTTCTTCTGATTGATGAAATCATGCGAGCTGGTATGTCTTCTCTCAAAGGGTGATTAAGTTCAAAATCAACTCTTCTAGAAGCTGAGATTAGCACATCTTTATATCCAACTACTATTATATAGCCTGAGCCTTTCCTAATTTTTACACAATAAATGCAATTTATATTTGTTGGTCTTAGCAGTCTCAAAAATATTTCATCAAGGTTTAAAGAACACAAACTGACCAGGTGGTGGTGCAGTGGATAAAGTGTTGGTCTGGGATGCAGAGGAACCAGATTTGAAACCCCGAGGTTGCTGGCTTGAACAAAGGCTCATCTTACTTGAGCGCAGACTTGTCAGCTTGAGCATGGGTCGTTGGCTTGAGCGTGGGATCATAGATGTGACCCCAAGGTCACTGGCTTGAGCAAGGGGTCACTGACTTGGCTGGAGCCCCCCCCCCCATCAAGGCACATACGAGAAAGCAATCAATGAACAACTAAGATGCTGCAACAAAGAATTGATGCTTCTCATCTCTCTCCCTTCCTGTCTTTCTGTTCCTATCTTTCCCTCTCTCTGTCTCTGTCTCTTGCTTAAAAAAAAAAAAAAAGGTTTAAAGAACACAAGAAATATTTCTTCAATCAAGGAATAATAATGAAAATATTTTCCCCTAAGAGTTCTAACTCCCCACTCTTTGTTGTGTTTGTGTGATACTACAATATAAGATATGTATTTGGTCTTCATCCAGTCCCCGAATCAAGAGCTTCTAAAATCTTTGTAATTTTCTGAGCAGTAAATTACAAGTGTTAAAGTACAAGGTTTGTGTGCCTGATGCTTCAAAAGAAAGGCCATCATTATTCAATAGATAAGAGTTTTGGAGTAAGGAAATATTTATTGATCGAGAAGGCCTAGCTCAAAGATATAGGAGAACCAGTTCTCAAATCCATCTTGAGAGTGGATTCAGGCATCTTTTATTGTTAAGGGAGGGGAGAAGGGGTGAGGCAAGGGGTGGATGCACACTGTAGACAAGTAGGCATCTAAAGGGATCCCAGCCTGACCAGGCGGTGGCGCAGTGGATAGAGTGTCGGACTGGGATGTGGAGGACCCAGGTTTGAGACCCCAAGGTTGCCAGCTTGGACCTAAGGCCGCTGGCTTGAGCAGGGGGTCACTCGGTCTGCTGAAGGCCTGTGGTCAAGGCACATATGAGAAAGCAATCAATGAACAACTTCTTAGGTTTCATTTCCTTAACCCTGCCCGCATGAGATTCTTTTCAGGGCTTGCGGCAGATGACCAACCCCAAAGGAATATCTGATGTCACAATCATTTGTCCAGCAGCCAATCCGCAAATGCCACAGTACCCTTCTTACTCCCTCTCCCCAGAAAACTTTTAAAAACCTTGTCCGAGCCTGACCAGGCGGTGGCGTAGTGGATAGAGCATTGGACTGGGATGTAGAAGACCCAGGTTCGAGACCCCAAGCTCGCCAGCTTGAGCACGGACCCATCTTGCTTGAGAAAAGCTCACCAGCTTGGACCCAAGGTCGCTGGCTCCAGCAAAGGGCAGCTTGGTCTGCTGAAGGCCCGCGGTCAAGGCACATGTGAGAAAGCAATCAATGAACAACTATGGTGTCACAACGGCAACGAAAAACTAATGATTGATGCTTCTTACCTCTCTCTATTCCTATCTGTCTGTCCCTATCTATCCCTCTCTCTGTCCCTGTAAAACAAAAAACAAAAAACAAAAAAAACCCCACAAACCTTGTCAGCCCGGCAGGTTTCCTTTCATTAAAGCCTGTATGCTGGTCTTTTCGAGCTCCATGGATCCCAACACAACTAAGGTGTCACAACGAAAAACTGATGATTGATGCTTCTCACCTCTCTCCATTCCTGTCTGTCTGTCCCTTTCTATCCCTTTCTTTGACTCTCTCTCTGTCCCTATAAAAAAATAAAAAATAAAGGGATCGCAGGAAGAGTGTGAAATTTCTCAGTCTCTTTCTTCTCTATTGGTCCATTGAATCCCCGCTGATCTGAGTCCAGTTATGGAGACTCCTGTGAACCTTTGAAATACAGTCATTACTTTGTGCTTCTTTGACGACAAGGGGGCTGCTCAACTCTCAAGCAGAATTTCTCTAGTTAGTTAGCATATCTATAGTAGGAGCTGTTAGCCTGAGGCTATCAGAGAGAAGAAGCTTTTCACTCTGTTACAATTGGGGTGATAGGAGGTAATATTACAACATTTTTTGTTGTAATAGTTTTAGTTCTCAATTCCTGACATAAGAGCTTCTAAGATCCTGGAATCTCTGGAATTAATAACAATGTCTTTTTTTATGATAATGAGGTGACTTTTGCTGGACCCCTAGAGAGCTTCAGGGAGGGGGCTGGTTGCGGAAGGAAACAAGGTGACTTAGCAGGTGAGAACTTTTCAGCCTTTCTCCAGGGAAGGGAGAGGGACTGGAGATTTGGTTACTAATCAATCACGCCTCCTACAAATTCCGAAATGGTCGTGTTCAGAGAGCTTCCAGGCTGGTGAGCACATCCCTGGGTCAGTAGAGCATGCATCGGCCCTTCTGAACTTCCTTCTGTGGACCTCTTCATCTGTTTTTTCATCATTATTCTTTATAAATAGCCATTATAATAAACTGGTAAGTGTAAGTTAAGTGTTACCCTGAATTCTGTGACGTTACAACAACCTGAGGGAAGGGGTCATGGGAATCTGATTTGTAGCCGAGTTGGATAGAGGTATGAGTAACATGGTGTAAAGCCAGTAGTCGCGGCCACCATCACAGCAGCCCGACCCGTGCAGGTTCTCATTGGATTCGAACAGTCGGTAATGAAACACAGGAGCCAAAAACTGGTGAGCCATCAGCTTTAATTCTAGCTTGCACCCGGCGGGTAAGCAAAAACACACACTGGGCTCCAAAACCCACACATTAAGTGCTCACAAAGCTACTGACTTATCCGAGTTTCCTAGAATCAAAGGTTTCTAGCTCACCAGACTTATTCACCACTGTTTCCCATCTCCTAAGCCACTCATCTGAGGCACAATGGGATTCATCCTGAGAGTGCACCACCCTACATCATCCAATCAGTCAAGGGTGTGGAGAAGAGTTTACTCTTAAAACTAAGCCTTAGGCTATAATGACCCTGCCTGCCGACAGCCTGTTCCAGAACACACATTAATATCAACGAACTTCCATGTGGGCAGCGCCATCTTTAACAAAGTGAGCATAATATATTTTATCTGCCCAACACATGGGGACTTTCAACTGTTGTCAGAAGTGGATGCAAGACTGTGTTGAGCTCTTCATCTGTGGGGTCTGCACTAACTCCAGGTAGTTAGCATCAGAATTGAATTGTGGGACTCCCAGCTTGTATATAATGAGTTGGTATGGGGAAACCCCCACACATTTCATGTCAGAAGTGTGAGTAGAAGAGAGTTTTCCTTTAGTCTGCTTATTGAAGTTTACATTAAATCAGTGGTTCTTAACTTTGTTTGAGGTACTGAACCCACCAGTTTCATATGCGCATTCACCGAACCCTTCTTTAGTGATAAATAAAATACGATTTTTTTTCCAAATTCAAGACATAGGTATATGTTTTTTCTACTGGTGCACAAAATGAGCCATGCATGAACATCACCTTGCTCAAAGAACAAAACCAACAAAGTGCATGAACTCACAACAAATTACGGTATTACTTTATTCTGGCCTCCGCGGCAGAGGCTTCTCCGAACCCCTGAGACTGACTCATCGAACCCCTAGGGTTCGATAGATCCCAGGTTAAGAACCACTGCATTAAATAGAATATTATGATTCTTAGATGTCTTGGACAACTTAATGAACAAAATACATTCATTAGGAGCACGGGTTTTAGAGCACCCAAGTCAATTTCTAATTTATCAGAGGGTATAAATGTAACAGGACAAAGTGTCTTTATTCTCTCTCACATACTTCAGTACCTTCCTGCTGCCATTTTTTCTTTGTAAATATGACATCACTTTGTGAGTACATATTTGGGTTTCATGGGTACCTGACTGTTTTATATAAAGTTTATTGTATTTTAACTGGCTCTTGGTTTTATATGATCAGCAACTTATGCAGTGGTGGGATTCAAGTAATTTAACAACCGGTTCTCTGCCCTAATGACTATTTTAAGTATTAAAAAAATGACATACTGAAAGGTAGCTTATTATTTCATGCATTTAATACTAAATAAGAACAATAAAAGAGGTACACAAAACTAGATTGTTATAAGAAAGATTTTTAAAATATTAATGAAGAAATATTAATACCTGGCAAGAAACAAAATTGTTATTTAAGATATTTCCATATTGCTTCTTGATTGACATCCTCACTTGCAATTTTTTTTCACCTCTGGACGAATAAACATTACTACGGTTGCGCAGATGAACATAAAAAAGGAGTAAGGAATGTAAATTTGTAATTTCCACATTGGGCGACTGTCCAGGAAACCACCTTAGACCCTGATGACAAGTACCATTGTGACAACTGGTTCCCTGAACTCAACAAAAAATTAGGTATCAGTTCTGCCGAATCAGTGCAAACCAGTGCAAAGCGGCCTAATCCCCCCACTAAATTCATGCTACTGTGCTAGCTCTGGTAGCTCTCTTACTGGGTGGTTAGATAGAACAGGTCTCATTTGGAAAGGTGGGGATTGTTGGTGCCAACACTGGGAAGTGTTTTTGACTTCAAATGCAGCTGTTCTGCATCAGATTATAATGATATTTTGTTTGAAACACTAGAATTAATCTTGTACTTTTTATTATTATTATTAGGCTGCTTGTAGTTAACTTCTCTCCATGGATGCAGGTTGATAAGAGATTAATGTTTGGCAGGGGCATTATCAGAACTTCAGCCTATCTTTTTAGTACAGATCGGAGGTTTATTTAACCATTTAATGCCTTAGTTGAAAGCCTATAATTTTATAGCCTTTTTTTCTCCTCATAATATGTTGTCATCATCTTTCCAAGTTAATAACCATGCTTCTAAACTATAAGTATTTTTATGATTACGTGACATTTCATTACAGTATATGGCTATTTTGCTATTTATTTAATTCTATTTTCAACTTTTTTCATTATAAACAAACATTTCCTTTTTTTAGTCTCTCATTATTTTATAGGATAAGCCTTTTAAAACAGGCATATCATGCATATTGCCAGGCCTTTCCTATGTGAAATGTTTAAATTATGAACATTTTTTTTAGGTGAGAGGAGGGGAGATAGTGAGGCAGACTCCCGCATGCTCCCTAAATAGGATCCACTGGCAACCCCATCTAGGGGCTGATGCTCAAGTACCAAGCTATTTTTAGTGCATCAGGCTGATGTGTTCCAAGGGAGCTATCATCAGCACCTGGGGCCATGCTTGAACCAATCAAGCCACTGGCTGTGGGAGGGGAAGAGGAAGAAAAAGAGGAAGGGTGGGGGGTAGAAGCAGATGGTATTTCTCCTGTGTTCCCTGACTAGGAATCGAACGTGGGACGTCCATATGCTGGGCTGATGCTCTATCCCTCTAGCCACCAGTTAGGGCTGAAACATTTTCAATATACTGAAAATGTTACTGGTGAAGTGACAAAACCTCGATTCTTGTCTTGCTTGAGGAAAAGAATTCAGTCAAGAGACAAAGTATAGCAAGCAAAGCAAGGGTTTATTGGCTGTGCAGGAGTACACTCAGAAAGGCCTGACTGAGCAACTCACTTGCAAGAATGAATGTCTTAAATCAGTTACAGAATTTAGGTACTTATGGGCTTTTTCTTCTTGGATTTTCCTATTCCTGTTTTTTTCCTTTTTCATTTTCTTTTTTCCCTACCGGCTTCCCCGTCTTGTTCATCTCACTTCATCGGACTGCTATGTGGCTGATACCGTTTCAGGGAACATTGGGACCACCAGTTCTGGGTTGGTGAGGCCTGTTTCAGCTGAAAGATTCACCTGGATCCTGCAGACACGTAGGAATGCGTGGGGCAGTTCATCCCTTCCCTGCCCTTTGCCTGTCCCAGCTCATGCCTAACTAGCTACCTAACGAAAGGACAGAAAAAATAAAACAAACACCTTTGTACCCTCCACCCAGCTTAAACGAATGGTGACATTTTGTCATGTTTGTTTCAGATTTTCTCTAAAGAAATTAGAGTACAGATGTTAAATTTCCACCCCTCATCCTTCCCTATCATATTATTTTCTTACCGTTCTCCCTAAGTCTCTGGTCTTTGATGTGTATCATCCACTTACACTTGAAAACACTCTTAGTATATATGCATATGCCCATAACAATGCAATATTTATTCTTTTTGGGTTTTTAAAATAAAAAGTGCATGCCCTTGCTGCTTTTATTTTCTTCTTAACATACAGTTTTGAGACTTGCCATTCATTCACTTTAGCTGTGTTAAAGTAATCCAGTACATTTCTATTCTATATTATCCGTTGATGGGTCTTTTGGTTATTCATTTTACTTTAATTAATTAACTTGTTTATTTTAGCTTCAAATAATTTTTATTTTTCAATTATTGTTGACATATATTAGTTTCAGGTGTACAAACCATGATTAGACATTACATAACTTACTGATTACTTTGATAAATCTAGTACCCATCTAACACCATATATCAGGGGTCCCCAAACTACGGTCCTTTGCTATACTTTGTCCCTGAGGCCATTTATTCGGCCCGCCACACTTCCAGAAGGGGCACCTCTTTCATTGGTGGTCAGTGAGAGGAGCACAGGATGCATCCGCACCCATAGTTCCCATTGAAATACTGGTCAGTTTGTTGATTTAAACTTACTTGTTCTTTATTTTAAATATTATATTTGTTCCCATTTTGTTTTTTTACTTTAAAATAAGATATGTGCCGTGTGCATAGGGGTTTGTTCATAGTTTTTTTTATAGTCTGGTCCTCCAGCGGTCTGAGGGACAGTGAACTGGCCCCCTGTGTAAAAAGTTTGGGGAGCCCTGCCATATACAGTTACCACCATATTATTGTACCTGTGTGTACTTCACATCCCTGTAACTATTCTGTAACTACCAATCTGTACTTAATCCCTTCACCTTTTTCACCCGTCTTCCCAACCCAACCTCCCATTTGGCAGCTGTCAAAATGTTCTCTTTATTTATGAATCTGGTTCTGTTCTGCTTGTTTGTTTATTTTGTTTTTTTAGAGTCCACATATAAGTGAATCATATGGCATTTGTCTTCCTCTATCTGACTTATTTCACTCAGCCCAGTACCTTCAAGGTCCATCCATGTTCTTGCAGATGACAAGATTTTATCATTTAAAGTAATTGTTCATAGATTTGTATTTATTGCCATTTTATTATTCTATTTTTAATTTTCTTCTTCTTCTTAAATACATTTCTTTAATACTGGTTTGGTGGTAATGAACTTCTTTAGCTTTTTCTGTCTGGGAAGCTCTTTATTTGTCCTTTGATTCCAAATGATAGTTATGCCGGGTAGAGTAATCTTGGTTGTAGGTCCTTGCTTTTCATCACTTTTGACTATTTCTTGCCAATCCCTTTTGGCCTGTGAAGTATCTGTTAAGGAATCAGCTGACAACAGTCTTATAGGTGCTCTCTTATAAACAACTAACTCCTTTTTCTTGATGCTTTTAAGACTCTTTGTCTAACCTGTGGCTTCTTTTTTGTTGTTTGTTTTTTGAAGGCATGATGAGAGCTTTGTTAGCACCCAGCAGACAGGCCAATGGGAGGTTGACAGGCCAATGGTCAGATGTTTGGACAGGCAGCAGGGAGCATGTGAGCATGAATCAGGTAGGCAGGCAGGAAGCAGGGAGGGTGCATTTGAGGGCTGTCCTTTGAGGGGTGTGGCATCCCTCCAGCCACTGCCTGCTGGGGTCTTGTTCTGTGGCTTAGAACTTGGTGTACATCACATGGAATGCTGTCTTGCCTCAGTCAGGTATTGGCAAAGAAGGCTGGCCTCCTCTTGTAGCTGGATCTCCTTTAGTACAAATAGGGAAGTATTGCAGGAAGTTTGTGTATCTGCTCCCCCAGACTGAAGAAGAATAGGTATTTCATAACATTCTCTTCACAGACCCAATAGCAACCTTTAGACTGCAGCAGTTTGGTGAGGAGATCAGTCCCATTGCTATCAAGTTAGGGTGCGTGGCTCAAAGTGCCTTGGCGTGGTACTTGGGGTAGTTATATGTCTTGAACTCTTCATTGAACAGGATGCCTGGCCCTTTTTCCTCAGTTGGGATTCCTAACATGCAGAAGATGAAGTGTAACTGTTCTTCCACTATGGAGCCCAGGAAGAGGCTCACATAGAAAATGCAGCCCACAGCCCACGTGTCAATCTGGGTGGAGTAGTCTGTTGACCTGAGCAGGATGTTCGGGGGCTGGTACAACAGTGTCACCACCTCATTGGAGTAGGGTCTTTGTTTGAATTGACTTGGCCTGGGCCAGGCCAAAGTTGGCCAGCTTGAGCTCTCCTCTCTCTCTTTAAAAAAAAATTTTATTTATTGATTTTAGAGGGAGGGGGATAACATTGACTTGTTTTCTACTTATTTATGCATTCATTGGTTGATTCTTGTGTGTGTCCTGATCAGGGATTGAACCTGCAACCTTGGCATATCAGGATGATGCTCTAACCAACTGAGCTATCTGGCCAAGGCCTTTCTTTTCTTGTTGAGCAAGTTCTGGGGCTTGAGGTCCTGGCATAGCACCTTCTGCCGGTGGCAGTAGGCCAGGCCATGGACCAGCTTGTGCAGGAACAGTTTCATATTGTGCATGTTGATGATGTTCCCATTGTCATCTTTCTTATTACTTCAGGTTCTTGTCCAAGTACATACTCAAAGACAAGGGCAAAGGACTGTCTGTGTGAATAATGCATGACTAGATTGGCGTGTTTGAAGTCCTTGAGCAGGAATATTTCCTGGATGGGGGTGCAGTGTGCCCACTCTTCATGTTCCAGTCTGCTCTCCCTGAGTGCCCCAGGCTTGTCTGTGAGCTTGCTTTTGTCCTTGCCCATGGTGTCATAGTACCCTTGCCCAGCTTGTCCAGCATGATGTAGGTCTCCAGTTTCCCAAAGCCAATCTTGAACAAGCTGACATGGTGGAGGTGGTGACTGAGGGGCTGGTCAAAGATGGGGCTATTGAAGGTCAGTTTCTCAAAGTAGCCCTCTGGCAGCCAGGTGTCAGCTGGTCGTGACAGGTGCTTGTTGATGTCCTAAGTGGAGATCTTGTATGGGTGATTGTTGCGCATGTGTGCCCTGACTGGTGACTGCATCTGATCTGAGGACGTGGCTGAAGCCTGGTCACTTTCCCCATCAGAGTCCGTCTGCTAGGCCTTGTGTACAATCTCTGGTGCAGAGCTGAGTGGTCCCCATCCAGAGCAGGGTTCCCCAGAGGTGGCGTGGATGGGGGCCTCTCCAAGGTCGCTCCTGCTACCACTGCCTCTCTCTTCCAGGCCAATCTGTTCAGTGCTTTTTTATATTACTTCAGGTAGAAATGACTATGTATACATATACATATTTATACATATATTTATTCCTCCCACTCATAAATATTTTATATCACTTCATTTATATCTTACTAAGTACCTCGGTTTCTTTTTATTAGTCCATGTTTTGTTTTCAATAAAGCTTTAAACATTTTCTATAAAAATGCATTATATCTTTAGTTACATTTATTCTGATTTAGAAGCTATTATGAATAGGATTTTTAAAAACATAACTTAAAATTTCAAAATATTTGTTGCTGTACTATAGATGCTCTGTGGAGTTTTATGTATTGAAAATAGTTTAGTTCTTTTTTCTTTTCCAGTTCTTGTACCACCTCTACCATTTTCCTGTCTTATTGGGTTAGCTAAGTCTTTTATAATATTGAGTAGGAGCAATCATGGCAGTCATCTTTATTCTGTTCTTACCTTTAAAGGGAATGTTTCTTACCTTTAAAGGGATTGTTTGTGTTTTTTCACTGTGAAATGTTAGCAGCTACATAAGGTTGTTCCTTTCTATTTTGCTAAGAGGTTTTAAAATAAGTTATGACTTGAATTTTCTCAAATGCTTTTTTTGTATGCATTGAGGTTTTTTTCTTTGTTTGTTAATGTGGTGACCTACTTTAATAGATTTTCTAATGTTAAACCATTCTTGCCTTCCTGAGCCAAACCCTATTTGATTGTGACATACTATATTTGATTTTGAGATGCAGATTTTACCTGTGTGGAATTAGAATATGTTTTATAGTCAGTGACGTCTCCTGATTGCTCTTGTTTGAATTTGGTCACCTGAAATTCCTCAGTGTTTTGGTTTACAACCATTTGAGGACCAGTTAAAGAAGGGCTTAGGTGCTATCTTCTAGTAAGTTTAAGAAAAATTCAGCATCAAAACTTGGAGAACATGCCTCAATGACTTAGAGGAAAATGGCAGAGAGGACGGTTGAAACTATTATGAACTGTTATACTATTACCTCTTGATAGCATGAAGGAATATCAAAAACTCAGAGTTGTAAAGTGATTCAGAAGAGTTGGGACTGTAAATGTGAAGATCTTGCCTAATTATGTTTATGTTTTTCTTGTTATGAATGTATAAGAATGATAGTTGATAACAGCCTGTGTAAATAATCCTAAAACCTTCTTCAGTAACAATAAAATAAAATATAAAATAAAATAAAATGTATGAGCCCTGGCCAGTTTGCTCAGTGGGTAGAACATCAGCCTGGCATATGGACGTCAACGTCCAGGGTTCAATTCCCTATCAGGGCACATAAGAGAAGTGACCATCTGCTTCTCTTGCCCTCCATCTCACCTTTCTCTTCCTCTTCCCCTCCTGTAGCCAGTGGCTTGATTGGTTCAAGCGTTGGCCTTGGGTGCTGAGGATAGCTTGGTTGATTCAGCATCAGCCCCAGACAGAGGTTGGCCGGTGGGGTGCATGCAGGAGTTTGTTTCACTATCTCCCCTCCTCTCACTTAAAAAAAAACAAAAACAAACAAACAAAAACCTATGAGTGATAAGGTCCTGGCCTGGTAGCTCATTTGGTTAGAATGTCATTGACACACCAAGTTTGCAGGTTTGATCCTGCAGGTTAGAGCACACACAACAATCAACCAATGAATGTATAAATAAATGGAACAACAAACCAATGTCTCTCTCTCTCTTTCTCACAAATAATAAAAATTTTAAAAAAATGTATGAATGATAAAAAAGCATTATGTTTGAAGTGACAGCATTTTTCTTTCTCACTATATAAAGTAATGGTGTCTTATAATCAGTGACATTTACAATTTGATGAAATAGTGTATTTTTATACTTGCTGGACGATGCTAATATTTCTCTTTTTTTGCATGTGTTCATAAATGGAATTGGTCTTACAATATTACTTGTTCTATTATCCTTATGTAATTTTGCTATCAGCGATACTCTAGCCTTATAGAATGAGTTGGGAAGTTAATCCTCTTTTTCTTTCTTTTTTTTAAAAATTTTGTATTTATTGATTTTAGCCAGAGAGGAAGTGGGAGAGAGAAAGGGAAGGAGAGAGGGAGGAACATCTGTTTCTGTATGTGCCCTGCCTGGGGATTGAACCAGCAACCTCAGTGCTTCGGGCTGATGTTCTAACCGAAAGAGCTATCCTGCCAGGGCATCCTCTTTTTCTTTTCTTTGGAACAGTTTGAGTAAGATGAGTATTATATCTTACTTGACAGCTACGTCTTGACCCTAGCAATTTTTTTAAATGGGAAGGCTAGATTTTTGACTACTGATTCAGTTTTCTTCATTGCTTAGATCTTGAGTTTTTATTCCCTTTTGGGTATGTCTTGATAATTTATATTTTTCTAGAAGCCCTCTATAAAATGCTGCTTTTTTTCCTTAAAGTCAAAGTTTTGTATTACTCTAGTGGTACTTACTCGTTTTGGTATGGTGGGACTGATGGGGTGGTGGTTGAGAGAGGATGTATTTCTAGTATATCTTTTCATATCCTCTTATGTTTGTTTTTAGGTTTTAAGTATGCCTCTAAAAAGTCAATGCTAGATTTTTATTAGTTTTAAAAATTCAGTCAAACATTATCTTTCCTCTTTTTTTCCAAGTGAGAAGAGGGGAGACAGACTCCTGCATGCACCCTGACCAGGATCGACCTGGTAATCCTTGTCTGGGGCCATGCTTACAACCCAGCTATTTTTAGTGCCTAAAGCAGAGGCTCCATGGAGTCCTCCTCAGTGCCCAGGTCCAATGCACTGGAACCAATTGAGTCACTGGTTGTGTGAGGGGAAGAGAGGGAGAGAGAAAGAGAGAGAAGAGAGAAGGGGGAGGGGTGGAGAAGCAGATGGTCGCTTCTCCTGTGTGCCCTGACGGGAATCAAACCCAGGACATTCACCTGATGGGGACAATGCTCTATCACTGAGCCAACCAGCCAGGGCCGTCAAGTTTAATTAATTTTTTAATGATTCTTGATATATTTATTTCTACCGTATAATTTTGATACTTTCTGCTTACCCCTCTTTTTTTATTATATTCCCTATACTGTACTTTATATCACTGTGATTATTTTGTGACTATCAATAGTACTTAAAATTTTTTTTTATTTATTGATTTTAGAGAGTGAGGAAGGGGTGGGGGAGAGAGAGAAGGAAACATTGATCCGTTTCTGTATGTGCCCTGGGCAACCTTTGTATACTGGGACGATGCTCTAACTAATTGAGCTATCTGGTCAGGGAATGCTTACCCCTCTTTTTTATGCTTTTTCTCCTTTTACTATCTTTTATTGAATTGATCCAATTTAAAAATTTAATCCATTACCTCTGTTTTTCCTCTGCTAGTTTGGAAAAGGTATCTCTTATTTTCACTTTAAAAAGAATTTTGTTGTTTTTATTTTTAAAGTGAGAGGTGGAGAAATAGCATCCCACATGCACCTTGACCCAGATCCATCTGGAAAACCCCATCTGGGGCCAAGGCTCAAATCAACCGAGCTATCCTCAGCTCCTGAGGCCGATGCTCGAACCAATCAGGCCACTGGCTGTGTAGGGGAAGAGTGAGAGAAGGGAAGCTAGAGGGGCAGAGAAGCAGATGGTTACTTCTCTTGTATGCCCTGCCTGGGAATCAAACCCAGGACATCCACACACTGGGCCGACACTCTGTCCACTGAGCCAACTAGCAAAGGCCTACTTCAAGAATTTTAACTTACATAGTTAATATGGTTAATTACTCTCTGCTTCTACCTAATAATACAAAGTTTTAAAAACAGTTTAATATACCCTGACCAGGTGAGGTGATGGTGCAGTGAATGGAGCGTCGGCCTGGGACGCTAAGGACCTAGGTTCGAAACCCTGAGGTTGCTGGCTTGAGCACTGGCTCATCTGGCTTGAGTGCGGGCTCACCAGCTTGAGCTCAGGGTCATTGGTCTGAGTGTGGGATTATAGACATGGCCCCATGGTCGCTGGCTTAAACCCAAAGGTTGCTGGCTTGAAGCTCAAGTCACTGGCTTGAACAAGGGGTCACTAGCTCTGCTGTAACCCCACCCTCCACCCCCGGTCAAGGCATATATGAAAAAGCAATCAATGAACAACTGAGGTGCCGCAATGAAGAATTGATGCTTCTCATCTCCCTCTCCCTTCCTGTTTGTCTTCCCACTTTCTTGCTTAAAATAACCAAAACAGTTTAATATAATTATTCCTTTTTGTTTCACATTTCCTTCAATATATTAGTTTCATTTTATCTTTTACATCCCCTAAATTAGTTATAATAATTATTTTTGTTTTACATAGCTAGTTTCTTTTTACATTTTTCATATGTTTATCCATTTGTTCACCATTCTTTCTTATAACTGTCTTCTTTCCACTGGGCTCACGTTCTTTCTTTCTCAAGTATATCTTTAGTCCTGGTGCGTAGTTACTCTCATTTTTCTTCCCTCAGAAAGTCTTTATTGCCCTCTCCTGGGTGGTCATTTAGCTAGGTGGTGAATTCTGAGTTAACTGTTATTTTCTCTCAGCACTTTGAAAATATTATTCCGTTGTTTTCTGCTGTTGTATATGATTTATAATACAGTAGTGTTGCCAAATTCCCCTCCATGGGGGAGGGTATACCAGTTTGCACTCTCATAAGCAATTTATAGAGCATGGGACCAATTTTTACCTTTTTAAAAACTCAGAAAGTATACATTATTCATGCGCATCTGAGCCTGATGCAGCCTGGGGGCTTCGGTTTCTTATAGGAGCCCTGAAAGAGCAGGATTCTTTACTGTTGATATTTCACTTGGCAGGGGGATCGAGTTTGTCTCGCCACAAGGAGAGGTGGCTTTTCCAGGGCTCCTGTGTCATGTAGGGGACTCCCCTCAAGTGAGGCTGTTTCTGTGTGGGCATTAAAAGCTTAACACCTAGACTAGAGTTTATATCTAGTTTTCTTATTTTTGCAGTCTTCTATAGTTCAGCTGTAGAGTTTAACATTCAGTTTTGTTTTCTTTTTCTCTTGAGAAAAATCTTCCTTTCTCTAATTTAAATTCAGCCATTTGGTTTGTTATTTTGTTTTTGGCAATTTATTGATTTATTTAAATTGTATAAAATATACAGAACATAAAATTTACCTTTTTAACCATTGAAAGTATATACAGTGTAGTGGAATTAAGTCTATGCACATTGATGTGCAACCATTACCACCATCAATCTCAAGAACTCTTCTTCTTTCGAAACTAAAACATTTTACCCATTAAACTTTAATGCCCCATTCTCGTCTCTCCATCTTCTGTCAAATGACATTCCACTTTCTGTTTCTATAAGTTTGACTACTGAGTAGAATCACATAGTGTTTGTCTTTTTGTGACTGGCTTATTTGACTTAACATAATAATGCCTTCAACGTTCATCCATGTTCATCCATGTGGCAAGTGTTTGAATTTTCTTTTTAAGACTGGATATATTCCATTGTATGTCTATACCACATTTTATCTATCTATCCATCTGTGGATGGGCATTTGGGTGGCTGCTACTGTTTGGCAATAGTGAGTACTGCTGCCGTCAGCATGTATGTATAAATGTCTATTTATATCCCTGCCTTCACATTTTTCAATATGTACCCAGAATTGGGATTGTTGGATCATATGGTAATCTGTGTTTAATTTTTTAAGGAACCACCATACATTTTACATATCTACTGGCAGTGCAGAAGGGTTCTAATTTCTCTGCATCCTTACCAACGCTTATTTTCTGTTTTTGATAATAGCTATCCAAATGAGTATGAAGTAGTATCTCATAAGGAGCCCTGTAGTTTCAAACATGCTGCATTTTATCTGGTATTTTCCTGTTTGTGAATTGAGTGTGAGGTGGAAGTTTGTCCACATTAGCTAAACCTGCCATGTGTTATAACTGCCAGACCTATCTATTTTTAATGTAAATTGTTTAACTAATTTTCTCTTTTGGAGAGTAGCCAATATTTAGGTATGTAAAAACTTCATGACAGCTTTCTTAGAAATGAAAAAAGACTTTATCTTAAATTTGTTTTCTAAATCCCTCAGTTTCGGTTAAAGTATTGTGGGCCAAGAATCATATCCCCCTGTCTGTCATTTTCCTAACAGTTTGTTTCTTACTTGTCTTTTTTACAGCCCTTTTTATAAGAATAACTATTTTTTTGAGATCACTTTATTGATGCCATTACTATTGTTTTCTTTTGATCCTGATTGATAGCCATACCTTACTACCCTTCTAGCCTCCCACAACACCACTACCATCCCATGGTTTTGGCTCTTTAACATAATTCAGTTTAATATCTCTAAGTATTAAGGCCTTGTAACAATCCATTCACTCTTCCTTTATAGCTGTCTATGTAATTGTCAAAGAGATCTAGGGGAACAAGGATACACTCATTAAGGACATTACCACTGACTCTATAAATAGTCTTGCTTTCTTTATCCTGTTCTATATTGAGGTCTTTAAGTTTATCAACGAGGAAATCAAGTGCCTCATGAATTAGATTTTATCCTCAATCATACCTTTCCTGACCAGATATTTAGGCTATATCGGAAAGAGACAGAGAGGGGAAACTGGAAGATGAATGTTTTAGTGTTTAAAAGAACAGTAGTTTATTGCCTGACTGGGTGGTGCAGTGGGTAGAACATCGGACTGGGATGCTGAGGACCCAGGTTCGAAACCCCAAGGTTGCCAGTTTGAGCGTGGGCTCACCAGCTTGAGTGCAGGGTTGCTGGCTTGAGCATTGGGTCATAGACATATACTGGTTTGAGCCCAAGGTTGCTGCCTTGAGTCCAGAGTCGCTGGCATGAGCAAGGGGTCACTTGCTGTGCTGGAACCCCTCATTCAAGGGACATATGAAAAAGCAATCAATGAACAACTAAAGGACTGCAACAAAGAACTGATGCTTCTCATCTCTCTCCCTTCCTGTCTATCTGTCCCTGTCTGCCCCAATCATCCTCTCATTCACTCTCTCTCAAAACAAAACAAAACAAAACAGTGGATTAATGCTTTAGTGAGAAGCAAACATATGCTGCCAAGCAATTTGTAAAGGTTGCCTTGCAACATAGACTTGATTGTTGATTCTTGACAATACTTCCCTTTAATTATTTCATAAATACAGTATTAGCCTTTTTTTTTTAGAAAGGAGACTTGGGGACCTGAATTGGAGCCTTTACTGGGGGGCATATGTTTGAGGACAGAGAGAGAAGGGAAATACCAGAGTGTGGTATTTCCCTAGAGCCCACAGATGGTATGAATGGTTTTTCTGTGACTTGATTTGCCATCTTCTTCATGCTCAGCAGAGTCCTTGACACTACAGAACTGAGCTGATGACAGTTACAATGAGTGATGACCACAGTCTTCTCTGTTCTGAGACTTTCTCAACATTTCTCAATCGCTTAGTCCAAGATTCAGCTGGCATAGCCCTATGTCTGCTCATTGCCTGGGCCAGGATGGAGCCAAGTGTCTTGTTGGACAAATAGCCTATGGGCCTGAATCTGGCTCACATCCATGCCTTGGAGATTAATCTATATGTGGAGGCTGAGGAACAGGTTTGGGCCATATGCTTGCCTGGCAGGTGCTTCATAATAGCTCAAGATTCATAGGGTAAGGCTTGAAAGCAATGTGCTTAAAATGATCTTTCCTATTGCTGCTTACTCCTATAACCCTGAAACTATACACAAGGGCCAGTTTGTAAAATCATATATACATAGCACATATATACAGACAATGGGGTAGCAGTAGCCAGAGGGAAAGCGGGGTAGAACTTAAGGGGAGGGGGAAAAGGAGGAGGGAACTGGGGGTGGAAAGAAAAAATAAACACAAGGGCCAGTTTGTTATGTAGTGTTTGTCACTGGGTGTACTGTTGGCATAGTGAGGCATCATTCATTGTGTAGACCTGTGGTTTTATAGAGGGTCTATAACACTGGGGAACAAAATTGTTGTTGCATCCACAAAAACACTTGTTATTACCTAATTCGAGTGTGCTGATCTCAATCTGACATTAGTGTTTCTCTGTAAGCTACAGTTTTTTTGCAATTCAAGATTTTAGGTTTTCATCTTATAAAATTTACAACATTTAGTTTAACATAATGAAGTAGAATGTCTTCTTGGGCATCATCTTTGTGAAAATATAATAATTTATATAATGCAGTAAATACACTAATACACTAAAAGATATGATTGCATCAGAATTTATCTACAATTTCAAAATAGAACATATTAAAACACTTATTTTAATCATAAAATTTACCCAAAACTTATTTAAATTCTATTCAGGCAAAAATTTGCATTAGTAGATCTTGTGTTTGTGTACTTGTTGAGGACAGTCTCGTTTGATGCTCCAGCAGTAGTCTGCTCATCACTAACAGCTCTAAGATTTTTGGGAAACTTATCAAGGTGACTGTTCAGGAAGTGAATCTTAATGCTCATGTTGCATCCAATGTCGCAGAAAGCCAACAGCATCCTTTGAACCAGAAGTTCATAGTTTTCTGCTTTTTTGTTGCCAAGGAAGTTCTTTGTAACTGCCACAAAAGACTGCCATGCTGCTTTCTCCTCCTTATTCATCTTCCTGGCAAATTCTTCGTCACATATGAGGGTTCGAACTTGAGGTCCGTCGAATACAATTGCATTTATCTTCTTGAAAGACAAAAGACAGGAAAAGCAGAAATAATATGTTGAAAGCATTCACTTTCTCTATTCAAAGCCTGAACAAACTGCTTCATTAAGCCAAGTTTGATGTAAAATGGGGGAAAAATGATCCTGTCTCGATTAACTACAGGTTCATTCACAATATTCTGCATCCCTACTTCCAGAGCTTCATGTTTTGGCCACTCCTTCTGTGTCCAGTGTTTCTCTTGAGCTTGGCTGTCCCACAAACACAGAAAGCAAGGATACTTCGTGAAACCTCTCTGTTGTCCTAGCAGGAAATTTACCATTTTAAGATCCACACAAATGATCCAGTTATGCTCCTCATACTTTGGAAAGTCGAGGACAATTTTTATGTCATTATAATCTTCTCACAGATGAGTTGAATAACCAATTCAAACCACTGCATAAACATTACCATTGTGTAGGAGAACACATTTCAAACTCTGTTTAGAGCTGTCAAGAAATAGCTGCCATTCTGTTGGACTGTAAGTGGTAACACCTAGCTGGCTGAGAAGACTACTGATATGACAGTAAACAAAGTGTTTGTCCTTGGATAGAGTCCACAAAAATTTGTTCACGCTTCCTGAAATGGGATACTTTAGCTGACCTGTGAAGTACATTCTTTTCTTGAAGCCTGGAGGCTAATAACTCAGCTACTTTCTTTGATAGGCCCAAATCTCTTACTAAGTCATTCAATTTGGGTTGGCTAAACTGCTGCGGGCTTAATGACTGCTTGGCATCAGAAGAAGACCCTTCAGATTCTACAACCATTTGCTCATGCATCTTATCAAAATACACTTGATCACCATGTTCACTTTCTTCATCCTTAGAAGAAATAAAACCATTGAAAACTGGAAACGGGAGTGTCTCAGAGTATGGGATAGGTCATATTGCTGAAGGAATATTAGGACATGCGATCATATGCCATTTTTTCTTGCTGATACCCTTTGTATGGATCAGACAGAAATACCTGTCACTGCTGTGGGCCTTAGGTTCACGCCAAACCATGGGAATACCAAAAGGCATTCCTTTGCATTTTCCTTTTGTCCAGTCACGAAGCATTTCCTCACAATTATGACACACAATATGAGGTGCCCAATTCTTGTCTTGATCGCCAAGAGGAACTTGAAAATAGGCAATATATGCACGTGTCACAAATGATGAAATATTGCGCCTTTGACATTGAAGTGTGTAACAGCCACATATATAACAGAAGGTGTCAGGACTATTCTTATATTTACACCTACTCGAATAAGCCATGATTCAATCTTAAAACAAAATAAGAGGGTGTTTTTATCAGATAATAATTTTTTACATTTAAAACAGCTACAATTATGTAAAAATGATGTTTGTAAAACATTAATTGCCTTGTGGTTATGTTCAATCCAAGAGTTGTTGCCCTTTAACTCCAATTTAAAAACCAATGCATGCCATTAACTGTAACAAAAAGAAATTAAAATTGCATAAAAACTAGAGCATGCACAAAAAAAAAGGATTTCAGATTTGTAATCAGCGATGCAGAAATATATAGAAAGAGTTCTAAAACTTCATGTAACAGAAAATGAAAAAATAATTGTTTCCCAGTGGAATCATACAACATCAGGGTGGGTAATTCTTTCAAGGACCAGCATGAAATTTCCAGTGGACCGGTACTGCTCTGAGGACTGGCGGTTGAAAACCATTGGTATAGATTGTTCCATCCATTGTAGGATATTTAATATTCCTCGCATTCTGTACTAAAGACCAGTAGAGCCCCATTCCTGTGACAGCCAGGAATACTGCTGCATTTTGAGATGTCCTTTGGATGTACCACTGAAGGTAGCTTTGTTCAGCAATCTACCCATTTGTATATTATTGTTGTATTACCTGGCTCTTTGTCTTTACTAAACTTCAGCCTCAAGAAGTATTCTACTCTACCTTACCCCCAGTCCAGGTCAGAGAATTTGATGGACTCTCCTGTGGGAAGGGAAACCCCTTCTGTCAAGGAGTTGTCTTTGTGGAGTGGGGTTGTGCTCATCCTGGAGCCATAGTGCTCGGGATCATATTCCATCTCTGCCATTTATTAGCTGTGTGACTGGCCTGGGGCCAGCCTATCTGATTGGACTGTTGGGAAGATAAGTTAGTATGTGAAATTGCTTCACACATTGCTGGGCTCCTACTTTGTGCTTAACAAGCATTCATATTACTATCAATGGTACACATGAGAGGTTAGTGGTGCAGTCTGTGACATAAGTTGAGTAAAATCAGCTAGTGACAAGAACGCTGCAAGCTTCTAGCTCTACCCTGGGAGCTAAAGAAGTGTGATCATTGCTTTGACTGTGGGACCAGGATTTCGCTGCCTGAAGGCGTATTGGTGCTTGAGTCTGTACTCAATAACTGTGTGCTTTTCTGTACCCTCTTTTGACATACAGGGGTTTCTTGGGTTACGACAGTCGCGACATATGACTTTGAATTTGTGACACTCACTTCCATAAAAACTTTAAAAGATTGAGAAGTGAGTTTTTTGACTTACACCGTCAGCATTGTACTTAGGAACTACTTGGGCAAAGTAGTTTGGTCGCGTGTGGTATATGAGTGAGGGCGTTGGTGTCCCTCACTACGCTTACCTGTACCGTTTTTGGCTTAGTTGTGTTTTTATGTTCTAGATTATCATTTTACAACTGTGTTAGGATAGGTAAGTGACTTAGGTTAGGCTAGGGTATATTTCGACTCACACACAAATTCAGGTCATGTCACTGTCGTAGGAACAGAACTGTGTTGTAACCCGAGGACCCCTATACTACTGTACTCTCAATCTTTACTCCAGACTGTCACTGATGAAACTTGAGCAGTTTTAATAGGGTGAGGGAACTAACGTTGCTAAAAAGCCACAAGGCTTGTGAACCATTTTCCCTGCAGTTCAGAGAAGATACTTCTTAAGCACTGCAATGACATGAACTGAAAGGCCTTTTCTGTCACCCCAAATTAAACTCTCTAGAGATGCAGGCTTGACCTTACATATACACATAGGTAAGCTAAAGGAGTGTGGTGTCAGGGCACTCAATCCTTCCTTCCTCCTGTGGCTAAAATTCTAATATTAGCATATACTTTTTTTTGGTAATAAGCATTATTTACTTTCTGGAGTTTTGTTTTAAATGCAAGTGTGCAGCCTGACCAGGCGGTGGCGCAGTGGACGGAGCATAAGACTGGGATGCAGAGGACCCAGGTTTGAGACCCCGAGCTTGCCAGCTTGAGCGCGGGCCCATCTGGCTTGAGCAAAAGCTCACCAGCTTGGACCCAAGGTCGCTGACTCCAGCAAGGGGTTACTCGGTCTGCTGAAGGCCCGCGATCAAGGCACATGTGGGAGGGCAATCAATGAACAACTATGGTGTCGCAAGGGCAACGAGAAACTAATGATTGATGCTTCTCACCTCTCTCTGTTCCTGTCTGTCGGTCCCTATCTATCCCTCTGTCTGACTCTCTCTCTGTCCCTGTAAAAATAAATAAATAAATAAATAAAATGCAAGTGTGCAGAAAAATGTCAACATAGAAGGCCTGACTCCTATCCTTTGAAAGGCCTATTTTCAAACTTGGTTCTTGGTGGCATCTGGTAACTTGGAGTTCTGGGGTGTTCCCACTACCCTAGCTGATAAAGGTGGCTCACCATGCCTGAGCTAAGCTGTTAACAATACGTCTTTATGCTAAATATTTGCTTTCATTTTGGGAACATGGAATTTGGGTACATGTCATACATCGGGTGCCTAGATGACTTGCCTCCCAATAAAAGCCCTGGGTACTGGAGTTCTAATGAACTTCTATATTTGGTAACATTTACACCTGTTGTCACAATTTGTTGCTGGGGAAATTAATAGCATTCTGTGTGACTCTACTGAGAGAGGACTCTTAAAAACCTGCACTTGGTTTCTTCTGGACTTACTCTCATGCGCCTTTCCCATTGCTGATACTCTCATGCGCCTTTCCCATTGCTGATTTTGCTTTGTATCTTCTCTCTATGTAAATTATTGCCACGAGTATGACTGTATGCTGAGTCCTTTGAGACTTCTTAGTGAATCATTGAACCTGGGGATGGTCTTGGGGAACTCCAACACAATAATATTCTTTTCATTTTTTTAAGAGAAAGAGAGGAAGGGAGAGAGAGAGGAGAAGCATCAATTCATAGTTGCATCACTTTAGTTGTTCACTGATTGCTTCTCATATGTGCCTTAACTGTGGGGCTCCAGCCAAGCCAGTGTGCCCTTGCTCAAGCTAATGATTTTGGGCTCAAGCCAGTGATCTTTAGGCTCAAATCAGCAACAATGGGATCATGTCGATGATTCCACACTCAAATCAGCAACTCCTTGCTCAAGCCGGATGAGCCCATGCTCAAGCCAGTGATTTTGGGGTTTCAAACCTGGGTCCTCAGCGTCCCAGGTTGACTATCCACTGTGCCAGCACTGGTCAGACCACAATAATATTCTTGACATCACAAGAAAACTACAGAACAATATCTAAGTAAAAATCTTCAATAAAATACTAGCTAGCTGAATCCAGCATCATAGAAAACAATAGATTATACATTATAACAAGTAGGATTTATTTCAGAAATGAAAGGTTGTTTTAACATCCAAAAATCAGTTAATATAATGTACTATATCAATATAATCAAGAACAAAACCCATATAATCATCTCAACAAAAACACAAAAATGACTTACAAAATTCATGATACAGTTCAGTAAACTTAGACTAGAAGGAAGCTTCCTTAACCTGATAAAAGACATCTACAAAAACCCCACAGGAAGTATCCTAGTTAATGATGAAAGAAAGCCTGAATGTTTTCCATGTAAATCAGGAACGAAGCAAGGATGTTCATTCCTAGCTTTTTGATTAGCATAGTACTACTAGAGGCTTTAGCTCAGTGGTTCTTAACCATTTTTGAGGTACCAAACCCACCAGTTTCATATGCGCATTCACCGAACCCTTCTTTAGTGATAAATAAAATAGGATTTTTATTTCCAAATTCAAGACATAGGTATATGTTTTTTTACTGGTGCACAAAATGAGCCGTGCATGAACATCACCTTGCTCAAAGAACAAAACCAACAAAGTGCATGAACTCACAACAAATTACGGTATTACTTTATTCTGGCCTCCGCGGCAGAGGCTTCTCGGAACCCCTGAGACCGACTCATCGAACCCTTAGGGTTCGATAGAACCCAGGTTAAGAACCACTGCTTTAGCTAGTGCTGTCAGATGAGGAAAGGAAGTAGACAGTACCCATATTAGAAAGGAAGAAGTAAAACTGTCTTTATTTACAAACACCATTATCTAGTACCTAGAAAACTCTAAGGGATTAATAAACACAGTCTTCCCTAGAGAAGAGTACATTGTGAAGTTTGCATGAGAATGAATTTCAGAGACTTTCTTCTGGGAGCCCTGAGGAAGCCTGGCCCCTTGGGACTTGGACTGTGGAGATGTTAAATGGGAAATAAAAATTTGTCTGTTGCCCGGTATGTGGTTAATTTGTCTACTAGAGTGCACGAGTAAGGAGGATGATGTGCATCCCTAAGATAAGAACAGGGGATGTAGATGTTGGCTGTTCTGAACCCTAATGCCAATGCCTGCTCATGAATTCCTGAGAGTAAACAAGGCAAAGGGATGGGAGGAGCAGGAATATTGGAGTTATATTCAAGTTTGAGTCCTGCTTCTTTCTCTTTCTTAGCTCCCGGGTTTGGGGCATCCTGTTAGCCTCAATGTTCAAATGGAGATGCTGGTAATAACTACCATCTCTGTTAAGATGTACATTTTACTGCTAGAGACTAAGATCAGGAATAGTAATAAGTGGTATAGAAGTTTATTTTTTACTTATGTTCAGAGACAGGGAGACCAGGGCTTCCTCGGTATCATCTGGGAACCAGGACCCCAATTTTTTGTTCCACTACTTTAGCACATGATTTTCATCCTCAGAATCCCCTTTATGATCGGTGATGTTTGTTGGAACTTCAACCATTATATCTGAGTTCCAAGCAGAACAAAGGAAGAAAGGGCCCAAAGGGCCCACCTCAGGACCTCAGGAGTCTCTTCCTTTGATGCAGCTTTTCCAGAAGTCCCACACAATGACTTCCTCTACATTTTGTTAGCCACAGCTTAGTCTTATGGCTATACCTAATTGCAGTAGGGGCTTTAAATGTAGTCTTTTGTTAGACACATTGGCACTTGAGATAAAATCCAGTTTCTCATGCTATGGAGGGAAGGAATTGTGACACTGGGTAGGCAAAGCACTCTCAGCCACATTCCCTGGCTGAGCTGATGGAAGGCCTCTGTGATGCAATGCATGAAAATACCAGGCACAGAGCAGGATCTCAGTAGTGCCCTTCCCTCCCCTCCCATAAGCTCTCTCACATGCTTTAATCAGGGGTAAGATGAATATCCCTTATGGGGCTGAGTACAGGGTGTATGTGATGGAGCACTAACCAAGGGATCCTTCCAAGGCTAGTAGTGTCTTTCCCATGATTGAATGCTTGGTTCAGTGCTTGCTACTTCATAGGTGCCCATTAATGTTTTTTGGATGAATGAAAAATCATGGCATTTGGAGTCAGGCAAACCTTGTATTTGAATCTTGTCTTTGTCACATTCTGGTAATCCCTTAACTCCTTGAGTCTCAGTGTTTAATAAATTAGGGATGAGGATAGCACCTACTTTACAGTCACTGAAAGGATCAAACAGGAAAGCACTTTGTACCGAATGGATAACATCACCACTGAATTGTATGGAGAGAAAAACAGTATGGGAGGCAAAACCAGTTCCCTGAGTTCCCCCCTCCCCCTCCGCCTCGCTCAGTCTGCTGCTCTTCAAGCCATCTTTGACCAGGTTCCTGTCCCCAGCACCCCATGTGGCCATGAGCATGGGTTCTGAAGCCAGCCTGCCTGGGTCTCAGTTCTGTCACTTAACTGGTTGACTCTTTGAGTAAGTTATCTACCTGCCCTATGCTTCAGTTTTCTTATCTACAAAATGGGGATCATGATAGTACCCACCTCATAGGGTTATTGGGAAGACGAAGAGACTTAACATAAAGTTTTAAGAACAGTGTCTGGAACATGGTGTTTGCTGCTATTATTATATGGCATTCTCCTCACCGCTTCCTTTGTCTACATTTTTTGTTCTTTTCTCCTTCCCCATTGAAATTCAGTTCCTCTTGTCTCTCATGAACAATGAAGCACCCCTTCCTCAGTCCCTGCAGCCATCTATCTAGTCAGCCTTTCCTCACCATCTCACTTCTCTTTGGTGATGTCCCCGTGGATGACAAATAGTTTGCTACCCTCTTACCTTAAGCAGCAGCAGAGCGTGGGCCTGGGAGTGGGGCTGTTGCTGTGGTGGGCATAGGAGGATGCTCCTGTCAGAAGGGTCTCCTGTATTTCTGGCCCCATCCACTTCAGTGGGCCTAAGAGGCCCTGCGTTACATCCCACCTTCTTCGCTCCAGCCATACTGGCCTCCCTTACTGTCCCTCTTGTCCGGCTGGTTCTGTCCTGGGGACTTTGCTTTTCTCTCAGCCTGGAACACTTTCCCCAAATCCTTTGCATGATTTACTTGCTCACCTAATTTACATTTTCCTTTTTAAAAATTCCCCTGCCTTGTTCTGTATCCTCTGCTTTATTTTTCTCCGGACTGCTTATCACCACCGCCTGAGATTTCAAAAGTAAAATTCTGATTTGTTCATTGTTCATCTCCCCTGAACTAAAATGGAGGATGGTTGGTTTCTGTCCCCAGTTGAATCATCAATGTCTGCAGTAGTTCCTGGCACATGGTAAGAGCTTTTGTTGATTGAGTGAATGCTGGTTAATGCTGACCTTGGGACACTTTCTCTGACCGTTTTCTCTTGTTGTGACTTCTGGGGTGGGATGGGGTAAGAGAGGCTGGTTGTCACCTGGTGGGCTTCGACAGCAAGGCTTTGAGCTGCTGTTCTGGGACTGTCTGGAATGATCCCTACTTTCTCCTCTCCTGGCCCTGGGTCATCTGCTCACATAATCAAAGATAGTTATAGTCAGTTTACAAAGCCACTTCATGTACTTGTCTCCTGAATTTTTCAGTGATCATAATTCAGGGAGGCAAAGTTCACTTTATTCTAACTCTAGCAGAGCTGACTGCAGTTAAAACAGGCCACTTTGTGGTTCCAGAAGGTAGTGAGGCCCTGGTGTTGGAGACCAGGCCACCTGTTGGTGGGAGAGTTTTGGTAGGTTTTCAAGCCCTGGTGGTTGAATTACAGGGACTTTATGATCCTTTCAAGCTTACAGGTTTATGATTCTTCAATCCTTATCTTCCAACACAAGAATACTAAGGCTCAGACACATTGAAAGACTTGCTCAAGGTGGACATCTGGGGCAAGGGGCATTTGGATGAGAGGCATAAAATATCCTAAAGCAAGGTTTGCAAAAGCCCTTCAGCCCATCTGATTTGCACAGAGTGGCTGGCTCTTCCACACTCCTTTCTGCATGGGGACACAGGGTTCAGAATCCAGGGTACAAGCTATCTCATCCTCAGGGCTGGTCTAGGTGCTGCCTGTCAGTCTGGCTATGGAGGAGACTGAGCTGAAGGGCTCCTTTCTCCAACTCAGACAGCATCTCCTGGCCCAGAGCCTGCTCAGGGTCAAGCCTGCTCTAACCCTTCCCAGCCCCTATATTTTGCTGCAAGCTATTAAGGGCCCCCATCTGCACATCTCTCATTAATTAAAAAATGCTACAAACCATCTGTTTGAAAGAAAGCTTCAGAGGGGCTGCTTGCCAGAGGCAGCATTCTTTCATACCTCTCAGCTTTAATTGAAAACTTATTTTTAGAATAAAACCCGGGTTCATAAACCCTTCTTGCTGCTGGTGGCAGTGAGGGTGGAGGGGGTGAGCCTAGTGAGCCCGTGGGTGACCAAGGCTCTGGAGTCAGGGGCAGTGCTGGTGGGCAGAATTTAGGAGAATTGCTTTGGGTAGCTTATCAGAGAGGGTAAAGACACAGGCTGTGGTGCACAAGGGGAGAGAGGAGCAAATATAGAAGCTGGCAAATAGAGGGACAAGGACAGAGGTGCAGGGGTGGCCCAGCATAGAGGTACATGCCTTAGGTATGTGGTAATAAGAGGCAGAAACTGTGGGCCAAACTGAAAATACAAGGCTAGTGTGTTCCAAAAGGAAATTTTATTTTAATTTATTTTATTCATTTTAGAGAGGAGACACAGAGTGAGAGAGAGAAAGAGAGAAAGGGGGGAGGAGCTGGAAGAATCAACTCCCATACGTGCCTTGACCGGACCAGTGCAGGGTTTTGAACTGGCAACCTCAGTGTTCCCAGGTCGACCCTTTATCCACTGCGCCACCACAGGTCCGGCAGGAAATTTTATTTTAAAAGCTCCTGGTTGCAGGCGGGCTGAGACCAACAAAGGGTATCAGCTCCAAGCTGTGGGAGGGAGCGTTAGATATAGGGATTGCTGCAGGCATTTGCTGGCATGGGATTGGGTGCACCTGGAGATGCTCAAATTAGCATATCTTGGTTTGTTGCCTTTGGTCACAGACTCTCTCCCTTTCCGAACTCTCAGGTTCCTCCCGATGGCCTTGTCCCAAGGACATTTCCCAGAACCTTCCCAGGATGGGGAGAGTTGCTTAAGGTGAGGGGAGGTTGGGTGAGGGAGATGCTTAATGAAGAAGTCGCCCTAGTGGGAGGTTAGATGAGGGGAATTTGAGTTTAAAGAGGCTTTGGATTTAAAGGATCCCTGAACCCAAACCTAATTGGTAGACAGGAGCACAAAATGTCTTCCAACTTGCTCTGGGCCAGGGCCACTCCCCCGAGTCAGTTACTTCCCCTCCCTGCGATAATGGAGTCAGGATGGGTTCTTGCTTTCTGCAATGGGTGGTATAGTTTAGAGATGGAAATATACTTGAGGGTCCAGGCCCACTATTGATGTCCCCCTACAAGGAGTGGAGCTTGGTCTTCATCCTGGCTCTGCCCTGGGTCTTTTTTCCCCACTGTCCTTGTCCTGCCCACCTCCCTGGGAGTATTTTTTAAAGTTTTGTGATTGCTGTCACTAATGAGGTGGGGGACAGAATGTGGTGGAGATTTCCACTATGGGGCAAGAAATGTGCCCCATGGCCAGATTTCTTGGAGAAGGGCAGAGCAGCTCCATGGCAACTGAGAATATGGCAATCCTTCTCCCCTATTAATACAAAAAGGCCTGCAGGTTCACTAATGGCATTCTTTTTTTGTGTGTGTGTGTGATAGAGACAGAGAAGGACAGATAGGGAGAGAGATGAGAAGCGTCAGTTCTTTGTTGTGGCACCTTAGTTATTCATTGATTGCTTTCCCATATTTGCCTTGACTGGGGGACTACAGCAGAGCGAGTGTTGGGCAGATAAAATATATTATGCTCACTTTGTTAAAGATGGCGCTGCCCACGTGGAAGTCCATCACCCAGGTGATTGCTTGGGATGGGTGTGATTATGTTAAAATGTGTGTGTGGGACAGGCTTATGTAAGCAGGCAGAGTTGTTATAGCCCAAGGCTTAGTTTTAAGACTAAGCCTTTCCCACCCTTTTTGATGTGGGGTGGAGCACTCTTATGAGGAATCCCGTTTATGCCTTAGATAAGTCGCTTTGTATCAAAGACTTTCTTGTTTGTAGATTGGATTAAAGGTTTGGATTTCTACACTATAAAGTGGGGCAGACTGGGAGCTTGCTCGCTCTTGGTTCCTGAGATTAGCATTAGAGAGGAGAGCAGAGAAAGGCCATGTGGAGGAGGCCAGGAGAAGCAGCCAAGATGGTGGAGTGCTGAGGGAGAAGCCAGTTTGTGCAGTTTGTGCAGGAGGAGATGGGGAACAGAGGAAAATAAGTCTGGTGAGCTAGAAACCTTTGATTTTAGGAAACTCAGATAAGTTAGTAGCTTTATGAGCACTGAATGAGTGGGATTTGGAGCCCAGTGTATGTTTTTACTTGCCCACTGGGTGCAAGCTAGGATTAAAGATAATGGTCCACCAGTTCTTGGTTCCACTGTTTCATTGCCGTCTGTCAGAATCTAATGCGAACCTGCATGGGCCAGGTGGCTGTGATGGTGATTGTGGCTACTGCTATACAGCGAGTGACCTCTTACTCAAGCCAGCAACCTTGGGTTCAAGCTGGTGAGCCTTGCTCAAACCATATGAGCTTGTGCTCAAGCTGGCGACCTCGGGGTTTCAAACCTGGGTCCTCCTACAATTTGACTTTGGGTGACGGGTATACAACATAATTGAATGATAAGATAACCTGGAGATGTTTTCATTGTACATATGTACCCTGATTTATTGGTGTCACCCTATTAAAATTAATAATAAAACAAAACAAAACAAACCTGGGTCCTCCGCATCCCAGTCTGATGCTGTATCCACTGCGCCACTGCCTGGTTAGGCCACTAATGGTATTCTTTTCAACTACTCCCTTGCAAGACAGAACAGCAAATATCATCTCTATTACCCCAGTTTCCAGAGGAGGAAATGAAAGGCTAGAAATAAAAAGTGTCTTCCTGACCAGGTGGTGATGCAGTAGCTAGAGCATCAGCCTGGGATGCTGAGGACCCAGGTTCAAAACCCCGAGGTCACCATCTTAAGCATGGGCTCATTCGGCTTGAGTGCAGGGCACTGGCTTGAGTGTGGGATCATAAACATGACCCCAGGGTTGCTGGTTTGAGCTCAAGGTCACTGGCTTGAGCAAGGGGTCACTGACTGAACTGGAGCCCCCACCCCCAAGGCACATACTAGAAAGCAATCGATGAACAACTAAGGTGCTGCAACCTGAATTAATGCTTCTCATCTCTCTCCCTTCCTGTCTGTCTGTCCCCCGACCCCCCTCTCTCTCACTTAACACCCCCCCCCCAAACAGAAAGAAAGTGATTTATCCATGGTCATGCAGCAATGAGAACCAGAGCTGGTTCCAGAACCTCTGGTACCAAGGCCAGTACTCTTTCTGCTCCATCTCACTGGTTCTCTGGGTCTTGGAGCACAGGGGATGACCAAGGTAGGGGCAATGTACTCTGAACCTGATCCCAAGCGGACCCAGCCCATTGGTGAACCTGCTTGCCTTTGATTTTCTTGAGGGTGACTGTAGGCCAGGCAGAATCTGCAGCTTATTCATATCTTTCCCCACTGCCTACTGCAGAGCCTCAATTATGTGTTAAGTGAAAAGATGAGTGAATGAATGGATGGGGAAAGAAGGAAGTAAGGAAGCTTGTTCTCTCTAAGGTGAGTTGTTCTGCCAGCCTCTGAGACTCAGAAATCTGTGCAATTCAAGCCAGGAGCAATTATCTAGTGACTCTAGACTAGCCCAACCTGCTCATTTTAAAGAAGAGGTCCAGATAGAAAGTGACAGGCTGGAGGTCACAAGCCCACTGTAGGAGAGCCAGGCCTGGAACCCAGGTTTCTGATTCCTACTCTTTCCTCTTGCCCTGGGCAGAGATCAAGGTCAGGAGGATCTGAGCCACTTAGAATGGGCTTCACGTTAAGTCACGCAGGCCTCTCTCCACCTAATCTCCCGAATCAATTTGCAAAACTTCTATTAATACTGTCAGGAAATCTGCAAGCTGTTTAAAGCCAGGGCACCACAGTAACTGCCTGCACAACGGCTACCTGGGGGAAGACAGACATTAACGGCATAATTAAAGATTAGCGTGGCCTTGGGCAGTTCAACAAAATTTACTTTTCTCAGCAGCTGGTGGTGGAAGAGCCTCACCCTCACTGAGGGCGGGGCTAGGTGGCTTTGCCCCTCTCTTATTAACACTACCTGTCCCCAGGAGGCTGGGGTCTTCTGGGGAAAGAGACAATAGAGCAGCAATTTGTTTGCCAACTAGAGTGATTCTGACCCAGGGTAATACTGTAGAGCAGGGCTTCTTAAACTCTGATGGGCAGCTACGTCACCGGGGCACTCTGTGAACACAGGTTCTGATTTAGAAAGGTTAGGGTGGGGCCTGAGACTGCATTTCTAACAAGGTCCCAGGTGATATGCATGCTGATAGTTCTTAGAACACACGGTAAGTAGCGAAGCTGTAGAAGTAAGCCTGGAGATGTGGACAGGAGCCGTGGCTCAAACACTACTGAACGCGGATAAAGGAGGCCAGCCAGCAGGCTGCTTCAGTGGTTGGTTCCAAGCCAGCCTTGATGGGGAGCTCTTTCTTATGTGGGAATTTGTGGCACCAGGTGAAGACAGGTAGCTCTGAAATTCCATCTGCCCACTTCAGAATCCTGGCTTCAGTATTCAGTGCCCAGAGATGAAGATAATAACAGTACCTTCTTTACAGAGTTGTAAGGACTAAACGAAATCATTCATTTAAAGCATTACCTTTGAAAATGGAGGAAGTGCCCTGTGTCAGTATAGTTTATATGCATGGAAAAATATTCAGAAGATACTTTTTTTTTTGTGACAGAGAGAGAGAGTCAAAGAGAGGGACAGATAGGGACAGCCAGACAGGAAGGGAGAGAGATAAGCATCAATTCTTCGTTGTGGTACCTTAGTTGTTCATTGATTATTTTCTCATATGCGCCTTGACTAGAGGCTACAGCAGAGTGAGTGACCCCTTGCTCGAGCCAGCGACCTTGGGCTCAAGCTGTGCTTAAACCAGATGAGCCCACACTCAAGCTGGCAACCTTGGGGTCTCGAACTCGGGTCCTCCGCACCCCAGTCTGACGCTCTTATCAACTGCGCCACCGCTTTGTCAGGCAGAAGATACTTTTGTTTTTGAAAGGAATATTTAATTAAAATCATATATTTTATGAAAATCTAGTTCTTAAGTTTTAAGATTTAGCTTATAAATTGTTTTCATAAGCTACCAAAATTTAGTAGTATTTTAGGTCATTTTGGGATGGTGTTTGTTCCATTTACAAAGTTAATCAAACATCTTCAAATATTTAAAGTGTTATTTGATAAATTTGTTTTATTTTAGTTTTAAGTGCTATGCTTTATTCCTAGTTGATAAAGCTTCCCACGTAATTAATAAATCTGAGAGAATCTTGTTAACTTAAGTGTTCTAACACTGTGTATCTTAAATGTTCTAACACTATATATGTACTATGCTTGATTTCCTAATTGATAAACCTTCCAAAGTAATTAAATCCAAGAGAATTTGTTATCATAAATGTTCTAACACTGTATATTAATTTAATATGATTTCTAACTTAAAATTACAAATCTAACTCAATTATTAAATTACATTTTAGATTAGAATTAAAGGCTGACTTGCTACTCAAAGAAGCCAAATTCTCGGCTGTGGCTGGTTGGCTCAGTGGTAGAGCATTGGCCTGGCGTGTGGAAGTCCCAGGTTCGATTCCTGGTCAGGGCACATAGGAGAAAAGCCCATCTGCTTCTCTACCCTTTCCCCTCTCTTTTCTCTCTGTCTCTCTCTTCCCCTCCTGCCAAGCCTCCATTGGAGCAAAGTTGGCCTGGGCACCGAGGATGTCTGCACGGCTCCACCTCAGGTGCTAGAATGGCTCCAGTTGCAATGGAGCAACACCCCAGATGGCCAGAGTACTGCCCCCTGGTGGGCATGCTGGGTGGATCCCAGTTGGGTGCATGTGGAAGTCTGTCTCTCTGCTTCCTCGCTTCTCACTTCAGAAAAATACCCCCTCCCAAGAGAAAAATGAAAGAAGCCAAATTCTCAAACATTACAAATACTTAGGGTACCAATACACACCAACCCTTTATCATATAAAATAGTTCATCCTTTGAGTTTGAGTTTCTCAAACATTTCTATATTTGAGGATGAATGGTCTTTTCCTACTAAAAAGATAATTACACCTTCTGTTTTGGGGGTCACCTTCTCAGATGGTTGAGGTTGCATAATAATTAGTGCAATAGGCCACAGTGCTGATGGGATTCTTATCAGTGGCGTTGATGGAAGCCACTAAGCCCCATGTTTAAATGCTCAGACAGGTCAGCGTCTGTGTAAATTAAGGGAGGTGGCCATGCAGTGCATGACCCCGGATTTGAGTTCCTCCATAGCCTAGTTCTTCATTCCAGTAGAGATTGGTGGCTGCCTCCTGCACATGATTGAACTTTGCCTTTGTGGCCTCTTGAGATATTGAAATGTTCTCCTGTCTCCAGGCTCCAAAATCCTTTTACCTTGAGCATATGCTGCTGTTTTGTTTATATTCTTTCTGTTTCTTAGAATCATACATCCTGAGACATTAAAATGGCTTCCTTAGGAATTCTGGTTCTCTTTTATAGTTTGGTTTAATTTTGTGCTCACAACTCCTAGAGTCTCACTCTGATAAGTCAATATTATTATTATTGACACTAATCATCTTAAAATGATCATGAAATGATTCTCTTTAGACTCCTGGGATATCTAGGAAGATGCCACATGGTGATCCCCCCGGCTCCTCCCTCTGGTCTTGATGACCTCTGAGTACTCCTTTTCTGGACATTTATGGTACAAAAGAATGAGCCATGGCTCAGCTCAGGTCAGAGACCTTGGGCAAGTAGTTTTACCTCTCTGAGCCTCAGTTTTCTCATCTGTATAATCAGGATTATAGTATTTTCCCTGATAGGGCTGTTAGATGGAGCCAATGAGATGGACAATATACCATAGCACCTGGTACATTGTAAGTGCTACAAGAACTTATGTCGTTGTTATTTTTCCTTCAATTCATTTAAAAAATAGTGGCTGATTACTTATAGATCTCTCTCTTTCTCTCCAAAATTACAGGGTAAGAGCACGTCTAAGCCTACAGACTAGATTTTCTTAAAAACAAACAAACAAACCAAAAACCAACTAACCGCGTGTACTGTCTCCTGTGGCTCTCTGGCTGAGTAAGAATGCCTCCCCGAGGGCAGAGCCTCCCACTGCCTAGCACAGATCTAGCAATGTGCATGGATTGGCCCGGGTCTCCTGGGGTTGCAGGCCAGGTTGTCGGTTTTGGGGAGCTGTGGTCATTTGTCCATAGCTTTCCTTAACCCCAGCTTGGGCCCAGTCCTCCGTGTCTAGGAAGAAACTGGCATCTCTAGGGTCATAAGAAGAGCATAGGTTTTAGAGTTAGACAGACGTAAGCTTGAATTCCAGCTCTGCCATCGACAGGGTGTAGAGACTCAGACAGACTCTTTCACCTCCTTGGCCTCTGTTTCCTCATCTGCAGATGGGTAGGATTAGCTAATCTCTACTTCACAGCGACAGCACAATATGAAATAAAATGATGGGTGCAACAGCATTTTACAAACTGTAAATCCCTATACACGTGTACTGTAAGGACCATTGTAGTATTAGAATGCCCTTACTAAAATGCCATTTTTCCTCCTCATGTTTCCTGCCTGGTGAATTTCTGAGGGGCAGATCAAATGTCCCCATCCATTGCAAAACCTTCCATAGCCAGAGCGCAGTCTTTCCTCGTCCTTGCTTCCTCAGAGCCCAGAAGTTTCCCCTATCAGAGATCGTGGAATGCTGTTTGTGTCCCTGCTACATGGTGAATCCTGGACTGTGTCTTTCTTTTTCCTGTCTGCCTGACATTCCGTAGAACCTGCCTCAACAAATACTAGTTGAGTGAAAGAATGATTAATTCACTAAGGGCTTAGTAGAGCAAGCTGTGTCCTATCCGCCCAAGAATTTCATTTCCAGCCAGCCATCTTTCTGTCTGAGTTTCTTCCTAGACTCCACTAACCCTCCCACTGCCCCTCCCTGGCCTTCCCCCTCTCTTCTCATTTCACACATGGAGCTCTATGTGGAGCTTCTGTTCCCTGCCTGAAGGATTAAATGCAGTGATGAGAAATGTGTTTTCTTATTGTTTTAGGAAGCCGAGCGGGTTGGGGGTGAGGGAGAAAGAAATTGAATCAGAGACAACAATTTATCTTGTGCTAAAGGACTACAAGAATTCCGGGAAGCCGTGCTCTTACTGCGCACCCCTCCTCAGTGCTGACCCCTCCATTATTGGGGAGGTGTTTAGCCAGGAGAGCTGGCAGCCCACATGGGCCTGCCTTTGTACATGAATAGATGGGGCTAGATGGCCTTGAATGGAATCCCTTGGTTCTGTTCAGGGACCTCTTGTCATTGTAGACACATGCCAGGGACCTTCACTTCATATTCCCTGCCATCACAGCCTTGGCCTGGGTTTGTTTGTTTGTTTTTTGTATTTTTCCGAAGTTAGAAGCAGGAGGCAGTCAGACAGACTCCAGCATGCACCCGACCGGGATCCACCCAGCATGCCCACCAGGGGGCGATGCTCTGGCCATCTGGGGTGTTGCTCCGTTGTGGTCGGAGCCATTCTCGCACCTGAGGCGGAGTTCACGGAGCCATCCTCAGTGCCTGGGCCAACTTTGCTCCAGTGGAGCCTTTGCTGTGGGATGGGAAGAGAGAGATAGAGAGAAAGAAGAGGGGGAAGGGTGGAGAAGCAGATGGGCACTTCTCCTTTGTGCCCCTGCTGGGAATTGAACCTGTGACTTCTACACACCAGGCCAACACTCTACCACTGAGCCAACCAGCCAGGGCTGGCCTGGGTTTCTTAGACATTGAGGGGCCATAGAGAGATGCAGTAGGAAGGAGACAGGGTGATCTTGTTCTGCCATTGCTGGATGTGCCACCTTGAGCCTGTTTTCCTCTCTGAAAATAAGAATAAGGACCAAAATACATGCCTCATATGGGTTGGATGGGTCCCATGACCTCCTAGGCTCCAAATCCCAGTTTTATCTTTGTGCTTAGAGAGGTTCTACCTTTGGGGCTGAGTCACAATGACAGATATGTATATGAAGCAGATGCTTACAAGCTAGGATGCTATATGGTGGTTTATACAGAGAAATACAGTTGTCAGGTAGGTGAATGCCCACCTGAGCAAGGTTGATGCAACAGAGACCCAGGCCCAGATGTGGGCTCTGCTCCTTACCTGCTATATGAATATCTTCAAGTTGGAGCTCAGTTTCCTTTTCTATAAGATGGGATGAATAAGAATATCTACCTGATAGAGTTGTGTGAGGAATAATGAACTATGTTAAATGCTTAGTTCTGTTTGGCATTTAGAAAACAAAGCATTAGCTGTTACTGTTATTATTAGTTAGTATTAATTAAGCAGGGCTTTCACCCAACACTGGAGTAGACTTTCTAAGGAAGGAAGAATGGTCTGATACCCTTAGCAGAAATATTCTCTCCTAGAGTGAGAGCTGGGATGGGTACTGTCAAGGCTTGTTTCTGGGAGCCATTTTCTGTTTCCGTTGTTGGCCAGACTTCCGTAGGCATTGGACAAAACGGAGTGGCTGGGTTTCTGCCCAGTTACAGTTGTAATCTCGTCTTGCTCCCCTGACATCTCTCTTTTAAGGAGGAGGATGGGTGACGTGGCTACTCCCAGACTCCTCACTCATGATCAGAGCCAGTCTCTAGGTTGGGTCCCATGGGTGATGACATTATAATGATATGAATGGAAACACTTGCTGAACCCTTACTACACAGCTGGTGACTGTTTGAGGGGCTTTACATAAACGTATGACACCACAACCTGAGGCAGGTTTTGTTATTGTCCCCATTTTACCTATGAGGAAACAGGCCCAGAGAGGTTAGGTAGACTTTGGCCAGGGTCCCACATTTGGTTAATCATCCCCACAGATGGGAGATTTATTACGTAACAATGATATTTATCAATCAGTCATTTGGCGCAGGTAGAATGATATCTGTAGGACGAGTTTCTAGAAGTGGAAACACTGGGTCAAATTGTGCCAAATTCCCCTCCATATACATTTTGTTAGATCACATTCCCACCAGCAAAGTGGGGGACTTCCTGTTTCTCCAAAAGTGTATTATCAAGCTTTAAAATTAAACATTTTTTTTTTTACCAGCTTCATGAAAGTGAATCATTGATAATATTTTTCAGTGATAGATGAAAGGCCATAGATACCCGGCTCAGGATCTCATCATATGTCTGAGAGCTATTTTTGTTTCCTTTTCTGTGATTATCTGATCATGTTCTTTACCCATTTTTTAAACTGGGTCTTTAGTATTCTCTTTTTAAAATTTTTAATTTAATTTATTTTTAGTATTTTCTTATTCATTTTCAGTTCTTCTTTAATAAAGTAGGCCTTTTCCTGAAATAGATATTAAAGTATATTTTCTTTGGCCTTATCATTTGTCTTTTAATTTGTTTATAATTATTTTTCATGTAAAATAAACAATTTTATGTAGTGGAATTTATTCATTTCTTATGATTTCTGGGTTTTGTGTCCTACTTAGACAGGTATTTTTCCCACTTTAAGATTAGTTTTTTTTAGTACATGCATGGTTTCATTGTTTATGTTTAAATCTGAGATCCAGCTGGAATTTATTTTGGTCTGTGGAGTGAGGTAAAGATCCAACTTAAAAATTTTCCCAGATGGCTATTTCTCAAATATGACAAATGGAAGTTCTTCGTAGTTGAACTCAAACCCAAACTAATCAGAGGCTGTGGTTTGTTTGGGTTCTCACAGATCCTAGGACCCTCAGTAACCCTGGGTCATCCTGAGCATTGAGAGGCTGTAGTCAGGGAGCATGTCTGCAAAGTCCAGCCCTAGGATCAAGCGGGGGCTAGGCATTTGCTTAAGGAATTTTCCCAGAGGCAGGCAAATGATGAATCGATGATTAAACACCCATAGAAGCTAGTTAACGCTGACTGAGCACTCACCACAGGCTACGTAGTGTTTTAAGTGCACTAGGGCTTTTACTCCTTTAATCCTCACAACAGCACTGGGAGCTCGTGCTCCCAGGTTCCTGACTTCCCCAGGCTCTGACTATAGTGGGGTGCCCCTAACATAGTCTCTGCTGCCTCTCACAGGGTGTGAGCAAAGACGGCACCCAAGGGACAGCCTAGAGCTTCCCAACCGAGTGAGTGGGTGAGTGGTGGAGGCCATCCTCTGGCAGGGGCACATGGGGGTCTCCTGGGAACGGAGGTGTTAGCACGTGAAAAAGCAGTCAGTGCTACAATCTTTGGAAATGAATCTTCTCTTTAGAAAGCAGAAGTTTGTTTTGGAAAACAAACAAAAAATCCTCTGTGTGTTTCATAGTGCAGATCACAGAGAGGGTGTAAGATTTTAATGTTGCTTAATCAGGGGTATATAAAAAGTACATATTAAGAAACATTGGTCTAAACCAATTTGAAGATGAAAAACTAAGGTCTAATGAGGTGGCCAAGGTGTCCGGGTGGTGATTGCGGAGCATGCCAGCTTTGGAGTCAGGGAGGAGAGAGGTTCCATGGCATGTCCTCCTCACTACGGCCCTTTCAGGTATGCCCTTTCCTGTCAATGGGAAAAAGACCACCTACTCTCAGGTGTGTGTGTGGGGGGGTAAGGAGTAATGAGATTTTGTAGATAAAGTGGCCCAGCTTGCGATGCACTGTGGGCTCTCTTGTGCTGTTAATGGTTCATTAGAGCAGAGCTTGCCCTTCTGCCTGCCTTAGGACTCACCGCTGGGCGGTCTGTCTGACCTTGGCTGAGAGGGGTGGCTGAAGGAACCAGGGACTGGCTGCCTGGTTCTTTTTTCTATCTCCTGACCTTGCTCTGACTCCTCCCTGCTGTAAGACCTCTGCCCCTAGAGTGAAGATGGGGAGTGCCCCTCTGCAGGGGTGGGGGCACTGTGTAGATGGGGAGGTGGTGGGGGGCTGGGAACCTGCCTGGGCTCAGGAGCTGCAGCTCCTGTTTGGAAATACAAATTGCAGCAAATTTGTCATCTCCGGAGAGAAATTGCATTCAGCAATTTCAATGTTTTTCACGCTTTGATGCTCCCGTCTGTTTAAGGGGAGAGGAGAGGGCTGTGAGGGAATCGAACTGGGCCCCCACGAGGGGGAGTGAAGGCTGAAAAGTGAGCAAGAAAAACAACTAGGATGCTTTGGTGGCTGCGATGTTTTGCAAAAGGCTTTTCTACTAATACTATGGGGTGGTCTGGGCTCTGGGGCTTAGCTCTGTTGTGTGGGCCATTCTCCAACCCTGGTTGGGGCTGGCTGCTGGCCTGGGCACACCACTGCTGTGTTTACAGAAACATCACCTGACAGACCAGGGGCCAACTGGCAGAAGTTTGGGCCTGTCCTGGTCCTTGGCTGGCGGCCTTGCCCCTAGAGGACCGCTTGGGCCAGGTGATGCAGTAAAACAGTGCATCAGGCTTTCACGTCCTCCAGCCCAGTGGCTAACCTTCTCTCGTTTGACAGGTAAGAGTAGCTAAGAAACACTTGAACGATAGCACCTAGTCTGCGCCTGGTGCTGCTTCAAGGCGTAAGTCTATCAACTCATTTAATCCTCACAGCAACTCTGTTAGAAGAGTACTGTTATTCTCCTCATTTTGGAAATAGAACCTGAGACACAGAGAGGTTGAGTGACTCGCCCAGTGTCACACAGAAAGGTGGTAGCAGAAACTCTAGTCTCTTGACTTTCAGTCCTAAATTTGTTCCCAAGTGTCATCTGTGAAGTTAGTCTACTGCTGACCCTCCAAGGCCAGGTGTTAGGGAAAGTGGTGGGAAAGTAACCAGGGTGTTCTAAGTCAAGGAGATTTGTTAAGGTCCATCTGGATAATTGTGGGGGCTTCCTGGAGCACTAAAGAGGTTTACCAGGTCAGAGTGCCAGGTCCCCCAGGCATATGACCCTATAGAGGCAGAGGTTGGGCTGGTGTGGGATGATTAGGCAAAGGGAACTTTGGGCAGTTTAGCAATCTGGGAGGCTGTCTGAAGAAGAAGGGGAAGGGACATCTGTGGGCAGAGCATCAGCACCTGGGTTTCTTCATTCATTCATTCACTCACTCATTCACTGAACATTTCTGAAGCCTCTTTATGGCAAGTCCTGTGCTGGGTGATGAGGATATAGAAATGAACAAGACCTAGTCCTGGCCCTGGAGATGATTGGAGGCTTTGTAAAACACACTTGTAATAAACTCAATGACAGTATTATGTGATAAGGGTTTTGATGGTTAGAGGTACCAGAGGACCTTGAGTTCAGAGGAGGGGCACCGGCCCCAGTTGGGAGTGGAGGGATAGTTAGGGACAGTGTCCTAGGAGAGCTGACTTCTGAGCTGAGGTATGATGAGAAGTCACAGTTCTGCCAGGGCTCCTCAAGTTGGTACGGCAGAATGCCCTGGGGAGTTTTTAAAAATGCTGATGCCCAGGTCCTGCCTAGACTCATTGAATCAGAATCTCCCCTGGGTTACTCAAGTGTGCAGCCGACAAGGAGAACCGCTAAATTAAAGGGAGGAAAGAGGAGCTGATGGAGAAGGGATAAGTGTCAGAAAAGGATGGCTTTAAGGTGAGCAGGTGGTGTGTTGGAGAGGCTGCCAGCCAGGCGGCAGGGGCTGGGAAGCCGTGGGTTCCGGGTGGATGCAGGAAGAGCTTGGGGGCTGCAGGTGTGGGGAGAGAAGGCACACATCCAACAACCCAGACCCTGGCCGTCCTGGGCAGGGCCTCTCCATGCTGCTAGCTCACCCCATGTCCTGCACCTGGGGGTGCTAGCTGAACAGGAGTTCAGCTAACACTTCTGTTCCCATCACTGCTTCTCCGTGGCACTGTCAGCCACGCTGCCAGCCATGTGCAGAGCCGGCTGCTACACGGGGTGGCAGATCAGTAATAAAGAGCCCGTGTCTTTCAGAAGCAGATTAGGGCTGCAAGGAGGACATGGAGGCCTCAGGGCTGGATGGACATTGCCTGGCAGAGACCTTAGAACTTCGAAGAAACTTGGGAGGGGTCTGATGACTCACTATGGCAGCCAAAGCCCAGGGTGACAAAATTAGAGGCCACAGCCCTGGAAGGGAAAGGGGAGAAAGCACTTACAGACTGGCTTATGTCCTGGTTCAGTCAGGTGTTTTCATGTGGTAGTGGCACTGTGGGTGCTGGGCACTCTGCCAAGGCCTCTCTTTGAACAGCCTGTGTCTCACAGACCGCTGGCACCAGCTCTGAAGTCCCAGTGTCTTGGGGTCAGACAGATCTAAGTTTTGACCCCCAGCGTGGCCACACGTCTGTTCTCGGACCTTCAGCCTCTGGGCCTAGGCTGCTTTGTTGGAAATGAGGATTATAATTCTAGCCTCATGGGGTTTGTGGGGTTTTACAGTTGTGCCTTCTGAAAAGTGATCTCAGATGGCTCAGAGTAGCCTCTGTCCCTTCCCCTTTCTCAGGGCAAGGCTGTGGGCCTTTCTAGGTCCTGATGCTGCCCAGCACAGGGTGGCTGTCCCTCCCGCGTGGAACATCTTGCCATGAAGGTCCCTCAATGCTTACTACATTCCTCCTGGGCCAGAAATGGGCCCAAAGGATGTGGAAGGGGTGGGTTTCTGGGTGAGGACAGCTCATGCCTGGTGGAAGGTGATGGGGAGTTATGGAGGCCACTGCTGGGGAGAAGGCGCTGTTGGCAACTTCGGAAGGATTCTGGAAAGATGCTTGTTGCTAGGTGACCATCAGGGCCCAGTCAGGAGAGAAAAACCAGGGTCCTTATTACAGTTAGCTTTGCAGTCAATTCCTGCCACCTCTAGGGTCGCATCCTCCTGCTTCCTCTTCTCCCTCTTCTCTGTCTCCCCGGATCCAGTTCCATCAAAAGCACATATGTGCAGGGATGCGACGAAGTTCCAGGTTGTTGGCTTGAAGTTTTCATTTTCTTTCCCCTTATTAATATTTGCAGTCTGTATTGTGTGTGTATGTTTGAGGGGGTAAGTTTGTGCACGTGGGGTGTGTGTGAATGTGTGGATATGACAGTGGTTCTTAACCTGGGTTCTATCGAACCCTAGGGGTTCGATGAGTCGGTCTCAGGGGTTCGGAGAAGCCTCTGCCGCGGAGGCCAGAATAAAGTAATACCACAATTTGTTGTGAGTTCATGCACTTTGTTGGCTTTGTTCTTTGAGCAAGGTGATGTTCATGCATGGCTCATTTTGTGCACCAGTAAAAAAACATATACCTATGTCTTGAATTTGGGGAAAAAAATCGTATTTTATTTATCACTAAAGAAGGGTTTGGTGAATGGGCATATGAAACTGGTGGGTTCGGTACCTCAGAAAAGGTTAAGAAGCACTGGAATATGAGAAGACAGCTCAGAGGGGTGGTATGGCAACTGCTTCCCCACATTGCATGCTCGTTGCATGCCTAGCACTGACCATATGCTTTTATCTGGCTCATTCTCACCATCTCCCTGAATCCTCACATCCACCTTGAGAAGTGAGCAATGGTGACCTTGTTTTACAGATATTCAGGTTCAGAGAGCATGATTGGGCTTGTCTGAGGGGCCCCAACCAAGAAGTGGGAGAGTCAGGATTTGAACTTAGATCCTCCTGTGCACTTGAGCACCAAGTAACATTCTGTAGAGACAGAGTTCTCTAGCTGTGAAGCCATTCCCAGCCTCAGGAGAAAAGCAGGGCAGGGGAGGTGCCCTGGCTTAGCACTCAGCAGACATGAGATCTGTTCTCACATTTGTCAGTGATGACTCACTCTTTGATCCTCACCTTCTCTGGGCCTCACTGTCCTAGTCTGTGAGTTGTCCTGCTGGAGTGAGGACCCTTGATTCTCCCTTAGGAAGGAGTCCGGGTCCCCAGCCATGGCCTGATTCCTGTATACGGGGGGTGATGGACCCTCTTAGCCAAGGTCGGCCAGTTCTGGTAGATTCCCAGGACAGAGCCTTGAGCAGATTCGGACAGAAGCCTACCCGTCCTGTCCTCCTGGTGGTTCCTGAGCTCACGCAGACAGTGTAGAGTGTGGCTGATACACTGGGACTCAGTTGAAGTTGATCAGGGGGCTGAGATGCAGCCAGGGAGCTGACTTGTCCACAGGCACTGGGGAAACTGTTGATGATGCCACCAGTCCCTCATCTTCTCATGAGGGGTCAGGTGCTCTGACCCTGGAATCCAGGGCCCTGAAACATGTTGGGTATGACTGTTTGGATGGGGAAACTCAAAATCAGAAGGGCCATCAGGAAACCTCCCCAGCTGGCTTTACAATTCCTTCTGAAATGTTGAGGTTCTGGCTCTAGCCAATGATTGGTTGACAGCATCTGGTTACCAAGGATTCTGGCTCAGCACAGACCTACTGTGTGCCAGCAGCTTTTACACATGCTGCCTTTTTAAAGTGTAATTGCAGCCCTGTGGTGGGTATTGTTAATCCCTGCTCTACAGAACTGAGGCAGAGAAATGGTAAGTAATTTTTTCAAGAATTGTTGAGCCTGACCAGGCGGTGGCACAGTGGATAGTGTCGGATTGTGATGCAGAGGACCCAGGTTCGAGACCCCGAAGTCACCAGCTTGAGCACGGGGTCATCCAGTTCGAGCAAGGCTCACCACCTTGAGCCCAAGGTTCCTGGCTTGAGCAAGGGGTCGCTCGGTCTGCTGGAGCCCCCCCGGTTAAGGCACATGTGAGAATGAACAACTAAGGTGTCGCAACAAATTTGATGCTTCTCGCCTCTCTCCCTTCCTGTCTGTCTGTCCCTATCTGTTCCTCTCTGTCTCTGTCACACACACACAAAAAGAATTGTTGATAATTTGGCCAAGATGGTTTGGAAGCCATTCAAGGCCTTCCGCTAGGAGGACTGACTTTTGAATGTGAATGGAGCACTGAGTATGTGCCTAGCTTTGTGTTAAAATCCTTTCAAATATCAAATGAGGCAAGAATTATTCTTTCTCCTCAACAGATGAAGAAATTGTGGCTCAGAGTGGAAGTGGTAGAGCTGGGATTCAAACCCAGGCCAAGCTAAGAAGAAACCACCTCATCAAGGCCCCGGACGGGCCAGAGGGGTGGGCCAGGCTAGCCCCTGCTCACACCATCTGTCAGGTGCTGGTTAGCGGTGTTCCTGTTGGCGTGGGCTCATGCTCCCTTGCTGCAGACATGTTCCAATTAGGTGCAAGAGCAGTGAGGATAATGTCTTTATGGAAATGGGGCTTTGGGCTGAAGGCAGCGGAGACATTTGTCTTCAGGAGATGCTCTGTTCTCCGCTTTGCTGCTCTTGCCCTGAAGATTTCCCTGGGGGCTGCCCCCCACCCCACTGGCTCCCTTCCCGTAATTGCTCTGCCCACTTCTCCACTCCAGCCAGCCCTGAGAACATGTGCTGTGCCCACTCACTCATCTCCCATGCCCTGAACCAGTCAGAATCGGGGCATTTGGAGCAGGGCTTCAGTTGCAGCAGGAGGCTTTCTGGAACCCAGGAAGCACTTCCAGACAATTAGGGATTGTGGGAGGGTGCGTGTAGGTTTTTGAGGTCCAGAGGGACAGTGAAAAGGGCCGAGGTGAGAGGTGGCATGGTACATGCCCTCTGACCCTATGCTTGGGGAGGGTTCTGCCCTTGGTTTCATATCCATGTGCAGGACTTGGAACTCGTCCACCCACACCCCCCATTCTGAGCCTGCTCCTGATATCCTTTAAAGAGATTTCTCCCAGCCTCAGGGTTTCAGGGGTGAGGTTCAGGATCCCAGAGACAATCCAGTGAAGAGACTGACTCCCCCAAACAACCCCACTCCCTCCGTGCTTACACAAAGATTTCAGGATTTCTGAGCAAAGCGGCCTCCTCCACTGACTGCCTGTAGGGGGCAGTGTTACCCCATGCACCCTCTGCGGAACCCTGTTGCTCTAAGGGTTAGGTGGGGACTCTGGTAGGAAGAGGCACAAGAGCCAGGTTCTGAGGGCCATCTCAGGCTGGTCCAGGGGAAAGGTACTCACCCCCATTCCAGAGCTCTCCAGTGCGAGGCTATGGCCACACTAGGCCTCCCTCTGCAGGGCCCTGATGGGTGCCCTGAATAGGCAGCTTGGATGTGGCAATGGGGAGAGGAGGTGGGAACTAGGGGCAGAGAGAGGTGCAAACCCTGTGATAGGAAGTGTAAAGAAGGGAGTGACCTATGTAAAGAAGGGAGTGACCAGCCTCTGGCCACCTCACTGCCCATCCCGTAGGCTGTCCAGAAATGCAGAGGGTGGTAGGGGTTTGGGCTCAGGAAGACAAGGTTGGGGAGGAGTAACAGGGAGAGGGGAATGAGAAGGCATGGCTCAAGTCCCTACGAGTCAGGAGACCTTGTGCTTTCTGGTCCTCCATCTCCATCAGGTGTGACCATGCCTGTCGCCTGTGGCAGCTGAACTGAGAGGGGAGGAAAGTGCTTGGCACACAGTAGGTGCTCATCCAGGGCTCTGGCCATCTCCTGATTTCCTTTCTTCCCCTCACAATAACTAGGTGTCCGCTAGAGAGCTGCCAAAACCGCACACTAGCTAGGTGTCCTTGGCAACTTCCTAACTTTTCTGTGCCTCACTTTTCTTATCTGTAAAATGGGGTAATAATAGTTCCCACTTCAGAGGGTTGTTTGGAGGATAAAATGAGTTGTATACATCAAGTGCTTAGAACAGTACCTGCCATGTGTGAGCCCTCTGTAAGGGTGTGTACCATTGTCACTATTAACTGTCACAAAACCCTACAGTGGGCTCCTTAAAAAGCTTCCCCTCAAATGAGCTGTTTGACTTCCCAAAGCAGCCTCTGAGATTGGCCCACCAGAAGTCCCACCCATTTTACAGGTGAGCACATGGAGGCTTAGAAGATGAGGTGACTTGCTTAAGACCACACCACCTTCTTTTAAAAGTGACTCAAGATCTTTTTATAGTGTATGTGATCCTGAGTACCTGACCACTCAACCGCAGCCTGGGACCTCCAGGGGACCAAGTCCTGAGTCCAGGCCAAAGAGAATGATAGTAGCTCCTTTGTCTCCAGGTTGCCCTGGGTGCCTGTGGGTTTGGTGAAATAGGAGAGACAGGTTAGAGGCTCCTTGTTCACGAAGGCCTGGGGCTCTGGATGGCTGGAGCAAGGTGAGGATAGGTGAGGTGTACCTGCAGGCTGAGTTGGGAGTGTCAGCTGCCTTGGGGGCCCCAAGCTTCCCTTTAATTATCATTTGCAGGTGGCTGGGCGCCCAGGGTATGGCTTTCATCTGACAGATGAGGCTTATCTCCTGGAGCCGGAGAACTGACTCTGTAATCGAACAGGATGTTTTACCTTTGATGTTGTCCCCTGGCAATTTGAATCCTAGCGTGGGGGACAAGGGAGACACTGTCTGCCTCAGCCAAGCCTCTGGTCCTTTTAGTCCTGGACTCACAGGGAGACTCACATCCAAACAACATGGGGACACTGGGAGGTGTGAATGTGCAAGGGCAGTAGACAGTATGGTGGAGACAGGAGCCTGCACTCCGTGCTCAGACAGACCCGATCTGAGTAGCAGCTCTGCCACTTAGTAGCTCTGTCACCTGGTTACCCTTCTGAGCTTCCATTTCCCCATCTGAAAATGGGGCTAATGGTATCCATGTGACATAGTTATTGTGAGGAGTAAATAGGATAATGGGTGTGAAGTGCTTAGCGCAGCACCCAGCACTCTTGTAAGTGCCCAATTAAATGCTGGCTTTACTCCTGGCCCGCGAGCGAGCGAGCGCGGTGCTCTGAGCACCCACGCTGTGCCTGGCTCCAGGTGGAGTCGGCCCACTGCAGCGCTAGGTCCTCCATGGCTTGAGAGGCACCACCCTTTCTGAGAGCTCCCACCCCAGGGAAAGGGCAGACCGCTTTTCCTCCCAGCCTTTATCGAGCGTCTACTATTTGCTGACTGTGGGAGCCACACTGAGTAAGATCCTGCCCTTCCATCAAGGAGCCCAGTCTCCTGGGTCCACGGTTATAACACAGGGTGATGAGGGTGGTCAAAGGAGGTGTGTCGTAGTGGGCACTGAGCTGGGAATGATGAACCCTGGGCGACTGTGGGTGAAGCCATCCACATTTGCACTGCGCATTGAAGCATAACGAAGCCTTGGGGCAGGTGAGTGTCAGCAGCTTCTCCACTCTTCCAACAACATTGAGAGAGAATCCAGGTGTGGTGAAGGGTCACATTCCAGGTTGGGACCCAGAGTTGGGTGGGGCTGTTCAGGGAATGCCCCTTTTTCTTTTCAAGATGCAGTGGGAGGCCAGGTTTGGTGAGACTGGCGATAGGATTGGGAAGCTTGGGACGTGACTCTTCTGTCTGCCAGAAGGTTTATTTAAACAAAACAGAAACAGGAGGGTGAGGGCAGAGGAGGAAAGCAAGACTATTCTCGGCTCTCTCTCTCCTGTGCTGGGGTCAGAGGGTTAAGGGGCTATACTCAGCCCTGGGCACGAGGGTAGGCTAGATGTTGACGAGACACTTACCCCAGGTGGCAGAGGGGTACCTGCCAAGCTCAGCCTGGGGACCTGGTATTCAGGAGAGTGAAGGACCCACTCATTGAGCTTAGAGGGCCTTTTAATTAGTTTTACAAGAGGCCTCCATCTCTGCATGTCTGTCCTCACCAAGATTCCCCAGGAAGGAAGAGGTGGAGGGGAGACAGGTGCAGCCATTCAGTGAATCTCCCCAAATCCTCATGCCTACATTTGCCGGGCCCTGCTTTTTCCTCTTGTCTCCCCTGGAACAGAGGTCCTCAGGACCAGGCCTGTGGGGAGGGGTACAAAGGACAGATGGGGTGTCTGCCTGTCAGCTGTGGATGCTGAGTGTTTGTATAGAGGGGTGCTGGGTGGCAGGGAGCATGTGGACAGGCTGCCATACACTTTCTGGTTTGGCCACTTACCAGCCGGGTAGACCTGAGTATGTTATTCTAGTGTTTGAGCCTCAGTGTTGGAATCTGCAAAATGGGGCAGTAATGCTTATCACTTGGAGTCATTCTAAGGATGATGTCTAGGAGAATTGTTGGAGGAGGGGTCAGCCTTGTAGAGGTCTGTTAGCAGGTGAATAAGTCCATCATCAACCTTTGGGATACATGCCTCAGTTTTCTTGTTTGTTTGTTTTTTAAGAATTTTTATTTTTATAGGGACAGAGAGAGGGATAGACAGTAACAGACAGACAGGAATGAAGAGAGGTGAGAAGCATCAATCATTAGTTTTCGTTGCCCTTGCGACACCTTAATTGTTCATTGATTGCTTTTTCACATGTGCCTTGACTGTGGGCCTTCAGCAGACTGAGCCACCCCTTGCTGGAGCCAGCGACCTTGGGTCCAAGCTGACGAGCTTTTGCTCAAGCCAGATGGGCCCACACTCAAGCTGGCGAACTCAGGGTCTCGAACCTGGGTCTTCTGCATCCCAGTCCGACGCTCTATCCACTGCGCCACCGCCTGGTTAGGCTACATGCCTCAGTTTTAAAATAGGCAAAATGTGGTTGATAATAGTACTTACCTCACAAGATTGTATGAAGATTAAATGAATTACAGTATATGTAGCTGTCTGGCTCATAATGCTTAGTAAATATTAGCCATTATTACTGATTTCATTACTGTTGGTTAGCTATTAAGGCAAACTCTCAAACCCAAGGACTTGGTCCGATGTCAGAATGGGGGCCTAGGATGGGACTTGGCTGCAAGAGGAGGCTGGAAGCTACAGAAATGACAATTTGGAACCCGGGTCCGGGTGAAAGTTGGAACCTCTAAGTGGTGCAGAGGTCTGGATGGATGATCAAGTCTGGGATGTGTATGTACAGGGGCTGGTCTGGATCACCGTGACACCCTCCCACCTCAAAGATCTCCCAACACATTTCCAGCTCACTTTGGTTCTAGCAGGAAGGGCCAGATTAAGTTGCCAATGTTGGGGACATGTGTGTACCAGGGATTCCACACGGCCGGGCTCAGAGAGAAGCAGGCCCAGCCCTGTGGGAGAGGTGATATTATCCCACCAGGGCTTTAGTGGCTTTCCCCCGTCTGAGGCTGCTCCCTTTCTCACAGAAGGCGCGGTGCGGGAGAGGCCCCTGGGGTTGCCAGTCATGACTGCGGAGGAAGACAGCGGCCTCCAGGTCAGCTGAGGCTGCACCCTAGCTGACATGTGCAATAATGATCCTTCTTACCCCACGCGTCTGCATTCATTGATTCATGGGAGAGTAAGATTTAGTTGGCAGGGAACCCAAATCCTTAACACTCTCCACAATTGAGGTTATATATTCGTAGCTGGGTCTGCTGGACCAAGGAAGCCAGTATGCTGGGGGACATTTGGATCCCTGAGAGAATTCATCACGGGAGGCTGAAGTGGTCTGATCTTGAGGTCTGGCTCTGTAACATGCCTGTGGTGGCTGGTAATCAAATCCATCCAAGCCCGATGACTTTGGTAGACTTGAGTGTCCCCAGAGAGAAAAAGCTATGTGTGCTGACTGAGTCATTTCGTTTCCTCTAGAACCCTTTTGGGCCCAAGCAGCATTGTGGCCTCCTGCTGGCACCCGGCTATAAGTTGCATTTGGGGAACTGTGTCCCCACCCTGTAAGAGAATGTTGAGGTCTTAGCACAGTGCCTGCTATAAAGTTGGTGTTTAAAAATACTTGGTAAAAGTAATAATAAGATTCTTTTTCAAAACCTACCTCATTTAGTGAAGTGTTTTGTGAAAGCAAATTTGCGGAGCAGTTGAGAGTGGAAACCCAGACCTATTCATGAGTGAGATACCCCCGTGGGTCCCATACAGGGGAGCCAGTTAGGAAAGGATTGAAATCCTCGAACTGGCAGAGGTGCTTGGAGCTAGCAATATTGGGGGATTCTTAATGCCATTCACACTCACAGGCTGGTGAAGAAAGGACTACTTCAATGTTTTCTGAATGAAGGAAAAGAGTGGTTTGTCAATAGGAGAGATGGGATGTAAGTGTCCCCCATGAACGTCATTTGGCAATGCTGGTAAAAGCATGGCACCTGCATGACTCACATGTGCATTAACTTCTTTCTCTTTCCTGCTAGGCTTATTGATGCACTGGCTCAAACATGTTCATGTGGCTCTTGATATTGGGGGTCACGGTCCCCAGTGAGGAAGGATCAACAGGCCTTCCAGTGTCCAGACTGTGGGAACTGGCTTGGAGGGAGACCTGACCACCCAGATAGGCCAGAATAAAGGTTATTTCCCATCCTCTTTTCTCATTTGGTACCCAGTGCCTTCATGGTCTTCTCCCCTCCTCCTCAGCAATGTAAGATTGTGGCTGTAAATTATTCATTCATAGTTAAGTGGAGCACATTTCAAAGTCTTGTCTCAGAATTGCTGAGGGCGAAGGCTCACATTTTTTGGTCCAGCGGCTCATCAAGCAGAGCCCTGAGATCTGAAGCCAGCCTGCCTCTGCTCTGGTCTTCCCCCCGTCTGGTTTCCTCCCTAACTTTTCCTGTTCAGATTTCCTGCCTCACCTTACCCCAGAGGGAGCCCGTGTCAGTGTTACCCCCTCCTGACCATGCAGACGTGGCTGTGGCCTTCAGGGTGACTGTTGCCCAGGGCCCCTGGGCCATCCATTCTGGTGGGAGCTGGGAGGAGTGTGTAAGATGTGCCAAGCACTGGAAAAGTGGCCGTGCTGACAACCACTGCAGCAGACATTATTGTGTGTGCTCTGCGTGCCAGGCACTTTTCTTAGCACTTTATTTTTTTAATTTAATGTATTTCATTTTTTCTTCTTTTCCAATTGAGAGAAGGGGAAATAGAGAGACAGACTCCCACATACACCCCAACCTGGATTCACCTGGCAACCCGCATCTGGGGCTGATGCTCTGTCCGTCTGGGCATCACAACGGAGCTATTCGTGCCTGAGGTGGAGGCTCCATGGAACCATCCTTAGTGCCTGGGGCTGATGCACTCAAACCAATCAAGCCACTGGCTGTGGGAGGAGGAAGGGAGAGAGAGAGAGAGAGAGAGAGAGAGAGAGAGAGAGAGAGAGAAGGGGGAGGGGAAGGGTGGAGAAGCAGATGGCCGCTTCTCCTGTGTGCCCTAACTGGGAATTGAACCTGGGATGTTCATAACGCTAGGCTGACACTCCACCACTGAGCCAGCTGGCCAGGGCCTCTTAGCACTTTGTAGTTAATGTTTCTATTGAACCCCACAGCAACCCTAGGAGACAGGTACTGTTTCTATTCTCATTTCACAGATGAGGAGACTGAAGTAGAGTCGGTGAATGACTTACCCAGGGCCATGCAGCCTACAAGTAGCCAAGCTGGGACTTGAGTGCAAGCAGTCCAAATGCCTGACTGCACAATGTGCTACTCTATTAAAATGTATGCTAGTAGTGCAACAACTTAATTTGCCCCTGTACAGATGGGCAAATGGACGTCTTGAGAATATAAGTGACTCATTCCACGTCATGTAGCTAGTGAATTACAGGGCTAAGATTTGAATTCAAGACATTCTAATTCAGAATCCATGTTCTTTCTGCCACCTGCCCTGAGACTGACGGATGAGCTGACCTTCTAGACACCCTTATTAGGGAGTAAAAGAAGAAACATTTGGGGGCCCAGGGAGTCTCAGCCTGTGTTGGGTGGGTGGATCGGGAGTGGGGAGCCCTGGCTGATGGATAAAGTGTCCTTGGAATTTCCTGAGAGTGAATTTCAGTGTATGTGCCAGTAGTACTGATTCAATCTTTTGCCACCACTATTTAAAGATTTAGAACTGACAAAGGAGAAAAACATAAATGCTTTCTATCTGAGCTGTTGCTTACCATTAAGAGTTTATCTCTAAGTAGCAGAATAATCATAACACATAGCACCCACGTGGGGCTGATTAGTTTTACTGTAAGTTTTATTTGATTACAACATGAAAGGCTGTTCATGACTTAGGACAGAGCTATATGTCTGCTTGCTTACCACTGAAAAGCAGAACTCGAGGAACGGGTCGGGCCCAGGAGCATCGGATCATGAGTGGTGCTTTAAGAGCATGTTAATCAACAGAGACCGTTTGCGCTGCCCCTGCCAGTGTGTAAAGCCATGCTTTCTTCCCATGGGGGCAGCGGTCAATAGTCTTGGCTGTTCGCAGAGGCTGGGGAGGAAGGGGAGGAGGAAAGAGACAATGTTCAGTTTATATAAAAACTGTGAATATGGGAGTAGGAGGACATGTATTTCATTTTTAAAACAAATTAAAAGACCCAATCTTGTCTCACACCCGAACCTGAATAATACTAATTTTATTTATTTATGTTTTCATGCTTACTAGGTGCTGGGCACTGTGCCAGGTGTTTAGAGAGCGACCTTATCAAGGAGGGAAACTTGTTTTCCTCAGTTTACAGAGGAGAAAAGGGAGGCTGGGAGAGGTGAAGTGAGCGCCCCAGTAGTTCAGCTGGAAAGGGGAGGGGCCGGATGTGGAGTATGATGCTGGGTCTGGAGCCTGGGCCTCTCCTGCTAATTGTTCTTCATGAGAGTATTTCTCAGCGACCCTGACTTCCCCAAAAGCCCGGTGGGCAGTGGGAATGAAGGGTCCTCTGGCAGGAGGTGGCCTTAGCCCTCCTGCCCAGCTTCTTTGGGGCCTCCAGGAGGGTGAGAAAAGTATAGACCTTAGCGCAGGGTTCCCCAAACTACGGCCCACGGGCCGCATGCGGCCCTGAGGCCATTTATCCGCCCCAACCACACTTCTGGAAGGGGCACCTCTTTCATTGGTGGTCAGTGAGAGGAGCACAGGATGCATCCGCACCCATAGTTCCCATTGAAATACTGGTCAGTTTGTTGATTTAAATTTACTTGTTCTTTATTTTAAATATTGTATTTGTTCTCGTTTTGTTTTTTTACTTTAAAATAAGATATGTGCAGTGTGCATAGGGATTTGTTCATAGCTTTTTTTCTAGTCCGGCCCTCCAACGGTCTGAGGGACAGTGAACTGGCCCCCTGTGTAAAAAGTTTGGGGACCCCTGCTCTAGAGGGAGGGGAGGAGGTTTGGCTTGTCCCTGACTGTGTCACTCAGTGTCTCTCAGACACATTGTCTTCATCTCTGAGATAATGTTTTCGGATCCATCTCACAGGTGGTTGGTTGTGGGTAACTCCTTGTCAGTTGTGAAGTGCTATTTGTACACTCATGATAGGAGGTAGTGGTGAGCAGTGGTGAGCAGGGAGAGGGAAACCTTCCCAAGAAGAGATAGATGGGGAGCCAGCAACTGAGACCTGTGGCTCAGACTCAGGACCTTTGCACATGCTGATCCCTCTACTGGAGAGCTCTCCCCTCCCCTCCTCTTTCCCCATGATATGGTCTTTTAACACTTTCAGCTCTCAGCTTAAATGTATCTTCTCAGAAAGACTCTCCTTTCCCATGCTGGTAGACTGACTTGAACCCCTACCTCTGTCAGCCCTGGGTGCTTTCCATGGCTCTTCCATTTCACTCCAAACCTCCTTACAAGACCTAGCCCTACCTCCTGTATATGAATTATGCAGGCAGAGGCTGAGGGCTTATTATGGGGACTACTCCAGCAAAAGTCATCTGGCTGGAGCAGGAAGGGAGAGAGAGAGAGAGAGAGAGAGAGAGAGAGAGAGAGAGAGAGAAGTGTCAGGAAGTGATTTCCCACAGTAATTAAACGCTTGTGTGTATATGTGTGTGTGTGTTGGGGAGATGTATTTTATCACTGTCCCCTTCCCAGGGTCTAATCTAGCCTGTGTCACACCCAAGCCCTGGGTCTAAACAGAGCCCCATCTCTCCCTCGACATGAGGGAGGAGGGTTGGAGTCGATTGATGTTTTTTATTAAAAAAGAAAAACAAAAAAGAGTCAAGAAGGGCCTCAGTGAGCTTTCCTGAGAAGTGGTAGGAGCAGCAGGGTCGAGGGGAGCTGACTATATAGATTTATTTAACCTCTCAGCTGGGAATGGATGGCTTCTCTAAACCCCCCATAAACCTTTGGGGTGGGCGGCTGAGAACTGCCCTGCACTGCTGGCTCAGATGCAGCTGGGGTCCGCTTCTCAAGTTCATAGAGGAAAGGCATGAAAGTGCTCAGGATAATGGGTTGCCTGTCAGGTGGGGTCCTGGGGGGGTGGAGAAGAATTGGGGATGGGGCCCTTTCTCTTTTGGAGCACACACTAAGCCCGTCCCCACAAGAGTCTGCCTCTGGGTGACACTTCGTTGGACAAATTCTGCCCTGGCCTGTGCTATGGACATGCTACGTAGCCCTAAGCCGGTGTTTTTGTTTTCCTGAACTTGGGTTTTTCAGTCTGTAAAATTAGGGAAGCTCCGGAGATGGGTGGTGGTGATGGTTGCACAGCAGTGCTCTGTGCTTAATGCCACTGAGCTGTATGCACACTTAAACATGGTTAAAATGGTAAACTTTGTTATGTATATTTTACCATGGGAAAAATAAAAAACCTCTGAAAGAAAATCTGGTGAATCTAAAGTTCTCTTAGAGCCTTAATGCTCTGTGGATTGATGATCCTGGATTCAGAGAAATGCCAGGGAACTTATTATTTCAGGAACAGACTGTGTGACCTCTGCAAAGTCACTTTCCCTCTCTGATTCTATCCCCTTTGGTGGTGGCAGAGTGGCTTCTCCAGACATAGCTAGTTGCTTTCCCTCCCTCTTTTCTGAAAGTTTTCTGCAAGCCCCAAACTTCCTCTGCTCTCTGGAGCCTGGACCCCTCTCTCCTCTCTGCTGCCCCCTCCATCACCTGTCTTGGCCTCTGGTGGCTTCTCCTAGAGGCCAAGGGGGAACTCCGCTTGGCTGTTTACCGAGCCATTGAACATTTCATGGATAATTTAGGAACACAAATCAAACAGGAGGCTGGAAGCTCTGGATTTATGAAGGAAAAAAAGGAGTCAAATTTGACAATTTGTGAGCAGTTCAGAATAGCAGCATCGGGGGTGGGTAGGGGAAGGCCCAGGGCTGGTCTGAAGGGCTGGCTGCGCACTTGGGGGAAGCAGAAGTGGGACTGGCTGGAGAAAGAGAAGGGGCCTGGGCCTCACCACCCAGACCACTAGCTTTGTGGAAAGTTGCCTGTGTCCTGGACAAATGTGGCAAGCAGAGTCCAGTGAGGGCAGGACTCCTAAGGAATCAGAGGGAGGGGCCAGCCCACAGATCCTAATTTGTCTGCCTGTGGTCTAGGCCTTGGCTGGGTACTAAGGAGAAGAGAGGTAAGGGCAGAGGAGGTGAGACACATCCTCCAGCCATGGGGGGGGGGGTACTAGGCCAGAATTGAGAGAGGATTTGTTGGCCTTCAGAGAGAGAGAGAGACAGAGAAAGAGAGAGAGAGGCCTCAGTTGTCCAAGAGGTTTTTTTTTGAGCCTTTTCCAGTCTTCCTGGGCAAACAGTCAGTCTTAGGGTGGTGAGATAGTCCTACTAAAGCCAGCACCAGAGACCTAGGGGGACACTCCAAAGGCCATCATTAAGGTCAAAGCCCCAGAAATGTATGGGTCCCTGTGGATGTGGGGTAGGAATCTGACTGGCTTTGCTCCCATGGTAACCAGTAGTGGGGGGCCCTTGCTACCTCCCCAGCATGGTTTTTCTGGATAGTCCCAGCTTCTGTCCACTTTCCTCTGCTGGGGATGGACCCCGAGAAGTGCATTCACAGGTATGTGGTCTAGTAGAGGAGGCGAGGTCTGAGGGTCAGGGATGGAGAGACCAGGGATGAGCCCTAAGTAGACATTGCTTGCTTGAGTGCCATGGAATAAGTCACAGCACCTCCTAGGGCTTAGTTTCTTCACCTGAAAAATGGGAATAGTATTCCCTTCCCTTAACCTCCCTTATAGCTACTTGATATCCTCTAAAGTGTTGTGTTAAGGTAATAAATTCTTTCTTTTTCCATGGGAATTCACCCCAACCATCTCTCCTTCCTGGGCTTTATATTTCTCATGTCTGAAATGACGAGACTAGACCATGCATCCTGAACATCTGATGCTATGACTATCTTGGTATTTCAGTTCCTGACCAGAGTGTTCCTACTTGAAGATGGAGCTTCCAGATTGAGGAGGCAGGATTTTGTTTAAATAACCACTTAATAAAATGACTTCTAGGTAGGAGGCCTTATTGCTTTTTCTTAATCTCACCCAGGGCCCTAGTGAAGATGTGGCTGGATGTGTGCAGTTCAATGATTTAGATGGGTGGGTTGTCCCTTAGAATGTATCAGAAAGATTTCCCCAGAACTTATGTCATGCAATGCAAAGCATTCCCATTTTAAGAAGTGAAGGAGATAAAATGTCAAGGGGATTGAAGACTCCTGAGGGAGGGGCAGAGATGCACTGTTGACTTGGGAATCATTATTTAGAGTCAAGAAATAGTTATTGAGCTCATACTACATACCAAAACTGTTCCAGGCACTTTCATATTTATTATTTCCTTTAGTTCCATATTAATAATGGGAAGAAGGCAGTATTACTCTCTTTTGGCAGATGAGAAAACTGAGGCTCAGTGAGGTAAAGGGTCCTAGCCGGTTGGCTCAGTGGTAGAGTATTGGCCCTGGATGTGGATGTTCCAGGTTCAATTCCTGGTCAGGGCACACAGGAGAGGCAACCATCTGCTTCCCCACCCCTCGCCCTCTTGCTTCTCTCTCTCTTCCCCTCCTATAGCAATGGCTTGATTGGAGTGAGTTGACCCCAGGTGCCGAGGATGGCTCCATGGCCTCCACCTCAGGTGCTAAGAAGAGCTCATTTGCTGAGCAATGGGGCTATGACCTAGATGGGCAGAGCATTGCTTCCTAGTGGGCTTGCTGGGTGGATCCCAGTTGGGGCACATGCAGGAGTCTCTCTCTGTCTCCCCTCCTCTCACTGAATATAAAGAGAGAAAGAGAGAGAGAGGAGAGAGAGAGGTAAAGGAATTGTTTAAGGCCACACGCTGGGAATGGTAGATCTGTGACGCAGATCCAGGCCTACCTGATCTCAGAGGTAGAGCCTCCCCTGAAAAGTGATTTCTTATTCCAGGCCATTAAAGCCACAATGTCATCTCACCAGTGGTCTCCATTGATTTCTCTTTAAGTATAATCACATTTTCCTGTTTCTTTATATGTCTAGATTATATCCTGATATTGTGCATATTTGGAAGAGACTGAATTCTATTGTGTTCCTCTGAAGAGTGTTGATTTTTTGTTTTTAATTTGGCTGATATCATACTTCAAACTCTGTTTTCCTCCTGGTGGGCAGCAGCTGAACTCTTATCTTTTAATCTTAGCTGGGCTTTCCGGAGTCTTCCCTTGGTATGTATGTGGAAGGACCAGCCAGAGGTTTAGATAGAGTTAATACATAGAAGTTGGATTAATCTCTGTGACTTTCTTCCTTCTGGGGTTTCGGCCATCACTTTCCAATTGCTGCATTCATCCACATTTTCTCTGATTCTTCAAGCCACCGAGGCGTTTGGTTTCCTTTAAATTTGCTATCCTGCAAGACACTGACTATGGTCTATATTCAGGAGAAATGCAATGTTAACTCCCCTCCAACTTCTGCCTGATTTTTGTTTTACCAGTGCTTTTTGGTAGTTTTAAAGTATTTTACACAGAGTTTATAACTGTTACCTATAAAGGACAGGTCGGATAGGAGCTACTTGACCATCATTGAAAGTTTTGTTCCATTTTTGAGCATGTGGTTTCTCTTCCAGCTGTTACCAGGCAGGGTCTGTTCTTAAAGCTATGCCAGGCCTGGCAACATCTCTAGTAATATTGTCTTCAGCTAGTAATAGTAGGCATTTATACCAAGACAATAGCGTGTTGTAAACTGGATCTAAGAAATGTTATAGAACTGTGTCTGTGACAGTTTTCTGGGTGGCTTTGCCTCGTGTGCGCGTTTCCTTCCATATCTCTCTCCTGGGGAAGGATTGCATCTAGACCGCAAATGGCACGCCCCAGGGCACCCTTTTGTGCCATCACGCTGAGCGGTGGAAGGGCAGATTTTGTCCTTCTCTCAAGCACACTTTTGACAAAGTCCCTATTGGGGAGGAAAAGGAGGCAGATAACCCAACTTGCCCATGTCATCCAACAGTATATCTTTTTAAAAATCTGCCTTAAGGAGTTTGTCATGTGGCCCCCACCTGTTCAGGTTCCCCTGGACACCTTCTGGAGCTGCAGCCGTGTGCCAGGGGCCTGGGGAAGCTGGCTCTTACCCAGAGTTTCTCTTCTCTTCTGTTGGTGATCTCAGAGAGGCCAGGGCATAATGGCAAATGCGGGTGCTTTAAACATGTTCCTGCTTTTTAGGAGAGTTGTTTTTCTCCCCCCTTTCTTCTGGAAAAGTCTCTTGTGTATCAGAGATGAAGCCAGAAGAGATATGTCTCTGGTGGCGGGGAATTATTATTTTAAAGGCTTTATTCGAGCTGTTCTTAACAAAATTCAAACATCTGGCTTGTGGCGCCCATGTGCCAACTCTCAGCTTGGATGCAATGCATGAGGATGGTGTACACCCAGGCTGGAGGGGGCGTGGCAAAGCCTGCTTGGCCCGCCTGGCTGTCGGGGTGGGCCTGGCCGCTTTCTGTGCCTTGCCTCCTCCATGGGCCAAGGGCAGAGGAAGAAAACCACTTTCTCAAGCATGTCTGGAGACATTCTGCTGAGGTGAATGTATCCATGCCTGTCTCTCAGGGTTTAAAATCTGAAAGAGAACCAGAACTTGAGCCCAAGAGCAGCAGGGCAGGGGAAAGGGAAGGAGGGTTATATTGACCCAGGGTGTATTCTCTCCCAGGTATTTTCATAACCACTGTCAGGCTCAGTTCTTGTAAAAGTTCCTTGAGATAAGTGTTGACGCCCTTGCATTCCAGATGAGAAACTGAGGTTATGACTTGCTGACATCTACCCCAACGGCAAGTGGCAGAGTCAGAACCACTCTCAGGGCTGGTGCCTCTAGAGCCTGGGTTTCTTCCATTGTCTCTGGCTGCTTCTCACTTGAGCCCTGAAACCTGGCTTCTCAGTGCAGAATGTTATCTTCCTCTTCTGAAACAAATGGGGCTGCTCTCTGACTGGCAGGGGAGGGTGGCAGGGAACTCTTCCTGCCAGCAACTTCCCTGGTGATGCAAAGGCAGCATACCCCGTCCCAGGCTGGGATTCTGGTCTTTCCCACTACGATCTGTGGATGTAGACCAAGTTACTTATTTTTTTGGAGCGTTAGGTATCCCAAACTAGAAATGCATGTAAGAGCCCAAGGCTCTGTGTCTGACACAGAAGAGATGCTCAGCAAGTGTTGAGTTCTGCTTCCTTCTAGCTGTGCAAGGTTCAGGGCTTGGCCCCAGAGCCAGGAGTCGAGATGCAGAAAGCCGTAGGAAAGCAAGGGAGGCTGGAATGGGAGGTAGACACCGTGAGGGGCTTCAGCTTTTTTTTGGGGGGGGGCTTCAGCTTTTTAAATTGATTGGTCAGAGGACGCCAGCATCTAACCTGGTAAAGGGACCTGGGAGAGAGAGTGGGAGGCTCATTGTGGGATTGTCCACCTGTGTCTCTTACCCCGTGTGCCCTAGAGCCTGGAGGTCTACCCGCTGGAAGGATCCCTCAGAAACCGCTATGTCTAGCTGTCACATTTTACAAACAGAGAAACTTATGCCAGAGAAGGAAGGGGCGTTGGCCAAAGCTTCAGAGAAGGCAGAAGGCAGAGCGGTTGCTTGGCCTCAGATCCTCAGTTCTGAAGTCAGGGCTGGGTGTGGGAGGAGGAATGTAGACTGGCACAGCCCGAGGGCACCAGGGCTGTAGCCCCCACGGAAATGGTACAGCTCCTGGGGCCCAGTTACCCCTACCTAAAGCCTGGGCTAGGGTAGGGGTTGGGGTGGGAAAGAATGCTGGAGTGGCTCCCACTCCTGCTGGTGTGCCTCTGAGCGGTCTGTGAGCATCTGTTCACCTGTTCTCTGATCACTGCGTGGGCAGAATCTGCCCATTAGTACTTCACACCCAGGGTCTCAGCACAGCCAGGCAATTAGGATGCCCATGATGAGAATCTCTTGCGGCTGCCTCTACATGCACTTGGAAAGCTTTCCCCTTTTTTCTTGAGCCTCACTGTTTTCAAGTGTAGGATGGAGGCAAGCCATCTGCCTTGGAAGATAGGAGCAATGGAGAAAACCCTAAAGTATGCTTTGGGAACTATAGAAGTCAAATCAGATAAATATAGGGCATCCCTATCATGAATTGGACTTTCGATCTTTTTCTCTCCACTCTCCTTTCTCTTCCCTTCCCTCTTTTCTTCCTCCCTTTCATGACATTTGTTGAACATCTGAGGAGCCTGGTATAGTGGAAAAAGCTAGGACTGGGAGGTGGAACTGGGCAGTGGAATTATGTAGGAAAGGGTAAGTATGTTTGGAGAATTTCTTGCGACTCCCAGGAAGAAGGGGAGGCACATAGGAAAGAATGAAAAAAAAAAAACAACAAACGGTAAAGGTGGCCATCAGATGAGAGCCAAGCCCCAGAGTGGGTAGAGGAGGAGACTTTGGGAGGGGGGGGGATTCTGGGTCTTCACTGCACCAAGCTGAGCTTGGAGAAAGCCCAGCCAGAGATGGGGAATTCTTTGTCCTTTTCCATCAAACCAAGGTACCTCCAAGTCCTTCCATCCAGGTGTACTCCAGGAACCCAGATAGCAGAGCTGCTCTAGGCCCTGCTGGCTAGGCTCCTCTATGGAGGTTGCAAGGTCTATGCTCTAAGCCTGGGGAAGGACCCTGTCCTACTGACATTTGGCAGTAAGGTCTAGATCTCAAGGCAGCCTGTCCCAGGGGGGCTGCCCGTGTGCTCCTCCAGCACCTGGTCCACTCTTCCCTTGGCACTCTGTTCCCACAGGTGGGGCTTTCAGGAGGATGGAGCCCAAACCACTCATCTGAGAGAAAGAAACAGCCCAAAGTGGTGAAATGACTTGAAGAAACCCAACCCCCCCAAGTCAGCGGCAGGGCTAGGGTTAATATCTGTGAACTGCTCTTTGGGAAGGGAAGTCTTTGATGGTGACCTAATTTGTGCTGTCTTATTTGAGGTTTTCTTTTTTTAATTAAAAAGATAAAATTCAAAGACAAGAATGCGCCCAAGGCTGGATGAGCTTTTGCACAAATAAAGGATTTGACTGGAAAATTAGTCATAAAATAGTAATAATCAAAAGATGGGTTTGGACCCTATCTTCCGAGGCCCGAGGTGGGATTGCCCAGTTAGCACCTGACAATAGTCCCATCTGAAGCTGTGGCCTGTCATTTCGTTTCAGCAGAATGGGCAGGGGGAGTGGTTGCTATGAGTCCCACCTGTGGCCGCATTTGTGTTCTTGGGCTTGGGTGATGTTTCTCTACTGGGTGAGTCCCCTTCTTAAATGGGAAACTCAAGGATAACCTTAAGTTTGACCCCGCTGACTGACGTTCGTTGTAGTGTAGACAGAACCTGGACATAGGGCCCAGCAATCTGGGTCCTATGAGGTCACCACTGTCTGATTTTTGTCACCTTGGTCAAGTCATGAAATGGTGCCTTAATTTCCTTTTCTTTGGACCAGAGCAGTAGTTTCTCCCCTTTCCCTCAGTGATTTAAAGAGAAAAATAGTTTGTTTTCCAGCTTCTCAGCTCAGTGCTTTGTATTGCATAGGTGACCGATACATATTTGTTGAAGAAGTGACTCTTTATTAGAGAAAGCTGAGGGGCTGAATGGGAAATGTTAAAGTGGAACACCAAGCACTTTGTAAGAATCTCTTAACCCTAACACTACTGAGTGAGCTCCTGTTCTCTGGCAAGCTGGTGAGTCCTATATCGAGAGGTCTTTCTACACAAGTCACATGGTATAGCAACTTTTCGGAGGGAGGCTTCCTCTTCTGTGCCTTGTGGCCTGTGGGAGCAGACTTGCTGAACCGTAGTTAGGTACCTGAATCTGTGACAGGGTAGTAGTGTTTTATTGCCAGGGCCTGATGATGTGGCCACTGCTGACTCCCATGGCAGGGACAAGAGTAAGCATTCTCCCAGGGCTTGGGAACCTGCCCCAGTTCAGACAGGACCACAGGGGACACTGACTTCCTCTGGCCTTCAGAGAAAGCTTTGGAGTCTGTCAACTTGGGACTGAATCTTGACTCTGTCAGTTCCTATTATGTGTACTCGGGCAAGTTGCTAAAAATCTGCCTCATTGTTTTTTTCATATGTAAAGTGGTGCTATTACAAGCAACATCAACAAAAAGTAGGACTTCATCAAAATTTAAAACTTTTGTGCTTCAGGAAACATTATCAAGGAAATAAAAAGACAACCTAAAGAATGGGAGAAAATATTTTCAAATTTTATAACTGATAAAGGATTTGAATTTAGAATATATAAAGAACTCTTAAAACTCAGTAATAAAAGGACAAACCAATTAAAAATGGGCAAAGGATCTGAATAAACATTTCACCAGCGATGTACAAATGGCTAGTAAGCACATGAGAAAGATGTTCAACATCATTACCTATTAGGGAAATGAAAATTAAAACCACAATAAAGCCCACTTCATGACAGTAGGATGACTAAATTATTATTATTTTTTTTAGGGAAGTGGGGGTGAGTAGCGGGAAGCATCAACTCGTAGTAGTTGCTTCTTGTATGTCATTTGACAGGCATGCCTGAGGTTTTTTTTTTTTTTTTTTTTTTTTTTTTTTTTAACTGATAAAATTTTTTATTTCACTTGAATTTTACATGTTTCCTGATTACTCCGTGTAAGGTGGAAACTATAACTGTTTAAAAGACATACACAAATCTAGTACATCAATAAGGGGGATTTTTCTCTCTTTTTTTGTTTTTGCTATACTATTTTCACAACCACGGGTGTGCTTGCTAGGCAATATAACCATCACAGAAGCAAACGTGAGGCAGAATACTGGTAAGGAAAACAAAGCAAGAAAGAGCTACCAGATATACAGACAGGCTCGTTCCACATTCACTACTGTGTTTTCAAGCGCCAAGTATTTAACTGCACATTTTTGTTCAGCTAGAAAGGAGGGATTTTTTTTTTTCTTTTTTTGGTTTGTTTTCACCAGTGCATGAATGTTTTTTTTTCTCATTTCAGCAGATGGACAAACAGATGGATACTAAAGCTATGTGGAATGTTAAAGGGGAGGGGGGATACTGTGAGACTGGTAGGCCCAGGTATTCTGGATTCTCCACATGGCAGTGTTCATGCAACTTCCCTGTATTATAGGGTCTTGTTTAAACACGTCTGTGAACTTGGCTGGATGAGTTCAGTTGGGAGATCTGGTGACAGGTACTAACAAGCATTATCAGGGCTGGCTGTAATACAGGGAGAAGTCATGAATATTTAAAAAACACTTTTTCGATTCAGATCTTGGTGTGCCTAACAGCAACTGTGCTGCGAACTGGAGGAAGACAGAGCAATGGTGCTGGAAGCTCTTCTCGTCTCTTTGAAACAAGGCCTGCTCACCAATTTCACTTCTCACCCCCTCCAGACCCGCTATCCCTGTCCATATACAATAGCATTAAACTGAACAAAAGAGAAACCAACTTTCAGAAAGAAAAGAATGTAAACAAGCAGGACAACAGAAATTTAAAGAGGGAAGAGAAAAGAAAGTCAAGTCAAAAAGACAGCGGGACAGAATGTTTAGATTTCAAAATTTAATGCCTGAGGTTTTGAACCAGTGATCTCAGTATTCCAGGTCAATGCTTTATCCACTGTGTCACCACAGGCAAGGGTATTTATTGATTTTATAAAGAGAGGACAGAGAGAGAAAGGTGGAGGAAGGAATGGGAAGCATCAACTCATAGTAGTTGCTTTTCATATGTGCCTTGATCGGACTAGTCCAGGGTCTTGAACCAGCGACCTCAGCATTCTGGTAAATGTTTTCTCTACTGCATCACCAGAGGCCAGGCAGATGGCTATAATTTTAAAAAAAGAAAAATAAAAACAAGTGTTGGTGAGGCTGTGGAGAAATGGAAGCCTCATATGCTGATGGTGAGCATGTGGAATGGTACAGCCACTTAGGAAAAACAGTCTGGCACTTCATTAAAAAGTTAGACATGATTTTGTAATTCCACTCCTACGTAGCTATACAAGAGAAAGGAAAGCATCCACACAAAAACTTGAATGTGAATGTTCATAGCAGCATATTCATTGTAGCCAACAAGTGAGACCAAACTAAATGACCGTCAACTGAAGAGTAGATAAACAAAGTATGGTGCATCCGTGCAAAGAAATATTCAGCCATAAAAAGGAATGACGCACTGATACATGTTACAACATGGATGATCCTCAAAAACATTGTGCTAAGTGAAAGAAGCCAGTCAAAAAAGACTACATATTATATGAGTCCATTTAGATGAAATGTCCAGAAGAGGCAAATCTCTAACTATAGAAAGTTATAGAGAAGTGGTCAACCAGGGATAGGGGAATAGGAGGGTTAAGGGAGTGATAACTAAAGGGTATGGGAGTTTTGGGGTGTGTGTGATGAAATATTTTAAAATTGATTGTGGTGATGGTTGTACAAGTCCAAGAATATACCAAAAATCATTGGGTTGTGTACTTTAATGGTGAATCAATTGTAATATATCTCAAGAACGCTGTTACCAAAGAGAAATGGGGTTATTAATAGGTCTACCTCTCAATTTCATTGTGAGGGTTAGTAAGATGAAGCAGAACATCTAGTATATAATGAGCCCCCAGTAAATGCTAATTATTTTATTATTAACATTGTCACTGGGCTGTTGGAGTCATTGGAGACAAAAAAGCTAGCACCGTTCCTGACATGTAATTGATGACCACAATTACCCATGTAGTGCCCATCTCATTCTTTTATTGGCAAGTCTGAGTGGTGCAGGGGGATTCGCTCTGAAACCAGCACTCTGGACGGGTCACTCAGATGACCTCTGGTAGGGAGCTTGACAACTCCAGTTGGGAGACTTACCTGTGAACAACCAGGGGAAAGTTTGGTACGGGCCCCATACCAGAGTTTATTAAAACCACAGACCTTCCCATTTCCCTGGACAAGCTCAAAGGAACATTTGTGGTTCTAGCCGTCTGTCAAGTTGTACCTGTCTCACTCTTCTTGTCCCCTTTTCTCACTCATGTAGGGACTCAGGAATTTCTCCTCTTTGTTCTGGGATTGCTTAGTAAGGACATGAATTATTGTTTTTATTAATGGGCCCCCCCTGAGCATTTTCAATTTGAATCCTTCCCTGGGGCCTAAGTCTCTGCTCCCAACTTTTCTTTGTAGTGCAGATTAGCTACTTGGAAGGATATTTTTACATTATTTTGCTCTCAGAAGGGGTGGGGAAGGCAGGTCGGAGCTGAGGGTTGTGGTAGGGGCTTTGGTGCAAAGGTGCTAGTTTTATTTTTTTTTAATCTTTTTTTTTCTTTTATTCATTATAGAGAGGAGACACAGATTTAGAGAGAGAGAAAGAGAGAAAGAGAGAGAGGGGGGAGGAGCTGGAAGCATCAACTCCCATATGTGCCTTGACCAGACCAGTGCAGGGTTTTGAACTGGCGAACTCAGTGTTCCCAGGTTGATGCTTTATCCACTGTGCCACCACAGGTCAGGCACAAAGGTGCTAGTTTTGGTGGCTTTAGTTCCATCGCCACCTCTGGTCCAGGACAGAGTTCTGCCCCACCTCTCCCCCTCCAGCTTTTCTTCCTTTTTTCCCACCTCACTTCCCAATGGTGGGTGAAGGTATGGCAGGAGGGTGTCAGGAGCTTAGGGGGAATAGCACTTGGTGGATTCCTTCATTTCCCCATAGTGAAGTCTGGCACAGAGAGGGAGTTTCAAGGCCCTTGTTTCACACGGGGCATGTGTGCATGAGAGAGAGAGAGAGAGAGGTGGGGGGAGAGAAACAAAAGGGAGAGAGAGAGAGAGAGAGAGAGGTGGGGGGAGAGAAACAAAAGGGAGAGAGAGAGAGAGAGAGAGAGAGAGAGGTGGGGGGAGAGAAACAAAAGGGAGAGAGAGAGAGAGAGAGAGAGAGAGGTGGAAAGAGAGATTGAGTATAGTGGATCCTGTTGCCCAGCATGCTGCCTAGATCCTCCTTCTGTGCTGAGTCATTTGTACTCCCAGCTGATGGCTCTCAGGTGAGTTGTTTTCTGGGATTGTGTCAGCTACAGAAGAGCTGCCTCATCCAAGGTCTCCCCACCTACCAGGGGTAGTCGGTATCCAAAGACTTCTCACTGGGGGGAGGGAGGCATACAGGGACTCAGCCCCTTCTTCTCAGCAAGACAACCTACCTGCTCAAGGTGAATGACTCCGGAGGGTCATTCCAACTCCAGAGCTGTCTCTGGCACCAGGCTGAGTCTTTGTTCCCTTGCATTGCAGTTTATCTCCTCCCTCTGTCCATTTCTCCTTGCCTCACCCTCTCAGGGTGGATTCTCGGAACTCCCATAAATTATTTTTTTTAAGTGAGAGGAGACAGACAGACAGACAGAAAGGGAGAGAGATAAGAAGCATCACCATAAATTTTCAAAGTGTAAATTTCTATTTCAGAGTTTGTCCGCCCACAGAATCTGACTGTAGACAATGAGAAAGAGAATGGGAAGAAAGAAGATGTGAAAAGTAGGAATAATGGAGGAAAAACATGGAACCTCTGAAGGTATGGGTCCCAATCTGGAACCCCAACCCAGTCTAGATGGTTCAGCCCCCCATTTCAGTGCAGGAGGCTCTGGAGGGAGTGAGGATGTTCCACATCTCACTGTGGAGTAAGAATAATGGGGAAACAAGATAGAATACTTGGAAATAAAAATATTGTTGTTGAAATAAAATTCAATACAAGGTTTGGATGATAAAGTTAAGGAAAACTCTTAGAAAGTGAAATAAAACTAGGAAAGGACAAGAAAAATGAGAGAGAAAAAGGAAATCCAGAGAAAAATTCCAGGAGGTTTAATATCTGAGTTGTAGGAATTTCAAAGCAGAGAAAATAGAGAGGTGAAGATTATTAAGAAATAGTGCAAGATTATTTCCTCAAGCCAGGAGACCTGAACCTACCTAATGAAAGAGCTTATTAATACTAGGCAATTGTATAGCCATATGGAAAAGGAATGAACCTTAATCCTGATCACGTACTGTGTACCAAAATTCAAGGACTGTAGATCTCAATGTGAAAAGTAAAACAATAAAATTTCAAGAAAAAAAATATCCCCAGAAGTAGAGTTTCATGTCTTTCAGATGGGAAAAGATTTCTTAAGTAGAATACAAAGGTCATTAACTATAAAAGAAAATATTCCTAAATTTAAACTCTCTTAAAGTTAAAAATGCCTCTTCAGTAGAAACAATATTAAGAGAGTGAGAAAACAAGTCAAAAACTTGAAGAAGTGTTTGTAATTTATATGCCAACAAAGAAGGTGCATGTGGAGTTTATACAGAAATCCTACACATCCATAAAGTAAGAAAGTTTTGCCTTTACGAATGGGGAAAAGATTTACAAAATAAGTCAATGAAATAAAATATGTCAAAGAAAAAATACAAAATGGTCAGTAAACATGTTCAAAAGTACTCAGTATTATTAGTCATTGGGGAAATGCTCATTAAAACCTCAGTGAAATGCCACTACACTTATTAGAATCACAAAAATAAGAAGTCTGAAAGTACGGGTGAGAATGTGGAGCAACTGGAACTCTCAGACATTGCCGCTGGTAGTTTAAATTTGTACAACCGCTTTGGAAAGCTGTTTGGCAGCATCTACAAATACTGAATATATGCCTACACTGTGGTCCTACAATTCTACCTCTAAATGTAGACCGAAGGGACATGAATACTTATTTTCACCAAAAGACCTGTACAAGAATGTCACAGAAGCATTGTTCATAGTTCAAACTGGGACTATTCCAAATGTCCATCACTTTTTGTACAAATTGTAATACAGGTATACAAATGGAATGTTATACAGGAGTGAAAAAGAACCAACAATCTCTGCATGGAACACCATCAGTGAATATCAGGGACATAATGTTAAGTATAAAAAGCCAGACATGGAAGTGTATATACTGTGAAAGCTCATTTATATGAAACTAAAAAAAAAAAAAAAGGGCGAAACTAGTCTATGGTGAGAAGATAGAATAGTGGCTACTCTTAGAAAGCTATCAGGGAGGAGGCATGAAGGAACTTGGATACTGGACGTGTTTTATCCTGATATATGTTTGTGTAGTTTACAATATATAAGTTGCAAAATGACATGTAATTTCCAACTTAAACAAAATAAGAAGGGGCCCATTTGGTGCCCAACACAATAAATGAAAAGAGGCCACACCAGTTTTGCACATTATTGTGAATCAGAAGAGCAACAGGAGAAAAGAATGTCCTAAAGATTTTAAGAGGGAAATCAGGTCATTTACAAAGCAACAAGAATCAGACTGGCATCAGAATGACATCAGCAACATAGGCTACCTTCAAAATTCTGAAAGAAATGATTTTCAACCTACGATTTCTATATCTAGCCAAACTATCCTTTAAGGTACAAGGACTCAGAAAAGTTATCTCCTATAAATCCTTATTAAGGAAGCAACTTGAAGATGTGTTACAATATATAAGGGAGTAAACCAGAAAAGGGGAAGACTGGAAGAGCAAGAAGTTGAACTCAGAAGAGCAGGAATGTGTTCCATTGTAAGAGCCGTGCACGGGCCTGGGAAGCAGCTAGTCCAGATTGGAGCAAGAGGACTGAGGGCCCCAGAGGGCGAGAGCTGTGCTGATGGTGGTCCCTGATGAAAGGGAGACTGCATAGAATGCACTTTACAGAGACTTTGAAAAAGAATTGGGAAAAAGACAACTAGGACAAAAGAATAAAGAAAGGCAACTTGAAACTTAAAAACGCATGCGCGTCAGAAGACGAGTGGATTAAAAAGCTTTGGTATATATATACTATGGAACAATATTCAGCCATAAGAAATGATGACATCGGATCATTTACAACAAAATGGATCTACCTTGATAACATTATACGGAGTGAAATAAGTAAATCAGAAAAAAAGAAAAACTGAGAACAGCATGATTTCATACATAGGTGGGACATTAAAGTGAGACTATGAGACATGGACAAGAGTGTGGTGGTCACGGGGTTGGGGGAGGGAAGGGAGGGTGGAATAGGGAGAAGGGGAAGGGTACAGGGAAAACCAGATAGAAGGTGACAGAGGACAATTTGACTTTGGGTAATGGGTATGCAGCACAATTGAATGATAAGATAATCTGGAGATGTTTTCATTGTACATATGTACCCTGATTTATTGGTGTTACCCCATTAAAGTTAATAAAAAATAAATTTTAAAAAAAATTTAAAAAGAAAAAAAAAAAACCAAAAAAAAAAAACGCATGCGCGTGCGCCCACGCACAGCTGAACCTGAAAGAAAGCTGTAATCATAGTACACCACTCGGCTCTGTAGTGGATAATCTTTCCCAGGCTCAATAATGTAAGTATTTTTCAGTGATTTGCAACTCTTAGAAACAATCTGAAAGACCTATTATGATTACAGAATAAACATAAATATTTCAACTTCACCAGCATGAAAGTATGGATGACACAAGTTAGGAGGTGAAACCTATATCCTCCTTTTCCAAAGTGCAGATTCTCAGATTCTCTTTTTACGAAGTGCAGCGTTAGAGGATGGACAACCACAGAGGTAACCAGTGGAAGACCTAAAGATAGAGATATGGCAGGAGGGGGTGCAGGTGGTGTGAGGGAGGTAAATCCTCATCTATACAGTAGTAAGTCAATACATTGTGTCTAAAATTGATGAAGCGAGAAATATCAGCAGAAATGTATTATTTAGAAAAATGGAGGTAAACATAAGAAGAGACATTTTAAAAAGTTAGACATGGATGCCTAGGGGGAACAGAACTGGGAGTCGGAAGCACTTTAGAAGGAAACTGCATTTAACCTTGTGCTTGTATTACTTCGAATAAAAATAGTTTTTTATTTTATTTATTTACTTATTTATTTAAAGAAGGCAGACACAAGTCAGATCAAAGAGGACAATCAAGGCTTTAAGGAGTCTTGGGACAGCCCCAGCCTGGATCAGGACCTGTGGTTATGCTTCGACATTTGGGGACTGACCTCCTTCAGTCTGTATATGAGCAGGGATTTGGGGACTTTGAAATGTCACCAATTCTTTCCAAGGCTTCTCTGTGATAAACTTCATCCCTCCCTTTCTTCCCCCTCAAAAATATAATTTTCAATAAATAGCAAGCTCATAAATAATATGGGGCACTGTGGTTCCTAATGAAGCAGTGACAAATGTCGTATCTCCATGAGATCAGGAGAAATAACACAGGGGAGACTAGGGAGGGGCTCCGAGATTTTATTACAAGTCTTTGTTTCATGCAGCCTATTAAAGTGATTCTCCTGCAAAATAATTAAACATTATTCAGAAACGCTGCTGCTTTATTAGGACGCAGCTCCTAAGCTTCTGTGGGTGAAGGGTGGGTTTCACATTTGCTCAAGGAAGGTGGAAAGGGGGGAGCCTGGGTTCTCATTCTGGCTCAGCTGGATAGCTGTCCACTCTGGAGGGGTCCCTACTAACACCTAGGTCCTGGTCTCTTCATCTGTAAAATGGGAGAGTTGGACTGGATCTGTGATCCTAATCGGTTTGGGGTGGTAGGCAGATTTCTCTCCTTCCACAAAATGCGCAGCCACACACACAGTTCTGTAGATAATTTCAGACTGCTTGTGGCTCATCTGTAATCCTCTAAGTCATTTTTACTTGGATACGCGAGGATTCTATTTTTCTCTTTTAAGAGAGAGATAGGAAGGGAGAGAGATGAGAAGCATCAATTCGCAGTTACGGCACTTTAGTTGTTCATTGATTGCATTCGCATATGTGCCTTGACGAGGGGACTCTAGCCAAGGCTTTGACCCCTTGCTCAAGCCAGCAACCTTGGGCTTCAAGCCAGTGACCTTTGGGCTCAAGCCAGTGACCATGAGGTTGTTTCTATGATCCCACACTCGAGCTGGCGACTCCGCACTTAGCTGAATGATCCTGCGCTCAAACTGGCGACCTCCAGGTTTTGAACCTGGGTCCTCAGAGTCTCAGGTTGACATTCTATCCACCGTGCCACCATCTGGTCAGGCCAGGATTCTATTCTTTTCCTTCTCTATGACTTATGGCCTGCAATAACTGGCTTCAGTTCTAAACAATTAGTCTCTTTAACAGGGTGAAGCAGAGCTCTTCCGGGAAGGTCCTCACCACCCGCAGGAACCCCCTCTCACGGAGCGCTTGCTGGTAGTACATGCGGGCTCCCCTGACTCGCAAACATAATCAGCCAGCAGGCCAGGGCTGGACCCAGCACTCGTTCCCTTCAGATCCCCTCAGAGGAGGCCAGCTCTTTAGGACTCCAAATCCCTGCCTCTGAGGGAGGAGGCCCTCCCCTTCCTCCCGAAGCTGTTATGTGAGGGGGGGCTGTGTGTCACTCACTCTCAGGGTCCCTGGGTCATTATCTGCAGGTTCCCAGGTTATTCTATGCCTCACACTCTCTCTGTTACTCTGCCTTTGGAATCCAACTAAACAAAGAATTTCCTCACTTCACAAGCAAACCTTTTCTCCCCGCAGACCGGGAAGGCCCATGTACCCCACCCTTTGTCCCTGCCCTCTGTGCTGGTCCACCTCTCTCCTGTGTGTGCCTGGCTACGCAGCAGCCCGACACACCTCGCCTGGGCCCCCAGTCTGCCGAGAGCACCTCGAGGAATAATAACCATCATTTCTTGAGCACCTTCTACATGCTTGATGCTGAGTACTGTAACCCAATCCCTGTGATTACAGAGGAGGAGACTGGTATTTGGAGGGTTGAAGGAATGTGACCAAGGACAAACGGTTTGCAGTCTGTGGTAGGCAGACTTATAAGATGGCCCAGTGATCTCTACTTGCTGGTATTCACACCCTTGTGTAATCCTCTCCCCTTCCATGTGGGCCGGACGTAGCGATTTGATTCTAACCAACAGAATACGGCAAAGGTGATAGGATGTCACTTTTATGATTGTGCTTGCGAAGCTTGTGACTTTCTTCCCGCTAGCACTCTGCCGTGCGCTTGGCTTGCACACTTTGATGAGGCAAGCTGCTGTGTGGAAGAGGCCCGTGAGGCGCTGAGGTCCTTCGTTGTGAATAGCCTGCAGGAACCTGAGCCCTGCCAGCAGCCACAGGAGTGAGCTTGAAGATAGATTCTTCCCCGAACAGAACATCAGAAAAGACTGCAGACCCTGGGCTGACCCCTCGGTGGCAGCCTTGTGAGGAGGACTTACAGAGGACCCAGCGAGGCTGTACCCCAACTCCTGACCCACAGAAACAGTGAATGAACGTGTTGTTCTAGGCGGCTAAGTTTTGGGGTGTTGTGCAGCCACAGGTAACTGACGTAATGGCCAAGCTGGGCTGTGAAGCCAGGTCGGTCTGGCGCTAACGTTCTGGGTTGGTCCCGTTGTACCAGGCTACCACTCTCCACCTTTGCCCGTGGGCCCCAGTGTGGAGGAGCTATTGGCAGCTGGCAGGTCCAGTAGCACCGCAGCTTCCAGATCCAGGGCTGGAGTGGCTGGTTGTGCAGCGGAGGATTCAGGGGGCAATGGAGGAACGGTGCGTGGGAGAGTACTGGACCAAGAAGCAGGAGATTTGGTTCTCATCTGTGAGCGGGGACAGGCCTTCCACGCTTCAGGCCTCTGTTTCTCTGGCTGTCTACGAGGTTGTCGGAGCAGCACATCATTCAGCTTCATTCCCACCTGGCTCTTCCAAGTTAGAGGTGGATCCTTTGTAGCAGGGGGCCCTTCGAAACACCGCCAGCTCCAGGATGAGTGTGACCGCAGTGGGAGGGGCTTGCGGGTTGGACAGAGGCTGTGGGAACACGCTCTGTTTGCCTTTGGGGAGGAGACAGTTGTGACCTGAGTTCCCGGTGAGAGTCTTGTCTTGGCCATTGACGTTCCTGTCTAACCACCATTTCCTGGGGGTGTTGCAGTGACCCCTGGGTAGGAGGAAGCCCTCTGCAGGGGTGGCTTTGTTCCCAGAGCAAAGGGCCGGGGAGGTGGGACTATGTGTGGGTGTTGAATAGGGCGCTAACTCATTGGGTCTCAATAGGGGGCATTTATTATGTGCAGGGGGATGTGATCAATGGGGCTCATCCTCCTTATTTCAGTTCCCTGGCCCTGCGGTGATTTATGCAGCTGCATTTATGATCTTGGGAGGCTAGAGCAGAAAAGTTATTTAACTTCTACAGTATTTTTCTCTTCTTTTGTCTTTTTCTGTGTCTAGGCAGGGGCAAGGGGAAGAGGAGTTTTTTTTACCATCTCCTATAAATTATAGCTGTGGATGCTCACTCAGGCTTCTCTGCTGTTTCTGAGCTGCAGAGAGTCCCTGTTGTTCAAAGACACCTGTTCTAATGCTAAAAGGAGGCAGAAATGCAGAGGGCTTCAGAGCGCAGGCTGGGAAGCAAACCACTGTGTTTGAATCCTGGCTCCACCACTTACTAGCTATGTGACCTCAGGCAAATTACTTAACCTCTCTGAGCCTCAGTTTCCTCATTTACTAGAACAAGGACCTTAACTCATAAGAGCTGTTGTTAGTAGGGAGTGTGACAATGAATGTGAGGGGATTGACGTAGTGCTGGCACATAGTAAGCAGTCACTAAATGCTAGTGAGGATGCCTCTTCATGGTCCCCAAGATGTGACTAGCCTTCAGCCTGCTGACCTTTAACTCTGCCTCTCCCCTGAGTTCTGTCACTCCTTTGAAGGTGGCACTTTGGTTCTAATTTGACCTTGTTTTCCTGCTGCTTCTTGCATGTGTCCTTCAAGGTTTTTCTTGGAGATGGCAGAGGTGGGAGGAGGAGGAGTCGGAGGAGAGAGGAAAGTCCATGCCAGAACCAGAGCGAAGAAGCCTGGCTTCTAAAGCCATCTTTGCACATCTGTTTATAATTCACCAGTCGTTTTCACTTTCATCACCTCCATTTTTCCCCCCTTCTGTGGAATGGGGTTATCAACATGTGCGAGGTTTTATTCTCACTTGACAAAGAGTGAAACTAAGACTCAGAGAGATAAAGTGACTTGCCTAGGGTCACACGGCTAGAAAGTAGGGTTGAATTCAAATCCTGGTATCTGCATCCTATCTAGGTCCTTTGCCATTTTCCCAGGGCTTCAGGCTCCAGGTGACCCTGGGCAAGTCCCCCTCTCTGACCCCAGTTCTCTTGCGTGTAAATGAGGCACTGAACCCAGGTCATCCCTGATGGCCCTTCTGGCCTGGGCTTTTTTCCCAGGTGGTCTGGTCCTCAGATAGGAGGAACAACTTCTTGAACCCTCTCTGGCTCAGTTGCTGATGGAAAATTTCTGCCTCAGCTTCGCTGTGCCTTTTGGAGTCTTGGGTCCTGGAAGCTGAGTGTTGTCCTTAATTATTCAGAAACCTATATATCCTCTGTAAGCAAGAAATCCACTTCAATAGGCGAGAAATGCCACAAATTGTTTATTGCTCTTAGCTTCAAATTTGAAGTGGGAAACAGGGTTTGGGAGGCACCTGGCTCCTGGAGGCGAACCCCTGTTCACTTTTGGGTGTAAATGCTGTGTTAGGAGCAGGGCAACCCCTGGTCCCACAACCCAGGTCCACATTCTCTCATCAACCTGCCGAGTGACTTTTGAGGAGTTATCATCCCGTGGAACTTCAGCTTTCTCACCTGGAAAATGGGTTCATAGGCACCATGTTCTTTGAAAACTGTGGGGTTGTGAGGACCACTCAGGACCTGAGAGAATTCCTGAGTCCGTGGAGTTAAATAATGGTGGTGATGGGGTTCATCCGGTCCTTCTCTGACCTGAGACCCAGGCAGAGAGGGGAGTGTAGAAAGCAGCAGGAGAATGGGCAGAGAGTGTTCGTCTCAGAAGTTTTCAGGGAAGCAGGATGCTCAGCCATCTTGCCCAGGATTTCCGGGATTTCTTTTTGCACGGGCTCTTAGGGGGTTTTGGGTAAAGACAGGAGGAATTTGCCACCGACTCTGCAGGCCAAACGGAAAGTGAGGAGAGAAGCAGGTGCTCACTCCGTTAGTCACTGGGCTGTGGACTTGGCCTGTGTTTATCTATTTTCTTTCAGCAGCTTTGTGTAGTATGGAAGATTTTGTCCATTTCTCAGATAAAAAACACCCCGAGGCTTAGCAAAAGTGTTACTTGCACTGAGTCACGGAACGGCAGGTAGCAGAGCAAGGATCTGAATGGAGGTACGTGAGCTCCCTGCTCCCTTTCCCCTCACATCCTGGGCATTATCAGGAAAGCCAGCTTTCCCGGTGGAACGCAACTTGCTGGCATCCCAGAGCCCTGGCTCTCTGCATGGACGAAGCGCTGTCAGAGTTAGCTGATGGTCCTTGGACCCCGTCTCGGTCCCTTGTCTACTGTTGGCCATAGGTCAGGTCATTGGTCTTGCAGCCAGAGCTCTAAGGGGTGGTGTGTGTGTACCCCGCAGCCTCTCACCGTCATGGAAACCGCTACCTTACCTTCTCCTTGTCAGGTCAGTGCAGTGCTGGTCACATGTGGCCATTGGAGCTGGTGGATATGTTCGATGAGGCAAAACAGGGAGGCCAGTTAGTTAGGTGACTACTCTATTTGCCCAGGCAAGTGATGGCAGGGGTTCAGGGTGGGCCCGAGCAGGAAGGCGGGCGCTGTCGGTGCTGTCCCCATGCCCCCTTGGCTCTCATCATTTCCATGCACGTGGACCCAGTGGCTGCCAGCTGCCAGCTGGCAACCTGAGACTATGCCCCAAGGCTTTCTTTGGCTACTGGAACCTGCTCAGCCATTCAGCAGGGAGTATGAACAATCTTCACTAGTCACTGAGAGGAATCGGTGGATATAAACCCCATCCCTCACTCACTGGGCAGGATTGCCGTGAGGTGTGTTCAACACTGTCTTCAGAGTCCCTTGGTTATCTGACGTATCCTGCTCATAACACATTCTGAACAGGCTTCACTCCTTTCCCGTTCTCCTACTGATGCTTCCTGGGATCACCTCCTAAATAAACATCATGCACTCCGGTCCTTGCGTCAGCATCTGCTTCTGGGGGAGCCCACCCTAAGACACAGCACTGAGGGCAATGGGAGTTATAGACAGCCAGAGCTGGGCTGAGGTCCCATGCCGCCACGTAATCACCATATGATCTTGGGCAAAGCGCCCTACCCTCTGAGTGTCACTGCCTCTCCTGTGAGCTGGGGTGGTGACGATGCCGTGGGGTTTGAGACTGAAATGAGCAAGTGCTCCTGATGCATGGCTGGTGCAGGATAGATGGGGGCTATGGCTGCGACCCTAATGTCCAGTTATGAGTTCAGTGTAGGCGGGGATGGGAGGGAGGTGTGGAAAGGGAGGGGTGGGAGTGGGACGCTGTGTAGACAAGTCTGAGGGAGCCAGATGTGAGGGTGTGGGAATAGAACACCTACCTGGACATTTGGATTCAGGTGCCACTGGCCTTTGGGGGCATTTGTCTCCAGGAGGGAGGTTCTCGATTTCCCAGAGATGTGGTAAGGCTGGCGGGAGAGCTGAGGTGTCACATTGGCTAATAATCCCCAAGGAGTTACAATTATGAGCATCACAGGTCCCAGGGTTCCGGTCCCCTGAGACGTGGGTTTGCCCAGCCCCCGAGTCCACCTGCTGTGGACCTAAACCCCAACACTCAGTCCTGGAGCCTTATCGGATGGTGGCTGCCCCCCCTCCTTTGTGCCCAAGCTTCACTGGAAAGTATTTATTACATGTCAGTGTGATAAATGAAAAGTCATATTTTACTGTGAATTATCCCCAGCCCATGCAAAGCTAGATCTATAGCCTGGAGAGTTATTAAGTGCTTACCACGAAATGCTATAAAAACCTCATCATTTTCCCCAAGGGCCTCTCCCACCAGGGAGTGGGGAGGGAAAGGGGCTGGAGAGAGAAGGGGTAGCTGCCTCAGTTGTGGGAGGGGCTAGTTGGATTGCTGCGCTCAGAGAAGGCATCTTGGAGTAGGATCCGGGGATTCCTAGCTTCCTGGGTTTGGCTGGGACTGGGGCCAAGTCTGGGAGGCTTGTTTCCCTGCCTACTGTCAGTGGGCAGTGGGCCCGGGCAGCAGTGATTTTGGAAGTTGTGGGTTAGCCCCCGGGGGGCGTGACCTCTGCGCTGCACAGCCACCTTTGCTATGTTGGTAACACAAAGTTTAGTAGTGGAATGAAATAAAGCTGAAGACAAAATGAGTCTGAGTCCGGTTTCCTGGACCTGCTGAATTAACTGTACAGTGTGAGAGGCCATAGAGTTTAATTTTTTGTCTGGTTAGGAATCCCCGTGTGTCAGCCAGGATCCCGGCAGGAAACAGATGGCACCCTCACATTAGGATGATCCCAGGAGGGTTTTCACAAAGGAACGATTTACAAAAGTGTGGGCAAGGTGCAGGAAACCACAAGGGGTAGTGCCGAATCTCAGAGGTAGTAACCGCTATTCCCAAGGGAAGCCCCTCCTTGGGCTGCAGGGTGAGGGGAGGGAGGGGAAACCAGAAGCCAGAGGTAGCCAGCTGCGTGGTGCAGGCCCCTCCCAGGGAGACTGTGACCTGTCCAGAGGGCTGCGGCCCAGGGAGTCTCTGCAGGGAGGGAGCCTGGGAAATAAGTACTCCCCTCTCCTGTGCCCTGCTAGGGTTCTCACTGGCTAGACCCAACCAGAAGGCAGAGGGAGTGGGGGCCCGTGCTGGGTTCACGCTGGTCAGCCTCCTGGGGCGAGAGCAGGGTGGGGATGGAGAGTGGACCTGAGAGACACACGGAGGGACCCAGCTAGCCCTCCCCCGTGGCCGCCTCTGCTTGAATATTTCAGAACTGCGAGCTGTCGCTCCCCCCAGAGCAACAGGTTTCTCTGGTGGGCAGCCCCAATTCCAGGGGAATGCTTCCTTTGAGCAAGCCGAAGTCTGCTTCCCTATAAATCTTTCCCACTTAACAACAAGTACAGTACTTAGTAGGCTGCACATCAAAGGTAAATGGTAAACAGTCGGTGTGACTACAATTAGTATCAGTTGTTCGCTTTGCATGACCTACCCAGGTTTTTATAGTTTTTTATCTTGATTCTCCTGTATCTATGCACAACAATGATGTTTCCACTAATTCTGTGCACTGCTAACTGCTCACTGAACATCTGTGCTGTCACCTTGGTGCACTCGCCGAGACTAATAGAATGAGTTCGATATTTCAATTTGCCGTGTTCCCTGTGATCTGGTGAACTTCTGCTTCCCTGTATGACTTTCTCCGGGGCCCTCAACCTGGGTGGCCCACCCAACATGGCAGATCGCAGACACCCACTTCTACTGAGCAGGGGTCGCACAGGGGAAGGAGACATTTTCCAGAGCCTGGAATCCCTGGGGACAAAGTGTCCTCAGACCCTGGTCTGTGAGGAGTGGAGAAAGGCATGGTGAAGTGAATGCCTTCACCAATTTCTTTTATAGCTGGTACCTTCTTCCCAGCCACACCCCTAAAACCCTGCTTTCACTGACTCAAATGATCTCAGGGCTGGGAGGGACCTACGCGGTCTGATTCTCTTTCTGGTTGCATAACCCTTGAGCAGGTCAGGATGGTGTCTTGTTTTCCATTTGAATACCTCCAGGGACAGGAACCTCACTACCTTTAAAGACAGCCTATGGAGATTTTAGAAGTTCTGATGATTATCCAGTCCAGGAGAGTACGTACTGGCTGTTTACTGCAAACGCCAGAGGGGAAGCCGACAGGGGCAAACAACCCAGGCTGTCATTGTGCCTCTGGTCAGTCTCTCCGAGAAGGCCGGGAAGCCCAGTTCACCTGCCGCTTCCTCCCCAGCCTGAAGCTCATCAATTTTTCCTTCTTCCCATCAGATCAAGAGCTCCATGGGGCTCCACACCCCAGCAAGCTCTAAAGCTGCCTTCAGGGTGCAGCACATGGGGTGACCTGGATTCATCCCCCAGGTTGCCCCTCACATCACCCTGGGCTCCATGACAGAGTCACTTCTGTCTCTAAGGTGTCTTCCCCTCAAAGCGCCAAAAAAGCGCCCACACTTAGCCTCCATCCCCTCCCCTCTGCCTTGTATTAGGCAGCACTGGGCTTCCAGATGGGACCCTTCACTTTTCAGGGCTAGGCAGGCCTCTAGACCCTGAGGAGACTGGGGGTACAGAAGATGGAGGACATAGGACCCCGTAAGCTAGTCCTCAGAAGTTCTTTGTCCTTTCAGGGAAAAACCGTCTCCTTGCCCTGCCCCCCATCCTGGCTGAGCCCCCCCCCCATCCTCTCCTGTCCTGTCCTGGCTGAGCTCCCCCCCCCAATCCTCTCCTATTTTTTCCTGGCTGAGCTCCCCATTCTCTCCTGTTCTGTCCTGTCCTGGCTGAGCCCATCACCCCATTCTCTCCTGTTCTGTCCTGGCTGAGCCCCCCCGCCCCCCTCCGCAATCCTATCCTGTCCTGGCTGAGCCCCCCTGCCCCCCCATAATCCTGTCCTGTCCTGGCTGAGCGCACCCATCCTCTCCTCTCCTGTCCTGGCTGAGCCCATCCCCCCATCCTCTCCTGTCCTGTCCTGGCTAAGGCCCCCCCCCCCCCCCCCCCCCCCCCCCCCCGCCATCCTCTCCTGTCCTGGCCTGGCTGAGGCCCCCACTGTCCTGTCCTGTCCTGGCTGAGCCCATCCCCCCATCCTCTCCTGTCCTGTCCTGGCTGAGCTCACCCTCCATCCTTTCCGCACCCTGCATCCAGGTAGCTGGCCCATCTCTTCTCCTGTCCACACCACTCTGTCAAAATCCCTGATGTATTTACCTTATTAAACAAAAGAAAGAACCTTAAAATATTACACAGATAATGCTTGTTATTGTAGAAGAATTAGAAAACATGGGTAAGTGCAAAGAATAGAAAACTTATTCACAATCTACTGCCTGAAAATAACCACTGTTGGAATTTTGGACAGATATCCTTTTGGGCTTATATAAAGATATTCCACCCCATAAAAGTGGCATCATACCGTACATATTATTTTGTAACCTGCTTTTTCACTTGAAATATATGCGAGCATTTTTCCATGTCAATAAATGTCCCTCCATCATTGCCGTTTCTGGCCCCGCAGTGTTCCACATGTGCTTGGGTCACGATTGGGGTTTTAACTCTTAGGGTGCTGGAGACATAGTAAGGAGCTTGCCCTCCCCTCCCCCACGCATGCAGGAGGCCTCCTCCCTGTCTACTTCCTGGTCTGTTGGCAACTCCGTGCCGCCCTCTGGTTATCCCCCTTGCCCCATTTCTGGGTGCTTAGCCAAGACCTGGTCTGGAGGTGCATTTATTCTCCCTTCACCTCGTGCTTCCTACTTTGCGTGCATTATCGTTGCAGACTTACAGAAAGACATTCCCCACCCCCTATAAAATAGCGTCATGCCGGGCATATTATTTTGCAATCTGCCTTTTCACTTGAAATGTATACTTTGCCACTCAGCCTGCTTGCACCCTCCATCAGTGCTGCTAGTCAGAGGCCGGCCCGTGCCCCACAGCTCTCCTGGAGCCGTGGGTGGGGGTTTGGCAGAGAGCGGGGGTCAAGTGCTATTGGAATTTTCAGTTAACAGAATTTCTCATTTCCTCCTTCCCTAAATGTTTGCAGGTCCGAATTGCCCTGGTTTTTCAAAGACTCAAGTCAGAAGCCACTTCCTGCAGCAATACTTCCCTCCTCTGAAAACCCACAGCATTTTGTCTTTACTCTTATCTGGATCTGCTGCTTACTGGCTGTGTGACCTTGGGCAAATTACGGAGTCTCTTTGGGTCTCAGTTTCTTTCTCTGTAAAAAACTTTTTGCCTAGGAAACAGTAGGTGCTTTATAACTGTTACTTGTTCGTGTTATTACAGGTTGTAACTTCTCTGCTGGACTGCAGGCTCCCTGAGAGCAGAGCCTGTGTCTCTTAGTCACCTCCTGGTCTCACCTGCGCTCTCTGTTCCCAAGGCCAATGCAGGGCCTGGGTCCTAGTTAGCATGCATCATTTGTTGCTTCATTAAGTCCAAACTCAAGTGCCAAATTGCAGACGAGGAAACTGAGGTCCAGAGAGGGGCATGGCTTTCCAGGGTCATACAGCAAGTTGGTGGTGGGGCCCAGGGTTGTAGCCTTTCATACCCCTGCCTTTTCCATTAGATCTTCTCTGCCTGGCTGACCTCCACACTGACAGCCCTGTCTCCTTCCAAAGGTGGCTGGCTATGCAGAGCTGCTTAAGAATATTCTGTCTGAAGGAGCTGGTGCCTGGAAGCTCCTTCTATGTGCCTGACCTGTGGTCCCAGGAGGCTAGGTGCCCCTCCCTCCCCAGGAGTCCCCCATTCCCTCTATCTTTAAATCTCTAGTCTGCTGTTCCCTCCAGTCCTCTGCAGGCATGGGAATGGGATGGAGCCCTTGCCCTGTCTCCTGGCAGGTAAGGACTATCATTAGGGGATGCAATTAGACTGCCCACTTCATTACACAAGGTGGTCAGCAGTCAGATGGCTGGGGGGCCAGGAGCCCAGGAGGCATTGGCACAGCATGGCATTGCAGAGCTGGGTAGCAGGGAGAGACTGCTGCCTAGCCCAGAGGCTCCTGAGCTTATGGAGGAGAAGTGAGGTGTCCGACTGCTGGCATCCCCAGTGTCTAGTTTGGAGCTGAGGGGATAAAGAGGTGGCTGGGCTCTGAAAGCCTCCTAGGAGCAGGGCAGGTGGGCTGATGGAAGGGCTCAGGTGCCTGTCTCAGCACGCCTTGGGTGGTGACTGCTGCTCTAGTTCCATGAAGGGGAGCTCCAGCCAGGGAGTTTCCTGGGGCCTCTGAGCCTGATGCCAGAGGACCCTAGCAGTGGAACAATCCCATGGAAAGAACATGTGCTTTGCGATTTGCAAGTATATATAAACCTTTTGCATGCACTTTTAGACTTCATGATGTCTCCCCTTGTTTAGAGCCCTTGCTTTAGAGGACATAGCCACATGGCTTTCCCCTGCTTTCTAAGCAGAATGAATTGCCCTACTAAAGAGTTGGGGGGCACACTCTCTGTCCTTAGGAATGCCTGGCCTGATGGGGGAGTTATATCCTGCAGCAGAGAGGCAGACGCTCCTGGTCTAATGGGGGACACAGTCAGCACTCCAGGAGCTCTTGGGTGAGTGTTCATGGAACTAAGAAAAATAAACAATTATGGAATGCCCTGAACTCACTGAGAAAGGGCCAGAGCTTGAGCTGAAGGGCTGAGAAAGAGATGAACCCTTCAATCTGGGAAGATTTCCTGGAGAAGGGTTTGAGGCTGATTCAAAGTGAGGTAGGATGTAGGGAAGTCAAAAGGAGGTGGCAGGATGAGTGTCTGTCAATGTGCCTGCCAGGTGCTGGTGCAAAGCCAAATCCAGCTGCAGCCACATCTGCCCAGATCTGCAGGGTTCACCTTTAGGAACATCTGTTCATCTTCTCTCCTGACAAAGGAAAACAGTGTCAAACATAAATCCTGGAATGGCTTGGCTGGATTTTTCTGTGCCCTGCTCCCTGATTGCAGGGCCTGAGGGTATAGGAAATGTGCTGTCTCGTGTTTATTGCAGCCAAGCGAGCTCAGAGTGGCAGGCCTGACAGCCCGGTCCTGTGGAGGTGATATACGGAGGTTTGGGAGCCGGCCCCTGAAAGGAAAAGGCATTTGTCCTTCAAACACAAAGTCACGCTCTTTATTTATTTATTTACAGATGGGAGAAGCTGGCTTACAAACTCTGCTTTGGGGGCATGAAGCACAGGCACTGGGAGAGGGGGTAGGCTGGGGCCAGCTCACTGGGTATCCCCAAGAATAAGCAGCCAGTGGCTCCCCCCGGTGGGTCAGGTCTTGATGGCCGAGCAGACGGGTGACCCACTTTTCTTTTTCTTTTTCCCCAGGACTGTTTTGTAGGTTTAAGATTTGTGTGACTCTAGAGTTCTGTGCTGCTGTAGACTCATGATCAATGCTAAGGTATTTGATTTTGAATTGGAACAATCCAGAATTATTTCCTAACTCAAGGTGTTTGTGATTGTACATGTGTTGTTGTTGTTGTTGTTGTTTTACAGGGACAGAGAGAGATAGACAGGGACAGACAGACAGGAACAGAGAGAGATGAGAAGCATCAATCATCAGTTTTTCGTTGCTGTTGCAACATTTTAGTTGTTCATTGATTGCTTTCTCACATGTGCCTTGACCGCGGGCCTTCAGCAGACGGAGCAACCCCTTGCTTGAGCCAGGGACCTTGGATCCAAGCTGGCGAGCTTTTGCTCAAGCCAGATGGGCCCGCGCTCAAGCTGGTGAGCTCGGGGTCTCGAACCTGGGTCTTCCTCATCCCAGTCCGACGCTCTATCCACTGCGCCACCGCCTGGTAAGGCTGTGTGTTGTTTATTTTTTTAAGTGAATCATGAGTTCTGTAGGATTCTTTGCCCTGTAGAGAGAAAGGACCAACCCCCAGGTGTTAGTGCAACACCTTTCTCACAGTCTGGGGTCCCCTCCAAGAGAAGGGAAAAGGAAGCTTCCTGGGGTGTAAAGCTGCTGATGGGAAGGAGCAAAACCCCACTGTTCTTAGTTCTTTAACATCCCCTTGATAGGAAGGCCTGAGAACAAAACCCACACCAGAACTTTTTGTTCTTCCTTTTTTAGTGTGTGAGAGAGAGACAGAGAGAGAGGGACAGTAGACAGGGACAGACAGGCAGGAAGGGAGAGAAATGAGAAGCATCAATTCTTTGTTGCAGTGCTTTAGTTGTTTATTGATTGCTTTTTCATATGTGCCTCATATGTCTCATACAGCAGAGTGAGTGACCCCTCGCTCAAGCCAGCGACCTTGGACCCAAGCCAGCAACCTGTGGACTCCAACTAGTGACCCTGGGATCATGTCTAGAATCCCATGCGCAAGCCGGCAACCCCATGCTCAAGCTGATGAGCCTGTGCTCTAGCCAGATGAGCCCATGCTCAAGCTGGCAACCTCAGGGTTTCAGACCTGGGTCCTCAGCATCCCAGGGTGACGCTCTATTCTCTGCGTCACTGTTTGGTCAGGCCAGAATTCTTTCTTCTCATTTCTGACATTGACTGCATGGTTCTTTCATCAGTAGACCCATTTTCTTCTTTGTAACTTACCAAGTGAGAATTGCCCCCTGGGTACCTGAGAAGGTGTGGTCTCTCGCTCTCACTGTTGGGACTGTGTGCAGAGTTCTGTGGTTTTAAGCTCCCTACTTTGGGGAGTGGCTTTGGGAAAACCACTCATCCAATTGCTGAGCTGCCTTATTGTTAGAAAGCCCACTCCCTTTTGCTATAGTATTCCTCTTTGCCTTTTCTTATTTAGTGCCATGAGACAGTTAGCTCTTAAATCCTTTATTTAAAAAAAATACATTGTTTGAATACTTTGGGGAAGTAACTATATGAGGCCGGAGAGGCCAGATGATGTGGTGGGTAACAACTGCCTGAAAATCTAAACGGCCTCACACAACTAAGGTTTACTTCTTACCCCTGCAGAGTCTGCTGGGCGTGACCTCCAAGCAACAATTTGGCACTCTGTGCTGCTTCCATCCCAGCTCCATTCCACCATCTCGCCACAAGGCCTTTAGGTCATATGCTATATAGCACTTTACTACTTTGCCCTGGAAGTCACACACATCACTTCTGCTTACTGCCTGTTGACGAGAATTAGTCCTATGGCTTTGTCTAACTGCCTGGAAATCGGGAAGTGTGGGGCTCCAGATGGAATGGTTGGTGAGCACCACTTCTGCACTCTCAGGCAGCCTCTGATGCCCCCAGGGGACTGGGACAGAATGGCCTGGGCCCTCAAAGGGGAACCTATCACAGACTAATCAAAGTATAGTAGGGTAGGCAGGAGCTGGAAGGACCCTACAGAGCCTCTAGACCTTTCTTCTCCTTGCCCTCATTTTATACGTAATAACAATGCAGCCTAGAAATTCATCAGGGGCTAAATCATGGTCACACAGTAAGATGTAGGCAGGGCTGACCCCTGCTGAGGTTCCCAGGGCCTCCTATTTCAGCACTTCTATCCCTACGCTAATTAATTAATTTAGCAAGAGGAGGGGAAGCAGAGACAGACTTTTGCAAGCACCCCGACTGGTATCCACCCAGGAAACCCCCTATAAGGTGATGCTCTGCCCATCTGGGGCTGCCGCTCCACTGCTCAGCAACTGAGCTACTTTAGTGCCTGAGGTGGAGCCACGGAGCCATCCTCAGCACCTGGGGCCAACTTGCTCCAACTGAACCATGGCTGTGGGAGGGATAGAGAGAGAGGAAGAGAGAGAAGAAAGAGGGAAGGGGGGAGAAGCAGATGGTCGCTTCTTCCGTGTGCCCTGACTAGGAATTGGACCCTGGACTTCCACATGCTGGGTCGATGCTCTACCACTGAGCCAACCAGCCAGGGCCACCCTATACTCTTTCATGGCCTCATCCTAGGGGGACACTTGGGAAAGTAGATGGGGAGCTGGGCAGCTCAGGGTCCTAGCACCAGGGTTTGGCCGGCCCCCATTGCCTGACTCCATTTATCCTGGGCATGATAGCCAACTAGTCAGCCACTTTAACAACTACTTTAGTGGCAGCTGCGATGGACGGCCACAGTTGTAATTAGCAGAGAAACCATGGAAGGACAAATGTGAGGCTTTTATAGTCAAGCAAACCTCAGAATTGAAATAACTCTGCTAATTGTGCTTCGTGTGCTTATTAACGTGACTTCTGTTAGTAAATAATGTCCCCCACTGGGAGTTGCTCTCCCTGTTGTCTTAGGGGGCTGCCAATAACCCTTTTATTGACCACCTACTTTGTGTCAGGCACTATTCTGACTGTTATGTGCATCAACTCATTTGCTTCTCAAACTTGTGAGGAAACTGAGGCACCGGACAGTGGGTTTCTCACCTGAAGTCCTGCAGCTGGAATGGAGCCAGCTTTGAGGCGCCTGGTGTCCTGGAGAGTCGAGGGGAATGTGGGGAGAATTCTTGGGGGAGGGTCCTGAACTTGGATGTGCACAAGTTACATCTTTATTCTCACTAACCTTTAACTGCAATGGAGTATTTCCCTTATTGCGAATGTGGGCAACAAATGGTAGAATTAGGATTTGTCACTAGCAGAAGTCATGGGCACTTTCATATTGTGTTACAGTTGTTTTAATATCTTGAAAAACGTTTTTTCCAGCACTCCTCCCTGCCACTAGAGCTTGTCATTTAATGCTTTGATAAAGAAGCGTATTACTATAGCACACATTTATCATTTTTTTTTTTTTTGCTAATACCTACTTTGCTATGACTACTAATTACTGGTCACCTTTGCAATTTTATATACAGATGCTCCTTGCCTTACGGCGGGGTTACATCCCAATAAACGCAACATAAGTTGGAAGATATTAGAAGGTAAAAATGCGTTTACCACACTTACTCTCCCGAACATCACAGCTTACCCTAACCTGCTATAAATGTGCTCAGAATACTCGTATTAGCTTCCTCCCAGCTGTGCACAGTCACCTAAAAATGGGGAGGGTCCCCTGTTCCCCTGGCGACTACGTGACTGCCGGGGCACTGGGGCTCGCTGCCACCTGCCCAGCATCACGCAAGAGGATGGTGGGGCATATACTGAGCCCAGGAAAAAAATCATAATTCAAAATTCCAAGTATGGTTTCTACCTAATGTGCATCGCTTTCACACCACTGTAAAGTAGAAAAATTGTAAGTTGAACCATTATAGATCGGGGATTGGCTATATTTAATGCTTTTGAAGACAGGATCCTGTAGGCGTCCCCAGTCCGCCAGAGGCAGCCGCAGCACGCAGAAGGTCACTAAGCCCCTCTGCGAGGTCTTGCTGAGCCTCTCTCCCTAGCCTCCAAAACCGCTTTACTGGAAGTGAGGGAGGCCCTGATTGACGATCTTCCTATTTCACATGGAGCTACTGGCCACTGAGAATGCAGAGTGCCCTCTCTTTCCACACCTCTGTGCAAGCTGCTCCCCGGCCTGACCTGCTGCACCCCCATCCCCACTCCACCTCCTGGCTCCTTGGGTTTGCTTCCTACAGTTGACCTCCCTGGTTCCCGCTGACTTCCCTGGGCCTCCCTTGCTCTTCCCCGGGGTAAGCTCCAGGGCGGTTTCTGGGTTTTACTGTATTAGACGGGCTTAAGAAGTTAACTATGATGGAGCACTTTGGAGAGGCAGGCTTAGAAACACGGAGGTGCTGGCCAGAAGCTTGGTTTTGGGGGACTTGGGCTACTATTCTGCTTTCTCTTTTGGATAGGGATGTGGTCCTATTAGTGCTGGGTTAGCTTTTAAGGAAACTAGATGTCTTTGAATTCCTTGCATGAGAGCACATAGCCTGTCAGGGTCAAGTGTCTGGGTGGTATCATTGCCCTCAAGCATGAAGGGGCAGTGATATCACTGGGATGGTGCCACAGTGATATCAATAGAACTCTCTACCTTTGTGAAGAAGTTTCTAGTAGCTGTGCTCCTAGCTGTATGGGGTCCCCGGGGACCGGGGTTTTGCAGAGTGCGGCTGCACCTGCTTCTGCTCAGGGTGGCAGCTCACATTCCTCACAATGTGTGTCGACACCATCCTGCCACCCCCACCCTCCTAGTCCCTGAGAGATGGCTGCAGGCATCTTCTAAGCCCATGGCATGGAAGAATGCATTTAATCCCCATAAGCTCCCTAGAGGTAGGCACTGTCATCTTGATTGCACATACGAAGAAACTAAGGATAAGAGGCTCAGTGCTTCATCCAAGACCACACAGTGGCCGAGCCAGGAGTACAGTCCCCATGCTCTGGTCCCACAGCCCGAACTCTGAACACGTGACTCACATCACGTGTGGGACACACATTCCAAAAGGCCTTGTATAATTCAGAAACTTGCATAATTTAATACAGATCCTGACAAAGGTGGGTAGGTGTTTCTGTTTACCAGCTAAAGTGGCGTTGCCGTGTGGCGAGCACGCAAACGCAGTTTACAATTTGCTGGGCCTGCCAGCTTCAACATTCTTCATGCTTAAAAAGACGGTTTTGGGATACACATGATTTCAAATTTTGCATATAAAGTGAGACTTTATTAATATCTTTACATCACAGTGTCAAGTTCACATAATGCAAAATCTCATAAAACACGAGGACATTACACGTCGGGTAACTTGGATTTTCATCTGCCGAGGGAGGCTGGCCCCTGAGCTGTCCCAGGAAAGGCACGTCTTCACGCATGCGGGGACACTGTGTAAGTCAAAGCGCTATGGTTGGGTAGGTTACGATTTCATTTTGGAGGGGAGCTACCTTTAAGGTTATACCTCTCAATAGTGCTCTCTTTTGGATAGGGATGTGGTCCTATTAGTGCTGGGTTAGCTTTTAAGAGATCTAGGTGTCTTTGAATTCCTTGCATGAGAGCACAGTTTGGTTGGTTATGGATGGTTGTTTGTCCTGGATTTACTACCTCTTCTTTTCCTTCCTTACAAAGAAGAAAAGAGAGAAGAGACATTGGCAATTGATAATGAAAGGGGTAGGACAGAAAAACCCAAGGATGGGCAGCAGGGCAAGTGTGCCAGCTTAAAGAACAGGGTGTATCCATCAGGGCATGGGTATGGCATGGCTTGTGGCTCAGTCAGGGTGTCTGTGTGCAGCTGTGGAGGCCAATTCTGGGCAACTTAACAAAAAGGAATTCAGTTTAAGGTTCATAACGGCCTCCTTGATCCAAATGAAGTGGGGAGGCCAGTCTTGGCGGCAGCAGGAACCCAGGCTCTATCTACCATGGAGTGGGAAGAGGACACAGAGCTGGCCACTGAAGGCCAGCCTGGCCAGGTTCCTCCACCAGAGGTGACCCTTCACCTTTGTCCCCAATACATAGAGTTGGGGGTTTCTGAACAGGAAGGGTGGGTACTAAAGGGAGGAGATGTGGGTGCTGGTGTGCCAAGGAGCACAAATACCCAGCATCCATGCTGGATGATTGGAGGGCATCGTGAAGGTCATCTGTTCTGCCTTGTGTCACAGTTGAGGGGATTGAGAACTGGGCTTCAATTCCTGTTAGTGACAAAGCAGGGCCACAGCCCTCTCTCCTGAGTGCTGTCCTCAAAGAGGGGACAGAAATGCTTTAACACTTTACAAAACCTTCAAAGCACCATCAGCTTTTTTCATTATGGGTCAAAAGCCCTCACACCGATGCACCTTGATGGGACCTCATTCCCTCTCACCCCAGTTCTCTCTTAACCCAGAGGATGGCGGGTCTGGGAAGCTCAGGGACAGAATCCTGATTAACTCTAGGGGGTGGGTGGCATTGTCACACCTGGGTTATGTTTGGGGGTGGGGACATAGCCATGGTCAGCCCTAACCAAGTCCACCCCTGCCATGTTTCTGGGTGAGCAAGAATTCAGATGGGAAGAAGGCCCTGAAGGGCAGAATAAGAGGAGGAACGTCTCAGGGCATTTTGCCGTCCCTTTGTGTGCTACATGCTGTGAAAACACAAATCCAAGATAACCTTTATGGCCAGAAGCATATGGTCACTTCCTGCTCTTGCCAGTTTCATTGGGCTTCATCCTGCTTGGGGACAAGGGAAGGGAAGCTAAGGCTAATTGAATATCTACTGTGTGCCAGACCTTTAACTTGAGTATTCTCATTTAATTCAATGTTTGTGTTGGTCCCGTGAGACAGGTATCATGACCCCATTTTATAGGTGAGGAAGCCAAGGTAGAAGTAGGTTAAGTAACCTGTGCAGCAACTTCAGCTGAGAACGGGTAGAGCTCAGGGGAGGCATGGTGACCCCAGTTGACCTGGTCCTCAATGGGTGTGCAGATTAATTAGGGGTCTCTGGAGAAAGAGAACCAATAAGATGGAGATTTTATATACAGCTATTACATACTTTAGTTATTTATTTATTATAAGGAATTGGCTCACACAGTTAGGGAGGCTCGGTGCTGGAGTTGGCAAGCTGGAGACTCCAGAGGGCTGATGGCGGAGTTCCAGACTGAAAGCCTCCAGGCTCAAGACCCAAGCAGAGCCAATGTTTTCAGTCTAAATACGGGAAAAGATTCATGTCCTAGATCGAGCATATAGGTGGGAAGAGCTTCCTCTCCTCAATCTTTTGGGCCTTCAGCTGATTGGATGAGGCCCACGCATATTAGGGAAGGCAATCTGCTTTATTTATCTGATTCAAATGTTAATCACACCCAGAAAACTCATAGACACTCAGAATAACATTTGACCAAATGTCTGGAAGCTTCTTGGCCCAGTCAACGTAACACACAGCATCACTCATCATGTTGTGGCTCCAAGGAAAGCTGAGGGAGGAGACCTGGGACCCCATTTCATTCCCTCTCTGCAGAGAAAATTTTGAGGGAAGTGAGTCTGTGAGAGAGGAGGGGGCCCAGCCCTTCTCTCTGCCCTTGGAGAAGAGGACACAAACAATTTTAGCACCCAGAGAGACCAGCCACACAGGTGGAAGCCAGATAATCCTCCTTGGAAATTAGTTTGCCGGCCTGACCAGGCGGTGGCGCAGTGGATAGAGTGTCGAACTGGGCCGGAAGACCCAGGTTTGAGACCCCGAGGTGGCCAGCTTGAGTATGGGCTCATCTGGTTTGAGCAAGGCTCACCAGCTTGGACCCAAGGTCGCTGGCTCCAGCAAGGAGTCACTCGGTCTGCTGTAGCCCCACGGTCGAGGCACATATGAGAAAATAATCAATGAACAACTAAAATGCCGCAACGAGAAATTGATGCTTCTCATCTCTCTCCCTTCCTGGCTCTCTGTCCCTTTGTCTGAATCTGTCACAAAAACAAACAAACAAACAAACAAACAAACAAACAAACAAAAACCCCAACAAAAGAAATTAGTTGGTTGTTAGTTCCCCTGCCTAGGGCTGAGTTCTTACAGCCAGAAATATCAGCAAGGCTCTGGAGAGGAAGGAATCAGTAAGGGACCCATAATTTCTAATCCTGGGACTGCACCAAGCCTGCAGTCCTTGTCTCCATCACCCTGGCAGTGTTGTCACAGGCCCAGTGCTTGGCCTAGGAGCTGAGCCTCACTAGTTTCTGTGACAGAGACATAGGGCCTCCTATATTAATGTTCTTCTTCCTCTGGAAGAACCCTGCCCATGGCCACCCAGAGTAAAGACTACATTTCCCAGCTTCCCTTGCAACTAGGTGTGACCATTTGACCAAGTATGGACAACTGAATGGTAGCAGAAATGACACATGCAACTTCCAGGAAGTGTCCTTAAAGGGAAGGAAACCTTCTCTTCCTGTTCTTTTTTGTTTTTTTCTTGCTGGCTGCAATGCAGATGTAATGACGAGCACTGGAACAGCCATACTGGGCCATGAGGGGACTTAAGTGAGAGGCTGTGAAGCAACAAAGTAGATGGAGTTGGAGTCCCTGTCCTTGAAGGCATCATAACAACCGAGGACCCCCACCTAGAATGTTACAATCTTGATTTATATAGCTCTTCTCTTGCTGTGACCTGGGGCAGTGGCTCAGCCTCTCTGGACCTCTGCTGGCTCTTGACAGTGGTAGGTGCACAGGCATGTGACCTCCCACATAGGGCTTTGGGGTGAGTGACAGTTGAGGATTTGGTTTCCAAGGGGATAAACACGGGGACGCCTGGGGCCTTGGTCCCTGTACAAGGAGAGTTCAGTGTCAGCTGTTCTGTAAGACAATGGCACAGTGTAAGGTCAACTCCTGGCTTTGCCACTTGCAAGTCAAGTGGCCTTGAGCAAGTTGCTGTCTCTGCACCTCAATGTCCTCATCTGTAAAATAGGGACAATTATACCCAACTTACAGATGCTGTGAGAACCAGAGACAATCTGTGTGAAGGGTCTCTGTGAGAAGGTGCTCTGTGAGTGGGATTTATCATTTTTATCACAGATTCGAGGGCCCATAAACCTAGGTTTTTTGGTGTGCCATTGTGATCATGGGCAAGTAATTTAACTTTCTGGCTTCAGTTTACTCAATTGTAAAATGAGATATTTAATCCAGTCCTCCCTGCCCCCATTTCCCAGATAATAAAACCAAGGCTTAGTGTGGCAGAGACATCTTGCTATGCTCCTCTTTCACAAGGTGGAGACACTGTCAAGAAACAGCTGCCCCACCAGGACTGCATTTCCTAGTCTGTCCTCATTGGTAGAATGCGAGCTGGAGGAATGAGCTCAGGGCCAAGGCAGGCAAGGCCTGGCTGGGTGGTTTCTGTCCTTCCTCATTTTCCAGCCAAATACCCCTGCACAGGGTGGCCTGGGAAGCTGCATGTTGAACATGGTAGTGCCTTTTTCAGCCTGTCCTTCAATGACTGCAGGGCACTCAGTGTCCTCTCCCCTTTCCCAACCCAATACTGCTTTAGCCTTTCTGGGAACAAGATAAAACCCTGCACTGAGATTGCAGGGTTTACCTGTTGTAGCAGTGAATGTTATCTTAAAAAAAAATTTTTTTATTTTATTAATTGACATTTGAGAGAGAGGAAGGGAAAGAGAAAGAAAGAAAGAGAAACATAGATTTGCTGTTCCGCTTACTGTATTTATGCATTCATTGGTTGATTTTTGTATGTGCTCTGACTGTGGATCCAAGCCACAAACTTAGCATATTGGGACGATGCTCTAACCAACTGAGCTACCGAGTCAAGGCTGCAGCTAGTGTTATCTTAATAGGTACATCCAAGACCCAGAAGTGGAGTGCTTGTTCAGCGTCTGTGCCTCCTTTCTGACTTGTGCTGGCGTCCTGTGCGACAGTCTAGTTTTCCCAATTAGTCGGCCAGTTCCTTGAGAGCCAGGGCAGCAGCTCACACTCCCACAGGCTCACGACACCTAGTGCCACTAGTAGCCTCTTATTCATCCCACAGTGGTGACCTGCAGGGACCAGGCTGAGGACTGACCCCACAGATCAGGTGCCACATCCCCCCACATTCTCGGCGGCCCCAGGGTGTGCAGATCTCAAGCAATAGGGATGGGAGCAGTGGGACTAAGCACTAGGAAGGGGAAGCCTTCCTAGAGCAGGCACTATGTATGGTGAGATGCGTCTGGGAGAGGAGGCTGTGAAACAAGGTGACGGGTGATACTTTGTGCAGCTGAGGATGGGGACCTGGACTGGGGCCAAGCCTTGATGTGAATCCCACTTTGCCCCCAACTTGTGCGTGACCCCACAGAAATCTAAAGTCACCCGAGAGTTGGTGACAGCCGCAGAGACCGGAACCCCTGCTCTTCCGCTTCAGCCATGAATGGACTCTTTCTGGAAACCACCAACCCCTCTCTCTCTTCCCTACAAGCCTGGGCATCGCTGATTAGGATGCTAATGGAGGGAGCAGGAGGGGTGAGGAAGTGAGGGAGCTGCAGAGCAGGGAGAAATACAGGGGGAATGGGAACCAGTTGCTAATTAAAGGCTCCATGTCAAAGAGGAATGCCAAGTAGGTAATTTCCATGCTATTTGAATAATGGGAAGAATGGTTACCTTTTCTCAAGTTTGCTTGTGGGAAAGAGAGGCTAAAAGTAGGTGGGGAGAAGATTGTGGCTGGAGGGGCCTCTTTATACTACTGGGCAAGTTGGGGGTGGCATCATGGAGCAGAATTGCTCCAGGGAGAGGGAAGGGGGCAGGAAACAGGAAGGCGACAATATTCTTCCTTTCTTCCAGAAGTTCCTGTGAAACCTGGGCTAGGGAACAGAGCAGCCACACAGAGTGTCCGTGATGTTAGGTCCTAGCAGAGTTAAGAAGACCTTCTGCCTGACTAGGCAGTGGCGCAGTGGATAGAGCGTTGGACTGGGGTGCGGAAGACCCAGGTTCGAGATCCCAAGCTCGCCAGTTTGAGCGTAGGCCCATCTGGCTTGAGCCAAAGCTCATCAGCTTGGACCCAAGGTCGCTGGCTCCAGCAAGGGGTGGCTTGGTCTGCTGGAGGCCCGCGGTCAAGGCACATGTGAGAAAGCAATCAATGAACAACTAAGGTGTTGTGACGGCAACGAAAAATTAATGATTGATGCTTCCTTCTCACCTCTCTCCGTTCCGTTCCTGTCTGTCTGTCCCTATCTATCCCTCTCTCTGACTCTCTCTCTGTCCCTATAAAAAAAAAAAAAAAAGAAAGACCTCCTGATGGATGTACCACACCTCACAGTTTATATTCTTTGTCCCACCGGATTGATGCCAGGCCCAGCCCATGTCACAAAGGCCTGTGGATGAAGACAGGGCCCTGCACTCAGGACCACAATCTAGGGGGAGAGATGGAGAGGGAAAACCGGGCACCACTGAGTTCTGCAGGTGTCAGGGCAGAGCGACCGGGCTGGGCTGCCTGTGGTGGTCGGTACTTCCCAGAAGAGCTGAGGTTTCAAGTGGGAGTTTGCCAGGTGACTAAGGGAGGCACATACTCCAGGCTGAGGGAATGGCGTGTGTAGAGATGTACAGTCCTGGGAGGGTGTTTTTGTCCAGGGAATAGCGAGAGGCCCATGTGAGAGGACAGTGGGGCGTGGCGTGGGTCAGGCGTGGGAGCTGTGGCTTGGATGCTTGGTGTAAGAGGGATGAGACCACAAGGCCAGGGCCTGCATGCTTTGCTAGGGCGCATGGACTTGACCCGCAGGCCACAGGGCCCTAGGAGTGGCTGAGGAGTGGCTGAGGAACATAGATGGTTCCATGGCCACTACTAGAATGGCTATCTCTTTGCTGGAAGCCACCCCTAAGAGCCCAGCCTCCCATCTCAGATCCTTGAGCTCCTTTAGGTCATAAGGGCCCACAGGTAGAAAGCCACACCATGGGGTAGAGGGACCCTGCTGCTCTGCCCTGTTCCTTCTTGCGTGACAAGTCACCCCAAAACTTATTGGCTTAAAACAACACCAGACATTTTATTATCTCTTACAGTTTCTACGGGTTCGACATTTGGGAACAGCCTGGCTGGGGACCTCTGGTTCTAGGTTTCTCATGAGGTTCTAGTTAGGATGCTGGCCCAAGGCCACAGTCATCCAAGGGCTGGAGTGGGCTGGGGAACCTGCCCAAGGATGCCCCATTCTGTGATGGCTCATTCACACGCCTGGCACATACTGGGTGGGGTGGTCAGGAGGCCTCACTTCCTCACCACGTGGGCCTCTCCACAGAGCTGTGTGAGGGTCCTCACAACATGGTGGCAGGCTGTCCCCAGAGCAAGTAAAAGAGAACAAGGTGGAGGTGGCAATGTGCCATATCCCCTTGGCTATAGTGTGGCGGGGACTACGTAAGGACATGATCCAGGAGATGAGACTCACTGGGGGCCATCTTGGAGGCTGCACACTACACCCTCCTCCAGGGAAGAGCCAACAGCCGCTCCTGTAGCAGGACTGAGAAAGCCAGGCCAGTGAGCTAAGTTGACTACCCGGAGAATGAGGGTAGGGACTTCCTAGGTTGTTAGGACAAGGCAGGTCTAAATTGGCTGTGCCTTCAACTTGCTGTGTGACTCTTAGCAGTTTTCCAAGCTCCCCGGGCCTAAGTTTGCCATCTCTGTGACGTGGGAAGAACTCGTTCTGCTTTGCAGGGCTGGGAGAGCACAGAGGGTCTGGTTTCTGAGGGATGGATGAGAATGCAGAAGATGGAGTCTTCCCCCTTCTCATTCTCAGTCCCGTTTCTTCACACAGTCAGATAATCAGTTTTTCCCGAAGTCTTGCAGCAATCAATTTGCATAACCACTCAAATAAGCACCATTGTTTCCTTTAAACTAGCTCTCGGCTCTGTATCTCCAACTGGCTTTTTTGCAATTAAACCAGTGTGGGGCTTCCCTTTTCTCCGCCCGTGGCCACAGGGCTCACTGGATGGTGTGGAGCCGAGGCAGGGCCCTGTGTCGGCTCTGCTCACATCCCTCACATTACCACAAGCGCTGTGTAGCCAAAGCCCAGAGTTCAGGGCAGGCCAGCTCTCCTCTCCTCTCCTTCTCAGCCTCCCTTCGGGCTGAGAGCTGAGGGGTGAGGGGCTCGGGATGGCAGAAGCAGGAGGGACCTTGGGGACATCTCATACAACCACTACATTTTACAGATAAGACTCAGAGAGGGCCAGTGAGAGCCCCAGGTCACACAGCAAGGTGGCAGCAACACTGGGCCAAGAGTCAAATGCAGAACTCTTTCTGGTCTCACTGTTGGGCACACCCAGGAAGTAAGTACTCTGACTGTCATTATTCTAGGTGGGTCCTGGGCCACCATGGCTTTGGCATCCCCATCTTTCTGAGGGAGGCAGGGCTGGTGCCAGAGTGGTATGGAGCAACAGTGCTGTCAGCCAGCCAGAGTGGGCGCCATGGAATGGAGTATACACAAGGGAAGAGTCAGACATAGACCAAACCTTTGAAGGCTCATGCTCAGGGAAGAAACAACAGAGCAGGAGCTGATCAGAAAGCTAGTGCAGAAGGACCTAGCCTGAGAAGGCCTTGCAGATCGGCTGAAATCTGAGAGGTTTATGCGAAAGGGAGGGGTGAGCCTCTGGCCTGTTGAACACAGAAAAGGGCCCAGCCAGGATGAGGCAAAGAGGCATGGAACTACTTAGTGGGCCACCAGCTGCTTCTCCCACATTGCTCTGGGTGTCCTTTGCACTCATAGTAGAATTGAGGGCCCTGCTTCTCTCTGACCTGGGCCACCAAGCAACCCTGTGGCCTCTGGTCAGTGCTTCCTTGGTGTCTCAGGTGCTGCAGGGTGGCCTTACTGAGCCTTTTAGTCCCCACACTGCCTTATAGGACACAAGCCCACTTCTGGCCAGTCTGACTTAGCAATTTCCAAGTCTCTCTTAAATTGTCTTCCATTGTAAGCTCAGAAAGGCACACTCATTTTGATCTTGGCTTGAGTAAACCTTAATCCCAATTTTTAAAACATCTGTTAGTGCTAAGAAAATATCATCCCAGACTTCCAAGAGTAAAGTGGCTTCTGAATTATTTAATTCAGGGCAGGGCTGTGTCTATGTCACCAGATGGCATAGAAGAGGGCAGGAAGTCACATATGTCTAGGGCAGGAGTCCCCAAACTTTTTACCCAGGGGGCTAGTTCACTGTCCCTCAGACTGTTGGAGGGCCGGACTATAAAAAGAACTATGAACAAATCTCTATGCTCACTGCACATATCTTATTTTAAAGTAAAAAAAACAAAACGGGAACAAATACAATATTTAAAATAAAGAACAAGTAAATTTAAATCAACAAACTGACCAGTATTTCAATGGGAACTATGGGTGTGGATACATCCTGTGCTCCTCTCACTGACCACCAATGAAAGAGGTGCCCTTTTGGGAAGTGCAGCGGGGGGCCGGATAAATGGCCTCAGGGGGCCGCATGTGGCCCATGGGCGTAGTTTGGGGACCCCTAGTCTAGGGCCTGTTTGTGTCAGACACATCACACCTTTGAGTGTGGTTGAACGTTCCTGGCATGGTAGAATCTCTGTGTCCATTTTATAGCCAGGGAGGGGAGGCACTTGCCTAAGGTTGCACAGCCAGTATCTGGCAGAGATGGGTTTGGAAGCTAGGTTTGGGTGACGCCAAAGTCTAGGTGCTTTCCCTACACTGCACAGGTGGGTGGGGTCCCACCGCTACCCCTGAGCTCTGCAGTTGTTGGCTTTTCCAAGATCCTCAAGGAGCTGGTGAGGAGTGTCTTGTAGGTGGGGAGCCAGGCAGCTGGATTTGCCACCTGTGGGGGCTGGATTAAAGAGAAACACTGACACTAATTGGGGAGTGAGAGCCCAGCATGGCAGCTTTATTTCCTGTCTCAACTGCTTGGCTTCACAAAGGGCTTTATCTTGGTCGGTGCAGTGACAACATCTTGTCATGCTCCTCTTGCCTCACTCAGCCTGGTTTCTTCTCATAGCTGTTAGCACTCCTCACTACTCACTGTCGCCATTTCTTACAGAGTCACAGACAGGAGACCTGGGGGACTGCCCAGCTAGCTACTGACCACCTGTGTGATCTTGAGCAAGTTGCTTAACCTCTCTGGGTCTCAATTTCACCACCTGCAAAGTCAGGGTAGAGGTTGGATTAGTTTGCTAAATTTCTGTGATGATTTCCTTCCTATCTTGATGAGGGGCATTTGGGAGGGCAGTGGGAAGTTCAGGTCAGGGGAGAGACATCTTTACCCAATCACATTATTGTTAGAGATGTGATTTGCATATAATTTGCACTTTCTTTTAATGTCAAAATGCTCTGACATACCCACTCCAATTTCTCCCTTCCAATCCCACTTCCTCTCACCACCTGCTTTCTACCCACCCCACCCCCCACATCATCCCTGACCCCGTCTTGCCTGGTTGCCTTGCTACAGAAAGATGACTGAGCTGGCCTGAATGACCATGCCCCAGCTGCTTGCCTTTGCCCTGTGACTCAGCCTGGTGGCATCCACGGTATACTGAGAACTGTGCCATGCGGCCCTCACATTCAGCTCCGAGAGGCTGAGCAAGCTGCTCAGGATCCCATAGTGAAGGGTCTGAGTCAGCCTGACCCAGGCTGTGCTGCCCCACTGCTCCAGGCTGGTCACTTGCTTGGGGGTGTGCCACAGCACAAAGCAACGGTCTGGCAGGAACTGATAATGGAGGTGGTGAATTCAAAGTGTGGTCCATGGGCCAGCAGCATGGGCGTCGCTGGGAGCTTGTTAGAAATCAGGTTCCTCCATGACCTGCTGAGTCAGGATGTGCACTTTGTCAGGATCCCCAGGAGTCCCTGTGCACCCTAAAGGGGGAAGCTCCGCTCTGTAATTCTGCCTGTCCCATTGACTTCTAGGGTCCAGAACCACTTGATGCTTTCCGGAGGTAGAACCACATGGTATCACAGCTCGAAAGCCTCTACTGTCTTTTTTTTTTTTAAGACTTTATTTATTAATTTTTAGAGAGGAGAGAGAGAAAGAGAGAGAGAGAGAGAGAGAGAGAGATAAGGGGGGAGGAGCAGGAAGCATCAACTTCTATATGTGCCTTGACCGAGCAAGCCTGGGGTTTCAAACCAGTGACCTCAGCTTTCCAGGTCAACGCTTTATCCACGGCGCCACCACAGGTCAGGCACCCCTCTAATGTCTTTCAGGCTGGTGGTTTTATGACTCTTTGGAGTAGCGGTGTCCCCAGAGATGTCTCTGTGGCTTTCTGGAGGGGGTGGGACAACAGCCAGCAGGCAGGACTCCAGAATACCTTGCTGTCTCGAACACCTCCCCTTGGATTGGGTTTATAAACTTGTCCTGGAACACAATTCACTGGGGTGGGATGGAATTGTTAGGGTCTAATGACTAAAAAATATTTTAGACATGTTTTGTTCCCTCATTCTGTTTTATAAGTGATGAAATTGGTACTCAGAGAGACAGAGACCTGCCCAAAGTCACACAGAATCTGGCACCAGAATCTGGCTCTATCAGTTAGGATTGCTTTTGGCTGCAAGTAGCAGCAAAGTTGGCTAACAGAGACTTAAGCAAATAAAGTTTGTTTCAAGCAGTAAGAAGCTCAGGCATAGACTGCTGAGGACTAGTACCATGCTCAACCCTATGATGCATCATTGGCCCAGGCTCTTCCTGTTTTCAATTTTGTTAACCCCCACCCCCAAAAAAGCCTGGGGCTTTTATCCTCATGGCAGAACATGGCTGCTACTGCTCCATACCTTACAACCATTTTTCAGGTGGGAAGAAGAGGGAAGGATGAATGATGAATGGACAGAGGGCATATTTCTAGTTAGTTTTGTCTTTTTATTCAAGAAAGAGTACCCTCCCCTGAGCCTTGTGCCTACTTGTTTAGGCCATAACTAGGTTACATGGCCACCCCCAGCTGGAAGATAACTGGTAGAAGAGGTGTGGGGAATGGGCTTGAGTCACACCATCTTATATTGAATGCCTCTCTGTCTAGGGATCCTGATATCCTGAGATTCTTCAGGGTCCTAGAACCTCAGCCTTTGGGATGGGATGGGATGTGTTTGAATCAGAGAGGCACCTGTCCAAGTGTTGGGGCTTGAATCTCCCACTATCATCACCATCCTTTTTGGGAACGATTTGGCGTGGGGGCAGAAGCTTCACTAAATAAAGATCTATATACCTGGGAGCTTGGGGACAGAGGAACTTGGTCAGAGTGAAAACCACAAGGGCTAATTCTCATTCTCTGATGATTTCCACTGCTTACAGCTCCTAATGAAAATATGTGCAAGAAACCTGCAGGGTTAATTTCACTGAAAAAAATTCCAATAAAGCTCCATTAGATTTTCACGTTAAATTATTGTAATGGATGCTTAAAAGCCATGCTAATCAGGCGTTGTTATTACCAGGAATGTCAGGTGGATGGGCTCTGGCCTGGAGCTGACTGGCCTGGAGCTGACTTTTTGGGGGGACCACCCATGGGAGATTTGTCAGTGGGCAGAGGTACCACACAATCTGGCCCTTGCTCCCAGCTCCTGGTCAGCATCTGTGGTCATTTAAGTTCATTTGCCTGGGACTGGAATACTCTCTTCACCAAGATGATAGACAATGAACAGTTTCTGTTGGTTTTTATTTTTATTTTTGGACATTTCCAAATTTTCCTTTTTATGAGCCACCTTAATGTCTATGCTAGGGACAAGGCTCTGATGGATTGCTCCCTTGCTCAGAAGCATTTGATAGCTCCCCATTGTCTGTCAGATAAGTCTAGAGTCCCTGAATTGGCATTCAAAGCCTTGTATTTGGTCTCAATTCACTTTTCTGGGTCCCCCTGTTCCTTTCCATGTGTACCAAGGGCTGGCTCCTCCCAGGACTGGTCCTTCCTCCTTTCCCTTGACTTTGCTATAACCTCCAAACATCATCGCAGCCTTTCAATACTCATGTTATTCCTTTTTATTTTTAAGTGAGAGAAGAGGAGATACAGACTCCTGCATGTGCCCCAATCAGCATCCACCTGGCAACCCCCAGTCTGGGGCTGATGCTCAGACCACTCGAGAGGGGAAGAGAGAGAGAAGGGGGAGAAAGGGAGTGGGAAGAAGCAGATGGTTGCTTCTCATGTGGGCCCTGACCAGGGATTAAACCCGGGCTGTCCGCATGTCGGGCCAATGCTCCATCCACTGAGCCAGCTGGCCAGGGCCATGTTATTCTTTTCATTTTGTAGATTAGGAAACTGACCCTCAGGCTGTCAGATCCCCTAACCACCCAGTCTTGCTTACATAAAGCACTTAGCATCTTTTGAGTGATCAAACAATTCCTTTTCCCCCACTTTTCTCCCTTTTCTTTAACCTGTCTGCTGGGCCAGGTAGAACATTTCAGGGTAGACTCCTGTCCTGCACCAGGGCTTGGGACTGGGGAGTTGTAAATGCCATTTAGGAAGAGGCTCTGTTTGGGAAAGGGGAAACATATAAAGCCAGGACGATCAAGAGAAGGAAGGCCTGGGCCCCGGCTCCTCCCACCAGCCTAGGCTGTCTAGGTCCAGGCTATGTGCTGGACACTGGGGGTGTATGCATGCCTTAGGGGGACATTGAGCCCCCACCCCAGGCTCAGCCACCTGTTTATAAGGGAGAGAACTAGACATCGTGGCTCCAGGCAGTCTGAACGCGGTGCCAGCTGTTGGGGGGAGCCAGCTGTAAATCAGCATCTGAGGCCTTGGGACCCGTGGGAAGTGGCAGGTCAGAAGTGGCCGGTCGGGCCTGACCAGGCGGTGGCGCAGTGGATAGAGCGTCGGACTGGGACAAGGAAGACCCAGGTTTGAGACCCTGAGCTCGCCAGCTTGAGCACGGGCCCATCTGGCTTGAGCAAAAGCTCACCAGCTTGGACCCAAGGTCGCTGGCTCCAGCAAGGGGTTGCTCTGTCTGCTGAAGGACCGTGGTCAAGGCACATGTGAGAAAGCAATCAATGAACAACTAAGGTGTTGCGATGGCAACGAAAAACTAATAATTGATGCTTCTCACCTCTCTCCTTTCCTGTCTGTCTGTTCCTATCTATCCTTCTCTCTGACTCTCTCTCTGACCCTGTAAAAAAAAAAAAGAAGAAGTGACCGGTAAGAAGCTGATGCTAGGTGTAGCCCCTCATGGGAAGAAGAAGGTCCAAGATCACTTTCCAACAGTCCTATTCCTACATCATAGTCTATACCTGCCCTTGAAGAAGAGGTTCAAGGATATAAACCTCTTCTTCAGGGGCTCTGCCTCTTCAAGTCTAGACTAGGATGAGAAAGAGACCATTTAAACCTCTTCTTTCTCTGTTCTGTGGATCTGTCATGTCTTTGTCCAACCCACAAGGTTGTCCATTCTCCACCCACCTTTTTAGATTTCCTCTTTGGGAAATCTAAAATCACCACCCGCCAGGCCCCAGGTATAGGAGAAATCCCATGGCATGTGACAGGAGGGTTGGGGAGTGGACTTTGTTGAAAGGAGTGGTTCTTGCCTGGCTGGGGTTGGCAGGAAGGGAGGGGACACAGAAATGGGGAGTCTTATCAGTCATCTCAATGCCAGTGTTTTGGGTCTTAGGAACTCGGAGCATGGAGGAAGGTGACAAAGAGCCCACACTCTCCAACAGACAGCTGGAGAAGCTTAATACTTCAGGAAACACCCAGAGGCTTTCTGAAGAAAATCCAGCTGTGATGAGGATGTGACAGCAACGGAAAGGAAACGGGCCTCTGTGGGCTAACATCACTTGACCAGAAGGAATAATAGAGGCTGAAATGTTTATTTCCATCCAGGCAGCGGAGTAAAGTCAAAGGGCCTGCCGGCTGTGTGTGTGCGCATGTGCGCGCGTGCCCAGATAAATGGTCTGACCCAAGGTTGAAGGGAACATGTCTCTCCTCTCTTGCATAATGGAGATTTCCCCAAGACAGCCTGTCAGCAACATTGCCTGAAATGCAAATCTGTGCTGGCCATCAGGATGGCCCGGCTCCAGCACGCTGTCAGTGGAGCTGATGGAAGGAGAGAGGTAGGCCTTTCCTGGCTGACTCCAGCACAGTCCCCCGCAGCCCCACAACTCTTCTTCCTTAGCAAAGGCCATGTGGCCCTGTGGAATTCGTCCCTGAGTCTTTCCATGACGGGTGACACCCAGATGGGACCTACCTTGTCTGACACACTTCTCTGAACCTTTTTTAAATGCCTGGGTAACCTCTCTGCCCCACAAATTCTGCGCAGATGGCAGGAAGTCCTGGTAAAGGTGCATGGAGCTAGATGCTCAGGGTCTAAAGAAAATGAAGTGTGGGTATTTGAAACAGACAGACAGACAGACAGGCTCTGTCTACTGAGGCTCTGGAAACAAAGGGTACGTACTGGCAGCCTGGGCAAGGATGGAGGAGAGGGAGGGGCTCCATGCACCAGAACACGCCCCGCCCAGTCTGGCCCCGCCCCCTGCACTGCCGCTTCAGGCTTCAGGGCTGGCATTCAGCACGGTAGGCACGGTTCTGAGCACGTTTTGGAGAGGGTGTCCTGTTGCTCCAGCCCACTGGCTGGGGCCACTCAGGCCTCCACTCTTTGGCGCAGAACTGACAGCTTGTGAGGTCATTGAACACAAAGGTGAGAGAACAAGAACTAAGGAGGCAACGCTTCAGGGGGCTGCCCAGGAAACCCTTGTTTCTGGACTGGGATGTGGGTGAGGGGAAGAGGGGACCAGAGACAAAAGGGAGATATATGTCTATGTTATGGCTTAATTAGAGGCCAGGCCACTGGGGAGATGAACACTTACCCTGGGTCTTCCTGCCCCTTGCAGGAAGAGGAGGCATTAGGGAGTTGAAAAGAGAGATGAGGAAGGTAGACTGTGTCTATGTCCTAGACATCAGTCGTGTTAGGACATTCCAAGTGACCAATGGAATAGGAATGCTCAAGTTTCTGTCTATTGCCTTTCCATGGCCACCTGCTCTCCCACTTCCTTCTTGCTGTCAGAACTCAGATGCTAGCAGCCATGTTTTTCAGCAGAGCCTGGGACCCTCCATACCCTAGGAATGAATCCTGATTCATCTAAACCAAATGTAATCATCCTACCTCCTTTGCTGGTGATTGTTTATGCATGGGCATGTCAGGCAACTCTGGCCAAAGACAACTGAAGGGAAGATTGTTGGTGGGAAGCGGTGCCTTCTGCAAAATCTTTCTGAGGCTGAAAAGCTGACTTGCTGGAAGAAGCAGCTACCCCTGCTCACCGCTTTTGGATGTTGATGGTTGAGGGTGTGATGCCTGAGCTTTAGCAGCTACTTTACCATCATGAGGGAAGTAGTTAAGATGCTGAGGTAAGGAAAATAGAAAGATAGAAAAAACCTGGGTCTTGGATGGTATCCATTAACCAAACTTGAATTAAGCAAACTTGAAATTGCCTTACCTCTGGACTTTTTGTTTTAAGAGATAATAAATTGCTTATTTTAAAAACCACTCATTATTGATTGCTTCTGAAACCAGCCAACCTGATCAAATTTCTGAAATTAGGATGAAATAATTTGATTGTCTGCAGTGATTCTCTCCCTGGGGACAATGAAGGAGCCTCTGAGGCCACCGGAAACCTGGCTTAGCTGGAACTGCCCCCTTTCTCTCTGGGAAAAAGTTGCTGAAGAACATCCCATTAGGTAGCCAGAGGAATGGGCTTCAACCCCCACACCTTTGATGCATGTACTGTATGACTTCAGGTTAATTATTTAAATCGGTGATTGGTAAACTTCTTCTGTAAAGGGCAAATAATAACTATTTTAGGTTTGGTGGGCATTATAGTCATTGTTACAACTATTCAACTCAGTTGTTTTAGTTGGAAAGCACAACATGAATAACACACCAATAAATGGACATGATGGCTGTGATCCAATACAATTTTATTTATAAAAATAGGTGACAGGGCATGGCAAATGAATTCTTGATTAAACTCAGAGTCTCAGCTTCCTTATGAGAAAAATGAGGCTGTTTTCCTCACAGGGCAAATTTGAGCATCAAATGAGTTGACTTAAGACTATTGCTACAGCCTGACCAGGTGGTGGAGCAGTGGTAGAGTGTCGGCCTGGGATGCTGATGACCTGGGTTTGAAACCCCAACGTCACCAGCTTGAGTGCAGACCTCAACAGCTTGAGCACAGGGTCCCTGGCTTGAGTGGGGGATCATAGACATGACCCCATGGTTGCTGGCTTGAGCCCAAGGTTGCTGGCTTGAGCAAGGGTCACTGGCTTGGCTTGAGCCCCTCCGGTCAAGGCACATATGAGAAAGCAATCAATGAACAACTAAAGTGCCACAACTATGAGCTGTCTCTCGTCTCTCTCCCTTTCTGTCTGTCTGTCTCTCTTACTAAAAACAGAAACAAAAACCCACAAAAATGATCACTATAGTAGATGTGGATCCCCTTTCCTATGAGAATGAAAGTTCTTGATGCTCAGTAATGGAGAAGTGCTACCATGGCTGTGTGACTGAGTACGTCACTTAACTTCTCTGAGCGTCACAAAGTCAGGATGCTAAGATGTACTTCACACAGAGTGTAAGGGTTAAGTGAACAATGTGGGTGTACTGCCCAGAGGGACTGCGATAGGAGGGAGTGGTAGTGAATGTTATTGAGCAGTAATGCCTTTTCTGACCTGACGGGTTCCATGTCACCCCACTGTGCCTTGACAGTGGGTAAATCTTGGTTTCCTTCTTCACTTCCCATGGGCCCAGAAGCCCTTGGAGGGCTGCAAACCTCCCCCTGCCACGCACACTCTCTCCCTCCACCACCAACTCAGTGCCCCCACCCCCATACCCCTTTCCCCATTTAACATAACGAGTAATTAACATGTTAATTCTAATCTCATTTGCTAATGAAGGCAGTCTAATTGCACCATAATTGGCAGAGGCAGCAGCAGAAAAACACAAAATAAACCTGCGTGTGTAATTCAGTTTAACTTCTTTATAATTACCTTGCAGGCTGGGACTGGTGGTTGGGGTCCCGTCAGGGTGGAGTGGGGAGGTTGGGGAATTAAGGGAGAGGGAGCCAAGACGTGAGGGTGGGAGAAAGGGTGGGCAGAGCCCTCCTCCCGTCCTACTCTGCTGTTCAGTCCAAGACCTGTGCGGCAGGCTTCCTTCCCTTCACTGACCATTTCCTCTTAGGGTCTGGCAGACCTTTCCTCACACGGGGGACTCAGTAGCTCTCTTAGTGTCTTTACTAGCCATCCTCCGCCAGTAGCACCTCTGTGAGATGGGAACAGAGGCCCAAGATCTGGCCCAGCCCACTCCTCCATCCTCAGCTCACAGCTCTGACCTTGTATTCAGCCAACAGCTCCATTAGTGTCTTTCCTGCGGAATGCCAGCCTCCTCCCACGTCCCCTGGAACCACACCACCTCCGTAAAGCCCTGGGGGGGAAGCCTTCCCCGACCAGACCCCAACCCGGACCCCCACCCCCAAGGCTGGCTTGTACTCCTTTCCCCCTCACCTGCTCACCTGTAGGAACCTGTGGTGTGCCACACACCCGATTATTTTACTTGTGTCCTATTTACATGCTTTCTTTGTCACCAGTTTGTGTGTCTTTTTATTTAAGCACCTTCAGTGCCTGGCACAGAATAGGTGCTTGATTCTATTTTTTGTAGAATGCTTGAATGACAGACAGGTGACCCTGGAGAAGATCTGGAAACATGTGGTGAGGAATGTGAAGAGGCCTGGGTTCTGGTCTTGGCTTTCTCCCAACCTGCTGCATAACCTGGGGCTGCTTTCTGTAAGTCAGAGGCTTGTACTCCATAACCTCTCATTTTCCACCTGTTCTCAAAGTCTAGGACTTTTTGAATTTTCATGGTTGAAATTCTCTCTCCCTTCTGAACATAATTAATGAATAAATGCCCCCTCCCCCAATACCTATAGCCAACACTATAACATCGATTCCAGGCCACCTTGTGAAGTTCCCACCTAAACTTATGCAAGCTTCTCCATCTCCATCAGGTAACTCACTCTGATATTGATGATTCTGAATAAATAAGTAAACATCCTCTCTGAACTCTGATATAAAGTCTCCCACACTGTATCTAAGTAAGCAATACCTTATAGCTTCCCCTGCCCAGTTTTGGAGACATATGAGTGCCCAAGGTATTTGTTCTGCTTATGCATACAATCATTTCCATAGCAACCAGCTGTGATTTAGGATGAGCTACAAACTGCTTTCCCTTAAGGTGTGGTAGGTGAGGAAAATTGGTATCTCAGGGTCTGAAGAAAGCACTTTTAGAAGAAGCAGACTTCCCCTGAGCCTGGAGACCCCAAACACTGCATCACACGCTGACACTTGCTCTCAGGGTGTCCAGAGGCACCAAGTAGCCTCTGGGTTTCATTTTCTCTTTGGACACATTTTTCCAAAGCTTCAGCGGAAATCTCTTTTGCTTCTCTTTTGTCTGAGTCATGTTTCCTGGATCCCACACCTTCATTTTTGTCATGGTTTATACGGTTTATACTTTTATTTTGGGGGAGCATGGGAGGTAAAATTTCTGAGAATACCATCCAGCTTCCTGATCTTTTTCTTTTCTCTCTGGTGGCCATAATAGCTTTTCTTCCTCAGTGTTCTGAGATTTCCCGGTGACATTCCTTGGTATCAGGGGGCCCATTAATTTGAAATGTTCCAAGTGCCAAGATGTTTGCTTACACTACTTCTGTGATAATTGTCTTACCTACAATTTTTCTCTCTTTCTGAATCACCTATTAGATGTTGTATCTCTTGGACCGATTTTGTGATAATTGTCTTACCTACAATTTTTCTTTCTTTTTGGATCACCTATTAGATGTTGTATCTCCTGGAACCGATTTTATCTATCTATCTATCTATCTATCTATCTATCTATCTATCTATCTATCTATCTATCTATCTATTTTTAACTTAAGTGAGAGGAGGGGAGAGAGACAGACTTCCACATGTGCCCCAACCAGGATCCACCTGGCAACCCTTGTCTGGGGCTGATGCTCAGATCAACCAAGCCACTGGCTGCGAGAGGGGAAGAGAGAGAGAAGGGGGAGAGGGAGGGCAAGAGAAGCAGATGGTTGTTTCTCCTGTGTGCCCTGACTGGGGATCGAACCTGGATGTCTGCATCCTGAACTGTTGCTCTGTCCACTGAGCCAAGCAGCCAGGGCTTGATTTTCTGAAATTTAAAAATTATCTTTTTCTCCTATACTTTGTTCTTATTCTTTTTGTTTTACTTTCTAGGAGATTTGCTCAATGTTATCCACCAACCCTCCAGTGGATTCTCTCCTTTTAATTCCAGGAGTTTTTGCAATCTTCTGATTTTTTTGTTTTTTTAAATAGGAGCCTGTTCTATATTCACAGATGTAGTGTCTTCTCTTATGTTTCTGAGGACAAAGGGTAGGGCTTAGAGAGTCCCGCACCCTCCTGCATCGCTTCTGTTTGATCTTGAGCCCCTTCCCCCAGGTTTCTCGTTATGCTCTCCATCTTCTGTGCTGGCTGCCCTGGCTGCCCCGAAGGTCCATGTGCCAGCCTGGTGATGGCAAGAGGCTGGAGGGCGATCAGGGTGGAGGACGTTTGGAGACACTCTGTCCGTCTGCTCTTGGGCTCTACTGTTCCGTTGGGAAGGAACCCTCCCAGGTCCAGCAGGGCTGATGGAAGCTGGGCTGCCAGTCTCCAGGAAATTGAGTGGGAGAAGGACGCATGCAGACTTTTATTTACTACCTCTATTTTCGGTCAGTACCTTGCCCTTGGAGATGCCTGTGCTCTGGACTTTAAAGCTGTCCAGATCCATTGCTCTTTGCTCTTGTGCCAAGGAAGAGGGGTGGTGCTGGAGGGTCTGACGGCCTCGTATACAGACTTTCAGTCAGTGCTTCCATTTGTAGCCTGACTAGAGCTCCACTTCAGAAGCAGCCAGTATCTCCAGAACTTGAGACTCCCCGGGCTTCTGCACCAGCAGCCTGCCAGGTCCTGGGCTTCCCTGCTGCTGACCTAGGTGTCAGCCTCCTCTGGTCTCCTGAGCCAGTTGTTACTCACCCATCTGCTTCTGAGCAGTGAACACTTCATTGCTGTTGCCTCCTCTCCTTGTCTCCCTGTCTCGTTTATGTCTTAACAAAATCTTTTAGTCATTTCAGTGCAGTGTCGGGAGGAAGCAAGGTAGAATGTCTTCTTTATGTGTGCATGGCACTTTAGAGTGTGCACAGCCCATCCTCATCCACCTGCGCATTTTATCTCCATGAGAGCCCAGGGGACGAGGCAGGGAAGGGCGTTTTCTCCACCATGTTTAACCAGAACTCTGATTATAACTCCGTAAGAAACAGGTGAGAGGCGGGTTGACTACCAAGGCCACCGCTTCCCCTTGCACCCCACGTGGAGTTTAATGAGAAGTGAAATGCCATTGACAATGCGGGCCCAGTAGGAAGTGGAATTTGTAGTTGGGGCTGCTAGACACAGCCTTGGTCTAGGGTACCTGCAGTAATATTGCTTTGATGTGGCAACTGTTGATGTGAAAATTAAAAGTGATAATCAAAGGCAAAGCCTGATGGTGTCAAAGGTATTGGGAGAGACCTTTGAGACTTCTTCCCTCTCTTCTTGACTCCTGTTTTTCTTGTCAAGTCTGTGTTTCTGCCTGTTGGCGTGAATGTGTGTACGTGCATATAGCCATGCATGCACATGTGTATATGTGCATGTGTTTGCATGATTTGGTGTATGTGCATACAGGTATCACGCGTGAGCACACATGTACATGCATGTGCACATGCATCCATATCTGTATGTGAGTATCTATTGTGTCCGTGTGAGAGTATGCATTTTCTTAGTGTGTTTATGTGTTGGGGAAGAGTGACAGTTTGGAATTTCAACTTTGTGTAGTAGAAAAGCAAAAGATATTGACCTGGATTCAAAGATACCCATTCTCACATTATCCCAGGCAACTCTCTCGCTTTCCCAGAGTCTGTGTTCTTACCTGTAAAATGAAGTTTGTGATATTATTGCTGGCGACCACAGGGGGGAGGCTGCCAGAGTTCTTGGGACCATAAATGTGAAAATGCTGTGTTAAGTGTCAAGGATTATGCAGTGTCATTCACTCATTTACTTGTTCATTTGTTCCTTCCTTACTTCTTCTGAGACTCTTAGTAGCATTTCCTAGCAGGACCCCTGTTCTGAGGAGTACACTTTCTCTCCGGGAAACAAAACCACAGCACCTATGAGGCCCTGTGCAGAGAGCCTGGGGGAGCACGGAGCAGCGCTGACCGCAGTGAGAGGCAGAAGAGACCCCTTGGAGGGCCAGGCTGGACATGGGGGTCACAAGGAGGTGATACTGGACAAGCAAATGGAGGCAGGTGGAAGAATTCAAGAGCAAAGCTGTGGACAGTGGAGAGAGAGCGACTTGTCAGATGATTTGCCAGGAAGTCAGTCTCAAGGGACAGAGGTTCAGTGCTAGATGCCATGATATTACCATCCACTGCCTGCCCTCCTGCTGGGACAGTCAGGCAGGATCTGGGAAGGTGTCCATTTCTGTGTTCCTTCTTTTATTCACTCTTGAATTTAGCAAGCATCTATTAAGCTCCCATCTGCTCCACCCTGCTGTAGGCACTGGGGATACACAACACCCCCACCCCCGTGGGCCCACACACGGCCCCTGTTAGCAGCCCCAGCTCTCATTACACCCTCCAGCTTCAGGCTGGCGGGAGGCTCCTTCCAGAACAATGTCACTGCATAATTTTATGCTGTTTTTTTCCCCTTCCAGGGGGAGCACCTGCCAATGGCTTTTACGATGTCGAATAAAAAGCTTTTTTTCCCCCCTTTAGATATTTTTATTTCACCTTTAAAGGATGTACAGTAAGGGTGAGAACATCTCGTTGAAATCTCCGCAGTAAATAACTCCTGGATCCCTTCCTCATGCAAGTGGAAGGACAAAAGGACAAGGCAAGCCAGAGATGGCCTGCTCACCTTCCTCAGCCCCCCACCCTGGGATGTGGGCTCAGCTAAACCATGAGTGGGTGGGGAGGGTCTGCCCCTACTGCTACGGAGGAGAGGTGGAGGCTTCTTCCTTTTCACCCCTGGGCTCCATGTGTCCCATCCCTTCTCTTTCCTTTATGGGAAGGGGCTAAGTCCTTGGCCACCTACTGTGGTGTGCTAAGCACTTCACATTGGTGTGAGGGGGTTAAGTGGTCAGAACTCTGGGTCTGGTCTGCCTGGATATGGTTCCTGCCTCCTCTACTTGCTACCTGTGTTGGAGACCTTGGCCAAGTTATTTGATCCCTCTGTGCCTCAGTTTTCACATCTGCAAAATGGGGATAACAATGGCAACTTCCTACTAGAGTTGTCGGGTTGGATAAATAAATTTATGTAGGTGGAGCACATAGAAGAGTGTCTGGGATACAGAACAATGTTAAGAAATGTTAACTATTTCATTATTATTTCTGTTTTCATCAGCTGAGCTGGTGCTGGCTCTGTGCCTGTCCTATCTCTCAGCTGAAGTGTGTCCAGCCACTTGTTTGAGCTGATGAGGAAGGTGAGGTTGAGTGGCTTGGCTGGCATCACCAGGGGAGAACAGTGGGGCTGTAAGAGAAGTCCCCTTCTATAGAGAGCAGCCCCTGGGAGGCTTGTGCAGAGATCTACTACTGAGAGATCAGCCCCGGAGGGATCTACTACTGAGCAATCGTTCTGAGATGCTGCTCTTGGAGCTGGGAGGCAGATCTGGAAGTGGGGTGACTTGCCCAAGGCCAGCGTGGCCCCAGCGCAGAATCAGGGTCTGCACTCAGCTTCCCCACTGACCCCTGGTCCTGGTTTCCTTCTCCCCTGTGGGGAATCTATGGAGGATGGATCCGTCTGGTCGGGGGCCTCAGATTTCAGAGGTTGCTTTTGCCCCCTGACCTGGGAGTGGAAGGGTCTGTGGTTGTAGCTAGTGGAGATTCAGACACTTGAGTCTGAGCTGGGCTGGCCCATGTGTTGTTATTGCTGGTGGGCCAAAGGGTGAGAGGTCAGTATGACACATGTCCATGGGCTCTGCTGGACCAAGAGGTAGCAACCACAACTGTTTTTAATGAAGCTGTCAGCTGGGCCACTAGGGTACAGGGAGCAGACAGGGAAGAAAATCATCAATTTAAACAGATAATGACTCAGAGGCTTGGGTAGGATGAGGACCTGGTGGTCATCTGGGCAGCACTGGAGGAGCTCTGTGGGGAGATAATGGCACAGACAGGCTCTACTCTGGTGGCCAAACCCCACCCCCTTCCATGCAGGGGCCTCCCTGTGGCATTCAGGCCAGTTCAGCAAACCCATCCTCAGCATCGACTCTGTGCCAGGAACTGAGCTAGCACTGGAAGTAGAGACAGCACTGAGACCCAACCCCACCCCCGGGAAGCTCAGTCTGAAGGTGGACACAGTGATGAGATGTTGGCCGTGAGTAAAGCGGATGTGGCCGACTCTGGAACTTGATTGCCTGAGTTTAAATCTTGGCTCAGCTCCTTTCTAACTTTAGGACCTTGTGTTTGTGACAAAAATCTCTTGTTGCCTCAGTTTTCTCATCTGTAAAATGGGGGAGACTACAATAGAGTTGTGACTATTACTGCTGAGTAACAAATTCCCCAAACTCAGTGCTATAAAAGAACAACCATTTTATTATGTCTTGACAGGTTCTGTGGTCAGAAATTCAGACAGGGCCCAGTGGGGATGGCCTATCCCTGCTCCACAATGTTTGGGGTCTCAGCTGGAAAACCTGAATGTCATGGGGTGGAGCGAATGGCTAGGCTGGATGCTTCTCAATCACTTGTGGGACTCTAAGGTTGGGACTGGGTTTAGCTGGGGCTGTCACCAAGAAGCTCTTGCAGCCTGGGGGGAGCTTGAATTCTTCACTACATGGTGGGCTCCTAGAAGGAGCATTCTGGGAAGAGGTTGGAGAGCAAGAGACCAAGGTGGAAGCTGCATGACCTTCTAGAACCTAGCCTGGAAAGACACATCACATCACTTCTGCTGTATGCTATTGGTTGAGAGTCACAAATGCACTTAGGTTTAAGGGGAGGGGACAGTGTAAAAACTGTCACTGTACTTCTTAAGTTTGGATAATGAAATTAAGTGAGACATGTAAATGGGTCTAGGACATTGCCTGGAAGCACCAAATAAAACTTAAGTATTATTATAATTAGTGCCATGGGGGAAGGACATAGTAAAGACAGGCTTCTCCATGAAAGTGATATTTGAGCAGGGTTTTGAAGGATGGGTAGGAGTTTGCTATGTACCTCTTAGGGAAAACAATTCAGGTAGAGGGAACAGCTTAGGCAAAGCCAAAGAAGGCATGAAACAGTGATGTACTTAGGGAAACCGTGAGTAATTTTTTGTTATTGCAGTGTGAGGGCAAGGAAGAGCATGACTGGTATTATGTTGGAGGGGTGGCAGGGTGACAGGAACCAAAGCAATAATTTGTGGGCCTGATTGAGATGCCACATTTTGTCCTGAGGATATCAGGGAACCATGGAGGGTTTCAAAAGGAAGCGACATGGCTAGTTTTGTCAGAAAGATCATCTTTGCAGTATTGTGGAGGATGGATTGGAGGGGTAAAAGTGAAGGTTGGGTACCAGTGAGGGGCCATGAAAAAAGAGAGGAGGAGCACCTGACCTAAGGGGGTGGCAGTGGGGATGAAGGGAGGTAGATGGATGTGGAGCCCTTTAAGCTGTAGTAGCCACTCAATTAGTGATAACTAGAGGTGGGAGGAGAGGGTATGCCCTGGGGAGGCACAGATTTGTGGCTGGAGCATCAGGTTGGATGCCAGCTGGGTGATTATGACCATCGGGGGGTACATGGCCAACACTCGGCCTCCCCAGGGCCATGTCTGAGCCTGTGTGTGGCCTTGCTGGAAGCTCACTTCTGAATCCTTCCAAATTGACTTGGGCCACATTGCTTGGGGTCTGATCAGCTGTGGAAGTAAGGGAGTAGGAGGAGTTAAGGAGACCCACACTTGAGAACAAGGGTAAGATTTTTTTTAAAATTTCTTTTTATTTATTCATTTTAGAGAGGAGACACAGAGTGAGAGAGAGAGAGAGAGAGAAAGAGAGAGAGAGAGAGAGAGAAAGAGAGAAAGGGTGGAGGAGCTGGAAGCATCAACTCCCATATGTGCCTTGACCAGACCAATGTAGGATTTTGAACTGGCGACCTCAGTGTTCCCAGGTTGACGCTTTATCCACTGCGCCGCCACAGGTCAGGCCAAGGGCAAGATTTTTGCCCTCCATATGCCCAAAGGTTGTGAAGTCCCTCCTCAGAACAAAGGGACCTCTCTCCTTAGAGCCTTCTCCTAGGCTGAGGGCCGAGTGTTGGTGATCTTGGCTGGGACACAGAATGGTGGGATTCCAGAATGCTGGAATGAGAGAGCCCTGGGAGGAAGCTCCAAGCCTGGCAGTAGACAGGATTGGGTTTGAGCCCTGGTTCTGCCTCTTCCTGGCTGTGTGGACAGGGCACTGTGTAAAACAGAGGCCATGCCACCACCTTCCACATGGGGGTGCCGAGGGGGTTAGACTGGACCATGGATGGGAATGAGTTTTAGAAGTGGTTGTCATAGTCCGGATGAGAAACCTGAGGCTGAGAGAGGGGAGGTGTATTCGTCAGGGTTATCTAGAGAAACAGAGTCAATAAGATTCTGTGTGTCCATCTCATAGGGATTGGCTCACACAATTATGGAGGCTGAGAAGTTCAAGATCCGCAGTTGGCAAACTGGAGACCCAGGAGAGCTGGCGGTGTAAGCTGTAGTGCAAGGACAGGAGGGGACTGATGGTACAGTTCAATAAGTCAGGCAGAGGGTGAATTCTCCCTTACTCTGCCTTTTTCTTCCGTTCAAGCCTCCAACAGACTGCATGAGGCCCACCCACCCTGGGGAGGGAAATCTTTAGTCTATTGATGCAGATCTTAAGCTCACCCAGTAACACCTTTACAGATACACCCAGCATGATGTTTAATCAAATATCTGGGCATCCAATGGTCTAGTCTAGCTGACACAGAAAAGCATTACAGAAGAGATTGCTAAGGGCCACCCAGCACGTTAGTGGCGGATCCAGAACAGGGTCTGACCCAGGCAGAGGTAGGAGGGCAAGGAGCAGGGACTTCTGCCATGTCTCTAACCTATGCAGGAGGACCGAAGCGGCTTCTTCCCCAGAAGGCGGGATCTGTAGCCAGTGGACCTGGGTTCTATTTCCACTTTGTAGCTAGAAGTAACCCTGGGCAATTACTTCTCAGGGCCCCAGTATCCTTTGTGCAAAGAAGGTATTTCTTGATTGTATGATTTGTTGAGTGACCTTGTTGCATGTGACGACAGGATGAGGGACTCTGGGGCAGGAGAGGAACATTTAGCAGAGAGTATAGCATGATGGTAAAGATGGGTGCTGGAGCCAGCATTCCAGAGCCACCACCCCTGTGACCTTGCAAGAGTCACTTATCCTCCCTGCACCATAGTTTTTCTCTTTAGCAAATGGGGATCCAATGAGATAATGCACTCTAAGAGCAGAGCATGGTGTGGAGCTCATTCAAGCCCTCCAAAAATATTAGTCCTTAATATTTGTTGTGAGCATGCATTTTTTTATTTTTTTACAGGAACAGAGAGTCAGAGAGAGGGATAGATAGGGACAGACAGATAGGAACAGAGAGAGATGAGAAGCATCAATCATCAGTTTTTCGTTGCGACACCTTAGTTGTTCATTGATTGCTTTCTCACATGTGCCTTGACTGCGGGCCTTCAGCAGACCGAGTAACCCCTTGCTCAAGCCAGCAACCTTGGGTCCAAGCTGGTGAGCTTTTTGCTCAAGCCAGATGAGCCCACACTCAAGCTAGCGACCTCAGGGTCTCGAACCTGGGTCCTCCACATCTCAGTCCAATGCTCTATCCACTGCGCCACTGCCTGGTCAGGCTGCATGCATTTTATTTACATAAAACCTTTAGCCCATCAAATTATCCCAACAACCTTAAGAGGTGGTGTGATAGAGGCAAGGCTATGTGCTTCCCAGACCCCATTTCCTTTTGCACCTGGACACACAATGGACTACACTTCCCAGATTGCCTTGCAGTGGGGCCTTGTGACCTCGATCTGGCCAATGAAATGTGGGAGATGTAATGTACCCTACTGCTTCCAGGCTGGCTCTTCAGACCTCCTCTGTGAAGCTCCATCTGTTCTTTCTCTCCTCTATTGGTTTGCTGCGGAGGGTCTGAAGCAGTGGAGGGTCTGAAACAGTGGTTTTCAACAGGAACAATTTTGTTCTTCCTCCCGCTGGGCACATTTGGAAATACTTAGAGACATTTTTGATTGTCAGAACTTTGGGGAATGCTGTTGATGTCAATGGGTAGAGGCCAGGGATGTTGCTAAACATTTCTCAATGCATCTCCCACAACAAAGAATTGCCCAGCCCAAATGCCAATAGTACTGAGATTGAGACACCTTGGGCTATGGGCTTCCACAGCCCTGGGTTACTCTAACATGAAGAACCTGCGTCCTTGAATGACTGTATGGAGCACAGCTCTCCTTGACCCCAAGGCATTAGCCTGGAGCTAAGAAATCTGAGTTTAAAACACTGAGCTTTTTGGAATCAGTGGTTAGAACAGTTGGCCTACCTGGATTAATGCAGGTTGCTGTGGTTAAGACCATTTTATTAATGAGGCAACTGAGACGCAAGGTTACAGAACTTATAGGTGACAAAGTGTGAGTTTGAACCCAGGTTTGCCCAGCTATATACAACCTGTGCTGGCCTCAGTATTAATGCAGGCTCTTTTCAGATCCTGGCTCTAAGAAGCCTCAGCATCATTCTGTTCCCTCTGTCTGCATCCCCTGGGGGTTTTAGGAGGAGATCGCTGCAGAACAAATCATCATGTGGCGGTGCCCGGGCTCCCCTGCTCTGAGGCCTCCTGCTGTGTGGTAGGGCATGTTCCCCCAGAACAAGCTGGCTATATCCTCCTGGTCTCATTCCCAGGCAGCCCAGGTTGGCTGTCTGTGTCACCATTCCTGCACCCTTTTAAAAAGGGCTGGTGCATGCCTCCTGCATGTGCCCACTGCCCTCTTCAGGGAGCCCCTTCCCATCACATGCTCTGCTGTCCTGAGCCAGCCTCCACCTGTTTTAGGTTTGAATTTCCGGGCAGGTGTCTGGAGACATCTCAGCTCCCGGTTAATTTCCTGACTTGGCTTCCTGAAAGGCAGAGGACTGGGAGGTGGCTGCCTGGAGCGATGAGAAGATAGCGATATCTGCTCTGGCTTCCTGCCTGTCTGCGGGTGCACTGCTGCCATCCGCCCACCCGAGGGCCTGGCCCTTGCAGTCCCCATACCTCACAGAGGGGGTGAAGTGAGGGTGGGGGCTGGTGAGTCTAACTGTGGGTGGGCTGCAGAACCTCATCAGGGTACATGTGTTCCAGCCTCCTAGAAGTGCCTGTGCGTGAACGCATATGGTGGTGTGTTTATCTACACCTCTTACTCTAAGAGTTGTAGGAGCCTCCGACAACTCATTTGCCACAGAGGGTTTTTCTGTGTCCAGTGCATTCAGGAAGGGAGCCCTTCCTTCACTTACATAACTCATAAGGTGAACTCCCTGCACTAGTTCTCTGATGAATAGGAAGTTCTTCCTCCAGTCTGCTCCAAGTCCCTCTTATTACAGTCTGGGCTCATTGTCTCTACTTTGTAGAAATAGAGGCAAATCTTTTTGCCTCCCTGATGTAAGCCCTTTTAGTACCTGAAAATAGAAATTGAGTTCCTCTCTCAAAATACTACCCATATTCTTTTTTGCAAACCATGCAAACCCACCTCTCCTATCCTTTTATTTCACAGATAAGGATGACTGCTGGAGAAATGCACAGTAGGAAAAATGTGACTGCAAGTTTCCTTTTCTTTTTAGAAGTTCTTCTGTCCTCCCATAAAAGTCCTGATGGCTACAGAAAAGACACAGGCCTTCAGAGTCAGGCAGCTGTGCATTTCAACTCCTGCGTGGTCATTTACGAGCAGAGCAACTCCAGTCAAGTCATTTAACCTCTCTGAGTAAGGCTCAGTTTCGGCACTTTGTACTGAGCAAGTCACAGAGAAGATGCTCAGTACGTGTTTCTTTCTTTCCCTTACCTGCCTGTCCCCTCTCTCCCCACTGCCGCTGGGACTCAGGCGTTCACGCTCTCCACCTGTCTCCCTACTACTTTCTCTCTTGCCCTTAGTGGCTGCTGCCTGAGAAAAGATCAGGTGAGCTCAGGCCCCATGTGAAACTGGTCAGCTGGGTATGGGCTTGGCATGGGCCAAGTGCATAGAAAAATTAAGTCGTCATGGTGGGATCCCAGGCTCCAGCCACAGGGTGGGTGAAGGGAAAAGGCTTTCCCTGTTGCCTCTACCCAAGGAGCCCGCTTTTCATCCCCTAGTCATTTAGTCACTCTCTCGGCACCTTCTCTGTGGGTTTCCACCGACCCCAGTGCCTCCTTTTTAAAGTGGGGACCACAGCACAGCCTATCGTCAGGATACATGATCTAGAGTCACTTGATTCCCCTACGGCAGGATGCCCCATGTTTCTCAGACTCTTAAGAGTGTTTTCCTGATGGGAAAACAGGCTCACCAAAGTGGGGTGAGAGGCTGGTATCCTGACTCTGGGTCCAGGGCTGTCTCCACTATGTTAGTTAGAAGTGGAGCCCACTTGTGACTCACACTCCCTGAGAACCAGGAGATGCAAAGACGCCTGAGCACAGTGGGGCGTGAGGGCTCTGTCTAAAGAGTTGCCCCTCTCTTTTCAGGAAGAGAAGGGAGAAGGCCCAGCTCCCCTCAGCAAAGGAGCCCTCAGGGGGACTGCACCGAATTTTTCTGAAGGTAGGGTAGCATTAAGTTCTTATATCTGTGAGCAGCCCTTCAAATTGGCTACTGTCAACTGTCACTGCTGTCCGTGTGTTACATAAATCCTCACAGAGGCAAGAAGCAATGGGGCGGGGGGAGATAGAAATGTGGGAAGGCAATTGTAAGTACGAAAGAATACAGCAATGACCAAAATCAGCACCCCCCCCCCCAAATGATAAAAGAACCCTGCCCTCAAGGAATTTACATTTGAGAGGTGACAAGAAACAAAGTAAAAAATGAACCGGCATTAGTAATGATAATGTATGTTATGGAGGAAAGAGTAAAGCGTGGAGGGGAGATCGGGGTGTTGGTGGCACAATTCATAGATGATAGCTGGGAAAGCCTTACCTAGCAAATGGCATCAAGTAAAGATCTGAAAGAAGGGAATGAGGCATGTGAATATCTGTGCATGTGCAAAGGCCCTGAGGCAGGAGCAAGCCTGGCAGGGGTGAGGACAGGGAAGAGGGCAGTAGGTTTGAGCAGAAGGAATGTTGGGAGGAGGGGAGGAGATAAGGCTAGAGAGACAATGAGGATTGGAGCAGGTGGGGTCTTGTAGGCCATTGTTCTGATTTGGCTGTTACCCGGAGTGAGATGGAGTCATTGGAGGTTTTGAGCCCAGTGGTGCCCAGGCCTGACTCAACAGGATCCCTCTGATGGCGAGGTTGAACCTGGTGTGAAGAGGGCAACAGCCGAGGCAGGGAGACAAATTTTTCAACAGCTGTAAGGTTTCATTAGGGTATAAGATGAAAAGGCACAGTTCCTGCTCTCAAAGCAAGTTGTACTTCATGGGCGCTGTGAGGGTTGCAGGGACAGGTGACTTTCACCTCCACCATGTACACCCAGTGGGAAGAAAGGGCTGAACCGGCAATGCAAGCTTCTGAGTTAGACAGAAGCGGGAGGGTGAGAAATGCAATTTTGTTAAGTATATATTAGGTGCTGAGCACTGTTCATACTGATACAATTTAATTTAAACCATCACACCAGCTTATGAGCTATTTTCCCCTTTTTCTAGACAAGGCCCCTGAGGCTCACAGCAGTTAAGGAGCTTGACTGAGCTCAAGCAGGAAAGGTGGGGGCTGCGGAATCCAAATAGTCAGCCTGCCTGGAAAGCTGCTTCCTAGACTGCCTCTGGGCCCGATGCCTCCCCTGGACACTCCTCCCTCATCACCACAGCTAAGAAGCCTCAGGGCCCGCTGGTTCCTCCCAGTATCTTGGTTCCCTCCATTGCTCTCTTTGCAGGGGGCTGCCTTTAGCCCTTGAGTGGGTGAGTTGAGCTCTCCCCTTCTTCGGAGCCTTGCCCAGGCTGGTTCCTCTACCCGAACACTCCTCCCCAGTCACTCTTTGCAGGCGAACTCCGCTCGCTCACCTTTCAGGTCTCAGATAGCAAGTTAAATCCCCCAGGCCCTGGAGGAGGTCGGCCTCCCGATCACATGTCTTACACGCCTTTTATAGCAAGCACCCAGGCATTTTCCTTAATGCTTATCCTGGGGCAAAGATGGGAATGGGAGAGGGGGGGAGGATGCCTGTGGAGGGAGAAGCAGGACGTGAGGCATCAAGGGCAGGGGAGGTCAGGAACAGGTGGCTACTACAGATGTGGGTAGATTTGGCCCAAGGACAAGTGGACCTGGTGAGGGTCACATGTGCAGTGAGCTATGAGCAGTGCCTGGACCTTGTCCCGTAACTGTACGACAGTAAGATGTCCTTGGTACCTCCTGTCCCTTTCTCATCTTTTTTTAAAGACACTGTTGGGCAGATAAAATATATTATGCTCACTTTGTTAAAGATGGCACTGCCCACGTGCAAGTTTTAAGAGTAAGCTTTTCCCCACATCCTTGGATGATGTGGGGTGGTGCACTCTCATGAGGAATCCTCCCATTATGCCTCAGATAAGTGACTTGGTATCAGAGACTTCCTTGTTTACAGATTGGATTAAAGGTTTGGATTTCTACACTATAAAGTGAGGCAGGCCGGGAGCTTGCTCTCCCTTGGTTCCTGAGGTAAGTATTAGAGAGGAGAGCAGATTAAGGCTACATGGAGGCCAGGAGAAGCAGCCAAGATGGCAGAGTGCTGAGGAAGAAGCCAGTTTGTGTAGAGAGAAGGAGATGGGGAACAGAGGTGAATAAGACTGGTGAGCTAGAAACCTTTGATTTTAGGAAACTCGGATAAGTCAGTAGCTTTGTGAGCACTGAATGAGTGGGTTTTGGAGCCCAGTGTGTGTTTTTGCTTGCCCGCCGGGTGCAAGCTAGAATTAAAGCTGATGGCTCACCAGTTCTTGGCTCCATTGTTTCATTACAGACTGTCCGAATCTAATGCGAACCTGCATGGGCCAGGTGGCTGTGATCCTGACCCTGACTACTGGCGTTACAGACACCTTCTCTCACTTAACTGTAGGAAGTAAGGGTGTCCAGGGGACGATAGCTGGGTGATGATGGTTGCAGGTGATGAGGAAGGTCAATGCTGTTGACAGGCTGTTTTTCCTGGCCCGGTCTCATGCACTTTGGTTTTGCCTTCACTTTGTTGGGAGAAAGTCTAGTCTAAGAATGTGCTCATTATTTGTCTGTCTTCATTGTCTAGCCACCCAAGGGAATTCCAGTTGGAGCTGGCTTCTTGTAACAAGGCGTGAGAGTGGCACAGGGGGAAGGGCGCAGGCCAGGGGCTAGGAGGCTGGACTTTGCACTGAACAGCAGTGTGATCTTAGGTCCTCACTGTCCTCTCTGGTCCTTATATTTGTGGGCCCTCAGGCCCTCGGGCAGAGTGTGGTAAGTCGGTGAGGCAGATACTATGGCCAGAACCTCTGGAAGGTAACTCTGGATTCCCTGGAAGGTGGGGCCTCTGGCTGCCACCAGCTTGTCCTATGTCCTTCCTGCTGGGAGGTTCCAGACTGGCCTCTTCTCGCCTGGCTCATTTCTATGAATCTCAGCCTCTCTGGGGTTAGGAACACTTCACTTAGCAGACATGGGCTGGCTGACCCCTGTCTCTTTCTTATTGGCCCCTGGCCAGGGAGGAATGTGGAAGCGTATGGAAACTTTGGCTTTGAAGAGGATGTTTCTCTGCTAGGCTGAATATCTCTGCTTGGTGGTGGTGGTGGGGGATGGGCTGCCTCGGGGGACATGAGCTGGAAGGGACACTATATTTATTAATCTCAGGGTTGGTGGTAGGAATGAGCACTGGGGCTGGAAGGCAGAGCAAGCTCTGGCTTAGGTCTAACTAACTCGGAGATTCCCTCCCTCTTTCTGGGCCTCCGATGTCAATAATTTCAAATGATGGCTCGTGGGCACCTGTGTCAGAGGACCAGTGCCCCCTGTAGACTCAGCATCAAAGCCACTGGGACTCTATTTTAATAAACTCCCCCAGGTGATTCTGATGCCCATGGAGTCTGATCACAGCTGGAGCAGATGACGCTCAAGGCCCTCTGGCACAAGTGCTCACCCAGCCCCTTCCCTCCTGCTTTGGTGCATGATAGGGTGTTTGGTTGCGTGTGCAAATGTTATGTCATATGAAATCCTATAGGAGGACCTAGGGTGCTCTAACCCAGAAGGAAGAATACTCGAAAGGAAACTCACTTTTTCAAGAGATGCCACATGGAGGAAAGGAATTGGCCTGGTTCTGTGTGATCCTGGAGGCAGATCTAGGACTGTGGGTGAATGTCAAAGGGAGGAAGTGCTTCCCAACAATCAGTGCTCCACCGGCCACCTTCAGCGGTGGTGAGTGCCCCCTCAGTGGTGGGGTGTAAGCGGATATATACTCTCTTAAGCAGTAGGTGGATTGGGAGATATTCATGAAGACCCCCTTTCCAGTCTGACCTGATAGGAGTCCGTAAAGTCAGGCAGCTTTGCCTGCCTAGGATGTAAAGCCATGTGTGCATACCCGTGCTCACTCATGCTCACGCACACACAAAGGCATACCTGTGTGTGCAGACCTTCAGACACACCTGTATGTGCACACATGACACAGGAATGTTCCCTGTACAATAAGTGTACACAGGTGCTGTCGCACGAATACATGTGAAAATACACACGGGTGTGCGTGTGGTTCACAGACTGCACATATTGGCCCAGCTGTCTGTTCCCCTCCCCACCAGCGCAGCGCCTCCCCGTGCAGCCTCCGGGCTGGTCTCTGGAGTCAGAGCCTTGTTTAATCTCCATTAGCGCTCTTATTTCCAGCACCAAATTAAAAGTGTGACCAAAAGTTAATTATTCTAATTCGATTTGGCCCTAATGCGGCGCACGTGGTGGTGGGAGGCCCAGGCGGAGGTGAGGCGGGGTGTGGGCAGGACAGGAGACCTCAGGGTTTAATATGTCTTAATGACTATTACAGGAAACGCCCCAAAGCCTTCTTCCTGTGTCCCTGGCACTGCCTCAAGTCGGCCTCCCGAGAGCCTGGAAGTCTTAGGGTGCTTTTGGGAGCTTGGTTCTGGGAAATATTTGAGGTGATAGCCAGCAGGCTAGAGCAGAGGTGGAAGGCTGTGTGTGTGTGCGCGCGCGCGCGCGTGTGCGCGTGTGTGTGCGTTTGCGCGCGTGTGTCCGCGCTGATGGAGAACACAGTCCAGACTCTCTTGTCAAAGCCTCTGTGGAGCTGACGGAGCCTCTCCCACAGGAGTGCACTGTTAGGGTCCCTGCTGAGCTTCCTCAGGGACAAAGCTGAGAGAAACTAAGGCCACCGCCTTTGCCCAAAGCTGTGGAGCGGCCAGTCCCCTCCCCTGCTGCACGGAGAGCTCTCAGATTCGTCTCCTGCTCCTTCCTGCTTTTGCTCTCCCCTAGACTTGTTTATTCATTCTGCACGCTCTCCTGATTAGGAGTGCAGGAGTAGGGGCTCAAATCCAGCGTCCTCCGGTCACAAACACAGTGTCGTCCCAGCGTCTGACCCTGGGGCCTGGAGGAGCTAGGAGAGTCTGAAGGGGAATTGGGGTTCGTGCCCGAGGGCTTTCTGCCTCCTGGGACTGATGGCGGAGGCAGTGTCTTAGTGGGAATGACAGAGCCTAAGGTCACAGAACATAAGGTCTTGAAGAAGCACCAGAATACAAAGCTGGTGTCAAACTGCTGACTGACGTTTGAGGAGCCTCTGTGGTGCTCCCAACCGCTTGCACAGTCCGGGGGATAGGAGCAGATGACCTCCTAAAGTCTCCCTTCTGTCCACTCTTCCTGTGTGTTGATCTGTATCCCTGTAACTTTCCTCCCGTTGGTCCTACAGTGCTTTCTGGGGTCACGGAGGACAACTCTGTCCCTTGAGAGTGCATAAGTGTCTGAGGATGTCTGAGGATGGAACGTTCTCCACCGGACCTCCTCTTCTCCAGGAGGACAGTTCTGTTGTCCCTCACACGATGGGGTCACCAGTCCCTCTGTGGTAGGCAGCACAGGCTAACTGCTCTAACACACGTGCCCAGGTCCCAGCAGCTTCACTCACACAGCAGAAGTTGGCTTCCTACTAACTCCCTGTCCAGGGTGGGAGGGTATTCAGCAGGCGGCCTTCAGTGCACTAATTCCACATCCCAGTCTCCTTCCATCTAGGGCTCTGCTACTCTGAAGGACCTTTGAGTCTTCTCCATTTAGCTGCTGGTGAGTGGGTCATGTCTGGGAGTGATGCACATCACCCTTGCCCACACGCCATTGGCCAGAACTCAGCCACATAGCTGCCCCTGACCTCAAGGGAGGCTGGGCAATATAGCCTGGTCATGTGTCCAAGAGGCAGTGGGAAGTGGCTTGGTGAGTGAGCCAGTCCCTACAATACCATCTTTAGGTCACCCTTCTCCAAACACATTCCAGCTTGTCCGTGCCCCTCTCAAGTGTGACACTCAGACTTATGCAGAGGTTACTGGTTCGATCCCCAGTCAGGGCAATTGATGTTTCTGTCTCTCTCTCTCTCTCCTTTCGAATTCTCTCTAAAATACAAAAAAAAAAAATTAAAAAAGGAAAAAAGAAAGAAAGAAAGAGAAAGAAAGAAAAGAAGGGAGGGAGGGAGGGAGGGAAGGAGGGAGGGAGGGAGGGAGGGAGGAAGCGAAGAAGGAAGGAAGGGAGGGAGGAAGCAAAGAAGGAAGGAAGGGAGGGAGGGAGGGAGGAAGGAAGGAAGGAAGGAAGGAAGGAAGGAAGGAAGGAAGGAAGGAAGGAAGGAAAGAAGAAAGGAGAGAAAGAAAAGAAAGAAAAAGAAAGAACAGGGCAGGTGTAGCCTGACCAGGCAGGAACAAGAGCTCACCATTTCCTGAGCACCTAGTATATTGCAGATGGTAATATTCTGGAACTGGCTCAGACTCCTGAAAGCTAACTTGGCACCCCTTTGCCAGCTCCATTCTCAGTGAGGTCATACTGGCAGCTAGCAATGGGCCATGATAGGAATGTTGAAATCAAGGAAAGGGCACAGGTTAAAAGTCGAGGCTCCCCCTCCCCGCCCCTAATGTTAGTATCCAACACTCTGGCTCTACCCATCATATCATAGGGGCTCACAAAAGCCCCATGATGTAGCCTTTGCTGTTTCTTTTTGTTATAGGTCATGGGACTGGCTCGAGCCATACAGCTCCCACGTGACAGAGCTAGGGTATCCACTCAGCTCTGCCTGCTCAGAAACCCGTGCAGAGAGAGGCCAGACTCTGCCCCATTCTGGGCACACTTGTTTCTAAGGACTTCCTTCAGATGGTTGTTAGGATCAGGATGGGATGGCCCCGCAATTGGCTGATGACCTCGTGGGTGGGATGCCGTGCCTCCTCCTTTGGACTAGCCACTCTTCTCACTGGGACCAGGTCTCAGTCTTTGTTCAGAAAATAATCTGGTGCACAGTGGGGGTTACATAAATATCTGTTTCATGGGATCTTGTAGGGCCTGTCTTGGGAGAGCCCCCAGTCTGTGAGGGGGAATAGACCTTTCCTCGACACATCCCCCAGTCTAATGGGGGAGGTAGAGTCCTGTTGTGGGGGCACCCCAACCTGGAAAGGGATAAAGGTCCCATTCACAGAAGCCCTGATCTGGAGACAAGAGGAGCCTTGGCCTCTGTCCTATGGGAACTCACAGTTATTTGGGGAGCCATAGCCTTCCCCATAAGGAGCTCCTAATCTGATGGGGCAGATTTAGATCCAGCTCCATCGCCACTGTGTATTGGTGACCATGGGAAGTATGGCTGAGAATGAGGGGAGAGGAAAGTGTTAATTTGTCCCAGTCTCCAAGAGCACCTAAGTCTGTTTTCCCAGCACATTTCCTCCTCCAAGAGCCCAGGTAAATGGGGGGGCAGGTCAGAGGAAGTGAATGCTCCACAGAAGAGATGCCTAATGCCTTTCTTTGTGTTCCCTGGAGACTGAGCCCTTCTTCCTGCTCACGAGTACCTGTCCCAGGTATAGGGCCAGGGAGGGTGCGGGCACAGGGGCTGGGCAGGAGTGCTGGGCCAAAGACAGGTGCTGAGCCTCCAGCACTGCCTGCTGGTGTCCCTGTTCTCCCGGATAGCAGGTGCTGGGCGTAATCATTAGGTGTGCTGATCTGTAGCCTGCGCGAGGAAGAAAAATTAAATTTTGTTCTTAATTCAATTAGGAAAAAATATCAAGGATGGCAGGTTTGTGTGTTTGTGCCCAGCCACCAACTAGGCATTCTGGTTCAGCTGCATCAGTCTAGCGATGCAGTCAGTGGGCACACGACGTGAGTTAGCACTCTTGGGGCTGATGGATGACTCTGCAAGGAGGGAGCATGGTCCCTGGCGGGGGCAACTCTGAGATGAATAAGAGGTGGCCTGAACTTCCCCTTCAAGTAGGTGACCCCAATACTGGCTTGCTCCCTGGACAGCAGGTTTCTAGATCCCAACCAAGAGGATGAAATTTGGCAGTTTTTTTAGCCCTTGATGGTTGGGCTGGATTTATGTTCTCTAGTAATTCTTTTTCCTCTTCAGCTTCCTCTTCTCTGTTTTTACCCTTCTTTCTCTAGGAGTTAGAAAGATGTGAGGGGTGGAGAGGATTCGCAGAGAGGGTTTGAATATGAGGAAAATCAGAAAGGGAGAAGGCAGGGGAATGGGCAGCCTAGTTGGGGGAGGGTTGGGTGGAGAACACTCGGGAGTGAACTAGGACCAATGATTATTATTTGTGTGTGTGTGGCAATAAACACATTTTATTCTGTAACTCTTATTCCTTATATTTTCTTTTTAAGTTTTTATTTTCAGTAATAGTTTATGTTAATTTCAATGTGCAGCATTGTGCTTAGACAATGACATGACCAATTCTGAAGGACCTTGAATGTCAAAGTCCTTGATGTCAGGAGCTATGTCTGGTTCATTGTTGCATCTCCAGTACCTAGAATAATGCCCAGCACACAGTAGGTGTACAATGATTTGCAGAGTAAATGAGCAACATTGTCCATAAACAACGTGGAACCTGAACTTCAGCTACCTGAAGATGGTTGAGGGCTAGAATGGCACAATTAGACATTTATTAAGTTTCATCTCTCTTTCTCCACACACACACACACACACACACACACACACCCTCCTTCTTCTCATCTCCCAGGGTGCCCAGAGCCTTTTTAGTGTCTCCAAAAGGTAAGCATTTTCAAGATTCAAGACATTTAGAATGATGGAAATATCCAGAAAGAGCACCACAGTCTGGGAATTTTTTCTCCTTCCTTGATGTTTTGAGACTAGGTATGGTCCTCTTAGCACTTGCAGTGGGACCTCAGGCTTTCTATTTTCTCTTTCTGAGCCTCAGTTTGCTGATCTGAAAAACATTAAAGGGCCTTTGAGTTCTAATATATTACTGTATTAAGTACGATCAGTCAGTCTGTCCACTGCCCCTCCTAACGAACATCTGTTGCTGCTGCCTTTGCTCCGGTGGCTCCCCTCCCCCCCACCAAGAATACCCTCCCAGCTCCTGTCCACCAAATCCAAATCAGAGCCCAGCTTTATCTAAGAATCGTCCCCTAATTAGTCCCACAACTTACATGTACCTCACTTCGGAACCCCTCAGAAAGTCTGTGCGGTTACTCACATAAGTTGCCTTTGAATCCGCCGTGCAGGAGTGCGTTAGCTCGCCAACCGGACAGAGAGCTCCTCCAGGGCAAGAACCCCAAACTCCAATTCCTTCCCCCTGTAGAACCTGTGCGCTGTCTGCCTGGCTTTGACCTTGACTGCAAACTAGATAGTTCTGCATGGGGCAGGCTCAATTACTCCCACTCTGGGATAGGGGGACTTGGGCTGGAGCTCTTGATTCGACGTGTTCCTCTTTTCTCCTTTGCCGTTCAAGTCCTCCCCATGGTGATGGCTGGGGGAGAGTGTTGCTTTTCCCTGATCTGGCTCCCGGCTGGCTCAGACAAGTTTCTCGCGGCTGGTTCCGCTTTTGTTTTTGGGACTTTCGCTGTTTTAAAAAGAAAAGAACAAAGCTGTTCTTTTACTTCCAGGGAGTGAGAACAATTTGCCAGTACCTCCAGAAAGATAGTGCAATGGAGAGGGGTACGGGAGACTACAGGGTCACTGCTCGTACTCTCTGATAGACAAGAAAAATACCAGTCGGAGCCTGTCACCGATGTCTGCGCCACCCCCTACTCTAAGCCTTAATTTCTTTCCTGGGAACATGAGAAAATTGGAGCAGTTTTTCTCTAAAGTATATTTTAGTTTTATCCATCGAGCGTTTCATGTCCGTGCCTCAGTTTCTCCCTTGCTCAGAGATATTTATTGAAAACTTCTTCTGTGTAAAATCTCCTACCTCTTCCTCCACCCCACTTCCGTACAACAACAACTTAAATGATAGTTGCAAAGTACTAATGTATCTCATTACACATCTCATTACATGAGCGCTGAGAGGGAATGCTAACATTAGCATATTGGTTAAGGACATGGGCTCTGGAGGCAGGCCTCTCTGCTGAGAATCCCGGCTCCACCACTTACTAGCTGTGTGACCTTCGGCGAGATCCACGATCTGCCTGGATGTCAGTGTTCTCACCTGTAAAAACGGGGTGCTAATAATGCTCATCTTACTGGGTGGAGAATACATGGTAAAGTGCTCGACACCGGTCTTGGCACATAGGGAGGACTCAATAAATGTTAGCAATTATTGTAATTATGATGACTGCTTTGCTATATTTTTCAGCCTTCTCCTGCCTAAAATTCTTCATCTCCACCCTCTTTGTGGCCCATACCTATAGTCCAGACCACTCTACACCCCAATAACATGCAATTGCCTACAGTTCTCTGAAATTAGGACACTCAGTGTCTTACTCAAATGTCTTTGTGTAAGCAAGTACCTTTGCCAGAAATGCCTGTCTTCATCTTTGTTTCAAAACCTGGTAAATGCCCCTTATCTGTGATGATTTCTCTGATCTTTTAAGCAGAGACAGCCACATTCTTTGGGGGAAATGATGTGTCCTGAACACACTATAATTGGATGGATTCCCCTGGATCTGACAGTATTTGCTTGCTGAGCTTTCTTCTTTGCTGTGAACTACCTGAGAGTAGAGACGACTTCATTTTTATTTCTATCCTTAATATCTAACACAATGTTAACTCTGCTCCCAACTAAGCCATCTTCCCATTGCACTCAGAGCATAGAGTTTGTGCTCTGCGAAGTTTTCTGAGCTTCATATGAAACACTGAAAATGGATGGGAGACATGTCAAGAGCAAGTAGCGAGTTGAATGGTATTGGGGGGAGGGTTCAGGAATAATTCAAGAAGGTTTACTAAGAAGGAAGCCTTGAGCTCATATTGGAAGCTGGCTTAAGGTCTTAATGGGAGCGGGTGCCTTTGGGGGCCTGGTATCAATACTGTATCTTGGTGCCTTCTTAGGAACAAAGGAATAGAGTATCTGCTCACCTAATCTCCATTACCAATCTGGGTCCCAGCATTACCCCTTTGCTCATGTGCAGAACGGGATTATCGCCTAAATTGTTCCTCTCTTGCCCCATATACACTTCCTGAAACACCAAGCCATAGATTTAACCTCCAAAATATTCCTCCAATTTGGCCACTTCTATTTCCATTGCTGCCACCCCAGTCCGAGCTACCATTATCTTTTGCCTAGATTCTGGCAATTACTTTCATATTGATGTGTTTGCATTCATGCCAGAGCCCCATATCAATTCAAATTAGGTTAGAGTATAACAGAGACCGCAACATGGGAGTCTTCCAGGTGAGTTGTTCAGGGCTAGCATGGTGGCTCTGCTCCATGGCATTGTCAGGCACTGAAGTCCTCTTTTATTTTAATGTTCTGCTATTTTTACCTGGCCACCTTATGGACCGAAATGACTTCCCCAGCTCTGTTTATTACACCTGCCTACCAGCCAGCAGGGAGGAGCATACGCCCTTTAGGAACAGTTCTTGGATAACACACCCATCACTTCTGCTATGTCCAAATGGCATCATATGGCCACACCGAGAGAGACTTGGGCTGGATTCATGCGCCCATTGACAAACCAGAGACACTGAGGAAGAAGGTGACTGGTGTTATTGGAAGACACTTAGTGGTTTCTACTATAAAGCTGTACAACAAATATGTCATCATTTCACTCTCTTTCTTAAAACCCTTCAGTGGATTTCAAATTTCCTGAGGGAAAAATTCAAAACCTTAGCATGGTCTACAAGATTCTTTTGGCCAGACCCTACCTTTTCTGCCTCAAGCCCTTCCCAAACCCTCTGTGCTCTGTCCATCTTCTCTCCCACCTTTGGGCTGTTACACGTGCCGTTCTTGCTGTGAACATTCTGTGTTGCAGATGCCTTTTTTCACTTGTTGGTTTCATGTCCTACCCTTCAGCCCAGCTGACGTCACTGTGGTTATCATGGACACCTCCAGGCATTCCATTTCTGCCCCACCTCAAACATGGGGTGCACTCTCTTCCTGCTTTTTTGAAACTGGGCTTTTAGCAAAGCCATGGAAATCACTGAGCCTGCACACAGGCACAGACATGGAGGTAGGGTAGTTTATGCTCTTGGGGACACCACTGTGGGCCAGGAGGCAGTGAGCAAACATCCCTCCCTCTGTCTTATAGAACAATTCTAAGGCACATTCCTCATGGTTCTTCGGAGGGTCCCTGGTAGAACTGAGCCCCTTACCTACACTGTAACCAGCTCAACCATTTACTTTCATTGGTTTTTCTCCTCCCTTGTTTCATTATTCCTACCTCCTTATTCTGCTCTCCTGGGATCATCTTTCTAGTAAACTCTCTGTACCTAAGACTTTGTCTCAGGTTATATTTTTAGGGGAATCCCTATTTTGAAAATTGATACTAGAAGCAGCCCTGAATAGTGTATCATCCCCATGGGATTCTGGCACATCCCTTACCAGGCAACTGGCACTAGGGACTCCATTGCAGGTGGTTAGTGCAGGTGTGATAACCTCTGATATACTGAAGCCTCTCAATTTCTAAGACTCTCATTTAGTGGATTGGGTGAGGTACAGACAATTGTCAGAGAGCAGAGAATGCTGAAAACCAGACCCAGGCATTAATGATATGGAAGGCGGAATGACAAAGGAGACTAAATATATGCTCCCAACTGGTCTCCTGGGCTCAAGCCAGGTCCCTGATACAGAAGAAATGACACTCTGAGAATAAGATGGGGACATTCAGTGATGCACCTGAAAACACTGAACTTCCAGTTCCCCTGAACCCTTGCGACTGGGAACAGCATCCTTTCTCCTTTCTCAGAGTCGATCGACATTTCTTTGCCTGAACAAGAAATGTCTCCTGAGGTGATTGCCTTGCAAGATGATGCTTGTCTAACCCCAAGATCCACCCCTACCTCCTACCTAGATCAATAAGTAGAGTCAGGTCTTAGCCGAACTCAAGGGAAGAAGTATAGTTCCTGCATGGGAGGAAATGGCCTATTCACTGCAAGCGTTGCAGAGGAGCTAGTTACTACATGACAAAAGGAACTGGGGAGTCTCTATGAAATGGGATTTGAGGGTTTAGACTTGTAAAAGGGTGATATATTGACTGGAAACAGAAAATTTATCAATGTGAGGCCACTTTCCCGTAACTCAGGATTTGAAGTCTGGCAGAGACTCCTGGAGCCAGTTCTACTACGCTCCTTGAAGGTGTCAGAATGGGATGGCTCCTTGAAGATGTCAGCACGGCCTTAGAAGCACCGAGGAAGGTGTCAGGAGGCTCAGAGAAGTGGGTGTATTAGAATGGATGTATTATATGAAACCAGGAAGCCCAAAGATATGTACCCTGGGAGTGTCAATAAGACACCATTCAACTGATCAGGAATGCACTAGTGAGGGATGCTCTAGCATCACCGAGGGGCTCAGTGGTGTCTATCATTTGTAGGCTAGAACTGACAATAAGGGAGGCAGTAATGGAACTGAGTTCCCCTGTGTCAATGGGATAAGACAGTTTGGACTAGGCCCTAGCCAGGTAACTCAGTTGGTTAGAGTATTATCCTGATATGCCAAGTTGTGGGTTCCATCCCTGGTCAGGGTACATATAAGAATAAACCAACAAATGTGTAGATGTGTGGAACAACAAATCGGTCTCTCTCTCTCTCTATCTCTTTCCATCCCCTCCTAAAATCAATCAATAAAAAATTGAAAGAAAGAAAGTTGGAACTAGCAGTGTCTGCTTCGACACACACTGACACACAAGGAACTGTGGTGATGGATAACATACCACAGTGTTCCTGGGGATTGATAGACAGGTGGCCAACTAGGGTATTGTATGACTCATTCAACCAGGGAAGACTGGGTCTTTTTGCGGAAGAACTTGCATGCCACCACTAGTATATACAATAAATACTCTTAATCCTTTTCCCAAAGGCACCCATGACCTTCACCAGAGAAAGAGGAATACCCAGACCTTTTGAGGGCTATAGGACACAGGGACTGAACTACATTGATGTAGGAAACTTGTAATGCCATAACGTTTCTCAGTTAGACTGGGGGCATGTAAAGGCCAGGTGACAAAGTCCTGCATCTGTTCACTTTACAGTACATACAATAGGATCAAAGACTCCTCTTGCAGTCATTTCTCTACCCTTTGTTGCATTATTGTGATAGATGTACTTAGACATTGGCAGAACCCTCACATCAGTGCCTACACCTGTGCAGTAAGTGTTTTTATAGTAAGAGGAGCCAAATGGACTTTCAGGACCCCGCCCTACACATGCCCACACCCATGCACTGCCTTCTAGACAAGATAGAAAGTCAAAATCTATCAGGTGAAATTGCAGAGATTAGTGCTACCTGATATGAAATATCAGGGCTGCGGTCTCAAAGATATCTCTTTCAAGTCACCTGTTTGGCCTTTATCCTCATTGTATTTGATTTGTTGTTCTTCTTTGCAGTGCCTTTGCTAGCATTGCTATCTGGGAGAGTAAAACGTGACTGAATTATCAGCAGGGGACCCCACAAAAACATCATCTCAGACAGAGACTCATTTCATGGTGAAGGCAGTCAACATGGTCACGAGACAAGTAATTCACTGGTTCTACAATATAACCTACTGCCTGGAAGTGCCTGGTCTGATTTAGCACTGCAATAGCGTCTTACAGGCTTAGAAACAGTGCCAGTTTATGAAAAATACTTTGTGGGGCTGTAGTGCTGGCCTGCATGATATGGTATATGTACTGAATCAGGCTAATGTATGGTGCTGTGTCCCCAGTAGCTGAAATACATGCATCTGGGAAACGTGATGGAAGTTGGACTGGGTGCACTCATCATTGTTTCCAGTAAATTTCATGGAGAATGTGTGTTTTCTGTTGTCACAACTCTAAGCTCTGGTGCAATAAAGGTTCTGGTTCCTGTGGGGAGCATTTCTACCAGCAGATACTGATAAATTCTACTGTGAGTGTGCCTGGTCACCTTGGGAACTTCATGTCAGTAGAATAGCAAAAAAAGAAAAGGTGGGAGTAATGACCATGATTTTCATAAAGATATGGGGTTACTTTTCCTAATGAGGGCAAGGAAGACTTTTTAATGGAGCTCAGGGATTCACTGGGACATCTTTTGATGTTTCCATGCCTGTAGTAGTAAGTGGGAAATTGAAGCAACCATAGACTGATGAGGACAAGGCATGCAAAGGCTTACACCTTTCAGGGAGCAAGCAGCCAGGTCAGCTGAAGTACTGACTGAGGAAATATAGTGTAAGTGGCACAGGAAGTAGATTATGAATATCAGTTGTAACCCCAGGACCTGCTGTAGCAGTTGATACTGCACCTTGTAGACCCACTAACCTTCCCGCCTGAAGAATTTTTTATTTGAGAGATTAAGGCCAGTTACGTCCTACAAATTCAGCAACAAAGTGCAGTTATTTTGGGTCCCGAGCAGATCTGAGCACTACAAGGGGTGGACTGTAGCAGCCGCTCTCTGAGCCCCATGCAGCATTCACTCTCTCAGTTGACCTGATTTCAGTGCAACTCTGAGTGGACAGTTCTGGGCATGCTGCCAGCATCTTATCTCATGCATGCAAAGCAGTGTCTCTCTGCTTTTCTGACTCAGGGCTTTCTTTGATGCCAGAGAAGGCTGCTCTGCCTGCACATGTGCAGTGTGCAAGTGCAAGAAAATGAGTATTTCTGGGAGCTATCCTCAAACAATGGGGACAGGAGTCAAAGGCAAATGCCCAGCCTCCTTACTTCAAAAAGATACTTTTGAGGTCCATTCTACATTGTTATTCAGAGGATCCTGAATTTTCTATAGAAGTGACGAGCTCAATAATCTGCCCATTATTGGTTTTCCTTCTTTCCCTGTCTCACTCCCACTATTCCTTTTCTCTGGTTTCCTGAGCTCATCTCTGAAGTAAATTACCTGTTCCCAGGACCTTGTTGCAGACTCTGTTATAAGAGGAACTTAACCACTCATTTTCTCCTTTGAGCTTGTATAATTCCTATTCAGATTTCCCCCTATGTCAGTGCCTCCTGAATTCTTCCCTGACCAACAAGTCTGGGTGAGGAATCTTTATTATGGCCACACTTCCAGCACCTAATAGAGTGCCTCGTCTGTTAAAGGCTCTCAGTAAATATTTGTTGGAAAAAAAATGACTCTGACAGTGGACTCATCCCAGCAGGAGAAGAGTTACTGAAGACAATTGTGAGTCTTGCCACCCTTGGAACAATGCTGCAATCCCTGAGTGCTCCAGTGTCGGCTCCCTGTGTGAAACAGAAGTCCATTATCTGCTCATATCAGACTCTAATACACCTCAGCGAGGGGCCTTGGTGACTCGGCTGGCTAAGTGCTGCACAGAACACAATCTGCCCCTCCTCATCCTCTTCTGCTCCCCTCCCCCCAGCCAGCGACATTAAGTGAGTAAGTAATGAGAATGGCTAGAAATTGAATTTTATGAGAAAGTAATCTGTGGCTTAGAGAAGAAGCAGGGAGGAAAGGGGAGGGGTTTGGTGAGATAGGGGAGACTATTTTAAGGACCGTCAGAGAGAATGAAGGAACATGGGAGCGGACAAGAAGAGTCAGGTAGGAGAGTCATTCAATTAGGGAGGCTAAGACGGTGGCGGGGTTTTGTCCTCCTTCTTCTGTTCTTTGATTTTCCTCCATTCTTTTCATTTCATCCATGGGAATTTTGTCTTCATGTTCAGGGTGGAGGGAGAGTGAACTAAGGCAGAGATGGCACCAGGAGGGAGGTAGGGGGAGCAGAAGATTCTTAGAATGGAATAAACGATTCTGCCTGCAGTTCATAGAATACTGGCATCTGCAAGGAAGGAGGAGGGAGGCGTGGGGCTGGAGGAGGTGCAGGAATGGATGAGGACATGAGTGCTCCAACAGTGATGGGTGGCCAACACCCACCCATCTCATTTGCGCCTCCTGATGGCCTTCCTGGAAGTCATGGGCCAGTCATGATGAGTGAGTGGGCCGCTCTGTTGGATAAGTCAACGTCGAGAACGAGCTAGGCTAGGTACCTGTTACAGGGAGGAGAGCATATTGGTCATGCAACCTATGAAGTGTGAACCCCTCACTGGGTGTGTGTGTGTGTGTGTATGAGTGATCATATTACATCCCCAAAACAACTTTATAAGGTTACCATTTTCAAGGAGAGAGAATTTTTAGGCCCATGGAGGTTAGGTCAATTCCTGGAGACTCACAGCTGGTGAGATAATCAGTTTATGCACAGAAGACTGAGAGCTACCTGGATATACCACAGGAATTGTGCCAAAGCCTGTGCTGGCCAAAGACTATGCTTATGATTAGAAGACAGTCAGTTTAGAGATGTGACTGTGGGCAGGGCAGGCCTGTCTCCTTGGTGTGTTGCTCACAGTCAGCCAGCCTTCCTTACTGGCCTACGCATAGCTCGCCTGCCTCCCCAACAGTTGTGTCTTCTCACAAGTTTCCAGGCCCCTCCCTGGGCCTTGCAGTTTTTTACATAGCCTCGTGCCCCACTACTCCCCCATCCCCCCACACCATTTGCAAACAGCTAAGTGGAGCGCAGCTTGAGGTTGATGCTTGGTGATGATGAGTTTCCCAGCAGGGAAGGGTTTGCTGCACAGAGACAAAGACCAAAGCAGCAACATTAAATCTTCTTGCTTGTCCACACTCGGAGCTGCAAGGAGGCCAGACAGCCATCACTGGGAAAGCGGCAATGGGTTAGAGCTACTGCAAACAGAAACCCCAGGGGGTTAAATGCACCAGTAGAGATGCCTAAGCAAGGCTGATGGGATGATGGAGGGGGTTATGTGTGTGTGGTCATTAACAGGCAGATGAAGTGACAAAACCACAGAAGGAATAGAAGGCTGGACTGGGAAAGGAGGGCTGGGTTCTAACCCTGGCTCTGCCACCCAATCACAGAATGAGTTCATGTTTCAGAATCTTAATTAAAAAAAAAAAAGAATGGAAAGGAAGGATTGGATTCCTTTTAAACTCCAGGTGAACTAGTGTTTAACTAGCCAATAAAGTCGTGGACTACTCTAGGAAAGAGACTGTATTTTTAGCAGAATTCCTGCAGACAGAGGGGACTGAGTGACTTGTTCGTCCAACAGCTGTAGCCAGGCCTTATGCTATGGGCTGGATATAAATGGCGAGCAAAACTAGTCTGAACTCTGCCTCCTAGAGCTCCTATTGTAGTGGGGCAGGAGACATTAGTTAATAACCACACGTCTATATCAGTACAACCACGGTCAGTGCTATGACCAGGCTTCACCTGGCATTATATGGTGACATCATTTGCACTAGAAGTCTGGGGCAGCCCTCCCCAAGAAGGTGATGCTGAAGCGGAGATGAAACTTCCAGAGGAGGGACCCAGAAGCGCTCTGAGGTGGGGACGAGCTTGTCTAGTTTGAGGAATGTACATAAGGCCCATCATAGCTAGAGCACAAGGAATATGAGCTCACTGCTGCTGCGGAGGATGGGGAGGTAGGAGGCACCAGGAGGGGCTGGGCCTGGTTCTCCGCTGTGAGGATGGTGGTTGGGGATAAGGGGCACAGGCTATGGTGGAACTGTCCGAGGTGCTGACCGGGAAAGGACGCGAAGGCACCAGCGAGACCGTGGGTGTGGTGAGAGGGAAGCTTTGGATTATTGTGTCTTTAGAGCAGGTGGGCAGTGGGCCTTTCTCCCTACAAAACCGCCCAAGTCACTCTTTCCCTGACCCTTGTGTAATGTGACACTTCAGTGCCCCTGACATGCGTCTATTCTGAATATTTTATAAAGTTACTTCCCTTCATCGTCACCTGAGGGAGTTAGAACGAGGAAAGATAGTTTTGCTGTAGGAAGGCAGAAAAATGAAGAACCTGGTGCTTTTTTTCATAAAGAAAGTGATGGGCTTAGAACCCACTAACTAATCATCTCCTTCCATCTATTTACTCATCCATGTGCAGAATCTAGAATCACAGGACACAGGGGTGCACTGTCCAGGTTATGAAAAAAGCTTTAAATGCCCACTGGAAGGTAACAGAAATGAATGAGGTGGGTCAGGTGTAAGACAATTGAGAAACACGCTAGGGAGAAGTGAGGTCTGGACAAAACTGGAGAGGGAGCATCCTGCCTGAAGGGACAGAGAGAACGCAGCCCCACATGGTTGTTGCCATGGAACAATGTGGGCCCAGGGTTGTCCCATGGTCTCATTTTTAAAAAGGTACTGGAAACTTGTATTTTTAGATGAAATTCCCTGTTGTATAAAGTTATCAAATCATTGAATTAAAAAAAAACCCTAATCTTGTGAACCATACAAACTCTTCTGTGGGGCCAGTGAACCTCCAGGTTACAACCTCTGTTGTGGTCTACTCCCTTCCTGTGGTAGACAGGTACCTGGGTCCACAGAGAGGATGTAGCTTGCCAAGGTGCCAGGGAATGTGTATCATCATGAAATAGGATGTGCATCCTCTGAGTGGGAGTGGGTACCATGTGTGAGAATCAGTAGTCACAAAGATTTTTTCAAAAGACGTGGTTCCAGCCCTGGGCAAGCTCATGGTCTGGCAGGGAGCAGCCCCATCCCCTTTAGGATATAGCATGATAGCTTTTAAATGTTGGCACTGAGAAACACAGAAGAGGTACCCCAGAAACTTCTGGCACAAAAATTCCAATGGGAATTCTCTATTCAAAGATCTTTACAGTTCTCTAACAGGCAAAAGGCAGCCTGCTGGTCAGGAGCCCAGCCTCTGGGGGAGTCTCTGTGCAGGCAGGAGGTCCTGAGGCCAAGGATCACTACCACTGGCTGGAGCCTGGGGTGCACAAATGCAAGAGGGGGTTCCTTAGCTGTGCTTGGCAGAGGCATGGCTGCACCTGCAATTTATAGCCCACTCTCTGCCACCTAATTGCACCATCAGTGCTTGGTGGCGCAGGGCTAGGGTGAAGATGTATGGGTCGCAGTTATGGGCTTAATGGCTGCAGTAAAGTGTGGTGTTTACAGTGTTAAGTAGCCTGGGGGCCATGCTCCCACTCCATGTTGAGGCCAGGAGCTCAGTGCATCTAGGCTGGGTTTTGAGAGGGGCTAAAAAGGGTCTCCCTATGAACCTGCTCTGTCTCCTGTATCTTTCCCCCAATCTAGGCAGTGAAGCTTCATGTTAGAAAAGTGGTCTAGGCACTAGGCCTTTTTTTCTCCTCTCTCTGGGTCTTTGAGCCAATTGGCAGCTCTGGAAGCATAGGGGCTGTGCCATTACCAACAAGGCAAGGGCTGTGTCTCCTCAATCTTGGGGGACACCCACAGGGCAGAGCGGTGTACCTCTCATCCTATCAGATACATCCAGGATAAAGCTGTATCTCCCTCTTTGGACTTGGGCCTCCCTAAGATGGGGTGTATCCCTCCTCCACCAGACTGTGACTTTTCTAAGAGCATGTGTTCTGTCTCCCCACCTCATCTGTAAAATGGATTCCCAGCCCTCTTCTGCAGGATTTTTGTTGTTATTGTCAGGTAGGGATTCGACCTTGCTCCTTAAAGCATGGTCTGCAGTCCAGCAGCTTTGCCATCACCTGGGAGCTCATTAGGAACGCAGTCTCAGGCTCCAACTCAGACCTCCTGCATCTGTGTCCGATCTTAGCAAGATCTCAGGTGACTGTTATTCACACTAACATTTGGAAGGTGCTGATTTACAAAGCACCTAGGACAGTGCCTGACATGGAGTGGGCCTCAGTACGTTTTATCTCTTCCCTGTCCTCATTTTTAGTTTTCAGTGTCAGCATAGAAGCATTGTAGCTGCCACAAATGAATGGGGATGGGGAACCAATCTCAGGGCCAAGCTCCCAGTAGGTGCTCAATAAATACTGGCTGAATGCAAAAAGGGTGATTGCATCTGAGTTCTGTTATCAACCTTGTTCACTAGACTTTGGTCTCTTCCCTGTCTCTTTCTCTCCAGATTTTTCCTCATGTCATGCTGGATGGTACCAGCTCAGGCCACTTCATGTGGGATCTGGCAGAGGAAGGGCAGTGAGCAGCATCGTACTGGTTCCAGAAAAGGGACTTCCAGTCCCTAGATACAGCTTTAATTTACTCGGGAATGCACCCAGTGAAGACTCGCTGTGCTGTCCATGGTAAGTGAGTCTTCCTCTTACTGGAAAGGTGACTAACTCCTCTACAGTATGCAGGCTCAGAGGGCGTGCCTTTCGACCTCACACTCAGTTCAAGAGCCCTCTCTGCAGGGCCTTTTAGAAGGAAATGTTAGTCTCTGTTGGAGCATCCTCCGTGCTGGGGCATCCCCTCCCTTCCAGGGCAGCCTTTCTCTGTGTGCACAGCTCTCGTGGTTACCAGATGTCCAAATGACAGCCTCCCTGTGTTTCAATACAATTTGACTCAGCAAAAGCAATCCACATACAGGGCTAGGCTCTGAGAAGATAAGATATTTTTCCTCTGCTTTCAGGGAATATTCAGGGATGACGGGGAAAGCCAGACTCTTCTAACATCAGGCCAAATGTGATTCCGAGTGTGACAGAGAGGTCAAGAATCTGGGAACACAGAGGAAGAATACCATAATTGTTTGGGGCATGGAGGAAATCAGGGAAGCTGCATGGAGGGGGTGAGTATTTGAATGAGGCTTTGAAGACTGGGCAGGATTGCAGTGGATGTATTGACTGTCCTTGGATGCCTCTCAGATTCCCCACTCATGGCTCCCCCCCCCCCCAGCTCCAGCCTCAGTCCCTCTTACCTGTGCCAGTCCTGTGGCCCCCTAACCCTGGCTCCTCACTCTGTCTCTTGTCTCACCCCCTCTGGCCAGCCTTCGCTCTGCTTCCAGAGGTGTCCCTGTTGCATACGCTGTGGGAGCCTGCGGTTCTGCATCTCGCCGCTACTCCCCTACTCATCGCAATCCAGCAATCACAAACTGCTCCGCACTCCCCAAGTGTCTGTTTATGACTCTGAGCCATTGCACATCTCTTTGTTTAAAGTACCCATCCCTAGCATACCTTTCCACCTGCTAAACTTCTGCTTGTCCTTCAGGACCCAATCCTGCGCTGCAGGCATCCTTTGTAGCTCTCCCTCCCACTGCACCCACCACACGATTGTTTAATTGCTTTTTGGTGAGATGGTCTTCTCTGTGATATCAGACAGGGGCTTGTTAATCTCATCGTATTCAGTGTTTTTATTAGTAGTGCCAGCAGTAGAGACTTAATATGTGTTGAAGGAACAGATGACTAAGTTACTAAGTGGCATTTCAGGCAGAGAACTCAACCCAGGCCAGTGCTCGGAGGAGGAACACCACAGTGAGTGGCTTACTGTGGATGAAATGGGAGGTGAGGGAGGAAGGAGGTGGGATACTGGGCGGAGGCTGAAGCTTTCTGAGTCCCTATCCGATCCTCTGGGGAGGGAGCTTCTAGCCCTGGTCCTAGGCTGCGGTGGGGGAAGAGGCTGGGAGACTGCCCAGGACCTGCCAGTCTCCTCCAGCTTTGCCTTTCTCATTGAGATTCCTCCCAGAGACAGGGGGAGGGGAGATGACTCAGGGATGGTAGCTCTCAGATGTATCCTTATCCAGCACAGGGCGCCTGCCAGCTGCCCGTATATCAAGGGCTCTGTCGTCTTGTAGCTCGCTGGAAAGGGAAGTGGGGGAGATAATTGTGTCTCCTTGGGAAGAAATATGGGCACAGACAGCAGCTTCTTTCTTTCAGCTTTGGGAGAAGAGATGTCTACTCAGCACCCTTCCCCGGAGAAGGTGGGGTAGAGAAGAATGTTTAACCCTTTCCTCTTAAATGCCCTCTACAAAATCCATCCCCAGAGGCTAATAATGCCTAAGGATTTGGAATCATTCAAAGAGGCAATTGGGGGAGAGTTCTCAGGGGGCAGAGAGCGGGTGGAGGAACCATGGGGCTCAAGGGGGTGGGCTCAGGAACAAGTAGCAATTTAGAGAGTGGCCATAGTGATCATTTTAGTCTTTCATGCCTCTCCCAATGTCTTTGTAGAACAGGACTTCTCCAGACATCTTTCTGTTTACCCACGGGAATTGGAGCCTTGGTTCGAGGCTGGAGTCGGGCTCAGCAGGTACAGGAGGGGCCCTTGCTCTGGACCAGGCAGCACCCCCCTCTCCATCATTCCATTAACTTGATTTCCAAATGAGCTTAATCATGCCACCCTCCTTCATGGCCGCAATCTGCAATTTCCACTAATCAATGATTGTAAATTGCTAAGTAAGGAACCACTCGGTGCTGCTGTTATTAATGGCTGGGAGTGGACCGAGATTGGAATGTGGAGAAGGGTCATTAACCTTGTGTTGAGGGAATGTGTGTTGGGGTCAGGGCCAGAGGCCCATGGGCAGGGCAGAGTGAGAGCATGACAGCTCTTGAGTCCTATCTGCCCCTCACTAGTTCAGATGGCAGGGGGTTGAGGCTAAATGACATTTCCTTGGTGGCTCCTGGATCTTGGGCACCAGGGCTGGAGACTGAGGGAATGGTGGTGGAAGCTATTACTCGAAATGGCAAATTGGGACCTGGCCAGTTGATAGAGCGTTGGCCTGGTGTGCAGACCTTCTGGGATTGATTCCCGGTCAGGGCACACATGAGAAGCAACCATCTGCTTCTCTTCCCCTCCCTCTCCCCCTTCTCTCCCTTCCCCTCTTGCAGCCAGTGGCTTGGTTGATTCAAGCATTAGCCCCAGATAGGGATTGCCAGGTAGATCCCAGTTGGGGAGCATGTGGGAATCCGTCTCTCTACCTCTCAAGAGAAGAAAGAAAGAAAGAAAGAAAGAAAAAAAGAAAGAAAGAAAGAAAGAAGGGAGGGAGGGAGGGAGGAAGGAAGGAAGGAAGGAAGGGAGGGAGGGAGGAAGGAAGGAAGGAAGGGCAAATTGGCTGCCTAGGACCTGGAACAAGGTAGCTGATGGGGGCTGGGGGAGAAGGCTGGGCCACCAGCTCCTGTGAAGGACAGACCCTAGGTGCTCAGAGTTAGCCCAGCCACTCATGAAACACCTACAAGTCGCTGAGCTCCAAGGCAGCCTGCATTACACGCTTAACTGAGACGTGACTACAGGGCCGTGGGAGGCTGAGGGCACGGGATAGCTCATTGTGCCTGGGAGAAGCTTGGGCGTCTCATGGAGAAAGTGCTATTGGAGCAGGGGCTCTGCAGATGGTGAGTGAGGGAAGGACATTTCAGGAGCAACTCCAGCAGAGCAAAGCCCAGCATGTTCTGACAGCAGTGAGGGTCCAACATAGCTGGTGTGTGTGTGTGTGCGCGCGTGCGTTGTGCACGTGCTCAAATGCGTTTGTGGGATAACTGGTGAAGAGTGAGGCGTGAGAAGGTAAGCAGCCTGTCTGAGACTGTAGCCTGGGATGCTGGCCAAGGGTGTGGGCTCTGGAGTCATACCCATATAGGTTGGAATCCCAGCTCTGCCACTTAAGCACTGTGCTCTGGGGCATGGTCCTTAACTTCTCTGAGCCTCATTTTCCTTACCTGTAACATGGGGATAACAGCAGTACCCATCTTACAGTAACAGTTGTTGTAAGGATCAGATGAATTGATTCCTATAAAGTGCTTAGAAGAGTGGCCGTCAGAGAGAAGGTGGTTTTTGAATGCTGGCCATTGTCATTATAATTATTTTGTAATAATTATTCTGTAGCACCATTACAAAAATTTCCAGGGAAGACAGACGTGACCAGAGACACTGGGGACAGAGTGCCCAGAAGGGTATCTAGAAATGGAAATGTATGGGGTGTTTTAGGTTTTCACAATGACTGGAGACCACTTCTGGTTTTTATTAGGAAGGGGCCAGAGATGTTTAATTTCTTGTAATGTGCAGGACATCCCAATCAATGAAGAACCATTTCCCCCAATATGCCAGTAGTGCCCCTGTAACTCAGCTTGGATGGCTAGCTCAAGTTCTGGGTGCAGTTGGCCTGAAGGGAGGGAGTTCACCTTCAGCCCTTGGTCCACGTGACCATGTGCCGGACTGGTTGTCTAGCAATATAAACTTGCCCATGTCACTCCTTCTTTCTCCTTTCTTTTTCTTTCCCTTCCTCTTTTCTTTCCTCCCTCCCTTTCATTTGTGTTCAACACTTAAATTCTGGGGATATAGAAGTTAGAGGGGTAAATGGGTTAGTATCTCATAGTGTTTAGGGTTTAGAGGGACAGACAGACAAACGCGCTATGATGGGCACGTGCAGGTGTTGTGGGAAAACTTAGAAGGCTATCTAACCCAGAGCTTTGAACTACAAGGGACAGAGAGACATTTACCCAAGTTTTTCAACGTAGGGAACTTATCATAAGGCTATGATAATGGAGTCAACAGAAATCCTGCAGGTCACGATTCAGGCATCACAGTCATTAAGAGCTGGGATCCCAGGTGACTATTGGATCTAGTTTTCTTATTCCCACAGGATCACTGAGCATTGCTGGAGTGTCCCTCTAGTGAGATATCATGGATATGGCTCAGCTGTTTCCCAAAGATGGTGGCTGCTCTCTGGGTCCATCTGCTTCTCCTGCTACCAACAGCTTCCTCCTCCTTGTTTCAACTAGGAATGCCTCATAGATTCTACCTCCTTGTAACTTTAAGTCACTCCTGGTCCCTGGCAGCCTCATGGCCTTACCAACGTTGTGTACTTTTCAATTCAAACTCTACAAAGAGACGCTGACTAGCTCAACCTATCCTTTCTAAGGGAGAGCTTTCCCAGGGTGGCTACTGAGGACCCCACACTTGGTCCAATCGGCTGTGGCCTGGTCAGGTGGCCTATGCCTGCCTCAGCACAGAGGGTTTCATTGGCTTGTCCAAGATATTGGGCCTTGTGCTTCAGGTCCACCTGCCCTTCTTGCTAGATAGTCTGTCCCACCGCAGCCTAGGGGGACCCTACAGCCACACGCACGGTGGTGAGCGCGTCTTCCCTTTCCAAGAAAGGTGAGGGTCCAAGCGCAGCCGTAACCAGACAGCTACTTTAGGAGCTCCCCTCTGAAGGCTTCCTCTTCCCTACAACTTGTCTAATTCCTGCTGTCCCTACGGCGACACGCTGGATTGTTGTTATTCTGGTCACATTTAGCCTTGATTCATCTCGCACAAAGGCCTGAAGGAGTGGGACATAACATGACTTTCCAAGAACGCTGCTTACCCCTGGTTGGGCTATTTACTTTCCTGGAATGTGGTATGGTAGAAAACACACTTCAGGATCAAGCAGTGGCTCTATCTCTTACCAGTGTGACCTTGCTCAAGTCAAATGTCCTTCTTGGTGTCTGTTACTCCACCTGTAGAATGGAGATCACCGTACTGACATCATAGACCACTCCTGAGTGACTCGGCTCCCGGTGCTGCGACGGTGGGGGTGGTGTGACCCATGATGGTATGATTTCCAGCAGGCTCACAGCCATGAGTTTTGGACTGATTAAGTTGGGAGGAAGGAGTTGAGGGGATTAAAGGAGATGGACCAATCTCTCCATCAGAGCTTCCCCCAACCCTTTGTTGTACGTTCCTCACTCAGCTCCCCCACCCACTCCTCCAATTCTGCGGCAAGTGCCGGGGCTCTGATCAGCTCTGCAGGCTGCATATCTCTGCGCACACCAGCTCCCGCTGCACAGAGGATTTTCATAATTCCTCCTGGGCCTGGAACCAACTACGCCTCTAATTTCCCTCCAATGCACTCCCATAAAGCTTGATATTCACTGTCTCCTTCCCTGTTTCTCTGTCTCACTTTCTCTTCATCGCTGTGTGTGTTTGTCTCGGCTCCTCTCTTACCTCTGGTTCCATTCTGCTGGGATCTGGGGCGAGATGCCTCCACAGCTCCTATTCTCACTTCTGCTAAGTTCTCAAGGAGAGGGGTAGACATGTGCAAGAATTTCCTGACATCAGATATCCCCAAAGCATCCTTCTGAAAAGATGGTTTGGGAGAGACAGGTGCTGATTGCCACACGAGTCTCAGGAGCTGGGGATGTGTGTGCAAGGGGAGCTGAGTGGGATTCTGGACCTGCCTGGTGGATCTGCATGTAGTCTTGTTCTCCAATTGTTAATTGTCCTCTGCTACTGTTAGATAACTTAAAAATCTTAAAAAAATTTTTTGACACTGAACAACTCTCAGGGAAAAAAAAACCCCATCCCACTTGAACAAGAATCCATTTTTATCTCTTCTCATCTCTTCCAGCCTTTGTTAATACATCCACTTGTTTTGCTTGGTTGTAACTAAAGTGTGAAGACATTTTCTGCTTTTTCCACTTAACGGTATTTTACATGAATGTTTCTATTGTATCCACTTAGTCTACAGAGCTGTCATTTTTAATAACTACAGCACATTAATATGACTACAGTTTGCTTACTGCTATTGTTAGGCATTTGGGTGGCGGCCAAATTTTCAATCTTGCAAACGGTGTTGCCACGAACATCTTTGTCATACTACTTTTCTTTTTCCTTTGCATTATTTCCAAGAGTTGATTCCCACAAGGAGAATGACCAGGTCGAAAGGCATGAACAGTTTTGTAGCTCATACACCAGTGTGCACAGGGAAACATACAGTGGGGACAAGGACTTCTATTTCTTAGGGCTGGGGCCTGCCCTCAACTTTCTGTGTGACCTCTGGCAAGTCAGTTTCCCTATCTGGACCTGGGTCTTCTTGTCTGTAAAATGAAGGAGTTGGGCGAGATGATTTGATTTGTGATTGGCCACTGGGGTCCCATACTCATTGGGATTTAAGTTTCTTTCCTCAGCAGGGAGTGCAATGCTGGGATGACCTGCTGTCTGCATTCAGATGGGTTGTGTGCGCGTGGGGGGCAGGGCGTGCTGGGGGCTGGGGATTCAGATGGGTTGTGTGTGCGTGGGGGGCGGGGCGTGCTGGGGGCTGGGCATTCAGATGGGTTGTGTGTGCATGGGGGGCGGGGCGTGCTGGGGGCTGTGGAGATGCAGTATGGCCACCCTAGGCTGTGGCGGCCCAAGGCCCACTGTACTGGCGGCTGTTTACACTTGTCATCCATGGTTGACGTGCATGCCGAGCTGGGCGGTAAGTTTTCAATCTCATCCCTGGGCATACAGGAAATGTTTGGGAGCCAAACAGAACTGGGCTTGAATCCAACCTTGATACTCAATGGTTCTTTTGGGATTTGAGCAGATGATTTAACATTTTGAAACCTCAGTTATCTTTAAAATAGTAATGACAATACCTATCTTATAAGGTTGTTTCAAGGAGTTGAGTGTGACAGTGCCTGGCCCCTTGGAGAAGATCATATTGGAAATATTTTTCAAGGCCCTTGTGCTTAATGCTTCTCAGATGAGATGTCCACTACCCAACTCATGGCCATTTTCTCTTCTCTGAGGAGGATAAGTTGGGCAGCCTCCTGCCAGGTACCTGAGAAGGGCCTTATTTTTCTTGGGTGTTGCCTACTCTGGCCTTTTCTGGGTTCTATTCATCATGGGCCCTGAGCTTCGCTGACCCTGCTCGTCCTCCTGCTGACCTCCCTTTCCTCTGTGCTCAGTGGTGCTTCTTAGAGGCTCTAGGATCCAGGGTAGGCGTAGAAGTCACAGACTGATTGGCCTGGCCAGCATGAGCATGGCCTGTACCGGATTTTCTCAGCTCCAACTCTGATTCCAGCCTTTGATCCACGTTCCATCCATACCTCCTCCTTGTCCTGGAGCCTCTCCCCAAACCTCTAACTTTTGGGACTGTGATCCCTGGGAACTGTCTCCAGCTCCTTAGGGAGCCCTGACCCCATACTTGGAGCCAAGCCCTGACACTTGTGACTTGCACATCCCTCCTGCCTTGGCTGCGGGCTTACAGCCAAGCTCTGCTGGGTCCAGCTGCTTGGGTTTTCCCCTCCATTCATCTTGTCTTCGCATGTGCCCAGAATGCTTGCCCTGCTTGCCTTTCTCCCTGTCTGGCCCTGCCATGGAATTGTCCAGCTGGGGAGAGAAACCAGTGGGAGAGCCTTCCAGGGGAAGCCCACCTGCTGGGAGAAGAGCCAAGGGCCCAGGCCAAGAAGCTTCCAGGCCAGCAGATTTGACAAGGGTGGTAGTCTCACTCGGACAGTCAACCGTGTAAAGTGTTAGGGGAGGTGAGTGAGAAGGAGCAAGGAGGCTTCTGGGTCTGGGGACCACAAAGGATTTTGTGACAAGTTGCCAACAGCACAGACACCCCCTCCTGTGTTGTTCTAATGGCCAGACAGGAGGAAGATTTGGTACTTGCCTGATTAGGTTGCAAAAGGCTGTTAAGCTGTGGTGTTGGATTGTTTACACCCTGCTCCATGTTCCCTGGAAAGACTGGAGGCAAGTTTCTTCTTTGTTTGGTGTAAAGTTAATATGATATGTATGGTGGGGGTTTTCTGCACTCAACACAATTAAGAGTAAAAAGAGAGGAATCTTCATTGTATTGTCGAGGAAATGAGAGTTTGCCTTTCAAATATATGCCCAAACATTGAAGAAATTGCTAGGACACATCAGGCTCATGTTTCTCATAAACACAAGAATGAAAAAACTTAACACATTCGTACTGGGACCTGCCGAATTTACTAAATCTTACTAAGAATGTATCTATATATATAAAAATATAATCTTTTGTCATTTTTAACCCTTCTTTTTTATGAATTCTAAAAAGCATAACCCAAAAAATGTAACATAAAAATGTTTTTTAATGTCAGAATAAATTTAATTTTGCCGTATTTATTTCATTTAATTACCATAAAAGCACGCTTGGACTTTATATTTTTTCTTTAATATTTGACTTAATTATTATAACATATTTCTCAGAAATTTGTATATAGTGCACCTACAATTATTTGTAGGATTTTAAATGCGCCCCGACTTCAAAATGTTTGAGAACCACTGCTCTAAGTCATTATGTCCCTTTTGGTTTCAGTTTGTCTGTCTGTAACATGGGGACAAGAAGGTTGCCATGTTCTTGGCTCTCCCAGAGAAACATGTAACTTCCTTTTGCAGCCAGGATGGCTGTTAGCGCAGTTCTTTTGTTGGGGAGGAGGGCGGGCAGGCTCTCTGTACCTGAGATCCCCGGTTTTTCCTAGACATGCCCAAAGCACCAACTCCCATTCCGACAAAGTATCTTCCCAAGTCATGGGAACAATACAATTAGCAACCTCTTTGTTCAAGGTGTTAATTAACTTGTTTTTCTGAACACACCTTCTTCCAGGTACAGCCCATCATCTCTGGGGTGCCGGCAGGAGGAAGGCAATTAGATCCTCATTACTGTACAATTAATTATGGTTTAAAAACTGCTGGAGGAAGCTCAGAGGAATTTCTCAACAGCACCTGCCCCAGGAAGAGGCCTCTGTTACGAGGAGGCACGGAGCTGAGCCTCGTTTGGGGAATGGAGAAAAAGCTATGGAGCCTTGTTCAAGGCACTGTGGAAAGTAAGACTTGGCACCTCGCTCTCCAGCTCAAGATCTTTCAGTGGCTTCCTAGTCCTGCCGAGTCAAGACCCTAACTCCTTACTGGAACATTCAAGGTCATCGATGATCAGGAAAACCCATCTTTCCAGAGTCATCTCCAGTCCTGGCTACACATAGTCCCCAGCAAACTCAGGACCTGTGCTACCTGAATGAACTTCTCATCTCTTGTCAAACTGTTTCCCTGTGCGGGATGCCCTGGTCTTTCTGCTCTGCCTGCTAGACAGCTCTTTTATTTTGAATGGCGTGATCAGGGATGCAAATAGCCCCTCCTCCCTGGAACCTTTCCTGATGGCAGGAAAGAGTAAAGGCTTTGGATGCAGATATACTTGGACTTGAGTAGAGCGTCACTCCCCATCCTGTGCAAAGACGACCCCAAGACCTGCCTCACAGATAACGTGTGCCAAGTGCCCAGCACACGTGTTCAAGCCCTTGCCCCCAGCCGTTGCCCCGTGGTGATGGCCACACCTCGCCTGGGTCCTACGCTCTGCTGTTTTTTCAAATTAGTTTCCCATTCTTTACTCTCTGGGGCCTTTTCCTCAGTCCCCTGTGGTGGGCAGCTGCATGCTAGACCCTGAGCCTCAGAGCAGGGCTGAGGGTGGTGCTCAGTGAGTGCATACTACCCCCTAGGGACTGTTTTGGGTCACCGCCATGATTTGAGGGCACCCTAGCATTTAGTGGGCAGGACTAAAGAGGCGACATGTCCTGCCAGGTGTCATGTAGGTAAGACGTCTCTGTATATTTGTCTGAGGCTAAAAATTCTGTATGACTTACGTTTCCACTACATATATATCTGTAGAAAGATTAGACTTTGTTTCGATGTACATTTTACTAAGAATTGTTTACCAGCTGGAAAACCATCATGGAAGCCAGAGCTGTCCCGATCTGTCAGCGTCTGCAGGTGCTGTGTTCACCATGCGCTCAGGTACGCGCATTTGACTCATTCCTGCATGGCGCTGCTCAAGCATTCACATATTGAAATACTTGTTACTTTATTATAATCTTCCCCTTGTTGATTTCTCCTTTAAATTACAGTTGGGGCATTTAAAATTACACACGGAAGTAGGTTATATTCTCTATGAATTTCATTTTATTTCAAGCGGGCATTCCAAAATGTTTGTTATAAAAAAGGATGATGATAAACCTGAGACTATTCCAGCTTGGGTAAATTCCTGGTTGGGCCCCACCCCTGCTTGGTCACAGGGCAAGGGGCCAGGTGGCAGTCCCGGGGGCTGCTGGGGGCCATGTTGTTGCTTCAGGTCTCCACCTTCCCCACCCTCTGTGCCTCCACTGTGTTGTGTGTGTGTTGGGGGGAACATGACTGTGCCCCTGAGCAGTGGGTATCTATGCATGGCAGAGTGGGCCCTGTGAGAATGCAAGCTGCCCCCCCCGAACACCTGCTTCCGCCCGTACCTGTGGGCGCTGGGCTGTCAGCAGCTGACAGCTGTTCCCATCCGTAGCCTCCAGTTTTTCAAACAAGAGGGAAACATTTGTTCATCTTCAAGGGGAGCCCACCCCGCAGCCTTCCTAGTCTGGGCAGAGATGTGACAGCCACTGCAGCTAAAGGGAGGCCTCCCACCCTGCATGCTTCTGCAGGTCCACCCTCCCCAGGCCACCTGGCCCAGGTCCCTTTTCTTGGCACGGCACGCCCATCCTCTCCCCACCTCCTCCCAGGGTAAGTAAGCCCTTCAGCCAGATAAGGTATCGCTGGGTCTCGGTGGGGGGGGGGGGTAAGATAAGCTAACCAGGAGGAGCTCCCCACCCACCACATCCAGACTTGGGGCAGCTCCTTTCCCCGCAGCGAGGCTTAGTTTCCCCACCTTAGAATCCAGGTGTTCCTCCCACATTCACGTTTCTCTCATCTACGACTTTTTCTTCAATCTCAAATATTCCTCCCACGTCCTTCACCCCTCTTGGGCTCCCTGGAGCACATGGGCTGAATTAATTAGAGAATTAATAAAGTGGTTCTTCCTCTACCCCGGGCCACCCTACTCTGCCAGCCTCTCTCCCTGGCTGTTTGTGTTTACAGTGGAAAGTGACTCCTAGTAGAGAGCTAATGTCCCTGAACGGCAGTGCCCACCTTTTGGGAGTGCAGGGCCCTGTTAGCTCTCAGCGAGTCAGCTGGTGGCTCTGAGGGGATGGCTCTGGGGGACGTGGGAGGGGCTGGCAGCCTCATGGCTTATCAGTCTTCAGTTTCTAAACAGTGAGGTGTCTGACTGGGGACTTGGGAGAGCAGGTAGCCTGGCCACGCTGGGAATATCAGAGTGTGTGTGTGTGTGTGTGTGTGTGTGTGTGTGTGTGTGTACCGGCGGGCACAAGTGTATGTGTATGGGGATGGGCTGTGGGATGTGAGAGATTTACACAATTGCCTGAGAATGATGATCTTGAACTCCTTCTCAGGCCTGGGCCTGAATGGGTCAAGGTCCTGCCCTGTGCTCCATCATCCTGGGAGTGGGGACCAGCCAAGGCAGAAGTCCCTGAGGAGCTCCTTCTCCTATGCCCAGGGCCCCTTGGGCTGGATCTGTCAGCTAGAGCAGATCTCCCCAGTCTATACCCTGGCAACCTTGTCCTGATCAGCTGATCTCCGCACCCAGCCCCTTCCTCTGAAGAGAAGTGTCCCGCCCGGCTGCTGCTGCTCTGCTGCTGTGGCCGGAGGGTGGTGGAGTGCTTGGAGGTGACTGAGTTCATCTGGGTCACTAGATGCTGGGGCTATCGGCTGCCTGAAGCACATGCCCTGACTGGCCTTTGCAGAGGACCTCCACATACTTTAATCCTAAATAGCTTCTTCGGGGTCACCTGGCAGAGGCAGCAGGAGAGAAGTCCAGGAGAGCCTTCCACCTAATTGTCAGGCTCTTATTGCAAGGCACATACTTCTATGAAAAAGTTCTTTGTTACTTATTTGTTGTTGAAATTCCAATTTAACTGGACATCTTGTGTTTCTGTTTCCCAAACCTGGCAGCCCTGAAAGGTGACCCGGTCCACTGTAAATGGGTTCCCTCCAGCATGGGCAGGTGTGCTCCTGAACTTCTCACGTACAAACGGGCACCATGATGGTGGCTCACTTTGATTAGAACTTCAGGTTGCTGATTACTGGAAGCTTTCTGTGACTGCCTGCAGACCCTTCCCCCAAGGCTCCTTCCGTATGATTTAAAACACCACAAAGGCTCTTGCCACAGTTCGTGGAATCTTATCTTACCAACACCTTCACCTTGTGTGGTCAAATCCTGTGTCTCATTCCCAATACACTGTGGATTCCTTGAAAGGACTGTGTCCTCTGTGTCTAGCACTGTGCACACACAAGGTGAGCAGGGGCAATAGTGTGCGGCGGTTAAGAACCCAGCCACGTGCCCAGTGCCATCCAATACAGCGGCCACTCACATGAGGCCGTTGAGCTCTTGTGATGTTAAGTCCACATTGGGGAGTGCTGTGAGTGTAAAGCATACACTGGATTTTGAAAGCTTAGTATAAAAACAAGAATGTAAAATATCTCAATACTTTTTTATATTGGTTATATGTTAAAGTGATAATATTTTAAATATACTGGGTTAAGTAAAGTATCTTATTAAAATTAATCTCACATTTATTTTCCTTTTTGGATGGAGTTCTTAGAGAACTGAAAATTACATCTACGACTCATGTCATACTTCCATTGGACAGCACTACCCTGAGGTCGGCCCCCTAGATTCCAATCCCCACTTCATTACTCATTGGCGGAATAGCCTTGGGCAAGATGCTTAGATTCTCTGTGCCTCAGTTTCCATATCTGAGAAAGGAAGATAGTATTAGAATTCTCCACACAGGGTTGCTATAAATACTATAATGAGTTAACTTGTACTTTGCAAATAGGAAACCCAATATAAATATTAACCGTCGTTCTGATTCGTTACTCAAATAGTATTTGTTGAAAGAAGCATTGAGTTCCCGAATCCTAACCCTCTCACCTCCACCCCATCCCTGCAGCAACGCTTATCTGTCATTCAGCGTTTATTCAGCAAATATTTATTGGGAAACTGCAAGGTGTCAGGCACTGTGATTGACACTGCCTGCAAAGAGGAACATTTAATCGATCAATTAATTCATTCAGTGAATCTTTGGGGAGCATATCTTTTGTGCCAGGTGCTGGCTGGGCTCTGGGATCCACCTGAATGTCAAAGCCCTGGGGGTTGTCTGGTGCACAGAGGCAGGTTACAGCAAGGTCAAGGCCGGTGCCAGGGCCCCTTCTCCTGGGAGAGGAGGAGAGCTTCAGAAATGCTTCCTGGAGGGGGCGTCTGATTCAAGCTGCATGGCAGGGTCCAGCCCGGCAAAGGGAGGCCACGCCTGGGAGAGGAGAGCCATTTCCTCGTCATCCATCAGAGGCTGAGCAGAGAGACGCAGGGTCACAAAACTTAACCTGAACCACGCAGCCACATCAATATCAGTCGAGAAGGCTGTTTGTTCCTAAGTGGACAAGCCAGCTGGTTGATTGAATTTTTCACTCATCATTAGGATGTTGAATAGAATCTAGAAAACACAGCCATCCCTGGGCTTGAGCTTGGGCCCCAGATGACAGCAACCCTCCAACCCCCTCCCCCAGCCCCAGAGCCAGTCTCCTCTGCCGTTTAGTGCACAGCTGGTAAGTTAAAAGCAGTTTAGCAGTAATTCCACCTCCGTGCTGAAGACTTCCAGCGACTGTTAATGAATTTAAATACTGGGGATCTGCTCTGATGCCTCATTGCATATGCGCCTCACATTAAGATGCTGATGAGGGGTCTTTTGGAGAGGCGCTGGAGCCCAGCAGAGGACAGGGGCCTGGGTGGGGTTGCCGGCTGTCTGGTGTTTCCCATTTCTTATTGGCTAATCAGTGAACTCTCCAAACAGGTTAACTGGCTTGGGCCTCCGTGGGGAGTGAGAGTCAGTCAGCGGGGCCTGGCTTGGCTCGGGCTGGCTCGCAGAGGCCTCTCAAACCAGAAGGCCGCTGGGCACAGACCTCGCTATGCAAGTAGGGCAGTTGCGATAAGACTGGAAGGCCTGGGACCCCATCCATGAGGCCGTGCTTTGCTCAGGGACCAAGGTAGCCTGTGGGGAAGGCCCAGACCTCACTTCTGTGTTCGCAGGAGGCTAGAAGGGAAGCACAGGTTTTCATCTGCTCCATCATTTGGGATGGAGAGAGGGATGGAGATGGGAGGGTGGGCAGAGGAGGATGGGAAAGGTATAAGAGGTGCGGTTACCCTGGCGCTGAGTTGCTGAGGTGCATTGAAGCTGAGGGATGGCCAAGATGATACTTGGTGCTGTCTTTGGGGACAGCACGAGAGGTAGTTGTCCTGCAATCTCCATGGGGATAGGAGCAAGGAACCTGGGTCTCCTTGATCTCTCCTCCTTTTGACAGAAGCCAAGCAGAAAAGAGAGAGAGACGGGAGAGACAAGGGTGTGGTCAAGGATGTGGAATAGCTCTCAGTGCCTCAGTTCTCCCACTTGTGAAATGGGAATAATAATAACACCTGCCTCATTTATGAAGATGAAATGATCAGTTTTATTTGTCAGTTATACCTCAATAAAACTGGGGGGAAAAGTAAAAAAAAGAAAAAAGATAAAATGAGTTAACGTATGCTCAGTGCCCGGAACACTGGGAGCACTCAGTATCTTAGAATTATTTCTACTGGCGGCCAACGTGGCTGAAGTCCTTCCTGACCAATTTTCAGGCTCTGTTTCCAGAGAGGAGCCTGAGAGGCGGGATGCAGAGGGCCCTCCGGGGAAGGGCAGGGGGAGGGGCTGTGAGCAGGCTGCGTCCTACCGCCTGTCCCTCCCTCCTCCCTCCACCAGAGCTGCCAGCTCTCTGGAAGCCACTTCCCATGGCTTCCTGCAAATCCACTAACAATTTTGTGCAAATTTGCTTGAGGATTAAGGTAATGCGCTGCTCCTTCTCAGCTCCCCCAGCTGTACAGACCAGCCCTGCTGTACTCTGGGAAACGCCGTCTGAGAAGTGTCTGTAGGGAGGACAGTCACTTCTGAGCTCCTCCTCAGGGGCCTCCAGGACTGACCTAACTCCCTTCCTTCGCCTCCATGCTGCTCTTGTCAGCACGGACAGGTGGACAGTTGTTACCGCCTCTAGCCAAGTGACCCTCCTGAGTCCGCCTCTGCGTTTTTGCCTTCCTCCCTCAGGAGGGGTTCTTGACCTCAAACTCTGTCCCCACCAGATGGGGAGCTCCTCCAGGGTGGGGTCTATGTCTCCCCATCAGACTGCACTTCTCCGGTAGGAGCCTCCCACACCTCCCAGAACCCCTGCAGACACCCCAAGTTCTTCTGAATGGGGAGGAATACTGAAGGCAGAGGAAGGGGGGTTGGCAGGGCTCCCAGACCTCCTTACATGGCAACAGTCCTAGTTCAATTCCAAAGGTGGGTAGGGCCTTGGGGTTGAGTGTGAGGTGCTCTGTCCATGCGTCTGTCCACTTTTAGGGCTGGTTGCCCCCAGTGGGAACATGGAGTGATGTGGTTGGATGAAAGAGATGAAAGGAGGTATCCCCAGGTGGACAGGAGCCTCCCTGGCAAACTCGAGATGGTCCCTGTGTGCCACCCCAGCCCCCCATGTGGGGGTGTGCTTGGGGAGCTGCATCTTTCTGGCCTCAGTGAGTCATGTCCCCAGTACTGCCAGGGCAGAGACTGTCTCCTGGTCCTCAGCAGCCCCACCCCAGGCTTCCCTCAGCCCAGCTCCAGGCCTCTCCCAGCCTGGCTGAGGGACCTCCCTGTGGCTGAAGCTCCGTGAGCCTGGGCTGGAAGGGAAGGCACCAGCGATGGGGGATGGAGAAATAGAAGACCTTCCTTCTTTCTCCCCCAGCCCCAGGCTGAGGCCATGACTGTGGTCTCCCCTAGGACAGTTCCAACTCTGCTGTTTCTGTCACCTGCTCCTTCTGCCTCTTGCCACCAGATGAACTTCCCACAGTGTAAGTAGAGCTGGAGAACCAGCTGCATCCATCCATCCTTTGTGCTCCAAGCCTTTGATTAAGGGCCAGAGGGTTAACTGGGTTGCCATTCAGCATGTAAGCATGGCTGGGAGGTCTCCTGATCCCACTCCTCCTCCAGCCAGTGGCTCTGCCCGGAGAACAGCAAATAAGACGAGGATGTCTGGAGGCTCTGGGAGGGCCAGGGAAGAGAGTTTCCAAGTCTCTGCTGCCCCACCTTTGTCCATGTACAGCAGGGGCACTCCAGTGAGGGTACTCCAGCTTTTCTCAGAGAATCTCAAGATCCAAGAGACTGCATAGGAACCGGGTCTAACCTTTCTACAGAAGTTCTGATAGTGAGCATCCTGGTAGTGCTTACATGCTTCCAAGGACAAGGAGTTCACTTCCTCTCCATACAGCCCATTCATTCCAGAGTGGGACAGTTCTGTCTTTTAGAAAGTTCTTATATCAAACTGAATTCGATCTCCAGATGACATTCACTCCCTGGCCTGGTTCTGGCCTTGGAGACCTGCAGAATAAGGCATATCTTTTTCTCTGTAACTGGTTTTCAAGTATTTAAAAAAATATATTGATTGATTTGAGAGAGGAAAAGAGACACTGATCTGTTCCTGTATGTGCCCTGACAGGGGATTGAACCCACAACCTTTTTGTATTGAGATGTTATTTCAACCAACTGAGCCCACTGGGCAAGGGTGCTTTCTAAGTATTTTAAGGTAGAAGCATTTCCTTCCTTCTGGAGAGCATCCTCTCTATTCTCTCGCTCTATAGACATTTCATTCACCTTGTCCTTCTCCAGACACTTTATGGGCTTTGGTCCCTGCTCTGCCACATAACAACCTTGTGCTCTTGGACCTAGCATGTCATGTCTCTGAGCCTCAGCTTTCAGAGCTATACAATGGCAAAGACTGAATAAGAATGGGTGTAAAGTGAGTGCCTGGTATAGAGTTGGTCTTCAAGGTCCCGTGGTCTCTTCTGCTCCCTTCTTTAGAAAGTGTCCCCGTCCCTGACCCCCAGCCTCAAGTAAACACAAAACAAAACTACTCACACATCTGGCCTTTATCCCAGCTGGTCTTTCCCTCCATTCCTGGGAGGAGACCAGCCTGTGCTGCAGCCTAAAAATGGCCCCTGGTATTAAAGGTGTTTCCCTGACATTGAACTTTATCTTGTCGCTGCAGCTGGGTGTCCACTTTCTCTGGCTGAGACTTCCTGGGGAGAGTTCTCCGAGGATGGCTGGCTGCCTCTGCCTCCTCACCTGGCCCCGAGGAGTCAGTCCCTGGCTACCACCCTGGGTTTGGCAGGCACAGGGATGCACCACGGAGGCACTATTTCAAGACTTCTTGTTTCCGGAGGACGTTTAATTACCCTTAGAGAGATGTTTGAATTCCAGCCCCGCCGCGGGCACGTGACACACACTGTTTATGTTCTGCCGTAAGTAATTGTATCTTTGGTGAATTATGCAGTCTTGTGGAAAAAAACAAATTTGGCAGTGGAACTAGAGATGCTGAGAAGTCTCGCCTGCCTCCCAGCCTGTGTCCATGAGCTACATCCCAGCCTGTGTCCATGAGCTACGTCCCAGCCTGTGTCCATGAGCTATATGCCAACGTCAGCACCAGGGCTCCGAAGCGCCTCTCGCAGGGCTCCATCCTCCTCTCTGTCATGCTGGCAGACGTCCATCTGCTCACCTCATTGCTTGATTTGGCTGATGTCTTCATTTGGGATTAACCCCCCTCCCACCCTGCTCCTCTCCACTATGCAGACCCCCAAGTGGAAGATTATTTCATGGTCACATGTCCCTCCCATCCCTGCATGCACACCCCTTCACTGCCTAGAGGGGACTGTTTCTCCACCCTCGGGGTGGCTCTGACTTGCTTTGACCTACAGAACACAGTGGAGGGCGTGTTGTTTGCAATCTGGGGCTTAGACCTCAGGAGGCTTGCAGCTTTCTCCATTGCTATCTTGAGGTACTGTCCTGAGGTGTCATGCAAGGAAGCCAGTCTAGCTTCTGCAGGAAGAGCGGGGAGGGGTCTCCCTGGCTGAGAGCCAGCACTACCTGCCCGACATATGGGTGAGGTCAGCTTCAACCTCTCTGCTTGGCGGACCCTCCAGCTGAATGTGGCCGCATGAGGTGGACTCAGCGAAACCTCAGAGGAGATTCTCAGCGAGCCACAGAATCGGGGGAAATTTTGCTGTTTCAAGCCACGTTGGGGTGGTTTGTTATGTAGCAGGAGCGCCTGAAACAGGATCTGGGTGCAAGTGGTGTATTTGAGAGGTAGTCCCAGGACTGGGAGGTGAGGCAGGGCATGTTAGTGCCGGGTTATCTCTGTGGCCAGCTGGGGCTCAGCCTCACGAGGACTCTCTGAGACACTGTCTGGAGGGTCTCAGATTGGTCTCGTGGAGGGGGAGGAAGGTGAGGAGTTTACCTCTATCTGTGCTGGTTATCTCTGCACTGTTAACTCCCTGGTACTTTGGCTTCCTCTTCACATGGGCTGGTACTCCACCCCCCTGCTCCCTGCCCCCCTGGAGGGGGGCAGAAAATGCCTGCAGGCCAGGCTTAGAAAGCTCTCAGCAAATCTGTTGTCAGGTGACCTTGGGGGTTGACCAAGAGTAACGACAGGGCATTTCTGATGGTCAAAATTACTGTAGGTGCTGGCATTTAGTGGGAAGGGCCAGGGGTTCCTGAAGTCCCGCAGTACAACTTTCAGATATTCTGGTTGACATTCAAGTAGGTGAAAAACCTGTTCATAATTATTTAAACCTAGAACCTAACCTTTTTTTATATATAAACATAAAGTATTTGTGTCACGGATTTAATACACACTGTATTTTCCAGGACTACAACCACCATATAAATTGAAGGAAGATTGTACTTTGTCCTGTTGGGAACATTACCAAGAGGTATTCATCATTTTGGAAAATCTCATTTCCAATGGCAATGTGTTTTGCGGTATTTGAGTCCCAAACACAGCCCCCGGGTGTCAGGCTGCATCCAAGGCTGTGGACCACATGGTGATCCAACATGTGGGGACAAGGCTCTGACTTCTTCTTTGAGTCTTTCAGTGTCATCAGATGCCAGCATTTACATGTTGAAATACATATTTTATTAAAAATAATCTTCATTTAGCTTTTAAAAAGACTATAGGGCATCATGTTGATTTATTTTCAAATAACATGTCTGAATAAGTAATGCTTTCTGTGAATTTCATTTCAGAATTGCAAAGGACTCATTGCAAGGTATTTGTTATAAAAGCAGGGGGATCTGATAGGGCTGAGACCCGACATTTCAAGCCGACAGTACTACCTTTATAGGTGTGAACACAGGACTTTGGGAACCTGAAGGAGGAGAGATTTTTAGTGGTAGTGGGGTTGCTGGGAGGGCGGGGATCTTGAAAGGCTTCACAGGGAAGGTGGCATGTCAGTGGGTCCCAAAGGATGGATCCAAGGAACTCCTCTGATACCCAAATGCTCCGGAAAAGTGGACAGGTTGGAACTGTCCATAAATGTCAGTTGCCTGAATAAACATTTATGTTATTTCACAAGTGAGAAAATTGTAAATTGAAGCTCAGAGAGGTTAAATGACTCACCAAGATCATACAGCTCTTAAGTCACGGGGCTTATCACATATTCATCCAGCAAATATATTTGAAACACCCAGTCACTGAGTATACATAGGCACTGCCCGTCAACAGGTGTATACTGATGTCAATATTATGGCTGTAAGAGAATAAGACAGAATTTCTCATTGTGGAGGAGACAGATAATAATGTAAAGCAGGATGTTTCAGCATTGATTGGCACTACTGACATTTTGGGCTAGATCATTCTTTGTTGTGGGGAGGCGACCCTGTGCATGTTAGGATGTTTAACAGGGAAGAGAGTGGACTCCATTGTCCTTGTTCTCATCATTGTCGTCGTTGTCGTCATCATCATCATCATCACTCCTTATTATGCAGCACCTCCACACACCAGGCCCTGCTCTTTGTATATATTGACTCATTTAATCCTCTCATCTACCCTATCAGGCAGGTATGGTTATTTTCTCCATTTTACAGATGAGGAAACTGAGACAGCAGCAAGAGCAAAGTTCTTGAGCTTGGTGGGTTTTAGGGGATCAATGATGGTCAGCGTGGTGGGAGTATAGGAAATGAGGGCGAGAGTGGTGGGAAATGTGTTGGCTGAGGGGCCAGATCACACAGGGTCCTGGAGGTCCTGGATGCTCTGGTGGGCTGCACTCCTCCTGTGGCTCGGAGTATGGGCAGCTGAGAGTTCTCAGCTGAGTCATTCTCTAGGCATTGTGGGCAGCCGGAGAGAGCTGCCTGGTCTAACTGAGGTAATGCCCAGGCCTGGGGGAAGAAAGCCCACAACCATGATTGGCCATGAAGTGGTGTAAGGCTCTACCTTCCTGCCTGGGGCAACTCGGAAGGACTAACCTACTCCAGAGCTGCCATGGGATCGGCTAAGGCCTCTGTCACAACTCCTACTGTTCATCCCCCTCCACCAGTCCTGCTTCCTTCCCTTTCCCCATGATCGGCTCTGGAGAGCACTCCCCTGTAAACTTCCAGCACACTGTGCTCTGTCTCAGAGTCTCCCCAGGGGAACCAGAGCTGCAGCATCAGGGCGGGTATTGGGTTTTATTCTGATTGCACCGGGAAGCCACAGGAACACTCAAGCCGTGGCACAGTGGGATCTGATTGACACTTTAGAAAGTTTGCTCTCGCCTCTGTGTGAAGCAATGGGGGTGGCAGTGGGAAGGCCAGTCAGGACAGGTGTGTAAGTGTAGGTGACAGGTTAGTGTAGGGCTATAGCAATGGAGATGGAGATAAACAGTTTTGGGATACGTTCAGGAGGTAAAGCCAATAGGATTCACTGTCTGTTGTGATGGAAAGAAGAATGAAGGATAACACGGTATCTGATGGTGGATGGTGGTACCACTTCCTGAGATATGGAAAGCTTGCAGGGAAAAGGAGAAGTGGATTTGCAGAGGAAATCAAGGTTCTTTTTGGACGAGTTGAGTTTGAGATGCCTCAGATATTCAAGGGAAGATGTTGAACAGGCAGTTGGAGAAATGAATACGTAGGTCAAAGGAAGGATATGAACTGGAGATACAAATTGAAGGTGATCAGCGCATAGATCAGGGTTCCCAAACTTTTCACACAGGGGGCCAGTTCACTGTTCCTCAGACCGTTGGAGAGCCGGACTATAAAATAACTATGAACAAATCCCGATGCACACTGCACATGTCTTATTTTAAAGTAAAAAAATAAAACGGGAACAAATACAGTATTTAAAATAAAGAACAAGTAAATTTAAATCAACAAACTGACCAGTATTTCAATGGGAACTATGGGTGCGGATGCATCCTGTGCTCCTCTCACTGACCACCAATGAAAGAGGTGCCCCTTCTGGAAGTGCAGCAGGGGCCAGATAAATGGCCTCAGGGGGCCGCATGCAGCCTGTGGCCCAGCCCGGGCCCGCCCGTAGTTTGGGGACCCCTGGCAGAGATGATTATGTGCAATGTTAGCAGATGAGATCCCCTGAAGAGAGAAAGATCAAACAAGGGATATGGGGGCCAGGATTTAGGGCCCAGGCAGGGGAGAAGCCTAGAAAGGAGATAGAGATGTGTGTCATATTGAGGAAGCAACCATTTCAAAAGGGAGGCAGTAGTCAACCAGGACGAATACTCCTGAGAGATTAAACAAGGTGAGGTCAGAGATGCGATGATGGACTTTTATTAAGTGTAGGTTATTGATGACCTCGATGAGTTTTCCAAGGCTGCGTGAATAATAAGGGAAAGAGGTGTGTTTGAAAATAGGCTCTCCTGACTCCAAATCCAGTGTTCTTTCTGTTGCACGAGGCCTTGGAGGAGTCTGGACTGTCAACCTAGGAGTTTCCTCCTGGATTCGTGTTTTAGGTTCATGTCAGGAGAAGGCATGTTCGAGGGCAGAGCTTGTCATGGGGAAATGGGGAAATGGGAAGGGCCAGGGAGGCTCTCAGCCTGGGCCCCACATTCTCCTGGACATTTCCAAATGAGAGTGTTTCTCCTGTCTCAGGGCTACCCTCACAGGCTCAGAACATGCTATTTCTCCAGTAACTTCCCACTTGGGCCTATTACCGGACCACATCATCTGCAGCATGTTATGAAATAATTAAAAATAAACCTGTAATTATCTTGTTAATAAAGCAATTATATTAACATTGCAATTTTTGTGTTAAAGCATTAAATGTTAAGCTGTAATACACACCGCATGTTTTATAAGGTCATTTTGGCAAAGTCTTTACTGTTGAATATACTGGGAACCTCCCACTGTGACAGTGGCTTCTGAGGGGCCCTTTGGTCACAGGACCTTGCCCCGACCGAGCCTGCTCATGACACCGGGCTGGAGACAGAGGCAAGCTCGCTTCAGGTATATTTTTATCTTGTGGAGTGGCCCTTTGCCAAATCAAAGTGCAAGGAAATCGGAACAGAGGACAGAAACACTGACTCCACCTTTCTCCTGTGGACATCAGGCAGGGGTCGGAGGTCAGTCTGGCCCGTCAGTGGAAGCTGTGGGTTCGCAGGGTGGGGGCAGCAGTGTGTGTGTGTGTGTGTGTGTGTGTGTGTGTGTGTGTGTGTGTGTGTGGAGGGCACCCAGGCAGGATGAGCTGGAGATGAGGAGGAGATGAAGATGACGATTGTGTTGTCAGAACTGTCACAGGAGCTTCCCCAAGGAAGTGGCATCCCTGCTTCAAACTGCTCCAGAATCTAGCACGGAGATGTTAAAGCTGCTGTGTGCCCCCTTCTCCACCAGCACGTTGATCTATACCTTGTCTCGTCTCCCTGTGGAGGGTGCCCCACCCAAGGGGAGACTGAATTAGCACTGCTCCCCCCTCTCTAAACTCTATCCCCCGAGAAACAAATAACCTCATGAAAAAATGTGATTCAATTGAAGGCCAGAACCCTTGGCCAGCAGAGCTGAAAAGGACTTGAGCCACCACCTTGCCAAAGTCTTCCTGTGCCCATTTTACAGATGAGGAAACTGAGGCTCAGGGTAGGTCAGTGCTCTATCTTCTCAGTGTCTTTGGGGAGTTGGTAGGGGGAGTTCCGGGAGGGTGGGATGGAGGTCGGCAAGCCAATGGCATTTACATGTTCTTGGCATTCCTGGTATCCAGTAACAAATCTTGTAGATTGTGGGCCATTGTGCCAAACCTCACTCTAAAATCTGTTTCCTAAGTTCGCTGTTCTGTGGACCAGCTCGTGGGAAAACCGAAACAGCAGACAGATGAGCGCTGGCCTAAGAGCACACGTTCAAGGCACTCCCCACCATCCCCACCTCCCTGCCCCACTTATTGTCAGAGGAGGAAACTGGGACCAGAGAGGGGCAGCCACTTGCCCAAGATCATACAGCCAGTCCCCCGGTTCCTTAGTCTGCACTCAGTGCCACCTCAGTGTGTCTCCCCCAGCGCCATCTGCCCAAATGCCTCCCCAGTGTCTGCCTCTCTGTCCATGTACCTGCGTGGCCTCCCAGCCACCTGCGTCAACTCCTCTTCTGTTTTCTGAACAAAGCATGGCTCCCAAGGTGCCACTCAAGCTCCAGGGACGAGGGTAGGCTCCACTGTATGACCCTTGACAGATGATGGTGTGCCCCCGGTGCCATATTCTCAATTAGCTTTCTGTAACCATGCTGTGTCACAGCTGACACTGTCATCTTTCCCATGAACAAACCAGGGAACTCAGGGGTGGCAGTAAGACCTCTATTCATGGTTTCAGAACTGGAGGAAGTGTGGAGCTCTGGCCCTGGAGCCAAACTGCTAGATTTGAGTTTAAGTTCTGCCATGTCCTGGCCATGTGGGACCCTGAGCCAAACTGCTGGATGTTTTTAAAATTTAATTTATTGTGTTTACATAGATTCTAGTGTAGCCCCAAATGCATCCTCCCTCCCCTGTATTCCCCTCAACATCTCCCTTGCCCCCCTCCCATGGCTGCCTCCCCCCTTCCCTTCAGGTTTAATTCCATTCCTCACTTCACACTGTTCATTGGATTCCTTAAATGAGTGAGGTCATATGATATTTTTCTTTCTCTGCCTGGCTTATTTCACTTAACATAATAGTTTCCAGGTCCATCCATGTTGTTGTAAAAGGTAATATTTCCTTCTTTCTCATGGCCCTATATTATTCCATTGTGTATATGTACCACAGCTTTTTAATTTTTTTTAGATTTTTTAAATTCATTTTTATAGAGAGAGGAGAGAGAGAGAGAGAAAGACAGAGAATGGAGGGGGGAGGAGAAGGAAGCATCAACTCCCATATGTGCATTGACCAGGCAAGCCCAGGGTCTTGAACTGGCATCCTCAGCGATCCAGGTCGAAGCTTTATCCACTGCGCCACCACAGGTCAGGCTGTACCACAGCTTTTTAAATCCACTCATCTGACAGACACTCGGGCTGTTTCCAGATCTTTGCTATTGTGAACAATGCTGCCATGAACATGGGGGGTGCATTTATTTTTTGAATCAGTGATATGGTGTTCTTGGGATATATTCCTAAAAGTGGGATGGCTGGGTCAAAAGTAAAGTGACCAGATGTCCCACTTTTGGCGGGACAGTCCTGATTTTTAACAATTTGTCCCATGTCCTGCAGCGTTTTTAAAAAGTCCCGATTTTTGGAAAGAATGCATGAAAAGCTAGGGAACAGCGGGTGAACGGGAAGGGAATATACTGTTTTCTGTTTTTGGCAGGGAGACCCTGCCTCAACCTGGAAGCTCCATATAGACCAAATTTTTAATCAAGAACCCCACCCCCCCTCCTCCTGTCAATGGTGTCCTGCTTTACCAATTTTAAAATCTGGTCACCTTAGCAAAAGGCAATTCCATATTTAATTTTCTGAGGAATCTCCATACTGTTTTCCACAGTGGCACCAGTCTGCATTCCCATCAGCAGTGCAGGAGGGTTCCCTTTTCTCCACATCCTTGCCAGCACTTGTTCTGTGTTTTGCTGATGATCGCCATTCTGACTGGTGTGAGGTGATATCTCATTGTGGTTTTAATTTGCATTTCTCTAATGATTAGTGATGCTGAGCATTTTTTCATATGCCTATTGGCCATCTGTATGTCCTCTTTGGAGAAATTTCTATTCATTTCTTTTGCCCATTTTTTGATTGGATTGTTTGTCTTCCTGGTGTTGAGTTTTACAAGTTCTTTATAAATTTTGGTTATTAACCCCTTATCAGACATATTGTTGAATATGTTCTCCCATTGTGTGGTTTGTCTTTTTATTCTGTTAATATTGTCTTTAGCTGTACAAAACCTTTTTATTTTAATATAGTCCCATTTGTTTATCCTGTCTTTTATTTCACTTGCCTGTGGAGATAAATCGGTAAATATACTGCTGCTACAGATGTCGGAGAGCTTGCTGCCTATGTTTTCTTCTAAGATGCTTATGGTTTCACGGCTTACATTTAAATCTTTTATTCACTTTGAGTTTCTTTTGGTGAATGCTGTAAGCTGGTTGTCTAGTTTCATTGTTTTGCAGGTAGCTGTTCAATTTTCCCAACGTCATTTGTTAAAGAGACTGTCTTTACTCCACTGTATGCTCATACCTCCTTTATCAAATATCAGTTGTCCATAAAGCTGTGGGTTTATTTCTGGGTCCTCTGTTTCTGTTCCATTGATCTATATGCCTGTTCTTATGCCAGTACCAAGCTGTTTTGAATACAATGGCCTTGTAGTATAACTTGATATCAGGAAGTGTGATACCTCCCACTTTATTCTTCTTTTTCAAGATTGCTGAGGCTATTCATGTTCTTTTTTGCTTTCATATAAGTTTTTGGAATATGTGTTCTACATCTTTGAAATATGTCATTGGTATTTTAATTGGTATTGCATTGAATTTATAAATTGTTTTGGGTAATATAGACATTTTAATGATGTCTATTCTTCCTAACCATGAACACGGTATATACTTCCACTTGTTTGTATCTTCCTTGATTTCTTTAATCAATGTTTTATAATTTTCCGGGTACAAGTCTTTAATCTTCTTGGTTAAATTTACTCCTAGGTACTTTATTTTTTCTTGTTGCAATAATGAAGGGGATTGTTTCCTTAATTTCTCTTTTTGGCAGTTCATTGTTGGTGTATAAAAATGTTTCAGATTTCTGTGTATTAATTTTATATCCTGCCACCTTGCTGAATTCATTTATCAGGTCCAGTAGTTTTTTGATTGAGACTTTAGGGTTTTCTATATACAGTATCATATCATCTGCAAATAATGATCGTTTTACTTCTTCTTTTCCAATTTGGATGCCTTTTATTTCTTCTTCTTGTCTGATTGCTGTAGCTAGGACTTCCAGTACTATGTTGAATAAGAGTGGTGAAAGGGGGCACCCTTCCTTGTTCCTGATCTTAAGGGAATTGCTTTTAATTTTTGCCCATTAATTATGATGTTGGCTGTGGATTTGTCATAGATGGCCTTTGTCATGTTGAGGTATGTTCCCTGTATTCCCACTTTGCTGAAAGTTTTGACATTAAATGGGTGGCTGGATTTTATCAAATGCTTTTTCTGCATCTATTGAAATTATCATGTGGTTTTTCTCCTTCCTTTTGTTATGTGATGAATCACATTGATTGATTTATGAATATTGTACCATCCTTGCCTCCCCACAATAAATCCCTCTTGATGATCATGATGTATGATTTTTTTCATGTATTGCTGGATCCAGTTTGCTAATATATACATATATACATATTGTACAGTGACAGAGAGAGGGATATATAGGGACAGACAGACAGGAACGAAGAGAGATGAGAAGCATCAATCATCAGTTTTTCGTTGCGACATCTTTCTCATATGTGCCTTGACCGCGGGCCTTCAGCAGACCGAGTAACCCCCTTGCTCGAGCCAGTGACCTTGGGTCCAAGCTGGTGAGCTTTTTGCTCAAGCCAGATGAGCCCATCCTCAAGCTGGTGACCTTGGGGTCTCGAACCTGGGTCCTTTGCATCCCAGTCTGACACTCTATTCACTGTGCCACCGACTGGTCAGGCGGTTTGCTAATATTTTGTTGAGGATTTTAGCATCAAAATTCATCAGGGATATTGGCCTATAATTTTCTTTCTTTGTGTTGTCTTTGCCTGGTTTTGGAATCAGAATTATGCTCACCTCATAAAAAGAGCTTGGAAGTCTTCCTTCCTCTTGAATTTTTTGAAATAGCTTGAGAAGGATCGGAGTTAATTCTTCTTTGAATATCTGGCATGATTCACCAGTGAAGCCATCCAGTCCAGGGCTTTTGTTGTTGAGAGTTTTGTTTGTTTTGATCTCATTTGTTGTAATCGGTCTGTTTAAGTTTTCTGATTCTTCCAGATTGATTTTTGAAAGATTATATGTTTCAAGGAATCTGTCCATTTCACGTAGGTTGTTTAATTTTTTGGCATACAATTCTTCATAGTATTTTCTTATAATATATTGTATTTCTGTTGTGTCAGTTGTTATTTCCCCACTCTCATTTCTAATTTTATTTATTTGAGTCCTCTCTCTTTTTTTCTTGGTGAGTCTGGTTAAAGATTCATTGATCTTGTTTATCCTTTCAAAGAACCAGCTCTTGGTTTCATTGATCCTCTGTATTGTTTCTTTAGCCTCTATGTCATTTATTTCTGCTCTGATCTTTATTATTTCCTTCCTTCTACTACCTCTGAGCTTTACTTGCTATTCTTTTTCTAGTTCTTTTAGATTGTTTATTTGAGCTTTTTCTAGCTTCTTAAGGTAGGTATGCCTGTAGTGCTATGAACTTCCCTTTTAGTACTGCTTTTGCTGTTTCTCATAAATTTTGAGTTGTTGTATGCTCATTATCATTCATTTCTAGGATTTTTTTTATTTCTTCTTTGATCTCACTGTTAACCCATTCGTTATTTAATAATATGCTATTTAATTTCCATGTTTTTGAATATTTTTCAGTTATTCTGTTGTGGTTCATTTTTAGTTTAATGCCATTGTGATCAGAGAAAATACTTGATATGATTTAAATCTTCTTAAATTTGTGGAGACTGCTTTTGTGCCCTAACATGTGGTCTATCCTAGAGAATGTACCATGAGCACTTGAAAAGAAGGTATATTCTGCTGCTTTAAGGTGAAAGTTCTGAAGATATTTATTAAATCAAGTTGATCTAGTGTGTCCTTTAAGTTTGCTGTTTCTTTGTTAATTTTCTTCTTGAGGACCTATCTAGTGATGTAAGTGGTGTATTGAAATCCCCTACTATTATAGTATTGCTGTTGATCTCGCCCTTTATATCCATTAAAGTCTGCTTTATATGTTTAGGAGCTCCTATATTAGGTGCATATGTATTTATAATGGTTATATCTTCCTGTTGGATTGCTCCTTTTATCATTATGTAGTGACCTTCTTTATCTCTTACTATAGCCTTTGTTTTAAAGTCCATTTTGTCAGATATAAGTATTGCTACCCCAGCTTCTTTTTCATTTCAATTTGCATGAAATATTTTTTTCCATCCTTTTACCTTCAGTTTATGTGTATCTTCTGTTTTGAGGTGTGTCTCTTGTAGACAGCATATGTATGGGTCCTGTTTTCTTATCCATGCAGCTACCCTATGTCTTTTGATTGGATCATTTAATCCATTTACATTTAAGGTTATTATTGATATTTAGTTGTTTATCGCCATTTTATTCTTTAAAGCTATATTCCTCTTTTACTATATTCTTTTCCCCATTTGTTCTATTTACAACAGGCTCCTTAACATTTCTTGCAGCATTGGTTTGGTTGTAATGAATTCCTTGAGTTTTTTTTGTCTGCGAAGCTTTTTATTTCTCCTTCAATTTTAAATGATAGCCTTGCTGGATAAAATAGTCTTGGTTGTTGGCTCTTGTTCTGCATTACTTTGAATATTTCTTGCCATTTTCTTCTGGCCTCAAGTGTTTCTGTTGAGAAGTCGAATGTCATCCTTATGGGGGCTCCTTTGTAGGTGATAGTCTTTCTTTCTCTAGCAGCTTTTAATATTTTCTCTTTATCTCTTAGCTTTGGTACTTTAATTATGGTGTGTCTTGGTGTGGATTTTTTTTTGGTTTCTCTTTAATGAAATTCTCTGCTTCTTGAACTTGTGTGACTTTTTCCTGCATCAATTTAGGGAAGTTTTCAACTATGATTTGATTGAACAATGTCTCTCTCCCTTGTTTTTTATCTTCTTCTTCAGGAATCCCTATGATGTGGATGTTGTTTCTTTTTAGGTTGTCAGAGCTCTCTTAGAGTTTCCTTTAATTTTTTCAGCCTCTTTTTTATTTTTGCTGCTCCGCTTCCATGTTTTCGTTTATCTTGACTTCTTTTTTTTTTCTTTCCCCATTTTTAAAATTAATTTAATGGGGTGACATTAATAAATCAGGGTACATATGTTCAAAGAAAACAACTCCAGATTATCTTGTCATTCAATTATGTTGCATACCCATCACCCAAAGTCAAATTGTCCTCTGTCACCTTCTATCTGGTTTTCTTTGTGCCCCTCCCCTCCCCCCTTTTCCTCCCCCTCTTCCCTCCCTCCACCCCGTAACCACCACACTCTTGTCCATGTCTCATAGTTTTGTTTTTATGTCCCACTTATGTATGAAATCATGCAGTTCTCAGTTTTTTTCTATCTTGACTTCTAAATCACTGATTCAGTCCTCTGCTTCATCCAGCCTGCTTTTAATTGCTTCTAGTGTAGTCTTCATTTCTGATATTGATTTTGTCATTTCTGACTGGTTCTTCTTTATTATTTCAATGTCCTTTTTGATGCTTGTTATCTCTTTATATGTGCTCATTGTGTCCATCCATTGTTGTTCTAAGATTTTTCAGTACTCTAACAATTATTATTTTAAAGTCTGCATCCAGTAGTTTGCTTATTTCCATCTTACTCAGTTTATGTTCTGGGGGTTTCTTTTGTTGATTCATTTGGATTGCACTTCTTTGTCTTCCCATTTTGTCTGTGTTGCCCTGGACCTCCCTGGCCAAGGCCTGGTGCCGATCAGTGGGGGTCACTGCCTATGACCGGTTTTTATCCACCTTTTGGAAGCTACCAGTTATCCAGGTCTTATGTCTGCCTCTGCTGGGTCCAGGTGCTGCTATAAATATCAGCTGCACTCCTAGGCTTGCTTTTCTCTGTGCTTGGCCTGGGAGAAGTTCCTTTAAAAGTTCAACTTTCCCTAAAATCTGCATTCTGTTGCCTCTTATTGCTGGCTCCTTATTGGGTCAGTATTGTAATTTAGTAATTAGGTATGGTATTAGATGTGGCCTACTCCTTAGCCTCAGGTGCCATTCTTTCCAAACATTTTATTTACTTTTTATTTTGTTTTTTTTTTGTTCTTTTTCAGTACTCAGCAGGGTGTGGTCACAGGGGTCCAGTGGGTGTGGCCTCTGTGTTCCCGTTGTGTTGTCTGTCTACCCGATCACTGCCACTGTTGCTGCCGGGGGCTTTTGGGCTCATATGCTGCTGGTGCCAGCCCGCCTCATGGCCCTGCACGTGCCATACGCCTGTTTGGACTGCTTTAGTGGCTTCCCCAGCCTCCGCTGCCTCTGAGCGCTGGTCTGCCCCGCTGGCACTATTGCTCACAGGCTTGGGTGTCTGCCCCGGCTTTCACCACCAGGGGTGGGGCCGTGCACGCCCGCTTGGACCACTTCTGGGGCTGCCTCGGTCGTTTCAGACCTCAGCAGCCGCCTCGGGGGGCGTGAACACCCACTTGGATCACTGCCGAGGTCATCCCTACTTTTGCTGCCACTGAGGGTTGTGCCGGCACCCTGAGCAGGTTTGTACTCGGTCTGGATCCTCGCAGCAGCCAGCGCCACTTTTGCCCTCGCTGGCCCACACCTACCCCTTCCGCTGACGCTTTGGCCTACACCCCCTTCAAGGGTGGGTCCACTTAGCGAACATGACTGTGTGTGAGCCCGGACCTCCGCAGCGGCAGCGGTGGTTCCCGCGGACAGTGGGTCCCGGCTCCGCGGGATGACTTGTGCGTGCTTGCTTGAACTTCCGCAGCCCGGCCCTGCTGCCTCTGGCTTGCCTGCTCTGGATGAGCACTCAGCAGAAGGGGGGGGGGGGTAGCTTAGACCTCTGTACTCCCTATTTGTGTCTCTATCATGGCACCTGGCTCTAAGTGCCTTTGTTCTAGCTAGGGTAGGGGAGCCTCCGGTGGATGGGGCACTTTCTTTCCTTTGTTGGTGATGATGCTGTTCCCAAGAAAAATGTTCACTTTAAATTTGGGGAGTGACTCAGCCCAGAGGTTAGCATGTCCTCCTGGAGCTCTGGGAAAGTGGCTGTGAATGAGGCTTTCTGTGCAGTTCCTTTAATACAGAGCCTGGGTCTGAGAGTCCTGCCTCCTTCTCTCAAACCGTGTCTAGGCTTTTTTCTCAGCCAGATATAGTCTGTAAGCCCCTTCCAGGCTCCAGGGCTCTAGGCTGGGATTTTGATTTTGGGGATAAGGACCTATACCTTGCTGGACAGCCCTCCCTGTCACGAAAGTCCCTTCCGGCGGCTGCTTGCTACTGGGAGTGGGGCAATCCTTTCCGCATCTCCGCCTTTTCTACCAGTCTCAGTGTGGGTGTTTTGGTGGTCCTTGGGTTAGTCCAAAGCTTGTCTTTCATGATGAGTGTTCTCAGATTTAGGTTGTAATCCACCTTGGCCCTGGGAAGTGGGAGTTGGAGCGTCTGCCTACTCTGTGGCTCTCTTGTAACCGAAATCAAACTGCTGGATTTGACTTCAGGCTCTGCCATGTCCTGGCCATGTGTGACCCTGAGCCAGTCATTTACCTTTCTTGAGACTTACCTGTAAAGGGGAGATCACTGTAGTTACCATGGGGTTAAATAAGTTGATTCATTTCTGGTGCATAGGGGGCCTGGCAAAGAGATACCCTCAATAATATCAACTTCATCCATATGATTGTTTTGGGGACTTCCTGCCTATCCTACCACCTGAGTGGCATTTTCTATGCACGGTAGGGAAAAATTTGCATTTGTTTTTCCCTCCAAGTCTCGTTTTGTATATACATGAGAGAGGCAGTGGGAAGTAACTAGGCAGGCACCTCCTTGTACTTCATGTTGGACTAGGTTATATCACCCACTATGTGAACTGGGGAGTTACTTTCTCTGAATCTCAGTTTCTTCATCTGTGCAGTAGGGAGAGACCTTTTAGTGCTGTTGTGGAGATTAAGTGAGGATATGGATACAAATAAAGACACTACAAAGAAAGAATATTATAGGCCAGTATCACTGATGAATGTAGACGGTAAAATCCTCAACAAAATATTAGTAAAACAGACCCAGCAATACATTAAAAAGATCATACACCATGATCAACTGAGATTTATTTTGGGCATATAAGGTTGGTACAGTATCCATAAGTCAATAAATGGATATACCATATAAACAAAATAAAGGATAAAAATCAAATGACCATATCAATAGGTGCAGAAAATGCATTTACTAAAATCCAGCTTTCACTTATGATAAAAACTCTCAGCAAAGTGGGAATAGAGGGAACATATCTCAATGTAACAAAAGCCATATATGACAAATGCACATTAACATCATACTCAATGGACAAAACCTACAAGCATTTCCTTTAAGATCAGGAACTAGACAAGGATGTCTACTTTCACCACTCGTACTCAGTGTAGTACTGAAAGTCCTAGCCAGAGTAATCAGACAAGCAGAAATAAAAGCTATCCAAACTGGAAAGGAAGAAGTAAACGGTCATTATTTGTAAATGACATCATACTGTATACAGAGAACCTAAAGATTCTACCAAAAATACTAATAGAACTGATAAATGAATTCAGTAAAGTAGCAGGATACAAAATAAATATCCAGAAATCAGTTGCATTTTTATAAACCAATAATGAACTATCAGAAAGGGAAACTAAGAAAACAATCCCGTTTACAATTGCATCAACAGATTACATAGGAATAAATTTAGGGATGTGAAAGTCTTGTCTGTACTTGGAAGATTATAATCACTGAAGAAAGAAATGGAAGAAGATACAAATAATTGGAAGCATATACTATGTTCATGGATAGAAAGAATTCATTTAAAAAATTCAATAAAATGTCCACACTACCTAAAGCAATCTATAGATTTAATGTAATTCCTATTAAGATACTAATGGTATATTTTAAAGAACTAGAACAAATATTCCAGAAATTTATATGGGACCACAAAATACAGTCAATAGCCACAGCAATCTTGAGAAAGAAGAAAAAAGTTGGAAGAATCAGGCTACCTGATATCAAACTAAATTATAAGGCCATAGTAATCAAAAGAGCATGATACTGACATAAAAACAGGCATATAGGTCAATGGAACAGAATAGAGAGCCCAGCAATAAATCCATACCATTATGGTCAATTGCTATTTGACAAAGGGGATAAGAACATACAATGGGGTAAAGATAGTTTATTCAATAAATGTGTTGAGAAAATTGAACAGATACATGCAAAAAACAAAACAAAACAAAAAAAGAAACTAGAACACCTTCTTACACCCTATACAAGAATAAACTCAAAATGAATTAAAGACTTAAATGTAAGACTCGAGATCATAGAAATCCTAGAAGAAAACATAGGCAGTAAAATATTGGACATTTCTCATAGTGATATTTTTCTGATATATCTCCTTGGGCAAGGGAAACAAAAGAAAAACAATACACAAATGCTACTACATCCCATTGAAAAGTTTTGCACAGCAAAGGAAACAATAAACAAAATGAAGAGACAACCCACTGAATGGAAGAAGATATTCACCAATGATATATCTGATAATGTATTAATATTAAAAATTTATAAAGAACTAATAAAACACCAAAACAATCCAATTAAAAAATAGGCAAAGGACCTGAATAAACACTTCTTCAAAGAGGACATACAGATGGCCAATAGGCATATGAAAAGATGCTCAATGTCTCTAATCATCAGAGAAATACAAATTGAAACCTCAATGAGATATTACCTCACATTTGACAGATTGACTATCATCAGTAAATCAACAAACGGTAAGTGCTGGTGAGGGTGTGGAGAGAAGGGAACCCTCACGCACTGCTGGTGGGAATGCAGACTGGGGTAGCCACTGGAAAGTAGTATGGAGTTACCTCAAAAAATTAAAAATGGAACTGCTTTTTGACCCAGACATTCCATTTCTGAAAATATGTTTGAAGAAATCCAAAACACTAATGCAGAAGACTATCTGCATCCCTGTGTTCATTGCAGTTTTATTTACAACAGCCAAGATTTGGAGTCCGCCTAAGTGCCCATCAGTAGATGAGTAGAAAGTAAAGCAGCGGTACATATACACAATGGAATACGACTTGGCCATAAAAAGAAGGAAATCTTACCTTTAGTGACAGCATGGATGGACCTGGAGAGTATTATGTTAGGTGAAAGAAATTGGTCAGGAAAAGACAAGTGCCATATGATTTCACTTATATGTAAAGGCTAATGAGCAATATAAACTAACAAAGAAAATAGAAACAGACTTATAGATACAGAGAACCAACTGACAGCTGTCAGAGGGGTGGGGCTTTGGGGCCTCGGTGTAAAAGATGAAGGGATTAAGTAAAAAACCTCACAGATGCAGACGACAGTATGGTGAATACCAGAGGGAAAGGTGGGGGAGGTATAAGAGGATAAAGGGGGGATAAATATTGTTGAAAGGAGACTTGACTTGAGGTGGTGAACACACAATACAATATATAGATGATGTATTATAGAACTGTACACTTGAAAGTATATATAGATCATTTTATTAACCAATGTCACCCCAGTAAATTCAATAAAAATTTAAAAAAGAATATGCATTTAATATTAGTAACCAATAATGATATATGGTGTGATTACAGTGGGGGGACTCAAATAATTTAACATCCGGTTCTTTGCTCTAATGACCGTTTTGAGTAAAGTGTGTCCGTAAAGTCATGGTGCACTTTTGACCGGTCACAGGTCAAAAAAAAGTGCACCATGACTTTATGGACACACTGTATAAAAAAAGATATACCAAAGGAAGTTTATTATTTCATGCATTTAATACTTAAATAAGAACAATAAAAGAGATACACAAAATTTGTTATGAGGAAAAGTTTAAAAATATTAGTGAGCCTGACTAGGTGGTGGCGCAGTGGATAGAGCGTTGGACTGGGATGCGGAACACCCAGGTTCGAGACCCTGAGCTCGCCAGCTTGAGCGCAGGCCCATCTGGCTTGAGCAAAAGCTCACCAGCTTGGACCCAAGGTCACTGGCTCCAGCAAGGGGTTGCTCAGTCTGCTGAAGTCCCGTGGTCAAGGCACGTGTGAGAAAGCAATCAATGAACAACTATGGTGTCGCAACCGCAACGAAAAACTAATGATTGATGCTTCTCATCTCTCTCTGTTCCTGTCTGTCTGTTCCTATCTATCCCTCTCTCTGACTCTCTCTCTCTGTCCCTGTAATATATATATATATATATATATATATATATATATATATATATATACATATATATATATATGTATATATATATATATATTTAAATAAACAATAAAGTATAACATGTAAATATAATTCAATTTACAATATTAGTGAAAAAATATTAAGTAATATCTGACAAAAAACAAACTATTATTTATTTCCATATTAGTTCTTGATTGGCATCCTCGCTTGCAATTATTTCACCTATGGATGGAATGAACATTACTATGGGCACTTAGAATACGCTCTTGGACAGATGAATGTTAAAAAAGAATAAGAAATGTAAATTTGTGATTTCCACATTGGGCAGCTGCCCAGACGCCCACCTTAGAGAGAACCCTGATTACAATGCCATTTTAACAGCCGGTTGGCCAAAATCAACACAAAATTAGGTACTGGTTCTGCAGTGTGAACCAGCTGAATCCCACTACTGTGTGATTATTGACTGGCAAGTGAGTGATTTTTCTGGTAGAAAAGAAGTGGTCCCAATGGGAGGGCTTCCTGGAAACAGCAGATTTGAGCTCACAAGCTCCATAAAGGCTCAGACAAAATTGGCCCCCTGGACCAGACTCACATTGAGTGCTGGGCCCCCAGTGATCCCTGCCTAGACTGAGGTCACAGCCCTGGCAGTGGTCCCCATATCTGCTCCAAACCAGCAGGGTTTGTGGGGAACCACATAGAGTGGAGCCTTAAATCACAGCAGAGCTAACTGGGTTTTAAGTAACACTCGCCTCTAAGTACTTCTGTTTCTCAGAAGGAGGAGGCAGGCTGGTGCGATCCAAGCAGTTCATCATGTTTAAACCTTCCCTGCCTTCTCCTTCCTGCTCCCTCCTCCCTTGTCTTCCACCTATGGCTCTGCAGCTGTGGAAACCCTCGCTCAGCAGGGCTCTATCCAGGCTTGGGATTGAGTGTGGGGGCGTGGGGACCGGGGTGGGGGCGTGGGGACCGTGAAACAAAGGCTCAGGAAGCCAAGCGCTCCTCCTGGAGCAAACTGATTTGCCTCCTTCCCTCCTTTCTTTCCTGCTTCTTTTACTTATTCATTTATTTGTTCATTCATTTGCTGGATCATTCATTCATTCTCTTGCCCATTCATCCCTTCACCATCCCCTTGGCATTTATTGAACACCTACTAAGTGTCAGGCTGAGTTCTAGCTTCTGGGAGGGCATCAGTGAATTGACAAGTGCACTGTGGTTCATTCACAAGGGCTCTCTGCTCACAGTCCTGGTGATCTGCATGTCAGCTCCTGGAGATGGCTAGTCTGGGTTTGAGCCTGGCCTGCTTCCCAAGTCTGAGCTCTTCACTGTTGGAGACTGCAAGCTGACAGAGTCCTTGCAGTTTAGATTTTTGGGGGACAGAGGTGTGAGGGACTGGCAGTAAGCTGACAGTATCCTTGTTGCCCATCCCCTCACCTCACTTGCTTAAGTTGCTAAAGGCTAAATTCTTCCCTGAAACCCTGACTGTTTGTTTTAGTTGGTAAAGGCAATTTACCCACCCTTCCCCACACCTCTGTGTTAACTGTGTTTCCATTGTCCCATCCCCCAAGTCCCACGAAGAGACTGGAGGCAGTTTTCTTTTTACCCTTTGTTTTGTGAAGTTAAGGTGTTCAGCAGTGTGGTGGATTTTCTGAGTTTGGGAGAATTCTTGGTTTGCCTCAGAAATGTGACTTTGTAGCTAAACTTTCTTTGTTTTGTTAATGACTTTGCTCTGCCCTATAAATACAGTGGTTTGGGGGTGGAGACTTGCTCTTGCAAGCTATTAGCTGTGAAAAGGGTCCTCCGGATCCCATCCTTTTTCTTTCTGTGTTTATTTTCTAATCCTCTTACGTTCCCACCCAAGACGTGCAGGATCGCGATACTTCATACCACACCATGCTTGTCTCTGATGATTCTGCCCCTGCAGGGTCACTAGATTCATCTTGCCATTCCTTTCCTCAGGCCCCCTCTGGCCTACTTCAGACCTGACTGCCTTTCCCAACAGCCTTCTCCTACTTGGCCTCTCCCTCCTCTAATCTGTCCTAGGTGTGGCTCCCCATTAGTGATCCAGTCAGGCTCTGCCACTGTCCTGCTCGAAAGTTCCCAATGGCACATCACTGCTTGCCAAAGGAAGCCCAATCTTTTAATCCAAGCATTCAAGGCCCTCAACTCCCATCTTTGCCTTTTCCCATTCCCAAACACTAACCCTTAAACGGGTCCGTTTTCTTCTATCAAGTCGTACCACTGGGCTTCCCCCCGTGGGGTGTTTGCAAAACCTCTGCTTTTGGTTCCTACTATTCTGTAGCCACACTGCGTTCACAGGTACAAATCTTACCGATATTAAGGGCCATGTTGAAGTGCCACTTGTCCCATGACTTTCCTGGGTCCTGCCCCTCCCCTAGCTAGAGTCACTTCGCCCTCTTCTGGGTTCTAGAGCACTCCATCTGAGCCTCCATTAGGACCTTAAACTTTGAAGTGGAATTTATAGACATGTCTGGGAGTTTCTTGAGGTAAGCACATGGCTTGGTCATCTAAGCATTTTTATAACCCTTGCACCACTCTATGCACACAGTAGGTACTTCAGTATCTCCTGGTGCTTTTAGTCTTCTACTGCCCACAGATAGCCGTCTCTCAGAAAGGTACCTCTGAGCCTGGGAAGGGCTCTGGACAGACGGACCTAAGCCAACGCCATTGAGTAACTGGTGACCTTGGGTAATTTACAGAACATCTCCAGCCTCAGTTTTCTCATCTGTGTAAAGACAAATAGTTATGGTAGTGATGTCCCTGGGTTGTTGATAGTGTGGGATAATGCATGTGAATCCCTAAGCATAATACCTGTCACTCTCGATAAATGTTAGTCTTTACCTGATCAGGTGGTGGCACAGTGGAAAGAGGGTTGGGCTGGGACACGGAGGACCCAGGTTTGAAACCCAGAGGTTGTCAGCTTGAGTGAGGGCTTATCTGGTTTGAGCAAGGCTCACCAATTTGAGTCCAAGGTCACTAGCTTGAGCTACACTCAGTCTGCTGTAGCCCCCTATCTGTCTCTCTCTCTGTCTCTCCCTGTCTCTGTCACACACACAAAAAATGTTAGTCTTTGTTATCAGTTCTAGTTTCATTATTACCAACTGTGTGAATCAGGGAAATAAATTTACTTTTGCAAGACTTGATTTTCTCACCTGTAAAACGGGAATAATAGCTTGGCTTGAGATATTATTGAGAATATTAGATGAGATAATAGATGTTATGTGAGTCAATGTGTGTAAATGGCAGAATTCCAACTTGACTGTTTAATAATGAAATGGGGAGTTCCATTTGCTCACTCAACCAGTCCTAGGTTATGTGATTACAGTAGGAAGGTTACAGTAGGAAAGCTAGTAACAGTGGCCCTGGGCACCTTCTTTTTATCTCTCATCTCTGTCTTTTTGTGCACGTGACTTTAACATTGTTAGTGAGAAGGGCTGGACTCATACCCATAGGCAGTTCAATCCACTCTCTGGCCAAATGACTGACCAGGAAAGAGGTCTCTCTATCAGTGGAGGGAGAAAATTCTCAGGGGAGGCTCTGATTGGCCCAGTCTGGTCACATGACCACCTGTGGAGATGGAAGAGGAAGGAACACACAGTGCATGGGGGAAACGCAGTTCTCTGAGGAAAGGAAAAGCGGGTACTAGACGAAGCAGGCAGAGTATTATTGGGCACAAAAGTAAACTGGATGTCCCCTCCTCACAGAAAGTACTTCATTCATCCATCCAAGACACATTAATTGAGCATGCCTAACATTGTGTGTCTAACATTGGTGTAGGCACTGAGAAAATTAGGATGAATAAAACACTATCATTGCCTGACCAGGCGGTGGCGCAGTGGATAGAGCGTTGGATTGGGATGCGGAAGAACCAGGTTCGAGACCCCGAGCTCGCCAGCTTGAGCACGGGCCCATCTGGCTTGAGCAAAAGCTCGCCAGCTTGGACCCAAGGTCGCTGGCTCCAGCAAGGCGTTGCTCGGTCTGCTGAAGGCCCGCGATCAAGGCACGTGTGAGAAAGCAATCAATGAACAACTATGGTGTCGCAACGGCAATGAAAAACTAATAATTGATGCTTCTCCTCTCTCTCCATTCCTGTCTGTCTGTCCCTATCTATCCCTCTCTCTGACTCTCTCTCTGTCCCTGTAAAAAAACAACAACAAAAAAACAAAACAAAAAAACCCCCACTATCATTGCCCAGAGCAACCCATAGTCTAGCAGAGGGATTCTGTAAATGAAAACCTGCTTTATAGATATAAGGTGGCATCATGGTTATTATCTTATGACGTACAGTGTTTGTGGGAATCTCTAGGGCTCAGGAGCAGTGGGAAAGGGAGAAGTGAAGGTCAGGATGGCGATCCCGGAGGCCAAGAAAGAGATGGCTCCGTTTTTAACACATACTTTCTCATGTCATCTTCATGATAACCTTTTAAAGAAATTATAATCTGTAATGCAGAGGTCAGGAAGGGGCAGCCGGGAGAGGAACAGTCTCCCACAGGGCAGACAGCTAGAAAATGGCAATGCTGGAATTCAAACCCATGCCTGTCCCAGCTAGATCACATGTTTTTTTGCTCAGTCCCATGAAGTGGCAGGGATGGTGGGCCAGTCCTTGCCTCGGAAAGAAGTCTCCCACCCCTTTAGAAGGGTTCAGAGTGTGCTGAGGAAGAGGTTGAGATCCAGCAGCCGGGAGAATCCGATATGGAATGACTAAATGGTCAACAGGAAAATAATTCAGGGGGCGGGACTGAAAGGAAAGGGCCTTATGGGTGTGTGTATGGGGGGGGGGGTCCTACGCCTGAGTCCCCCCTCCCTCTCCTACTTCCTTCACTCTTTCTCCTTTTCAATCCAACTCCAAGTGGCAGATTTATTAGTTTTAATTAACAGTTCAAATGCTGGGAAAACATCCAAATTCCAGCTATCAGTATCGCTGGGTTTCCACAGGAAGGGGAGTGAGGGGAAGATGCCGGGAATAGAAACGCGAGGGAGTGGGATAGCAGGAGAGGTGGCCCTGCCTGCCTGACCTAGCCTGGCAGGGCCACCCCTCCTCCAGCCCCAAGCAGGCCGGCCTTGGCCTTGCTTGAGCTGAAGCCGGGCTGGCCTAGTGTGGGTCACGGGGGTCAGGAGCACTTGGCTCTGACTTCAGCTCCCCTGCTGTGTAACCTTGACCAAGTCACTTGACTTCTCTGAGGCTACTGTGAAACTCATCTGTAAAATGAAGATGATTTCAAGCCCTCAGGGTCTTGGCAGCTCTAATTTATGAATCTAAGTTTCTTCCGTATCTTGTCACAGCCCTGCTTTCCCAACTCCCCTGCTTCAGGGAAACTCCGTGGATTCCTCTGTTGAACTCTGCTTCTCTCCTAGGGGCGGTCTTCCCATTTGGAGTCTCCACCCCTCACCCAGATCCAAAGTCTTCTCTTAGAATTGTGAGCATTCCCCCCTTTGAGGTTTGTCAGTCCCCGGCTCCATCAGCCCTCACTGGGTCAGGGTCTCAGGTGAGTCTGCACCTCTGTTTCTCATTGGCGATGACGATCTCTGCTCCCAGGGAGTGTGTATGTGTGCACATGTGCACGCACACATGTGGGTTTGGTGGTGGGAGAGAGCAGAGGTGGCAGAATTTCAATGAGGTAACATCAGTTCAGTGCCTGGAACACTGACCAATTGGGGACCCATCCATGACCACACAAGGCTGGGAGCCACCCACGGGCCAGGCCCCTTTGGCGACCGCTGGGAGAAGTGCCCAGAAGGAAGCGCTGCCGTCAGAAGATTCTAATATGACCCTTCCCCCATGGTGCAAGCTTCTCATCCTCAACTTGGCACTTTCTCATGCTGTGCGGAGATTATGCAAAATTAGTCAACTGAAATTATTCTGCAGGAAAAGCAACCAGCAACCATGGTCTACTGCTGAGAAACCGTGCTCTAACTTAGGCTGGGCAGCAGGAGCCCGGCAGGGGCCGAGGGCATGCTTGTTTTAGCATTTTCTCAGAGAAGGGGAATGCAGGCCCTGCTGGGCTCCTGGCAGGTGTGCAGCGAGCCCTAAGAGCCCGGTGGCCTGGCACTCTGGTCTCACTTGGTACCAGCCTGTGGTGGCCTCCTCCAGGGCCCTGGCCTTTCTGGGCCCCAGCTCTGCCAACTGGAGTTTTTGGTATGAGCAAAGATGTTTGGAGCTCACACCGTCGTTCCTGGGGTCTGGCAGGCAATGGGAAAGAGGGGTAGGGGAGAAAGTGAAGGTCAGGGTGGGAGAGCAGGAAGAGGTGCATGAGGAGGGATGGGGGAGGAGCTGAGGAATACTGTTCATGGGGGCGTGTCCCAGGGGTGATGTGACTTGTTTGTAGGGTTCTTACTCCAAGTGTCTGTGTATCTGTGCATCCCCACTTAGAGTGCCCTGGGGACCCAGAGAGGCCTTGGCCATAAATGCGTCTCTCCTCCCCCCCTTCTCCCAGCCAGTCATCTATTCACCCACCCGTTCATCCACCCAGTCACCACTCACAGAGTTCATACTCCATTGCAGGCTCTTTGCAAAGAGTAGAGAAGTGAATAACGAGACTAAAAGTTTTCCACATCAAGCTTCTCCCCCGTCAAGCCTGCTCTTTCCTATCTTGGAGTTTGGCTCCATCCACTGTGTTCCCCAGCTGGAACCTCAGCCTGTTCTCCTTGAAACCTCACCCGCCTCCTCACCCTGCCCCAAATCTCCTTCTCCTTCAATTCACTTCACCTTCCATCACCCCGACTTCCTTTGATAATATGTCCACCCCTTCATTCAGCGACACCAGTGCCTTGCAGCCAGGGCAGGAGGAAGCCGGGCCTTGGGAAGAAGTTGACTTCCTTTCTTGATTCCATGTCAGGATGGGGCATGGGTGACAATAAAGAGCTGTGGGGTCAGACAGGCCTGTGTCTAAGCCTGCCTCTGCCACTTCCCAGCAGCGTGACTTGGGGCAAGTTGCTTAACCTCCGAGCCTCAGTGTCTTCTTTCAGAAAATGGAGGTGATAATATTGCTTCCAGGTGGGTGCGGAGGCTAATGCAACTAGGTACAGAATGCCAAATGCCCTGCAGTGCATGGTGCACAGTGGGACCTGGACCCCTGTGGGGTATATAGCAGGGTTCTGCCTGAGACGCTGTGTTTCTCTTTGCTGTCCCTGGTGATGCAGGGCTGGCCCTGAGTGCTTGTGACTTTCCAGTTTCCTGAGATTTAAGGCCAGGCCAGACTGGTGGCCTCCACCTCCCCAAGCTGTGGGCAAGAGGAGTGGCTATGATTCATCTCTTCTCTCCTGGTGCTTAATAAGAACTCGGCTATAAATGTAACTGGGCCATTTACAAGTCTGCCGGCCCACTGCCTCTGGAAGCCCGTCCCAGTTGGCTGCCGGCCTGGCCCTGCCTGTGCTGCCTCTTCCTGGGGAAGCAGAGGGGGTCTCTCCTCGGGCCCCCACCTCTACCCCAGGAACAGGGAGAAGACAGCCTTGTTGGATATTATTAATCCAATTATTACTAAGAATTTATTCGGTATTCCCTAAGCACCACTGACTATGTCTGTCAGGCACAGTGCTAGAGGCCGGGACGCTCTGATGGGTCATTGCCTGCCCCAGTCCGCAGGACCTTGCTGTGTCTGGTGGACACTCACAAGAGGGCAGGCAGTGCCTGTCCTCTGATGGGCGCTCAGGCATAGTCAGCACAGGCCGTGCGGCCCAGTGCAGAGCCTGGCCTGCTTTGGAACGGGGGGGGGGGGGGGATGCTGGGAACGCACCTCTGAGGGAGATGTTTCCCAGGCCCAGGTGGTAGGGGGTGCCCACTTCAGGTGGGGACGGGTCATTCCAGGTTCACAGGATAAAGGTTTAGGGACAGTAGGGAAGGAGTGGGGGTCAGCAAGCCTGGAGGTTGGCTGGTGCTTAGGAAGGCATGGCTGGGAGGCCCCTGGGGCAGGGCCACACCCGGAGGCTAGCCCTCATCCTGAGAACCATGAAGCTGTCTAGAGGGTTTTAGAAAAAGGGCGGGGGTAGGGATTCGGAGATGTTTAAATGTGTGTCTTAGGAAGATCACTCTGGCAGGTACATAGTCACCTCCTACTCATCATCAGATGATGTCACCTCCTTGCTCAACATCTTCCAAAGCACACCGCCATATGTGCAGTAAGCCTGTGTCCTCATGTGGTCCACAAGGCCACGGGGACCTGGCTCTGCTTGCTTGGCTTTCTCTGTCCTCCTGTCCTGCAGCCACTTGGACCCGCTGAGCTGGTGGTCCCCGCTGCAGAGCCGTTTCCCTTGCACGTCCTCTGCCTCCCCTCATTCAGGCCACAGCTCAGAGGTCACCTTTTCCAGCAGGCCTCCCTGGCCATCTTTGTGGAACTGCTAACTATGCTTTCTTTCTCGTCAAAGCACTTATCTCCTCCATACTTTTATTGGAGACGATGCATTTATTAAACCATAGTCTTCTTCCGTAGCTCACATGTAGGCCCCACAGAGGCAGGAATGTTCTGTCCTGTCTCTGCTCCCGGCACCTGGAACGCGCCTAGGTCATGATCCATCCTCAGATATTTGTGGATGGAGTGAACGGGTGGGTGGGCGGAGGCGAGGCCAAGGGCAGGGCTGAGAGGCCTCCCGGAGGACCACAGCGGTCATCAGCATCTCTCTGCGGGAATGGCCAGGGCTCAGGATGCTCATCCTCCTGATGGGTTCTAGCAGAGCTGAGGTGTGCAGTGACAGTCCTCCTCCTTACACACACACACACACATACACACACACACACGTGCACGCGTGCACTCTGTAAAAATTGCTTTCTTGTCTTTACCTTATATTGGTGGTTCTCAAACTTTTTGAAGTCGGGGCGCATTTAAAATCTTACAAATAATTGTAGGCGCGCTATATACAAATTTCTGAGAAATATGTTACAATAATTAAGTCAAATATTAAAGAAAAATTATGAAGTCCAAGCGTGCTTTTATGGTAATTAAATAAAATAAATACGACAAAATTAAATTTATTCTGACATTAAAAAACATTTTTATGTTACATTTTTTGGGTTATGCTTTTTAGAATTCATAAAAAAGAAGGGTCAAAAAAATAAAAAACGACAGAAAAGTTATCTTTTAATATATATAGATACATTCTTAGTAAGATTTAGTAAGTTCGGCAGGTCCCAGCGCAAATGTGTTAAGCTTTTTTATTCTTGTGTTTATGAGAAACATGAGCCTGATGTGTCCTAGCGATTTCTTTAATGTTTGGGCATCTACTTGAAAGGCAAACTCTCATTTCCTCATCAATACATTGAAGAATTGTTCTCTTTTTACTCTTGTGTTGAGTGCAGAAAACCCCCACCATACATATCATCTTAACTTGACACCAAACAAAGGATAGAAGAAACTTGCCTCCAGTCTTTCGGGGAGCATGGGGGGTGGTATAAACAATCCAGCACCACAGCTTAACAGCCTTTTGCAACCTAATCAGGCAAGTGAGGTGGGGAATTGGGCAGACTGTCAGCTTACAGCCAATTCCCCACACTTCCGTTCCCCAAAAATCTAAACTCCAAAAACCCTGTTGGTTTTCTGGTCCCCAACAGGCACATATTTCTCTGGAATACAATAGGGCGCACCTGGAAATCTTCTAGGGCGTACCGTTGCACCCTGGTGCACACTTTGAGAACCACTTCCTTATATGATGTTCACAAGTCCCCTTGATTTTGATGTATATAAAGTAAGAATAAGGCTATTTTGAAGATTAAATGAATTAACATATGGAAATTGCTTAGATCAGTGTCTGGAAGGCAGTAAGCCTTCAAATATCAGCTCTTTATTATTTTTCAGGTGCTGAGAGGTGAAGTGACCCATCCAAGATTACAGGATACAAGATGTCAGAGTGAGAGGGCTCACATCAGCTCTCCTGAATCTCCACAGTGACCTTTCCACTTCACGTTGTTGCTGCTCCACAGAATTCTCTCCCACTCTCTCTCTCCTATCCTGGTAATTGGGTCTCAAGTCCTGGTGACATTGTAGAGGGCTCTGCCAATCCACAGAATCCTCCTCCACCACACACACACACCAGAAGTTGGAGGCGTGCTGAATCCCAAGACACAGGTGTCACAGGAGCCCACAGACATGAATTCTTCAGGTCAGCTTGAAACTTGGGCTATGCAATGCCCGCACCTAGATGACTCCATCTAGGAGGAAACAAGTCAGACCTCCTGTTTGCTGCTGCAAAGCTCAGGAATGACTGTGCTGGGAACCTATAAGGCAGCCCACTCCACTGTGTCCCCGCTGGTCTCTCTCCACACCCCCTTGCCCCTCATCGCACTATCTCCCTCCCCCGTCACTGACACCCTTCCCTTTTGCCTTTGACCTTTCTCTAATGAGTTCAGAGATTCCACACCTGAGGAGAATAACTTCCACTATATCACGGGCCTTTGAGGACCCTCTGGGCTCTCTCCATGTCACAGAGAGGCAGCCTGAGGTCTAAAGAGGACCACCTGCTGGGGGCCACATGGTGAACTGGCTAGTGATAAAACACACATACCTGGCAAGGGAAGGAGTGGCTTCCCCACCTGACTCTGATGACTTCTGGCTGTGCAGTCTTGAACAGGTCTCTGAATCTCTCTGAGCCCCAATGTCTTCATCTGCAAAATAGAAAGAATAATGCCTATGGCTTTTTTTTTTTTAAAGCTAGACTAAGGCACGGGCATAAATCACCTACACAGTGCCCGGCATTAATAGGTGCCTTGTATAAGTAAGTTCCCACCTTCCCTACTTTCCCCACAACCCACAAGTCTGGAAGAGGCAGCTGAGTTGAGGGGTGTGTGTGTGTGCAAAACTAAGCAAAACAAAACACCCAGCAAACAACCCAGACTCCAGGAGCTGCCCAATCAATGCAACTGCAGAACCAGACCATGCTATCATTGCTTAAGCAATTTTGCAGGGAAAAAAAAAATCAAAGGATGGCTAAAAACGAAAAACAAACAGAGCAAAACCAATACTCATCTATCTAGAACTCGTTTGCTGTCAGAAGATGGGTCAGTCCCTCTGCCTGAGGACCTGTCGATTTCAACCATGTAGAAAGATGACTGGAAAGAGATACACTTTCTTTCTCAACCTCAGAGAATGAGGGAGAAGAAGAGAGAGTTCAGTCAAAGGAGCTGGGGGCACCCAGCCAGCCAGGGTGATGGAGATGTCAGGCAGTTCTTGTTGAACAATAGGAGAACTTCCCTCATCTGGCTAGAGGAGCCTAGATCGGTTTGCAAAGACATTTCTGATTGTGCCCAAAGGCCCAAGAGGGTCCATAGAAACAGAGCAATTTACCGGCTGAGGTGTGAACCACTGGGCAAGTAGTGAGCTGCACCAAGACCCAGCCAACAGGGCTGTGGGGGCTGAGATTCTGCTTTTCCAGAGGAAGAGGTGCTTTTCCTGGTTATGCACACAGGCACCCTAAGGGTTAATGGTGTCCTGGCCCTCAGATGAAGCTGAGAAACTTCTTGCAACTGGAACTACATTTACTTGAATTCAGGGCAGTTGGGAAGGAAGGAGAAACTTCTTCAAGTCAGCACAGAGGCCTGGGTGTTTTAGGAATATGTCACATTGCATCCTCATTGTTTCTCTTATTAGAACTGTGAGCCCATCCAAGGCAAGGCAGCGTCCTTATCTGTTTAGAATCTTTCCTGTTTATCCCAGTGCTGGGCACTTGGTGGCTGCTGAACGGACAGACGAATGAATGAATGAATCTATCTGGAATGGACAAGAGAAAAGGAGTAGGAGGGGAGAGGGAAAATGAGGAGGAAGTGATGGGAAAGGAGAAGAAGGAGAAAGGGTAATAACGAATGAGGAAGGAGACACAAAGGATGAATAACAAGGAGACCTGGCAGGAAGGCAGAGACTGGGCTGGAGGGAATGAGAGTGAGGCTGAGAGGACTCAGAGGGGGGAGGAGGGTTGGGTGGGAGGCCGAGGAGTGTGGAAACCTGGTAGGCCTGGGATGGTGGAAAGTGTGGGATTTGGGGACTTGGCCTCTTATCGTGAGGTCATTGCCTAAAGCTCCTGGTGGGCCACATCCATCAACAACCTAGGATGTTGTCCACAGCCCTGACCTGAAGGACAAGGCCTTGAGCTCCCAGTGACCCCTGTTCCAGAGTTTCTGATGAGCCAACAGGTGACAGAAGATGCCCTACAGCCTGAGGCATCACTCTCAGGACTCCACTGTTGCTGTTTCTTCCTTTAAAGAAGCTGCCTTGGTTCTGCTACCCACTTACTGTGTGACCTCTGAGAAGTTAGTTAACCTTGCTGAGCCTCAGTCTCATCAGGACAAGACTGTCTTTCTCAGAAATGTGAGGGTAAAACAAGAAGATGTGTAGAGGAGCTTAGAGCAGGGAGTAGGACACAGTAGACAGCAGTAGAGATTATTCACCATTAATGCCCTACCAGAGCCTTCCTCTACTGTCTTCTAGCCAATGCAAGCAGAAAAGAACAACAAATAAGCTCACGCAGACTGAAAAGTAGTAAATAGAACAGTCCCCATTCATGGGACCAAATGTTTGTACAGAGAAAATTCTAAGGAATCTACAAAGATAACTAAGTTGTAGTTTAGTAAGGTCACAGGATATAAAATCAACGCAGGACAATTAATCATATTTCTATAAACCAGCAACAGACAATTGGAAACCAAAATTTAAAAATATTATCATCTACAACTTCAAAAAATATGAAATGGGTATAAATTTAATAAAACGTGTAGAGGTTCTGTATGCTAAAAATAATAAAATGTTGATGAAAGATATCAAAGAAGGCCCAAATAAATGGAGAGGTGTATAATGTGGATTTATTGGAAGATTCATCACAATAAAGAAGTCAGTTTTCTCCAAATAGATCTATAGATTTCAGGCAATTCCAATGAAAACTCAGCGGGATTATTTTTGTAGCTATGGATGACCTGATTCTAAAATTTATATGAAAAAGCAGGGGAACTAGAATAGTCAAAACAATTTAGAAAAGAAGAACAGAGTTGGAGGAGTCACAGTACCTAATTTTAAAACTTACTATATATAGTACAGCAGACACCATACTATGGTAATCAAGGCAGTGCAGTAATGACGAAAATAAAGGGGAACACATATGCAAAGAACACCCCCAGAAATCAACAGAACATCATAAAACTCCAAAACAGACCTATATAAATAGGATTATTTGATTTTGACAAAGATCCAAAGGTAAGTCAATGGAGAAAGGATATATTTTTTCCTCTAATAAATGGTGTTGGAACAAATATTATACTCACAAAAGTGAACCTTATCCTACATCTTATACTTTATACAAAATTTCAATCAAAATGGATCACAAATCTAAGTATAAAGCATGAAACCATAAAACCTTTAGAAGAAAGCAAAGGAAATAAAACTTAGTGATTTAGGGCCAGGCAAAGAATTTTTAGCTATGATACTGAAAACATTATTCATAAAACAAAGTTTGAATAAATTGGACTTCTTTTTTTTTTTAATTCATTTTAGAGAGGAGACACAGAGTGAGAGAAAGAGAGAAAGGGGGAGGAGCTGGAAGCATCAACTCCCATATGTGCCTTAACCAGACCAGTGCAGGGTTTTGAACTGGCGACCTCAGTGTTTCCAGGTCGACGCTTTTTCCACTGCGCCACCACAGGTCAGGCCTAAATTGGACTTCTTAAATTAAGAGATCTTGCTAGGTGAAAGATACTGCTGAGACAAAATATAGACTGGGGGAAACTATTTGCAACTCACATATCTGATGAAACTCTTGTATGCATAATTTATAAAGAACTTTCAAAACTCGATAATAATGACACAATCCAAGAAAAATGGGCAAAAGACATTGCGTCATAGAGGATGTACTCCTGGCAAGCAAGCACATGCAAAGATGTTCGACATCATAGGGACTGGAAAAATGAAAATTAAAGCCACAATGAGATGTCATTATACACCTATTGGAATGGCTAAGATCAAAACAAAACAAAGCAAAACTGACAATAACACGTGCTGGTGAAGAGGTGAAGAAACTGAAAGTCAGACATGGCTGGTGGGAATGCAAATGGTACAGTCATTCTAGAAAAACAGCTTGGCAGTTTCTTATTAAACTTACACATCGTATAGCCTAGCAGTCCTACTCATGAAGAAAGGAAGACTTATGTTCACACAACAACCTGCAAGGGAATGTCTAGAGCAGCTTCATTCGTAATCACCCCACACTGGAAACAACCCAACTGCCCTTCAGTGCAGGAGTGGTTGTGGCACATCCATACAATGAGACACTCTTGAGCAGTGACAGGGAGAGAGCTATTGATACACGTCACACCCTCAAGGAATCTCAAAGACATTATTTTGGGTGAAAAATGCCAGTCTTATGACTGCATGATTCCAGCTATACGACAGTCTGGAAGAGGCAACACTGTGGTGATGGAGAAGAGATTAGTGTTGCTGGGGGCCAGGCGTGGAGGAAATGTTTAACTACGGAGGGTCAGTGGGAGGGACTCTTCCAGAGAGATGGATCTGTTCTGTTGCGGGGGGGGGGGGGGCACGTGAATATAAACGTGTTAAAATTCATTGAACTGTAATCAAACAAAAGTCAATTTTATTCCTTGTTAAAAAATAATTTTTTAGAAAAGGAAAAGAGGGAGAAACAGCTAGGAGGGTTGCAGTACCCTGGCAGGCCAGCTGCTGTAGGCCCCAGGGAAAGAAGGGAGAGAGTTGCAGAGGAGTGTGACATCACAGGTCCAGCCACTCCTCCTACCAGGTGGTCCCATTCCAGAACCAGGCCTTGGAGATACAAGGTTTTGTCATCATAAAGAAAACAGTTTCCTTTTTGATCATCATGTTCCATTGTCATCTGGTCAGGTGTGAGGGCCCTGGGAAATCCAGCTTTATCTGACTTTCTACACTAAAAATATTCTTACACCCACAGGGACACCTATCAATTACTTGTGTAAGAAGGCAGGGTGGCTCTTTTGTGCTTCCTTTCTCAATGGCCCTCTGTGAGTAGAATATAAACTCCTTGATATATTTTGAATCTCCATCATCACCTTCCGTAGTCCTACCTCCCCTACTCCGGAACGTGGGAACAGCCTCCCACTTCTCTCCCCACTGCAGTCCTGCCGGCCTCCACCCCTTCTCCACACCATGCTCTTTCTGAAACACCTGCCTTCCTTCCCTGCGGAAGCCGCGACGGCCCTGGTCCTGGCGAGGGGGCAGCACAGCTTCTAGCTTGGCTCTGTGGGGTCTGGCCTCTCATGACCTCAGCGTTGTTTCGAGCTCCCTACCCAGTGCTCCCTTCTCCTGGAAGTCTGAGCCCCATCCATTCTCCCCCTCAGAGTTCTGTCCCCATTTTTCCTTTTCCCTGGAGTTACCTCCCATCCATCCCCTTTGCTCGGCTCACTCTCACTCTTCTTTCCATCTCATCTTGGACACTTCCTCCTCCTGGGAGCTTTCCGTGACCTCGTCCTCCCAAGGATGGCTTAGGTACCAGCCGTGTTAGTGCCTGGTGCTGAGTGTTGATTGTGGAGGCATACATTTCAGAGACATCCGTCTCTAGCAAACATTGACACAGCCACTAGCAAAACAGCCAAATAAGGAACCAAGCTGCCCTCACCCATGAAACTCTCTCTTTCAGAGAGATCACTGACCCCTCGAGTGACCCCACTTCTCTGTGCCTGCACCCTAATTCCTGCTCTTATGCTTTGAGTTGACCAATAGAGTGAACCCGAAAAGCTCTAGACACTCACACTTAGACCCTACGGAAGGCAGAACCGAATTCTGCAGTCTCTCCACAACCTCACAGTGTGGCCCCAGGTGTGCCGTGGAAAACTGTTGTCTTGAAAGTTCTCTGATGGTTGTTGCTGAAGTGCATGTCATGTGATCATAATAAGAACCACAAAGGCCAGTCCAGCCCTGACATGAGCCCAGTGGAGGAGTAATCGTGGGGTGTAATCCAGCCAGCGAGTGCCTCAGACATTCCTGGCTCAGAGCATCAGCATCAATAATCTGGGACCAACAAAACAGTCCCCCTGGGGGACCCCAGGGCCCTCTGTACTCCCCTACCAAATTATTGAAGGATATTGAGGTGGTCTGATAACTTTTGAGAACCCTTTGGAGCAGAGGCTGGGTCTGGTCCCCACTGTTTCCCCGCGCACGCCTGTGGTGGGCAGTGCACGACTGTTGACTGAGTGGGTGGCATCAGGCCTCTTTCTACCACCTTAACGTTGGAAAGAGGGGGATTTCACAGCACCGAGTGCGCTTCCATTGCACATGCACACCCCAAATTTGCCAGGGTTCTGCTTTGTGGTAGAAGACCCAAAGCTTTCCAGGCAGGTGGGAAGGAGATGCCCACTCCCCTCCTTCACTACAGGCTATCCAAGGCCACTTCACATGGCTTCTGGAACAAGGAGGATTCCAGACCAAGTCAGAGCCTGCGGGGAGTGCTGGCTCTCCCCCTGTGACCTGGGAAATAGTTCCACCTCTCTCTCTCCAGACCTCAGTGATCCAGCTAGCCGGTGTGACTGGTGCACTATGCCCAGCCTGTGGTACAGGTAGTCGGAGATGACAGAGTTGCAAGCTGGGTGAGAGATTTCAGCCGTGGACCAGTGAGAGGAGCCAGAGGGCAGACTCACCTGGCGAACTCACTGTGGCAAACTCACCAGTGGTGAACAGAGGGCTGTTATACCCATTCTCAAAATGCTCAGCCAAAGCTGGGCCACAAGAAGTAATGTTTGTAGGCTGGCTGAACACCCCTGGCTCCCCCTTTCTCCATCCTCCTCTTAATTGCAGGGTGGGCAGCTGCCATCATCTCCTCTCCCTCACTCGCATTCTGTTCAAACCTCTAATTTGTCACTCAAGGAAGCAACAAAGCATTAGTGAGGGGCGGAACTTGCCAGGCAAAGTTGTGAGGCTTGAGTGGGGAGGGGTGCTGGTTTGTTTTCCCTCTGGGGAATCGGAGATGGGGTTCTGTTCCTGCTCACCCCTCCACTCCTGCGCCCAGAGAGCAAAGCGTCAGAGCGGAGGCGGGCAGCTGGTGCCCAGTGGGCTCTTTGCTTTCCTCTGCTAGTTGCCATTAATAAAACAGTACATTAAATCGGAGCTCGGAGGGGATAATTGGAGCCATTTATCATGTCTGCAGCCAGAGAGCGAATGGGCTTCTCACCGCAGAGGCTGGTGCCCAGGCACCGAGGGGGGAGCTGAGAGCCCGTGAGGGCTGGGGGAACCGTTGGCGGATTGGTCCCCTGGGAAGACGCTGGGTGGTCTAGGTTTGATGTCTCTGACACCTCCCCACACACACACCAGGGTGGGGGCGTTAAGGGCCTCCCTTTAGCCTACACAGATGTTATGAGGCTGGGCCGTGCTGATACAGGAGAGGTTGAAATCCTGGCCTCACCCCTTGCTAACTGGGTAAGTTCTCTAACCTTTCTGAGGCTTGGTTTCCTCATCTGTAAAATGAAGTTGGTACTAATCTAACACTTGCGTCCAGGGCTTCTGCAAAGACTATCTGAGCTAACAATGCATTTGAAGTGCGTAGCAGTTACCTAGCACACAGGTATGACCCAGGAAACGCCAGCTGCTATTTTTATTAGTTTGGCTGGCTGAGGGGGACGTGGGGCCCAGGGTCTGTGCACCCATTTCCAGGAGAAGGGTCACCATTTCAAAGTGGGGAAAACTTCTTCATCCTCAGGCAGACCCTTGGGGTACTTTCAACCCTGACCACGCAGCTGCTTCCTCACCCTGAGTGTATGGGCAGGTCACTGGTCCCACCCACACCACTACCTGTTTGCAAAGTGAAGATGTTCACAGTGTGAGAATGGGTGGTCAGCTTCCAGCCCAGTGCTGGTCACAAAGTTGCCTCGATACTTGTTAAGTATGCTGCTTGTTCTCTTAGAAGAGAATTTCCTCTGCTGTTAAAACATGGAGTCTGTCAAGGTACGGAGAGGGCAGAACTGGGACAATAGATCAGTTGGACTCAGGTGGTGAATTTGTCTCAGGCTCAGCTGGCTCTAGGGGTTCAAACGTCACTGCCTATAGTGCATGGCATCCTGGCCCCAAATCTTAAACCTTCTCTGTGTCCGTGACCTTGGTAATAGGACTTCGCAGTTCTGAGCGGGTTTCAGTTCTCCTTGACTCTGGGCTGGGCCGCATGACTCACATTGGCCCATGGAAGGGGGCAGCCGTGACAGTGTGACAGCTCTGGGCTCAGTCCTTATAAGCCTCAGCATGTCTCTGCTTGTTCCCTTGCCCCTTTTCTGTTCGTATGAGAAGAACTAGCTATGCTGCAGGCCCCAGGAGGGTGAGAACCATGTGCTGTGGAGCCACCCCAGCCACTGTCACCAGCAACAGAGGGGTCCAGTTGAGCCTGCCCTAGATCAGCCACACCCCAGCCAACTTGCACATCTGTGTGAATAAAAACTTATTGGGGCATGCTGCTGAAGTGCTGTGGTTGGTTATTACACACAAAAGCTAAAATGACACACCAAGCCCACTCCCTGGCCATCTCTCAGCCTTCCTCTTAAGCTGGCTCTGCCCCTAATGTGGCAGGTTGGCCTTCAACATACCCAGCTCACCTTTAACAGCTAACACACCCCAGCACAATCCACAGTAGGTTCGGCAAAAGTCCAGGATCTGATTCTAATTGGCTTTGACTAGGTCACATATCCCTCCTCAAGCATTTACTCTGACCAAGGGTGTGGACCTCTTTGATTGTCTATGGGTCTAGGTCATGGGGCCTGGGTTCAGCCTAGAGCACTTTGTCAGTCTGCATGGACTGACAGTTGGGGAGAGGTCATTTTCCAAAGGAAATCAGGGTGCTCTTATCAGAAGAGGCAGGGATGGATGCTAGGCAGGGGAGAACAACAGATTTCACTGCAGGAAGGGAGGGAGTCCATGATTACACACTCAGGAGGGAGAATTTATGAGTGTTGATGACTGACCTGATAAGTGAAACATAACCCCAAAATTTCTAACTGGTGGAGGACAGGTGAGGTCATTTGAGCAAGGAGAAGAAACCTAGGTATGAATAGAGGAGAGGGACGACTTCAGGACATAGCAATCTCCATGGCTTATTCAGAGGGAAAATTCTTCCAATCTGGTTGATCTACTAGGGGAGTTCTTCATTGGTGTTTCATTTTAGGTTCCAGAAAAGTCCCAAGAGAGATGCAGCATTTCACATTCAACAAGCCTTCTGATGACATGTTTTTAGAAGTAATGAGGGTCATAGCAGGCGGGGAGGGAGTAGAGCACACTTTGATGAGGATATCTGTGTCTTGGGAAGGGGCATATAGGACTTGCCCATGCATCACAGATGTGGGGGATAAGCCAGGACATCAAATACCTGTCCTGAGTCCTGGAGAGGAGTCGCCCTGTCCCCAGGGGTCTGTTAGAGTGATCAGGGATTGGGACAGGGGTCTGGAGACCTGAGCCAGACTCCTTCTCTCACCAAAGCTGAGGCTGGGTTCCAAAGCCAGTCTGAGATTTTATTTGGAACGGGAGCTGTAAACACGTCTACTGCATTGTTTCAAATGTAGATGGACCTACATGATCTGGGATCTCCAAAGAGAGCACACAGTGAGAAGGTGGCAGCCTGCAAGGCAGGAAGAGAGCTCTCATTGAAAAACCAAACTCTGCCAGATCCTTCAAATTGGACTTCCAGCCTCCATAACTGTGAGAAAATACATTTCTATTGTTTAAGCCACTTAAGTCTGGGGAGTTTCAGTTGTGGCAGTCTCAGCAGACTACCATGGGGAAGAGAAGAGCAGGGACTGGGGTACCTGGGCCAGGTGTTTTCCAGCTATCATTCCATATGACCCTCAAGGGACCTTCTGGAAGAAGGGTTGCCAATCTCACTTTACAGATAAGGAAACAGTCCTGGTAGGCAGATATGCCTGATTCTTCCTCACCACACTCCAGACCAAAATCATTGAAAGCCCATGGTTCTGAGTGAGGAGGCCCTCAGTGGTCTTGGAGGCATCACGAAGATCCCACAGGATCATCCCACCACTTCTTTCCCTAAAGAATCTCACAAGGTAGGTTCTCTTACAGTTGAGGAAACTGAAGGTTAGAGGCGTTAAATGACTTGCCCATGGTTATATGGTTGGTAAGAACTTAAACCCAGGCCTCTCTGACTACAGAACCTACATTTTGGACTGTAGACCTAGAAAACCCTTGTGGAGCATGCCCCAAACATGTGGGAGCCACCCTCCTTCAGATTTATTCTACTTTGCCAATGTCCCTTAAGGAAAATGGCTGCTGGAACTTAGTAGCTGCTCAATAAATGTTTCCTGAATGGACCAATGTCTTGCCTTGTCCAGTAGCTTGTAACCCATGTGGTACGTAGAAATCTAACGAACCACACAGTGACATACACACAGTGCCAGGCACATCGGAGGCCATGATGTAATGGGAGGAAGATCTCAGGGTGGGCAGGGGCTGCGGAGTAAGTGGTCCCTCATCCTTTCTCCCCGGAATCTCATCCCCTTGGGAACCTCTGACTTTGACCCACAGGGCCCCAGGCACTCTGGCCTCAGAAAGCCAAGCTCCTTTCCTCTTCCAGGTCTTTGCTTGTGCTGTTACATCTGCCTGATGTCCTTCCCCTACACCAGATCTTCATGGGACCAACGCCAATGACTGAGGTCTTAGTTCAAAATGTCGACTGTCTTTCAGTGCCCTCCCCTGATCACACCCCTCAAACAGCCACCCTCTCCGTCGTTCCTTGTCAGTTACCTCACTGTTTCCATGACACTGTTGCTTCCCGACGTCATCTTGATCATCTACAGTTTGCTCATCTTCCCACTACTGTATCCCCAGCATCTAGAACACCACTGGGTTCCCAAATAATAGTTGAAAGAATAGATGAATGAAGGAACTTTTAAGGCAGGAGCAGCAGGAAGTGGGTGGGGCCAGACAGAACTCCCCCCCCCAACCCCCGTTTTTTTGGAGAGCTCCATTTTTTGACAAAGTCTTGACAGTTTTCAAGGCTGTTTCCCTTCAGAGGTACTCAGCAAAGAAGCAAACGGGCCAGTATGGACACAGCCTGTGAGGGATGTGGCCAGGATCGGGGAGCCAGCTCAGCCCTGCCATACCAGAGCCCCCAACAGGAGCTGTTCCCTTTTGCAGAATGCTTCTCTGCCAGGTTCCCCTGGCCCTGACCTCCCACGGCCCCTCCTTGGTTCCTGGGCCGAGCAGGGCAGGAGGGCTTAGCCTGGCTGGCTGATTTCTACTTTATTATGTTATGATGACTTCCCCCTCCCTGGAATGATTAGGCCTTAATAAATAACATTTCTCTCTGATATTGTGCCATCATTAATTCTGCTTAGCTGTCCTCAGAGAAAATTTTGTGGAAACATTCTCAGTGCTGCTATTTAAAGCTAAATTAATTCGGCTGATTATTTCTGTCCAAGTAGATTTGTGCCCAGGCGGCCAGGGCCAGCGTAAGGAGAAGCAAGGTGGGTGCTTGTCCCCTCCCTGAGGCCTTGATTAGAGTCTCTGCCTGTCCTGTTTCTTACCCTGCAGAATTCACGCTTGAGTCCCACCCCTGGCTGGGTGTGTGTGTGTGTGTGTGGCAGACCTGAAGGGGGCCTGGACCTTGATTTTAGGGGCACAAGTCCTCCCCTCCTCACCAAAGAGCAAGGAGGCTATCAGGAGGATCCCCCGTTGTTCTTCCTGTCACTCACCTCACAAAGGTGTGTACAGGTGCGATGTCCTTAGAGAAACCATGAGGATGACCCTGGGCTTCTTTGAAGAACACATACCAGGACGGAGTCCTATCTAACAGAGATGTAACCCACTGGGTTTCTACATACCGATTCTGGGGAATCTATATAAAAAACAGGGTTCTGAGCCTCCTGGGAGTGCTCCGTGCTGCCCAAGTGGGTTCTACAACAGGAGAACAACGGCAGCAGCAGACAGCCGGGTCCTGGACCCCTGAGCAGGTGCTGAGTGAATAAAGCCTGTGTCACGGTGTGAGTTCTCCCTAATGGGACCCGGCCTTGTAGAGCACCGCGGGTTTCTCTGGAACAAAGCAGGAGTCTGGGAATTCCGATTCTATCAAATCTCAGTGGGTTCGGCACCACCGAACATGGGTCTGAAGAAAAAGGCAGGATTCTGTGTAGGCGGGTGAGTTTCTGGATAAGCAACTGGAGTTACGTAGAATGAGGGTGGTCTTTGTATATCAGTATTGGAATCTGTTAAAAAAAGAGCCAAGAGTGGAGCTCTGGGAAGCTGAGTGGAGATCTGTAGGACGAAGCGGAACTGTGCGTGAGAGAGCAGGTTCGTGGGTCTGTGAAGAGGGCTCTGTGGCAAGTGCAGGGCTTCGGATATCAATGGTGTGATTATGTGTGCGGGGATTAGAAAGCAGATACCTATCTGGCAACGAAGGGCTCTACAGAAAGAACTGACATCCAGATAAACTAGGGCTCCAAACAACAAAGCAGAGTCCCTAAGGACTCTAACGATTGCCGTTCTAGATGACAAAGGGCTCTGCGCGTGGTCCTGGGTGATAGAGAGAGGCACAGCATGCCTCAAATGACCTGGCCCAGGCCAGATGCCACATCCTAGCTGCAGGGGAGGCTGGGAAGGTGATTATTTGACATTTTTAGTGACCATGATGGGAAGCTGGTTTTGCCAAAAATGTAGGGGACTCCTTAGACTTAGGATGGGAGCTCATAGAAAGGGGGTTGGACAACCAAAAAGAATGACAAATTTCCATTGTATCTGCTGACAATCATACAAAAGTCTCCACAACCACAGGGCCTTTGCTCATATTGTTTCTTCTGGGGGAGTCTCCCTGCCTGCCCCATCTTCCATGTACCATTTACCTGAAAACTGTCCACATGGTCTGGTCTAGGTCTTACTTAAACGTGATGAACACATGAGGCTTTCCCTGACCCTTTCACACAACCTCTCTACCTGCTCAGGGGATAGCACCTTATTCTTTTCCTTGTCACACGGTATACTTGCATATTTATTTGGGTATTTGTCCATCTCCTCTCCCCATGTTTTGTTTACCCCTGTGCCTAGACCTGGGCTTCAGCTCCTTAGAGAAATGGCCCCTAAGTCTCCACCTTCAAGCATCTAAATCTGGACCTGGGATCGCACACATACCTTCACCCCACGTGGTCCAGACTGAGCTCACCATTCCCCTGTCCATATTGTCTCATCTCCCCAGTCATGCTGTGTAACGGGCTGTATCATCATTCCTTTCATCTTCTGAACAAGACATCTTGGAGTCGTCACAGACTTGCCGTCTTCATTGCCCTCATCACTGACCTAGTAGTCTCTTCTTTCTTCAGGTCCATTCTTATCCCCAGGCTGCCCCTCCAGAATTATTAGGGCAGCTGGTATGTGCACATCCCTTTATTGTGTGCAGACCACCGTACTCACGTTCCTTTTTGCTCTCTGAAATCGAGCTGCAGTGGCCGGCTGTGGCAACTTGAGAATAACCGTGCTATTATTTTAACTGGGATACAGTTTCAGTTGCTGTACCATAGACCTGAGGTAATGGTCCCTTAAACAAGGTCAACGTTTATTTCTTTCTCACGTTTCTAGGCTGACCATATGCAGTCCAACTTAAGGTGGTAGCTCCTCGGTATCAGGAATCCCATCTATTTGATTGTTCCACTTTCCTTTGGGTGCTGTCCTCCTTGGTATGGACAAGACGACACCCCAGCATGCCCACTGGGTTTGCCCTCCAGCCAGTGGGAAGAGAGGGGAGAAAGAAGTGAACCTGGAGGGTCAGTCAGCCACCTTTTCCCAGAGCATATCCAGAGGTGCGCACACCACTTCTCACACTCTGCTGGCCAAATGTAGCTGCAAGGGAGCTCAACTCTAGTTGATTTCGGAGGGCCATGTACTCAGATAAAACACAGAGGTTCCATTACTAAGGGAAGAAGGGCAAACAATCAGTGGTCTCCATCGCACAGATTTTAAAAGACTAAAATAATATAAACACCCAAAACAAGCATTCACTGAGCCCTTAGGAGGGATGAACTCTCATTTCATCCTCAGGGCAACATCATAGACAGGTGTTTTCATCGTCATCTTACAGAGGAGCCCATTGGGGTAGGGGGTATGGGATGACTCGCTCAAGATCACAAAATTTATAAATGACAAGATGGGGTACAAAGTGATGGTATCTGACACCAGAGCCAGGATTTTCCCATCACATCCCATAGAAAGGTTATTCCAAGGGAGGGACGGGGGACAATTTCAGTTTTCAACACTTGAAACAGCAAAGGGAGGATTATTAATCTTTTTGGAATGAATGAGTTTCTGTTCCTTTCTTTTGGTGGTGCCTCAGCTCCAGAGGAGGGACTTCCACCCTTTCTGGCCTGTGGGAATGTGCTGATGGCATCTCCCTTTCCTTACTTACTCCTTCCCAGTGGGGGGACCTGCCAGTGTGATCCCACTTTCCTCACTCTGTGTGTGTGTGTGGGGGGGGCACATTCCACAATGAGGTCTGGTTTTCAACAGTAATAACTCAGCCAAACAAACAAACAAACAAATTTAAATTAACTTTAGATAGAGACAAAGAAGAGGAAGAGAAAAACATTGATTTGTTTTATCATTTATTTATGCATTCATTGATTGATTCTTTAATGTGCCCTGACCAGGGATTGAACCCACAACCTTGATGTATCAGGATGATGCTCTCACCAACTGAGCTACTGAGCCAGGGCCAGCCAAAAAGAATTCTTACTGTGTTCTCCTGGGCCTCACATCATATCTATGTGTTACTTACTCTTCATGACATTCAGCCTGGGAATTGGAGGCTGAGTAATCTGGGGGAGGTTGTACCTCTCTAATCAATTTCCTTCTTAATACACCATTGAGAGCTAACATTTGTTAGTCCCTTAACATGTGCCAGCTCTGCTCTAAATGCTTTCCATGTGCTGAGGTTATTTCTCACCCACTTTTATCAGTCGGGTATAGTCTTGTTTCACCAGGAAGGAAACTGAGGCACAGAGAGGTTAAGTAACTTGTCCAAGGTCAGACAGTGAATGATGGAGCCAGGACAAAGCCCAAGCCTGATGTGCCAATAGTGACACTGTAACTGTGTAAGGATGCATTATTAAATAGCTACTTTACAGTTTACAGTCCTTGTAGCTATAATGTATTTGTTTCACATTGAAACCCATTTTGCAGATAAGAAGACTGAGGTTCAGGGAGGCTAGGTGTGCTCCCCAGCTGGGCCTCTCCATGGCTCCATGCTGTCTGGAGGTTTGTGGAGGAATCTGTCCCTGAGGTCCCTTGGCTCAGAACGCAGGTCCCTGGCCTGCCTGCCTCTCACTTCCCTCCCAGGGAGCTTCCATTGCTTCCCTTTCTTTGGGGATCCCTGCCCCTGGCAGGCCTCCCTCCCTTCCAGCTGTTGCAGCTGTGCATGTGTGGGAGGAGTGGTGGGGGTGGGGCATGTTTAGTAGGGGAAGAAGGCTGTTTATTTACAATATGACAATTTTGATGTATTTGCTAGGGGAATAAACACCCCAGCACTGCACAATTAAATTAAAAGACTGGCGGTTGTGGGCGAAGCTCGTCTACAGCTGACTTAGGACCAAATGGATCGGAGAAAAATAACATAAATCTCAGTGGCTTCAGCAACTCAGCCAGGCAAGTCCTCCCTGCAGCTCTCAGATGCTGCTCCGGTGGGTGCCAGCTTGCCCAGGTGTGCCTCCTGCTTAGGGCGGGTAGTGAGGGTACGCCGGACCTTCCTGGGGCGTCATGGAACACAAGGCCCCACGTTCTCTGTGAACTGCTCCATCTCCTCTCTGCTGTTCAGCGGTGTGGCCATTATTGTGAACCTCTGACCCCCAACTCTCTTCAGCCAGTTAGTCCCCGGGTCCTGTGGGTACCCCCCTCGTACAGTCATGTGAGTCCACAACGGACCGAATACACGACGGTGGTCCCATGGGATTACATGTAAGGGAGCTAAAAGTTCCGATTACCTAGTGAGGTTGTAGTTGTCGTAATGTCACAGGGCAACACGTTACTCACGTGTCTGCGGTGATGCTGGTGTAAAAAGAAAACCTACCAGTCGTATAAAAGCACAGCACATATAGTTAGGTCCAGTGAATAACACTTGACAATAAATGACTCTGTTCTCGGTTTATGTATTTACTACACTACACTTTTTTTTTAAATCATTATTTTAGAGTGTACTCTTTCTACTTGTATAAAAAAGAGCTGGCTGGAAAGCAGCATGTTGCGTGCCGCCGGCAGCAGCCTTATACATCTCGTGTTCACGGCGTCTCTTGATTGTATCATTTTCTCTTGTGCTTGAGTTAATCTCATGTTGTTTCGAACAGTAACGTGCTATAGAGGCTTGTAGCCTGGGAGCAATAGGCGGCTAGACCTCATAACCTAGCTGTGTGGTAGGCTATACCTTCTAGGCTTGTGTCAGTACATCCTAGGATGTTTGCACGAGGACGGAATTGCCTCACAATGCATTTCCTAGAACACGGCCCCATTGTTAAGCCGCGTGCCTGTACCTCTCCAGTTCATTCGCCGCTTTCTCTGCTCTGCTCTTTGGGACTCTTGTCCTGCGTCTCATCTGAAACATGGCAACAGCCTCCCACCTGGCCTTCCTGCCTCCGGTTTTGCCCAGTGAGGTCTACTAGACATGCAGCTTTTATTCTCCTACTTGTATTGATACTAAATTTCTTAGCATATAATTCAAAACCCTTCTATTCAAAGCCAGGTTTCTGCTATGATGAGGCTGTATAACAAAAATCCCCAATGTCCATGGCTTCAACCACAAACACTTAGTTTTCTCACTCATGGGTCTTCAGGTGGGTTGGGGCAGCTCTGTGTCAAGATGTAGCCTAGGTTCTGGTGTGTGACATGTGGCTCTTGTTCTGGGACAGGCAGCTACCCAAAGCATGTTCTTCTCAGGACAGATGGCAGAAGCTTAGGACACCAAGCTGAACCACATAAGTGAATTTAAAGTCTCTGCTTATGTCAAGTTCAATAACAGTCTTGACCAAAGCAAGTCACATGGCCAACCTCAATGACTCAGGGAAATATACTTCACTTCCTTAAATAGGAGATGGCAGGTCATATGGCAAAAGGAATAGATATGTAATTCTCTTACAAGGAGGGATCAAAGAATTGGGAATAATAATCCAATTTGCACAGTCTTTTACAAATGTGTTTCTTAAAGACAATTCTTGGACTAGTAAGTGTCATCAGCATCCCCTTGATCCCAACTTAGACCAATTGAATTAGAAACTATGAGGGTGGGGGCCAGGCAATTTGGGTCCTAACAAGCCCTCTAGGTGATGTAGGCTTCCGTGTGAGAACCGCTGCTGGACAGCCAGGTTTCCTTCATCTTTATCCCTGAGCACCACAAGCTCTGTCCCTCCCAGAGCCTCCAACTTCTCTCCTTGTTGAATGTTCATTTCTCCTCATCTAGCAAATTCCTGCTCATTTTTTTAAGGCTTAAGCCAAGTGTTCCTCTTCCAGGAAGCCTCCCCACCCCACCCCTATGCCAGGCAGAACCAATCACTCCCTCCTCTGTGCTTACACAGGACTCATACAGGTACCCTCAAAACAGCAGGCATCATCAGGTGGCTGGACATCTCTGCTCAGGACAGGGGCTCCTTGAGCATCAGGACTGTGTCTTATTGGCTGTTTCATCCCCATCACACTGCACACGTCTGATGCAGGGTAAGTGCTCAATAACTAGCGGCTGATTTTGTTGCTCATTTTCAGAGAGCACTGATATTTCCACCTCTGGAATTCAAGTTTCCCAGATGTTAGGTGGAGAATGTTGATGGAGGGGATAATGGGAGAGGGTGATCCGTGTGACTGGGGAAGGGGTCCTGGTCCCCTAGGGTGGGCAGGATGCCAAGGAGGAGAGCACCTGGTGCCCAGATGCCCAGCAGCTGTCCTAGCTTATGGCAAGTCTCCTAAAGGGACTGTGAAAGGCTGGGAAACTCTGACTGCTTATGAGATGTTGGAAAAGGTGACTGACCATCAGACTAAGGGATCTGGGGCAGAGGTACCACCCCCATTGGACTAGGAGCTCATCTGACGCAGGGCTGTGTCTGCTCTGTCCGGCTGGGGGTCCCTGGGCAGCACGAGTTGTCTCTGGCTCGTCAGACCAGGGCAGCTTTCCCTCTCCCCTTGGGCTGTGTCTTCCCCATTAAACTGAGGGCTCTGGTCTAAAACTGGGTCCCTCCCACCAGATGTGGGTATCCTGGGTTGGGGCAGAGGTTACGTCCTTTTCAGTCTTTAGATAGATGCCTCTGTGCCCCAAAGAAAGAGGCAGCGTACCCCCAGTTCACTTTCGGTAGCTGAGATCCTTATAAGGCTGTTCCAACTATCCCTCTGCTTTCAACCCAACATGTTTACAGAAAAGCTTTCTCTTCCCTTCCCGAAACCCTGAGAATGAGCGGTCAACTCAGGGGAGAGATGTTGGTAGTCTGTGGAGGGATGGGGAGGTGTGGGTCTGGGTGCCAGGGAGGAGGGCAGGTGTGGCAGGACAAGGAGAACCCTCTACTCTTTCATCTTTTCCTTCTGTGCATTTTGAGGAGAACAGAATCTGCACATTACAGCTTTATTGGCACTTAACACATTTGGTTGGCAGTGGGCAGGAGGCTTTTGATGTCTGCGTGTTGGTGCCCAAGCCTTTTTAAGCCTCTTTTCTTTGAAGCTAGGGAGACTTGTGCTTCTGCCAAGGAGTAAACAGACTTGCATATCCTCTGCTGCCATAGCCTTTGGAGATCTGGCTCCCAAAGGCCTGGGAGGCCCCGCCTCCTTTATTCCTCATTCACTCAGCTGCCAGTACTCTATCCAGACTTCCTACATGAACGCTTTTGGAAAACTGTCTTCAATAGGAGAAGGTGGGGAGAAACACTGGTAGATATCAGAATCAGACTCACCAGGCTCGTCCTTCTAAGAAGCCAGGGGCGGGGCCCGCGTCCCACCAACGCTTTCTAGAGTGGCTATAGTGTCCCCATGATTTCACCTTCCCATCTCCCGACCCGCCTTTAAAGTGGTGTTCTCGTTCTTGATATGGGCAACTGATGATTTCTCAATCTCACATCAAATGGGAACAAAGCCACTTTAGAAATCTGGGCGGTTCTTACCGACCCGGAGTACCCACACAGGGACAGCGGGCTTGCTGTGCAAGGCGGCCCATGCTGCTAAGGCTTCTTTTGGGCCAAGTTGGTGCCCCAGAACCTCTCCTTTAGAAATTTTGCAAGAGAGACAGGAAAACACCTCAGCCCTCGCTTTCCAGGTCGGCCAACTCTGCTTCCCTTCGCTTTCCAATCTGATCCTGTTCTCCTCCATGCCTCTGCTCAAGACTCAGAGGGAGAAGTCCCACTTTGGGTCCTGACTGTGGGAGGGAAGGCGGGCTGGTGGGAGCTGAGCCACAGCAGCTGTCATTTTCTGATTGGAGCAATTAATGGCTCAATGGGAGGGGAACCGTGGGCCTCTTTCCCTGCCCACCTGGCAGGCCTGTGGATGCTGGGATTGAATCAGGGACTCCTCTGATTGCTGGATGGCTTTCAGAGAGCTCCAGCCCTGTCTGCGGCATCTCTGTGCCCCCCACTGTGTACCCAGACCAAACATCTCTATGAGGGGTGGGGTGCGGAGCTAAGGGCTTCAATCCTGACTGATCTCTGGGGTCTGGGAGGAAGTGGAGTCTGAGCCTAGTTAAGTAGGGCCCTTGGGATGTGAGGATGAAGGGGCAGCATCGCTGTGGGGAACGTAGCTCTTATGCGTGACTGGAGACCCCCTGTGGGCCTGGGGGGTGCTGTTCTGATGCGGGAGGATGGAGGCATTCTTAACTATACTGTAGTGTGATAAGCAAGCAAGTGCCGCTGGAGAACTTGGCCCCAAGAGCAGAGAGTGGAGGAGGTAGAATCCTCCTCCTCCTTGTTTTATGTGGCTGACATGAAGACACCCAGAAGGGGGTCTGCCTAGGCCTTCGGAGCAATAGAAAGAGAGTGAGCCACGGGATGCCGCAGACTCAAACTAGAAGCTGACAGCTGTGAGAGTCGCTGACTAGGCTCCATCTAGGACCTGGGGGTGGGGACACAGTGTGGCAGTGATTGATCCGGGGCTGGAACTTGGGTCCCTTGACTCTTAAACTAGTGAATTAACCCTGCCCATTACAGGTTGAACTTGAGAAAGAACTTCCTGCCTCAGACAGCTGACCAGCACAGAGGAATTTCCAAGTTGGCCAGACAGAGCTCTCCAGATAACTCACCAACTGAGGGCAGCCTGAGAGTCCCTGCTGCCCCCTCCCCGCCCCCCCCCCCCCGCCTGTCGGGAGGCCAGTGCACCCACCGGGCCTCAGCAGAGCTTTCCCAGGCTTGGGAGGGTGGCCTGTGGAAATCAGGTCTTGTGGAGGAACCGAGGTCAGTGTAGGAGGGGGCACCTGGCATCATCCCCGTGCTTAAGAATAGACATAGAGTCATTATCCAGCAAATTATCATCCTAATCCTGGAAGACGCAATTCCCCTCCAGTGCCTTCAATCACCACCCCTGAACGGGAGCGGAAGCTTAAAGCAGGCTTCAAACCCACACAGATGGGAGCTGACAGCTCCGTCTCCCAGCCTGCTCCTGCTCCGCTCCCTGCTCAGCCTGTTCCAGGTGCTCTGGAGGCACCTGGCTTGCTGGGAGGGTGGGGATGCCTCAGCCTCACCAACTCTGAGCTAGATGGAGGAGAGGGAGGGAACTCCAATGGGTAGAAGCACAGAACTTGGGTCCTGGCCACGCCACTCACTGACTGTGTGGCCTGGCCTCAGTGTCCTCATTGGTAACATGACATTGATGGTCATACCGATCTTTCAGTTACCAGAGGGTGGCATGAGGTGACATGTGAGTGCCTGCCATGCGCTCAGTTCTTTGTCTTGGTGATAAATCTGCTAAGTCCCTGGAGCTCCATCCTCTCCATATGCTGTGTCCTCTCACCCCCACACAAACCCTGAGAAATAAATGCCTACTGGACCAAGACAACGTGAATCCAGGTGTTCCCGCATCCCCCAGCGTCCACGGGGCGACTGAGTCTGTGTTGGGAGAAGCTGCTACGAGGGGAGGGGGCGGGGCGTGAGCGCCTGGTTCTGCTCCCTTATGGGCTGGTGGCCTCGTCTACCTCCCCGCTCTTCTCTGCATCCCAGTTTCTCCATCTGCTAAATGCAGGGATGCTTGGCTGGGAGGGTCCCTAGTGGCATCCAGATGCAGACCTCCTGGGCTCTCCAAACTTCCCCCGGGGCCCCTGGGATCCCTGAGTTGACAGGCGAAAGGAACACGTGGCTCTCCCATTACTTGGACTTTCTGTCAGGAAGGAAGGGTCCAGGAAGTGGAGAGGGGTTGACTGCTGCTTGTGGCCACTTCCCCAGCTCCAATCTGCTGGATAATTATCAGGAGGCCATGCCCCTCTTCCCAGCAGTCCCCCGTGGTCATGATCCCTGCAGGTGCTGGCTCACCTGACAAGTGACCTTGAGCAGAGGCTTCCACTTGTGCAGTGCAAGGCCACAGGACTGTGGGTTTGGGCCAGGTCCCAAATCAAATCCAGGTAAGTCCCTTCTCTTACCAGGGGCTATGAAAAAGGGACAAGTGCCTTCGTCACAGGGCTATTGGAGGATTGACTGCAGTGCGGATGTGAGGGGCATGCGTAGGCTCGGTACCACGTGCTCCTCAGGAGACATGAATTCCCTCTGTTCTCTCTGGCCAGCCTTGCTCAGGGGCCTGCACCTGCTCTCAGGGTGGCAGGGGGTGCAGGGCTAGCTGGGAGTCACACTGTGCCTGTCCTCCTAGGACCAGTGCCTGCCCACCTCGTCTCTCTAATGTGGTGCCCAGCCACCACTAGACACTCCAGCAGCACCAAGCCCCAAAGGTCAGATTTGGTGAAAAAGTCATTTTGGTGAATTTCCGTTTCCTGGTAGGCATTTATTCACAAACACTGAATGAGTGAGGCACTGACAGGACAGGGAGCCGGTTGCAGGAGCCAGGCTGGAGTGGAAGCTGGTGTTGTACAATAGATGCAGATCTGTGAAAGGAGGACCCCAGACCTGGGGCTGCTCCAGGTGATCTGGCTGCCAGAGCCGGGCGCCCTCGCCCCGCGGCTCCCCCACATGGGAGTGGGTGGCAAGGGGAAGAGGAATGAACACAGACATCAGAGCCAGGCTGCCCTGGGTGTTGTTCCCGACTCCACCGCTCACTGGCTGTGTGGCCCTGGAGATGAGGTTACCCTCTCTGAACCTCAGCGTCCTCCTCGGCAAGGTGGGAACAACTACAGTCCTCGGAGCTCACAGAAGTTCACAGTAATTGAGGCACAAATGTGAATACTTCTAGCAGAGAGTGTAATTTGTAGTAGGTGCTTAATAAATACTTGTTTCTGCCTTTCATTGTGACGTGTTTTTTTGAGCTTTGATTAAGTGCAACTTACTGTGTTTGCTACTGAGGACCCAGCAAGGAATAAGACCCAATTTCTACTCTCTGGGACCTTAAAGTCTGGCGGGAGGAGCCCCCTTTCCTCCTTCCTTGCTCCCTCTCTCCTGCTTCCCTCTGAGGCTGCAAGTGGGGGTGGGGGAAGACACGTGGAAGGTCAGGCGGGCTCAGGACGGCTGGTGTTTAAAAGAGGATGCGCACAAGCCCAGGTTTTAAACTGGTGGTTGGTCCCCACGTCCCTAATATCTAGTCCTTGTCTTCTCTTAACCATTTAGTTGAGTGATGTCCCTTTCTAGGGCTGTGTTCCAAACCCCTGCTAATCTGACGCCAGCTGAAAATGGCTAAGACCCTGGGCCCATAGGGACCTGAAATGGCTGGACCTGGCTGGGCACTGAGTTCATCCCTGTCCTTCCTGCTTCTCGGGACCCTCACTTTATTCCTCAACCAAGCAGAGCTCAAGGTCAGGTTAAAAGAGAGATTTTAAGAAAGAACAGGAGCAGGTCTGGCTCCCCAGGCAGCCTTGGCGTCAGGTTGGAGCAGAGATTTTGCAGTGGCAGGGTTCGCTGACACTGTCTGTTCTGTCCTTCGGAAAGCTAGGGAGAAGGCCCTTGGCTGCGGCTTGGTTATTACGCAGCCTTGAGCAAGTCACTCTTCTCTAGCCCTCTGATTCCTCATCTGCAACACTCGGGGAGGACGATGTGCCTGGGCCCCCACCTGCAGAAACCTTTGCTACCCCCCTTCTCTTGTTCATAGCAGCTCTGGCTCTGCCAAGAAGCTGGGGGTCTCTGAAGAAAGTGGCTGGGGAAACTGGCGTGAAGCCCTCATAGAGGGGCTGCAGGGTCTCCAAGAGGCAGAGTGCAGGGTCTCCCAGTCTCCTTGGCACCTGAGCTTCTGACTCTGAGACGTGACCATGCTAATGTGATCTTGGGGTTTTCATTTTGGAACAAAAAGACTGAATGGTGCACATCACTATGAGTGCTGCCCACTGAGCTGACATTTTCTTGGGAGGCACAGCTCTTATTCCAGTGACAATGTATTTGCTTGGACTGTCTGGGCGTTCTTTCCTTTGGGAATCACCATTATAGCCCCTGGGAGATACAGGAGGAACTGACAAAATCATTGCTTCAGGCCCCAACTTCAGCTAGTTCTGCAATCACACCTCCTCTCTATGGGACGAAAGCTGAACAAATGCACCAGCAGTGCTGTGAGCCAGGGGTGCAATGGGAAGAGCACAGAGGGCTTCCTCTGTCCTTTCCACCCTCAGTGGCCTCTGTCCCGATCTGGTGACCCTCCTGCTGCTTGCTTTTCCTCTGCCCTAGCCCTCTCTAAGTGTCCTCCTGTCCCATCCTGCTTGAGACCCTCCAGCGCTTTCCAGTCCTCAGGATGACATCCAAACCCTCATGTGGCATTCAAGGTAGTTCACAATCTTCCCAGGGCAACCTTTCCAGCCTTGCTAGCTCTCCTTCCCCTTCCCCAGTCCCCACTCCAACTGTAGCACCCTACCTGCCATTCTGCAACCTAAACTTGATGTTCCATGCCTGCCTTTGTGCCTTTGCATATTCTGTTCCCTGCCTGGAAGGTTTTTCTATTCCTGGCCAGCTTCTTATGCAGACTTGAGCTCACACTTGACTGCTTTTGGACAATCATGCCCCCAATCTGCTCTTGCTTCCAGGTAGCTCAGTAACAGGGTCGCTGTCTTCCCTCTGCAGACTTCCACAAGCTCTCCCTTGTCTGTGAGTCACAAAAGGAAGATTTTTCTTCACTGAATCTTTGTATCATGAGGGCCTAGTAAATGCTTAACAAATAATTGTTGATAGGTCAATCATGGGGGGAGGCTGTCCAGAACTGACTGGGATGAGGAGGAATTAACAATAAGCATGCTTACCCAGTGTTTACCATGTGTCATGAATTTCCCCGACAATAACTGAGTTATATTACCAGTTTACACTCTCCAGGCAGACTTATACTCACTCCTCACAACAATCAGGAGAACTGGGTGCCTGTTGTCCCTCTTCTGCAGATGGGGCAACTGAGACACAGGGAGATGTGCACACTTGTGGAAGAGCTGTCACCAATGTGAGGTTCTCTGCTCCAGAGCCCAGACTCTTAACCTTTTCCCTCTGGGGCAGCATCTGGGAGACCAGGAGAGGGCCTAATGACTATCTGCCATGGTCTCTTCACATATGGGGAAACTGAGGCCAGGGCCTCAGGAGAGGCCTCCTGGGCCTCCTCACTCCCACTGACTACTTCCCCTCTCATTGCCTCCTCCTCAGAAAGAGGTGGGTGCAGGGGATTCCCGTTGCCTGGTTAGTGACCGCTGGTGAATCATGTTGCTATGGTGACTGCAGTGGGTACAGGTGCATCTTCAAGATGGTGAAGGAAACAGCTCCAGTTCCTAACTGGTCCTCAGTCTCCCTTCAAGAGACTCGGGGGGCACGGATAGGTCCTCTGGCATGCAAACTCACCAGGCACATGTAGGGGAGGGTGGGGTTGGGGCTCTGGCTGAGGGTGGGGGAACAGAGACTTGAGGTGAATGGAGGGAGGGGACAGGGCCCAGAACCTGGTCTGGTGGAGTGGGAAAGTCCTCCAAACTCCTGGCTTCAGGATAGAACGGCACTAATCTCTGGTTGCTTCTTCCTAGAGCAAGGAGAAGGAGATTTTGTATTTTGGAGGGGAGGGATCATCTTTTTTTTTCTTTTTAACTTGAAAAATATGTTAAAAATATCCACTCCAAGGTGAAAGTCAATGCCAGTCCCATTGAATGATATTATACAAAAATAAATTAAAATTGACCCCTCCACATTCAGTCCTGTCGCTCAGGTTGTTAGTAGTTTGTGAGATCCACTTACTGATTTTTCTATGCTTATTCAGACATGTCCATATCTCCCTATTCGTAGATGTGAAAATGCATTGTATTAAATTGGAATCCTCCTCTGCAAATTGGTTTACACCTTGCTTTTTACACTTCACAATATATGCTGGAGATTTTCCAATATCAATAAGTATTGATCTATCTTCTATTGCTAAGGAGGGAATTACGAGCAGAGGAGGAGGAGTCCTGAAGTGGGAGCCACCCCGGGAGGCTCCCAGAGGAGGGGAAGACTGACTAGCTGAGTGGAGCCGGGAGGTGCTTACAAGCAAGAGGAAAATAACGCTTGTTATAACTACAGTGTGCCAGGTATGGGACTCCCCTCGTGTCATTTACCTTTCACACAACCTGCAGAGGAGATCTGATCCCTTCCACATTTGCAGGCATGGGAGTGAGACCTAAGCTCTCAATGCCAGGATGTGGAGAGAAACGAGGGCCTGACCCAGGACAGGACCCCTCCAGCCTGTGGGGTTTTCCTGCACCTCATATAGGCAAGCTGTCCAGCCCCTGGCTTGCGGGTCCTGGGGAAGCCCCTTCCTTTCCCTCTGTCCTCTTGCTACGGCGGTCAGAGCCAGGTGGAGCTCTGTGCTCCACAGAGCGCTTTGGAATTCATAAAATGGTAATTTATTGAACAAGCCTTTGGAGAAGGGAAGTAATGAAATCTGCTATATAAATTACGAGGCCATTGGTGTTATACGGCTGGCACTAATGCTGTTAGTCCCCAGAAGGGTACAGGGAGCCTCCCCCGACTCCACCCTCCTCCGCCTGCTGAGATATCTACTCCCAGGAGCCTCAGGAGTGGGAGGCCTGTGGGTCTATGAAGTAGACCTCCCAGAGTTAGCTGGGGAAGGCTGGAAGGTCACATGTCCCCCCAAGACTCAGTTTCCTCATTACTGCAGTAGGGAAGACAGTAACATCCCTCATACTGTGTGGGGTTGCTCCATGGATAAGGCCACATGGGTTGAGCTGTTATTACCACAACCATGTTTTCTCAGTCGGAGGCTACCTGTTATCTTTCTTCTTGTTTTACATTAAAAATATTTGGGTGACATTGGTTAACAAGATCATATAGGTTTTGAGTGTACATTTCTATGATACATGACCTGTGAATTGCATTGTGGGCCCACCACCCCAAATCAGGTCATCTTCTGTCACCATACATTTGGTGATGTCCCTTTATCCTTTACTAATCCCTTAATCCCGTCCTCTCTGGTAACCACCATACCGTTGTCTGTGTCTGTGAGTTTCAGTTTTATATCCCACATATGAGTAAAATCATGTGTTTCTTAGCTTTTCCAAACGGACTTATTTTGCTTAGCATGATAGTTGCGAGGTCAATTCATGTTGTTGCAAATGGAGTATGTCATCTTTTCTTAAACCTGAGTAGTACTTTATGGTACACGTGTGCCACATCTTCTTAGTCCAGTCCTCCATTGAACGGCACTTTGGTTGTCTGCATGTCTTGGCCACATTGAATAATGCTGCAGTAAACATGGGGGTGCGTATATCTTTGCGAATAAATGTTCTTGAATTTTTTAGGTAGATACCTAGAAGACAGATTATTGGGTCATATGGTAACTTTATCCTCAAATTGTTGACCTGTTTTATTTCTTTCCAACATTTTATTTTTGTCACCATGATGCATTTTACATGTAATGTAATGTAATGTAACTGCACTTTTGCCTTAGCAAAGCTGTTGACTTTAACATAAAATCAATGGCATCTTAAACTGAAGAAACCCATTATATTATTTTTGTTGTTCTTTATTGTCATCTTTCGAAGACCTGGATGCCACTACCTATTTTTCACCTTACAAAAGGAAACAACTACTGAGGGGGAGGAGACAGGAGGCTCAGAAGGGCAAGCTGTGTGACCCTGAGCATGTCACTCACTGTCTAGAGCGCCCAGTTGTCTGGTTTGTCGAAACTGGGACAGGCTGGCCATCTGGTGCTATCTCTGACCTGACTTGTTTCCTCCATCCACTGGGATAACAGCCACAAGGAGGATGTGATTGCTTCATCAAAGTCAAAGGGTTCCCTGCAGTTCAGGGTCCCTCTGACCCGTGTCCTGGTGTAGCCATGAGATTTTTTTTTAAAATTTTTATTAATTTTTAATGTATTGTGTTTACATGGATTCAAGTGTCCCATGAATATAACTCCCTCCCCCCTCCCCCGGGTCTCTTTTTATACCCCTTTGCTCTCTCTGCCTAACTCCCTCCCCCCTTCCCTCTAGGAATTCCTGTCCCGTTATCTGTATCTCTGTGTTATGTATATAGTTTCACTAATCCCTTCACCTTCTCTGATCCCATCCCCTCATCCCCCTTCCCTCTGACTGCTGTCCCTCTGCTCCCTGTGACCCCGCCTCTGCCTCTATTCCGCTCCTCCGTTCGCTCTGTTCATTAGATTCCACATGAGATCTTAACCTGAAGAGCCCAATGGCAGAAATCAAAAGCATGAACCCCAAGTTTTTTTGAGGGGTGTGGATCATCCTTTTGTCTGGTGACTCATTTCCAACATGATCAAAGGAACTGGTCAAAGACACAGAAAGGGCACATCTCAGAGACATCCCATGTTACAGATGGAAGAAATGAGGATCAGAGAAGGCAAAGACCGTCCGTCACAGCACGTGCATACCAGATCCAGGGGGCAAGGGGAACGGAGACGCCAGGCCACTCCTGTTCTGAGGAATGCCTCGTCCTGGTTTTCCACTTGGTTACTGGGTGAGAAGTAGGGGGAAGCTGAGGGCAGTGGTGCCAGAGGAGGCCCGGGCCTGGCTGTTCTCTGCCAATGGCCCTTCAAATGGAGAGTGAGCTGGGACTTAGGTGTTACTTTGGCCTTTTGCTGTGTGACCTTGGGCTATATACCCTCTCTGGGCCTCAGTTTTCCCATCTGTAAAATGAAGAATTAGGGTTAATAAAGTAGTTTACAAACCTATCTACAAGTCAGATCCTGAGCATCTCTGGAGAGGGTTTAGCTTTCCAGGGGATTCTGGTGCCGTTACTTTCTGGGGTGATATTGCGCAGGCTGCACAGGGTAGTCGGCAAGGTGGCGGGAGCCAGACTCTGTGGTGGTGCTAGTGGTGCATCTGTGTAGGGGGGGGTTGGAGGAATCTTTGCAGGAACGCAGGAAGTGCAGGGCTTGGCTCCAGAACAGCTGAGGTTTTGTCTCTTAGCCAGGTGACCTTGGGCAAGTTACTTAACCTCTCTTGAGTTTTCGTTTTCTCAGCTGTAAAAAGTGGGGGTAATAATTCTCTGGAAGGGCCATTGGAGGATTAAATTACATGATTGATACAGAAAGATTCCTTCTTCCCTCTCCAACCATGTGGCTCAAATGTCAGCCTGGCCAGGTATTGGTCCACTGTCCCGTGGCCCTGACAGAGTCTGGCCAACCTCTCTGTACCCTAGAATCTGGAGGACCAGAGGGTGAGTGACAGGGCCAGTGTGGGCAGGGAGGGGCTTGAGAGAGGAGGAGGAGGAGGAGGAGTGGAACAGCAGAGAGGGAAGGGTAGGGGGTAGAGGAGGGCGAAGGGTCCTCCAGGGACTGAAATATGGTCCCTGCATTCCGGAATGTGCCTCTTAATCAATTTAATGGGCCTTTGGCTCAGCCGGGGCCTCTGAGGTGGGAGAGATGGAGATGGCAGCTGAGGCCAAAGATCCTGGATGTGGATGGAGGGTGGAGCTGGGCTGCAACTGACGAAGGGGGCCTCAGGGGGTTCCGGTGGAAGCCTGGGAGCTGGACTGGCACTGAGACCTTCACCACGTTCCCTCCTAACCCTCTCCCTAGCCCACATTCTGGGCTGGAGGGCAGGCGAAGAAGTCCACTGTGAGGGGGGGTCAGGGTTCATGGTCACAGTAGTGGGAACCCAGTGGTGACCCCTTTCGATGCTATTCATCAGTGGGGTTCCAGAACTCTGGCAGGTGACAGCATGAATTCTCCGCCGGGATCATAAGTGCCAGCTCTCCGAGCAGAGAAGACTTTTCTACCTAGGGGCGTAAGGCAGGAAGCCAGGCTGACTTGGTTCTCCCTACTTCTTCCTGTCCTGAAGCCCATGGGAAGGAATCCCAGCATACAGGGTCTCCTGGCTCCGGGTTCACCTGTCCGGTCAGAGGACTTCTTACAAGATGCTTTCTTCAGAGCCTCAATCTTCCCATCTAGAAAATGGGGGTCCTGATACACCCACCCAGTAGTGAGGGAGAAATGTGATAAGATGGGTAAAGATTCCAGCACAAAGCAGATGCTGTCAGGTCTTGGTAAAATAAGGGATTCTCAGATTGCGTCAGGTGGAGGGTGAGGAGTTCAGGGTGGTGGGGTGGGAGCAATGTGGGAAGGGGTGGGAGCAGAAAGATTAAGCTCTTTTCAAGGGCTGGGCAGGGTGCTGGCCTCCAGGGCCCGTGCACACACGAATGGCGCCAAGGGTCCTTCCCATGTGTAGGGATTCAGAAATGCAAGGGGGAGGACAGGTGCTTTGCAGATGACAATTTGTTCTCAGGAGATCTTGGAGCACGCTGGGATCTTACTCTGCCCGATGTGTTGTGTCACAGCTTGAGGGGAGCCTGGGCCAGTCCCTTTGGGGTACAAAGGTCAAAAGGGCCAGGGGATTTTCTCAGAGCCACACAGTAGAAGAGGGGCAGGATGAGAACAAACACTTGGGCCTTTGGTTCCCAGTCCTGTATGTATTTTTTACCACAGAATAATGATAATGATGGCAATGATGAAAACAGTACCATGAGTGAGCACTTCCAAGCATTAGTCGTATGCTGGGCACACTTGTAAGTGCTGTATACACGTGAACTCACTCAGTCCTCACACTGACCCTCTGGGGTGGATGTTAGGATGATTCCCACTTGGCTCCCCAAGGCACCAAAAACAGAGAGGTTGTGTGACTCTCACAGGGCCACAGAGCCGGATGTGGCAGAGCTGGGCTCAAACCCAGGCAACGTGTTTCTGAGCTCACACTCTTGTCCAACACCTCCTGTGCAGCCAGTACACAGTGAACCAAACCAAGGGTCCCTCTGTGCCTCAGGGTCTGGCCTGGCCCCCCACTCTCCCATCTCCCCGCTCCTCCATCTCCCAGTGCTGACCTCTGGGTCCACAAAGGAGGGGCAGAGTCCCTGTGGCTGGGGCTCCTGCCCAGAGATGATTAAAAGCTGATTGCCTTGAGAACATTCTTTGTCCGCCCCCCGGTGTCAAGCCCAGAACAGCCAGGAAGACAATTGCTGCAGGAGCCACATTTGTTAATCTTGCGTTTGTTAATTTATTTTATTTTCCATCCTCAGAATTAGGACAAGCCTCTTGAACTCAATATGCAAATGTATGCAAAGCAAAATGAACAGGCATTTTTAAAAGTATTCCCCCTCCCTGCATTAGTGGGATTGCAGCTCTCCCCAGTCATCGGGTGGAGGGGTGGCGGTCAGATGTGGGGGAGGGGATCCCTTGTCACTTTCCAGAGCAAGTCTCTGTCCACTAGCTCATCCCTCCCTCCCAGGGGTTCACCGCAGCTGGTGTCTATTATCATCCCCGTTTTACTTAGACGAGGCCAGTGAGGCTCAAAGGAGTGAAGTTTCATGCTCAAGCTCACATAGAAAGGAAAGGGTGAAGATCGGGCCTCAGTCTTTTGACTCCAAATCCCATTTTTCTTACTCTGCCCTGCACATACACCTTCTTCTCCTGCCCACAACCTCACTGCTAGCTTCTTTTCTGGCCCTTGTACAACGGGCGAAGTGTAGCTCGGGTGGCCCGGCTGGGTCAGTGGCCCTGGTGAAGGTGGCCTGTATGAAGGACTTCTGAAGCCACACAGCATCCACCATGCTCTCCTCCCAGCAGCCCTTGCTGCGGCTGGACTTAGCCCCTTGGCCAGGAGATGGACGGCAGCTCTGCCTAGTGCCCCTCTCCTTCTCCTGCCCTCCCCATGCGTCCAGCGGAGCAGTTATTACTCCCTAGGTGTTTAGCAATCTCTTGGCTTAACTGCTAGAAAAGCTTTCCTTAGCTTCCCAGGAAGCAAATTAAACAGATTCTCCAGCAACAGTCATATTGCTGGAGGGGGAGATGGAGAAAGAGAATGGAAGGGTGGGCAGGGGGTAGGGTGGGGGGAGAAGTTGGTAACAGGACTTTGAACTCTAGAAAAGAGGGACCCCCTCCTTCCTTGCCTCTCCCTGCCTCCTGCCCCTCTTCCCTGCCTCCCTCAGTCTACCAGGACGCCCAGTTTCCCGGTGGACGTCCTGAAGAATGTGCCCTGGTCTGCAGAAGGCCTTGGGGACGGCAGTGGGGCGCATAGCTCCTGAGCTGCATGGTAATGCGGAGGAGGCTGGAGCAGGGTCCCCTGGGGAGAGGCAGGGAGCATCAGAGTGTCTGAGGAGGAGACTGTTGGACAACAATCAGTGAATGATGGGTCAGGGATGTGTTTCTACATACATTCTTTAGACGAGCCCCCAGGGGGTTTGTGCAGACTCTAAAGCCTGTGGCTGGACCACACCCCTGTCTTGAAGCCCTCCTCTGGCCTTAGAGACCCAAGTAGTCAGGAGGCAGGGGGACCAGGACAGGGCTAGAGACCACAGCTGCCTTTCTGGGCTCCTTCCACCTGATGCCTGTGCCCACAGAGAGTGCTCTAGGCCACTACGTGTTGCTTGGGCACAGATGCCCAGGCAGAAAGCAGGGCTGCATCCTGGTGTTGAGGGAGAGGCACCCACCCCCTGTTTTGTGAGGAGACAGATACCAGTGGCTCCACCAAGTCAAACAACCTGCAGGAGAAGAAGTTTTCCCGAATCCCAGCACCAACATCAGCTTCTCCGCAGTTCGGGCTCCTGGGCAGAGGGACCATAACAGACCTGCCTGAGGGTGTCGGCCAGCCCGCTGCCCCAGAGTAAGTGGGTACCGCCAGGATACCCACTCATGACACGTTCCTTCCACCCCCTCCCTTCACCAGATTACTCTCCAACATCAGGTTTTATTGGGAAAGGGTGGGAGGCAGTTTCAAATATAAATAAACATTTTAAAGATAAATCAATAAATAAGGGAGCAGGCTACTCTTTTTCCCTTTAATTTTTTAAGGGAAAAATTAATTTTCCCTTTGCCTAAGTACCTGTCACCTTAAATTAATGTCTCTGAGAGCGAAAATGATGGAGAAGTTGGGTCATTAGGCAAATTTTAATTAGAGGCTCAGATGTCCTTTACTAATAAGATGTTACATATATTTCATTCTGTTCTTACCTCCTGCCTGCCTGGACATCTTTGCAATACAACAGAGCCCCCCCACTTCCACCTCCCCCCCAGCCTATGCAAAGAAATGGGGCCTAAGGGAAGAGGGATTAGGGCAAGGGGGATGGGTGGTGTTTTTCTTTCCATGCAGGGGGCTGAGAAAGGCAGGGGAAGGGGGTCATGGGGAAAGGTATTTCTGCTTTTTTTTTTTCAGAAAAGGGGTCCACTCTGGGACCCAACCCTGCTTCCTCTCTCCCAGTGTGCGTGTGAGCATGTGTGCAAGCACACAGGCACACACAAAAGTGTGCATAGGGAGTTTCCTTATCTGAAATAAATGGGCATAGTGGGTATATACCACCTGTTGGTGTTTAAGGGTTCAGCTTGGTTTGGTAAACTCCTTGGGAAGGGGCCCGGTAATGGTAAGTCACACATGTGCCCTGTGCTGCCCTCAGGAGAAATAGCACTGAATCGGGACCAGGAAGACACGCTACACCTGCCACTTCCGGCCTGGGTGACATTGGTAGGCCACGTTACTTCTCCGAGCACTTCTAGGTTTACTGTCTGTCTGCCGGGAGGCTCGGAGATGAGCGCTGGGAATCAGCACACGCAAGGGAGGCGCGCAGCACACGCTGGGAAGCACGCGCTGGGAAGCACGCGCTGGGAAGCACTGGCCATGAGTCAGGAGGACGCCTGCTCCCGCCCGCCTGCTGACTGGTGGCAGTGCTAATCAACACGCATGATGGGACGCTGCCGGTGACATGCCGCCAGCAGGTGTGCTCGCTGGACTGTGGGTGTGGTTGGGGAGGGGGACCTAACAGGCTCCTCTGCACCTGTCAGCGGACACCGGAGCTCTTCAGGATGGGGTCCTTCTCTGGCTCTGCCCGAAGGCATCATCTCGGCCACGCCCATAAGGCCACACGTTCTTGCTCCCTCCCCGGGTCATGTTTGGGGGAGAGGTATGAGTAGAAGCATCCAGCGTCTGTGAATGGGGCTGAGAGGGACCAGGCAAGTTTCAGGCATCATGTGCTCCACTCTACACATACTGACACATTCAATCCTCAAATGACCCCAGAGATACTATCATTGTCAGCGTTCACGTGTGGGAACACACGGTTAAGCTAGTTTTCCTAAGGTCACACAACTGGAAGTCGATATTCAAATCTAGGTCCCTCTGGGTTTTAATGATCTCCTTTGTAGATATGCATGTGGGCCAGTGGCGGGGTCCTGGGGAGTGTCGGGAAACCCCTTAGCCTCTGAGAGAGAGAGAGCCTGTGGTCCAGACGCTGTAGGGTCTGAGAAGCTGTGTGCCTTCAGGTGAGGCCCTTCCCCACTCTGAGCCTTCATCTCCCCCTGGTGCAAGGACTCAGATGAACTCTGGCAGCTTCTCTGAGAACAGGTTTGGACAAATAATGCAGAGGGTTGAAGAGCAGGCGAGGGGGGCTGGGGCTGAGTTGAAGCTGTCATTCTCCTGGCTCATTGGCCCCAAGTTCATCTTTGGGGCATGAGGTACAAGTTGAGGGCAGAGCCATTGCTAGGGCCATTACTCACCACGGCAACACCTTGGCGGCTGCTGCTCACTGGATGCAGCTTCCCCTTGGAAAGGAATGGAAATGACACTCATTTTCTGGGAACAAAGAGGCCAGCTTGCCCAATGTTGCCAGCTTCTGCCCACCCTTGTTCTGCTTCCCGCCTCTGCTTGGTTGTATGAAGACTTCTGCTACCCTGACAGGGTCGGTGGGACGACGAAAAATAACAACATAGTGAGGCAGAGATCTCAGCAGGGACTCAAGAACGGGTATCATCAGTCCCTTCTTCCCTCTTACTCTGGGGAAAGGGAGTTTGGGTGGTGGCAGAAAAAGTGAGGGCGGAGGCCCTACAGGCTGGTGGGGAGAACAGCTTTGCTCATAGTGTTGAGAAGGAGCTGGGGGTGGCCCGCTGGTGCAGAGGAAACCCAGACGGGGAAATAGAATTCCCTTCTTCGATCATCTGTTATGCACGAAGCTCCTCTACACACACTGTCTCATTAAATTTCTGTAATGCCCATCATCACTCCATGTTAAATAGGGAGGAAACGGGCTCAGAGAGGTTAAGTGATTTGCCCAGGAACACAGTATTTCTGGTGGCAGGGTCAGGATTCAAACACCAGCCCCGTCTGACTTTCTCACTTCACCACGGTGCCTCTCTCCTGCTCAGGAGATGTGAGTTCCGAGTTTCAGAGAAGGAGGGCAAGGCTAAATTGCCATGCAAATTTCCCTGGGCATCTGTAAAAGGAGATGATTAGATCGGATGGTTGCCAAAGTCCTTTTTTGTGTTGTCTTTTTGTACTGAAGAGGTGAGAGTTTTGGGGTGGGGGCACTCCCAACCCAAAGTTGGGAACCATGAATGGCTTGGAGGGACATCAGGGCATCTAGGTTGACCTTTGTCATCAACGAATTAGAATGGGGTCTCTTTGCCTCTCAGGACCTCACCATTACCACCTTCAGACACTGAATCCTTTGGCCGTTGGTTCTAGCTCTGCAGACATGGAACTTTCACCAGGAGGGGGCACAGAGACAGCCCGGTCTCGGGGTTCCAGCAGGAAAGGAACCCTGAGCACTTTCTCTGCAGCACAGTATCTCCTCTTTCCTAGCCCCCTCCCTCCAAACCATAACTCCAATTAGCAGCTGGGCACCCAAGTTTCCCAGGTTTTCTTGCCAGTGGATACACTGAACAATGGAGATGTTTCTGGGGCCGACATGAGGATGGGAGGTGGGATGTGAACTTGTAAAAATGTAACAAAAGAGATTTCAGACTGAAGTGTTGCACTTCCTTCACGCTTTTAGGAAGGTGTCTGGTTCTTGGAAGGACTGCTGGCCTGAGTGTAATTATTTTATAGTTACCCCTTTCCTCGAGCTCACACTGCCTCCTCAGTACTGAGCAGTGTGAAAGGGTCCGAACTCTGCCTTCTGGACGAGACCAGTCCTTGTCCTGGGGGAATATGAACCTTTCAAGGGAGGCCCAGCTCCCAACTGGGAGGAGGACCCAGCCCGACAAGATGTCAGGGCTGCCTCTCTTAGAGAATCCTTAAACTGGCGGGGAAGATAGTATCCTTGCCTTTGTGTGTGTGTGTGTGTGTGTGTGTGTGTGTGTGTGTGTGTGTGTGTGTGTGTGTGTGTGTGTGGGCTGGTCTCAAGGAGATAGAGGGACCGAAGGGGGGAATATACAAGTGTAGAAGGATAACTACAGAAGAGTTACCAATTTGATACGGGCGGGAAAAAACAGGTCTCTGATTTCAAGTGGCCTTCCTTTTGAAAAGAGGTGAGTTACTCTCAGGGAGCCCAGTAATAAAGGGTGCGTGAGCGTGTCTGTGCGCTTGTGTGTGTGTGTGTGTATCTCCTGCCCAGGACAGGAACTCTCACTTTCTAAATTTGTTTGGTAGAGACTAACAAAGAAACCTTCACAAAAAGATGATCTTGTCCTGTTTCTTGTCATTTGGGACAGAAAAGCCAAATTGGGGACAGACATCAATATCATGTCTCCCTCTATCAAATTGAAGTTGGTGAGTCATGAGAAAATGGTCTAGGAATCATATGGCACACCTTGTCATTGTATGACTTCAGAAGAGTCTTTCCTTTGGGTCTCAGTTTTCCTATCTGTAAAATGGTTAATTGAATTTATAATATTCTGCTCACAAAAATTAGTGGTTATTTTATCGCTTTATATTCATTTTGAAATACTATATCCCTTAATTATTTTTATGAGCAGTATATCTCTTAAGTCTTTCTTAGCCCTTGATATATATAATATCTGTATTTGTCTATCTATCTATCTATCTATCTATCTATCTATCTATCTATCTATCTATCTATCTATTCATCTCCTTTGAGTCTTCTCAACCAGCTTCCCGTTGGAAGTAGGATCTGTCCATCATTCTGAAGACTTTGGGGAATAACTTATCTGGCCCAACTAGTCATACTTTTTCCATTTGTCAGCTGTCAAGTTTTATACATCCATGTAACAAACACTATGACTAGATTTATGAATGACCTAGCCAAAGTACTAGATTCAAATCCTGCCAAGCAGCTTGTGCAACCCAGAGTGTATCTGTGACAACATCAGGGCTGAAAGAGCTTAGAGGACATTGACTTCCATTCTCTCATTGAATGGTGATGTTCACCTCTGGCTGCATTGTTTAGAACTTTCAATGATGCCCATTTGCCCAAATGCTCCTGTGTATATGGAAGAAGAGAATTATAAGGAAATGGAGAAGAAAAAGAACAGATTATTTACTCACATGAGTCTTTCTTCCTCTCTCCCCTCCCCCTTCATGGGATGAGTGCAGATGTTCTATTCCATGGTGTGGTCCTAGTCCTTTCTTCAATGACTAATATCCATGACCTTAAGGTTTCTCATCAAAATCTTAATATGAGAACTGGCCTCAAGGAGCCCACTTTTATCTCTAGCCATGGCTTTAGATCATGGAAGGGTTTGAGTTTTAGTTTTCTGAAGTTCAAGGGGTCTTTGCCTTCCTGTACTTCTTGGGAAGTGTTCAAAGTCTCATTGTATATCTGAAAAACGGGAATCACAGAAGGAAGGACAAAAGAGAGCCCCCTCCACCACTCACTAAATCCTCATCATATTTCAGGTGTTTTACATTTATTAGTTCATTGAGTCCTCATGAGAATTCTGTAAAAGGGATTTTTGTTATCATACATTTTGCAGATGTGGAAGCGAAAGTCCAGAGAGATTAAATACCTGGCCCAAACTCAACAGCTAGAAAGTGGGAGGTCATAATTTTCAGTCCAGAACCCATAATTCTTTCATTCCAAAAGGAATCACAGTCCAGGGGTAAGAACAGAATTGGCCTAAAATAATCTCTTACTGAGTCCTTTCACGTTGCCCATCTTGCCCCATCTGCAGCCCGGTCTTTGCTGTCACAGGGAAAATACCGGATTTCCTTTCAGAGTGAGTCCATTCTTCTTTCTTCTCTGCAGAGTGAAGTTGGGGGTGGGGCTTCTCCCTGCTTATCTTGCCCACCAGATCTCAAATATGCCTCTTGGAAGATTATTTTTTGGTCACACTTGTGGCTTTGAAAAATTGGAAATGTACAAACAACCCGCTCTGCTCCCCAGGGGTCATTTGGTGGCTCCTTAGAACAGCTAATCTGCAGGTGCGGAGGTGTGCTGCTGTTATCAAGTTTACTCACCCAGCAGCTCCTGCTGATACCATCGTCTCTCCAGTTCTCACCTCTATGTGTGTGTAGGGACTATGTGAGTAACAATCATGTGTTGAGGGAGGAGCCCCCAAAATGCCCAAAGGAAAACACATTGTTCTCAATGTGATAGAATTGTCAACGTGACTTGCATCAATGGTGAAACACAAGACGGCTTGTGTGTATTCAGCAGCAGTGTAAAAACTGTGAAAATGTCAGGAAGAAAGGAAATAAAAGCAAAGAAGAGTCGGACACCAGTCACCAGATTCTAAGGTTAGGAGAAGCAATCAGGACAGTGTACAGGCATGACTCAGCACCACGGACAGAGGCAGAGCTTGTTAGCCACCCGCCTGCCTCCTTTTGCTCTTTTTTTTTTTTTTTTAAATGATGCTCAGCCTATGGCCAGGGTCAAGTCCTTCAGCTGGCAGGCCTCTCTCTCTCCTGACCTGTTATATGATCTCTGCCTTCCCTTTGCCTTAGCTTGGGCATCTCCTGGGGCCATGAACAGCTGGCACTGCCCTGGCACACTTACAGGATGAACTTGTTACTTTCAAAGCTGATGAACTTGCTACTTTCAAAGCTCGGGCCTCTGACATGGAGGGCATCTGGACTGCTCAGGCCTCCTCCCCACAGGGTAGGTGACCTTCTTCTTTGATGGAGGAGCAGGTGGATTGGTTTGGCTCTAGTGAGGATTTTGCTGTGACAGGTGGTATAGAACAATTGGGCAGGAACGCTCTCTCTTCCCCCATATCCATGAGACTCTGGCTGCAGGGTAGAAGGAGAAAAATTAAAACTAAGGCTTATTATGGAATTAGGGCCATAAAACCACAAGCTACAGCGACACAACAGCTATAGCCATAAACCTAGAGCCCATTCAATCATAGACTAGGAGCATTTACACATTAAGTAGAAACATTTATGTACAGGTAACAGAGAATAACTCCTATTCTTATGTTTGTGGCAATAACTGGAGCTTTATGGAGTTTTTGTGACTGCTTAATTATGGTGAGTGGACAAAGAAGTCTGGAGTGGGGAAGGTCAGGGTATATAAAACAGTGACTGATGTCGAATCTCATGGTCAGGAAAGCAAAGTGTGGTCAAAGTCAATTTTTCCATGTTTCTGCCTCAGAGAAAGCTAAGCCCAGTGTCTAGCTGCTAAAAATTTCTAGGTCTTCTCCCTGGTCTATCCAGGTCATAAGGCAGAGGTGAATTTGTGGCTTAAGGCTCATGTTGCCCCCTAATTCTTGGAAAAGGTTAAGAGGTGCAGTTGACAGCTATCCAAAAATGTCTTTAATAGTTAATGACACATTCTAATCTCTAAATCAACAGATATTCACTCAACAAATTTCTGTCAATTACCTATGAACATAAGGGGTGTGTAAAGCCAGTGGCCAAGGCCACCATCAGAGCTGCCTGGCCCGTGCAGGTTCGCATTTGATTTGGACAGTCGGTAATGAAACAACGGAGCCAAGAACTGGTGAGTGTAAAGCCAGTGCTCGTGGCCACCATCACAGCCGCCTGGCTCATGCAGGTTCGTATTAGATTCGGACAGATGGTAATGAAACAACAGAGCCAAGGACTGGTGGGCCATCATCTTTAATCCTAGCTTGCACCGGCAGGCAAGTAAAAACACACACTGGGCTCCAAAACCCACTCATTCAGTGCTCACAAAGCTACTGACTTATCCGAGTTTCCTAGAATCAAAGGTTTCTAGCTCACCAGACTTATTCACCTCTGTTCCCCATCTCCTCCTGCACAAACTCTGCACAAACTGGCTTCTTCCTCAGCACTCTGCTATCTTGGCTGCTTCTCCTCTCCTCCATGTGGCCTTAATCTACTCTCCTCTCTAATGCTAACCTCAGGAACCAAGAGAGAGCAAGCTCCCGGCCTGCCCCACTTTATAGTGTAGAAATCCAAACCTTTAATCCAATCTACAAACAAGGAAGTCTCTGATACAAAATCCCCATCTGAGGCATAATGGGAGGATTTCTCATGAGAGTGCACCACCCCACATCATCCAATCAGTGAAGGGTGTGGGGAAAAGCTTACTCTTAAAACTTGCATGTGGGCAGCACCATCTTTAACAAAGTGAGCATAATATATTTTAGCTGCCCAACATAAATCCAGTAGCCAGGGCCACCATCACAGCTGCCTTGGCCATTCAGGTTGTAAAGCCAGTAGATACAGCCAACATCACAGACACCTGGCCCATGCAGGTTCGCATAGGATTTGGACAGTCGGTAATAAAACAACAGAGCCAAGAACTGATGGGCCATTATCTTTAATCCTAGCTTGCACCCGGTGGGCAAGTAAAAACACACACTGGGCTCCAAAACCCACTCATTCAGTGCTCACAAAGCTACTGACTTATCCGAGTTTTCTAAAATCAAAGGTTTCTAGCTCACCAGACTTATTCACCTCTGTTTCCCATCTCCTTCTCTCTGCACAAACTCTGTACAAACTGGCTTCTCCCTCAGGACTCCACCATTTTGGCTGCTTCTCCTGGCCTCCTCCACGTGGCCTTTCTCTGCTCTCCTACAGCATGGGCTCCTCCTAGAAAGTAATCACTCTTCTCTCAAACAATGTGATCTCTCTCCTCTTTAAAACCCTTTGGTGCAAAAGCCCTCCTTCAACACATATTAACATAATCACGCCCATTCCCAAGCAGGAAGGGCAACTAATATCATCACCTGGGCAATGGGCCTCCACGTGGGCAGCGCCATCTTTAACAAAGTGAGCATAATATATTTTATCTGCCCAACAAAGTTTTGCATTAGATTCTGACAGACGGTAATGAAACAACAGAGCCAAGAACTGGTGGGCCATTACCTTTAATCGTAGCTTGCACCCAGCAGGCAAGAAATACATACAGTGGGAAAACATTTCCTTTTCCAGTCAGGGCTCCCAAAGCCACTGACTTATCTGAGTTTTCCTAGGATCAAAGATTTGTACCTCACCAGCTTTATTTACCTCTGTTCCCCATCTCCTTCTCTCTGCACCAACTGGCTTCTCCTTCAGCACTCTGCCATCTTGGTTGCTTCTCCTCTCCTCCACATGGCCTTTTTCTGTCCCTGCTCCAGCATGGGCTCCTCTGCCCCATTTTATAGTGTAGAAATCAAAACCTTTAATCCAATATACAAACAAGGAAGTCTCTGATGCAAAGTCACTTATCTGAGGCATAATGGGATTCCTCATGAGAGTGCACCACCCGTTTTCATGAAGCAGTCAAGGGTGTGGGGAAAAGTTAGATCTTAGTATTAAAAGGGTGGGAAAGGCTTAGTCTCAAAACTAAGCCTTAGGCTATAAGGACCCTGCCTGCTTACAGCCTGACCCCCATACCTAATGCAAAGTATAAACGAGCAAACATATACATTATATTTACAAACTTATTTGACCAACTTCACTGTTACACATGACTTCCACTTCTTCATTCTTGGTCTTGAAGGAGATTTACAAGGGGGATCATCACATACTTTGAAGGCTCCTGGGCTTAGCCCATATTTCCTAAATAATAGTGATAGCCAGCATTTATTAAATTCAATCTGCACGCATTGTTCTAAATGGTTCACATTACTAGCTTATAAGTTTACACAACAACTCTATGAGGTAGTTGCTATTATTCTCCTCACTTTACAGATGGGAAAATTGAGGCACAAGGATGTTAGTTAACTAACTCTAAGTCCTGGAGCTGGCAAATGGCAGACCAGGTGATCTGCTCCAGTCGGCACTCTTAATCACCAACCACAGTCTCTCCTGCGGAAAAAAGACTATAGGTTTAGGTCCAAGCCCTTGTTTCTCATTCATTGCTATGTGACTTTGGTTGAGTCACTGAACCCCTCTGGGACCCAATTTCCTTCATTGACAAATATGAGTAATTCATATTTATACAATGCTTTGCAGATTGCAGAGTGCTTTGTCAGGCATCAGCTGATTTGATCCTAGCAAATGCCAGTGAAGAAGATGACAATCTTTATTTTATGCATAAAATAACTCAGGGTTCCAGGGGCTGGCCAAGGTCACATAGCCAGTGTGCACTAGAGGAAGACTGAGAACCCAGCCTTGTTATTTTCCTTGACTTGGAATTTGTGGATCTTCTACTAAATGCTTTCCAAGTGTTCTGTGAGCCCAGATCTTGTCTGTGCTGGGAAATTAAGAATATGCTGGTCCTAATCAGTTCAGGATGCTACAACAAATTAACACAGACCAGGTGGCTTATAAACAACAGAAACCTATTTCTCACAGTTCTGAGGGCTGGAAATCTTGGAAGTCTGAAATCCAGTGTGGTTGGCTTCTGGCTGGAGCTTTCTCACGGGTTGTAGACTGCCTGCTTCTCCTTATATCCTCACAGGGTCAAAAGAGGGAGAGAGAGAGATCTCTGGGCTGTGTTTCATAAGGATACTAATCCCATTCATGAGGGTTCTACCTTCGTGACTTAATTATCTCCCAAAAGCCCCACCTTCTAAACACACTGGGAGTTAGGATTTCAACATATCAATTTTAGGGGGGCACAAAGATGTAGTTCTAACAAGGGGTCATTAGAAAGCTCTTAGTTCGGGGCCAGCCTGAGCAGGTGGTACAGATAGCAGTGACTCAATTGGGCACATGAAGCTATCATTTGCAATCCTCATCAATCTTAAGGCTCAGTGAGGGTCTCCCACAGACTCCCCCCAACAGAAGCTGGCTTTTGGAAACCAGCTCTCAACCTTCTCTCCCGTAGCCTGAGCAACCCTGTCTCCCTTGCCCTTCTCTTTATTTTTTAAGTATCAACCCTAGGGTTGACGAAGAAGCATCTCTGAACTGAGGCCTTGCCTCCAGAGAGGCAAAGGGAAAAAGGACAAAAATATAAAATAAAGACTATGCAAAAAAAAAAAAATTACCCACCGTGTTTCTGCTATCTCCCTCACCTCCCCTTGTAAATTACCCTATTATTCTGTTCCCTTAGGACTCCGGATCGTCCTTATTTCTTCTTTTGAGCTAAAGTCATTCATGCAGTAAATTAGTTCTTTGCTTTAAAATAGCTCTGATTGTAGCAGTTGCTGGCACCAGCAGCAGCAACCTCATGTCCCCAGTCCCATGTCCCTCGGACAGTTTCAAAAAAAAAAAAAAAAGTGAAAAGAAAGAAAAAACTCTCACTCTATTTACATAGATGGAGAGACACGAGGTGCCCATTTCCTAGGAAAGGCTTTTTTTTTTTGAAAGGCAAGCACATGGTGAGAGGGTGTGCAGACTCAGTCATAATATGGAAACAACTCAGGCCGGGACAGGGAGAATTATAGTCATCAAGTCCATGGGTCGGCAACTGGTAAATTTCCACTCTGTCCTTTCCCCTTGAAAAGCAAGCCTTGGTTTATCTTGGGTTACTGGAGTAGCAGTATAACAGAGAGGCTAAGAACCCAAGTGTTTGTGTCAGGCACTCCTGGACTGAGTCCTCGGTTCTGCCACATTTTAGCTGTGTGACCTTAGACCTGAATCTGTGTTTCCTCATCTCTGACACATACCTCACTCCAGACTCGTGTATCCAGTTTTCTACTCAGCACTTTTTCTTAGAGATCTAATAGGAAAATAAAACTTAATATGTTCCCAAGCAAACTTTTGATATTCTCCCTTCTAAACCTGCCCCTTCCACAGTCTCCCCATCTCTTTAAATATCAACTCCATTCATCCTTTGCTCAGGTTAAAATCCTGGATGTTGTCCTTGACTTTGCTTCTTTTCTACCATACTAATTCCATGTTGCCTGTAAATCCCATTGACATTATTTACAATATGTGTTCAGAATCTGCCTGCTTTTTATCCCTCCACTGCTACACCCTGAGTCAGGCCACCATCATCTCTCACCTGGGAATTTCAATAGTTTCCTAACTGGTTTACACGCTTACTTCCTTATCTCCAAAGTGATTCTTTAAAAACGTAAGTCAGTTCACATCTTGCCTCTTTAAAACCTTCCAATGCTTTCCATGCTGCTTAGAGTAAAAGCCAAGGATCTACACAATCTGCACCGCCCCCTGAAAGGTGGCTATGATTGTTATTCATATTTGCCTTCTTATAATTCTGGTTTTCTCTTAACGTTGTAGAATAATATAGTGTGTGTGTTTGTGTGCCCTGGGAGGGGGAGTTTGAGATGAGATGGGGAGTATGGCATAAGAACATATGAGCTCACCCAAAAGTTAGATTCCCCAATTGTCCACTTTCTCCTGTGGTGACAGATGTGCACCGAAGCATTCTCTCGAGGACTGATATCATTCTGAATGTCTCTTCTCCACCCTTAATGGTCCCCTCTCCTTCTTTATCACCCTGTGGCTGTGGGTTTCAGCCCTTAACCTGGGAGAATAATTGAAGGAGCTTTCTTAAAAGGCAGATTTCATCTCCAGAGATCCTGATTGTTCAGGAATATAGTAGTGTTTTAAGTAGTGGATCAGGTGAGTCTGATATGCGTGGTCATAGCATGTATATGACATCATAAATTATAATGAACATAAGATTTAGTTATTTTAAAAGTATTTCTAAAGGTTAAGTTTTATTCATCTTTAGAAAGGAAGATTTGGAAGTAAAATAAACATATATCCATAAAAGCAAAAGTGGTCAGTATACAGGGTGGGTATACACACTTAGATTTATTATTATTAAACATGCCCAGGCCATGTCTTAGGTCAGGAATTATGAGTTTTTTTTAAAGGTGAGAGTAAGGAAGATACAGAGACAGACCAGCATGTACCCAATCAGGATCCTGCCAGCATCTTGGGTCGATGCTCTGCCCGTCTGGAGCTATTTACAACCAAGCTATTTTTAGTGCCTGAGGCAAGGCTCCATGGAGCCATCCTCAGTGCCAGGGCTTCATATGGGGTCGATGTGCTCAAATCAATTGAGCAATGGCTGCATGAGAGGAAAAGAGAGAGGGAGAGAAGGGGGTGGGGTAGGTTAGAGAAGCAGATGGTAGCCTCTCTTGTGTATCCTGACCAAAAATCGAACTCAAGACTTCCACACACCAGGTCAATGCTCTACTGCTGAGCCAATTGACCAGGGCCAGGAATTAAAATATTTTTGAAATGATGGATCCACTTCGTGGTGGATTCATCACAATCCAATGGTCAAATTTGAATAAACTGTTCATTTTGGGCTTCCTTTTTTTTGTGTGTGTGTGTGACAGAGACAGAGAGTCAGAGAGAAGGATAGTTAGGGACAGTCAGGAAAGGAGAGAGATGAAAAGCATCATTCTTTGTTGCAGCACCTTAGTTGTTCATTGATTGTTTTCTCATATGTGCCTTGACTGGGGAGCTACAGCAGACTGAGTGACTCTTTGCTCAAGCCAGTGACCTTGGGCTCAAGCTGGTGAGCTGTGCTCAAACCAGATGGGCCCATGTTCAAGCTGGGTAACTTGGGCTTTCGAACTTGGGTTCTTCGCATCCCAGTCTGATGCTCTATCTACTGCACCACTGCCTGGTCAGGCATTTTGGGTTTCCTTACAGAAAAAAAACAGTCACTTAAACTGATGTTTTCCTCAACTTCCAAAGTTTCAGTATGGACCTAAAAATATTATCAGCCTTTTTTCTAAGACAGCCAAAGGATATTGCTATATACTATGTATGTCCAGTTCTTTTGGTCAATCTTTAGCTTTAATCCCCAGATTCCCAGATTGGACATTATAATAGTTATTTTTCCCAAAAGACTATATATATATATAATTTTTTTTTTTTAAACAGGGACAGAGAGAGAGTCAGAAAGAGGGATAGATAGGGACAGACAGACAGGAACGAAGAGAGGTGAGAAACATCAATCATTAGTTTTTCATGCCTTCGCAACACCTTAGTTATTCATTGATTGCTTTCTCACATGTGCCTTGATCGCGGGTCTTCAGCAGACTGAGCAACCCTTTGCTGGAGCCAGCGACCTTGGGTCCAAGCTGACGAGCTTTTGTTCAAGCCAGGTGGGCCCGTGCTCAAGCTGGTGAGTTTGGGGTCTCAAACCTGGGTCTTCCACATCCCAGTCCGATGCTCTATTCACTGCACCACTGCCTGGTCAGGCTCTCTCAGTCTCTTTTAAGATCTATTTAACTTTGGTGTCTTGTAATTTCACAACAATGCATGTAGACGTAAATAAAAATTCCAACATGCTATCTCTTGTGCTTCCTGTATATTTGGATGCATTTTCTTTTATCATTCATAGAAAATTTTCTGACATTGTTATATTATTACTTTTTAAATTTTTCTTATTTTTACTTTTATTTTGCATTTTTCTGAAGTTAGAAGCGGGGAGGCAGTCAGACAGACTCCTGCATATGCCCAACCGTGATCTACCTGGCATGCCCACCAGGGGGCGATGCTCTGCCCATTTGGGACATTGGTCCATTGCAGCCGGAGTCATTCTAGTACCTGAGGCAGAGGCCATGGAGCCATCCTCACTGTGCGGGCCAACTTTTCTCTAATGGAGCCTTTGGCTGTGGGAAGGGAAAAGAGAGATAAAGAGCAAGGAGAGGGGGAAGGGTGGAGAAGCAGATGGGCGCTTCTCCGGTGTTCCCTGGCTGGAAATTGAATCCAGGACTTCTACACTCCAGGCCAATGCTCTACCACTAAACCAACCAGCCAGGGCCAATATATTTCTTTAATTTGGTTCTCTCTATTCTCTTTCATCTGAGTCTTTGATTAAATGCATGTAAAATCTTTTGATTTGGTCTTCCATATCTCTTAATCTCTCATTATTTTCTAATATCTTTTGTCTGAATAATTTCCTCAAACTGATCTTTCAGTCTATTAACTTCTCTCTTCAGCTGTGTCTAATTTTCTAATCCACTCCATTTCTAGAAGTTCTATTTGATTTTTTTCAAATATTTTTGATAATTTTAGGATCTTGTATTGCTTGCCCATTTTTGTGATTTAAAAAATTTTAAAACATTTTGTGGATATTTATTTATTTTTAAAATATAATAATCTGATTATTTAGCTAATATTTACCTAGTGCTTATAATGTTCCAGTTATTATAATAGAAGTTGGGGGGTTCAACAGTAAACACAATGTATAAAAATGTCTTCTTTCTTGGAGCTAGCACTCTAGTGGATAATTCTAGTATCTGGGGTTCTTCACAGTTTGAGTTTGTTGTTGGTTGCTTCTGCTGATTTTCACTCATAATAGTTTATTACTCTATATATTTTTAATCTTTGATTATGAATCAATGTTTGGCTATACATAGTCTATGGGAATCCAAGGGGCTTAAATGAGGGCTTGCATTTGCTTCTTCTAGGAACCAGAGAATGTTACTGTTCTAGAATCAGTTTAAACCCTTTTCAGAATCTAGATTAAAGTATAAGTCTTGGCTCAGTTTCTCCACCATACTGCTACTCCAAGGTTTAACATTCTCATCTACAGAAACACTACTATCAGCAGGTGTTCCCTGTGGCAAAATATATTAATTGTAGTAAAAATTTTTTGCAATTTTATCTACATTTACAATCTTGTGTCACTGTCACTATCTACTTTCAAATGTTTTTCACTGTTCCAAACAGAAACTCTGCAACTATTAAGCAATAACTGCCTGCTCCCTCCTTCTCCCAACCCTTGATAACTTCTACTTGACTTTCTATTCCTATGATTTTGCCTTTCTGGATATTTTATATAAGTTGAATTATATAATTTTTGTCTCTTTGTGTCTGGCTTGTTTCACTCAGCATAATGTTTTTAAAGTTTGTCCATGTTGTAGCCTATAGCAGAACTTCATTTCTTTTTATGGTTGAATGATATTCCATTGCATGTACATACCACATTTTGCTTATTCATTCATCTATTGATGGACATTTGAGCTGTTTTCACATTTTGGCTATTGTGAATATTACTGTAGTTGACATTGGCATACAAGTATGTGTTTGAATTCTTGTTTTTAATTCCTTTGAGCAATATACTTAGGAGTGAAATTTCTTGGTTATAGGGTAATCTTATGTTTAGTTTTTGGTTTCTTAACTATTATACTGTTTTCCACAAAGCCTATACCATTTTACATTTCTACCAGCAATGTACAAAGTTTCTAATATTTCCAAATCCTCAATAACACTATTTTCATAATTATTATTGTTATTATTATCATTACCATCATGGTAAGTATAAAGTAATACTTAATTGGGATTTTGTTATGCATTTCCCTAATAACTAATAATGTTAATTATCTTTCCATGTGTTTATTGGTCACTTGTGTATATTTGGAGTAATGTCTACTTAAGTCATTTTTCTATATTTGAAATTGGGTTGTCTTTTTGCTGTTAAGTGTAGGAATTCATATATATTCTGAATATTAAACTCACATCAAATGGTTTACAAACAATTTCTTTTATTCTGTAGTTTGTATTTTCAATTCTTTATTTAGATGAGGGGAGGGGAGATAGTGAGACAGACTCCTGCATGCACCCTAACTGGATACACCTGGCAAACCCATCTGGGGCCAATGCTCCATCCGGTACTGAGCTATTTTTAGTGCTTGAGGCTGATGCTCTGCAATGGAGCTATCCTCAGTGCCTGGGGTCATGCTCAAACCAATCAAGCCACTGGTTGTGGGAGAAAAAAAGGCAGAGAATAAGGAGAGGAAGGGAAAGAGTAGCAGATAGTCACTTCTCCTGTGTGCCCTGACTGGGAATTGAACCGGGGACATCAATATACCAGGGCAAAGTTCTATCCTCTGAGCCACTGACGAGGGTCTGTCTTTTCAATTTTTTTATAATGCCTTTTGATACACAAAAGTTTGTAATTTTGGTAAAGTACAGTTTTTATTTTCTTTTGGGGACGTATCTATGACTCCATTGCTAAATTCAAGATTATGAAAGTTTCACTCTATGTTTTCTAATAAATCTATGGTATTAGCACTTATATTTAAGTCACCAATTCATTTTGAATTAGTTTTAGTATTTGCTGTGAAAATCTTTTGCATGTGGAAATCCAGTTGTCTCAGAACCATTTGTTGAAGAGACTGTTCCTTCCTCATTATATGGACTTGACACACTTGTCTAAAATCAATTAGTCATAGATGCACGAATTTATTTATGCACTTTCAATCCTATTCCATTAATGATATATCTCTATCCTTACACCTGTACCACACTCTTTTGATTACTGTAGCTTTATAGAAAGTTTTGATATTGGGGAAATGTGTTCTCTGACTTTGTTATTATTTATCAAGATTGTTTTGGCTATTCAGGGTCCCTTGCAATGCTACATTAATTTAATGATTAGTTTTCCCCTTTCTAAAATAATAAGGCCATTGGAATTTTGATAGGAATTGCTTTAACTCTGTAAGTCACTTTGGGTAGTGTGGGCATCTTAACAATATTGTCTTCCTATCCATAAACATGGGTGTGTTCTCATTAATTTAGGTCTTTAGTTCTTTTCAGCAATATCTGTGGTTTTCAGTGTGTAAGTCTTTCATCTCCTTGGTTAAATTTATTCCTAAATATTTTACTTTTAAAGATGCTACTGTGAATGGTGTTGTTTTCTTAATTTCCCTTTATGCACTGCAGATGTAGAAAACACAGCTGATATTTCAGTTTTAATTTTATACCCTACAATTTTGATGAATTGTTAGCCCTTGTATCTTGTGGATTATTTGGGATTATCTATATACATAGTCATGTCATCTATGAATAGAGATAGCTTTAACTTATTTTTTCTAACTTGAATGCTTTTTATTTATTTTTCTTGTCTAATTGCTTCAGTAGTAGTTCAATGCTGACTAGGAGTGGTAAAATTATGTATCCTTGTCTTGTTCTAACACTTGCCTTGCTCTGTTTCAATGAATTTGGAGGATGGATAAAACTATTACATATTTCTCTTACTTATGTTAACCCCAGAAATACACTCACATTTCTTTTAGCAAGAGCTAGTTGCTTTGTAGTGGGGAAAAAAATCTAGTCTGCTATTGCTGGAAGCAATCCAAGATGACACTGAGTAACTCTGACATAGAATATGGTGGATTAGTTCTCATGATGGCTTGATGGTCCTCTCTCCATTTTACCCAGAATAATGAAAAGAAGCTGTGTTATGATAGAAACTGAATTCCAAAGAAAATCTAGAAGTTAATCAAATTTATAGGATTCATAGGTGAGGGGATAGGTTTTGGGGAAACTAGATTGAAGGATAAGAGAGAAATACATCTTGTATTCCGTACAATAACCAAAATTATTCCATTCACACAATACCTTGAAAATGTGTCATCAATTGTTAGGGAACTTACCTTTGTGAACATGAATCATAGTTTAAGCCAGGGGTGCTCAATACGTTGATCGCGATCTACTGGTCGATCGCGAAAGAAGTGTGGGTAGATCGCATGACATTAAAAAGACATTTGTCTTTTGATTGGCATACAGGGTAGCCAATCTGATGTCTGAACTTTTGACACCCTACTCATGCGTGTTAAACCGCGCTAACTTGTTCAGTTACATTGCTGCGTAGTTAGCCTTCAATTTATTTAAACTAAATACAACAAAGGGTATAAAAATGAGTGCCATAGCTGGTCTGAGTAAGAAGCCTAAAACCTACCACTTTCATACAGAACAGGAGGGGATTTTTTTCACTATGTCATATTCTAAGTGCGTTTGCCTCATCTGTCTGTGTGCCATTGCTATTCCAAAGAAGGGAAATGTGGAGCGGCTTTTTTGGACTGTTCATAAAAACTATGACATTGACTTTCCTCTGAAAAGAGAGCTGAGAAGGAGAAAGGTGAAAGAAGAATACACAATATTAAATAGTAATAATAGTAACTTAAATAATGATAATACAGAAGAAATAAATTTATGTTTTGCATTTTTATTGTAGGTAGATCATTTTGACTTGGTCATCTTATAGGTAGCTTGCAAGCTGAAAAAGTGTGGGCACCCCTGGTTTAAGCTGTGCATTCATATATTGATGAGAGGCAGGATGGAAGGGGGGCAGGAGGAAATGAGAGAGAATGAGATAATGGGGGAGACTTATGACTTGTTTGATGGGGTTCTCTAAAGAAGGAAAGCAGAGAACATGCTTTGGTTCTTCCCCTCTATTCTCCTATCTGTTCTTCGTCTTGGGGACCTCAGCATCATTCCCCATTTTCTGGATCTCTGGGTACACCCTGCCCTCAGTTCCTGTGGGCCCATGTGCGTGAAGATAGCTGTGCTCCCACCTGCCCAGTGAGTCACTGAGCACTGTGACCTCCTGCCAATGCCTGGGAGTGATGTTACCCAGCTACAGTTGCTGAGGGAAACTCAAGTTAGAATTTCTTTACTTTAGGGCATGAAAAGTCTCAGTCACCACAGTGAATAATGTCACTTTTCCCTGGCTAAATGTGAAACCTGTATAAGTGAGTGTCAGCGACTGGGATGATTGACGTTCGAGTGTTCCTATTTGAATACTGTCAATCTCTACACCTTCACTCTCTGCTGAGGGCTCAGCATGCACAGAGCCCAAGTGGGAGTCATGGGGAAAATACAGAGCAGCTCTCGTCAGCCCTCTGAGAAGCCCCTGTCAGATGGCAGATACATCCAGAGGGGTCTTCTGTTCTGATGGCATCAATCCTATCCTGAGAGTGTTCCAAGCTGATGAAAGAGACATAACTTCCTGTGCTGGGGAAGACCTAGGTTCTGCTGAAAGAGAGCTTCTAATCTGATAGGGTCGTCTTAGTCCCTGCCCTGGGGAACCTGTAGTCTGATGGGAAGACACTCTCCAATGGGAGACGGAAAATGTAATGTAAGCACCCTGTCCCCCCCCCCCCCATGTCTATTGGATAGGGGTAATCAGGTTGTCTGGGGGCAACTAATGACAAGAGAACCTCTGGGAGACACACGGACTGCCTTTTTTTACACACAAGGGCTATAGAACCCCAGCTGAACCCTTAATCTCCCTGGGAAGTCCTGACCATTCCTTTCCGCCCTCAGCTCTAGGCAATTCTGAGTGTTTCCCATTTGTGACCAGCCCAGATACAGATACTAAATGAAAATTTAAACATACAGAAAATCGGAAAGAACTGTGAGCACACACAAGCAAGTACTCAGCATTTAGACGCTACAATTGTCAACACTTTGTTACATCTCCTTCATTAAATACTGGCCCACCTATCTATCCTTCAATACATCTTACTTGGGGTATATTTCAAAGTAAGAGGCTGACCATCAGCATACTTTACTCCAAACACTTTAGCATGCATACCATTAAGTAGAATTCAATATTTGCTCGTGGTTCTCTCTTTCTCTGTTAAATTTACATCAGTGAAATGCACAAATTGTAAGTGTATTCTTTGAGGAGACGTGACAAATGCTTACACATATATAATCCAAATCCCTATCAAGATACGGGACATTGCTATCACTCAGGAAGTCTGTTTATCCCCCTTTCCAGTCAATCATTGCTCTTATCTTGCAGAAGCAATCAGTTTTGATTTTTCAAAAACCTTTCTAGAATTTCACGTAAATGGAATCAAATAGTATGTACTCACTATGTTTTTGCGATTCATGTTGCATGTGTCAGTACTTTAAAAATATATATGTCACCAATACAATGGTTATAATTTGTCCATTCTCCTGTTCTTGAACAGTTTATTTGGGGTTGTTTCCAGTTAAAGGTTACTGTGAATAAAGCTGGTATGAATATTCTTACACGAGTCTTTTTGTGGACATATATTTTTTTCTGTTGGGTAAATACATAGAAATGGGATTGCTGGTTCATAGGTTAGGTCTATGGTTGGTTCATCTACCTTATTGCACAATGTATGTTTAACTCTTTTGCCTTTCTCTTAATTGGCTTGTTTGTGTTTTTAGTATTGGGTTGTAGTTCTTTATATATACTAGATACAAGTTCTTTGGGGGGAATGTTTTGCAACTATTTCCTCCTACTCTGTAATTTGCCTTTGTTTTGTTTGTTTATTTTTTGTGGCGGGGTGTAAAGCCAGTGCCTGCGACCACCATCAGAGCCACCTGGCCAGTGCAGGTTTGCATTAAATTCAGACAGTTGGTAATGAAACAACGGAGCCAAGAACTGGTGAGCCATCAGCTTTAATTCTAGCTTGCACCCGACGGGCAAGTAAAAACACACACTGGGCTCCAAAACCCACTCATTCAGTGCTCACAAAGCTACTGACTTATCCGAGTTTCCTAGAATCAAAGGTTTCTAGCTCACCAGACTTATTCACCTCTGTTTCCATCTGCTTCTCCAGCACAAACTCTGTTCAGACTGGCTTCTTCCTCAGCACTCTGCCATCTTGGCTGCTTCTCCTCTCCTCCACATGGCCTTAATCTGCTCTCCTCCCTAATGCTAACCTCAGGAACCGAGAGAGAGAGCAAGCTCCTGGTCTGCCCCACTTTATAGTGTAGAAATCCAAACCTTTAATCCAATCTACAGACAAGAAAGTCTCTGATACAAAGTCACTTATCTGAGGCATAATGGGAGGATTCCTCATGAGTGCACCACCCCACATCATCCAAATCAGTCAAGAGTGTGGGGAAAAGCTTACTCTTAAAACTTACTCTTAAAACTTACTCTTAAAACTTACACGTGGGCAGCGCCATCTTTAACAAAGTGAGCATAATATATTTTATCTGCCCAACACGGGGGCAAGAAGTAGGATTTATTGGTGGGCATGAATAAGGACAGGACAGTGCTGAAGCCCTTAGAAGGCAGGGCTCATTATTTGTCCAGGGGGCCGTGATTAGAGATGTATTTGACCCCATAGTCATCCAGGATAAGCTGTTTTTTAGCTTCAAATTCATCCTCATTAAACTTGATAAAGTTTCCCTTCTTAGAGATGTGGATTTTCTGACATCCAGGGAACTTGAACTTGGTCCTGTGTAGGACCTAAATCATGTGATCTTCATTCTCACAGTTTAGTGTGGATGGAGATGATGAATTGGCCAACGCGTGCCCAAGGGCACCCTGAATGTAGCAGGCTCTTGAGCAATGTAGTTTCATTCATTGTGGTTTTGTTATAATGTTGATGAGATGCTGTAAGAACTTAACTTTTGTTTACATCAATTAGTCTATGGTAAAATGTCCAGAACCTACCAATAGTTTTAAGTGGGAACTTACCGTACCTGTGTGGAGCCTAGTTTGGGGACAGCATGAAGTCAGACATGAATGTCCACTGGAAAGGGTGGTCTCCAAGGTCCCTTTGGGCAACCCATACAAGCAACAGGCTGCATATACTACAGTGAAGGCTGCTGTTTACAACCATTGCACATTTTCTTAACAAAGTTTTTTATTCTTCTTCTTTTCCAAGTGAGAGGAGGGGAGATAGAGAGTGTAGGGCCAGTGGCCAAGGCCACCAACAGGGCCACCTGGCCTGTGCAGGTTTGTATTTGATTCGTACAGTCAGTAATGAAACAACAGAGCCAAGAACGGGTGGGTCATTATCTTTAATCCTAGCTTGCACCCGGCGGGCAAGTAAAAACACACACTGGGCTCCAAAACCCATTCATTCAGTGCTCACAAAGCTACTGACTTACCCGAGTTTCCTAGAATCAAAGGTTTCTAGCTCACCAGACTTATTCACCTCTGTTCCCCATCTCCTTTTCTCTGCACAAACTCTGCACAAACTGGCTTCTCCCTCAGCACTCCGCCATCTTGGCTGCTTCTCTTCTCCTCCAATCTGCTCTTCTTTCTAAAGCTAACCTCAGGAACCAAGAGAGAGCAAGCTCCCAGTCTGTCCCACTTTATAGTGTAGAAATCCAAACCCTTAATCCAATCTACAGACAAGAAAGTCTCTGATACAGGCACTTATCTGAGGCATAATGGGAGGATTCCTCATGAGAGTGCACCACCTCACATCATCCAATCAGTCAAGGGTGTGGGGAAAAGCTTACTCTTAAAACTAAGCCTTGGGCTATAAGGACTCTGCCTGCTTACAGCCTGTCCCCCACACCCAATAATACAATTACGCCCATCTCAAGCATAAGGGCAACTAATATCACCTGGGTGATGGGCTTCCATGTGGGCAGCGCCATCTTTAACAAAGTGAGCATAATATGTTTTATCTGCCCAGCAAAGAGACAGACTCATGCATGTGCCCTGACCAGGATCCACCAGGCAACCCCCGTCTGGGACCAATGCTCTGCCCATCTGAGGCCATGATCTCAAATGAGCTATGTTTTGCACCTGAGTTGGAGGCTCCATGGAGCCATCCTCAGCACCTGGGGCTGATGCGCTTGAACAAATTGAGCCATGGATGCGGAAGGAGGAGAGAGAGAGAGAGAGAGAGAAAGAGAGAGAGAGAAGGAGAGAGATGAGAGAGAAGGGGAGGGTGAGGGTTGAGAAGCAGATTGTCACTTCTCCTGTGTGCTCTGACTGGGAATTGAACCCGGGACATCCACATGGCAGGTTGATGCTCTACCACTCAGCTAACTGGAGAGGGCCAACTATGTTTTTGATACAGTTTTTAATTTTTACGAAATTTAAATTATTATTTTTTCTTTGATAATTACCATTTCTGTCTCCTATCTAAGAAATCTTTGCCTTTCTGCAGGTCATAAAGATATTCTTCTATACTTTATTCTAGAAGCTTTATGGTTTTAACTTTTATGTTTAAGAACTATGATTCATCTCAAATTAAATTTTATGTATTGTGTGAGATAAGGCTCAGTGTTCATATTTTCCTATATTGATAGCCAATCACACTTATTGGAAAGACTCTATCCATTGGATAGGTTTGGTTCTTACTTGAAAATCAAATGGCCATATAAATATGAGTCTATTTCTGGTTCTTTATTTTGTTCCATTAAATTATGTTTCCTTTTCTACTACCATTCTGTCTTGATGACAGGATACCAGCTTTATAGCAATCCTTAAAATTGAGTCATGTAAGTCCTCCAATTTTAGTTTTTCTTAGTCAAGATTGCTTTGGATATTATAGGTCTTTTACATTTCCATATAAATTTTAGAATGAGCCTATAAATTTCTACAAATAAAGCTTCCTGGAAAGTAAGATTGGTACTATGTTGAATCTATAGGTCAAATAAGAGAGAATGGACATTTGAACAATATTGAATCTTCGCACACAGGAACATTTACTTAAATTAAGTCTTTTTTTTTAGCTTATCTATTTATTTATTTTTCAGTTTTCTGTGTATAGGTCTTGCACATCTTCTGTTACATTTATTCCTAAGTTTTTTTGTTTGTTTGTTTTTACAAGGACAGAGAGAAAGTCAGAGAGAGGGATAGATAGGGACAGACAGACAGGAACGGAGAGAGTTGAGAAGCATTGATCATTAGTTTTTCGTTGCTGTTGCAACATCTTAGTTGTTCATTGATTGCTTTCTCACATGTGCCTTGACCGCGGGCCTTCAGCAGACCGAGCCACCTCTTGCTGGAGCCAGCGACCTTGGGTCCAAGCCGGCGAGCTTTTGCTCAAGCTAGATGGGCCCAAACTCAAGCTAGTGAGCTCGGGGTCTCGAACCTGGGTCTTCTGCATCCCAGTCCGACGCTCTATCCTCTGCACCACCGCCTGGTCAGACTATTCCTAAGTATTTTAATGTTTTTTGGTCATTATAAATTTTGAAAAATTTTATTTTCCAGTGGATTGTTGCTAGTATATGGAAATACAATTTATCCTGATACTTTGCTAAATTCATTTTTTAGTTCTAGTTGCTACTTTATAAATCACTTGGAATTTTTAAAATAGATAATCATGTCATCTGTGCATAAAGTTTTAGTTCTTTCTTTCTGATCTGTGTTTTTTATTCCTTTATCTTGCCTTATTGCCGCAGATAGGACCCCAATAAGATATTAAATAGATGTGGTGAGAGTGGACATCCTTGCTGTGTTTCAGATCTTAGGAGGAATGCATATTAAATTATGCTAAATATAATGTTAGCTGTACGTTTTTTGTAGGTGGCCTTTATCTGATTGAAGAAATTTCTTCTTTTCCTAATTTGTCCATATATTTGAAAAATGAACAGGTGTTCGATTTTATAAAAATAATCATGATTATTCTTTTTATTCTATCAATATAGTGAATTATGTTAATGAGTTTGAGTGTTCAAACAATCTTGCATTCCAGAGATAAACTCACTTTGTCATGATATATTATTCTTTTATTATTGGATTTTACTTGCTAATTATTTTTTAAGGAATTTTGATCTATGTTCCTGAGGGACATTTGGTCTGTCTTTTTGTAATGTCTTTGTCAGGTTGTAGATTGGGGTTAACCTAGCATCATGGAACAACAAGTTGGATATGTTTATCTTCCTCTATTTTCTGAGTTTATGTAGAATTGACATATTTTTTCTACAAACATTTGACCAAATTCATAGTGAATACATCCAGGTCTAGAAATGTTTTTGGTTTTGTGGGAAAGTTTTTAATAACATATTTACTTTATTTATATTTTTCTATTTTATTTTGTGTCAGTTTTAGTTGCTTGTATTTTTCAATGACTGTGTTCACTTTGTCTAAGTTGTTCATAATGTTATTACCCTTTAAGAAATGTAGTAATAGTCCCTCTTTTATATTTGATAGTGGTAATTGTGCCCTTTTTGTCATTCATCAATCTAGTTTTTCTGGACCACTCTTTCCTCTCCCTCAATTTTTTGTTGCTGTTTGTTTTAAGTAATGCCCTTTCCTCTGACTTTTCTAGAAAGACCTCTCAGTTCTCCACTTCTCACTTTCTACTGTGTTTATCTTCCTTTTCTTCCTTCCCTCCTTGCTTAAAGGAAGAATTGTCCTTGATCCTTCCCAACCGAATTCTCCTCTTATATGCCTGACCCTAAATTCATGTTCTGAACTCCTATCTCCTTTCCTTTTAGGGTGCCAACAGCCCAAACACAATTTTTCATCATTTCTTCTTTCCATATTATGGCCCATACTGCTGTCCATGCCATATTCCTTTGCATCCCTAGCCTCAGCTCTGGATCTGATGGTGCTAAGTATCAGAGTGACTTATAAGTCTAGAATATGTTGTGGCTTTCCACTCATTGGTATTTTTCTCATGCTTTCCCTCTATAGGGAGTATGTCCCTCCCCTCCCCCCAGTCTTCCTGGGGAACATCTACTCAGTTCGAGAACAACTTCCTTCTTGAATTCTGGTGAAATTAATCACTTCCTTGTCCGACAGTCTACTTGGACAGATACTGTGGATAAAAGCATCTATTCTACTTCATTGTATGTATTTGCTGATGTCTTTGCTTTCTCCAGTCATGCCACAATGTCCTGGAGGGCAGGAACAATGACTGCTCATATTTATATTCCTAGTGCCTGACACACACTGTAGGTGTTCGAGATATGTTTGTTGACTGAATATAGAACATTTGCATTTCATGGAGATCAGGGTTTCCATGTGGAACCAACCTCCCTTTGCCCCATCAGTCCCTTCTTTTCCTGTTCTCTCAGGTTCCACTCCTTACTTTAAAGTGTGGGGTCACTGGTGAGTGCTTGCTCATCTCCATTAGTCAGCGCATTAGTCACCAACTTCTGCTCTGCTGGCTCTCCCTTCAGGCTGCCTCCTTTCCTGTTTCTTCTTTTCAGGTTTGGTTACCTCTACTAAATACCTCGTTCACGAATCACTCTCTCCATATCGGCTTCTTGGCCTTCCCTCCAATCCATTTTTCCTACCAAAGAATGATTAATTTCCCTGAAACAGAACAAGAAAAACTTTCCTTCTCTTTCCCGCTCACAGCACAAATAATAGTCACTACTGACTGACCGAGTACTTACTACACGCCAGGTTCTGCATATTAGCTTACAATGACTCTTTCTACGGGCATGTCTTGGTGTCCTGGTAAAGGTAAGGACACTGAGGCTTAGAAACATAAGTAAGTTGCTCAGGGTCACTCACCTACCAGATGGAAATGGCGCCCAGGTCTCTGCCTTCCATAGGAAGCTCTGCACCTTGTTTCCTCACTCTCTTCTTCTTACTGCATCTTCAGGCATGGGTGCACTGTAGGGAAGCCCTGGGGTCCCTCCTTTTGTACCCAGCACTCTCTTTCCAAAAAGCCATGAGCACCACTGCCCTGGGCCTTTGCCCTCATTGTTCCCCTTCCTGGAATGCTCTCCACCCCCATACCCACCCCACTTCTGGAAACTTGCCAAATTTCCACCCCTCCTCTAAGCCTCATGCACCTCTCATCTCTTCCAGGAAGTCTGACTGATTGAGCCATCAGGGATATCATGGCTCTTCTTTGACCCCCTGTAGTACTTTCTGCTGTTTGTGTGTCTCCCTGAAGGTGCAGGTTGTCTAAACTCAGGGCATCTCTCCCGCACCGCCTGGGCCGGCAGGAGGCGGCAACCACGGCAGACCCAATCAGGTGCTTATTGCTCATGAGCGTTGCCCACTCACCTCATACCTTCCCATTCACTCACTTGATCTTTGTCATTTTTCCTCCTCAGACTTAATTAACATATAAAACTGTGTGAATTTAAGGTGTATAACATGATAATTTGATACACATGAATATTGCAAAATAATCATGACCGTAGGGTTAGTAAACACCTCGATCACCTCAAATAATTGCCATTTCTTTTTTTGGCATGAGACTATTTAAGAGCTACTCTTCTAGCAGTGTTCAAGGTATATAACGCAGTATGATTACCCAAAGTCATCGTGCTTACGTCAGATCCCCAGAACTTACTCATAATTGGAAGTGTGTGCCCTTTGGCTGACATCTCCCCATTTCCCCCACTCCCAGTCCCCTATAGCCATCACTCTTCTCTATGTTTTTTACAAATTTGGCTTTTTTTTTTTTAAGTGAGAGGAGGAGAGATATATAGAGACAGACTCCTGCATGCACCCTGACTGACCAGGATCCACCCAGCAACCCCCCACTCGGGCCAGTACTCTGCCCATCTTGGGCCGTGCTTGCAACTGAGCTATTTTTAGTGCCTGAGGTGGAGGCTCCATGGAGTCATCCTCAGTGCCCAGAACCAGCACGCTTGAACCAATTGAGCCAGGCTGCAGGAGGCAGAGAGAGAGAGAGAGAGAGAGAGAGAGAGAGAGGGGATGGAAAGCAGATGGTTGCTTCTCCTGTGTACCCTGACCAGGAATCGAACTTGGGACTTCCACATACTAGGTTGATGCTCTACTGCTGAACTGAGCCAACCAGCCAGGGTCACAAGCTTTGCTTTTTAAAATTCAACATATAAGTGAGATCTTATAGTATCTGTCTTCCTCCATCCAACTTATTCCATCCATGTTGTCACAATGGCAGAATTTTCTTCTTTCTTATGGCTGAATAATATTCCATTATATATATCTCTATATATCTATATATCTATATATCTATATCTATATCTATATCTATATCTATATCTATATCTATATCTATATCTATATCTATATCTATATATAAACTTCTTTATCCATTAATCTGTAGACAGACCCTTAGGCTTTTTCCATGTCTTGGCTATTGTGAATAGTGCTGCAGTGACCATGGGAGTATAGAAAGCTCTTCATGATTCTGATATCATTTCCTTTGAATATGTACCCCAACGGGGAATTGCTAGATCATATGAGAGTTCTGGTTTTACTTCTGTGAGGAACCACCATACTGCTTCCCATAGCGGCTGTGCTGGTTTACACTCCCACCAACAGTTCAGAATTCCCTTTTCTCTACCACCTTGCCAGCATTTGTCACCCTTGTTGACAAATAAAATTATAAGAGAGTTAAAGTGTACAATGTGATGATTTGATATACGTATACATTGTGAGGAAATTCTCCCCATCAAGTTAATTAACTCATCCATCACCTCACATAGGACATTATGCTAAGTGAAATAAGCCGAGCAGGGCAAGACAAATCCCACGTGCTATCACTCACATGTGAATCTAAAAGAAGAGAAAAGGAAAGAAAAGAAAAGAAAAGAAAAAAGTCAGACTCCTAAAAACAGAAGGTAGAAAGTGGTTCCAGGGACTGAGGGTGGGGGAAGTAGGAAGAGTTTGGTAAAAGAGTACAAACTTTCAGTTAGGATGAGTCAGTCTTGATGATTTAATGTATAACACGATGACGACAGTCCACAGCACTAAATTGTATTGCTGAAATTTGCTAAGAGAGTAGAACTTAAATGTTCTCATTTCCACAAAACAAAACAACAGAACAGCCGCACTTGATCTTTGAATAATCCCTAACAAGTGCCAGACATTGGGGAGGTGACCTTGAGCTGAGGATGAGGCAATGACAGAGACCATGGGGACGGCACACACACAGCAGTGGGGTCCTAGTTTTGTACCAGGCTCTAGACTAAATGTTTTAGACAGGTAAAGAATTCAATTCTCACAATAATATTATTAGCCTCCTTTTACAGATGCTGTAACTGAGGCACAGAGAGATGAAGAAATTGCCCGTGATCACGCAATAAATGGAAGATCAGGAGATCATGCAGTAAATGAAAGATCAGGAGCCTGACATCATGGCTGAGTCCAATCCAAACAGATGGGGAACTACTATCCCTTTGTCAGTTTATTAATTACAGAATAATAAGGATAATCACCCACTTATTGGGTATTTGATATGTGTAAGGTAGTGTACTAAGCACTTTAAGATGCATTGTTTCACTTTAATCCTCTCCCTCCAGATCCTATAAAGCCGGTATTATACCTCTCATTTCACAGGTGAAAAAATAGTTTCAGAGAAAGAGAACTTGCTCAAGGTCACACTACAGGAAAGCTGCAGAGCTGAAACCTGCACAGGCCTGTCTGACGCTGATGCGCATGCTCGTCACCACCACGTTCTGCTGTCTCTGCTATTGCAAGATCTCAGAAAGGGAAGAGCCACCTTTAGAAGTCACCTGGTTCAGTCTTCTTCTTGATGGGAAAGTCATCCTGAGAATCTCTGACAGAGGATCTTCCCAGCCCAGTTTGAATGTTTCCAGGGACAGGGAGCTCATCATCTCCTGCCACAGCCCCTCAATGGTTGCACAGAACTGATTGCCAGAGAACTCTTTTCTTTTTTCTAATGAGCCCAAGAAGTGAGCCTCCCTTAATCCTCAGCAAGTTCCCTCCACAACTTCCTGTACTGCCTTCTTCAGTACAGACCGTGTGCTCCTCCAGCTTTGCCTGTGGGAGGGCTGAGTCAAAGCCTCTGGGCCAGCAAGGGGGATGACGCTGTGTTCAAGGTTGTGCAGAGGGGATGGGGAGCTGAGAAAGTTGCAGACATCCCTGGGAAGCCATTTTCTGGGTCTTTCATCTTAAGCGGTTTCTGATCTGTCTAGCTGAGTGATTGCCTCGAGGTACCCTGTTTAACATTCATGTAGACTCCTGGCTGGGTTAGTGCAAGAGTATATCATCCATGCCTGCTCCCCCCAACCCCCACCCCTACTTCATTTCCCAGTCCCCCAGGACAGCACCACCCTGGTCTCCATGGCAACAGGGCCATCTGTTTCACATGGCATCTCAGGCCAGGAGAAGTCCACTCTGTCCCAACTCTGCTAAGTGATGGGTGGTTCAGGATGGAGTAGGAGGGTGGTGAGGGGGAGAAGGGTGGGCCTTTGTAGTTTCCTCTGATCTCATTTGGAGAAATGAGGTCTGTCGGAGCCAGAAGAGCCTTCAGAGGTCCACTGAATGGACCATTCTTCTGTATGGGAAACTAGCTTCAGAGAGGAAAAGTGATAGTCACACAGCCCATCAGCAACAGAGCTGGGTCTAGTGAGCAACCAATAAGCATTTGTTAAATGAATGAGTTATAGAATCATAAATAGTTAGTGGCAGTCAACGGATTATGCCAAAATTCCAATTCAGTGCATGACAGTGTCCAGAAATTAAACTCTGCAACAGATGGCCACTGACACTGTACTTGAGAGCTTGAACTGCGCTTGGTTACCATCTTAACCTCTTCCACTGAGGGACACTTTGAATATAGAGAGCTCCTCTACATGCTGAGTGGAAGCCTGCCTGCTGGTGAACTTACCCGTTGGTCCTGACTCTGTCCTTTGGAGCCACAAAGATCAGTCCTTCACATGTGTTGTCTTATTCGACTGCCTCTGGGAGAAGTCTGAGAAGATGACTCCCCATCTCACAGGGGCCTGGAGGGGTGAAGTGATTCTGGACCAGAGGCCCAGAAACAGGTTAAGAACTGAGGTAGATGTCCTGGCTCCTGGGTGGATGAAGGGCAATTGTTTCTTATCTCCTCTGGGTACTTCCCATTCTCTTCCCATTTGGGGGCCTGAACAGCCCATTGCTTGCTTGTACTATCTGTGGAGTTCATTTATAAGCTGCCCCTTTTTCCCACCCCCTCCCACCCCTTCACCCCTGGACCTGGTGTGTCTGTAAGGTAAGAAAATAGTTCTCCTGCCCAACGTTAGGCCCAGACCTTATGGGTGGGCAGAGATGCTACCAGATCGTGTCCCCCCAACCCCAGCTATTGCTCCTCACCTCCTCCATCACTGCTAGAATAGCCTCCATGATTATAAATGGTGTGAAGCTGGAGACAGGAGAACGGGCCAGAATAGCTCTCATTTCTCCGCTGCTAGAGGCTCTGTTCTAGGATTTGTGAGGCGCTACTAAGCTTCTTCAAACATTTCCTTTCTCCCTCCTCAAGGCCCCTTAGTGCCTTGCATTTCCTGGAAGAAGCTTCAAGTGGGGGAGTGTTTATGAAGATGGGCACAATGCCAAAAAGGTGATCACCTTGGGGGACAGAACCAGAGGAAAAAAAGGTGGTTAGGGCAAGTGGTAAAATAAGGGCTGAAAAGGGGACAGCAGATGGTGATGTTTGGGAGATCATTCTACTTTCTTCCTCCAGCCATCTTAAATTCTGCCCCTCGCTCCTGTTCTTCCAACTAGGCTAGAAGCCCAGAATAGTAACAGGCCGTTTATTCTTTTTAGCCCTCAAAATGAGGGGACTGCCATTGGATGGACTGTCACCAGGATTTCCTGCCTTAACAGGGAGCTTGCTTTCTATCACAGGAGGCAGTGTTTTAGCCAATCGGTGCAGCTATGCAAATGAGAGAATGCAGAGTAACCTATTCCCTGGCCAGTCATCAGCAAAATTATAGCCTCAGCTCTTTGATTGGTCCATCATAATACTGAGCTTTAGAGTTCAGGCTCAATTACCTTCTTTAATGGGCCAGTGGTCAGTGGCAAGAATGAAAGAGTAGGTAATTAGAACACACACACTACTTTCAGTGCACTTTGGAATACATTATATCAAAAATTTGCACCATGTTTGATTTCAAATAATATAACAATTAGTTGGCTTTTGCTAGTCAGATTGTATGGGGCATGGGGGATTTGAACAGGTGTGAGAAGGGCAGACCAGAACAAACATGGGCTATGGAGGGTAGCCACCACCTCCAATCTCACCCCCTCCCAGGTACACTTTTTGACATTCTATCTTGTCCCCTGTTGGATTCGTGTCAGATCCTTCTTCGTTACCCCTTTCCTCATATGGATTTACTGAGACCTTGCCAACGTTTAGCACCAAGGCCTCTGGGTGTGCCCAGAGCAGGGTTCTGTGTGCACAGACCAGAAAGAAAGATAGATCATTCCCTGCAATAAATATCGACTGATTCATAAATCTGGTTGCCAGATTCGATCAGAGTTGCTGCCTGCATAATCCAGGAGCGGGAATACACTGGCTAATTTTGTGCTGGGCCAGCTGATCCCAGTGGAAGATGTATAAATGTCAATGTTTCTTAACTTCATGCAACCTGATGGCTGTGGGAGGGGGTTGAGGAGAACAAATCCTCTCAGCCGAGGGGTCAGGTCTGTGAATGGTGGTGAAGACTAGAGTGAGCCAAGGGACAGAAGGTTCCACACGGCAAGACTGCTGTCCCTTCTTCTGCACCATCTCCTGGTCTTCTCAGCTTGAGCTTGTCTCTACAGCAACCACAGTCAGGCTGAGCTTAGGGTAACACTGAACACCTGGATGAAAAGCTGAATCATCCAGCCGTCACCCAGATGTTTCTAAATACCTAGAGCTTCGTATGGAGAAAATCAAACACTGACAACGGTGAGTTTTCACTTTTCATCCAGATGTTGGATGGCAGCTACATAGAGCCTTGGGGGGTCTTTAATTGTTCTTTCCTAGAACCCCCTTTTATTGACTCACGGTCCCACAGCCTCTATGAAGAAGCAGAAAGAAGGGAGAAGGCAGCTGTTCTTGCCGGCACATTCTCTTTGGGTGCTTTGAGGTGGCATCTTCCTTCTATGGCCAGCCACATGGCTGCTGCAATTGGCCTTTGATTGAGGGGGCAGACAGAGGAGACTTGCCCTTCATTGCACCCCATCGCACCTCCTTAATTCCTCTGCACTTGGATTCGATTCCCATTTGCCTCGGCTCTCACTCAGTCATCCTTTCATTTTCCTAACAAACACTTGTGCAGGGTCTGCCTTGTGCAAACCTTCTGCCTGGGCTCAGGGTCAACAACCCAAATTGCCCCCTTCCCAGCAGGGTCCCCTGTGCTTCCTGACCAGGGAGAAACAGGGCTGGGAGGGCATGAGAGCTGAGCTTGGTCAGGACAGGGGGTTGGCAAAGGCTGCAGTAGATGCAACGACTTAGAACATGTGCTCTGTTGTAGGCCATCTGGGCTCCAGTCCCAGCTTTGCTACCAGCTGTGGCCTTAGGCCGACCCCTGAGCCTCCGTGTCCTCATCTGTAAAATAAGGGCAGGAATACTACCTGCCTCAAGGGATTGCCATGGGATGAAATCAGTTAATGCACACAAGAGCTAGAACAGTGCCTGGATGGGAGCATGCGCTGCAAGGCTGGGTTTTCCGTGTCCTGTTTTCCCAAGTGTAGAGAGCACCTCGCATGTGCAGCTCTTTGGCTGCTGTATGAACTCTGCGAAGATCAGTTAGAGACGGTCCCTGACATGCCTCTGCATGATGTCCACCACAAAGGCAGGCAAGGGGCAGTGAGCAGGGCTGGGTCAAGTGCTCCAACTGTCTGGAGAGGTGGGAAAGCCTAGTGGAGAGAAGATATGGCCTTCGACTGGGTCACCGGAGGATGAGTAGGTATTGGGGGGGGCATTTCAAGATGGGGTGTCAGCATCAACAAAGCGTGGGGGTGCAATAGCACAGGGTCTGGAGAACAGAGAACAGAAAGAGAGCTGGAGCTGGAAGGGGAGGTTGGAGCCATAGTGCGAAGGGCCTTGGCCGCTGCGTGTGAGACTGTGCTGAGCCCCTCGGCAATGCTGAGCCATGGGGGGAGCTGCGGGAGGAGGAAGCGGAGCTGAGCGTTCATGCGGTCTCGCCAGCACTGGTGTGATGGGGGGATGGAAGAGGGCTGAGACCAGCCAAGAGGCCTGGGGTAGTCCTGGGTCTGAGCGGAGCCATGTAGAAGGAACAATGACCCCACAGAAGGCTGATGGTGATCTCCAGAGGGCTAGTGTGCACCAGCAGGAAGAAGAGGCCAGCAAGGAGGCCAGACACGCCATGTCTCTTTGGGCGGGCCCGGTTCCCTTTGGTGGGGGGGCTACCTCCACCCGGAAAGTAGGTAGTGGAACCTTAAATAGAACCCTCATAAATGCACAGCCTGACAGAGTTGGAGACACTCAGAGATCACCCAGTGCAGCCCTTTATTTCCTGAGTGCCAACACGAGGCCTAGAGAGAGCAGTGGTGTTTCCACTGCCACCTTGCTGGTAAGGGGCAAAGCTGGGATAGGCCGCCAGTGACCCATGGGAGCTCCCAAACATACCATTCCCTGACCCCGCCAACCCAATTCATCAAAGATGTACTGAGCACCGCCTACATGCCAGGCATCAGGTGGGCACACGGGAGGCCAAAGTGAGGGTGACGTTGTCCCTGCCCTCAAAGAGCAGGAGAGAAGAGACAAATGTACCCAAGCCACACATGATGTGATATGTGCATCAAAAATTCCAACAGCATGAACATGTGTTCAGACAACGGCAAACTATTCCAGGCAGCGCTGGCTCTCCCTTTACCCCTCTCATTTTCTGTCAGTCTGGCTGTCATTACTCTGAATATCTTCTTCTAAAATTTCCTCTCTCTCTCTCTCTCTCTCTCTTTCTCTCTCTCTCTCTCTCTCTCTCTCTCTCTCTCACACACACACACACACACACACACACACACACACACACACACACACACCTCTCAGTGTTAGTCTAGAACCTCTTGATTAAAAGGAAGCATATGCCGTGTTAGGGAGAAACGTGTGGCTGTAATTATCATAATGATTGGGACCATCCACTGGAAATTTCCTCTTGGCCTGGCTCCCGCTGCCCTCACTCCCACTCTCGTTCACAGTTGGGTGATTTTACAGGTGCCTGGAAGTGACATCTTGCTGCTTCCAAATACCAACCGACCAGTCTGTGGCCCAGCTGGTGTTGGCTTCTGCCTCTGGGAAGCTAAAGACCTTGTTCAGTGATGATGCTCATCAGTGCCAGGCCCTGTTAGAAACTTGGGGATGGAGCAAAATGGCCAGAGTCGCTGCCCTCATGGGGCTTCTGTGGGACAGACAAACCAATACATGTAGACATCAGGACAAAATATACTATACCAGGTGGCTTGAAGTATTAAGAAGAGGCAAGGAAGTGGGGGTGAGGCGGTGGTGGGCTGATTTGTAATTCTGGATAGTGTTCCTGGGGCGCCCCCTCTGAGAAGCTGACATCTGAGTCAAGACCAGAAGAAAGTGAGCCACCAATGTGATGTCCGGAGGAGGCACAGGCAGAGGGAGCGGCTGTTGCAGAGGCCTGGGGGCAGGGCTGGGCCTTTGGAGTCTGAGGAATGGGGTTTGAGGTATGGCAAGGTGGCATCGCAGATAGAAGTAGGACATATGGTCAGTGAGGTCACAGGGCCCAGATCATACAGGACCCTGACTGTCATCTCGGGACTGTGGGCTGTTACGCTGGAAAATGCCAACCCCACAGAGAGCCCTCCTGGGGTCCCAGCTCCGAGGAGGGAGCAGCTTCATTGTTCTACCGTGGGACCCTCCCTGGTTCCTCTATCAGTGCAGGACTTTATGGGTTGGGGCAGGTCCTCCCACGGTCCCGGCACACTCCACTTCCGTCTAGTTCTATATTGATGCCACCCACTCCCATGGCCCAGGGACAGATCCCTGTTTGGGGTCACACAGGTGGCCTTGGAGTGGCTGGCTATGTACCTGGGCAGGGCCAAGAGAAGACATACCTGACCCCAGGTGGGCATCTGATCTGCTGGCTCCACCGGCTGGCGTCCACCCTGGTTGGCAGTGAGGTCAGCTCTTCTGACTCGCACAGCCTCAGGCACTCCAGACAGACAGCATTGTTTCTCAGTGAAGGAACCACTCAGTCCCACTCTGACCCTCTCCACCCGGCTCCTCCCCAGCCCGTGGAATTGTAAAAACTCTAATCCCGGGGTCATATCGGGAAAAGCATGGGCTCTGGAGCTAGACAGCATGCAATCCCAGACCTACCATATACCTGCTGTGTGATTTTTTTTTTCTTTTCTGTGACAGAGACAGAGACAGATAGGGACAGACAGACAGGAAGGGAGAGAGATGAGAAGCATCATTTCTTTGTTGCGGCACCTTAGTTGTCCATTGTTTGCTTTCTCATATGTGCCTTGACTGGGGGGGCTTCAGCAGACCAAGTGACCCCTTGCTCAAGCCAGCACCCTTGGGCTCAAGCTGGTGAGCCTTGCTCAAAGCAGATGAGCCCACACTCAAGCTGGCGATCTCAGGGTTTCGACCCAGAGTCCTCCACGTACCAGTTTGATGCTCTATACCAGTGGTTCTTAACCTGGGTTCTATCAAAGCCTAAGGGTTCGATGAGTCGGTCTCAGGGGTTCGGAGAAGCCTCTGCTGCAGAGGCCAGAATAAAGTAATACCGTAATTTGTTGTGAGTTTATGCACTTTGTTGGTTTTGTTCTTTGAGCAAGGTGATGTTCATGCACGGCTCATTTTGTGCACCAGTAAAAAACATATACCTATGTCTTGAATTTGGAAAAAAAAATCCTATTTTATTTATCACTAAAGAAGGGTTCGGTGAATGTGCATATGAAACTGGTGGATTCGGTACTTCAGAAAAGGTTAAGAACCACTGCTCTATACATTGCACCACCGCCTGCTGTGTGATCTTAGGCATGCTGCTGAGTTAAGTTGGGGCCTCAGGTTCCTCATCTGTAGAGTGGACACAGCGACATGGTGCCTACACCACGAGGTTGGGAAGGCTAGATGCCGTGATGCGTGCAAAGAACCTGGCACATACCCAGCCCTCAGTAAACCTCGGCTTCTATTATGGCAGCGGCCAGAAGAATGAGTGGTTTCTGGCACCCCAGCCTCACCTAGAGTGTCAGGAGGGGAGGCACCAGAGTCACATGTCTCAGTGCCCAAGGTCTGCTCAGGGCCAGGGGCTCTGCAGGTGGCTGTGTCCTTGCGCTGCTCCCCAGGCTCTGCTGCTAGCTCTGCAGGTCACACAGGTACTGTCCTCCCAATTGTGCTGGTCTGTGTTGGAGCTGGTGTGCCTTCCACTTCTCTCAGGTCTCTCCAATGACCTCCTGTTTTTTCTTTAAGAGCATGGTGTCTGCATGTTATGGAAAAAAATGAGCCTCTATGGCAGAGTGAGGAGCCAGAAGTCCAAATGTGTGGACTTAGGGGACCTGGGTTTCTGTCCCACCTGTGCCATGTGACCTTGGGTGGGTCACCTCTCCTTAGCAATCATTTCTGTGAAAGCTTGCACTCAGCCCAGAGGATCTGAGGTCCCTCTGGCTGGGAAAAACCTATTGTGAGTATCAAAAATATAAATCAAACCCAAGTTCTAGTGCCAAAGCTGAAAGCCTCTCATCTGTGTAAAGAGGGTTTAAATAAGCTTGTGTTTTAAAAAGAAGGGGTGGGGATAATGGAGCTTAGAATGGAAAGTCCAAGTGAGACACGGGCTCTGCAGGCAAAGTGGGTAGGGGAGGGTGGGGTGATTATCCTCAGCACCCGAGCATATTGAGGCTTTGCAGGTGTGGGGAGGGGATGGCAGAGTACCTCCTCACCCCCCACTCTGAGAGATTTGGCTTAGGTGTTTGGAAGGGAAGGGAGGATCCCCAGAATAGGAAACAGGGAAAGATGGGGGCTGGTTGAAGATTATGGCCAAACAGGTCTGTTCTGAGGGAGAGGGTTACTTGGAGGCTGGGCTGGTGAGGAGACATTTACTCGATCCAGCGAGGGTGTCAGCTTTGCTGAGGAAAAGACTGGCAAATGGTTTTTCCACTGAGGTTGCCTCACAGGCCTGACTGGGTCTTAGAATTAGTATTTGCTTTTCCCTATTCAGTTTATTTGGACATGAGTGCTGGGGACTGGGGTGAAGGATGTCATGCCCAGTGCAAACTGGGGCCAGGCAGGACCAAGTCAGTGTGTTGGGGAGGGCTTGGGCAGGCCAGCAGTGAGCCACTGGCTGAGGCCGGGTGCAAGTGGTGGTGTAGGGGGTCGTCCCAAGGTATTGGAGGTGGGATGACCAAATTAGAGAACTGGTGGAATTAGATAACTTGGTCTGGATCACAAAGGACAGAGCTTTGTGGGCAGGGTGTTCCAGGTGGAGGGGACAGTGTGAGTCAAGTCTCAGAGACCAGCAAGCATAGGTCTGTTTGAAGAGTGGAAGGTGGCCTGATGTCAATCTTTGCTTCTAAGTCTTCTGCCCATTCTTAGAGACCCAGGGCCCTTAGACAGGACAGACCTTTGTCCAAGGAACTGTATCTCATTGGCATAGCTGATTAGAACAAGGATACACCTAACCTATGCTGAGCCAATCAGAGCCCCACTCCTGGGAATTTGAAAAAAAATTATTTTATTCATTGAGAGGAGGGGAGGCAGAGGCAGACTCTTGCATGCTCCCCGACCGGAATCTACCCAGCAAGCCCACTAGGGGGTGATACTCTGCCCATCTGGAGACATTGCTTTGTTGCTCAGCAACTGAGCTCTTCTTGGCACCTGAAGTGAAGGTCATGGAGCCATCCTTAGCATCTGGGGCCAACTTGCTCCAATCAAGCCATGGTTGCAAGTGGGGAAGAGAGAGAGAGAGAAGAGAGACAGGGAGGAATGGAGAAGTAGATGGGTGCCTCTCCTTTGTGTCCTGACCAGTCAAACCCGAGACATCCACACTCCAGGCTGATACTCTACCACAGAGCCAACCAGCCATGGCCAGAATTTGGAATTTGAACCCTGAAAACTAGTCAGCTGAATGGTGCTGAGCAGGTAAGCTGGCAGGGCGCTTACTCATGGAAGTAAGAATTGGCATCAGACAAGCAAAGTCACCTGGCAGCCTGGGATGGGGGGCTGTGAGTAAGCAGAGAAAGCTGGTGTGTAGTGAGGAACGGGAGCAGGAAGAAACTGAGTAGAGACCCTGGGACCCATATGAGACCCTGGGTCCTGTTGTGCTTCCATTATTCTCCCTGGAGTTAGTACAAGTGGGTTTATGTGTCTGGCCACCAACGATTCCTGGGATAAGGCCTCTGGCTTGCTGCAGGACGGAGGATGCGTGCCAGGGAGGAAACGAGCCCTGAGGACTTTGGGGCCAGGTCGGTCAGGGCTTTGCGGGCCAGGCTGTGAGATTGCATGTAAGTGTGTGTGTGTGTGTGTGTGTGTGTGTGTGTGTGTGTGTGTGTGTGTGTGTATGTGTGTGTGTGTGTGTGTCTGTCTGTCTGTCTGTCTATGTGTGTAAAGGGAGAAGTCATCACTGAGATTCTGAGTACCCTGGGAGCTTAAATGTAGTAAAAGAGAAGGGGAAGGGGACTAGACCTGAAGCTTAGGTCCCAAGTGTCCCCAGAGAGAGAGAGAGCCTCAAGTGCTGAGGCAGCTCATTCTTTCTGGGTGGTCCTTGTGAGACCCAGGCCCCAGTCCTCCTGCATGAAGAAGGTCTTTTCTGTCAGATTCCCTAGCAAACCCCCTCCTTCCAGGATCGTCAATCTTGTGTAACCTGCCCTTAAAGCCACACACTCAGTGATAACCAGCTATCTAGAAGTTCATTCCTCTCCAGACCATCACAGGAAACAAGACCTCTATCCAGTTACCAGCATGGTGACACTTAACTGGAAACAGTGCGTGCTGGAAACAGCAAAACAGCAGGATAAGATTCAGTAACAGAAAATGTTTAGGCTCTCAGAACAGAGATTAGGAATCAGCATGTTTCTTGTCCTTTACTTTGTCCCCTGAAAACTTCTTTTGTCTGCTTCCTTGAGTTATCTGTACTGGCTAATAAATATCTGAGCAAGGCTGGGGATGGAGCTTCAGTCCTTTGGTCTGCTGACCAGGGCTGTTGCCTCCCCTCAGCCCTTTGGAGCATTTCATCTGGTCTCCGAGTAGTTCATTGTTGTCATGACAGATTATGGCAGTTCAAATTTGGGACACATGCAAAATCACACACAGCTGTGTGACTTTGAACAAATCCCTTAACCTCTCTGAGCCCCAGGGTCCTCATCTATATAAATCATGATTGATAATAGTTGCCCCTAGAGTTCTCATGAGGATTAAATGACATATTGAGTGTTAGAGGCCCAGGACATGCCCGGTGCATTGTATGTACCAGATAATTTACCTCACTCTCTCCCATCTGGGTGGGATTGGCTAAGTCTTCAGCAGTTTCATCCCTGTGTTATAAGGTTCAAGAGGGCAGGATTCAAGTCAATCATGTTCATTCACCCATGTCTAAAGACGAGGGTGTACCTGGCACTGTCTTAAATGTTTAATACAAGCTCATTGAATAAGTGAATACATGTAAAAATGATTCCTAGGATCCAATTCAGAAATGCCACCTGTTCAGTCTTCCCTCTCCCCCCATGAACACCCAGTGTGCAGGGCTAGCCAGCTGCTCATGTCTCCAAAGCCCGATTCCTTGTCTGCCTTAACCTGGCAGGGTACTCTGGAGCTGGACACTGCTTCCAGCTACTTCTTACTCTCCAGTCCAGTGATCTCTCCCACTGGTATCTGGATACCCCTGTCCCCGTGCCCCTACCCAGACCTCTGACTGAAGGCTCTTGCCTCCCCAGTGCTGGTTTCCTCCAAGCCTGTGAGTTCCCCCAAGTTTGCCTCCTACCCTACAACTTGACATTAGTCTTGCTGTTTCTGAGACCCCATCAGTTCATCTTTCATTCCCTCAACCCTCTCTCCTCAGTCATAACCACTGTCCAGAGCAAGGGTCGGGAACCTATGGCTCATGAGCCAGATGTAGCTCTTCTGATGGCTGCATCTGGCTTGCAGACAAATCTTTAATAAAAAAATAATAACGTTAAAAGTATAAAACATTCTCATATATTACAATCCATTCATTTCCTACCACTCATGTTCATGGTTGCAGGTGGTTGGAGCCAATCACAGCTGTCCTCCAGGACAAAACCAAATTTTTATTGGATAATGTGTAACATACACTGGTCGTTGTGAGGTCAGGAAGTAAACTTCTCTTCTTTTAATCAAGTAGTCAGCTAGCTAATTGCAGAAACCTTTTTGATGAAGAAGATGGCTAAAAGAAAAAAAGATGAGAAGTATTACACTTTTCAGCAGGAATGGACAGAGGAATTCACCTTTGTGGAGAGAGCAGGTTCTGCAGTGTGTCTAATATGCAATGATAAAATTGCATCGATGAAACGGTCAAATATAAAGCAGCACTTCGACACACACCATACCACATTTGCATTGAAATATCCAGCGGGGGACAGCAGGAAGAAAGCATGTCAAGAGTTACTGTGTAGAGTGCAAGCTAGTCAGCAGCAACTCCGTGTTTGGACCCAACAAAGTACTGGAATTCGGCTAGCTTTGCTAGTGCTTTAGCAATTGTGAGAAACGGAAAGCCATTCACAGATGGGGAGTATGCTAAATCATTCATGCATGATGTTGCCAATGAACTTTTGACTACTTTTCGGATACAGACAAGATAATCAAACTAATAAAAGACATGCCTCTGTCAGCAAGAACTGTTCACGATCGTACTATCATGATGGCAAATCAGATTGAGGCAACACAAGTGAAGGACATAAATGCAGCACCATTCTTTTCTCTTACTTTGGATGAGTCAACAGACGTAAGCCATTTATCCCAGTTCAGCGTGATTGCAAGGTATGCTGTCGGTGACATACTATGTGAGGAAAGTCTTGCTGTTTTGCATATGAAAGAGACAACAACAAGAGGGAAGGATTTATTCAAGTCTTTCACTGAGTTCACTAAAGAAAAATATCTACCAATGGATAAACATTTCAGTGTGTACTGATGGTGCTCCCTGCATGGTGGGGATAAACAGATGATTCGTAGCACTTCTTTGTGAACATGAAGAGACCCATCCTAAGTTTTCACTGCATCCTACATCAGGAGGTGCTTTGTGCTCAGATGTGTGGTGAGCAGTTTGGTGAAGTGATGTCGTTGGTCATTTGGGTGGTCAACTTTATTGTTGCCTGAGCTTTAAATGATCGCCAGTTTAAAACACTGCTGGATGAAGTTGGGAATCATTATCCTGGTCTGCTTCTGCACAGCAGTGTGCGTTGGTTGTCAAGAGGGAAGGTGCTCAGCCATTTTGCGGCTTATCTGAGTGACATCCGAACTTTTCTTGAAATGAAAAACGTCAAGCATCCTGAGTTAGCTAACACTGAGTGGTTCCTGAAGTTCTACTATCTCGTGGACATGACCAAACATCTGAACCAGCTCAATGTGAAAATGCAAGGTGTTGGAAATACAGTCTTATCCCTTCAACAAGCAGTGTCTGCATTTGAAAACAAGCTGGAACTCTTCATTGCCGACATTGAAACAGGTCGTTTATTACACTTTGAAAAACTGGGAGAGTTTAAAGATGCATGCACAGCAAGTGACCCTGCTCAACATCTTGATTTCCAGCAGCTAGCTGGCTTCATATCTAATCTCCTGCAGTCATTCAAAGTGCGCTTTGGAAAATTTCGTGAGAGCACTTGTCTTTTTAAGTTCATCACCCATTCACATGAAGGTGCAATGGACAGTGCCGACCTGAGTTACATCCCCGGTGTTTCCATCAGAGATTTTGAGCTACAAGCTGCTGACCTGAAGGCCTCAGACATGTGGGTGAATAAGTTGAAGTCACTTAATGAAGATTTGGAAAGACTTGCACGACAGCAAGCAGAGTTGGCGAGCAAACACAAGTGGGGAGAAATGAGAAAACTTCAATCCACGGACCAGTTGATTGTCAAAACTTGGAACATGCTTCCTGTCACATACCACACACTGCAGAGTGTGAGTATTGCTGTACTGACAATGTTTGGCTCTACGTATGCATGTGAGCAGTCTTTCTCACATCTAAAGAATGTTAAGACCAACCTATGATCACGTTTAACGGATGGAAGTCTCAACGCCTGCATGAAGCTTAACCTCACCACGTATCAACCAGACTACAAAGCCATCAGCAAAACCATGCAGCACCAGAAGTCACATTAATGGTAAGTAGTACTTTATTCATCACTGGTTAGCATCAGCTTCACAACGTTATTAAAAAGAATTCAGAGACTTATTGTACTTTAAAAGTGTTGGTCTTACATAAAATGCACACATTTACTTGTATTTAGTGTTAAACATATCATATGGCTTTCATGGAATTACATTTTTAAAATATGTGGCGTTCATGGCTCTCTCAGCCAAAAAGGTTCCCGACCCCTGGTCCTGAGCATCACAGGTGCCCTTCCAGACCTTTCTCTACACAGAGCATAAAATCCTTCCATAGCATCCCGCGACATAAAACCCAAACTCTTTACCGTAATCCATCTACAAAACCTTCTCCAGTGTGGCCCCTACCTTCCTCTCCACCTTCCGCCCAGGCTTTTGTCCAGTCTTCAAACAGCCAGCTCATTCTCACCTTAGAACCTTTTTGTCTAGGACAAGCTCACCTTGATTGTCACATACTTAGCTCCTCATCACTTAGGTTTCAACCAGATGCCACCTCCTTGGAGAGGTCTTCCCTGCCATGCCACTTAATAATATGGCTCTCTATTTTGTTTCACAGGTTATACTGTTATTTGTAATGACCAACTGCTGATTCACTCCTTTATGATCCCTCTCTCTGTCCAGAGTGTAAGGTCCATCAGGGCAGGCCCTTGTATTCCCCCCTCCCCCCTGCATTCAGTAGGAACCAATGGGGAACAGGCACACAGAGCTCTCGTAAGTATCTGTTGAGAGAACGAATCTTTCCATAGATGTATATACATGGTATTTACTTATCCAAAGTAGCACCATACTGTCTGGTGATTGTTGTTTTTATAACTCGCTTTTTTCACTCAGCTGTGTGGCATGGCCATTTTCTACTTGAGGTACGCACTGTTGGCTCACCTGTCTGTTATGGGTCCGGTCCGAGAGTTCCTAGAGGCAGGGTTCACCCATGGAAAGGCAGGAAGAGTTCGCCTTTTGTGTCTGACAGATCTAGCTTCCTGTCCTGCTCTAAGCTGGCTCTGTGGCCCCAGGCAAGTGCCCTGGGAGCCCCTGTTGCCTTGTCTGGGATATTAATGCTAGTCTGCTGAGAGTGAGTGATTGTGGGGTCCAGGCCCGGCCCAGCCACTTGGGAGACATGCCGCACAGACAGGGGTTGTGACTGGACCCGCAGCTCCAGACCCTGCCACAGACCTGGCCTGTGGCTTAGATCTGTGGCAACCTCCTACCTCTGTCCTCTGTAAGGTGACAGGGGGGAAGGGAACCTAACGGTCCAGGCAGAAGAGGAGAGATACCCAGAGGAGACCAGACAGCCCAGCCCATCTCCAGCATCTGCCCCTCCTCTGGGAAAGAAAAGAACAAAAATAAACCTTGTTGTCATCAAGCAATTAAGTGGAAATCAAATAATCCCAAGGACAGAAAAACCAATTAATAAAGGAGCAACGAAAGCTAACAGAATGGTGGGGCTATGAGGAAATGCTAAGCAGACACAAACAGGGCTGTTGGGAGGGGGCGAGGCTCTGGGCCACAGCAGCCCAGTGCGGGCACAGGGCAGGGAGAAGCCCCTGCAGGCCCAGGGGTCCCCAGTCAGAAGAAGCTCTGCTGTGGGTGACCTCTACTCTGATGAGGAGACACAGCCCAGCCCGAGGCAGCTCCTAGACTCACTGAGAAAACATGGTCTCTGCCCAGGTGGTTAGGGATTTCGGTTTATTAAGCCGCTGTTATATGTCAGATCCTGCGTTAGGTGTTTTCACACAACATTAATTCCTGAAAAGTTATTACTCTCAACTTGATCATCTTGTTCAAGATAAAACCCAGAGTGTTCCCCCTGGCTTACTGAGCCCTACTTACTGCAGCTCCATGGCCTCTCCAAAGTCCTTGCCCATAACTTGCTTCCTTCCACCATCCTGGTCTCCCTGCCATTCCTCAAACATTTCTGGTATACTCCTGCCTCAGGACCTTTGCACAGACTGCTCCTGCCTGCCTGGAACATCCTTCCCTAAGATATCCATAGGCCTTGATCCACACATATAACATTGGGAAGCTGCCTGATCTCACAGTGGGAGCCCTGCCACAGGACTGAGGCAGAAAGAGTGGCTGAGCCTGGGATAGCACAGTGCACTAGCCCTCAATAATCTCACAACTCGCAGGTTTGCGGGAGGCAACTGGAAGGAGGGGTTTCCCTGTGGACTATGATTGAGGTGAGGGATGTGGGGAGGCATGGCAGGAGGTGGTCTGAAACCTGACTCCGAGGCGTGGTGGCTGTGCACAATGAAGTCATGCCCCCGACCACATCCTCTGTCATTGCGAGGTACTCTGCCTTAATCCCACCCCCTCCACACCTGCTTTTGGCTCGTAATTAAGCACACACACACTCCCATGGGTACCAAGCTGTAGTAGACCTTTGACCCTGACCTGAGTGGGGCCTGTGGTGTGGGTACTCTCCAAAGAAAGGTCCTGAGCTGGAAAGAGAGGCCAACTGGGAGGGGTGGTGGCGAGCAACAAGGGGAAGCCCTGGGTCTCTGCAAATGTCCAAATGTCTGGGACTTAATGCCTCATTCATAAACATTAAACCTTCTAGCGTGCCCCTCAGAGGTTACCTGGAAGGAAGGGGGGACCTGACCTGAAGGCACTGGGTAGGAAGCTGGAGGCAAAGTCAGGTCCTGAGGCCCCCAAAGAGGAGGTGGTCGAGTCAGGGCTCAGGCCCCGGATGCAGACAAACAGACAGACTGCAGCTCCACCTGTGGCCCTGACTGTACTCACTGAGTGTCTGGGAATGGGGACAATAACTCAGGACCACATTTCTTACCTGCCATTCAAGAAGCCAACATCTCTGAAATCAAACTATTTTTCAAAACTCATTTGGTGACATGCCTTGAACTGACATGAGGCTGACACATATAGAATTTACTCACTTTGCTTTATGTGAGCAGTCACATGTTTCACTGTGGATGCATTGATGTATTTGATTATCATTAATCAAACCCAGGAGGCCTTATGAAATAAACAGCGTTTCTGAAAATGGATTTGGGCCTATAGCATCTACTCGATGGGGCTGAAATAAAGCAATCCTCCCATGGTTCCTTGGACACTGGGGCCTCCATAGATGCCCAGATGACTTCTGTCAGGTAGTGTTTTCTTTTTACCCACCCTAAAACAAAAGTTCAGAAGGATTAAGTAACTCATCCAGGATCAACCAGCAGTTAAGTGGCAGAGCTACAGTCAAACACAAAATTCACAGTCTGAGTCACCAGACAGGCCCCCCAAATAGAATGCCCATTGTCAGGTGATTAGTTCTTGCCAGAGTCAGTCCAGGATGAATTCTGTCCAGTGACTTGTGACCTGCCCCTTCGCATAGGCCCTCACCTTGCTGGACACAGGACTGAAGGAAAAGCTGGCTGGAGAGCTGGGCTCTTCGGCAGGAGGAGTCTGGTGGGGAAATCACAACCACCACTTCCTCAGAGGATTTGTTGCAGAAAGCTGTGAAATACTGATATCAGAAACTGGTCTGTCATTCATTATCCTTCTCTCCTTCAGTTGTTCTCACCAAGGTTTCTGGGAGTGGGAGGGGGCAGGTTCCTCTTTGCTATCTGGTGACTGTGCGTGTTCTCATTCACAGAATCAGGGAAATGTAGATGCTTAGGGGTTGGAGAGTGCTCAGCACTGCTGGACCGCTTTGGTCCCATGTGGCCAGGGTCCCCAGTGGCTAGGTATTTCATACAGCAGGAATGGAGGGCTGCCTGGCAGCGGGCAGTTCAGGGAGCCAAAGCATCCCACACAAGGACCAACCCTGAAGGGTTAGGGAAGACATAGGTGCCTTGTGCTCAGCACCACCCAGAGTGTCCCCGGCACTGCTCAGACTCGCGAGGAAGACTCGAGGCCAGAGGGATTCTGAACAAGCTGGTGATAGAGTCAGAGTCTAAGAGGATCTCGGTTGATTCGAGTGAAGACCAGAATCTGACAAGATGATGCTTTGCAGGGACATAGAGAACATCCTGCTTTGGGAGCCCTAGAGCCAAGGCCAGCCCAGCAGGAGCGATGATAAAGTCAGACGGCTGAGACCAGGCAGCAGTGATGCTCCGTGGGGGAGGTGGGGATACCCAAGCAGCCAAAATAAGGGGCAAGATGGTGCTTTCCTGGGCAAGTCCAGTTCCCAGTGTAATTTAGGATGGATAGGGACAAAGTCGGGTGTCAATATCCAGGGCTGCTGGGTGGGATGAGCCTTGAAAACTATTTGGAAGGCTGACCCGTGGCGGACACCAAATACTGGGGTTTAGAGTCAGGGACAAAAGTTCGCTACCCGAGAGGCTACCCTGCCTGTTTCTAGAAAACTGGGGTGGAGAAAACCGCAGTTCCAAAGTTGGGAAGGCATGGAAAAGCACGAGAACCTCAGGCTAGAGACAAAGAAGGGCTTTCTGAATCCTTAGGAATACCAGTGCCAAGGTTTCACCTCCGTTGGGTGGGCTTCTGTTAGAAATAAGGTGCCCTCCATGTGTGTGTAGGCTGACTTGGGGATGGGCAAAGCCGAAGTGCCCACAGGGTGTCTCCCCCCTCCCACCCCCAGGATGTGTCTATAAGCCCCCTGAGCCAGGAAAAGAGGACACAGAGGGGAGAGGGCTGAAGAGCCAGGGGATTCATACTGTTTGGGTTGGACTGACAGTCGCAACTGGCTCAAGGCCCTGAGAGGGAGGCAGGCAGGCAGGGGGCTGGTGGGCATATTCTCCCTTTTAATTACCCCCTCGGCCTAATTGATCTTCCAGCCTCCCCTTCGGCTGTTAGGAAGAGGCCTTTGTTTGCTGCTTGCATGTTTACCAAGCAAATGGTTTTTAAAAGCTTTCACAGACACAGAGAACCCATTTAGGAGGCTCGGTAGATAAAATTATTTATAGAGATTAATGGTTATCGTTCTTGTGCCTTTAGGAAACCAGGAGCCATATGTGAAGGGTGGGGGTCGGCGGGCAGCGGGGCTGGGGTGCCCACCTCTGCCGGCTCCCTGCCGGCTGCACTTTCTCCTGCACCGCCATCTTGCCTTCCCTTCCTCCCTTCCGGACAATCCTCTGCCTTTGTCTTTACTCTCTCTTCTCTTGTCCTTTCAGAATTTCCCTTCAGCTTCCCGTCTCTCCCCTCCCCCTTCTTTTCCTCCTTTCTTCCTATATGTTAGTTCCCTGTTTCCTTTCTGCCTGTCTTTCTCCAGGTCTGATTTTGGATTTGTAGGTGCATCTCTCTCTCTCTCTCTTTCTTTTGTTCTGTCTCGGTGCATCTCTCTCTCTCTCTCTCTCTCTCTCTCTCTCTCTCTGCTTCCATCTTCATAACACTCCCTCTGTCTCTCTTTCTCCACCATATTGCTCTGTCTGTCGTTCATGTTTCTGCATCTCCTGGTCTCTGACTCTCTCTGCCTTTTCTGCCTTCCCTACCCGTCTCCTGTGGGATCCTGTGTGCTCTGCTTTGCTCTGCACCTCCTCTGATCAGCCACGTTGGGTCACAGGCAGCCCTCCTTCCCTGTTCCAGCGTGAGACCACACGTGGGCCCAGTGGGGTGGGTTCCTGGGTGTCCTGGAACTGGCTGCCTCCACTGGGCGGGTGCTCTCATGGACCCTCTGCTTCCCCTGCAGGAAGAGGGCTGGATTGGAAGAGTCTGCCACCTAGGGTCACCAGTAAGGAGGAGGGGAGCAGAGAGGTGAGAGGCTGGGAGCCACTGTACCACCAAGTTCTCGCTGATCCTCAGGCTGAGGCTCCCAGGGACAGAGGGCAGATCCTAGGAGGGACGGAGGCTCCCAAAGGTCCAGGAACCCAGGGGAAGCTCTTGGGAACACTGAAGTGTCTCTGAGATTAAGCCCACTGAGCCCCTCCCCACAGGCCCTACCCACCCAGTAAGCCCCCCAAGGGCAGCCCCTTCTTTCCTCTGTTCTCTGATGCAGATCTTCAGGGACTGAGAACTCCCCACGGTGAGCTCACCCAGTCTGTTTTCAGACCCTGCACCCACCAGTGGAAGCATCATCTCCAGGAAGAGCTACTCCCAGCTGGGGACTCTGAAGAAGGCCTGGAAGCAGAGAGCTATCAAGCCCCTCATTCTGGGAGTGTTCAGTTGCACGGGGAGGATGTGCCCCCTCTCATGTGCAGGAGTGTGGGGTATCCTGGAACATGGTGGTCTTTGCAGTGTGGGGTCACTTTGCTCCTGGAGCCTGGTTTTCTTCTCTGGAAAATGGGATTGATGATAATACATTTACGTCTCAGGGTTGACACCATGATCAAGGGCCCAAGGAGTCAGGGGTGGTAGCTACCACCCTATGTTCTAACTTATTGTCCTCTACTTCTTCACTGTATGCTCTTACACAAGTTATAAAACGATGATAAAAATGATCTCTTTTACCAGAGCTCTTTTGTGAGAATAATCAATGAGATCTTTCATGCACCATGCTTAGCTTGGACAAGTTCCTTAACCTCTCTATGCCTCAGTTTCCCCATTTGTAACATGGAGATAATAATAGTACTCACCTTTAACGGTGGTTGTGAGGACTAACTGAAATAGCACGTGCAGAGCATTTGGACTACTGCCTGGTATGGGGTAGGCACCACAAGAGGGTCACCTACTGGTACTAACACAATGCCTGGCTCGTAATAGGATGTGATCCCATCTAAACCCTATCCCCGTAGACACTGACCCCCTCCTCTGGAAGTCCTTCACCTTGAGCCCTGCCATGTCTACTGTGACTGAAAGGAGAGACTGTGTGTGTGTGCAGCAGGGAGGTGGGGCTGTGTTCTCCCAAGAAGAACTCTCCTCGCTGTCCTGTTCATCCAACCACCCATCCGTAGGCTTGCAGTGGAGCCTCCAGAAGCTCTTTAATGAGCCTCCATGGGGCCTGCCGGATCCCCTGCTTTCCAGGAGACCCATTCGCTGCTCCCTGCAGGCTGGGGTAGCCCAGAGAGGTGGGGCGGGGTGTGGATGGGATGGAGCATCCTGAGTGGGAACTCCAGGTGAAGAGGCCTCCTCCCCCCCTGCTCCCTGGCAGGGGTGTCTGGAACTCTAAACTGCAGTGCCAGGAGCAGGGTGCTACCTATGTGGCCCCTTAACTGCATCCAGGTGGACCCAGCAAACAGGCCACAGAACTCCTAGGATGGTGGTGGCCGGGCCTTGCGGCCATTCTCCTTATTCTGCCCTATCTGCTCACTAAATAGCACCGTCTTTTTACCTTCCCAGGGAATTGATGAAGGGAATTCAAATCAGGAGTGTGTGTGTGTGTGTGGGGGGGGGGGGGTGTCCTTTGTTCTTGTTTTGGGGCTTTGTACTTGAACTTACATTTGGAATTTCCTTATCATCTGGACCTCAATTTGCCAGTTTATGGCAAGGCATTAACAACCCTGACCCCACTTAGCCCTTCATGAGAGAGATTAATAATTAATAACCACAGTGATATCAGCCAGCATTTATTCAGAGCTCACTGTGTGTGGGGTTCAGCAGTGTGGCTTTGTAGCTTGGTTCTATTCGCTGCTCACAACCTCATGAGGCAGAGGCTGTCTGGTCCCCATCGTTCATGTGGAAAACAGTAGGTGAGGCTCCCGGCACAAGGATGAACAGTGAGTAGCGAGCGGAAGCACTGGGGCCCCAACTCTGCACTGTGCCTGACGTTCTGCCCGGTGTTCTCCGCACACAGGGGACTCTACAGACCCCGGAGCTTGGGTGGGGACAGGTGCTGACTACTCTGGAGAAGGAGGCCCTATAGCAGGAAGTCTTCCCCTGGGGAGGGAGTGGCCATTAGGGCAGTTCAATCTCCTGGGGTCTGGAGGCCCCCGCCTCCCAGAGGGGGATTTTGGGCCAGGCTTGCTGGGTAGGGCAGGGGTAGGAACACAGGGCTGCTCTGATTCCTTAAGACTGCACCTGACACCAGGGCCAGTGGAACCCGAGTAACAGCAGGGCAGAGGCCTCGGGAAGGTGAGAGAGACCAGAAGGGGGAACCCTGCTCAACTCTCCTCTCAGAACGCTTGTCACATAGTGGGTGCTCAGTTAATGCTGCTCAAATGACTGACTGAAGAACCAGCAGAAGACCCAGAACTCCTTGCTTCCCAAAGCCCTCCGCTGTGAGACCCATGGACTGGGCGTGACTGAGAAGAGAAAGACCCTTTCTGCTCCAAATGCGGGGCTGGGACCTCTCTTCAGAAGGGAGTGCTGAAGTCCTCCCATGCTTCTGTTACCAAAAACGCAATGGAAGAGCAGTAGGGACAGGCCACGCCCATGGCCGGAAGCAGGAACAAGTAGCCAGACCAGTCAGACACATGGGGTGCACACTTTCACCACAGGGGGTGCCCTACCCCTCACTGAACCCCTTAGTCTGTTTTCCAGATGAGAAACTGGCAGCGGTCTTGGAGCTGACTTATCTCTCAGGACACTAGCCCTCTGGACATTGTCCAGGATGCAGAGACTCCCCCGTACATCTCTGTGAATAAATGGAAATTGGGAGAGGGGTGAGAATCAAATCTTGGCTTTCTTTTCTTTTCTTTCTTTTTTTTTTTTTTATAGGGACAGAGAGAGAGTCAGAGAGAGGGATAGATAGGGACAGACAGACAGAAATGGAGAGAGCTGAGAAGCATCAATCATCAGTTTTTTGTTGCGACACCTTAGTTGTTCATTGATTGCTTTCTCATATGTGCCTTGACCGTGGGCCTTCAGCAGACCGAGCAACCCCTTACTCGAACCAGCGACCTTGGGTCCAAGCTGGCGAGCTTTGGCTCAAGCCAGATGTGCCCGTGCTCAAGCTGGCGACCTCGGGGTCTTGAACCTGGGTCCTCTGCATCCCAGTCTGATGTTCTATCTACTGCGCCACTGCCTGGTCAGGCAAGTCTTGGCTTTCTTGAAGGGGAAAAATAAAGGGAAAACTTGACGTTCATCCCAAGCAGCTCCAACTATGAGATGGTCTTTCCTTTCTGAAAGGCGAGCAGAACTATACTAGCTTTTGTCCTCATGCAGCCTCATATAATTGGAGGCACAGAGAAGGGAAGCAATTTGGTGAAGGTCACACAGCAAGTGTACCCATATGTCAAGTGCATTCTAATGCATGGTCTCATTTTATGATCACAGAGTTGTGGGAAATAGGGAGAACAGAGCTTATATTTTATAGATGAAAAGATGGACATTCAGAGAAGAAAAAGAGAAGCCCAGGTCAAACAAGGAGTCAGCAATGGAGCAATGAATTCAAGATCCAGACTCCGGCCATCTCCGTCTGGAGCGGGGGTGCTTTGCCTGGGCCTGGTGGCGTTGGGCAGTGCTCCAGCAACCTGCTCCTGGCAGTGCCCACCTGGATCCCAGCTGCTCTGAGACTGTCCCGCTGCCACACAGGGCACGCCCTGGCAGTTGACTGTGAGCCTAGGTGCTCCCTAGAGAAGATATCTCTTCTATATCCTCAGCCATTACTGGGCGCCAATCCTCCCCAGCATTCTGCGAGCCAGGGACCTCAGGAGCCCTGAGCCTCTGTTCCATTCCATTTCTGTCTGTGTCACCATTCTAGCTGCCTATCTGCTCTGCCTGGCCTGGAGGCAGAGGTCGGGGGACAGTAGTCACCACTACCCCCTTTGGGGGGGCCCTGGGCCTCCCAAACAAACGTAGGTGGAATGGGGGTGTGTGGAAAGACTAACATTTATTCAGTGTCTTTCTGCTGTGGACATAATTAATCCTCACAAAAAGAAATATGAAGTAACTATAATTGTTTTTGTCGTACAGACAAAACTAATACTCAGAGACAAGAATTCATCAGGAAAAAGTCATAGAGCTTCTAGGTGGTGGAACCAGGGCTCAAATGCAGCTCCCAATCACATCACTTCTTCCACTCCCCACACCCACCAGAGAGCCCTCAGTGGTGGGAGGTCCGACGCTGTGACAAATGGCCCCTACCCAGCACGATGCACGCTGTAACAGAGAGAGAGGAAGGTGCCCTGGGAGCTTAGGGGAAGGGGCTGAAATCCAGATGGGACAGGTTTCTCAAAAGGGAATCATTTGAAGTCAGGTGATAAAATAAAGACATGCAAAAGAAACCAGATGCAAATGAGTGGATAATGCATGATTTTGTTTACGTGAAATTCAAGAGCAGGTAAAATGAATGTATGGTGATACAAATCAGAAAATCAGTTCCCCTGGAGGTCGGTTCAGCCAAAAAGAGTACGAGGGACCTGTCTGGGTGATGGAGTCGCCACGGATCTAGATCGGGGTGTTGGAAGAATGGGTGTGGACACTGACCCACATTCATCCAGCTGTATACTTAACATGAGGACATTTTACTGTATGTACATTAAATCTCAAAAAGAGTAACAACATCAGAATCATGAGAAATTTAGAACAAATAAGTGTCAAAATCACCCCCAAATAGATGCATTTAATGCTTAAATCGTCACAAATTTACTCCATCAAATCACTAGTTTTGTTCTTTTTGTTTTTAATTTTTTATTTTTATTTTATTCATTTTAGAGAGGAGACACGGAGTGAGAGAGAGAGAGAAAGAGAGAAAGGGGGGAGGAGCTGGAAGCTCAACTCCCATATGTGCCTTGACCAGACCAGTGCAGGGTTTTGAACTGGCGACCTCAGTGTTCCCAGGTCGACGCTTTATCCACTGCGCCACCACAGGTCAGGCTAGTTTTGTTCTTATAATCAGGATTTGAATACAATGTGTGTTCTGTTTCACATAATGTGTGTTCACTGTAATGATCTAAAGCAGGCCTGTGAGCCACAAATGTGAGTTACATATAGAATTTTCCAGTAGCCACATTTTAAAATGTAAAAATAAACAGGTGAAACTAATTTTAATAATATTTATTGACAGCAAGATGTCCAAAATGTTATGTCAACATTTTTAATCAATGTAAAAAAATTATTAATGACATAGTGTATGTTCTTTTATTTTGTACTAGGTCTCTGGAATTTGGTGTATATTTCATACTTACAGTACATCTCAATTCAAACTGGCCACATTTCAAGTGCTCAATTGTCATATGTAGAGAGTGGCTATTCTATTAACATCTCAGCCAAAAGATTAAAAGATAAGCCAAAAGATTTTTTTAAATGCAATTTTACTCAGAGTACAAAATCTGAATATATTTTCTTCCTTAAATTTTTTTTTCCTTTTCTTTTTCCAAGTGAGAAGAGAGGAGATAAACCTGTATGCACCCTGACCAGGATCCACCCGGCAGCCCCCATCTGGAGCCGATGGATATATTTTCAATAACATTTAAGTTCAAGTGCTAGTAAGAAAATTTAAAAATTACTTTTTTATATATGTTTTCCAAAAATTATTCAAAATGATCTATTAAAATTGAAAGCTATACTTTACATTATAATGAATGAATATAAAAATGTAAATCAAAATTATTTAAATAAAGCTGAAATTTTAATTTTTTGAAAAGCTAGTTTATATACCATTAAATAGTTTGATAAAAAATAAAACAGTTCACAACGGCAGCATTGAATGTCCGATATTTTTGTTAATGTCATGATTCAGTCTCTTTTTCACATCTAGACATACATGTACATATATACCATGATTACAAAGAACTGTTTAATGAAGTAAAATGTTCCATGATTATGAATACTTCCAGAATCATTCATTGAAACAGTCAGACAACTAGAAAATGGGCACTTGACATTACTTGGAAATGATGCTTTGTTTTTCAAGAATCTATTCCTGCTATCTAAGAGCAAAGATTGGCAAAGCTAATTAATTCATCTTCTTTCTTACCTAAGGGCTCCTGCTGCTTGAATGCTCTCCACACTCTCCATTCCATCAACTGGAGCCCTTCGTCAGCAGCGGGTCCCAGAAACCTTCTCGACATTCTGACTCTGTTGTCTTTTAGTTTGCAAGCCTAGAGCAGAAGATGTGGAGACGCATTTCCCTGGGGTCTGAGCAGTGTTAATCACAAGAGCAGATGTTTCGGCTTTTGGGCTGTACCATGCCAGTGCTGAGCATAATAATCCTGAGAGATAAGAGGTAGCCACATGTTTTTTTTTGGGGGGGGGGAGTGTGTGCGCGTGCATGTGTGTGTATGATATTTGAGTTCCAGCAGGCAGCTGCCTGGTTTTGTAAATAAAACAGTATTGCAGCATTTGCTCAGGTATTGTCTAATGCAGCCTTGGAGCTATAAGAGCAGAGAAGTTTTAACAGAGTCCGGACCATGTGTCCTGCAAGCCTGAAATATTTGCTATCTGGTACTTTAAGAACATCTGTCGACTGAGGGCAAGACTCCCTCTTGCTTGAGTCTTAGCGCTTGTCTTCCTTGGCGATCTTTGAACTGAGACCTCATATTCAATGGCAGTTTGGTCTAGCTTTCTGCTATAGTTGCAAGCCCCTTAAAGAAGCAGATATAGGGGGTTAGGAAAGGTCCCCCCCCCAAAAAAAATCAGGTTCTTTAAGTTCAGTTCTGAGGGCTTCAGTTGTTTTCTGTAAAGAGTTTGCTGTCCCCGGGGCATTTGGGATAATATTCTCTCATCAGTGAGGCAAAAGTAAGCAAGTGGTTAGGGCAGATCAAGAGGAGGGTCCTCTTTCCTTTCCCCATTCTGCCAGCCTCCCACCATTTTTTTAATAAGAACAGCGATCAGGGAATTTCCCATAATCCTTTACTCTCTCAAGAAGCAGTGCTGGCACTAAGCTCTTCTGGCCCCAGTGTCCTGGAAATGAATGGTCAAGGAATCTTGGTGCACTGGGTATCTTGTCAACCTGGGAGATACTGATTCAGCTCCAGAGGGTGGATCAATGTGGCCAGAGAGGTGGGGTGAGTAGATCAAGTGTGTAGACTGCTCACCCCTACTGTGGCACTGGTCACAGCAGCATTCTTTGTGATTCTACACCTGTCTCCTCTATTAGATGCATTGTTCTTGGTCAGCCCGTGGGGGTCTGCACAGTGCTCAGCCCAAGGTGAACCACAGTCAGTAGATGCAGACAGCCATCTTGGCATGTACTCTGTGCCAGTACAGGAGGGGGTGACAAAGACGGACCCCAAGGGCCATGCCCTTATGTAGCTCACCGACCCAGTGGGGGAGACGGAGAGGCTGGCAGCTCGAGCCCTTAACCCGAGGACAGAAGCCTCAAGGAGGCACTTACTCTGAGAGCACGACACCATAATTCAGCTTGAAGGGATGGGAAGGTTTCAGCCAAAAGATGACAAATTGAACCACTTGTTGAATGGAAGCACGAACAAATGAGAGATGAGGGGTATAATGCTGGGACTGAATTTTTAAAATGTGGGAAGGGATCGTTTATGAACTTTTCAATGTAACCCATTTAAAATGTTCCTCGGCTGAAAGTAGGGCAGGAAGAGGCTGGAGGGAGGGTGTGAGGAAGGGGCTGCCGAGAGTGGGAGGGCGGAGGCCACACTGGGCTCTCGGGCCTCTGGCCCAGGTTCACCGGGCAATCCCCCCTGTGCACAGCCATTGGCCCAGGGAAGTTGCCACAGCTGGTGGAGAGAGATGAGCTGTCGTAGCTTGAGGACAAATCTCTTTTAATTTTGTTCTTTGGAGGAGGGGGTGTGGTTGGGCCAGCACTGGAGTGAGAGATTGGCTCAGTGAATAATGGCCATGCTGGTTCCACTAACACCCCAGGTGAGGGATGAGGGGAGAAATGTACCCTCTCCTCCCCTTCTAGGTCTGGCCACTGGGGACAGGGAGAAGCTGCTCTCAGCCCAGTCTCTTCCTGGGCATGCAGAAGAAGTGTGTCCAGGAGAGCTAAATCTGGAAAGGTCCTTAGAGACTATCTTACAAGGACTCTGAAGTGGCCTCCATGGAGATTTAAAGGAGAGTCCATGCGAAGGTACTCAGCCCCTCACCCCCCGAGTATAAATAGGACTTTTTTTGAAAAGTGGCAAAGGGAAGGTTCACAGCTTTCATCAGTTCCTCTAAAGGGTCCATACTCGCCAACCAGAAGATCAGATCTCCTGGATTCAGCCCTCTTGCTTGACAGATGGGATGGGAGGGGGCTCGTCCCATGTCCCAGGGCAGGTGTGTGAATACTGGGGTCTGGGCTGGGTGGCTATGGTCTTGGCCATCCATTGTCTGGCTTAAGAGGGGCACAGAACAAGAGAACCCAGGTCTCCTGACCCTCCCCTCATCCTCTTTCTCCTGGGAGCCATAGGGGCAGAAGGCCAGAGGGACAGAGGTGGGGTACAACCAGGAGGTTCAAAGTCTGGTGTGTGTAGCTGTGTGGATGAGCTGAACCACCTGCTTCCTCAGAGGGTCCAGGGGTGGGAAGGGACTCTGGTGCTTAAGTAGGCAGAATGAAAGTACCTACAAGGGCCCCTCACCTGGGGCAGCATAAACCTTATCTTTGCCGTTCCCCAAAGGACATGTGCATGGGGCTAGGAGATGGGGAGTAGGGCAGACTCACTGAGGGGCGGTGACACTATCAGACACAGATTAGAAAGGTGATTCTGCGGCCAAAGCCTGCAGTAGAGATAGCTGGGTGGGGAGGCCAAGTAGGAGGTTACTGTGGTGTCCTAGTGAGAATAAGGGGTTGGGAAGACGGAGAGAAAGAACTGTGAAGTGAACCCCGCCCCTGCAGGTGACAATGGAGCCAGAAGGGGCCTCACGCTGGTGTTGGGCACTTTAAAAATGTAGAAAGAGATTGCTTCTAAAGGTTCAAAATAAATCTAGCCCTAGTCCCTGCTTTGCGCTGTGTCATTCTGGGCAGCACCTGTCTCCGTGTTGGCCTCAGCTTTCCTATTCTGTTACGTGGGAGATAATCCTCGTAGTAACCCTTCTTTAGTACATGAGGCCTGAGACAGGCGGGTGGGCATGAACTCACTCTGATTCTTGTAGAGAACAGATGCAAGGATTGTTTGTTGACAGAACTCGAGGAAGATTGTATAGGAGGAAAGATGAGGGGTGGAGAGGGAGTCAGGAGAAGAAAGAGTCAGACCTCACTCAAGGTGTTCAATTGTTATCCTGGAAGCACAATGAACTTGACAAGGGCATTTGACAGAGCCTGCCAGGAGGTGGCTCCTGACCTCGGAGGGAAACAGAGAACTTAGTTTTCTGCATGTGTTTGGGCCCAGTCCTTGACTGTCCTGGAATGCAGACAACTCACTCCAGGGGCAGCCGAGGGGAATGAGGTCCAAAAATTAAGATAAACAGTATTCAACTACTTAAAGCCGAATTCAATTTTAAGATACCTCCTAGGAACATTGGGAGACAAGGCTAGGAGGATCTGGGAGAACTCCTTGGAGGAGGTGACTTGTGTGCTGGCATGGGTGGGATCTGAAAGTGACCTGGGGAGAGGAACAGCTCAGTGTAGGGATGGTACCAAGGCATGGCTTCAGGGCCGTGGGGAGCCCCGCGATATTTCTCATAGATCATCCAGAGGTAAGAATGATGATGAAGTCAAATCATAGTCCATCTGACTTCCTAACGTTGGGTTCTTGAAGGTGAGCGTGACTCCACCGAGGGTCCCACCCAGTGAGTGGGGCTCCATCCCTTGTCCTCCCAGCCATGGGCACCCGTAGTAATGAATCCCGAATCCCGGTGCTTCCTCGCAGCCCCCAGCCCCTGAGGGAAGCCTGCTGGGCCTCGGGGCTCTGGTCCAGGCTGCTCTCCATGCAGCTCGCCTGTTTACCACTTCGCTGCAGAGCAGATGGATGACACGAAGGCCGCATTTTTCTCTCCCAGCAGAGGGAAAATGAATCTCACCAAGTGTTGCCGACACCGTCCTACCAGGTTCCACATCCATCGCAGAGTGGGGCGCTGACAGGGCCCAGCCCATCCCTCAGCCCCGCTCTGGGGAGCAGGGGACAGAGTGGTGACAAGAGGAACATTTTGCATCTTTTGCTTCCTCGGTACGGCTCCTCCTCCCCTCGAAGATCCATCCGCTCCACCTGGCAGCCTGTGCTACGCCTCCCAGACTGGACGAACCTTGACAACACTTGGAAGCTCCAAGGCAGAGAGCAGATGAGGCTGTGACCAGGGAAGAGGTGAAAAGAACGCCTTGATTCACCTCTGATAACCTTACACAATCTCAGAACGTGAGCAGAAATGCCAAGAGCCGGCCAGCCTGGCAGTGAAGCAGCTGGGAGGGGGAAGGTGGAACAGTGGTCTGGAGACCTGGACTTGAATAGCAGCTTCTCTATCAATGAAGCCCTAGGCTTTCAGCAAATCATTCCACTCCTTTTGGTCTCGTTTTTTTTTCCAAAATTGGACTAGATTCTGTCCAGTGCTGGTGATTGGGAATATCAGGACGTGACACTGATGTTCCACTGCTTATCAAGCATTTACTATGTGACTTAGACCGAATGCAAAAGATCATTGATCTTCACAAAAACCTTGGGAAGAAGCCAACTTCAGCTCATTTTTCCTTAGGGGGTAACTGAGACACAAGAAGTAAATGGCAGGCCCTAGCCTGATAACTCGGTTGGAGCATCCTTCCTATGTGCAAGGGTTGCCAGTTCAATCTCAGGTCAGGGCACATAGAGGGACAGACCAATGTTTCTCTCTCTAAAATCAATCAATAAAATAGTAATAATAATAATAATAAAGAAATAAATGGCAAAGCCAAGATTCAAATTCAACCCTGTCACTTGAAGTCTTCTCTTGTCACTAGATGACCCAACTCTCCCAGGGCACAGAGAGTGTTTGGGGCCTGGACTTAGAGAATCTCATAAAGGAATAAATAATTAAAAGGAAGGATGTGGGCACCATCAGAGAGCCACGTGGGAAGCTCATTCGTTTCTGGGCTCAGTTAATGCCAATCATAGCTTCATCTGTCACCAGGCCTGTCCTTCCCCGTCCCACCGCCTCAAAGCAGTCTTTCTAAAACCCAGCCGTAGGCCACTCAGTCACTGGTGCTCTCCAGCCTCAGGACCCCTCCAAACTCCTTGTGCCCCCTACCTGCCTTCCTGGCTCACTGGCTGAGCTCAGTGGGAGAACCCCTGGGAGTTTTCAAAACCCCCAGCCCTCTCTCTCACTCCTACAGTTTTTCTGGACTCTGGATTTCCTCTCTTGCCAGTGTGAGTTCTGCTCATGCTGTTTCTAGAAGAAAGTGCTGACCTTCCTAATGCCTTCACTATCAATTTAGCTTAGTGGTTCTTAACCTGGGTTCTATCGAACCCTAGGGGTTTGATGAGTCGGTCTCAGGGGTTCGGAGAAGCCTCTGCCGCGGAGGCCAGAATAAAGTAATACCGTAATTTGTTGTGAGTTCATGCACTTTGTTGGTTTTGTTCTTTGAGCAAGGTGATGTTCATGCACTGCTCATTTTGTGCACCAGTACAAAAACATATACCTATGTCTTGAATTTGGAAAAAAAAATCATATTTTATTTATCACTAAAGAAGGATTTGGTGAATGCACATATGAATCTGGTGGGTTCGGTACCTCAGAAAAGGTTAAGAACCACTGATTTAGCTATTGGAGTTCCTTCCCGCGCCCTCATGCCTGGGAACGCTGTCCAGGTGAGAAGGCTGAGGCATAGGCCCTGCTCCAGATGTGGAGGACACAATGTTGAGTATGACCAAGTCCTTCATGGGGGCTTCACTCTAGCAGGGGGACAGACAGAACAGTAACTGTACACGGGACCAGGTGGTGGCAGTGCTGTGAAGAACCGAGGCCAGCTAGAGGGTGGAGTGCCTGAGGATTGCTGTTTTGAGTAGAAGGGTCCCAGAAGGTCCCTCTGAGGAGGTGACACGAGCAGAGGTCGGATCACTGCTTTTCCCACTGGGCCTATGGTCATGGAGCAATTCCTCAGGAGGCGAGTTTTCACAAAACTGACTTCAGGAGCCAATGCTGTTGTCTAGGTCTGAGAGGGGACAAGCAGAAGCTGGCTTCCCGGTGTCCTGGCCCAAAGTCTGAGCATCTCCTTGAACATACGGATGGACACGCTCAGGATGGGGGCTACAGCCGAGTCCAGAGGCTCATACCAAGAAAAGAGCATTTGTGGGTGAGGCAGGTCCCTGCTGGGCCATGTCCAGCCCTGGAAAGGTACCTCTGCTTTCAGAGACACCAGAGGGTCCTGGGAAGTCCCAGCTCTCCCCTTGGGCACCTCACGCTTCTCTCACCCTGGTGACTCCAACTGTAGAAACTCCTCCGGCCAGAGAGGTCCAGACTGGTATAGGCTTGGGGCACCCTTTTCCCGGTGCTCAGCCAATCAGGGAGACTGAGACCAAGGCCTTGGAAGAGGAGAGTGGGAGGATGGGGTGGGCAGTGGTGGCAGTGGGCCAGCCAGCTCTTCCTTCACTAACCTGTGAGCAGAGCCCAGGGAAAGGCCAGTGGGAGAGCTACTCCCTGCTGTTAAGCTGGGCTTTATCTATCCCCCCACAGAGATGTGTGTGAATGCTGATGGCCCACAGTGGTCCTTTGAGCTCCGTGCCAGGTTGAGGAATGGGCACAGGGCTCTGTGTGGCCTGTGAACTGCTCCCTGGCTTGCCTTAGTTGAGGGACTGCTTCTGTGAGCCGAGTGTCCCTGGCCTCAGCTCCACAGGCCTGTCCTCTCAAAGCCTGCCAGTTCCCGGTCATGTCACCTGAACCAAGAACAGTGATTTACTGCACCCCTCCAGACCCAACATGCACAAAAGATTCTGTTCAGACCTTCCAATTTTAGAATAATTCCAAAGATTATCAGTAAAGGGTCTACCTTATAGAGTGCCTTAAATGCAGGCGTCGTGATACCAGCTCGGAGTCAAATCTTTACGGGTTTCCAGACGAACTGCTTGAACCTCTCTTGCCCCAAACTAAGAAAACATCAATATCTTTCTTTTGGGGACTACCAACCTCTCCTCAAAATTGTTGAAGTGCCCCAGGAGGATGACTCCCTCTAAGAGGGAAGTCCTACATCTAAACACCAAGCTGAAAAAGGAGAAAAAAGTTGGAGAATCAAATGGAGATTCAGACCAGATCTCCATGTGACATCACTTTAGAAAATTCATCTTTCCTTGGGAAACAATAAAATAATAAATCCTCGTAAGACCCCTAGGAGATGGGTGCTGTGTTATGCCCATTTCATGACAGAGGGCTGAGTTCAGGAAGAAATCAATTCTGCTACCATCCATGGCTAGGCCAGATGGAGCCCGAGTCTCCCGGGGTGCCCGGGCTCTCCATCTATAGGAGAGGTTTTAGTGCCTCTCCAGGATCTCTGTCTCTTTCCTCCCAGAAGTTTGCTTGGCTTCCACTCAAAGAATGTCAGCCCATGAACCAGGGCACACTCCGGGAATGAGAACTTCTGGCCCCAGGTTCTACCTCACCAGGCACAGGGCCCAAAATAAATCATTTCATTAGAGTTAATAACATAGTCCTTTTAACTGCAAAGTGTTTCCAAATAGAGGATCCTTCAGTCAGCTTTAATAAACAGATAAGAATCTTTGTAATTAACTTAGCGATGGCTTGCATATAAATGGGTAGGTATTCTTCCAAGTGCTTTGAGACTATGTACTTGTTGTTTTAAGTAAGGAGTAAATATACTCTTGACCACCCCTTTCTCCAATAAGCTCCTATCCAGTCAACTACTCTGAAAGTGAGTCACGCAGAAGGGCAGCAGGCCCATGGGTAGGTACACCAGAGCCAGAGTGCCACCTGTCTTTACTCCAGACCCTCTCTGTTAGGTCTACCCATCCTTCAGTCACAACTCTGGTCCTGACCCCTCATCCTTTGTGACCTCTGCCTTCCCTTCTGGTGGGATGGACGGGCTGTGAGGGCTCTGCCCCACATTATGGTCAAGCATTAGCGACCCCTGGTTGTTACTGCACAGAACTGTAGGGCTCCAACAGCTGGTGTGCAGGCCTGTGTGTGTACATGTGTGCATATAGGGAGTGTATGTGTGTACACATTGTGTGTGTACGCCTGTGTGTGTACTTGTGTGCATGTAGAAAGTTATGCGTGTATGCATTGTATGTGCATGTCTGTGCGTGTACATGTGTGCATGTAGGGAGTGTATGTGTGTACACATTGTGTGTGTATGCCTGTGTGTGTACTTGTGTGCATGTAGAAAGTTATGCGTGTATGCATTGTATGTGCATGTCTGTGCGTGTACATGTGTGCATATAGGGAGTGTATGTGTGTACACATTGTGTGTGTATGCCTGTGTGTGTACTTGTGTGCATGTAGAAAGTTATGCGTGTATGCATTGTATGTGCATGTCTGTGCGTGTACATGTGTGCATGTAGGGAGTGTATGTGTGTATGCATTGTGCGTGCATGCCTGTGCGTGTACATGTGTGCATGTAGGGAGTGTATGTGTGTATGCATTGTGTGTGCATGCCTGTGCGTGTACATGTGTGCATGTAGAAAGTTATGCGTGTATGCATTGTATGTGCATGTCTGTGCGTGTACATGTGTGCATGTAGGGAGTGTATGTGTGTATGCATTGTGCGTGCATGCCTGTGCGTGTACATGTGTGCATGTAGGGAGTGTATGTGTGTATGCATTGTGTGTGCATGCCTGTGCGTGTACATGTGTGCATGTAGGGAGTGTATTTGTACATGCATTGTGTGTGCATGCCTGTGCGTGTAAATGTGTGCATGTAGGGAGTGTATTTGTACATGCATTGTGTGTGCATGCCTGTGCGTGTACATGTGTGCATGTAGGGAGTGTATGTGTGTATATATATTATGCGTGCATGCCTGTGCGTGTACATGTGTGCATGTAGGGAGTGTATGTGTGTATGCATTGTGTGTGTATGCCTGTGCGTGTACATGTGTGCATGTAGGGAGTGTATGTGTACATGCATTGTGTGTGCATGCCTGTGCATGTACATGTGTGCATGTAGGGAATGTATGTGTGTATGCATTGTGTGTGCATGCCTGTGCATGTACATGTGTGCATGTAGGGAATGTATGTGTGTATGCATTGTATGTGTATGCCTGTGCGTGTACATGTGTGCATGTAGGGAGTGTATGTGTGTATACATATTGTGCGTGCATGCCTGTGCATATGCGTGTAGGCGGGACCTGTGCCCGTTTGTAGATGCCTGTGAGTGTGAAGGAGTAGGGGAGCTCATAGAGGGCACTGGGATGTGTGCTCCGTGTGTGTGTGGAGAATGTATGCAGGTGTACTCTACCTGCCCTGCTGCCCACCAGAGCCCAGGTCCTCATCGTCAAACAAAAGCAGCTCTTTAACCATCGGATGATTTGTGCTTTGTGGTGTCTTTTCCTGGAGCAGTTTGCTGGGGTGGAGGGTCACCTGTGACTCTGACGTCTCTGGAGATTTCTTGGAGAGGCTGCAGTTGCCGGACAGTTCTTTGCTTCCCCCACCTCCTCTCTTCCCTCCCTGGGAGATGTGGTCCTGACCCAGTGGACTAATCACAGACCAGCCCTCCTCCCCTGGGCTTGCCCCTTCCCCTGATACATAGCCATCCCACAGGGGACCTGAAATCTGGAACAGAACCTGCATAGGAAGGGGCACAGAATGTGGAAGGAGGACCCTGTGGGCAAATGTGTGGGAGGGAGGAGGCCTTGAACAGAGTCCCAGCTCCCTCTGCAGTGATGAATTGCATCCCACCAGGCAAGGCGCCCTGCTCTCTGCCTCTTGGAGGGGCGAAGTGTACGCGTCCATATGGAGGTAAGGATAAATAATATGGCTGGGTAGAGAGAAGGGGAGCAAGAGGGACCCTTACCACCTTCCACCCTCTGCAACCCTTTACCCACCCTCCTTCCTTCATAGGTCGGGGAGTGGTCCGCAGGTGGAGTCCACTTTCAGGGCAAGGCCTGGTCTACAGGTGGGTACAGAGGTCACTGCCAGGGCCCTGCTCACTTTAGCTGCAGGGCCCCTCCTTGCAGGGTAAGTTACAGGGACCAGTCCCAATGGTCTTGAGGCTATTGGGATCTTTCATAATGGAGGAGAAAACCATTCTTGAATTGCAAAAGGTCAGGAGGAAAAGCAGTGCCTGCTCCAAAAGCAGGGTGGGGTGGGAGGCGCTGTCTGAGCTCACACAAGAAGGCAGCAGCAGAACTGGGGTTGGGCTCGCTCCTCAGGGGATCCTGAAGCTGCGTGCCCCCAAAACACCACTAGGGGCTGAGGCCCACTTTTCCCTCCAGCCCTGCTCAGGACAAGCATTGCCCGGCACCGTGACTCGTGTGCTTGGATCCGCATTGCTGGAGGGTCACTGCGGGGCTCCTGACCTGGACACCTCAGTCTGGGGTGTGGCCTAAGACATCTCCACCAGACTGCTTGTCTCACACAGGAAGGCTCGAGACGCACACCAGGTCACAATACGAGTGGGGGTGTCCGGGGTAAATTCATCCTACTTCCTAGTCCTTCAGTAGTTGTTTCTGACTTTAGAGACCCCGCCCTATCCCCTTCCCACCTCCAAATCTCTGCAATTTCATTCCCTTTTCTTTGTCAGTGGTGCTTCAGGATGTAGCCAAAAGAGGGTGGGTTTGTAGCTGTCTGTCAGGTGGCTTCTAAGCTGGGGACCACGGGCAAGTTACTTGCCCTTTCTGTGCTCCTGGTTTCTCATTTATAAAACAGGAGTAGCGATTCCTATCTCTCTAAATGCTTGTCAGCAATACAGGTTTTGAAACAATGGGGCCTCTTCAGGGAAGTCAGTAGATGCTGCCTAGTAGCGGTGACATTCGTGTTTGTACAAATAGGGAAACAAGAGCCCAGAGCTGGTGATACACTGGTTGAAGGTCACACAGCAAATGCACAGTCTGATCCCAGGAGTCCCTGCCAACCCATCAACTGAAATTTCATCACTTCAAGTGAGTTTCCTTCTCTGGCCCATTTACTGTATTTTCCATTTTACCCATTTGGCTCCCTATGCCAGAGGCCTTCTCTTCAGGGGGCCACTGTGCCCGGCACATAGGAGGTGCTTGTCCATATTTGTCGAAGACAAGCATGGAGTGAGCCCAGGGCTGGTGTGGTGAGGCTGGCAGTGTGGGGTTCGGCGGGGAGCTGAGCACCGGGGTGGGGACAGGCTCAGGGCTGCTTCTCTGCATCTCCAGCTCTGCCTTGGCCAGCCTTAGCTGTCTGAGAAATCTCATTTTGCTAGCAGGCTGATTCATGGGCCTGGCTCCCCGCTGCTCCCAGAGCAGCTCTCTGTCAATAACTATTCTTTATAAGGTCCCTCGATTCGTTTTCGGGGTTGAAGACAAATTTTTAAAGAGGAGTTCAGTGCCAGGGCCATTCCAGAGGGGCTGTTAACTTAATGTCCCGCCTTGTTCCTCCAAGCTTGCTCCCTCTTGAACTACACGAGGGTCAGGACTTGCCATTTCTAGCTATTGCCTCCGAGTTCTCGCATTTGGACAGGGCGTGAAGAATGAAGATAAGGGGACACAAATTACAGGACGGGCAGCAGGCAGGACTCTGGCTCTGTCACTAGGTTGACTGTGTAACTTTGGGCCAACGGTTCCCCTCTCCGGGTCCTCATTTCCCTGTTTGTAGAAGCCTGGATGCTTAGAAACACCATTGTGATAGCATCCACTATCTCTCTTGGAGTGGCCTGGTCTCCTGTCTCCTCCCCGTCGTCCCCATGGGGGATAAAGCAGTTGGCGAAGTCTGCAGCTGAAAACCAGTGTAGGCACCCAGCTGTCTGGTCTCACTGCCCTGGCTCTCATCCTTGCTGCTACAGCGTTTTCCTAATGCGGCCCCTGGGGCCTTCAATTTTCCTTCCTTCACCCAGTGAAAAGGCAATGATCTGAACCTCAAGTCTGAGCCTGACTCCCAAGACCCTACTGAACCCCTCCTACTCCCTCTGGCCTGCATACCTTTGCATTGGTGTGTCTGTGTTTCTCTATTACCAGGGACTCTTATTCTAGACATGGAGCAAGCAAGTGTAGAGACAGGGCATCAGGAGAAAGCACAAGGTGGCATTTCTGTAGCTGCTGGGTCTCACACCTGCCATCCTCCCTTCCTGGAATGTCTCTGGCCTCATCCTCTGCAAATTCAGTTTGAAAATGTCTCTTCCTCTCCTTCGTGCCCCACCAACCCAGGGCAAAGCGATCACAGATAGCACCCGTCATCCCAAATGGCCGTGGTCAGACGCAATTGCCCATCTTCCCTGGAAAGCTGGGCTCCTTGAGGACAGGCCCATGGTTGTATCTCCATGCTCCCTGGCAGGGCTTAGCACATAGTAGGAACTTTTGTGTTCATTAAACAAAGAGAGCCATGTTCCAACTTTAATACCAGCACCCCTTCCTCTATGCACACACCTGAGCTAGAAGAGTCATTCTTCCTTGACTCATGCCTGTGTCCTCCTCACCTGTCACTGTAACTCGTGGTTTTCTGAACTGATCAGGTGGTAAGATGGCAGGGGTAGAAAATTGCCAAGTGTGGAATGAGGAGGAAGTCATTTATAGCTTTTTGTTTGAACTCTAGTTAGCAGACATTTGTTGGACACTTGCCGGTTCTAGGCGCCGTGAGTTAAAGAAAAATGACTGAGAACCCCTTTAGGAGGACTCTGTCGGGATCATCTGAACAGCTGGTATCTGGTGTTCTGGCAGCTCAGATAGTAGCCCTGCCCCTGTGTTCTGCCTCGGTGTGGCTTCCCTGTGGCTTCCTCCTTGCCACTGAACACCTGCTTTTTGTTGCCAAAATACCTTGGGCAGAGCTGGCCAATCTCTAGTCTCCTTTTCAGAGCCACACCTTACCTGAAAATTACACCTGGATGTGGCAACCTCCATTTGTTGTCTGTGTCAGAAGCTTTGTTCACTGCTGCTGGGCACCGGGCAGAGAGCTTTACATCCCTGATGTCACTTAATCCTCATAGTGCCCCCAGGGCTGCCATTATTCATGAACAGATGACTGCGGAAGGCAGGCATCCTTCCAAGGTGGCAACAGAGTGTTGGGGCAGGTGCCAGTGCCCCATTTTGCAACAGATGCGGGTTACTGTGACTTCTCCTCTCCCTTCTCCAAGATGGTAGGTAGCTGTAGCCACCTGTTCAGAGGACGGGAGGCTGGCCAGGTAGCCTCAGCCAGGTTCTCTGCCAGGTCAGGTGCTCCTCCAGGGGCCGGTGTCAGGGAGTGGTCTCCCAGGGCTAGCCCATGGCCTGAAGTGGGGGAGGGGCACACCCAACAGCCTTCCTTCTCTCGGCCTGGCTCCTGCATGGTGACCACCAGGTTTTCCCGATCAATCCCTGGAGAAAGGGGACCTCCTTGAGAGGTGGTGCTGGTGATGGATGGCGGGAGCCTCCTCTGAGGAGAGGGCTGAAGGTAGTGATGGAAATGAGCGAGCTCAGGTGAGCACACCTCTCACTTCTCTCATTTTTCTGTTCCCTCTCACCCCCAAGGCAGTTCTCTGGAGGTCCTGGGGCTGGCCCCTCCCTCCTGAGCCAATCACAGCAGACTCCTAGAGGCAGTGCCTCTTTGTAAGGACACATTTCTGGGTCAATAAACCCTTCATCCTCTGATGTGGGCATCTCCAGAGAGAGGTCTAAGGGATGCTGGAGGAGGAAGATCATTGACTGCTGCCTGGCTCAGTCGTATTTCCATCTCACGTCCTTAGTGTGTCCACAGTGTGCATGTGTGTACACATGTGTGTGGTGGGGGAGAGATAAGTGTGCATGTATGCACATAAAGAAGAGACACAGAGCCAGCCCGCAGTACTGTCTGTTCTGCAGGGGCTGCTGCCCCTACCTCCAATCTGATCACCTCCATTTATTTAAGAAAAACCCGACATAGTGGTGGGTAGAACCCAAGAGAAAAGTGGCTGTGGGATGGGGGGGGAGACGCCCGGCTCCCTTCTGCCTTGCCCTTCCCAAGGTGTTTCCCTGCACTCCCTGGTGCTCCCTCTTCCCCCGTGGGATTGCATTTCATGGGGGGATGGGTGGTTTCCCTTGTAGAGAAGGAAGGAGTGGTCAGCATAGCTGTAGGGGCTAAGGCGTAGTGTTGACCTTGCTGTAGGGTGGGTGGAGGCATACAGGCCTCCCTGGGCCCACCCAGACATGGTGCTCTGGGCTGTGGCTTGGTTAGGAGTGGACTGAGGACTCCTCCCCTTTAGCCCCTTCTACAGCCCTTGGGGACAAAAGAGGGAGTCCTAGCTCTTAGGTAGGTGCCTGGCTTGGCCTTGGCCACAGACCCCTCTGGGGTCAGCTCCCAGGTCCTAGGATGGGACTGGCGGGGGGGGGGTACCAGAAAATCAGAAGGTGCTACAAGTGTCCCCCACCTCCCAAATGTTTTATCCACAGCAAGATCCTTGGCAGGGCAGGCAGCTGCTACCTCCCCACCCTGCAGGACAAAAATCCCTGAATAGTGGTTTGAGAAAAGTCTTTGTGCAGCTTGTGACACAAGACCCCACAGAGCCCCCAGTACAGGGGAACACAGGGGACATGGGAGACAGGGGCGGCTCACAGTGTGGGCCCACCTGGCCCCAAGCTTGGCCTCCGCGCCTCACTTCTGGGGCACGTTTGTCTAAAGTGGGAGGAGGTTTGGAAAGGGTAGAAGGAAGGCTGGGACTGTTTCCTCCTAGAGAGCTCCCGAAGAAGGAGCCCTTCACCTCCGCTGCGTGGCGGCGGCAGAAGAGAGGGGTAGCGGTGTGAGGCGGTGGGAAGGACCAGATGAGGGAGGCCGCGCCCCGCAAAGAGCAAAGCCGCAGCGGCAGGGCGCATACAATCCACGTCAGCCACCCATGACAGTGTGAGCAGGGGTCCTGGCTGTGTCCCACACAAAGCCCACCCCGTGGGGGGACAGCGCCTCTATGCAATCTCTTTGATTTTGCGCATGTAATTGTGCAGGTTCGGGGGTGCGGCGGGCCGCGTGGTGCCCGCCACATCCGAGCAGCCCCATCCCAAGTCCTCTTCATCCTCTTCGTCCTCTTCGCCGGCAGGCACTGAGTCATAGGCCAGCTCCTCAGTGGGCAACGTGGTGAAGGTGGTAAATTTCACCCGCTTGCGCTTGGAGGTGGGCGAGCTGGCAGGGTCCTCTGCCTGGTCCCGGGCGGAGCCCCCGGAGGAGCCATCGCCCCGCCCATGTACCTGGCTCTGGACACTGGTCTGCGAGCTGCCACTGCTGTGGTGGTCGCCGTGACAGCAGGCGGGCACGGTCTCCAGCGGGTTGCCCGCGGGTGGTGACAGCTCCCCCTGTACCCGCAGCGGCTGCCCGTTGCCCAGGAACACCCAATGGTGAGAGTGGTCCATGCTGGTCTGGCCCTCCGGCGGGATGCGCTTGTGCCGGTAACGCAGCACGAAGACGATGCAGTTGATGAGGAAGACAAGGATGGCGAGGCAGAAGACCCCCAGCAGTGCGTACATGCCGATCTCCAGGTCCGTCAGCCCCCGCGGCATCTGCTGGAAGCCAGTGGGCAGTGGCAGGAAATCTTCTGTGGGTGCTGGGCTGGCGGTGACCGGCCCCAGGGCCTCCGATGAGGACACCCCCGTGCCTGGCGGGCCAGCTCCCCGAGCCTCGTCCTCACCCCCACCGGGCCCTGGCTGGCTAGGGCCGGGGTAGTCGTAGGTAGGGTCCTCCTCCTCCCGCCCAAAGTGCACCCGCAGGCCCACGGGGGTAGTAGCCAGAACACTCTTGCGCTTGGTTTTTTGGCAGCTCTCAGCGATGGTGAGCTCAGCACGAAGCAGCTCCCCGGCCCCCTCAGCCTCAGCCACCACCAGCGGGAAGGCCCGGTCCTGGGTCACTGTAGCCACCCGCTGGTCCAGACTGCTCACCAGCAGTCCATAGTCCCGGGGGCTGTAGAGGGAGAGTGGAGCTGTGGTGCCATCACTGTAGGAGAGCCAGAGACTAAGGAGGGCTTCCTGGAGGAGGAGAAGTGGAAAGAAGTTAGAGAGCGAGTCCTGACTGGCTTCTCTGTTGGATACTGAGCTTTGTGAGGGCAGGGACCAAGGTATTCTGGCTTCTTGCTGTATTCCCAGTGCTGGAACTGTGTGGGGCAGGTGGCAGGTGTCCAGGAAAGACTGAGTGGGAGTCTGCCTCTGGAGGTTGTGAAGGGCATGCTATGACCTCCTACTGCCTGGAGAATTTCTTTGCTCATTTCGTCCTTCTCTCTCTGATGAGCTTAAAGGTAAGTTCTGCTTTGGGTTTAACTCAGGTTCTTTTTGCTGCAGGAGTAACCCCACATCTCCATGCCTAACCTAGGAATCATCCCCATCAGATACTTGGAGGTTGAGAATACATGCCCAAACCCAGTCTTGTCTTTTTATTAAATTGGCCTCCCTGCAGATGAAGAAGCAGGGCCCACATAGAAGGGATAGGCCTGGGATCACGGAGCAAGTTAGGAGCAGAAGACTTCTGGATCCTGACTCCTGGTGTGGTGCTCAGCACCCACCTTCTCACTCCCTGTGCTCCCTCCTGTCATCTTCCCACCTCTGCCTGCAGCCAGTGCCCTGGCATGTCTGGGGAGGGGGCTGTGGCTGTGGCTCCAGAAAGGGTAATTCCTGGGATTAGAGGCAGAGGCGATTGGCCCTCTGAGACTCTGGGAGGGGGAACCCTCAACAGGAACATCTCAGGGTGGCAGGTGCAGGAAGCGAGGCATTGGCCCGGACTCCCTGTGCAGATGTCAGGGGGAGGGGTTGAGCGAGTGTGCAGGGCATGGAGGGTAGATTGATCTTCCATTACCTAAATCACTACTTTGGGGACTCATGGCACAAAGGCCGGTCAGAGCCTGTAAATCCTCCTTCCGCATTCCAAGACCCCAGGGTGGTTGGGACTGGGCATCCAATTACCTGCTTGAGGAAGCTGAGGGTCTGCTGGGCAGCCGTGGTGGCCAGGATGGTATGGCTGCTCCCAGGGCTGGGACGTAGGGAGAGGGCAAGGCTGGCCACCACCTGGGCCTGCAGCTGTATGATGCTGACCTTCTCCTCTGTCACCGTCAGCAGTGTCTCCCCAAGCACAGACTCTGTCAGTGGGGACACCACCTGAGGCAGAGAGTGGCAGGGCTGGGTGAAGGCCAGGAAAGCAGCACCCCCAGGATCACTCATCAGGGAGGAATCCCAGTGCTGCCAGAGAGAGGCCCCGGGGTTGGGGCAGGCTGCCCGTGGGGACCAGAGTCCAGGGGCTCTCAGGGACACAGATGAGAGAGACAGGTAGGTTTTAATAAAGACAATAGGCTTGCACAGTGATAAATTGCAGTTGATATTTCAACCCCAATGTCAGGGTAAGAAAAGCGAGTGGAGGGGACTGTGGCAGATGGGAGGACGCCTGCCCATGTAAAGGGAGCTCCAGTACTGATTCGAGCAGCTTATCAGTCCAGTGTTGCCAGATTAATATTTTGTAAAACCAGAAACCTAGTTTTCTAAGAAATAAGAAACTTCCAAATTTTAAAATGTCGGATCATTTGGTTTTAGAAACAGGTGTTCTGCATGCAGCTCGCAGCCCATGGCTTCCTACTTCCCCTCTCCTAGGTGGGGGGTTTCTACTCAGGCACCCAATTGTCAAGGAAAATGGTCCGGGTTGAGTTTCTAGATGCTCAACTCCCTTTTCTGGCCTCTAGGCTTCCTGAACCCTCGCACCTGCTCATCCCAGAGAGGCAAGGTTGATAAGGCTGATTAGGTTTAGAGGGCGATCCTTCACCAAGGTGAAGCTGAAGGCCCTCGACCTCGGATGGTGAACTTTAGGGCAGAGAGGCAGGTGGGGGAGAAAGTGTGTTTTGTTCTCAGAGGCTGAGCAAGAAGGCCCTGGAAAGCCTTTCCCCAAACCTCCACGGTCTGTGTCCTCTCCCCACAGGTAAACAAGGCTCCCAGCACTGCCCTCGTGCCTACCTTGAAGGGGGTGGTGCCCGGCTCCAGGCCTGCCAGTGTGCTGCTGTCTACCATGCGTGCCACTCGGGGGTCACCCACCCGCATGAAGTCGCTGACCAGGTCGGTGACCTCCACCAGCCAGTCCGGGCCCAGCATGGTGACCACCTGGTCGGTGCCCTCAGATGACGTCGTGTGGAACTGGGTGAAGACCTGCAGAGTGGCGTGCTGGTACTGCAGGGTGCAGCCACGGCTGGCGCTCTGCCGCCGCTCCTCCTCATCCTCGTCCTCGTCCTCGCTCTCCCGGGCTGACCTGGTGGGGGAGCACAGGGTCAGGGATCCTCAGTTGTGCAAACCTCTCTCTCCCCTGACCCTGCTGGCCATTCTCCACTCCCATGGGTGGAAACTGTGCAAATGGCAAGGCTTTTCCCTGGCTCACTCCTTCTGTTTCTAACAAGCGTGGAGCCAGGAGTCTCAGGCTCTCCCCTCCTAGAAAGGCACCTTCTTGACCCTCCCTGATCCCTCTCCACCTCTGCTTGGCTTCTTCACCCATGTCTGCCCAAAGCTGACATCAAATACTAACAAGTGTCGCCTCTTTTCAGCCCGGGTGTGTGCCTGACCCTGCTCTCAGCTCTAAGCTGGAGCAAAGACAATCCCCCTACAGAGCGCCAGAAAGCTCAGCTGCGTAGCAAAGAACTTGTAAGTGATCAGCTGAGACTCCCAAGCAAAGCATTGAAGGGGTAGCCTGGGTGTCTGTTGCTGATAGTAGTTAGATGCAAAAAAAAAAAAAAAGAGTGAAAAACTGGTGAGCAAAAGGGAGCCAGGATTTGATGATTTGGGAAGTTCTCCGCCTATCCAGATTGCCCCAAGTGCTGAAACCAGATGTACTGTGTGAAGGGTGTGGCTACTGCTTTGCTAGTGTTTGGGAGAGTCAACCACCAGTGTAGTCATTCACAAAGAGGGTTCTTTTACCCGTGTTAAGCAATCCTGTGAGGTAAGTGTTAACGTGCCTATTTTACAGACGAGAAAACTGAGGCACACAGGGGTTATGTATGTAGCCCACGGTTACCCAGCTACTGAAGATCAGAAGTTAGTTTTCAAACCCAGGCTGTCTGGCTTCAGAGTCACTATATCCTCACTACTCAAAGCAGCATCGGCGTCATCCAGGAGCTGGTCCAAAATACAGAATATGCCTTTTGACCGGATCTACAGGCGAGTCATGTGCACATTAGAGTTTGAGAGGCTCTGGTCTACACTGCCCTGTTTTTCCAAATCTCACTTGGCCACCTGCATTTCTCGCTAACTCTGCTCTTTCTTCTCGTCCCTGCTGGCTTTTTTCTCTAGCAGCGATAAGTGGGTGAGTGGGGTACACTGAGTTCAGATGTACATGCCGCACAGTTGGACACTCAGATGTATGAGCCTGTGTGAGTCAGTGTGTGCCCAGCTGATGTGCTTACAAGTGTGCCATAGTGTGCCCAGCTGGGGTACCTGTGCCCAGGTGTGTGTACTCTTGTGTTGCTGCATCTGCTCCATTTGGTCTGCTGCTTGACTGGTCTCTCTCCCTGCTCCCCAGACAATTCCTTTCCACTCATCCTTGAGCTTGACTTAGAGCAAGAGTCACCTCTTCCAGGAAGTCTGCTTTGCTTTTTCCATGAAGAAGATGTGGTTCTCTCCTTTGTGCCACTTAATTCTCTGCTTCCTGCATCTACCATGCTCTGGGACATATACACGATGGCTTCCCTGGTGGACCCATGGCTTAGCTGAGTAAGGCACAGACCATACTCATCTCACAGCTCAAGCACCCAGCAGGGCCTGGCACGTGGTAGCTGTTCAGTAACAGTTTGTTGATTGCATAACCAACCTGCAGACTGTGTGCATCTAAGCTCTTATACACACATGCAGATCAGACTGTGTGCCAAGGCTGTGTCACCCACGAGTGTCCCAAGATTCTGCCATGTGTGGAGGGGCTGTACCTTCGGTCGGGGAGGATAGGTACCCTCCAGCCCTTCACTTGGCTGAGGCGGGCGTCCGAGAGCTCGATGTGCAGGGGAAGCTTGGGGACCCAGACTGTCATTTCCAGGGGGGCATTGAGGACATCGTAGCGAAAGGTGACCCTGGCATTCATGGACCCACGAGACTCCTTTCCGCTAACAAACACGTAGTCACAGCTGCTGGATACCTGGGGAGGGGGAGGGAGGTGGGTTGGCATGTCTTTCCCTACAGGTCATCCTGTGGGTCAGTGCAAGGGACTGCAGTCTGACAGGCAGGGCCAGAAGGCTGTTGGAAAGAAAAGTACCAGTCACTTGAAGCTGAAGGGGACGGGCCAGGTGGGAGAAGGCACTTAATGAATTCTTCTGAGAGATGTCAGCTTCTGGTGCCCACCCCCCCCCCCACCTCCATTCTGTTTTTCCAGAAATCATCCCTTAGGGGTTACTGTGGGAGGCGTTTGCTCCCTGACAAGGAGCCAATGTGCAAATGTTTTTACAAGATGCTGCTTCTGATGTGCCAGCCTACACCTGGGAGGAGGCTTGAGGCTGAGGGTCCTCAGGTCTGGCTCCCCTCCCCCACATGGCCACCGGGGCTCTGGAAAAGGAGTCTGGCTGGTAGAGAGACCTCCACTCTACTGAAGAGTAGCCTGTCCTGAGTAGTACACTGTCACTCAACTGAGCAGAAAGGAGGTCAGATAGAGGGGTAAGGTATATGGGGCAGGCCCATGGCTTCTCCAGGGCCCCTCTGGCCCAGGAAAATGGGTACTGGTGAATTTCAGGTAAGGGAGCTGCTCTAGCCAGAGGTGCAAGTGAGGGAAGGGGAGAGGAAAAATCAGGACCAGAGAACCCTGAGCCCCAGACAAGAGGATTATTGCCACCAATGGCTGCAGCTTTGGCAAAAGCACGCCTACCTGGATACCAACTTGCATCTTAAAGGTTCCCCAGATGGGCATATGCCCACTGAACACATCTGGGTGAATACCTGTGCCCACTCATAAAGATGTTGTTGCCAGCCCTTCAGAGCAGATGCAGATGGGTGTGAGCGTCACATGTGCCCACACGGACACCTGAAGCGAACACTGTGTGCCATGCCCTCACGTGCTCCCGCTGGGGCATGCCTGCGGGTGCACATCCGCAGGTTTGGCTGCAGCCTGTGGGGTGATGACAGCCTGAGGCCCTGGTGGGGTGGGGATGGTGCAGGGCTCTGGCTCATTTGTGGAGAGAGCCGCTGGACTGTCCCGAATTCCTGCTAGCCCACTTAACCACCGCGGAAGGGTGGGTGCAGGTGGAGCAGCGGCCCTGCCAGAAATGCTCCTTTCCCACTTCCGAAGGCAGAGCATCCCATCTGAAGGCTGGCACATTCCATTTAGAATATTGGCAAACTCCATAAAGAACCTGAGTGTATTTCAATGAGAACAGAAACAAATTCCATTTAGAATCTTCGCTAATTCTCTTTGGTATCTAAGCCATCGCGACTTTGTTCTGGTCCTTCTGGGGCTGGGATGGGGGTGTCTGGGCAGCAGAGAAAGGTGCTGGGCTCTTGGGAGCAGGCCCGTTTCTTCCCGTGCTAGTCTGCCAGCTGCAGAGAGCGCCAGGGACCTGAGCAAGGCTGCTACACTCAGGAGGTGATGGGGGTGTAGGGCCAAGCCATCTGATCTGGCTCACTTGGAAGGCCTTCTTCACGGGTGTGGGGACAGCTGAGGTGAGCTTCAGGCTCCCAGACAGTGTGGAGAAAGAGGGCACCCCAGGGTAGCCCCAGGGGGCCAAAGGGAGGGCACCTACATCCCCTTCCTCCTAGTCTCTTTCAAACAGAAGCATTGTCTGGAATAGGGAACCGATTCCAGTGTCTAATCATTTGCTTTGGGCCCCTGCCGGAAGCTGGCACTGCAGACAGCTCACCCACCCCCAGGTATGGAGGCTGGACACCCTCCTGAGTCCCTGCCCGCTCTACTGCCTCTGACCACTATCCATAGCTGGGGGAAGGGGCGAACCTGGAGGCCCTTCTGGGGAGTGGGTCTCTGAGGAGGAGCTCAGGGAAGAGCCTTTGGGAGATGGAGAAAGTGGGTGTGTGCGCCTTCCTTAAACAACCTTCACTCCTGGCCTAACTCATATGCTCCTGAGAGCTTCCTCCCTGTGATGGGTCTCCTCCATTTGGAACCAGTGTCCAGGTTCAGGGAGTGCCTCTGAGGAGTCCACCGTCCTCCGCGCCCCCCCCCACCTTGCCCAGTGTCAGTCACACAGCAGGGGCTCAAAAATGATTTGCCAGATTGAGTTGAGTTCGTTATCAATGCTGCCTTCCTCCTTGGTCTGCCAAATAGTCTCTTCCACATTCCTACAGGCAGCCTTCTAGGACTGGCAGGGCAGTACCCAGAGCTTCCCCACTCAGGTTCAGCAAAGGATGCCCACAACTCTTCCCCACCTCCACCCCCCACCCCATTTCCTGTCTTCTTGCCTACCAAAGGGACCTGCATGGGATGTGAATTTCCCTCTGGCTTGGGGCTCCCCCTCGAAGGTCTGAAGCCTTCTCAGGGGTCCCACCTCCATCCAGGAAGCTCACCTTGATGATGTCCTCATTGTCAGACTCACATTCCACCAGGGCAGAGACATCCAGGATGAGGCCGGTCACTTCAATGGCAATGACCTTGACAGGGATGGCTACTGTCCGGCCGGTCAGGATGGCCGTGTTGATGATCTCTGTGTCCTGTGGGGAGTAGAGGAGGATGGGGCTCTGCTGAGCCTGGGCGATTGCAGACCCCTGTTTTCCTAGGAACACCAGCCAAGGCCCTGGCTCCTGACTGCCCCCACTCCTCAGATATGCACCCTTCCATGGGGACACCTGGACACATATGCAGAGAGGTGCTCCCACCCAGCCCCATGTACCTTCTCAGATGCTCAGCCGCTTGGACTTCTGCAGTAGCTCTCATGGGCTACCTTTCTCTGCTGCTGAAAAACAGCCCTCCCCCAGCCCCTCCCATCACCTCTCAGCATCTTCTGTGCTCCCTGGGATTCCCAGAGGAAAGTCCAACACATTTGCCAGGCCATTCAAGATGTCCCTGGGCTGGCCCCATCTTCCCCTGGCCATTCAGGCTGCTCCTGCGCTGGCCCCGAGGGATCATTTCAGCCTTACCACCCCAGTGCTCTCTTCCTAAATCCATTGCTCTCTTGAACACACTGGTCACCTTCCTATCGCTGCGCTTTGTCTGCAGGATCCCCTGCCCAATGCACCTGCCTCGTGTCTCTGATTGTCTGAACCCTTCCCCCACATGACCTGCAAGGTTCAAATGCATGGCCATCTCCTCCAGAAAACCTCCCCCGAGGGGTCCCTCCATGGGTGACTTTCCCCATCTCTGTCCCCCTCAGCATCTGCTGTCTACTCCAGCACCAGGCATTGAGCGCCATCGCCCCCTATGAGCGTGCACACTCACACCCACACGCTGATACCTTGACACGGGCACACCTGAGTCAGGAAGCAGTCATACACTTGGGCACTGGCTCACACACACACGAGCATTGATCTGTGTGCACACTCAGCCGTGCACATTCCCATCACGCATGCACTGAGACAGACATGTGCATCTACTGGTCCGGTCACCCACCCTGCTCACCATGGCCAGGGGCAGGATGGCTTGCACATCCCGCTGGATGACCGTCAGCTCAGTGACTGCCCGTTCCAGGTCAGGCAGAGTGCCATGGCCGCGGTAGTCAATGTGCCACATGATCCTCCGCTTGACCGACTGGCTGGTGAAGTTCTCCATCTCAAAGTCCAGTTGCAGGATCTCCAGGGGCCCCTGGCCCTCCCTGCCGGGTGAGGAAGGCAGAACTAGGAAGGAAGGGCTGGGAGAAGCTCAGGAGCTCGGAAAGCCCTCTGTGGACCCAGCCCTCCTTGGCAGCCTGCCATCTGGGGTCTCCGAGCTTCTCCCACCACCAGAGTCACTCCCACTGGGACTCAGAGTCCCCATAAACTAAGGCCCAGCCCTTCTAGAAGCCTGGCCTTCTTCACCAAGTACTCCCCCACTCCTCCAGGTGCCTGTCCTGCACAAAGGTGGGCAGAGGCACCACCTCAGCTCACCATGGGGGCAGGGGTGTGCCCTGGGCCCAGGCCACATCTACAGTGGCTGTTGAATGCTTTGCCCCCGTCAGCAGCTCCGAGGTCACGTGCCACTGGCCACTCCGTGACTTGGTGCCTAGGAGGGTCACACCCTTCTTGGCCTTCACCCTGGGACAAAGGGGGAGGAAGAAGAGGAAAAAGGTCACGCTAGGGCCCAACAGCTGCCCACCTTGTCATAACCCCTCAGCTGTGGTTGGAAGTAGGGGAAGCAGGGGAGTAAGTTACCCTGGGTCCTAGACTCAAAGCTTGAGACTAATCTGGGGAGTCGGATACCACCTAGCTATAACCCCTGACTCTCAGAGGAAGCTGGAGCTTCTTCCACCGTATCTCTGCGAAGCCTTTACCTAACCTCTCCTTGCACACCATAGCGACAAGGGACTCACTGCTTCTGCACACATCCCATTCCGTTTGCAGAAAGCCCTAAGGATTAGAATCTCTTCCTTATATTTATTTCTTTTTATTTATTCATTTTAGAGAGGAGCCAGAGAGAGAGAGAGAGAGAGAGAGAGAGAGAGAGAGAGAGAGAGAGAGAGAGAAAGGGGGGAGGAGCTGGAAGCATCAACTCCCATATATGCCTTGACCAGACCAGTGCAGGGTTTTGAACTGGCGACCTTAGTGTTCCCAGGTCGACGCTTTATCCACTGCGCCACCACAGGTCAGACCTCTTCCTTATATTTAGCTGAAATACAACCACCATGGGTTCTGCTGGGACAAGAGGGAACAACTCTCCTCTATCTTAGTGGTAGCAGTTCTTCAGAAAGCTGGGAAGATGAGCAGGTTCCTCTGAGTCTTCTTTCTAGGCCCGAACTCTCCAGTTGCTCCCATTGCTGCTTTTTGCCATAGTTTTATATCCCTCACATCCTAGTCACCCTCCTCTGGACCTACACTGTGTGCTGTCCTACACGAAAGACACCACTTTGGCTGTGCTCTAATTAACACTGACTAAAGCAGAATGGTTATCACCTCCCTAATTCTACATTCTCTCTTCCCATAATGCAGCCCAAGATCTCTGATGACTGACTTAACTCATGTTCACATTCACGTATCAATCACTGAATCGGGTAGGATCCTTTCTGGGAATAGTTGAACTTTGAGGCAGTACACTCAGGAGAGAGGGCGGTACTTCAAGAAGTTGGAGGCTAATGGTAATGTTTCAGGTCCTGCTGCATAGTGCTTGGGGTGGGAGGAAGAGTTTTGGCTCAAACCATGTATTCCTAGTGTAAGAAACCATTCTATTTTGTGGGGATGTGATACAATTGAAGGCATTTCTGAAGTCAGGGCACGGAAAAAACTGGGACTCCTGAAAGCTTTCCTCCCAACTCTAGGATTGGGCAAATGTTCCAACACAGGCACAAACTCCTGTTCGTCTTTGGCTCCCAGCAGGAAGCTGCTCTCTGATCTCCATTTCTCCTTTCTTGGCCTCAGTCTCCTCATCTATAAAATGGGAGGGCTGTACCAGCTAATGTCTAAAGGCCCTTCCAGCTCCAATTCTAGCCTTTGGACATCCATGCTTGTGAAAACGGATATTTCTCCTTCACCAGGATGTCATTTCTGTGAGATACGAAGGAAAGGCAGAGATTTCTACTGCCATAAGACAGATGAGAACACCGAGACTCAAATAAGTGAGGCGTCTTCCTGAGATTGATCAAGTGATCAATGGAAGAACTGTGATTAGGATGCTGGACAGACAGGCTGGGTGAGCCCCTAAAAAGAGTCAGATGTGCATTTGACCTTGGAAGGAAAGGCGGGCCCCGACCCATCACCCTCTACCTGAGTGTGAAATGCTCCACGCTGGGGCTGGAGGGAGAGGAGGAGTTGGGGGCCAGGTAGAGGAGGATGCTGAGCACTTCTCCTGGCTTCAGGGGCCGATCTGGCAGGCGAATCATCAGGTTGCTGTCCAGCCTGTGCTCCTGCAGTGTCCTCCTGGGGGGTGGGCGGAACAGGCTGATGCTCCCTATGCGCAGCAGTGGGTGCTGGGTAGGGCTCTCCGCCCGGGCCCCGACTCCGGCCCCAGCCCCACGCCGGGTGCCCCCGCAGCCCCCGGACGCATCTGGGGCATGGAGGGTGTAGTACAGTTCAGCCTGCTGGCTCTCCCCCGCCAACTCAGGCTCCAGCCCCTCTGGAGACTTGTGCCGGGTAGTGGGTGGTACGGCCGGGGCAGGGGGCCCAAACCAGGCCAGGGGCAGCTCAGCCCGAACAAGGCAAGTGGCCAGGCCCCCGCTGAGGCGGCAGGAGCTCTTGACCTCCCGGGCATCTCGGAAGGCATGCAAGCGGACACAGGGCAGCCGCTCGGTGATGCCAAAGTCGTCCCAGTCCCGGCCAGCTACGTAGAACAACACCTGGGCCACGGGCTGCGAGGCAGGCACACGGGCCCGGACGATGAAGGCTCGCACCTTCCAGTTGACCGTCAAGCGCTCGGGGATGTCCAGGGTGCTGGAAGGCTGCAGGAGCTCCCGGGCCACCACCTGGCTGGTGCTGAAGGGCCCCAGGGAGACGTTGAGGACGGGCAACTCCTTGGTCTGGAACACCACAAAAGGCTCGGAGCGCTGCAGAGAGCTGTTGGCAACCGCAGGTGGGGGCGGCCGCGCCTCCCGTAGGAAGAAGGCCAGCCGTGTGTGTGACAGCCGGTAGCTGATCGGCAGCACCGGGCTGGCCTGTGGCCCGGATGGGCTGGGGCTGGCTGGGTGGGAACGGCCAGAGGCTGGGGACAGACAGAAGAAAGACCCCACAGTGGTCAGAAGTGGCTGCACTCGAGCCTCAGGACACCTCAAACTGCCACCCTCACACAGGGCCATCTACTCAACACTGGGCAGTGCCCAGCCAGGCTCTGAGTCCTGGAGTAGCCCAGGACCAGGCTGTCCGGGCTCTGAGCCCGGCCCCACTTTTGCAGGGGTGTTCATTCCCTCACTGCCACTTCATTTCTTTATCTGCAATGAGGGGACAAGTTAATTCCAGAGCAAAGCATCGGGACGCTATAAAGAGGTTTTATCCCTCTGCACCCTCATCTGTAAATGAGTATAAAATTCTTTTTGCCTCAAGGTGCCACTTACTAAAGTGGACTTACTAAAGTCGTGTGCATAAGACTGACATCGGAGGGTGGCGCTGGGGCCATGTGAACTCACCATCATCACCTTGCTCAGGGCTCAACAGGCATTAGCTTATCTGATCCTCAGCTCAATCCTTTGAGCAAATATCATTACAATCTCCATTGATTGAACTACTTTTCTATCAATAACCTCTTTTCTGAATGCCTGTTTTTACATCCTACAGATAAAGGTATAAGACACTAAAGTAATTTACTCCCAACAGGGGCCGGCCACCTGACCCTCCAAGCCAAGCCCTTCACTGGTCCAGCTGCCTCAGATGGTGCAGGGTCCCCAGGGATCCCGTCTCTTTCCCCTACTCCATATACCTTCCGCAAACTATACCAGGGGTCCCCAAACTTTTTACACAGGGGGCCAGTTCACTGTCCCTCAGACCTTTGGAGGGCTGGACTATAAAAAAAACTATGAACAAATCCCTATGCACACTGCACATATCTTATTTTAAAGTAAAAAAACAATACGGGAACAAATACAATATTTAAAATAAAGAACAAGTAAATTTAAATAAAGAAACTGACCAGTATTTCAATGGGAACTATGGGTGCGGATGCATCCTGTGCTCCTCTCACTGACCACCAATGAAAGAGGTGCCCCTTCCGAAGTGTGGCAGGGGCGGATAAATGGCTGCAGGGGGCCGCATGCGGCCCTCGGGTTGTAGTTTGGGGACTAGACATATACAGGGAATTCGATCCTCAGTCTCCCAAACCCATATGTGGGTTTGACTTCTTTTTTCCCTCAGCCCCCTCCCCTCATCCTTGCAGGACCCTGCTAACTCCTAGCAATTCCACCTCTTGACTCGCTGGTATGTCCTAGGGTGCCCCCTGTCCTCCATCCCCAGGCCCCTGCGCCAGTTCTGGCCTCACTCCTGTTGCTATGACAATGTAACACCATCTGAGTCTCCCCTTTCCCAAGCTTACCCTCTCCCTGGGTCTGTTTCTCCCGAACACAAATCGGATCTTGTTGGCCCCTCACTCCCAGCTCAGCACGTGCTGGACGCTGTCACAGAACCGGAAGGACCAGCACGTGGAGGTTGGAGGTTTGAGGACCAGTTCTGGATCTTCCCATGGATTCCCGAGTCACATGCCTCCTCTTTAAATTTATTTTATTTTTATTTCATTAATTTTAGAGAGGAGACACATAGTGAGAGAGAGAGAGAAAGAGAAAGGGGGGGGCGGGAGGAGCTGGAAGCATCAACTCCCATATGTGCCTTGACCGAACCAGTGCAGGGTTTTGAACTGGCGACCTCAGTGCTCCCAGGTCGACGCTTTATCCACTGCGCCACCACAGGTCAGGCACATTCTTCCTCTTTAAAACCAGGGTAATAATAACAATGCTGTCTCACAGGATGTTGTTTTGTAATTTGTTTTCTTTTTGAGAATCAAGTAAGAAAGTGCTCACAATGCAGCAATTGCGTGTAACTATAATTAGGGGACATTTCAAAATGAATGTGAAGCAATAAAATATCCCCTAATCTTTGTGAGCAGTATATTATGAAAGGGTCTTTTCCTTCTGTTTACCAAATAGAATCTAGACTCTAAGTGTGGTATTCAAGGCCTCCTAGAATGGGGTTCCAGGCCCCGCGCCCCCCACCAGCAGCGGAACAAGACAACTGCTGGCCTTAGCACTCACTGACGCTGCCTTATCCCCCCTCTTTTGTTCACGCTGTGCCCTCTGCATCCAACTCTCTCTTTTCCTATCTGTACACATGCACACTTCATTTTTCTCCAAAGTCACCGCTGCCATGAAACCCTCCAAGATGCAATCTCAACTTCTGGAACTTTCCCCAGAGCTTTGCCCTGAGAGACCTCTTATCCTGTGTTGCATGGAAGTTAGTTATCTACAAGACGTTGTATGGAGCAAGGCTTCAAAATATCCTGGTTGGTCTACACTGCGAGAGATCTGTGTTTTGAGGAGGATTCTCCCAATCAGTCCTACAGTGAATACTTGAGGTATACGCCCATTTTTTAATTTTGCCCCTGCCAATTAAACCTTAACAATTCCACAGAGTCATACCCAATTCTTCATAAAAGCAATGAGCTAAAAACCTTGCTGTTGAGGTGTCCACATTTTACTTTCAAATCTGTGGTTCAATTTCTTCATTTAAAATTGAGGTGACTGGCTAGGGGCACAGCAAAAGTCCTGAAATCAGTTGTTCTCGGAGGAGTGCACCTGGTCTCAGTGTGACTCCTGAGCAACCCTGGAGCAGCCTGAATGGCCAGGGGAAGATGGGGCCAGCTGGGGAAACCACTGCTCTCTGGTCCTCCGGGCAGCCCATGCTTTTACTACCAGATTGCTTCCTCGATTCTCAGAACTCTGTTCCCAGGTCTTCTCTCCCCACTAAACACTCTGCAGTCGGCAGCTGAGTCCCAGATGAGGACAGGAAGGCGTTTGGAAAGAGAAGAGAGACTTTCTGGCTGGTGCCTGGAATCCTGCTTGACAGTTACTTCTGGAGTCTCTGAGAAGGTACCCATGCCATCTGGGACGAGGCTGGCCCCAAAGTGGGAGTCCAAGATAATGGCCTAAGCCAGGAACAGCAGCCAACCAGCTGCTTTGGAGGCAACAGGATGTAGGCAAACAGACAGAGGCTCTGGGACTCAAGTTTGAGGATCATCCTTGCAATACTCAGTGAGCAGGTTGGTTCTATTTGAGCCTCAGTTTTTGTTTTGGTTTGTTTCATTTTTTGTTTTTTTCTTTTTTAAATGAGAGGAGGGGAGATAATGAGACAGACTCCTGCATATGCCCTGACCAGGATCTACCCAGCAACACCCATCTTGGGCCAATGCTCGAATCAACTGAGCTATTTTTAGTGTCTGAGGCGGACAGGCTTGGCCTCAACCTTGTCCAACCAAGCCATCCTCTGCACCTGGGGTTGACACTTGAACCAATCAAGCCACTGACTATGAGAGGGGAAGAAGGAGAGAAGGGGGAGAGGGAAGCGAAGAGAAGAGAAGCAGATGGTCACTTCTCTTGTATACCCTGACTAGGAATTGAACCCAGGACATCCATATGCTAGGCTGGTGCTCTAGCCACTGACCAGCCAGGGACTGAGCCTCAGTTTTCATCTTTAAAACTGATGTGGTGACATCAGCCCTTTCCCAGGGCTGTTGAGAGTAGCTAATCAAGGAGGGAGGAGGGACATTATTAGATGCAGTGAGATGTCCAGGGCCGAGATGAGGAGGGGTTACTGTGCTTGTCCTGTTGCAGGTGGAGAAGGAAAGCTGTAGGCAGTGGGCAGCGACGCTCACTCTCCAGGCCTGGTGCACAGGGTGGGGATGCAGAAACCAGAACCACTGGCCTGCCTCATGATCCCTAGGAGACCCCAGAGGCTGCTAAGTGGCACTTAGTCCCCTTTGACCTTCTTATTGTCCCAACCTCACAGCTGGCCATCTGGACTGTTGGTAACATAGTGGGGGCAGGGGCCACCAGATGGGTAGCAGACTCAGAGGGGCACGGAGGAAAGGACTGAAGAAACGTGTCTGCATGCAGACCTCGCCCTCAGTAGATTTTGGTTGAATGAAGGAGTTCTCTGAATGAGCTGCCCAGCACTGACTATGAGGCTGTGAACTAAGGAGCGTCTCTTCACTGAGGCACCAAGAGGAGCCTGGGTGACCACAGGGTGGGGGAAGGGTTCCTGGCACGGACTCTTGACCCCTCTCAGCAACCTCGAACATAAGGAGACTGAAATTCTGGAAAACAAAGTAATTAATAGGTAGCTTTCAGAAAGGGAAGCTAGACAAGAGGCTACTGGGGTACTACAGTTTTAGTATTTATGGCATTGTGACGAACCACAGCCTCTGCCATCATCACTGTGACTCATTCTGTCCTCTGGGGCCCTTCGGCTTCCTCTGTGGGGGAGCTGGGGGAGGCCTGGACCTCAGCACTAATCTCTGCTCTTCTCACTTACTCTGGAGCCAGAGGAAGTTGCTTGACCTTGCTGGGACTCAGTGTCTCCAGAGGGACGAGGGAGGCCCTGGAAGCACCATGGCGTGGCAGGGGCTGTGGAGAGGAAGGTGAGTCCGGTGGAGCTGTCAGCAGATACTCGGTCAAATTTGCACAGACACTATGTGTGAACGTGTGTGCATGTTCGAGTGCGCTAATGGGCATGCTGGCCTGCCTCTCACACTGAGCTCCGCCCGCCAGACATCACGGAACAGAGCACGGGCTTGGCAAGGAAAAGTTGCTAGAAGGTTCTCTGAAGGAAGAGAGATCGGAAAGGGTTGAGGCCAGGCCAGGTGCTTCAAGGGTTCGACTGGGGTGGACACGACAGCCTGGACCTGTCCTGCCTTGGACACACTCCACACAACAGGGGGTGCTCACTGACCAGGGAGCCTGTACACCCCCCACCCACCCCACAGGCACATGCGCGTATGCACGCACGCACTCACACTCACACACAGGCTTGCACACGCTGCTCCTCAGGCTCTCCACCAGGCAGCCCATAGCAGTTCCTCAGGCTTGGTTCTGAACCCTGGAGCCCTGTCCTCATACCTGCTCCCCTCTCTCCCAGACTCCACTGTGTCCTCTGCCTACGGCCCCTGCGCTCTAGCCCGGCTCGCCCTGTGGACCAGACTCAGCACTGTCTCCCTGTTGGCAGTGTGGCTCTCCCAAGGGTGACAGCTAGATTCCCTTGTCTACACAGCCTGGGGCCTCAGGAATCACTTGGATCCACCCCTGGGTTCCTCCCTTGTTGCCCTCTCTCTATCGAAGGGGTTTCTCCATGTTTTCTCAGGCTTAGATGAGCATTTGGGCTGAGCTGAGTCCCCTCCCAATTCAACTGTGTAAGAATTTTTTTAGTTTTGCTCTTTGTTGCTCTTTTTTATTTTATATATGGTGATGGATGTTAAATAGACTTAATGTGATCATTTTGCAATATACACAAATATCAAATCATTATGTTGTATACCTGAAACTAATATAATGCTATACATCAATTATATATCAATAAAAATAAGTTTTTAAAACAGGAGACTGAAATCAACAACAGCAAATGGAGAGATTATTAAGAATTGAGAATAAAGATCTGACAGTATAAAACTGGTGACTTGTGACCCCCGTTTTAGGATAGTGCGAAGACAGAGCTTGATTTCACTGGAAATTGTAAACATTTCAGTCCTCATCAGCAAAATGGTAAGAATGCTTACTTTGCTAAATATTGCAAACAATTATGCACTATTGTTTCATAACCAATAGAGACATCAATACGTTAATCACACCGAATTGACAGAACAGGTTTTAGTCTATTGTATTAAGATAGGTTCAACCAAAGATATGTGTAGGTCTTAACCCCCAGGACCTCAGAATGTGACTGTTTGAAGATAGAGTCTGTAAAGAGGTAAGAAGTTAAAATGAGATCCTTAAGGTGGACCCTAGTCCAATATGACTGGTGTGCTTATAAGAAGAGGAGATTAGGACACGATACCCACAGAGAGAAGACCATGTGACGACACAGCTAGAAACCAACACCAGAACTATGAGAAAATAACTATTCTTGGTTCCGCCACCCAGTCTTTGGTATTTTGTTATGGAGTCCAAGCGGATAAATACATGGCAAGAGGCTATTTCTACCCCTCACAGCCTCGGTTTCCCCTGTAAGATGTGGAGACCCCGTACAGAGGGAGAAAGACAGGCTGGAGTCATGCAGCTTTTGTCCCCGGGGATAATAATGGCAGTGGAAGCATTATTCTCAGCTCCCTCCCCAACTGTGCCTGGCATGTGACCCTTCCCAGCTGAGCCGAACCAACTCCTTCCTCCCACAACCCTGGGAGGATACACCAGCTCTCTACAGCTTGGTAACTAAGGATGGGGTGTCGATGCAACAGGCCTGGATTCCTCCCCCCCAGGTGCCCTCTCCCACCAGCTCTTTTTTTTTTTTAATTATTTTATTTATTTATTCATTTTAGAGGAAAGGGGGGGAGAGAGAGAGAGAGAGAGAGAGAGAGAGAGAGAGAGAGAGAGAAGGGGGGGAGGAGCAGGAAGCTTCAACTCCCATATGTGCCTTGACCGGGCAAGCCCAGGGTTTTGCAAGCCCAGGGTTTTGAACCAGCAACCTCAGCATTCCAGGTCGACGCTTTATCCACTGCGCCACCACAGGTCAGGCCTCTCCCACCAGCTCTTGAGCATCCACTTCAGTTACACGCTCAGCCAAGATGCAGAAGCCTCCATCCTTCCCGCCTTACTCCAGAAAGAGACTAAGGCCTGAATAGCAGCTTCACTGGCCCTTCAGCAGCTCACCAGACTCACCAGCACCCTAGAGAAGACTTGTACACAGAGTAGTATATGGGGGTCCCTTCATCTTTCCATGCCCTGCCTAGGCATCACTTCCCCCTTGAAGCCTTCCTTGATACCTTTCACTGCTACCACCTGGGTGGTGCATTGCTGCTGCTTTACTCCGACCAGCTCTGGCTTTGATCCACCAGGAGCTTTGCAAATTATCAATGAACTGTTTCATTCCTTACTTCTGTAAATGTTCTCCGGGGTTAGATGCTGGCCTGTGTGCCCTTCGCCCGTGCAGAGCTCTCTCCAGCACCTCCAACACCAGAAGGCACATAGCTACACTATTTGTGCTTTTGCCTTTCCAGCTGAATTGGGATTGGGCAGACAGTGGGTCTAGACCAGATTGCATAGTACAAGGTTTGGCACCAGTAGGTGCTTAACAAATGTCAATTCTCAAGGCCTGAGATGCTTGACAAACAGTCTCAGACTGGCTCTAGCTACTTGGGAGCACGGCACGGACCTCCGGCCACTCCCAGGAAAACCCTCGCACTTTCTTCCCAGGCACGGAGGTAAGCGCCCCCCTCAACTCTGATATCTAAATTGATCCACGCGGAGGCTAGGGCAAGGCAGGCTAGAAGTGGGGATGCCTCTGGCCATCTCCCTGTTTCTAATCAAAATCAGATGCCTCCTGCTTCTACCTCTAATTGTCCCCAAATTAAAACTAATCGCTCGCAAATCAGAACAAACAAACAAAAAAGATTGTCATTAACTTTGATGAATTTGAGGCTGAGGGGCACAGCAGGCCATGACTGCAGGGTCCAAGGGGGCTGAACTGTGCATGTGTGCGTGTGTGCGTGTGTGCATGTGTGTGTGTGTGTGTAAACACTACACCAGATGTCAGCGCTTGGGGATCCTTCAGCATTTGCTCTGAAACTTGCCTAAATGTTAGACTCAGTCAGAACAAACAGAACAACAATAGCAAACAAGTTCTAGAGCCAGACTCAGGCTTCCACAGTCAAAATTTGCAGAGGAGAGACCTGGCAATCTGTATGTTTGTCAAGCATCCCAGGCCTTGTGATCACCACAGAAGTTCAAAAAACACTGGGCTAAGCCGGAAGGATTGGAAAATACTGAAGTGGCTCTGACGCACATGGTGTAACTCGATGGTGCCGACAATGAATGATCAAGTGCCCAGAACCTAGAAAAGTGCCCAGCATGTACAGGGGCCAAATCTATGAATGAATGAAAGAGAGGAAGCAAGAGCTGTAGTTGATGCAGCTGGTGAAGATCCTGGGGGCCATGTGGTCAGTGATTAAGAGGCCAGGGACGGGCTATGCCCAGGGCCCCCTCCCAACCCAGACCTCCAGGCCTGCAGGGGGGGTGTGACCTAGCGGAAACCCCTGGCCCAGGAGATCTGTGTGAAGGAAGCTTTCCACTGAGGGGGCAGGGAAGAGGCTGTAAGAGGCAGGATGCCTGGGCTCCTGTCTTGCTTTCCTTTGGCTAATTGGTGGATTTGACCTAGGGCAAATATGTTACTTCTGCTCTCTGGGGCCCTATCTTCCCATTGGCAAAATGGGGGATTATCAACCAATATACCAATTACTGCAGAGCAGGGTGTTGAAGTGGGAAAAACCTATGGCTTGAGAAAGGTTCTTTTTTTTTTTTTTTTTTTTAATACTCAGTGTTAGCGAGAGTTTTAGGAAATGGGGTGTTCACACATCCTACTGCTGGAGGGTAAACCGGGCAAGCTTTCTAGAGTACAATTTCAAACTATGTTTTGCCCTGACCAGTTGCGCAGTGGATAGAGCGTTGTCCCAGAGTGCTGAGGATACCAGCTTAATCCCAAGGGCGCCGGTTCAAGCCCCAGTCAGGGCACGTATGAGAAGTAATCACCGGTGCACAACTATGTGGGACAATAAGTGATGCTTCTCTCTCTCTCTCACTCGCTCCACCCTCTTCCTCTCTCTCTCTCTCTAAAAAAAAAAATGTTTTAAAGGCCTGGGAACTGTTCATGCTTCTTGCCCCAATAACTCCCTGTTGGGAATCTAATAAGCAGAAATTGGCTCAAAGATTTATGTAGAAATATATTCACCACAATGTTATGTTTATTAGTAAAAAATTAGAAATAAGTTAAATGTTCAAAAGCAGGATATGGTCAAATGAAAGCAAATGCTTACGAATGGATGTACGCAGCCGTTATAGATCAAGATTTGAAAAAAAAAATTTGCTCGGAATGGCAAATACAAAATCATCTGAACAAAGCAAAGGAGGGCACAGAACGGGCAATGCTGCGTGCTACCAATTTTATATGAAACTATGTAGACTCTGGGAGGAAATGCATCAAAATGCTAATGGCGGTTATCTCTGGGGGGCGAGGATTATGGGTGATTGTTGTTTTTTACTTTATATTTTTATGTATTTTCCAGTTGTCTGCAGTGAACATGTATTGCTTATAAAATTAGAAGGAAAACAATAAATGTCATTAGAAATGAAGGAAAATGTTAGAAATTGTTCCAAGAATTAAAAAATGATACAGGAGAATAAATTAAGAAAAAAAAAAAGGAAGGAAGGAAAGAAGAACCTGTGTGGTTTGGGAGCCATGGAAACGCACATCCAAATGCCAGCCAGCTCTGACAGTCCTGAGCTGTGTAACCTTGGGCAAGTTACCTAACCTCTCTGAGCCCTAAATTCCACGCCCGTAAAATGAGGATAATGGAACCTGTCTCACAGAGTTGTCGTGACTACAGAAGCCAAGTGCTTGATGTAGTTTCTGGAGCAGACTCAGTCACAGGGTTCATTCATTAATTCATTCAACACTTAGCGGTTTCTTAGTTCTGAGAAGCGGCAGTGCTGAGCTGTTTTTCTCCAGCACCCGGTGCGTTGTTTAGCTTACGGCAGGTCCTCTGTCAACGTCTGTCAAGTTAAATAGGACAAATACAGAGATGACGGGCCCACAGAGTGTCCTAAGAACCTTGAAAGCAGCACTGAGGCAGGAAAGAATACTAGTTGTTAGGGGCCCTGGAATCTAGCCCAGGAAGCCATGCATCTGCTGTGTGACTTTGGGCAGTTTCCTCTCCTCTCTGGGCCTCAGTTTCCTCACCTGCGAGAAACAGTCCCTGCTCTGCCTGCTACAAAGGTGACCTTGGGGTGAGCAGGGGGCATGTATGCAGGGAGTCCTGCTGGGTTCTGGACCATGCAGGGGTAATCTGGGTAAAAAGGGAGTGCAGCTGGGCTTGGTGGTGTTTCCTGAACACTGCCCTCCCGCACCCACTAAGACAGAGCCTCCCAAACACCCTAGGTGCTGTATTATCATAGCACCAGTGAGTGAGTGAGTCTCACACAAAGGTGCTGGGACAGAGAGCCAGCAGGGACTGAAATCCAGCCCGGCTTTGCCCACCAAGCCTGGTACCTAGCACAGGGGTGCTTCCGTTTTCTTCTACATTGACAAAGTTGCCACATATGTTGGTTCATATAAACGTCTCCACCCAAGGCTGGGCTGTGGTAAGCCACCTTTTGGAAGAGGAACCCAGCAAAAGAATGGGTGCTCCCTGAGGTCTGAGGCCCGAGAGAGATGTCGCACCCATCTGACCCCTTCCATATTCCTTCCTCCACCTTGCTACCCCCTTGCCAAAGCTGCTACCCCAGGGCAGGGTAGTGTCTCTTCGATCACACCGGAGGCTCCCTTTTCCTCTGGTCTCTGTGTCCCCAACACAGAGGACCCCTGTGTGCCGTGGCCTGGGCTGGCTGGAAGCAGCAGCAGGAGCCCCAGGGCAGAACTTGCAGCCAGCATGTATGGAATAACCACCCCTGTGGTGGACATGGCGGCTGGGGGGTAGGGGTCAGCTGCAGCCTCCAGCAGCCCATGACCCTAGAGCCTGTAAATCCTGGAGAGGCAGCTTCTCAATACTGTCTACACTCCCCACCCCATAAGCTGGGGAAGGGGCCAGCAGAAGGGGTATCCCCCCATTACTTTGCCCTAAGTCCCCTCCCAAGAGACCTGCCTGCTTACTCCCAGCATTTCTGTTGATTGGATAGGTCATTTCCTGCCATCTGCCTGGGCACTCCCTATCTCTTAGCTGAAGGGAGTTGGGTCCCTTTCCTACATTTTATAGACGAAGAAACTGAGGGTCAGGAGGGCTCCCATCAGACTGGCTTTGCCATTTGTTAGCTATATAATCTTGGGCAAGTGATTCGGCACCCTTCTGCCTTGGTTTCCTAAACGGTAAACTGGGGTGACAACAGTCGCTGTCAGTGGCAGCGGTGAGAATGAAATGGGCATGTTATGGGATCACCTCCAGAGTGCGCCGACCAGGCCCGGCACACAGTTAGCCTTCTTTAATGTGAGCTATTGTTTCAGTGTCATTATCCTTACCATTAAATAAATTATATTCAATTATTATTATCACAGGGCCAGAGATCCTCTGAGACCTAGTGACTGGCTCCTGCTCCCACAGGGGTGAACCCCAATGCTGGTTCGCCTGTGACTGGTTTGCCTATCATAGGGCAAGGGCCCTAACACACACGCACACGCACACGCACACACAGTCTGTGCCAGTCTTCCTCTTGCAAACACCCCTGCCATACCCTATCCTGGGACATCCATCTGAACCTGGCCACTTCTTTTGCTTCCTCAGCCTAAAATCCTGCTCTCCATTGAGCTGTAACCTCTTCTCTTTGAGAAAAAGAAAGAAAATTAGAGAAACACAGGAGAAGGCATAGAGGATGGGAGGAGTCATACTGAATGAAAGGAACCCGGCTCAGCTAACTTGGGGGCTAGGAATGCTTCCCTGGAGCCTAAAGGAAGACCAGGACACCAGAAAGTCAGCTGGCCATGGGACCCCAGGAAGTTGCTGCTAAGACAGCTCCTGTAAGCTGGAACTGGCTAGCTAGTCCTGCTCCTGGGCACTCCAAGGTCCAGGGGAGACGCTGTTGGTCAAATAAGTTTGTAAAATAGGATTTTTATGTTTGCTCGCTTATAGTTTGCATTGGGGGCTGGGCAGAGCCAGGTATATGTGGTCTGTGAAATTGCAAATTACCTTCCTGCTTGGGAAGGGCCATTGTTTTGCTAATGTTTGCTGGAGGAGAGGTTTTTGTGCCAGAAAGTTTTGAAAATAGAGAGAAGAGGAAGAGGCAGGAAGAAGCCATGTTTGCAGAGTGAGAGAGAAGAGAATGCAGAGTGATGAGAGAGAAGCCATGTTGGCAGGGAAAGAGAAGGTGTGCAGATGGGGAACCAGAGCTGAGGGGCTTTGTGAGCTCTGCTGTGACTGGTGGGGCCTTTGGTTCTAGGAGAAACCGGAGAAGATTCTCCTGGTTATGGAACCTGAGAATGCATCAGTGGCTTTGAAAGCCCTGTGTGTTTGCTCATCGACTGGTGAGAGACTAATAAAAATGGCCCACCATTTTTTCTCTGTACTGTTTCTTTACCGTCTGCCCAAATTCAATGAGAACCTGCATGGCCACGACGGTGATACAGATGCCCTGCTTGGTATACAGCAGTGGTTCTTAACCTTTTTTGAGGTAGTTTCATATGCGCATTCACCGAACCCTTCTTTAGTGATAAATAAAATAGGATTTTTTTTTTTCCAAATTCAAGACATACGTATATGTTTTTTTACTGGTGCACAAAATGAGCCGTGCATGAACATCACCTTGCTCAAAGAACAAAACCAACAAAGTGCATGAACTCACAACAAATTACGGTATTACTTTATTCTGGCCTCCGCGGCAGAGGCTTCTCCAAACCCTTGAGACCGACTCATCAAACCCCTAGTTAAGAACCCCTAGTTAAACCCCAGGTTAAGAACCACTGGTATACAGCAAGACAGACCAGAGACCCATGGTAACCAAGTTTCTTGCTTCCTGGCTACCTGCTAGTCCCAGGGGCACCTTCTTGCTGGCTCTTTAGCCTCACTGCCAGGGAGAAGCAGTCCCAAGTGAAGCTGGTGGGAAGACTTCCTGATCATGAAAGACTGGCTAGGCCAGGGTCATACTTTCCCTACAGCTCTGCTCTCCTGGGAACCTGTAAGTTACACATGGCACTGGGGTACAGAACCTTGGGACCATGACTAAGAGGGGGGTAAGAAGGGGAAGCCCAGGAGGAAATGATGAGACCACCTGGGAGCAAGGACTTCAAGATGTACAACTCAGGCTGGTATCTGTGGGCTAGAGGTGTTGCTAGACCGTAGGAGCCTGAGGCACAGAGGCGGGGTTCCTGAGGAGGGTGAGGGGAAAAAATCCAGGAGAGGAGCCTTGACCCCTCCAAGCACACAGTGAGCCTGGCCTCCTTCCCGTGCTGCCCTGTGAGCCTGCCCTTGTGAGTGTGAGCGTGTGTCTGTCTGTTGGTCTGTCTGCCTCTGTGATCTCAGGATCAGGACCAGAAGCTCAAATAGGCTTCTGAAAACAAAGAGGCCTTGTATTGCTAGGCGAGCATCCCTCACCCCTGGGAACAGCTCTTTTATTTATTTCTGAAAATCGAAAAGGGGTCCCATCCTCATCCCTGCCCACCCCCCGCCCCGCAACAACCCCTTGGCCCTAGACCGCAGACTTCCGAGCTGGAACGGGCCTGATGTGAGGTCCCTTTTGTGATGAAAAGTGTTGGGTGGGGGCTCAGGGATGGAGGAAGAAGGGTCAGGGGGTCCATTTGTTGACAGGTCTGAAATCTGCCAGGGGCTGTGGGACTGGGGACAAAAGGATACTATTGGAGTTGCCCTTTGTTCAAGTGGACTGATGACACTCCCCCCCTCACCCCCCCTTACCCCCCCGCCGCCCCCCCCCCCCCCGCGCGCAGCTCAGGCCAGTGAGGTGAGGGGCTCCCTGCTCCAGCCAGCCCTGTGGGAGCCCCCACCTTGAACCCTAATCCACACTGGCTTCCTGTGGGGTCTGGTTCCTTGAATTTTGGGAAGACTGAGTGAGTCGGGGGATAGGGCACTAGGGCCACATTGCCCGGCTCCTGGCAAGGGCCATGTGAAGACAGGGCCTGCCTTTGCCAGTCCAGTCTTCTGCAAACAAATGCTAGGGCCCTCAGGGTAGGCGGGGGGGGGGGGAGGGCAGCTGCCAGGAGGGAGGGCCCCCTCCAGGGCAGCAGGCCTGAGGGAGGAGGCCTGGCCCCTTCCACCAGGTCACACCATACACTGAACTGCCTCCATCCCCAGGGCCTGGAAGCCCCAGCTTTTCGGTTCTGCTGACCTACCTAACCGGACCTCTGGTTCCAGCTACTAGGGAGGGCTTGCGGATGGATAGAGAGAGAGGGAGAGAGAGAGAGAGAGAGAGAGAGAGGAAATGGGGCAAGGACGAGAAAGCTGGAGGTGGGGGTGCTGAGAAAGAGAGAAAGCTAGACTCAGGAAAGGAGGGGGGTGTAGAGAAAAAAGGGACAAAGAGAAGGAAAACAGAAGGTGAGTGGGGGTGGAGAGAGAGAGAGAGAGAAAAGGGAGAAAATCCCCATTCTGGTAGGGTGGCCATTGGATGAGGTGAAGGGGGTGGTCAGAGGGCAGGGGGTGGGGCATGGAGGGTGACCCAGGCCCCTGGCTCAGGGACCCTGTGCAAACCTGCGCAGGCTGGCCGGGAAGCTGAGTGAGCTGCAGCAGCGGCAGCAGGAGAGGGGGCGCGGGGGAGGGGGCTGCTCTCTGAGTTACACTAAATGACTAATGTGCATTATCCTAATTATAGCGGAGCAAGCTGAGCCTTCCCACTGGCGGCTGCCTGCATCTCCTAATAAACAATTAGCCGCAAACAATGAAAAAAGAAAGTGTGTGTGTGAGAGAGGGTGCATGTGCTGGAGCCTTTCTTTGCCTGTGGTGGGTGGGGTGAGCTTGGAGTTGGGCCTTGACAGGGGACAGCAAGGGTCCCCGGGGCGTGGCGTGGGCCGACAGGGACAAGGTCACATTTAGAGTCTGCTTATGGAGTGCAGGCACTGGGCTAACTGTGTCACACACCCTCACAATTACCAGGGAAATAACCCCTGTGTTTACCAGTGAAGGAATCAAAGCAGACACTAAAGAGGCTTGCGCAAGGACAGACAGCTGTGGCTAAGCCCCATGGGTCCTCCTCCTTTCCGCGGCTTGGGGCTCATTTCCTGAGTGCACCGGAGCCTGGAAGTTGGGGACCAGGTGTATTGGCCAACTGCATCACGTCCCTAGGCCTGTGCTGGAGGTGCGCATGAGCATGCAGAGAGGACCTTCTCGCCAGTCCACAGTGCGCTTGTATGAACCACCTCCGTTGCTTACACAATCCTGAGAGGGGAGCCCTCTTCGCAGCCCCATTTCATGGAGGCCTAGGGACGGGGAGATACTTGTCTGAAGTCCGGAAGGTTTAGTGGCAGAGCGGGCTTTGAAACTCAGACGCCTGACCCCTGGGGTGGGGGTGCTTTCCGGTCCAGTGTTCCCACGAGTGTTTCCTTCTTCCCACAGTGCTCTGAGTTATTTGTCTCTACCTGCTCTTGAGTTATCTCCTACTCCCCAAACCCCGCTCTGAGTCCGGGCAGCTCCAGCCATGCTCTCTCGGCCTTTGTACATGGTATTCCATCTGCCTGCTGTGCTGTTCCCCACACCTCCACCTGAAAAGTGTCACCTCCTCCAGGAAGCCTTTCTTTGGCCACCGATTGGCTGGGTTAGGCACTGGCTTCTGAGCTGCTCACACCCATCATTCTACGTTTTTTTTTTGCTATTCAACAAGTAAATATTTATTCAGCCCCTTTTCTGCTCAAGAACCTGCTGGGAACCGCCAGGGAGACGGAGATAAAGATGGTAGCTTCTGCCCTTAAGGAATTTGCCGACTAACAAAGAAACCAGACAAGTACATAAATAACCAGCTAAAAGGTAGGAAACGCTGTGAGGCTTTGGAGAAGTACAGAGCTCCTGGGTGTTCTAAGAAGAGCCAGCTGCAGAGGCAAGGGTCGCAGGAAGGCAGGGGAGTGATTTGAATAGTTGGGTCTAAGAAGAATGGGTGGAAATTCAACAACTAACTCAGTGTGATGGTACCTGGGTAGGGTCAGGGGCCTTTTAAATGGAGAAAACAGGGTGGCAAATAGGCCAGGGATTAAAGGAAGCTTTGGACTGAGTGCAGTGAACAGGGAGAGGTGAGACTGAGCGGGCAGAGTGAGGTCAGGGGCTTCAGAAGCCAGGCAAAGGAGTCTGTGGATTTTGTCACAGGGGTTTTCAAACTGTATTCCTTGGAGGCCTGGGTCTTTATGGAAGGGTCCCAAGCCCTACACGGGATCCTGAGCAGTTTTTATAGTTATGGACTGTCATGGGCTTTTTCATAAATAATTCCTCTGCCTTTCAAAGTTTGCCCATTGTGCCATGGTGATGGGGAGTCTTGAGCAGGGGCGTGACGCCATGAGAGAGTACCTGGCCGTGTTTCCTCCTGGACCCACACCACACCACACCACACCACGCCACGCCACGCCACGCCACGCCACGCCACACCACACCACACCACACCACACCACACCACACCACACCACACCACACCACACCACACCACACCACACCACACCACATATACTCAGACAGGAACAGGAGGGCAAAAACAGGGGAGAAGGATGGAGCCACCGCTCCGAGGGCTGATACACAGCATGAGAAGCAAGTGCTATGATTAATTCTTGAGCTGATGTTATTTCAGCAGCCTGGCAGGTCACCAGCCCAGCTGGGGAAGACAGGCAGCCCTGCACCACCAGGTTCAACCCCCAGCATCCTGACATGAAGGGGTAGAGACCCTGACCCTTTCTGATCACAGTGGCCTTCTTCTTCCTCGTCTCCCATCACCATTCTGCTCCATTGCAGTGCATCTCACTCTCTTCACATTCCCTCCCTCCCCCTGGCCTTCTCCAGCACCTACCAGGAGAATTCCTGAGGGCAGAGCAGATGGGGAGGCTTCTCCTCCAGCCCACGTGTAGAAATGAGCACAGGACCCTCCTTAGACACACACCCCCCACTCCATACCTGGAACATGCCTTTCTCACTTCTGCTCCCTATGTTCACCCACCATTTAAAAAGATCCCGAAATCCCGCCTCCTCTAGGAAGCCTGTCTGGGCTGCTGGCCTAGAGATTCCTGTCTCTCATGCTAAAGAGTCTGAGATGAGAATGATTCGGAATTTTGGAAGAATGGGCCCATCCCTTGGGGGAGAAGAGAGCTGTAATTGATGAGCAGTGTCTGCTGTGAGTGTGTGTGGGAGAACCAGAGGCTTCAATGTCACAGCTTTACTGTCCTGGCCCTTCTGACTCAAGCATCAGATAAGGTCTTCAAGTAGACATTTTAGAGTTTCCCTACAGCCTTCAGATTCTGGAAGAGGCTGCACAAGAGCAGATGATACCCTCTTCAAGGTAAAGACCACGTGCTCCCCCATCTCTGCTTAAAAGGTCTGCCCTAACTCCTCTGTAGTCTGAATGCCCACTGCTGAGTCCGCTTACTGAGTGCCTCTGGTCCTCACCTCTGAGAGGAAGTGACAAGAAGACAGATAACAGAGTCACATTCCCAACAGTTCTTTGCTCACTCCAACTTAGGGACAGGAATAAAGTCCATTTCTGAAGGTCGAAGTTTTAAAGTTTTTAACTTCATGAGCACAAATGTACTTGATGCTAATTCCATCTTGGGGCACGCAGTTAACAACAATATCAGGGATGATACCATTCCCTGAGCTCTAGCCTCCCTTCTCCCGTGAGAGTATGTGTCCATTATCCCAATTTTATACAGAAAGATGCTGCAGCCTAACCACGCCAAGCTCACAGCTACTAGATGACAGATCTGGAACTCAAACCCAGCTCTGACTAGCACCAAAGCATTTGCAAGGCATCCCGGGAAATAGATCTGTGTGTTGCTCCAGGAAGGTTAGGTGTATTCCCCGGGATACCCACAGTTCCCCTACCAAAGCACCTGTCACCTTGCCTACTTATCTGCCTCCTTTGTTGTCTGTGGCCCTTCAAGCATGTGGACAGTGACTCTCATCTCTGTATCCCCAACCCCCAGCTGACATAGAGTAAGTTTTCTTTAAATATTGGTTGCAGTAAGATCAATGAATGGAATTTGGAGGGAAGCAGACTTGGAACTAAAAATGAATTGGTAGTTTCTTGAGGTCAGAGCAGCCTTGCAATAGAAGGGCTACCTCATGGAGGTAGTGAGCTCCCCAGCCCTGGAAGCATCCCAGCCACCCGAGACTGATGATTTCTATTGCGGTTGCCATACAGGGGCTTCTACACAGGCAGAGGGATGGCCTGAATGATCTAACTGTGAGATTCTGTGAGGCAGCCACACCCCTGCCATGGCTTTGTGGTGGGTGGGGTATAATTCCCCACCGCCTGATTGGAGCTTGGTCCTGGGACTTGCTTTAGCTAATGAGAGATGGGAAACACATAGAGGTTTGAAATGTGTTTGCCCGGTGGGGCCTTTCTGCCACCAGAAAAATTAGCTTCAAGTGGCACTTGGTCCAAAGAACGTGCAAGAAATATAGACAGACCAAGAGCCAAGCAGCAGATTAGAGTCCAGCCAACCAAACCCAGGCTAGAACAGCCAAGCCTCAGACACCCAGAAGACTCACAAGAAATCTGTGTGCACTGCTTCACACCACGGAATGCCGGGGAAGTTTGTTACGTGGCATTATCATGGCAACCGCTGACTAATAAATCTTTCCTGGATACACAAAATCCTGGTACTCATGAGGGGCTTGGAAGGGTCATGTCAGCCCTTCTGCTATAGACAAGGTCACAGCTTATTGGAGGCAGGAGGCAGTTCCCTGTTCTGTCTGCAGCCCAAGTGGGACAGCAGAACAGGGTCAGGCTGCTCTGATGCTGGGGGTGTATTTGGGGGAGACTGGCTCAATGGGGCCTGCTGGATATCCAGAGAAGGACTCCCACAGGGAAGAAGGGGCCACCCCTCCTCCTGCCCAACCCCACCCACTGAGGCACGGGTGCTGAGTACACTGATCCCCTTATTCCAAAAGGAGGCATGTTGGCTAAGCCCAGCTTTGAAGAGCCATGTGATTCTGGAGCTGGGCTGAGCCCCACTCATCATGTGGTTCATGCGCTGAGGGCGCCAACTGCCCGTGTGACAGTCAGGGCTGAGGAACCTGAGTCTGCTCACTTAGGACTTCACGGCTGATCGCATTAGGAAATACAAGGAGCTCTCTAGGCTGCGGAGGACAGGCGCATCCCTCCCGGTGCGCGTGTGCAGCCGCCGGCCTCTGCAGGCTCACCCTTATCCTGGGCAGCCCTGGGCAGCTGGGTTGTGGCAGTACAGGTCTGCAGCTTAGGTTCTGGACTCAGTTAAATCTGACTTCGAATCCCAGTCCTGCTTCTTTTCAGCTGTGTGACCTTGAGCAAGCCGCTCAACCTTGCTGAGCCTCAGTCACCTCTTTTTAAAAGAGCTAACGACATTAATAGACACTTGACAGGGTTGCCATGGGTTAAAATGCAAGTGTTACGTACAGTGTCTGGCACAGAAGTGCCAGCTGATAAATGTTAGCAGCTGACGTTAACAGTAAATCATTCTCATTAGACTTAGAACTTTCCCTGCCTCAAAATGCATTCATTTCTTTACTTGGCCCTTATTTTGGCTTACCATGGGCTAAGTGGGCACAGAGAGGTTACATTTAGTCTCTGAGCGTGGCTGAGACAGCCGAGGGGTGGACTGCCCACTGGGCACGGGGCTGAAGGTGATGGGCATTGAAGAGGAGCCACAATGAGGCTGAGAAGGCAGTGTTGGGGGGAGGGCATGGGGACACCCAGGGGACAGAGCTGGCCAGAGGAGGACTGTCCACATTGAGGGCCCCCCTCCAGGCTCCAGGCCAAGGCCCACTCAGCATCTTCATCTGCCACACTGTGTCCCCCATCTGCTGGATGCCTGTGCAGGAGCAGGCATGGCACACATCCCCAATTCCAGGGTACCTGGCATGCTGTGGAGGTGTTTTAATATGACCAGAAGAGCAATGCTCGGCTGAGCTTCCATGGGCACATCTGTACAGTGTGCTGGGGGTGGGGGCATCTCCTCCCTGTGGGATCACTCTGAGCCTCAGTCTCCCCACCAGCCCCTTCCCTGGGGCCCTTCCAGCCATGACATCCTCTGTCTCAGGGCTCCAAGTGGTCTGTGAGGCTGTTACCCCTTAGCTTCCTGCATTAGATTCCCCACAGGCTGGGGAATCCGAGGTCACACACACTGAGATGCAACATGGCTTATCCTCCGAGGGAATGACCCAGGAGAAGATGACTGGGAGGGGAGGGTCTCCTCCATTTGTGCCGATCCTGCACCCTAACTCCTGCCCATCCCCCTTTCTGTCAGCCTAGGTGTAGCCACAGGGCTGAAAGTACAATAGCTTCACCCCGGACACAGCACAGGCCCTCTGGTTCACCCTGGCGGACATACCTGCGGGCGTCCGGCGCGGCTGCTGCGGGCGGTTTGTACCGGCGCTTCTGGGAAGATCTGAGAGGTAACTCGCACCTCTCTGCAGACAGGCCACTACTTCCATCTGGCTCAGACCTGCTTCCCCATCCTCTGCCCTTGCTACAAACGACTCTGGTGCCAAGATAGGGTTCAGGGAGCCATTGGTGGGATCTGAAAGGGATACTCAACCAATTCTATGGTGGACACTGCTAGCACCTGGCTCCCCCATTCTCTTCTCTTACTGACCTCCCTCAGAAACCACTGGGGCCACGCTCACCTTCTGTTCTGAGTGTCCGGCCCGGCCTGGCTCACTGGGGGTGACCTCTGAGCTGAGCCTCCTTCAGGGGGACACTGGGAAGCTCTGGATCTTCCTCGGCCCTGCCAGTCTCCCAGTGTGACAGAGGGCCCCACCTGCTCTCATCGTCCATTCTAGAGAGAGGGGGGCATGCCATTCCCCAGACATCGAAAAGAGATCCCTTGCTCCCTGCACCTCCCACCACCTCAGGACAATCCATCAAATGGGAGATCTCAAGGAACCTGGCCCAATTTCCTCTGCAGGCTCTGCCATGCCAGACATGGGGAAACTGAGGCGCAGAGGAATTAAGGGACCTATCTGAGCTCACACAACTCAGGGTCAGTGTGGGGGTCTGGCCTCTGATCCCATGCTCACCTAAAATGTTGCTGCTTCCGTCCTTTTGTGCGCGAGGCCAGGCCCCACATCACTAGGCCTGCTCTATGGACAGACAAGCCCATGACTCACACTAACTGTGAGCAATCCCCTCCCTGGAGGACCCCTAATTGCTAATCTGAGGAAGAGGGATTAACCCTGCCTGACCTGCCTTATAGGTCAGCTGCTGGGATGACAGCTGTGGAGGCCCTGGGCAGTGCTGTGGGAGGGGTCACAAGGTTCAAGAATGTCCCTGAGCCTGGGGCTTGGGGACAGAATTAGGGGAGAGGCAGCCCTGTAGCTGGGGAACTGCCTTCCTCCCTCAGAGGCCCCAGAGGGGCCAGGGCCATTACAGGAAAAGGACTTCAAGTCGACAAAGACAAATTGGCTTAATTGACCCAAATTAGCAGCAGGGAGGGCCCGATGGCCCAGCTGCTGGTCCATTTAATCACTGTCACCCTGTGTGGTCAGGGACAGCCCGCCTCCCCCAAGGCCATCAGGGTCCTCTCCCCAATGAATGGCTGCCTCTCTGGAATACTCTGTCAGCAGGAGATAGGGCTGGGACTTTAGGGACAAAGACAGCCTCCAGCCAGAGGTCAGAGCTTCCTGCAGAAACAACCTGGTCCAGGATGGGGCAGCACCAGGAGCTGGGGGCTCTCCCAAGCCCCTCATTCTGAGTTCAGTGGCTGCCCTTGGAGGCTGACTTTCCGAGCTCCTCAGAGGTGCTGGTTGACTCCTGCACTTCATAGTAGCGGGGGCTCTGCCCGGGCGTCGGAACCACCTCGGCTCCTCTCGGCTTTCTGCAGTGTGCCTTATGACACTGTGGTCATGGTCGAACTGGGGTCTCCTGAAAACCTTCAGAAGGTGCAAGCCAGAGCCTCCTTAGTCTCTGATGACACTTCCCAGGGTTCCTGTTGGCCGCCGCTGCCCAAACCCTACCCTGTGAGAAGGCAGGGAGGACACTCTTGCCCACACCACATCCCCTGTGGTTTCTGCCTGCTCCCTGATGGGGACATTCTCTTTCCCCTTCCCAAGCAAATACGGACAGAGTGCCCACAGTGAGCTGGGCCTGGGTCCAGGAGCTCCAGCTCAGGTAGTCCCGTGACCTCACAGCCTCCCCCTCAAAGCTCCCCATCTCCGTCTGCATCTGTCTTTCCTGATTGGAATCTGCTCTGCCAGGGCTGTCCTTGCACATGGTGCTGAGGCCCTGTGAAAAGTACCCTGCCACTCAGTGTCGGTCACAGCGCCAACCTGGGCCCCAGCTCTGCCCGGCCATGCTCCAGCTGCTGCCCTAGGCACGCATCAGTCTTTCTCTGGCTTCCCCCTCCTGCTTCTCCCCCCGAAACCACTGCTCAACCCTCCTCCTCCTTCTGACCACATTCCTCTCTCCATCTCCAAAAATGCTCCACTGGGTTCAGTCTGGTGTGGATATCATACCTTGGTGCAGACGTGCAAGGCTGGAGTCCATGCCCGGACACCGGAACATTCTCTTTCTGTCCCCAACTTAGAGTTCATTGGAAACTGGCTATCAAAGCTTGGAAACACATTTCAACACCTTTCTCTCTAGAAACAATACTATCAGTAGTAGTTACACTCCCAGGCTAGCCCACCAAACAGATTTTACCTAGCATTCGTTCAATAACTATTTATTGAGTACCTGCTATGGGCATAATGAAACTAAACAGTGGTTCTAAGAATGTAATTGAGCTCTAGATCCTGAAACAGAGGGCTAAGTGCAAAAGAGAGAAAGATGAGGAGATAGAATTTAAAAAAAAGTTTCTCTTCAAATCATTTAAAAATAGGACAGGTCCATCATCAATACCTTGTCTATACCCCTCCTCCTCCACAGGACCCTCCTCCCTCTGGGCCCCAGGGCCTCCAAGTCTCCCCTCCTCACCAGGACCCCCAGTGCTGGGATCCCCTCTAGGCCTGTCCCAACTCCAGGAAGCTTTATAAACTGTAGGTTCCCAGGCCCCTCACCCGCCTTCCTCCTACAGGTCTGTGTGGGGCCTGAGCAGATGATTCCTACCCTCATCCCACTACGTTTCAGTCTTGCTCAGGTTAGTGTTTCAATCATGGTTTCCCTTTAGAATCACCTGAGAGCCTAGACCACATCCCGGTCTAGTGAGTTCAGAATCTCTAGGGCTGGGACCCAAAGCCTCAGCATTTAAAAGAGAATTCCTGCACATGCAGCTAAGAGTGAAAGCCACTGCCTGGAATTCTAGTCACACAAAAATTTTCCCTTTTGTGGGTAAGAGAATTCATGGGCTCCCTAAACTCATGCCTGCTGTCTCCCCCTTCTCCCCTCCGCTCCGCACCGCAGAGGGAAAAAACTGCAGCCTCAGCCGCTCTTTGCGGGTGTCATCAATGAAGTTGTTGTGCCCCAAAAACCCCAGTGCAAAGGCCACTGTCAGAGAAACTCAACCTGAAGGCGAGGACAGGATGCACTCCATGCTCAAGCCGCTGACCACCGACAACGGACAGTGTGTGGTTGAGCAACGTGAGTGGGTGCCCCACGGTGGGGTGTTCCTTATGATGGTTTCCAGAATGCTCCTTAATGGGAGTGATTCATCATCCTGGCTCTGCTTCTCCTCACATCCTCCAGCTGTGGAGAACCCCTCCCCCCTCACCCTCTGTTTCTCCCGAAGAGACCTTCTCTGGGCAGCCCAGGGAACTTGGCTCCCCTAGTCCTTGAACGTTTCTGCTGAAGGTTTGCAATTTTCCAGGTGGCTCCCTCCTTCTACTGTTTCTCCTTGGGACCCTTGTCCATGCCTCAGCGGTGACACTTACTTTCCCCTGCCTGCACCAGGACAGAGCAAGTATCTGTGGGGTCTGGAATGGGGAGTCCACATCTTGGGTCAATACAGCCGGCTGAACGTGACTACTGAGACTGGAGACCAGAGGCTGTGTTCCCGCAGCCGGGGCTAGGCTGGGTCCCTGCATCTCTCCCAGCCAGAGGCTCAGAAGGTCTGTGGGTCACCACCCTCCTGCCCTGTGAAAGTCCTACCACTCAGCCGGGGTCGGGGTCGGGGTCGGGGCCGGGACCTGGGGCCCAGCCTCGATCCCGCCACCTCCAGCTGATTCCTGCAGGCTCACATCCCCAAGTTGTCAGAAGGTGATTTCACATTTGTAACAATTATTCACTTAATTGGGTCCCAATTAAATGGGAGCAGAAGCGGAGGGCTGTGTCTGTTCTCCTCCTTCCTCCTCCTGCACGTCAAAGGGAGAGCTGGGAGGATGACAAACAGGCTTCATCTCATCTGGAACAATCCACCCTCGCTGGGGTGCATGGGGCTGTCCTGAGGTGGCCCGCTGTGCAACTCTCCTGTCTGCACTTCTGTCAGGGGCTCAGCTCACTCAAGGCTGCTCTGGGCAGCTGGGTGCCCAGGCAACAGCCAACTCTTCTCACGGGCTTCACCTTTATTGGAAAACTCAGTGGGGACCCACTGAAGCGGGACAGAGGTGAACAGACGGCCCCCTCGGGCAGCATTACCCACACTCTGCAACTGCCCAGTGGAAGGGGCATCAGGGATGGATTAAGTGGGCCAGGGGCTTGCCAGTGGGGCTCATTGGGGGCGTCTCCAGGGCTCTCATCAGGTGACAGGGGAAGGTGAGATGGGTGGGACCTCAGGACACCACTCTCCATTCAACCAGCAGCTCAGCTTTGATTTGTATCATATATAATTTGTATTGTATGTTATTTATGTGTTATACATAACTTACATATATTATAATATATATAGTGTATTTTCCTCGCCAAAAAAATAAAAAAGAAAAAAATCACTGATTGAATACAATCTTGTCATATCTCAGAAAAGGAGACTGAGGCCCAGAAGAGGAAAGAGACTTGCTCGTTTTAGGGGTTAGGTTGCTAGGATCAAGGTCTCCTGCCCATGAGATGTCGACCTCCACAGACAGGACCTGCTGAGGGGGCTGTGGATGGAGATTATGGATGGAGTGGTGACCCAGGCCAAGGTCCCATGGAGGCACCCTCTCGAATCGGGTGGGGCATCTCCCAGCTTCGGCATCTGAATGGCATGGTGGTAGTCAGGGGCCGAGGCTGGATTCACGTCCATGGGGCCCTGGCCCAAGGAGAACCAGGCCCATGTCTGGGGGCCCTGGCCACAGGATTGCCTCAAAGGGGCTAATTCTGCAGAAGAGAGACATCCAGTCAGTGTCTGGCACACAGTAGGTATTTGGAAAGCTTTAGAAGAATGAATGAATGAGTGATTGAATCAGTGAAACAGTCTAGTCTAGGAATCAGGACCCAGATTTCTGACCTGGGGTGAAGGAAACGAAGCTCTGCAGGGGAGCTGATCGCAGGAAAGGGAGAGTTAGATTCTGAGGGGCTTCTGGGTGCCTCCTGCAGTCCTGCCCAGGGAGAACCCCGTCTGACGTCTGACGAGGCAGGCAGCTTTTCCTGGGGAAGCCCCTGTCTGACGAGAGGAGAGAGGCACAGTCTTCTCTGGAGGAGCCCCAGGCTGATGAGACAGGCACAGCTCTCCCCTGGGAAAGTCCCCAGTCTGGTAGGGGACGGGGACGGGGAAGGGAAAGGAAGGATGTTATGGCCCCGAGGAACCTCCTGTCTGATGGGGGATGCACCCGACTTGGGCAGTCTTCTGCCGGAGGGAGGAGGCCAGGCTCCATCTCATGGTCACTGCGGCCCTGTCCTGGGTTTGGAGCAGAGGGTGCCCGTGCCTGAGTGCCCAGTGGACAGATGCTGGGAGCTCTGGCCAGGCAGGAGGAGAGCCATTGACATTCCTGTCAGGCAGCCAGTCACTGAGTTATTATTATTTCTTTCTTTTTTTGAGCTACTTAGAGCAATTTACAGAAATCATTTAGGGGCCGTTTAGGGAGGAGAGAAAAGATGAAGACTTTTAAAGGCAAAGCCCGGGGATGGTTTTCTGCAGATCAGCTTTGCAGGGATATGGAGAAGGAGAAGCTGGTTTCTGAGGGTGTGGGAGGGCAGGAGGGCCTACAAAACTCTGGTCCGACCATGCTGGGTCGGAGACTCAGAGACAGCCGCCAGGTACCGAGGGAAAGGGATGGAGGGGGGAGTGCAGGTTGGGCAGAGGGCTGAGACACACAAGAGAAGCTGGCCATTCTGTCCCTCAGTTTCCCCTTTTGAAACTGGGCACCAGTGTGGTTGAGCTGATGGCACTGGGATCAAGCTGAATGGGTGTGATGCTCCCTCTGTGACACTGGGGGTGAGGGTGGCCCTTGGGACCCAGGGGCACAGAGTCAGGAGGTAGGGCCCAGGGGGAGTGTAGTGCATGGACTATAGGGCCAGAGTCCCACTCTGCCTCTTCCTGTCTGTGACCTGAGCCAGTCCCTGCCTCTTTCTAAGCTCAGTTTCCTCATCCATACAATGGGAATCATGATTCCCAATGCCACAGGTGAGGTTTACCTGCGATAAGGGGACAAGGTGTGGTGAGATACGTGGTAGCTGTTTTTGAACCGCCAAGGGCTCCACACTCCATGGTGACAGTGGAGAATGGTGGGGAGCTTCAGGAGCGAAAACCTGGCCTTCAAATACCCACTCCCCCCAACCCCCGAAGAAATCGGTCTCTGAGGTTGGATGACACAACTGGCCCTCCCTGGGCAGGGAGTAGGTAGGTACTTGGACTGGATGCCTGGGGAATGCAGGGTGTGTGTGTGTGTGTGTGTGTGTGTGTGTGTGTGTGTGTGCGCGCGCGCGCGCGTGTACATGATGTGGGAGGGGAGGGAGTGGGGGAGGTCCTAGGAAGAGAAATGGTAGGAAGTCGGTTTGCACATTTAGCAAAGCCTTCCCCACAGGTACATTTCATGCTGTTTGTGATGTGATTATTGGAGATGAAATCTGGTTACTCGGTGTAAACATCATGCCTGCTGAGGCAGTCCTCCAGATATGGCCCCTGGGGAAACAGGAGGTGGGGGTCACCCCATCTGTGACCGACCAGCTTCCTCCAGCAATTGTTGCCCATACTGTCCCCCACCCCAATCTACTTGCAAAACCTCTGAAGACAAAAACAAGCCCATCGGGGACCTGGGTGTTGTTACTCCTGGCTTTACCCCGACTGACTGCTAGGTGAACTTAGCTAAGGCCTCTCTGGACTTCAGTCTATCTATCATTCAAGTAAGAATGGTTCAAAGAGAAGAGGGGTCTGAAACTCCTACCCAGTGCCCCTGGCTCAGGTTTCTTTGACTTGTAGTACCTCAGCTCACTGACCAGCCCCTCTGTGCCACAGTCCAGAGAGGTTTTCAGGGGGCAAACACTGATGGGTGCCAGCAGCACGCAGGGCTCCATGCCAGGAGATCCACACTGCCTCTTTTCCCTCTGGCCAGCGCTTCACTGATGGGTAATGACACCATCACCTGTCTACTAAGCATCAGGCTGTGCTGGGGACTTTATTTACATTAGCTTATCGATTCCCCAAGATCTAAGATGTAGGTACTGCTTGTTATTAGCCCATTTTACAGAGCACAAGACTGAGGCTTAGGGAACATGAGTTACTTCTGGCTGGTCAGTGGCAGAACCAAAGTTCCCCGGCTGCTGGGCTGAACTCTCTCCAGTGTCCTACAGGAGCTGGATGGGCGAGGCTCTGCACAAGTGGTCACCCCATGACACTGACGACCTCAACTCACAGAAATTTTGGCAGTGGTTGCTGCAAGCTGACAGGAAGCCATACCTGCCCCTCTTCAAAGTCCCGGTGAGGATCGGTCACTTGCCCCTCTGCCACCCTGGCATTGATTGAACAGCGCTGAAATTGTTTGCACCCTGGCCCACATCAGTGTCTAAGACACCGCTAACCCTATCCTTGCTGCTGCATGACCAGTGTTTGTCACTGTGCTGGGCATGGAGTAGACCTTCAAAAACAGTGCTGAGTAAAACTATAGCAGCCTTTTATTGGGCACTTGCAACAAGCTAGGCACTGCTCCAAGCACGTTACAGGCACTGATTTGTTTATTCAGAACAACAAACTTTCTGAAGAAGGTGCTCTTATTATCCCACTTTATAGATGTGGAAACTGAGCCACAGGGCAGGGAAGTAATTTTCCCAAGCCCACAAGGCAAGGATATGGCAGATGAATGTGAGAATGAATGAATGAATAAATGAATGAAAAAATAACCCCCCCTCTGGTCCCTGTCACCCATTTAGCTCCCAGATCTCTTTTCCCAGTGGCTCCCTGGGGGGAAGGGTGAGAGGAAGGGAAAGAGAAGCCTTTTAATCCGTTCATTCCAGTCCAGGTGTGGGGGACAGGGCAGTGAGCGACATAGATGTGGCCCCTGCTCTCAGAAGCCTCGTCCCCAAAGGGGTGATGGTGTCAATCTATGAACAGGAAGACAGGTGAAGGAACACGAAGCAGGGTAAGGGGGCAGAGTAGGGTGGGCAGGACTATATTGGATGGGGAGTGGCCAGGGAAAGCCACTCTGCTAAGAAGCTTCTGAGTGGTGACCTGAAGTCAGGACCGGGGTAAATCATGTTTATTTGAGAGACAATGCCAAGCAGAGAATGAGTAAGGCCCGAGTTGCCAAGTCTTGGTTCCTGGCATGTCTTGGGACAGCAAAAAGAACAGTGTGGCCAGAGATGAGCGGGTGAGAAGATCCAGTCACAGAGGTATTGTCGGGACAAGGGACAGACTATGCCAGCCTGTCAGCCACTGTGATGTGTAGACTGACTTTTGCTCTCAGTGAGGTGGAGGGTTCTGAGCAGGAGGGTGACTGCTCATCTGACCCAAGGATCTCCCGGCAGACGGGGGAAGGAAAGTGGCTTGAGCGGGAATCACCATGGCCAGCAGGAAGCATATCAGGGCTGGGGAGGGCTGATCATATCCATGCTGGGCAGGGAATCTCCAGGACGGTCTCAGAAAGAAGGGGGCCCAGCTCACCGGTCCTCAGAGCACTGACTCCAGGGCCCCAGTCCTGCAGTGTCCAGGAGGGTGGCCGCTTGCCACATGTAGCTCCTGAGCAACTGACATGAGGCCACTTGGAATTGCGAGAACTAGTGATATAAGTGCAAAATGCATGAGGGAGGTTGAAGATTTAATACAAAACTTAAAAAAAAAGTAAAATATCTCATTAATAATTTTTATGCTGATTACATGTCGAAATAATCTTTTGGGTAAATTGGTTACAATGCATGATTACCACTTCAACTGTTTCTTTTTACTTTTCCTCATGAGATAACGTGAAAAACTTAAATTACACATGTGGCTCGTGGTGTATTGTGGTTGGACAGGCTTGATCCACCTCAGTAAACCCATCTTTCAAAGACAGAGAAAGTCAACTCCAGTGGGAGGAAAGCCTTCGTTGGAGGGTGCAGTGTTGCTGAGGGCAAGAATGGGTGGAAGCAGAGACTCCCCGAGGCAGAGGAAGAACATGGTGGGAGGAGGGGAGTTGAGGGGTCCCTGGATGGATCGGGTTGTTAGAGGTGACTCCTAAGGAGTCACGATGAGTATATGGCCACAGTGACCATGCACAGAGTTCCGATGGACCTGCAAGTGCGTAACTCAGTGACCATGCCCCCAACATCCCTACTATGGGAGTACTTTCTTCCTATTGCTTGCAGATCAGGCACCTGAGACTGGAGGGAGAGAAGTCCGCTCTGGGACCAGGGTGTCCATGCTCTTTCAGGCTGCAGGATGGATGAGAGCAATTGTTTCAGGGATGCCCACTCCGTGTTGGGAATTCCCTACAAACCCAGACCTGATTCCAGCAATGGTGTGGGTTGCCTGGGGAGGTCGGGTCGTCTGTCTTGTGGGTGTACAGTCAGGCTTCAGGCCCACTTTGGGGGCTGCCGAGGATGCAAATGTTGGGAAACCGTGGCCTTACCAGCCTGTGCCACCCAGACATTGCATTGCCATGGGGCCTTCTGCCAAACCCAGGAATGCCTCCTCCACCCCAGGGTTGGAGAGGCACTGAAAATGGGGATATGTCTGTGGCTTCTATCCTGGGAAGGGAAGGAGGAGGTAGAGAGAAAGGGAGGAAGAGAGGGAGGGGGCCAGCAGCTGGCCACTGCTGTTCTTAAAACAAGCAGCATGTTGCTAGGAGGCATTGAGGGTAAGAAAAATCAGACCCTAAACAAAACAAACAACCCAACCACCAGAAAGCAGCTCTCCGGGAAGTCTTTGGCACTGTCTTAAACATGCTTCCCGGCAGCAAGGCCTGGCTCCTGGCAGAAAGGAAGGAAACAAAGTTCTGCCTCGACTGAACCCCTCCAGCAGGCACACCGCTTCTGTTCTGGGCGCGTCAGCACTGTAGTGTCTCAGGCTGACAGCGGCCCAGCCCAGGGGAGAGGATGCTGGGACTCCCATTCAGCAGGTGGGGAAGGTGAGGCTCGGGGAGACCAAGGCAGGCCGGGGCTCCTGGGTCACCCAGCAACACAGCCACAGGGCTGGGAGTCCAAGCTACATTTGTGCAGCTTGAAACCCTGCCCCCATCCCTACACAATGGCTTCTCTTGGGGTTCTCCTGGAGCCCAAACACTGACAATGACCCCTGCAAAGGCCTGACTCTCAGCCTCTGGTTGTCTGTGGGGTGGGAAGGGAGGAGGAGGCTGGTTCTCTAACAATAACAGTGAGAAAAACCTTGTCTCTCTCGGTTCTTGTCTTCAGCCACTTTCCCCAGGACTTCTAACTGGACAGCGAAGTACCCCAAGGGGGTCAGACCCATCTGTGAGCTGTAGACAAGTTCCCTCCACTCTCTGGGCCTTGGCTGATAACATACTGTAATAAAGAGCTCCAAGTACTGAGCCTTCTGCTGCAAGTGCTGCCGCTCTCATTCAGCATCCCGTCTTCCCGGGGCGGAAACCAGGGAGCAGAAAAGAGAAATTGGGCCCCTAGGAAATGTTAGAGCCAACACTCAGATGCATCTCCCTGGTTCTAAGAGTGGGCTCTTCCAGATGGTGGCACCTCTGATGATGTCTAGTGGTAGTTCCCTCCTCACTCCCAGACCCGCTGCTGCAACAGCTTCCTTCAACACTGCTCCAGGCTGCAAATTGCCCCTAACCAAGTCACTGTTGAAAACCCTGCTTGGGTCATGTCACTCCCTCACTCTATAACACTCAATGGCTCCCTGGTGCTGCAGGAAATATAGGGTCAAAGTTCTGAGAGGTGTTAAGAGATGATCCAGGAAAAGGATTTCAAGCATGGACCCTGCTTTTAGCCCCCTACTGCGCCCCCACAAGCAGCCCTGGCTCTCTCCCTGCTGGACTCAGAGCTGTGAGGCCAGTGACCATTTATGCCTTGCGTTTCTGTCTTCCCCAGGGGTTCAGACACACAGTAGTTGCTGACTTATTAGTCTTCAGAGGCGGAATTCTCTAACCTGGTTAAGTCTTCCTGAGGTAGCACCTCCTCCATGAAGCTTCCCCAGACCCCTTGAGCAATTATGAGAGTTTTCTTCCTCCCTACACTCTGTGACCCTTCCAACATGCCTGGGACTGCATTTCATCACCATTTGTGCAGACACGGCTATGTCCCCAGGACTCCACCTTAGATGCTCCTCGTGGGACAGGTACCGGGGTCTTCTTCATTTTTAGTGAAATGAAGAAAGCACGGCCTGTACTAAGTGCTTGGCATGTCCTAATAATACTGATAACAATAATAGTGACAATTATCATTTTTGGACACTTACTAGGGCCAGATACTATTCTAAATATTTGACATGAAATAATGACTCATTTAATCACCACAACACCCTGTATGTTGGGTACGTTTATAATCATTTACAGATGAGAAAACTGAGGCACAGAATGGTTAAGTGACATGCTCAAACTTACATAGAAAGTGACAAAGCCAGGACGTTTGGTTTTAGAGCCAAGTGCAGGGAAGGGGTGAGGAGGAAAGTGATGAGCGTCAGAACCAAGCAGAAACAGCAGTGTACTGCTGGCTCCCAGGGAACGATTTCTGGTGCCCAGCATAGGGCTTGGTGCATAGTAGGTGATCAGTTAATACTTAATACTATTAAGTAACTAGACAGCTCAATAGCTGCTCCAACAGAAGTGTGTGGTCAGGGGGCGCTAGTTTCCCAGGGAAGCAGGCTGCAGTGGCCCAGTGGGGAGCCCAGCCCTCCGGACTACTCCAGCCACTCTGCTTCTCTCCCCACCCGTCCCTCAGCTCCAGCCTCCTTTCCCCAGCATTTCAGACCTCGAGTGCACAGGGCTGGCGGCTGGCAGTTTTTCTCCTGCTGAAAACAGCCACAGAAAATTGAGATCATTTCTCTGCTTTGTTGGCAGCTGAGAAAATGACAATTTTTCCTATTTCTAATCCCAGGGTTCCTTCCTATTGGACAAAGGTCCTCTATGCTTTTTCCCATAGGTCAGAGGAGAGCGTGGGTCGCCTCAAGGTTGGTCACCTCCTTGGTTAAGAGGCATGAGCTGCAGTGGTCATATGGTGGCAGGGGGCTGGTGGTGGAAGGAGGGGGGCCACCAAATGGGCACCTTCAGACATAAAACAGGGACAGGCAGAGAGGTCAAAGCAACAGGCAAGCCAGAGTCGCTGCCACGTGCTCAGGGACTCAGGGAAACTGGATTTTGCATTCCCTGAGCACGATAGCCTGCAGACATCCTGGTGGCTGTCATTCCTCTCAAATCAGAGTGGGGTGTAAGATCACTGCCCAAGCAAGTGTGTGTAACCCCCACCCCCAAACCCCACAGCGAATTTCTTGTAAAGGTCAATAATTAGTTAAAAATTTGAATCTGCGAAGGAAACTGAGGATTGCTTGGCGTCCCCGGTGCCCCAGCTGAGTGAGGACACTGGCACCTCGCCTCCATCATGGAAGTGATCGTGGGGACTGAGTCAGAAGTGGCTGCGGAAGCACCTGGTGTTGATGCCCCATTTTACAGACAGGAGGCCGGCCCTGCCCATGGAACTGAAGAGATGATGGTGGTCACACCAGCTAATGGGGCAGGGCCAGTCTGGGAACCGGCCTGGCCAGTCCTTGAGCGGTCTCTGCTGCAGTCTGCTTCCTGTGCACCCCAGTCCTGCCTACCATGGGGGGCCGTGAGGTGGCAGAAACAGCAGCCACAGCCAGGACTGTGAGGAGCAAGAAACTAAAGAGAGCAGACAGAGGTCCCTCCTCACGGCCCTGGGGGGCCAGTCAGCACCCCTGTGGGTTCTGGAGCTCTGTAAGCCTGCAGCTATGAGTCAGCTCAGGTCACTGCTGCTCCAACCCCTGCTATGGTGGCCGGCCCTTAGACGGATTCATGCACAGTCACACTGAGTGATATCCCCAGTTCACTCAGCCCACAAATCAGTGTCATACAAGGGCCTCCCTCCCCCACCCAATCTCCCTCCATCCTCCTTCCCCACACTCTGCTCCAGCCCCTTGGACCCTGTGCTGTCCCTTGAGTGGATAAACCCACTCCTGCCCAGGACTGGTCCCTCTGTAATATTCGGATATCCTCTTAGTTTGATCTCTGCCCTCCTTCAAGCATGTTAAATGACACTTATCTACTGAACATTCACTTTAATACTGCACAATCCCTCCCAACATACACACAGACACAGACACACACACACACACACACACACACACACTGCAATTCCCAATTCCCTACTTTTTCCTGTTTTCCTTAACACTTTCTGCCTTCTAACATATTATATAATCACCTTTATATATTATTTATTGTGTGCTCTCCCCCATCCCACAAGAACATGGGCTCACGAGTGCAGAAATTTTGTTGTATTCACAAAGTAAGACCACATGTGCGGCCTGTCGTAAACAATAACTGAATACTTGTTGAGGGACAGGGAAGGTATAGAAGTCGTGTACATGTGTGCGCATTCATGGGCCTCCCGGACAAGCATGAAAGGTCTACTTTATTCCAGACATCCCAGTAGACCCTGGGAGTATGGCAGCAGGAAGGAGGTCACGCACCTTCCAGGTCCATTTGAGCTTAAGGCCAGCAGAGAGGTCAAGCAGTGCAGTTACAAACAGGGCAAATCATCTATGAGTTGCAGGGGACGGTGGGTCTTTGTTCATCTGAGAAGCAGGGTGGGCTTCCAAGAGGAAATGTGGAAACACTCTTGCCTGAAGTCTGAGTAGGACATAGGAATGGAAGCGTGTTCTGGTCAGAGGGAACAGCATGTAGAGGCTCTGGCATGGAAAAGAGTATGACTCACTCAAGGGGCTGCAAGAAGCCCAGACAGCCTGGGGAAGAGCGGCTCAAGATGAGACGAGAGAGATCACAGGGTCAGATAGAGTCACACAGGTGTATGGACCTGTGTGTCTGTCTGTCCATGTCAGTGCTTATTCTCTGTATGTGTAAGGCAGAGAGGGATACAAGATGACATCCACAGTCGGAACCATAAAACCTGACCTTCAGAGCTGGCGTGACCAGAACTCTGCTAAGCCTCAGCTTTGCTTTCTGTAAAATGGGGATCACAGTGGCTGCCTTCGCCTAGTACCTGCTGTGAGAATCAGATGAGACCACGGATCTGAACTCCAAAGAACCATCAGAACTCTCAAGCATATCGTATCAGTGCGTGCCCATGACTGTGTGCGTGCACCTGCGCTGTCAGCTCCCACTGACACCGTCTCCTGCCATGACAAGTCGGCTGCATTATCTGTACCACACCGCCAAAAAGACACTCACTTCTGGCCCAGAACCAGGCTTTCCACAGCCCCGGGGGGCTGGAGGAAGCAGGGGTGAGGGGAGGCCTGCAAGTGGGGTCTTATAACCTCTTGGTAAAAGTGCAGACTTGCCTTTCGCCATCAGACCATGTGAAGGGACACAGGCCACCTCTAAGGGCGGGGGCTGTGCCTCCTTAGTGAGAGGGGGGCCTCTCTGAAGATGAGACTCTGTGTCTCTTGTCATAGTGGGCACCCCAGAAGGCAGAAACCATTTCCCCTTCCTCCCACGCTTTCCCTCAGAAAAGCAGAGAGGATGTCACTCAGTGTGACTGTGGCTGGATGGGTTTAAGGGCTGACCACTTCCTGGGCTGTGTTCCCTGGGAGGACTCAGGGTTGAGGGTGTCCTGGCTGCCTGTTCTCTCTCAGGGCGAGGGGTCTGCCCTGTCAGGTCTGATACTGGCCAGACCTGGATTCTTGGATGGAGACGCCTCTGAGAACCGAGATCATTTTGAGTGCCATCCCATTTATCTAGGTGACCCTGGGCATATCACTCGGCCAGCTCTGTGTTCCCTGACAGATGGGCCTGGGAAACAGAGCTAAGCTGAGAAATCCCACCAGAAAAGCACCTATCCATTGCCTCCATTTTGAACCGAACAGGAAAAGACGTTCAAGAGAAGAGAGAGATCTGGTGCCTATCATCCCAGGTCAAAAAGGGGTGAGTGACGATGTAGCAGGAAGGAGTCCAGTTTGATTAAAAGCAGAACTTTCCAAAAACAGATAATTCAGGCACAAGCAGATTTTCTTCAATTAATAAGTCTACTCTTTTTTTGCACTGAATTAGTCATTTTTGCATTCATTCATTCACGCAACAAGCATCGAATAATCCAGGTAATTGCTTCTATTTTCCACTTCATCCTGCTGGGTTGTCAGCCAGCCAGCAGGCCTGGGGTGGAGAAGTGTGTGCGTGTGTATGTGCATGCGCATGTGTACTGGGGGGTGGTACAAGAGGAAGGGCTGAAAAGCGCAAGCAGGCAAGGAGACAATGTGACTGGACTCTCAGCCTGTGTCCCTAGAGGAGCATGTCCCCTCTCTCTTACAGCACTGGCTTCACCTGTCTCGGTGCCCGCAGTCTGTTTGTCCCCTAGAACCTGGTGCAGCAGCTAGCAGAGTGGGAACTTCCTGATACACTGCCTCACCCTTGGGGACCGCTGGAGTATGGCACAGCCAGCTGAATTGATGATAAGGAGGCCCACTTTTCATTTAAAAACACAAAGAAGGAAAATAGAAAAATAAATTTATTTTCTTTATAGAAATGAAAGCACATACAGCTGATTCATTAATCTCTTACCAAAATTCTGTGCTGAGTACTAGCAAAGAAGAAGGAAGGGAGACCCCGGGGAGGGAATGGGGAGAAAGAACGTCTCCACTGGTTAGCATCTGATGTGGGCATCATCGGTGGGGGGAGGCATGGGAGGGGCGGCAGACAAACCTAAGGGAGGTAACAAGAGGCTTCTCCATCATCAAACAAGAGAGTTGGCAGAGGGCTTGGGGGCACTGTCCCCTCCCACTTGTCAGAGAAGAAAAAGACTCAGAGAGGGAGGTGACTTTCCTGTGGCTACGCAGAAAGTTGACCAAGTCAGGATTAGAACCCCTGCCTCTTGTATCCTGGGGACTCCGATTTCTGACTCTTTCTCATTGCCTCAACTACACTTCAAGCTCATACAAGGGAGACCTGGTCCCCAACCCCTTCATGTCCCCTCTGGGCAAGTGCTTGGTAAGGTTTATTAAAGCAATTGGTGTTTGATTATCTTGCTTGCCTGGGACCCGAGGCCAGACTGAGGCAAGAAGCACATCTTGGCACGAAGTTTCAGAGACAGGGCATAACAAAGGTGGCAGAATCTCTGCTGAGGGCTTTGGAGCAGACCGCCAATCCAGGAACACCCTTTGGGCTCTGGTGCTAGTCCTGATTCCAGAACCAACATGCAGGATGATCCTGGCCAGTCCCCTTCTCTCTTGAGTGCCCATTTCCTCACCCACACGAGGGTTGGACTGGGTAGCTCTGTGACCTCATTCAGTTTCAGCATTGTGGATGGGCATCGCTGTGTGTAGAACAACAAAGCAAGGCCCTCCCACCAACACACACACCCTGACCACGATGGGTAGACAGATGCTGGTGGTTGGAGTTGGTGCCTCTCAGGGTCTCTATTTCTGCAGAATTCATTCACAATCTCAGGCCTGGGGACTATATAGAGAGACCTCCAGTGAGGGTTGAGGCGATGCCTACCCTGCTATTCCAAAATGGCCTTACTTCCTACAGCCAAGCACTGAGCTACCCTCAGTAAACTCATTTTCTGCCACCAAGTTTATAACACATCTCCACCTACTGGTCTTAAACATTACAAGGCTGTGTTGTGTTGAAGGACTGTGTGGCCAGAAAGAAGATGGGTGTGTGCGTGTTGGGGGGAGGGTGGAACAAGCATCATTCCTCAAGCCAGCAGTGAGAGAGCTGCGGGGGGGGGGGGGGGGGGAAGGGGGGAGGGGGGGCCGCAACGATCCTGTCCTCCTGCTGTGTCCCTCTTGCATCTCTAAGGAGCCCAGTGTTTAGGTAATCAGAGGATAAGCGAAGCATGGATACAACCTGCAGGAGAAACTCATGGTTGCCAGGCTGGTGCCCACAAAGCTGAGGATACATGTGTCTGAAATCATGTATTCAGAGCGCCGTGGGACACTACATCCACATCTTATGGAGCTGTGTTATAACACGCCACTTCAGACACATGTTTCCTGTATGTGCCACTCAAGGGTTGTGGCATGACCTTGCCCCATCCCATCCCATGGCTCTCTTCCTGATCTCCTCCCCTGCCCCTCTTCGGCCCCACACCTCAGAGATTTCTTTTCAATTGACACTGGGAGGGACCCCCAATATATAGTTGTCTTCCCACCACATTCATTTTTTTCTCAGCACCTACTATGTGTCATTGGAGAGTGGGCCAAACACCAAGAGGACATGGCTCCTGCTCTAAATGCAAGTTTGTGAGGATAGCGTATAAATATGCCCACACACCCTTCATACACAGGCACTGCAGCCTGTGAGTGCAAAGGCAGCACGCAGGGCCACGGCGGCACTAAAAAGAGATCAGTTACTTCTGTTGGAGGAATGGGGGCTGCTGGTGAAAGGCTAAGTAGTAACCTAGGCAGACTCACTGGAGGAGTGATGTTTGAGTTCAGCCTTGAAGGTTAGGTAAGAATTCCTGGAGGCAGGGTATTCCAGATGGAGGGGCTGGTAGGTGCAAAAACAGAAAGAGGAAAGTGAGAAGAGCGTTCACACGTAAGATGCACAGAGGGCGGAGGAAGGGCAGTACCACAGAACTGAAGAGCTAGCTTGATACAAAATCATAAAGGGCCTTGGATGCTGGGGGGACAGGGGTAAGAAGTATATCTTTGATCCTATAGGTAGTGGGAGCCAGTGAAGGTTATTGAATATGCGGCCGATGTAATCAGCTTTCCAACAGATTTAACCACCACCTGCCCGCCTAAATTCCTGTTCAAACTGAAAATGGAGCAGAAAGCCTCCTCAAAGACCAGATGCAGAAAAGTGGCTCTCTCAGACGTTCTCTGGTGGAAGCCTGGAGACTGGGCGCAGGGTGGGGATTGTTGCCCCACAGGCTCATATGGCCCCTGAAAGGTAGTGGGCTCTGAATCCACCCAGTAGTACTGGTAGGAAGTGAGAAGAGGAGGGATAGGCCAGAGGCCACACTGCTGGTAGAAGATGGGAGACATGTGGGAGGCAACCCAAGGTCACCCTGTCCATGGCGCCAGAGTTAGAAACCCAGGCTCTTTGGCTCCCAGTCTGCCTGTGTGGTCAGAACCCTTCAATATTAGTAGCCTGCCAGACACACAAATAATTGCAACTGCTCCCACGCCCCGACACTGTGTGTGAGCCCAGAACTCCCAGTCAAGAGGAGCTTGAATTGACTGAGAGTAAATCCACACACCATCTTCCTAGATAGAGGGATGGTTTGGGTGGGTGGGTGTTAGGCAGCCCTTTAAATGAAGGACCCAGGGGAAATGAAGTTTTTTGGGGGAGAAACTTCAGGGATTCTGGTCATATTCATCTGTGGGGGGCCCTAACCTTTAAGAACCTGGGATACTCTTCCTTGAGGAAGGGGAGACTGAGGCATAGGCTAGGGACTCAGGGAAAGAGCTTGGAAAGGAACCCAGTAGAAATCAGAAGGGGAAAATGCCCACTCAGTGGGGATCCCCCCCCACACCTCTTCAGACAGCGTTTTATTAATCATCAGCCAAGCATGGGTCATGCATGTCCCAGGCACTGGCTGTGTGGAAGGATAGAAGAATCATCCCACAGTTCTGCCATCAACACTCCAGGACTAACAGGGCACAGAGAAGGCACTGACATCTAAAGAGACATGAGGCAGAGTGCTAGCACTCCGAGAAGAGCAGTGCCAGGACAGCAGGGCAGCTAGAGCTCGGTCTCATGGAGCAGGCAGGATTCCGGCGGCAGGCGAGGGAGGAGTAAAGATATTCAGTAATAGGCTGAGGACTCAGGAAGGTGGGCAGTGGGAACCTAGGAAGGGCATCTGAGCTACCTGGAGCTGGGTCCATGGTTAGCTTTCAGGAGAGGACTCTGGCAGCATGATGCAGAAGTGGGGCAGACCACGCCTAGACCCAGGCCTGAGCTTGGTGTCCTCCCTCCAGGTGCTCAAATTTCCTGCTTAGCAGGGTGGGGTCACAGTGCAGCTGGGGTAGCTCCAGGCACAAACACTCAGAGCCAGCCTTCCCACACCTTCCCAGCTCTTCCACAGCCTCAGTCTTGCTTAGGGAGCTGAAAATTCAGGTGCCCTGCACACACACACACACACACACACACACACACACACACGCACACACGTCAATGCTGTCCTGCCCATTCTTTTGATAAAGAACTGGGGTTCGCTGGGTCTGGTGAACTGAATGCAAAACATCTTCCGGCATAGAAGAAGCAATCCACACGCAGAGGGAGGCCAGCCTGCTCCCCAATGGACCCTAGATTCCAGCCCCACTCCTCTCACGCTTTCAACCTTGACAACACGCCTTGGTCTGGGTAAGAGGCTGCTGGTTAGGGACCTCGGGCGCCCTCACTGCGAGCTTAGGCAGGCTCGTAGAGATAGGGCAGAGATGGGCTACAGCAGATCAGACGACGCATCGAGGGTCCTCCACCAACCCGGAGAGCCCACAGCCCCTCCATCTAAATAAACCTCTCTCCAGCCCTTTTAGAATTACCCCTTAGCGAGGGAAGACGACCCTCCCCCACCCCCCACTGTTCAGGGAAACGTGTCCCAGGCCTGTTTGGTCCCTTGCTGGGAGGAAGAAGAGGTCCTCTCTTCTCCATTCTTCTGCCTCCTCAGCTTTCTCCCGCCCCTTTCGGTCTTCGCCCCTCGCCTCCTGGAGCGCCTCCAGCTTGCGGAAGGCCGGATGCAGGCTCCTCCCGTCGGATCGAAGTTTCCATTCTGGGGGCCTGTTCAGAGACACTCTGTCCCCCAGCGTATCCCTGCTGTCCCACTGCCAAAGCTCGCCAGTTCAGCTTCTCTCCCTCCCACCCCCTTTACCGCGGATTCCGGGGCGAGCCTGGGGAGCAGACGCAACAGATTGCAGAACGCGAGAGCGCGGAGCCCGCCTGCTCCGCGCGCTGCGCGCGGCTCCGGTCTGCCCGCTGCTTAGACACCCCCACCCCACCCCACCCCACCCCACCCCCGCCCTCCCGGCTTGGCTAAGCCGGCCATTTAGATGCAGCTCACAGGACCGCGGGTGGGTGAGCCGCCGCGACTCCCCAGGCCCCTGTCAGTCCACTTCCTTTCTCAGGGACCGCGGTAGCAAGCGAGGCAGAAGGCGGCGCGGCCCCGCACCAGCCTGCAAGCCAAGGGGGAGGGAAGACACGGTCCCCGCGGATCCCAACAGTCCTCAGCCCTGCTGGCTGCGGGGAAGGGAGGGGCAGGAGGGGTGGCACAGACACGATCTAGTGGATCCTTCGGATCCCTATAGATTTCCGTACGCGGACACGCCCCCGGAAACTCGGGTTTGGACCCTTCTTACCAACCAGGAAAGGATTGGAGTGATTTCTCAATCCCCCTTTTCCTGGGCCGGGCTCGGTCCCTAGGGCGGGGCTCGAATACTCCTCTCCCGCCAAAGCGCTTGGGGGTCTGGAGGTAACTCGAGCTGCAGCCTGAGATGTCAACCTAGGAACGGTGGCTACGATTCCGGGAATGGGGATTCGCCTTTCTCGTCTCCTCTCTGCCCCTCCAGCGGCGACCGAGTCCGCGCCGCGACACTTACCGTGGGCGAGCAGCGCTGAGAGGCAGAGCAGGGCGGCGCCACCTCGGCCCGACATACTTGGGGCCATGGCCAAGGCGGGAGCGGATGGTAGCCGAGGGGGCAACAGTCGACGACGACTTAGACTCCAGTCTGGAATTGGTCACGTCCAATTTAGGATGGCCTTGGCGCCCGCTGTCTCTGCTGAGGCTCTGGGGGCCAGGGAGTGCAATCCGGGGACAGTTTGAGAGGATGGGGTGTCCCAGGCGCCGCCGGCTACACCCTCGGAGCCGGTGGGGGCGCAGCAAGCGGCAAGAGGAGCCTTCACCTCCCGGGCTGGTGCCCCCTGCAGGATCTGTGTGGCCAGAGGGGAGACGCACGTGCAGTCCTTGCCCCGGTGGCTATTCGCGACTCCGGGGCTGCCTAGAGCCTAGTGCGGGATCCCCAAGCCCCGCGGCCCAGCTCGAATCCGAACTCGCTCGAGGGTGCAGATTTGCAACACAGGTTCCAGTTTCTTCGGTTTCTGTAAAAAGCCCACATGGATGGCGCGGCTTTCTTCCTCCAAAAGCCCTGCAGCAGCTCCAGCATAAAAATCCCAGCGTAGGTGCAAATGAATGATTTCTTTCGCAAAGAAAAAGAAAATCCGGACAACTTTAATCCATTTGGAGAAGGAAAAGTTTCCGTTCAGTGCTGAGACTGGCGATGTGGGTCGCCACCACCCTACGCAGCGTCAGGACTGAATGCCTGAGGCGGGCGACCAGCGGCTTGTCCCCTCGCAGAGCTCAAAGCTGGGTCCCAGCGCGCTCTCTCCAGTCTCGACTAGGGCCCAGGCTGCACGCAGGCCGGCTCAGCGCCGCCCGCCCCGGCCGCGGCGCCGCGGCTGGGACGAGGGTGCTGCGGCCAGAAGGGGCTGCCCCATGGAGATAAGGCTTGGAGAAGCGAGGGAGAGGGAAAGCCGTCCAATGGCCTGATCCGAGCCCTGCGTGCTTGGTGTGCCGACTCCAGCCTCCTGGTTGTAAACGTAGTAGGATGGAGAGCGGCTCGGCCAGCCTCGCGGCAACTCCTGGCCGCCCCGCTCTGCTACCAGGTCTCGCTGTCTCAGCAAAGTGGCGCGCTGCTCTGCCTCTCTCCTCGCCTTTCCTGGGGAGACCTACACAAATCTTGAACTTTTCTGGGGTTCAGGATCCCCGACGTCTTCTTTTCCCCGCCGCCCCCGCCCTGTCCCCCGGACGCCCGACCGGTGCAGCCGGGCATCAGGGCTCTCTCTCGGAGTCAGTTGGGGCGAGCGTAGCGCAGCGCCAGTCCGGGTTGCGGGCGGCCAAACCTGGGCACCGCGCCAAGGGCCGGGGCACCCGGCGCCCGCGCAGCCCTCGGCCAAGGCGGCAGCTGGTATCTACGGGGCCGAGCGGAGAGGAGGTGCCGGCAGGGGGGCCGGCTCCCCATGGACGTGTGTGGGGAGAAGAATCTAGGAGCAAAAAGGTGGGGGGAGCCACAGTTGCACCCAGCAGCCGCCGCCGCCTCAGCGATCGCGCCGGCTGCTCCGCGGTAAATGACTCTAGAGAGACACACACTCGCGCTCGCCCGCCCTCCTCCCCCGTCCTGGATTCAGAGCCCACCCTGGCAGTAGCGGGCGCCGAGCCTGACGCGCTCGCTCTCCGCGCCCCCCCCCCCCCGCCCCGATTCCCCGTGGTCACGTGGCCCCGGAGCGCGCAGCCCACGACTCGCGCACCACGGAGGACACCCCCGCCCCGCTCTCCTTCCAGTTCCCCTCCCCTATCCACGTGTCCATTCCGCATTCCCAGCCTGGGGGCGCGCGCGGCTCCTTAATGAGACTGGCAAGGGCCGACCTCTCGATTCCGCTCGCCCCCGTTATGTTTTATTTTTTTCTCCCCAGTGCAGGCTAGCTCTGGGGCCCATGTGGGGCCGGCTGCGGCAGCTGCATTTTCCTCGGGTAGAAGCAACCGTAGCCATCGGTGTCCTTTTTTAAAGGATGCACGCTCTCAGCCGAGTGCCGGAGGTGTTTAACAACCACTCTGCGAGAGGCGCGGGTAGGGGGCACAATTCCCTCACCCGCCTACTCTGCGTGGTGCTTTCGGGGAGCGTTGGATGGGGATCAGCCGAGCTGCCGCGCCCAGTCCCCCTCTACCCAGGCCAGAGCTCTCCCGCTCAGTTTCGTTTGGGGATGGGTCGTGGGGCCCAGTTAAGGGAAAACCCGTCCACTACTGGGGAAGGGGGTGGGTGAAGAGGAAGGAACGTGCCTTCCTACAGGTTGTTTTGCAAGCCCTTACAGGGACATAGGGTGGAGGCGAGGAGCTGCCCCTCTTGCACACTCACCTAGTCACCTGCTGACGAGGGTGAGGGGTGGTTTTTTTTTTTTCTTTCTCCCCACCGTCAGGTCCGTTCCATTAGAACGCAACCCAGATCAGACCCAACAAGTCAACTGTCAAACGTCAGCCAGGCATTAGATCAATGGCAATGATTTTGTAGCATTATTGGGTATCATGCCCCAAACCCCAGGGGCTGGGTCTTAATTCCACTGTACTCTGGAGGAACAGGGTCTTCAATCCTATGGACATAGCTCTTATGGGGGTGGGGGTGGGGCTGAAGATCTTGTGGATCTACACTCAACCAGACCCAGTGTGGGGCAAGGTAGGTCAGAGCAAGGCCAGATGGGGTGCTCAGTCTCTGTCCTCCATCTGCCTGACTGGGTCTTACACTTCTTGACCCAGTAAGTTTTCTGTTCATCCAGAAAAGTGACATTTTCTTTTGGGAAAATGGGCTTGGGCAGTTCCTGGAAGCCTCCCTCCTCCCTGTCTTCGGGCTGTGGCTGCCTCTGCTTGTATTGGGCCTGTGGAGAGCTGAGAGCAGAGTGGTTTTCTCCCCTCCCCCATGGTCACATTTGTCTGTAGCTCTGAGGTGCAGTGTGGAGTGGGCTGGCTGGCTCTTGGAGGCCCTGGGGATTGAAGGTGCTGGAGTCGTCAAGGAAGATGATTCTCATTAGGTTTCTAATGCCTGATGGCAATTAATGTCACCCTTGGGCTTATTAACCACCCCAGTGAGCGACAAGCTAGCAGTCAGGATGTGTGTGGCAGAAGCCACCTCCTGAGACAGGAGGGCTCCTGGAAGAGGAAGAAGGAAATAGGGAGGTCACCCTCCTTCCCTCCTCCACAGACAAATGGAAGGGGCACAGGGCCTGTCAAGAGTTAAGTGCAGAAGTCCAGAGAGGAGGACCAGCTGCCCCAATGAGGGTGACCAAGCTCCCCTTCCTCACAGATGTTGGCAGCTACAGGTCAGCAGTTTCAGCCCACTCTCATAGTCTTTTCTGGAAATGGAGCACAGTGTTCTGGATCTGCTCTCTACCTGCCCCAACTCCTACCTCACCCCCTTGCTCTTAGGGGATAAAAAAAAATGAGCCTCCCTTTACCCACTCAGCTGTCCTTCCCTCCCTCACTCCTTTCTCTCATCATCCCTTTCACAATAGGGTGAATATCTCCAACATCTTAGGCACTGCTCACAACAATGAACAAGACAGGCCCAGCCTGTCCTCATGGAACTTACATTCCAGAGGGAAGGATGCACACTAAACTTATGATTGATTACAGCTGTGATACTTTATGTGGCATTATGCATTTTTGCTCATCTTCTGGAGGAGACAGAGGCCAGGGTCAGAAAGGTTTGTGGGTGGGGGCAGTCTGCTATCTTTAGAGAATGTAATTTCAGCCCCAGTTTCTTTTATACGTCCTATGTCTATCACCCTTCATGAACCCAGAGGCTTCTGCCAGGGCAGTGTGTCCAATCATCCTCTGATCCTCCAAATGGAAGATCCTCCCTTCCTGCTCCAGGGAAGGGAAGTTTCTGCTGCCCCCATCTGCCCCCATTGTGCCCAGGAATTAAGTGCTCAGATCATTCCAATGGACCTGTTACTCTTGGCAGTGCCAGTCCTAGGGCTCAGGGAGACAGAAGTTGTCATGGAGAAGACACAGCCATCTGCCCCAATTATTCCAATATTGCCATTGACTTAGGAAGGTGCTCATCCCTTACCTTGGGTCTTTCCTACCATACCCACACACTGCCCTGACTGCACCCATGAGGTCTGGTCGTGGAGCCCAACTGGCAATGCCTGCTGGAACCTGGGTAGGGGGTCAGAGAAAAAAGTCCAGGGGGAACCCAGGCCAGAAAGAGGATCTGGCATGTGTGTACTCTCTGTCCCAAATGAGCACCTTTTTTTAGTAAGGTGATGTCATCTCATTTCTGCCACTTCCATTTTGTTCAGGCTCAAGAGTCTTTCTAGCAAGAGCACTGGCAATGGTGGGGGGTTTCCTTGATCCTCAGCCCCTGGGTGGTGCCTGGAACAGCCCCAGACTCATGTCAGGCATCCGGACAGTAAGGAAGGGGTTCTGTGTCAGGCCCCAGTGCCCTGCGTGAATGCCCATCAAGGACCCATTCAGAAACTGACACCCACTTACTCTTCCGCCTAACTCGCCACCATGGTGGACCTGGTGGCATCTGACCTATCAGCATGTCCCTGGTATTCAGGATGCCTTCTAACAGAAGATAGGACAGGCCAGAGAGGGGCTTCACTAAGAGAAGCCCCCCACTTGGCAGTTGCCTGGATCCCCCTAGAATTTTAGTACAGCTCAGCTGGAGAGGGGCAAGGAGAGTTCTAAGCCAGCCCTCTCATTTTGCAGCTGCAAAAACTGGGCCTGTTATTTCAGTCCTTTTATTAAATACTTTGACTTTTTTTTTATCGCACTCTGATTATGTGTGAAGCATTGTGCTACGTACCAACAGGCACCCCCCACAACTTTTCCAAGGTTCACTTTATGCCACTTTGCTTTTAGGAAACAAATGCATTAGTACCTGTTTTCATCAACTGAAAGATATCCAAAGAGGATTGTTGGTTTTTCAGAAAAGGTGGAAAGCAAAAATAGCATTCAGTGTTTGTTTTGCAGTGAGCCAGTTATAGAGGCAATGGTACCCTGAGTAGCAAGAGTGGCCTTGCCAAGCTTTCTCCCTGGGAATAACACTCAATATCTCAGCCTCAAGCCACCATACCTTTGAATTGTGTCTGCGAGCATCTGTGCTTTATCTCGATTTATTTTGTGCATCGTTAGCAAGATGTGTCCTACGGTAATTATTTCTTTGCTTTACACCTTTTCTCTTACAAAAGGTTTCATAGGAACACTTTACTTTGGCATGGTGGGGGTTGGGGGAACCAGTACATAGATGAGGAAGTTCAAGAACTTAGCTGTACAAGTCCATATTGAGTGCCTAGTCATATTAATAGCTGAGTGCTTTTTCTATGTGCCAGGCACTGTGCTAGGCATTTTTCATGCATTATCTAGGTCCTCACTACAACCCTCACTACATAAGTAGGTGCTATTATTATTGCTATTTCCCAGGTGAGAAAATAGGTTCAGAGAAGGTGAGTTTCTTGCCTAGGGTCACACAGCTAGAAAGTAGCAAAGCCATAACTCAGGTATGTAATCCATTTAGCCACTTTCCCTGTGAAGTGTAAGTTCCTATGACCATGGCTGGAAAATGTCATGGTCGATGGGGACACCAGACATAAACAGGGCATTCAATGCAGGGGAGACAATGTTGTGGCAGCCAGCACAGGGGCTCTGGGGGGCATAGGAGCCTCTGACCAGAGAGTAGCCTTCTCCCCACAGCACGACACTGGGTGACTCAGCCTCTTGCCTCCCCTTCTTCGGCATGCAAACTCACACCAACCTGCTGTTAGATATACATCATATACATCCAGTTTAATACACAGTTATGCATACACATGGCTATTACAATAACCACTCAACCTCTACCTTGTAGTTGGGCCAGGTTGCCTCTCCCTGAAGGCTAATCTTTTAGCTCAGATTCTAGGACCCATACTGATCTTCAAGCCAGGAGAATGTCTGCTGCTAAGGGGTGATGCTCAGGGCCTCACTTCTCTGAGCCTCAGTTTTTTCATCTGTTAAATACAGATTACCACACCAACCCCCAGTTCCTTGTATAATTCCAGTTCATGTATCCTGGTTGCTCAATAGTTCTGGGCACAAATGCATGCTCTCTAATGTTGACTTACGATTCTTGAAACCACACTGCTCACTGTGGTCTACTAGGTCCTAGGTGACTTGAGCCATAGCTGCTTTTCCAAACTCAAGTTTTACCTAACATTTTCCTTTTATTTTACTACACTGGATTCACAAAGACCTCCATTCAGGAGTATGTCAAGCACATTCCTGCCCCAGGGCCTTTGTACTTGCTGTTCCTTCCATCTGGCATGCTTTGCCCTTGGACATTGTGTCTTGCTCCTTTACTTTATTCGGGTCACTACTCCCCTAAAACCTCCTCTAAATCACCTTCCCTGACCACCTGATGTCAAATAATACAACCATCAATCTGCCTTTTGCTCTGTCCTCTTACTCAACTTCAATTTGATCCATAGCAGTTGACATTTAATTTTATAATTTGTTGCATCTGACTCCTTTGTTAAATATGAACTCCCCAAGGCCAAGATTCTTTTTAGGAACTGTTCACCAGCGTATCCCCAGTGTCCAGAACAGTGCCTGACATGTGTACACAACAAAATAGACTCATGGGATTATTTAGTTATAATCAATAATTTTGGTAATGGAGCCATTGATTTTTATCCAGTCTTTATAATCAGGTCTTGAGTCTGAGTTCACATAAGGGACCTGCTTGTCACCTTAGTCCCATGACCTTCCAGAGCCTGGGAGGCCACTGCTCAGGTCACCTTTATGCCTGATGTTCCTCTTGGTTGTCTCAATTCTAATTGTGCCTCATTCCCAATTCTTCCAGCTGCCATAGCAACCTTACCCTGACTGCTGGGACCCCAAAACCTACAGAATGAAGCCACAGGCATTGCCTGCTATTCCCCATTGTGAATCCTTGGCCCCAGCCAGGCCAGGCTGGCCAGCACAATCACTGGGGATGTCTGTCCTCAGGCCGGGCTCATTCCTCTCTACACACCTGCACTCACACTGGGCCCTGTGCTTCATTAATCCTCTTCTCCAACAGTTCAAATCCTGCTTCTCTTAACATTTCAGCTCAGGGGTCTTCCCAATGGAGTCTTCCCAGACTTTCTCTGTGGTATGGTTACATGGTCTCACAGAGTAAAGGAACAGACAGAAGCAATGGAATCAGTCAGGATTCAAGTCCCGATCACAGTATCCCTTGTTCAATCTCTGTGTTCATCCTGAGCATCCAGCCATCACGACGCAGTAAGTATTCCCAAGAATGGGATCACGTTCTCAATAAGGACTATAGGTCAGAATCCATCACCTTCCTATTTTTTAGGTAAGAAACCCAAGTCCCAGAGAGTGCAAGTGACTGGCCCAAGTCCACACAGCCAGTTACTGACACAGACAGGACTATAACCCCATGAAAGGATGGGCCGGGCTTCCTGCATCACAGCGTTCCCAAAGTTTTACCACCTGGCTCAGTCCCACTATGGACTTGGGAGCCAATCTTTTTTTTGATGGAGAAAATGAGGCTCTCCAGGCCATTATTTTGGGGATTCAGCACTGATTCAGTATGACTGCTGGTTCAGCTTAGACCATGAATTCCAGTTTTAGTCATTTATGTACCCATTCAGTCATTCATCTCACCTTGGACATTTCTTCCTCTCTGCAGCCTTCCCTGACTGCCCACACTCCACCCCTACTCTATGCACCTATAAAGCCCTGTGCCCTGCATCTAAGTATGCACAGGACTGTGTTGATGTCTGTCCCCTCCTGCAGTGAAGAGACCGAGGAAGGCAGGCACTGTGTCTGTGTTGTCCCCACTGTATGTCTTGCACCTGACATCTGTTGGATGCTCAGTTAATGGTTTTTGAATAAATGAATTATCAATCCCCTGCTCTGTGTCTGGAGCCATGCTAGCTGAAGAAAGTGGCTTCTGCCTCAAGGAGCTCAGCATTGTGTGATAAAAGTACGTGGGCAGACATGGATTACAACGTAGAATGGCTGTGAGTGCTGCCCCATAGAGGGAAGCACGGGGGAATGGAATGACGGTCATCTTGCTCAGTCTCTGTCATGAGTGTTGCAGGAAAAGGGAGGGCTTCCTGGAGGGAGTGAACTTTTAGGAAAGACAAATTGGGGTAGGCTGGCGGGCGAGGGGAGAAGTAGGGAGAAAAGAGAGGAGAGGAAGCTGTTGCAGGAGGAGTTTTGCTAAGGACCTGGAGCCAGGGGGAAGCAGTATTATCAAGAAATGGCATGGATGGAGTACCAAGAGCTGTGGCAGGCTAGGAGGGGAGGCTGGAGAAGCAAGCAGACACACCCCCTACACACTAAGGTCCGTGCTTGTGTGACAGCACTCCGAGGGTTATTCAGTTACACGGTTTCACACATATGTGGTCAAAGACAGTGAGATGCTTATAAAGCCTCTTATCACCACATGTGTGCATGCACACACACTCCCACACACACCCCAACTCTGAAAAATGAGTTGCTTCCTGAACCATCTGGTTACAGACTTTATACTCTCATTTCCCTAGAGCACTCTACCTTTAGTTCCTCATTAAACAGCACACTCCCTCCAACCCCCACCCTCTGCTAAACCCTGACTCTCACTGTCCCCCCTTTCTTCCTCCCTCTGGCACACGCAGACAGAAAGCTAAGACCACCCCTGGGCACCCGGCCAAGGGAGGATTTGGACTCAGGCCATATGGGCTGTGCTCACCGGTCTTTTCCTCCCCATCCTCACACAGCTCCACTTAATTCCAGGGCAAAGCTCTGATCAAATGTGCAGCAAAGAATAGGGAGGCAGAGCCAGAGAGACAGAAATATAGAGTGAGCAAGCATGCTTTCCTTGCCACAGCCCAGCCGCTCAATCGCAGTAAACTTGATGTTCTTACAACTTACTCAACTTCTCTTTGTTAGCTAACTTGGCTGCCAGGTGCAGGTGGAAGAGGAAGAGCCAGGGGCTCGTCTTCTCCCTCGAGTTTCCCAAACCTCTGCCTGTGACCTCATGGAGTTGTTGAGCCAGCTCTGCCTGGCTTCTGGGGGTGGCAGTGCCCAGGATTCTTGCTTTGAGTGAGGAATGCCAGGCTAGCTATGGGGGAAGACGAGAGGGGAGCCAGGCATACTGAGGACTGGGAAGGAAGCCCTTATACCATAGACTGGTGTGGCCACCAGAGGTCTTCTGGGAAATCCAATGTTTCAGGTGAGAACGTGAGATCCAGACCACTGGGCAGTTTGCCTGACTTCACAGAAGGCGTTCATCTCAGAGATGGGATCAAAACCCAGGTTCTCTTGCTGGATCCCTTTAGATGAAAATCATTGCTTTACTTTCCCACCTCATCTCCAAGAGCTGATTCTCAGCTTCCTTATATCTCAGTCTTGCTATAAAATTATCTATGGCTCCCCACTGCCTACAGGATTAATTCCTCAGATTTTCCTATAGTGCTTAATACCTACCTTCTAGCCATTCTCCCATTAACAAGCCTTCTCTGCCTTGGTGCCTTTTGGCTGCTGTTTCCTCTGCTTGAAAAACTTGTTCTTCTTTCCCACCTCCGTCTGGAGCCTTTCCTTTAAAGACTTATTCGTCACTCAAGATGGAATCAATCACTGTCTGTCTCGTAGTCAAAATTCACCTGATCTCTTAGCTTCCCTTATTCACTGATGAACTCCTTAAGGACAAAAATGATATCTTATTCATCTTTAAATCTTCCACAAAACTGAACATAGTTCCATACATGCATTACGTGTTCAATAAATGTTTACTAAGCAAATGAATAAAGAACGAACGAACAAACGAATGAATGAGTCAGTAAAGGCAACAGAGTGGGCACCAGCGTCCCACAATATCTCACGTACTTCCTATCCATTACCTTTTGAATCCTTACAGTCATCCTGAGTGGTATGTGAATATCATCTCCATTTCGTGATGAGGAAGCAGAGGCTCAGAGAGGCAACGTAATTGCTCCACGTTTCACAGACAGAGATGGCAGAGCTAGAATTTGATTCCAAGTCTCTGCCCCTAAAGCCCAGGTTTATTTCACCTGCTCAGAGCACACCTGCTTATAAATGCCCTCTGAGACTGATTTCTTTGGGGCTTCTCATGCTCACCTCAAAATCCATCAGCAAGGAAATAGTCAAAGCAAGTCTGGGGTGACTGTTTTTCTCACTGGGGAGATCCTCTTCCCTTCCTCGGATTAAGTGAAGGCATCTCTGCTGCCCTCTTACCACCTGCTTCTCAGATCCTCACAGGCAGGCAGTTGCCAGGGGCTGTGCAGTGGATGACTCAGAGGCTAATTCCTGGAGCCGGACTGCTGGGCTCAAATCCAGGCAGGCCCTATTTTCCAGGTAAAGAAAGGAGGCTCAGAGGGGCTGAGTCACTATTTTCAGGACACACAGGTAAGAAAGCTTAGCGTTGGAATTTGAACTCAGGTCAGGTCTGCGATCCACTAGCTGTGTGACCTTGGGCAACTTATTTAACCTCTCTGTGCCCAGTTCCTTATCTGATAAATTAGGATATTGACAAGTACCTACCTTGCAGTGACAAAGCTCTTTGAAGCAGTGACTGGCTCATAGTAAATACTCTGTGTGTGTGTTTGCTGTCATTATTATCCAGATTATTATTGTTCCCTTCCCTGAGATGCAAGCTCCAAGGCTTCGCCTTTCTGAGAAAGTGGTCTCCGAGATCTTATTGTGTTCTTGACAGGCCCCCTAAACTCTCTGGGCCTCCTATGTAAGATAAGAAAGCCACATTGGACATGGAGAACAGCTCCACGGAAAGCCAAATCAAAGTGACTTTTGTGGTGACAAATGCTTAATAATAACTTTACAAATCTAGTCGAATTACTATGAATAACAGCCCTTTTTTTATTTTTTTTCTTGTATAGATACTGTTTCCATCTCCCAGAGAGCACACAGCTACAATCCTGAAATCCACCCAAAAGAATCATTAGTGGGAAAACAAGCTAAAAATAACCGCCGAGGAAGCAGCCGGCTCAGAGGCAGTTCTTTGGAGGTGGGAGCGTCTATGAAACTCTTCTGTTGCTTCTGGGATAATACAGTCTAATTTTTAAATTGTAGTTGCTTTGGGAGGTGGGTCCTGCTCCTTAGCCCCATAGTCTGGCCCCGAGGTCATCTTCAGCATGCACTATGGGCATCTGGCCTTGTGCCATGTTCTGGTGGCCCCAGGAGGGCTGTAACAGGTCCCACTGCCGGTCTGGTTACTACCCTGCGGGACCTGGTATCCCTTCCCCTGTGAAGAGCCAGGATCCGTGAGGGGCTGGGGCTGCCTCTTTGCCCCATCCTGTAAGTAAGTTGGTATGACCTGGGGTGCTGCCTTCCTCTGAGGGTCTGTACGTGCCTGACACGCTGTTAGGTGTTTCACACACGTAGCCTCACCACTTCCTCTTCAAAGCAGCAGGTCCCATTTTCCAGGTAAAGAAAGGAGGTTCAGAGAGAATGAATCACTGGCTCAAGGTCACACAGGAAGGAAAATGTAGCATTAGAATTTGATCTCAGGTCAGGTCTGCCTGATGCCAAAGATCACAAAAGTTCCTTTAGGAAGGCTTAAATTCCAGGACTGTCCTCCCAGGGCTCACCCAGTGGGGTGCAGGGTATACTCAGCATGTAACAGAGACCATATTTGGCCTGTTAGTGTTTCCTAAGGCTGCCAGGGAAGGCTGCCCTTCCCCCTTCAAGCCTGGGCACGGGGGTCCCCTGGGGCTTTCCACAGGGCAGGTCTATATCTCCCTCATCAAAAGAAGGTCCCAAGGGCATGACTCCCCACTCAATCTGGGACTTCCCCAAAACAAGATGGCCTCCTTTCAGGCTGGAAGAGGCCCCAGGGCAGGGGCCCTCTCTCCCACCTCAGATCAGGGCTGTGTCATGGAGGAGCTGAAGCTGCCCCATTAGTCCAAAGCTCCCTCACCAGGGGCCTCACTCTCTTCAAACTAAGTCCCATCAGACTCTGTTCTTGGTCTCCCTGGCCCCGTGCTTGCTGTTTTCCTGGGATTCCAGAGTTCTGGCTGGCCAGTGACAACCCGACTAATGGGAAGGGCAGAGGCATAAACACGGGGCTCCCCTTGGCAAAGGCCAAGGCTGTTTTTTCTCCTCTGGCAGAGATGAATGCTTGTCCCTGGGAAGGCTGACGGCTTTTCTTCCCAAGAGTGCCGCAGTCCCTTTTGATTGAAATGTGTCCCTGTAGTGATGAGGCCAGCTCCGGGGATGGGGGACTTCTGGTCCCCCCTGCCTGGCCTATCGTCTCCGTCCATCTGGGGAAGATAGATGACGTTATTCTAAGCCAAGATGATGCAACCAAGGTCAGAGTGAAGTGTTTGATTGGAATGTCAGGGGCTGGGGCCTGGCTCTGCTGGGGTGATTGATTTTCGAGTGGTGCTTGTCAAAGGCACAGACAGGTCAGCGGGAGGAGGCGTGGGGGTCTGTGAGAGACCCTAGAGAGGCTAGGGTGGAGAGCGGCTGCCAGCTCCTGTCCATTCTGCAGTGAGGGTACCCAGTGGACTTCTGCATCAGTTAGTGATGATGCTTCTTGCAAAGGGGAAACCGAGGGACAAGGACAGGGTGATGTGATGGGGAGCATTATTGTTATAGAACAGAAGAGCTCCAAACCTCAGCCTTGAATCCTGGCTGACAGCTGTTTCCCTTCTGCAGTCAGTCTCTGCTGGCCCCTGACTGGTCCTGATCTCTCCCTGCACTAGGAGGGCCGTGGGAGAGGGCGGGTGAAGCATCCCAGACAGGACATGGCCCACCCTGGAGCCTCCCCTTACCCTTCTGCCTCCAGCCTGCTGAGGACTGGAAGAAGAGTTGAAAAGCCACTCATCCACATCTGTGCCAAACAGAAACTCTTCTCATCATTGCCAGAGACTAAAAAGTCACTCTCACATGGGGGAAACTGAGGTGGAGAGCTGGGCTTCATACCACCCTGTGAGCAGCCCTCTTGCAATCACAGTGGTCCTGTCCCAGGAGTCGAGTACGGGGGTGGGAGACAGCGGGCAGGGCACCGTTCACCCTGGCCCCTGTCTTAGAAAGCTGGCTGCAGGCGGTGCTGAATGGAGTGAGCCAAGGCGGAGAAATGGGTTCTGTGGGAGATGCGCCTGGTATAAATATGCAGCTGTGGTGGGTGTACGTATTCTTCTTGCCAGGTGTAGGAGTGAGTCGAGGTAGAGAACAGCTGGGAGGTGGCAGGGGAAGGGGAGCTGAGGCTGCAGAGAGAGAGGTGACCCATAAGCTCGGGACAGAGTGTTGTCTACAGGGGCGGGGTTGGAGAAGATGGGAAGGCTGAAGGTCTAGAGCCTGGGTCTGTGGTTTGGGGTAACTTGGGATCGAAAGCCTGGACTGGAAATGGGTGAAGAGAAGTCCTTGGGTGTGAGGTGGAGGGAAGCTGCTGTTTCGAAAGTATGCCCATTCTTTTATACCTCAGTCTCAGAAGACTGGATTCAAGGCATTATCACCACCATCACCACCACCATCACCAGCATCACCATAATTACCACCATCACCATAATTACCACCATCACCACCATCACCACATCACTACCATCACCACCACCACCATCATCACCATCACCACCACCATCACCATCACCATCATCGCCATCACCACCACCACCACCACCATCACCATCATCACCACCATCCCCATCATCACCACTATCACCACTATCACCATTATCATCAAGGTGATTATTACCACCACTCATCAGTCACTATTCTTGCTCTTCCCTTCATTCCTGCCTGATGTTTTATAGTTTATTCTAAAGCATTTTACATTCTTTTTTTAAATAAGAAATTAAGCAGAGACTTATGAAATAAGCAGGGTTTCCCTGATTATCTTCATTTTATAGCAGAGGAAACTGAGGCTTGACAATGGTCAGTGACATACAAGGTTCAGCGGCGTGCTCCTGGAAAAGCCATTACTAGAACTGAGTTCTTGTCCACTGGCCCAGAGCGCTTCCCACTTCATAGTGCTGCTGTGGGACCACCCTTCCTCTCTGTCTCCCACTCCGCCTCCTACCACTTGGCATCAGCATGACTTGGCAGAGATTCCAGCTTTGATAAAACAAGAAGCTTCAGCCACAGTGGTAGAAGCCCGGGTGTATGCCCAGGAGCACCTCCCTTCCCCTCGTGGGGCTCCGATTTCCTCACTTCCACAAGGACATTGTGGGGTCTGAGGAAGTCTAAGGGCTCTTTAGAAAGAGCCCTGCTAGTCTGTGATGGTGCCACAGAAACAGAAAAAGAGAGAGAAAAAGACTGAGATGGAGACATAAGCCCAGGTGGACCAGGATAGGCACCCAGAGAGACCTAAAAAGACTCTTTAAGATCCAGGAAGATAAAGAAATAGAGACAGAGACAGAAAGCAGGATAGGGACCAAGGGCATGTTAGAGGAGACTGAAGAGGCCAGACTCTGGGAGGAAAAGCAGGATGAAGGGGCCGCTGGCTCTGTGCAGACCCCTGCCCTGCTCCAGAGTGAGAACTTCCCGAGGAAGGGGCTGCCGGTGCAGCTCTGGAGTGAGTGTGTGTGGGTGCATCTCTGGGTGTCAAGCTGTGGGTTTTGGAATGCTTTTGTTTGGAAACCAGAAAGGATATTGGGATTCCTCTCATAGCTTTCCACCTCCTTAGAGCCCGGCCTCACAGCAAAGAGGCAGCTGATTTGGCTGCCTCTGGCCTTGTCACAGAAGGTCCAGAAATAGAGGGTATGGGGGAAGCGGGGTTACAGGTTTGGGCTGAGTTCATAAGGGAGCTGGAATTGAGTCTGTGAGAACCCCTCACTCCCTTGTAGAGAGCTGGGATGGCTTCTTCCCTCCTGCAAGGCTCCCTTGTCAGCTCTCAGCCACAGAGGGGTTGCAACACTCACCTGGAGGTTGGGCTCAAGCTCTGTTCCGACACCAATTCACAAAGTGACTTTGAGCAAGACTCTGTCCGCTTTGTTCATAAAGGGGTGGAATGGGTGAGCTGTAGAGTCTGCAAATGGACTCCTTTAGTGACTGGCTCTTATCAGTGCACCCTGGGCTTCAAAGCCTCTGCTTTTTGGGGCAGAGGGGCCAAGGCTGCCCCCTCCTCAGTGTCCCAGCAGGTCCTACATGGCAGAGTACTCAGTGGGCCATCACTCACCCCTTCCCACCATTTGTTTAATTCACAAATCCAGCATTATCACTTAACCCCTCTGTGGCTTCCCATCGCCCTCAGATAAGATTCTAAGCGCTTCCACCAAGGCCCCTGGTACAGCTGCAGCTCTAGACCTGGAGGTGGCTGAGCTAATCGCTATGCCCCCTCCCCGCCATGCCCCCTTCCCACCCACATTAGTCTTGTCTCCACAAAGCCCCCACTGAAGGGGCAGCCCCAGGCCTACCTAGGTTTCAGCTGGCTGCACCTAGGGTAGACCTAACTCAAGGGCAGACAGCCCAAGGTTGTAGGTAACTAAAGTGCATGAAAGAGTCCAAGAAAATGAGGCAAGGTCAGCCTTAAGGGGTCATGGCCAGCACAAGCTAAGAGGAGGCATGAGCTAGGAAGAAGCCAGAAGCTACAGGTGGGAAACGGGGTAGGCCTGGGTGATGCGAGGGGATCCCCAGAGGTTTCCAGCTCCCAGCTGAGATAACCTGTCTCTTCCTATCTCTGGAGGGAGGCGGCCAGTAGAGCAACACCGAAACACATGGCCCCTGCTTGCTTTGACCCATTTCCCTCACACACTTCTTTCTTTCAGTTTTTGTACCTTATGCTTTAGTTCAGAGGCCTGTGTTTTCTGACTGCATTGTGCTTTTAGCTGCTTTGCATACAATACACCCTTTGCCTGGAATGCCCTTCCCAGCTGTTCCCAGGGCACTCATTCTTTGGGCTGCTTTCTCTGCCCATACCCTTGCCTTGCCTGACCACCCCCTGCCTGGCCTGGTCACATCCTCCTCTGCCACATATGCCCCTAACAATTGCCCCGTGGTGCTTGGCTCCTGTCTGTCTTCCTCTTTAGACTGAGAACTCGCCAATGGCTGAGACCTTGTCTTTCATCTCAGCGTCCCCGGCTCCTGGCACAGGGCCAGCAGGCAGGCAGCATTGAGGCTGTGTTGAACAAATGAATGGCTTCCACAGTTCCTGCACTGATGTCGGGAATGTGGGAGGAAGACCAGGTTGGGCTGGGCTGGGCTGGGCTGGGCTGGGAGTGAGGTTTGGCGGGTTGAACTGACTGGTCTCTGGATTTGGACATGAAGGTGCTCAGGACTAAAGGGCATGTGGGCCTGGAGCTCAGGAGCAGGTCTGGACCAGAGAGAGATGTGGGGGCTGCACACTGCGGTGACAGTTGGAGCCACGGGGGACATGCATGTTTTTTTGGGGGGGGAGTGCTCACGAGAGAGGATGACGCTGAGCAAGGGTGGGTCTGAGCAGGACACACTCCTTCCTTCTCCAGCTACGTGAGCTGGGCATGCCCACCAGTCCTTCTGTGGCCAGGGGCATGCACATTTTGCAGAGGAGGGAGATACTCAGCATGAGGCTGCCTGTGCTGCTTGGCATACCTTTCTCGCCCTCCAGTCCTTTGGCTTCGGTGGGTGACTGTTTTCCTCATTAACGAGCATGCAGATGAGCTGCTGAGATTTTCTTCGGCTCCCTCTCTCTGGTACCAGCCTCCTGCCTCTCCTTCCATGGGGCAGGCACCACCAGTGAGGGGTGGGTCAGCCTCACTACAAGACATGACGGGGCTTCGGAAACTCAATGATAACAGGAGGCAGAGGGGTGGGATAGACAGAGGAAGGCACAAGGCTCGGCTCTGAGGCTGGGGCCAGGGCAGAGGACAGGTCTCTTAAACGGTTTAGCCTTTGGGAGAAACTGCTACTATTAATGTAGTGTCCTCTAAGTGCCAGGTGCGGTGGCAGGTGCGATATAGGTGCTATCTCTGTGCCATCTTTTCTGGCAGGGAGCTTACCCTGTTTTACAGATGAGAAAACCGGCTCAGAGAAGATATAACTGTTCTGTGGTCACACAGCTTGAAGTGGTAGAGCCAGTGTTTAAATCCAGGCCTTGGGGACTTCATAGTCCTTGTCACACCGGGAGAGAATGTTTCATAGGCCTGGGCACACTTGCCACGGAGGCTGACCACGTCAGGAGCTATGGCTGTAGGTGCAGTATGCCCCGTGGTGACTTGGCCACTGCTTCTCTCATCCTTATGGCCATCGTCAGTACTGCTATACAGTTATGTCCAGCTGTCCTTTCCTACAGGGTAAGATTGCACTGCCTGGTCCCTCAAGTGGGCTCTGTGTTTGTTTTGACTCTTGACTCGTGAACAGAATCGACACATGTCACTTCCAGGCTAAGCACTTAACTGCCAGAGCGAGACCCTCAGAGTAGAGTGACTGGCAACAGGAAACATGTTAGCTGCTCTGTTGGTCTAGTGCCCAGTGTTGTCTGGGAACAGAGCCTCCTGCTGACAAGTGATGAATACCAGTATAGCAAGATAACACGGTTGTCATCCACTGAGATGTGGGAGCTACTTGTTACTGCAATGTAACGGAGCCAATCCTGCCTGAGACATACCACCCCCTTGTTGCTGTAAAAAGGTGTGTAGACCAGTCTACTTTCAAGGCTCTGGTTCTACTGGCCCAGGGATTATCACTCATGAGAACTTTCTCCAAAGGACCCCACAGTATACAGATGTTCCCTCCAAAGCTGAATTCAGATCCTGTGCTGCTTTGAGTGCAGAATCTGAGAGCCAAGATTTCCAGGAGCTTTCCAGCTCCCTGGCAACTGCATTACTGTCTGTAGATTGTTCCGTTATTTACAGAGACAGCTCATGCTCATGAAAATTGCTGAACCCTGTGGAGGAGACACAGTCATTCCCATTTTACAGATGGGCAGGCTGAAAGCAAGAGGGGTGAAGGAAGTTGGCCAGGCCATGGGTTGAGTCACAGACTTGGCTCCCATCCCCTGGGGTTTTCCACACCTTGGACCAAGAGTAAGGCCTAGATTCCTAGGAAAGAATGCAGACCAAAGAGGACTTGCCAGTCAGTAAGAAAAACCCCTGCAGATGGAGAGAGTGGAGTCATAGGAAGGAAAGCCCAATATCACCCCAGGGTCCTGGAGTTCATGTGCAGGGTGGCTGGGGAGCATGCGGACCCAGATGGCAGGCAGGGCAGGGCGTCCTCGCCTCTTCAGTGATTCTAGAGCCCACCGCCCACTTTACCCTTACTGCATAGTAATTCTGGGCCTCAGTTCCTCGAACCATAAAGTGGGGATAATAGCAGGGCCTCTCTCATAAGGTTACGGCGATGATTAAATAATATATTTTAAAAGCACTTAGAACATAGCTGGTGCTGGTAAGTGCAGAGTAAGTGTCTGCTCTTATATCCTCCTCTTCCTCCTTCTCCTCGTCATCCAGCCACCACCATCTTTATGATCATTCTTATCACTTTGGACAACTTTCCACACTCTGGGCCTCAGCTTCCTAACTTGTAAAAAGGGACAGTAAATACATGTAAGCTCTGTGATGATTATAGGTAGAGTTTATTGAGTGTTTACTATGTGCTTGATAGCAATCTTAAGTTCATGATCTCAGTGAACTCTGACAGCCTCCCTTAAGAGATCGGCTCATAAATAGCAGAACTGGGATTCTAACCCAGGCCATCTGTGTCTTTTAATCACCACCCTATAAGTTTTATGCTTACAGTTTAAAGTCTCCCAATTGGGGGGGGGGTGAGTCGCCCGTGCGAGATAGCATGTGACGTGTCTCGGGTCTTTGATAAACAGACTATGTTTGTGCCGAAGTGCATCCATGGGTGTTAAATGCTGTATGTGTACATGGACTTGAGTGTGCAAGTGACAGGCTTTTTAGGGTATAGCTTGGTCCCTGTAACAGATCATGTGTATACCCTGTGTATGTGTTTTTGCACCTGTGATACTGTTTAATCTATGATTATTGGTCTCTGTGTGCTTAAGTATAAGTTGTATGTATACACGTGGGGCATGTCTTGTTAACTGAGGGTACGTGGGAGCTGTATGGGCTACTGTGGATGTATTTGTAGTAATGTGTGAGCTGTGTGGTCTGGTTGTGTATGTGGTACAGTGTGGCAGGTGTGTGTGTGTGGGAGAGGGCTGGCCTGTGGGGGCATTACGTGCATTTGTCTAGATATGAGTGCATGGTGTGTATCTGGGTGCCATGGACGTGTGTTCACATGTGCATCTGTGTGAGAACCAATAAGCCCTGAGTATGTAATAATGTCCCTATAGGCAGGGCGCTGGTGTGTGTGAACATGTGTGCCATTGGGCTGCGTGCCCTGTGTGAGTCTGAGAGCCAGAAGGCCGGTGCAGCGTGGGCGGGGGGAGCTGTAAATGAGGGGGTTTAAACAGGCTTCTTCACTGGCTGAGGTCCAGCTTTCCCCTCCCAGCCTCTGCAAACACTGCCTAGCAGACAGGCTGAGTTTTTATACATGTGGAAACAACCCTCTAAATATTTACTCGCCAGCCTGGTGGAATGGCCTGCTTCCCTTCCACTAGCAGAGCCCCAAGTGAGAGCTCAGCTCCCTGCCACCTGGCCCTCCCTGGCTTAGCCGGCACCCCTCCCGTCTCCCAGGAACAAAGAGGAGGGAAACAGGAAGCCCAATAGCAACCTAGCTGTGAGTCTGAGTTGTACCCATTGCACGACTCTCACACCTGCCTTCGCATCTACTCCAGTGAGCATACATACTCTTTTACACACCCATGGGTATTTACATTTCTGCTCACCTCACTCTTATACTCAAGTACCCTTGGACTTGTAGCCTCAGCTCCTCCCACTCACTCTCACCTCCTTTCATACCTCTGCCCCTCCCCCGCACTCTGCTCTCAGCCCTGCCATCCTCATTGATTCAGCCTCCTCCTCTTCCACCCTCTCCAGTTCCAGAAGCTTCTTCTCATACTGCTAAGCCTCCCCCCACCCTACTCCCCCTGCTCCAGGACTCAGGACAGCATCCTCTTCCTCAGGGACAACGCAAGGCCGCTGTCCGTGGTCCTGAACCTGATATCTACCAGGCACTTTCCTGCCTCAATCTTCAAACATCCACCGGAACCCTTATCCAAAAGTTTTCAGGAATTCTGAACAGGCTGAAAAAAGTAAGTAGTAGGAGAGGAGAAATAAGATTCTATGTGCATGCACATGCATGTATGACTACTTCTGAGAGAGAAATGAGAGGCAAGAAGATAAAGGAAGACAAAGAGTGAGAGATAGAGAGAGAGAAGAGGGAGGAGGAAGATGCCAAGGAGGAGAATAGACAAGAGAGGAGAAGAGAGGAGAGGAGAGGAGAGGAGAGGAGAGGAGAGGAGAGGAGAGGAGAGGAGAGGAGAGGAGAGGAGAGGAGAGGAGAGGAGAGGAGAGGAGAAGAGAGGAGAGAAGTCCCCACTGAAAAGTCAGAAATACTGACAGATTTCCAGAGAGGAAAAGAAAATGGCTTTTGTTTTGACACATCTTTCAAATAATCCTACTTACTAAGAAGGCATTATTTTCCTCTGGGAAGTGGGGAAGTACATACCCCCTGATTCTATCTGCTGGAACAACAACTAATTAAGGGCAACCCTCAGATGTTGCGACTCCCTGCCCGGATGAAGATTCACTTAAAATGAGAGGCTGGTGTAATCTTGTGCCCAGATTTAGGGTTTGTGTTGTGGCTCCGGTGCCCTTCTTATTCCGGGGCTGGCACCATGGCAGGTCACCATCTTTCCATGCCATCCAGGTCTGCTTATTCCTCACCTCCCCCACCTGCTGGGATGAACAGAATTTTTAAGGTCAGACTTCATCTGGAGAAAACAGCTGGAAACAAGCAGACCCTCTGCTTGCTGCCTGACCATGTTTGACGTCAAGATATGTCACTTGGCTTGTGTTCCTCCCTGCTTCCTAGAGTGCTGGCTTCTCCCACACTCACAGGTGCTTCCATGGATCAGTCCCTGCTGCCTTGATTCACAAGCATTTTTCATGTACTGGGCACTCTGCTAGGCACAGTGATCACAATTAAGCCTCACAATTACTTAGGGAGGTGGTGGTTATTCCCACTTTATAGATGAGGCGGCTGAGGCAGAGGGTAGTTAAGGAACTTCCCCGAGGTCCTGCAGCTAAGCAGCTGAGCCTCTCTGAACAGGCTCTCCTGTTGCCTGGGTGTGTAACATCTTCTGCCGGCTGCTCTCCAAGGGTGGCACCACATTGCTGTGACAAAGCCTGGGTTTCAAAGTTAGGAGTCCTGGAGGTGACCCTAGGGGTTTCCATGTATTCTGGTGGGGTCTAGCCAGGACTTCCTTGGGCTGGAAGCCTCTTCTTGGGTTCTGGGCAAGGATACCCAGGGGAGTCAAGGGAGGGAGGAGGTAGCAGCAGCCTGGACATGTCAAGTGGGTTCAGCCAACCTCGAAATGCCATGGCCTGTGGCTGCAGATGCAATCGCCCGGCCGCTAACAGCAGAGATGGCCTGGCAGGGCAGGAGCCTGGCTAATGGCTGTGTTTATAGCTCAAAGCATTATTAGCTCTTAGAAGTGCTCAACCCTCGCCTGTTGTCAACATCTGAGCTTATTGATTGAGTGACTTGATGTTTTGGTTATTAAGTGCCTAGAGTGTCGGCAGATTTGGGACCGTCCTGACAGGGGGGAGGAATATGTGAGCAGGGGGAGGCCGTCTGTCTGTGAACGCGTTCCAGCCTTGCTCATGTGTTCAGGTGTATGTGTTGGGGTGATGGGTGCATGTGTGTGTCCCTGCATGCTTGTGTTTCTGAGTGCAGCTTCGGGACAAGGAACCTTGGTTTCTGTATCCATAGTCACAGAGCATCCCTGGGGGTACTGGGATTTGGTTTGGGGAGACCTGGCTTTGAGTCCCGGCCTTATCTTTCCAAGCCATGAGCTTGGGCAAATCTCTTCCTGTCTCTGAGCCTTGGCTTCTTTATCTGGAAAATGGGGATTAACACAACTCCAGCTCCGTCTACCTCTGAGATGGAGGGTTAATGAGGTACAGCAGTTTGTAAACTGTAAAGCGCTGTACACGTCAGGGAGCATAAGTATTGTAATTATTGTGAGCTTAGCTACAATGCCATTATTGGGTTTATGTCTAGGAGACCGGTTGGTGGAGTGGAAAATGAACATGAAGAGAAACCCCAGGGAACTGTTGGGAACCCCAGCTCTGTCAAACCAGCCTTTGCAACTCATGTTTTAGATGACCACATATACTGGGCAGGGGAAGAACGGGGTTCCAAGCCTGGTTCTGGCATCAAAGGCTGTGTAGCCTCAGAAAGGTTGCTTTCCTTCTCTGAACTTCAAAAGAAGAGCTCTAAGCTCAGTGATCTCTTGGCCCTTTTCAGCTCTTCCTTTTTTATGCATAGAAGAGTCATTAGTCTTTTCCATTCGTGTGTAGATATCGGTGAGATTCTCGACTCTCTATGTTCAAATTATCCTGTGTAAGTTTCATTGCGCCTGCTGCGGGGTTCCAATGCCTCTGAGCTAGGGTATGTTGGCAAGTTCACAGCCTTCCCTGAACGCCTGGACACATGTGCCAGCTCATTCACTGCCTGTTAAGGCGGAGGGGCTGGGAAACCAGTGCCTCCCTGGTCTCCAGCAGCTAATGGGGAAAGCCCATTTTAATAGCTGATAACAAGATGGGTCCATTAAAAGAACAAATTAACTGAAAACCCAAAGATTGCTTTTATTCTGCTGGTGAAGGGCTGTGGAATGGCAGCTTCATTTGTTAAGTGGGAGCTCCCAGCCCTGGCCTCCCCAGGCAGGACTGCTCTCAGGACAGGCTTGATGGCATCCCACCTGCCTTTCTCCTGTGCAAGTGCTCAGCTACATCCTCAATAAAAACCTCCCTGGTCCTTCTGCTGCCTCTGCCGCCCCCACCCCCGCCCCCGCTGGAGGAAGCGGGGGACCCCTCCCTCCTCGCTCCAGCCGCAGGGCCTGGCTGAGCAGAGGCGGAGGCTGGCCTTTCTGACTCACATTTCAGCTCTGCCTGTTTTCCTTCTTTTGATTCTGCTCTGTTAGGGCAGCTCCTTTTTGGTGATCACTCTGTTTTTCATCTGGTCATTCACGCATTGAACCGATGGGTTTTGTAGGCCTACTGTGTGCCAGGTGGTGTGCTAGGCCCAGTCTCTGCTCTAGAAGAAGGGAAAGCTGATAGGCAAACCCCTCATTCCATGCAGAGGGCCCTGCAGAATGGCTGGGCCACAGGGAGGAGTGACTGGTCCTGCTTGGGGAGGTCCCAGAAGAAGGGGCATCTGATCAGCATCTTGAAGCATCTGGAGGGTTTCAGGTGATGAAGGACTGTATGCAGAGGGACCAGCGTAAGCATGACAAGCATAGGGTTTATTGAGGAACAGGACCTGGTGGAGGACCTTGCATACACTATCAATGCTAAATTAATGTCGATGGGAAACTGATATGTTCATTAAGTGTCTGTTATGGGCCAGGCATTTGCAGGTGTTGGAATGGTAGCCTCAGTTTTCTCATCTGTGAAGTGGGAATAACAATATTACTCAGCTCACAAGGAGACAAGGTAAGGAATGCAACATGCTTGACACAGTGACTTGCACACGGAATTGTTAGGAGGGAGGCTGGCCCTCTGCCCTCTCCCACTTGGGGAGGGCCGGTCCTTCCTTTCTAAAGCAGGAGGGAAATGAATCTGTGTGAGGCAGGAAGGCCATCCTGGGTGGGCAGAGGACTGGATTTTGCTGCCATCACCCAGGCTTCTTAGGGGATGCCAGAGGGAGGGACATGTCCCATCAGCTCAGCTGTTGAAGGCCACATGGAAGAGGTCCTAGTCACAAATAACCTGGGTAATTGAGAGAAAGGAAGGAAAAATCCATGTGGGGTTCAGATGGTCAGATTTAGGACCCCCCTTTTTTAGCTGAATCCCTAAGAATGCTTTCCCATGTGGTTTGATATGAAGTTGGCATGAGGCAGGAAAGCGAGGGACACAGATTCCTCCGTGATGACCATCTGCCCCCAGAACAGAGTCCATAACCCTCAGAGGAACATTTGAGGCCACTTCTAAATGGCTTCCCAGTTTCATCTTTAGTTACTTCTCCTGACACCTTCCATGGGTGCACCAGACTGTGGGTCTCTTCTTGCAAAGAACAGATACTGTTCCAGACCTCAGTGCCTTTGCATGTGTGGTTTCTTTTCCCTGTAATGTCCTTTCTACGATCTTATTGCAGAAAATGCTCACTCATTCCTTAAAGCTCTGCTGAATGTGCTCTGCCTAGAGAAGTTTCCAAGTCTCCTTGGGGAGGATGGATCCCTGCCTCTCTGGGTCCTTGTGCATTTCCTCAGTTTTAAGATGCAATCGATTGTGAGATACACCATTGATTTAATAATAGCTTCTGGAAGAAAAGAAACCCTGCTTTAAATGTACATATCCACATTTCAGAAATGTTTAAATGTTTTTTAAAAAGTGCTTTTTAGAAACAAAGAAATGTAGTAAGTGCTTCTTTCATGGCACAAGGAAGGACTGCAAGAATTGACTTCAACCATCCATCCATCCATCCATCCATCCATCCATCCATCCATCCATCCATCCATCCAAGTTCTGTTCTATGTACTGTGATGGAAGAGTGAACAAAACCAAGTCTCTAACCTCATATAACTAATATTCCATTGGGAGAATCAAACAGTAAACAAACCAAAATCTAATCTAAGTAATTTAGAAGGAAGGTCATGGTAAGAGTTCTAAAGAAATATATGGCAGGGTGGGAGGCTGGAGAGGGATCAGGCATTATTCTGTTAGCTAGGGTGATCAGAGAAGCCCTCTCTGAGGAGGGCACAGTTGTGCAGAGACTTGAATGGCGGAAATGAACCATGTGGTTGTTTGGGGAGGAGCCCTCCAGACCTAGGGCAGGCCTGGTGGTGGGCTCATTTTTGCTGTGCTGGAAGAAAAGATGGGGTCCTGTGTGGCTGGAGTGGCATGCGTAAGGGGCAGGGCTGACACATGAAGTCAGTGTGCTTGACAGGGTCCTGAGACAAGGGATGGTTTGGGCTTTTACCCTAAAGGTGATGGGAAAGAAAACATGATCTGTTTGCTTCTCAGGCCTATCAGGTTGTAAGGTCTTTGAGGGTAGAGAGCCCAGCTCTTAGCACGATGCCTGGCATATGAGAAAAGACTGTAGAGTGAATATTGGATGGCCTTTGAGCAGTCTCTCCCTGGCAGGATAAGTCTAGGTGGGATCACAGGGTCCCAGAGGGCACATGGGTGTGGCCCAAGGCAGCCAGCCGGGGCCCTGGAAGGAAAGATACTCCTGCTGAAGTGGACCAACCCCCAGCCTCCTTCCCTTCTGTCCTGGCTCATCTAGAGGCTAGAGCCAGAGAAGAGGGGGACAGTTCCCACTGACAGCCCCTGTCTTCATCATCTGTGTTTCCCGCGTGTATAAGGACACATCTGGAATGGAGCAGGCACAGGCCTAATGTTTGTTAAAGGATTAGCAATGAAAATGCGAAGGAGTTAATCCATCCGTGTTGTTTTACAAGTCAAAAAGCCTTTCTCATGCATATTCTTATTTAATCTGTACCTCTAACCCATTTGATTCTCTTTTGACAGATGAAGAAACTGAGGCTCAGAGAAGGTGAGGAAGTTGCAGAGCACGTGCATGGGCAAGAGCCAGGATTCACACAGATCTCCTGATGTTCCCCTTCTCTCTCCTTTCTACCCCATGGTTTACTATAGACTTCAGAATCCAAAGGATAATGAGACCCTTGGACTCTGTACCTCCTGGCTACTATAGGGACAGTGTTTTCTGACCCCATAGTAGAGGCACTGGTCTGACAAACCCAAGTGTACTCCTGGGCATGGCTGCACATGGAGACGACCCAGGAAAGCCGGCACCTGGAGCAGCCGCTGTGAAATATCTCTGCTCTGAGCAGGACACCTGGCTCTCTTCCCAGCTCTGTCATGCACTCATTGGGTGACCTTGAGGAAGCCACCGTCCTCCCCAGGCCTCAGTTTCCAAGATTGTCAAACAAACGGTTGATCTAGGTATGTCTCGAAGACCTGATCCAGCTCGGACACAGTTAGATTCACAACCTGGCCTTCCAGGACAGGCACCTGGGCCAGTTGCTGCAACAGGCTGGACTTCAGGCAGACGGGCAAGGTGTCCTGCTCCAGACACTGTGGGCACTGTGGCCAGCGGCCCCTGAGGTTCTCGAATATTGCTCTGCTTCTGTCGCAAAGGCCAGTGTTACCTTTCCCGGGGCTGGGGCTTTGCGTGGCAGGCTCTCTTGTTCTGGATGGCTCAGATGCGTCCAGCCTTCTTCTCCTTGGAGATCGTAGGCATGGGGCAAATGGCTGCTTCTTCCTGACGGCACATGTTTCTGCTGGGCTGCTGCTCCATCTGCCTCTCAGGGGCACTGCCATCTGCCTGCCCACCCAACGTACCTGGGTGTCACCCCTTTGCCTCAGTCCTGAATAGGGTCCCCATGGCTCTTTGCCTGCCCTGACTGACTTCTCCCAGCAGATGTGTCTGGGTTGCTACACCCACCTGCTCCGCATGGTCCAGGCCGTGGCTCTTCCTGGTTAAGACTGCTGCAGCAGCCTCCTGATCGCTCCGCCTGGCCCCAGGCTCCCTCACCTCTAACCCATTCTCCACACTGCAGCCGGAGCAATCTTTCCAAACTGTAATTCCTGTCGTGTCATCCCCAGTTTAAAACCCTTCAATAACTTACCTTTGCCCTCTGGATAAAAGTCTAAACTCTTTAGCTTGCTCCCATGGCATTTCAAGATCTGGCCAACGTTCACCCTCACCCTTCTCTTACCCCCCTCCTCTCCCGATCCTAATTCTGTCTTCCAGTCTCACGAACTTTCCTTGGTTCTCTGAGCGGGCCACATTCTCTCTCGCTTCCCTGCCTTTGCTCATGCCATTCCTTTTGTCTGGAATACTATTCCCAGGTCGGTAACACCCCCCAATCCTGACCTTCTCCCTGCCAAACTTCTCCAACACTTAATTGCCCTTCAGGACTCAGCTTCAAGAAACCTCCTCCTGGAAGCCCTTGTTAATCCTGCTTTTTACCCCTGGCCTGGCCAAAGCCCTTCGGGTGCTCTCTCCCAGCATACATCACACAGAGTGGAATCCTCCATCTGTTTTCTGTTCGCTTGTTAGTGAGCTCCCGGATAGCAGATCATGTTCATCTCTGTGTCTCCAGGTACTGTAGGTGCTCAATAGATATTTGACGAGTGAATGAGTAAGTGGGTGTGGAATATTTGCCGATTACCTATTAGATGCCCCAAGCTGGGGAAGCAGGGCTGGGGAAGTAAGGTCCCTGCCTTAAGGGGCTTGAGTGCTTATAGGCAGGGGCGAGAGAATGTCTGTTCTCAGTTCTGAGGTTTGGTAAGTTAGCTATTTTCTCTCTCTGGAGTCTGGACCATTACAGAAATCCTTTTGGGTTGGGAAGGCAAGACGTGAGCTAGGGCTGGGGTTGATGCTGGAGCCTGGCACATACCTGCCCGAGTCCTTGCGGCCATTCTGCCCCTCCTGAGGGCAGCCTAGCCTTGAGGATGGTCCTCTCCTTCTCCTGCCTGCTCCTCCACTCCTCTCCCACGTTCCTCAGCATTTTGGTTTCCAACCAGGCAGCTTAACTCAGGCTTCCCGGTTGGGCTTTTAATTTGGATTTATTGCTGGTCGTGATTGTATGTTAAACAAACTCCAGGCGATTATTAAAACTTGATTGTTGTGGTTTATTGTCTCGCTAGGTTCTCAGTGGGTGTCCGGATGCTAAGACTAGCCAAGCCTCTGTGATCCAGAGGGGTGAAGACCCCCAGGGAGGGGCCGCCCTCAGTCTGGCCTTATCACACGTCTTAGAGGAGGAGGTGGCAATGAGGGCCAAAGGACACTTCTGAAGGAGGACAGAGGCTCAGGGGAGGTGCAGTAATGAGGCCAAAAGAGCACTAGCCTGGCACCTGGCAGGGGTAGTGCCAATTTGGCCCATGACTTCTCTGGCTTCAGTTTCCTATTTTGTTATGGGAATGTTGGACCACACGACCCGATGCCCTGAGGGCTAGAACCCAAATATCTTCATCCATTGGAGCTGAAGGAACTCCACTTTGTTCTACAGAACTATTCAAGCCAAGGGCACTTACAAAGTATATAGTCTAGAACATTCCATAGATTGGGCTCTTCCCATAGACAGTGGGGACTTGTCTGTTGCCTCATTGATCCTCCCACGTCCTGTGAAATTGGGGGGGGGGTAGACAGGCTGCCTCCCACTTGGGGAAAGGTGAGATCTATGCTGCTGACTAGGGGCCTCCCCAATCGGGGATGAGCTTCCTCGGGTGGTGCCTCTTCTGTCAGCTCCTCTCCCCTGGCCGAGTGGGGCGGAGGCTGCAGGGCCCCCAGTGCAGCTCCGAATGCTCGGGAGCCAGCTGGCCTCCCGGTTCCCTCCCTCCTTCCACTTCCCCTTGGCTTCTCAGTTAAAAGCTTGGGCCAATCCCAAGCCTGATGAATCTTTGATGAATTCTGAGTAAAGGCACTTTTAAAAATTCAGAAAGGCAGGGAGGTGTTGGGACCAAGTGAGGCGAGATGGTTTGGCTCCCCATGTCGGTCAGCTAATGAGCCCTAAGTAATGGAATGTGGGGCTCGGGGAGGACAGGCCACAGCTGAGCCACCTAGACCAAGAGAGGCCACCACCCTGGAGGAGGCACCCCACTAGCCTTTCTGATTGAAACAGAGACAAATTCTACAAGCACATGATTAAAGATAGAAATACCGTCTAAGTCAACCTCTCTATACTGTATGGAAGTAAGAAAACTGAGTCTCGGAGGGGAAATACATGCCCACGTCAGGTCCAAGTTTCCACGGGAGAACTAAACTTAGACCCCTGCCTTCCAGTGCCGAGCTCATGGACCACCTTTGCATCCAAGTGCCTGACACAGGCTTCCTGATCTACAGTCAGAGCTTTGCATTTCAGTCCCTCCCGTTCTCAAGGCTTTGAGGAACTGGGTTTCCCCCCACCTCACCCCCTATTCTCTGTTTATCCCCAAACCTTTCAGATTGCTTTTCTGTGGTTTAATTTCCTCTTTGCATCTGCTCCCAATGGCTGTTTCAGCCCAGTTTTGCCTAGATAACTCCATACCCAGACTGGTTCAGAATCTTCCCTACTGGTGGCTGGAGAGAGAAGGGCTGATAGGGGGTCATTGTTCTGGGTTTCAATTCTGGCTCACCCACTCTCTAGCTGTGTGACCTTGGCCAAGTTACCAAACCTCTCTGAGCACCTTTCCTTGTCATGAAAATGGGAGATGTTGAAGGATTAAATGAGACAAAATGGGTGGAAAGCAGAGGCACATGGTGGGTTCCATACATGCTGGTGGTATCCCTTTCACCTTCTAAAACCTGGTTTCCAAGTTCTAAGAAAGTTAGGACATTTGCCACTTCTTTGTCCACCATTCTCCTTGAATCCCTACCATGTTTGATGTCCTTAGAAATCCTCCTAAGTTGGAAGCAGAGAAGGCTGCCCCATGGCACAGTTTAAGAGGGTGTCATTCGTATTATCGAACATTCAGCGACAGCCCCTGAAACTGTGCACAGTCTTTGTGGCTGTCTGTGGTGGGGCCTGCGGCAACGAGGCAGGTGTGGGAAATCGGAAGCCTTTAGTTCTCTGATGGAGAACTCTATTGGGTTTGTTTTTCTCCTGTTCAAGTTCCATTCCCTTTACTCGGCAGTTATACTTGTTATCTTGTCTGGTTCTTTGTGCGTTTTGAACTTCACTCCCCAAACTGAAATTTCTACTTGATTCCGGTAATTTAGACTTCAACCCTTGGAACAACTTCTTCCTTCTCTGTGGTTTCCTCCTTTGATTTCCAAGCACGTAAGTTTCTAGAGAAACATTTATTCTTTTTGGTCTATTTCAACTACACATTCATAGGACTTGTAAATATAAAGGTAGCCCATAAACAAAGATGCTGGCTAATGACATCCAAAAATACATTTTATATCAGAACCTGAAGAGTAGGCTCTAAATCGGGAAGTTGAGTTTGCACCCTCCAAATCTTCAAATTCAGGGTGAGATTGTGTAGGTGCGTCCGGGGTCTTTGGAGGACCACAGTGCCCAGTTTTAGACCCGTATTTATCTTTGCGACCCTACCACTTTCAGTCCAGCTGTGTGACTTTGCACACATCACATAACCTCTGTGAGTCTCAACTTCCTTTTAAGCAAAATGAGGCTGCTGACACCCACCCAGCTCAGAGGGCTGTGGGACAGTGAATTGAGACAATGTCTGCAAAACTAATGTCATCATAAACACCTGGCGATGTTAGTTCCTGCCCTTCACCCATCTTAAGAAGAGAAGGGAGTAGCTCAGAGAAGTTGCTTTTGCCAAAGATCACTCAAACATCTGGGAGTCAGCCTGACCTGTGGTGGCGCAGTGGATAAAGCGTCGACCTGGGAACACTGAGGTCGCCAGTTCAAAACCCTGCACTGGTCTGGTCAAGGCACATATGAGAGTTGATGCTTCCAGCTCCTTCCCCCTTTCTCTCTCTCTCTCACTCTGTGTCTCCTCTCTAAAATGAATAAAATAAAAAAAAAAGAAATTAAAAAACAACAACAACAACAACAACAAAAAACCATCTGGGAGTCAGGTCCAGACCTGCCTGACTCTGAAAATCATAATTGTTTTCCTTAGCCATGCTTTATTGTACACATGTGCTTTCTTTTTATTGTGCTAAAGTATACACGACATAAAATTTACCATTTTAACCATTTTCGGTGTACAGTTCAGTGTCATTAAACACAAATAGTCACATTGTTGTGCAACCATCACCACCATTCATCTCCAGAACTTTTTCATCTTCCCAAACCGGAACTTCATACTCATGAAACACTAACTTTCTATTCACCCCTCCCCCCAGCCCCATGGCAGCCACCATTCTACTTCCTGTCTCATGAATTTGACTATGCGTCATACCTCATGTGGATGGAATGATACAATATTTGTCATTTTGTGACTGGCTAATTTCACTTAGCATAGCATCATCAGAGTTCATTCATGTGGAATATTATTAACGCTGAAAAGGCTGAATACTATCCCACGGTATGTGTATACTGCATTTTGTTTATATGAGTATGTGTTTTAATGCATGTAACGCACCCGGTATGTGGTAGGTACAAGTCCTGTGATGCTATCCTTGTTGTTACTTATTATTACTCAGTTACTTGACTACTATAAACACTTGCTGTAAAATATAACTCTTCAATAAGTGAATGATAGTAATGAGCACTAAGTTCCCACAAAATAGAGAAGTGGGTTCTTTGATCTCATCTCAAGATTTCCCTGGCCCCGTAGGCTCAAACTTAGGTGTGCCTCAGAACCAGCATGGGAATCTGTTAACCATCTCTGTGTCTATATTGTCAACAACCTCCTCCCCCACCCCCCACCGAGTTCTGATGTGCAGGGAAGTCTGAGCACTGTCATACTGGTCTCTGAATCTTTCCCTGGCAGTATCTGGGATGATGCCACAAGACCAAGGACAGGAAAATGTGAGGCCAGAGGAGCGGAAGCAGCAGTGTCTCTGAGACCACAGGCTCTGGCTTTGTGACTATTTTGACTTTTCTGTGTTGAACAAACATTCCAGCCCTTTCTGGGGAAATGCCCGGCAAAAGGAATGACCTATTTGGACCTGCAATTGGTACTCAGGCAGACAGCTGTGTCCTTCTCACCTCCATCTTCCTAGTGGGTCAGGATGGGATTCTTGGCTTGAGGCTGGGATAATTAGGAGCATGGGTAAGCAAGCTGGACGGGGTTCTGTTTATAATGCAATACTAAGAACTGAATATTTGTGCCCCTCTCCTCCATTCCTATATTGAAGCCCTAATCCCCAATGTGGTGTTATTAAGAGGTGGGACCTTTGAGAGGTTATAAGGTCATGAGGGTGGAGCCCTTATGATGAAATTAGTGCCCTTAGAGAAGAGACAAGGAGATAGATGATCTCTCTCAGCATCAGAGGATGCCATATGAAGTTTGGGCAGGACATCAATCTCGGCTAGGACAGGAAATGCACTAGCATTTTCAGCATGCTCTTGGCCAAACTCAGTACAACTAGAGACCAAGAGCGGAGTGGATAGAGAGCGTTTAAAGGGCAAATGGAAGGTATATGGTGCACTGGCCTCTGCCTTTCCATCTGCCTGGAAATCCTTCCGCTCACTCACTCTCCCTTGTCAAGCTGGCAACCTCCTACTGATCTTTTAGGACTCAGACCAAAGTCACCTCTTCTGGGAAGACTTACTTGATCTCTGCAGGCAGAGCTGGCTACTCATGCCCTGGGAAGCTTACTGTCATATCATTGTATCAATTGCACAATTGTGATTGAGACCTCTGCTCATTTATCCTATTATCTAAGGACCTTTTTTTTCTTTTCTATTTTTTGGTGGGAGGTTGGGGCAGCTAAAAGTCTTAGGTAAATTTATTCATATTATAAAGTTAGAGTTAAACAGTTCACTATGTTATGTTAATAAAATGATTGCATTTTCATTCTAAGAATTATTTTCTGATTAAGAATCCTGTCATTTATTGTGAGACATAGTTGCAGATTTAAGCTGTAGTTTGTTGAATTGGTCTAGAAATTAACTAGAGGTTTTGAATGTAATAATAAGATTTTGATTGACTAAAAAGGGCAGTCAGCATATTACAAAATTCAAAATCCAGCATAATATCTTTCCCATGCTTTCTATAATTACTTTCTTATTGTTTTATTTTCCTTGTAATCTTAATGTTAGATGCCCCAGATAATGTTCTGTTCATGAGCAGTCATAATCTTAATAAAAAGTAATTATTGTGTCACTTTGAAGTTAAGTTTTGAAAAAGAAAACAAAGAGGCAGTTAAAGTCCTATTGTTTGTTGAAAATGGTGTTTCTCCCATATCTTGTCATGTTCCACAAGTCCCACTCTAACTTCCATTCTGTGATGTTGTCACTGCTCAGGTACATGACATTGACAGGAACCAATAAACATTGACAAAAATGTTAAATTATTGATGCCTACTGATTGACATACCTTAAATAGCCCCTAAGATACCTGGGTTTATCTTTGGTTACTCCCTCATTTCCCGGTCCACGTCCTTTATATATTATAGAAAATCACATCTAGATGGCCTTGGAAGGTTCACTTAACAGCGCAAAAGGTTATTTCAGCAGATGTTTGGAAGACTGATGTGTCAGGTACTGTGTAGATGTGAGTGGCGCCCCCTGGAGTTACAAACAGGAATAGCACCAGTCTGTGTCTAGCCTGCAGTATTGAGGTCAGTTGGGTTTTACCTGTGGATTTTTTTAAAAGTAAACATTAAATTTTGGAATGGTTTTAGAATGGTAGAAAAATTACAAATGTAGTATAAAGAGTTCCCATATACTCCTCACCTGGATTTAGCATCTTTTCTTGAGAACTATCCAAAGAGGACCATTTTCTCAGGTGCATCTCCTAAGTTATTTCTGTGCTTTACTTTAAGGAACAGTGTGAATTGTACAATGTCAAGGGTTTCCCCTTTTGCGTTGATCGCTAGGAAGCTCAGAGGCAAATTTGTGGTTCAATTTTTGCAAGAGTGTGGATATTCTGGGTGTTAACTTTACCTTGGCTTTTCTACCTTGCCTTTATATTACTTGTTTACTTAATTTTCATTTTGTTTTTCTGTATTTAGCTTTGTGGCCTCTTCAAGTCATTTTTTGGAAAGAGGTGGAGGCATATATAAACAAGTAGATTATTTCCTCTGTGTTTCCGGGGTGCCTGATGCAGGCTTCTAGTCTAGCATTTATCGCATTTTATTATAACTGCTTGTTTACGTGCTTAACTCCCCCATGGGCTGCAAACCTGGCTTCCCTGTGGCTGGACTCCTCTGCACTACTGAGTACCCAGGGGGAGCGGTTGCTAAATCTTATTTTTCAGACCCTGAGCCTCCCTCTGCTATCCCACCCCTGCCTCACACGCACCCCCTTACCTGCACATAAGTACACAGGCTCAGAGGCAGCCTCAGCATCTGAGCATCTCTCCTGCCCCATGAGATAGCCCCGATTTGCCTTTGGAGAAAGTCAGAGCTGCTCAACACCCAGAGGAAAGAGCATCAAGGACCAGCATGCACCACAGTCAGAAGGCCACCACCACTTTCCTGAGAAGATGGCGAGGGAAAACAGGTGTGGACTGTTTTCTCCTTCTGCTCAGCCCCTGGTGGCCCCTCGGCTGTTCGGTAAAAGGGTGGGTGGGTGGGTGGAGAGGCCATGCAGGACCAACAGAATCACAGGGTCACTAGGTTGTCTGCTCCAGATTATTCATGTTTTACCCAGGGACTTAACCACTTTTTTTATCCAACTCCCCTCAGCCTCAAACACTACACATTGTGTAGAAGGGGCAACTGAGGCTCAGAAAGGGTGAGTGATTTCTTCAAGATCACACAGTGAATTCAAGATGATGTCTGCTCCCTACCTGGGGAGTAGCTCTGTGCTCTGAGAGCATCAGGCTCAAGTTGAACTGGTTGGGGTGTAGGGCCAGGAGAATTTCCCAATGCCATGCAGACAGCCCCCCAAGGGGCTAGATGGCTGGCCACCTATTCTGGGTAAACACATCCTCTCTGCTCCATCCCCTCTACACAGTTCCTCCTGAAATTGGGTACACTCTGAAGGTTTGCTTTGAAGGAGGAAAAAGAATGATAAAGAGACATTTTGGGGGGAGGGTGTGGAGGGAAAGGTGGGCCAGGAAATGGCTCAGGTGACTTCCTGTGTGTGGTGGGAGAGAGAGAGACTAGTGTCCAGAGCAGGCATCACACATTCTAACACCTGCCAGGATCCAGCTGCAAGGCTGAAGACACGGGGCTACAGGGCTACGGTGGGGGACATTCCAGTGAAACGCAGGTCCTCAACCCAGTGTGAGCTGCCTCTCACTGCTACTGTTGCCATGGGGATGAGGCTGCCAAGTGGCAAATATTTCAATTTTTTTTTTCCAAGAGAAGTTGAAAATCTAATGTTTATGTGAAATCCAAATTTTCACATGTTGACAACCAATTCAAAAATTTAAAAGCTCTGTGTAAATACAATGTGTAGATCTCACTTGAATTTTGATTTGAACAAACCACCTGTAGAAGAACATTTTTTTGAGACAATCAGAGAAATTTAAATATGCACAAGATACTAGATACTAGTGAAGATATAAATTAGTCTTTGTTTTGTTAGGGTAATAATGTCTGTGTGGCTATATTTTTGAAGAGTGCTTATTTGCTAGAGAGATGTATTGAAGTATTTACGGGTAAAATAATGTTATGCCTGGATTTGCTTTAAAATGCTTCAGGGAAAGAAGTGTGTAGGGAGAAGAAGTGACAGGCATTGGGGGAGTAGTGACGGTGGCTAAGCTGAGTGATGGTTTCATTCAGGCTCATTGCACTAGTGTCTGCTTTGGAATATGTTTAAACTGTATTAAAAGAGAAACACTCTGTTTGGGCTGACCCAAACCTATTGGTGGGCTGGAGGTGGTTTAGACCATCATTTTTCAAGCTCTCGTCTGGGACTTTCTCTCACACATAAGTCACAGAATAAATACCACGTGTAAAGGAGCCCTAGAGATCACAAAGTCAGGGGTTGGCAAACTACAGCCTAGGGGCCATATCTGGCTTGCCCCGCTCCTTATTGTTGCTGTTGTTTTTTTGTCAATAAAGTTTTATTGAACCACAGCTTTGTCCATTTGTTTTCATACTGTCTAAGACCGTTTGGGTGCTGTGATAGCAAAGCTGACTAGATGCAGTGAAAACTGTATATCGTGGCGAGCCTGGAATATTTATTACCTGATCCTTTACAGAAGAAGTCTGTTGAGCCCTGATTCAGGTCGCCTGCCAGCCAGCGTTGGTGGTGAGGCCCTCGTGCGGCAGCTTCCAAACTCAGGAGTCACTTGAGGTTAGAGGGAAAGTGGGCTCTGCTGATGGAGGGCAGGAGGGGACCTGGGAAAACAGGCCTCAGGGATGAAATGAGGATGGTCAGGCAATGAGGAGTGTGAGTGCTTGCCTTGAAGTTAGCTGATATTCGGGGCAAACCCAGGACCGCTGTGACTACAGGGTGGTGTGGGGCAGGCAGAGAACTTGGGCTTTGGAGCTGTGCGGGTCTCATGCCCAATCCTGATCCTCTCACTTAGTGCTGTGGCTAAGTCTGTCTTAGTTTCTCTTTTAAAAAGCGGGAACAAGAAATAAGCTTATGTGACCAGCTAAAGGTACTGATCTAAAACACATCGCAAACAGTAGGTGTTTAATAAATGGTAGCTATTATTGTTACTATAACCCTATGATACATTTATTGAGCTTTTGGACCATCAAGACTCAATGTTACTAAAGTATATTAACCTCAGATATATCTTATTTATAAAAGGAAACAAAGGCAGACTATAATGAATCCAAACATTTGTTGAAGGCAAAATAAGATGTTTATTGATCTTTCAAGAGAAAATGAAGGATAAAATTGCATCTTTGCACATATAAAAATGACGTCCCTCTACTTGTCAGAAACTAGAAGTTAGCATTAAATGTCGATTGTGAATAAGGCTTTGCATGCAGGCATAGGTATGAAACGACATTCTTTATATAATGCAGTTTAGGTGGTGGTAGAAATATTCCGGAAAGCTTCAAGATATGTGCTAAGGAGGCCATTGGTTGTCATGGCCACTCCAGACTGCCCACGTGAGCATTAGTAACCTACCACGTGGGGTTGTTTTGGAGATAAATGAGATACCTTGTGTGAAGAATTTAGCATGTGCCTGGCATATGTTAGATAATCAACAAAAAGAATCTTCATTCCACCAATCCATTCATCCTTCCACTATCCAATGTCTGTCTTCTGTTTTCCCCAACCCCAACCAAATGCCCTCCATGTGGCCTATGTGGTTCATAGGTTGGTTTGCTGATTATGTGCTCTCTGTGCATTTTTTGAGATCGTGTTTTTCCAACCTCAATATGTAGAGCGATTCTTACTCACTAGGCCTGAGAAGGAAGCTCCCGGGCGATGCTGGATCTTAGTCACACATTCAATATCAAGGCTGTCGATACTGAGCAGGGTCACAACCTTCGCATTATTGACAGTTTGAGCCAGATGACTCTTTGTTATGGGCCTGGCTTATGCATTGTAGCATGTCAAACAGCATACTTGGCCTTGACTCACTCATTGTGACAATCTGCCAGGTTGTGATAACCAGAAGTGTCTCTAGGCATTGCCAACTGGTCCTTGGGGGAAAGTTATCCCCAGTCAAGAACCATTGGTGTAGGAATAATTTATTGCTAGACAAGTTCAGGGTTCATATCAATAGTTTCACCCATTGCTGCATGCAGTTGGGCATTTAGTACCCGTGTTTTGATGATGATGATGATGATGATGACGACGACAACAGCAACAATGATGACAAAGATGATAACTCCCAGAGCCTAGTCTTAGCTTTCCCACCTCCTTAGGGCCCACAAATTCCTGCTTACCTTCATCCTGCTTCTACTGTCCTGGCATTTCTACCGGGGCATCTTTGTGAATGCTTACCATCCTTTAAACTTAGAGAATACAAGGTAGGGCTGCTGCTATAAACCACACAGAAGCGTTGGTGTTAATTACCTTTGCTCTGTAGATTAAGAAAATTAAAGCTCATTGGGGTGGAGTGAACGGTCCGGGGTCACAGGACATCTTGGAATGAAAGCTTGGGTGCTAGCTAATATGTCACAATGTCTCTGGGAGGAGCTAGACCTAGTCATTCTCCCATGGATCTTCAGAGGTTTCCATCACTCCCTTCTCCACCTTGTCCTTCTGGTTAAAGAATATTGGGATAGTAATGGTGGCCCTTTATGGAGAACTGTATTATTTTATTATTCCCTTGTAGCAGCACCTTGTTACAAATGAGTAAATTGAGGCACAGAGAGCATTAAATAACTTCCCCAAGGTCACAAGAACCATAAATGGGAGAGTTAGGATTCAAACCCAGGCAGTCTGGCTCAGAGCACACATACTATATATACTGCCTAATGAAACTGAAATAGAAACTGCAGTCCCTGACTGCCAGGCTGTCATTTTGTCAGCCCGGGATCCGAGGAGATGGTTACCAGTTGTCACAGACACCCAGGAAGGGATGCCTCCGTGGAGCAGGGCTGCTGCTGCACCCGGGCCCTGCCTAACCACTCCAGAGCCTCCCCTGCTCGGCAGGAGGCAGCCCCTCTGCGCAGTCTTCAAAGCTTACTCAGGTGCTGTGACTGAGTGACAGGTACACGAGCTTGTTAGCCTTGTAACGAATGTCCCAGGCTCCTCTGGTGGGAGCCCACCCGCCCAAGGATGATGGCGAACAGCGGAGGCTTCTTCAGAAGCTTTCAGTCATTGTCAGGAAGCGAAGAGAAGACATGTGTGCAGGCAGAAGGAGTGCGGGCAGCAGCTGGCGGGGGAGTTTCCGCCGCGGAAAGTAACAAGGCCGAGAGCAGGCGGTTTTGATTGAGAGCTCGGGTCTCAGCTCAGCCACTCTCTGCTGTGTGACTTGGAGCAAATGACTTGACCTCTCTGAGACTTGGGTTCTTTGTAAAATGGGGGTGTTCATACAGCAGACTAGGGCAAACCCATGGGAGGTACGCGCAGGTCCCGGGCATTCACTACGGAAGGAAGAAGGGGTTATTTTAAGAAGACTGAAGCTATATATATGTCCGTGTGAGCTGGGCCCTGGGGAGTCTGTGGGACTTAATGAGAAGGTTGAAGACTCATGTGATAGAGCCTGCTGTGCTGTCTATTCGAAGCTCCCTTTTGGAGGAAACAGTCTTGCTCTTTCCTTTGGAGAGTGTCCTCTCCCCCACCCCATGGAGTGTTGGTGACTCTGACCCTACTGGAACCTCAGGGAGGACATATGTCTACAGAAAGTGGCCAAAGAGGTAGGCTTATAGCCCAAGTTAGGCCTATGAGAGCCCCCCTGGAATTTTATATACAAACAATAGGAGGGAAAACTCCTTCCTTGTCCTCTGAGATTAATAAACTGGGTTTATTTAAGCCTAGAAACATCTGAGCCATGGCACCTACCTCCACTTCTCTGTCTCGCCCGCTCAACCCACAGCAAAGCCCCTCTCCAGCAGGAAAAGGCCTGGGACATGGGCGAATGTATTTATTTGGGAGAAAATCCTGGCCTGGTCATCTCCTTTCAGATGTACCTCTCCCCACATACCGATTTCTCCCTTAAATGAGTCCATAAAGTTCCCTTGTAGCTCTAGCTACCTCGAGTTAGGTTTTTAGAACTTTCAACCATGAGAAACCCGGTTACTACAGAGGAGAAGTGTTCTGAGAGGCTTGGGCGGAGCTGTAGTGGGCGTCCGGCTAAGGGCACAGGAGGCCAGAATCAGGAAAGGCTAATGTGGGATAAATTTCCCATTCCATCGTTCTCTTACTTGTGATGATTTCTTGCATCTTGCTTGTCCTTTTATCTTAGAGCATTTTATAGTCTCCTATTGTGTTTGAGGGAGGCTAGGTAGTCCGGGCTAGAAGTCTATATTTAGACAGGCCTTGTTCAATAGGCCTTACCTATGGACACTGAATGTTAAGCAGGACACGCGTGGTCTGAGATGTAACACCAGGGCCAAGAAATCAGTGGATTCTTGATTTAGATGCTGGCTTCCAAGTGCTTCTGGGCAGTACAGCTACACATGATGCCAAGAATATGAATATTATGAATAGTCACAGCTAGGCCAAGAGCTGGCCCTCCCAATTACGTCAAGAAGATGAGCAAACGAGGTACTGTGTAGGGCTCCTAGAATGTCCCCAGGGTGCCTGGGGTCTATAGGGTTGGCCATCACTGCATAAATGTGGTATAAATTGGGAAGGGAAACTCTGTCTTGGATGCAGAACAAGATCAGTAAGGTGGATTTGCACAAAGTGTTAGGAAAAGTTGGAGGTGTTAGGGACACTGATATATTGCTGAGGAAAGGGGAAAGGAGAACTACTCTCTTTTCCCCCTGCCCAGTACTTGCCAGAAACCATCCTAACTACTTTATAAATACAATCTCAGGTCAATCTTCTAAGAAGAACCTTGGGTCTCTCCTGTGCTGGTGGGATTGTAAAAACAGTGCGACTGCTTTGGAACACAGTCTGGTAACTTCTCAAATGGTTAAACAGTTACCTCGTGACCTAGCCATTCCATTCCCAGGTATATCTCCGTGGGAAATGAGAACCTGTGCCATGTAAAGACTTATAGACAAGTGCTCATACTGCATTACTCATGATAGCCAATAGGGGGAAACAACCCAATGTTCATCAACCGCTGAAGGGATCAATAAAAGGTGGTACATACGAGCAATGGAATATTATTAAGCAAAAAAAAAAAAAAAGAAAAAAGAAAAAGAAAAAATGAAGTCCTGATATACACTACAACATGGGTGAAGCTTGAAAATACTATGTTCCAGGAAAGAAACCAGTCACAAAAGACCACGTGTTGTATGACTGCATTTAGTTACCTGAATGTACAAAGAAAGGCAACTTTACAGACGGAAAGTAGATTAATGGTTGCCTACGGCTGGGGACGGGGAGACAGAGTTGATGGCTAAGTGATACGGAGTTTTTGTTCTTTTTTGGAGGCGGGTAATGAAAACACTCTAAAATTAGTGGTCACGATGGAAGCACAACACTGAATATACTAAAAGCTACTGACTTGGGTAAATGGTATGCTATATGCATCATATCTCAATAAAGCTGTTAGGAAAGTGGGAAGTATATTCCTTAGGGAAGTCAGAAACGGGAAGTAAAAATGGGGCAGGAGCTGCTGTTTCTCATAAAAGTCATGTATAATGATTTACTGTAACGCTTAAACTGTAAGCATGTTTAACAGAATAAAACAAAGATTAAATTACATACCACCCACTAATCCTAACATGGGGAATAACCTTGTAATGTAGTTTAGTGTTTGTGCTGCTGAAGCAAGCACAGCCTGTAAGCTGTTATTGTTTCTGTTTTACAGAGGAAGAGGCCGAGATTCAGAGAGTGATAAACACATCACGCATGGTCCAATGACTAAGGAGTGGAGGAGCCAGAATTAGAGCTCTGGTCGGTGAGATTGCTGCTGTTGTCACCGTTGTTGAGGGCCAGCATAGGAGAACCAGTGTGTTGCTCTTGAAAATCATCCTCTTTGGGGGGCTTCTGCATGGGCATGGATGGTTGCAGTTTCCCTCCTTCTCCACTCACCAATTCTCTGATGTGAGCAATGCCCCCTGCCTGGATGAAAGGCTCCATACTTCAAAGGTTAGTGTAGGGATGCGGGGGCAACAGGGAAGCAGGTCTGCCTGGGACTCCAGTTTCACCTTGTTTAAAAGGTTTTCTTTCTGATGTCTGATGCTGCCACCTCGCTGGCCTGAGGGAGATGCTGAGACTTCAGTGGCACTCTGGCCCCACCCTGAACATGTGGCCCTTCCCTTGGCACCCACTAGCAGAGCCAAGGAGAGAGCAGATGATTTTAAATAAAGGCTACAGTGGGTCTTGACTCCAGAGGGTGGAAAGCGGGGGTGAAGAAGAGGTGGGCTCAGCGGCTGGAGCTTGAGCAAGTCACTCCCCTGTTCCGAGCCTCATCCTTCTCATCTGTCCACGGAGGGATAGAGTGCTCAGATTAAGATTACAGGCTCGGGAAGGCTTAGTAAAGAGCTCAGGTAGAGTCGGTATGGTTGCAGGCACCTGATGTCCTTATGCCTTCTGGGCTCGATCCTGGGCCATGAGAGATAGCGGTCATGGCATGTCCACATGTGGGTCCCTATGCTCATCCTCTTCACGGGTCTAACCTGAATCTCAAAGGAATGGTTCCTTTGTATCACTTCCTAGAAGTGGTGTGGATACCATCTTGTCTGGGTGAAGTGAGAGTCCCCAGGACCTTGCTCTTGTCTCTAAGGTGGCTCCTCTGCATGGCTGCATTGTCTCCCCCTGAGACTGAGGTCCTCAGGGGCAGGGCGGGCTTGCTCCCCAGCCCATCCCTACTGGGTATCCTTGTGCCTACCTTGCAGAAGGGACTGAAGAAATAGATTCAAAGACAGGAAGTAGAATGTCAAAGCTGAGAGAAACCTCAGAGGACAGCCAATCCAGTAATTCTCAGTTTATTTTTAACTTCAAAACCTTTTCTTCAAAGGGGAAGTTTATGCAGAGTTCCAGTCTATATATAGATAAAAGCCGAGCTGTTCTGACCATGGTGGGGGTGCAGCTGGGCCTGTGCTTCTCCCTTCTTCAGTCTCTTCTTTTCAGCCATCTCCGTGGAACCCTTACAACTGCAGATAACAGAGTTTGAAACCCACTGATCACATCTCAACTGCCCATTTTACAGATGGGAAAACTAAGGCTCAGGCAGGAAGAGTGGATTGCAACTTGCTTAGAGTCACAGAGGAGGTCATGCTGGGTTTGCAACTGGGATCCTAGCTCTTGCCCAACCCCCTTGCTACACAAACGTCCCAGCCCCCCAGGCTCTGAGTGTGGTTTGAAAGCTACAGAGGTCTCTAAATGCCTTTTTCTCTCCAGTAGTGCTGGTTTCCCTGGACACACAGAGAACAGCATTGGTATAGTGATCATGTTAATCATCAGTGGGGGAAAGCAGTGGGGTGGAGGAGAAAGGCAGGGGTTTGGGAACTTGCCAGAATAAGTCAGGCTTTATTATCATCACAAGCTGAAACAAGTCCTACCTCTTCAAAGGCTCACTTCCTCCCAGGTGGAAGGATCCATCCCTCTTTCATTCTCTTTAATCCCTTCCTCCTTCCCTGCCTTCCTTTTTTTACCTTCCTCCCTTTATCCGGACATTCACCAATGCAAAATGCAGTGGGCTTTTTTAGTGATTTGGTTGTTCCTTGACTTAAAAAGCAGCCAGTGTGTTCCAGTCCCTAGGCACAGAACCTCCACTGAAAAACGACTCCGGTCCTGCCTTCCAGGAGAATCCAGCCTAGACCCAGGGAGAGACTGGGAGCGGTTGCTTATGCTGTACTAGGGCGCGTGCCCCAAACCAAGGCAGCTGGGGGAGGGGGATTGCTTGTCCATAATCATTACTGCAACCACGTTTTCCCAACCCCAAATCAGGATGCCTGCTCTGGCAAGAACAAACATACCTAAGGAGACAACAGAATATGGAATATTTGAAATTGTGATGGTTACCAAAAATCTGGGCTACTTGGGTTCTTTAATAATTGCACTGATCTCAATTTACCTGACACCAGAGCTATTATGTGGTGAGTGTATTTCCAGGGGCCTGCTCAGATATCTTGGCTGCCTTGGTCTTTTAATCAGACACCACTCAGAATCCCTGTTTTTGCCGCCTTCCTTAATAAAAATTGGGGAGACCTTCACCCTTTTCTGAAGCAAGCAGCATTGAGTTTTAGGCTTCACAGTCTCCACACCTGATGTCATGACTGACGGCTACAGCTGTTTCGTGTCTCTGCTGCTATTGCCTCCTCTGGGGAGCAGGGGTCTGTCGAGCTCCCTCCTGCCAAGACAGGAAGTTCCTTGAAAGCAGGAATGGAGGCTTTTCTATCTGTACTTTTCTATACTTTCCAGTGCGCAATATAGCCCTTAGAACAAGGTTAGGCTTAGCCAGGGCTGATTGAATTGAATTATTAAGTAGACAGACTTATGATGGGAAATACACAAAAGAACCAACCCCCTATGATTCGATGCTGTTCAACCTGTCACTTGTGGACTAAATCCTAGCTCCCTTGATGGAGGGGACGGGAACACAGACGTGGGGAGAGAAGGACACACCAGGCACTGCTCTGGGCACATAGATCTGCCTCACACTTCCTGCGTCTTGCGAGGGGGTGCTCTTACTGTCTTTCACAGATGAAGAAGCAGGCTCAGGGAGGTCCAAGTTCATCATTGGGGAAATGGAGAGCTGGTAGGGGACCCATGGGCTGCCTGTCCCCAGTGTGTGCTTTTTCCTTCCACACAGCACCATCTGGGTCAATGTTGCTAAGACTCCTCTCCTCCTCTGACCCCTCACATTCCCCGGGAACAGGCTGCAAAACCCTGACCCCTTGATCAGGTGAAACAGTGGTTATAGAAATGACAATCACTATGACCTCTGTAGTGGCTTTATCTCCTTACTGGTCCCAAGTTTCTGAAAGATGGTAATGTAAATATCTGACCCAGAGCTTTTCAGCCATCAAGACCTCTCACTGCAAAAATGCTTTTGATTACAGGAGGGGATTTTGTCTCTTTGGACTTCTCTCTGGGTGTAGCATCTGGCGCATAGTGTGTCTTCAGTTCCTGTGCGTTGAAAGATGAAGGAAGGAGGCCTGGATTGAATGACTGAATTGTTCTTGCTTAGACTGATTCTCTGCTCTCTATTCTTCCTACAGTGGAGGTGGTGCAGCCTGTGAAGGTCTGATTTCAAAGCAACCCAAAAGGTAAGGAAGAAAGGAAGGAAGGGAGGAAAGAAGGGAGGGAGGGAGGGAGGGAGGAAGGAAAAAAGGAAGGAAAGAAGGAAAGAAGGAAGGAAGGAAGGAAGGAAGGAAAGAAGGGAGGGAGGGAGGGAGGAAAGAAGGGAGGGAGGGAGGAAAGAAGGAAGGGAGGGAGGAAAGAAGGAAGGAAGGAAAGAAGGAAGGAAGGAAAGAAGGAAGGGAGAAAAGAAGAAGAGGAATAAACCAGCACCCCCTCTTTCCTCCACCTTCCTCTCCACCTATCATTTTCTAGGAATAAATGGTTACCCTGTGGGCTGCTCTTTGCTACTCAAAGTGTGGTCCATGGACCAGCAGTGTCAGCATCACTTGGGAGTCTGTTAGAAATGCATAATCTGAGGCCCCACCCCACACCTACTGAAAACTGGTAATTGCGTTTAGCAAGATCTTCAGATTTGCACGCACATGAATGTTGAAAAGCACTGGCTTAGCGAACAAGGTGGTTGAAACCTTGTCTGTTCCTTTAAGAAGGCAGTCTGGTTTCTTCCACATCATGGGAAGGCACCCAAGAGGGTTTTAATGCAAGAACTTTAGGAATGGAGAGAGAAAACATCTTGGGAGGAGACTAATAGTGATTATCACCATTATCATAGCTAAAGTTTATCAAGCATGTACTAAGCACCGGCTAGTTAACATTCATGACCTCAATTTATCCTCGCATTAACCCTATCAAGGAGCTATCATCACTATTCCCATTCTAGAAATGAGAAAACTCAGTTTGGGGTGATGAAGATGAGATCACACAGGGAGACTGGCATTCTGAAACTCACTCTGGCTTCCGTTTGTTCCGTGTGACCTTGGCCAAACTGCTTTGATCTCCAGGCCAGGCTGCTCCCCGCTTCAAACCAGAGAGAACAAGGCCCGGAGCCTCCTACGAAGCAGGCAAGGGGAGAAATGGCAAACATATAAGCCCGCAAGGGCCTTTGAAACTGAGATATCCTGTTTCCAATGGAATGGAATCACTTGACTGATAAACATGGGAGCAATGTCAAGATGGCAATAAATTGCCTTGCTATCAAGTTAGGCCTTTGTGTAGTGTTCAAAAGAAACTAATTAAAGGAATTTTTCTTTAAAGTGTATTTGACCCAGACATTTCTATATCGGCCTAGGAAGCCAAGCCAGTTTGAAAACTTGGTGTAAAGTTTGAATTATTAACGCACACATGAAAAATGATATTGCATATTTGCCTTAGAACGTTTTGGGGGTAGGGAGAGGAGTAAATGAATCTCTTGAGGACTTGACCAGGGATGAGGGGTGGGGGATAGGGAAGAGCCAGCAAAGGATGTGTGTGTGTGTTTGGGGGGGGGAGGTGTATGCTTGTAAAACACATCAGAAAACTTGGCGCTTTATCGGAACTCCTGCATTCAGATAAATGAGACACATTTTAAAGAGAATTTTTCACAGCTGATGCATAAAACATGACCTGCGCAGTTTCCCTCTTTAAACAGCTTTGCTAAATAGTCAGTTGAATGGCATCTCCCTTGCTACCTGAACCCATTAGGGAATCATATTTATATAGGAAATTTCACCCGATAGTCTCAAACAACTTGATACCCATCATCTGTTTAGCCTCTTGACACCCTTGTGGGAGCTGTACCTGTTCTCCCAGCTTCTTTTGCCTGCCTCGCTGCTGTTTCTAGCGACTTTGTGCAAAATGGATTGGGCAGAACCAGTGTCCCAGCTTGCGCCTTCCAGGAGAGCTGGCACAGACCTGCGCTGACTCCCCCAGCCAGGCAGTGGGGTCCACGGGGGTGGGCGTGGAAACGGGGCTGCGGCAGCCTCCGCCATCACTCATGCTCACTGCTCAAATGTACATTGAGCCGACGTGGAAACTCCAACAGAAGAGAAGCCGATGTCTAGATAATGATGGTAATACTCCGAGTAGCTAGCGTGTATTGCTTAAGGTGAGACAGGCTGAGATCCGTGGCAAGGGGTAGCCCAGCCAAATCCTTGCGAGCCTTCAAGGTGCTTCTGGTGTTGCCCCGGCAGCACTCACTGATGAGGGCTTTGAGCTCGGGAGAGGTTCAATGACTGGCTCAAGCCCTATCGTTAGGAAGACAGGCTCAAACCCACATTTTTCTGGCTCTGTCCACACTTGTGTCCATCGCTATAGACCGCAAGACACTGTACTTAAAGAGGGAGAAGGTGGAGCATGGAATATTTTACATGTGTAGATACATGTATGTAGTCAACACGTGCATTCAATAAACACCTCTAGTCTTGCTCCCTTTCATTTAATCCTCAACACTGAAACAGAAGTAATGCTCTCTCCCCACTCCAGCCCCTTAGAATAATCTGTACCTGGTTATGTGAAGCAGCTAGCATGGTGGTTGGCATGGAGTGGATGATCGATGGTGTTGCCTCTCGTTTCCATTTGCAGTCCACACACAAATCCCTGATTTCATGAATCAATATATTTCTTGCAATCATGCTCGAAGGAGAATCGTGAGAACACAGACTGGGCAGGACTATGGCACTCGTCAATTTAAACATGGTAGGCTATTATCAGTGCAAACCATTGAAATCTGAGGCAAGGTATAAAGGAAGAAAGTAGAGGGGCCTGGTAGGCAGTGTGGAACAAACGGAGTGGTGGGTGGGCAGCAGTGGGGCAAAAGTGAGGACTAATACGATGTTTGCTTTGGGAATGCTGGTGGGCTGACACTCAGAGGAATAAATCACTCATGGCTCCAGTGCCACCATGTACTGTGCACTGAGGACCTCCAGACAGCACTATTCTCACTGACCAGACTGGGAAAGGCTGTCGTGAGCTATGGACTGTACAGTCAGTATGGCCATAGGCAAGGGCCTTGCAAGCACCATTTACTGAACTGTATTAAGAATAGAAGCGTGGCTTTGGCTGGATAGTTCAGTTGGTTAGAGCATCATCCCGAAGTGCAGAAGTTGCTGGCTCACTGCCTAGTCAAGGCACATATAGGAATAGATCAATGCCCCCCCCTCATTTTCTCTCTCCCCCCCTTTATTATCTGTCAATAAAATAAGCATTAAAAAGAAAAATATATAGGAGCATGTACCATGGGGAATTTGAGAAAACAGAACAAATTGGGACTGGTTTTGGTTTAAGGGCAATCAAAGGGGGATTTTTAAGTTGGGCCTTGTTGTTTAGGTAGAAGTTCAACAAATGGGAAATAGGGAAAGGGAAAGTCTAGGTGGCTCACTCTTATTTGTCCTTTAAGACTAAACCCATACAAGAGAGTTCTCGTTCAGGGATGCCTTCTGACACCCCCTTTCCCCTGCAGCACTGGGCTTACTGTATTCTAACCTTCACCACACGTTTCTAAAACTGTTCAAATTTGTTGACCCCCATGGTGTCCCTGCTACACTGTGAGCTCCTCCAAAGCAGAAACTGCAGCTTTCACTCTGGTGTGCAGAGCACAGCACAGCTGCGAGCACACTGTAGGTCCTGACACCTAGTAGGTGCTGAGGGCACCACGCAACAGGTGTATGAATGAACGAAGCTGGTGCAGAAGGGATAATAATAGTGGCAGGAGGCCAGTGTGCAGCTAAGAGATGCCAGTGTCCCCAGAAGGGGCAGCAGTGCAGGGTGAAAATGGGCAGACCTTGGGGAGAGTGGAGAGGAAACTGAGTGACATGCTGCAGGGGTGAGGGAGGTCCTGCTCATGAACCTGACACACAGCCTGGGCTTAGAACCAGGTGACAAGGTCCTGCCCTGTGCCTTGAACCTCATTTGAAGGGTAATCATTTTTAAGCAGTGTTTGCTCCCCTGAGGGTCAGGATTCAGGATGTGCCTCTCTGCAGCAGGGCAGAGAAGTGGCTGAACGACAAAGAGCTTTTATCACATTGAAAATTAACATTTAAGGCAAAGCCAATGCTGCCAGGCATCCTTGGGCATAGAAAGGCCAGAGACCCAGTGAGGTCTGGTGATTGACTGGCTGGCAAAGCAGGCAGCCCTCATGGGCCAAAGGCAAGGGCTTCCCTACTCTCTGGCTCCTGCTTGGAGCGGCCTTTCCCAGGCATTGTATGGGTTTGGTCCTGGAGGCCAAAGAGGTCCTCCTCCCCTTACTGTAGGAAATCAGACCCTTAGGGTGATGTTTCTCCTGCGATCTCATCTGCCCTGTACCTAAACTCATCCACCCTATATGTGGGCAGGATCTTAAGTATGTGCTTGGAGAGGCAGTGCCCCCAGGCTGCGGAAGGCAGAGAGCGACGTGGCCCAGGATTGTGCGGGTGCCTGCACACTGTGAGCACCCACAGAGAGCCCTCCTTTCTCTGGCTCTCAGAGGGACTCAGGAACTAGGCAGCCACGGGGTCAGCAAGAGGGGTCAGGGTTGGGTCCATGTCCCCCAAATTCCACTTCTGAGGTACTCAGGGGGCAGGGACCAGGCAGCGATGCCCACTTTGCCAATTACCCCTTGTCTTAGCATTCCCTCTGCTCTCATACGCCCTGCAGGCCTCTCCTGGGGCAGGGCCTGATTCTCAGCTCAAAGGCCCTTCGGAGGTATCCGCATCCGCAGTGGCTCCACTTCCGCACCCTCTGTGCGAGCGCTGCTGCTTTCTCCTCCCATCTCCCTACGAGCCCTCTGGTTGCTCTCTCCATCCTCCTTTGCCGGCATTATCACCCTCGCCTGTTATCTCTCCCTGGAAGGCTGGATGCTTCTCTGCATTTCGCCTGCTGGGCAGTACAGACGGCTCCTTTCATGAGCATAATCCTCGTGCTAATCCAGTGCTCCTCTTCCAGGAGCCCCAGCGGGCGGGCGGGCGGGCGCGTGGTGGGCGTTACCTCGGCCTTCTCACGGGACCCACTGGGGAGGAAAAGGGGCAGAAGGGGCATCTTCCCGTTTCACAAATGGAAAAACTGAGGCAAGAGGCATCTGTGCTCTGCCTGTCTGTCAGGCACCAAGGGCTCTGCCCACCCTGGGCCTGCCTCAGCCAACTGGGCCTCTCACTCCACCCACAGCTTCAATCCTCCAGCCCCAGGATCCTTACTTAAATCCTCCCACTAGGCTTCTGGCTGTTTCCCCCAGCTCCCGCCCTGCCTGCAGGCAAACTTTGAAAGACTTCCTCTTCCTCTGGTGGCCCAGCCCCCACATGCCTGAAACCATTCCTTTGGGAGCTTGCCATCGGTCCCACTGGATTCTAGTAGGTTTGGAACTGGGGGATCCTACGCATTGTCCAAGAGGCTGCTTAGTACTTTATTACAAACTGGGGGTGTGATTTTGGAAGCGTCTGAAATCTTAGTTCAATGCATGTGTCCACGGGAGTGTTTCAAAGGAAGGTCTACAGCTCCAATAAGATCTCAAAGCGGTCTGTCACCTTGTGAAGGTCAGGAGCCACTGCCATTGGGAGCCCGGCAGTGATGGTGCTGGAAGTCACCTGTGCAGACAGACGGGGTAGCTTGTCTGCCGTGGGGCCCTGCGGCCTCTGTGGAGGGTGCTTCCTCTGGCTATTCCGTCTCTAACCTCCAGCCCCGACCCCAGGCTGCTCCTTGTCCCTTGCTTCAACGGTGGCCATCTGCATCCTCTCAGTGACCAGATGCTGGCACAGGGGTTGGCTTCTCCTTTATGAAATCAATTTTTCCTCCATCTAGATGCCCTGAGTTATTTCTGGGTCCTGCTGAAACCAGTGCTATGCAAAGTGTGGTCCCTGGACCGGAGCACGGAGCAGCAGCACTGCCTTGGACTTAATCTAGACAGTTATTTCGTTTTCTCAACTGCTGCTTTCCCCTTTGTGTCCGCCCGTTGGACAGCCATTCCTTAGGGCCCAGCTCCAATGCTACTTCCTCTAGGACAGTGGTTCTTAACCTGGGTTCTACCGAACCCTAGGGGTTCGATGAGTCGTTCTCAGGGTTTCGGAGAAGCCTCTGCCGCGGAGGCCAGAATAAAGTAATACCATAATTTGTTGTGAGTTCATGCACTTTGTTGGTTTTGTTCTTTGAGCAAGGTGATGTTCATGCACGGCTCATTTTGTGCACCAGTAAAATAACATGTACCTATGTCTTGAATTTGGAAAAAGAAATCATATTTTATTTATCACTAAAGAAGGGTTCGGTAAATGCGCATATGAAACTGGTGGGTTTGGTACCTCAAAAAAGGTTAAGAACCACTGTTGGGCAGATAAAATATATTATGCTCACTTTGTTAAAGATGGCGCTGCCCACATGGAAGTTCGTTGATATTAATGTGTGTTCTGGGACAGGCTGTCGGCAGGCTGGGTCATTATAGCCTAAGGCTTAGTTTTAAGAGTAAACTCTTCTCCACACCCTTGATTGAATGGATGATGTAGGGTGGTGCACTCTCCTGAGGAATCTCATTGTGCCTCAGATGAGTGGCTTTGTATCAGAGACTTTCTTGTTTGTATAATTGGATTAAAGGTTTTGAATCTATGCTATAAAGTGGGCAGACCAGTAGCTAGTTCTCGTTTGGTTTCTGAGGTAAAAGAGAGGAGAGCAGATTAAGGCCACATGGAGGCCAGGAGAAACAGTCAAGATGGCTGAATGCTGAGGGAGAAGCCAGTTTGTTAAGAGTTTGTGCTGGCGGAGATGGGGAACAGAGGTGAATAAGTCTGGTGAGCTAGAAACCTTTTTATTCTAGAAAACTCGGATAAGTCAGTAGATTTGTGAGCACTGAATGTGTGGGTTTTGGAGCCCAGTGTGTGTTTTTGCTTGCCCGCTGGGTGCAAGCTAGAATTAAAGCTGCTGGCTCACCAGTTTTTGGCTCCGTTGTTTCATTACCGACTGTTCGAATCAAATGCGAACCTGCATGGGTCAGGCAGCTGTGATCCTGACCGCGACTACTGGCTTTACAACCACTGCTCTAGGAAGTCTCCCTGGAGGGAGCTGTCCTTCTGATTGCTCTAGTATTGGCTTCCTCCTTGTTGATGACACTCACCAGACTTGAGAGGTCTCCGGGTGTTCTCTACACTCGCAGTGCCCCAGTGCTTGCCTGGCATGTAGGAGGGGTTCAGCAAATGCCTGGTGTGTGCTTGGTCCCTCTCGGTGAGGAAGGACTCATTCTTACACTCAATCGTGCATGTAAAGCCAGTAGCCAGGGCCACCATCACAGCAGCCTGACTCATGCAGGTTCGCATTAGATTCGAACAGTCGGTAATGAAACACAGGAGCCAAGAACTGGTGAGCCATCAGCTTTAATTCTAGCTTGCACCCGGCGGGCAAGCAAAAACACACACTGGGCTCCAAAACCCACTCATTCAGTGCTCACAAAGCTACTGACTTATCCGAGTTTCCTAGAATCAAAGGTTTCTAGCTCACCAGACTTATTCACCTCTGTTCCCCATCTCCTCCTGCACAAACTCACTTCTCTCTCAGCACTGTGCCATCTTGACTGCTTCTCCTGGCCTCTTCCACGTGGCCTTAATCTGCTCTCCGCTCTAATACTTCAGGAACCCAGGAACCAAAAGGGAGCAAGTTCCCGGCCTGCCCCACTTTATACTGTAGAAATCCAACCCTTAATCCAATCATACAAACAAGAAAGTTCCTAATACAAAGCCACCCATCCGAGGCACAATGGGATTCCTCAGGAGAGCGCACCACCCTACATCATCCAATCAGTCAAGGGTGTGGGGAAAAGCTTACTCTTAAAACCAAGCCTTAGGCTATAACGACCTGGCCTGCTTATATTACAGCCTTTCCCCCACACCCATTCCAAGCATAAGGGCAAATAATATCATCTGGGTGACGGGCTTCCATGTGGGCAGCGCCATCTTTAACAAAGTGAGCATAATATATTTTATCTGCCCAACAGTGCATTTCTTCAACAGGGATGTACCAGGCATTGTGCAGGAGACAAAGCAGTAAAAGGAACAAAGTTGTTGCCTTTACAGAGTTCCCTGTTGAGTGAGGGGAACAGACATAAGGACAGGCACTGACCACGGAGTGGGTGATCACTGCCATGGTGGGGGGTGGAGGGTGGCGTGTCTGAGAGCGCATTGTAGGCATCAGGGAGAACTGCCCGCAGGAGGCTTGGAGATGGAATTATCAGGGGGCGTGGAAGAGGAATGAGTGCAGTGGGCAAAGGCGGAGAGCACACGTGAAGAGTGGGAGCCTGTCATGTTCCAGAATTCAAGGTGTTTCAACCTGGCAGAAGCAAAGGCTGTGGGAGGACAGAAGAAAAGACATGCGTCCAGATAATGGGCAGGGTAGGTCAAGAGGGCCTGATAAGTCATTTTAAAGAACTTGAACTTCATAATAAGGGCAGACAGTGGGGAGCTGTTCTAGTTACTGTGCCGGTGTAACAAATCACACCAAAGCATAGGGATATAAAACAACCGTTTATTATGTCACAGAGTCCATGGATCAGGATTTGGGTCTGGGCACAGCAGGGATGACTTTTCTCTGCTCCAAAATGTGTGGGGCCTCAGCTGGAAAACTCAGAGGCCAGGGGCTGGAGTCTGCCTGGCCGTCGGTGCTAGTGGTCACCTAGCATGCCACTGGGCTTCTCCAGGTGGCTAGGGGGCACTTGAGTCCAGGCCTTGGTCCTGTATGGCTTTGGGTCTAACTGTGTCTGGGGTTCCCTTACTGCATGTTGTTGACTTTTGTAACACCCTCTTTCTATAAATGTTGGCTGATAATCACCTGCCCCGGGAAGCCCTCCCTGATCTCTCTGGGTAAGACTGCCTACTGGTTGCATTTGTCAGCCTGGGGGCATTTGTCTCCTTGCGGGTCTTCTCCACTGGCCTGGGACCTCTCAAGGGCAGGGATAACATCTTACTCCTGTCTGATTCCCTACTGCTTGGTGTATAGATGGCGCTTCATAAATGTTCGTTGAATTGCAAATGAAACAAGAGAAGGTAGACTAGCCACTTCCTGACAAGATTGAAGTGGCTTTTGCTCATTGCTTTATCTTGGCTGAATTGGCCCTTTTAAAGCTTCATTCCATCTGCCTTTTTTTTCTGAGCACATTTAGATCAAATATTCACAACTATTATGGGGCCTCCTTTCTTACCAAGTGCTTCATCTCCTGTCCCCATCAACTCACCCTCTGCAAAGCAGCCAGAGGGATTTGTATCAAGTATAAGTGCTGTATATCAGATTATGGTCCTCCCAGCTCGGAGCTTTCCTATAATGTTGAGGCTCCCATTACAAGCAAAATTCACACTCCTCACCAGTCTGCATTTTATGAGACCCTGTGGGATCTATCCTCAGCCTCCCTTTCTGACCTCATTTCCTATCACTCCCCTTCTGTAGTCCAGCAGCACTGGCTCCTTTTCTGCCTGAACATGAAACATTCTATCCTGCCTCAGGACTTTGCACATACTGTTCCCTCTGCTTGGAACACCTTTCCTTTAGGCCCTTATTTGGCTATTTCTCCTTATCACTGAATGCTCAGTTCAAATGTCCCTTCCTCAGACTTCCCTGAACCCTCAGCCTAAGTGCTGTCCTTACCACAGTCACTCTCCTAGCACCCTTTCAATTTACTTCATAGGCATTATAATCTGAAATAATCTAGTCTCTCTGTGTGTTTACCTTGCCACTGCTGAACTCTCACACCAGCATGCAGGCTTGCTTAGGGCAGGGATTTATCTCATTCGTGGCTGTATAGAGCATGCAGAACAAGGCCTGAGATATAAATATTTGTTGAATGAATGAATGGAGACGCATCGTACAGATGGGAAAATCTAGGCACAGGCAGCCTACTGACTGAGGAGTCTGTGGCTCTGGGCCTCTAATCTGTGGCTCTGGGCCTCCTGCTCACCTCTCCCTTCTGGGGATCCCCCCCTTCAATTCTCCCTCTTGTGTGATGTTGGGAACACTCCCTGCCCTCAGCAACCCAGGTTGGGAGGGTTGACAAACTGGAGAATGTAGGCACACAGCCATACAGCTGTTCCAAGAAGTGAGAGAGATCCTGGACCAGGGGGAGAATTCAGTTCCCAGCTTCGGGGGGAGGTGAGAACAGGCAGATGTCTCAGCCAGCGTGGAGCGGGAGGGAGGTGCCTCTTCGGGGTTATTGATGGATCAGATGCCGAACTGCAGATTATGCTCCCTGCAGGCTCCCATGCGTCGCCGGGTGCAGATTGGCGGGGCCCTGGGAGGAAAGATGCTCTCGCCAAGGAGTGGTTGGCTGGCTGGCTGGTTGCTCCACCCTGGGATTTATGGTGCTGCCCTTGAGTGGGAGTCTCTGACGAAGATAAATGGGCCTGCTTATCTGCTGGGAGTGGGCACTCCCGATGAATCTGAGCAGCCACTGTCGCAGCCACCCCCACGGGAGGCAGTAGGAGATCTACAGCCCTCTCAGCCCTCTCGCCTGGCCCCAATCCCTTTCCTGCTCAATGGCAAGCAACCATTTAGCTAGGAGAGAAAGGCCTCGACCCACTTGGTCCCTGTGCAACAATAATTCTTGATGGCTAAGAACAATGGTGCTACCCAGTTGTCTATCCCTGAGCTCCTGGAAGGACAGCCACTGCCATCAATGGTGGCCCCGAGTGGCTAGACATTACTAGTTGCCCCTGAGGTGCTGCTTGCTCCCAACAACAAACCTTGGGATGCACCAAACAGAGAACACAAGGCTTCAGGGTAAGGCAGAGGACTCATGTGTATTGAGGCCCCTTGTAAGTGCCAGGCGTATGCCACATGTCACACAAGCCCCACGCCCATCTCCTTAATGCCCTTGACAGCCTGGAGGGGTGAGCAATATAAGCTCTTTCACAGATGCAGACACCAAGCTTTGGGAGAGGAGGCAAGAGCTCCCCTATTGAGTTCCGTGTACATTACGCTCACTGTTAAACTTTTACATCTGCCCTGAGAGGTGGGCATCATTACAGAGTGTTAGAGATTAGGAGCTTGAGCCTCCACAAGGGACAGTGGGGGAAGAAAGGACAGATGGCTATTGGTTGTGTCTTTCTGCGTTCAGACCCTCAGTTAAGTCTTTTGCATGTAGCTGGTCACCATCACAGCGAGTCAGAAGGGACAGAGATTCTTCCGCCCCCACTGGAATACTGCAAACTGGGCGCAAGGAGGTTTGGTAACAGTGAGGGAGGGGTAGGGCTGAAGTTTCTCTTCCTTCTGCATCTCAGAGCTAGACTGAGAAGCTTCTTTGGAACCCTACTGGACTCATTGTCTGGCTCAACATCAGGGATCAGTTGGTGAGGGTTGGGCACAATGGTCCTTCCTGTAGGGATCAGGGGATTCAGCATACTGTTCCACCCCTAGCTCCATTTCCCGCCCCCAGCATTATGATTTCCTGTGGACACCACCTCCCTGCAGAGACCATGCCTACCCGTCTTTCCCAGCCTACCAGGCAGGCGGCCTCCCTAGGATGTCTCTCTCCCTTGCTGGAGCCTGTCAGACTGCCTCCTTCCCCTTCCAGGCTGTGTGCCTTGGGAGACTTACGGTAAAGGCACTTTGATCACAGAAGCCCTGGGGAGCCGGAGCAAGTGAGAGAGAGAGAGAAAGAGAGAGCACATGTATGTGACAGATTTATATCCAACGCCAGATCAGAGATTCCAGTCCGCGGCTGCTATGAGGGACTTGTCTCTGTCAGGAAGCAGTGACCAAGCAGATAAAGAAAGGATAGGTGATACGGGCCCTGGGCAGTTTTCTCAGGGTCTGGCTATCATCCTTCTAACAGTCATCACCTCCTGGGTGGAGACCCAAACCTCGCCTTTACTCCCGCTCACTAGAGAACCTCAGAGCCAGAGGACCCTCAGGGATCAGCCCCCCTTATGACAGACGGGGAGACTGAAGCAGTAGCTTGTCCAGGTCACACGGCTGATCAGTGGCAGAGCTGAGGTTGGGATGTGGTGCTCCGGGCAGCGTTCTTTTCAGAAGAGCAGAGAAAGTGAGGAAATAGCTTAGAGCATAGCTCTGGAGCCAGGCTGGCCTCAGTTCACGTGCGGACCCAACTCCAGGTTGACTGCTGCGTGACCTTGGGCTCCTGCCTCAACATCTCTGCTTCCTCATGGGACCCCTGTGGGTGAGGACCGCTGTGAGGTCTAAATGAGACAGCACCTACCAAAAGCTCAGCGACGCTTACTGTTATCATTGTGGGGGCTTCCCGCACAAGCAGAGCTGACACGGAAGGTGGCACGGGGTGGGGGCAGGGAAGGCTGCAGGGGCAGACTGTGAAGGGGCAGGCAGCTTCCTCCCAGAGTGACCTGGCCTTCTCAGTGTTGCAGGCTCCTACGAGGATCAGATACTTGACATAGATGATCTCATTTAATCCTCCCACAATCCCATGAACCGGGGGGAGTTATTCCCATTTTGCAGATGAAATGAGAAAACTCAGGTTCGGACAGGTTAAACAACTTGGTTGCAGTCAGTGAGAGGTAGGGCGGGATTTGAACCCTGGTTTCTCTGGTTCTTTCCATCTCTCCTGAGACCAGCCTCGTTTTCTAAGGATGCCTGCGCTTGCAGGGCACAGGATGGGCGGCCAAGTCAGTACAGAACCTTCTAAGAGACCGAACTCTACCCGCCCTGCCTGTCTGAGGCCCCTATCTCTGGGTGCCCTCCCATGCTAAGCTGTGTTCAGCTTTAGCAACAGAGGGGGCCAGTACCCTGGTTCTCTGAACTCTGAGCGGCCTACCTGGTCCTGCCTCATTTCCATGGAGACAGGTGGGGTGGACTTGCCCCAAGTTGATGCTGAGGGAGGGTGCCCCCTCATTTTCTTCCTCGGCTCCTGCCCACACCATTCATGTCCTTGACTTAGGTTAGCGCTATGGTTTTAACTGGGGAATAATACAAAATAACACAGGATAGCGTTATATAGTAAATCACTCTAATATTTATGGTGCCATGTGCCCCGCTCCCTGACAAAGTAACTCAATTTAGTTCACAAGTGGAATTTGTCTCTTTGGGTGTAGTAGTTCTCCACCCCCACCCCCCACTCTTGCTTATCCCTTCACACCCCCCTCCTTGCCTGCCTCCACCCTCACAACTTGATGATAATAAAAGCCGTGGAACCGCCTTCCAGGGTTACTATGAGGAATTGGGCCCAGGGAGAAGATGTGCCCGGGCCCAGGTTGTACCAGGGGTTGGTGGCTGGCACCCAGAGGCAGGACTAGATTCCTGAATCCCTTTTCCAGGGGCCTTGCAGGATCTGCCAGTGGGCAGTGGGCTCAGTCCAGGTGTGGAGGCATTGCTTTCAGAGTAAGCAGAGGCCCACGGGCCAGCCCCAGAGCTGCTCCAACTCCCCTTCCTTAGTGCCAAGGCAAAGTGTGGGTGCCTGGCCTCCCCCCTGCCCCTCAGGCTGTTCTTCTGGGAGCCATGATCTTGTCTTCTTCTCAAAGCTAGCATTTCCTGGGAGGAAGTTCTCTTGGAGGCCGTCTTTGAGGTTCCTTAGCAACTGAATTTGTACAAAAAGGCTAGGATGGTGGGACGTGACACCTTCTAAAGTGTGGACATATTTGAAAAACTGCTAAAGTGATAGGAAGAAAAGAGAAGCCTGGAGCAACCTGATTTTCCTGGAGCCTGGGAGCCCCGTGGGGTATCCTGGGTCCTCTATCCATCATCTAGCTGCACCTTCCATTCCCAGTCGCCAGGGAGCTAAGGCTATTTGCTAGGCATTAAGTGAGGTGTCTGAAAGCCACATTGCTCCAAGTGTGTCTGCAGCATCAGCGGTGCCTGAGAGCTTGCTGGAAATGCAGACACTCGGGCCCCACCCAGACCTGCTGAGTCAGTCTGCTGGTAACCAGATCCCGGGGTAACTGTTTGCACTTCAGAGTTGGAGAAGGGCAGTCAGTTCCAAACCACTTTTTTCATTTTCACCCGCCCCCATTTCACAGATGCAGACGCTGAAGCACAGGAAGGTAAACGGCTGGTCCAGGCACTGCTATTATTAAGTCACAGGGCAGGGATTCAGACTCTGATCTTTTTAATGCCAAAGTATGTGAAGGATGGTAGCATTTCAACAGGACGAGTGGGGAGAGAAGGGCCTTTGAGAAGGAGGGATGGCTGGAGCACGAAGCCATAAGACAGCAAGCGTGAGTTTTAGAAGCAATCAGTTACTTGGAAAGAGGTCTCGACTTTTTCTGGTAGTTGATGGAGAACTAGTCAAGACCTCAGAGCAGAGAGTGGTCTCTAAGTCTCTCCACAGGGGCTCATTACCCTCAAAGGGCTTGCATTGCAGGAGAAGCCTCCGGGGAAGGCTTGTGTCCTTGACCTTTCCATGAAGGCCCTGACTACAGATCCACTTCTGACCTCGTACCTGGCAACTTGTTTGAATGATCTAGCCTGGTGTGGAGCCAAGGGACAGATGGACTGGTCTCTGGGGGCTTGGACTGCAAGAGTTGGGGTGGGGGTGGGGCATGTGGGAAGGAGCTCTGAACAGGAAGATGGGTTCCTGTACCCTGAGCTTTCTCCTCTCCTGCAGAAACGCTTGCACTTTCTTAGTCTGGGCCTTGAGGCCTTCGGTTCCGGTGCCACCTCGAGCCACCTCTGTGCTCTAGCATATCACTGCTGTGCCCCAGGTGCGGAGCTCAGAGGGGACCGTGACCATGGATGGTCTGGACCCTGGGTCTGGACATTCTACATCTAATATGGTAGCTCAATTATAACATTTTCAGCAGTGAACTCATGGTGGGAAGTATTGGCATCAGGCATGGTGGAAGGAGCAGTGGGCTCCAAAGCAGGAGACTGAGATGCTTGTCCCAAGACCCTCTCAGACCTGGGACCGCTTTTCCTCTCCCCCATCTGTTCCCTGTCACCTCATCCCTATGCCCCTCATCCCACTAATCAGCATCCTCATGGCTCATGGCACCTTCAAGATCACTGAGTTCTTTCCGAGGCCAAAGCTCATGTCTTCCTTACTATACCAGTGAGAAGTAGGATTTACCATCCCCATTTTACAGATGGGAAGATGATAGCCAATAAAGGTCAAGGGACTTGCCCAAGATCAGAGAACAAGCAAGGCTGGAACCCAGGACTCTTGACTTTGACCCACGGTTCCTTCCACTTTAAAACTCTGAGCGCTTTTGCTAGCCTGCCTAGTGGTACTTTTCAGAACCGTAGATGCTGGGCTCAGGTGCCTAGTGACCCTTGTGTGTCTGGTTCTGAGCCCTGGGGCTGGTACCTCCCAGGTATTCAGGAGTGGTCTGTTGTGTCTCTCCTGCCTCCTAGACTGGGAGTCTGCATGAGAAGAGGTGACAGTGAGACACTGAAGAGAAAGGAAGGCCAGGGAGGGTGGAAGGGAGGCTCCCGGTGCCAGAGAGCAGAGATGAAAATGTGGAGAAAAAGAGGTATTTGCCAAAGCCAACCTCAGAGCTTTGGAGTTTCTCTTCCTCCTTCAGGGTTCCTCAAATATCTGACATCTGGGGACTTCTCTTCTTTCATGGTAACTGAGTCAGTGTCTAGAGATAAGTGAAGCCTTTGGCTAGACATTAGCAAATCTTGGGCAGCATTAATAAAGATATGGTTCTCAGAGTAAAGGAGGTGATAATCTATTCTGTGTGGGAACTTGGTGTCCAGTCTTCAGAACTGCACTTTGAGGTGGATATTGACAAACTAGATATAGGTGTTGAAGGATCTGAACCTTGAGCCATCCGGGGCAAAGCTGAAGGACCTGGACTTGTGGAAGAAAAGGCTGGCAGGTTTCTGTACTATCCTCACATATTTGAAATAGTGTGGACATGCTTGGGAGGACCCAGGGTGCAGAGGTAGAACTAGTGGGTGGAAGTTTTCAGGGAAAAACGGAATTGCAACAGGGGAAGAACTGGCTAATCTGTGCTGTGAATCAGTCCTTGCCCCCACCACTGCTCCTTCCCTGACACACTGAAGCTTAAGTTCCCTGGCTTCCCCTTTTCCTGGCTGTCCCCTCAGCCTCCCTTTCTGGGCTGTAGGAGTGGGGTGGGCCCTTGCCCTTGTTAGTCCCTTGCCCAGGGACTGAAAGCTCCCTGAGGGCTGAGCAAGTCATTGGGGTCCCAGCCTTGCCGTGGGCTGATGGCTGAGGTCCCTCCCGGCTCTGGATAGAGGTGCTGCGAGGCTGTGCGCAGGGAAGGCCCTCGGGAACCCAACAGGGCTCGCTTTTGAAGAGAGCGCGAGGGTTGTGCAGGTTCAAACTCTGCTGCTCTGGTTGTTGCAGAGGCTCAGGCCTCTGAGGGCTGGGCCGCTGCTGGGGGGAGGAGTGTGTGTAGGCCCTGGGATCCTGAGACTGGCAGGGAGTGAGGTCTCATATCTCAGGGAACAGGGAGTCGTGCGTCCCCGGCACCCACCGTCTCTCAGTTTGGAGCCTGCTGCGTGCTCAGCCATGTGCTCATCCCCAAATGGACAAAAATCAAAGTGATTTTCAGGAATGTTTGGGAACCCTGAGCACCCTCTTGGAGGCCACACCTACCTGCGGCAGGAATGGATCTTTAAGAGAGTGAGAATGAGAGAGGCTTAAAAAACAACAACAACAAACCAGCTTGTCAGCTGTAATTGGCTTCTGTTCTGCTCTCTGCTAAGGTCTGGGCTGCCTTTAAGGGAGATCATTTACCTCTAAGCAGCATTACGGTTCCTGCTGCCACCATCTCAGGGTCTGGGACACAGGGCTTGCTGCTGCCTTAACTTGGTGCTCTGTGAAACCTTCCATCCAGCCCACCACCCCACACCTCCCATCACCCCTCGCTCTGATCCAGTGTTGTCTCTTTCTGCTTGTCTTTCTCCGTGTTTCCCTGGCATTGTTCTGGGGGCTCCCTGCTCCTCCCTTGCTGCTCCCAGGACCCCGGCAGCAAGGGCCACCAGGAGGTGGACCAGGGCTGAGGCAGGAAGGAGGAGGAGGATGAAGCATACAGCTGGGTGCTCAGGATTGGTATTTTGGCTTCCTTACCCCGAACAACACCTGGATCTAGCTCAGAGTTAGGAAATGAAAATACAGAATGACCAGTTAATTTGAATTTCAGATAAACAATAAACTAAAACAACTTTTTTATTTTTACTATGTCACATACAAGATTTTGGATTAAAAATGTATGCATTGCTCATCTGAACTACAGATAAACTGGGGTCCTGTATTTTATCTGGCAAACCTAGTGTTAACTGCTCTGGGAGGGTCCTTGAGCATCTCCCTGGCTGGGAGGGCACTGTCCCAAATTCTAATGCCAACTTTGTAAATAAGAACAAAGGTCCTAGCTCCCAATAATGGATAGGCTATATGATAACTGATGGCCTTTAGGAAACGTCAGGGTGGCTTCCAGCAATCAATGATTGCTGTCATCATTGTCTAAGAAAAATACACTGTCTAAATATATAGGCATCCGATTTAGCGATGATGAGAGTGAGGCCGAGAGAGGGGGACTGAGAGGCCCAAGCTTCTGCTGTGAGCTGCGGCCCAGCAGGCTTGGGCTGGGGCCCCTGCCTCCAGGCTCGGAGCTTTTCTCACCTCCTGCATTTATGAAGCAGCCGGCTGGGAGAGGGTGGGGCAGAGGCAGAGGTCTGGCTGAGGGAGGGAAAAGGGCTCCTCTGGGACAGACCCAGGCTCATGCTCCTGCCCTCACAGCTCCCCTCCCTCTTTGTCCACCTCTGACTCCCCACCAGCCCGTTTCAATAAAGATTCTGCATTATTACTTGCTTCGTGGAAAGTCATGATCTGGAATTTAAAGAAACATTTATTGTTGACATGTTTTATTTTCTGTCTCCACCTCTAGAATACAAACCCAAGTGACTCTGTCTGTCTTGGTCATTGCTGGGTCTCTGGCACCAGGAACAGAGCCTGGAACACAAGTACTCAATGAAAACTTATTGGGTGAATAAGTGAATGAATGACTGTAAGTACCCCAGGAACACAATCGCTTTGCAGGCCGATATCCATTGCCTCTCTGTGGTGGCCACACTGTGATTCTCCTTTGGGGAATATTCTCCTCTCTCATTCTGTGCTGCTGGGTAGGTCTCACCTCTTCCTTGGTTACAGAGCCAGGTCCACAGCCTGGGCCTGGGCATCAGTGCATTCCTTTTCCCTGACCAGGAGCATGGGCACTGGGCCAGACTGTCCCAGGGAGACCCAGTCCTGGGACACTTGCTGCGATAGTAGGATGTGAAGCTGTTGCTGTGGTGGGACCGTCTGTCTGGGAACAATGCCCACACAGAGGAGGCCAGATCCAAGAGACGGAGAGAGACAGAGTGCTGGCCATGTTGTTGGAGCACCTGGATCTAGAGGTGCCTGAAGCTACCCCTAGACCTCCCAGCTACCTGAGCCAATGAGTGAGCTTTTCTGCTTCTGCCGACTTGAGTTGTAATTTATTATTACAACTGGAATGGTCCTCATTAATACAGATTGGACAAAATGTCTTAAATCATCTTTTGATTCCCATTTAGCATCTAACAGAGCCCAACGTGCAGGAGGCGCTCGATAAATGTTTTGAGTGAATAAATGATTGCAAGAACTTTAAGGGGATAAATCATGTCTAAACGTTAATTTCCCCTTTCTCTATCCAGACAAATGGTCGGTACAATTAGGCGTGCACTATGTTGCTTGATCCCAGTTAAACGAATTCATCTCCTCTTCTCTTGCTTCTCCTCTATGAACTTTCTATTCATAGAGGGCCCTGCCTTGGCGCCCCACCTCCTTTATGGCTCCTGGGTTCTCATTCTCTCATTCCTCTTTCTTTTAATAATCACGATGGTTTGCAATTTGTCATCTAAAATAGGTCTATGTTCTAAGGCCCCAAATAACCTGGGGGCGGAGGGGAAAGTGAACACTAATAAATAAAATCATAGGTGTTGAGTAGGCAAGTGCTGATGGGTTCTTCCTACCATGTTGCTTATACAAGCTGTTCAGTTTCACATTATTCTCCAGAAAGAGGAAGGAAGCAGAAGGCCTGGAAAAGCTTCCCTGCGGCCGCCTCACTCCTCATTACCTTGGGAAGCAGGACGCAAGGGCTTGGGAGCAGCAATGATGGTGTGAGTGTTTTTGTCACCCTTGGGTCTCCTCCTAGTGCTGGCAGTTGACCGGACATGAAAAAGAGAACTTGATATCATTAAAATTTTCAAACACATGAAAAAGTAGAGACAATAATGATTCACTGTATACTCATCAATCAACCTCAATAACTCATGATCAATCTTATTGCTATGCTATCCTCTTGGCCTCCCTCCCTCGCTCTCTCCATCCCTCCCATGCCCTGATTACTTTGAAGCATATCATTTTATATGGAAATATTTTAATATGCATAGCTAGATGATAAATGCTCTTTTGAAACCATAATCATAATCCCACTATCACACTGTGGTAGGTTGAATGAACCGTGCCTCTCAGTGTTCACGCTCTTGTGATGTCCCCTCCTACATTGCCTTTGTGCTTGACAATGGGACTTGATGGCTCATGGGACCATAGCGAATATGATAAAGGCAGAAGCTCAGAAAGCACTTGCCCTCTTTCCTGTGCCACCATGTAAAGAAGCCTAACGCCCAGGGTAGCCACCTTGCAATAATAGAAAGCCACCTCTATTAATAGAAAGTTCATAGAGGAGAAGCAAGAAAAGAGGAGATGAATTCGTTTAACTGGGATCAACCAACATGCTTCATGGGAGAGACCACATGGAGCAAGAGTGAGCAGCACAGCTGTTCCTGTAGAGTCTGTGCATATGAGTGAACCAGCCATACCATGTGGGACAGATAAGCCACCCAGCTGACACCTGCCCAAGTTGGTGGCTGACAGAACCATAAACAAACAAAACAGTCCTTGATTTAAGTTACTGCATTTTGGGTGGTTTGTTATGCAGCAATAGCTAATTGATGCACATACCCAAAACCAAACATGCATTCTTTAATTTTATCAGATACCCGATCAGAGTTGAAATTTCCTAGATTTTCTCATAAACATTTTTTTTAGGATTTTTAAAACTAATTTTAATGGGGTGACATTGATAAATCAGGGTACATATGTTCAGAGAAAATATTTCCAGGTTATTTTGACATTTGATTATATTGCGTACTTATCACCCAAAGTCAAATTGTCCTCCGTCACCTTCTATCTGGTTTTATTTGTGCCCCTCCCCGCTCCCTACTCCCTCCCTCACCCCACCCCCCCCCCAACCCCCCCAGCCAGCACACTCTTGTCCATGTCTCTGAGTCTCATAAACATTTTTTTAACTTTGCTTACTTTTATCAGGATTCAGTAAAATCTACATATTTTTGAATGATTGATATGTCTCTTAGGTCACCTTTAATTTACAGTTTTCACTTCTGTTATATATTTTTTCTCTTGGAATTTATTTTTCGTATTAACTGGATCCTTTGTACTATAGATTTCCCCATGATCTGATTTTGCTGAGTGCTATGGTGCCATTTAATGTGTTCCTCTGTCCCTAAATTTTCTTCAATTGCCTGCTAGATACATCAGGGAGCTTTGATCAGATTAAGGCTTGATTTATGTTGGTGTTGTGTTCTTCTATTAGGAAGTGTCAATATCCAGTTGTCCTTTGGTCACAGAGGTGTCTGTGACCCTTTTCTAGATTGACTAATCCATTAGTTGCTACAAAATGATACCATAGTTATTTACTCTTGGTCTCTCAGCCATAATACTTTTTCTATAAAAATAAAATTTTCTTGATAAAATATTTGGTTCCCACTGGTATCATCTATATAGGAAAGACAGGATACATGTTTGATTTTTTTTCCCTTTATTTGCCAGTTTTCAAAAGAATGAGTTTATTCCATAGTACTCTCCAGAAATGACCAATGAGGTTTATTTATTTTTTTCAGTATCATTATAAACTCATGGATTCAAACATTTGGATGTGTTTTAATAGAGTGCATTGTCATTATTGATGCTTAATTCCACCAGCTGTGACCAGTGGGAGCCTATTCAAGTTGGCTCCTCAGTCGTTTTGACACCAATCCTGTTATCTTTGATAATGTTTGATTGCTTCCTTGTTTCTGGCATAAAGATATTCTGGCTTCTCTTGTACTTTTCCCTGTCCGGGTCTGAGAATTAGCCCTTTCTCCAAAGATACTTGGCTTCTTTGACATGGTTATACATGATATTTCAGGTAGAAAAAAGTTCAGTGAGTTTTTTTGGTTAGAACAGAAAGGTCGGAAATTGTCCAGGAGGTCAAGTTGTCACAGATAGGTGGCTTTACCTGAGATAAGTCTGGGAGATTCTATTAGGTAAGAGTGTATCGTTCTTGCGTTTGCAAAAAGCAACAGTCAAGAGAGATGACACTTACTGGTGGTCCCCTGTTTTCCATAACGAAGAAGAAGAGATCGCACCTTTGCACATAAAGAACGAAAGAAAGAGTGATTTCTGAGCTGATTGCTTCTATGCACTGGAGATTCACAAAGATGGGGAGGCTTTCAGAAGCATGACTTGAGGTCTGGGTCTTGATTGGGGTCCTCGGACCTACATCATAGAATGTATACCACCAATCTGGGGAGGTTGAACTGCATATTGGGAACCAGGGGTGCCTGGAGATCTAGCACCCCTAACTCAGAATGCTGTTTCTTTTACAAACCCTGTGCAGTTAGCTTTTCTAAGGTCGCTTTTCTCATTTGAGGATGGAGATACACTAACCACTGAACACGTTTTGAAGATTAAATGAGATGCTCAGACAGAAACAGTGACAACTTTTATTGGCCGGTCTGAGCTATCCTTTTTTGTTTTCCTCTTTCTTGAGACACCCTATGCCTCCTAGATTATTGTCATTTGGTTCTTTCTCTAAACTAAAGTGGTGTTAGAAAGTCCTGTCATTTCTCTTGGGGGACAGATTAGGGGGAGGGCAGCAGGAGACCCTTGCCCAGAACCTCTGGGTTCCTTCAGTGAGTCCAGCAAATTCACAGAACTCCATGTGGAGTCTAGCGTTTGCTCCTTCTGGAGAAGTGGGCTGATCTCCTGCTCTTGATGATGATGATGAACTTGATGATGTTAGCCATAATAGTCATAGATGACATTGAGCACTTTCCATATGCCGTGCTCTGTTGTTTCTGTTTGTTCAAGCTGTTAGCTCTCCTCTAGGTTAAGCAATAACTTCCCAACTGTGCTCCCTGCCTTCCCCCATGCTGTTCTGCTGCCTATTCTTTGCAAACTGTCCAGAGAGATCCTTTTTAAACACAAGTCAGTTCATGTCACTCCTCAAAGGCTTTTAATGTCTTCTTATCTTACTCTGAATGAAAAGATAAAGCACATAAAATGGCCTACCAGCCCCTTAACATCTGGTCTCTTACAATTCTCTGATCTCATTTGTTCTCCTTCCCCTCCACAGTAGCCACACTGGCCTCTTGGCAAGCACACGACAGCCTCACAGTGTTCACCCATGCTGTCCCCTCTGCATGGAAGGCTCCCTTCCCACCCCACTCTCTCACTTCCTCCAGGTCTCTGCTCAAATACGACCTCCTGGGCCATTCTCCCCTCCCCGAATCATTCTGTATAAAACGGTTCCCTCATGCTGTCGACTTCTAGCCCGTTCTCTTCACAGCATTTCCACCAACTACTTACCATATCATACATTTACTCTTTGTTCCTATCTGTGCTGCTCCCTACAAGGCAAACCCCCGTGAAAACAGGAAGTTTTATCGTTATTGTAAGCCCATAAGACAGTGGTACGTCCGTAATAAATATTTGTTGGCTCAGGGCAGCCAGGGAGGCCGCACACAGTAGTCCCTCCTTATCCCTGGGGGATACTTTCCTAGACCTCTAGTAGATGCCTGGAACTGCGAATAGTACAGAGCCCTTTATACATATTATGTATTATTATGAGCAATAATATACTGTATACTTTATATTGTATTATGTATTATTATGAGCAATAAATATTTGTTGAGAAACTGAATGAATATTAACTCATTTAATAATCTCAATAACCTTCTGAGGTAGGAGCAATTATCTTTCGATGTTATAGATGAAGAAGCCAAGGCAGAGCAATAAGCCACCTTAACCAGCAACCAGAAATCTGCTCAACATACATAAGTACGTGGAAAAAATCGAATCAGCCGATCAGGCTGGCACATGGGCACTAATGCTGAGAATCTCCCTCACCTCTTTCTTTTCCTCCTCCTCTGCCAAGGGAGTTTATGGGGGTTCCTCTACACCTACCTGGGCTTCTGCCCCAGTGTCCTGTCTATCTCTCTGCCCTGGAATGCAAAGTAGAAGGACATTGGAGGCCCCCTTGTCCTTCGTGCTGGAGCCACCAGCTCCACGTACAGTCGTCCCTCCTTCTCAGTGGGTTTACTTTCCATGGTTTCAGTTACTTGGGGTTAATCGCGGTCTGAAAGTATCAAACAGGAAATTCCAGAGGTACAGCTCATGAGATTTAAACTGCACACGGTTCCGAGCAGTATGATGAAATGTTGTACCGTCCTGCTCCTTCCTGCCCGTGACGTGAATCATCCCTTGCCCAGCGTCTCCATGCTTCCCATGGTATCTGCCTGTCAGTCACTTAGGAGCTGTCTTGATGATCAGGTCGACTGTTGTAGTCTTGCAGTGCTTGTGCATACAACCCTTATTTTGTTGCTCTAACTATTCTATTTTATTAATTGTTATTGTTGCTAGTCTCTTACTGTGCCTAATTTATAAATTAAACTTTATCATAGGCATGCGTGCCTAGGAAAAAACATAAGATAGTATAAAGGGCTCTGTACTATCCACAGTTTCAGGCATCCACTGGGGGTCTAGGAAAGCATCCCCCAGGGATAAGGAGGGACTACTGTGTGCGGCCTCCCTGGCTGCCCTGAGGCTGCTCAGGCTGTCCCTGCAGAAGGATTCGCCAGCCCCCTGAGACTCATCTGCCTCAGCCTCATGGCCAAAGACTGCATAAAGGGAAGATAAAATAAATTAAAGGGATGGAGGAGGTAGCCAGGATCATTTCTTTGCTCCCCATGAAAACTTTCCCATCTCTATCCCAGAGACCCGAGATGTACAGGCTGGAGGGGAGAGGCGATCCGAAGCAAGATGGTTTGGCAGGGCCAACTTGATGTCATTATTTTAGCAGAGAGATGTCAAAATGGCCACCTTAACAATTTCTTTGTGGCTTTTTGTTTTTGTGTTTTAAAATTTATTCTCTGTCACTGTATATTTGTACCTTTTTACTCCCTTCCCCACCCTGTCCTCCTCCCCCTGGTGATCACTTCCCTTTTATCTATGTCCACAAGTCTCAGTTTTATATCCCACCTCTGTGTGAAATCATAGTTCTTAGCTTTTTCTGATTTACTTATTTCACTAAGTATAATGATTTCAAGGTCCATCCCTGTTGTCATAAATGGCACTATGTCATCATTTCTTATGGCTGAGTAGTAGTATTCTACTGTATAAATGTACCACCTATATATTCTTCTTGCTCAATGTTGCCCCATTAAATTTAATTTTTTTTTTTTACAGGGACAGAGAGAGAGTCAGAGAGAGGGATAGATAGGGACAGACAGACAGGAATGGAGAGAGGTGAGAAGCATCAATCATTAGTTTTTTGTTGCCGTTGCGACACCAGAGTTTTTCATTGATTGCTTTCTCACATGTGCCTTGACCGTGGGCCTTCAGCAGACTGAGCCACCCCTTGCTGGAGCCAGCGACCTTGGGTCCAAGCTGGTGAGCTTTTGCTCAAGCCATGGGCCCGCGCTCAAGCTGGCGAGCTCGGGGTCTCGAACCTGGGTCTTCTGCATCCCAGTCAGACGCTCCATCCACTGCGCCACCGCCTGATCAGGCAAATTTAATTTTCTAAATAAAAAAATTTTATTTGAAAATTGACACATCGAAAAGTCTGTTCTTTGTCGTGTACAATCCTATGGGTTTCGGCCAAGGCATGGCGTCATGATTCCACCACCACTGTCCTGACACACAGCAGTTCTGTCGCTCCCCATATTTCCTCATGTTGCCCTTCTGCAGCCAACCTCTCCTCCGAGACTCCCCTGGGCAATCATGGAGGCATTATCTATCCCTTCCCTACAAAGTCATAGCAATGGAAGCATATAGTGGAGAGCCACTTGAGTCAGGCTACTTTTACTTCAAAAAAGGCATTTGCGGTTTATCCATGATGGTGTTGCATGTAGCAAGCTCGTTCCTTCCTATTGCTGAGTGTATTCCGTTGTGTGGAAACACCACACTGTTTATGACGTCAGCCACTGGAGGACGTCCGTGTTATTCCCAGCTTCCGGCACTTACCGATACAGCGGCTCTGCATATTCATGTGTAGCGATTTTAAAAATTATTATTTTTATTGATTGATTGATTTTAGAGAGAGAGAAACATCTATATTGTTAGTTCATTCCTTTATGCATTCGCTGGTTGCTTCTTATTTCAATCTTGGCATATTGGGATGATGCTTTAACAGACTGGGCTACCTGGTAGGGCTATAGGCGGGTTCTTGTATGAGCATAAGTTGTCCTTTTTGTGGGTGAATACCTAAGAGTAAGATTGCTGGGTCATGTGATAGGTGTATGTTTAAATTTATAAGAATCTGCCACATTCTTTCTCAGAGTGGCCGTATATACATTCTGCTTTCCTACCCGCAGTATATGCGAGTTTCAGTTCTCACCAGAACTTTCACATGATTAGTTTAAAAAATATTTTTAGCCATGCCAGCAGGTGTATTGTGGCATATGACTAACGATGCAGAACATCTTTTTATATGCTTATCAGCCATCCCTATATCTTCTTTTTTAAGGTGTACAAATGCCCGTATGTCAAATTCGTGGCCTCTTTCATTTGTGTTAAATTGTCATGTATCCTAAAGACTTTGCCCCCTTGTCTGGGGGACTGGGAGAGGGCATTGTTTTAAGGTAGCACCTTTCAAGTACAGTTTCCAAGTGTTGAGAAGGTAGGTGTGTGAGGGGGCTGGGTGTTATCTGGAACAAAGAGCCACACCGTCTATTTCTATTTCTAGTAACAGAGGAAATTCTTCCAGGCTATCTAGTCCAATCCTGTTTCTCTGCTCTTTAGAAATCAGAAAACTGAGGCCTTGAGAGAAGTTTTGCCCAGATCCCACAACTAGACAATTCCTGACTTGGATCAAGAGCTTAGACGGACTAATTCCCTTTCTGTAAGTTCCAAGCTCTCTCCACTGCAGACCTGAGGTACAGAGTGAGATTCTGAAGATGCCTATGGCGTCCCAATCCCAGGAAGTTCTGGGGAGAAACAGAGCTGTGCAGGCCAGTGGTAGGATGGGAAGACACCCCTGGATGTGGGCCCAAAATCCTGGAGGAAATGGAGAGGAAGGGTGGAGTTCACTCAGCAAAGCTTTCCGGAGGAAGGGAACGCCAGGCTCCAGTTTGGAAAGGCAGCGTGATGTCTGTTTCACTGTGGCCGCGTGTGTGAGTTCCCTCTCCCATGGGATGTGGACACCAGGTGTGCTCACCGTCCACGGGACCATAGTCATTTTCTTTATCTGGTAAACATGCATCAGCAACGTGCAGGCTTAACATGGGTTTTTGTTGGGTATATTTTTTTGTGGTGAGTTTTCAGCTTTTCCTTACCCCTGAATCTTCATCGCATCATCTGGGCCTCACGTGGGGAGCACCTCGGTGATCCCTCCCGGAGTCTGAACCGCAGCTGCTGGCATTTAAATCCAGCGAGCAGCGAGCTTCTCGGATTTGCTTCTAGTTGAAATCAATATTTGCTGAGAAGAATGCATCTTAATTTCAGCGGCTGGTTCTCCGGGCAAGAATTGCTCTAAAACAAACCTCCAAGCCCGCAGACTTAATGCGTCCTAGTTCAGTTGTTTAGTAAATCTTTCTGTACAGAGAGAAATCCATTAGCTGACAGAGGCAGGGCTGGGAGTGGGGGCCTGGGGAGAGAGCGCAAAGGTCCCAAAGATGCCTCAGCCGCAGATATGGGACCGGGAGCCCCGGGGGGAGTGGGGGGACCAAGCGCGGCCTCAGCCACGTCCCTGGTCCAGCTAGGACTTCTGTGATGAGTGAGCCGGGAGGCACAGCCAGGGTGCACTGACAGAATGAGTGGGAAGGGGAGTGAGACCCCTTTCTCCAGTGCCCGCCTGTGGACGTGTTTTCTAATTGCTGCCGTCCCGTTCTAAATCTCCATGGAGGCGATCGATTTTCTTTTCAGCAGAACTGGGGGAAAGCAATCATTTACCCCAGAACACGGGCTTTAATGAATCCGTGAAACATATGAGGTCACCCTGATTACATCTCCCCCTGCCAGGCTGGGATGGCTCTGTAGCCCCCAGAAGACTTCCTAAATGAGGTTTTCCAAGTTCAGCTCCCTCTGCTGAGTCAGGGTGGGTCTCAGAGCTTTTCCACCTGGAAGGCTGGAGGTCTGGGTTTAGACCCAGCCTTGGCACAGTATGGAGAGGCAGCAAGAGCCATTGGGAAGAGCTGCGGGCTCCCAGGTCACAGTGAGCCGAGTCAGTGTCCGGCTTTGCCAATTTCTAGTTACGTGTTTCTATGCAGCAGCGTTAACCTCCCTTAGCCTCAGTTTCTTCAAGAATCCCTAGGGAAGAATCGTTGTGCAGAACCTCAGTTTGTCCTCTGCGCAATGTACTGAATATTGTTTGTTTCACGGAGAAAGATGACCTATCAGAAAAGAACAGGTAATGGTGGCATTGGGCGGAAGGCGGAGGGGATGTCCTTCCTTGACCACGTGCAAGAGATCAGACGTGAACTCAGCAGGTAGGAGCAAGATCTACAGAAAATGTCAGAAACATGTCTCGTTGCCTCGGAAAGGCCCAGTCCTAGACTATTGGCTCCAAATTAGGCCATAGGACATGTGTACCATTTCTCCCAATTTTATAGATGGGGCAACCAAAACTCAGAGAGAGGTAGTGACTTGCCTGAGGCCACCAGCCAGCTGGTAACCATGCAGTCTCAAATACAGGGCTGCAGGTTCCAGGTCCCCAGCCTTTTCCCTATGACCAGGTTTCCGCTTTCACCTGCCTCTTTTTTTATAACTGGCCCAGTCTGAAAGGGGAGATAAAAGCTGAGGTGGTGTTGTTGATGAAGGAGGAGGAGGGAGCAGGGAGGAAGGAGGTATTTTTACCTTGAATTATTTTTATTAAATGTCACAACGGCTTCGCAGCACTTGGGGATCCGAGTAGACAAATCAATGAAAATAATTATAGCGAACATCCTGCCTTCCCACTTCCCTCCTCCTTCCACTCCCACAGCTCCCTCGGACTGAGAGAGAGGCTGGCTAGTCAGCCTTGCACTCCAGTCCCGGAGAGAGCAAGGGCAGCAGACCCCTCTGACCTCTGCCTTCTCTGGACTTTGTGGGCAGTGCGGCCTGACTCAAGGCTCAAATCTGGAAGAGAGGAGCAGATCCAGCAGCAGCAGGAAAAATGAGCCAGAGGCCAGCGAGAGACAAGCAACTCCTACAGGGACATAGAAACTAGGAAGATGGCTTTTATTCTTAGAACCCACTTATGGCTTAGAAATAAAACCTTCTAGCAAGCCTTATATTTCTAGTCATGTGACAAGATTAGTTAAAGCCCCATGAATAAAGACTGTAGGAGTTATCTATCCATCCACCCACCCACCCATCCATCCACCCACCCATTCATCCATCCATCCACCCACCCACTCACCCTTTTACAACTATTCCATGGAGCAATTACTGAGGATCCACAGGAAATGACTTAGTAATAGAAAGGGTCTGATGGCTCTGATTCAAATTCTTGCTCTGCTATTTCAGGTGTCGCTCTCTGCGCTGGATGTCTTTCCTTTGCCCTCCAAATCACTCTCCCCTGCCTGTGCCCGGGGATGCTGACCTGCATGGACTTGCACCAATGGCCCTAGCCCCCTGGCTTCTGTGTGGCTGGCTTCATCCCATGGAGAGCACCAGTAGGAGAGAGAGGGAGGGAGGAGAGCCAGGTTGGGGTATTTAATTTAGTTTCCCATTTTCCTCCCTATGTGTTCCCTCAACTAAAGGTTACAGGTCCTGATAGGTGGCCTTCTGCACACAGTCCTTTTCTTCCTTGGGTTCTGGAAATCTCCCCTTCAGGTCAAGGCGCCTGTAGTTACCTATCCTAAGATATTTCCATATTCCTCGTGGTTTTCCTATGTCCTGCACATGCCTTTTCATAGAACCCTTTTATTAACTTCCCTCGGGTTATTTCAGTCAGCTATCGGCTACCTGCTGGGACCCAGACCCATCTCCGCTACGACCTACCGTGAGTAAGTTCAGTTATGACCTTTTTGAGACTCAGTTCTTCTTGGGTAAAATGGACGTATAACATCTGCTTCGCAGGATTGTTGTGAGGTTCAGGGAGGGAGAGGGGCTTGCACCTTTGCTCGAAGTTGCACAGCTGGCTCAGAGGCTGAGCTGGGAGGTGAAACCAGAGATGTCTAGACCAAAGCCCAGCCTCCTCAGTATATCCTAGAATCTGGGACCCTAGCATGGTGGCTCTGGCTATTCCGGGGTCAGTGGCAATAACAACTCACGTTTGGGGACCCAGTGCCCCTCTCCAGCCTCACAGAACCTTTCTGGTCAGGATGGCATGGAGCCCTACTGTTCATCACCCCCCTCCTCCATGAAGGGGAGGCAGTTAGCATTCTTCCTCCTGATGCTGCTGGAGAGGCCGAGCTGTCAATCCCATTCAACAGCAGCACTTGAGGAAGCGATGCCGTGCTGTTGGCTGATGAGGTCAAGGAAGTATTGTCAAATTTCTTTCTTGACTGAGTACACAGTAAAGAGAAGGGGAGCTGTTATTTGTTGAGAGACTTCCATGTGCCGGGCATTTTACAAATGAATTCTCTCATCTCCTCTCCCGGCAATAGAGGAGGCAGGGGTTCTCATCCCCATCTTTCAGGTAAGGAAATGGGACACAGAACTGTTAGCCCACATGACATCCAGACAACCGGGGGCGACACAAGCCCAGTCTGTCTGCCTGTGTGACCTTTGCTTTTCCTACAATACAAGAACAAACAGAAGGAAATAACCTATTTTATTTGCTTAGCAACTTACACTTCTTTCTGCATCTTTGGGACTTTGGCCCATCAATTACCCTTCCCCTCGCTCCTGCATTTTCAACCTCGCTCTCTTCCTCGGCTCCTTCTCCTCAGCTAAGAATATGTGTCATTGTCCTGTGTTCTGGAAACACTGCTGCCTCGCCCAGTCCTGCTGTCCCCTGCCCTCCCCCACTTCCTCACCGACAGCCAGGCTGCTGTCTCCTTCAAGCCCTGGCCAGCAAAGGCCACCGGTCACCTCCTGGTTGTCAATTTTAAACCGAACTATCTCGTTTTACCTTCTTCAGTTTCATTCATTCATTCAACACATACCGTTGAGTCCTTACTATGTGTCAAGCATGATTCTAGGTAAAGCAATATTGAAAACAGAAACAAACAAACAAACACAAAACCCTGACATCCTGGAGCTTACATTCCAGGGGGGTTGGGGGTGACAAACAATAAACAAAGGCATAAATAATGTGTCCAGGCAGTAAATGCTATGGAGAAAAGACAAAGCAGGACGAGGAGACAGAGTGGTGAGAGAGCGTATACTGTGTAGGTGGTCATGGAAGAACTTCAAAAAGGGGAGATTTGGGCTAAGGACCGAAGCAGAGTGAGAAGGGAGGGAGACATGTGGATAATGGGCTGGAGGGTTCCAGGCAGAGGGAACCGCATGTGCAAAAGCCTGCGGTGGGAGCATGCCTAATGAGTTCCAGGAGCAGCAGGGCCAGTGCGCCTGGAGGGAGGAGAGTCAGGGAACAGTCGTAGGAGATGGGGATAGAGTTAAAGGGGCCTGGTCATATAGAGTCTTGCAGGCTGGGTAAGAATTTTGGTTGTTACTCTGAGTAAGAAGGGAAGGAATTGAATGGTTAGAGCAGAGAAATGAGTGGTTCAACATGTTTCAAAGCATGCGAGTGTGTGTTTGCTGTGCAGAGAATAGATGGAAGAGTGCGCAGGTGGAAGACAGATGACCAGGTCTTCTCTGCAGCATTTGCTATTTGGGAACACCTCCTCTTTCTTGCAGCTCTCTCCCTCTCTCCTGATTGTGTGTCTCCCGGACCAATTATTCCTTCTTTCCTTCCTTCTTTCCTTCCTCTCTCTCTTTCTTTCTTTCTTAAATTGATTTGAGAGAGAGGAAGGGAGAGAGACAAACATTGATTAATTGTCCCATTTATTTATACATTCATTGCTTGATTCTCGTATGTGCCCCGACCAGGGATTGATCCCACAGCCTTGGCATATCAGGACGATTCTCTAACCAACTGAGCTCCTGGGCCAGGGCTTCTAACCAATTTTTCTTGATCTTAGGTAGGGGCTGTCCCTCCCTTTCTCACCTGTGGTAGCCAGTCAGCACCCTCAGCTCTATGCTTGGTCCTGAGGTTCCTCAGTCACTTCAAAGAGAACTCATATACTCCCAGGCCTCAAGTGCCTGAACCACATGACTCTTGAATCCTATTACTAGCTTCTGTGCTCCAGATGTGTTTATCCAGCTGCCTTCTGGACTCCTCCACATGGGTACCTAACTTCAAGCACCCTTGACCATGATATGGCCATAACTGAATATTCTTTCACACCCACTCCCAATTCTGCTCTTTTCCCTGTATTTCCAGGCTCTCTGTGGCTCCTTGATATTCTCAGGCATGCCTGCTGGTCCGCTGGTCTTCATCTCATATATCCGCCTGCTTCCCCTCTTCCTGAGAGTCACTATCCCCCAGCCAATTCCTTCCTTTTCATCTCTACTGCCCCTATCTCATTTTATCACTTAGTAGGTCACCACGGCCACTTCTTTTTCTGCCATCTACCCTCATCTTTGCTCCACCCAGGTTCTAGATGCTTGATCTATGATGCACATCTGGTTAGGAGAGTTTCTTGTCAAAGTGCTCCAACAACTTTCCTAATATCGACCCGTGTGTCTAGCTTCAGCTCCCATGTCTTCTTTCAAACACGGAGACATCCATCAGTTTCAAACTTTTCACTGTCTCCTAGGTCCTTCAGTGTTTCCATGACCTAGGTTAGGTGGCTTCTTCGCCCTGGGGCCACTCCCCGTCCCTGCCTTATGAACGTCATCTTTTCCTATAAGATTGCTCACAAAGACCCCCTTTACCAGGTCTCCCTCAGACCCCCAGGTAGAACTATTACCTCCCTCATCCACAATTCTTGGACCCTCTGCTTCTATCTTTATTTACTACTTGAATCTCAATTTGTGCTAGGCATCATGCTGTGATCTGTTTTTAAATTCAGCCCTCAAAACTACGCTAGGGACAGCTAACCCCTCCCCATTGTAGGTGAGACAACGGAGGCTGAGAGAAGTTAAGTAGCTTGCCCAAGATCTGAGAGCACCAGAGAGGCAGAGGCAAAGTGGGAACCCAGGTGTTCAGGGTCCAGAGTCTCTCTGCCAGGAAGCCTTGCCCCTGATGATGCACCATGTTCCTTTGTCCATGTGTGCTTCTTCCCCCGCTATATTCCTCCAGGGCATGGCTGTTCCTCTAGTTTCTTTCTTTTCTCCATCCCCACCGCCTCGTGCAGAGCTTGGCATGTAGCAAAAAATCCACGGAGTGTCTGTGAAGGCAATGTGTGTGCAGATAAACCAAGGAATATAAACGCCTTTTCCTGTGCAATCTCATGGAATCTGCAGCAGCCCTAAAAACAGCTATTAATATTTTCCTTGCACGGCCCAGAGATGTGAGGCTTAGAAGCCTGAAAACAAGTCCTGCAGTGGGTAAGGGGGAAGCCAGAGCTGCAGCTTGCCTATCTCTGGATTGGAGAAAGCCAGCACTTAAGGCTGCAGCATTGGGTTAGGCTAGGATGGTTTCAGGAGCAAAGTGCCAGGACACAAGTTCTCAGAGTGGATGAAGTAATGTTTCCAGAGCGAACAAAGCCAAGGTTCTTACCGCATTCTCCGAGGGAGAGAAATTAAGAACACAGCTGCAGTCCTCATTGGCTCCAGGTGACCAGAGAGCCCAAGGTCAGTCCAGCCAGAGGGTGCAATTTGCCTCCACAAACATCCACTGAGTGCCGATGGCATGCATGTTGCTGACTTAATACCACAGGCTTCTTGGAACATCACAGAAAATGGACTCTTCAGAAAAGCAAGCAAAATACGGTGCTCCAAGTAGTGTGTGTGTGTGTGTAGGGGGGTGAGGTATAGGATCACTGTGGGTGCATATTAAGTATATCTGACACTGTGTATAATATATTTCCAATGCCAGGAAATTTTTAGCTTCCTAATATAAGTATTCCGGGATGTTTGCAAACATGTTACAGAGCTCAGCAAACAGCACCGCGGATGCGGGCGTGCTGAAGAGGTGGCTCCCAATTTGAGCTGCTGTTACCTGTGGCTTATAAACGCTGTCCTGACCCTGTGAACCCAGACCTGGGTTGGTGGCCCCTAGAACAACTCATCTCATGGTGCTCCTTTCTATATCTGTGAGGACTGAAAGTCAACGGACCCACCAGCTCCCCGTGGAGGGCGCAGTGCCACCCTCAGGCTGTCCTAAAATCCGGGTAGCCACAAGGAGGACTTTTTACAGCAGAAAAAAATTGAGGCCCAAACTGGAAAGGCGCTAGCTTAAAGTCACCGGTGCCGGGTGACAGTCGATCCAGGCCACCCACAGCAGTCCTGGACATTCAGCTCGGTCTTCAGAGTTCAGGGGAGAGGCTGCATCCATCCCCAGAACCCTTAACATTTTTAAGGCAGAAGCCAGAATCAGAAATCCAGGAACAAAGAGAAAACAGCATCTATCTCCCAGGCTTGTGGGCAAAATAAAAGGCCTGGTCCTTGTCCCCAGTCTCCTGGTGCAGGCTCCCCGGTGCTGGCCACAGAGCCTGCCGGTGGGAACTGCAGCTTCATGGGGGCAGATTCTGCCTTTGGCTCCCTCTGCCCTGCTGACTGGCTGTCCTTCTGCCTAAGGGACAAAGACTGGGGAACTCGCCCAGAGCAAAGGAAATCCCTACTCGACTTGGTTTTCATAATCTGCATGCAGATCTTGCCTGGTTAACCCGATGGGTCATTTTAATTTTCCAGAAGCTTTTGACTTCCTTTGGATCCTTAATCAGATAAGGGGATCTGTGTATGTGTTTTTGTGTGTGGGTGTGTGTGTGTGTGTGCATGCGCGTGTGCCTGGGCCCACTGGGCTCTCCTCCCCCTTCGCTCTCTCTCTCTCTCTCTCTCTCTCTCTCTCTCTCTCCATAATCACTTCCCATCTCTTCTAGAATGCTTAGCGGAGTCTGGAGATGAGAGGGAGGATGATTTTATCTCAGAGCAGAAGCAACGCCTCACACCTCTCTCCCTGTCCTGTCCGTCTCTTCTCCCGCTATTCTGAAAGAGGATTTGCGTTGGGAGCAAGGGTGTTCTTGGAGGAGGAAGAGAGACCTCTTCCCTCCCCCACCCTCCCTTGCTTCCCTCTGGCAGGGTGTGTTTGCTGTCCCCTGCTCTGTTGTCATTGGGCTCCCACATAACCATCTGACCCCAGGGCTGCCCTCCATCACAAGCCAGTTCAGCTGAAGGGAACAGAAGGTAAGAACATGCTAGCCGGACCAGGAGGGACGCCAGTGGCTGGCGTTCACTGCAGCAATGCCCAGGGAGAGAGAACCTGATGGGACGCCTCGAATAGCTTACTTCCTAATACTTGTTGTTGGGAAGCTGTTGTCTTCCCCTCCCACCCGAGCCTGTCTGCCCAGCTAAGCACCATGGCTCGTGTTAGCAGCCTCCTCCTGTTGAGAGTACGCTTAGCTTTCCTCTGCCAGAGAGGGCTCAGTACCCATCCTGGTAGTGGGCATCCTTCTCAAGCCTGGAGGCCTTGCCCTCCTGGGAGGGGGCAGCTGGGCAGAGTGAAATGAAGAAAGCAACAAACAAACAAATAAACAAACACCACAATGCTTTCTTTGTAATCCTGTGCCCCATTTGTTCTGGTTTCTCTGTGAGTGATGTGGTACTTGGCACACAGTAAGCACTTAATAAGCATTTGTGGTTCTGAACTGAATTATCTGTTGAGGGCACTGGGCTGGACCAGCTCACTCGGGGTCCTTCCCTGCCCTAAGGGCTAGGGGTCTGACAGATGCTACCGTGTGCCTACAGCGTGAGGGCACTGCGCTGGGCACTGCTGGGAACAGAAGGTGTTCGAAGCACCGGTTCTGTCCTGGGAGCTCACATCACAGGGCTGTGGTGAATCACAGGTGAGAGCGCCGAGGGTCATTTGGCACCACGCTTGTGTCTTGCAGAAGCAGAGAGCCCTGACATGCTAAGGACATGCTGAAACCACCTTGCCCAACCCTGCTATTTACAATTAAGCCCCTGAGGCACAGGGATGACTAGCTCAGGGTCTCACGTCCATTGGGAACAGAGTTAGGAGGCAAAGTCAGGATGGATGGCTCCCAGGACAGTGCTTTCTCCATAATAACAGGATGCCAAAGAGTGAAGACTTTGCTGGGCATGAGAACGGTCATCGTGGTACAAAGCTGGGTACTTGGGCGTGGTTATGAAGTGATCCGGGCACTTGGAGAAAGAAGATCCATCCCATCATTTGTGCTTTTAATTGTTAATGGTTTGTCTGTTCCTTGGTTCATTTGTTCATTCGTTCTTTCATTCATTCATTCATTCATTCAATCAGTCAATGAAGATTTAATTACCACCCCTTTATGCCAAGCACAGGAAGTTAGCAAGGCTGAGTCCTTGCAGGAAAGAAGCTCACAGTCCAGTTCTGATTCTAGGTTGGCCACTCCTAGCTCCCCACCTTGGTTCCATCTCCCTGGTCTTTGTCTCTAAGGATGCTGTCAGCCCTTTGGATAACGTTGCTGCCTCTCTTGGCACCTGGGAGTGAATCCCCTTCCCTACATGCCCCCTCCCCACATCCAATCATGCCAGGCTATGCCCCTGGTTTGGTTATCTGCTTGTGTCTGGATCATCTTAACCCCACATATTTTCTGTGACCTTAGCCATGGCCACAGCATGATAAATTCTCTCTGCAGCGAAGGGCTAATGAGGGGGAACTCAGCTGAGCTCCTGGTCGGTTCTGACTTTTGACCCTGGCCCTTGCCAACTCTGTGATAAGGAGCCTGCCTCTTCTCTCTGTTTGAGAAGCCTGTTCTGGGACACAGGGTCTTCTAGGAAGGGAGCCTGTTCCCACAGCTGTCTCCATATTGCCCGATCTTCACCTATGCAGAACCCCTTATTTGGCCCGCTCCTACTCTTGCTGGTTGGCCTTGACCTCCTCCCATCAAGGATTTGATACTGCTTGCTCTCTGATTGCAGCCATCCATGGTCTGGCCTGCAAGTCTCTGACCCAGAGCCAGTGAGTCAAAACCAAATCCCCGGGAATCTTAGTGCATATCTATAATTCTAAGTCCCGGGGTGAACAGGCAGGAAGCAGTGGACTGATGCTCAGGAGCTCAAGAAATACTTTCCTGTCCTGTGAGCTGAGACTGTGTCTGTGGTCACCCCGGTAAGTGGTCAGATACTGGCCGATAGCTTGATCTCTCCTTGGGAGTGTGAGGGGGAACTGGCAGAGTGTCCCAGAGTCAGGAGTTGCCCTGGAGTCTCTGAGCTGCTTATTTTGGGGCCATGGAGTAAGGTGGCTGGGGGTTAAGAGGCACTCCTGGTTCTATGTGCATTGTCTCTTCCCAGCCTCCCTCACTTTCTGCCCTGTATTCACTCTGCTTCCGTTATCAGCATGTGGATTAGAAAATAACCTGGCTCTTAGGGGAATGCATGTCTCTGCTACTTTCTCTGGTTTCTAATGGAACCAGCAGCTGTCCCCAGCCATGTGTGGCTGCCCTGACCCTCTGAGACTGGGGGTGGAGATCAGCCAGGGGAAAGGACTTTGCTCAGTTCTGTCTCCCACAGGGTATCGAACTGACATCATGCAGGGAGCACCGAGAAACAGAGTAATTGATTTGGACATGGAGATTTGAGCATAATAACCACAGCTTCCATTTATTGAGCACCTCCTGTGAGTCAAGCAAAATACAAATTGTTCTAGTTGAATTACCTCATTTAATCCTCTCACCAACCCTGGGAAGTAGGTGGGGATAGCTATCAACTTCCTTTGTGGGGACTGAGGCTCAGAGAAGTTTAGTAACTTGTTTGGAGTCACACAGCTAGAAAATGGCAGAGCTGGGATCTAAAACAGAACTGCCTAACCCCAAACATTTTTCCTGGTGCAGCAGGAGGGTTCCAAGAGGGTACAGACATGCTGTGACTTCAATAGCACAGTACCTCTTAACCAGGTTCTGCCTCGGAAAACAAATAGGAGGACTGCCCACCCAGGGGGTCCTTATTCCAGTGGGAGGGGTTTTCCGGAGGCAGCTTGTGACTACTGAGCCTGATTGGACTCCTTGCTGAGGGGGCATGTAGGTTATATCCATGAATTCAGGAGTGTGCATCATACCTTTTGAGCTACCTTTAAAGTCACTTTTGTCTTTTCCTTATGGTCATACTATACAAATTGTGTATCTGTTTCCAAACCTTGGATGGGTTGACCAGATGTGATGTGTTCAAGAAGTCCAAGTCTGGGAAGATGCAGTGATAAGCGCCATGTTGAATGGGTGAGATGCAGTGAGACTGGAATGTCTTTGGAGGTGGACAGTGCAAGTTCAAGGCCAGCTGGAGCATGTGAGAGGAACAGGGCAAGCCATGCGGAGCAGCCTAAGCCTGTGCTTTCCTGCAGAGAGCCTAAAGCCTGCTTGGCACTGCCTGGCGTTTGGAATGAGCTCAGAGTGGCCACATAAAGGGACTTTTCAGGTGTGACACCCTGTATGTGGTAGGTGCCCAATAAATACTTGGTTAAAGAATGAATAGGCTCCCTCCAGGGGGTTTATCATTCTAACGTGGGAATACCCCTTGCAGAAGAGGGAGACATGAACTTCTTTTTGAGCCTCTACAACATATCAGGCACCCTGCTAGGCATTTCCACTAGGAAATGTTATCTCAGCTAGCTGGGGCATTTTGCAAAGCAGGAGATTCAAGCTTTCATGAGGGAAAGCAACACACACAGCTCCCAAGGAAATACCCCGCTGCCCACAGAAGCACAAGTCCCCGTCATTTTCCCAGTTCTCCCAGGGGGCCCTGTGGAGCGCATTCTCCCTGTCCATCTTCAGCTCCTCTCCTTCCAATCTTCCACCTCTTGTGCCGTGGTGCTGCCCATAATGCCCATCCATGCTCTGAGGGCTTCGAGCGGACAGCAGGGAGGAGCAGGCAGATACCTCCTGCGCTCTCCGGCTGCTGGTTCCTGAGCCCTGGGCTCTGAAGGCTCCATGGTGTTGTAAGGACACCACAGAACCTGTGCTCCAGCCCTGGTTGCCATCTTGTTGACTTGTTGTGTGCTCTTAGGCAAGCCCCGCCCTCCAGCTGGGCCTGGGTTTCAGGTTCTGACAGGTAACGAACGGGCTGGAGGAGGACCCTGTGCCTCCTCAGGTCTCTTCTCGGATTTCTGAGCTGGTTTCGTCCTCTCCTCACTACCAAGCTTCGTCAGTCACACGGAATTTGTGACCCCTGGCTTCACCAATTTCTGGCTCTGTGACATTGGACAAGTTATTGACCCCTCTGAACCTTAATTTCCTCACCTGATAAAGAATTCCCACCTTGCAGGCTGTTGTAAGATTGAATGAGATAATCACGGAAAGTGTTCAGTTCGGTGCCGGGTGCAGGGCAGGTGCTCAGAAGTGCTCTGCTGATGTTTACTCTTCTTTACCCTCCTCCTCGCCATCATCACTGTCTTTATCTGGGAGCACGGTAGAGACCCCCACTGCACCAGTCTCAGTGGCCCAGTGGAGCCAGCTCCAGCAGCGAATGCTGAGGGAGTCCCAGACCCTGCTCTGTTCTCCTGGAAGAGCAGTCAGCTCTCAGGTTCTGGTCTGTCTCATGGTCTTTTCAACTGTCGGTGTATTTCAGCCACTTTAAATTCCGCTGTCATTTGGTTTGACCTTGGCCAACCCCATCTCACAGGACAGGGGCAGAAGGGCTGTTTCTGAGCTCCTGGGAAGGGAAGGGGAATGATCAAGGAGTAGCCACTATACTGAGGCTAGGATGCCAACCACATCCAGCCCAGACAATGGTCTTGGAGCAGAGGATGGTAAAAGAGAAGAGGAATGGGTAGGGCTGGTTGACCATGCTGCCCCTCAAAGACCCAGGACCTGGAAGGATGGGCGAGCGGCCTCTGTTTTCCCGCTCTGAGAGATGGACAATCAAGACCAGATGATCGCTAAGGTCTGTTTCAGTGGTAACCTTCTTGTGTCCTATGGCTCGATGACTAAAGTTTCCTGACACGCTCAGTGTCCTCTCTTCCAACTTCACCCCAAGTCGGCCAGCTCCAAGGGCCTCAGCCGTATAATTCAGTTGTCCCTGCCCACTCTGATGCTGACCGACATTCGTCGGGTATGCCTGGCGGAGCCTGCAGATGTTTGGGCAGAGCCAGCAGGGCACAGGGCCTGGAGGTCAGGAGTGGCTGTGTTGCACAGGGGAAGGAGCTCCCAACAGAGGCCTGGGCTCTGGTTCTACCTCTCACATTCCCTGGATGACTCAGGAGTCACTGTCCCTCTCTGGGTCTCAGTTTCCTCACCTATGAAATGGGAGAGTAGGGCTCGATGACTCTCGATGGACTTTCAGTTCTATTTATCTGTCTCTGAAACTTTCCAGAGGCCTCAGGCTGTGGCCATGGTAGGGACGTTCAAGTTCCACACTGCCGCAGACCCATCCTTCTCCAGGACCCCGAGGGCTTTCTCTGCAGAGTAGGAGCATTGCCATTTGCCCTCCCTCCCTGTCCCATTCTCTCATCTTCTGAAAGTGGCTCGCTGTGGAAGGCACTGTGTTACACCCCGGGAGCGTGGGCTGTGGGTGGGACAGTGGGCAGAGTTCCCCCTCAGAGGTGCTCGTTCTGGTTAAGGCAGACCTGCCGCCACAGCCCTGTTGGGGAGGTGGGCTGTATGCTGGAGCGTGGAGGCCACAAAACAAGTGAGAGGTCCTGAGGGAGGACTGGGAAGGCTGCAGCAGACCTGGATCTTGAAGGACAAGCAAGAAAACTCCTTGTGAACAAGGGAGAGAAAGGGCGCCAGCATGCGCAAGGCACAGAGGCCCGAGGATGGGAGGCGTGTTCACGGAAGGAGGTGTAGGTGGTTGGGTTAGAGATTGCGTGCAGCGTGGGGAAGTGTGGACGGCTGGGCTCCCAGTGAACCTGACAGAAGGATCTGGGCCAGATCAGCATGGAGGTTAGCCTTTATTTGTTTATTATAAACTGTGTGTTTATTAACAATGATAGTAACAATAATAGCAAAGACACACGGTATTCTCCATTTCAGAGGCTGTTCTAAACACTCAGCTCATGTTCTGTTTTATCCTCCCCTCAACCCCTATGGGGTATATACTATCAGCATCCTCATTTTCCAGATGAGGAAACTGAGGCACAGAAAAGTTAAATTACTTGCCTAAGGTCTTGGAGCTGCAAGTGACAAGGATTCAAATTCCGGTAGTCTGATTCCAGAGCCTGAGCTCCGAGCCACCAAGAGGGGTGGGATGCAGCCCCCAAGGATGCCAACAGCCCCAGGGCTGAGGGGTTCCCGCCAGGCTGGGTCCTCCTCCCTGCTGGCCCACTGTCACCACTCACCCCCTCTTGCAAGCAGACAGGTGAGGGACGGCAGCCAGGAGCCTGGGATTTGGGGGAGCATCTGTGTCCAGGTCTGAACATCTGCCTTCATTTTGATCTGATTACTCCTATCCTCTCTCTATGGACAGGAGACAGCACCTGCTTTTCATAGTCTCAATTAGGCTGCACTTTTGTTTTTATTTACTTAGCACCAGGATGGGAAGAAGTGTCTCCCGTGCACAAGTGGGGATAGCAGGTGAGGAGGTGGGGACCGTGCGTGCAAAGCCTCGCTGTTTGAGCCCGGGGCTCCTTGCCACTGACAGTTAAGCCCCCACCCGACTCCCAAACCTTCAGGGATGCCCCAGCCGTGCCACCCAATAAGGTCCTCATTCCCTGATGCGTGAGTCGAGCCACTTCTTGGTTTTTGGCCTGAGTTCGAATCCTGCCTCCACTATTTACAGAGAGAGGCGAATTTAATGGTGGGCGCACTGGGCACATGCCCTGGGCCCCGACTTGTGAAGAGCCCTGCAAAACACTTTTTTCTAATGACACCAACCAAGTTTGATTTCATATGTGCAATGTTAACATTAGTAGTTCATAATGTCTTTTATTTACTTAAAAATATGGTTAACATGTATTTTTATTTTCCTTGTCTCTCTCTTTTTTTAAGGGTCCCAATATTTTCTTCTGCGCCCAGGGCCTCAACTGACCATAAACTGCCTCTAACTATCTAGTTCTGAGAATGAGGCTAAGATACTTATTCTTTTAGCCCTCAGTTTCCTTATCTGTAAAGTGTGGTTATTAATACCTGTCTCGCAGAATCAATGTGATATAAATGATATTCCATTAAGCTTCTAACCCGGGGCCAACATACAGGAGGTGCTTCAGCATTTTTTTCATGTTTTATGTATTATCCTCCCCAAGCACCTATGAGGTATGTACTTTTATCATCCCCATTTTCCAGGTGAGGAAACAGAGGCATAGAGAAGTGAAATTACTTGCATAAAGTCAAGTAGCACAGGTCAAATGGCAAAGGTTTCACACCCTTCTTCTGTCCGGGCCATCGTCACACACATTTCCCGCCCTTCATCCAGACTGGACTGCTGGCCGCTCCTTTTCCCAGCAGCTGTACCTTTGCTCACGTGTCCCCTCCATGTGGCTGCATGCTTTATGGTCTGTGTTTAATGCTGACCCCTTCAGAAACCCTTTCCTGACTTGGTAACAGAATGGAATTTCTCTCTTTGCTGTGAACTTACTTGTGTCTTTCTTAGATATTAAGTAGAAGAATTTGGGCTCCAACCCTAGTCCTGCTACCTAACTGCAGGGTGTGAACAAAAGTAGGCCACCTAGTTTCTTGGAGTCTCAGTTTCCTCACCTGAAACTTGAGGTGTATTTTGAAGTCAGCCAGGCCTTGGTTCAGATCCTGTCTTCGCCTTTGCCTAGCTATGTGGTGTGGTGTGGTGTGGTTTAAGGGAGCCTATGTTTCTATTCTGTATTATGAGTGGAAACACTTGCCATGTGCCCAGGCCTCTGAGAAACAGCTGAGCAGGGTGACGGCACACCTGGGTTTTGGAGCCCAAACTGCCTGGTCTCAGATCCCAGCTCAGTATCCATGTGACCTTGGCAAAGTCACTTTACCTTTCTGTGCCTCAGTTTCTCTATCTGTGACAAGTTGACACTTGTAATGATACTTAACCCACAATGTTGTTGTATGGGTTAAATGACATACTGCGTAGAATAGCTCCAACAATGTCTGGCCCTTAGTAAGAGCACAGTGAGTACTGGTTGCAACAATATCTCGGGATTGTCTGGGGATTAACTGAGACTGTGAAAGTACTCTGTAAATTTCCAAGCTCTGGACCAACACAAGGAAAGCATTGTTCTTCTTCTGCCTTGGACCTCTGTCATATGGGCCTGGCCTCATCCCCCTCAAGAGGTGGGGAGATCAAGCCCCATGATCTGTGTCACGGCAGAGGCTTTGCCCTAAGCCCTGCACTCAGTAGGCAGGCAGCCCTGCCTCAGTTTCTCTGAGAACCCCAGCTTCAGCTACACTGGGAGCTGAAACAAGCAGCTGACCTTCTGGCTGGCCTCAGCCTGCTGCTTGGGGCCCCCTATTGGTACTTTCTGGAAAGACCCAGTGCTTCCTGACCTGGGGCACATCTGGGAATGTCTGCAGTGTGTCATCCTGACCAGGGGCGCTGTGGGGACAGGGTCTGCCTGGAGGGAGGAAGAGGGAATAATTTGTAAACCCTCTCCTACTCTACCTTTGCAGGAATCCAGCTCTTTGGGGGCCCAGAGACCTTCTGTGCCCTGCCCTGCCGGCCTCGGGGACACCTCAGAGGGGCAGGCACTTTGCTGGAGTGGCAGGTGTGGGAGAGTGGGTTTTCCCCTTCTGCAGTTTGCAGTTACTTTTCCTAAAGGTCGGTGAGCACAGAGATGATTCAGAGAATTGCTGAGGCGGCGGCAGCAGCTGTGTGCTCAGCCCAGCCTATCAGTCAGCCATCAGGGCGCTAACCAGGAGAGGCAGGCTGCCTGGTCACCACACAGCCTAGGGGCAAGTGACGCCTCTAACTGAAGCTGCTGCTGCCACTGCCCTGTGCTTGGCTCAGCCTTCAGCTCCTGATGGCGGGTGGCGGCTGTGTCCAAGCCCACCGAGCATCCCAAGGAGCAGTGCAGAAGGCAGCTGTGCTCACACAGCATGCCCAGGTTCAAATCCCGGCTTGCATCGACCAGCTGAGAGACCTTGGGCAAGTTCCTTAAGCCCTCTGAGCCTCTACCTTCTTATTGTAAAATGGGCATAGTAACAGCGCCTACTTTACAAGGCTCTCGGAAAAACTTAGTAAGATTAACATGGAAAGCACCTACTCAGTGTGTGGGCCATAGCGAGTACAACATGTCACTGTGATCAAGACATTATAGATAAGAGTTCCTGGTCCAAAGTGGTCCAGCTTGGGCGTTTCAGATGCTGTAGGACTTCTTTTTTCCATCTGGGTAGATAACAGTGACACCGCAGGACTAGTCTCACATTGTTTTCACGAATGTTTACGAACACCTACTGTGTGCCAGGCTGAGGGCTGGTTCTGAAACTGGGGTGAGACAACTGGAACAAGACACAGGGCTTCTCTCAGGATGCTCATAGGTCTGGCTGGTGGGCAGATGTGGAACCTTGAGGATTAATACTGAGAGGCCAAGGAAGATGCAGTATAGAAGGGTAGAGGAAGAGACTGGCTCAATAGGGACCAGTGGCTCAATGGGGACCAGCACCTTGATGGGGACCAGAGCAACTTCTTTTTTTCTTTCTTTAACTTTTCTGTTAATTTGAGGGAGAGAGAGAGAGAAGCATCAACTCGCCATTCTAATTAGTTGTCCACTCATTGATGGCCTCTTTTAGATGCCCTGACTGGACATTGAACCCATGATCTCGACATGCTGGGACTATGCTTTATCAACTGAGTCGCCCGACCAGGGCTGATCAGGGCAACTTCTAAGGGGTGACATATGCAGGCACTAGATGGGGCCAAGAGATGCCCAAAGCAGATGGGGAGTGTAGAGGGAGTGGTCTGCAGTTTTCCTGGTGCCAGACCATGGAGGGCCTTCGATGTCAGACCTAAGACACAAGGTGTTATTCCCCCAACAGAAGGTACAGGGCCCTGGCTCACCAGCCTCACAGCAATGGGCAGAGTGCTGGCTCAATGCACATTATATCGTGAGGAGAAAATGTGCCTGGTTTTGCAAAACCTGAGAGTCCACAGCTGACACAGAGCTGCTGGAGGAGGGTGGCTTTCTCATCCTCAGAGAGGATTCTCCATGTCACAAAAGGCTATACAACAGTTTTCTTTAAATAACAAATGTCCTTGGAATCTTTTCATTTCTTTCTTTATAAAAAAATTTAAGCCTGTATTTATTTTTAAAGAGGAGGAGGTATGAGCAGAAAGTATCAACTCCTGTATGTGCCTTGATCAGGCAAGCCCAGAGTTTTGACCTAGCAACCTCAGAGTCTCCAGGTTGACACTTTATCCATCGCACCACCACAGGTCAGGTCTTTTTTTTTTTAAAGAAATTTACTTGGTATGTAAGATGTGTTAGACCTCTTCATTGAGCTCCTGGCTATAGTTTCTTTATTTCTTTTGGACATTTTTTACTTGTGGTAAATACACATAACATAAAATGCACCCGCTTAGCCATTTTTAAGTTTATAAAATGCTATTGTGCAACCAATCTCCAGAACTTCTTCATCCTGCAAAACTAAAACTTTATAGCCATTAAAAAAAATAATTCCTCAGGTCCTGGACAGTTGACTTTGTGGATTGAGTGTCAGCCCAGCATGCAGAAGTCCCAGGTTCGATCTCCGGTCAGGGCACCCAGGAGAAGCAACCATCTGCTTCTCTTCTCTCTCTTTCTTTCTCTCTTGCAGCCAGTGGCTTGATTGGTTTGAGTGTCGTGTCTGCCTCAGGCCACGACACTCAATGCTAGAATCAACTAAGCTATCCTCAGCTTAGTTGATTCTAGCATTGGCTCCAGAAGGGCATTGCAAGGAAGCTCTATTGAGCCTCTACCTCAGGTGCTAAAAATAGCTTGGTTAAGAGCATCAGTTCCAGATGGGCAGAGTGTCAGCCCCAGATGAGGGTTGCCGGGTGGATCCTGGTTGGGGCACATGTAAGAGTTTATCTCTCTATCTCCCCTTCTCTCACTTAAAAAAATAACTCCTCATGTCTCCCTTCTCCTAGCCCTTGACAACCACCATTCTATTCCCTGTCCTTGTGCATTTTGACTACTCTAGGTACCTCACATTAGTGCAATCATGTAGTATTTGTCTTTCTGTGACTGGCTTATTTCACTTCGCACAATGTTTTCAAGGTTCATTCATGTTGTCACATGTGTCAGAATTTCCTTCCTTTTAAGGTTGAGTACTGCTCCATTCTATGAACATACCACATCTTGTTAATCCATTCATCAGCCATGGACACCTGGGTTGCTTCCACCTCTTGGCTATTGTGAATACCACTGATAAGAACATGGGTGTACAAGTATCTGTTTGAGTTTCTGCCTTGCCACTCTTTCGGGTGTATAGTCAGAAGTGGAATTGCTGGATCATATGATAACTCTTTTTAATTTTTTAAAGATCCACTGCCCTACTATTTCTGGCCACAGACTTAGACATGGGAGAAACTTCCGAAACCTCACACTCCTGCCAATGGACGGAAAAGTGGCGGTTCAGAAAAGGACGCTGCTTTCTGCCTGCCATGTGAGTTAGCGTTCCAGTCAAAACTAGAACCTAGAATTTGGGGTTCCCAGGGCATTCTGCTGACACCTTTAAGGACAACACAGGAACATGTGTGGCATGGCGATTCTCTTGTCAGTTGATGGGACACAAGAGCCCAGAGGCAGGGGTTCAGGAAGTCACACAGCTGGCCAGACAGGCGGGTAGGCAGCTTCCAGTGTGTCCCAGCTCCTCGGGCTCTGGAAACCCTTCCTCTGCTGAGCTTCAGTCTTAGAAGTCTCTGAGTCTCAAAGCCCCAGCAGGTTGGTGAGGGTTCAGTTGGATGCTGCGGAAAGGGTACAACATGGAGACTCCAGACCTAGCTGTGTGGCCCTGGTCAGCCATTCTCTCCCTGTAAGCCTCAGTTTACCTGTCTGTACAGGTGAGAAGGGGCAGACTGTCTCTCTGGGCCCTTGTACTAGCTCTTCCCCTTCAGAGGAAGCTGTTTCTGGGGTGTTCACCAGTTCCCTCTAGTGGACACACCAGCAGTCCTAAATTTTGAACATGGATTCCTAAGCTCCAGGATTCTCTCTGTTTTGCAGATGGGCAAACTGAGGCCTGGGGAACAAAGACACTGCAAAGAGGGTGGGTGAGAGCCCAGGCATCCAGGCCCCCCAGACAAGGGTACCCAGCCTTCCCTTTCTCTCTCTGTCCTCCTCGTGATAAAAGGGACAGGGTGACCCAGCCCCTGCCGGTCCTCTGATATTTACCTCCCAGAAGCCTCCTCCAAGGGTCAGCATTGCTGGGGACTGAAGGGAACAGCTGTCCTAAATGCTGTCACCTTCCAGCTTGTGGGGACGCCCTCTGCCCTTAGGGTCAGTCTCTCACCCTGAGCTCATTAAGGATACATGAGGTTCAATACATGAGTGAGACCAAGAGGCAGCTGAGTCTATAATAAACTTTTCCTCCCTCCCTGGCTGCCCAGCACTGGGGAAACATTAGGTGGTGGCCAATATCACTTATTTATTACTGAGCACTTAGGCAGCTGTCCTGGGCTTCTACCCAGAGCACTGTCCTCCCTCCTCCCATCTACCAGGCCCCTCTTGTTACCCAGGCCAGCTTCCTCTGCTTCTGCCAGTCCTGTCCTGAACTTCCCATACCATGCAGGGGTCGCACCCAGAGAGCAGGCCAATCACAGCCACATGGTGGCATCTGGAGCTGGGGCTGTTTGTCTTACCCCAACATTACAGGAATGGACCTTCTCAGAGAGGGTAACAGCCAGGACTGGACCCCAGTTAAGGTCATGGACTGTCCTGCTGAGTTCTCCCAGTCTGTGTGCAGCTGCACGGGCGTGAGGCAGGAGGACTTGGGCACCAGCAATGTCAGCAAGTAGACGGGTGACTATGCTTTAGAAGCCAGCGTCACTCATGGGTGACGAAGACTGCTGGTCTGGTCTGGGATTCAGAATGGGCTTTGTTCCTCTCTGGCTGTGTGTCCTTGTGCCAAGCACCTGGCTTCCCTGAGCTGCTGCTGCCCTGTTCTTATGGCAGGAGTCACAGTCAGGGAACCATCCTGCCCTGTGAGGCTGTGAGCCCCATGCAATGATGATGTGGGTCTGAGGAGCCCTTGCAGCCATCGGCTATTCTACCCTATCGTCTTCTCTGGGCAAGAGGGAAACTAGAATCTCTGGAGAAAGACCTGAATCGCATTCTGGATTCCAGAAAAGCCCGGTTCTTATCACCTCCAACTCCAGAAGGATGGAGGGGACATTCAGCTGGCCCCTCTTTCCAATCCTGTCTTATTGTCATTGAGTTCAGAGCCAAAAGAGTCTGTGGAACCTTCTTGTTTAGACACTGAGGCCCAGAGAGGGAAAGGGACTGGCCCAAGGTTACACAGCAATCCATGGAGAATGGTCTCTCTTGGCCAATTTCATGCCTCTTGCTTTGGGCTGCTTTCGGTGGGATTGTAGGGCCTGGGCCAATGGAGGACGTGCAGACATCTCTTACTTTCTCCCTGAGCCAACACTCGCAGCAGGGCTCATAGGCAGAGTCAGCTCTCCCCGGAACCCCTGTGGAGTGAGGTGAGAAGGCAGTGCGAAGGAATGGAGGAGGCTTCTAAAGGCCCAGAGGTCTGGTCTTGCTGGCCTGAGGGATGGAAGAGGCCTTGCCACACTGTGTGCCCAGGATGGGCTTCGGGCTGGACTAGGAGTGGGGGGTTCGGTCACAGTGAAGCAGTTATCCTGGCCACTGGGTAGCATTTGGCTCTTACCCTCCCCACACTCATGGTTTCCATTTTCCGGTGGAGAAAACAGGTTTGGCGAGGTTAAATGGTTTTCCCAAGGTTGCGCGGCTATATTCTGCTTGACGAGTCCAGCTCCACTGCCCCCAGAGTCCACACTGCCACCTCCCTGTGCACCTCCGGGCACGCACAGGACCGGGACTCAGGGTGTCTTTCTCTGGCCCTGCCACCCCTCCTGGGAGGTGGCTGTGCTGTGCCTTTTGCCTGTTCCCCTTTGCCATTGGGACGCTGGCTAGAGCCTGGCCACCGTGGGCACACCAGGCTTCCCTGGTGAGTGGTGATGTCAGATTTATCATGCTGTCATGCCATCCCCATCCCCAGGCTGCGTCAGGAGCTGCCTGGATGAATTATTTATCTAGCTTTGTTTATTCTTCCCTTCCTGGCCTTGAGTGGCTCTCAAAACCCCACCACAGCCCTCTTCCCAGTCCAGCTGTCCTGGCCTTCACCCCCTCTCCAACTTGGCCACCAGAAAGCTGCTCCAGGACTGGGCCATGTGCATTGGCCATGAATTATTCAGCTCTCATTTGGCTGGAACCAGGGGTGAACATTGGGGCTGGAAGAGAGTCTGGGCCATGCAGTCTATCCCATTTGGGACACAAGGAAGGAGCACATGGGAGGTGGAGATGGAGACATCTTCATCTCCATTTCCATCTGAGCTGAAACCCAGGTCCTGTCGGATCGCGTCATCTGCCAATCATGAGCTTGGGGGGCAGAGTGCGTCTTGCTGAGAGCTCCCCAAGCTTGAAACACAGAGACATACAGCTCACTATCTGTGCTCATGGCAATGGCTTCCATCACCAGCAAAGGAAGTGGTGGTGACACATCCTATCAGAGGGGCCTAGACAGCCCCTCAGGAATCAGACAGCCCAGACGTCAATCCTGACCCTTCTACTTTTCAGTTGAATAGCCTTGGACAAGGTCTTTAACCTCCCTGTGCTTAGTTTTTTCATCTGTGAAGTGGGGACAGCAGTGGTTTCCACCGGGCAGGATAGTCGTGCAGAGTGAATGAGATCACCTGTCACACCTGTTCTACCTACACACTGCACTGCATTGCCATTACTTGGTTATTGGTTTGGCTTTCCCATAGTCCTGAGAGCTTTTTGTAAGAAGGTACTGCGTCGTATTTTGCTCGGCAACTCCAAGAACTGGTCCTGTGGTGACTCCTTATAGATGCTTGGTAACTGCTTGTTGAATGAATGAATAAATGAATGAGAAATTCCTCCCTGGAGATGCCATGGGCTGATTTACCAGGCAGCAAGAAAGTCCCAGATGGTGGGGAGTGCTCCACTGGGTCATAATTCACAGAGAGAGGATGCCCTGGTGAGAAAGTGCTCTTTAAAGCTCCTCCCCTTTCATCAAGCAGCTGTGGTTCTAGGACCCAGCGAACATGTGTGGGGTATAGGAATTAGTGGTGGCAGTGGATGCTGCTGATGGTGGTGGTAAAGGGATCAATCCTGAAACTTGAGGTGGGATGAAAAGACAGAAGAACAGTGGATTCACTGGTCCAGCCTATCATGGGCAAGGAATTATGGCTTCTCCTCTGTATTCCTGGTGCCTGGCACACTGAAGGCACTTAGCAGAAGTTCACTGAATGAATGGATGTCCTTAGTCCTTGGGCAGCCAGGCAGACGCAGGACTTACCCACTGCCCAACCCAGTGTGCAAACTCCTCAATCTGCCCTGAGCCAGCATCCGAGGCCATAAAAATGGGTCACATGAGTTGCTTCCCTTCCCTTGCTAACCTCATCCAAACTGGCTGGTTCCGGCCACACTAGGCCCGCCTAGCAGGAGCCCTGGCTACCAGACTCTGCAATGCAGACTGGGGGGCACCATGCCCACACTGCGGAGCACTGACAAACTTTTTGGTTGTTTCTGTGACTTTTCAGTATGACAGCTTCCAAGATTCAAGACCAGGTGGTGTTGGTCTTTTTTTGGAGGTGCTAATTAATAATTTAACTTCGTATAATGATAATTTTATCTCATTGCTGTTTGTGGATTTATGATTATCTCATCCATCCGGTGTCTGGTGCTCAGCACTGAGCAGCTCTCCGCTGTTTACCGGGAACGTGCTGCTGGGAGAATTTCCCCCTGGGAGCGGAGCCCAGGAGAGGCACCTGCCTGGGAGGTCTCCAGGACCCATCTCCTCGACTAGGCTGCTGTAGTCTGTGGGGTTGAGTGGCTCTCTTCGAGCTCTCAAGGGCCGTTTTGCCTGGGGGCAGAGGATGGAGCCAGTGAGTTTACAGCTTCATTCATCTTGGTGTCTCTGGTATTAATCTGTCATCAGCCTGAGAAAATGTTACAGCTGGCCCCACCCTGCCTTCCACAGATAGAGGAAGGAGGGTAGATACTGGGAGGGACTAGCTTAGGGTTATGTCCTAGAGCCTGGGTCTCCCCTATCATTCAACCTTCCAATATATCCTATATCCCTCCTGTGAGCTGATCCATCCTTCATGCTCCCTTTCCCTGAACAAAGAGCCCACGAGTTTGGTGGGGAGTGGTCCAGGAGCGTTTTGAATGGAGACATGGGATGAGCACCCAGCCCCCTCCTCCTGTGAGGCCTGGGGACCAGGCCCTGCTGCCCCTCCTGCCGGCAATGAGGGAGGAGTGGAGGATGTGCAAGGAGATTGTCGAGCAGGGCTGGGAGTCCTGAATGGACGCAAAACTCTTCTGTGAGCTGGCTTTGTGTTCTCCATACCAGGTGGGTGATACTGGTATCCCATTGTCCAGAAGTGGGTGTGACTGAGATTCAGCTGCCTGGCAGGGACAGCAGGGCTAGGACCAGGAGCTAGGAATATTCTGGACTTCAAATGCTGGGGCATTGGAGAGGGAGCAATGTGGCTGGAGCAGGAATCAGGTGTCGGGCTCTGAAAGGCCATGGTTGAGGTCACTTTCAGCCTCGGAAGGATTTGAAGTCAGGAGTGACTTGGCCACTGAGGGAGAGACCCTTTGCCTGTATGGGCTTTGGTTAATTTTCCTGCGACAGTAGGGAGAGAGCCAGGGAAGATGTTAGAGGCAGCGTCTGCGCCCAGGCAAGGGCACAAGGTTCTGCTGCGTCACCTCTGACCCCTGGGTGGGACTGCAGAATGGGGTGACACTCCTGGGCTCCTCCTCGCAGTCCTCCGGGTTCTCAGTTTCCTCCCCACCTGAAGCTAGGCTAGTGACCAGGCCCCAGTCTGGCCTCTGTCCATGCTAATGAGATGCTAATGTTGAAGACCAGATTGGCTGCAGCATCAAAGTGTTTGGGGAGCCTCCCGACAGTCTGAAAAGCCCACCAGCCACTCCAGGCAGCTTGAGCTCTAAGCCAGGATGTTCTCCCAGCAATTGTACCTGTCACTTCTCATTACTGCTGATGTCCGCAGTACCTGCCACAGGGCCATGGGGCATAAATGGCCACGTTCTCTCCCAGATCTCTCAGGGAGGCTGGTGCCTGGTCTGGTGGAGTCCCTGAAGACCCCAGAGGCTTTGGTGGTGCCAGGATCAGGTCTCTATCACTCAAGATCTCACAAAGAGCCCTTCTGCTCAGATCAGCACGGGGACATTTCCTTGTTTTGATTTCTGCTACCTGGGGCTTGAGACAATTTGTGTGCAGACAAATCTCAATTGTGACACAACCCTGGATGCTTAGAATTCAAGAACCTTAGAAGGTCAGACCGAACAGTCATTAATGATCAGCAAATGCCGGAGCTTTATTTAGCATTAGTTTTTGAGTTACTTTAAAAACTGTCCAAGTAAGATATATGCAACCTGAAAAAAATTAAAATACCTACAGGCTTATCCTAGAAAGCACACTCCTCACCCTTCCTACCTCTACCCTCGCTTTCCTGGGGACAGTGCATTTTAAACTCTTTCAGCTGCTTCTTTTGCTGTTTGCCTTCATATTTCTAAATAAGACACTCCTGATGCTGTTTGTTGCTTTATCCCTTCTAGATATCATCTATTTACTCCCTATTCTGGTGGAAGAGGATTGTACTCTGTTACCTACCCACTCCACCCCTTCCTCCTTATATAGTTACATTGTTCCTTTTTGCCAAATTTTGTACAATATTATTGTGACGATGAAAATGCGGCTCATTTCAGAACCAAGCAGTAGACCGTAATTTTTTCCTTTCACATGTATTTTCTTTTTCTGGGGTGGCAAAGACAGTGCTGATTAGTTATCCATCTGTTCCCACACATTTCTCAATGTCCCTTCTAGTTAGGTCAAGGTCATGTGACTAGATTGCTTCCTTTGGATTCCGAGCCTGTGTGTCTCTTCTGTCTCTCTGTTCCCTAGTGAGGAGACTGCTCAGGCCATGGGTTCAATGTATGCAAACACAGAAGGAAGGGCCGCCTGCCCTGTGGGGAAGGCAGTGTGAGTGAGAAATAAACTCTTACTGTCTGTTGTGATACCCAGTATTAACTATCTGGATAAATATGCCCCAGGGTAATAATCACCTCATATTTTCAATTGCATCATTTTCTTAAATGTTTCCAGATGGTGCATCAGATCCGCTACACCATCATTATCAGTATTTTGTTCACAAGTGTTATTTTACATCAGCCCATCGATCAATCCCGTCTCTTTCTGAGGCCTCTTTCCTCCCAGGGCCTTGAATTTCTGCTTTCAATCTGGCCTGCTGCAAAGTTTTCAATCCTGGGAATTTCCTCTGCCAGTCTCTTGTGCTCAATCTTCTGTTTCCTGGATTTTATATATTTAATTTTAATTTTTTTTTTGGTTCAGTTCCCACTTTTGCTGGAGCATATCCTCTGGTAGCTTACTATGGAAACAGGTGTGCAAGGTGAATTTCCCGAATCCTTACGTATCTAAAAAATACTTATATTTTTAATGTATATCTTAATTGTGTGTCTAGGTATAGAATTCTATATTGAAAACGATTTCCCTTGAGAGTTTAAAACTGCTTCCCTGTGGTCTGGCATCCAGCGTTGCTCTTACAAAGTCTCCCAGCCGTCCTGATTCATGTTCCTTTGTATGAAACCAGTTTATTTTTTTCCCTTGCTGGTAGCTTTTAGGATCATCTCTTTGTATGTTTTTGACATTTTACAATAATATGTCTTGGGGATGGATCTATTGTTCTGGGCACTTGGTGAGCTCTTTAATTGGAAGTTCATATTTTTTAGTGCTGGGAAATTTATTTGAACTATTTCTTTGATAATTCTTTTCCTTCTATTTTCTCTGTTAATTGGGTACCAGTTTCTGGGTTGATACCCACATTAGCCATGGTTAGAATGATGCTGCGAACCAACCCCAAACATGGTGGCTTGCAACATGATTACTTATTCAGGAAAATACAGCGGAAAGTCACTGATTTAGATTGAATTTGGTTGAGTGGCTAATGGTGATGGGGCTTACCTATATGTCTCAGAGTAGATTAGGGGGTGGTTAATCTAGGATGGGATTGTCTGGAGGAGTTGAACTCCGCTACAAGTGTTTCTCACCCTTATTGTGGGACCAATGGGCTAGAAATGGTCTCATGAAGATGGTTGAGAAGCAAGAGCCCCATGACATAAGAGTTTTTAAGCCTTTGGTCACACCCTTCAACCCCACTAATATCAGATGACAGAACTTAAAGTCAAAAGGCCTCTTTAGTGGGGGGGAACTGTAATGTTGCATGGCAAAAGATTTGGATATTAGGAACATGACTAAAGAATCAGGACAGTCAATGCAAGCTACCCCAGCCCTCTAAATGATATATTTTTTCCCCCTATGTTTACCATATTGATCGACTTTCTAGAAGATTCCAATGACACTTTTTTACAACTTGTGTGGAATATTTTTTTTAAGTGAGAAAAGAGGAGATTGACAAACTCCTGCATGCGCCCCGACCGGGATCCACTCAGCAACTCCCATCTGGGGCCATTGCTCTGCCCATCTGGGGCTGATGCTCACAACTGAGCTATTTTTAGCACCTGAGGCAGAGGCTCATGGAGCCATCCTCAGTGCCTGGTTGTTGTGCTCAAACCAGTCAAGCTACTGGCCGCAGGAGGGAAAGAGAGAAAGAGCTAGAGAAAGAGAAAAGGAGAGGAGAAGCAGATGGTCACTTTACCTGTGTGCCCTGACCAAGAATCAGACCCAGGACTTCCATATGCTGGGTCCATGTTCTACTACTGAGTCAATTGGCCACGACTTGTGTGGTATATTTTATTTCATGTTTCAAAATTCTATAGTTTTTCTTGTTCTCTATTTTTCCTTTTTCATAACATCCTATTCTTATTTTATGAGTGCAATAGATTTTCTATTGCTATTTAAATATTTGTTAGAGGTTTTTTGTAAGGTATTTTGTTTGGTTTTAAAAATTCTTTACGTGATTTCCCCACCTCCCCCGGTTGTCCATCTGCCTTTGTTCTGCTTGATCTCTTTGTGGGATCACATAGGGCGAGGTAGGCTATAGTGTGGACTTGGAGATAGCTCAATTCTATGGCTTGCAAACTAGATGACTGTACTTGGGCTTGGCTTTTTTCTTCCTCAGAGTCATCGTCTGTTCAATGGGAACAGAAATAGTAACCTACCTCATAGAATTGTTGGGAGGGTTGGAAAAGTCACCACTTGGAAATACCTGGAAGCATTGCTGGAACACAGAGTGTAGTTATTAGCTTTCCGTGTTGGAATCTCTTCTTAAAAGCCGATTGGAAGTTTCATGTCTACTGGTGAAGCTTGTGGGAAAGTGCACTTTACTGTGGCATATGGGGTGGGGAGCCCACTCTAGTAAGTTGGACATAATAATTTGTTTAAACCTTTTTTTTCTTATTCAGAGAGATTTCCCCCCAGTAAAGATGGCAGGGAGGAGTTTGATGACAGACAGGTTGAGGAGCCTGGCGCTCCCAGGGATTTCTGTTAAGACTTCCCCTTAATCCCAGCTTCAGGCCCACACCAACTTCTCACCTTCATATGCTGGTGCCTGAGCCCCCCAGGGTTTGCTGTCATTCTTGGGGGGGGGTCCTAGGAGAGAAAGGTGACATAGAAGTCAAAGCTGCACTTTCAGGTGATTTGACCTGCAGGAACCTCTTGTTCAAATGAAGCTTTCCACAGCGCCCAACATGTAGAGCAGAGGAAAACAGAGGGGCCCGTGGAGGGAGGGGGAGGGGTGCTGGAAGCCCCTGCTTCCTCTCCCGCCACCACACCAACCTTCTCCCAAGACACTGTCTCTTCAGCACTCATTTTACAGATGGCCAAGCCCAGCTATGCGACTAGAATGCCTGGAGCTTGACCTCTGACCCCCACTTCGATGCTCTCCCTTCCACACCTTGTTGCTTCTGAATGGAGGGCATGGTGGCCAATTTCCATTTCACTGTTTCTTAAAAGTTAGTCCCAACTTCCTTCCTGCAAATTCTTTCTGGGTCTGGTTTCTCAGATTCTATCCCGATGTTCTATTTTCATCCCTGACACTTCTGGGGATAATGACAAGGGCCACATAATTGCTTGCTACCTGCTGGATAAAGTGGCTTTACCTTTCATTTGTCCTTAAATGTTGTCACCCCATAATTTGGCCCTCATCAGCCTCTGTGTTCAGATCTCCCACTTGTCCTGGGCAACAGAGTCTCTGTGCCCCTAACCTGCCCCCAACCCATGTTTTAAAAGCCTCCCAGGTCATGGAGTCTAACAGCCAGCCAGGGTAGAGAACACCCCCGTCCATCCTCTCTCTGTTTCTCCAGGGAAAATTCTGTCTTCTTTCAGGACTCAGCAGAAAGGCCATCTTCCGGGATAAAGTCCTGCCTTGAGTAAATGACTTGATCTCTTGAATTTCGTTTATTCCTCTATAAAATGGTGGCGTGTGACCTGCCTTCCTAGGTGTTATGGAAGACTAAATATGCTAATGTCAGAATTGGCACAGTGCTTATCACACACACAAAAAGTGGTTCAATAGGCCCTGGCTGGGTAGCTCATTTGGTTAGAGCATCGTTCCAATGTGCCAAGGTTGTGGGTTTGATCCCAGGTTGGGGCACATACAAGAGTCAACCAATGAATGCATAAATAAGAGAAACAATAATGTTTTTTTTTCCTCTCTCTCTCTTGCCCTTCTCTCTCTAAATCACTGGGGAACAAAATTTTTGTTGCATTCACAAAAACACTTGCTCTTACCTAATTCGAGTGTGCTGATCTAAAATCTGACATTAGTTTTTCTCTGTAAGCTACAGTATTTTTGCAATTCAAGATTTTAGGTTTTCATCTTATTATAAAAATTTCAAGATTTAGTTTAACATAATGAAGTAGAATGTCTTCTTGGGCATCACCTTTGTGAAAATATAATAATTTATATAATGCAGTAAATACACTAAAATATATGATTGCATCAGAATCTGTCTACAATTTTGAAATAGAACAGATTAAAACACTTATTTTAATCATAAAACTTGTGCAAAACTTATTTAAATTCTATTCAGGTGAAAATTTGCATTTGTAGCTCTTGTATTTGTGTACTTGTTGAGGACAATCTCGTTTGATGCTCCAGCAGTATCTGCCATCATATTTCTGTCCCATCATCCCTGATAACGCTCTTTCATCGTCTTCAGATCTTTTTTTTTTTTACAGGGACACAGAGAGAGAGTCAGAGAGGGATAGATAGGGACAGACAGACAGGAACGAAGAGAGATGAGAAGCATCAATCATCAGTTTTGCGCTGCAACACCTTAGTTGATCATTGATTGCTTTCTCATATGCACCTTGACCACGGCCCTTCAGCAGACCGAGCCACCCCTTGCTGGAGCCAGTGACCTTGGGTCCAAGCTGGCAAGCTCCCTGCTCAAGCCAGATGGGCCCGCGCTCAAGCTGGCGAGCTCTGGGTCTTCCGCATCCCAGTCTGACGCTCTATCCACTGTGCTACCACCTGGTCAGGCTTGTCTTCAGATCTTGATGAAAGCGTTCTCCCTGCTCATCACTAATAGCTCCAAGATTTTCGGGAAACTTATCAAGATGACTGTTCAGGAAATAAATCTTAATGCTCATGTTACATCCAATGTCACGGAAAGCCAACAGCATTCTTTGAACCAGAAGTTTATAGTTTTCTGCTTTTTTGTTGCCAGGGAAGTTCTTTGTAACCACCACAAAAGACTGCCATGCTGCTTTCTCCTTCTTATTCATCTTCCTGGCAAATTCTTCATCATGTATGAGGGTTTGAATTTGAGGTCCATCGATTACACCTGCTTTTATATCTTGAAAAACAAGGCAGGAAAAGCAGAAATAATATGTTGAAAGCATTCACTTTCTTTATTCATAGCCTGAACAAATTGCTTCATTAAGCCAAGTTTGATGTGAAGTGGGGGAAAAATAATCCTGTCTTGATTAACTACATGTTCATTCACAATATTTTGCATCCCTACTTCCAGAGCTTCATGTTTCAGCCACTCCTTCTGTGTCCAGTGTTTCTCTTGAGCTCAACTGTCCCACAAACACAGAAAGCAAGGATACTTCGCGAAACCTCTCTGTTGTCCTAGCAGGAAATTTACCGTTTTAAGATCCACACAAATGATCCAGTTATGTTCCTCATACTTCAGAAAGTCGAGGACAATTTTTATGTCATTATAATCTTCTCACAGATGAGTTGAATAACCAGTTGGAACCACTGCATAAACATTACCGTTGTGTAGGAGAACTAATCTCAGACTCTGTTTAGAGCTGTCAAGAAATAGCTGCCATTCTGTTGGACTGTAAGTGGTAACACCTAGCTGGCTGAGAAGACTATGATATCATGACAGTAAACAAAGTGTTTGTCTTCAGAGAAAAAGTCCACAAAAGTTTGTTCACGCTTCCTGTAATGGGATACTTTAGCTGACCAGTGAAATACATTCTTTTCTTGAAGCCTGGAGGCTAATAACTCAGCTACTTTCTTTGATAGGCCCAAATCTCTTACTAAGTCATTCAATTCGGGTTGGCTAAACTGCTGAGGGCTTAATGACTGCTTGGCATCAGAAGAAGACCCTTCAGATTCTACAACCATTTCCTCATGCATCTTATCAAAATACACTTGATCACCATGTTCACTTTCTTCATCCTTAGAAGAAATAAAACCATTGAAAACTGGAACCGGGAGTGACTCAGAGTGTGGCATAGGTCGTATTGCTGAAGGAATATTAGGATATGCGATCATATGCTGTTTTTTCTTGCCAATGCCCTTTGTATGGATCACACAGAAATAACAGGTCCTTAGGTTCACACCAAACCATGGGAATACCAAAAGGCATTCCTTTGCGTTTTCCTTTTGTCCAGTCACAAAGCATTTTCTCACTATTATGACACACAATCTGAGGAGCTCAATTCTTGTCTTGATCGCCAAGGGGAACTTGAAAATAGGCAATATGTGCACGTGTCACAAATGATGAAATATTGCGCCTTTGACGTTGAAGTGTGTAACAGCCACATATATAACAGAAGGTGTCAGGACTATTCTTACATTTATGCCTACTCGAAGAAGCCGTGATTCACTCTTAAAACAAAATAAGGGGGTGTTTTTAAAAAAATAAGTGGGTGTTTTTATCAGATAATAATTTTTACCTTTAAAAATAACTACAATTATGTAAAAGTGATGTTTGTAAAACATTAATTGCCTTGTGGTTATGTTCAATCCAAGAGTCGTTGCTCTTTAACTCCAATTTAAAAACCAATGCATGCCATTAACTGTAACAAAAATAAATTAAAATTGCATACAAACTAGAGCATACTCCATAAAATGGATTTCAGATTTGAAATCAAAAATGCAGAAATATATAAAAAGAGTTTTAAAACCTCATGCAACAGAAAATGAAAAAAAAATTGTTCCCCAGTGAAATCAATAAAGTAAAAAAAATTTAAATATGGTTTAATAAATCCTAACTATTATTATTATGTGGGCATCTATTATAAAAGTGTGCCATTCTGTCTCTTAGCATATGTTTAATTTCCCTACTAGATGGGTGGGACTCAGCTCTGACTACATATTAGAACTACCTGGGGGGCTTTTTGAAAACATGGTTGCCTGGGCCCCATTTTAGGTCAACTGACTATTAATCTCTGGGGGTGAGTCCCAGGTGCTAGTATTTTAAAAGCCTCCAGGCCATGGATTCTCTCAAATAACCAGGTTGAGCATGCTGAGTTGGTCCATGAGCTGCCCCAGGCACTGCCTTTTCTTATATTATACACAGCACCTTGCATCCAGGATTCCATAACTGTTGAATGAATGAGTATATGAATAAGTGTTAGAGACGAGAAGGTCTTTGTAGACATGGGTTTTTCATTGAGGTTAATCAAACTCAGACCTGATTGGCTGACCAGGAGCCCAACATAGGGCCCCAGAAAGCTTGTGTGTGCCTGAGAATGGGGCTCTGCACCCAGGTCTGGAGGCACATTGTGTATGGCCTGTGACTCACAAAATACTTTCATTAGGCCCCATTGCAATCTTACAAATAGGTGCTTATTTTTACTCTTATTCTTCCTAGTGACCCCATTGGATAGATGAGGCCATTATAGCTCATGACTTGTCCATGGTCACCTGGTCAAAGAGCTGCAGAGCTAGGCCATGGACCTGTGTCTCCTGAGTGGGTCCTGTGCTTAGTCTGTCTCTTTGGAGTGAAGCTCAGAGACACCATGTCTTCTGAAAGTGCATCATGTGGAGGGAGGCAGAGGAGTGGGGAGTCCCCTTTAAGAAGTTCGCTTCAGGGCTGTGATTCCTTTTGGGGACACATGTGAGGAGGCCTGGGGAAGCTTCAGCAGTAGTGGAATTTGTGTGCTTGTACTATTGTGTGGTGCTACATGTGTGACTGTGCTTGTATATTTCTTGCTCCCTTGTGGGATATGTGTGGCTGATTGTGTGTCCTTGCTGTGGTGTTGTACATATGTGTGTTGCTGTATGGGGTGCATGTGAGTTGTTGCTGTGTTGAGTGTATGCTGTGATGTTAGAAACCCCTTGTGCTCCCCAGGGATGGGCACAGCAGGGAATGTCTTCTCTGTCTGGGGTCCAGTGCCCTTTTGGGGACCCCTCGCCATCCAGCACTCCACACATCCCCTCTCCCTGGCCCTGCTTCTTTCCAGAGAAGAAGAAGCAGGCAGTGTGCAAAGGAAGAGGCTGCGTGTGGCTTTTCCTGCTTCCCACTGCCTTGTGCCTGCTGAGCCTTCCCGTCTGCCAGATTTAGCTTCTGTGGGACATTTCCCTGGGCACCTTTACTTCCGACTGTGTGCTAATTGCTTCATCTCCAGACTCCCCACCCACCTTGGAACTTGTGACAAGGTCACCTTGCCACATAACTTTACCCCTGTTCCAGCAGGAGGTAGGAGGGACAGCCAGGAGCCAGGGGAGCACGCTGAGGGGTGCCTAGGCCAGGACTGTGGTCACCACAAGGAGGACACTAGGTATCAGGAGCTATATACCTTAATCTGGCCCTTACTGCCCTGCTTCCTTCCTCCACTCCTGTATCTAAGTGCACAGAGGACCATGTCAGGGGTTGAAGGTCCTTGAAAAGAGGTGAGGCCCTGGTGGCTCAGGACATGTAGGGCTGTGCCAAACCTGCTTTAAGTTAGGGGAGGGGTCTTTTCCAGGGGATAGCATGAAGTGGAGGGGGTGTGACTTAAAGGTGCATGAACTCACCTGCTTAGAGGCAGGGGGGTGGCTTCAGTGGGTCAAGGTCTTTTGCATGTTACTTCCTGTTAGTGACTTCAAGGCACTCTATCCCCTTCCTCAAATGAGACAATCCTCTTTCCCCATGACCCGCCTTCCCAACCCCACACACATCCTCAGCATCCCCACCCCAGCTGCTCACATCTTCAGGCCTCTCGTCCATGGATAAAATGCCATTCCTCCAGCATCTTTGGTCGATGTCTTATTGGGCCAAGGGTGAACTGGTGGCTAAGGCAGGAATTCTTTTTTTCAAGGGCACATGGTCTTAAATCTAGTTCCGACTCTGACCATCCTGCTGTGCAATTTTGGATATATCACTGTTCTTCTCTGTGTTTGGCTTCCTTACTAATAAAAACCTCGGAGACTTGGCAATCACCCCACGCTCAATCCTGGTGCATCACACTGGGCTTCCAGGCTTCTCCTGCACAAGGGCCCAGGTCCCTGCATCACCCAACCTAACAGTAAAATAATTTCTTCCAAAGGAGGCTCAGGGACACCCAGAGGCCCTGATGGTGACAGGAGAGCAGGGTGTGGGGAGGAGGAAGCTTCTTGACCTCAATCTCCACCTCCAAGGACAAGCCAGATGGCAGTGGTGGGAGCATCGGAGTGCCTGAGACAGAATTTATCAGGAGTGCAGAGACAGCCATGGCCAGGTCAGGACCCACCAGACTGTGGGTCCCTGAGGGCATGTCTGGTTCATCTGTGTCTTTCCAGTTCTTTTTCCATTCTGTCTCCTCAGAGCTGATGCTCCACAAATATTTGTTAATGGAATCCTGTAACTGAACAGAGAAGAGAAGATAAAGTTGGTTAGATAGCCAATGAGGAAGAAGCAGATCTTGAATTGTTGGGCCACGTGCAACAAAGGAAAGGGGGAAATGACAAGGTAAGACAGGTTAAGTTATGCTGTGATAACAAACAAACCCCAAATCTCAGTGACTTAAAGCAACAAAGATTTATTTCTTACTCATGTCATGTGTCTATGTGGATTGGCAGCTCCCATATAGACATTTCTTATTAAAGTCACTCCAGCACCTAGGATAATGGAGCAGTTATCATCTTGGCCATTTCTAGTCACAACGTTAAAAAGAAGAGAACTTTCAGATATTGCATTAGCAATTAAATAGGCAGTATAAAGGTGATACTTTCACTCATACCCTATTGGCCAGAATTAGTCACATGGTTACTTTTGCTCATACCCATTGGCCAGAGTAGTCACATGATACCTTCAACAGCAGGGGACCAGGAAATGCAATTGTTGGGCAGATAAAATATATTATGCTCATTTTGTTAAAGATGGCACTGCCCACGTGGAAGTCCGTTGATATTAATGTGTGTTGGGGGACAGGCTGTGGGCAGGCCGGGTCATTATAACCTAAGGCTTAGTTTTAAGAGTAAGCTTTTCCCCACACCCTTGACTGATTGGATGATGTGGGGTGGTGCACTCTCATGAGGAATCCTCCCATTATGCCTCAGATAAGTGACTTTGTATCAGAGACTTCCTTGTTTGTAGATTGGATTAAAAGTTTGGATTTCTACACTATAAAGTAGGGCAGACCATGAACTTGCTCTCTCTTGGTTCCTGAGAGTAGCACTAGAGAGCAGAGCAGAGAAAGGCCATGTGGAGGAAGCAAGGAGAAGCAGCCAAGATGGTGGAGTGCTGAGGGAAAAGCCAGTTTGTGCAGAGAGAAGGAGATGGGAACAGAGATGAATAAGACTGGTGAGCTAGAAACGTTTGATGCTAGGAAACTCAGATAAGTCAGTAGCTTTGTGAGCACTGAATGAGTGGGTTTTGGAGCCCAGTGTGTATTTTTACTTGCCCGCCGGGTACAAGCTAGGATTAAAGATGATGGCTCACCAATTTTTGGCTCCGTTGTTTCATTACCAACTGTTCAAATCTAATGCAAACCTGCTTTGGCCAGGTGGCTCTGATAGTGGCTGCGGGCATTGGTTACAGCAATGCTAACATATGGCTGGAAGACAGATATTTGATGAACAGTGCTAATGAGAGCAATTGAAGAATTAGCTATGGAGAGCTGGAAGGGAAGGGGTGTAGCTGACATTTCAGATCTTCACTGACCTAATCCCAGAGCTCCAAACCTGTAATTGTGCTCCTTTAGGAACACAAAGTCATAAACTAACCCCTGGAAGAGAAACAGAGAAGGCAGCCTGCAGGGGAATAAAATAGAGCACCAGGTGTGTGCCAAGCTATACTGAGCACTGGGAATATAAGATGACCATAGCTTCTGCCCCAATGGATCCAACAATCATATAAGAAACAATAAAGTCTAAAATGTTTGAAGCCTTGATATTCTAGATCCAAGACAGAAACTGACAGCAGAGGAAAAAGGAGGCGGTCTGGTTTGCAACTGCACTTAGTGGTTGCTGCATTTTCTCCTGTTGCCTCAAGGTTGGGGCTGCCCAACAGTCACAAGCCAGTGCAATAACATGGTTGCTGGTTCCTGCCTCTACCTTCACCAGGTTCCTCAACAGTAAAAACCTCTGTAAATAAAGCCATTCCTGGCAGAGAGGCAGACTTACCTCGAAGTCTTAAAAGTGCATTAATGTTGTCTGAGTAAGTTATGTGCTCTTATTAATGGGAACGTTTCCTTTTGATTACATTTTATGGACATTTTCCTGGTGACATTGTGCTATTCTTGTTTTGAGCTCCCCAATTCAGTTAATATAATGACCAAAACAAGAGAGAGAGAGAGAGAGAGCGCAAGAAAGAGACAGGGAGAGAAAAGAGGGGGGGGGAGAAAAAAAGAGGGAGTTTGGGAAGACTGGACCCCTTTGTTTGGGCAGGAAGTGTTTGCTTTTCAATCATTTGGAGGATAATCCCTCCCTCACCAAATCTGGCTTTGTATATTTTGACTTGAATTGGGAAAATCAATGTGCTTAGAGTTAAAACTAAATGTAATAGTGTCAGCGGATAGAAGATGGAGGAGAAATGACACACATATGCTCTCTTATGAGTGACAATTTCACTAAAGAATTATAACTGCCAACAGGCAAATCTTTATATGCCCCTTTATTGCCTTCAGGATGAAGTCCAAGGTCCTTAGCGTGGATTGAAAGATCCTTCATGACCTGTCTTCATCCTGTCTTTCCCTCTGGCTCCCCTTTCCCTTGGACGCCCACCTGCACCCACACTCTAGTTCTAGGCTGCGTTTCTTACACTTACACAAGCATGGCTCAGACCTCAGACCTTCGCATTTTATTTGTTCCTTCTGCCTGGGTTGCCCTCACCATCGTATACGTATTTGGGAAATTACTCCTCTCCCTTGTGGCCCTGACTCTAGTGCCTCATACTCCATCGGCATCTGCCTAGGGCCCTCCCCCATTCCCTGTGTGACCTCCTTTGTGTCACTTGTACAAATTTCTATTACAGTCCTTGTCGTCCAGCCGACAGTTGTTTCCATGCTTGTCTCTCCAACTAGGCTGTAGAATCCTTGAGGGCATTGGTGGTATCTTACTCCTTTTTCTGTCTGCTGTACTGAGCATAAGGCCTAGGACATAACAGGGGCTCAATACACATTTATATAATAAATTGAATGAGTGAGTGAATGAATGAATGAATGAATTGGAGAACATATTAAGGGGCACCAAGTGTAAGCTCCCACTCAAAACCAAAATTTTTTCTCTAGAAGGGATCAGCACCCTACAGCCCATGAACTGAATTCTCCCAGATGCCTGTTGATGTGAATAAAATTTTATTGAAACACAGCCATGTGCATTGGTTAACATACTGCTTGTGGCCAGTTATGCACTACAGCAAGAGATGAGTAGTTGGAATTGTATAGTCCTTGAAACCTATAGTGTTTCCTACCTGGCTCTTGACAAGAAAGTTTGCCCACCTCTGTTCTATAACATTGGCTCTTAATCTGTTTTGGACTTGAGACACCTCTGAGAATTTGATAAAAAGGTTTGAAATTGAATACACATACATACACAGAATATTTTGCATTCAGTTCCGTAAAGATCAATGACCCCACGAACTCCTTCTACCAATCCCCTAGGGATTCACCTAGAGCACCAGGTTAAAAATTCTGACACCCAAGGCTAGTGAGATTAGAGCTGAGAAAGTGATAGGGAACATGATACAAGGTAGCTGGGGTAGCAGAGAGGGGGTAAAAGTCAGACCTCTTAAAAATCAAAGCTTAAACAAAGAGACTGCATCGCCCTCGAGCATCTCTGACATATAGCTGGCCACCTAGTGTGTGGTACCTGCAGTCCCAGGAAACTCACTACTGTATATCGTATTGTGCTGTTGCAGGAACACACAGCTTGGAAGGACAGCCCATCGTCACACTCACCTGAGCCCTTGTAATGGAGCACACTCGTCCTTCTGGATGTTGAGGCCATGGTCCAACGGGCATACGCTGGTTTTCTAAGCTGATGAAGACAGGTGAGGAGAAACCAAAAGGCAGAGGAACAGTGTGTCCTCCCCCCCTCCCCCAACCGTCTTCCTGAGGCACACAGGGAGGGGGAGAGAAGAAGAGCTGGAACCACGATAATTGGTCAAATGCAGCTTCCCTTTCTTAAAAACAAAGGCTGGGGGTAGAATGTGTATGCCTGAAAGCTAATAAAGTTGTGAGCGATAGGAGGCGTTAGGCCTCTGGGAAGAAATTGTGGGCCGAATGAGTTCATTTTTTAGCAGAATTATTAAATTAGCAGATGAAGGAAACACATTAGACATTATGAATCTTGCTTTCAGCAGAGCCCTTGATAGAGGGTTGTGCAGATGCTTGCTAAATTCATTCCACGTAGGGTTGAAGAAAAGTTGGCATCACTGGGAGCCCCAGTGGAAGACTGGGGACAGAACGGGTGATGTTTAATGAACATCTGGGCCAGGCATTGCCTTGGGGACTTTAGGTCCACTACTCATTCAATTCCCACAACCCTTGGCAAGGTAGGGTTGACTGTCCTCATTTCAGAAGGGAAGATGAGCTCAGAGGGGTGAAGTGTCTGGTCTCCACTCACTCAGAGCCAGGGGCTGAGGTCATGGTTGAAGTTTGGTCTGCCTCAATGTCCTTGACCCAGGGGTAAGACACACTTCCGTGCCAGGAGCTCTTTGAAATGGAGCAACGGGACTTGAGAAAGTAGTCAAGGGAGAGGGACAGAAAAAGAACTGGAGTCAGGCGGGGAAGACCAAGAGCCTCAGTTAGGTTGAGTCAGGGCTAGGAGGGGAAGCTGGCCCAGCAACGGGGCTGATGCTAATTGCTGCCTTTGAAAAAGTGTGGGAAAAGGACAGGTGTTCAGAGAAGAGCAAGGGCACAGATGGAACCACTTCGTGTGGGGATGGTTGAGTGAGCAAACAGGGCTGTGTCACTTGCTCAAAATCTTCAGAGCCTGTCCTGCAAGATGCTAGAGACAGCTGTAGTCTCAGAGGGTCAAACTGGGTCAGCAACATCTCACCAGGAGGCAAGATGAGCGCTACCCCCATGTCCATCCTTGTAAGGAATGAGCCCCTGTTGTGGAGACACTCTCGGCTCCAGCGTAGCATGGGAGAAGGGGCTGGCTCCCAGTGAGATAAGAGATTGGCTAACGCCCTCCCAGCACTATAACCTCTATCTTTGACCTAAAGCACAAGGAAGAATATTCTAATAGCAAAGCTTTTCAGAGATTCCTGCAGAATGTTGGGAGTAGGGTGGGCAAATCTGTATCTGTCACTGAGATCTGCTAATGACTAACCATGTGCTTGAACACAGAGGAAGGGACTCAGTGACCCCTGGAGATACCTTCTAGTCTGAAGATTGCTCTCAGGCATTGGGATGACTGACAGACCTTCCCCAATTCACCCAGCATGGTGGGTGGGCCTTCACTTCCAGAGAAATTTCTTTCACAATGAGAGCCAGACCCATCAAAGATAGAAGAGAAGAGTGAATTCAAGGGAGGGGGTGACTGAGAAGGGTTAATGGCCCAACCCACTACCTGCCTACAAACCTTTCCTGAGATCCTAGTGTGTGCCTGAACCCAAGACAGACAGGAAATGAGCTGTGGGAAGCCTCCAGCACAATGGGCAAGGGAAGGCATGGCCACCAAGCTCTCTCATATGAGCTGGACATAAACAAGGACCCCAAAAGGGGGCCAGACATGCAGATGGATTTGCTCAGAACCACAAGAAACCACTTCTATCCGGGGCATGTCTGAAGGTGTTATGAATCACTGGTCTTTATAACACTGGACAGGACTGGGCTGGAGGTAGCTGGAGGCGACACCCTGCAGGACCCAGGAGATGTGAGGGGTAGGGATATGGAGAAGTGGGGGTATCCAGGAAGGTAGAGGGGGCCAGACTGCTCAGGGCTTTGAATGTCAGCCTGAATTCTTAATGCTGGAGGCGGGGAGGCGCTGTTGAAGCTTTCCATGCAGGAGGATCCAGATCAGAATCAGGGGTCTCCTATGTGGAGGCTGGATGGGAGTGGATGAGACCAGGGTCCAGGGGTCCAGGGAGGGCATCAGTGTTGAATCCAGGGATATTGGCAACCTCAGGTTGGTTGTTAAGAGGAGCCGGTTAAGAGCAAAATGTTCTCTGCGTGTGTATATGTGTGAGCATGCCTCCGCCTTCATGGGAGAGTTCATTTCCCAGCGTGTACACATTCAGGGCGAACATGCTTTTGCGCCAGTTTGCCAGCGTGCCTCAGGGTGTCTAATTTTTGTTTCTCCATGGAGAGGTGGACATACCTACCCCAGGAATCATCACGCTTTGACTCTACATACATGTATGTGGGTGTACACATGTGCACACATGCTCATGTGCACAGGCTCCAGAGAGAGGCGGTACAGATAAATCCTGCTTTCAGACTGTGGGAACAAGTCAAGCAGACAAATCTTGCCACACCTGAGACCAGGCTCTCTTGCTACCACCCCTTATAATGGCAGGGACACCCGACAGAGCACATCGTGGCACGGGCTGCATCCATCCCATCAGGTTCTCCCCATCCCCATGCTGCATCCATCACCATCTCCCACTCCTGCCTTTGGGCTCTTGGGTTACATAGTAACTGCTCGGGGCTAATCCTTTCTACTTGTTTCTTAATGAAAGGGCAGGAGGGTGCCTTGGGTGAATCCCCCAATGCTGGCTGCAGGACAGAAGAGGAGCCCCTCCCACCATACCAAGGCCCACCTATGCCATTCCAGCCAGGGTCCCCTGCATGTTCTCCCATGGCTCAAAGCCACATTGATCTTGCTGTTCCTGAGACTTGAGTGAACAGTATGCCCCACTTGCTCTGCAGGAAGCCTGGAGAGGGCATGAGGGGGCTCTCCCAAGCCACAGAGCCCTGATCCTGGTTCTGATCTTGACCCACGAGATGACTTTGGGTTGGACCTCTTTAGCCTCAGTTTGTTCCTGTATGAAATGGGACCAAGCTGTCTTTGTCTGGATCCCAGTCATGGAGCTGGGATGAATACTGTAGGACTGTTATCCACTATGATGAAGGGTGGATTTCTGCGACTAGTCTTGGTTGGGCACATCCTTTATCCAGAGGTATGCTGCTAAGTGTTTAACAACTGGCTCCCTGTGAGAACAAGTCCAGATTTGCAGTGTGTGCCCATTTATCTGGTGTAAATACTGCTTCCATGACTAATTTCAACCCACCAACATGAAGCCATTGAGCATAGAGACAGCGGAGATATGCATAAGTGGCTGTGGTGAGCTCGTGGGAGCTGGCTCAGTACATCACTGCCTTTCTCCTAAATAACCAATAACAGCGCAGCCAGAGGTAAAACTCAAAGTCAGGGTCAGGCAGGAAGCAGAAGGTCCAGCTAGCATGGCAAGCATTGGGTCTGAGTAACAGGTGAGGCTACAAAGTGGAGGAAATAAAAAAGAGTCAGGGCTTTAGGCACTAAGAGGATGAGAAACAGTTGGGAAGTGTGAATTGCAAGGAGGGCCAGGATGAGTGGTTCAGAATGGAAACCACGTTTTTCTGGGTGATGCTCAGACGGTCCAACGCTGCTGGAATACATGATTGCCTCCTGCTGTTCCCAGGCCGGGGAGAGGGAGGCGAATGTACGTGAGGATGAGGGAGCTGGGCACATAGACAGGTGTTCCCTGAGCACCAGGGATGACGTCTGAGCAGACCAAGCCAGCAAAGGGCAAATCCAATTCTGTAATTGTTGGTGCATCAATTCTGGTGACAGTCTCACAAGGGTGATGCCAAGGGCCCGGGGAGGGGGGATGCCCTGGCTGACATCATCTGCTATTTCTGGGCTAATTCACAGCCTCCACCAGGAGGAACTTCCTTTAGGGCGTAAATCACCCCAGTCTTCTCGTGAATGTCTCATTCTCTGGAGAGAACAAGGGGGAACCCACACACGTGGGGCGTCCTCCAGTGGTGTGCTAGGAGTGAAGAGAAGAGTGCATCCTGAAGTCATGTGGACCCGGGTTCAACTCTCATCTCTACCTTTTATAAGCCGAAGGGCTTTGGGCAAGTCATTTCTCTGACATTTCTTTCCCTCAAATGGGCAAATAATACCTGTGAGGGGTAAAGTGTGATTAAGGGGCATCGTCAGTGAGAAGGGTCGGCACTCAGTGAACATCAAATCTCTCCCATTGTCTTTTTTCATTTCCCTCTCTTAGAGAATATACTTCCAGTGAGCAATCTGTGGAAGCTTCCAGAAGGAGACATAGACTCCTTTCTGACCCCTTCCCTGGCTTTGTGGTGAGTGGTTCACAGGGTAGGTAGGGTTGGAGATCCACCTGTGGGAGGGTGCAGAGGCTGGGTGGAGTGGGGACTGAGGCATTCGCAGGTTGAGGGGCCTGGCCCTGCTGGCCTATGTGGGAAGCGTGTTCTCTCCCCACAGTGCTCAGTCTGATCCTTAGGGACTTCTTGGCCAAGCAGGGCTTGGAGGCCAGGAGACAGCCTGGGACCTCACCATGCTCCCTGCAGGGGCACCTGCCTATCTGTCACCTCTCTTCCACATGTCTGTTCAGCTCCTTTCCTGCCCGATGCCCGGCCTTCTGTCTTCCCGCCCGCACTGTCCATCAGTCCTAAGGGAATGACCATTAGGATGGGTTCTGCCTGCTGCACGAGTTTCTGCCGAAGCCTGCTTGACTTCCTGTCCGTCTGTCAGTCTGCCTGTGATCTGCCTCTCCATTGCTCTGATGGCAGCTGACTCTCCCACTTCTGGGCTCTGTTTATGATGTCTGAGTGACAGAGGAGTGATAAACGAGAGAGTGAGAGAGTGACAGACAGGTACACATGTATGGCAGATGGAACACGTGCTCACACAGTGGATTGACAGTTGGGTTGTCCTCTTTGAGACAAGACCACTTAAAGTGTCCCCAACCATAGAGGGATGCCCAGAGCACCATCCATCCCACCTCCAAGCACCATCTGGCTGCCTCCCTAACTGCAGACACAGGTACCCCCTGTGGAGACTCCAGGAAAAGGAGGGACAGTACCCATGGCAACAGATGGAGAGACACATTTCAGTTGAAGAAGAACCTTTGTAACAATGGTACTGTCCAGTTGTAAGGTAGTGATCTCCCTGTCATTGAAGCTGTTCAATTATGGACTGGCCACTCACCTGTCAGGACTGCTTTGGTGGGGATTCCTGCATAAGGACTGAGATAAGTAAGACCGGGGTGGTCAAAACGGGCTGACATTTAAGATAACGACTTCTATCAGCACTCTACGTAAAGCACGTTACACAGTTCCTGGCAGTATAGCAGGTGCTCAAAAATAGCACTATTATTAGGAGGGAGGTTGGTCTAAGTGACCTTAAGACCCAATCCTACAGCCTCTGAGCTAAAGAAAGATGAAAGGCCAATTAGTGGCAACAGGTTATGAATAAACAGGAGCTGGGAACATGGGATAATAAAGAGCTTCCCAGAATAGGAATGTCTCCATCTCCCTCACCCTGATTTGCATGGCTCCTGCAGACCTCCCTCCCCTCTCCTAACTCAATTTCAATTTCAATTTCAATGTCAATAACTTTCCTGGCACGATGAGCAGCCAGGGGTTGCCAAAGTGAATTGGAACATTGAGTTTCAGAGTCTCAGACCAGCTCATCCAGCCCTCTTAGACCTTCCAGGCCCATCCAGGCACATTTCTTATTCTCTGCGCCTTTGGGGACACTTATTTTCACTGTCCCCAGCTGTCTATAAGGTTATTTGAAGAAAGATACACTCCCTTGTTTGATCAAGAGCTTCAAACAACAATAGGACATTAAAAAAAAAAAAAAGAAACAATAGCTCATGGACGTCAGTACATTCTCTGGGCGCTACAGGCACAGTGATGGGGGTGTACAGACAAAGGAGATATAACCCCCCCACTACCCCCCCCAAAAGTCCCAGCCTGGTGGGGGAGGCAGAGGAGAAGCAACGATCCCAGTAATGTGGCAATGGCTTTGATGGAGGGGGCGCAGAGGGCTCTGGGAGCCCAGAGAAGGGTCTCTGAGCCACACTGTGGCAGAGGGAGGGAAGCAGATGGGGCCAGTCTTCTGAAAGAGTAGGGTAGGAGGGACTTCTGAGGGTACTTGGATGGCAGGCGACAGGCCACTGAGTCCTTTCCCTCATGGATCTGTGACAGCTGGAAAGTCACCATTATAAAAACCTCTTTTATTTAAGCCATAACTACTATTGGCCCAGCACAGGTTGGCAGTGATCATTTCCTCTGGAACAGGAGGGTTTGAGCTGGCGGAGTGAGAAGTGGATAAAAGGGACCCAGGCAGGTGCTTGAGGCAGGTGGTGTCCAAAGTCCTGGAGGGTGGGCATGGAGGTGCATGGGCAGCCCGAGGCCCTGGGTGTGTCCAGACGCTGCAGTAGTGTGGAAGTGACGCCATCCTGGAGGGACTAGAGAGAAGGTGCTGGGAGGCTAGCAGGTGCAGGGGTCCTGTCCGAAATGCTTGGGCTCAGAGACGGGAACAGAGCAGAAGGAGCAGCCCCGGAGTACAGAGATGAACAGATAATGGGGGAGGGGCAATGCTGGCTTTACTGACTTGACATCTCTGCCCAGCACCAACCCCGAACCACCTGTAGCTGCCACTGGGGGAACCACAGTTCAGACAGTCAGACAGACAAGTGCTAGGGCAACTTGGCTGGAAGCCCCCATGAGCAAGATCTTAACCGTCTTCCTCCTCCTCTGCCCAACCAGAATGCAAAGAATGCTGACGGAAACAGACAGCTCCTCCCCACACCCCCACCAGAGTCAGGGCTGCTAGGGTAAACCTTTCCTACAATGGGGAGAGAATGAAAGTGAAGACTCGAGCTGTCTATGGGCCAAGAGGAGCGCCAGGGACAGACAGCCTTGAGCAAAACTGGCCAATGCCCAGGGGCCCAGCGGGATCTGCTTATGAGTCTGGTGGGTTACCCATGGGATTATGCTGAACCAATCCTCTTGGCTTTTGGGGACATCTCAGCCATTGGGTCCTGAACATCCGTTGTTCCTCCTGGTCCTTCTCTTTGCTCAGCTTCAGGATCTGCTGAGGCTGGGTGTTGAGAGAGGTTGTGGGTGGGGAGGAGGGAGCCATGGTGAAATTAGGCCATTGAGGGCGCACGTCCCATTCTGTTGTTTGAGGCATTTGGGGCAAATTTCTCCCATTTTTAGAACCTCATTTGACCCCTCAGGAAGATGAGAGAAATGACTTGATCAGGGGTTTACAAAGAGGATTCCTTAAATGAGTATTTCTGTAGGATGTCCTGGGAAAAACAGTTTGGGAAAACGCACCCTCCATCCTCCAACATTACACTCTTCAGGAAGGTCCATAACACAGACACCTGTTGAAATTTGTCAGGTGTTGCCCGAGCTTCCTTGAGGGTCCTGTTTTCTAAAATCGCCCATTTTCATCCCCCAAAAAGAATGGTCCCTAAAACCTAGTTTGGAAAATAGTGGACAAAACACTCTTCTGCAAGATTCCCTCTAGTTCTAGAAGCCTTAGGTGTCTGTTTCTCTAGAGAAAGTGGAAGAGGTTGGGTGGAGGGAGACAAGAAATGATATTTAAAAGCTCTTCCTTGAGCCTGGCTCTGTGTCATCTCATTCGGTCCCCACTACCACATTACGGTGTGGGTATGAATTACTGCACTGGCAGGTGGAGACAAGGAGGCATGAACTAATTGGCTCAGGGGACAGGAAGATGCTTCCTTTGCCTGCCATGTGCAGGAAGGTGAGGAAGTCCTGCTTGAAGGTCAGAGCTCCCTTTCAGCAGTGTTAGACCCTCTCTGGCCTCTACCAGCCCCTTCAGGGTCACTTCCTGCCCTTCCCCCCCCCCCCTATGGGGGAGGCCACAGGCCACCGGAAAGCATTTCAGGGTGAGGACAAGGGAAGCTGAGTGCTGGGGAAACTATTTTCATATAACTGCAAAAGCTAATTCCTAAGAGTTCAGTCCACATGGGGCTGGCCCTGGACAGAGGCATTAAGCTGGCAGTGAGGGTCTGTGTAATGTAGAGGAAAAGCACCTGAACTTTGGAGCCAGACTGACCAGGGTTCAAATCCTACCCCAAGGGACCTCTCTTAGCTAACCCTTACCTGATGTCTAGATTAACTGACCTATTTCCTGTGAGACCTATCAGTGACAACTGGGGTTACTTGAAACACCTGGCCATTAGACAACTCCTCTCTCCTTTATCCATGTTATGTGTGTTCCCAAACCTGTTTATGGCAGTTGTACCTGTCACTGTAAATAGATACAGTAATTTAATCAAGTGTAACATAAGCCAATTAAATGAGTGCAGAAAAGAGTTGTGTTTCTATGGTAATAAATTTAATGCTTTGGGAAGGCTGTTACAAAATTGCTGTTGAAGTAGGCGTGGGCCAGACTAAAAGATCTGAAGGAAAGTAAGCCCTGTGCAAGTGGGTTTATGTCCATTGTTTGCCTTGCGAGGAATCAAAACCGGAAATCTCCTAGCTGATGTTCATGGGGTCCTCGTTACCTGTGATCTTGGAAAAGTAGTTCACCTTTCTGAATTTTATTTTTCTTGGCTTTAAAGTAAGTAAAGTAACTCCCACCTCACAGAGTTATTTGTGAGGACAAATGAAGCCGTGTGCAGCCCCATTTCTATTTGTGTTGACTTCTCCACGGTTGATAATTCCTCCCTCTTCCTCCAGCCAAGACATCCTCCCCCCATCCGGGGTTTCAGGGGTTTCACCCAGAGTCTGCAGTTCAGCTAATCTGATGGAGATTAGGGGTTAAGGCATGGACTTTCCCTAAAATGACTGTGTTAGTGAGGACAAGCCTTTCCAAGGATGTGATCCCTGGTGGTGGCGCAGAGCAGCAGGGCAAGAGTCTGGGCTGGAGAATCTCTGTGGCTTTCCTCCCATCATAATTTCAATGACTGGTCTAGGGGAGGGTGTGTGTATTTTTCCTGATGTGTGACTTGGCCATCCCTCTATCCTCGCTGGGACATGCCAGTTTACCTAACCCATCTAGCTCAGGGTCCACTTAGCCCCAGACTCCGGAGTGATCTTATCCCAAGCCTGGGGCACCCAGTAGAAGCGGAAGCCTTGGGAGCCCTGCGTCCTGCCCAGTGCCTCAGAGTCTGGAGAGGCGTGGCTCTCAAACCTGCACCCCTGATGGACTCTGTCTCCCCAGGGATGGAAATCTGCCTATGGCTGGGTCAGTCTGCTTGTTGCCTGCCCAGATTTCTCCTGGTGCCGGCTGCTTGACACCTCATGCTCTCATATCTTGGCGCACAGAACCTAGAGGGGGTCCTGCTGTGGAACCAGTGTGCTCATGCCTCCCCAGGCTGGGGACCTGGCCCTGCTTTCACTGTTGCTGCTGGCTTCCTAGTGCTCAGGCTCCTGGCCTCCAGCCTCCGCCCATTGGTTCGCCCTCCCATCTCTGCCAGATTGACCCCAGCTGGAGCCCCTAGACCAGTGACGGGCAATCTTTTGAGTTTGGTGTGTCAAAATTCGCCAAAAAACTGAGCATAACCTGGGTGGTGTGTCACTTCGAGAAAAACGGTCTAACCCGGTGTCCCAGAACTAGATGCTCTGTGCCAGAGTTCTGTTGTTTTGGCCTACAGACCTCCGGCACAGAGTGTCTACACTACAGCAAATGTTTTATCCTCGGCTACTACACCTGGCCGTGCAGGAGCCGAGGATGAAACATCCTTCTCGGCATGCGGCCCAATACTTCTCTGGTATGCGGCTGCGTGTCATATAAAATGGCTATGCGTGTCAGTGCTGACACGCATGTCATAGATTCGCCATCACAGCCCTAGACCAAGGGGCTGTTTCAGCCTCTCTTCTGTCACCAGATAGCCAGTACCACATATGCCCCTGGAAGCCTGGAGCCCAGCAGATGCATCCATGGAAGCTCTGTGTGTGTGTGTGTGGGGGGGGACAGGCAGAGGTGGGTGGACGGAACAAAAGAGGGGATGTGAGGTTAGACAGCAAACTCTCTTGTCTTTGGTGTTGGCTTCTGTGTTATGGGTGAAGCCAGGCAGACCTGGGGTCATCGCTGACAGATGTGAAGACTTGAGGTATCCTCTTCATCCTCCTGAGCCTTTTTTTTCTCTATCTGTAAAGTGGAGGTGATGGTGGTAGCCTCAACTGTTTGTTCAAAATATCGTTAGTAAGATAATCCCTATAAAAACCAAACAAAAAAACAAAGACAAAGAAAAAAATAATGTCTGTAAAGACATTTTCTCTCCATATGTGACCTGTTCTCATCAAATAAGCTAGAGAAACAAAGAGGAGCTCTGTTATAACTGACTGGTCTAAGAATGGACCACAGGGTGAACACTGATGGTCCCTCCCGATAACCATCATGGAAGTTCATGGAAATGAACTTCCTGTCTGTCCTGGGCAACCAAGTTGAAGATCAGCTTGTTGATCTTGATGATTTTTGAGAGTTGGAACAGGGAACCTGTTTTCCACTTGGCAAAATTAATGTTTAGAGAGCAAACAACTTACTCAAGGCCTTACAGCAGGCCAGGGTTAGAGTGACACAGGCTCCCAGAGTCCCAGTCCCCAGGTAAAGGGCTGCCTATGCATGCTGCTGCCAGCCCGCCAGCCCCCTTGTGTCCTGATGTTGGGCATCGGACACGCAGTGGTAAAGTGGCTCGGGCTCCGTGGGGCAGCTTGGAAGCGGTGTTGGTGGGTCATCCTGCCTTTTCCTGTGAGCTGGGCTGAGTATGGGCTGCCTGAGCCCTGGCCGCACTGGCCCGGGTAGGACCACCCTCTTCCTGCTGACTCCAAGAGCAGCACCTTGGGGTTTTATCAGGAAAATAACCCCCAAACTCATTACAGAGAGGAAGAGAGGCAGAGGGAGGCAGAGCAGACAGAGGCTACCCAGAGTGTTCACTCACTCACTCATTCACCCGGGTCTGATGTTCAGCCAGGATGCACCAGTATTCTATTAAAATGCTGAAATCCTTTTACCTGGGCTGTTAAATAGTTACTTCCCAGAGCTCTGGGAGCCCCGCCTACTGCCAAGGACCCTTCTGCAGGTTCTCTTGGATCTTCCATCATGTAAAAAATAAAAGGTTAATGCCTGGCCCACAGGGACCTTAGGACACTTGCTTTAGCGCTGGTTGTTAAATATTTTGATTATTACTCCTGGTCACAGATGCTAACAAGCACGTTAATTGAAACTGTTGGATGAAATAAGAAGTATTCATCTGTGAAATGCCATTATCTGTCCACCCACCTACCCACTCATCCAGCCATCCAGCCATCCATCCATCCAGCCATCCAGCCAGCCAGCAAATGCTTATCGAGCACGTAGTAACCACTAAGGAAAAGGTGGGTGGGAGTTGAGATGCTGAGCTGTGTGTAGCATAATGTCCCAGCTCACAGTCTTTCTATGGAATGGAAGGGGGGGGGCGAGGCATATACAGCTGTAAACAGAGTGACTGAGACAAGAGGACACATGGCAGGGAGAAAATGACATGGACTGACACTTTGGCTTGGCAACCAGGAAGGAGGCTGATAAGTGCATGGGGAGGGGCCTTGGAGTCCAGCTTGGAGCTGTCAAGGTTCTTCAGTTCGGTCCAATTATCCACTAATGACTCACAAAGAATAGATTAGGAAGAGGACTGGGGACAAGGACGCTTAATTATCAAGCAGATGAGTGAGGAAACACTGAGCCTCTCATGACAGGTCTCAGAAAGGAGGGAAAGAAGGGGCGGGGGTAGGGGCGGAGGAGGAGGGGAGGGGAGGGGAGGGAAGGAGGGAGGAGACAGCACTCCCTCTCCTGGCAGCTCCATGACCACTGCTGGGGCTTCTAGTGGCTGAGCGGCTGCTGAGCCTGGGCCCCTAGGACAAAGGTGGAGCTCAGCATAGGAGGGGGAGGGGCTCTGGGGATTAAATTAGAAGGGGGGAGGTATTTGGGGGCTGGCAGATGGGTTAGGCAGTGCTTATTCATTCTAGGTGGGAGGTCTCCGAATGTCGTTTCCTCTCACCCCTGTCAGCATGGGTGTCCCAGAGAAAGGAATGGGAGGTGTGGAGTTTGTCTGCTGGAACCTTGGCTCTGGCTGTGACCTGGGGTCAACTTGTCCCAGCCTGGGAAGGACACTGGCCCTGTTGCCTCTCTACCTGCACCTGCTCCTCGATATCTGGGTCTCCACCTTACTCTGGTCTCCTGCAGGAGGAGGAATTCCATGCAGTCTCTTTAGAACAACTGTAACCAACATCTTCGCTCCAGACACAGAGGCTCAGAGCCCACGTTGTGTGCTCCCAGCGTACCCTCACCTGAGACTCCCCATGGTCCTGGGAGCAGGCAGATGAGACATCTCTTTCCCATGAGGCCCAGGAGGGCTCAGACAGGTAACTGGTTTTGCCAGACATCTCAGTGGTGATGCGTGGATGTGGGGCTTGAACCCACATCTCTCTGCTTCTCCCCAGACTTCCCTTCATGCTTGATACTGATTTGTTCCTCATGCCTGAGCTGCAGGTGAAGACAGCTAAGCTGTGGCTGTTGGCAAATGAGAGTGGCTAGGCCTGATGTCCTGTCTCCTCATCCACGGTTCTCTTCCGCCAGCCTCATCACACTCAACCTGTGAGGAAACTCCTAGTCTCTGAGCTGGTTCTGAGGTTCCCATGATGCACCTGGGTGATGTCATCCAGCCTTCAGGAAACTCTCAGTCCTCTGATATGGAGCATTCCCTGCCTCTCTCACACACTTGATACCCAACGGAGGCACAGAAAATGGCACAACTCTGCATGGTCAGGTCTCTGTCCACATAGGCTTTCAGTTCTTTGAGTACACAGTCTGTCCGACAGCTGCCGGCCCCACTTCCGCACCTTCTGCCTTGCTCACACCTTGGGGTCACTAACCATGTTCTGAGTGATCAGACGACCAGAGGACATGGGCAGGCATGAGGCAGAATGTCCTTTAGCAAGGGGGGTGGGTGGGAAGGGGGAGTATTTGTCTGAGTTGAGCTTGAGTTATGCTAGAGCTGTGCTTTTTGAAGGAGTCTTTATATATTTCTAACTATCGTTCTAGGGAAAGAATGAAAAAATGGTTGCTTATTATCATTCATAGAGGTGGAAACTGAGTTGTAGAGTAACTTCTTGTTATGGACCAAATGTTTGTATCCCCTATGTGGATGGAAAAAAAAAAAAAAAAAAAAGAAAGGCCAGGGCTGCAGACTAAACCTGACAGGCTCAGGGGAGGCCAGCAGGGCGGCCTTGCAGACTCAGAGACCTAAAGTAACCACACAGGATGGTCTGGAATAAAAACTTTCTAACTGAAAGCAGTTCATGGGGGGTTGTTATGTCCTAGGGTGGTATTTTTCTCTAAACAAAGGTCAATGCTTACCTTAATAGAGCCTGTCAAAGTCTTTTGCTTCTTCTCTTCCTGCCTCCTCAAGGCAGACATCCCACAAGAGCACAAACCAACAAACCCCCTAGTTGTTACTGTTACCATGGTAACTGTAAACTGTGTTAATTGTTAACTACATTACTCTCACCTATGTAATAGAAGTTTAAGTATATACATTTTTACTTTTTATCCAATCCCAGAGATTTCCCCTTTGCTTTTTCCCGCCTTCATAATCTATCATCAAAGAATTTCATGTGCCTAACCAGGCGGTGGTGCAGTGGGTAGAGCGTCGGACTGGGATGCGGAAGACCCAGGTTCAAGACCCCGAGCTCGCCAGCTTGAGTGCCAGCCCATCTGGCTTGAGCAAAAGCTCACCAGCTTGGACCCAAGGTCGCTGGCTCCAGCAAGGGGTTGCTCGGTCTGCTGAAGGCCCGTGGTCAAGGCACACGTGAGAAGGCAATCAATGAACAACTATGGTGTCGCAAGAGCAAAGAGAAACTAGTGATTGATGCTTCTCACCTCTCTCCGTTCCTGTCTGTCTGTCCCTATCTATCCCTCTCTCTGACTCTCTCTCTCTGTCTTTGGAAAAAATAAATAAAAATATTTAAAAGAAAAAGAATTTCATGTAACCCCCTTTACGCCTTCCCCATTGATTCTTCATGTATAAATTAAGTGGTAAACCAGTCATTTTCCGGAGAATTTTCTCAATCAGTTGAGATTGTCCTTCCCTGCAATTGTCGACAGTTTGGCTCAGATAAACTCATTAAAAAATTCTTATAGGTTTGGAAGCTTTTTTTACGTTGACACCCACAAATTCATATGTTGAAACCCTGTTGTTGCCTCCCAATGGGGTGGTAATAGGAGGTGGTGCCTTTGGGAGGTAATTAGGTCATGAGGGTGTAGCCCTCATGATGGGATTAGTGCCCTTATAAAATGACACACAGGAGCATGCTCCCATGTGCCCTGCTCCCCACCCTGTGTGGATACAAGGAAAAAACAACTATTGCTGACCAAGAAGAGGGTCATTACCAGACACTGGATCTGCTGGTACCTTGACCTTGGGCTTCCCAGACTTCAGAGAAATAAATGTTTATTGTGTAAGCCACCCAGTCTGTGATATTTTGTTATATCAGCTCTGATTGACTAGGACACTGGCCCAAGGTCACAGAGCAGTGAGTAGCAAAGCTGGAGTTTGAACTTCAGCCTGCCTATTTCTAGCTGGAGGAGAGAGGAGAGAGGAGGGAGCAGGGAAGGGATGTGCTTTGCGAAGACTTGCTGGGCCAGGCCCAGAAATTAGCTCACTTCAGGATGGAATTGAAACCTGTTTCCATCAGAAGAAAAGGTAGGGGAGGGACTTGGGGTGGAGGCCTGAGCGGGTTTGATTTGTGGCTGAAATCCCAGCTTCCATTCAGGGGCCTCTGGCTCCCTTGGCCAGGCTGGGGTTTGCTGTGGTTTTTTTTTTTTTTTGTGTGTGTGTGTGTGTGTGTGTGTGTGGTGCCCTGTCGTCTTCCACGTAGGAAATCTATTCCTCCTCTGGGGCTTCCCTGCAGCCCATACCACCCAGGCCACATTTCCTGGGCTCAGCACAGTCTGGACGCCTTCCTGTCCCTGCAGGCACCGGCCTGAGGCAGAGCCTGAGTTTGCCAGTCCCCCTTCTTCCCTGAATCCCTTGCCTTGTCTAGAGGGGCTAGAATCTGCTCAGCCACAGAATATGGAACCCAGACTCTTCTTGTTTCAGACAAGGCACTGGGACCCAGAGATGGGAGCAAGTTTTCCAGGGTCACATGTTACGGGGCAGGTCGGGTCGACGCCTGGCACAGAAGTATAGTCTGCTGTCTCCATCACCCCAGGCAGCCTGCTCAGAGCCTCTGTAGGTAACATTTGCCTTTTTATTATTATCCATTGTTTATTGAATATTCACCATCAGCCTCCCATCCTGCGAAGCACACAACATACATAACCAATTGAAGCTTCATAAAACCTTATTATTTATTTACTATTCCTACCATTATCATCATTATCATTTTCCAGATAAGAAAACTGAGGTTCAGAGAAGTGAAGTGATTTGCCCCAAGGGGCACAGCTAGGGAGTGGAGCAGCAAGGATTTTAAACCAATCTTCTGCCTGAGCTTGCTCTTGAGTGGGTTCTCCTAAAACACTTGGACCTGTGTCACTGGATTAAAGTGAGGGAGGAGGCCTGGGTCTCTCTGAGTGGCTGGGAATTTGAAAATCATGTTCAGACCCATCAGTGCTTGACCCTCCCCTCACAGTCTGCAGGACTTTCTCAGCTGGGGTGAGGCTGGCCCAGGAAGACATATTTCATACATGGCATGGGTCTTCCCATGACTCTGTAAGAAGGGGCTAAGGGTGGATGAAGATAGAGCCCTGCCCCCAACTTGTTTGAGTTAGCTAATGCATGCTGTTCGCTCATCCCACAGCCAACAAGTGCAGGCAGAGAGCAACATCAGCAAATACTAGAACTGGTCCAGCCTTTGCCACTGATTTAACTATGTGTTTAGTTTTCTCTCCTATCAAGTGGGAGAATGACACCCACCTTGAAGACTCTTAGAGAGTTTGTAAGGGTAGAATGACACAACATAGATGGAACAAGAAGAACAAAGCACTGCATGTCTACAGAATGATGATTTCAGATATAAAAGTCAAGGCTTGGGGACTGCACTGGGGGGAGGCAGCATTTATTGAGCATCTACTTTGAGGGCTTTATAGGTATTATCTCATACAACCCTCTACACAGCTCTTCTGAGAGGTATTAAAGGATTTTCTGCTTCTGCTCGTGGCTGAGTGGCTCTTAACAGATCAACCATCCCACAGATAACAACTGAAACTATGAGCTAAATATTAAAAAGTCGTTATCAGTAGGAAAGCCACTCAAAGAAGGCATGTTTCAGAGTCTTGGAGTGGGGGAGGTTAATGACACTTGGAAGGAAAGGAGAGCATTGGGTGAATTTCTTGGTTTTTACAAGTTTAGCCTGCCAGCAAGCCCCAGGCCTCCCATGCTGAATGGCAAAAGCCTGAATAGAAACCTGCAGTCAGACTGGTTTGAAGGATGAGGAAAGAGTTTTCAAGGTAACCATGGTAGCTGGAAAACGAAGGCAGAAGGTCAGAAAAGAGTAAACCCTAGAGGGGAACTTCAGATTCCGGATAGAAACTCCGCCCAAATATCTGGTCGACCTCTGAAACAATGCAGGTGTAGGAATGATGCCACATTGCCAGCTAAGTCTAAAGAAACCGAATTGAAATTTCAGTTGCAACCCACTACAGGAGTAACAGTTTTGCAGTGAGACCTCGATCAAGTTACCTACTCAATTAAATTAAAAACAAAACAAACAAATGCAACCCTCTTTATAGCTACATAAAGAATCCTAAGTCTCTACAATTTACCACACACAGGATTCAGGATACAATCCAAACTTATTGACATAGAAAGAAACGGGAAAATGTGACCCATGGGAGACAGTCAATGGAGCCTACCCATAAAATGGCCCAAGTTTGCAATTAGCAAAGCTTTTAAAGCAGCTCTTCTAACTGTGCTCAAGGATGTAAAAAAAAGTATGCTCACAATGAATGTAAAAATAGAACAGATCTCAGCAAAAAAGAATGACAAAAGAGAACCAAATACAAACTTTAGACCTGAAAAACAGATCTGAAACAAAAAAATAGTACAATCATTATTTACAAATAAAAGAATCAAGGAGATTAAGTAATTTCCCCTAAATTACAAACTAACGAATAAGAGAGTTGGAATTTGAGTCCCAGGTCTCTCGGCTTTAAAAACTTTATTTTTTCAACCTCTGTAATATGATTTAGAGATTAGGAGGAGTGTGTGGGAAAATGGCTGTGGATTGTGAACTTTTCTAAAACTGCAGTGAGACTAGGGCACCTTGGGTTAAGGCACTGGTTCTCAAAGTGTGCGCCAGGCTGCACTGGTGTGCCCTAGAAGATTTCCAGTGTGCCCTATGGTATTCCAGAAAAATATATGCCTGTTGGGGACCAAAAAACCAACAGGGTTTTTGGAGTTTAGATTTTTAGGGAACAGAAGTGTGGGAAATTGGCTGTAAACTGACAGTCTGCCCAACCCCCCACCTCACTTGCCCGATTAGGTTGCAAAAGGCTGTTAAGCTGTGGTGCTGGGTTGTTTACACTACACCCCATGTTCCCCGGAAAGACTGGAGGCAAGTTTCTTCTATCCTTTGTTTGGTGTAAAGTTAAGATGATATGTATGGTGGGGTTTTCTGCACTCAACACAATTCAGAGTAAAAAAGAGAGGAATTCTTCAATGTATTGATGAGGAAATGAGAATTTGCCTTTCAAATATATGACCAAACATTGAAGAAATTGCTAGGACACATCAGGCTCATGTTTCTCATAAACACAAGAATGAAAAAAACTTAACACATTTGCACCAGGATGTGCCGAATTTACTAAATCTTACAAGAATGTATCTGTACATATAAAAAGATAACATTTTTTTGTCTTTTTTTATTTTTTAACCTCTCTTTTTATGAATTCTAAAAAGCATAACAAAAAATGTAACATAAGCCTGACCAGGTGGTGGCGCAGTGAATAGAGCATCGGACTGGGTTGTGGAAGACCCAGGTTCGAGACCCCGAGCTTGCCAGCTTAAGCGCGGGCCCATCTGGCTTGAGCAAAAGCTCGCCAGCTTGGACCCAAGGTCGCTGGCTCCAGCAAGGGGTTACTTGGTCTGCTGAAGGCCCGCGGTCAAGGCACATGTGAGAAAGCAATCAATGAACAACTATGGTGTCGCCCTGCGGTCAAGGCACATGTGAGAAAGCAATCAATAAACAACTATGGTGTCGCAAGGGCAACAAGAAACTAATGATTGATGCTTCTCACCTCTTTCCATTCCTGTCTGTCTGTCCCTATCTATTCCTCTCTCTCTGTTGCTGTAAAAAAAAAAAAAAAAAGTAACATAAAAATGTTTCTTTTTTTTTTATTTCTAACCTTTCAAGTATAATAAGTATTCAGAGAAATGCACATAACTGTCAGCTAGCTAAATTTTCACAAAGCTAACGCATTTGTTTAACTGAGACTTTTATTAAGAGATAATATTACCAAAACCCTCTAAGTCTTCCAGTCACTGTCCTTCCAGGGTCACCTGGTGTCTTGTCTTTTAATTGCATAGATTAGGTTCATCTGTTTTTCATTTGAAACAATACAATATGTACTCTTTTTTGATTGTTGTTTTTTTTCATTGAACGTTTTTTCTGAGACTCATTCATGTTGTTTTTGTAATTGTTGCTTGTTCATTCTGCTGTAGAGTATTAAATTGTGCAACAATACTACCATTTATTGATCTGTTCTACTATGGACAGACATTTTGATAGTTTTTGGATTTTGACTGCTACAAATTGTACTTCTTTGAATATTCTTGATCATGTCTTTTGGGTATCTATTTAAGAGTGAAATTGCTTTGTCATAAAATAAGTACTGTTCACATTAATAAGTACCGTCAAATAGTTTTCCAAATGGTTGTACCAATTTAAACTCTCAATGATAGCAGACAAGGGTCACAGTCACTGTACACCTATCTATATGCATACATGCCAACACTTGTTACTTTGTTGTGGGTGTGTAAGAGATATCACCTTATGCTTTTCATTTGTACTTCCTCGTGACTGACAAAGTTCAGCACCCTTTCAGATGTGTATTGGTCATTTGCATAGTTTCTTTTTTTATTAATTTTAGTGGGGTGGCATTGATAAATCAGGGCACATATGTTCAGAGAAAATATTTCCAGGTTATTTTGACATTTGATTATATTACATACCCATCACCCAAAGTCAAATTGTCCTCTGTCACCTTCTACCTGGTTTTATTTGTGCCGCTCCCCTCCCCCTCCCCCCTCCCTCACCTCCCCCTCCCACCGGGTAGCCAGTACACTCTTGTCCATGTCTCTGAGTCTCATTTTTATGTTCCATCTATGTATGGACTCATATAGTTCTTAGTTTTTTCTGATTTACTTACTTCACTCAGTATAATGTTATCAAGGTCCAACCATGTTGTTACAAATGATTCGATGTCATCATTTCTTATGGCTGAGTAGCATTCCATAGTATATATGTACCAAAGCTTCTTAATCCACTCATCCTCTGATGAACACTTGGGCTGTTTCCAGATCTCCGCTATTGTGAACAATGCTGCCACGAACATGGGGGCGCATTTCTTCTTTCCGAACAGTGCTATGGTGTTCTTACGGTATATTCCTAAAAGTGGGATAGCTGGGTCAAAAGGCAGTTCAATTTTTAATTTTTATTTTTACAGGGACAGAGAGAAAGTCAGAGAGAGGGATAGATAGGGACAGACAGACAGGAACGAAGAGAGGTGAGAAGCATCGATCATTAGTTTTTCATTGCCGATGTGACACCATAGTTGTTCATTGATTGCTTTCTCACATGTGCCTTGACCGCAGGCCCTCAGCAGACCCAGCAACCCCTTGCTGGAGCCAGCGACCTTGGGTCCAAGCTGGTGAGCTTTTTGCTCAAGCCAGATGGGCCCGCGCTCAAGCTGGTGACCTTGAGGTCTCGAATCTGGGTCTTCCACATCCCAGTCCGACGCTCTATCCACTGCGTCACCGCCTGGTGTGGGTTTATTTCTGGGTTCTCTGTTCTATTCCATTGATCTATGAGCTTGTTCTTATGTCAGTACCAGGTTGTCTTGAGTACAATGGCCTTGTAGTATACCTTGATATCTGGAAGAGTGATACCTCCTGCTTTATTTTTTCTTTTTAAGATTGCTGAGGCTATTCTTGTTCTTTTTTGGTTCCATATAAATTTTTGAAATATGTGTTCTATATCTTTGAAGTATGTCATTGGTATTTTAATTGGTATTGAATTGAATTTATAAATTGCTTTGGGTAATATAGACATTTTAATGATGTTTATTCTTCCTAGCCATGAGCACGGTATATGCTTCCCCTTGTTTGTATCTTCCTTGATTTCTTTTATCAATGTTTTATAATTTTCCGAGTACAAGTACTTAATCTACTTGGTTAAATTTATTCCTAGGTACTTTATTTTTTTGGTTGCAATAGTGAAGGGGATTGTTTCCTTAATTTCTTTTGCTGACAGTTCATTGTTGGTATTTAAAAATGCCTCTGGCCTGACCAGGCGGTAGCGCAGTGAATAGAGCATTGGACTGGGATGAGGAAGACCCTGGTTCGAGAACCGAGCTCGCCAGCTTGAACGCGGGCCCATCTGGCTTGAGCAAAAAGCTCATCAGCTTGAACCCAAGGTCGCTGGCTCCAGCAAGGGGTTGCTCGGTCTGCTGAAGGCCCACGGTCAAGGCACATGTGAGAAAGCAATCAATGAACAACTAAGGTGTTGCGACAGCAATGAAAAACTAATGATTGATGCTTCTCGCCTCTCTCTGTTCCTGTCTGTCTATCCCTCTCTCTGACTCTCTCTCTCTGTCCCTGTAAAAAAAATTTTTTAAAAGTAAATAAATAAAAATGCCTCTGATTTCTGAGTATTAATTTTATATCCTGCCACCTTGCTGAATTCATTTATCAGGTCCAGTAGTTTTTTGACTGAGACTTTAGGGTTTTCTATATACAATATCATATCATCTGCAAATAATGACAGTTTTACTTCTTCTTTTCCAATTTAGATACCTTTTATTTCTTCTTCTTGTCTGATTGCTGTGGCTAAGACTTCCAGAACTATGTTGAATAAGAGTGGCAAAAGGGGGCACCCCTGCCTGGTTCCTGATCTTAAGGGGATTGCTTTTAATTTTTGCCCATTTAGTATGATGTTTGCTGTGGGTTTGTCATAGATGGCTTTTATCATGTTAAGGAATGTTTCCTGTATTCCCACTTTACTGAGAGTTTTGATCATGAATGGGTACTGGATTTTATCAAATGCTTTTTCTGCATCTATTGAAATTATCATGTGATTTTCGTCCTTCCTTTTGTTTATGTGATGAATCACATTGATTGATTTGCGAATATTGAACCAGCCTTGCCTCTCCAGAATAAATCCCACTTGATCATGATGTATGATTTTTTTTCATATATCCTGTTGGCTAATATTTTGTTGAGAATTTTAGCATTTAAATTCATCAGTGATATTGGCCTATAATTTTCTTTCTTTGTGTTGTCTTTGCCTGGTTTTGGGATGAGAATTACGCTCGCCTCATAAAAGGAGTTTGGAAGTCTTCCTTCCTCCTGAAGTTTTTGAAATAGCTTGAGGAGGATAGGAGTTAGTTCTTCTTTGAATTTTTGGTAGAATTCACTTGTGAAGCCATCAGGCCCAGGACTTTTCTTTTTTGGGAGTTTTTTGATAACTGTTTTGATCTCATTTGCTGTAATTGGTCTGTTTAGGTGTTCTTATTCTTCCAGATTGATTTTTGGAAGATTATATGATTCAAAAAATTTGTCCATTTCACCTAGGTCTAATTTTTTGGCATAGAGTGCTTCATAGTATTTTCTTACAATACTTTGCATTTCTGTTGTGTCAGTTGTTATTTCTCCACTGTCCTTTCTAATTTTATTTGAGTCCTCTCTCTTTTTTTCTTGGTGAGTCTAGTGAAAGGTTCATCGATCTTGTTTACCTTTTCAAAGAACCAGCTCCTGGTTTCATTGATCCTCTGTATTGTTTCCTTAGCCACTATGACATTTATTTTCACTCTGATCTTTATTAATTCCTTCCTTCTACTAGTCCTGGGCTTTATTTGCAGTTGTTTTTCTCGTTCTTTTAGATGCAGGGTCAAGATGCTTATTTGAGCTTTTTCTAGCTTCTCATGGTATGCCTCTAGAGCTATGAACTTCCTTCTCAGTACTGCTTTTGCTGTGTCCCATAAATTTTGAGTTGATGTATGCTCATTATTATTCGTTTCTAGAAACATTTTTATTTCTTCTTTGATCTCATTGTTAATTCATTCATTATTTAATAACATGCTATTTAGTTTCCAAGTGTTTGAATATTTTTCAGTTTTTCTTTTGTGGTTAATTTCTAGTTTCATGCCATTGTGATCAGAGAAAATGCATGATATGATTTCAATCTTCTTAAATTTGTTGAGACAACTTTTGTGGTCCTAACATGTGGTCTATCCTAGAGAAAGTACCATAAGCGCTTGAAAAGAATGTATATTCTACTGTTTTAGGGTGGAAAGTTCTGAAGATATCTATTAAATCAAGTTGATCTAGTGTATCCTTTAAGTCTGCTGTTTCTTTGTTAATTTTCTTTCTTGAGGATCTATCCAGTACAGTTAGTGGGGTATTGAAATCCCCTACTATTATAGTATTGCTGTTAATCTCGCCCTTTGTATCCATCAAAGTCTGCTTTATGTATGTCGGGGCTTCTATGTTCGGTGCGTAGATATTTATAATGGTTATATCTTCCTGTTGAATTGTTCCCTTTATCATTATGTAGTGTCCTCCTTTATCTCTTACTACAGCCTTTGTTTTAAAGTCCATTTTGTCAGATGTAAGTATTTCTGTCCCGGCTTTTTTTTTATTTCTGTTAGCATGAAATATTTTTTTCCATTCTTTACCTTCAGTCTATGTGCATCTTTTGTTTTAAGGTGTGTCTCTTGTAGACAGCATATGTATGGGTCCTGTTTCTTTATCCATGCAGCTACCCTGTGTTTTTTATTGTATCATTTAATCCATTTACATTTAAGGTTAGTATTGATATGTAGTTGTTTATTGCTATTTTATTCTTTAAAGCTGTATTCTTATTTTCCTATATTATTTTCCCCCTTTGAACTGTTCACAACAGGCCCCTTAGCATCTCTTGCAGAATTGGTTTGGTTTTAATGAATTGCTTGAGTTTTGCATTTTGTTGTTTTTTTTTTGTCTGGGAAGCTCTTTATTTCTCCTTCAATTTTAAACGTTAACCTTGCTGGATAAAGTAGTCTTGGTTGTAGGTTCTTGTTCTGCATTACTTTAAATATATCTTGCCATTCCCTTCTGGCCTCAAGTGTTTCTGTTGAGAAGTCGGATGTCATCCTTATGGGGGCTCCTTTGTAGGTGATAACCTTTTTTTTCTCTAGCAGCTTTTAAAATTTTCTCTTTATCACTTAGCTTTGGTATTTTAACTATGATGTGTCTTGGTGTAGATTTCTTTGGGTTTCTTTTTAATAGAGTTCTCTGTGCTTCTTGAACGTGTGAAACGTTTTCCAGGCTTAATTTAGGGAAGTTTTCAGCTATGATTTTATTGAACAAAGTTTCTATCCCTTGTTCTTTCTCTTCTTCTTCCAGAACCCCTATGATGTGGATGTTATTTCTCTTCATGTTGTCACAGAGCTTTCTTAGAGTTTCCTCAGATTTTTATAGTCTCTTTTCTATTTCTGCTCTGCTTCTGTGTCTTTGTTTATTTTGTCCTCTAACTCGCTGATTTGATCCTCAGCTTCATCCATCCTGCTTTTAATTTCTTCCCTTGTGGTCTTTAGTTCTGATACTGTATTTGTCATTTCTGTCTGATTCTTTTTTATTATTTTAATTTCCTTTTTTATACTTGTTATCTCTTTATTTTGGTGTTCGTAATGACTATCCATTGTTGCTCTAAGCTCTTTGAACATCCTAACTATCATTATTTTAAACTCTGCATCAGGTAGTTCGGTTATATCTGATTCATTTAGGTCCTTCTCTGGGGATTTCTCTTGATTCATTTGGGTTGCATTTCTCTGCCTGCCCATTTTGTCTGTGTGTAAGAAGGGTTTGGTTACTGAAATCCAATGGGTGTTGCCTCTGTGTTCCCTAGGTGTGGTCTGTCTGCAGGCCCGCCACCCCCTCTGCCGCTGCCTAGGGTGGTTGGGTATGGGTGTTGCTGGCGCTGACAGCTGAGGCTGTTGCTGTGGTTTCCGCCTTGCCTTCACAGGAGGAGCTGTGTTCTCATGCCAGGCTTTATAAGCCTCAGCTGGTCTCAGCCTTCGCCCCTCTCCCACGGGTGAGATTGCGCATCACTCTCGGGCCACAAGCCTGGGCATCAAGGGCAAGTGTGAGCACTTTTGTTCAGCTGCAGGTCCCTGTCAGCCAGTTCCTCCAGCTGGACGGGGCTTCTGGTGCCAGCTCAGTTGCAAGCCAGGCTTCTGCCCTGCCCCTGCCAACCTTGGCTCCTTGGCCCGGGCTGCTGGTGTGCGCTCAACTGTGAGCCCGGGCTTCCGCCCGACCTCCACGAGCAAAACCACTCGTGTAGGTCTTCAAGCCTTGGAGGCTGGGTGAGGCTGCGTGCCTGCTCGCTCCTGTCCAGCCGTGGAATCTGCCCTTTCTGGGTTCCTGCTTTTCCCCCACAGGTGGAGCACAGGCAAGCCCGCAGCCGCTGGACCACTTTCACATGTCCCCTCTGCCCCACTGGACTATACCAAGCTCACACCAGCCAAGTCAGCCTCTGCCCCAGCAATGGAACCGTGCTTCTGCATCCCGCCCCCGCCCACCCTCCAGCAAGCCCTCAGCATTATGAGTGGGGGTGCTGCAGCTCAGACCCTTACACTCCATACTGTAGTCCTTAAAGCTCCTTCCTTCTAAGCGACTGTGCTCTAATTGCCGCAGGGGAACTTATTTGGCTGGTGTCCTGCTTCCCCTTGCTGGTTCCAGGGGAAATATTGTTTCAGATTTGTGGATTGACTCAGCCCAGGGTTTAGGGTGGCTGTCCCTCAATGGTTTTCTCTCTGTGCCTTCCAGACTGCACTCTCTTCCCGCTGCTCTGGTGCTCTCCTCTCTCCCTGTCCCCTGGAGTCCTGGATGAATGGTCGTGAGAGAGGTTTTCTGCGCCGTCCCTTTAAGAAGAATCCTGGGTCTGAGACAACTGTCTCTTTCTCACAAACAGTATCCTAACCTGTTTCACAGCTAAATACTGTCCATATGCCTCTTCTAGGCTCTGGGGCTTTAGGTGGGGGCTTTGTTCTGGGAATCCAGGTCCCTACCCTTCCGCTAGCCTCTCTTCCCGCCACATGAGTCTCTCTGGGCTGCCTTTTGCTCTGGGGAGCTGGGCAGCCCTTTCTGCGTTTTTGCTTTTCCTACTAGTCTCAGTGTTGCTTCTTCAGTGTTCCCCGGTTGAAGAGTCCTCTCAGTCCAGTTCAACGTTGGTTTATCCAGATGATGGTTCTTAAAATCAAATTATAATCCACTTTGGTTCTGGGAGTTGGAAGTTGGTATGTCCGCCTACTCCATCGCCATCTTGCCTTCCATAAAAATGTTTCTTAATGTCAGAATAAATTTAACTTTGTTGTATTTATTTTAATTACCATAAAAGCATGCTTGGACTTTATATTTTTTCTTTAATATTTGAATTATAACATTTCTCAGAAATTTGTATATAGTGTGCCTACAATTATTTGTAGAATTTTAAATGCGCCCCGACTTCAAAAAATTTGAGAACCACTGGGCTAAGGCATAATAGCTATAGTTCCCTGAGAGCAGCCGAGGGAGTTATCTATCCATGGTGCTGAAATTTGCCCACTGTCCAGAAAGTCTGTGTCTATCAAACTAATATATGTTTCTGATTATTCGCACCAATGAATGAAAAAAGAAAGGACGATAAACCATAGCAGGTCATGCTCTAGAATCTTTTCATCTTGGTTTTCAAGTCTAACGCAAGGCATTGCCCCTTCCACTGTTGTCCATGGATTTTGCCCATTTTCTGCATGAGTTTTTTTCCACGTGTTGCAAAAATCTTATCCTCCCGGGTGTGGGTAGAGAGTGACCGACTTCATGTATTTGCACCACCATCCTATAACTGAGATTTCATTAACTTGAATTCCTATGTAGTGAGTTTAGTATGTGTCTCATGCTGTGCATTGTATTGTGAAAGGCAGAGAAATATGAGACCCAATGCCTGCTCTCCAGGGGCACCTCCCATGAAAATGAGCACAGAGAGAGCAGGAGCCAGGCCAGCTGTGTGGGCTCAATGTCTACTGTGTCTTCTTGGAAGACCTTCCTTGGGGCTTCATAGGAGAGCAGATGTCACTGTGAGTTGGGAACAATCACAAACATCTTTCTGTAAGAGCTAGGATGTCACCTGGTCTGTAAAGGCTAAGCTCAGGAGAGGAAGGGCACAGTGGGTATTTCATAGATACTTATTTAATAATGAAGTCAGTGCACAATCATTTTCTTCCTGGTTATTTTAAAGCATCTGTTTTCTAAAATAATTTTTAAAAATATTAAAAGCAAGCCATTTTTTAAAAAATTTATTTTATTTTTTTATTTTATTCATTTTAGAGAGGAGACACAGAGTGAGAAAGAGAGAGAGAAAGAGAGAAAGGGGGGAGGAGCTGGAAGCATCAACTCCCATATGTGCCTTGACCAGACCAGTGCAGGGTTTTGAACTGGTGACCTCAGTGTTCCCAGGTCGACGCTTTATCCACTGCGCCACCACAGGTCAGGCTAAAAAGATCTTTTATTTTTTTATTCATTTTTTTTTTTTTAGAGAGAGGAGACACAGAGTGAGAGAGAGAGTGAGAGAGAGAGAGAAAGAGAGAGAAAGGGGGGAGGAGATGGAAGCTCAACTCCCATATGTGCCTTGACCAGACCAGTGCAGGGTTTTGAACTGGTGACCTCAGTGTTCCCAGGTCGACGCTTTATCCACTGCGCCACCACAGGTCAGGCAAAAGCAAGCCATTTTAACACTGTCTTTAATAGCTTCAAACTGAAAATTACCCAGATGCCCATCAACAGTAGAATGGATGAATCAGTGATGGTATATTCACACCATGGAACACTACATAGTAGTGAGAAAGGGTGCTCTGTAATGACAGCCAGCGTTATGGATGAATCTCAGAAGCACCATGTTGTAGAAAGAAGACAAACCAAAGAGGACTTCTTGGAGGATTCAATTCATATGAAGTCCAGAAAGAAGCAGGGCTAATCTGTGGCATTCGAAGTCAGCATGATGGACTTGAGTAGCAGTGAGTGGGCAGAGGGGGAGCTTTCTGGGGACTAGGAAGGTTCTTTGTTTTTGCCTAGATATTAGTTACACAGATGGTTCAGTTTTGGACATTTTATTGGGCTGCACACTTATGATAACTTCATTCTTTCTGCAAGCATGTTGTATTTCAACCAAAAGCTAACAAACAAAAACAGTCTATGTCCTCCATTGTGACTTCCCAGACCTGGCGCTCTCTTGCCCTTTCTCCTTGACATCAGATGGCATGACCTTCTGCAGGTGGTTTTCAAAGAATGGCAGGTTTTACCTCTCCTAAGACCAGAAGCAAAAAGGCAGAGGGCCTTTTCCTCCATTTTAATCATTGGGAAGCCAAGTCCTGTTGATGGGAAGTGATTTGTCCTTTTTTTCACATAGTGAGTCAGGACAAGAAAGAACTTTGGACTTCTGGGAACCTTCTTCCCGTGGTCCAGATAATAGATACCTGTTCAGTCACACCCACCTGAAGAGACAAAGAATGTCACAGGAAGTAAGGGTGATGGACAGGAATGCTGGGCAGTACTTGGAAATCTTTGAAGCCCCCACCCACCCTGCCAGGTCCATACAAGACAGTGCCTGGAGGGTCCTGGGCCTGCCACCTGCTCTTGTGAGATGTGAGTGAGCCAGTTTCTCTTCTCTCTGGACCTGTCACCTCAACTGCAAACTTGAAGATTGAACTTAATGACAATAAGGCATAATTTTTGTTCCAGTTCCAGTATTTCAAGGTCTATGTCTGAACCAGGGTCATCCATGTTTGATGAGTCACAGTCTCTATTACTGTCTGTGCTGGGTCTGGGTTAAAGGAGGAAGTTTTTTAGGACAATTTAAAGCATTCATTCATTCACTCATTCATTCAGCATTCATTCTGGAAGTCTTTATGAAGCATCTGCTCTAAGCTAGGCACTGTGCTGGGGACACAGAGGAAAGACAAGATCACTGTCCTTACACAGCTTATATTCGGTGGTGGTGGTGGGGAATACAGTGAATGGTTGTACAAGTGTAAGAGCTACACACACAGATAAGCACTGAAAGCAGTGGATGGGCAGAACGGGACTTGCTTCTTGCTTTGGGGGTAAGGTTGGGCCAGGGAAGGCTTCCGAGAAGAAGTGACTATTTGAGCAGACTGGGGAACGTGGTGCAGGGCATGGCCCCTGCCAGACAGAACACCACCTCCAGAGGCAAAGGAGAGGGGGTGAGAGACATTTCTGCGTGGCTGGAACCTGCGGCGGGGCTGGGAACAGCGGTGCAGCCGAGGTGTGAGTGCCCGGCAGCCAGCTTGGGCTGCGGTGGGTTGGGATGCACGTCTGGAGTTAAGTGTGAGACTGGGTGAGGTTGCAGGGACCCCTCTCAGCACGGTTTTTCATCCTTACCTTCATCCCACATTTGGATGAGACTCGGGTTTCTGCCGCATGCACGTCCCAGTCCCCTGAGGCTCTTCGGTCAATAAGCTCTTTAAGAAGCTGAAGAGAGGTAAGATCAATGCAGTTGCCATTGATCCCGCCTCCGCGGCCGATTAGTACCAGGGACTCTGCTGGCCAGGAGAGCCTCTCGTTAATGCACCGTGGAATTCAGATTAAACTGGGAACACCCAGTGGCCCCAGGAAGAGCTCCCCCATTAGTGGAGGAGGTCCTGACTTCAAGCTGCTGGGAACTCTTTGACACCAAGAGAGTCAAAGAGTTGACTCTTTGACTAAATAAGCAGTGGGCACCTCATCATGTCATTCCCTTGCTTAAAACCTTCTGAGGTACCCCACGGCCTTCGGGGTCTGTGCAAACTCCCTTACGGGGCCAGCATGCCTCCTGGGTGATCTGTCCTCCTGGTGGCCTGCCTGGTCCAGTCTGATCTCAGGGACCTTCCCCCACGCTCTGCACTCTGTCCAGAGGAACTGCCTTCAGTTCTTCCAATTTGACGTTGCATGCGGTGACCTGTCATTTCTTCCCGAAAGCCTTCCCTGACCTTCCCCTTACCACCAGCACCAAAATCGGGTTTGGGCATCTTTCCAAGGTTCTCCATGTGCTTTCCACAGGAGAGCAAGGATGGGATGTTCTGTAATTGCTTGTTTTCTTGTCTCTTCCTGGCAGCATATTAGAATCACCTGGGAGCTTTAAAAAATACATAATCAGATTCAAATGGCTCTGGAATGAGGCCCTGGGAATTGATGTTTTGACCTCCTCCTTCAATCCAGGGGATCCTGAAGCACATCTATGGCTGTAAATCCTGGACCCGAGTCTAAACTTCAAAAGGGCAGGGGCCACTTTGATCCCTGCTACACTTCCATCGCTGGCACCCAGAACCAAGCCCGGGATGTGGTGGGTGCTCAGTGCAGGATCCTGAAGTCACCTGGCCTGGGGCGCTCCCACCAACTGGGACCGTTCTCTCTGCCCAGCCGTCCCTTTCCTCTGCTGGACAGCACTGCACACCAAGGGTTCTCTCTCAGAGTTGAACAGTACCAGCCATTTAGGAGGACCTTTTGTAACACAGCACACATCATACCTTACTGTCAATGTAGTTCTGTGAGGCAGAGGGATGAGTAATAAGAATCTTATTTTGCACAAGGGGAGCTTAAACCCAGAGAAAGCCAGTGACCAGGCCTGGGTGCCACAGCTGGACATGGACAGAGCCAAGGGTCCATTCTATCTTCTTTCCGAAAACATTTGTATGTGGGTCCTGTTACCACGAGGCTTCCTTCGGCTGCATCGAAGCTGCATTAAAGCTGCTCCACAGCTGCTGGCTCTGGGTCCTTGCCCTGTCTGCTTCCTGGAGTGGCCTTCTCATAGCCAAGCCAGCCCCACTTCTCTTAGGCTCGTGTGACAAGGCAGGAGACTGGCATGGTAGCCCAAGAGAGCTCAGACTGGAGGTCTGAACTGGGCTCTAGGCCAGTCTCTGTCACCCACAAGTTCTGTGAACCTGGGCCTGTCACCTGTCTTCCTAGACCCAGCCTTGCAAAGTGGGGACTTAGAAACTCTTGAGCCACAGGTCCTGTACAGACAATGGAGATAATAGCTCTCAAAGCAGTGTCAAGATCTCATATGATGAAGGGCTATGATGAGCCTACAGGGCTGTGTGCAGGTATCAGACATGGAAAAGAGGCTTGACCCCAGATGTTCGCCCCCACCTGGCCCCTGAGCTTTAGCCCTGGAGCTCGCCTTCCCATCTCTGCAAAACCATCACCTCCTCTCAGCTTTGCCTGCAGTAGCCTGGCCATAACACAGGACCTCTCAGGGTCCATGCTTCGTGGTTGTTGATTCAGATGTAAGAGCCAAGAAGTGAGACATGCAGGTGGATCTGTTAGAACAGGAGGGAGAATAATGCCCCCCTCATCTCTGTTTTCTCTGGAGGCTTTGAGAAAAAGGGCTAGGACCCCTCTCTGGCTGTGATGGCAGGAGTACCACCCTCCTGTTGCTTCGGTCAATCTAGAGGCTCCTCAAGAGCACACACCCCACCCGCTCAGGGACAGATGAACACCGGATACAAGAGAGAACAGTGTATTTGGTAGCCCAGGACCTGAGACCCCTTCCTTATGAACACATCCTGGATGAAAACTGAAGGGCTGGAAGGGAAGGGAAGTAGGGAATGGAGATAGAGATCAGGGCCAAGGGCCAGTTCCCCTTGTCTTAGTGCTGTGGGGAGATAGCAATGCTCCCACTGAGACCCAAGTCAGGACCGAGATTCTCAGGGCCAGAGTACTAAAGTGAGGAGAGCTGAGGCAGTCAGGTCCTTGGACCCCATGGCCTCGAACTCTTTCCCAAAGCATGTTCAATACTGTTGGCGCCCTGGCCTCTCCTGGGGTCATGGTCTCTTGGGTCCCAGGGGAGAAGACGCCATTTGGCCTAGAGTATGGTTAGAGTAATGTTTTTTTTTTATAATTTAAAATTAACTTCTTTTTCTTGTGATGTTCTGGACACTAAGGGAGCCAGGCTGGGTCCTGCTTTAAGGGGACAACATTTTCTGTGTAATCTGGGCCTCAACACTCTGCCTGGAAAGCCAGGAAGACTCAGGGACCCAGGTGCCCAGGAATCCAGGGTGGTGCATCCAATTATAGCATTGATGTTTTCCTTGGATATTTTCCCCAAGTATTTGAAGCTCAGATACACAGCGCTTGAATAATTATTGTCTTTGTTTCACTTTCCTCACTGATCATGTTTGTTCTTATTTTTCATTCATTCATTCATGTTAAAAATATAATAGGCACTCTCAAAGCCACTACCTAATATAAAAGCTTAGATCTTGACAACGATCGCTAGTTATGTGACCTCCACCTGCTCGTCCCATCTCCCTGACTTCTCCCACCTGAGGTAGTCATCATCCTGAATCCTGTATCTGTCAGTTATTTGCTTTATTTTTGACATACTTCTCTTCATCAAAATGTTTTTCAGTTCCCTTGTATTTTGGCTGCCCCCCTCTCTGGGGTGCTTGTAGTTGCAGAATACAGAAAATGAGATGTGAGCTGAGCCATTATTTTTAGCTGCTCTAAGGCTCTGCTACTAAGACCACCTTGGCCTGCAGTGTGTTCCGAAGGGGAGGAGACAGAGGCAGAGGGAAAGTCCCCATCTGGAGAGGCCGCTATTTAAGGAAGTGGAATAAAGGATGTGCTTTGTTGGGCAGAGTTTAGAAGAATGGGCTTTCTGAGTCAACCTCCCTCCCCTCTTCTTCCAAGGCCTCACTTAATCCATCCTTGTCCACAGCCTGGAGCCTTGTAAACTAGCAATGGCTAACCATGACCAAGCTGCTCCCCAGAAGCCCTGGGTCTGCGTGGGCCAAGTTTGTTGTCAGTGATTCCAGACACGGTCTGCCTTCTGGAGGGCACAGAACGGGTGCCAACAAAGACTGGACACTGTCTGAGATATATTTATTGAGATGGAAGGGGGACCCTAGTGTCACATTCTGGGCTGGCTGCAGCCCCCCACCATGCACCCAGATCTTCTTGCTGCCAGTGCAAGCCCTGGACCCTCCATGACACTCATCATGACTCCCTCCTTCTAGCTCCTCAGGTCAAGAACCAACTATATCCATGAGTGAGTCTGCATAATCCTCTTCCGGCCCTGCCTGCTGCTCAGGGTGCTGGGACAGGGTGGGGAGGAAAGCTGCTGGGGAAGGAGGGCTTGAGCCACACGGGGAGCCCCCAGAGAGAACCTGTGGAGGGACACATTGGGCTGCAGTGCCAGGACAGCCATCCATTCCCCCTGGAATATGTCCAAGTTTCCCTGGCTGACCCGTCCCTGTCCTTCATCTCCAGGGGGAGGAAACAGGCATTGATGAACCCATGGGGGCCACTTGAGGCCACTATCGGGATCTCCTTCCTTATCACAGTTCTACTTTAAATGGATTGGGGGGGCTCTCCTGGGGAGCATCATCAGACATCCTTTTTTCCTCTTAAGGCTGAGAGTTGGTGGGGGGACAGTATGCCCAGAGCTTGAACTACAGCATCAGTGGGCCCAGGAAGCTGAAGACCCTCCCCCCAGCATCCCCCCCACTCCTGTTCTGAGCCAGTGAGCCAAAAGGGTCTTCTAGAGAGAGCCCCACCTGGATTTATTGATGGGAAAACTGAGACCCAGAGAGGAAAGTCACTCAGTGAAGGTTTCCACAAACTTATCTGGCGGGATAATGCCCAGCCATCCCTCCTGTCTACTCTCTTTCAAGCTCCTGTCACCCATTCTGAATCCTGGAGCCCTTACGCCTGTTCTCTTTGTGGAGGACCTTTCTCCCCTATCGACCTATTATCCTGGAGGGCCCGCCTCCTACTGGCTAAGCACAGGGTTGGCATTGATGGTTTGGCGTTCAAGGCCGACTTCTACCTCTTATTTCTATGTGACTTCAAGCACATGATGCAACCTCTCCAAGCCTCTATCTTTGATAGAAAACAACAGGGGTGCTAGTAATAAAGTTTACCTTTCATGCTTGATGTAAAGTTTGAATTAGATGTGGCAACAGCCCAGCACAGTACCTGGCACATAGTAAACAGTCAAGAAATCCTCATGGTTATGATTGTCATTGAGCTGGTGGGCTCCTTTTAATCCTTCACGACCCTGCTCAGGCTTCATTTCCTCTGTGAAGCCCTCATAGCTGCAGCTTCATCTTAGGTATAAAGCATTTTCTACTATGTCTGGTTCCTCTTATGACTGGTTGACTGTCTGGGTAGGAACGTGAGCTCTTAAGAAAGAGGGGTGTCTTGTTCTCCCCTCTTATGGGTTGCAGTGGGCCAGGGCTGAACCAATGAGATCCCAGTGGTAGACATGGTATGGGGTTGTGTTGACTTGTTGGTGCCAGGCCTTCCCAAGCTGGGCTCCTCTCCTGTCCTTTGTGACCCATCCTTGAGTCCATCCCGAAGGTCTGCATTTGATGGCCTTCGCTGCCCTCTCCTGCCCATAGAGGGCAGGACAGTGTTGGAGGTGGGAGTGAGGGTAGGGCGGGGGAGAGTTCTGTTTCCCATGACACAGCCTTTACCCCTCTGTGTCTTGGCCTTGACCTCTCTAAGCCCACAGGGAAATCAGCGGAAGACTGGGTGCCAGGTGGGCAGGGCTCCAGAGGGCTATGCTCTCTTGAGAAGCCAGCCCTGCATGGCACACAGAGGACCAACTCCAAAGACAGCACCAGCCCTGAGCCCACCCTCCCAGCAGGTAGCCTCTGAGAGAGGCTCTGTGTCACCCTGTATCATAGGCACTGGGACTTGCTCACTTGGTCACAGTTATCTCCTGCCTTCCTCAGGGACTGTGACAGATTGGAGAAAGATGGTTCCAGCTAAGAGAGTCCTATAATTATCAACTGTGGATTATTTTAATTAAAATTCTTTGCATCCTCAGCCCTTAATTTCTGAAATGATTATAAATGTTATTATTAAAGAAAAATCCTTGAAGTGAGATCCATAAATCTCTGCCCGGGCTGAGATGACAGGGTGAGCTGGAGCGGTGAAGGAGGCCCTGCCGAGGGCCGGGACTCCCGGGGGGCCCGAGGAAGGAAACGGCAGGAGGGAGGAGAGACAGGATGGAAGAAAGGATCCCACGTGTCCCCGCGTACCGCACTGTCTGAGTCATTCAGCCACGGGGACTGAGAAATCAGATCAGATCTGGCTGTGTAACTTGCCTCTGCTGTTTGCTGTGTGACTTTGGGCAAGTCGAGGAACCTCTGTGAGCTTCGAGTTTCTCATCTAAAGATGTTTTCATCTTTCAAGTTTCTCAATAAAGAATGAAAATCATTGCCGTCTGGGATGGCTATTTTGAGGCATATTTTGATAATGTGGGTACCTAAAGCATTTGTCACAGAGTAACTACGGTGTAGCAATTTTAGTTCAGCTATAGATAGTCAGTCCTCAGGAAGGTTCCTGGGACTCCTCTGTTGCTTCCCTAGCTCCATCCCCTGGCGGTCACAGGCTCATGATAGGTGGTCATCCCTCCCACTCCAGGACGCTGAGGAGAGGATCTCAGCGCGTGATGGCTGCCAGCCCGAGCCAGACACCACGTGAGGCCCTTCAGGTCTTCGTGGTCACCCATCAAAGAGGGATGGGGCAGGAGGAGGCCAAGAGGCCAGCCCTCTCACATGACACCAGGAGTGTAGGCCCAGAGAGGAAATGCCTAGCCCAAGGTCACTTGGGATGTTGCTGACAGGTCATTTCACCTGTTTTAGCAGATGGCTGAAGCCTGCTTTTTCCTTTCTTTCTTTCTTTTTTTTTTTTTTTAATTTCAAACCTGTGTTTTGAATGGCTGAGAACTGATCACCTGACCCACGAGATGATGCTGACAGTGACATTGACCAGGCAGCCAAGAAAAGGGACTGGCAGCAGAGAGATGGGGAGGAGGCGCACTCGCCCAGGGTCAGGACATCTGGCCTCTGCGCCCTGCTCAGCCCAGGTTGCTGCTGTGTGCAGCTTTGGGCAGGTCCCTTCTCCCCCTGGGGCCCTGGGTCTCTCCTCAGGGAAACGGGGATGAAGATCACCATCCGGCTGACCTCCCAGGCTGGTGGTGAGGATCGGAGGAGATGATGGATCTGAAAGTGCTTTGTAAGCGGGAAAGCGTGAAGCAAATGTAGGAGATTATTAACATGAATATTAATGAACTTGTTCAGCGCTGGCTACTGGCCACAGACAAGATGGAATGTCAGGCATCTGGGGAAAAGAAACGTTTCCAAGCTTCTGATGGGTTTCCAGAGAGACTTTGGGATGACAACTCTCTGCTTGGTCATCCCCCAAATTCCTGTAAATACACGTACCTGAGGGGAAACACCCCTAAGGACCTTCAGTCAAGGAAGTTGGTAGTGGATGTGGGTGGCACTGGGGAGGGTGCGGAGAGACCCCCTTCCCTGGCAGGGGCAGCGACAGAGAGAGATGGCTTTCTCATCTCTTCTTGGGACTCAGAAGACACTCAGGGCTAAGGCTGGGTCCCCTTCTGTGGACCCCACCGAGGGCAGAGGGGCTTCCTTCCCTACTTGGTTCCCCTTTACCACCCAGAAGACTCCCCTATCACTTTGTGGGAAGACTTCTAGGTGGGAGAGGTGAGGTGGGGACAGATCCCACACCCCTTCTCCAACACGTGTGTCCTCCTCCGTCTCCCAGACACTCACATCTGGGGGGCCCTGCCCCTTAGTGCAGCTGTGCGTCGAGTTCATCTGTGTCCTGGGCTGATTCTCCATCACACATTCACTCACTCATCCATTCACTCATATGCTCGGTAAAGGTTTGGTAAGTGTCTAAGGTGTACCAGGTACTGTGCCAGGCTCTAGGATGCAGAGGTGAACGAGGTCCTGTTCCTGCCACGAAGGAGACAGATGACAGAAGTGCAAGCAGGTCCTTGTGCCACGTGCCAAGGTTTGGAACTCTGGGAACACACTGAAACCTGGGGATTAAGGAGTGATTTCCAGAGAAGGTTTCCTAGAGGAAGTTGGTCTGAGCCGAGCCTTGAGGGAGGACATGTGAGGTTTATCCTCCCATTACTTAACCTACATGGAACATTGCAGGTTCTTGTCTCACAGAAGGAGGCACAGACCCCCCAGGCTTGGCGGAGCTCTGCTTCTGGCCAAATCCCCACTCAGCCACAGCTCCTGAAGATCAAAGCTGCCCACAAGTCCTGCCTTCAGGGGTTTGGGAGTCCGAGTTCAAAGATGGCATCGGGAACAGACCATGCCTGCTGGTCTCCATGCCTGCAGGATGGGGCCAGTGTGGGAAGACTGTGAGACCACGATTGTGAATAACACTCTGCAAAGGGAAGAGCACATTGTCATTACTTATTATTTTATTGTTCAGTTGCTAGAAGTGTTTTGATCTGCCCAGCAGGACCAAGACTGGTAGAGTGCAGCTGAAATTTTATTTCAATATTTGTTGACTCATTCGTGCCAATCATAGGACTTAAGAATGTAAAGATTTATGTGAACAGTGCAGATGTGTGTGTTAGAGAGAGAGAGAGAGAGAAAGATAGACAGACAGAATAGGGACTGTGTTGTGTTGCAATACCTTTGGCACAAGGAGCCCAGGGCATTGAGGACTGTGGTGCTCACGCACACCCTCCCTTCTGCCCCTCAGCACTATCACACTCTTGACAGTTCACACCAGGCATCTGTCCTGTGGGCACCCTGGAGCGGCCTCTGCTCATGCTCTCTGCGTTCCCAGGTTTCTCTCTTATTGGCACCTCAGGCTGAGTAACATCTTGGTCCATGTACAAACCTAAAGGCAGACTTAAAAAATTACCCATCGATGCAAATAACCCTATTATAAGTAGACTTTGCTGAGCGCTAGGACAGAGTCCAAATTCTGCACAGTATGAGGGAGAGAATGTTCTGGCTGGTAGGATTCTGGAAGAAGAACGCCTTTTAGCTGGACACAGAAGAATGATGGCCCCTCCAGGTGGAAGGAGACAGCGTGAGCGAAATTAGAGGTCGGCTAGGGTGAGCTGAGTGCTGGGAATGGCGGCCTTGCTGAATGAGGAGAGGCCAAAGTGAGGGGTGCTAGCCATTGTCAGGGAGTGCCAGCTTTGTACCAGGTGCTATGCTGGTCATGCCGTAGGGCCGGGACACCCAGAATGTGGTTGGCTTTCACAGCCAAGTGGAGCTGTTGGCAACGGGCAGTGTGGTGAAGCTTGGTGCAGAAGATAAACATGCAGATCTGGGCTCCTGGGAAGTGAATCTGCAGCTGCGTGCTGGGTGGCGGGCTTGGGTGGGGTGGGGTGAAGGCAGGGAAGCCTATGAGGAGGCCACTGAGATGGGGAGAGTGGCAGTGGGGAGGTCGCAAGGGTTGTGCGGGTAGAATGGAGTGAGAGGGACTGAAAAAATGACGGTGCAAAAGCCCAGATGTGCAGCTTGACACTGAAATCACTGGGAAGACTTTCCGAGGGAGCAAGAGAGGATGGACAGCTTGGTGGGGGTCAGGGCGCCCGCAGGCCTGGTGTGTGAGCACCCGAGCCCACTTCATGCTCTCATTTACCTGCAGAGAGAGAATGGAGGAGGAGCACCACTCAAGGAACGCCTACTGCGTTGTACGAGTGGTCTGTTAAGGGGCTGTCATCCACCTATTTTACAGGGGAAACGATCGAGGCTTAAGAATGTATAGCACTGGCTGGAATCATAGGATGAGAACTCAGGTCTGCCTGCACAACCAAAACTGGTCTCCAGTCTCCTCCCACCTTCTAATTTGCAGCTGGCAATGACCACCTTCCCCTCCCCACCAGTTTAATGCCAGCCAGCTGCCTCTGGCACAGCCTGGGCCTGCCCAAGGCTGTCCTGTGAGGCCAGGAGGAGGGTTAGAGATCCCTTCTAGCTTCTCACTCTCCAAGAACCCAGCACTGTATTTGCAGCTGGCCAATCTGCAGCCTTTGATTTGCAAGAGAGGCTGGCGGCAGGGCTGTCCTCAGCCACCAGCAGAATTAGAGGTCTGGCTTCAGGTGTGAATAAAGCTCATTCCTCCTATTTACCTCTCCTTTTTCCTTTCCTGCCTCCCCTTGTGGCTTTTTCTGAAGCTTATTTTTAACTTCAGATGCTGCAAAGGAGTTTGAAACTTCAGATGCTGCAAAGCTCTGAGACAATGGATGATAGAGGGTGGACGCTGATTGGCTGGACAGGGGCGTGATCACAGTGTCATTGCTTAGCATGTATTGAGCACCTACTAAGTGCAGGTCTCAGGCTAGGTGCTTGACAGCCATCCTATTCTCCCCATGGCTCTACGAGGGAGGTGAGATTCATTTTCCAGGTGGGGGAACAAGAGCTTGAAGAGGTTCAGAATCTTGCTCCAGCTCACACGGCGGGTAGGAGGGGGAGTCTGGCTGTACCCGTGACCTGGGCTGGGAGTCCTGAAGGGACTGGGGCTCCTCCCAGACCCCATCCCACTGTGAGATCACGAGCAGTAGGGGCTCAGATCTTTCTCTGCCCTCCCTGCCCCCTGTCAGTTTCCTGAATGTTTGGAGATGCGCCTCCCAAACCTATGTGACTCCTTATTGATTGACTTACTGAGGGGACTTCTTTCCTCTTTGCTGTCCCCATCTGGGCAACTTGGAACTTTAAAATCAGATGAATACTGCCCAGCTCTGTGCAGCCCCTGTGTGTGACTAGGAGAAAACTTCAGCCTAGGAAGCCCCAGGGTCTTCTCTCTGCCTCATTCTGTGACCATGGGAAGGCTTTCCAAGTAGATGACTGGTCATTGTCACCAAGTAGGTGACTGGTCATTGGCAGCATGGGGTGAGAGGGGACAGTGGCAGAAACCTGTCTTTGGAGTCTGACTCATCTGGGTGACCTTTGGCAGCAACCTTGAAACTTCCTATAGAGCCTACAAGATCTTACTTGGTCTGGGCCTGCTTCTGTCTCTACCTCACCTCCAGCTGCCCCCTTTCCTTAAACAGGTCCCAGCCACACAGGCCCCAGATGCCAAGCCCTTCCTTCCTCAGGGCCTTTGCACATACTGTTCCTTCATTCCTTATTTGGATGGTTTTTCTTTCATCTGTTGGGCCACAGAGAGATCTCCCTATCCCTGGCCCAACTATCACCATCCCCTGTTTCTTCTTCAGCAGCACATGTGACCGATTCTGACCCTGCCGTGAGAATTTGCCAACTGTCTAGAACATCTTTGCATCCCAAGTGCCCACCTGGATGGAACCTGGGTCCAGCCTAGGCCTCCCATGAGTACCCGTTGACAAATCATTGAATTTAATTTCATGACAACTTCAGTTTCTTCATTTATAAAATGGGTACAGTAACATCTACCTCATGAGATTGCTGTGCGGTCAAAACAAAGGGCTCAGCACATGGTAGGTACTCAGTCAATACCAGCCACAATTCATACTAATATCCAATCTTGTGTCCAACTCATTTAGGTGTGGCTGGCACACACATGCAGCTTTGAATGAGGCACCTGAGGCTTTGAGAGGAGACCCGAGACTAGCTTCTAGGCAGGCTGGCTATTGGGGTACTGGGGCTCCTGCCTGCTCTGCCCATGCCTCCTGCTGACCATAGACAGTCATTTGTTCTCCCTTGCCTCAATGTTTCTAATATGGCTGGTAGGATGCATGGTGGGAGGCCTCAAAGGAACCTGAAGGGTGTGAAGATGCTTCCCACATGAACCAGAGAACCGAAGACCATGTCTGCAGGTCCCCTAATTGGCCATTCAGGCCCTATCTCTTCTCCAGCTCAGCCCATCATCCCACTTGCCCTTCAGTTGACTTCCCTCCCTAACTGAGGACATTTGCATGAGCAAAGCATCTCCAGTGACTGCTTTCCCCACCACCTGCTCCTGTGGCTCTCTCTCTACCTGAAGCCATAAATATATATGCAAAGGCCAGTATATCCATTTCTGTTTGAGCATGGAGCTAGGGACACAGCCGGAAAGGGGATTAGGCGGTGGCAGCGGGTGGGAGGTAACAGATGGCTTGATTGCTTTTACCTGTTGCCTATTTGTTAGGCAACAATTCCCCATTTTCCTTTAATTGTGCGCAGGTCCCTAGATGTCAAGGCATCAGGCAGGCCCTGGTTGGCTCTCTCCAGTGCTTGTGTGGGGCGGGGGCTCAGGAGGCCTGCCTGGGAATCAAATGCCAGAGTCTGAAAATGAAGAACTCTTCCTTGTCCTCCATGGCTCGACTCCGGTCCCTCCCCTGGCTGGCCACTCAGGACCCACCAAGCATATGCAACAAGGAGGGAGCCCAGTCAGGGGCAGACCTGGGCCTTTTGTGAAGCAGCTGTGCGACCTTGGGTGGGTCACTCAGCATCTCTGGGTCCCCTTTCCTTGGCAGGGAAGTGAGCACAATCGCACCTGCCCTGTCTCCTCCGCAGGGCTGCGCATGTGCGGACTGAGATCCGGCTCTGAGAGCTCTTTGACGTGTGTAATGCTCTGGAATTTGCGGCATTATTTGCCAGCGGAGCGGTTAAGAGCTGGATTCAGGAGTCAGCCAGGCTTGGACTGAATTCCTACTCTGCCACTCATCACTGTGAGTCCTTGGGAAAGAAACTGAAGCTTTCTGAGCCCTGGTTTCCTTACCTGTGCCGTGGGCTGCCAAGAAGAGCAAGGTAGTTAATGCACGCCGCAGGCTCACCCAGCTTCCCCAGGGCGCAGTCAGTCCCAGCCAGCTGTTCGGAGGTGGCTACTGCTTTCTCTTTACACCTGGGCCTAAGCATCTTCTGTCTGTGAAGCCCCTGTGATGTGTGCCCCCTACCCCTGTGACTGCTCCCTCCTTTGTGTCACCCTCCTGGTGGCAATCTGTTTGGAGGTTACTTCTTCCTCATCAGCTACGATCTGGAGAGACAATAATCTGGGGCCTGTGGTCCTGTCACCCAAAAACAAAACGTGAATAAGCATGGCCATCTGAAAGCAACTTCCGGAGCTAGACAAAAGACAGCAATCCCTGAAGAGAGGGAGCCCACATGCTCAGAGGCAAGCCCCAGCAGAGGGGCCCTGAGTTTCAGATATATTTTCAGGAGTGTTCCTTTTGCTTATGTGAGATCGATCTCTGTTCCCATTGCTTATACTTCAAGAGTCGGGTGACACACCTCTATGCTTTATACAGATCTCAATGACAAAGCAAATGTAGGAACTTAATAGGCTTTTTCTATGTTTGTCTCCATTACTTGCTTGCTTTATGACCATGGCCAAACCCCTTCATCTCTCTGAGCCTCAGTTTCCTTTTCTGTAGCGAGGGGGCGGGGCTATCGTGAGGGTTCAATGCCATCCTGTAGGTAAGTGCCTGGCTGGGGATCAAGCACTCAATTGACACTCAGTGAAGACTGACCAATTAATTCTATATCAGTGACTTTGTTTTCATTTGAAATCGCGAAGAAAACAAGGCCTGCAAGTTTGTCAACAAAGCATTCTTCAGAAACTTGGTTAAAGGGTTACTGATGGGAAGAGAAGTCATTTTATTTCTGTTTGACCCTTGAATTTCTCTCAAGGAAACATGCAATTATGAGAAGACACCAGATGACAGAAGGAACAAAGGTGGCAGAACACTCTTGGGCCAAACTGTTAGGGGGAGGCGCCAGGCTCTTCATGGGGGGAGGCTGGATTCCTGGGTGCTCCTGTGGGAGAGAGGGGAGGGGCAAGCAGACAAGGTGGGGAAAGAAGGAAATGAGGAGAAGAGATCTGGGAGGGGAGGCAGGTGACAAGAAGCAAGGAGGTGGAGTTTCTGATTGCCTTTTCCACCCCTCCTCATTTGCATTCTCTATATAAATAGCACTGTCCCCAAATCATGCCCCTGACCCCGCCTCCTCCGTGTTTCACTCCGGGAGAGACAGCAGATGGGTTTGGATTCCCTCCCCTTCAGCTGCAGCCTTGGGGAGAGGGCCCTCCCACTTACTTCTCACCAGCAGTGTCCCCTTCCCTGGGCAAGGGCAACACGGGAGTGCACGCAACAAGGGCAAGCCTGGTTTGCATGTGGAGTCTCCTGAGTACCATCTGGTGTCTTCCCACCGATTTACAAACCTCTCACTCCTCTTGTTATGCAACGCGCACAATATTAGCTGATAATACTTGCCGTGCATGAGTTGCTGTATGCAAGGTATTCAGCACAGCGCCCAGCATGAGGGAGGGACAGGACGCAGGGGCTGCGTGAGTGACAGCTGCGTGCCCTCCGGCCCGTGCAGGTTCAAGCAGTTGGTGTGGGGATCTCACTGAGTCGGGAAGCATCTCCCGGTTGGAGGCAAGTCTGACACCAACTCAGGGTTATGTAAGCCAGCTGGAGCCCGGAGGGTTGTTTGTGATATTATTGAAACTGTCCCGTGTTTACCCAGATTCTTCCCTCGACCTTTTAACACGTCTGTCTTCCCCAGGTCTGCTCTGCCTGGATCCTTTCCCTGCAGTCAGTCAAACAGGGAAGGAGAGAAGGGAGCCCCTCCTCTGGCCCAGGCACCGTATTAGAGGCTCTGTACACACATTATTTCCCTAATCCTCCACACAGCCCACTGAAGCCGGGAGGATTGTGCTCTTTTAAAAATTGTTTATTTTTCAATTACAGTTGACATACAATATTATATTAGTTTCAGGTGTACAATTCAGTGATTATACATTTATATAAGTTACAAAGTGCTCCCCAGATACTTCCAGTACCCACCTGGCATGATAGGCAATTATTACAATATTATTGCAGTTTCCCTGTGCTGTGCTTTGTAACCCCGTGACTATTTCGTAATTGCCAATTTGTACCTCTCGGTTCCTTCCCCTTTGCACCCAGCCCCCCTCCAAACCCGCTCCCCTCTGGCAAACACCATTCTGTTCTCTGTATCTACGAGTCTGTTTCAACTTCGTTCGTTTATTTTGCTCATTAGATTCCACATGTAGGTGAAATCATGTGGCATTTGTCTTTCTCTGTCTGACTTATTTCAGCATACGGCCCTCAAACTCCGTCCGTGTTGTTGCAGATGGCAAGATTTCATTCTTTTTTCATGGCCAAGTCATGTTCCATTGTATGAACGCACCACTTCTTATCCACTCATCTCCTGAAGGACGCTGAGGTTGCTTCCATAGCTTAGCTGTTGAAAATGATGCTGAAATGAATATATGGATATATTCATATGTTTTTGAATGAATATATGCATATTTTCTTTGCAAATTAGGTTTTGGGGTTGTTGTGTGTGTGTGTGTGTTTATAAATACCCAAAAATGTAATTGCTGGGTCCTTCTTTGTCTCTTCCTACAGGCTTTGTTTTTTCTAAGGGTTAAACTTTTTATTGACTTTATTGGGGTGACAGTGGTTAATAAAATCATATAGGTTTAAGTGTACAATTCCATAATACACCATTTGTATATTATATTGTGTGTTTACTACCAAAGGTCAAGTCTGCTTCCGTCACCATTTATTTCCTCCTTACCCTCTTCTACCTCCCCCACTCCCTTTCCCTCTGGTAACCACCATACTGGTGTCTGGGTCTATGAGTTTTTTTGCTTGACCGCTTCACTATTTTCACCCAGCCTCCAACCCAAGCCCCTCCCCTCTCACAGCTGTCAGTCCGTTCCCTGTGTCTATGAGTCTCTTTCTATTTTGTTTATTAGATTCCACATATGAGTGAAATCATATGGTGCTTGTCTTTCTCTGACTGGCTTATTTTGCTTAGCATAATACTCTCCAGGTCCATTTGTGCTGTCACAAGGGTAAGATTTCCTTCTATACATTTTTTTGGCTGAATAATATTCCATCATGTAAATGTACCACAGCTTTTTTATCCACTCATGTACTTATGGGCACTTGGGCTGCTTCCAAATCTTGGCTGTTGTAAATAATGCTGCAACAAACATAGGGGTGCATGCATTCTTTTGCATTAGTGTTTTGGGTTTCTTCAGATATATTCCCAAAAGTGGAATATCTGGGTCATAAGGAAATTTTTTTTTAATTTTCTTTTTCTTTTTTCATTTTAGAGAGGAGACACAGAGAGAGAGAGAGAGAGAGAGAGAGAGAGAGAGAGAGAGAGAAAGAGAGAGAGAGACAGAGAGAAAGAGAGGAGGAGCTGGAAGCATCAATTCCCATATGTGCCTTGACCAGACCAGTGCAGGATTTTGAACTGGCGACCTCAGTGTTCCCAGGTCGACGCTTTATCCACTGCGCCACCACAGGTCAGGCAGGAAGTTTTATTTACTTATTTTTTGTGGAAACTTCACACTGCTTTCCACAGTTACTGCATCAGTCTGTATTCCCACCAACACTGCACGAGAGTTCTCTTTTCTCCAACATTTATTGTTTGATGATTTATTGATGACAGCCATTCTGATAGGTGTGAGGTGATATCTCATTGTGGTTTCAATTTGCATTTCTCTGATGATTAGTGACACTGAGCATCTTCTCATATGTCTATTGGTCATCTGTATGGCCTCCTTGAAGAAGTGTTTATTCAGGTCTTTTACCCACTTTTTAAACTAGATTTCTTTTTTGGGGGGGTGTTAAGTTGTATGAGTTTTCTTTTTTTAATAAATTTTGGATATTAACTCTGTATCAGATGTCTCATTGGTGAATAAGTTCTCTCATTCAGTGGGTTGTCTTTTCATTTTGTTGATTTCTTTTGCTGTGCAAACACTTTTTAGTTTGATGTAGTCTCATTTGTTTATTTATTTTTTGTTTGTTTGTTTTTCTTGCCTGAGGAGATATACCAGAAAAAAATATTGCTAAGAGAAATGTCTGAGATTTTACTGCCTGTATTTTCTTCTAGGACTTTTATGGTTTTGAGTCTTAAGTCTTTAATCCACTTGAAGTTCATTATTGTGTATGCTGTAAAAAGGTGGTCTAGTATCATTTTTTTTGTACATATCTGTCCAGTTATCCCAACATCCTTTATTGAATGAACTATCTTTATCCCATTATATGTTTTTGCCTCCTTTGTCAAATATTAATTGACCATAAAGATGTGAATTATTTCTGGCTCTCTGCTCTGTTCCATTGATCTATATGTTTTTTACATGCCAATACTATGCTGTTTTGATTACCATGAACTTGTAGTCTAGTTTGATACAAGATGGCCTGATTCCTTCAACTTTGTTCTTCTTTCTCAAGATTGCTGTGACTATTTGAGGTCTTTTGTGGTTCTCTATAAATTTTTGGAATATTTGTTCAAGTTCTGTGAACTATACCGTTGGCATCTTGACAAGAATTGTGTCCCAGAGGTCCCGTGAACTATCCTCATTTATTTATTTCATTATTTTGCTATTCTGATTGAGTGTTTTCTGCTACCTCTTCCAAATTGCTGATTTGATCTGCTGCTTCATCTAATCTGCTGTCAATTCCATCTAGTGTACTTTTCATTTCAGTTATTGGATTCTTCATTTCTGATTGGTTCTTTTTTTATGGTTTCTATGTCTTTTTTTATGCTGTTGAAGTTCTCACTGAGTTCCTTGAGCACCCTTGTAACCATGGTGCTGACCTCTGTGTCTGGGAGTTTGCTTGCTTTCCTTTCATTTAGTCTTTTTTTCTCCTGTTCTCTCATCTGGGACCTGTTTCTTTGTCCCCCCATTTTGACTGCCCCTCACTGTTTATTTCTATGTATTCAAAGATCTGCTATGTTTTCCAGTCTTGGTGGGGTGGCCTTACATAGAAACTGTCCTGGTCACCTGAGCGAAGTGCTCCAGATACACTCTCCCTGTGGGCTGTGAGCACCTCCTGTTGCAGCTGCCTTGATTGTTGTTGGCAAACCCATGGGAAGGCTTGACCCTCAGGCCAAGCAACTGTGAGGACCCTCCACAACCACAGTGGGGGAACTACTGTGCAGGGGATGACCCCACATAGCAAAACTTGTCTCAGTGTGGCTCTGGTGTCTGCTGAGTCCACCCCTTGAGCATGTTACTTGTAGAAGTGGTTGGGAGCTGCTCTGGCATGGTCTAAAGCTGGCCACCAGGTGTGTTGGCTCTGGGACGTGCAGGCCAAGCTCAGCTGCTGCCTGTGCCCTGCCCGGTGCCACCCAGCATGAGTTACAAAGTGATCTGTGGATGGCGGCTACTTGTACTAGGCTTGGAGGTGCCCAGAAGAGACCAAGCTGCAAGCTGAGCATGACTGCCACTAGTGCTGGGCTTGGGACCACTTAGCAAGAGGTACAGGAGATGCTGAGGCCAAACGTTGCTCATTTGGGGTTTGTGAACCTTTGAGAGAGTTTAGCATTCCATAGCATGAACCACAATAGCCTGTTTGTATAGAAAAGCCACTGGAGGCAGCTCAGATGGGCCTCAAGTTGTGTAGAGTGGGGTCTCAGGGAATCACCAGGGTGGAGCTAACAGTGTTAGCCGGCTGATGGAGACTCAGATATCGGCTCTTCCACACCTGCAAGGGGAAGACTCAGCAAAGGAACAATGGCCTCTGCTAGCACTTCTGTCTGGGAGAAAGCTGTTCCAAAGCCAGGCAATTCAGTTCCTCCTAGTATGTCCCTGGCACCTTTCTAGCTGTTGCATAGAAGGTCAGCGGGATTGAATCTAATTCCATGTATGGGCCCTTTAAGAGCAATCCCTGGGACTCCAGCAGCCTCTGTCTCATTCAGCTAAAATCTTCACTGTTTTTGACAGCTAGTATGGGGACTTCTCCTCCCAGCACTAGACGCCTGGGCTGGGAAGCCTGGTGTGGGGCTGGGATTCCTTGTTCCACAGGGAGGTCCTCCACAGCTGGGATAGCCCTCTCAATTTTTAATCGTCACACTGTGTGTGGAACCAGCTTGTCCTGAGTCTCCACTTTTCCTACCAGTTTTGATGTGGCTTCTCCTTTAGACCCTTAGTTGTAGGGCTTCTATTCAGCTAGATTTCAGGCAGTTCTCAATGATGGTTGTTCTGTAGTTTAGTTGTAATTTTGTTGTGGTTGTGGGAGGGTTCAAGTACCACATCTACCTATGCTGCCATCTTTCCCAGAAGAGGTTGGCAGTATTATCTTTTGTTCTAGGTCAAAACACGGAGATTTAGTAAGGCTAAATGACTGCCTGATGGCATGTGGCCGGCAGACCGAGGCTTGGAGTCCACAGCCAACTGACCACCCTAGGTCATGGCTCCTCCCTCCGTCTCTCAGCGCACGTGCTTTTCATTGTCCCAGTAGCAGTTCTAGACGTTCACATTTTTTCTGACTCAGATATCATGTAATTCTATGCCATCCGGAGTTTTACAGACTCTAAAGCAACTTTCTCCCTCATACCATTTACTCCCATTACATCTCATTTTCCTGGAAGGTATACTGACCACATACATTAATAGTAACCTGGATAATGGTAAAAATAGAACATAGAATAAGAAACATTGCAGGCATGGAGGGCTTAAGTATGGCTCTTCCTGTGCATGACCAAGCAATGGCTGTAGAACCCCCGGCAGGGAGCAGCCTTAAAGCATCAATCCCAAACTTAGCTAATGTCTACTGAGAAATAGCTGTTCTTAGAAACCCAGCAATCAGTTTCTGAGAATGTGGTGTTGGATTTTATCAGAAACCTGTGGGGAAAATTGGTGAGAAAATTGATGAGAAAACAAACTTGAGAAGTTGAACTGTTTGAAGTCCATGATTCAAAAAGGACAAAAGGAAGTAGTTCTCAGAGGAAGGAAGACCCCACGGCAAGACAGGATGCCTCTCCTTCACCTCCTCCTCACGGGGCCTCTAACTTGCACGCAGATTATAAAAGGCAGCATCTGCGTAATGGTCAAACAGTTTGGGGACGGTGCATATTTTGTGGAAATTATTATGTGTTCAATTTAGGCATCCCAGGGCTCCATGCCAACTTCTTTTTATCAGCTTGTGGAGAAGTGAGAAAAACATGAACGAGTTTTTCATAGAGCTAAATTTATTCATTTTCAATAGCATTGTCCTTTTCTTTCTGGGATTATATCTTTCCTACTTTCTTAGCGTTCAAACATCCTTTCATCTACGAAATGATGGTGCCAGTAGACCACAGTCAGTTCCTTGAGCTGCTATCCCTGGCAGAATACAAAGCTGGCAACTCTGTGTTAAATCCTCCAATTTTCTAAAATTTTTTGCTGAACTACAAAATTCCAAAGTCTGAGGACCACTGAGTTGTACTTTGTCAGTTATCATTTGTATCAAGCCTCTTCTCCGTCTTGGGATGATTTTCTTTTTTCTGCTTAGCACACACTGTCTTTGAAATTCAAATACCTCCAACCTGGGCTTCAATTTAATAACCTATTTTTAGTCTTCAGGGTAACAGGTATTACACTCCCTATACTCCATAGTTTGGGGAAGGAGATATTTCCTTTACAAGATTGTATGTCTCTGCTTTTCTGTATCCATTACTAGGACTTGGTTTAAAGAGTGTTCAGTATAATAGAAAGATGCCATCGGCTGGAATGAGGTGGTGGGAGTAAAGGGCCAGTTCAAAGGGCTGGGTGCAGAGAGCACATTAAAGAGAACAATAATGTAAGATGATAACAGCATCCATTAGAGAATGTGGTAGAGACTGAGAGCAAGGAGTTCCCAACAGTGATGACCACATTAGGGCTGGAGCTCTGTGCATTGCTTGATGGGTGGTGCAAGGTGAGAAGCCTGGGCATCGGGACTGCACAAGTCCCTGGGGCAGGGGCTAGGGCCTCTGCGTTTATCACACTGCTCTGGTAGAGAAAGCGGGTGATGGTGCAAAACTGGTGAATCTTGCCTTGTCACAACCACTATTAGCTATGCGGAGTAAAGGGTTTACTTCCTTCTTCCTGTCAGGAGAATTGTCCCGGGGACCACACTTCAGCCTCTCTTCTCATGCTCCACTTTTTCTTCCTACCCTACTAATGCCCCCATAGGGCAGAGGAGTTGGAATGTGATGGGTCAAGATCTAGACCTTGTGGAAACATTAAGGAGTGGACAAGACCCTGCACTTTGGTGCACCATCACTATGGAGCTTCCTGTGTCCCAGCGGATACACCAGACAGGCCTCTCTTTCTGTTTCCTATGGAGATGGTAAGCAGATAAGCAGACCCTAAATATCAGGCCCGACCTTGTGATCTGGACTCCCAATTAGCTAGATAAGTTAGGCCTACTTTCAGATTCGGGGGAAGGAGGTGAGAAGCCATGTTGAACCTCTAGGCCTCAGCCATGTTCCCCAACTCAGTTATACCAGAAATACATACTGTGAGATTATTGAGTATTGGCTTAGATAGTAATAAAATACTCCATTGACTCCCATTCTGCTCATGAGTCATGACTTTAAACACCAGCTATACACTGATGCTTCCTGACCTTCTCTGCGCTCTGCATCTGTACATTGGACAGTCTCCTTGGAGTCTCTTGTCTAATGGGCTTGTCGCAGGTCACACGGCCACCACTGAGCTGCTGATCTTTTCTTTCCAAATCTGACTTCTTACAGGTGGTCCTGTCTCAGTTAATGGATGGACAGTCCTTTCTTCCAGTTTTCCAGGCTAAAAACCTTTGTGTCTTTCCTAATTTTTATTTTTCTCTCAGCCAACATCCAACCAACTGGCAAATTCTGTACCTAAAATGTAGCCAGAGTTCAGTTACTTCCCTCCATCCCTCCATCCTTCCCCCACCCCCACCTTGTCTGGGCCACCTCATCTCTTGTGTCATGGCTCATCGGGGAGCTGTAGGCCTCACAATGGAGCCCAGGCATCAGAGGCAAGGCCTGACACGGAGGAGAGGGGGAGAAGTGGTGGCCACAAGAGGCATTCTGAGGGGCGGGGACCGCACAGAGAGGAAGATCTGGAATCAACAAAGGCTTCAGAGAAACAGAAGGGCAAGAAATAAAAGGGAGGAAATAAAAGCTGTGCAGAGTCTTGGGACCACCAGAGGGGATAAGAAGGGCATTTCACAAATATATCAGGAAAAAGAGATCTTTGAGAGCTGCTTGGCCCATGAATAAGTAAGAAGGGAAATAAAATTAATGATCATGATAAAAATGGCTGAGCCACTGAAGTGCTTTGTAAAATTGGTCTTTAACAAGGAAAAGCAAAAAAAAACATCCAAGGCACGGGCAATTAGAAGGGGACAAAAGCCTTGTCAATATAGTTGATGAAAGGTGGGAAAGAGGGCACTTAGAAAAATTGGATAATGTTTTCCCAGTCCAAATCACCATGTCTGGAGGAAGGCCTTGGGGTCTGAAGGGAATTAGCTGAAGAAATTATTAAACCCTTGGCAGGTATTTTAATAATAATAATTATAGATATTTTTGGAAGAGGGAAGCAGAATCAATGAAGATTCGAGAGCTTGGGTAAAAGAGGGAGAGAAAAAGAGCACGTCTGTCAGGCCCTGTCACTGAGCCTGGCACTGTGCACTGCAGACGCTCTGTCACTGAATCCACCAGCAGAACTGGCAGTTCTGTGGTCTGCATATTTTACAGGCAAGGAAACCGGGACTCGGGAAGTGTGGGTGACTCTCCAGGATGACTCAGCTAGCAAACGGGGAAGGGCGGGGGGTGGCCAAACTTGAACCCATGTTGTTTTGACTCCGAAGAGGATTCCTTTCCACTTTACCATCTGCTTCTTCTAACTCTCAATATATGAGCCAGATGTCAAAGAGAATGACAGCCACCTGCCATTGACCTGCTGCTAGTGATCCTCACACAATTTTTTAAAAATTTTATTTATTGACTTTAGAGAGAGAGGAGAGAGAAGGGGTGAGGGAGGAACAGGAAGCAGCTCATAGTAGTTGCCTCTTGTATGTGCCTTGACCAGGCAAGCCCAGGGTTTTGAACCAGAGACCTCAGCGTTCCAGGTCAATGCTTTATCCACTGCACCACCACAGGCCAGGGAGTGACCTTCCCTTTGTTCTGGAGCCTTGGGACTCTGATGACTTAGACAGAGGGCTGTCTGATTTTACCATTGAGCTATTGAGGGAGGATTTCACACTTTGTATGTTGAGGACAAGGAAATGGGGCAGAGGTCGAGGAACGTGGACCCCGGGGCACAGGATGTCAGAGTCAACAGGGCCATGTGAATTGTTAGTGTCCAAAGTCCTTATTACACCTGTGGGAAACGAAAGCCTGAGAGCGGAGAAGGACTAACCCCAGGTGACACCAGAAGGTAGAGTCACTGCCAGGCCTGCTGACTTCAAGTCCAAGGCCTTGTTTTCTGCATTTCTTGGCCTAAGCCCATTATTCTCCCTTGTCCCTGGCTTCTGTCCTCTGGCTTCCAGAGACTGGCCTTGACTTTGATGCTTGGCCTTGGTTCTGTCCCCTTCTCTCTGCTTCTGTGCTGTAACCTGTGGCTCACATCACTGGCTTTTTGAACTTCACTTCTCATCTCTGTTGCTGTTTTCTTAATTGTGCTGGCCGGGATCGGGGGAGGGCAGAGGGAAGGGCTGTAAAAACTCATCTGGCTCCTGTCCAGCTAGGATCCTGTCATCCCTGGGTCCTGTGCATAATGTGATGAGAACCACCTGTGTTCAATTAAAATACTGGCTCCGATTCTTTACTCTCCTCCATTAACCCTTCCTGTGGCTTCATCTTATGTAGTTGCCTTCCCATTTTCTTTTTTTAATATTAATTTTTATTAATTTTTAATTTATTGTGTTTACGTGGATTCAAGTGTCCCACTGAATATAACTCCCCCAACCTTGTAGACTGTACTCCCTTTTTCTTGACTCTGGGCTTCAGCACATGGCTTGCTTTGGTCAATGAGATCTTAGCAATGTGCCAAAGTGAGGCCTTGGAATTCACATGTCTGATTGGACATCATCTCTTGCACCTCTGCTGCTGCTATAAGATGGAGGTACCCCAGTTAGCCCACTAGTCCAGGGTGGAGGAGAGATAGTTGGAGCAGAGCTATTCCAGCCAACCCCCCCTCCCCCTTCCAGGGGGAAGCAGAGCTGTGGCTTGAAGCAAATTACCCGACTGAACTTAGACCAGCCAAATTTCAGCTGACCTAAACATCCCAGATAATGAGGAGTGCTTATCATTGTTTACCACTGCAAGTTTGTGGTTGTTACGCAGCAATAACTAACAGATACACAGACATCTACATAATATACTTTTTTATTGTTTTTATTAATTTTAATAGGATGACATTGATAAACCAGGGTACATATGTTCAGAGAAAACATCTCCAGGTTATTTTGACATTTGATTATGTTGCATACCCATCACCCAAAGCATAATATGCTTTGAGAGAGCTAAGTTCTTGTCTAAAATCTCTTTTTACCTCAGTGTATTAAAAGTAAAAACAAATCATTGAGCACCCACTATATGCCCATTCCCAAGTCAGGCATGGCGTGTTTGGTTGCTGTTTTTGAGGAGCTCAGCCTAGGGAAGACAGGGAGAAAAACAGATGATTACAAAATACAGTGTCAGGGAAAGCTTCCTGGAGGAAAAAGACCTCTTGAGTTGAGTCTTGGAGGAGAGAGAGGGGAAAGGGTGGTCAAGGCAGAAAGCATAGCACACCCACAGGCACGAGGGGCCAATGTAAGCTGGGGCATTCGTGGAAACTAAGTCCCTCTCTGTGCGGGGCCAGCAGAGCCCTGGTCTGACTCTGGCACTCTGCAAGTCCCTGACCGAATGTTTGTATATAACAAGGCACTGGCAACGGCAATTTATTACCAGATGATGAAGTCTAGCGAAAGTCCATTAAATAAAAAAATGCCACAAGATGTGATAAAACTCAAAGAAACTGAAAGGGACTAGAAGGCGCTGGGCACCGTTGCGGATGCAATAAACAAGCAGCGTACCCGGGAATGCCAAAGGCACACAGGTAATTACACACCAACACCTGCTCTCGGAAGCCAGGCTGCATCCCCAAGGCCCAGCCCGGGGGCCGCGAGGAGAGCACCCAGCAATGCCCTCACCCCACAGGTGCCCAGACCCCTCCCGAGAGGCAGACCCTTCCCCTTGGCTTCTCAGAGGCAAGGGAGGTGGCTGGGGGTAGGAGGAGGACAAAGTGAGTGGCCTCCCTGGCCATATGGCTTGAACATGGCTGCCCCCTTGAGTCCCACCCCTCTCCTTCTAACACTCCCTCTCCAGGAATGGTGGGAGCCCAGCCCAAGTGTGTGTGTGATTTCAGAGTTAATCTGTACGCGCTAATTAAATATTGACAGCTGTTAAATATTCATGGGGCGTTTTAGCCAGCAGGTTTATGTCCCAGGCTCCTCTGGCTTCAGCTCTGCTGACGGGCTCCTTGGCTGGCCACTGCACTCCCAGCTGCCTCTCCTTGTCCAGATGTGCCAGCTGCTGCAGGTGGTCTCACCAGGCAGGGCTCTCAGGGAAGCTCTCCCCGGGCCTGGGACTTCCCAGGAGCATGCTTGTGTGAGATGAAGAGATCTGCAGCTTGGGATGAGGGCTGGGCAGGGAAGAGCCCCCAGTGTAAACATGGTCCACACAGGGGCATCTGGTCTGAGGTGCAGAAAAGAGAGGCTGAGCTCAGGGGTGGCTGAGGGGCCAGGCGTCGTGTTCTCTGGCGGGGACTGCTGGGAGCTTCCTTCCTTCTGTCTTCTACAGGCTTCTAATAGCAACTACGAGGTGGGCTCTGTGGGAGGTGCTGGTAGAAAGGCTGCCATCAGACAGAACCTCTGCTCCTGTGAGAGCCCGTCTGGTGTGAGGGGACAGCCTGCCATGGGCAGCCATGATCCCGAGGAAAGTGTTCTGCTGGGACAGGAAGGGTGGGTGCTTGGGCAGGGAGCCGACGGTGTCCACGAGGACACCAGCCAGACTGGGGCACAGGGCCAGTCAGGGCAGGCTTGGCAGGAACCGGGCAAGGCAGCACCAGTCGGTTTGCATGGAAGGCCTCCTGTCAGGGGGAGGGAGGGCGGGAAGGCAGGACCAGAACGAGAGAACGGCTCAGAGCGAGTGGCAGGCACCCTGGAGGCCGAAGGGCGGAGGAGGAAAGGGTGGAGGGAAGGGGAGAAGTCAGCAGCTCCCCAGGAACGAAGGTGCCGGCCTGCCAAGGGGCCAGAGCCAGGTGCTTCCTGCTTCTCTCTCTCCCTCTGGGTCCCCTCATCTGTCTACCTCTGCTCTGGGTCCCCTCTGAAGCTCTTCTTGCTGTCCCAGGCTGCCTCAGCACCTTGCTTTGAAAATGGCTGGTTAGCTCTGCCACCGACTCCCGTGGGGGAGAAGGGTGGGAAAGAGGGCCAAGAGGGCCTGAATCACAGAGCAGGGCATCCCTCGGGCTGAAGGCGCCAAGCCACTGAAAGTAGCTCCTTCTTGCTGATCAGGAAGTCAGTGCATGGTTGTGTTTTCTTCCAGAACTTTGCACAGAACTGAAGTGGGGGCCAGCATCTCCTTACCTCTGCAATCCCCAATTTCTTGAAGAGGGGCTTGTCTCCAGGCAAAGGAGGCTGGGTTGCAAGTCACTCGTACCAGTCGGTCAGCATCTAGCCACAGGCCATATGCAGACAGCTCCCCAAGGTCAAGAGGAGGTGTTCAGGGGCCTCCAGGCTGAGGGGCTCATGGCTGGCCTCAGGCATCTCGGGGTAATTTCCCACCTCAGTACAGGGCCAGGGTGTCTGAGAGGGTGACCTCTCTCCTGTGGCACAGTTCTGGTGCGGTCCAGGGAGACTTGACCCGAGTGACAATGTGTATCAGCTCTCCCTATGGGATATGAGGTCTTGGGTAACCAATGATTGCTCTGAGTCTCCACATTCCTACCTATAAAATGGGCTAATAATATCATTTACCCACCAGCCCTGCTACAGCCTCACATAATGAGGTGTGTGGTGCACCCAACACCAGCAGTAGCTTCCCCCTGTGTGGCACTTCCTGCGTGTCCATCACGGTTCTGTGTGCTTTACATATATGAACTCACAAATCCCTGCAACGGCCCTACAGGCTGGTGCTACTCTTGTCCTATTTCTAGCATAGAGATAGTAAGGCACTCGCCTGGGGTCCCACAGGTAGAAAATGGGGAAGCCGAGCCCCACCTTGTTGGGCTCCAGAGTTGTCCTAGGTGTCCAACGAGTGCTAGTCTCCCAGTCTCTCCTTTCCCCAAACTGCGGGGAAATTCAGTGTTCCATTTTGGATGGGGGCACCTCTCCATGGACAAGCCTCCTCTCAGGGAGGACCATCTCACTGAGAGGACGGACCCCTCTTTGCTGGGCTCGGGGCTCATTCTCGGAGGCTGGGCCCTCACCTGCTCTCTACCTTCTTTCACTCGTCATCCCACAACCACTGACTGAGCACTCGCACGTGCCCTATGCTGGGGACACAACAGCGGACTGTGGCTGGGACCAGGGGTGGGACTCAAATAATTTAACCACCTGCTCTCTGCCCTAATGACCGTTTTAAGTATAAAGAAACGATATACTGAAAGGTAGTTTATTATTTCACACATTTAATACTTAAATAAGAACAATAAAAGAGGTACACAAAGCTAGATTATGTTTTAAAATATTAATGGAAAAATATTAAATAATACCTGACAAAAACAAAAAAAACTGTTATTTGAGATATTTCCATATTGCTTCTTGGTTGACATCCTCATTTGCAATTTTTTTTCACCTCTGGACAGAATGAACTTAGAATACACTGTTGTGCCGATGAACATTAAAAAAGAGTGAGAAATGTAAATTTGTGATTTGCACATTGGGCGGCGGCCCAGGCGCTCACCTTAGAGAGAACTCTGATTACAAGGGACATTTTAACAATCGGTTCGCTGAACTCAACAAAGAAATTAGGTATCGGTTCTGTAGAACTGGTGCAAACCAGCTCAATCCCACCACTCTAGGGAGACAGAGAACAAAGAACATCAATAAAAGAAAAGAGGAAGCAAAAGGTATAGTGTTTCAGGGTGTGATGACTGCTGTGGGGGGAAAAGGCAGAGGAGGAAGGGAGATGACCGAGGGGCGAGGGAGTGAGTCACGGGGGTGCGAGGGGACAGTGGCAGGCATACAGAACACCGGGAACACAGCCAGGAAATAGGAGACCGAGGAGACCAGTGTGACTGGGGGTGGGGGGATGCTTGGACATGAAGTCAGAGAGAGAATGGTTGGAGGGAGCAGGTCTGAAGTGTTCTTTTGGCCACTACACAGTGTTTGACTTGTGTCTGAAAGACATGGAGGCCATCAGTGGACAAGAGAAGTGACAAGACCTGAGTTGTCATGGTATAAACAGGTTGCTCTGGCTGTCACGGAGAACAGACTGCAGGGGCAAGGGTGGCTGCTGGGGGAGAGTGGGGCTGGGCAGGAGCTCCAGGTGACAACTGATGGCTTGTGCCAAGGTGTTAGTGTCTGACAGTGAGGAGTGCTTGATGATGACATACGGTATTTTGAAGGTAGAACCAACAGCATTTATTGACATCTTGGGTGAAGGATGGTAGGAAAAAGAGTGAGTCCAAGGGTGTAGAGCAAGGTAACCAGAAGGATAGGGGCAGCCATTTACTGAGATGGAGAAAGAGTGGGGTTTGTTTGGTGTGGAACGGGGGGACATTCAGGGTGTGGGTTTGATTATATTAATTCCAGATGCCTATTAGTGAGATCTCCAAATGGAGCTTCAGGTAGGCAATTGAAACACACATCTGAATTTGAGATGTTTGGACTAGAAATAGAGATTTGGGCGCTATCAGCATACAGATGGTAGGTAGAACTGTGACACTGGGTGAGATTGCCCAGGGAGGAGGAGAATAGACAGAAACGAGCAGAGGTCTGAGGACCAAGCCCCAGGAGCAGGAATGGTTACAGAGCAGGGAGACTGGTCCCTGTCCCAATTTCCCAAAAGCTAGACCTTGAGCACCCGCTCTGAGCTTTTGGCAGGCCTTCTCTGCCCTCTTGTGGTTACGATTGGGAATGCACCCAATGGAGCAGGAGAGCCAGACAAACCACTCTGAGTTTCTTCTGAGTCATTTCGCGCACTTACTCAGCAGTTTCGTGACAGCAGTTAGTAGAAATTCAGACAATTTCTACTCAGCACCCACTTATGGGTTGGGCACTGACAAGTAGAAAAGATAAAACGCTCTCTGGGAATTCATTGCACAGTGGAAGAAAAGACACCCAAGCACAACTGTAAAACAGTGGTTCTGAGCTGGGCGTGGCTTGGGATAGTCTGGCGAGTTTTTCTGTTGTACCACCTGGGTGGGGGTCGGGGGTGGGGGTCGGGGGGGTTTGCTACTGACCTCTAGTGGGTGAAGCCAGAGATGCTGCCTACGATTCTATAATGCACAGGGCATCCTCTTACAACAAAGAATTATCTGACCCTAGATGCCAACAGTGCCCGGGTGGAGAAACCCTGATGCCACACAGCGTGTCAAAGGCTGCGATACAGGTGAACCCAACCGTAAGCCTGTCTCTGGGGGTGGCGTAAGGAAGGCATCGCTTTACACAGCATGGGTGGTTTTAACTTGTCTTGGAGGATGAGTAGAGCTTGCCAAGCAGAAAGGGGAGAGATTAGAAAACAGAGGATGGAACATGCACTCCAGTCCTGCCACAGAGAGCCCCTGGCCCAGGTAGGGTAAGCACAGGCCCACGTGTCCCCGAGGCTGTCCGTCTACGCAAGGCGTGCCATTGCCACTGATGATGGCGTTCCCTTCCACTCTCAAAGGTGGCCCAGTTTGGAAGATGAAGCACATGGTCACCCCAGACTCAAGAGGCTGTGAGTGGCTGAAATGGGAGTGGGTAGATGGAGCTAGTGGCCTTGTAAGGTGAGGCACAGGGCTGGGTGTTAGCAGAAAGCAGTGGGGACCCACTGATGGAAGTCTTGCTTCAAGAGAGCAAGCAGGCTAGAGCCAGCGGTAAAAGCCCCAGATCGAGAGGAAGAGGGGCTGAGCGTTGGCTGTGAGGACCACCTCCCCTTCACAGTCCTTCTAAGAACCCCCATCTTGAAGGAGGGCTGCAGAGAACAGGGCCAAGGGCTCCCCACAGAAGGAAGGACAATGGAGAGACCCTCCAAGCCCGAGGCACAGGGCCCTGGAGGTGGTCATTTGGCCTCTCTCTGCTTTGGGCTGGCCCTTCCTCATTCCCTGTCCCCAGGCTGAGGTGATAATGGGCTGATTGCAAATGCAGGGGGAAGTTGGGCTTTATCCTGGGCCAAGTCACAGCTCTTTTTGGCTTTGGTTTCTCCATCTGTCCCAGGGGCAGGTAGACCAGATCATCCCTAAGGAACTCCTTGGTTCTCACCTCCTATCTTCTCGCACATTCTACTGCTGACCCCCTCTGAGAAGTGGATTCTGCAGCCTGACAGCCTTGGGATCTGGTCAGTCGGCAGGGACCACGCCCCCTTTCCAGGACTGGGATCTTTCAGGAACTGAGAACAATTCTCTCCACTGAGGTAAGGCAGCCCTTTGGGACATGTATCACCAGGCACTCTTTGGGGGCACCCTGAGCATCACAAGCTTGAAACCTACGGCTGTGAACTCCCAAGACACTCCCTTTCTGGAGCTTGAGCCGTGTTTCTGGAGAGAGGATAAAGAGGCATTGCTGCAAGAAAATCAAGAAGGGCACAGCCTGGAGAGCCATCAGGGGCAGTGCTGTGCTGCTGTTTACAGATGGCTTAACTTGAGTGGGCAGAGATGACAGCAGATGGGGCCCAGGCAGGGCCGAGCGGGAGACGGTTCTCTAACAAGACAACCTCCCATATGCACAGCAATTCACAGCCCACGGGCGGGCAGAGTGAGCGAATCATACCCATCAGTGGAACTAAGGTGGAGCAGGGAACTCATTCAGCAAGTGCACGCTGAGCGTGTGGGTGGAGAACCCGTGGCCCTGATTCCTGCTCAATGCTGTTTCCGGAATGTCTATTCTGAGGTCTTTTCTTTGGTGGAGGAGGATGCTGAGGTCTAGAGAGACCAATAGAGTTGCCACGGGTCATCTGGCTGCCGAGTGAAACATCTGGGACCAGATCTGACTGCCTGACCGGGGTCCCCTGCCTCTACCTGGGCAAAGGGGTAGGGCTGTCCTTCGTCTCGTCCTCATCTCAGAAATTGTTTGCCTCCGTGTGTCCCTCTCTCTAGGTACAGCATCATGTTAAGTTTTCTTCCATTGTCAAAACACAAAGGGAATTTAGAAAATAAAGCCAACCTGAAAGAAAGGTCCTACTCCCCAAGCATTAATTACTTTCGGGTACATTTACTTCTTTTGTTTTTCCTGCATGTAATCTTTTCTTTTCCCCCACATAGTCGAGTGCATATTGACGATACAATTTTACGCTCTGATTTCACTCACACTATCATAAATATTTTCCGTGTTATTACACACACTCCCTAAATGTCACTTTGAAGGCAGCAGGCTCACTGGACCAACTCTTTGATTGTTGGACTTTTAAACTGTTTTCAATTTTTAACTGTTATAATAATGCTTCAAAGAGCAGCTTCATATAGAATGTCTTTGAATAGTTAGGGTTTTTCAGGCTAGACTTTTAAGGAGAGTGCTGATAACGTGCCTGCCAGACGCTCCATGATGGGCTGTCCCATGGTTGGCCCATCCTTGGGAGTCCCAGGCAGAAAGCTAACAGACCTCCTCTCTTCTTTCTACAGCCTTTCCTGAAGATTATGTTGATTTATTTTCATTACTCCCTTAAGACCTAGAAGTTCTTGCCAAGACCCTTCCATTAAAACCCATCACATTAACCAGGACACACTTTCTGTTGAAAGGATCACATCCCAGGCAACATTGAATAAATAAACTGAAAACCTCCTCATTCAGGTATAGCTGGATCCAGGTGCTTAAGCAATGGGATCAAGACCTGGTTTTTCACTGCCTCTCAGCCCAGTTGTTATTGGCTCCATCTTCAGGGCATCTATATACTGGCAAGAAGGCTGTAGAAGGTTAATTTCAGCCTGCTTTTTTTTCGTCCTGAAGGAGACAACATGATTTTCTCCCTGAGAGCTCCTACCTAAACCCAAGAATTCACTCCTATGGGACTAATGTAATTGCTCACTCACTCCTGAATTAACCACTGTTACCAGAGACATGGCCTGACCTTGAGCTTAGAGAACACAGAGAACATGCTTTGTGCCTGGAGCTGAGGTTGGCTTCCCTTACCTCAGAGTTCAGAGACTTAGAGAGGTGGGTCCTACAAAGCGCGCTTGGGGCCTTGACTAGCAAAAGGAAAGGGGTGGATACTGGATGGAAGACCACAAAGCAATTGATACTACTTTGTTTCGGGAAAGCACCTGTCTCAGAAGCAAGAAGAGGGTCTTCAAGTACCCCCCGCACCCTGTTATCACAGAGAACAGCTCCTGTAACAGTCTCTCCGAGAGATAGCCATTCTGATTCTCCCCGACCTCGGGTGTCCAGATCTGTCCGTCTATCCAGTTGCGTACCCATGGCGCTGGCCCTGTTGAGCACATCTGGGAGACTATCAGATCTGTGAAAACTGGAATCATAGTTTTCATAGATGCGGGATATAAAACTGAGACTCACGGATATAGATTAAACTGAAGTGGTTACCAGGGGAGGGGAGCAAAGAGGGACAAATGTATGGTGATGGGCACACAACGCAATCAACAGTTCAAATGCTATAGAAATGTTCACGTGAAACCTATGTACTCTTATTAATCAATGTCACCCCATGAAATTTAATTTCTAAGAAAAAAAAAATGAAGTCATACTGTCCTGGGGTCTTTCCTTTCTCAACTAAACAGCCCCTGGACTTTGTTGGCTGTGACTGAGTTTTCTGTTCCTTTGCCATTGGTTGGCGTCCTTGCATACACTCCTGTTGGTCAGTACAAAGTTAAGAAGTGCCCACAAAACTGGAGTCTGGTGCAAGTATCCAAATTCCTGGTTTTTGGAGAAGTCTTTCGGAAGCTACCCCAGCCCCTCCCCCTTCCCTTTAATAAGCTGCCCAGCTGTGGAGAGAGTTGATTCCAGTCCAGGTGTCCGAGTCGTTCCTTCCCTTGTGGCTCATACGAATGGCTCTTTTAACTAATTTTGGGGACCTGGAAACAAAATGAATAAGGTTACTATTGCATGTGTAACCTAAAGAAAGTGTTATTACATTTAACTGAAGGGGTTCTTCTGTAAGAAGAGAAGTCTTGCGCCAGCCACAGGCAAATGGCACCTGCTGATTGGTTGGCTGCCTCAGCTTCTCCCGGAGCTTCCTCTCCTGCCATTGTTACCACATCCATGCTCAGAGCTGGCTTCAGAGTGGGCAGATCCAGCACATCCCGGGCCCAGCAGAGCACAGCCCACGGAGCACCTGGATGGATTGTCTTGTCTTGGTGACTCACAGCATTTTGAGTGACTCTGTTTGCCTTTCCACTGGAGATAGCCACCAACCCTCCCTTTTTGTCCAGCCCCAAGTTGATGATACCAACACTCCTCTGTCAAAAACAAAGCCAGTGAAAGCATCCACTGGCCAGATTCCATTCGTCAAAGCTGGGTGGCTATGGTTTTAACTCTGTTTGCCATCTGAGTGGGTTAAGCTAATGCTGCTGCTCTAACAAGTAAACTCCAAATGGTATAATGGCTCAGAAGTGACCAAAAGAACTTCTTTCCTCTGTTGCAGAACTGGTGCATGATCATGTTGTCTCCGGGCTCCAGGCTGCTGGATCCTGTGCCACTTCAACTCAGGGCTTCCAAGGGGACCCAAGGGTTGCTGCCATTTCAAACATCCAGAGAAGAGTGTGATGGAAATTGTGTATGGGACAGTCCCGGGGTGGCACATTATTTCTGCTTATTTCTCATTGGCCAGGGCAGAACTTAATCACAAGGCCACATGTGACTACAAGGGAAACTGGGAAATTCAGTCTCGCTATAAGCAAGAAGGAGAATATGATTTTGGCGAGCAGGGAGCAGTCTTTGGCACTCCATCCTAATCCTAATTACAAACTCGGGCCCTTGGAAGAGGAAGCAGAGGAAATGCATACACAACATGAATGACGGACGTCTGTGGGGCAGCCAGGAAATGTGTGCACAACATGAATGACAGAAGGGCACGTCTGCGGGCGGCCAGGTAGAGGACCAGTCCCTGTGGTTGATAATCTCCACCGAGGAGACCTCGGCCGTCCCTCAAGCTGGTTCCTTCTGGCACCCCTGACTCATTACCACGCCATTCCCAAGGCAAAGGCTGGAGGGTGGGGGTGGGGTCCTACCTTCCACTCTGCTTCTCGTGCACACGCTATGCATGATTTAAGCGCATCACAACAGAATCGCTTGGACAAATTTGGAAATTTAACTAAACTGTTTGGGGTCTCTGAAAGCTTATGAGACAAGAGATGCTGTGATTTCTAACACAGACAGTTCCGATACTATGTGTGAGCGATGTGCCGTGTTCCCAGACTTCTGTAAGCGGTACTTCAGCTGCCACGACTCCGGCTTGTCAGCTCGGCTGACGTTCACGTTCCCTTTCTGAGGACCATCTCAGACTTAAGTGCCCTTCACAGACTCTCAGCCTGCCCAGGGAGCCGGAGTCACTGGCTGGATGCTCAAGTTGAAGTTCTACTTCTTGCTGTGCAACAACCTCCCCAGGGGAACCCTCTTCTCAGGCAGTGCCTCTTCCCCACACCCTTACCTCAATCCCAAATGTCCCCTTCTGCTCAAACATCACTGCTTTCCAATCACTAGCTTCTTCTCACCCAGCCCTCTCCCCTAAATCTGTCTCTGGAAGGGCCCCTCCTTCAGGAAGCCCTGGTCTTTTAAGAATGAAAGGAAGAGCCCTGCCCGGCTGACTCAGTGGTAGAGCATTGGGCCAGCGTGTGGAAGTCCTGGGTTTGATTCCTGGCCAGGGCACACAGGAGAAGCACCCATCTGCTTCTCCACCCCTCCCCCTCTCTTTTCTCTCTGTCACTCTCTCTTCCCCTCCTGCAGCCAGGGCTCCATTGGAGCAAGGTTGGCCTGGGTGCTGAGGATGGCTCCATGGCCTCCACCTCAGGTGCTAGAATGGCTCTGGTTGCAACGGCCCAGATGGGCAGAGCATCGCCCCCAGTGGCATGCCGGGTGGATCCTAGTCGGGAGCATGCGGAGATCTGTCTCTCTGCCTCCTCGCTTCTTACTTCAGAAAAATACAAAAAAAAAAAAAAAAAAAAAATGACAGGAAGGAAGAATTGCATTCTGGGCTCGTGAGTGCATTGTCACTTTGCACACTTGCTGGTTATATATGCAAGGCAATTTTGGTCATCTCAGCAGAGAGAGGCAGTGTGTTCGCAGCCACAAACTCCTGCTGATATGTTGGCAATGACTTCGTTCCACGAAGCCCCTTCTTTCATTCTTCGCACACAGAAACCTCCTGATGTACGTACGTCCTTGTTTCCTTTCCAAAGCTCCCAGTGTCTCCTCTCGCACATGGCACTAGTTTCTAAATGCCATGCTCTATACTGTTAAACCAAACTATGCGTTGAATTAGAATAATGCCCACAGCTCTCAAACTCCAACTTCCAAATGCCAGCACGTGGCTAGTGCTCTCAGGATTTCCCATTCGCGACATTCTGCGCACTACATGCCTGTTTATATTTATCCGAGCTGGGGTGGGGGGCTTGCTGTCCTGTTTTATTTTCCCCACTTTACGCAATTTATTAACAACAGTTCACATAGCTTACACCGTCAGGAATCTGGTAACTGGCAAATTGCACCTGAGCGTCTATGTCTGCTTTTAATGTGCCTGGATCCTATCCAAGTATCCTTTTAAGAAAGGACACTCCACAATGCATAAGATGTGAACTATATAAAAGGAGAATCTTTTCCTAGTTAAACCAGCCTGCAGAATAATGGTGCACGCCTGGCATTGTTTACCATCCGCACCTACTCACACGGCACCCGGCCAAGTCGCCCTGGGTGATTTCATGTGTGTGGTGGAGATGAATGGGAGAGAGAAGTAGTGACAGAACATGGCAGGGATGAGTTGGCCCTGGGAGGCGGGCCCTGGGAGGCAGTTCCCAGGCCCATGAAAGGTGTCCTGAGAATGACTTCTGTTGGGATAGACAGTTGGGATAGACAGTGCGTGCGCGCGCACACACACACACACACACACACACCCCTGTATGGCCACTGCCTACGCAATGCTGCTCCTTCTGTCCGGAACACTGTCTTCCTCCACATCTGCCCAACAGGTGACTTATCCAAATCCCATGTATAAAGATCTATCTGTGAGGCCACCCACACCCCTTCCCCTCGGCACACGACACCTCTTGTATCATTTGTCACACTCGATTGTAGTATGTGTGTGTGTGTCTGTCAGCCCATCTTCTCTTCTAATGGTTGGCTCTTCGGCATAGGAAGCATTTCTTCCTCATCTTAATATCCTTAGTGTCTGACATGTGGTCAATACTCAATAAATGTTGAATGGATGACTAAAATTAGTATCCAACTTATCATAAAATCTTAATGAGTATGAAACTCTAAGTGAATTACATCCCATCCAAAGTCTCTTCTTTATCGATATCCAGGAGGACATTTGATATGTACGTTAATGACGACCATGCATATTTCATAAAAATGTTTCCAGAATCTACCAAGCTCCCATGTCCGTCATTTGGGATGGTATTGTGTTATTCTATTATGTTAAGACATTTTTTTCCTTGATGAAAACATTTTATTTATTTAGTTAGTTAGATTTTATTTATTCATTTTTAGAGCGAGAAAAGGAGGAAGGAGCAGGAAGCATCAACTCCCACATGTGCCTTGATCAGAGAAGCCCAGGATTTTGAACCAGCAACCTCAGAGTTCTAGGTCGATGCTTTATTCTACTGTGTTAACACATTTCACGCTGCTGGGCCAGCCCCCACTTCTTTGACCTTTGGGTCATTGACAATTTTTAGTTATTACAGGTAATGCTCCTAAGAACATGTTCTTCTTTCTTTGGGGCTCATAGTACGGGGTTTGTTACCAAAGAGGGACTGTCAGAGTCAAAGAATGTAAACGTGGGCCTGGCTCTCCTGCACATTGCTGATTGCTTATGTAAACTGGTCCAGTCTATCTAGAAAAGAACGCTGAAGGATCTGCTTCCACTGGCTGCCAATCTTGGGCTTCGTCTTATTTACTTTTGCAGCTTTAATAGGCATGTAATGGGGCCTGAGAGTTGCTCGCATCTAAATTTTATTCTCTAGCTGGCGAGGTGGCGCAGGTTTCCACCTGGTGATTTACCGCCGCCATTTCCTGGTGCGATTCTGTTTATCTCCTCTGACCACTGGTCGGGGGAGTCACACAGCGGCCCATCCATTATCTGTCTGGGGCAGTGAGCAGACCTGGGAAGGAGAGTGTGACAGAGGTAACAAATGCCACTGCTTTCCTTTTGATATTTATTTTTACTACATCAAGGGGTGCAAAATTCCTTATTCTTATGTATTTGAGCCCATACATCAGAGCTCTGATGATATCTGCTTCTTCGATAGCTGGGAATTTATCTTATCGGCAGCAGGATAGGTGATGCAGGTCCCCTGTCTCCTGATCTGTCTCAGATTAAGCAAATGATACAGCTGAATTTGACAGGCAGGCTGTATGAATTTAAATGAACTCTCCCCTGGCCTATTAGCCAAAGGTGGTGGCGATGTTTATTAAATAACAATCTCTTTCCCCGACGTGCCCCTTTGCTGGCCTCACATTAGTTTTACCAGTGTTCAAATTCAACTCAGAACTCTCTCTTCTAGTGACCTTTGCTGCTTCTAATTCAGCAAAGGATGATTTCGGTGATTGACAATTCACATCTTAATTGCTCAGGAGGGAGAGGCTCAAAGCACCGTTAGAAGACAAATCCTGTGAGGGTCCTTCACCTGAAAGAGAAAGGGCCCTCAGATTCTACTAGAGGACTTGGGGGTCCACATCGGCATCGCAGTGACTCCGTATACTGACTTTGGCACCTAGCCCGTGTGCTTAAGGATTACAATTAGCGCAGAGCTAGAAAACTCCCCAAAGGCCTCAGAGCTTTACCAAAGGAAAGACTCATATTTCCTGTAGGTCTGGCCTGGTGGGAGTCCCAAAGGGTCAGGCCATCCCTGAGGCTAATTACTTCAGGTAATGTAATGTTTCTGTAGCCTCTCCCACTCCCACCCCAGGAGAGTGACCTGCAGTCCGGAGTGACAAGACCGAGAGGGAATCTTCTCCACATGAACCCTGTGAGTCCTGAGGCGATGGTGTTGGTGGGTGGGTGGTCGTTGGGGGGTGGGGGTGGTACCAGGGAATTCACAGCCCCTCCGATCAGTCTGGAGCCCACAGAACAGGACTCCCACCACTTTAATGCCGGTATGTCCCATTCTTCTGCCCCACTGTCTTTCAGTTACACTCTCCTAAAGCCCCCGATTTGACTCAGTTTACCCGAACTGCTCCTCAGTTCGCCCTGGGTTGCTGAGTACTCCTGAAGGAAGACCACACAGCTGTGCACGTGGGTGCTGGAAGAGTTCACAGTCCCCAAGGTCATCCACACTGGTGATGCCCCTCTGCTTCCCTGGTCTGCATTCTCGCCTCCAGCTGTCCTTCCTTTCCCTTCCATTTCTGCCAGGAGCAGTGTCCTGGCTCGTGGGTAGGTCTATGCCTCCTGGAGCCCACACCTTTTCTCCTTATCAAGGACCTCACTGACACTATACACTCTCTGTTCTGTGTCTTCAAACCTGCCTTCTCTAATTCATTGCTTCCCTTCAACACTTAAATATACACTACTGTCTTTGTTATTCAAAAATTCCTTTTTTAAGTGTTAGGGCTTACACATCCTTCACATACTGAACATAAAATAGTGACAATGAACAATGGAGATGGTACGCTTCAGCAAAGTCCTACGACTCCCTCCAGTCATAGCCACTTTCACCTCCACTTCGATGACACATTCAGATACTCATGCACACTGGCTGTCCCATGCTTTCCGTTACAACTAACTTCTTGACTCACTGTCTTGAAACTTACATTAGTTACCAGTGTAATGAATGGCTTCCTCATTTTTTTTCTTTTTTTTTTTTTTGTATTTTTTTCAAAATCAGAAGTAGGGAAGCAGTCAGACAGATTCTAGCATGCGCCCAACCAGGATCCACCCGGCATGCCCAACAGGAGGCGATGCTCTGCCCATCTGGGGCGTTGCTCCGCTGCAACCAGAGCCATTCTAGCACCTGAAGCAGAGGCCATGGAGCCATTCTCAGCGCCTGGGCCAACCTTGCTCCAGTGGAGCCTTGGCTGCGGGAGGGGAAGAGAGAGACAGAGAGGTAGGAGAGGGGGAAGGGTGGAGAATCAAATGGGCGCTTCTCCTGTGTGCCCTTACTGGGAACTGAACCCAGGACTTTCACACGCTAGGCTGACGCTCTACCACTGAGCCAACTGGCCAGGGCGGCTTCCTCATTTCTAACCCCATGGTCACTTCAGAGTTCGCACCTTCTGGACTTCCAAGCAGCATCTGACAAACTATTCCCCCCTATTCTCTTTCCTGAAACAGTTTTTTTCTCTGACTTGGGGATAGCCTCCTCACTTGGCTTCCCTCCCACCTCTCTCCATTGCTTCCCAGTCTCATGTTTTGGCTTCTCTTCTTCTGCCCAGTCCTCCAGCATTGTTGCTCTTCGGGGTGCTGTTTATACCCCCAGTTCTCCCCACCAGACACTCTGTTCCCTGGCAATTCCGTCCATTCCCGTGACTTCGCTGTCTCTGTGTCTATGTGTGGATGACTTCCCAGATGCATCTCTGGGCTCAGGACATCCCTCTCCTGAGGTTTAGATCCTTACTATGAGCTCTGAAACCTGTACCTTGAAATTGCCCCTGCCTCTTAGCAGCTATGTGCCCTTGGGTAAATTACTTGACACTTCTGTGCCTCAGTGTCCTTCCTCCAAAGGTCATAGTGAGAGTTCCATTGGGTTATTGTCATTATTATTACAGCCGACTGCCTGTTGAACACCATCTCCTTCAGGTGACCTGCCCAAGTCTAACTCACCGTCTTCTCCATCTCTCCTTAAAAACCTTTGTCGCCCTATGTGTTCCTTACCTTTTGTTGGATGATACCACTGAAGCCCCCAAATATCTTGGACCTTCCCTCTGTCTTTATCCCTATGGCCTATCAGTCACCAAATTCATGCATCTACCTGCTAAACATCTCCCTTCACCCCTCTCGCCCACTTCCTCTGCCCAAATCCTCACTTGGTCACCGTCATCTCTCATGTAGGTTTGCTGCATGAGCTCTTTAGAGGGTCCCTCTTGCTTTAAAGTTCAAATTCCTTAGCATGGTTCCCAAGTTCCTATCTGGCCTGGTGCTGTTCATTTCTCTCTCTACTCCTTCCTAACCCTCTGGCATCAAGCCACTCTACACATGACTCCTCGTCTTGCACGCACTGTGTCCTCCGGCATTATCATCTGCTCTTCCCTCTGCCTTCAACAGTCTTTTCCCTGTTCTTTATCTTTGCATGAATAACTCCTAATCTTTGAAGCCTCATAATCAAAGCCATGTCCTCCAGGCAGCTTCTCTGACTTCTTACTGTGGGAAGAGATGTCTAGTCCTATAAACTCTCATAGCACTCTGAACTTCCCCAGTGCTTGGACCCTCCTCACACTAGCGTGTTTAGAAGCCCAAATGCCCCAGCAGAGGAATCATGACACTCATGTTCACGGCTGCATGTCTGGCGCTTGGCACACAGTTGGTGCTCCATAGATATTTGCTGAATAAATATTTCATTCCATATCCCTGTGACAATATGCATGCTCTCTGCATGTTCTTTAATACATTATTTATTGAACACCTGTTACTGGTTATCAGGTATCCTTCTCTCTCTTGCCATTCTCTTCTAAATGATTCCCAGATCTAGCCATTAAGAACCTCAGTGTGGGCCCTGGATCATTCGCTAAGTTGGTTAGAGCGTCATCCGTGAGCCAGGGTTGCAGGTTTGATCCCCTGTCAAGGAGTCAACTGATGAATGCAGGGATAAGTGGAATAACAAATTGATCTCTCTCTCTCTCTCTCTCTCTCTCTCTCTCTCTCTCCCTTCTACTCTCTCTAAAATTGATAAAAAAATTTTAAAAATTAAAAAATCTCATTGTGTAGTAGTAGAGATGCACCAGGAAGCAGGCAAGGGCAATGGGGATAACACAGGGGAATCATTGGTGTGAGGGTGTGGGCAGAGGGCGTATGGGCAATACTTCCTGGGGGAATTAGCTCCAAGCCAAGTTTTAAAAAACAAGGAAGAGTTGGACAGGGGACAAAAGAGAGGAAAGATGCTCATATATTAATGCTCATAGTCTATGTGCCAAACAGCAGCTAAGTAGAGACAACGCTTGTGTCCACTTCCACCCCCCATCAGCTTGGTTTCATTGAAAGACTGCGCTGCATACCCACGATACTAAACACTACAGCCCTTCTCAAAACCCCTCCAATGTCTTCGGTCATCTGAACAAACCCAGCTGACCCTGCGGGGCAAACCTTGCCTCACTGATGCTACGAATGTTCAGGGCATACCTGTCTTCAATCATGACTTTTCCAGCCAAGGGCATGGACTCGAAAGAAGCGAATTATTTCTCCAAGGTGGCACAAAAATAACTGAAAGCCCAGTTAGGAGTCAACTCCAAGGACCTGCTTTTTTCATCACAACCTGATGCCTGCTACATTTTTAAACACACCTGTGCTGAAGGGTAACGTTACCAATGGTTGTTTGACAGGGATGAGGTATTGTATAGCAACACCCAGATCTTGAACTTGAACATGTAGAATCTTGGATAGATTCTTTATGGAATGGATCATTTATGAGGAAACAAAGACAGTTATTCAATAAGAAAAGACAGAAACACTTTGCCTTCTGTATCCTAAGGCTGCAGTTCAATGAAATTAGAAATAAATCTCACAAACAAGAAGGAGCTACCCAGTCGCATGGAAGTTGGCACTCCTAAATAAAGCCACGGAGAGGGAAACAATTCAGAACAGGGTATTTAAGGAACAAAGATATAAACACAGCCTATCAGATAAATTTATGAGGTGCTGCCATGCTGGTACTTAAAGGAAAAAATATTGTTCGTGATGGCTTCTATTAGTGAGGAGGAAGCAAAACCAGGAATTAAGTCTTTATGTAAATAACTCAGAAAGAGTACATATTATCAAGAAAGCGAAGTGGGAAGAGTAATAAACCTCAAACCAGAAATGAATAAAGGAGAGACATAAAGTTGAATTTGAATTACAAGCTAAGCCATTATCTCCCAAGTCTTGGATTGCATCAGAATTACCGGATGCTTCTTTGAACCACAGATGCCCCAGCTCAAGCTCAGACCCACTGAATCAGAGCCATGAGTGACAAGGCCCTAGAATCTGTCTTTTTAAGAAATTCTTCTCGTGGTTACTATGCCGGCAGCACTGTTCCCTTTCTGGCCTCTGCTCTCAAGAGCCATTTCTATGCTGAGTCTCCCCAGTGAGACTTGAAGGGGTCCTTGGCCAACATGACTTTTGGTGACCTTGATCTTCTCCTCCTTCCACGTGGTGGAAGTAGCTAGGTCACAATGGACACAGTTGATTGATCTAAGAGAGGACACTTGACTCTGGTTGGGCTAATGTGTCCTTTTCCTGGGACTTTTAGATTTAGAGCCAAGAGAATAAAAAAGAGGAATAAAGGGGTCTTTAGAGAAAGAAGGTTGAAGGCAGCCTATGGAGAGACATGGGGAGGCCAGAGGAAAAAATCCCAGCAGGCATTCAAATCCTTGCTTTCTTTTGTCCCAAGACCCAGTTGCTTTTCTGCCTTTGGTTTCCAAGAGAAGCTCCCATGCACTTCTAATATTTTCCCTTCAGGTATAAGCTGGCTTGAGCAGGGTTCCTGTCCCGTCCATCAAAGGAGGCATAGCTAATCCATGAGTTCACTCAGTTTCTTTCTCTCCAAGAATGGGCTTCCAGGATTACTGCCCACACACATCCTTCCAGAAAAGCAATGAGACTCCAGTTACAAGTCATACCACCTGTGCCTCGGTGACAGTGATGCCTTCTGGGTCCTGGGATGAAGAAGGCCTGTCAGAAGTTAGACTCTACTTTTTTTCTCTGTGACATACCTTCTTGAATCTCAAGGTCAAGTCTCATGGTGCAGCCCAATAGCCATGGAGACGGGCACAGGTTCAGCAGCTTGACTGAGGCGGCTTATCCTTTGAAAATTTACAGAATAAGTTATAAACCATAGAACCTATATTCATAATATTATTTTTAAATTGATAAGACACACCTCATAGTAGGTGCTGTAAAGCAATCATTACCCAATAGTCAAGAAATATTGAGTATCTTATTCAGACTGAGGACGGTGTTAAGTATGAGTATTCTGAGACTGGTAGCACTTAGTCATTAACCCAAGGGGTCTGCCTGGTGGAGGGGACATTCACACAAATAAGCAGAAGGGACAAAATGTCGATGAACAAGGCATGAAAGAGTGCCAACAGGAGATGTCAGAAAAGGCTGCCCTGGAGGAGGAGCTGTTTACCCGAGGTCTTTATGAACATGTTCACAGGTGGATCAGGCAGCATAAAGAACAGGTGAGCCTGACCAGGTGGTGGCGCGGTGGATAGAGCATCGGACTGGGATGCGGAGGACCCAGGTTCGAGACCCCAAGGTCGCCAGCTTGAGCGCGGGCTCATCTGGCTTGAGCAAAAGCTCGCCAGCTTGGACCCAAGGTCGCTGGCTCCAACAAGGGGTGGATTGGTCTGCTGAAGGCCCGCAGTCAAGGCACATGTGAGAAATCGATCAATGAACAACTAAGGTGTTGCTATGGCAATGAAAAACTAATGATTGATGCTTCTCACCTCTCTCTGTTCCTGTCTGTGTGTCCCTATCTATTCCTCTCTGCCTGACTCTCTCACTGTCCCTGTAAAAAAGAACAGGTGAAAAGATACAGCATGGCCTGCTTCAGACACTGGGCCATCTGGATCACTGCCGATTGAAGGGCTGGTGGAGCAAACCAGCCATGTCAAGTGTTGTTGGGAAGGAGGAAACTGTGGCTGTTAGACCATCTCAGTAACCAGCATTCATGGGGACACATGGATCTGAATCTAGTGGCAGACCAGACTTGCGTTTCAGATCAGGTCCTCTGGGTGCTCTGGGAGGAAGGGTCAGGACCTGAAGTGGGAGACCAATCAATAGGATCTTGACTTAAGTCGGTGGAAGGTGACCCACTGCCCATTTTATTCTTACAGTTATCCTCTTAATTCTCTTCCATTGTGCAGGTGAGACAACTGAGGGCTCCCAAGACTGCGTAGTTTACCAAAGGGCCACGGAGCTGCCGTAGGGTGGTCCAGGCAGTCTGGCTCCTGAGCCTATAGGTCACTATGTTGCCTCATAACCAAGATGGAGGCCTCCAGGATGAAGAATAAGAGTGGTTTAGTGATACTTGAGAGAATTGCCAGGACTTGATGACTAGTGAGATGGGGCTGAAAGAGGGCAACAGCTTGGTTCTGATCGGATAACCATTGGACCCAGCCTCCTACACCAATGAGAGGGAATAAAGGTCAGGATGGGGAGATGGTTCAAGGAGAAAGGGGTGATAATGAATTTAGTTCGAAGCATATTGATTTTGATATGCTTATAGGATTACAAAGCCGAATTTGTGTGGATTCAAGAAGTAATCATAATTCATCCAGCCGCTCAACGAATATTTATTCAATGCTTAATCGGACAACGTGTGCCCAGCATAATTTCTAGGCTAAACCCTGCTCCCGAAGAAGAGATCTAATTTCACCATGTTTACTTTTGATACCTTCTCTGGTATTATCTTGTTCCTTCCTTCAAAATTTTCGCTCACATTAATCATCGGTTATCAATCGCAAGTGACAGAGTTTGTGGCTAAAATGACATTTCCACTATTCAAAGCCACAGATGCATGGCTGCCATTGTGCTGCGGTACACTTTCGTGTGAACTCAGATTCTCCACGCTGTGGGGGAGCAGTCAAGAAAGGCTGGGAAATTCTTATAGTTTTGCTTATCTTTTCCTAAGGCCAGAAATGACAAAATGAGAAAGGTGAGGTGCATGCACACTGGAGCTCCCAGCCGGGGGCAGAGGACAGAGCCACCCGCTGGCAAGGGGAGGAGCTGTGGCCGATGGAGAGAAACCTGCAAACTCACGGCTCCTCTTCCCCATTGTGTCTGCCAGAGAAGCCAATCAGGATGTGGGGAGGTGGAAGGATGAGGTGGAAGCTCGGCCCACAAGCTGTGCAGCTCACTTTACCTCTCTGAACCTCATCCCCCTATCTGTGAATGGGGATAGCATGGGGATTCCACAGGAGACTGTTGCAAAGTACTCGGCACATAATTGGTCCTCTTTCCTGTCAATCATTTAGGGATCTTGATTAGCGGTGTCGTTTCATTTCAGTGATGTTTATTTTAAGAGGATAGTAAATCGTTTATTGATTACACATAATGGATGATACACAAATTTCATTCCCATCTATAATTTTATCTGGTACCATAATTCAATTTAGATATATTGCATATAGGAGGTGCCAACAATCATTAATAACCAAATAAACCCATGACTCTGCTTGGGTGACCCTTTTAATGGTGAACTCCAGGTCACAACAGTTAAGTGTCAATTCAACTACATCAAGGTTTTTGAAGACAATGGCTTCTGTGCCCAAGCAGATTGCAAATAAATTTCAAATGGAACCTGGCATCATCCTGAAGAATTCTAACTTCACACTGTTTGGGGTAATTTACCAAGATGGCTTCAGAGTAGACTAACTTTACACAGCACATTTAAAAAAAGACACATTTATTCAGCGTCATGATCAGACTATTACATTTAGCAATCAACAGCATGGGTGCAAAAAAAAAAAAAAGAAAAGAAAAGAAAAGAAAAAAAACTACATTAAAAACCCTTTTTGGAATGGTTTTCACTTTCCACAGAACAGAAACTAAAATAACCTGTTATACAATTAGTCACCAATACAGTCCTCGAGGGTTTTTTTGCCCATTCACATGAGTATTGTCTAAAACATGTCTTCTTTGTAGCAGCTAGGCCCTGCCACCCCTGTGCTTGGCTGAGTTCACAAATCTGTTGTAACCTGTAGCTTCCCTGTCACTTCTCTGGCTCTCCTCTCCTGCTAAGCTTTGTTTCCTGGCAGTAATTAAAACCTTCTGCCACTGCCATAGCTGCTGCTGCTGCTGGAACCACCATAGCCACCTTGGTTTCAAGGTTTGGCAAAGTATTGGCCTCCGCCACCATAGGGACCAGAACTTCTGCCCCCAAAGTTTCCTCCCTTCATGGGTCCAAAATTTGAAGATTGATTGTTGTAATTGCCAAAATCATTGTAGCTTCCGCCACCTCCAAAATTGCTTCCGTCGTTACCAAATCCATTATAGCCATCCCCACCGCCACCATATCCACCTCCACCACGGCTGCCTCCTAAGCCACCTCGACCACTGAAATTTCCTCCACGACCAAAGTTGTCATTCCCACCAAAACCACCTCCACGACCACCTCCGAAGTTTCCAGAACCACTTCGACCTCTTTGGCTAGATGAAGCACTAGCCATCTCTTGCTTAGATAGGGCTTTCCTTACTTCACAGTTGTGGCCATTCACAGTATGGTATTTCTGAATGACAATCTTGTCTACAGAGTCATGGTCATCAAAGGTTACAAAAGCAAAGCCTCGCTTTTTGCCGCTGCCTCGGTCAGTCATAATTTCGATCACTTCAATTTTCCCATACTGCTCAAAATAATCTCTTAGGTGGTGTTCTTCAGTGTCTTCTTTAATACCACCAACAAAGATCTTTTTCACAGTTAAGTGGGCACCAGGTCTTTGAGAATCTTCTCTTGAAACAGCCCTCTTTGGTTCCACAACTCTTCCATCCACTTTATGTGGCCTTGCATTCATGGCTGCATCCACCTCCTCCACGGTGGCATAGGTGACAAACCCAAAGCCTCTGGAGCGCTTGGTGTTTGGATCTGTCATCACCACACAGTCTGTGAGCGTTCCCCATTGCTCAAAATGGCTCCTCAGACTCTCATCGGTTGTTTCAAAGCTCAAACCACCCATAAAGAGCTTCCGCAGCTGTTCTGGCTCCTTGGGAGACTCTGACTTAGACATGATGACTGCAGGAGAATAGACTTGAGCGATGCTTACTCCGCGACGTCCACCAGCAGAAAAGGCTTTCAGTGATGTTTATACATCCACTGGACCTTCTGTAAGTTTCTATGGATATGCACACATAGGTGACTTTCTGTATTTTATATAGATTTGATAAATCTATATGACTATATATGTGTTAGAGTAATTTTCTGCAAAAGAAAAATAAATTAGATCAATGGTTCTTAACCTGGGTTTTATCAAACCCTAGGGGTTCGATGAGTCGGTCTCAGGGGTTCGGAGAAGCCTCTGCCGCGGAGGCCAGAATAAAGTAATACCGTAATTTGTTGTGAGTTCATGCACTTTGTTGGTTTTGTTCTTTGAGCAAGGTGATGTTCATGCACGGCTCATTTTGTGCACCAGTAAAAAAAACATATACCTATGTCTTGAATTTGGAAAAAAAAGTCATATTTTATTTATCACTAAAGAAGGGTTTGGTGAATGCGCATATGAAACTGGTGGGTTCGGTACCTCAAAAAGGTTAAGAACCACTGAATTAGATTCCCATTGATGTGATATTTTCAATATGAACATACAAAATAGGCTCATTCCTCAATATTTTACATTTCTATTGGAAGAAATATAACTTCAAAGAAAGTTTTTAAATATTACACATATTTGCTAGACATTAACATACCTTATTGTATCATCCCATTGTTATCTATACATACTCATAAACAACCATATTTTCTCAGAGTTGCTTCATGGTCTACCCACTGTTGTGTGTGTGTGTGTGGAGGGGTTTGGGGGTTGTCAATGCCTTTGTGTCAATAAATTCTGAGAGCTCCATAATACTCCATTGCATTGATAGCACTCTTTAATGCTTAAAATTTCAGTCTTTGCCTGTGATCTTTTCAGGATAAATGACACCTAAGGACAGGATCCTTTCTGTGATAATGCCTGTGTCCCTTGGAGCACCTTGGAGGGATCTCTTTTCCTAAGTCAACCCTCATTCTCTCATTTTGAGCCCCCTGGCTAAAGAATTAGGGTTTGATTTTAGAACGCAGTCTGTTTTTTCCCTTTTAGACCATGTGGGTAGCCTCGTCCTATTTAAGAGACAAAAGTAACTATTGCAACTGATTTTTTTAAACAAGAAGAGAGACGTATAGTATTACATTCTACCAAAAGGACATAATGTTATAGGAAGCATAGAGCTGAAGGTAATGAAAATAACAAACGATCTTTACTGAGTACAATGTCAGTGTTGAGAACTCTTCTAAAGTCACTGTCTTCATCTTAACCTGATGAGCTAGGTACAATTTTCATCCTTGTTCTGCAGAAGAGGGGGTTGAAGTTAGAGAAGTTCAGTGACTTGGCCAAGTTCACACAACTGGGAGGTGATTTGAAGATGGACGCTCAAGAGCTCAGGTCTGAGTGAAAATCCCAGCAGTGCTATTTGTACACTGGGTGTCCTTCAACACACCATTTGACCACTCCGAGCCTCAACCTCTCACTTGTGAAGTGGGAATGACAAGATTTATTTTGAAAGACAGAAGTAAGCATCAGGCAACTTGACTTATGTAGCAGCAAGATGACTTACGTAATGGCTTCTGAGCTATTTTCTGCTCAGTGACAGTACGGGCTTCCTTTCTTCCCTGTCTTGCAATGCTGGGTCCCAGCCCTCCAGCCAGCGTTGGCATCTTGGCCCGAAAGGACACCTCTGTTTTCTACTGAAATGCTTGTGCTCCTCAATTGTATTGCTCTTTTGGCTTGCGAGCTCATTTTTATCCTGGGAATATTGGTGACTCCTTCAGGCAATGTTTGTAGTGAGAGGCCAGACCTCATCTGTTTCAATTTTATTGAGCTCTGTGAGCAGTGGGGAGGTGAGCCTTAGGGTAGGAGCCACAGGCATGGTAAAACACCCCAAAACAACTCTCAGGTCAGGTCTTAACCTTTTGCTGCCCAGAGCAAGGCAGCTTTAGGAGGATGCACTCCTTCCATTGAATTTTCCTGGCCCTGGTGGCTCAGACAGAGCAGGAGAGGAGGAAACTGCCGGAGGCGCTGACTCGGTCTGCTTTGGCTCCAGGCTCTCCGGGTCCAGGTCCACGAGCCCTTAAACATACAAACATGCGCACACAGGCCTCCAGCACTGTCAGGGTTGTGGGAGACATGGTCCAAGGCACTGGTAGACCCAGTGTTTACCCTTGCTCTGCTGTGAATGCTTCCTTCAGAGGTCATCAGAGCTGCGGTGATTCCTGATCTTCCAGAGGCTCTGATATCCAGGCTTATCTTTTTATTTATTGATTGATTGACTGCTTTTAGAGAGAAAGAGAGAGAGAGGAACAACAATCTGTTCCTGTATGTGCCCTGACCAGGATCAAACAGCAACCTCTACGTATGGGGATGATGCTCTAACCAGCCGAGCTATCCAGCCAGGGTCAGGTTTATCTCTGATGCTGTGGGATGCCCCAGTGTTCTGGTACTATTATCTGAAGATACTTATTCATTCATTCAACACATATGTGTGGAGCATCAACTATTTGCCAAGCACTGTGCTAAGTGAAACATTGAATTGCCTTCTCTTTCTGTCACAACCAAAGTGTTTTAACTAAGACACCCAGATATTAACATGTTTATTGTTAATTATTTTACAGGTATGAGTGTGGGGGTTAGGGGGACACAAGTGAGCTTAAACTAAGAGCCCTTCAGCTGTAAGGGCAGAGCTAAGAAGTATACCCTTGTCTGAGCTCCCTCCACTGCAAATCACTGGGTCTCCGTACATGGCCAGCAAGTTAGAACTGCTCCTTCAGCCTGGACCACAAAGCAACAAGTCCATCAACTACAAAGGGAAGTTTTAAAATCTCAAGTTGCCTGTGTAACTTAAAATTTTTAATATCATGTATAACATAAAATTATATATGACTTAAATACTTTCTCCCCTTAGACAGCGTCTGGTGGATGCAGAAAGAGAGGAAGGGGCAAAGACAAAGACAGAAGCAGAGAGAGAGAACTTTCAAATATCATTTGATGCCTAAATGTCACAGGCTTAACAACTTCAACAAATTTCTCCTGTATTCTTTCCCACAGGGGGCTACCCTTTAAACAATGACCTTTAAAAAAAAACCCAAGCAAACAAACAGCCCTGATACTGATGACATATGAATTTTTTTTTTTAAACCAGCCTGCACATTCCACTACTGACAGGATGAATTTTGTCAGCCCCAAATGCTCAGTATTTTGAGTATTGGGGGTGGTAGATATTTGAATCTAACTGATTCTTTTAGACCCCATCTTTCTGGGATGGTTCAGTCTCTGGTTCTTCCAAGTTGAGATAGTTTAAGTTATTACCATTTCCTGTGGTTGTAAACATTCCGTTTCACCATCTCGCAGACATGATTTAGTTGAAGGCTTTGAAAGCAGAAAGGTTGTAGCACAGAGTAATCTATAGGAAAACATATCAATTACATTGCAGGGGCTACTTCCCCTAAGATCTCCAAGAAAGTTCAATGCCAGTGCTTCCTAGCGGAAACTGCATGGTTATTGAAGTCTGTAGGGGTTCACATCTTGGTGTCATTAGTGAGTTCCCACAGGGAGTTGTAGAGCAGACAGAGAAGTCTTTCCAGATAATAGCAGATGTTTTGCAAGATTCCTGGAGACAGCAACCCTCGTGAAAAATACAGGTACTAAGAACTCTTGGAACGTTGAATGATTGCACACTGAGACACTAATAAATATTTGTAATTAGTATTCAACATGTTGATACATGGAAGTGACCTTCCTAGTTCAGACTGGTGTGGGATGAGACCAGCTTGGGTCAAGTATCAGCAGTTCCTGGCTGGCAGAGAAGAAAATTCTGGGTGACCACTATACATAGAAATAATTGTCTTAGCTGAGGGATTCACTAATTGCTGGTGAGGAGGAATTAGAAGTTAATTATCTGAATTTTTCTCTGTATAGTATGATTACGAATACTCTGTTCTCAGTTTTTTGCCTATCTTCAAAGACTCAAACATAGCAGTCCTTTCTGGTATAAAGGAAAAGGTAAACTCTGTAAATAGTTGTCAATACTTGCTGTCTCCAATTTCTTTCTTCCATTCTCTCTCTCTGGAATCCATTCTAATAATTCTCATCAACGTCCTCAGTGATAAATACAACGATCAATTCTTAGTTCTCATTCACCTCGAACTCTCAAAAGCATTTGACTTAGTTGCTCACTCCTTTCTTCCAAAATACTTTCTTCCCTTGGCTGCCAGGACGCCATATTCTCCTGACTTCTTATTGACTCATGTCCACTCTTCATTTTTTCTTGGTGTTCTTTCTTGGTTTCTCCTCATGTTCCTGGTATTTAAACAGTGGAGGATGCCAGGCTGTCAATGGATCTTGTTTTTTATATGCCTACATATAATCTTTGGCGACCTGATCCAATGCTATGGTTTTAACAACCACCTCTAGGCTAAACCATAAAAACATAATCATTTTGTAGATCAAAATGGTTGAATAGTGGCATTTTCATATGATTAAGCATAATGACTCCCAAATGTTATTTCCCATGCACTCCAGACACTTTCTTCTACTTGTATATTGTACTTGATGTCTTCTCTTGGGTGTCTAAAAGGTATTAAAAGCATGGCTTGACCAAAAATAGGCTCCTGACAAATGCTTACTATCTCTTCTTCCCCACCAAACTTGCTTCTTCTGCATTCTTGCTTATTTCAGCTAATGACAATTCCATTTTTTGAGTTGTTTAGCTGAACATCCTTGGAATTATCCTTGAATCCTCTATTCTTCTTACAACCACCATTCTATCCATCTGTAAATCCTTCTGGCTCTTAACTTCAAAATATACCCAACCCTGACAACATTTATGGTCTCTACCACATGTGGGTTCAAGGCATCATTATGCCTCACCTGGCTTATGCAATTACTTCCCGATTGATATCTTTGCTTCTGCCCTTGCCTGCTAAAGCAGCTGAAGGACTCATGTTAAAACATAACTTAGATCATGTCAATCCTTGGCTCAAAAACTCAGACTATGAGAAAAAGTCAGAGTCCTTACAATGGCCTCCCAGTTTCTGCAGAGATCTGGTTCCTGTTTCCTTCCTGGCCTTAAACCTGGACTTCTTCCTTTTACCCATGCTAAGCACACTGGATTCTTACTGTTCTTTCAGATATGCTTCTGCCCCAGGGCCTTTGCACTGCTGAGTTTTTCTGCCTGGAATGCTTTTCCCCTGGCTAGCTGTTGGGTCTACTCCCTCATTTCCTTCAAGGCTTTGCTTAACTGTCACTTTTTCATGAGGCCTTCCCTGACCACCCATTTCCAATTGCAGCCCTCCCTACAACCTTTCCATTTTGTCTCTTGCTAGTTTTCCCCACTAGGAAGGGGGCTTTTCTCTGTTATTCATTGCCGTATCCCAGCACTCAGAACAATATCTGGAACATAGAGGAGTTCAATCCCTATCTGTTGAACAAATGACCAGGTACCAGGACCAAGGTGTTTATGGGAGGGTGAATGTTGCCAAACAGTCATTCAGGGAACTCCTTGTTTTCTCATCAGCCAACAGGGAAATCTAGCCAGGCCTGAAAACATCCATACGATTATCCTTGTCATTATGCTTTTGAACCCACAATTTCTACTACCTGCCACTATGTGGCATACTTGTGTGTGATCCTTGCCCTCATGGAACATCTATTTAGTGTCTGTGTGGGGGGGACAGACACTAACTAAACAATCACACAGACACATGTGTAAGTGGAGGTCAGATGCTGGGACGGAGAGACCCTCAGAGCGATGAGAGCTTAATCGGGAGGATTTGGAAAGGCTTCTCAGAGGAGGTGATACTTGAGCAGGAAATAATGGAGGGACATGCTCCTCTAGGCACACTGATTGGGGCAGAAGTGGGCACGCATCTCCCAGGAGGCCAATGGTTCTGGCTCTGCTACAATGCCCTGGGAATTTTGAACAGGACATGGGAGAAGGGGATTCTTTTCTTCCAGATTTCTGAGGTTTTGTTTATGAGCTAGAGCTGCTGGTGGCCACATCACAGGAGTGTGAGGACCCTGCCTGCAGGAGGGAAGAATCAAGACCATGTGATAACAGAATTAGGCTGGATGGACAGTTTGGACATGGGGGAGTGGCTCTGATCTGGGGATCCCGAAATTTATTTCTTTTCTGAGTTATATGAGTCAATCAGCTGGTTCAGCAGTTTCAGCAAGTTCAGTTTAGGGATCTTCTGTCTCTGACAATACAGCCATCCTGACCGATCTTCACCCCGTGAGAGGGCAGTGGGCTGGATGAGCAGGGCGTGAGTCCCAGGAGGAGGGGCCAAGCTCAGGAAGACCCAGGGCCTCCTTCTCAGGTTCTTACTTCCTCCGGAGCATCTTGAGTCTCTTCCTCACAAGGTCCTCGTCAGAAGGGAAGAAGGCCACGGACTTTGGCCAGGCCTGGGATCTGAGGACAGCTGTGACAATGATCATGGACAGTGCTGAGCCACACGGAGCCTTAGCTGGTTGAAAAAGTAGGTCATCTTTTGTAAAGGGACATTAGAGTCTAGAGGAAATAAAAGCTCTAGGTCTAAGATTAAATAATTGTCACTGAGATGTTTCCTTCTCCTCTCTTATTATTTCCTATAGATGCTTCCTGGTAGAAAATTCAAAAAGCTCATACTGTCGCCAGTCCCCTCCTTGGAGACAGCTGCAGATCCTTCCAGGGGTGTGTTTCACACAGACAAGTGCATGTGATTTCACACAAATGGTTTCACGCTGCGAGTGCAGCTCCATCCCTGCTCCTGCTCCTTAGCACATTTTGTGTTTTTGTTCTGTATAAGCACGCATGAAGTGGCCCTCTTCTTGACACTTGCAGAATGTTTCATTGCTTAGAAGTACCATGTGCTTGACCAGTTCCCAATTAATGCATAGTTAGGTTGTTTCCTATCTTTTGCTGTTATCAAAGCTTTTTTTTTTTTTTTTTTTTCAGGGACAGAGAGAGAGTCAGAGAGAGGAATAGATAGGGACAGACAGGCAGGAATGAAGAGAGATGAGAAGCATCAATCATCAGTTTTTTGTTGCAACACCTTAGTTGTTCATTGATTGCTTTCTCATATGTGCCTTGACCGTGGGCCTTTAGCAGACCGAGCAACCCCTTGCTGGAGCCAGCAACCTTGGGTCCAAGCTGGTGAGCTTTTGCTCAAGCCAGATGAGCCAGCGCTCAAGCTGGCAAGCTCGGGGTCTCGAACCTGGGTCCTCCGCATCCCAGTCCGATGCTCTATCCACTGCACCACCGCCTGGTCAGGCTATCGAAGCTTTCTTGAGTGTTCAAAGACAATAAGCACATCAGGATGCATTGCCTTTAACTTCCATTTTGTCCTTGTTAAAGAGAAAAACAACAGGCCCCAAATGGTGTCACCTGTGCTAAAGTCCATGATACTAAATCTAGATGTAACATTTGACCTAATGGCAGTTTCAGACTTCACCAGAAGCATAAACTCTGGGCCCTGGTCAGTTGGCTCAGTGATAGAGCATCAGCTGGTATGTGGATGTCCTGGGTTTGATTCCTGGTCAGGGCACACAGAAGAGCACCCATCTGCCCTACCCCTCCTCCTATCTCTTATTTCTCTGTCTCTCTCTCTTCCCCTCCTGCAATCATGGCTTGATTGGAGTGAGTTGGCCTTGGGCACTGAGGATGGCTCCATGGCCTTTGCCTCAGGCACTAAGAAGAGTTCAGTTGCTGAGCAATGGAGCAATGATCCAGATGGGCAGAAAATCACCCCTAGTGGGCTTACTGGGTGGATACCAGTCAAGCTGCATGCGGGAGTCTGTGTCTTTGCTTCCCCTCTTCTCACTGAATTAAAAAAAAAAAAAAACAACAACCAGTCTGGAATGTTCTGGTCAAGTACAAGTAAGGTAATCTGGTAAGTGAACCCTCTCCAATCTCCAAAGGAAGAAGCAACGATAAAAGCCCTTGCCAGTTCCCATCTTCCCCCCAACAAGATAATGTCCAGAGCTAAAAATAATTCTTTCTTTTCTTTTGTTAATAGCTCCCTTGCGCCACCCTTTTCCTGTAAAAACGTTCGGTTTTGTATATCCCCTCAGAATGTCCTTCTAGTTTCTAGATGGGATGCTGCCCCATTGCTTAATAAAGCCTACTAGGTTTGCAAGTTTACTGGGTTGAATTTTGTGGGGTGTTTCTTGTTTTGTTTTGTTTTTTACATACTTCTCTGGATCTGAAATACTCTTTCCTCTCAATCCAGAGAGAGGGTGTGATTAAGTGAAGGGTTAAGATTGAGTGATGAGCTAAGTTACATTTAGAATTCAGAAGCCTGGCCTCCCAGTTGAGCCCCTTGGGAATGTGTTGGGTTTCCTTGTGCAGCTGAATTGAATTTTACCTGAAATAGAAGGTTTGCCTGCTGAGTATATTGAGTTCTTCTGGTTATGACACTGGACTCATCCTGAGCTACCTCGGTTCCATTTGCTAGATCACGTGTCTTGCAGCCTTGGTCAGGGTGTAATGGGGTTGTGATAGTGCCTTGGAAGGGCCCGAGGAGTCAGGAAACCTGGGTCCTCACCAGTTGAGTTGTGTGGTTTCATGCAGATAGCTCCCTTTTCCCAGGTGTCAGTTTCCTCATTTGGAAAATGAGAAGTGTGAATCAGAAAACCTCTTCAGATCCCTTCCAACTGTGATGATCCTAGTGGCTCTGGAAGAGCTGCCCCACCTGAATCCCTTGGGACCCTGGTCACATTTGTCTTGCACCTATCTTTCCCACTGAGTTCTCTAGGTTGGGCTTCTTTGTCCTCTTGCCCAGCTTCTGGAACAGAGTCTCGGGTATAATGAGTGTTCAGTAAACATTTGTCAAATAGATGAACTGTTGGTGTAGATATGTTGTGGCTCAAGCTAGAATGGGAACTGAGATCTAGAGAAAGGTCTCTGTGGGGTTCTTCTGCTTACCCTGGTCTGACATCACTGGCCTCCGTAGTAACAAAGTGGATTCCCTGCGATCCTTGCATAAAGGAAAGTGTTGGCATTGAAGTCAGACAGCCACTCTGTCCTTCACCAGCTGTTGGCCTTTGGCATTTGACAAACTTCTTTGAGCCAATATCATGCCTGATCTTCAGAGTTGCTGAGATGAAGCTATTCACATCAAGCTCTTACCACAACCCTGGCATAGCAGGGTGGGGGAAAGATCATTCCCTTTTTTCCTACATCTCACAACATCCTTACAACATGCCATATGGGTAGGGCAGAGACTGGGGAACAAAGATCAGAGTCTGCTTGCTTTCTCCAGGGGAGGGTTAGGGTCATGAGTGATCCCTGGAATGAACCTTCCTCATACGCCGTTGGATTCAGGACCTTCAACTCTATCCTCTTTGAGTTCACTTCTTTGCCATAATCTCACACTTCAGCACAAGAGCAGACTGAAGAAGCAGTGTTTTAGGCAACTTGGGTTCAAGATCATAGATATGAATGAAGTTCATTCTGGGTCATCTACTTCCTCCCTCTGGAGTATCTCCCTGAGTATCTGTCACTCGTGTGACAATGTGGGGCCAGACTGAGACACTGCTAGAGCAGCAGATGGGGTCAAGAGTAAGTAGATGACAGCCTTGGACTTCTCTGCTAGCTACCTCTGGGGCAGAGATCTGCACCAGGAATTCAGACCAAGGTCAGGGTCCCAGACCAAGGCCACAGAGTGAGCCCAGCTGTGGGGCAGCCACTGGGGATGGAGTAGAAACAAAGAGAGGGACTTTGGAGGGGAGAAGGAACCACTATTTATCAGTGGACCACATGCCAGGCCCTAACGCATGAATAGAGCCCCATAGGCCTGGAAACTCACATTCAGCTTGTTATTTGCCAGCTGTGGGACTTGGAGAGATCACTCAACCTTTCTGAGCTGTTTCCTTTTCTGTGAATGGAGATGAAAGCATCCACATGACAGAGCTGTCGTGAAGACCGATGAATGAAATAGCACGCATCTTGACATATACCAGTAGATACTATTCTTATAGTTGTATTTTCTCCTCCCCACTACTCAGTGAGGTAAATATTATCATCCCATTTCAGAGACAAGAAAATGGAGTCTCAGAAAGGTTAAGGCTTACCTGTAGCCCCATAGCTGGAAAGAGACACAGTTGGAATATTATCCCAGATCTTTCATCCCTCTCCCACGCCCAGCTCATGCTGGTCCCGCTGGGACCTGGTGGGAGCCGGGAGAGAGAAGGGGGTGGAGAAGCAGCCGTCCACACCCACCTTCTTCTGCAGCAGCTCAGCATCCTCTGTGCTGTTGGGCGGAGGTAGAGCTGCACCCACAGAGGGTTTCCCTGCTCAACCTTGTTGCTAATTTTGGTTTCTGTGGCTTGGTTCTCCTTCTAGTCACACTTTCCTCGTGAAGTCCTTCTGCCCGCCACCCCCGCCCCCAGCCAGGGCCAAAGGCAGGGAGATACCACCGAATTGCCCACTGGGTGGTCTTTGCTGAGGTCTTCAACCTCTTTTTTTTTCCCTCCAGTAGTTTATATTTCCTTGTTGACATCCCTCCCACCCAGGGGCTTTGTGAACTTTGCTTTCTCCTAATGTGGACACCAAAAAGAGAAGAAACAGAGTGGGTGAGTGACTTCCGCCTGGGTTGCTCAGCAAAAAGGTCTCTGTGGGCAGTCAACTCTTTGGTGGCTACCTTGAGCAAAAGATGACAGAACGACCTGGTAAAGGTCTGAGAAAGACCCCAGCCCTATAATGTTTCCATTCATGTTTGCTCCATGCACATCGGAATCTTTCTCGGTGGCTGGGGAAATGCCCACGTTGGTTTTGCAGTAAAAGTTTGGATCTTTCTGGGCATGAGAACTTTCCTCCATGTCCCTTCCCATCTCTCTCACACTGCCCACAGCTGCTCAGTCCCCTCCACCACAGGGGAATTCCGGGCCCTGCCTCCTGCTCTCTGCTCTCTCTGAACCACGCTATGTGCTGTCATTACCGATGTCCCATCTGCACCCTGTGCAGTCAGTATTGTTCTCATTCTGCAGAAGAAGACACCGAGTGAGGTCTGGAGACTTGTCCAAGGTCACAACCCTGGTAACGCTGGTCTCCAGAGCCCAATCCTAGTACTCTCTCTACTACAGCCAGCATGGCCGGGGACAGCCATGCTTTCTTCCACGCTCCTGAAGAGTGGCTTCTCTTGAGAGCACAAGCTCCACAACTGACATAAATCCATTGTAGGCACTGTGCCCGGCGTGGCTCTAGCCTCTTCAGTGCCTTATCCAATAGGGCTTGGAGCCTTTGGTTTATAGCCAGGACAACTGAAGCCCAGGAAGATGAGTGACTTGTCCCAGGTCATACATCTAAGTGTGAACTTGAACCTGGTACTGACAATTCTAGTGCCTAACCATGATGCTACGCGCCCGGGAGCAAAGCATGAATCTTTGAGTGAAATAGGTCCGGGTTTGAATCCCTGCTGCGCCATCGTCTAGCTAGTGAGATCCCTCTCACCACCACCCCCCCCCCCCCTACGCAATGTGGGTGCTACTGCATTTATTGTGTGGTTGTGCTGAGGCAGGAGAGGCATCCAGAGATAAAGTTTAATATAGCCTGGCCCTCGGCATCTAGTACGGGCTCAATTGACCTGCCTTCCTTTGTTTTCTCTCTAGACTTCAGTGAGGTCTCAGGCCTTGGGGAAGGATCTGGGACTAGGGCCCAGGGCCATTCTGCTGCTGGAGCTGGTGCAGCTCCTTCCCGCATCCCAGGCAGCTTGCTCTTTTCAGCCTTCTTGATCTCGTTCCCTGGAGCTGTGGAAGAGGCTGGGTCCTGCAGTTCCCTCTCTGTTTTCCAGCCTTAATTTAAAGCCTTCTCTCACCCCTGCCCACCCTGGCTTTTCTTTCCCCGTCCCTAGCACACTGCCCATGGGTTTCCACTATGAAAAGGTCCTTCTGCCTGAACTCCTATCTGCTCCCTGTGATGAATAGTTGCCAGATTCTTTGAGAGGGCTCATATATCTGAGTCACTGTCCCCTCCCCAGCTCCTACTGACATAGCACTAGTTTTCTCTTGGTCTCCTTCCTGGTCCCATCCCCCGCCAAAGTGAACTGCTCCCAGCTCCACTCTGATCGTCTGACCCCTCCTCGGCCAACTGCTCAGAGCCTCTGAGAGAGGGTAGGTTCATTTTCAGCACTGCTCCCCCCGCCAGCACCTGCTCTGAGCCAAGGCACTGCGCTAAGAAGCATTTTCCAAGCGTTATCTTACTTGACTCCATCAGCACTATGTGGTCATGATTATTATTAGCTCGTAACTGTTTCCTCTTAGGGGCTCAGGGAGGTTAAGGAATTTGCCCCCAGCAAGAGGTGGAGCCAGGGCTCAAACCCATGCCTGGCTGACTCTAGTTCCCAGGCTTTTCAACACAATCTCCGTGGGGTATTTGGTCCAAAAGCAGAGGGTTGGGGGGGGGGCGGCGGAGGGAGGACTGACAGGAGTCCTAAGAGCTGGGAGGGCTTGAATGCCACCTCACTTACTCAACTTTCGGGGGAAATTTGGCTTTTAAGCACCCACTCTGAGCACAAAAGGTGACCTGGGATTCCCCAGAGACCAAGAGGGCTACTGTGTGTGGGAGGGAGGATATGGCTGTTTAGGGACCAAAGGGGTTCCCAGAACTGAGGGCCTCTGAGCCTGGGGTCCAGCAACCTGGGGAGGGGTTCCCGGCTCCTCGGAGGTCTGGCTGCACACCCGGACCAGGGTCTTGTTTCCTTCACCGACGGCCCTCTGCGGCCCCACACTCTGCCACTGAGGATTGTTGACGTTCTTCCTTGTCAACCCCCCAAAGCGCATATAGTTAGTAACTGTATGTGAGACTTTAGCTCTAGTCAAGGTAGAATTTTGGAAGGACATGTGGCAATTCTTTGTTGCTATTTCAGGGTGTGAGAAGAGATGGGCCCTTGAGCCCAAGACCTGGGTCTCCTCTGCTCTTTTTCCTACAGGTGACGGTCTCTTCTGGGTGCCAGGCACTGGGAGTATTATTACTTTCATAAACACCCTTTCTTCTGATCCCCGTTGTAGACTCGGAGAACCGAGGCGTGGGGCTGGGAGTGGCAGTATGTGCCCTGCCCAGCATCACTCTCCTGATAAATACATGGTTTTCCAAGTCCCAGTTCATTGAAGATTTATCTATTGTCTGTATGAAAAGTAGAGCCAGCCTCTTCCTTGCGGCCACCTGTCTGCTTTTTCCTGGAAAAATGGTCCCAACGCCTTTACATGTTTCAGTGTTTGGAATTCATTAATTTATTCCCTGTGTTAGTGAAGCTATGTAGGAAGGAGATGGCCAAACAAGAAGGCACAGATGGAAGAATCGTGTTAAGCCACAGGCATCTGAGTTTGATTCTGTCCATAACATTGCATCCGCAGTCCCACAATACAACATACCCATACACACACATAAACATATTCCAAGGAAGGCATGCTTAGCAACATGGTGTCTGCAGCACGGCCTCAGATGTGCACAGGCCACAACACATGTTCTTTGAGGCATCCACGCAGAGATGGTCGCATACTCAGACATATATCTGTGTCCAGACACACATAAACATAGATACACATACATACACACACATGTTCACTAATTGAAGTTGAATTCTCTGGGAAGCCAGTTCGACCACCTCTGTCTTTGGATCTGGGGTTTACAAGAAGGAAAATTCCATCAATAACAGGGTGCAATTGTCGTCTTGTTAAATTGGCAAAAAAAAAAAAAAAGGTGAGGAAGAGTGAAAAAATAACACCCAAATTCTGAGGATTACAAGCATATTTATACATGTGTAAATGTATAAAAAATAAAACAGGTGTGCTTATACATTGCTACTAACAGAGTAAACTATTATGTAGCTATTGAAAATATTTTTTCTTATATGCTCCAGTGGTCATATTCATACCCTCTTTTTCTAAAATTCCACATCTAGGAAGTTAAGGAAAAAACACCACAAGAAGAAAATGCGACCTATAGATAAGTCGTCACAACATTGTTATTTGGGAAATAGTGTTAACAGATAAATCTCTATAATTAAATTATGCCAGCTCAGTTGGAGAAAAAATTTTCAGTCATCGAGATGGCCATCTGAAGTCTACGGGGTGTTACTGAAAATATTTATAATAAAGTCAGAGAAAAGGGGAGCACAAAACTGGCGTTCACCGCAATAGAGATGCTATGAAGGTTTGTCCACGAAGAGCTCAATAACGGAACGTGAGAAACTGCTTTTGGAGGGCGATGTGGCTATTATTGATTTGCCATTGCATTTGATTTAATGTAGTTATAATAATAATTTTACTTCCAAAAGCTAACTGTGATATCAAAGATGAACCCAATCTGAGCCAGCCTGATAACCCACTGGGGGATAATGGATACTCAGCAACTCCTCTGTGTGAGGGGCTGTACACACAGACACGTGCGTCTATAAGAATGCCGTGTGGACGTTTGACTTTGCCAGCTTCCTCGCCTCAACCTGTGTGAGGCTTGCCGGACAAGCTAAGGAACTGCCATAGTGCTTCCCGTGCCCAAGACTCTGCTCTGATAGTCTCTGATAGTCTTCCAAACCCTAAACTTGAATATTTCCAGATAATCTCTGTTTAACACCAATGTCTGACTTTACGGCTAATCTTCCCAGATATGCAGATCTCTTTCCTAGGGGATAAGACTATATTTGGTAGAAAAGTTATCTAGAATCAATCAGGCAGGACTTTCCATGAACGGGCTCTGTGACCTTTGGCCAAAATCGTAGGTTGTCAGTGGTTCTGAACCTTTAGGAGCACCTGCAGCTGGGTACCAGGTGGGACGGTTGACGCAGAGGTTATGGGCCTGTTTCCAGGTATATGCTGGCCCAGTACTGAGAGCCTCAGCTACTGTGTTACCTCATGGCTCACTGTAACCTCGTCAATGAAGTTCTTTAAATATTATTCCACTGTTGAAGGGCAAGTGATAACCCTCTTTGTTTCATTGACTCTCCTTCTCTTTCAAAGACAAAAGAATAGAATGGGTATAAAAGGATCAATCCAGATGCTGGTGAACTTTTCTCTGCTGTGCGTATCAGCACTTGCGCGCGCGCGCACACACACACACACACACACACACACACTCCTCTATTGTGGAGACTACTGTCATACTTCTTCAAATATGAACCATCTCTAGGTGTCAGGTCCCTGCTTGGTTTTATTTGTTATTGGTTGTGTGTGTGTGTGTGTGTGTGTGTGTGTGTGTGTGTGTGTGTGTGTATGAATGAGCAGACTCAGATGCATCCCACCTGCATGGTTTCTGCTGTCACCGGGAATCCTCAGCAAAGTGAGGCATGCATAGCTAGTGACTCTGCAGATGAGCCAGGCTGGGTGGTGTCTTGCTCACCACCCAGCCGCTGTCCTACCCAGTGAGCTGGGCACTGGGAGCATGCAGAGGAGGAAGAAGTGCCAGGTGTTTGATGAGGCCTTTGCCAACATCCCCTTTCTTGTGGGGACCACAACACTTCTGGTTGGAAAACAAACAACAAGCAACAAGAGAGAAAAACCCCAACCTCAACCCCCAGAAAACAGGGGAGAACTTCATTTAGGAGTTACCATGACTTGTTATGAGCTGTACATCGTAAGTTGAAAAAGTTGACCAATGGAATGAAACGAGAAAGTCCAGAAACAGAGCCATAACCGTGTGAAGCTGTGGTTTGGAGTCATTTGTCACGCTGATGGGAAAAAGAGAGACTGCTCAGAAATCAGGTCGGGAAAAATAGCAATCTATATGGAAGAAAAAAATTAATTGGATCTTTACATTACACCATATACAAATATCAACTCCATATGGTGGTTAAGTGCTAAAACTAAGTCTTTAAAAATACAATAGTACATTTTAATATAAATATTTTTTAAACTTTGGAAAAGGGAAAGATTTTCAAAATTTTTGGTAAAGACACAGAAACATTGGCTATAAAAGAAAAGATGAGCCTGACCAGACATTGGCGCAGTGGATGGAGCATCGGACTGGGATGTGGAGGACCCAGGTTCAAGACCCCGAGGTTGCTAGCTCGAGCGCGGACTCATGTGGTGTGAGCAAAAGCTCACCAGCTTGGACCCAAGGTTGCTGGCTCCAGCAAGGGGTTGCTTGGTCTGCTGAGGGCCCGCAGTCAAGGCACATGTGAGAAGGCAATCAATAAACAACTAGGGTGTCGCAATGAAAGACTGATGACTGATGCTTCTCGTCTCTCTCCATTCCTATCTGTCTGTCCCTGTCTATCCCTCTCTCTGGCTCTCTCTCTGTCCCTGTAAAAAATAAAATAATAAATAAATAAAAAAGAGAAGATGAAAAATATATTTGTATTAAATTTATGAATTTTCTTTCTTTAGATAAAAAACTTGAAAATAAGCTACCAATTGGAAAATATAATAATGCAAGATGCATACCAAAATGGATTAAGTACAAGAATGTATTCAGAGCTTCTTCTGTGGGAGACTATATTCTTGTTTAAAATGATTCAGAATGTATTTTCCCACATTATTGGCTTTGGGTGTGGCCATGTAACCACCTTGAGCAAATAGACTGTGAGCAGGCATGGCATGTGTCACATCTCAGCAGAAGTTTTCAAAGCATTGCAAAGGTCTGCCAATTCTATTTCTCCTGGACCCTGTGTTAGAAGAATGGCAGGTCCTAAGAGAGAGCTGTTCTGTTAGCATGGGCCCAGAAAGACATGGAGCCACAGCTCAAGCCAGAGATGCAGTTGACCTGCAGACTTCAGAGCAAAAAAGAAATATTTCTTATCGTAAGCCACTGATATTTGGGGGTTGCTTGTTATTATAGCAAAAGCTGACCAATATGGAAACTAGTACCTTGAAATGGGGTGCTGTGCTAACCAGAGAATAAAATTTGTGGTTTTGGCTTCAAGGCGAAGTGGCAGACAGCAAGGAAGTTATTACAGGGGGCTGAGAAAATGGAAGCCTGTGTAAAGCCACAGTGAGACAATTAGTAAAACTGTCACATATGATCGTTTAGAAGGCAGAAAAATATACCTACTGAACTTATAGCTTTGGGAGAAGTTTTGAGACAGACTATTGTTAGTGTGCTATAGTTACTAACTTCATTTCGTAAGATACTAGGAAGTGACGACAACAGATATAAACTGGCTCATTTCAAGCATAGACATCGAAAGAGATTTGGGAGGGGACTCTATCCCCTAAAATAAAAAAAACATTGGTATGCAAAGACACATGTACCCCCATATTCATTGCAGCATTATTCACAGTGGCCAAGACATGGAAACAACCAAAGTGTCCCTCGACAAAGGATTGGATAAAGAAGATGTGGTACATCTATACAATGGGATACTACTCAGCCATAAGAAATGATGGTATAGTGCCATTTACGACAACAGGGATGGACCTTGAGAACATTATACTAAGTAAAATAGTAAATCAGAAAAAGCTAAGAACTGTAGGATTTCACACATAGGTGGGATAGAAAACTGAGACTCATGGACATAGATAAAAGTGAAGTGGTTACTGGGGGGCAAGGGGGAGGGGGAGGGTGGAAAAGAGGGACAAATATACAGTGACAGAAAATGATTTTACTTTGGGTGATGAGCACACAACTAATCAACAGTTAAAATGCTATAGAAATGTACTCATTTATTAATGTCACCCTATTAAATTTAATTTCTAAATGAAAAAAAAAGAAATTGAAAAAGAGCACAGAAAGTCTAAAAACTCTAAGGTTTACAAGGTTGAAAGAAGCCTCCCAATCATCTCTCCTTTTCAACCTTTGCAGATGTAAAATATTCTCAAAATAGGGTATAGTGTTAGGGGCAAAGATCAAAACTAAAGGCATGGCTATGAACACTCAGCCTTAAGGTCAAGACCAAATCAAGGGCATGACCATTACTGTTTGTTAAGAAGAGATTAAGATAGTCCCAGGGAATCCTGTGAGTTGGACAAAATGGCTCATGGAAAAGAAAGTGGGTGTCATAAAGCCTGGTAGTGCCAAAGTTCTTGAAATTATATCAAGAGAGAGAGAGAAAGAGAGAGAGAGAGAGGGCAGGGGGAGCAAGTCTCAAAGCGGACTGAGAGTGAGTAGCTACTGACACCTCAGAAAAGTTTTTGAGAGCATTAGATTGCCCAATACGCTCCAGTCTAGATTCAATAAGGCTGACTTGGGACATACAATGATCATGAGTTCCTGCATTCTATATGCAGGAAGCAGGCTGACGATGTCAATAAGAAAAGCAAACATTCACAGAAGAAAAATGGCAAAAACACAGAAACAGACATTTTACAGAAAGAGGGGACGCTTATGGCTGATAGACAAGTGAAGAAATGTTTATCCTCATTACTGGTCAGGGAAAAGCAAATCCAGACCTGAAAGAGATCTCAATTCAAAATGATTTGGTTAGAAAAATATGAAAACTTGGACAATACCAAGTGTGGGAGGGACTGTGGATCTACATGGTCTCCTATGCATTGCTGATATTTTCATGTAGCTCATTTGGAAAATGATTGGGACTATCTCATAATAGTGAATATCTTAAATGAGCAATTTCATGGTTTTATACATACCTAATAGAAGTCTTGCTTATACAGAAACGTTCATAGGTGCACTGCTTACAATGACAAAAATCTGGAGACACACTCAAATGCCCATGGGGGGGGGTTGCAGATAAATAAATAGTTGTATCCTTAACTTATGGAATATCATACAGCAGGTAAAAATAAATACCTGCAGGGACAATAATATGGATGTATATTATCAACAAAATACTACTGGGCAAAAAATAAGTCCCTACAGTTAGAAACAGTACGATGCCTTTTTAGTAAAGTAAAGAATTGATACATTTTTTGAAAAACATATAGATTAAAAATATAGGAAAGGGAAGTAAGGGAATTCAGGATGTTGGTTACCTTGGATTGGTGGAGCCGGGGAATAGCACAGGGAAACTAGGGTTAGAAGTAGCTTATTGTCAGGGTGCCAGCTGTTGTTTTGAGTGGTGGTTCACATGGGTTTTTATGGCATTATTAAGAAGAACTGAAACTTTTAAAAAAAGAAGATTGTTTTGATTGCTTTTTTTTGAAGTCTTAGACCGTGAGAGTTATGAGTCCTTAGAAGTTGGTTAGTTCTCCCCCCCTATTATTTCCCCAATGGGAGAACGGAGGCCCCAATGGGGCCCAAGTCACACAGTGAGTGAGTGGCTCAGCCCAGCCTTCTCTTGTGTCAGCGCGAACATAAGCAAACCAGGGCCTCCTGTCTCCTCTCTTCCCCACATCCAACCCACCTGTCAGGCTTGTCACAGCACACCTGGGTCCGTGCCCTTGGCACCACCGTCATGCCTGCAGGAGCCACCGTCGTCGCTCGCCCGCACTTCTGCTGTCCACTCCTACGTTCTCTGTCGCTCTCCGAGAAAAGAATCTCTTTTCCACAGAACTGAGAGGGGAATCTTGGTTGTTTATCTAAAGTCAGTTATTTATTTGTTTGTTTGTTTCTTTGTTTATTTATTCTAGAGAGGGGAGAGAGAAGAAAGGGAGGAGCATCAACTCCCATGTGTGCCTTGACCAGGCAAGCCCAGGGTTTTGAACCTACAACCTCAGTGTTCCAGGTCAACACTTGATCCACTGCACCACCGCAGGTCAGGCTAAAGTCAGTTCTTATCCCTGACTAAATTTCTCAGCTGTCTTCCCAAGGCCCTTCAATTAAAATTTAAACTCATCACGGCCTGCCATGCTTCGCACAAGCTCGTCTCTGCCTCCCTCTCAGGCATCACTTCCTGCACGCATGCCCCCCACAGGTGTTACATGCCATTCTCACAGACTGTCACTCTGCAACACTTCAGGCTGGTCTCTGAACGTAACAGACGCTGCCAGTGCCCTCAGCCAGGCCTTCCACCAACTGCCTTCAGCCACGGAAGGTGGCCCTGCCTCTGCGCAGGGGGACGGAAGTGCCAGGGAGCAGCCCTCTCCCATGACGTGACTGGCAGGAATGGGAGGATAAGCAGCCCAGCTCTGCTCCCGGGGAGGGGCTGTATAACTCAGGTGTGGGCTCTGCACTGTGTCGCACGTGTCTCTGGGAGATTCAGTCTCAGTCGCCCACAGTGGAGCTGGCTTGATCATCCTTTACTGACATATCCTTCAGTGAGCGCTTCCCCATCTTGTTTTTGTTTTTGTTTTTAATTGTATTGATTAGGGTGACACTGGTTAACTTATTTCCTGCACCTTCCGAATAAGCCACTTCTCCTGAACCCTTTGTCTTGGGGCTTACTCAGAGAGAAGTGTAAGCTGAGATAGCACATCCGGCCATTGCACTCACCTTCTCTCTGCCTGCAGTATCCCACCCTGTTATGTGTCTTCACAGACTTAGCCTATTGGAAATTACATTGTTTATACAATTAGCTTGAAGATTATGTCTCTCCCCCAGGGTGTTAGCTCTACAGGGCAAGTGGCTGGTGTATTTTGGTTTCCAGCACACTGGAGAGTGCCTGGCCCTAGTCCTTTAAATATTTATTTACTTAGCAAGTCAGTGTTCTTTTGCTGGGAGGGATGTCAAATACAGCCATCAGGACAAAGATTTACAGCAGCTGTTTGGGTTCATGCATTGCTAATTGGCACAGCAATTGCTCGAGTGTAAATGGAAACTGCTATTGTGTTTTTTGAGTGGCTGTTCTCTTTAGTGGGTTTCATCTGCTTCCAGCTACTTTAAAATGATCACAATTGTTCTGCTAATTGCCAATCCAGATAAACTCTTCATAAAAGCATATCCTCTAAGTACCTTCCACCTAATAATACTGTTAGAAGAAATTATATATAGTTGAAATTAAGAGAACCACATTTATTTAATAACAGCCCTAAATTCAACTTGCCTTTCCATTGATATACCTGAATAAGGCAAGCCAGACAGCATTTGTCTACTTGCTTATTCACATAGGTGAGATGGTGACAAAGGCTTGCCCTGGGAAATACAGACGTGGAGGCCAGAGAGAAATGCTCCGTGTGCCGTTGTAGGGGAACAGCAGTGTTAGGCTTGCTCCCTTGCATTTTGCATGATTAGTGTGTGCGCACGCGGCAGGGTCATGTGTGTGTAACCTGTGTACGGCTATGGCTGCTTGCCTGCAGGGCGGATTGTGGACTGCCTGCCCGCCACTGCAAGGGGCCATTTTGCTGTTCATTTGCCTGCTGCCGTGAGAAGCGGTTTCCTCTTCCTGTTTGCTCCTCTGCCGTTGGAAGACTCTAATAAACGGGAATGACTCTAAGCTTTCCAGCTCCGCAGTTTCTCTGCCCAAATCCAGTGTGAACCTGCCTGGCCTCAGCCATCGGCATTACAGCAGTCCTTGGAGAAGACCCATGTCTTAGGTGGCCTTGGTCCATCCCCTGTTCACCTGGTATGGAACTGCTTCAACAAGGGACTAGCGATGTTCTGGGCTCCAGGCTGTGTAGACCAGAAAAATGGCTTCAGGGGCTGGGGCTGTGTAGGGGAGCCCCTGAGTCTGGCAAGTATGTGTGGATGGGCTTGAAGACTTAGTTTTTATGCTGTTTGTTAAAACACAGGGCAGATGAGGTTCAAGTCTCCGGTTCTATTTAAACATGGGCTGGCTCATTAGTTCACCTACATGTTCATCAGCGGTATCATGTGCATTGTGTTCAGCAGAGGAGCTCAGCATCTAGACAAGGACGTGGTCCAAGTCAGCCCAGAGGGAAGAGCACAGCACCTGGGCCCATGGAAGAATGGGACTTGGCAGGACGGGAGAAGGTCTTGCAGGGGAGGCGATTTTGGACAAGAGTAGAAGCTCACAAGGCAATGAAACAGGCGGGGGAGATTATTCTCTTACAGGGAGGATCATATGCAAAGATGAGGGCGTGTCTGCAGAAAGACGTGGAACCCACTAAGCGCACAGAATGTGTGTATGAAATTATAGGTGACATTTGTTGTAGCCAGATCAGGAGAAATGGTGCGGAATAAGCTAAGATGTTTGGGCAGCACCCACGGGCGAGTCTCTGCCAAGAGGCAGTGCAGAGTACTAGTGCAGAATTAAACCCGGACTCTCTGCATTGGAATCCTACCTCCCTGATGGCTAGCCAAGGCAACAAATAGCCGAGGCAAGGTGAGTCATCTTGGACAACTTCTTTGTGCCTCAGATTACTCATCTGTAAAATGGAGGATAATCTGAGTACCTACCTCCCAGGCTATCAGGAAGATTAGACAAGTTAAGACAAGTGCCTGGCACATAGTGATGCTAGCTATTAACTGCCGTCATTCCAAGGAGGGCTAGGAGAACATCAAGAGTAAGGGATGGAGGGAGAACAAGGAATCTCTCACCAAATCTCAGAAGTCACAGACATACAGGTTGAAGGGAAACCAGGAGGGGCACCTGTCATAGAAGCCACAGCAGGAAGATGTTTCCAAAAACAAGAGTCAGCCGGATCGAGGGTGCTGAGAGGTCAAACAGGGTAACATCCAAGAGTGCCCTGGATTTAGGAACAAGGAGTTCATTGGTGACTATAGCCACCGCCATTCTGATGATGTGGTAGAGACAGAGGCCAGTCTGCAGTGTATTGAAATGTAGACAATGGCGTGAAATATTTCATCTTGGCTGAATGTTGGGAACTGTGGGCAAGAGGGAAGTAGGCAGGGGGCATGGGGTGATCAGTGCTGCTTACTGGCTTTCTCACACCTGGGTGTCAAAGAACACCTTCAAATGAAGGTGAATTGAGGAGGTGGCAAGGGGAGGGGGTTACACATTCCTCTAATTCCTTTATCCTATGTAGCTAAGGACTAACATGTTCCATGTGACTGAATCACACTCTATCTGGTAGGAGAAATCTTCGGTTAAAGTAAGTTCCAGCTACAAACAGTGTGGCAGGATGGACCCCAAATCAGCAGAGAGAACACTGCCCGTTTTTTGTATTTGCCCCTTCTCCATAAGCCCTTCTCTGCCATCTTAGATGTGTCCGGCTGGCAGCAGCTCTGGTCTTTGACTCTGCTGCTGAGGATTTGGGTGGGGGGCTTGAAGGTCAATGCAATGCTTGAGGGAAGTAAAATCCTTCCGACTCCTTTGGGAAATATCCTTATGTCAAGGAGTTTGGAATAATAAAACCATAGTGGTGGGTCTTTGCAAAGTCACCTTCCAAAGCAGGGCCAGAAGACTCAGGGTGGGCAACGGGAGATTCCAGGAAGTAAACATGGCTGCCTATCTAACAGGAGGCAGGAACATGGCAGGAGGCCTGATGTCGTGCTCTTGAAATTCTTGGGTTTTGAACAAGGGACCCCTCACTTGCAGTTTGCCCTAGACCCTGACAATTACGTGAGCCGTTCTCATCAGGGGCACAGCAATGGTGGAACACGCAAGCTGCAGACTCTGGCTAGGTCTGGCGAACAGCAGCCCTGACTCCAGATGTAAACTTGGCTCCTGAAACTCACCCAGCTCTGAGAAGCCTAGGCGAGCCAGCCACAGCGGAGACACAGGACCTGGCTAATTTAGAATCCGCTCTTCCAAGAAGCTGTAAAGCTGACTCAGACACACCCTAAGAGCAGGAGGAAACACAGACTACTCTCAGAAATCATGATAACGAGCCAGGCATGCGCTGGAAGCCTTCATGCTCATGTCCGTATTAGACCTCACAACCACCCTGAGACTGAGGCACTGTGAACCCAGTTTCAGTGCTGATGGCTCAGGGGTTCAGGAAGATGATCAGCATTGACTGGGGGCTATTAAGTGGCATTATGGATTAAAGTGCAGGTGTTTGGACCCCAAATCCAGACTTTCCTCACTACCCTGGAGGCCAGAGGGGATGCCCATGAGACCTGAGTATCAGCACATTCAAGGCCTGGCGCCAGTTCTGAGGGGTGGGCAGTGTGGGCACAGTGTACTCTTTGTGGTTGGTTCAGTCACAGTGGAGCCAGAGGCCAAATCAGGTGATGGTGGCATCTCTCAGGGTAGGCCAACGCTGAGCTAAGCCTGGGGCCAGGCCTGAAGGACAGTAAGAGAAGGGCACCCTTGGGGACAGGACTGTGGGTACAGGATGTACTGGGAAATGGGTTATGGCTTGTGGTGGGACTTGGACTGTCCACCTGCCTCCCCGGAGAAAGAAGGGCTCCTCGGGGGACTTTCCCAATAGGCTGTGAGCGTGTCACCTGAATCACGGTGGACTTGTTGGGTTTTGGTGGGCACATTTTGAAATCAAATTGCTGCCACTTCCTGCCCCTGCATCTTTGCTTTGTAGGGTGGAAATGCTGGGGTGATTTTTTCCCCCACCATTTCCTGCCAAGTTGGCACTGTGCCCCGACCTCCCAATGGGCTGCGGGAATCCTGCAAGGCTTTTCAAAATCCCAGGGGCCTGATCATGTCCACCTTCTCTGTCTGGTCATAGTCCGGCTCTCCTGACATGAGCACAGAGCCAGAAATCACGGAGGACAAGCCCAGCCTGGGAGTTCAGAGGCAGGGCTATCTTAGGGCACTGTCACAGGGTCTTATGTGGCAACTCTCTTTTTCTTTCTGGGCCTCCTACCCTGTGAAGTGAGACAGCCCACCCTGATTCTTCCTAGGTGCTCTTTCTTTGCTGTGGGGATCGGGCCCGGTAGGGGAAAAGGACACAGGGCTGGGGTCCTCCTGAGTGGTAGGTGGTATACGGAAGCCACCTGAGCCATGCTAATACCCTGAATTCTCACAGGGATTTTGCCAGGTGGATAGTTTCAACTCAGGGTCAAACAGTTCAAGAATCACCAAAGCAAGTTCACAAAACATTCTGAATCCAAGCTCCTGCCCTGCCTCCCAGGTTCCTTTGAGCTTCTGACTTTCTGGTGCTCCCTGAGTTTCAGATGGAAGTATTTTACATGTGGCCCAGGGCTCCTGTGACAGGTGGGATCTGAATGCTTCGGGGCTGGGATCAGCCCTCTTTGGCTCTATTGCCCCAAACTCTCATCAGGAAGGGAAGGGTGACCTCCCAGAAGGCTCCCACAGCATAACAGGCCTGACCCAAAAGGCCAGTTCCACTAGGGACAGACGAGGAGGCTATTTGGGGTGTGGCTGGCAGGCAGGTGTCTTGGTCATTGGTACTGAACCACCGACGGTCTCTGTGGCCATCCCGTCTAGAGACTTAGTGGAGTGATATGGTGGGATTGGACTTTTGAGGGAGGATTTTCAAGATACTCCAACTGCCCTCGACTCAGAATGTGAACTCCAGAGGGGGGTTCAAGCACGTACCTTTCAGTAGAAGTTTCCTGAATAATCCTAGTATGAATCTCATTTCTAAGGACAAGAGTCCTGATTTAGGCCCACCATCCTATATTTTAGGTGAAGAAATAGAGGCCCAGAGAGAGTGACCAGCCCCAGGCCTCAGAAGGGGGGGCAGCAGGACCCAGCGTCCCCATGTCCACTGGACAGCCCCGCCTCCTCACCTGTCACCTCTCCTGGACTCTTTCAAACCTCAGTGGGACTGTGTCCTTCCATTCATGGCCTTATAGACTCTAACACAGACCCTCAGTCCAAATCACAGATCTGGCCACATCCGTCCTGGGCAAAAGACTGCCCATGGCCACTGTCACTGCCAGGAGCACAAGTCCCTAAGACTAGTTAGTAAACAGGATCTTGTGAGTCTGAAACCTGGTCACAGTCTCGAGGCTTCAGTTCTGAGCACCCTGTGCATTCCCGCAGACAAGGCGCGGGTGTGGCCCTCCAGACCATATGATGCTCAAGGCACCTGCTCTGAGAAGTGAGTCTGGTCCCAGGCGGACTGGGGGGAGCTCAGATGGGACAGTCTGTAGCGAGTTAGCCCGATACGGCTGCCATGAGCAGCCCGGCAGAAGGGGCAGTGAGGTCCCCATGTGTGTGCAGAACAGCTATGGAAGCTGGCATTTGTCCTTCCCTTCGAGCACAGTGGCTGGGCTATTGTCAGCTCAGTGGCTGTGTGCACACATTGCAAAGCTGTGTGACATGTTGCAAAGCTGTGACTTTCTCTGGGTACCTGCAGGCTGGCTGTGTGTAAGACATGCTCCATGCCTCTTCACATTGTCGCGGAGGGCTGGATTAGAGACGTCTCCTTAAAAGAACAGAAGTGCTGAATGTGAAAGAGAAAGCAGGGGACAGAGGAACCCAAGCAGAGTGAAGAGGCAGTGGAACTATGAGAGAGGGTTTTGAATCCCCGGGCGTTTGCATGCTGTGGAGGCTGATGTGGGCAGGACTTGTGTTTGCAGCAGGCAGCAGGCGCCTGGTACCTTTCATGGAAGAAGACTCATAAGAAAACCTTTCTAGAGGCAATTCTTGGTCTCCAAGCTTCTAAGGAAGAAAAGCGTTATTCGTATGAACCACTGACGCAGGGTTTTTGTCGAAAGCATCTCTTGTGCACTAGTCCATCCTATGCCGTCCTATTCTGACCCAACTCATTCCAGCCCACACATGTTGCGGGTGGAATATTGGGCCGGCCCCGTTGTGCCAGGGGCTGGGGAGGGAGAGGCCAGTTGGGGTGGCAGTGCCCGTGTGGTGCACTAGGTTTCTGTGGGACAGGAGCTTCCGGCTAGTTCCTTCTTGGTGCTGAGGCAACCGTGACTCATCTTTTACTCTCTCTCTTTTCCAGCCCTGGGCTCACAGTGACTACAGTGAGGGGGGAGAAGGGAAGTGAGTTTCTGGAGGGGCAGCCCCGTCGCTGTCTTGAGTGGGCCTGCTGCGTCCCCACGAGAAGGAAAAAAATTCCTGGGTGACCACATCTCCCTTCTCCGTGTCCCAAGTGCTTCTAAGAGACCTGTGGCTACGCTCAACAGATTGATCACACACCTTTTTCTCCTTTCTCTCCCCAAACTCCATGGAAATGACGGTAAAGAGATTACAAAAAAGTATCAATTTGCAATGACAAAGGGACTGGGGCAGCGACAGCAACGGGTTACTCAGTTCTGCGACTTCAAGGACTCTCTGGGTGGCAGGCAGCAGCTGGTGGGATGCATGGACCGTGATGGACATGGAGGTGAGATGGCCGGATGACCAGAGTGTCCATAGTCTCATCTGGGCAATGAATTTTCAGTATGAGTTTGGGAAGTCAGTTTCCTCCTTCTGAGAGTCCTTTTCCTCCATCTGTGACATAAAGAGACTATGCCGGCTACGTGATTCTTCTGGGGCCTGAACGACACATACTGATACACACGTGTTGATTCTGATTCTGAAATGAGGCCAAGGCATTTTCTTCAAAAAATTTTCGAAGGAAACTATAAGGGCCACTGTTGTAAATGGTCTTCCAAGACCCTTCCACTGTGACATGCAAGGTCGCCCAGCCAGGTGCTCATCTGAAGAACACACGGAGCAGAGGGGTGGCAGAGATAGAAGACCTTCTGGGGGGAGATCCAGGCCCCAGGGCGGGGGAAGCTTCAGAGGAAGCTGAATGGGAATAGCAGGAGCGTCTTTAAGGAGGCAAAGGCATTGGATATGGGTAGAAAGTTGACAGAGGGAGGCAGCAGGGGAGGCCCTGCAGGTGGAGGTGACAGCAGAAGCAAAATCCTGGACAGAGGAAAGCACGTGGTATGTTCAAGGGAATTGCTGATATTCAAACATGCAGTAATCCGTGGAGACATACACAAGGAACCGTGAATGACCAGGTGAACAGTCTGAACATCATGTGCTTGACAATGAGAAGCCACCGGAGATTTGTGAGCTAGAGAGTGCACGAGCGATGGAGGTCAGCCTCGCCAACACTCTGTGATCACATGCACACGGCACACTGGCCTCCTGATTTTAATGCACCGATTTGGCTTGAGCATCGACTACGTGCTATTTATTGCAAACACTGCGCACAGTGGCCTCATGACCCAGCCACTCCATAGCTGTACAGTCGCATCGCTTCTAGCCATTTCCTCACTCCTGTCACTCTCCTTCCACCCTCCCCCCCCCCCCCAGTCTAAGTCGCTGAATGAATGTGCTCCTTCGTGCCTCACTGTTCGCACACAAGCCCCTTCCTCTGTGGGCATGCCCCTGTCCATTCAGCCCTCTGTGGGAGACTGCTGGAGGAAACTTCCCCCTGGGAGGCCTCTCTATGCCCTTGGGAAGCCCTTCTGCGCCCTCCATGGGGCTTGTCTACTGCTGTCCTTACACCAGATGGCTTTTACTTTCTTATATGTGAGTCAACGAACAGCAGCTGGAGGTCAGGCTGTGCAGCTCATTGGTTTTCCCGTCTGGCTAATAGAGCGTCTAGAACAGGGCAAGCTGCAGAAATATGTGAAACGATTACCAAAGGAAATATCTGGGCCAGGCACTTGACAGAGCAGATCTTTCTTATTTCTTATCCCACACCCACAAGGCACGGGTTCCTATTTCAGTGGATAGGTGACTCGGGCAAGTTTACACAACTGCTAACTTGAAGGGCTGGGCTTCACATGCCCATGTCTCTGTCCTGGTCCAGGGCTCTTCAGCTCTGCCATGATCTGGGGACAGGGGTTGCATCCCTGGATGAAGAGATGTGGGATCAGAGAAGCCACAAACAGGCCACTTCCTCTCGTGTATCTTTTTCCACTTCTCAGACGAATGGCTCCCACTCATTGTTTTTTTCAACATCCTTATCTGCACACCCCTAAAAGAAATAGGGAGAGGCGTGTTCAGTGTGGACCTGAGTAACCACCTCTTCTCCTGGTGACTTCCCCACCTCTGCACCAGGCCTGGAAAACCCCACTCACTCTTCTCTCTAATAAAAACCTTGGGCTCTGCAGGATGGGCCAGGGGAGAGCACTTAGCCTCACCAGACTCAACGAGACCACTCTGGGGAGGCCTGAGACAGAGAGCCCGCGATGAAGCTCATCACCGTGGCCCTGCTGTGCCTGCTGATGGCCGGGATGTGGCTGCAGGACGTGAGCAGCATGAGCCGTGAGTGGAACTGGAGTTACTTCGCTTCACTTTGGGGAGGGCAAAAACGCAGGAAGGCGCTCTGGGGTTTCAGGCAGGGCTTACCCTAAACTCACCACCTCTGTCTCCTCTGCTCCGGGAAGAATTCTTCCTGAAGAGGAGGATGGAGGACTTGGAATGGGTGGGGGGCAGAGGGCCAGTAGGAGAAGCACGAGTCTGGGCAAGCAGTGACTGCTGAGCCACGGGCCTCGGTGAGAGGGGGATCGGCCTCATTCGGACTCTGCGGACTGTTGTGCGGGAGCTGGGAGGTTATCGGTCCAAGCTGGGAGCTCTGAGGTCCACAGGGGACACTGGCTTTTGCCTCTACAATGTAACAGATGGTGGGCAGAGGTCAAGACCCAAGGCTGTGACAGTTGGCTAACCTTGGGCAAGTCACTTTACTTTTTAAACTCTGGTTGCCCCCGTCATTAAAGTGGAGCTGATAATGCCTGCCTTCTCAAACTGTAGAGAATACTGACCTAATACTAAATATACAAGAGTGGCTTTAAAAACAGTAAAACCAGGAGGAAGGAGCAAGGACTGGAATGCAAATCTTTTGAGGGTGGGCTCGGTGGGGGAGGGGAGGGTACATACAAACCAGTAGAGTGGGTGTTGGGGGTGAGGACAGAGCTGAGGACCAGGAGAGCAGGATATGCTGGAGAGTAAACTGGGGTGTTGACTAGTTTCTGGAAGCTCCTCTCATGTCATTTTATCAGTTTGAACGTCTTGAACAGTTTCTCATCCCGCCCCAGTTTCTTGGACTACATGCACCAGACTCACCAGGTCCCCGGGGTCTGAGGTCCAGAGCCCTTGAACTCAAATATTGGTGCATAACCACATACTACGGGTGGGATGTCAGAGCTGGAAGAGGCTTCGGAGATCAGTCTGAAAGGTCTTACTTTACAGATGGTAGATCTGGGGCCCCCATGAGGCTCATTGATCATGGCTACTAGCTGGATTTGGGGGAGCTAGGATCTGAACCCCAGAGTCCTGACTCAGCCTAAGTACAGAACAAGGTGGCTGACAGGCCAGTGCTGTACCAGGACTCTCTAAATGTAGTTCCACAGCCTAAGCCTGTCCTAGAGGGTTTTGTTGATTTTAAAACCAGCCTGAAAGAGAGGAAAGAAACCCAGGTTGAGAAAGAGATAAAAACCATTTTTGTGTTTCTCTTATAGTGCACGTGTCATCCTCCATTTGTTGCTACAAATATGTGCAGAAAAAGATTTCCAAGGAAAGAATCAAGTGTTACAAAGATCCCAGTACCTCCTGCTTCCGCAGGGGTGTAATGTGAGTGTCATTCCCTGTTCAGTTCCTGACCTCTCTTCCATCCGGAATTAGACTCGCCGACGCTAGATGGCGATGTCCCACCAGGTTAAGCTTTCTAAACCCTGAAAGCGAGGCCATCAAAACCTGGGTGCAGAGCTGAGTGTGGGCACTAGGGGGTGCTCCGTGCCTCCTAGCATGTGCCAGGAGGGCTGCACCTGCATTCCTGCAGTGACTTTTATTTCTTGGAGTTTCAAGGAGCCAAATATCATATTGTAATATTTTATGCCCAGAGGAAGAAATTGCTTAAAGGCTTCAGGCATTACTCCATAGCAAAAAGAGCAAGAGGGTGTCACGATTAGCTCCTGACTCCAGGTTTGCCAACCTATAGTGTTAGGTGACTTGGGCAGGTAACTCTTCTGCACTGCATTATCCTTTGCACTCCTTACCTGTGTGTGAAGCAGAGTAACGCGAGAGCGGCAACACGGGGTCATTACAAAGCTCGAATGAAGCCGTTCAGACTTGTTCAGAGTCCATACGGCACTTCCATGTGTGTTGCCTTGGTTGAGCACCTTGGGGCACACATTTTTATTATCATGAAAACTGAGGTTCAGGGATGTGGAAAGCATTAAGATCACCCAGATAATAAAAGGCAGAACTAGGACAATAGCCAAGTTTAGAAGGTGGGCAGATCAGAAAAGAAACACACACCCAAACAATGACGGAGCATCCCGAATGTACACAGACACATGAAACGGTGGAGTAGAGGGGTCCTCCAACATAGACTAGGAAGGGAATTTTCTGGTCTAGTGGTCCTCAGAATATTTTCAGTGCTCAGCTGCACCCTGGTACACCGATCGAAATCTCAGGGGAAGAGGCCCAGGAAACACAATTTAAGAAGCTTCCCCTGAAGCTTGGGCATTCTGACTGGTGTGCAAGCCATGGGTCTGATGTGTTGAATTCATATTTTACAGAGACAGTGGTTCAGGGGCATGCAGTAGCAAAGAGGGGAAGATGGGACTTGTATGGGGTACCCAGCAAGTGACTTGGTGCCTCCTTTGTTTTCTACCCACAGATTATATTTGCAAAAGGGCAAAAAGTACTGTGCCTTGAAAGAAGACGAATGGGTTGATGACCTCTTAAAGGATCTACGGCGCTGCTCGACAAAGGAAACGTGATTTGATAAACCCTTCTACCCAGGACTCTGGAGACCGTGTCGCTTTACCTCTTCCCCCCATCCCACCTCCACAACTCCACAACTCTCAACCCTTCACCAACTTTGCACCAATTTTGCTGGGTCGTGGAGGGTCTGCTGGGTCCTGATAAGCTATGTTGTCGCACTTTATGTATTTAAATTATAGAATCTTCAATCCCTGCTTCCCTGTACCTCTTAGACCCCACAGGGATTTCAGGGTGCTAAGTTGACTGGCATGGAGAGGCTGGGACCAGGGGATGGAGGGTGGGGGTAGGGAGAGACATGTTAAACCTGGTGCCAAGGGAACTGATCTCTTGTCACTATGAACCAATAAATGATTGACTCCACTCAGCTGACTGTCTTTGTCCTGGGGGGTAAGTGTTGACTCGAGCTGTGATGTAGACTCTTGGCTTCTAGCTTGGCAGTGGGGAAAAGCACAGTGTAGCAGCAAGCTGGTGCTCAGGGCTAGGTCCACATTTGGGTTCGGGACACCCTCCCTTCCTGTCCCACCCAGAGGGTTCAGGGGCTGATGCTATTCAAAAGTCACAGCTGCTCTGGCTGGAGGTGATGTTGTGAGGTTACCTGCCTATAAGATATTGACAGTCCCATTTTACAGATGAGGAGACTGAGGGCTGGGGAGAGACATGGACAGGACTGAGGACACTTAGCAAGTCAGGGTTAAATCTGGCATTGGAGTCCAGGGCTCCTGCCTTCCAGATCAGAAGTTTTTCCAGTGTCCCAAGATGCCAGGTGACTGCTTACCACAGCATGGCACAGGCCCTGTGGAGTGGCTAACAGGGCCTTCTCCTTGGGGAGATGTGGGGAAAACAGCTGTGTTAGGCTTGCTCGCTGGTTTCCTGGTTGCAAGCACTTTGTACGATTAGTGCTTGAGCACGTAGCAGAAGGCTGTGTGTGTGTCTCTAGGAAAAGCCATGGGTGCTTTCCCTCGGGGGCGATTCTCCCAGCTGGCTCTCCCACTCCCACGAGGTACAATTCCCTGATTCCCTCAGCTGTCACCGTGAGGGTCGATTTTCCTCATCCCTTACCCTCCACTGTGACATGCGGCTTTCCTTTGTTATCCACTCGCCCATCTCTGCAAGCCTCCAATAAATGGGCAATGGCCCAGTGCTTTCTAGCTCTGCACTTCCTCTACCGACTTCCCAAATTCAATGTGAACCTGCCTGGCCTTGACCACTGGCCTTACAGGAGGGTCCTGGTGAGTGTCCAGCAGAAGCGGAAGGTCCAGGTATAATAGAGATGCTAACACAACTTAATTAAAGGAGAGGGGCAGTCTTAGGAAGGGCAGGAGACTCCTTGGTGGATATAGAAGAAGGGATAATCATAAATTCCAACTTGCATAATGTGGGACCCTTGGGACAACAGCAAAGGAGGGCAGTAAATTCTGGGCCTTTAGATTGCCACCCCTTTAAAAGCCAGCTTGGTGGCTGTAGAGGAGAAGGTCTCATGTCCTGTGTCTCAGGACTTCTCCCTCTTTCTCCAGCATTTGGCATGTCCCATGTCTGGTCCACTCTTCCTGAACAGCCTCCCTCCCTACCCCCCCATGACCACTCTGCCTCCCCCATTTCCACTTGTCTGGACCAGGCTGCTCCCGGTTCTCCCGTGTTACTTCCATCCTGCCCACGGCCACGGGCTACTTAGTCTCTTACATCCCCCAAAGCCTTGGGCATCTCCCTCCTGCCTTCAGAACTAATGCCAAACTCCCCACCGGGACACTGCAGTTCCTCTATAACCACACCGCAACCTTCTTTTTAAAGCTCTCTAATGTTTCCACTTTGGAACCAAACTCCTGAGCATATGCGGAATGCCCTTCCCAGCCCCTTCCCTCTTCTCCACCCTGTACCTCCTCTATGAGAATCTTACTGTGACCATGAGACATCCTCCAAGGTTGACCTGGTCCTACCTTGTCTGTCAAGTTTAATGCTAACTAGAACTGGGTAATCTGGTTTTCCCCAACCTGGGGGTTGGGGGTGATCAAGTACACATAAAGAGTGTATTACTCCAGGATGGAGCAGTGCTCCCAGCAAGGAGGCAGCAGCTCAGCAAGACCAGTTAAAAGCTGATACTGGAACTGGAGCCATTATTCTAGAATATTCTAGGCTGGTAAGTCAGGCCCTCCCTGACTTTCAGATGAACCCTGGCTAGCCATGGCCAGGTGAGACCTGCAGTCCTGAAGTGCCCTCTGCCATCCACCTGCACTCCAGAGTGCCCCCTACTGACTAGAATTTTCCTTCAAAGAAAACACCACTGTAAGAGATTTTTAACAAAATGTATTTTTTTCTGGAAAAAGTCAGCAGTTCTACGATTGCATTCATCTTTCCACAATAACATGCTTGGGGAACAATGCCTGACAATCTCAAGGCACTTTCCTCCATAGTGGCAATAGTCCATCTCCATCATTCCTGCAGGCAAGCTCACAACCCCTGGGAGAGATGGGCAGGAGAGGGGCCCCGCCCCCATGCGACAGGAAGAAGAATGCCCTCATGACAGGAACCAACAGCTCAAGGCCTCACTTGAAAAAGAGTGTAATAGTCAAAATTAACCCCAAACCAGCAAGAATTCAAATAATAGTATGTATTCCTCAAGACAAAATAGTTTCGCTTCATAAAACACTCTATTTGAAAGTTGCAGTGCTATTAGCCCAGGGGTGGCCGGAAGAGAATAAATATTCATTTTTCCTACTCAGGCGTGGCCGCAGCGCAGCTGGAAGAGTTCAAGGCTTCCGGGTGTGAGATCTTTGATTCAGGTGTTTCACATACTGCTGGACCCACTTCTCCTTTGGGTTAGCACAGATCTCCTTGGCCAGTTTGGTTCTGAAGCTGTGGATGCAGAAGGGCCAGCACATTAGATGGCGCACTTGAGGGTTTTACCTTCAGGAGGAAGGAACGGTGTTTACAAAAGGGGCCTCTGGAGATAGTTGATGTTTTTGCCACCCTGGGGGAAGCTGGCCTGGCTACCAAAGCCACCCTGAGGGTATGAGCTGGCTCCCATTCAGGGAGAAGGCTATTACTGTCCCTCTCTGGGTCTGTTTTTGATATGATAATGAGAGGATCTGGATTACATAGTCTGGTTAGACTTTATCCCTTGAATAGCAAGTCCCAAATGACTCTGATGCCTGTCTTCTGGGCCAGGACTTAGGGTCCGGGGCTCTGGGGAATGGGGTGAGCTGGGTGGGTGTGGAGGTGAGCGGGGGTTCTCCACTCACATTACAGCTTTCTGGGCACACTGGCTGCTGGTGATTCGATAGCTCTTCAGTCTCTGCAAGGGGATCTTCTTATTGTTAAACGTGAAACAGCAAGTGAGCAGGGTAGTGAACGCATCTGGAAGTCAAGTCACAAAGAAAAGACCCTTGAGGAGGTGCTAGGCTTCCCTCAGCTTGACTGCAGGAAGGGGAAAGCAAGGAGGGGAGTGAGGGTCTCAGCCCCAACCCCAACCCCAGGTTCAGCGCTCCTGCTGTGGCCCCAAGGTGGTGGGACCTAGAATGTGAAGTCCATTTTCTCAGCTGCACGGCGGACCTTGGAGGACAATATGACAGATCCTGGATGTGACCTTCACTCTGCAGAGTTTGGGAAGATCAGCTGGGCCAAAGAAAAGGCCCTGGGTTTGGAGTGGGTATCTCAGGTTTTATTCTGGCTTTCCCGTGGCCCGGGATGGGCAGGAGGCAGGAGGATAGGGTTCCCCTTGTCCCCAACCTGAGCTCTGCTTTCTGTTTTTAAAATTAGATGCTTGAGTAAAAATGGATGAGAGAGAGAGAGAGAGAAAGAGAGAGAACAAACCTCATGAACAGAGACAAGAGAGTGGGGATTGCGGGGCTGGGGTGGGGAGGACAGACGGTGATGCTGGAGACTTGACTTGAGGGGGAGAACACACTCTACGGTGTACAGAGATGTGGTGTAGAATTGTGCACCCAAAGCCTGTATAATATTGTTAACTAAGATCACCCAAGTAAATTCAATGAAAAATAAATAAACAAAATAAAATTAGATGTTAAAGAGGAACTCCTAGGAACCCCAGTGCTCTGAGAGGCTGGGAAGGAGGGCACTTTAGCTTAGGACTTCCTAAAAGGAGAGAGAAACAGAGAGAAGGGGGGGGGGAGGAGGGGCCTCACCTGGCTGGGCGAGCACCTGGAGGCTGAAGGCAGCAGCGGTGAGCAGCAGGCACAGAAGGGCTGCAGAGAGCTTCATGCTGCAGGGTGCAGACACGGGCTCCTGTGGGTGCAGACGTGAGCTCCTGCGGGTGCAGACATGAGCTCCTGTGTGAGTTGTTGGTGTCTGGGCTTGTCTCAGCCTCTTCTCCTCAGGCTGCTCTGCCTGCCTTTTATAGGAAACAGAAAGGGTGGGAGTTCCCAGACAGATGTTTGCCTGGGCAGGGTCGTGGTCAAGTCAAAATGAAGGGGGCTCCTGAATGTGCTGAGTTGAAGCCCAGGCTGCCAAAGCGTTTCCCAGGAAATGCAAGAAGGAAGCTGTGGGCGGCAGCAGGGCCAATGCTGCTTCCTTCCAGCCCTGCGCTGCAGGAAGCGGTTCAGGGAGCTTTTCCATTGCCTTGCTTAAAACAAAATGAAAAATAACTCCTGTGGAGAAAGAGCACAGTGTAAGGGCTTCACACACTGTATGCATTTAGTCTAGATGAGGTATATTCCACTATCATCATACCCACTTACTGGGAGATCTTTGAGGTACAGAGGGATGAAAACATCTGGAGCAAAGTCTCATGGGAATGAGGGGTGACATTGGCAGAAAAAACTAGTCTGTTTACATCTAGCCACCAAGGTGATTTCAAACATTTATTAAGCTGCAGAAGTTCTTCTCCAAGCCCAGTTTTCTGTTTTGTTTTTTTGTGAACATCCCATACTTGAAACAAGTCAAAGCCAACTTCTGCTGACAGAGGCTTCTTGCATTGCATATTGGTGCCATCTTCCTCACCTTGTGCCCAGACGGATATGGTTTGAAAATCACTGATTTATGCAGGCCCCTTGTTTTCAGGAACGTCTACTGAGTTTCTGGAGCTGTTGGTGGAAGAGGGTGTGCACCTGAGCTAGGAGCTAGGGTGGTGGGAGGGGAACAGCCAGGACTCCCATAAAAACCTGGCGAGGCGGGGCCCTTTGCCTGAGGTTCCCGTCTGAAACGCTCACTGCTGGCTCCCAGACGTGGCTTACCTTTTGTGGCTGCCTGGAATACTCCCCTCTCTGCTTCCCATTCTTACAAGTCTTTCCAGTCTGACAGAATGGGCCCAGTGAGGGCAGAAGACAGAAAAACAAAGAGTCAAGATTAGTGAAATGGAGAGCATTGATGCGACCCAAAGTGGGTTTCCTGGCCAGCCTATAATGAAGTTTATGCTTTCCTGAGAACACTCATGAAAAAAGAAGAAAGAAAAGAAAAGGCCAAGAAAACGAAAGAAAAACAGCCAACAGCAGGAATAGAAGGAAAGGACATCACCACTGAGTCTCCGGACTTGGAGAACAATATAAGAGCCTACGCCAATGAATTTAATTTAGAAGAAATGTATAAATTTCCCTGAAACATAACTTGCCAGACTGCAAGAAAAAACTGAGAAAAATGTAATTCTAAAAAACTATTAAGGGAATTGAATCAGTATGTGAAAATCTTCCCACGAAATGCCCTTGGGGAACCTCGGGCTTTAACAGCTTCTTCCTCCAAAGCATTCGAATAATGAATAATTCAGTGTTACACAATGTCTTCAGAGAATGTCAAAAGAGTATGTATACACTCTTCGACTCATTTGGTTAGCCTTACATAACTGACACAAAAACTGATCAAGAACCAATATAAAAAGATACAAACTTGTCCTTCCACACACACATTCTTATCCATCTTCTGGGAAGCCAACCTGCGTGGCTCACAGAAGTAGGGCTGACCCTCTGGCTTCAAGCTGGGTTCAGACACTGGAGAGCCCCTCAGAGCACTGGAGGGAGGGAGAAGAGTTAAGGTGAAGTACATACTTCTCTGTTGTCTCCCCTGTGACTCCGCCTGGATGCAGCCAGCTCTCCACTTCTTTCTAGGTGGCCCCTTCCATGAACCCCTCCATGACTCCCTCCATAACCCCTTCCGTGACTCCCTTTGTAACCCCCTCTGTGACTCCCTCTGTGACCCCCTCCGTGACTCTCTCTGTGACCCCCTCCACGACCCCTTTAATGACCTCTTCCATGACTCCCTTTGGAATCCCCTCTGTGACCCCCTCCACAACCCCATCAATGACCCCATCCATAACCCCTTCCATGACTCTCTCCATGACCCCCTCTGTGACCCCCTTCGTGACTCCCTCCGTGAACCCCTTCGTGACTCCCTCTGTAACCCCCTCCATGACCTCCTCTGTGACCCCCTCCACGGCCCCCTCCATGACTCCCTCTGGAACCTCCTCCATGACCCCTCCATGATCCCTTCCATGAACCCTCCGTGACCCTCTCCATGACCCTCTCCATGACTCTTTCAAGCTTAGGGGAACTCTGTAGCTCTAGTGGTGGTCACCACCCTGTTACTAGCCTCAGAGTACCGAAGCAGCCTGTGGTTTCTCCACACTCAGCCCACATCTCAGGAGAAAGTCTTTTTATTACACCTTCCTCAAATCATTTTAATGTAAGAACCATCCATTTCTTTCTTGGACCCCGACTGACAATAGGTTTAAGTGACAGAAGAGGTCCCTGGAAGTATGTCTTCTAACTGGGATTCTAGAATTGGGCTGCTCAAGTATTTCAGGAGCACAAAGACACCCTCTGTTGGTATTGTTATTACTTAAATTACCACCAGTGTTGGTGTGGAAGGCTGTGCCAGCCAGCCCTCCAGGTGGTTCCCGTGTGCAATGCAGTGTGAGAACCGTGGAGTGATAGCTCTCCCGGGGCCATCTCTCATTTACAGAAAAGGGCAAGCAGAGAGTTCTGAAGGATACTGCCCACCTCTCACGAGCTCATTGAAACATCTCACAATGCCCCCATAAAGGAAGTGTTCCCTGGCCTTCCCCGGAAGTGCTGTTAGGGATGGCTGAGCACTCTGCACATAATAGACCTATTTCAACAGATCCACTTTCCTGAGCCTTTTAGACCCCTTTCTAACCTCCCAGGGAAGTTCCAGAAATTCAGCCTTACTGACTACAGGCTTATTTTTAGGTCTGGACTCCAATTACCCAGTCTAGCTGAACATTAACATCATACCCAGGTATTTGTGCCAACACATGAAATTCTGAATTCTGGGCCAGTAGGCCCTTATCAATGAATATGGCCCATTGAAACTTGTATGTTATTCAGCACTTTGAATCCACCCCCACACAAATCCCAAACTTTCCTCCAAATAGAGCAGATGAGCAGACATTAAAACCCTCCCAGCTGTAAGGTCTCCTGTCTGCCCTTCCCTCTGCTTCAGGACCCAATATGTCCAAGGAGAGTGTGTTTAGAAGCCTGAAATCTGGAGTCAGTCAGACATGGGTTCAAGTCCTGTATCTGCCATTTACTAATTATATAATCTGAGGAAAATTGCTTAACTCTCTGAGCCTCTAAGAGGAACTGACAGCTAACTATTTCCTCATCGTGATGTTGCTCGAGTCAAATAACACATGGAAAGTGCTCAGTGTGTGCCAGTGATTCCAAGTTCTAAGCAGCTCCCCGCCCCATGACACTGATGCTACAGTCTCGGGATCCTCCGGAAGAATCTCTGCTGCAATAGAGCGGGGTTCATGTCTCGGTGGGCGGGTTGGAGTCTGGGGCCAGGGAGGGCACAGGCCAGGTGGTGATGCTAATTAGGCAGCAGGGACAAAGTGGGCACCGATACCTCAAGAAGTCCTTGGGCTGGAGTGGTAGGTAGAGTGTTCTGACCAGCGGGAATCTGTGGCCATGATTTGGGGATCCCTAAACTTGAAATAGATAGGCTATTTATTAAGGTACTGCTTGACTTTAGGCAGAAAATCTTAGCTTTCATGGGCAGAAAGCCGATGTCAGTCTCTGTAGAAGAGATCCATGATCTGTTACCCAGGAATCAGATCTCAGCCAGCTCACAGAGACCTGAAGTTCCTTAATGGCTGCGGAGACCAGGTCCCTTTTGGGAAGGGTCCTGCCATGCCAAGCCACCAGATAAAATACAGGATACCTAGTTACATTTGAATTTCAGGCATACTGGTGATTTTATAATAGTTTTGTAACAAATGTGGCTCTTGCAGTGTTTTTGCTAAATTTGGAAATCCATAGGTTTATGCTCTAAACCAGGGGTCCCCAAACTACGGCCCGCGGACACATGCGACCTCCTGAGGTCATTTATCCGGCCCCACCGCACTTCCGGAAGGGGCACCTCTTTCATTGGAGGTCAGTGAGAGGAGCACAGGATGCATCCGCACCCATAGTTCCCATTGAAATACTGGTCAGTTTGTTGATTTAAACTTACTTGTTCTTTATTTTAAATATTGTATTTGTTCCCGTTTTGTATTTTTTACTTTAAAATAAGATATGTGCAGTGTGCATAGGAATTTGTTCATAGTTTTTTTTTTATAGTCCGGCCCTCCAACGGTCTGAGGGGCAGTGAACTGGCCCCTTGTGTAAAAAGTTTGGGGACCCCTGCTCTAACCATTCCCCCAAGCCTTCCCCAGAGGAGCCTGATGTTGTATAACCGGGGTGACTCCATACTGGAGACCTAAAAATTCACCCTGGCTAATCAGTTGGCACGGGAGTTTATGCAGGTCCTATACCAATTGCTCAGTTATGGCCAAAGCAGTTCAGAAGGCTCTTGTCTATCTTAACTGTTAGAATCAATGAAGTCCGAAAAGACCAGCATACAGGCTTTAATGAAAGGAAACCTGCCGGGCTGGCTCGCAAGGGGAGTCGAGCCTAGTACAGGGTTGAACAAGGCTTTTAGGGTCTTTTTTGGGGAGGGGAGAGTGAGAAGGGTCGTAGGCATCATCTAATTGGCTGCTGGACAAAGGTTTGTCTTTCATGGAAGTTTGCCAGAACTTCTGGGCTTGTGACATCAGACATTCCTTTGTGGTTAGTCACCGGCAGTGAGCCCTAAAACAAGGCTCACCGGTAGGGTTAAAGAAATAAAACCTAAGATTAATGATCTTGTCTTTACACAGCAGAGGTCTCCTAGAACTACAGAATTCTGTGATTTTTAGAGTTATTATATTGCTGTAGAGACTTAGCCTCCTTCTTGTCCTGCAATCTGACTCCAGTGGCCTGGGTGATTTTGTGCTGTGTTGTCTTCTACTGTAACACCACAGAGCTGGTTTTGCTATGCAAATATTGTGATTTTTCGAAGGTTTGTTTACACGCTAAAGTTTGCGCTCAGGGCATAGCTTATTGAGAATTTCTGCTGGGGAACTTTGTATTTAATGTTTCTCCCTGCTCAACTCATTTTATTGTTTAAGGCTCTAAGGCAGTGATGGGCAATCTTTTGAGCTTGGTGTGTCAAAATTCGCCAAAAAACCAACATAACTCAGGTGGTGTGTCACTTCGGGAAAAACGGCCTAACTGGAAGCCCCAGAACAGGACGCTCTGTGCGGGAGTTCTGTTGTTTTGGCCTACAGACCTCCGGCACAGAGTGTCTACACTACAGCAAATGTTTTATCCTCAGTTACTGCACCTGGCCATGCAGGAGCCGAGGATGAAACGTCCTTTTCGGCATGCGGCCCCATACTTCTCTGGTATGTGGCTGCATGCGGCCACGTGTCATCAAAATGGCTATGCGTGTCAGTGCTGACGCGTGTGTCATAGGTTCGCCATCATGGCTCTAAGGCATATTGACACATGGCAACCTTTCCACTTTACAGAAGGGATATCCAACTGCTGGGGTGGCCAGGGAAAAGCGGGGAGCCAGCGTGAACCTGTGTTCTCTGCCCCTCAGACTGGGTCTCTCCAGAGAAAGGCTAGTCTGCCAAGGCAGAGAATATCACCATTGTGACACCACATGTCTATCCACCACCCCCAGAGACATTGTAAGGCCACCTTCCTTTTGCCTCCACACCTATCTCTGTCTTTGCTTATAGTCTATCCACCTGCAACATTGTTCGTTCGTTCCATCCGGCTCAGATAGGCGTCAGGTGAGCCCTGCCTTAAATGGTGTCCCAACAAATGAAGGCTTCCTAGCTTAAACAGATTTCACAGGTGACCAAATCTTGCTCTGAAAAGGAGGACTGGTGACCTTCCAGGGCAAGCCCTGCTACTTTCGTTCTAGGTGATGCAGTCACTGTGGGCATTCTCTGGACCAGCATACAGTCAAGCATGCATACCTACTGATGATTGAGGGGTCTAGGGAGCCAGAGCGGCCCTCCTCTGCGGGAGAATTGTCATCTAATTTACCTTCCAAACCACACAGGGGTGAACCAGGATTATCCCAGGCAGGCTGAGGTGTGCAGACTCCTTCCCACTGGGATCCTGGCTTTTTACCATTTTTTCCGTTGCCCATTTAGGTGCTTACAGCTTCTAGCTTTGGCTGCTCTTCCTGTTTTTTGGAAATTTCCAGGATGAATGCCTGGGACTTCCCCTCCTCATGACTAAGCAGAGAGGAAAAATCTTGTATTCGGCACATGCTGGAGCTATGAACAGCAAAAACAAAACTTTTAGAAAAAGGAAGTTTTTCTGTAGGGGCAGCAATTTTATAGAAATATTTATATATATTTAAATATGCTGACTTAGAATACTTGGAAAGTATCTCTTACAAAGCCTAAAAATATTCTACAGTCAATTACACACACAACATTAAGACACAACCACAGAAAAAAATATTGTTGGTTTTTTTTTGTTCCATGTGGAAATTTTAGGAATTTACTCTTTACCAGTTAGTCTCAGATTTGTTTGTTAATGTTATGTAAAAAACCTTGTCAAAGTCATTACATATCCTTCAATAGCTTAATTTCTTAATAGCTGTATAGCTATCTAGTAGACCAAATTTCAATTTTGGTCTATTTCACTGGGATTCTAACTAATGCTGTCATGTATGCAGTAAATCTTTACCAGCGTCACTGTTTATATCATAGATGTGGAAGTTGGGTTGATAGATTAATAGTATAAACAGGTTCAGGCTATTAAAATATATTTTCAAATTTATTTTAATATACTTACGTATTTCACATATAATAAACTTTAGAAATCTTACAGGTATCGCTTGATTCCTTTTTAATCTATGTATACAACATTTTACCTTTTCTGTCTTTTCCAAGTCAATGCTTCACCTTCTAAAGTTAAGAACAATTTTGACTTCCATCAAAATTAGATTGCCTGTTCTTGACATTCATATAAGTGGAACCATGTGGTGAGCATTCATTTTGGGTCTGAAGTCTAACGCTTAATGCCTTGAAAAAAAAACGTATCAATAGTCTGTTATTTTTCTTGCTAATTCGTTGTGTAAACACACCACAGTCTGTTTATCTTTTTTTTTGTTGTTGATGGACATTGAGAATGCTTCCAGTTTGGAGCCAATGTGAATGGAGTTATAAACACTCTTGTTCAAAACTTTTTGTGTTTGTTTGGATTCAATTGTCTTAAATATTTACTTAGAAGTGGAATCTCTGAGTCATAGAATGTGCAAGTGTTTATGTTCATTATAAACTGCTAATTAGTTTTCCAAACATCCCACCAACGATATGTCAGCTTCATTTGCTCTGCATTCCCACCAACACTTGGTTTTATCAGTCTTTCCATTTTAAGCATTTTGGTGGATTTGTAGTGGTATTTCATATTGTAGTCAATTGCATTTCCCTTATTTTATCTTCTAGAAGCATTTCTGTGATCATATCCTATGACCCATTTGTGTATTTCTACTTACTTACAATCATTTATTGTCTATCTGTCTGTCTATCTATCTATCTATCTATCTATCTATCTATCTATCTATCATCTGTCTGTCTATCATGATCTCCTTTTTATATGTTCATTGACTATTTTGATATCTTCATTTGTGAAATACCCGTTCAAGATGTATTGTTCCTCCAGTTTTAATTGAGTTCTGTCCTTTTTTCTTATTATTTTGGATGAATTTTTTATATAGTTTAGATTAAAGTACTTATATAAAATATAATATATTTCTTCCAGTCTGTGCCTTGTCTTTTTATTTTCTTAATAAATACTTTCAACTTTTATTCAGTCATATATATATATATATATATATATATATATATATATATATATGTTGTTATATAATTTATATATATGTAACATATATATATAATGGTTATGTGTTCTATGTTATTTTCAAAATAAAATTTTATTTTCTACCTCAAATTATAAAGTTATTCTTCTGTGTTTTCTTGTTTTAGATTTCATTTTTAGGTCTATAATTCATTTTAAATTTATTTTAATGTATCATGTGATATAGGGAGGAGAGCATTTTTTCTATAAGATATTTGATTGCTCCAAAATCATTTATTTGAAAGATCTTTTTTCTTCATTGTATTGACAACTTTCTTAAAAATCAAATAACCAAGTGATAAATTTATATAAATTAAATATATAAAAATATATTTGGACAATAAAGGGCTCTGGAGAGGAGCAAGATGGCGATGGAGTAGGTGGACGTACCAACTTCCAACTCCCAGAACCAAAGTGGATTATAACTCAATTTTAAGAACCATCATCTGGATAAACCAACTTTGAACTAAACTAAGTGGACTCTTCAACCAAGGAACACAGAAGAAGCCACATTGAGACTGGTAGGAGTAGCGAGAACGCGAAGAGGGCTGCCCAGCTCCCCGAAGCAAACGGCAGCCTGGAGAGACCCGCATGGCTGGAGGAGAGTTTGTTGGAGAGGGAGGGACCTGGGTCCCAGGAACCAAGCCCCAGCCTACAGTCCCAGAGCCTAGAAGATGCGTTTGGACAGTACTGAGCTGTGAAACAAGTGAGGATACTGTTTGTGAGAAAGAGACAGTTTTCTCAGACCCAAGATTCTTTTTAAAGGGACAGAGCAGAAAACCTCTCTCACAACCACACACCTGGGGCTCCGGGGAATGGGGACAGAGGAGAGGACCAGAGCAGTGGGAAGAGAGTGTGGACTGAAGGCACAGGGACAAACACTCTGAGGGACAGCCACCCTAACCCTTGGGCTAAGTCACTTCCCTAATTGAAAACGAATACTTCCCCTAGAACTAGCAATACCAGCAAAGGAAGACAGGACACTAGCCAAACAAGCTCTCCTGCAGCAATTAGAGAAGAGCTGCTTAGAGGGAGAGAGCTCCCAGGTCTACAATATGGAGTATTAGGACCCTCCCTACTCTGCTGAGGGTTGCTGAAGGGTATGGTGGCGGCAGGACACTGAAACGTGGTTCTGTTGGTGTGGGCGGAGGCCAAGCGGTGTGAGCTCGGTCTAGCCCAGCAGGGGCGGAGGGGACGCACGAAAGCGGTCCAGCAGCTGCAGGCCCGCCTGTAATCCCACCTGCGGGGACAAAGCGGGAGGCCAGGAACGGGCAGAGATCTGCTCTGTGACCCTGTGCAAGCTGGCCCTGACCACAGGGATGGGGCTAGGACCAGGGAAGGGCGGGGGCTCGCGGCTGAGCTCATGCTACCAGCCCCGCCCGGCCGGAGAAACCGCGGTTTGCCATCTTGCGTGTGTGAGCTGGCTCCGAAAGCAGGGGCGGGGTAGAGCCCGTGAGGAGCGGAAGCTCACAGCTGAGCGAAAGCCAGCAAACACGCTGGCCCAATAAATCACGGTTTGCGACCCTGCGCAGGAGGGCCCTGGCCTCGAGGGCGGGGCTAAAGCTCCCGACAGGCAAAGGCTCACAGCTGAGAGCCCGTCAAAAGCCCCGCCCAACCCGCAAAACTGTGGTGAGCAGGCTCTGACTACGGGTGCTGGGCGGAAGCCCAGAAACAGGCTGGGTCCGCAGCTGAGCAAAGGTGCTCAGCTCTACCCTTGGTGCTGAGGCTTGTGGCTTGAGTGACAGCCCCTCCCGTGGAGGAGAGGCGGAAATCACAGCAACAGCTGCAGTGGGCCGGCGCTGGCAACACCCATACCCAACCGCCCTAGGAAGCGGCAGAGGGGGTGGCGGGCCTGCAGACAGACCACACCTAGAGAACACAAAGGCAACACCTATTGGACTCCAGTGGCCACAACTTACTGATACACAGACAAAATGGGCAGGCAGAGGAATGCAAACCAAATGAATCAAGAGAAATCCCCAGAGAAGGACCTGAGTGAACCAGATATAACCAAATTACCAGAAGCAGAATTTAGAATAATGATAGTTAGGATGTTCAAAGAAATTAGAGCAACAATGGGTAGTCACTATGAACACCTAAATAAAGAGATAACAAGTATAAAAAATGAAATTGAAATAATAAAAAAGAATCAGACAGAAATGACAAATACAGTATCAGAACTGAAGACTACAATGGAAGGAATTAAAAGCAGGATGAATCACGCTGAGGATCGAATCAGCGAGTTAGAGGACACAATAAACAAAGGCACAGAAGCAGAGAAGAAAAAGGAAAAGAGACTCAAAAAATGTGAAGATACTCTAAGGGAGCTCTGTGACAACATGAAGAGAAACAACATTCGCATCATAGGGGTTCCTAAAGAAGAGGAGAGAGGACAGGAAATGGAAACTTTGTTCAGTCAAATCATAGCAGAAAACTTCCCTAAATTAAGGCTGGGAAACATTCCACATGTTCAAGAAGCACACAGAACTCCATTAAAGAGAAACTCAAAAAGATCTACACCAAGACACATCATAGTTAAAATACCAAAGCTAATGGATGAAGAAAAAATTTTAAAAGCTGCTAGGGAAAAAAAGACTATCACCTACAAAGGAGCCTCCATAAGGATGACATTGGACTTCACAACAGAAACACTTGAGGCCAGAAGGGAATGGCAAGATATAATCAAAGTAATGCAGAACAAAAACCCACAGCCAAGACTACTCTATCCAGCAAGACTAACGTTTAAAATTAAAGGAGAAATAAAGAGCTTCCCAGACAAAGAAAGCCTCAAAGAATTTATTAAAACCAAACCAATTCTGCAAGAGATACTAAGGGGCCTGTTGTGAACAGTTAAAGGGAGGAAAGAATATAGCAAAAGAAGAATACAGCTTTAAAGAATAAAATGGCAATAAACAACTACATATCAATAATAACCTTAAATGTAAATGGATTAAATGATCCAATCAAAAGACATAGGGTAGCTGCATGGATAAAGAAACAGGACCCATACATATGCTGTCTACAAGAGACACACCTTAAAACAAAAGATGCACATAGACTGAAGGTAAAAGGATGGAAAAAATTATTTCATGCAAATGGAAATGAAAAAAAAGCTGGGGTAGCAGTACTTATATCTTATAAAATGGACTTTAAAACAAAAGCTGTAGTAAGAGATAAAGAAGGACACTACATAATGATAAAGGGAACAATTCAACAGGAAGATATAACTATTATAAATATCTATGCACCAAATATAGGAGCCCCGACATACATAAAGCAGACTTTGATGGATATAAAGGGCGAGATTAACAGCAATACTATCGTAGTAGGGCATTTCAATACCCCACTAACAACACTGGATAGATCCTCAAGAAAGAAAATTAATAAAGAAACAGCAGACTTAAAGGAGACACTAGATCAACTTGATTTAATAGATATCTTCAGAACTTTTCACCCTAAAGCAGTAGAATATACATTCTTCTCAAGCACACATGGTACATTTTCTAGGATAGACCACATGTTAGGACACAAAAATGGTCTCAATAAATTTAAGAAGATTGAAATCATATCAAGCATTTTCTCTAATCACAATGCCATGAAATTAGAAATTAACCACAAAAGAAAAACTGAAAAATACTCAAACACTTGGAAACTAAATAGCATGATATTAAATAATGAATGGATTAACAATGAGATCAAAGAATAAATAAAAAAGTTTCTAGAAACAAATGATAATGAGCATACATCAACTCAAAATTTATGGGACACAGCAAAAACAGTTCTGAGAGAGAAGTTCATTGCACTACAGGCATATCATAAGAAGCTAGAAAAAGCTCAAATAAGCAACCTGACCCTGCATCTAAAAGAACTAGAAAAACAACAGCAAATAAAACCCAGGACAAGTAGAAGGAAGCAAATAATAAAGATCAGAGCAGAAATAAATGACATAGAGGCTAAGAAAACAACACAGAGGATCAATGAAACCAGAAGCTGGTTCTTTGAAAAGGTAAACAAGATTGATGAACCATTAACTAGACTCACCAAGAAAAAAAGAGAGAGGACTCAAATAAATAAAATTAGAAAGGACAGTGGAGAAATAACAACTGACACAACAGAAGTACAAAGCATTGTAAGAAAATACTATGAAGAACTCTATGCCAAAAAATTAGACAACCTAGGTGAAATGGACAAATTTCTTGAATCATATAATCTTCCAAAAATCAATCTGGAAGAATCAGAACACCTAAACAGACCAATTACAACAAATGAGATCGAAACAGTTATCAAAAAACTCCCAACAAAGAAAAGTCCTGGGCCTGATGGCTTCACAAGTGAATTCTATCAAAAATTCAAAGAAGAACTAATTCCTATCCTCCTCAAGCTATTTCAAAAAATTCAAGAGGAAGGAAGACTTCCAAACTTCTTTTATGAGGCGAGCATAATTCTGATCCCAAAACCGGGCAAAGACAACACAAAGAAAGAAAATTATAGGCCTATATCCCTGATGAATTTAGACGCTAAAATTCTCAACAAAATATTAGCAAACCGGATCTAGCAATATATGAAAAAAATCATACACCATGATCAAGTGGGATTTAATCTGGAGAGGCAAGGCTGGTTCAATATTTGCAAATCAATCAATGTGATTCATCACATAAACAAAAGGAAGGACAAAAATCACATGATAATTTCAATAGATGCAGAAAAGGCATTTGATAAAATCCAGCACCCATTCATGCTCAAAACTCTCAGTAAAGTGGAAATACAGGGAACATTCCTTAACATGATAAAGGCCATCTACGACAAACCCACAGCAAACATCATACTAAACGGGCAAAAATTAAAAGCAATCCCCTTAAGATCAGGAATTAGGCAGGGATGTCCCCTTTCACCACTTTTATTCAACATACTTCTGGAAGTCCTAGCTATAGCAATCAGACAAGAAGAAGAAATAAAAGGCATCCAAATTGGAAAAGAAGAAGTAAAACTGTCATTATTTGCAGATGATATGATATTGTATATAGAAAACCCTAAAGTCTCAGTCAAAAAATTATTGGACCTGATAAATGAATTCAGCAGGATATAAAATCAATACTCAGAAATCAGAGGCATTTTTATATATCAACAATGAACTGTCAGCAAAAGAAATTAAGGAAACAATCCCCTTCACTATTGCAACCAAAAATATAAAGTACCTAGGAATAAATTTAACCAAGGAGGTTAAGGACTTGTACTTGGAAAATTATAAAACATTGATAAAAGAAATCAAGGAAGATACAAACAAGTGGAAGCATATATCGTGCTCATGGCTAGGAAGAATAAACATCATTAAAATGTCTATATTACCCAAAGCAATTTATAAATTCAATGCAATACCAATTAAAATACCAATGACATGCTTCAAAGATATAGAACACATATTCCAAAAATTTATATGGAACCAAAAAAGAACACGAATAGCCTCAGCAATCTTAAAAAGAAAAAATAAAGCAGGAGGTATCACTCTTCCGGATATCAAGGTTTACTACAAGGCCATTATACTCGAGATAGCCTGGTACTGGCATAAGAACAGGCACATAGATCAATGGAACAGAACAGAAGACCCAGAAATAAACCCACAGCTTTATGGACAACTGATATTTGACAAAGGAGGAAAGAACATACAATGGAGTAAAGACAGCCTCTTTAACAAATGGTGTTGGGAAAATTGGACATCTACCTGCAAAAAAATGAAACTAGACCATCAACTTACATCATTCACAAAAACAAACTCAAAATGGATAAAAGACTTAAATGTAAGCCTTGAAACCATAAGAATCTTAGAAGAAAACATAGGCAGTAAGCTCTCCGACATCTGTCGCAGCAATATATTTGCCCATTTATCTCCACGGGCAAATGAAATAAAAGGCAGGATAAACAAATGGGACTATATCAAACTAAAAAGTTTTTGCACAGCTAAAGACAATAAGAACAGAATAAAAAGACAAACCACACAATGGGAGAACATATTCGACAGCACATCTGATAAGGGGTTAATAACCAAAATTTATAAAGAACTTATAAAACTCAACACCACGAAGACAAACAATCCAATCAAAAAATGGGCAAAAAAAATGAATAGAAATTTCTCCAAAGAGGACATACAGATGGCCAATAGGCATATGAAAAAATGCTCAACATCACTAATCATTAGAGAAATGCAAATTAAAACCACAATGAGATATCACCTCACACCAGTCAGAATGGCACTCATCAGCTAAACAACACAGAGTAAGTGCTGGCGAGGATGTGGAGAAAAGGGAACCCTTCTGCACTGCTGGTGGGAATGCAAACTAGTGCAGCCACCGTGGAAAACAGTTTGGAGATTCCTTAAAAAATGAAAAGTCGAACTGCCTTTTGACCCAGCTATCCCACTTATAGGAATATATCCTAAGAACACCATAGCACTATTCGAAAAGAAGAAATGCGCCCCCATGTTTGTGGCAGCATTGTTCACAATAGCAAAGATCTGGAAACAGCCCAAGTGTCCGACAGAAGACAAGTGGATTAAAAAGCTATGGTACATATATACTATGGAATACTACTCAGCCATAAGAAATGATGACACCAGATCATTTATAACAAAATGGATGGACCTTGATAACATTATACGGAGTGAAATAAGTAAATCAGAAAAAAAAAACAACTGAGAACAGCATGATTTCATACATAGGTGGGACATAAAAGTAAGACTATGAGACATGGACAAGAGAGTGGTGATTACGGGGTGGGGGAGGGAGGTGAGGATGGGATAGGGAGGAGGGGAGGGACACGGAAAACCAGATAAAAGGTGACAGAGGACAATTTGACTTTGGGTGATGGGTATGCAACACAATTGAATGATAAGATAACCTGGAGATGTTTTCATTGTACATATGTACCCTGATTTATTGGTGTCACCCCATTAAAATTAATAATAATAATAATACTAATAAATATATATATTTATATATACTTATTTATACATGGTTAATTTTATTTGTAAACTTGACCAAGCCATGGAGTGCCCAGATATTTGTTCAAACTTTATTCTATGTGTTTCTGTGAGAATATTTATGAATGAGATTAACATGTAAAGTGGTGGACTGCGTAAAGCAGATTCTCTTCCTTAATGTAGATTAGACTCATCTAATCAGATGAAGGCTTGAATAGAACAAAAAGACTGACCTTCCTTTGAGTAAGGAATTCTTCCACCTGAGTGCCTTGGAACTGGTACATTGGCTTTTGTCCTTCCTATAAGTAGAACTGAAACATTGACCTGGGTCTTTAGCCTGCTGGCCTGGAACTACATCATCTGCTCTTCTGGTTCTCCAGCTTTTGAACTTGGACTCCAACTACACTATCAGCTTTCCTGGGTTTCTAGCTTGTCAATTCATTCTGGTGCTTGTCAGTCTCTATAATTGCATGAGGCATTTCCATGTATATGTATTTATATTTGTATCTATATTTATATCAGTCTACATCTATTTTTATATTCAATTGCTCTGTTTCTCTGGAGAAATGTGAAATATGTATATCAAATTGATTATATTCTGAACTAAAAAGCATGTCTCGACAAATATAAATGGTTAGAAAACATGGAAGATGTTCTTAGGTCATTTTGGAATGAAAGTAAAGCCGGTAGCAAAGTGATTACTAGAAGATATCCCACAGCATGAAAATTAAGCCATGTACATCCGAATAACCCATGAATTAAATACGAAATCAACATGATGTTCATGGAAGATAACATAAAGAAATGTCTTTATGATGTCTGGTTTAAAAAGCTCTCTTAAAAAGAAAACAAAGGCACTAACCATAAAGATATATGTTAATAAATTGACTATATCAAAATTGAAAGGTTATTTTCATCAAAAAGAATCTTTAAGGGAATGAAAAGAAAATCACAGATTCTGAGAAGGTATTTTAATTTATATAGCTGACAAAATATTCTTATTCTAAATATAGAAAATACTCCTAGTAATTCATATGAAATGACAGACAATCTAAAATGCTAAACAATCTAAGTCAAAACAATCTAAAAATGTACAAAAGAAACGGACTGGGAGGTTTCCAGAGTCATCACATTAAGGACCATGTTGCTTCCAAACATCCTGCTCACTAGTACACTAGCGGTTGGAAAAAACACACTAGGCGTATAACTTGCAGCAAGAGCGGTACTAAAATACATGAATGTTGTTGACTTAGGTCAAGAAGTCTGATTACTGGATGTCATGGAGTCTGGCAAGATGGCTTCTCTGAAGAACATGCTAAAAGATGCTCAAATGATGGCACAAATCCTAAAGGGCATGGTGATTACAGAATATGAGCCAAGAGTTATAAATCAGATGCTGGAGTTTGCCTTCTGATATGTGACCACAATTCTAGATGATGCAAAAATTTATTCAAACCATTCTGAGAAAGCTACTGTTGATGCAGACAATGCATGATTGATAATCCACAGTCATGCGGATGAGCCTTTTACCTCTCCTCTTCCAAGTGATTTTTTATTAGATATTTCAAGGCAAAGAAATCAAGCCCCTTTGCATTGGTCAAGCCACATTTAGGCCCTAGATTGACACCTGATAAGATATTGCCTGACTATAGACTTAAGTCTTTACAAAAAAATCATCTACTTCTGCTGTGGGAAGACTAACAGTTCCACAGTTAGTGTTGGTTCAGTTACTAGCAGACCAAATCCTTCCATACTTAGCACACCAATCCCACAAACCATGTCGGTTTCACCTAAAATAGGAACCCTAATGTTCCTTTCAGGGCAAAAGTTTACAGTACGGATGCCCACCTCGCTGTCCCCACCTAAAAGTATCAAGTCCTGCAACATCAACGATTCAAAATGTTTTGGTTAACTTATCATTAATTGGGTTCAAAAACATTCTTATTAACACTAACATGGTGTTCTAAACCATGCTGTGTCGTCATCACCAAATACTGCCAACGAGTCATCAACTGCGTTGAAAAGAAAACATGAAGATGATGACAAGGACGACAATGATGATGACTATAACTTGTCATCTAGCCTTGATGCATGTAACATGCAGACTTGATCTGTAACTCAGTATACTGAGATTAAACATGCATGCCAGATGTTTTTAAGCTGTGTTTTAGAAAACTTAAATAATATTAGATGAGTAAATATAGTTATCATAGTTCTTGATTTTGGAATGATTTATTTCTTCAATAGAATTCATAATGGTTTTTTTTTTATCAGCCTTTAAGTATAAGAAATAAAGTTGTGACTAACCAGGCGGTGGCACAGTGGATAGAGTGTCGGACTGGGATGCGGAAGACCCAGGTTCGAGATCCCGAGCTCACCAGCTTGAGCGCGGGCCCATCTGGCTTGAGCAAAAGCTCGCCAGCTAGAGCCCAAGGTCACTGGCTCCTGCAAGGGGTTGCTCAGTCTGCTGAAGGCCCACGGTCAAGACACATGTGAGAAAGCAATCAATGAACAACTATGGTATCGCAATGGCAATGAAAAACTTATGATTGATGCTTCTCATCTCTCTCTGTTCTTGTCTGTCTGTCCCTATCTATCCCTCTCCCTGACTCTCTCTGTCCCTGTAAAAAAAAAAAAAAGAAAAAAAGAAAGTTGTTATTCATCAAAGAAAAAGATATGGAACAAAGTTACAGAAGCAGAGAAAAAAAGGAAAAGAGATTCAAAAAATGTGAGGAAACTCTAAGGGAGCTCTGTGACAACATGAAGAGAAACAATATTTGCATCATAGGGGTGCCTGAAGAAGAGGAAAGAGGACAGGAAATGGAAACTTTGTTCAATCAAATCATAGCAGAAAACTTCCCTAAATTAAGGCTGGGAAACACTCCACACATTCAAGAAGCACACAGAACTCCATTAAAGAGAAACCCAAAAAGATCTACACCAAGACACATCATAGTTAAAATACCAAAGCTAATAGATAAAGAAAAAATCTTAAAAGCTGCTAGAGAAAAAAAGACTATCACCTACAAAGGAGCCCCCATTAGGATGACATCGGACTTCTCAACAGAAACACTTGAGGCCAGAAGGGAATGGCAAGATATAATCAAAGTAATGCAGAACAAGAACCTACAACCAAGACTACTCTATCCAGCAAGGCTAACGTTTAAAATTGAAGGAGAAATAAAGAGCTTTCCAGACAAAGAAAACCTCAAGGAATTCATTAAAACCAAACCAATCCTGCAAGAGATTCTAAGGGGCCTAGTGTGAACAGTTAAAGGGAGGAAAGAATATAGCAAAAGAAGAATACAGCTTTAAAGAATAAAATGGCAATAAACAACTACATATCAATAATAACCTTAAATGTAAATGGATTAAATGATCCAATCAAAAGACATAGGGTAGCAGCGTGGATAAAGAAACAGGACCCATACATATGCTGTCTACAAGAGACACACCTTAAAACAAAGATGCACATAAACTGAAGGTAAACGGGTGGAAAAAAATATTTCATGCAAATGGAAATGAAAAAGATATGGACTGGAACTTCATAAAAGAAGATATTCAACAAACTGACTAGATGCTCAACCTCTTTTGTCTAAGTAAAACATGAGCTTAAACCACACTTATGGATTTTGTGGAGTTATAATCAGAATAAAATACTTAAAAAGAGTGATGGTACAAAGTGTTGAAATACCAAATGTGGAACCACTCAAGCTTTGCCGGTGGGAGTGAATTAAATTGGTGAAATGACTTTGGAAAATATTTTGCAATATTTGCAAAAGTGTTTGATGGTTGAGTATATGTTCAACGTACTCACATCACATGATTCGTGAGTGTATTTCTATCTGTCAATTATCTATCTATCTACTTTTATCTACCTACCTATCTACCTATCATTGTCTATCTGTAAGCCTTCAGGTTCACACCAATACCTTCAACTGCAGATCAACACCACAGGGTTTTTTCTAGTCTTCTAACATTTCATATTTTTCTGTGAAAACTTCTCTAACAGTAAATGACCTGTTTTTCATTATGTCCAATCCAATTTACTTATTTGTTAAATCTCTATGTGACCATTCTTCTAGCTATGTGACTAGTTTAGTCTCAGTCCTGTTGGCCTTGACTTCTGAGCTATTCTGTTGAACTCAGTCTTGTTAAACATCTGGTTGAATTTACAATCTTAACCTCAGCCCTGGTTCCAAAGAACACATTGGGTGAGTCCCTGATCCTTGTTCCAGCCCTAGCCCTGGTGAAAATAACAACCAAATGCACAGCTGAATCCCTGGCTCTGGACCAGTAAATTTTCCCATTGAGGACCAGACATTGACTAGGAGAAGAAGAATGAATACTGACTGTACAAAACAATCAGTAAGACAGAGCCTAAGACAGAATCCCTGGGTAGACAGTTCTTTTGGGAAGTGACCCCAGGGGTCAGGACCGAGGAGGCAGCAGACTGAGATAGACACAGAGGAGAAACTAACACAATAGGCATAATCAAGGTCAGCATGTAAGGCCATGAGCCGCCATCGTGGCCATTCACATGCAGGTTCCCATTGGATTCGGGCGGACGGTGAAGAAATGGCAGAGTCGAAGGATGGTAGGGCATTCTGTTTATTGGTGTCTCACCAAGACAGGCAAGCCACAAGAGAAGACAAGGAAAAAACAGAAAACCAGCTTTTCCCATGGAGGGCAAGGGATCAGGGAGGCCCCTGCAATGGTGATAGCAGGAACCGAGAGAGGCAGCTCCTAGTTTGCCCACTTTATAGCATAGATTCAAAACCTTTAATCCAATTATACAAACAAGAAAGTCTCTGATACAAAGCCACCCATCTGAGGCATAATGGGATTCCTCAGGAGAGTACACCACCCTACATCATACAATCAGTCAAGGGCGTGGAGAAGAGCTTACTCTTAAAACTAAGCCTTAGGCCATAACGACCCGGCCCACAGCCTGTCCCAGAACACACATTAACATCAACGAAATTCCATGTGGGCAGCGCCATCTTTAATAAAATGAGCACAATATATTTTATCTGCCCAACAATCCACCCCTATGCTCACTTTACTACCCACAATCTACACCACCGGCATCCCTGTACAAGGAAATTAAGTACATTACACAAATTACAGCAATAGCACAAATCATACAGTTTCAACAATTACAAAGGTACATTGCATAAACAGAAACAGTACCACTATAGCAATAGGATTAATAAATCAAAAGCTATGGGTAAAATGACAGAGCTGTCAACGGCACCAAGAGAGGCAAATCTTTTCCCTCTGGCAGAATACAGGCCAGAGTATTGTCTGCAGACAGCACCATAGCTGGTACCAGAGGCCGCCCTGAGCGGGCATACCAAACCTTATTGGCCAATACAACAGCATCTGCTGGTTCTATGTGTAGTAAAATAGAAGAACTCATTATTGGCCATAAAGAAATTACAAAGGTGCCCTTCATTATACTGTCCCCCTGAGCACTCAAAGGATAATACACTTCTACCTTAGGTAGCCATGTGCTGGTTGCCCAAGGAGTTAACTGGAGGTCCACCTCTAGCCCCTTTCCCCATGGTGCCAACAAGGCCACCTATCTCAGATGGGGGGCCTGGACAGTCCAGGGCCAACTCCATCGAAGCCGTTGGCCTTTAAGAAGGGCCGTTGGGGCAGGCAAGAGCATGTTGCCCTGCTGTCCAAAGCCTGGCTTGATTAAAATGTCCTTGGTGCATGTTGGGTAGATAAAATATAATATGCTCACTTTGTTAAAGATGGCGCTGCCCACATGGAAGTTCGTTGATATTAATGTGTATTTGGGGACAGGCTGTGGGCAGGCTGGGTCGTTATAGCCTAAGGCTTGGTTTTAGGAGTAAGCTTTTCCCCACACCCTTGACTGATTGGATGATGTAGGATGGTGCACTCTCCTGAGGAATCCCATTATGCCTCAGATGGGTGACTTTGTATCGGAGACTTCCTTGTCTGTAGATTGGATTAAGGGTTTGGATTTCTACAGTATAAAGTGGGACAGACCAGTAGCTAGCTCTCTTGGTTCCTGAGGTATTAGAAGAGAGGAGAGCAGATTAAGGCCACGTGGAAGAAGCCAGGAGAAGCAGCCAAGATGGCAGAATGCTGAGAGAGAAGCGAGTTTGTGCAGAGTTTGTGCAGGAGGAGATGGGGAACAGAGGTGAATAAGTCTGGTGAGCTAGAAACCTTTGATTCTAGGAAACTCAGATAAGTCAGTAGCTTTGTGAGCACTGAATATGTAGGTTTTGGAGCCCAGTGTGTGTTTTTTCTTGCCCGCCGGGTGCAAGCTAGAATTAAAGCTGATGGCTCACCAGTTCTTGGCTCCTGTGTTTCATTACCGACTGTCCGAATCCAATGCGAACCTGCATGGGTCAGGCGGCTGTGATTGTGGCCACAACTACTGGCTTTACATTTGGCGTAGTCTGTGGCAGGATTCGATACAGATCGGCATGGAGCCACCACCACCTTTGAGCGGTGGAGTAGAGGACTGGCTGCTGTTATGGTTCCCTATGGCTGTTTTTTGGGGGACTGTTGTCTGGTTGACTTTTACAGCCATGCGTGAGGAAACTGAGAGCTCTATGGAAGAGGCTGCCCAGGACCGGCAAACCGAGCAGTGGAAGGAGCTGGAGGAAATGTGGGAGAAAGAGATGCTGACCCTGAAGCTGGAGATGCTGGAGAAGGAATCACAGGTTTGTGAGTTGGAGATTGCCCTGGATGTTGTGAAGAGCCAGCAGCGGCATGAGGCCGGGGCTGAGGCCGGGGCCGGAGCTGAGGCCAGGGCTGGAGCTGCGGCTGGGGCTGGAGCTGCAAAACCTGCTGAGCAGAAGGCGACAGCAGCCCGAGGCTCGAGCCCAGCAGCAGGAGCTGATGTTTTCAGTTCCTCTTTGGAGGATGAGGAGAATCGGGCTGGAGTTGCAATCCGCAGTTTCCAGAAGGTGAGAGCCCAGCAGCAAGGAGTAGCTACGCTCCTGGTAGGTCTGCGATTTTGGGACACAGGGGTGGATGCCATCATGCTCCCTAGAGCAGAGATGGAAATGCTGACTGCCATTGCCACATGCTTCTCTTTAGGACAGTGTGAGACCTGCCATGATGGCAGGAATGAGGAGGGAGGCTAAAGCCCCATGTGTGTGGACTGATTTCCTGGACTATGACCGGATGGGCACAGGCTCCTTTGTTGAATGGATTTATGGATTTTGGACAATGTGAAATACCCTGATGGGGGTCGGGTGGCTTTGATAGAAGCCCTCACCCTGTCCCGGGAAGCCTTTCAAATGGCAAGAGAGAAGGCTGAGGACATTTTGCGCTTTTGGCAAAGTGCTCAGAGACTGGTGAAACGTGTGTACCTTTGTAATTATTGAAATTGTATGATTTGTCATGCTGTTGTAATTTGTGTAATGTGTCTAATTTCCTTGTACAGTAATGCCAGTGGTGTAGATTGTGGGTTTTAAAGTGAGCATAGGGGTGGATTGTTGGGCAGATAAAATATAATATGCTCACTTTGTTAAAGATGGCACTGCCCACATGGAAGTTCGTTGATATTAATGTGTGTTTGGGGACAGGCTGTGGGCAGGCTGGGTTGTTATAGCCTAAGGTTTGGTTTTAGGAGTAAGCTTTTCCCCACACCCTTGACTGATTGGATGATGTAGGGTGGTGCACTCTCCTGAGGAATCCCATTGTGCCTCAGATGGGTGACTTTGTATCAGAGACTTCCTCGTTTGTAGATTGGATTAAAGTTTTGGATTTCTATAGTATAAAGTGGGACAGCCCAGTAGCTAGCTCTCTTGGTTCCTGAGATATTAAAAGAGAGGAGAGCAGATTAAGGCCACGTGGAAGAGGCCAGGAGAAGCAGTCAAGATGGCAGAATGCTGAGAGAGAAGCGAGTTTGTGCAGAGTTTGTGCAGGAGGAGATGGGGAACAGAGGTGAATAAGTCTGGTGAGCTAGAAACCTTTGATTCTAGGAAACTCGGATAAGTCAGTAGCTTTGTGAGCACTGAATGTGTGGGTTTTGGAGCCCAGTATGTGTTTTTTTTTGCCCGCCAGGTGCAAGCTAGAATTAAAGCTGATGGCTCACCAGTTCTTGGCTCCTGTGTTTCATTACCGACTGTCCGAATCCAATGCGAACCTGCACTGGCCAGGTGGCTGTGATGGTGGCCCTGGCTACTGGCTTTACAGTGCGTATCTGCAACTGAATGGGGGCAGCTGCCCGATGCAGGAGGGCCTCTACTGGAGCTGGGCTCCCACGTTGAGGTCTCTCATTCAAAATCTGGAGTACTGTCCATAAGCGGCGTGTCCATCCAGTAAGTGAGCTGGTGCCCCCCTCCTGTCGCAGTCCCTGCTTTAAGAGTCCATTATACCGCTCAATGATACCAGCAGCCTGGGGGTGGTAGGGAACATGGTATTTCCAGTCTACCCCCAGCTCTTGAGCCCATTGCCTCACCATTGAACCAGTGAAGTGGGTACCGTTGTCACTTTCAAGGACCAACGGTTGCCCATATGCAGCACTCAGGTGGTCCAAAGCCTGTATGACTGCCCTCTGGTCAGGGTTACAGATGGGATAAGCAGCAAGCAGACCTGTGGCAGTATCTACACAAGTGACTGCATACTGGTACCCTTCTGACTTTGGTAAGGGTCCAATGATGTCTATCTGCCATCGTGTCAGTGGAACATGACCCCTCTGGATCTGTCCAGGTGACACCAGTGGTCTCCGAAGGTGCTCCTTGGAACACACTGCACATTGCTCACAAGCTGCAAGTACCTCTGCATAGGACACAGGCAAGTTCTACGCCTTAACCGTAGCCCACATAGTTTTCTGTCCCGCATGGAGCAGGTGCCGGTGGAGCCATTGTGCCACATCACCTGCAGGTACAGTCTCCAACCATCGCACCCTTGCCAATGTATCTGCCTCATCATTCCCAGGATGGGCTAGACAGTCATGCCCTGTGACATGATATACTGTCACCTGCTTCTGGTGTCCTATTTCCCATAAATCCTGCCACATGGCCTGACCCCATAGTCGGTGGTGCATTACCATCCACTGGTTAATGTGCCAAATAGCAATCCAAAGGGTCAGTTCACGATATACAGCCCAGCTGTCAGTACAGATCACCAGAGGTGAAGGTTCATTGTGGGCAACTAGCCAAATAGCTCTTAATTCTGCCCATTGGCTGCTTTGGCCTGTACCCATGTCCATCCAAATAGTCTCAGTGGCTGGATGGAAGGCTATGGCCATCCATTTGGCAGGTTGACCCCTGCTGGAACCATCAGTATACCAGGCATCCTCGGGGATGGGCACCCGCCCCTCCTGGTAGAGACTGACTTCAGGTTCTGCCTCCTGAGCCCCAGCTGCACCTGACTCTAAGGTTGCATAGGTGACTGGACCCAAGACTTCCTGCAGTTCTGCCCTCAATGGGTTGGTGCTAAGAGCACAGCATTTTTGCAGGTAGGCAACCCACTTGGCCAGGGTGGACATCTGGGCCATACCACTACGTGGTTTTGTTGCCTGTAAAGCCAGTAGTAGGGGTCACCATCACAGCTGCCCGACCCGTGCAGGTTCGCATAAGATTCGTACAGTCGGTAATGAAACAATGGAGCCAAGAACCGGTGAGCCATCAGCTTTAATTCTAGCTTGCACCCGGCGGGCAAGCAAAAATACACACTGGGCTCCATAACCCACACATTCAGTGCTCACAAAGCTACTGACTTATCCGAGTTTCCTAGAATCAAAGGTTTCTAGCTCACCAGACTTATTCACCTCTGTTTCCCATCTCCTCCTGCACAAACTCTTAACAAACTGGCTTCTTCCTCAGCACTCTGCCATCTTGGCTACTTCTCCTCCACATGGCCTTAATCTGCTCTCCTCTCTAATGCTAACCTCAGGAACCAAGAACCAAGAAAGAGATCAAGCTACTGGTCTCTCCCACTTTATACTGTAGAATCCAAACCTTTAATCCAATTATACAAACAAGGAAGTCTCTGTATAATAGGATTTCTCAGGAGAGTGCACCACCCTACATCATCCAATCAGTCAAGGATGTGGGGAAGAGCTTACTCTTAAACTAAGCCTTAGGCTATAACGACCTGGCCTGCCCACAGCCTGTTCCAGAACACACATTAATATCAACGAACTTCCACGTGGGCAGCGCCATCTTTAACAAAGTGAGCATAATATATTTTATCTGCCCAACATTGCCCAATCTCTCACCCATCCTGCAATAGGGTATGTTGTCTTGACTGTAACTGGTGTTGTGGTTGTAAAACTCTCAGTGACCAGGAGGGCAGCATACACAGCTGCCAGCTGCTTCTCTACTAATGACTAACAAACTTCAGCCTGTAAATAGTAGTCAAGGCCACCATCACAGCTGCCTGACCCGTGCAGGTTCACATTGGATTCAAACAGTCGGTAATGAAACAATGGAGCCAAGAACTGGTGAGCCATTAGCTTTAATTCTAGCTTGCACCGGGCGGAAACCACACACTGGGCTCCAAAACCCACACATTCAGTGCTCACAAAGCTACTGACTTATCCGAGTTTCCTAGAATCAAAGGTTTCTAGCTCACCAGACTTATTCACCTCTGTTCCCCATCTCCTCCAGCTCAAACTCTTAACAAACTGGCTTCTCCCTCAGCATTCTGCCATCTCGGCTGCTTCTCTTGGCCTTCACGTGGCCTTAATCTGCTCTACTCTCTAATACCTCAGGAACCAAGAGAGAGAGATCAAGCTACTGGTCTCTCCCACTTTATAGCATAGACTCAAAACCTTTAATCCAATTATACAAACAAGGAAGTCTCTGTATAATGGGATTCCTCAGGAGAGTGCACCACCCTACATCATCCAATCAGTCAAAGGTGTGGGAAAGAGCTTACTCTTAAACTAAGCCTTAGGCTATAACGACCAGGCCTGCCCACAGCCTGTTCCAGAACACACATTAATATCAATGAAGTTCCATGTGGGCAGCGCCATCTTTAACAAAGTGAACATAATATATTTTAGCTGCCCAACAAGCACCTTTCCACAATTGGGACCAAAACCCAATAGGTTGCCGTGAGTGCTCTGTTCGTTGCCACAAGCCCCATCCAAACCCCTCCGAGGTTACATGAACATCCATCTCACAGGACCTGGCAGGATCAAACACATTTAAGGCCTGTGCCACCTTGACAGCTCTCTTAGCTGCTGCAAATGAACCTTGCACCTGCTCAGTCCAATTCCAAAGAACCCCTTTCCGAATAAGGTTGTACAAGGGGCGTAGTAACTGAGCCAAATGGGGTATAAATGCTCGCCAATACCCCAACAGACCTAAGAATTCCTGTAACTGTTTTACCGTAGTGGGCACAGGGTATGCTTGGATCTTATCTATAACTGCGTCAGGGATAACTTTTGTCTTACCTGACCAGACAACTCCCAAGAATTTAACAGATAACCCAGGTCCTTGTAATTTGCCCTCGTTGACTGCCCAGCCACATGCTTTCAAAAGGGATAGCAGGGCAGAGACTGCTTGCTCCAATTCTGAAAGAGAATCCCTAGTTAACATAATATCATCAATATAATGATACATGCGAACTGCCTCTGGCTGTTTCCATTTAGCCAGCTCAGCAGCCACCAGCCCATGGCATAAGGTGGGGCTATGCAAATAGCCCTGGGGTAATACTGTAAAGGTCCATTGTCTCCCTTCCCAACTGAAGGCAAATTGGTCTTGACTCTCTGCAGCTATATCAATGGAGAAAAAAGCATTGGCCAAGTCTGCCACAAAGTGGTATGTCCCCAACTCATGGCTTAACCGATCCATCATGTTAGCTATCAGGGGAACAGCAGTGTGCAAAGGGGGAACAACTTTGTTAAGTTCTCTGTAATCTACTGTCATTCTTCAGGTTCCGTCTGGTTTGTGCACAGGCCATACCGGGGAGTTGTAAGGACTGTGTGCTGGCCAGATGATCCCCACCTTTTCTAGTTGAGGATTGTCCCTGTGACTTCTTCATAACCACCTGGCAGGCGGTACTGCTTGGTGTTAGTCACACGCCGAGGGATGGGCAGTTGCAAAGGGGAATGTGATGCATGTCCCCGCAACACTGCCTTCACAACCCTGATCTGCAGCCAGAACTCCCCGGCTGTAGTTTCCAACCACAGTCCTTGCAAGACATCTATCCCCAAAATATATTCAGGAATAGGAGATACATATACCTTATATGGCTTAGGAGGCAGTCTTCCTATCCCCAATGGAATAGTTATTGGCTTTACTTGAACAGTTTGGCCCCCATAGCCGTCAATAGCCACTGGGGTCCCAGCAAACCGCTCTGGGTTCCCGTAGAGGAGGGAACATTCTGCACCTGTATCCACCGAGGCCAACACCCGTTGTACATTGGAAGGGGACCAGTGGATAGCCAGTTCCACGTGTGGCCTCCGGTCTCTACCCATCCCCATTAGACGGGTCCCTCGGCCCTTTTCCTATTCAAACTGGTACAATGGGTCTTGGGAGTTCTCCTTTCCCTCGGCCGTCTCTATCATATAATCTTGTAACCGAGCTGCCCGCACCAAAAGTTTTATTGGTAGCTGCTGGGGCCCTTCGTCTCAATGGCTGGAACTTCTGTTCTGGTTTAATCTGCCGCCAAAGCTCCAAAAGAATTTTATTAGACTGGCCATCCAATTTTCCCTTATCTGCTCCAGCCGCAATCAAATCTACCCACATCTGTGTTCGGGTAACCTTTATAGGCCCATTTCCCTTGTTAGTTGGGGGGGCAACATGGGCAGCAGCCCTCACTGCTTTATGATCCCTAGCGGCTTCCAATTCTCCCAAATCTGCTACCATCTGTGTAACTGCATTGATGGGCTGCCCCACATAGGGGCCCAAGATAGCCACAAGTGACCCAAAAAGGGCTGACGGGGTGCTAGCAAGGATAAATTCCTTCATTTTTGCCGTAAACACTTCCTCATCTGGCCCACGGGACCCAGGGTTGAAAACAGCATTCTTCATACCTAGTTCCTGAAGGACCTTTACTAACTTGCTGTAGCACTGCCACTGACTCATTGCCCCTGGCAATTCTCCAGCATTCTGCCAGACCATACGAATGACAGCCATCACCCATTCTAATAGAGTATGGTCTCCTGGGTTGCCATGGCAGTTCTGAAGACACTGCCTCAAGGAGGAGTGTGTGGTAATGGTGGCCAATTTCTCCATCTCTGTTCCAGAGAGCATGATGCCATCCACCCCTATGTCCCATAATCGTAGTAACCAGGCTACCAGGGATTCAGTAGGTTTCTGCCTAAATTGTGGCCCCAACTCCATCAGCTCTGCCTGGGTATAGGGCCGGACCACAGAGTGTTCCATTACCTGGGCAGGAGGCTGAGGCTGCCCCTGAGGGACTCTACGCTGCTGGGTTTTTACCTTTTTGGCGACCACTGGTCGGGCTCTCAGTGTGCGTATGGCAGCTTCAGCCTGAGCCTTCTCATCCTCAGAAGAGGAGTTGCAAGCGCCTGCTCCCGCTGACTCAAAACCAGTCCACCGGCACGGGTGCTGCTGCTCCTTTGGCGACCGTTTAGGCTCCTGTGGCTGCTGGCTTTTGGCCGGAAGCTGAGACTCGAGCTCTTGAATCCGCAGTTGTTTCTCCAACAACTGCCGGTGAAACGTTCAGCTTCCAGGGAAAATTGCAACTCGTGAACCCCGTAATTCCTTCTCCAGTGCTTGCTCCAATTCCAGCCTTTTCTGCCGTTCGATTTGCAATTTATACTGAAGCTTTCGACCTCAAGCAGCTTCTCGCACAGAACTCTTGGTTTCCTCTTGAGTAAAAAACACACAGCCCACAGCTCCTAAAAGGATAGCCATGGGGAGCCAGAACTGCAACCAGTCCTCTACCCCACCCCTCAGGGGTGGTGGCCCCATACCAATCTCCGAATCCTGCCACAAACTACGCCAGTTGTAAGGCCAGGAGCTGCCATTGTGGCCATTCACATGCAGGTTCCCATTGGATTCGGGCGGACGGTGAAGAAATGGCAGAGTCGGAGGATGGTAGGGCATTCTGTTTATTGGTGTCTCACCAAGACAGGCAAGCCACAAGAGAAGACAAGGGAAAAACAGAAAACCAGCTTTTCCCATGGAGGGCAAGGAATCAGGGAGGCCCCTGCAATGGTGATAGCAGGAACCGAGAGAGGCAGCTCCTAGTCTGCCCCACTTTATAGCATAGATTCAAAACCTTTAATCCAATTATACAAACAAGGAAGTCTCTGATACAAAGCCACCCATCTGAGGCATAATGGGATTCCTCAGGAGAGTGCACCACCCCACATCATCCAATTAGTCAAGGGTGTGGGGAAAAGCTTACTCTTAAAACTAAGCCCTAGGCCATAATGACCCGGCCGGCCCACAGCCTGTCCCAGAACACACATTAACATCAATGAACTTCCATGTGGGCAGCACCATCTTTAACAAAGTGAGCATAATATATTTTATCTGCTCAACATCAGCACTTGGGCAATGGGGACCGGCTTTCCTGAGGCACTTATGAAATGACTCTCAGAGTCGACCTCTCAAAGGAAGGGTGGCAGGAGCATTTAAACTTCTGCTTCTAGCCTTGGTCGGTGAAAGAATGTCACCCAGAGGGTTACTTCCCCTGTACTTCTGAGCCCTGGGGGAATGTGCAGGCTGAGCCAACTGCTGACCTGAGATGGCACCTACGGCAGACCCTGTGGGCAGAAAGCAGGAAGTAAGGGGACACTGAGCAGATACTGCGAGAGTGAAGTGAGTCACAGCCTGAGGCAAACTGTTAGCCTCGGCCGAAGGTGCTACCAGAAGTAAGCCCAAGAGGAAGTGTAGGGACTCATAGAACCTCCCCAGTCCTTTGTCACCCCCTTCCCATTTGACAAGGGAATGAATTGGAGCTCACAGATATGAACCAGTTAGTGTAAAGACATGGATTTTCAAAACACAAATGTTCAAGGTAGGGCACATAAAACATCAGTAACAAAGAAAATGATGTCACACTTGAGACATTATGTTAAATGTCATTGAGTTCATTGTGATTTGAAGTAGAATGGCATAATCCCAGAGCAGAGCTAGCTGGGCTACGCTTGTGGAAAACAACTGGGTTGCATCTTGCACTGTGGCCTGCTGTCAGCTTAGGGTACTCTTTGTGCCTTTGGACTTTGGGATTTGTGGTCCAGGCACTTCGTGAAATCCCAAGTCCAGATGTCTGTAGACACTTGGCCTAGAGCAGGGGTAGTGTTGGGCAGATAAAATATAATATGCTCACTTTGTTAAAGATGGCGTTGCCCACATGGAAGCCCATCACCCAGGAGATATTATTTGCCCTTATGCTTGGGATGGGTGTGGGGGAAAGGCTGTAATGTAAGCAGGCTGGGTCATTATAGCCTAAGGCTTAGTTTTAAGAGTAAGCTTTTCCCCACCCTTGACTAATTGGATGATGTGGGGTGGTGCACTCTCCTGAGGAATCCTCCCAGTATGTCTCAGATAAGTGACTTTGTATCAGAGATTTCCTTGTTTGTAGATTGGATTAAAGGTTTTGAATCTATGCTATAAAGTGGGGCAGACCAGGAGCTTGCTCTCTCTCAGTTCCTGAGGTTAGTATTAGAGAGGAGAGCAGATTAAGGCCATATGGAGGCCAGGAGAAACAGCCAAGATGGCAGAGTGCTGAGGGAGAAGCCAGTTTGTGCAGTTTGTGCTGGAGAAGAAGATGGGAACAGAGGTGAATAAATCTGGTGAGCTAGAAACCTTTGATTCTAGGAAACTTGGATAAGTCAGTAGCTTTGTGAGCACTGAATGTGTGGGTTTTGGAGCCCAGTGTGTGTTTTTTCTTGCCCGCCAGGTGCAAGCTAGAATTAAAGCTGATGGCTCACCAGTTTGAATTAAAACAATGATGGCTCCATTGTTTTATTACCAACTGTCTGAATCTAATGTGAACCTACGTAGGCCAGGTGGCTGTGATAATGGCTGCAGCTATGGGACATACAGGTAGTCAACCTCTTTATACCTACCGCCCACTTCTGTATCTCTGTTAGTAGTAAAATTTTCTAACCACTCACTGGTTGCACAGTAATGGTGATTTATAAAGTAGGCAAGTAACTTTACTTTATAAAATTTATAAAACAGAGTTACAGCAAGTTAAAGCATATAATAATGTAAAGCCAGTGGCCAAGACTACAATCACAGCCGCCTGGCCCATGCAGGTTCGCATTAGATTCGGACAGTCGGTAATGAAACAACGGAGCCAAGAACTGGTGAGCCATCAGCTTTAATTCTAGCTTGCACCCGGTGGGCAAGCTAAAACACACACTGGGCTCCAAAACCCACTCATTCAGTGCTCACAAAGCTACTGACTTATCCGAGTTTCCTAGAATCAAAAGGTTTCTAGCTCACCAGACTTATTCACCTCTGTTTCCCATCTCCTTCTCTCTGCACAAACTCTGCACAGACTGGCTTCTTCCTCTGCATTCCGCCATCTTGGCTGCCTCCTCTCCTCCACGTGGCCTTAATCTGCTCTCCTTTCTAATACTAACCTCAGAAACTGAGAGCCAGCAAGCTCCCGGCTTGCCCCACTTTATACTGTAGAATCCAAACCTTTAATCCAATCTTCAGACAAGGAAGTCTCTGATACAAAGTCACTTATCTGAGGCATAATGGGAGGATTCCTCATGAGAGTGCACCACCCCACATCATCCAATCAGTCAAGGGTGTGGGGAAAAGCTTACTCTTAAAACTTGCATGTGGGCAGCGCCATCTTTAACTAAGTGAGCATAATATATTTTATCTGCCCAACAAATAATACTTATTTACCAAGTACTTTATGTCGGACTTTCGCTAAGTTTGGCAGAATAAATCTTTATAAAACAACTTACTATAGTTAAATCTTATCTTTTTATTTATACTTTGGTTGCTCTACTACCGCCCACCATGAAAGCTGGAACACCCACTAGTGGGTGGTAGGGACCAAGTTGACTACCACTGGCCTAGAGAATGTGGAAGAAAGAGGTTAGAACGAGATGGAAACTTTGCAGCTGGGAGGGACACCTTTGACCTGGCTGACACTTAGTTGCCTTGCCTTATCTCTCCTGGAGTCTGAAGGTGCTACCTTGGACTTCAGTGGAAAGCTTATCTCCAGACAGGTGATAGATCTGACTTACAGGTGTTTGCCAATAGGTGAGGCTCTTACCTGGCTTGATGGTTTTCATCTAGGCACTTTTCCTTCCTGCCTACCCTAACCAATGGACAATGCCAAGCTTCCAAAAGATGTGTCCCCTAGAGTTGGAGGGGGCTTGAGGGGTTATCTGCCAGACTCCCTCATTTCCCTGCCTGTGACACTTTCATATGGCATATCTTAATACCATAGAGGGACAGTGACTTGCCCTGAGTGACAGAGAGTCAGGGTTCGCTCGGGGACCAGAAGCCAAATCTCTGGCCTTGCCAAGCTCCCAAGTGTACTGGGATTGTGGTGTCTCTGCACGATCACCAGTGGAAGGTCCCGAGGAGCTTGGGTCAGCAGGACAATACCCCTCCTTACCTCCGTGTGGGGTCCTGGTGCCTCAGTATGGTGGCCTCTTGTCTGAAAAACAAGCCAGTTGTGCTTGTGACATACAAGTGAATTTTTATCTCAAGTGACAATTGAGGAAAGGAAGTTCTTTGCCTTTCAATAGAAGTTTACATGTTCTTGGGGCTGAGGTTAGGGGTAGAGTGATGGAGATAAATTCATTTTGTGTCTCAAGGGCTAAATACTTAGCTGCTTTGCAAGATGGTAAGAAAAGGGTCTGTGTCCTGGGTCGTTTATTCTTCTTTTTCTATGATATTTAGTATATCACTCTGCCTGGCCCACTCTTTCTAACTTCACCCCCACTACCACTCTGCTTCAGAACCCCCTCATCTTCCCCACACCCTTACAGTCACCTGCTCTCGGGTTTTCCCTCTCACACCCCCTCCTGCCCTCAGATACCAGGTTATTATTCCTGATGCATGCCTCTGAACCTGACACTTTCTTTCTCTCCCGTTTCAAAACCTCTAGTTCTTCCCTCTTACTCACTGACTTTCCATCTGAAATACAAGATCCTTACAATCTGACTTCAACCTTTATTTGTAAAACTCCAAACTCCTCTGTCTTTTCAGGGCTCAGCCAGATGGGATTCCTTCCTCTGGACCCCTCGCCTTCTCTCCTTCCTGTGTTGGGTCTGGAGAAGCCTTCCCATTTCCCACCATGTGCCGCCCCTCAGGACCAGTCCTGGCGAAGACTCATCTTCAGCAGAAAGATTTATGTGGACCTCTAGATACACATCTACTTTCCTCTTAGATTGGTTTCACTTCTGGGATATGACCTTGGGTTGGAGAGAACAAATTAGATGGTGAAAACTGAAAACTTGGAATTATACAGACAAGTCTGGAGACTGTGCAAGAGATCAAGAGAGAGACTGGCAAAGTTAGGTGTGGTAAGAAAGACCCCATTGAATAAGGGCAGGTGATGTTACCGACTAGATCCAAAGGACTGGAACAGCTCAATCTAGTCTTTTTCTTTTTTTTTTCCCCCAGAAACAGACAGAGTCAGAGAGAAGGACAGATGGGGACAGACAGACAGGATCAGAGAGAGTTGAGCAACATCAATTCTTCGTTGCGGCTCCTTAGTTGTTCATTGATTGATTTCTCATATGTGCCTTGATCGGGAGGCTACAGCAGACCAAGTGACCCCTTGCTCAAGCCAGCGACCTTGGGCTCAAGCTGGTGAGCCTTGCTCAAACCAGATGAGCCCATGCTCAAGCTGGTGACCTCGGGGTCTCCAACCTGGACCCTCCACGTCCCAGTCCAACGCTCTATCCACTGCGCCACCGCCTGGGCAGGCTTGATCTAGTCTTGCTAGGTTATTCCTGATCCTCAGCTCAGTTCAAAAGACTTTTTAGAAGATGGCCCCTATATCCCAAATTACCACCCATTGCTGCCATTGTCTCCCTCCCAGCTAAATGTTATCCCATAAAAGATAAGACCAAGTACTTTAAAATTATACATGTGTTTATTTGAAAATTCCATAGTTTTCTAATAACATTAATTTCATCAACAACATTACCTAGCATACATTTACAAAAGTACTGACTTGCTAAAAATACTGAAGTGTTTTACTCTGGTGGTCCATGGAAGGGAGAAAAATTATCCCTTCCCACGAACTTAACTGAGGTCACAGAAAAGGAAGTGCCACCAGATTTTGCATTTTACATTCATTTGGATTTATGGCAGATAAAGTAAAAACATCAATAACTTAAATACAATTAAATATTATTTAAGAAAGGTTGTGCTTTTAAATTATTAACCAAAGTCTCCATTTTTGTATATTACAATAAAATAATTTCATCATGCTCCTGGGGAAGGTTGAGGGAAAATAAATAAGATGGTTCTCAGGCTCCGGGTGTGACATTCAATCCAGGTGTGACCCTCAATCTGGGTGTGACATTCAAAGCTTTCGGTGCTTGGGACATTTTGTCCAGGTAATCCATGGAACTCTGGACCCACTTCTTCTTGGGGTCAGCACAGACCTGTTTGTCCAGTTTGGTCATGAAACTGTGGGCACAATTAGATGGAGTACTTTGAGAATTTTGACCGGAAATGTGACCCACTGGCTCCCAAACCTGATCAGCCCTTGCTCCCTGGGTGAGGGGCGGATGGGAGGGAGAGGCCTTAAAAGGAAGCTTGCTCCCACTGTCCCTGCGGAAGCACTCCAGGCTCCTGGCTGAAGGAACTTGGATGATCTCAGCAAACTCCTGGCAAGAGAGCCTGGAGGGAGTGTGGGTTCCTTCTGGTGGGCTTTATGGGTTTAAAGGGCCCTTGTGATTAGGTGGCATTTTTATCTGCCTCCTTTGGATATGAATCCTGATCTCTTTCCCTAGTATGTATACAACTCAGATAGAACTTCTAGCTGAGGTTGCGGGGATGTGGGTCACTTACATCACAGCTTCCTGGGGACACAGGCTGTTGGTGACTCTTGTGTAACTCTTTAGCCTTTGGAGGCTGATCTTTTTATCAACCATATTGAAGCAGCAGGTCACTGGGATGGAAACGGAATCTGAAAAACAGTTTGCCAAGAACGAGACATTTAGGATTCACCAGAGGCGTGCATTCGTAAGGGAGGGAGGGAAAAGGGAGGTCAAAACAAATACATGAGTTCTCACTGGGACCCACCACTCCCAAGGCCAGTGCCTCCGTCCAAATCCCACAGATGAAATATTACCCAGGCGTCTCTTTCCTCAGCTGAACTATGGAGCCCTCATTAATCACTGGGAAGGGAAAAGTCTTGAATAACAAGGCTAATTCTCTGACACTAGAAAGTCTAGCTTTAAGACCTTGTTTCCCAACTGATGATCCCCTTGGCTTTAGAGCCAGTCCATGTGACAGGCTGAGCTGCCTTTGGATCCTTCTCCTCTCGGCACAGCCCCAGTTCTGGAAACTCCATTGACCGCAATCCAAAAATTGAAACCTCAAGCAGTTGTTTCTTCCTCTCTACTACTTCCTGAAATGTCCTGCACATCCACGAAGAGAAATGGCCCTTTCTTTTTTCTTTGCTGTGCTACATCCCGAAACAGTGCATGGGTCATTGAGGCAGTGGCTGCATTTAGTGTCCCAAAGCTGGTATCAAAAAAGGCCATAGGGACTGGCCTCAGGGACCTGAGCATCAAATTCCAACTTTGCTCTGACTTGCTGGGGCATGCTGACTCTTCTCATGTCCCGTTTGGTTTCTCTTTCTCCACCCCAGGCTGAGCAACAAGCATGGGATGACTCATGCTGGGATGTTAATACCTGCAGTGGGTAAAATGTCAAGGTTTACCTGGCTGAGCGAGCACCTGGGAGCTGAAGGCGGCTGCCATGAGCAGGAGGCACAGAAAGGCTGAGAGGACCTTCATGCTGCAGGGTGAGCAGGCGAGCTTCAGCGTGGGACTTGGAGGTTTCTGAATCGGCCTCAACCTCTCTGCTCCTCTGGCTGCTCTGACCCTTCTGCCTGCCTTTTATAGGAGCATAAACAGGGTCACGATCAAGAAAGGGTGAGGTAAGACCCTGAATGTGCTGAGTAGGCACCAGATTCTGGAAGTGATTTTCAAACACGGAGAAAAGGAAACTCTGGAGTTTCTATTGTGTGCTTAGGCTATGTGGAGCAGAGGTGGAAGTGTATGTGGCGGCGCCCAGCAAAGGGGAGAAAATGACCTCATAAGACCATTAAACTTGTGATTTCCTTGAAATGAAAAATGATCTGTTAGAAAGGAAGAATGGAAGCTGGGGTCATAGTGGAATGAAGAGAATCGAGGGTTTGATGCTCCCCAGGGTCCAGGAGGCCTTGGATGGGGCCCCAGGCTTTGCCTGGATTCGCCATCAGACTCAGGTATCTGACATCCTAAACTAGTCAGGCTCCTTTGACACCCACACAGGTAGCTTGATAGAACCTTAGGAGAATAGTAGAATGTGGAATCCCCAAATCTTTCTTTTTCTTTTCTTTATTTAGCAAGAGAGAGACAGACAGACAGATAGGGACAGACAGACAGACAGGAAGGGAGAGAGATGAGAAGCATCAATTTTTCATTGTAGCACCTTAGTTGTTCATTAATTGCTTTCTCATATGTGTCTTGACCAGGGGGCTCCAGCTGAGCCAGCGACCCCTTGCTCAAGCCAGAGACCTTTGGGTTCAAGCCAGCGACCATAGGATCATGTTTATGACCCCATGCTCAAACTGTGACCCTGCGCTCAAGCTGGTGAGCCTTCATTCAAGCCAGCGACCTCAGGGTTTTAAACCTGGTCCCTCTGTGTCCCAGGCTGACTCTCTGTCCATTGCGCCATCACCTAGTCATGCGAGTCTTAATGTCCTGGAATCTTATGCTGTGGGGGATAAGAACTGGACAGCACATGCTGTCCTTTTATGGGTGTCGTTTCCAAATATTTCATTTAAACACTAAACTTTGTTTCCAAAAGAAATCATATGGAGAAAAGCAATATTTTATGCAGGTTCAGGTAGAGCAAGTCTGCTTGAGAAAGGTCTCCCAACTCCCTTCATTCACACACAATGGCAGTGGATGAGGGCCCAAAGGGAAAAATCATGGTTTGCAAACCAATCACCTTGTCTACTCCCCTTCCATCACATATCAGACACAACAATATCATATAGACATTCTACTGTCCTAAGAACCTCATGTGTTCCACCTACTCATCCTTCCTTCTATCCCCATGAGATCTTGGACTGCTATTATACTACTAATCTTTTCTCTTATCTCTGTAAGGCAAACTTATCTCTATAATATAGTTTGCCTTACAGAATGTCATATGTTGGAATCGTATAGTGTGTAGCATTTTCAGACTGGCTTCTTTCACTAAGAAATACGCATTTCAGTTTCTTCCATGTCTTTTCATGGTTTGATAGCTCATTTCTCTTTATTGCTGAATAATATTCCACTATATGCATGTACCACAGTTTGTTCATCCATTCATCTATTCAGGGACATCTTTGCTTCCAGTGTTTGGCAATTATGAATAAAGTTGCAATAAGCACTTATGTGCGTTTGTGTGGGTATGTTTTCAACTCACTGGGGTAAATATCTAGGAGTGTGATTGCTGGATCATATAGTAAGACTATGTTTAACTTCGTAAGAAGCTGCCAGACGGTCTTCCAAAGTGACCGTAACATTTCACATTCCTATAGCAATGGATGAGAGTTCCTGTTGCTTCACATCCTCACCAGCATTTATTTCTCAGGTTTTTGAGTTTTAGCCGTTCTAATATGTGTGCGTTGGTATCTCTTTGTTTTAATTTGCAATTCCCTAATGACATATAATGTTGAACACCGTCTTGTATGCTTCTTTTCTATCTGTATATCTTCTTTGGTGAGGTGTCTTTAGTGAGAACTGTCACCTATTTTTTACACTTGATCTTAGCCAAAAGGCCAAGAAGCGATTCACCTATTTTTTTAAAACTGGGTTGTTTGTTTTCTTTTCTTGAGTTTTTAAGGGTTCTTTGTATATTTTGGATACAAGTCCTTTAACAGAGATATGTTTTACAAAGATTTTCTCCTAGTTTGTGATTGTCTTCTCATTTTCTTGATGGTGGCTTTTATAGAGTAGAAGTTTTTTATTTTAATAAAGTCCTACTTAACAATTATTTCTTTCATGGATTATGCTTTTGGTGTTGTTATCTATGAAGTCATCAGCAAACTCTAGGTCACTTAGATCACCAAACTCAAGGTCCTTTATGTTATTTTCTAATAGTTTTATAATTTTGAATTTTACGTTTAGGTCTGTGATACACTTTGAGTTCATGTTTGTGACAGATGTAAGATCAGTGTCTAGATTCTTTTTTTTCTTTTGCATGTGTTTTTCCAGTTGTTCCAGAACCCTTTGTTGAAAAGACTATTCTTTCTCTATTGAATTATCATTGCTACTTTTTCAAAGATTAGTTACCCATACTTTGTGGGTCTATTTCTGAGCTTCTTATTCTGTTTCATTTATCTTTATTTATTTATTTTTTTTACCAAGACCACACTCTTTTGATTACTGTAGCTTGAAAGTAAATATTGAAGTTGGGTAGTTTCAGTTCTCTGATTTTTCTCTGACTTAGTTTATCTTCAATATTGTGATAGCTATTCTAGGTCTTTACCTTTCCATAAAAGTCTTAGAATCAGTTTGTTACTATTCACAAAGTACTTGGTGAGATTCTGATCGGGATTGTGTTGAATTTATAGCTTGAATTGGGAAAAACCGACATGATGACAATATTGACTTTTTATGTCTCTGAACATGGACCAGCTCTCCATTTTTTAAGATTTATTTATTTAATCTTTCATCAGAGTTTTATTGCTTTCTTCATATGAATATTGTACACATTCTCTTACATTCATTCCTTAGTACTTAATGTTTTGGAGCTAATGTAAATGGCATTGTATTATTAATTTCAAATTGCAATTGTTCATTGTGGATACATAGAGAAGTAATTGAATTTTATATATTAACTTTGTATCTTAAACCTTTCTCTAATTTGTTATTAATTACAGAAGGGTATTTTGTTTTGGGGGTATTTTGATTTGTTTTTCCGCATGGACTATTATGTCTTCTACAAACAAAGAGCGTTTTCTTTCTTCCTAATCTGTATATCTTTTATTCTTTGTCTTGTTTTACTGCACTAGTTAGAACTTCCAGTATGATGTTGAATAGGAGTGGTGAGAAGAACATCCTTGTGTTATTTCCGATCTTAGGTGAAAAGCATCTTTTCTCACAATTTAATATATTAGCTGTAGATCATTTGTAGATGTTCTGTACTGAGTTGAGGAAGTTCTCCTCTGTTTCTAGTCTGCTGAAAGTTTTATCATGAATGGGCATTAAATTTCTTCAAATGCTTTCTATTGATATCATCAATTGATATGATCATAAAATTTTTTCTTCTGTAGTCTGTTGATGTGATGGATTACATAAATTGATTTTCAAATGTTAAAGCAGCCTTACCAACCTGGAATAAATGCCACTTGATTGTTTTGTATAATTACTTTTATACATCATTGGATTCTATTTGCTAATATTTTGTTGAAGATTTTTTGTATCTATGTTTAAGATTTTTGCATCTGTTTCTGTAGTTTTTTGTTGGTCTTTAATTTTTTTTTGTTCTAATGTCTTTATCTGGTTTTTATATTAAGGTAATGCTGAACTCTTTATAATATAAATTAGAGAGTGTCATCTCTGCTTCTATCTTCTGGAAAAATTAATGAAAATTTGGTATCTTTTGTTACTGAAATGTTTGGTAGAATTAACAAGACCACCTAGGTCTGGTGCCTTCTGTTTTGAAAGTTTATTAATTGCTTATTAAATTTCTTGAATAGATATAAGCATATTCAGATTATTGACTTCTCCTTGAATAAATTTGATACATGGTATCTTTCAAGAAACTGATTTTCTCCTAAGTTACCAAATTTGTGGGTCTAAAGTTCTTGATACTATTTCTTTATTATCCTTTTAATGTTTGGGGAATTAGTAACGTTGGCCCTTTATTTATGACATTAATAATTTGTCTTCTATTTTTTTCTTGCTTATCAGAAGTTAATCAATTTTATTGTGCAAGGAACAGCATTTAGTTTCACCAATTTTATCTACTGTTTTTCTGTTTTCAATTTTATTAAATTTCTGCTCTAATTTTTATTATTTCTCTTTTTCTGCTTGCTTTAGGTTTATATTGCTCTTCTTTTTTTCTAGTTTCCTAAGGTGGAAGCTTAGATGATTAGTTTTAGATCTTTCTTTTCTAATATAAGCATTCAATGTTATAAATCTCCTTCTAAGTATTGCTTTTGCTGGACCCCACAAATTTTGATAAACTGTATATTTATTTTAATGTAATTCCAAATAATTTTAAAGTTCTCTTGAAATCTCTTTGTTGACCCATGTGTTATGTAGGAGTATGTTGTTTAATCTCCAAATATTTTAGAATTTTCCAGGTATCTTTCTGTTATTGATGTCTGATGGTACACAATGTACTATTTCTCTTCTTTAAAAAATTTAGGCCCTTTGCCTGACCAGGCGGTGGCGCAGTGGATAGAGTGTCGGACTGGGATGCAGAAGACCCAGATTCGAGACCCGGAGCTCTACAGCTTGAGCGCAGGCCCATCTGGCTTGAGCAAAAAGCTCGTCAGCTTGGACCCAAGGTCGCTGGCTCCAGCAAGGGGTTGCTCGGTCTGCTGAAGACCCGTGGTCAAGGCACATGTGAGAAAGCAATCAATGAACAACTATGGTGTCGCAACGGCAACGAAAAACTAATGATTGATGCTTCTCATCTCTCTCTGTTCCTGTCTGTCTGTTCCTATCTACCCTTCTCTCTGACTCTCTCTCTGTCCCCTTAAAAAAAAAAAAGGCTCTTTTATGACCCAGAATGTTTCACATGCTCTAGAGAAGTATTGGTATTTTTTTTTTTTGAGGGGGGAGGTTGGGTGAAGTAGTCTACAGCCGTCAACTAGAAAGCTGATGAAACATCATTATTAATGTCTTCATTCAATTTCATAGGTAAGAGATTAATACATCAAAATGTGAGGATATCATTAAGCTTCTTAAATGAATTATAGAGTAATCATATTGCTGGAAAATTTTGCACCTTTATTAAAGTGTGCATATATTACTCTTAAAAGGAGTTGACAATTGTTAAGAAGATATTTATCTTTCTAAAAGGAAACTCTAACCTGTGGGACAGTGGTTTCCTTTGTAATATTGACGTCATGAGGGAGCCTTTTGAGATGCAGGAATGTTCTGTATCTTAACATATGAAGTAGATGACAGAAATAGTAGCAAAAATCACAGTTATTAGGAATCAACAAGGGTTAGTGAAAATGAAGGGAATAATGTGTTAAATAACTTGAATCCAGTCTTGATTTAGCCAATAACTATCCAATGACTTGTCCAATATGACTAAGGGCAAATCTTGACTCAGAGATTAAGTCCTCACCTATAAAATAAGGGGTTTTGAAAAGTTCAGGGATGATAAATATTTTAAAATAATGTATTAGCTTCATGGAATGATGGTGGATGACCAGAAGGTTTGCTGGGAGGAGAAATAACAAAAACAAAAACAAAAAAAACTAGTGAAGACCTACCTGGAGTTATTAAATGTAATGCTAAGATCGATTAGTGATGTCTGCCAAGGGTATAGTAATAGAAGGTGGTACTACTACCTATGTAACATAGTTATTATTCCTGGATTCAATGACATTCAATCTCTTCTGTAACTTAATTCACCTATGATTGTCTACAAAGGATCTAATCAGAGACCAGAGAGGCAAGGATGCCAGAAAAAGGCAGAGAAGTGTTCTTAGCTGTCAGCCATTGGAGAGGAAGGATAACATGGTATATGAAAGTCTGAATTTATAAACTAGAAACACAAGTTAATCTCTGTGTCAGAGAGGCACAAGTTATTTAACTATTTATACTTCAAATTCCTTTCCTGTTCTTTACATTTTAAATGTGGAAATGAGGTTTATTAAAACTATTACATTGACTAACACTGATAACTTGCTTTGTAGAGTAAGTGGCATGTGGTAAAGTGATCAATAATCTAGCTTCTAATCAATAGTAAAATAATGTGGCTGTGCTAACACATGTTAAAAAAAGACTCAGGGAATGATTCTTGGCCTTTTATAAAAATTTTCCTTAAAATTTCTTCCAAGTGAAGATATGTGGTAAGGATAGACCTCCAGGGATGTCTCAGAAAGAGAATAGAATGGAGGCCCTGGGATGCTGCCCTGAACCAGAAGAGTGGAATGTTGTTGGGCCTCAGAGGACTGACATGCCAAGGGGCACCAGGGTCCCAGTTTTACAGGGAGCTCAGAAATCTCATCTGGTGAGTCACTTTGATTACATAATTTTTCTTCTCTTTTGTGTGTGTGTGTATTTTTAACTGAATTCGAGAAATCCCAACAGTAAGATAAAACGAAACTTTAGGCCATGCAAATTCAGCAACTGTTATGTCCAGAAGCCTGGCTGTGTTGTTTAAGGAAGTGGTCACTCTGCCTTTTGCCTTTCTGTTCTCAGGATTTTCCCGATGAGCAGGTTTCTAAAGCTGTTTTGACCACTCACATTTGGTTCAGTGGTTGTGAAGAGGAGCTCACGGTCAGAAACAACTGTCTGAATGGAAGACAGGAAATGGGTACCCTGCGGTGGAAATTATTCTGGATTCCTACAGGGTTCTCAAAGAATGTGCTGAAATAGTTCTGGGAATCAGGATATTAGTGTCCCCCCCCCCCCCCCCCCGCCAGCTCTATCCCAAGTATCCTCAATGGCCACAAAAATATAGAATGTGTTGGAAGAGATGTTTGTAATTAATTTATTTAATCCTTTCCTTTTACAAATGAAAGAAAGAATTACAGAGGCAAAATGATTTGTTATAGGTTGTACAACTACTCTGTGACCAGTCAGGGCCGGTGAGTGGGCATGTCAGAACAAGAGCCATTATGCAATCCCAAGTTGGAAGACAAGAACCAGGCAGAAGACTACAGTGAGGGGCCCAGAAACCCCAGGGGCTGTCCAATGCATCGATCTCCAGAGCTCTGTGTAATATCAGGATGCTTTGGGCTATTACTAATAAGATATGCCTTTCACTCCAACAGAATGACTCAGAATCTTTAGAAATGAAGACGCAAATTTTCTGTTTTTGAAGTGGTCTAGGTGATTTTTTAACCACAGCCAATTTGGGAGTCACCAGTCTAGTTCAAATGCCTTATTTACAGATATGTAAACTGAGGCACAGGGTCACTTTGACACTTTAGTGAAGAATTAAAAGCAGCACTCAGAGATATGGTTACCATGTCCGTTTATGCATTGGGCCTCCTTGTTTGGTCCCTGGTAAACAACTTGATTATAATTGAGGCCCAGTATCTCCAATGGTTTATGCCTGTAAGTTCATGTTTCAGGAATGAGCAATTGTGGTCCCAGCTGAAATGTAAAAGACTTCAAGGAGGATTACTTGATATGTCTTAACAAGAGAAACATAAACAGATTCTACTTGTAGCTTATCCCATCAAGCCCTCGTATCATCCATCGTTTCCCCACTCAACCCTAATATTTTCTTGGCACCAGGGACCTAGTGAGACAAAATAAATTATCTAGTGATGTTTATTTTTGTCCTTTTTAACTCGGTGGACTCAACTGGAATTTTAGGATATATATACCAGAACGGTGTTCAGGGATAAGAGCTGGAGGAGGGGTAGGCAGTGTTGTTAGACTTCATCTGAGGACAAGTCCATGCTATCATGGGAGCCAGGACATTGTCCTGAGAGCAGCAAGCTGTTCAGTTGTCCCGTGGCTTTGGTGGGGCTGGGGAGATGTCACTGGGATGTGGACAGAAGACCCCGGTACCTGCTCTGCTGGGCATGTGGGAGGCATCTGCTATGATCTTGCATTCCTGGCTGGCTTGGTAGTATGAATTCCAGGCACTGATTCAGCCCACACTGTCTCTACTGGCAGCCATGAGACAGTGTAGTGCAGCATGTCACAGCATAACACAGGCTGCCTTTTATCCAGATTCCAATAGTTTCCTGACGGATGGTTCAATGGGGGGTTCTGGTTCTGCTATTGTCTTCCCTCCCTTGGGCTGTTAGAGTCTTTGTTATCGGGAATATTCCTGGCCCCTGGGGCAGGTCAAACAGACATGAAGATTCTTATAGCCTCTTAAAGGTCTCTGCCTGAACTGACACATGTCATTTCTGCTTATGTTTTATCTATCAAAGTTACTCTGGTTTTCCAGGCAGCATAGAAGTAGAGTCATGCTGGGTGACAGAAGTACAGGAACTGAAAATAACAGTGGCTCTCTCCAGTCACCACTGTGTGCCCCATGTTACCCATATCAGCTTATTAACTATTCAGCATTGTAAAGAACTGTCTATTCTATGTGATATTCCTAGATTAAACAATTTACTTCATATTCAAAGTAACCCACTTTAAAAAAAAAACACATTTTTTACTGTAACGAGGTAGAATGGTGAGTCTACATAGTTTCGTAATTTAGCACACCCTACAGCATTCTAAATCAAACACATTGCATTATTTTTTCCCTCCTCCTGCGCAAATGACTTTTATGCAAATGTCAGGGAACTCGACTAATGACTGCCGTGTCAAGTTTAACCACAATCGATTCAATAAAGTGGGAAATTATTAAAAGTCCTTAATGGACGCAGGTGTTAACTGGTCCTCAGAGCAATATTTTTATTTCATTATTTATAAAGATCATAATTAAATTTAAGAAGGTGAACAGCTTTTAAGTGAGTGCCTGTTAAACACTGTGAAAGAGTCATTGTGCTATTAAATGTTCCAAGTCTCATACACAATAGTCTTTGTTTGTCTACACCAGTGTTTTTTAAAAATGTAATACCAAGTAGTCTACCTGATTTAATAATACACTGCTCACAAAAATTAGGGAATCAGGGAACATGCAGATACTCCCATACTTTCAGCCTTTTGTATAATGCATTTTCAACAACAAAATAAAAGTTGTTTTTGCAGCTCATTTGCACAATCGAACAACTTTTTTTGATTTGTTGTTTGTTTTTCTTTTCTTTTTTTTTTTTTTACAGGGACAGGAGAGAGTCAGAGAGAGGGATAGATAGGGACAGACAGACAGGAACGGAGAGAGATGAGAAGCATCAATCATTAGTTTTTCGTTGCCGTTGCGACACCTTAGTTGTTCATTGATTGCTTTCTCACATATGCCTTGACCGCGGGCCTTCAGCAGACCGAGCCATCCTTTGCCAGCGACTTTGGGTCCAAGCTGGCGAGCTTTTGTTCAAGACAGATGGGCCCGCACTCAAGCTGACGACCTTGGGGTCTTGAACCTGGGTCTTCCGCATCCCAGTCCGACGCTCTATCCACTGAGCCACCACCTGGTCAGGCTGTTGTTTGTTTTTCTGATGTTCTTATTTAATAAAAAAAAATCAAATGCTTCTTTTTTTATCACTTCATATTCATTTTAAAATAGCCCCTAATTTTTGTGAGTAGTATATTTATTATGATCCACAATATTCTGACCCAAACATGTTTTATTATCTTTTTGTCAAAGATAACAACTGGTTTTATTCTACATTTTTAAAGATAGGAATACATAACATTTTAAGTCAGTTGTGGAAACTTTAGGTCGGTGTAATAATGCACGTCAATGCATTCTATCACATGGTCGAATTGAAAAAAAGTTAAACCGCTCTCTGAAGGCGTCCAGCGGCGTGGACACAGCAATGGGCCGCTGCATGGCCACGTCAGCATTGGCCTCAGACTCCCCCCAACCCCCCATCTGCAGCAGCAGGACCGGCCTCTTTCCACAATGGCGACCTCCAATAAGAGATTGTTATTGTCATTTACAGCTCCCCTGTTCAAATTTAGCCTCGCGGTGTGGGAGCTCACCTGGGGCTGTTGCCATGGTGCGGACCTGCACGGTCTGTGCTCCTTCCGGCGTCTGCGGTCCACCAGCAGGTCTGTTGCATCTGCTGCAGGTACTGCCTGTCTTGCCTTTATCGGGAACTTCTGAGACCGGCTTCCGCAGTCTTTCCGAAGCCCAGACTCTCACATTTTCCACAACTCAAAGTAAGACACCGAAGGAGTTTTACATGTTTGCACACACTTTGTAGAGAATGAAAAACGCACAGAAATGCCTAAAGGAAAGGACAACGCACACACATATCTGCATTTATAGTGCCCAGCTGGTCCCCGTTTGGCCTGAAATTTCTCGCTTTTAGTACTAAAAGGTCACTGATTGACCCAGCACACCCTTCTGTCCTGGGCAAATCCAGACAATTGGTCACCTATTTGTGCTCTAAATATGAAGGTTGAACCCGGCTGAGAGGTTTTTTTTTGGCTTATCCCTTTCTTCTCTCTTCATTTCACTGTGCGTGTGTATACATACATATGTATTATATACGTGTTTTTGTCTATCTACCCATACAGACACATACAAATATCCATATATTCATGTATATACATATACACATATATGGACATAATTCACACATGGTAATATTTACAGCTTTTTCTTTTTTAAATTTTATTTCTTTAAAGACTTTATTCATTTTAGAGGGAAGAGAGACAGAGGGAGAAGGGAGGAGGAGCAGGAAGCATCAACTCTTATATGTGCCTTGACCAGGTGAGCCCAGGGTTTCAAACCGGCGATCTCAGCATTCCAGATCGATGCTTTATCCACTGCGCCACCACAGGTCAGGGTACAGCTTTCTTCCAATTAACATTGGTTGTACACTTTTCCAAGTCATATTCTTCAGTTGCTTGAATGTTAAAAGCTTCATACAGGTCAGATAGATAGTAGTTGGGTGTGTTTATTATTTATGTTTTCACTTTAAAAATAATTTGGATTAATATTTTGAGGAAAAAGCAGTTTAAAAATACTGACCCACGTATTTACTCATTTCTATATCTGCGGAATTAATACAGAAAATGTATGAAATGTTGTAGCTTTTAATACTTATCCCCATTCTACATAGTTTTTAAGAGGTTTTATCCTGGAAACATTCATTATTTGTGACAAGTAGAATAATGGGCACCCCATGCCCCAAATATTCACTCCCTAGTCCCTGGCATCTGTGAATATGTGACCTCGCATGGCAGAGGTGATTCAGGGTAATAAGACCTTGAGGTGGGGGCCTAGCCTGTGTCCTCCAGGTGGGCCTGATCTAATTCCACAAGAGCTGATGCAGGAGAGGAATGAATTTATGTGGTTTGAGTCTTTGATTTTGTGCTTCTTTTATGATGACAGCAGTAGAAAATAGTTTGTAATAAATATACAGTCTTGTATATAGGCAAAAGTAACCTAGATTGATAGAATTCAGGTAAAAGGTTCTCCTTTGGGGCTATTAATGGGCAGGAGGCAGGAGGGAGATTGCTGGGGGTTGGAAAAATTCTGCAGATGTTGATCAAGGTGGTGGTTATGTGGAATGTAAACATATATAAAACTGACAACTTTATTGAAGAAAAGTATCACTTCAATTAAAAAGTAAGTTAAAAATGACATTTCTGCATCAATTTGTTTTTATTCTCATTTATTGGTTGAAATTTTCATGTGCAGTTTCAATGGTTCGTGTTTCTATTTGTGAATCATCTGATAATCTCCTTAACTTAGGACTTTCTTTTTCTAATTGATGAGAGATTTTCAAACTTCTACCTCTTGTATATCCCATTTTTTGGAACCAGAGAATCGTCTCTTAACAATACGAAAGTTACAGAACTTGAAACACATCCCTGACCTCAGGGCTTCCTCTGGCAAGAATAGGGAAACTTAAGCACTTCCAGGATGGCTGTTTTTTTAAAGCTCAGGGACTGTCCCCGCCAATTGCATCATGTAGAACTGATCATACACACAGTCCAGCATGATTGCAAAATTAAGTATTTATGGACTCCCCAGTCCACATGAAAGGCCCAGGATGTTTTTATTCTCCAGTGATGTGGCTTGATAGAAAAGGTGCATCTGGAAGCAAAAACAGAAAAAACAGTAAAAGTTTATTATGAGGATTACAGGTGGGTTAGGAGATGCAAGGGATTCCTGTCAAGCAGGCATAATCCTGGCTTGCCTGCCAAGTAGCTCTGTGACCTAACCAGATTCCGTTAGGTCCCTCTGACTCCCCCATAAATGTGAGGATGCATAGATCAGGGTGACACACTGGTTTCACTGTGAATGTCAACCCAAGAGGGCTGTTGGAAAGATATGGAGGCTACCTGGGGCCATGAGAAATAGTGATGTGGTTCTTTACTGATGTCCTCCATGGGCACAAGGTCAGGGAGGACCCCATTTTTTGTGACATGTTGGCCATTTCTGGGCCAAAAGATAACTATGCTCTTGTCTTTTATTCTCCCACGATTATCTTCTTGAACCATCAGGAATTGGCCCTGGCTAGTCGGCTCAGTGGATAGAGCATCGCCTCGGTGAATGGAAGTCCCTGGTTTGATTCCTGGGACCATCTGCTTCTCTTCCCTTTCTTCTCCCCCTTCTCTCTTTCTTCCCCTCCATAGCCAGTGGCTCAATTGGTTCGAGCATCAGCTTTAGATGGGGGTTGCCAGGTGGAACCCGGTCAGGGCACATGCAGGAATCTGTCTCACTATTGTCCCTACTCTCAAAAAATAAAGAAAGAAAAGAAAAGAAGAGAAGAGAATGAAAATAAAATAAAATAAACACCAGGAATTGGCTGGGAACAATTCTTTCCTGCTTATCTCCTGAAGACGGGATGGTGGTTAAGATCATGAACTCTGGAGCCAGACTGCCAGAATTTGGATGCTTGGATGTTTGTTTCAGCTCATTGTACCGCAGTTTTTCTATCAGTAAAATAGGTGGGGGTTAAAACAAGTTGACACAGAAAAGGGCATTGCCTATGAGCTGTTGGCACATGGTAAGTACTTTATAAGTTAGCTGTTATGGATATTGATAATGAGGGGGCTGTAGTGAGGGGCCTAGAGGCAGCTAGGAAGGGACCCAGAGTATAGACTTTTAGACAGATGTTACTTAGTTGTTTTCCTGTTTCTAAGTGGAGACAGTGGCAAAGATGGACCTTCAGGAAGTCCTATACTATAGATGAGGCAATAAAATGAGTCCCCTGGATACAGAAGAGGATGAGGTCCTGGATTCTCATATGAACCAGAGATGCAGGATGCTCTGGGCCCCAGGAGGAAGGAACACAGATCCCAGAGGTAATAGGTACCGAGAAGCACAATGGCCAAGATCTGCAAGGAGTTAAAAACTTCAAGTCTCTTTGATTTTGCAATTTTCCCCCTTTGGTTTTGTTTTTAATCTGGTGTTGGGAAATCTCAATGTGAAAAGCTAAAACGGAACTTGAGATCATCCAAGTTGTGCAGCTGTTCTGTCTGATCCCCAGGGAAGTGGTTGTTCTGCCTTCTCTCTCCCTTACCCCCTCTGCAGGGACTTCCTACTTAGCGGTTAGCTGAAGCATATACAATGAAATGCTTGTCACTTAGGAGCTGGTGAATGGCGATACTGTGGTCCACACAGTAAGCTAGTAGTGGACAAGAATAAATCAGCACTGAGAAAGAAACGAGTCCTCTGTAGCAGAATCACCCATCTTCATAAATGATTCCCAAGGAATGTCAGAGTCAAGGGAAAGAAAATCATGGGAATTCTAAGTCCTGGCTATATCTTACAGCGTTGTTTCAGATTTATTAAAAGATCATGAACTCGTAGAAACAATGGAAAGAGACAATGCAAGGAAAGAGGTGAAGTGCTTCCCAGCAGGTCACATAGCTAAACCGCCCGCGGTGAGCCAGGACTAGAGATGATCAGAAACCCATGTAAGAGTTGAGCAGTTCATGACAAAGACTACCATGCAAGTTGAAGACCCAGGGGGTAGACGCCAAATGTAAGTTCACACAGGAACCTTGGAGATCACCCAGTGCCTCGTCCCAGACCAGGCTGTGCCTCAGGTCCCTAAGGGGCACTTTCAGTGTCTTTCTGTCACCTTCAGAATGGAACTCAAAGGGCCCATCTTGATATTTAAGATCTCTGAAATATAACTCTAAGCTTGCATTTTAAAATGTTTAAACTCCTCTCCTATTCTTGGACCAAATTCCAGACCAAGGAGATTTCTGCATCCTGCCCACTCTTCTGTCAGTCCTGAACTGTGGAACCAGCTCCTCTTATCCCCCCCTGTCTTTTAAGATATAAGATATAAGCCCCTCTTATATCTCTTCTTCACTGAAAAGTGCCACCTACCTAATAAGTCTATTGTCACATAGCCTTTTTCTGAGGTCTCAGTTCACGTTATGTCAGTGTTTCCCCGGTGCCGAGGATAGATGGAGGAGGCTGACTAAAGGAAGGGAGGTATTCTGGAGGCTATTGCAGTAAACCAGGTGGGAGATGTTCACTGGGCTGGGCAGGTGAGCAAAGGAATGGCTGTGGGCTGGTGCTAGACAGGTGACCCAAGTCCTGGAGTTCCAGAAAGCTGATACTGGGCACTGAAATCTCAGTACTGGAACCACCCTGCCTGTCTTGAACTGCATGCAGACCAGCCAAGTCGAAGGGCATTCTATGGGAGCACAGCCCACACTTCTTAAAATCATGGCAGTTTCGGGTTTGTCTCAGCTTCTCTGCTCCTCTGGCTGCCCTGGCTATTTTTTTTAATAAAGTTGTGATTTACTATTTTGTAGGAGATAGAGAGTGAGGAGGCTGGGAGGGAAGCCTTTTCTTAAAATTGTGATTCACTATTTTGTAGGAGGTAGAGAGTGAGGAGGCTGGGAGGGAAGCCTTTTCTTAAAATTGTGATTCACTATTTTGTAGGAGGTAGAGAGTGAGGAGGCTGGGAGGGAAGCCTTTTCTTAAGATTGTGATTCACTATTTTGTAGGAGGTAGAGAGTGAGGAGGCTGGGAGGAAAGCCTTTTCTCTGTCAGGGCCATGGTCAAGAATGATGAAATGGGATCTGAAACCTGCAGAGTTAGGCTCTAGGTCCTGCGGAGGTTTCCAGGAAATGGGCAAGGAAACCGGGGGTGAAAGGGAGGTGAGGGGATGGGACTGAGCACATTTTCCATCCAGTCCAGAGACTAAAGCAGGAATGGGAGGTGCAGTTGTAACCACGCAGAAACTTCAATTCTTTAATCTGATCTTTTATCTCTTTCCTTTTGATTCAAAGTGGTCTTGTCCAGTCTAGAAGCATCCTGACGCACGCACCCCCCTCTCCTTTGCATGTATGTCTGCTCCCTTAATCCTTAAGCCCTGAAGCAATGAGGTTCTGGTCAATATCAAATAATTTTAGGAACAGGGCCTTGTGTCTGTTGACCACAGAGGCAGAGTTTTAGTCCAACTAAAGATAACATTGAGGGCTCAGTTGTATTTAGTTCCAGATCCAGAAAATTGGACCAATACCACCGACCACACCCTTGCAAAACCCAACAGGGCAATGCCACGGCTGACATCAGGACCAGAGGCAATGATTGATTACCTCCTACCCTCGCACCAACCAATCAGTAAAGCCACAGCACTAACTCCACTATGATTAATTATTTCCCGCTGTATAACCCACTCCCTAGAAGTCATCCAGGAGCCAGGTCTTTGAGCATGAGGTCACCTGTGACTCCTGGCTTGGTGCCATTTTCTTAATAAATGTTTACTTTCTCTGCTGCAAACTCCTGTTATGTTGGATTGACTTTGATGCGTGCAGGCAAGCAGATTCCTTCAGTCCGGTAACACAGTCATTCCCAGTTTAAGAACAGGATACGCTCTGAGTTGCATCATCCTAGGGGCTCCACTCTCTTTTCACTGAAATACCTGCTATAGAGAAGGGAGGAAGAAAGAAAAGTGTGGGTATGAGAGAGATGAGCGGATCCAAAACTCCTCCTGTTTCCACCTCTGGCAGCAGCCTCAGGAGGGGCTCAGCTCTGCGGCTGGGATCCCAACCGGGAGGCTTGAGGCAGTGCCACATTGCTAAATCCTGCTAACATCATTAGATCCAGCATGGTATTAAAGTAGAATTTCGGCTGAAGAAAGGAGTTCAGGAATTGTACAGTGATAAAGTCCTTGGATCTTAGCATCAGAGGATGTCAAAGCTGGGTGGCAAAAAAAGAATTTGGAGTGCTGTGGTTTGCAAATATTAGTTTAGCTGTCAAAGTCTTTCCCCAAGTGAGTTTGTAAGGGAATTCCGTCCATCAGCCAGGGCAAGTGGAGCAATCTATGGGATGCAGGAGCTGGAGGGCCCTGTCCCTTACCCAGGATTCCAGGGAAAGGCATGGTGTGGGAGGTATGAACCTATTTAAACTCCTCTCTTCCCATAACACACAGCAAGACACCGTATTGGAGATGTTACCAATGGACAGGGTATGAACACAGTCCACTCACCCTTTCTACTTGCTGAGGACTGGCTCCCTCTAGTGTACAGGCGGTGTAGAGATGGGGAACAGCACAGTGAGGGCACCAGAGGAAAAATACAGCATGAAACACTGGCTTCAAGCCTTCCAGGGACATTTGTCCAGCTATCCCTGCACTCTGCCCTCATCGCTGCTTCTGATGGGGGTCCCTCTGCCCTAACAGACAGTTCTCATTGAAGATCTATCAATGCTGCATGGACATGGAGGAAGGCACAGGGGCCCTGCCCAGAGGGGACTGGACACCTCTTATGGATGTCAGATCAATAGATCAAGGACTATGGCCTTTTATTGACACAGCCCCTTCCCTCTAGGAACTTGCTCCCTCGAGGTGAAATCCCAGAGTGTTTTTCTCTTGGGACTCAAGAAAATGCCTGCTTGTGTCCACAAGACAAGAGCCATGCTCATCAACCATGGGATGCAGGAAAGTGTGGGAGAAGAAGCTGCACCTCAGTTTCCACATCTGAAAATGAGGATAATACAAGTTCCGAGAGTTGAATGAATTGACGTATGAAAAGTGCTTTGAACAGTAACTACTAGCTCTCATGAAGTTTAACAGTATTACTTTTGGGGACTTCAGAGGAAGCATGGCTAAGGAGTCATGGAGAAAGGACTCAAAGCACAAGACAGTAGAATTCTTATAATTTCCACCCCAAAGTTCCTCATGCTTCCAAATAAAGATACATAACAGGGGGCTGGTTTTCCAGGAATGCCAGAAATATGAAAAAGGATGCACAAGAAATGGCAGATAGAGGCCCTGGCTGGTTGGCTCGGCGGTAGAGCGTCAGCCTAGTGTGTGGAAGTCCTGGGTTCGATTCCCTGACAGGGCACACAGGAGAAGCACCCATTTGCTTCTCTACCCTTCCCCCTCTCCTTCCTCTCTATCTCTCTCTTCCCCTCCCACAGCCAAGGCTGCATTTGAGCAAAGTTGGCCAGGGTGCTGAAGTCAGCTCCATGGCCTCCGCCTCAGGCACTAGAATGGCTCCAGCCACAATGAAGCAACGCCCCAGAGGGACAGAGCATCGCCCCCTGGGGGGCAAGCGGGGTGGATCCCGGTCCAGTGCATGCGGGAGTCTGTCTGACTGCTTCCCTGTTTCTAACTTCGAAAAAAAAAAAAAAAGAAAAAAGAAATGGCAGATAGAGGAAGAGTTCCCAGAGAAAGTGACAGGCATCAGAATTTTTGAGTACTCTGGGCCTCCGAGAAATGTGGCTGATGTGTTGCAGGGACAAGAGCCTTGGGACGATGCCGGTGTCATAGCTGGGGGAGTGCCCAGTGATGCCAGGCAGTTGGTCTATCGTTTTCATTTTGCAGTTTTCTCCCCGACTTTGGTTTCCCGCTGCCTACAGAACTCCCTACCATGTAGGTTGGGCAACAGTTCTGCCCAGCTCAGCCGCCTTCTGCAGGGAACGGGGCGCTCTTAGGCGTCTCTCTCAGTTTTCTCTCTTGGTGACCGTCCCAGCCTGCACTCCTGCAAAGCAGATTCAATTTTTATTCTCTGTTGCTGCTGCATAGGAAGTCTGTGGTCAGGAATAACTCTGATGGGGACAGGAAATCAGTCCCTTGTTGTGGAAGCAGACCCCTGACTTCCTACCTGGTTCCTAGGGAATAAGGTGGGAATTGCAACCCGTGACTCTGTACTCCTAGCTCTGTATATAGTTGGATTCAGATAGCCTCTGAGACCACACAACCAAAGAAAGAATTGAATAGGACCTGAGAACTCGATGTTCTGAATCCACTCTTTTCTAATATTAAAACAACAAAACAACAACAACAACAACAGAGACCCAAGGTCAGAAATGAAATCCTTGAGACCACATTAGAGGCTTATGAGTCCCAGTGCCCGGGTGACCTGATCTGTCCCCTGCACCTTCCACTATACTGTGCTCCCTCATGCCCTGGGCTTCAGTTCTTCCTTCTACAAAAGAGAACCAGCTGGGACTTGCTACCAGCTGTTTCCAAAGTTGCTTGTAACTTCTGGGAGGAAACACTCTGCAAACTCATTTGCATTGCAACTGGCAAGCAGTAATGTTCCATAAGTAATCATGGTTGCCTTTGTTGATTTTGTTCTCTGTGCCAGGGAATACAGGGTTTACAGGTGTTGTCTGATTTAATCCTCTTGACCAACATCTGAGACACGTGCCTTTATGATGCTCATTATAAAGATAAAAGTACTGAGGCTTAGAGGAGCAAAATGCTTTCCTCGTACGGAACAAAGTTCAAAGCTTGTAAAAGTGAGAGCTGACTATGTACACGTTTTTAACTCTGTTGAACCCACACCCACGCCTTTATTACAGTGCTATTTGCTCATTATTTCACATAATCCTCTAATGGCAGGTGTCTTTATCCCAGTGAGATAAAGTGATTTTCCTAAGATTACACAGCCAATCCAGGGCAGACCAGAGCTGGAGCCAGGCTAGGAGGTAGAACAGGGTTCCCTGGCCCTGCGCCCATTCTGACACATTGAACTTCAGGGTAGATAACTGAGAGCCTGTGCTTTTAGAGATGTCCCTGGTGATTTTTAATGCACAGCCAATTAGAAGTCATCTGTCTAGTCCAAGGCTCCATTTTATGTTTAGGTAAACTAAAGCCAAGTGAGACGATGTGAATTTCTAATTCTAATTGATACAAGCTAGCTGCAGAACCAGCCAGGGCTCAGAGATCATGGCTCAGCCCAGGCCTGCATCCTTTTAGTGGGTTCTACCTGGAGCCCCATCCATTGTCAGGACCAAGGTGGTCATTCCTCCAGCTTTGACCACATTGGTGGCCAACAGGCCTCCACTGAGTGCCTCTTTGGGAATTGCCCTTGGCTGTGTGAAGTGGGCTTCTTCAAGGTCTTACCCCTTCTTCTACGGACAGCCCACATATGATTGTTCTCTTCTTCTAATTTGGGATCATTTTGAAGGAACACCCCAGCTCCGCAGCACTCCATAGGCTTAGTTTGTGGGGATACTGGGACATCACCTTCAAAGTAGGGACTAATGATGGCATCTCTTGCCTCCCACCATTAGAAAAGAGGCACTGTGCCTGGCGGGCAGCTTCCCTCTGTTCGGGAAGACTGTTCTGACCACATACCTGAAGGGCTGCAGTTGTGACTGGGTGCTGAGCACGAGTGGGCTCTGCAGCAGGTCCAGCTGACTGTGCAGTATTAGGCATGTTAACAGTAATAGGAATGTAGCCCATTGTGCTTGTGCTGCTTCTGGCTCAGTAGGAAAATCATAACATAGAACCTTACTGCCTGGGCCAAAGCCATGTCATTTAAAGAGTAGAATTTATATCTTCTGAGTAAAAAGTTTCTGGTGTGTTAATGGGCCCTTGCAGAGACAAGGAGCCTGGCCATAGGACTTCAAGTGACTTTGTAGCCAAAATTGCCCATTATGAGCTGGATTCAGTCAAATTGACCAAATTCTAATGCCAGATGGGCCCAGCAGCCATCCATTGTGGGACTATAGCAGTGCATTGGGACTGGGCACAACCAGTGCTGAAGGCCACAGGAAGCCATAAGAGCAGGCCACTGAGACCCCCAGGATGTCCATACCACTGTGCCTTCCCCTCAGTTCACACCGACTCAGTTCACACGGACACCTGAGAAGTCACTGATGATCCGCTGATGGAGGGAGAAAAAGGCTGAGCTTGGTTTACAGATAATTTAGGTCAGTGTGCAGATACAAGACATAAATGATGACAGTTGTCCTACAGTTCAACTGAGGGTTGTCCTTGAAAGACAGATGTGAGGTATATCCAAGCTTTAGGTAGTGTTACGGTTCACCAATTTGTACAGAAAAAGAGGTGGGCCTGAGGTTAGAATATGTATACATTATAGGGAATGGTGCAAATTGTTGGTAAGGAAGGATAAGGTAAAAAATTGGGGGGAAAAGAGGTATGGGAGAGGAGCACGTGGATGGACCTATGGAATAAGACACAGTACATGAAGACATTTGTTTAACATCCACCAGAAAATTTAGAGAACAAGAGAGGCACTGGATGACCAAGCACACCGAATAATGCAACCAGTTGACCATGGGCAGCTTCTGACATTGGCCACTGCAATGCTGGGCAGTGGCCACAGAAAGAGAGCAGCCATGGGAGCAAGGGTTCAGGCTACACAGTGGCCCCATCGCATGGGGTTCCACTCACCAAGATCAGTGTGGTTGAGTGTCCATCCTGCTAGCAACTAAGGCCAATGATGAGTGTTCTTCTCATGGCATTATCCATCAAGGCGACTGACTAGTTAATTGGTGGCACTTCACGGAGAAGCTGGAACTGCACTGCCCGCCTTTGTGCCAGCACTGTGTTTCTGCCATCTGAGCCAGCCCTTATAAAAGAGTTCTTGGATTTCTATTTCAACCAATGAGACTGAGGCTTTCCCCATCCAATTGGAACTGAGCAGCTCCAGATAATCAGAGTGGCTCTATTCTGACAGATCAAGACCCACTTGAACCAATTAAACTGTGAGGATGGGGAGTCCTCATTTGCATGAGGATGAACCAATCAGGGACAAGGGGCAGGGCTGCTGTCTGTATAAGTCAGCTCTCTGTGTTGGAACCCATTTTCCTTTTCTACTAAAGCTTGAAGACTGAGTCTCCTCTGCTGAACTGAAGCACAGGAGATGACCATACAGAGCCACGTGAAGCATCCCAGAGCAGAGCTGTCCAGCCTGGCCTCACAGCTGTTCTACAGCTGTGCTGTATCCCAGTTAAGCTGTTTTGGACTGAATCAAGTTTCCTCCTTCACTGCACCCCAAACTGGGGACTCTTATTGGTGTTGAATTGGCACCAATGACTATGGATTGACAATCACAATGTCACAGTCTCAAGACAAGTTGCAGCAGTGGGGAGGAAGATTAGTTCACTGCGCTAATGCTCATCTTGCAAATTTCCTGAGAAAAGGAGGCTTATTAGACCCCTGGAGGAGGTATCTAGCATGTGTTACACAAGTGAGAGAATCTGAGCTGCGCAAGGGTTAGGTCCTGATTCCCCGGCATACTGCCCGTATCCTCCCGTCCCAGGACTCCACAGCTGCTGACCCTTGGCAGCCAACAGTTCTCAACTGGGTTTCCTCTGTGGGAGGGCCTGCCTTGCCCCGAGGTCTGTCCTTTCCGAGGAGCAGCTGGCATCCACGACTGATTGAGATGGGCATATAAAAGCCAGGACCCTCATCCCCATTTGGGTTATCCTAGCTCTAAAGCTTCTTAGGGAGTTGGATGAAATGTGCATTGTGACAAGGTCACAACATGATTTCTCCCTAGGCTCAGTCCTGCTTTCCACAAGCTCCAGTACACTTTGTATGACAATTCTCATCTAAGAGTTTGTTTCCCGGTAGCTGACATCTCTGGTTCCTGGTTGGAATCTGTGTGCCATTAGAAGACTTACAAATATCCATGGCTCTGTGCCCACAATTTTATATGCCGAGGGCAGGTGATGCTGTGCCCAGTTAGTGGCAAATTGGAATAGGGATTCCTCGAAAGAGAAGAGAGAGAGCTTGGCATAGGGCATGTGAGAAAATTCTGCTTAGTCTGGCACAGATGAAAGCATTTCTCCCCCTCTCCTCTCCCTTCTTGATACCTTCTTCAAGATTTTCCTGGCCCCAGAGGGTCTGCTGCTCCCAGGGAGCTGTCCTGTGGTCACCCCACTGCTGCTCTGCTGGTGCCTACCTCCTGGACATGCTGACATTTGGAGGTGCATCCCTAATTGAGGTTTGGGGCTGAAGTCTTCTAGGCTGCAAGAGAGATAGGGAGCTTAGTTGTGCTTGGAGTAGGGTCTAGTGATTGGCCTGAATGGAAGCCATTCTGTGGTAATCACTAAAAGCTCTCTGATAATTCCTGGGGTCCATGCTTCTACTTGAATCTCTCATAGAGAAGTTTCCCAGAAAGGCTCAGTTTGAGATCTTGTAGGTGTGCAGTTACCTGGTCCTCTGTCTCACTTGGGAGTGTGGACACAGAACCCTCCCCTATCCTTCCTCACCCCAGTGGATGAAGATAGCGATGTTTCCCAAGAGAAAGTGCCCTCAGTGCAGGAAATCTTGTGGGGTCATCTGTTAGATTCCTTACTTTCTTTCCTAAAACATTATTATCCTCATATTATGAATGGGATAATCAAGACCCAAAATACCATAGAGAGAGAGATGTGATTTTGGGATAACATGAAAGTCACCTGTCTCCCAGGTCAGTGCTGTTTCTAGTGCCTCACTTATATTGCCTGCCAAGGATACCACATGTAGTGGACCAATGGGACTTTGGTGCGAAAGGTGTCCCTGGACACAGGACAATGAGTGGGCAGTTGCCCCTCCAGATTGGTAGCCTTAGACCGGGTGGAGTTATATGAGCAGGGTACTGTGGTCTTTTTCTACCCTGGAGGATGTAGTTGATTTCTGCATCCAGGCATAGGGAGTCACATGACTGACAGAAATGCAGGCTGGTTTCATTTGCCACAGAGGAGCCCTGAGATGAGTTGCTACACAGGAAGTGGAGGTCCTATCATTCGGTCGGAAGCTCTTGAGCTTGGAAAGCTAGCGTGTACAGGGCAGGGCGATGGAGAACAGTGCATTTTCTGGGTCTGAGCAGCCACCCTTTAACTGCAGCTCTGTAGAGTGACAGAGGTTTCCAGGTCACGAGTCCTGGTTCTCCATCCACAGCATTCAACATTTCACTTTCCTAGCCCCATTATTCTCACAATTGCCTTCTCCCTTCCCCTTCTGCCACCGCCCTGGTTCCGTTTTCCATTACTCTCTTGACTATACTTGGCAATAGTATGCAAACTGCTTTTCCCTTCGCCTCCCTGTCTGGCCCTTATCCACATGGTTATTACTCCTGAAGCACCTCTGATTGTGTTACTCCCCTACTCCACTGAATCAAAACTTCCCATGCCTGTTAGTACTTGAGTAGCCAGGCGCTCTGGCTTGCCTGGAACAGTGTTAATTCATATCTGTTGTCCCAGCATAATTATTAACAGTGCCTCCTTTTATTCTCAAAGTCCTAATTTGGATGATAAAAATAACATGTTCATCTTACTTATTACTATTTGAACGGAGCACACACTGCCCACTTTCTCAGACTTCCCCTTCATTTCTCTCAGTCTCCAGCCCTGTCACCTCTGCTGTGGGCTTCCACCCAACTCGAAAACACATTGTGATCATCTTTACTTCTAGGCATTTTCTCAAGCTATCCCTCCCACCTTTCCACCTAGACTGAGATATCTCTCAAACAGCCCCGGCACTTGTCCATCCATCAAGACCTAGCTTATACCCCTTTAAGTGCCTATCAGGCTTTGGTCTGAATGAACCTCTTGTCAAAGGTCATCTAACCTTCCTCTGATTGGTCTGTGTATTCTGGGCTGGAGGACAATCCAGGAGTAAAGTCAGGCACAAGGAGAGTATCACAAGCTGCTGCATTGGGTCTCAGGAGAGACTTTGGACCAGCTTGAGTTTGGCCAGGAAAAAAATGGCAGCGAGGATCCTGCTGTATAATTGAGTGAAGTACTTGAGGTTTGGGAAATCACTCTTGGGGACTGAAATCAGGGGGACAGGAAAGATGTGTCTGAATCGCACTGAAGGCCAGCTAAACCAAAGGGTCATTTCTCAGAAACCCTCATAACTCTACCTGTCACCCCCTCCTTCCACCTGTCTATCTTCCAGCTCAATGTGCATTCCCCACAAAAATTAAACTGCTGACTTTAATACAAAATATAACTTTATGTATTCCTAAAATAATATTTATTTCCATTTAACATTGAATCACACCTTTGGTTCACAAGATCAATGTCTTCTTAAAAATACTAAACATTTTCCTATTGGTAATCTTTTCCAGGATCCTTACTAAATTCCAGGGAGGTAGGAAGGAGAGTAGTAACACTACTCTAAAGAAACACAGTAACATTACTTTGAGGGGGATTAAATTGGGGTTCACAGAGGAAAAGGGACCTGACCAAAGCTTTACATTTTTAAAAACAAATGGTCTTTATGGCAGAGAAGTTTAAAAACATCAATAACTTAAAAAATATATATCATAAATTACTAAATAGAAGTCATTGCCTTCGGAAGGATGATGAGATTATCTCAGAACGCATCTTAGCGAGACCAGGCAAAATTAATCAAGCATTCTCAGGCTCTGGTTTGGTTTCAAAAAGATGAATCTTTATGGCTTTGGAGTTTGGGATTTCTTGTCTAGGTACTTCACGGCATCCTGGACCCACTTATCCTTGGGGTCAGCACAGATCTCCTTGGCCTTTTTGGTCTTGAAGCTGTGGAAAGAGGAGAAGCAATGAGAAGGATCCTTTTCAAAAAGTTTGTCTGTTTAACCCCAGAATTTCCAGGACCATCTGCCATGGGGTGGAGGGGTTGCGTAGGAGAGAAGGAAGGGGCAGAGGGAGGATGGAATTCTGGGACTAGCTGCTTCTCCTAATGGCTCAGGTAAGCCGTCTTTACTCTCGACTCGAAGGAACTGGTATGACCCGAACAAGCTTGCAGACAGAGAGCTGAGAGTGGAAATGCCCTGTAGTAAAAGTCCATGAATTGGACGACAGAGGTCAAATTCTCTGAGTCTGTGGCTCTAGGTAAATCAGACACAATTCTTGACCTCTTCCCCCTAGAAATGAACTTCGGGGCTGGGAGAAGGTGAGCTTTGTCTACTTACATCACAGCTTTCTGGGGACATCTGCCGTTATTGATTTTTCTGTAACTCTGCAGTTTCTGAAGAGAGATCTTATTATTGGCCATGCTAAAACAGCAGGTGATTGGAACAGTACCTGAATTTGGAGGAGAAATTGAAGAAAGAATAACCACTAATTGTATGTTGATATTTTAAAGTATGCCTTTGAAAGGAACAAAGGGAATTTAGAAAAAGGCAAGAAAACGTAAGAGAAGGAAGTAGATTTCATCGGCTTTGAGGTCCTGTACTGATGCCTGTGATTTGGTGTGCCCAGCTGAACAGCAGGGACCCAGCACCACCGGCAGAAGTATTGGAAAGGCTTGGTCAATGCAGTAAGCTGTACCTCTGCTATAACAGTGTGGCTATGTGATAGCCATAGGACTGTTCACCAAATAGTCTCTATTCTCTGCTTCCTGGACACATGGTGGACTTGCATTCTTGGCCACTTTTGGGGAGTTGGAGCCATTAAACAAATGAAAAGCCAACATGACAAGTGCCACTTTTGAGTCAGAGTTAGTAATTCCCAGTGCAAGAACCTGAGAGTACGTTTCCCTTTGTCAAGGCACCGGCAAAGCTCTCTAGGGAGGCTTGCTCCTTCAGCCTAGAATCCTGAGCATTGGAAGCAGAAGTTCTAGTCAATCCATTATAGATATTTTAGTATGAGCAAGAGATAAACCTTTCTGGTTGCAAGTCTGATCATTTAGGAGTGTTTATTACCGCAGTATGCATGATCTAATTTGGACTGATAACATACAGTAAATTTAAGTCATCAGACAATGAAAAAATGAGTTATAAAAATGAGTTATACACATCTAGACTTTTTCCCCCCAGAGTCAAAATATATCACCTCCAGAAATTCCCCTGGGATCTCCTTTCCTGCCTCTAACCCCCACTTCTGAAAACTATCTTGGAGTCCAGTAAAAATTCTGAACCTCCAATCAAGCATTTTCCCCCTACAGCGCTGCCCCAAATACCCACTGTGCCGCAGGAAGAGAGGGTCTTTCTTTTGTGTGCCCCATCCCCTGCAAAGGCAGCCCAATCATGGGTGTAGCCTGTATCTCTCAATACCCATGTCAGACAAGAACACGGAGACTAGCCCCGGTTTCTAGTTCTGGGTCTTCCGTGATTGTAAGATTGGGAACTTCTTATTCACCCCTGGAGTGATAGTTCTGGAGATAGTCAGCTCTCCCATGGGGAGAGAGGGAGCTCACCTGGCTGAGCGAGCAGCTGGGGGCTGAAGGAGGCCACCGTGAGCAGCAGGCACAGAAAGGCTGCGGAGACCTTCATGCTGGAGGGTGAGCAGGCGAGCTTCAGCGTGGGAGCTGTTGGTGTTTGTGGTCGTCTCAAGCTCTCTGCTCTCCTGGTTGCTCTGTCCAGCTTTTAAAGACAGCAGAAAGAGTGGGAGCTTCCAGGGAAGCCTTCGCTTCTGCAAGGTCATGCGTAAGTCATCAAGGGAGGTACTACGTTAACAGAGGGGCAAGGTAGGGAAAAAAAACTTGGCATGTTTTTATCTATCTTGGGGCTCGAAGTGGGGAGGGAAGGGAGCTTGTGAAATGACGGAGCAAGGATAGTAATCTGAGAAGGTCATTCTTCAAACTCTGCTTTTTCTGAAATGAAACATCTGTGGTGGGGGAAGACGCAGGGGGACCAAGGGCAGGAAGAGACAAGGAGTTCTAAGAACCATCCCGGTCCCCTGAGTTCACATGAGGGTCTTCAGAATTTGGGAGGCCAGGAAGGGGGGCCCTTGAACTTCTTCTAGGCTCCCACCTAGATATGAAGAGATCTCAGCAGTTCCAAACATTGCCGCTCTCTGGAAACCCAGAAATGGTAGCACATGAGAACCTCGCCCCATTATTCAATCTAGTGGTCATAGAATCTTAGTGCCCTGGAATTTTCGTGTAGTAGGACATCAGAACTGAGTAACCCCTTTCGATCTTGACTTTTTGTGCATTTTGCCAAAGCTTTACTGAGAAAGAATTGACAAAGATTGTGTGTGTTTAATGGGTGCAGTACAATGGTTTGATATACATATACACGTATGTTATGTAATGATGACTGCAATCAAGTCCACTCACAAGTTCATTTCCTCCATCACCTCACATAGGTATCCCCCCCCCCTCTCTTTTCTTCTTTGGTGTGGTGAGAACACTTATTCTCTTAGCAAATTTCAAGTATATAATATAGTCACCAAGCAAGCAGTACATTAGATCCCAAGAACGTAGTCATCCTAAACCGCATTCTCAAAGGAAAAGAGCCACAGCACTCAGGAGCTATTTCAGGTGAAGGACATTCCTAGCCGTGTTCACTACTTTAGCCTCTGTACTTATCATAACACTCAAGAAATACATTTTAAGTAAATAAAGAGTTAAATTTCTCTTTCACAGGCCATATGTCATGTTTGTACTGTTTAACAAACACCTCCCCAGAAATACAAATTAAAACCACAGTGAGATATCACCCCACATCTGTTAGAATGGCTGTCAAAAGATAAGGCATAGTATATTGGCAAGGGTGTGGAGAAAAGTGAACCCTTGTGCGCTGCGGGTGGCCATGTAAGCTGCTGCAGCCACTATGGAAAACAGTTGGAGGCTCCTGTGCATTTCTAAACTTTGTTTTTTGAGCCTCTGAAGGCTTTTTCCTAAATGGAATCAATAACAAAAGCCAGTTAACACACTGTTAATGAAAAGGGACTGTTTGAAGTGGAGCCAGTGGTCCGCTATACCCTCACACGACAAGAATTCAAGGAACACGTTCGGAAAACCAGTGACTTAGTTCACACTCACTCCCTGAGCACACGTGGCGGACGAGGTGCTTGATGGCTAAAAACAGCAAAAAGAAAGAGAAGAGAAGAAGAATAAAAGTCACATGTGTCCTCGGTGAACAACACTAAGACCTCTTGTAGGAGAAGGTACAAAGGGAGGCAGGTTTACTGGGATCTTTAATGAGGTTTTTAATTAAAGTCTTGAACAGGGTCACTGTGGTGAGTTGAAGATTAGCAGGGAAGCACAGCAAGGTCATCTCCTGGCTTTTTCTGTACGCTCGCATATCATATTGATTGATTGGTCCAAGTTGCCCAGGAAGGTGTGTGGAGAGAGACTCTGAGGCATTGCCTAGGGTTAGGGGGCTAACTCGAGGTCTCAGTCCCATCTGACTGCACAAGTCCATTTTGGGCACAGGATTAAGGTGTTCTTGCTGGTTTACATGGTCTCCAAGTTATCACCTAAAATAATTGGTCTACTATTACATAAAAAAGGGGACAACCAGAGACAAGAAAACCTGGACTTTTCTTGTTCTTTTCTATTCATTGCCAGGTGAGGGGGTATACTGTGAACTTGGGAATCAAGATCCTGAATTCAGCCTGACCAGGCAGTGGCGCAGTGGATAGAGCATCGGACTGGGATGCAGAAGACTCAGGTTCGAGACCCAGAGGTCGCCAGCTTGAACGCAGGCCCATCTGGCTTGAGCAAAAGCTTGTCAGCTTGGACCCAAGGTCACTGGCTCCAGCAAGGAGTGGCTCGGTCTGCTGAAGGCCCGCGGTCAAGGCACATGTGAGAAAGCAATCAATGAACAACTATGGTGTTGCAACGGCAACAAAAAACTAACGATTGATGCTTCTCACCTCTCTTGTTTCTGCCTGTCTGTCCCTATCTATCCCTCTCTCTGATTCTCTCTCTGTCCCTGTAAAACAAAGAAACAAACAAACAAAAAAGTCTAAAGAAAAAAAAAACGATCCTGAATTCAAATAATGGTTCTGCCACTAACTAGTTTCATATTATGGGCAACTTCATGATCACACTCTGCCAAGTTAAGATGGGAAAGTCTACCTTGGAAGATCACTGTGTGAATTAAATTAGTTAATATCTATCTATCTATCTATCTATCTATCTATCTATCTATCTATCTATCTATCATCTATCTATCGTCTATCTATAATATAAAGTGCTCAGAAGAGTGACCAGATCATTGTAGACACTCAGTAAGTGGAAGTTTATACTTATTAGGAGATGAGACAGGTTTGACGAACCAGGGACCCTGGAAGAGGACTCTGAGTCTGGCCACAGGGCTTCCTCTGTATCTTCTCCCCAATTTTTCCTTGACTTCCAAGTAAAGACATGTTACCCTAGGGTGGTTTTCAGGAATGTTTGAGTTGCATTTCTGGGAGATATGAAGTCCCAGAAATTGTGTCAATACAAGTTTGAAATGTTTTTGTCCTTGGACATGTTGCGCTGACATTATTGAGAGATTACATTCCCTTAGTAGGAATAATTTCTTAACTCCACTGGGTGTTTGGAGGGCCTTATTAATAAGTGATGCCTCATTTTTGAGTTTTCCTTCCAGGGCTTTGGAGCAATCTAAATGATAAGAAAAACTTCTGTGGGAATAAACTAAATCTTTAGCCATCCAAGTTCAGCAGCTGTTCCCTCCTACTGCCTGGCTGTGTCTAACACTCAGAGACAGCTTCACTGTCTCTCCTCCTCAGAATCTTCTTCCTCAGCAGTGACCTGGGCTAGATCTAGTGCTGGGGTTCAGCTGGTTCTCATCGGTTTGTCAGAACCAATACCTAATTTTTTGTTGCATTTGGCGAACCGGTTGTTAAAATGGCACTTGTAATCAGGGTTCTCTCTAAGGTAGCCTCCCAATGTGGAAATCACAAATTTACATTCCTTACTCTTTTTAAACATTCATCTGTGCAACAATGTATTCTAAGCGCCCACAGTAATGTCCATTCCATCCATAGGTGAAAAATATTGCAAGTGAGGACACCAATCAAGAAGCAATATGGAAATATCTTAAATAACAGTTTTATTGCTTTTTATCAGGTATTATTTAATATTTTTTATTAATATTTTAAAACTCATTTTTATAACATAATCTAGTTTTGTATACCTCTTATTGTTCTTATTTAAGAATTAAATGCATGAAATAATAAACTATCGGTATATCATTTTTTTATACTTAAAATGTTCACGAGGGCAGAGAACTGGTTGTTAAATTATTTAAATCCCACCACTGGCTAGATCCACCACTCACCTATGGTCTGGTGCCCAAAAAATGTGGGACCTGGACCCAGAATGACTGTGAGTGATGGGCAGGCAATAGGTCCCCTGCTATGAGAGCAGAATCTGAGCTTCCTAAGCGTTTTCCAAGGATTGATGAATCAACAGTGGACAAGGATCCTGGGAATTGGGACTCCTAGGTTTGTTCTGCAGGTTACTCCTGACTTTTCTCATGAGGCTCAGTTACACATAGATGAGAGGTTAGTATTCATTTTATACCAGCTCTCTCTTAAAATAACAAACAAAAAATAAACAAAGAATAAGGACCCAAGACTTGGGGAGCAGCAACAAAATCCCTAAGACAATGTTGTGTATTTTAGGCTGAGCTGATTCTAGAACTTCTGTCTCTTGACTCCCTATCTAGTGAAACCTTTATTACATTGTAGTCCTTGGACTTAGTTTTCCCTTCCGCAGAATAGGACCAATTAGAGGCTACTATCTCTTTTTCTCGAGGTCACTAATACCATGACTGCAGCTTCTTATTATTTTTGAAGGAAAATTATCCCAAAATATTTATTAGTATAAAAATTCTAACAATGTATCTAAGAAACAGCAAGTTCTCAATAAGAATGTTAACTTAGGCAAACCTCCATATTATTGCGTTTTTCATGTGTTGACTTATTTAATCCTCCCAACAAACTGATGAAGTAGGTATTCTAATTATGCTCATTTAAAAAATGAGAAAACAAAGGCTTAGGGAAGTTGAATAACTTCCTTTCTGTGAAACTCTTTATAGAAGTGAAGGCTGTTTCTCAGAGTTGCCATGAGAGAAACCAAAGCTCTTTTCCATAAAATATTTCCATAAATAAATAGTTATAGAAATAAAATATTCACATAGGAGATTCTTACTGTTGGTTACATTATTGCATTCAATCCTCTTGGGGTGATTAACTTGATTGGTTTGTATTGAGGTGAAAACTGAGACACAGATTGCTGAAACATTTCCCTGAACCAATTGGTCATGGTAATGCATAGCCTACGCATCAACAATAACAACTTCAAAAAATCTCAGGACTCATTTCCACAGATTCTTATTTTTTGTTTATTTTATGGTCTTGTATTGGTCAGGCAGCTTGCCAAAGGTACTCTCTGGGGAGGAGTGACTCAGAGATCCTAGTTGTAAATCACAGCTGCCATCGGAAACAGGTGGCCTCCTCGTTCCCAGAGGCAGGGGGAGAGAGGATGGAAGATCGAGTTGGATGTTTTAAAGAACGAGTCATAGAAGCAGCTTGTATCAATTCTTTTTGCATCTTGGACTTAACTCATCGTATGACTCTTGTCTAAGTGCAAAGGCGGCTGAGAAATGAAGAGGAGTACACGAGTATGTGGTGAGGGCTAATACTTTCCAACAGTCTGCCTTTGCTCACTTCTCATGAGAGGTTAACACAATTAACCCATCTCTGAAAATAGTCCTATGGAGTCATTGAATCAACCTAAATGACCAGGACCTCGGGATGGCAGGTGGTTTTCTCTGTCAGGTGAGGACATGGATCTACTTTGCTAAATGACCCATGAACTAAAAAGACAAGTTATTTGCCCCTTACCCATTTTTTAAGCTTGGAAAAGAGGGTGCATGCAATCAACATTTTACAGATGGAGGGGAGGACAGTAGACCCCAGTGGCCAATGCTCTGCTGCCACCTGCAGTCCTTGGGCAGATATCATCCAAGTCCCTGACCCTTCATGAGGCTCAATTCTGCAATCTAGGGAAGTTCTTTTGTCTTTTTTGATCCTGGCTCCCTGTGGCCCTTGTGAGATTCTTCCTGTTACATTAGTCGCCTTGGCCACTTCTCATGTGGGAGCATGTTCTGCCGGGGGCTCAGCAACCTTTGAAGACTGCTTGCTACACTATAGTTCTTAGAGTTTGTTTTCATTTTGAACTGCCAGTGGCTCTTTTTGTTTTTCATTCATGGTTTTATTGGCAATATAATGTGGTTCTTTTAACAGCAGGTTTCTAATCTCTTTCTACCCAGTCAATTCCATATGCCAGCAGCCACAGCCCAAGTTTCTTACTAGATATAATTTTCTCACTTCTCTCTCCCCTTCCCTCTCTTTTTCCTCTTTTTCTTTCCTTTCTCCCTGCCTCCCTCTTTCCCTCCCTCCTTTTGAAATGGCAAAGTTAAAACTTCAATCTTATTTTTGCCCTGTCATTTCATCTAATGGAATTATTTTGTAAATGTTTATTATTGAAATCTTTGTACTTATTTTTTCCCCTTTAAATTGCCTTCTCTGAAAGTTTGGGATCTAGAAACAGATGGCCTTTACAACAATGTAAGGCCCTGAATTTATGGACTTTATTCCATTTCATTTCTGGTTAAAAACCAATTACTTCTATCCTGAAATTATCTCTTTCTTTCAATAGCTTAACAAATGCAGACAAAAACAACCAACATGGTACTAATACAAACTTTGCAAACTATTCAGAGGAGCTACAATTTCAACAGACAGGACTTGAGAGCTTTGACACTTGGGAACATAAATCGCCATCTCTTTGACTCCAGATGTTAGCTTCCTTACTGCCTGCTGCTGAATGTCTCTGGTCAATGCTACATATTTTAGGTTTTTAATGGCAACAAATGGTTTTGGTACCAATTCTTCTATGAATCAAGGTTAAGCTAGGCTCTGAACTTTAATGGCTTAACACAATAAGGAATTATTCTCCCACATGTCACTGATCAGGGTAGGCAAGGTGGCTCTCCTCCAAGCCTGGTGACTTAGGGACATGGGCTTCCTTGAGCTGGAAACTGAGCTCTATGGAGCACACTGCCTCCAGGTCAGCATGACAGAGGGAGATGATGCTGGGAGTATGGGCTGTTTATAGGAGCCAGGTACAGAAGTGACTGACATGATTTTAACCCTCGCCCGATTGATTAGAGTTCAGTTGCGTGGCCTCCTACCCATGGCTGGAAAATGTAGAAGAGCACAAGAATCTGTGGTGGGCATTTTCAGCCTCTGCTACTTCAGGACTCGGTCACATCTAACGGCCAAGTCTCAGAAGTGGAAAAGTTCAAATGAAAGGCACAGGTCAAGCCCAAAGATGACATTAATCTGAAAGAGAGAATATCAGGGATCCTCAAAATATATCCCACCCCTAGTCCACAGACATGGCTAAAAACTTGTTAAAAACTAGTTAAGCATACTGTATCAGAATCTTTAGTGATGGTACCTGGAAATCTATGTTTTTATTAGCGTCTAAGTGAATGTTGATGCCATTATGAGAGTCATTGGTCTATTGTACATCTCTATAGATGAGGTCCCAGTCAAGAAAAGAAACTTGCCCAAATCTGCTAGTCACATTAGTGGTATAACCAGTCTAATTTTGAATGCCATTAATCTTCTGTTTAATGCCATATCAGCTTTTGTTGCTGTTTTGGAATTTCTGTCTAACTCTCTGAGTGCAAAGAGATCAAGGGACCCAAGCCTACATGAGAACAAGGGAGTTTAGAATTCTTTGAAACTGAAAAGACATGGCTTGAAAGAGTGTCAGCAGGTTCTGTTTGGGCTTGGGCATGTGGAGCCCATCTTTCCATGCCTGTCCTACTACTTGATACTCTGCTTAATATTTGCCTTTACCAGAGGGTTTGCTAAGATGGCCAGTTCGAAACCCTGGGCTTGCCTGGTCAAGGCACATATGGGAACTGATGCTTCTGCTCCTCCCTCTTCTCTCTCTCACTCTTTCTCCTCTCTCAAATGAATAAATAAATAAAAAGCCTAATGTCTGGGACCAGAGAGCTTGCCGCATCTCATTACACTAAAGCATCTCTCTGTTTCCCCTTCCACCCACGGTTAGAATTTGAGATTACACTGCATACTGTTGTTTGGGGAGGGGACTGGAGGAGAGGCAGAAAGGGCTACTGGACCCGGTCTGAGCATCAACAATGGCAGCAAATTGTCATCAGTGTGTTGTCAGATTGCCACTAAGGTGTCTAATTTCTCCTGACACCTCGACACCTTGAGATGGTTACAGGGGCTTTGATGCAAATCCTCTGTCTCTAAGAACCTTAACCTGAAGTTGTCAGGGGTTTGTAGTATCCTGCCTTGGCTTCAGGATCCTCCTCCTCCTTGCTATTCCTCAAGATAGAAAATTTTAAGACAGATGGTTTCCAGATGTAGAGGAGGAACTTACAAAGTCATTTGTCTGTCTCTTCCTTGATTTCTCAATGCACGTGATGTTTGAGTCATTCTGGATTCAAGAATTCATTAGAAAGGGGAAAACCAGCCAGCCACAAGACTGATGTAATAGATGGGGGTTTGGGGGGGAGACTGTTGGATAAGGTACAGAATGGTGGGAAAAGTCCTAACTTACCTGACTCTCCCGACTTTCCGGCAAGCCCAAGACCCATCATACACTCACTCCTCCAGAGCGTCCTTTAAAAGCCATCAAAGTCAGGTTTTATCTGAAAATGTGCTATGTGACAATTCAAGAGTCAGACACATAAAAACATTCAATTCTATAATACTCTTATGGTTGAATTGGGGTATTACCTCTTAAAAATAAAAATAAAAAATGCATTGGTTTTTGAAAGGACCTTCAGAATCCCACAGTGAGATAGAGAGGAGAGAAATATCCCACCGTTCTGAGGGAACTGAAGTGATGGGATGTACCCAACCAAGAGTTCACATTTAAAACCCACCCAAATCCAGGGCACATTTCATTAAAATATTAACAACGTTTTAAAAGATAAAGTGTTTCTTAAGAAAAACTATGACTTATTATTACACAAAGTTTATATTCCTTAGAATGATAATAAAATGTTGTCAGGATGCATCTTGAAAAAGATAAGGAATATAACTTTTTTCTCAGGCACTGGCTTGGCTTCGCTGTCAGGGTGTGCTGAAAGTTGTGGAGTTTGGGTTTTCACAACTGGGTTCCCTGTGGAATCCTGGACCCACCTCTGCTTGGGGTCAGCACGATCTTCTTAACCAGTTTGGTCTTGAAGTTGTGGAGAAGAGAAGGCACAGTGAGATGGAGTGTCTTGGAGATCGAACTTAAGAATTGAATCCTACAGGAAACCTGCCTGGCCTGTTAGCAAGGGTGATGGGGCTGCCCAGGGATGGAAGAGGAAGAAGGGACCTCAAGGAAGCAGGGGAACAGCTGCTTTTGCTGGCCCATGGGAAGCCATCTAGCTCCTTGTTGAGGGAACTGAGATCTGAACCAATGGCTGGACAGGAAGCTGGGATTGGGAAATCTTTATTTTCGGGAATCCAGTTTTCTCATTGGAAAATTCCTGGAATTGGGATCAGAGATAGTCTAAGCATTTGAGGGTTTAACTCCAACTCAGTCTAGTAATAACCCTTTCCACTCCCTGGGGGAAATGCTCAGACTGGGGTTAAGTTCAAGCGTTCATAGCCCATTCACATCACAGCTTCCTGGGGACGTGGACTGCTGTGATTCTTCTGTAGTCTTCAGCCTTAAGGTGGGGGTCATCTCTCTGGTGAATCTATAGCAACAAGTGGCTGGCATACTAACCCCATCTGCAATAAAACAGTAACAACATAAAAGGCTATTTAAGGTTTGTGTTGGGAATATCTATTTCATAAAATAAGAAACAGAAATAAGTAGTCAAAAGGGAGGGAAACTCTCCACTCCGAGTGTCTCTATCCTTTGAGGCATTCTTTAAACCCCCTGTCTCACTAACATGTCTATAAAATGTGAGGGCACCATCACTAACTGAAAGGGGAAGAGGAATTGATGACAATTCTGGGTATTGCTAAGAGGGGTTAATAGAATACTCCAACTCCTTAGGGAAAGGGGATCCCAGCTATGGGTCCCACTTTAGGCTCCAAGTACTCTATGCCTGGTCGTGAGTTACCCACCACCTCTGCAGAGGCGGGTCTCTGGAAGCTGTACTGAATGAACCATAGTGCAGATTCTTGTTCTCCTTCTCTCCCCTCCACTCTATCTGGAAATACTCTGTGCTCCTGCCACCAAAGGCCCCCTCTCTTTGATCCTTCATCCCCCAAACAGTGCTGAAAGGAGCTGAGGCAGTAACTGCACTGAGGGGTCTTTCCAGAGCTGGAGTTCTGGAAGGAGCTGGATTTTGGGCCACAGCTGGATGCCTCCCCCTGGCTCTGCCCAGGAGCCCCTATGTGGTCAAGCTCACTCCTCACCCTTCCCTGAGTTTCCTGACTTCGTAAAAGCAGTTGTTAAAGTGAGGCTATGGGTACCCTTTCTGTCCTAATAGCTCATGATCACCCAGAGATGTGGTGATACGCTTCAAGGGGAAGGAGGGAGGGGGCTTACCTGACTGACTGAGAACCTGTTAGTAATATATTTTTTTGAATATGTCTTCTTGGGCAAGGGAAACAATAGAAAAACATTAACAAATGGAACTATATCAAACTAAAAAGTTTTTTCACAGTGGAAAATATTATCAACAATACTAAAAAGCAACCTACTGAATGTGAGAAGATACTCACCAACAATATATTTATAAGAAGTTAATATTCAAAATATATAAGGAACTCATAGAACTCAATTTCAACAATAACTGTAGTAATAGTACTAATAATCCAATTAATAAATGGGCAGAGAGGACCTGAATAAATATTTCTCTAAGGAAGACACATAGATGGCCAATAGACATATGAAACATTGTTCAACATTACTAATAATCAGAGAAATGCAAACTAAAGCCACAATGAGATATCACCTTGTATCTGTAGGAATGATTATCATCAATAAATCAACAAACAAGTGTTGGTGAGGATGTGTAGAAAAGGCAACCCTCCTGCACTGATGGTATAAAATAATGTGTGTAAGTTGGTGCAGCTACTATGGAAAAAGTATAGGGGTTCCTTAAAAAATAAAAATAGAACTACCCCATGACTCAGCAGTTCCACTTCTGGGTATTTAATCCACTAGCCTTCTGATGGACACTTGGGCTGTTTCCAGATCTTCGCTATTGTGAACAATGCTGCCACAAACATGGGGGCGCATTTCTTCTTTTCAAACAGTGCTATGGTGTTCTTAGGGTATATTCCTATAAGTGGGATAGCTGGGTCAAAAGGCAGTTTGATTTTTAATTTTCTGAGGAATCTCCAAACTGTTTTCCACAGTGGCTGCACCAGTCTGCATTCCCACCAGCAGTGCAGGAGGGTTCCCTTTTCTCCACATCCTCACCAGCACTTATTCTGTGTTGTTTTGCTGATGAGCGCCATTCTGACTGGTGTGAGGTGATATCTCATTGTGGTTTTAATTTGCATTTCTCTAATGATTAGTGATGTTGAGCATTTTTTCATATGCCTATTGGCCATCTGTATGTCCTCTTTGGAGAAATTTCTATTCATTTTTTTTGCCCATTTTTTGATTGGATTGTTTGTCTTCCTGGTGTTGAATTTTATAAGTTCTTTATAAATTTTAGTTATTAACCCCTTATCAGACGTGCTGTCGAATATGTTCTCCCATTGTGTGGTTTGTCTTTTTATTCTGTTCTTATTGTCTTTAGCTGTGCAAAACCTTTTTAGTTTGATGTAGTCCCATTTGTTTATCTTGCCTTTTATTTCATTTGCCAGTGGAGATAAATCGGCAAATAATATTGCTGCTACAGATGTCAGAGAGCTTGCTGCCTATGTTTTTAATGTACTTTTTTTACCATAGGAAAACTCAGCTTTTTTTCTCTATGGAACACTCTGAATATTACCTAATTATGTTTCGGGTTTGTAAACAAACCCTAAGAGGCTTGAATAAATTGTCATTTATTCCTAGGAAAGCCTCCAGACTCGTTTTAAGCTCATTTGACAGTTTTGATAAACAGCCACCTGTGGCCTCTTCACACTCATGACTGGCTCACCCATGATGGGCATGGGTGCAAGAGAGAAAATTTCTAAATTTCTTCAGTGTGTAGGAGCATTATACAACCTTGACCACTGACTTGGAAGCAATTCTAGGTTTTTATTCTGGCTTTAGCTTCACATCAAGTTTATTCTCACCTCTGTGACTTCGCTCATGCTACTCTATTAGCTCCTTCAGATTCCCATTACTCCCTGTTACAGAAATTGGTAAAGATTCAATCTATATCAGTGGTTCTTAACCTTTTTTGAGGTACCGAACCCACCAGTTTCACATGCGCATTCACCGAACCCTTCTTTAGTGATAAATAAAATATGATTTTTTTCCCCCAAAATTCAAGACATAGGTATATGTTTTTTTACTGGCGCACAAAATGAGCCGTGCATGAACATCACCTTGCTCAAAGAACAAAATCAACAAAATGCATGAACTCACAACAAATTACGGTATTACTTTATTCTGGCCTCCGTGGCAGAGGCTTCTCCGAACCCCTGAGACTGACTCATCGAACCCCTAGAGTTTGATAGAACCCAGGTTAAGAACCACTGATCTATATACTCTCCCTCCTTATCTGCATAGTCTTCTCAGGTCGCTTTGATGTAACTCATCATAACCGCTTATTTCTAATTCAGTGTGTGTATTCCATCCACTTGGTGTTTTGAAGAAACAGAATCTTCTCTCTTGGTTTTTTCAGGTCTAGGAGAGAGTTAACTGTAATGTAAGTTGGGCTTATTTCTGGGCTCTCGATTCTATTCTATTAGTCTATGTGTCTATTTTTATACCAGTACTGTTTTAATTAACTATAGCTTTGTAATATAGCTTGAAATCAGGAAGTATGATTTGTACTTCTTTCTCAGGATTGCTTTAAGCACAGTGTGTCCATAAAGTCATGGTGCACTTTTGGCCTGTGCAAAATAGAAAGTGCACCATGACTTTACAGACACACTGTATTTGAGGTTTTTGAGTATTGATATGAATTTTAGGATTTATCTTATTTCTGTGAAAAATTCCATTGTAATTTTGATGGGAATTTTATTGACTCTGTAGATGGCCTTGAATAATATGGGCATTTTAATAATATTAATTTTTTTCTATAAACAAACATAAGATATCTTTTCATATTTATAGTTAAATTATTTTCATCAAAATCTTATAGTTTTCATTGTACAGATATTTTATCTTCTTGGTTAAATTTATTCCTAGATATTTGTTTTTGATGCTATTTTGAAAGAGTTTGTTTTCTTCATTTTTTCCAGATATTTTGTTATTGCTGTCTAGAAATACTACCAATTTCTATATGTTTATTTGTATCCTGCAGCTTTACTGAATTTGTTGATTACTTCTAACAACATTTGGTGGGGTCTTTTTTATATATAACATTACTATATTATCTGCAAACAGAGAAAATTTTACTTCTTCCTTTCTGATTCAGTGCCATTTGTTTATTTTTCTCTCCTGATTTCTCTGGCTAGGACTTCTAGTATGAATGTTCAGTAGAAATGGTGAGAGTGGCCAACTCTATCTTGTTTCTAATCTTAGAGAAACATTTTTTAACTGTTGAGTTGATGTCAGCTATAGGCTTATCATATATGGCTTCTGTTGAGATATATTCCTTCCATATTTAAGTTGTCAAAAATTTTTATAAGAAAAATATTTTGTATTTTGTCAAATGCTTTTTAAAAAATTATTAAGAGGTCCATATGATTTTTATCTTTTTTTATTAATGTGGTTATCATGTTTATTGATTTGTTTATGCTAAACCAGTCTTGTACCCCAGAGATAAATCCCACTTGATTATGATATATGACCCTTTTAATATGCTGTAGAGAATATTCCCTCCTCTTCTATTTTTTAGAAGAGTTTAAAAAGTATTAGCATTCATACTTATTTAAATGTTTGGAAGAATTCACCAGGGAAAACATCTGGTCCTGATATTTCTGTGTTAAGAAATATCAGGAAGATATTTCTTAAGTTAAGATCTTATCTGTTCTAGATAAGATCAACAATAATTTATTTCTTCACGATTTAGTCTTGGAAGGTTGTATGTTTCTAGACTTTGTTTTAGGTTATCTAATTTGTTGGTGCATACCTAATTGTTCAGTGTAGTCTCTGTATTTCTGTGGAATTAGTTATAATGTCTCCTTTTTCATTTCTGATTTTATTTACTTAACTCACCTCTTTTTTTCTTAGTCTAGCTATAAATTTGTCAATTTTGTCCATTAAAAAAAAAAAAAACAACTCAGCTTAGTTTTGTTGATTTTTTCTATAATTTTTCTGGTCTCTGTTTCACTTATTTCTGCTCTGATCTTTGTTATTTGCTTCCTTCTGCTATCTTCACATTTGTGTCCTTTTTCTGGTTCCTTTAGGTATAAAGTTAAATTGTTAATTGGAGCTATTTATTTTTTCTTTTTTAACTAGGTGATTAAAACTTTATTATCCAAAACTAGAATAAAATCCAGGACTGATAATACATACCTTAAATTTTCAAATATTGCAGCTTTACCATAAATATTGATTGTACAATTGACTGGTTGATGGGACATGATTTCAGTAAAAATGTAAAAAGAAAAAAAGAGGTGAAAATATAGATATTTGTTTAAGTGGATAAAGATAGTCCTAAAGTCAAGCGAAGGGTCAATATAACAAAAAATTAACAAGATGCTATTGAACATTTCAAAGAAAAAACAACAAAGCAACAAAAACAGCATAATGTAGAAGGAATAAGGATAACAGAGAAAACAAGTGACATGTATGGCTAGAAAGGAATTTAAAATAAAATGAATTCTCTTTTTTTCTCTTTATTTCTAATCTTATTTTAAATTTTTAAAAATTTTTATTTTTTGTTATTTTTTATTGAATCAAATTTATTGGGGTAACAATGGTTAATAGGATCATATAGGTTTCAAGTATATATCTCTATGATACATGATCTGTGCATTGCACTGTGTCAACCACCCAAAGTAAAATCATTTTCTGTCACTGTATATTTGGCCCCCTTTATCCCTCTTCTCCCACCCACCCTCTTACCTCTGATAACCACTGTACTATTGTCTCTATGAGTCTCAGTTTTATATTCCACATATGAGTGAAATCATATAGTTTTTAGCTTTTACTGACTGACATATTTCACTTAGCACAATACTCTCACATTTTATCCATGTTGTCCCAAATGGCAGTATTTCATCTTTTCTTGTGGCTGGGCAGTATTCCACTGTACATGTGTACCATAACTTTATCCAGTTCTCTGTGGAAGGAGACTTTGGTTGTCTCCTTGCCTTGGTCACCGTGAATAATGCTGCAATAAACATGGAGATACGTAACTCTTTGCGAACAAATGTTTTCAAGTATTTTTGGTAGATAGGCAGCAAAGGGATTGCTGCGTCATATGCTAAATTCTTTTTATTTTGAAATTAAATATAATGGGGTGACATTGATCAATGGAGTACATAGGTTTTAGATGAACATCTCCACAGTATTTGAACTGTTGATTGTATTGTATGCCCATCACCCAAAGTCAAATCATTTTCCAATACCATATATTTGTCCCTCTTTACTTCCCTCTCCCCAACCCCTTCCCCAGGTAACCACTTCACTTTTATTTATTTCCGTGTGTCTCAGTTTTATATCCCATCTATGTGTAAAATCATATAGTTTTTCTGATTTACTTATTTCACTTAGTATAATGTTCTCCAGGTCCATCCATATTGTCATAAATGGCAATATGTCATCATTTCTTATGGCTGAATAGTATTCCATTGTACAAATGTACCACATCTTCTTTATCTAATCCTCTATTGAGGGACACTTTGTTTGTTTCCATGTCTTGGCCACCATGAATAATGCTTCAATGAATATGAGAATGTATGTGTCTTTGTGTACCAATGTTTTTGAGTTTTTTGATTAGGTACGCAGGCAAGGGATTGCTGGGTCATATGGCAATTTTATTCTTAATTTATTGAGGTACCACCATACTGTCTTCCATAATGGCTGTACCAGTTTATATTCCTACCAGCAGTGAATACGCATTCATTTTTCTCCACAGCCTCTTCAACACTACATGTCTTGTTGATAACAGCCAATCTAACACGTATGAGGTGGTATCTAATTGTAGTTTTGATTTGCGTTTCTCTAATAGCTAGTGAAGATAAGCATTTTTAAAATATCTGTTTGCCATTTGTATGTCTTCTTGTGAGAAGTGTCTGTTCAGGTGCACTCCCCATTTTTTAATTGGATTGTTTGATTGTTTTTTAATGAGCTTTGTAAGTTCTTTATATATTTTGTATATCTATGATATCTGTGGTAATTTCTCCTCTTTCATTTCAGATTTTGTTTATATGAGTTCTTTCTCTTTTTTACTTAGTGAGTTTAACCAAGGGTTATTCCATTTTACTGATCTTTTCAAAGAACCAGCTCATTGCTGTATTGATTTTTTTATAGTTCTTTTGTTCTCCATTTCATTCAGTTCTGCTGTAATTTTTATTATTTCCTTTATTCTGCTGACTTTGGATCACCTTTGTTCTTTTTCTAGTTCTTTCAGATGTGATGTTAGGTTGTTTACTGGGATATCCCTTGTTTCTTGAATTAAGTTTATAATAATATATACTTCCCTTTTATTCCTGCTTTTGCTGCATTCCAAAAGTTTTGATATTTTGTGTTATCATTCTCATTTGTATATATCTTTTGATCTTTGCTTTTATTTCTTCTATGACCCAGTCAGTTTTTAAGAAATACATTGTTTAAATTCCACATTTTAGAGGTTTTTTTTTACTTCCTTTTTGCAGTTGAATTCAATTTTAAAACCTTATGGGCAGAGGATATGCTTAGTATAATTTCTATTTCTTGAATTTGTTGAGGTTAGTTTTGTAGCACAGCATATGGTCTATTCTTGAGAATGTTCCATACACACTGGAAAAGAATGTATAATCTGGTAGTCTGGGATAAAATGTTCTGTAAATGACTATTTGTAAGAATATGCTATAAAAATATGTAGAATTAGGTTAACAATTAGAGACAGCAAGATGCCCTAGGGTGAAAGCCCTTAGCAGATGAGAGTCCAGGGGCCTTTCTGACCTATACTGGAAACAGTACATGCTGGAAACAGCAAAACAACAGGATAAGATTCAGCAACAAGAATATGTTTAGGCTCTGAGAACAGAGATTAGAAGTCAGCATGTTCCTTGTCCTTTACTTCATCCTCTGAAAATTTCTTCTGTCTGCTTCCTTGAGTTATTTGTACTGCCTAATAAATATCTGAGTAAGGCTGGGGATCAGGCTTCAGTTTTTCAGTCTGCTGACCAGGGCTGTTGCCTCCCTTTGGCCTCTAGGAGCATGTTATCTGGTCTCTGAGTAGTTCATTTTCGCCACAACAACTATTATGTCCATTTGGTCTAGTGTGTCATTTAAGGCCATTATTTCTTTATTGATTTTCTGTTTTGATGATCCAGTGAAAGTCGTCAGTTGTGTGTTGAGATCTCCAACTAAGATTATGCTTTTGTCTGTTTCTATTTTTAGATCTGTTAGTAGATGTCTTATATATTTTGGTGCTCTCTGATTCAGTGCATATATATTAAGAAGTGTTATATCTTCTTAATATAGTGTTCCCTTTATCATTATGAAATGTCTATCTCTGTCTATTGTTACCTTTGTTATTTTGATGTCAGTATTATCATATATAATTATGGCTACACCTGTTTTTCTTTGGATATTATTTGCTCGGAGAATAGTTTTCCTACTTTTCACTTTGAGTCTACTTTTTTCCCTGCAGCTTAGGTGTGTCTCCTAAAGGCAGCATATGGTTGGGTTTTGCTTTTTGATCCAATTTGCTACTCTCTGCCTCTTTATTGGTGAGTTCAGTCCATTTACGTTTAGGGTAATTATTGACTTACAAGGATTTTCTATAGCCAGTGAATGTTTTGTTTTCTGGTAGCTCTTTGTCTGCTTCTTTTCCTTTGTGATTCTGTCAGTTGTTTTTGTTTGGTGATATTCCATGCTTCTTTCCTCTAGTTCCTCATTTTTAAAAAAAGCTATATCAGTTTTGTTCTTTTTCATGGGTGGTTACCATTAGGTCATTGAGAAAAAAGTTTCATATATACAAGAATCCTTTGTCCTATCAGTGCTTCTGTACTTCATTCTCCTTTGCTATTTCAGACCTTTATTCTCTCCCCTTTTATGTTCTTGTTGTCACAGATTATCCTTGTTATATTGTAACTTTGTTGGAGCTTTAACTTGTGGTTTTGAGTTGTTTTATTCTTTGTATCAGGTAGAAAAACTTCCTTCAGTATTTCCTGGAGTGGTGGTTTTCTGGTGATAAATTTTCTCAGATTCTGTATGTCTGGAAAAGTTTTTATTTCTCCTTCATATTTAAAGGGAAACTTTGATGGATATAGTATTCTTGACTGATAATTCCTCTTTTTTAATACTTTGAATAGTTGGGTTCACTCTCTTCTGGCTTGTAGAGTTTCTGCTAAGAAGTCTGATGATAACCTGATGGGCCTTTCTTTATATGTTAAGTTATTTTTTCCCTAGCTGCCTTAAGGATGCTTTCTTTGTCATTGATTTTTGACATTTTTATTACAATATTCCTTGGAAAAGGCCTGTTCGGATCGAGGTAACTAGGTGTTTTGTTTGCTTCTCAGATTTGAGGGCCTAAATGTTTTCTTAGACTTGGGAAGTTCTCATCAATTATTTGCTTGAATAGGCTCTCCATTCCCTTCTCCCTCTCATCTTCTTCTGAAATACCCATTATTCTTTTATTGCTTTCTTTGATGAGGTCAGACAATTCTCATAGAGCTCTCTCATTTTTTTAAATTCTTGAATCTCTCTCTTCTTTCCTCCGTATCATCTCTAGTCGCCTGTCTTTGATGTCACCGATTCACTCTTCTGTTTGGCCTGTTCTATCAGCCGAACTTGCTAGCTCATTTTTCAATTCATGTATTGAGTTCTTCATCTCTGTTTTTAAAGTTTTGTTCTCCTTGGTAAGGTATTCATTTTGTTTTCTGAGCTCATTAAATTGCCTGTTTTCTTGCATCTCATTGAGTATTTTTAGAACTTTAATTTTGAACTCTCTTTTATTTAACTCCAAAGTTTCCACATGATTGAGATTGCTTTTTGAAGACTATTTTATTTCTTTCTGAACTATGTCTCTTTTTTGGATAGTCATGGCATTCCTTTCTTTCTTCCTTGAGGGCATCTGAGACTGGTATTGTTAAGAAATCAAGCAAGCCTGACCAGGTGATGGCACAGTTGATAGAGTGTCCGACTGGGATGCAGAAGACCCAGGTTCAAGACCCCGAGCTCTCCAGCTTGAGCGTGGGCCCATCTGGCTTGAGCAAAGCTTGTCAGCTTGGACCCAAGATCACTGGCTCCAGCAAGGGGTTGCTCAGTCTGCTGAAGGCCTGCAGTCAAGGCACATGTGAAGAAAGCAATCAATGAACAACTAAGATGTTGTGATGGCAACGAAAAACTAATGATTGATGCTTCTCACATCTCTCCGCTCCTGTCTGTCCCTATCTATCCCTGTCTCTCTCTCTGTCCCTGTAAAAATAAATAAATAAATAAATAAAGGAATCAAGCAAAAACCAAAATAATAAAATAAAATTAAATTAAAATTAAAGATAAAAACAAAAACAAAGCAAATCATAAACATAAAGACAAAAATTAGAAGAAAAAATTTCTGAAAGTATTTATATTATTTCCCTCTAGGTGGTGCTGTATTACAAGCTCAGGCTTAACTCTGCTGAGAAGCTCCTGCTGCAAAGGTGGAGATGGGGCTGCAGTCACAATGATGCGTGGGACTTGTGAGGGCCTTATGGCTTTAGCAATGGCAATCTCGAGCCTCCAGGTGCTCCTCCATGTGTCCCAACAGAGCAGGGGACTAGACCTAGACACAGAGCACCTCTGCTCTTCAGCTGTAGGGTATTTCTCTGCCACCTTCCTACTGGTGAGGGGAGGGAGGTAGTATTTGGGAGGTTGGGGGAGCACACTTTGTATTTCTGTGTCTCTGTTTCAGTGCGGGCTGCTGGCTGACTGTGGGAACACTGGCAGTGACCCCAAGCTCTGCTACTTTGGTTCAGTATCACATCAAATTGCTCCCAATCTCTCCACTCCTCCTGGCAGAATACCCAGTTACTCTGGGTTTCTCTCTTCCCTGGATCCAGCAGATGAAAGCCCAGACAGTCAGGCCTCTTCCTTCTTGGAGCCTGACTGCAAGTGCTTCTTATCTCTTCTCTCCACCCTTCTCCCTCCCCAGTTTTTAACCCTTCCCACCTATAGTGCATTGGATGTGTGGATCTTTCAGGCATGCCTGTGAGCCCAGCTGGGGTTTCTTTGCTGAGTTATAGCTATTTAATTTGTTGAAATTTCAAGGGGAGAGATCAAGAGTATCTTTCGTGCTACTTTGACTTTGACATCATCTGGAATTTCCTTTGGTATTCTTAATTTTTTGAGAAATCACCAGACTGTTTTCCACAGTTGCTGCACCAATCTACACTCTCACCAGCAATGAATGAGGGTTCCCTTTTCTTCACAAATTCTCTAATACTTGTTATTACCTGTCTTGTTGGTATAGCCAATCTAACAGATGTGAGGTGGTATCTCATGGTTTTGATTTGCATTTTCTAATAGCTAATAAAGTTGAGCGTCTTTTTATATATCTGTTGGCTCTTTGTATGTCTTCTTGGAAGAGGTGTCTGTTCAGGTCCTCTGCCCATTTTTTTAATTGGATTGTTTGGTTGGTTTTTAGTTTTCTGAGTTGTTTATATATTTTAGATATTAACCTCTTGTCAGAACTATTGTTTGCCAATATCATCTTACATTTGGCAGGTTGTCTCTTTTTGTTGTCAGTTTCTTTGGCTGTACAGAAGCTCTTTAGTTTAATATAGTCCCATTCATTTATTTTTGCATTTACTTCTTTTGCCTTTGGGGTAAAATTTATAATATATTCTCTATGACCAAGTCCCATAAGTTTAGTACCTATGTTTTCTTCTATGTAATTTTTGTTTTAGATCTTATATTTAGGTCTTTGATCCATTTTAAATTAATTTTTGTGCATGGAGACAAACTGCAGTTAGTTTCATTGTTTTTGCATGTGGTTTTCCAATTTTCCCAGCACCAGTTATTGAAGAGGCTTTCTTTACTCCATTGTGTGTTTTTGGCTTCTTAGTAAAAAATTATTTGCTCATATACATGTAAATTCTGGCCACTTACATGTAGGGTAATTATTGATGCATGAGGAGCTCCTATAACAATTTTATTTTATTTTTCTTTTTGTTTTTTGGTAGCTCTGTGCCTTCTTTGGTTCTTTCCCTTTGTGTTACTGTTTGTTGTTTTGGTAATATTACATACTTCTCTCCTCCTTTTCCTCTTTTTAAAAGCTATATGTCTCAGTTTTTGTGTGGGTGTGTGTATAGGTGTGGGTTTGTGGGGGTGTTACCATTAGGTTATTGAGAAAGACAGTTTCATATATACAGTGGTCCTTTGTCTTTTGAATGAATCTGTTCTCCATCCTCCTTTGCTAATTTAGACAAATATCCACTCCCTTTTATGTTTTTGTTGTCACAAATTATTTCTGTTTATGCTATAAATTTGTTGAAGATCTTATTCATAGTTTTGTGATATTTATTATTTGTTTCAATTAGAATAACCCCTTTGAGTAATTCCTGTACTGGAGGTTTTCTGGTAATAAAATCCCTCAGCTTCTGTGTGTCTGGATAAGTCTTTATTTCTCTTTCATATTTAAGGTTAACTTTTCTGGATATATTATGTTTGGCTGGTAATTCCTCTCTGTCAGTAATTTGAATATTTGGTTCCATTCCCTTCTGGCTTATAGAGTTTCTGCTAAGGAGTCCGATGATGACCTAATGGGCTTTCCTTTGTATATTACTTTTTTCTTTTTCTTAGCTGCCTTGAGAATTCTTTCTCTGTCATTAATTTTTGGCAGTTTTAATACAACGTGCCTTGGAGAAGATCTTTTTGGATAGAGTTAACTAGGTGTTCTGTTTTCTTGGATTTGAGGATCTAACTCTTTCCATAAGTTTTGGATGTTTTCATAAGTTATTTGTTTGAATAGGCTCTGCATTCTCTTCTCCCTCTCTTCTTCTGGTATGCATATTATTCCTATATTGCTCTTTCTGATGGAGTCAGATAGTTCTCATAGAGCTTTATCATTTCTTTTTATTCTTAAGTCTCTCTTCTTTCCTCTGCATCATTTATAGATTTCTATCTTTAATATCACTAATTTGTTCCTCAATCTGGTTAACTCTATTTCCTATGCTCACTGATTTATTCTTGATCTCTTTTATTGAGCTTTTTATCTCCAGAATATCCTTTTTTTATTTTCAATTGAACTGATCAGGGTGACACTGGTTAGCATAATTATACAGGTTTCAGGTTTACAACACATCTCTGTACACCATGTTATGTGTACATCCCCATCAAATGAAGTCTTCATTCATCACCATGGACCTCCCCTAACCACTACTCCACCTCCTTGGCAGTCATGTTTGGTTCTTTATTAAAATTTCAATCTTTTTGTTAAAGTACTTGTTTTGTTCATTAATTTGTTTCCTGCATGCATTAAATTGCCTGTCTGTGTTTTCTCACATCTCGTTGAGTATTTTCAGAACTTCAATCTTGAGTTCTCTGTCATTTTATATTCTAAATCTTCGTGTTTAAGTTTGCTTTCTGGAAAATTTAAATTTTCTTTCTAAACTGTGTCACTCTCTTGGTGTCCATCGTGGTAACTGATGGACTCCTCTTCTGTCTAGGGCAGAGGTTCCCAAACTATGGCCCGGGGGCCAAATTGCAGCCACCTGAGGCCATTTATCCGGCCCCTGCCGCACTTCTGGAAGGAGCACCTCTTTCATTGGTGGTCAGTGTATGGAGTACTGTATGTGGCGGCCCTCCAATGGTCTGAGGGACAGTGAACTGGCCCCTGTGTAAAAAGTTTGGGGACCCCTGGTCTAGGGTATCTGTATCAGTGGCTTTTTTCTAGCAGATTACTTCCAAGAGGCCTTTCTATTATTTTTCCAGTAGGTGGCACTGAATCACAAGTCTTAGCTCTAAAATCCCAGTGCTGACCCCACTGCAACGCTGGCTGCCGTAAGTGTAGCAGCCATGCTGGGGTAGGTTGGGTTGGGGGAACCTGACTGCCTTTTTTGTTTTTCCTCCCGGTAATGGTAACCTTTTGCTCAGGGGAAACAGTGGCTCTATAGTGTCAGTTCTCGTGTATGCTGCTGATGTACTCTGTACCCCAATAGCAAGGGCAAAAAAGAAAAGAAGATGAATTCTGGGAGGTTGGGGGACTGTGGGACTTTTCATCTTTGTTTTTATGCCTCGAGTGCCATCCATGGGTCTACCATAGGACATCTGGCAGTGTCCCAACACAGCATCTTCTGCCCAGGTCCCTGCTCTCAGCCATTACTCCTATTGTTCACTCTTATGGGAGTGCCCACAGAATCCCTTCACTCTTCCCAGCAGAAGGAAACCTGGACACAACTGACTTTCTCTTTTCTCCAAGTTGAACCCCACAGTTGCATCCTTGGCTCCTTTTATTCCCACCTCCCCCGTCTACTCTCGCTTGTCCACCTTTAGTTGCTTCAATATGCAGATCTTTCAGGTGTGCTTGTACACCAAGCTGGGGTTCCTTTGTTGGGTTATAGCTGTTCAAATTGTTGAAATTTTAAGAGGAGAGACAGAGGAGATCTCTTATTCCACCATTCCTCTGACATCACTCCCAATCCTTTTTCTTCCCCTTAATGTTGGCATTTATCTCTGTAAACTTTCCTCTTAGAAGTACTTTTGCTGCATTGTGTAAGTTTTGGTATGTTGTGTTTCCATTTTCTTTTGTTTTAAGATTTATTAAAATTGATTCTTTGACCTATTGATTGTTCAGAATGTGTTTAATTTTAATATTTGTCAGTTTTCCAGGTTTCTTCCTCTTACTGATTTATATATACTTTCAATACTTGACATGATTTTGATCTTCTTAAATTTGTTATGATTTGTTTTGTTATCTATTATAAAATCTATCTAGGAGAACATTTTGTGTGTGATTGAGAAAGATATCTATTTTGCTGCTTTTGGATAGAATATGCTGCATATATTCATTAGGTATATTTGCGCTAATGTTTCCTTGTTGATTTTGTCTGAATGATCCATCCATTGTTCAAAGTGGGGTATTGAAGTCTCTTGCTATTATTGTATTGAAGTCTATTTCTCCCTTTAAATTTGTTAGTATTTGCTTAATATATTTAGGTGCTCCAGTGTTGGGAGCATATACATTTATGATTGATATGTGCTCTTCATGAGTTGATCCATTTATTATTATATATTATATAATGACCTTCTTTATCTCTTCTTACAGTTTTTTGGCATACAGTTTATTTTGTCTGATACAAATATAGCTACCTTCCCTCTCTTTTGATTTTCACTTGCATGGAATATCTTTTTCATCCCTTTCACTTTGAGTTTATGTGTATCCTTAAACCTCAAGTGAGTCTCTTGTAGGCAGCATATAATTGAGTCTTGTTTTTCTAATCTATTCAGCCACTCTTTGTATTTTGATTGAAGAATTTAATCCACTTATAGCTAGAGTAATTATTGACAGGTAAGAACTTAATAATGCTGTCTTATCAATTGTTTTGTAGTTTTCTTGTTTCTTCCTTTCTTTGTGAATCAATTCGTTCTTATGGTGGTATGCTTTGATTCCCTTCTCTTTGTCTCTCTTTTTTTTTTTAAGTTTTATATTTTATTCATTTGAGAGAGAGAGAGAGAGAGAAAGAGAGAAAGGGGGGAGGAGCTGGAAGCATCAACTCCCATATATGCCTTGACCGAACCAGTGCAGGGTTTTGAACTGGCGACCTCAGTGTTCCCAGGTCGACGCTTTATCCACTGCGCCACCACAGGTCAGGCTCTCTTTGTCTTTTATGTATTTACTGTAAGTGTTCACTCTGTGGTTACTATGAAACTTACATAAAACATCTTATACATCCTAGTCTATTTTATGCTGAAAACAACTTCAGTTGCATACAAAAACTCTACCATTTTACTCTTATTTACATTTTTGATGTTAAATTGACCTCTTTTTGCATTATAAATATTAACAAATTATTGTAGCTATATTTATTTTTATTACTTTTGTCCTTTAACATTTATTCTAGAATTAGGTGGCTAATACATTATCATATTACAGTATTAAAGTATTCTAAATTTGACTATATACATACCTTTATCAGTGTGCTGCATATTTTCATGTATTCTTATGTAATTAATTGGTGTCCTTTTTATTTCAGCTGGAAGAACTCCTTTCAGTATTTCTTGTAAGATAAGTCTAGTGGTGACAAATTCCCTCAGCTTTTGTTTGTTTAGAACAGTGGTTCTTAACCTGGGTTCTATCGAACCCCAGGGGTTCGATGAGTTGGTCTCAGGGGTTCGGAGAAGCCTCTGCCACAGAGGCCAGAATAAAGTAGTACCGTAATTTGTTGTGAGTTCATGCACTTTGTTGGTTTTGTTCTTTGAGCAAGGTGATGTTCATGCACGGTTCATTTTGTGCACCAGTAGAAAAACATATACCTACGTCTTTAATTTGGAAAAATAATCATATTTTATTTATCACTAAAGAAGGGTTTGGTGAATGTGCATATGAAACTGGTGGGTTCGGTACCTCTAAAAAGGTTAAGGACCACTGGTTTAGAAATATCTTCATTTCTGAAGGACAGTTTTGTCAGATAGTGTTGTTGGCTGGCAGTTTTTTCTTTAAGCAATTCAATAATATCATCCCACTCTCTCCCAGCTGAAGATTTCTGCTGAGAAATTTGCTTATAGTTCTTTGGGGGTTCCCTCTAAGTTACAAGCTTTTTCATTTTTCTGCTTTTAAAAACGTCTCTTATATTTGATTCTTGATAGCTTTATTACATTGTTATTTTTTGTTTGCTTGTTTTTTTTTTTTACAGGGACAGAGAGAGAGAGAGTCAGAGAGAGGGATAGATAGGGACAGACAGACAGGAACGGAGAGAGGTGAGAAACATCAATCATTAGTTTTTCATTGCCGTTGCGACACCTTAGTTGTTCATTGATTGCTTTCTCACATGTGCCTTGACCACGGGCCTTCAGCAGACCGAGCCACCCCTTGCTGGAGCCAGCGACCTTGGGTCCAAGCTGACGAGCTTTTGCTCAAGCCAGATGGGCCCGCCCTCAAGCTGGCGAGCTCGGGGTCTCGAACCTGGGTCTTCCGCACCCCAGTCCGACGCTCTATCCACTGCACCACCGCCTGCCTGGTCAGGCGTACATTGTGTTTTGAAGAGAATCTCTTTGAGTTTGTTTGGGTACCTGTGAGCTACATAAACTTGGATGTCCAAGTGCCTCCCCAGATTTGCAAAGTTCTCAGCCATTATTTATTTACATAAGCTGTTCCCCACTTCTTTTCTCTCTTTTCCTAGGTTTCTAATAATTTTCTGAATGTTGCTTTTTATTCTATCCCATAGATTACATAGAATTTCTTCACTCTTCATTCTTCTTTTTCTTTTTTCTCTTTTGGGGGGGGGATCTTCTCTGAGTAGATCATTTCAAAGGTTCTGTCTTCTAATTTAAATTTCTTTTTCTTCCCAATCCATTCTTCTGTTGATAATTACTACTGCATTTTTAAATTTCATTTATTGTATCTTCTGTTTCGGAAATTTTTTTGTTTGTGAATTTCCGTTAAACTTCTAATTTTGTTCATGTATTTTTTCAAGATTTTGTTGTTTTCCCCTTGTCTTATAGTTCATTAAGCTTCTTTAAAATGGCCATTTTGAATTATTTTTCAGGTGTATTTTAGATCTTGTTTTGGGAGTCAGTTACTGGAAAATTACTGTGATCCTTTGGTGGAGTTATATTTTCTTAATTGTTTGTGTTCCTGAGGCCTTGTATTGCTCTTTTTAAATTTGAAGAATAAGTTACCTACTACAGTCTTTTTTTTTTTAAGTGAGAGAAGGGGAGATAATGAGACAGACTCCTGCATGCACCCTGAGTGGGATCCACCCAGCAACCCCTGTCTTGGGCTGATGTTCAAATCAACCAAGCTATTTTTAGCATCTGAGGCTGATGCACTCTGGCCAACTGAGCTATCGTTAGTGCCTGAGACCACGGTTCAAACCAATTGAGACATTGGCTGTGGGAAAGGTAGAGGGAAAGAAGGAGGAGGGAGAGAGAAGCAAATGGTTGCTTCTCTTCTGTACTGTGACTGGGAATCAAACCTGGATGGTCACATGTCAGGCTGATGCTCTATGCACTGAGCCAACTGGCCAGGGCCACCTTCTCTAGTCTTCACTGACTGACTTCAGGAAAGAAATACTTTCTATCAGCCTGCTAGGGATTTTGCGGCTTTCTTAGAACTTTTATGGGTGTGCTTTCTCCATGCTTCTTGCTCCCCCTTGTGACAAAGTTCTTAAGTTTGAATGCCTTCTCTCAATCCTGTAACACATTAAGCCAGTGCTGCCAGCCTCTCTTTTGCTTTAACAAAGGCAGAGCAAAAGGCGGAACTTGTGATCTCTCCCTGATCCACAGATTCTGGCCAGCTTTCTGTGTATGCTCACAAGATACCTGTCAAGGCTTGCTCTCACCCTTGTTGAGAGCAGTCACAGATAACCAGCAACAAGTTGGAGGTATCAGTGGGTCAGTCAGGGGGATCTGCACACAAGACTTCTCCAGTGTATTGTGGATGGGTTACTTGATGAAGTTCACAATGCAATTAGTAAGATCTGTACCTCTTTAATACCTTCCAAAAGTCTTATCTGCTGCTCTACCAGCCTCTCCTTGCCTCCCAGTCATGCAGCTCACAAGCAGCTCACAAGTCGGTACTGTGAGTAAAACAGGAAAGAAATGTATCTCTTTGGCAGCATTAAACACAGCTGGGGCACAGAGGCAGGTCATTTATACATTCTTACTCCCCCCTCCAGGAGAAATAACGGGTCAAGAAGGTCTCTTTTGGTACTGAGCTGTGCCTCTTTGGGGGAGGGGTGATGTGGGTATCATTGAACTGTCTCTTTTATCCTCTCTACTGTGTCCAAAGTTGTTTGTTTTTGCTCCAATGGTGTGCTGCAACTTTCCTGCTGAAAACCTGGACTTCTACAAAGGCTTATCTCATCTGTGGATGATTGCTTCAGACAGTGTTCTACAGGAGCTCCCAGATCACAGCCAAGAGGAACTAGAGCAAGTTTATGTGCCATAGCACATTTTACAAGGACTGAGATCAGTATGCTTTTGACCTGATGAATAAGTAGGCAAGATTCCTTTCGGTTCCCTTGTGTATAGTCCTAGATCCCAAAGCTCCCCAAAAGGCACTTTTGTCCATGAATAGATGCAAAATTGTTGCTGAGGAGAAAGAGGAGTGAAGGATGTCTTATACGATCATCTTATTGAATTCACTCTTCCCTCCATCACTGTTTTCTTTTGTGATAAATAGTTTCTAGTGTAGCATTTTTTTTCTTTCTTCTTTTATCATATATTTTTAGTTATTTTCTCAGTGGTTGCTCTGAGGATTACCATTATCATTGTAATTGATCAGAACCTAGTTCAGATTTATACAATTTCAGCTTCAATAGTATACAAAAACTTGAATCCTACATAGCTCTAACACCTCCCTCACTTTGAAGCTGTTATGGTCACAAATTATGCATGAGTACATGACATTCCCCTCAACACAGATTTATAATTATTGTTTTATGCTTATGTCTTTTAATTAGATGCATGAAAAATATTTTTAATAAAAATATACATTTATATATTTTTATATTAATGTATGTAGTTACCTTTACCTTTATTTCTTTGAATTACTGTCTGGTACCCTTTCCTTTCACCTGAAGGTCTACCCTTGGGATTTTTTTTTTTTTAAGGCTAAGAATGTCTTCATTTCTACTTAATTTTTCAAGGTTAGTTTTGTTTGACATAAACTTGTTGGTCTATATTTTTTCAGCACTTTGGATATGATATGCCATCTTTATATTTTTTATTTTATGGGGTTTTTTTGCATTTATGGTTTCTGATGAGAATTAACTCTTAATCTTATTGAGGATCCCAGTATATGATGAGTTTCTTCTCTTTTGCTGCTTTCAATATCTTCTCTGTTCTTGGTTTTTTACTCTTTTATTATTACATGTCTTGATGTGAATCTCTTTGAGTTAATCCTATATTGAGTTTGTTGATTTTCTTGGTTGTATAAAGTAATGCTTTTCATCAAATTTAGGAAGTAGGCACTCATTATTTTTTCAAATATTACTTCTTCTTTATTTATCTTCTTGTAGGACTTTCATTAAGTGCTAATTGGTATACTTGATGGTGTGGCACAGATTTTTGTGATGCTATTTATTTTTTTATTCTGTTCCTCAGATTGTATAGTACATTTTTCTTAATTTTAACACCTTACATAGTCATAGTACATATCTTAAAATCAGGAAGCCCACAGAGATACATTGTTATTAGTTAAACTCTAGACTTCATTTGGATTTTACCAGTTTTCACTAATATCTTTTTTCTCTCCCAAGATTAAATGTAGAATACCATGTTGCATTTAGCAGGGCCTACTTTGAGTTTGTGGGAACTTGAGTAAGTACCAACTCTTTTGTTCGGTAACAGCAGCCAAGAATGATATCTTGGGGAGAACTGTGGACTTTGCTTTGGGTCTGAATTTATGGTGTCTTGATTGATGTGCTACGTCTGTCATAAGCACAAATTTAGCCAATGACCCCATTCACTTTCTTTACTTGCCAGATATAAACTTAATGACCTGAAGCTTTTTAAAACCACATTGTTCTAATTGTTTCATTTATCTGAACAAGACCAAGAAATCTTGGGAAATAAGAGGAGCAAAAAAAAATTTCTGCTGCTCAGCTCTAGGATAGGCAGTTGAGTGATATGTTTAAGAAAAAGACTACTATAGCATTGCTCACTTTGCTAGAAAACCATAGGAAAACTCTTTATCCTACCTGTTATTCAGTTTCCACATCTATAAAAGTAGGAAAAAGAAAAACACCTCTTTTTTTGTAAATATAATAAGTGAGTTAATAAGGTATAAGTCAGATGAGACTGTCTGGAACACACTTGCAGTATGTGTTAACTGTCATTAGTATTAATAGTAGAAGATAAGGATGGGTAGCGGATAAGAAGTTACTGGAGAGAGATTCAGAGTGATGCTGATAGCCCTCTGAGCAAGTTGTCCCCAACGTCCCATGTTTCTTTTGAACCGAGGCATTAGAAGGAGGACTGGCTTCGAGGAAGCACTGTATTGGACTTGAGGAAAGAAGAGTATCTCAGAGATGGAAGAGAGGTGAGGTTCTGAAAGTTCTTCAAATACTTGGGAAGAGAGATGGAGAGATGTTCTAGGCCTCAAAGGAATGTTGGCTATACATCTCAATGAGGACAGTTTCCATGTGACATTAATATTCTAGTTTTGGTCAATTTTATGTGAGCAGAAGTTATATTAGCCATCTCTGAGCAGAAGTTAATTGCCATTTCACGATTCCACTATGGCTTTTCCCTGCTTTACCATGAGGACAGCATAACCCATATGAAGCTTCCCCTTCAGTCTGGAACACATACTAAAGAAGATATATGGAGCAGAGATGCAATAAACCTTATAAGACATAAAGAAAATAGAGTGGTAACATTAGGAGAAGCTGAGCAAGGGTGATGAAAATCCTCTATATTATTTTCGCAAATTTTCTGCATGCCTAAATTTTCTCAGAGTAAAAATTTGGATCCACAGTGTACCAAAACTTGTGGAATGCAGAGAAAGCAATGCTAAGACAGGAGTTATATCTGTAAAGTGCTTACATGAATAAAAAATATTTCAAACCATCAATCTAAATTTATACCTCAGGGAACTAGAAAAAAATATCAAAATAAATCCAAAGCTGGCAGAAAGAAGAGAAATATGAGAGGCAAATAAAGATTTGAGAAACGATAGAAAAGAATCAATGAAACTAAGGTGTGTTTTTTTAATCAACAAAAATGACAAACTTGTAGCTAGAATAATTAAGAAAAAAGAGAGAAGACTCAAATTACTAAAATCAGAAATAAAAGATGGGACATTATAACTGATACCACAGAAATAAAAATGGGTTATTAAAGAATGCTGTATACCAACACCTGGATTACCTGGAGGAGATAGATACATTCCCCCAAAAATATTATGAGAACTGAAAATCTGTACTGTACTTACGAATTAGCTAAGATGAAAGACTTGTACAATGAAAACCACAAAACCCTGCTGAAAGAAATTAAGGGAGACATAAAGAAATAAAAAGACATTTTGTGTGTGCGGGTTGGAAGATTTAATATTGTACGGATCTCATTACCACTCAAAAACAATCTACAGGTTCACTTAAATCCTTGTAAATCCCAGTGGTATCTTTGGCAAATATATATATATGTCTGTTTTAAAATTCACATGAACTATAGAGGGACTCCAAAACAATATTGAGAAAAAAAAAACAAACCTTCACATCTCACACTTTCTGATTTCAAAACTTACTATAAAGATACAATAGTCAAAATAGTGTGATACTAAGATAAAGATGGACATATAGGCCAATTGAATAGAATAGAGAGCCCAGAAATAAACCCACACATATCTGGTCAAATGACCTTAACAAGGGTGCCAAGAACACTCATTGGGAAAAGGACAGTCTATTCAACAAGTTATGATGGGAAATTTGGATATCCATATGCAGAAGGATACATTTGAATAATTGTCTTACATCATATACAAAAATTATCTCAAAATTGGTCAGAGATTTAAATGTGAGACCTAAAACTGTAAACTGATTAGAAGAAAACATAGGGGAAAAGCTTTGTGACATTGGATTATGCAATGATTTCTTGCATGTGACACAAAGCATAAGAAATAAAGCAAAAATAGACAAAAGGGACTACATCAAACTTAAAAAAAAAACTTTGTGCATCAAATTATATAATAATGAACAGAGTGAAAAGCAGCCTACTGAATGGGAGAAAAACCTTCACAAAGCCTCTAATTGATAAGGGGTAAACATCCAGTATATATAAAGCATTTCTATAGCTCAATAATCCAATTTTTAAAAATGGGTCTTGAATAGACATTTCTCCAAAGATGATATACAAATGGCCAACAGCATATGAAAGAAATGCAAATCAAATTAAATTAGAGAATTGCAAATCAAATTAAAATGAGGTGTCACTACTTCATGCCCACTAGAATGGCTACTATAGAAAAAGAAAAGTGTTGGTGAAGCTGTGGAGAAACTGAAAGCCTTGTGTACCATTGATAAAATAAACAATAGTGCAGCCACTACAGAAAACAGTATGGTAGTTGTTCAAAAATTAAAAATAAGATTACAATATGATCCAGCAATCTCACTTCTGGGCATATAACCAGAAGAACTGAAAGTAGAATTTTGAAAATATATTTGCACATCCATGTTCATTGCAGCATTATTCACAAAAGTAAAAAAGCAGAAGCAATCTGATGAATGAATGGATAAGCAAAATCTGGTGCATTCATACAATGGAATATTATTTAGTCTTAAAAAGAAAGGAGATGCTATCACATGCTCTACCATGAATAAATCTTGAGGACATTATGCTAAGTGAAATAAGATATTAAAAAAAAAGAAAATGCAGTATGATTCAACTTAGGTGAAGTATCTAAAGCAGTCAAATTTATAGAAATAGAAACCAGAATGGTGGTTGCCAAGGAACTGTGAGGAGGGGAAATGGGGAGTTATCATTTGATGAATATAGAGGTTCAGGTTTGCAAGATGAAAACGTTCTGGAAATCCATCGCACAATAATGTTGATATAGTTAACACTACTGAGCTGTGCATTTAAACATGGTAAATATGGTCAATTTTATGTCACGTGGATTCTTTTTACCTGTTTTTAAAACATACAAAGTTTTAAAAAAATGAGACAATGAGGCCATAGTGAAGTAAATTTTATAGCTTCCAAATAAAAGATGGTGGTACCTTTAACAAATAAACAAAGTATCCCCAATACACCCACATGCCTGGTGGGATAGGAACAATAGATTACAGTAATTACTATCGCTGGGGGACAGCCAGCAGCGACTGATTATAGGAGTTCTGAGGTACTGCTGGATAGACATTGTGAAATCCCTTTCCGGAGCAGGGGCTCTGGTCCCGTTCTTGGGAGGAGCTCCCTGGTCCAGGACCCTGAGGTCTACCTTCAACCCTTTCTTCCTTGTCTGTTTCTTCTCCTTAATTACTCCGGAGGTGGAACATGGTTGGACATGCCCTTCTGTAGTGGCTATCACTTCTTGACTCTGGCTCATAAAAGATTCAAAAGTTGTTCTCCAGATAGCACAGCTAAAGCCCTTTTCAGTCTTGGCTGCTGATTTTTGGCAACACAATTCCATTGAAAAATGACTACTAGGACTTTTCTGAAATACTGAAGCCCCTCCCTCCCATTGATCCTCTCCTCTGACCCAGCCTCCCTGCAAGGCTAATGTTCCCAGGCTTGGATGGGAATGCCACACTCTATTAAATAGCCTGCTCTCTTGCTGATGCCACCCTATCACACTGAAAGGTTTAACGGGTACTTGAAAACCTTAAAAAATTTTATCTCACTGCTTGGGATGGTGAAACAGTTGAATTTTTAAACTCTACATTGTCTTAAATTTCTGGCCATCATAGTCCCTTGCACTCCTGCTTGTAAATTGACCAAATCTAGGTCAGAACCAAGGACACTAAAAAAGCCCAAGCCAGAGGTTGCAGACCTGACTGGCAGCTCCAGCATCCTGACTGTGAGCAAGCTGAGGAGCATAGGACCCCACATGCATCTGTACATCCAGATGTCCTGGGGCAGTGGTTGGCAAACTCATTAGTCAACAGAGCCAAATATCATCAGTACAACAATTGAAATTTCTTTTGAGAGCCAAAGTTTTTAAACTTAAACTATATAGGTAGGCACATTCCTTATCCAGGTAGCACCTGCACGTGGTATTTTGTGGAAGAGCCACACTCAAGGGGCCAAAGAGCTGCATGTGGCTCACGAGCCGTAGTTTGCCAACCAGGGTCCTGGGGGACTCAGCAAATGGACCAATGAGTAAAAGAGCCTTCCCCCATTTTAAGGTCCTAAGTCAGAATCCTTAGGGATATACTCATATTTTAAAAGGAACTCTGGTGATTTTTATGCCCAGGAAACTTAGTTACTACTTGATACACAAAATAAATTCATAATCTATGGGCCCACTGCTGAAAGGTGATTTGCACAAGGTTATCTCAGAATTTATACACCAGACCAGAGCCAGATCTCAAAGGCCAGGTCACAGTGCCCAGCTACTTGTTGTAAACTTTTGTCTGGTCCCTAGCTGAGGAAGTCTGAATGATGCCACCTTCCTTAAGGAGGCCCATATCCTAATCCAATCCCTGGAAACTGTGACATGTTACCTGACACAGCAAAAGGAGCTTTGCAGATGTAACTAATTTAAGAATCTGTGTACGTGTGTGTGTGTGTGTGTGTGTGTGTGTGTGTGTGACAGAGACAGAGAGACACACAGATAGGGACCGACAGACAGGAAGAGGGAGAGATGAGAAGCATCAATTCTTTGTTGCAGCTCCTTAGTTATTCATTGATTGTTTTGTCATATGTGCCTTGACCGGGGGGCTACAGCAGACTGAGTGACCCCTTGCTCAAGCCAGTGACCTTGGGTTCAAGCTGGTGAGCTTCTTATGCTCAAGCCAGATGAGCTCGCGCTCAAGCTGGCAACCTCAGGGTTTCGAACCTGGGTCCTCTGTGTCCCAGTCCAAAGTTCTATCCATTGCGCCACCCCCTGGTCAGGCACTAACTTAAAATCTTGAAGATGGTGAGATTATCCGGGTTTATCCAGACAAGCCCAGTATAATCACAACATTCTTATAAGATGAAGAAAAGAGAATAAGAATCAGAGGCAAGTGTGATGACAGAAACAGAGGGAACAAGGGAGGAGGGTGCATATGAAGAGACTGAAGATGGAGGAAGGGGGTCATGAGCTAAGGAATGCAGGAAGCTTCTATAAATTGGAAAAGGCAAGAAAACAAATTCTGCCTGAAAGTCTACAGCAAGACTTCTGACCTCTAGAATTTAAGATATTTCTGTTAAGTCATAATTTTATAGTAATTTGTTACAGTAGCAATGAGAAACTAATACAGATTTTTGTAACTTGCAAGTACAGTTCATCTGTAACAAATAGTAATAACTGTAGAAATGGCTTTGGAACTTGACAATAGGCAGAGGCTGGAAGAAGTTGTTGCATGATAGAAAAAGCCCAGATTTCCTGTAATAGACGTTTGTTGGCAGCAACAGGAAATGAATACACGAAACTTGGCATTCCCTCCTAACGCAGTGTTTGTACTCATGCAAGGAGCAAGAACTCCCATGCTTAGCAGTATTCAAGACTTCCTGAAAATAAATAGATATGGCTTGGAAAGCGAATGTAAGCAGGTTATTGGGAGGTTTGAGCACATGGAACATGCCTCTCTTGGCCCTCCCCTTTCTCCAGACTCCACGTCTCAAATCGCTTGGCATTAGACAGCCTGCTGCTCTATAAACTATGTGACGATGTCTCACTGGCTTGTACTCTGCTCCCTTTGGGCAGTTGGCATCCACTGCAATTTAAAATATTCTCCTGATGGATGATTAAGGCTGTGGCCTGGAGGAGAGGGAGAGAGGCAGGGAGGACCGATCCTAAATAGCTGGCAATAAATTGTCTGCCGATGGATGTGGCAGGGCACTTTGGAAAGTATTATTTGCTTTGGTGGAATCCCTCAGGGGAGCCAAATCCCCTCTCTGCCTCTCCAGCTTCAGGTGATAGAAATTGAAGTTTTCCCAGAGACACGCTCCCAGATCTTAAAATCCAGGTCCCGCTGGGTTCCTACTTGTAACATATTATCAACCCTGTTTATTTATGGAGACTCAGAACACCCAACCTGCCCTAAGTAAGACAGCAAGGCAGTGCCAGTTCTGTGGTGAAAACCATGTGTCCTTCTTGCCAGGCAGGTCTCTCCCCAGCACCTCATGCTGCCAAAGGCGCTGCCTGGTCCAGCCTGGCCCTGCAGCCATCTCACCATCAGACCAGGAAGGTCAGCGCCATAAAAACTTATTCAATAAGGCAAGATATCTGCTTTCCTTAGAGGAGAGATTGCACCTATGTGGGTCAGATACCTTGCAGGCAGGTCAAATGCCATGGGAGAGATTATACACTTTGGGTGGACACTAAGGAGAAAGAGGCCCATCCATCTAAATGGATGGTCCTGGCCTCCTGGGATTGGGTTGGGGGGATAGTAATGGAGAGAAGTACATTCTGGTTTCAGGGAGGCTGACCCCTTAAAATGTGGGTTGAAGGTGGAGCTTTTGTATCTTAGGTCACAGGTCCTTCTCCTCCATCTACAACACTCAACATTTCATCCTGCCTAACTCATTCTTTTTTTATTAATTTTAATGGGGTGACATTAATATATCAGGGTACATATGTTCAAAGAAAATATCTCCAGGTTATCTTATCATTCAATTATGTTGCATACCCATCACCCAAAGTTAAATTGTCCTCTGTCACCTTCTATCTGGTTTTCTTTGTGCCCCTCCCCTTCCCCCCTCCCCCCCCTCTCCTCCCTTCCCCCACCCCGTAACCACCACACTCTTGTTCACAATAGCGAAGATCTGGAAACAGCAGCCCAAGTGTCCATCAGAGGACGAGTGGATTAAAAAGCTTTGGTACATATATACTATGGAATACTACTCAGCCATAAGAAATGATGACATCGGATCATTTACAACAAAATGGATGGACCTTGATAACATTATACGGAGTGAAATAAGTAAAACAGAAAAAAACTGAGAACTGCATGATTTCATACATAGGTGGGACATAAAAGTGAGACTAACTCATTCTTTTCCAAGGCTGACTTTTTGACTCTATATTCAGACCCTCATTATCTCTTGCCTGGACCATGGCAGTAGCTTCTCCCTTGTGCCTATTTTTACAGGTGGTCCTGAAGTCAATACATTTCCTGACACTCACCTCTGGACCTCTCAACACAGCATGCCCTTCTTCAGTGGACCAAATGTTTTCAGCATCTCCTTTTAACCTATGCAGCAGAGCGGTCACTTACCACCTCAGCATTCAGAACACCTTACTCAACCTTCCTCGACATCTCCTTTTAACCTATGCAGCAGAGCGGTCACTTACCACCTCGGCATTCAGAACACCTTACTCAACCATCCTCGCTACACTTGCCCATCACTTGACACAGACATGGATCCCAGTTGCCACCTGATTGGTTTTCTCCTTCCTTGTACGTACATGTCAGCATTCTCTCTACTTGTAGGTATTTGCTTACATTCTTTCTTCTCCTTTTCTTAATGATCCGGTAATTTTCAAAAAAAAAGAAACTCATCATTCACCAAGGATAAATTCAAGTCATATCCTCTTTATGAAATTCTGATCTAATCATTTTATTGATGGGCATTAAGCCTCTCCCTGATTTCCCAAGGTCTGCAGTGTCTGCATTACTCCAAGTTGGATGATTGAAGGGGGAGAGATTGTAGGCTGAGCTCAGGGGCTGTGAGAAAAGAAATGGGGGTGGGGCCCTTGCTAAACTAGTGACAAAGGCAGCTGGGACCTGGGCAGATGGTATCAGAGACTGGAGTGAGAGTGGTAGGTTGGCCGATTGGATCTTGCCTTAAAGATTTTCCTATAGGCCAGTGGTTCTTAACCTGTTTTGAGGTACTGAACCCACCAGTTTCATATGCGCATTCACCGAACCCTTCTTTAGTGATAAATAAAATAAGATTTATTTTTCCAAATTCAAGACATAGGTATATGTATTTTTACTGGTGCACAAAATGAGCCGTGCATGAACATCACCTTGCTCAAAGAACAAAACCAACAAAGTGCGTGAACTCACAACAAATGACGGTTTTACTTTATTCTGGCCTCCGTGGCAGAGGCTTCTCTGAACCCCTGAGACTGACTCATTGAACCTCTAGGGTTCGATAGATCCTAGGTTAAGAACCACTGCTATAGGCACTCAGGTGAGCCCACCCAGTGGAAAAGACCAGGGCAATCCACATTCTCATTCTTTCAAAACATGAGTCCCGTCCTCTGAAACCACGCTCCTTCCTCATCATCAAGCAAATACTCAGCTTTTTGATTTTCTTGAAAAAAAACACCAAAAGTCGGGTTTTGTACAAAAATATATATATTGCTCAATAATGACATTATATGTATCTCCACAATAACATTTTAGCAATACCTTTGAATTTAAAACAACAAGGATTTGCATTAGTGATTTTTGCAAGGATTCTCATACCACTTCAGGGTCGGAACTGAAGTTCACAGAGGAAAGCAATCTGTCTAAGTTTCCACATCTAAAGAGCACTAGTATTCATGGAAGACAACCTTAAAACATCAATAACTTAAATAAGATTAACATTACTTAAGACATCATGTTTCATGTCAATAAACAAAGTTCATATTCTTTGAAAATATAATAAAATAATATCAGAGGGCATTTGGGGAAAGTTAGAAGATAATAAATTAGGTTCAGATTCTTGGGTTGTGGAGTGAGTGTTCAAGGCTTTGTAGTTTGGTTTCTCTGGTTCAGGAACTCCATTGAATCCAGAACCCATTTCTCACTGGGGTTAGCACAGTATTCCTGGTTCCTTTTGGTCAGTAAGCTGTAGGGAGAGAGGGCACAGTTAGATGGAGTTCCACTGAGATGCCAGCCTACGGATGCAACTATTCTGCTCTAAGATGCGCCCTGAGGACTAGAGGAGGGAGAAGGGAGCTAGCTCCAGGCTGCTCCTCTAGATGTCCCCGTTGAAACCATCCTGTCTTCTAGCTAAAGAAATTGGGATGGAGGTGGAGAGAGATGTTGGGAGTCCCTTTTTCCCTTGCGGCCTCAGTTTTCCTACTGGACACCTTTGGATATTGGATTGCATGGTGTAACTCTGACTCTAAGGTTTGAGGTTTTCTTTTTTTTTTTTCTAAGAAAGAACTAGAACCGGAAGGGCTAGTGTGCTCAACTCACATCACAGCTTCTTTGGGACACTTGCTGCTGCTGATTATTCTGTAACTCGCCAGCTTTGACTTTGGGATCTTCTTGACGAAATCATAGCAACAGGTGAGTCTGGAACTAACTGCATCTAGAAAGAGAACAACAAAGAAACACATTTTAGTACACACTTAGATTCTTCTGATCTTAATCAGAGCAGGAAAAAAGCAGTGAGGAAAAGGCAAAGGGAAATTAGGAGCACAGGTAGAACCCGTTAACTTCCAGCACTTCTGCTGATACTACAGAGCTAAAATGTCATACTGACTCAGTTTCTCATGCTGTAAAATAGGTATGCAGCATTGATAACAGAAGGAGGGGGGAGCTATTAAAACTGCATAATTCCCGGGCATGTCATTAAGGGAGCCGCTAGTCCAAATGATCAGGGTCAGGGAAGTTCAGGGACCTCAGCTATAGATCCCTTAAGGTTCCAAATAATCTATGCCTGGCCGTGACTTACCCACCACCTCTGCAGAGGCAGGTCTCTGGAAGCTGGACTGAATGAACCATAGTCCAGATTCTGGGTCTCCTCTCCTCTCCACTCTATCTGGAAATACCCTGTGCTCCTGCCACCAAAGGCTCCCTCTCTTTGCTCCCCTAGCCCCCAAACAGTGCTGAAAGGAGCTGAGGCAGTAACTGCACTGAGGGGTGTTTCCAGAGCTAGAGTTCTGGAAGGAGCTGGATTTGGAGCCCCAGCTGAATGTCTCCCCCTGGCTGTGCTCAGGAGCCCCTGTGTGGCCAGGCTCACTCCTCACACCCTTCTGAGTTTCCTGATCTTGTAAAGCAGTTGTTAAAGTGAGGCTGTGGGTACCCCTTCTGTTCTAACAGCCTCTGATCACCCAGAGATGTGGTGATGTGCTTCAAAAGGAAGGAGAGAGGGGGCTCACCTGGCTGAGCGAGCAGCTGGGGGCTGAAGGAGGCCACCGTGAGCAGCAGGCACAGAAAGGCTGCGGAGACCTTCATGCTGGAGGGTGAGCAGGCGAGCTTCAGCGTGGGAGCTGTTGATGTCTGGGCTTGTCAGGCTCTCTGGTCCCCTGGCTGCTCTGCCTGCCTTTTATTGAAACAGTAGTGGGTGGAGTAATGTTTGGACGGGCAGCATCATCCTCAGTGAATGACGAAGTGAAATCTTAAATGTGCTGAGTTTAGTACCCCGGGCAGTTTCCAAGAAGCAGGAGAGGGAAGCAATGGGTTGGGACTTTGTTGAGGGGGAGGGGCAGGCAAGGGGGCAGTTCAGGGCACAATTATATCCTGAGTGACCATAGATAGGGACCAAATGGTTTATTCTTAAGGATTCTGCTTTCTCTCCAATAAAAACTGCAGAAAAGAAAGGAAGCAAGGAAGTCAAGGGGAAAATGAAAGCTTCCCTGGGCTCTCCCCTTGCCCACCTTCAGCCAGCAGTCTAAGGGACCCTGAGCCAGGAGAAGCCCTGAAGTCTTGGCAGACTCCCCAACAGCATATTAACTCCATCTGTTCTTTAAACTGCAACGTTTGAAGTGTGATTGAAGCGTAGCAGAACTACAGGATTTTATAATCATAGACCTGAAGCCTAAACATCACTGGATTCTTGGAAAAAGCCGTGTAGTGCTGCAAAGGGAATGTTCCTGTGACACAGTGCTTGCCCTGGGCCACGAATATTCTAAAGCCATTACAAATGCTAATCTCTCCCTTCTCCAGCCCCATCTAGTAGGCATTAACTCCCACTTCACAGGTCAGACAGGCAAAGAACAGAAGGGTTAAGTAACGTGTCCAAGTTCTCCCGAGCAAAACCCCGTGTCTGTGCTGTTACCACCATGACATACTTCTGGATGAAAGGTCCTCCAACTGGCTGTCTGGTGATATATCTGGGTGTCCCCTGTCCTTGGCATCTTCCAAGCTAGTGGCAATGGACAAGGCGTTGAGAAACATTCCTTGTGGTGAAGTCACTATGCCTCTGGAGCCTGTAGTTAACACAGCAGGCCACAGTGGGCAAGAAGAGTGCCCCCAGCTACAGTGGCTATTGTCCCCGCTTCTCTCTGCATTCCAGGGAGCATGAGTGAGCAGAGGGACAGGATAATGGGAGTTGGAATGCCTGTTCTCATGCTGTAGCTCTCTGCCTGAGGTTTCCTCAGAGGCCACGGAATCATAGTCATACAAACCCAAAAGGCGTTAGAATTCATGTAAGTGACCTCTTCCCCTCTTACAAATATGATGGGATTCCTATAGGCATGTTCATGCCTGGGCGAAGCCTAGAATTTAAGCCTCTGGACACCCTATGCCACTGCCTTAGGCTTCTGAGCCTTGCTCTGCTCTGGCTGCCCTGGGGGCATGGAAGGATCTAATGTCTTTTCTTTATTAAAGGGTCATTGAGATAATGTCTATAAAATGCATGGCACTTCTTGGAAGACACTTGCTAATCACTACATTTGTGATAAGAAATGGGTTATGTTGAGCCAATGACAATGTCTGGTCTGTGGTCCACAGTCAGTAATGGTGGAGCAAAGGAATAGTTGGCGGTAGTGAGTGCTGACAAGGGGCCAGGCACTCGCTGAGGTGCTGTCCTGCATTGTCGCCTTTTTCTTTTGTGTGTGATAGAGACAGGGAGAGAGACAGAGAGAGGGACAGGCAGACAGGAAGGAAGAGAGATGAGAAACATCAATTTTTTGTTGCGGTTCCTTAGTTGTTCATTGATTGCTTTCTCACATGTGCTTTGACCGCGGGCCTTCAGCAGACCGAGTGACCCCTTACTCAAGCCAGTGACCTTGTGCTCAAGCCACAGACCATGGGGTCATGTCTATGGTCCCACGCTCAAGTCATTGACCTTGTGCTCAAGCCTGTGACCTCAGGGTTTCGAACCAGGGTCTTCTGCATCCTAGTGCAATGCTCTATCCACAGCACCACCGCCTGGTCAGGCTGCATTGTCCCTTTTGTCTTCCAAACAATCCACCCTTCTTTAGTTGAAACTGAAGTTAAGTGACTAGTCCAGGATCTGACAGGTAATAACAGGTGGGGTAGAACTGAAAGCAAGACCCTCTGTTTCCAGAATTCTGCTCCCAGGCACTAGACTTACTGTTTCATGATGGGTACTGGTTTCCCAGGGAATCTGAGAGCAGAAGATTCACAGAGAGGCTGCTGCAGACTCTTGGGTGTCATTCCAGAAAGACAGAATGAACAGAGCAAGTCAGTTTGTGCACAGCTTTGCTTATACCTCTCTCGGAGCCTTATTCTCTTCTGCCTGAATCTCGATAAACAACGACCCCCTGCAGAGGCAGATTAAGGTCAGTTGAGGCCCCGGGCGCAGAAGAAAATATTGGGCCCCTTACATTTGAAAAAAATGTAAAGTTGGGGTTTTGTGAGACCCTTCAGAAGTCGGGGTCTAGGCCATGGGCTCTGTGTGCCTGCCGTTAAATCTGCCTCTGCCCCCCTGCCCATGTTGAAACCTCTCTGTGTTTGGCTCAGTGCTCTGCCAATGACTCAATTCATTCTTCTTGAATGAATAAAATATTTCAGGGGTGGAAACTGTGAAATGTCACAAGTCATCCCAGACTGTCTCACCTTACCCTCCAAGAGATTATTTCTCACATTGATGGGGACCCCACTCAAATCTAATAGTTTCCTTTTCCCTGGACTTGGAGGATTTCATCCTGATTCCCTGTGTATTCTTGGCATTCTTTGGTTCCTGTCTAGTTAACAAGTTTAAAGATATGGAGATCAGCCCTGGATGGATTGCTCAGTTGGTTGGAGCTTTGTCCTGAGGTGCAAAGGTTGCTGGTTCAATCCCCAGTCAGGGCACATATAAAACAGATCAAAGTTCCTGTCTATCTCTCCCTCTCTCACTAAAATCAATTTATAAACTTTAAAAATGTGGAGATCTTTGAATTGTGCAGGCCTGCGTATAAGTATCTTTCTTGTCGATAAATATTATAAACATGGCTCTGGCTGGTTTGCTCAGTGGCCTGGCATGTGAATGTCCTCAGTTCAATTCCCAGTCAGGGCACACAGGAGAAATGCCCATCTGCTATTCCACACCTCCCCCTCTCGCTTATTTCTCTTTCTGTCTCTCTTGTCCCCTTCTGCAGCCATAGCTCAATTGGATCAAGTTGGCCCTGGGTGCTAAGGATGGATCCATGGCCTCCATCTCAGACTCTAAGAAGAGCTCTGTTGCTGAGCAATGGAGTAGTGCCCCAGATGGGCAGAGCATCGTCCCTTTGGGCTTGTCAGGTGGATCCCGGTTGGGGTGCATGTGGGAGTCTCTCTCTGCCTCCCCTCCTCTCACAAAAAGAAAAATATAAATAAATAAATATTGTAAACATGTTTTCTTCTCTTTATGCTTTCTTAATAGCCTTTTCTGTAGCTTACTTTATTGTAAGAATACCATATATAATACATATCACATACAAAATATGTGTGAATTGACTGTTTAAGTAGGCTATTAGTAGTTAAGCTTTGGGGAGTCAAAAGTCACACATCACTTTTCAACTGCATGTGAGGGGTGATGTTCCAAACGTGAACTGTATGCTCCACTGGTTCTACCACATCGCTAGGATCTTAGTATCCTGGCATCAGAAGACCTGCAAAGACTGTGTACCTCAACTTTCTCATTTTATCTGAGGAAACTGTATTCCCGAGAGGAAGACCAATGGGCCCATGGTCACACTGAAAAGCTTAGTAGTTTTTCTGAGTATTTAGACAGACTCCAGAGAATGTACAGCTATGTCTCTGCTTCAGAGAGGAATCATCATTTTGGGGAAGTGAATTGGTCACTGCAAGTGTCAGACAAGAAACAGATCACAGGTGAAAGTGTCTGAATCAGAAGAGAAAGTCACTGGAAGGTGAAAGTCATCTCTCTCCCACATCAGCTGGCCCAGAAGAGCTGCTCTCTTCTGTTGGAAGGTCAGTCACGGTGTGGGAGAAATGAGTGGAAACCCCCACTATGAAGCAGCTTTGGAAGTTCCCAGATCCCTTGGAAAGAATCAGCTTGCCGAGCCTGCATTCCAGATGCTGGGCCTGGAGCCAGGGACGTCTCACGTGGTCTGGGTTGGGGTAAGGGAGAGTGAAAGGGATAAAAAGGCCCTGGGAAGACACGTGGCAGGAGGCAAAGGCAAGTTTTGTTGTTCTTCAGAATCTCCCATCCCTTGAGACCTCCTCCCCATGAATTCATAGCTGAGAAATGGAAAAGTTCTGGTGAATAATTCTTCCTTCCTTCCTCCCAGTGAGCTACTCCCGCCCCAACTGGCATGCTCCACGTGGGCCTTTGTCATCACTCAAGACTCCCATTCAGTGTCGGGGTAAAGGAAAGAGGAACTGAGAGTGAGCTTTCTAGAAATATCAGAAGCCAACACCTAGCTCCCTCCCCGGGCCCCTTTCACCCCCTTCCACTTGTGCTTCTTGGTGCTTCAAGTGAGACCCGTCAAGTCCTTTCCAGACACCTCCCCCAGGCCTCCCTTTCTGTCTCTCCCTTCCCTTCTCCTCATGGTGGGCTCTGAGCCCGTTTCCCCAACTCTGCAATCCTTTCTTGTCAAGAACTGGAAACCCACTCTTTACTTTTGCACAGAATGCCAGGTCAAGCAAGACCTTGGAGATCATCTCCCTGTTTGACTGATGGGGAAACTGAGGCCAAGACTGTGTCCATGATAGGTCTGCGGTGACTTGAAGACACATGGTAGAGCTTGTGGGGGTTTGTTCCCTTCTGGATTCCAGTGTCTCACCTTGTGTGATACGGGCTACTTCCTCATCCTAACACTCGTACAGTCAGCATCCACTCTGTGTGATCAAGGTAGGGCACTGGGGGGTTTGGGGTGGGGTGGGCGGTGAGCCCGATATAAAAATTACTTTCCAGAAGGGATGATAAAGAAAGATTCCATGAGTTTATGAATAAACCCGAGCAGTGCTCACCTCAAGCTTCCAGCATTTCCTGTGTTCTGCGGTGAATCAGCCCCAGGTCTATTTGCTCAAAGCAGCCAAGCACATGGGAGGTGGGCAGTGGTCAGGACTGCCTATGGGACGAGAGAGGGATGCCATGGCCTGGGTTGGTTGGAGGTGAACCATGGTGTCTTGGCCAAGTCAGGGCTTGTCACTAAGGTTGTCTTCTGGGCCAGCCCTTATGAACCAGCCCCTACACACCAGCCCCTGAGCCCTGTGATGAACAGGCTGCTGTGGATGAGGGGTCAAATCTAAGTAAACGACTAGGGTGAATGGCAGTGTAAGATGTGTTATAGCTGCTTCGACATGCTGTAAGCAAGGAGATAGCTGGACAGCAGCCACTCTCCTCACTTTGGGCTCACATTGCCTCAGGTGGCCAGAGCAGTGAGATGAGGGTGTCGAGGGGACTAGTGAGCACACCTGAGCTACCCCATGAAGGCGCTGGGTTGGGGGAGTCTCAGGAAAATAGGGATCAGGAAGAGCAGGTAGTAGAGACAGAGAAAACCTGTCTTGACAGCCTATCATTGAATTCTTGTTTTAACTCCTGTGCTGAGGGCACCTGAGGAATGCACAAAGGACCTGGCATCCTTGCAGCATCTGGAGAGACACAGTGCTGTGACGGCCCCAGCTAAGGGCTCCGCTTCATGGTGGCACACGTAGATGGGCTCAAGCATGTTGACCCTTTGGTGATTATTAGATGGGGGAAGGGTGCATTTTGGAGCAAGCTTACAGAGACTGCAAATTTATTTTTTATTATTTATTTTTATTCATTGATTTTAGAGAGAGAGAGAGAGAGAGGGAAGGAGAGAGAGAGAGAGAAAGAGAGAAACATTGATCTGTTGTTCCACTTATTTATGCATTCATTGGTTGATTCCTGTATGTGCCCTGACTGGGGACCGAACCTGCAACCTTGGTGTATGGGGACAATGCTCTAACCAACTGAGCTACTCGGCCTGGCCTAGAGACTGCAAATTTAAATTGCTTAGACATCCTCTTGGGAGCTTGTTAAAATACAAATTCTGATTCCTCAGATCTTGGCTGGACCTGTGGTCCCATGCTTTTAACCAGTTGCAAAGTGAAGCTGATAATCCTGGTCCAGGGCCCCCCTAGAACAAACTTAAAAGGGCTCAGAGTGGGAAATGCCAGGCAGGTGTGGGAAACAGTGAGCAGTTCATTTTGTCTCGATCAGGGCTCTTGTCTGTGACTTCAGGCTAGGTTTCAAGAACCATCAGAGATCATCTTCCACATTTCTGTGATTGCAGATTTTTCTGCAGAGTGGGTTCCTTGCTTCCAGCAATTTAGCAAAGACATCCATAACCTCCAAACAGTTCAATACCATTGAACCTATCAGACAGAGAGGGTTCTGGTCTTCACCCCAGACTTTGTGAATCACAACCCATAATGTGACTATGCGAAGCTACGTTGTATCTAACTAAGTCTGTCCCCATCCTCAGATGATCGCCAGTGTGTTGGGCACCCCTGGACTAAAGTGTGGGGTCCATGAAGTAGGGGCTGTGCTGGCTGGGCTGGGTAACACCAATAGCAAAGAGACACAAAGAGGGAAAAAGAAAGAAAAAGGGGAGAAGGAGTCAGAAGAGGCAATCTGGAATCATGTAAAGAACCCCAGGCAGTGTCAGAAGTCTAGGGCCAGAGGTCGGCCTCTGCTTCTATCTAGTTGTGTGATCTTGCACAAGTCTCTTGGCTCCTCTGGACCTCTTCTGCAAATGTGATTAGTAAGACAGCTGTTTCTAACTTTGTCATGCGACTTGCCGGGGTGCTTTGTAAGCAATGTGCAAATAGCTGTGTCGCCTTAAAGGCCTGAGCAAAGATACAGTCCCCAGGTAATTTCAGGGCCAGTACCAGGCAGCAGAGGCATATGCCCCCCATGCACAGCCCGAGCCTCCACTCTCATTCCTGCTATAAAAGCCTTTTGGGCATCTATGCTGTACAATGCAGTGAGGTTTCGATTTCCTCAGCTCTTTCTCATCTCTGTTCTCTCGTCTGCTGTGGACAGAGAGAGAGCCTTTCGGGGCTAACAACAACAACAACAGAAATGAAGGGTTGAAAAAGGCAGCCCCAGAATCTAGTGAGGGCCCGTGTTCATCACACGGCAGCCAGCTCTCGCCAGACATTTACATGCTGACAGCCCCCTCTGCTTCTAGAAGTCTCCATGCGCCATTCCCCACTCATGGCCCTTGCCCATACTGGATCCTAGCATCTGCTGCAGCGCTCTTCACATTCTGTATCCTCAGTGAACATTGTTTAAACCTATGAACGGTCCAAGAATTTCAAGTCAGTTTCCCCAGATATCTGAATTGTGAGATGGTTTGACAGCAGACAGGAAAAGGAGTAGAGAAGCAAGACTTTTGGTTTCCCACGTTTCCTATTTAGGAAAGAGATAGTGGCAGTGCTAGGGAGACAGCCAAGGGGCAGAAAGAGATTTTCAGAAACCCCGTGGATCCTTCTTTGCTGATGATCTGTTTCTCTGTCTTGGTTGCAAAATATTGCATACCGCAAAAGTGAAACTCGGCTGCCCCGAAGAGGTTTTCTTGTTCAGTTTCAGCCAGCTTCCCGGTGGAGCCCCAGGTTTCAAAGCCCTGGCTCCATTCCAAAGTATTTTCTATAAATTAGAGTCTGAATGAAAATACAGATGGCATCTGTCTGGGGAAGGGGGGGAAAACTGGGGGAAATAGTTTTGCAAAACACACGCAGCTCTTCTGACTGAGATGCAAGGATTTTAAAACAAAGCATTACCTTTCATTTTGAACTCTACAACATTTTATTTCTAAAAATATAGGTTGGGTAATGAGAGAAATTTGGCAAGCTCATTGTTGTCCTTGGAACCGTTTATAATGGGGTGGGAACAGTAGGTTTGCAGGAGTTAGACATGATCGTCCTGGGGAGTTCACTCCTGCATCCCCAGCATTATCACCTAGCCTTAGGCACAGAACATCTACATTAGGGGTCCCCAAACTACATCCTGTGGGCCGGGCAGCATGAGGCCCCCTGAGGCCATTTATCTGGCCCCCGCCGCACTTCCTCTTTCATTGGTGGTCAATGAGAAGAGCACAGGATGCATCCGCACCCATAGTTCCCATTGAAATACTGGTCAGTTTGGTGATTTAGATTAACTTGTTCTTTATTTTAAATATTGTATTTGTTCCCATTTTGTTTTTTCCTTTAAAATAAGATATGTGCAGTATGCATAGGGATTTGTTCATAGTTTTTTTATAGTCTGGCCCTCCAACAGTCTGAGGGACAGTAAACTGGCCCCTGTGTAAAAAGTGTGGGGACTCCTGGTATACATGATACATGAGTGGATTATGGGGAAAATCAGAGCTAGAAGGTGCCATAAAGACCCTGGAGTTGAAAATCCCTTCCCTGCTTAATTTAAAATGAGGAAAAGAACGTGTGCAGCACTTTAGCAAACTCATTAATCAACACAGATAATCTGTGTGTATGCATGTGTGCAGGCTGTGGAAAGTGCCTGGTGACACATCTGAACATTTTCCAGGGAGACTGCCAACTACATTTTGCCTTAGGGGAAATAATTCTTTGTTTAGCGAAATCTTCCTGAGGCAGTACCCGCTTTCTGTAGTCACTCATTGCCCTGGAGGGAGGAAAGAAAGAAGCTTTGGTGGCCAAGGAGGAAGGCTGCTGCTCTTGACAGCCGTTGCAATGCAGAGATGGACACCGGGGAGGAAATGAACAAACAGACATTTGCTTAAGGACAGAGAGATCTCCTAAGGGGAGAGGAATTGAGGTTCTTTCTTTTAAATCCAAAATTATTAGACACTCTTTGGGAGCCTGAGGGGGTTCTAACTAGATAGGTGGCCTGAATTTGTAGCCTGGCTGAGAAGTCAGGGGCTGAGGGCTGAGGTGGGAAGGCCTTTTGGGTCTCTCATGTGGATGCAGTAGTCTTGTTTTCCGGACAATGGCCAACCTTGTGAGTTAAAACTGAAGATGTTGCCACCTAGGGAGCCCAAGGGTGTCACGGTGGCCAAGACTGTAGGGAGCATCATAAGAACAAGGAACAAAGGAAACTTAGGATGGTGTTGGGTCAGTTATCCAAAGTTACCCCTCTGGGAAGTGACAGCAGCAATGGCAACCAGGAGGCCTGGTCATTGATCTGTGGGTCAGATCACCCGGCCCTCTTTGCTGGAAATGTAGCTGCAAGATCCGTCTGCTGGAATAAATAGGTCCCCAAGGTTCGTGGGCACTGTGGGCAAGTTGGGGGGAGGGTGCTTCAGCACAAGCAATTAGATTTCCTCCCAACCTAGACAACTTGGGGTGCTAGTGATTAACTGAACTTAACGGAGGGATGAGCCCCTTGTGTCCTGAGGTGACAGAAAGGCCTCTGTCAGTTGTACACACACATTTATTTCCTTTATTGTGGACAGCTTACATCTCACTTTCCTTTCCCCACTCCGCTGCCAACATGGTTAGGATGTCCTCATATTCCAAAAATTATGACAAGCTTTGCCATTCTACAATTCTGATTTCCTGACTATTATACACATTCATTTTAAGTATTTACTAAATGCCTTCTAGAACTTGTGTGCAGAATATGAGGAAAGATTTCAAACTTGTGAGTCTTGGGCTCCCACAATCATAAATGTCTTCTGTGCGCTTTATGGTTCAGTGAATCATGGGAACCTAACAAGAGCACTGTGATGTAGCTGAGGCTGGTGCCGGCTAGCCCCGTGTTACAGATGAGGAAACTGAAGCTCAGCGGTGGACTTGCTCAAGGACAAGGGGGCTGAGAAGTGAAAGTGTGGGATTGAAATCCAGTCGTTTTCCCTCCAAGACCAGGCTTCTTTATGCTCGGTCAGTCCTTTCCTTCATCTTAAAGATCGCCTTTCAAGATCACCTCCATCCACCCCGTAAGTGGATGGAAGACTTGGTAAGGAGGTGAAAGGTGAAGGGAAGGGAAAAGTTAGGGGATGTAAATGAACCAATGAGGAAGTTCTCTAACATTAAGGTGACCAATCGTCCTCCTTTAGGGAGGACAGTCCTTCTTTTGTAAGTTCCGTCCTCGCTCGAAAAGTAGCCTCCTACATGTCCTCCTTTTGGATATTAGAAAACTAATCTGTAAATGTCCATATTTGATCAATGCAGAGTCAATTTATTGCGTGTGATGTGACGTATTTGTATCTAAATGAGTACTTTTTTCTTACAATTACTATTAAAAATTAATAGGCATGTAAGCATAATTACAATATAAAATACTACAAATGTTCTTATTATGCATTTATCATATTATAGTGTATTGTTGCTGCAATGAATAAAATGTTTCTTTTATTTATGATATTCTTTTCTTCAACTTATTTTTGTCCTCCCTTTCATTGTAAAAATGTTGGACCCCTTTACTAACATCCTTTGGGTCCCTCTTCAAATGAATTCATCACCACATCACTTCAGCCTTTGTTCCATGGCTGCTCTCTGGACTCTGTCATCTCCCTGAGCTTCTCCATTTTGTGGTGCTCAACTGAGTAATCTGTTTCTTTGACCACAGGCTTCCGCTTCCTTCCCCTTCAGCAATTCTATCTCTGCTGTGTCAATTTTTCCAGATTCCTCGGTCCTTACCTGGCTTCCTTCCCTTCCCAGCCCAGCCCAGCCTAGAGTTGATCACACTCTCACTCCCATACTGACTCTCTATTTCTGTAATTCTGTCTGTCTCCCCACTTGCCAGTGCCCAAGGCCAGGTCATCTGCTCACTCCCTTCTTCCTGATCACTGCCACGCCGTCAGGCTTACTGGAAGTCCTGTTCTCCTCCATGACGACTCCAGCAATCCTTCCACACATTCCTACTTATTTCCTTCCACTGTACTCCACAGCGGCACACGAGCCTTCACCATTTCCTGACATCGCTCCTCCAGCCTCAGGTTTCAGCTCTCTCAGGAGGCAATATACTCCCCGCTAGAAGGAAAGACCCTGAGATATAGAAAACAGACTGATGGTTGCAAGAGCGGAGGTGGCTAGTGGGCTGGGTGAGAAAGGTGAAGGGATTAAAAAGTACAGATTGGTAGTTACAAAACAGTCATGGGGTGTAAAGCACAGCATAGGGCAGTGACGGGCAATCTTTTGAGCTTGGTGTGTCAAAATTCACTAAAAAACCGAGCATAACTCGGGTGGTGTGTCACTTCGAGAAAAACTGCCTAACCGGAAGTCCCAGAACTAGACACTCTGAGCCGGAGTTCTGTTGTTTTGTCCTACAGACCTCCAGCACAGAGTGTCTACACTACAGCAAATGTTATATCCTCGGCTACTGCACCTGGCCATTCAGGAGCGGAGGATGAAACCTCCTTCTTGGCATGTGGCCCCATACTTCTCGGGTATGTGGCCGCATGCAGCCGCGTGTCATTGAAAATGGCTACACGTGTCATAGGTTTGCCACCACAGGTACAGGGAATATAGTCAATAACATTGTAATAGCTATATACAGGGCCAGCAGGGTGCTGGAAGTATCAGGGAGAACACTTTGTAAAGTATACGATTGTCTAATCCACTATGCTGCACATCTGAAACTAAACAAAACAATAGTGAATCTAAACTGTAATTGAAAAGAATACATTTTAAAGTTTTTAGAAAGGAGAGACTATGAGATAAGCATTCCCTCAATGCTCACCCCCGAGCCCAGGTCAAAACTTAATTCCATCTTCATGGTCTTGCACTTCTCTGCTGCTTTAGAAGAAGATCTGGTCGCTGATCAATCTATACCCTCGATCTTGGGCAACCTTTTCCAGAACCTGGCGTTCTCCACGAACTCCCTCCCTCTTCTATCTCCTTCCTTCCATTCTTCTTTTCCCTTCCTGAAACCAACATGTTCAAGTCTGCTTCATTGTTAAAAACAACAACAACAACAATCACTTATTTCTCCTAACCTCATCTTTCCTTAAGATACTCCCTTCTCTCTCTTTTCCTTTTCCTGGGAAAAATTCTTGAATGATTTCTGCTTGTGGGTCTCCAGATTCTCACCCGCAATTAATTCCTTAACTAGTTGCCATTTACTTTCTATGTCCATTCCATTGCTCAACTGAAAATTGTATGGTCTCATTAGTGATCTCCTCATTGCTTAATACATATGAAGAATTCTTCATAGCTTTGGTCCAACACAAAATCACTGCCAAGTTGGCGCTGTCACCACTCCCTCTTTCAGGAAATCCTGCCTTCTGTTGTGTCTGGGGCTCTGTTCTCTTCTCATACTGCTGTCTGCTTCTTCTTTTTAAAATTGTATGTGCTGACTTCACTTTTCTGTTTATCCCCAAAGACTGATCTTCTCTAAGGGTTTACACTTTATTTTCACTCTTCACAAGAATTTGCAAACTGGTGGCCCATCCCTTTGGTTGAAACATATGTTCACAGGTTCACCAGAGACCCCTCTTTTCTCTCCTGCTCTTCAGAATTTCTTTGTTATCTACTTCTTGGTTCCCTTCACTGAGTTATCTGCTCTGCCTGGCCCCTGTTATAGTTTGAAGTTTGTTACCTTGAGTCTAGAATCCTTTTCCACGGGATTCCCACATTTAAACTCTTATTACCCAGCAAGTTACTCTTTAGATGAGCTCTAGACTGGAGTTTTTATCTGCCCACTGTGCATTTATACCTGGATGCCACTCAACTTCAATCAGTTCATTCTTCCTTCTTTGCCTCTTTCCTTTCCTTCCCTCTTGTCCTTCTTTCTATATTTTCTTCTTTCAGCCAAGATGGAAGAAGCCCCCGTGGCAGATACAAAATTTCTACCTCAGAGTGGGTTTGGTTGGAAGGTGTGGTATAGAACTGGTGTTGGGTTGTGTTTGTATAAGAGGTACATTATTTCCCTTTAGTTTATTTATTTGGGGTTGCTTTAGGTGGGGAGTCTATGAAGAAATTTTGGGGAAGGATTTTAAAGCTCCCCAAACTATCCCTTGATGCTATCACCATGTGTGGCTACCCAGCTGGGTACGATACTGATTGCAAGGAATGCAGATCAATCCTCATCCACTGTCCCTGGTTCATCATGCTACTTCCAGATCTGCTTCCTCTCCAAAGAATCCAGATGGCTGAGCTAGAAAGCAGAGATCCATCTTAACATTGTCTTTCTACATCCTTTCACATGCTGTTGGTCGCTAAGTTCTGTGCATTGCACTCTGAAGCGTCTCATCCATTCATTTCCTCTTTATCCCAAATGACCCTGCCTCTGTTTGAGTTCTACTGAAACAGTTGAATGTAATTTCCTGCAAGAGAAACTCTACCGTCCAGTCCATCCTTTACAAGGAAAGCACATTTATCTATCCCAAACCACCAATCTTATCTGCTAAAAATGTTTTAGCAGCTCTTCCTATCTAACTGATGGAGCCCAACTTCTTAGTACGGCCATCAAGAGGTTTGACCTGGGCTCAGCGCACCATTCAGTCCACATCTTGACTCCTTTTAAATACCCTAGGCTGTAGTAACACCAATTGGCTTATCTTTCTCAGAACATGGCCCTTGCATGCATGGTTTTCTTTGTTTGGAAATGTAACTGGGACTTCTCCAAGAAGTCTTTCTGGACACACAATCTTTTCTCTTCCCTTATAACTTTACAAGACTTGATCATACGCATCCTACATGTTAAAAGTTAGTTATCTGTAGGTCTCCACCACACTACACACAAGGATAGATTGGACCTACCTATTCTTCTTTGACTCTCTTTCAGCACCTAGGACAGGGATAGCATTCATTCATTCATTTACTCACGATTAATTTATTTATTCACTTGACAAGCAATAATCAAATGCTTAGTCTGTGCTGAACACAAGCTCTGTACTAGATACATCTTTGCTGAATGAATGAGTGGAGAGCCTAGGAACAGTAAGACCTTAGCTAAACAAAATATTCAAAATCTGAAAAAAAAATGGCCTCTGCATTTTGACTGTGTTTTGACTGGGTCTGAGCTGCACTGGGTATCCACACAACAGGCTCACGCCTCCCACTGACTCACTGTAATATGTTGTTTCAGTAGTTGGCTATCATGGGCCCTCATCTACTAAGGCAAAATGATAAGTCTCTGAATCTTTTTATAATTCTGAGATTTATTTGTTCCATTACATCTTCACTTCCGAGGCAGCTGCAGAGGAAGGAAATATGCCAGTTTTGGAAATTCCCTACTGTATGAAATATCAGGCTTCATGCCCACAGGTCCAGCATTAATCTCATTTCATACCCATAATAGCCCCGCAGAATGAGCAGAACAGAGACAATCGTTCCATCATATAGAGAGGTCAAATAACCTGCCCAAGGTTACTGGCAAACCGGTGACAGAGCAAGGATTAGAATGCAGGCCTTTTCCATCTATGACCAGTCCAGTTTGGGCTCTTCAATACTGCTTTGCCAAGCATCTTGGCAAGAGAGCAAGGACCTGAAACCCAGCGAGGTCCACATGAGGATCTGCTCTGGCATCGTGGCCAAAACCGCATCCTCCTCATTTCTGTTTCTCGGATGTATTTTGTAATATAATTCTTATCTTCACTGCTCTGGGTCAAACATCCAGACTCTGGTTCCCTTTCTGGTCATCAGCTGGTCACTTTTTCTTGGAGTTGTTTTTTCTAGTTCTCCATTTTTTTCTTTCTTGTATTTCATTTTCATCTCCAGAGATTTGTCATCCTCCAGACCAGCTGTTTTAGTTACATCAAACATCCCATTTTGAAAGATGACACCTATCTATTTCATGGGTGGTATTAGTGTCTAAGCCTTCTAGGAAAAAGAAGATCAGAAAAACCTCTCTCTCTCCCTCTCACCCCCCATTATATTCATCTTGTGAAGCAGATAGTTCTTCCAGCATTCTGGGGACTGCTGGATTCAGGCCCTTGGGGAAATCAAGAGGCAACCCCTAGTCCCTAACTCTTTGCTGCAGTCCATGCTAACCAAAGCTTAGGATGCCTAACACCCTGTCTGCTTAAAAGACCACCCTTGCCCCAGTGGGTTCAGTCATGCTAAGAGGGTTGGTTGATGCAAGTATTGCATTTCCATTTTGAGAATGGGAAGACGTGGAAGAGACAGTGGCATTCAAGCTACATTTTGCAGATTGAGGATCTTGAAGCATGCAGAAAGCGGAGACTTGCTCAAACTCACACAGCGAATTAGTGACCAGAGCACTGGGAGCCTTATGGTGAGGGATTTGCAGATTCTCTGAGCACACATGTTGGATAAAGCTCTTACAGTCATTTCTACTTCATACCTTTATACTTGAAAAAAGTTGTCTGGATGGGCTTATATCTCTGGGTCACATACTAGCTTCTGAGCTTTTTACAGACATGGTTTCAATCATCTGAAGCATTAAGGAGGGAAACGGAGGCATGGGCATGTGAACTCTTGCTCATTCACATGCCTGTCCCCAAACTGCAGGGGTACCTGCTTGTGTTCACAGAGCGGAGACTTCTCTATGGCCAGTGAACAGTCTATTCCCAAGGAAGAGGCACCCGTGTTGACTTTCCCATTACTGGATTAGAGGTTTGTTGCATTTTCTGGTTGATCAAGTTCATCTGCACATCGTCTCTCATTTCTAGTTTCTATACAGCTTGCTGTCAATGGAGCTCTATTTTCCCACTTCACAGTAGAGAGCCTGAAGTTCAGAGAAGTTAAGCACCTTGGTCAGGGACATATGAGTAGCAACAGAAGCAAATCTCTAAATCTGGGATATATATTTTTTTATTATTGATTTTTGTTGTTGTTGTTATGCTTCTCTCATGCACAAACTCATCACTAAATTTGTCTGTAATAAGTATCTTCAACAGCCTCGCCCCTGTAGATCCTTATAGCAATCTTGTGCTGTCACCCTCATTGAGGTTCAGTAATTAAGTGACTGAAGGGGATCACACATTCAGAGCCCCTCCCCCTACCAAGATGTGCCTCCCATGCTCAGGCCCCAGCAACATGAAGAAATTCCCAACTGTTCCCCAGGGAGCCTTACAGGCAGACGGCCAAGGCCAGAACAGTGACCAGGATCCCACTTCCTGGCCAGTGCTCGCTCTGTCTCCACTGAGGGATTTCTAGTCTGAGCAAACTGAAGTTGCCTGTCACCCTCATCTGTGAGGGTATTCACTTTCCCCAGGGAGAGCCTAAGACAAAATGTGATAACCAGTGTTGATTAGGGAGCAGTGATACCCTGGGAGAGGTGTTGAAAAATTTCATTTGTTGATTCATTCATTCTTTCATTCACTCACTCACTCATTCATCTCCTCATCCTTTAACTAAATTGATCAACAATCTATTCTGTGGCAGACATTATGCTGGCTGCTTGCAATCCGCCGGAATCACTGAAACATGATACATGACACCGAGGAGTTGAATTTTGGTTCAGCAGATTGAACAGAAAACCGGAAGTCATCCTGGGCTCTTGTTTCTGCCTTGCATCCCAAGTCCAAGTCCCTCCTCACCATCCTAACTGGCATTATTCTTCTTCGGGCTCTTTTTATTTTTTTAAGTGAGAGAAGGGGAGAGAGAGAGACAGGTTCCCGCATGTGTCCTGACCAGAATCCACCTGGCAACCCCCATCTGCGACCAACACTCAAATCAACTGAGCTACCCTCAGCACCCGGGCCAGTGCTTCTACCAACCAAGAAACTGGCTGTAGGAAAGGAAGAGGGGGAGCCTAAGTGAAGCAGATGGTCACTTCCCCTCTGTCCCCTGACAGGGGATCAAACCTGGGATGTCCGCATGCTGGAAAGATGCTCTACTTAACCAACTGGCCAGGGTCTTCTTGAGGTTCTTAGAACACTTTTCCTGGACACTGCAAGACTTCCAGTTGGGCTCTTATCCCACATCTCACACTTCTAATCCTTCCTCTAACTCGATGCCAGAGTCTGAAATGCCAGTCAAGTTGGTCTCTTACGGAAGAGGATTCTTTGGACTCCTCCCATGCCTCCCTTTTGTCCTCGGGAAGAACTAATTCCAGATCCCTCGGTGTACCCACCCAGAGCTTGTCATGGTTTGACCTTCTTCCCTCTCCAGCCTCAGGCACCTCTGTCACCTCTGGCACCCTGGTTTCAGAATGGCTAGGATGGTTTGCAGAGACCCGCCCTTCCCTTCCCTTCCCCTCTACCAAGGGCACAATTCTGGATCTTGGCACAAGCTGTTTCCTCTTCTTGGAGGCTCTCATCCTGCTCCTTTACCAGAGTGCCTTCTGCTCGTCCTGCAGAGTCCAGATCAGAGGCCCTTTTCTCAGTTTCTACAGCACTGATGCTTACCCCGTACAAGTGTTTATCTACTCTATTACAATTATTGGTCTTGCTTGTGTCCTCCGTTTGTATCTGTGGGTTCCTGGGTTCCTAAGACACCGATGATGCCTGGACCAAGAAGGTGCTTAATCATGTTCTACTAAATAGACATAGCAGAAGTTCCAAACAGAGAAGCTATTTCTCATTTCTGCTCTAAAACTGCTTATAAAATACAGCCCACTTGGTCCACCCTCAAGGGACCTGGAGCTCAGAAGGAAAGAATGTGTCTGTGTCTGTTTTTCTGCAGAACAAGGGGTCTCATTCAAGCCTACAGGGGCTGCAAAAAGCAGCTGTTAGTCATTGTAACTGGGAAAGTCCACATCCTTTCTTGTGGCTTTTCCCTGTAACTCATGTCTTTGGATGGGTTTCAAGAGGAAGCAATAAGCTATTTGGCCTTTCTCTCTTGCTAGCCAGAGTTCCTTTATCTCTGTCGCGTAGTCAATTTCAGTGCAGAATCTTTCTGCTCTCCCCACTTGAGGGAAATTGGCAAAGTTGGACATTGGAGAACTCGCCTTGTGCACAAGTCCTCTGCTGACCACAGGACCTGGGATGCATGCACCTGCCAATTTTTAAGTCTCTTTGAATCCTCAGAAAACCGCTGAGCTTCTCAACTAGTTTCCCTCACTGTCGCCTGGGGTAGATTCATCGTCGGTGTGGAAAAGTGACAGTGTTAGAGATAGAGGAATGACAGTTATCAGAACTGCCATTTTCAACAGCCTATAATGTGTAGGATGTTTCTGCTAGACATCTCGCACAGAAATTCATGGAAATAATTAGAACTTACAAGGGACAGAGGCTGTGTCCACATTAGCTCATGACACAAGCATGGTTCTCGCCTCAACGAGCCTTACTTTCAGGTTTCCCAATAGCCCTATGAACTAAGATATATTGCCCATCCTTGCCCTTTCCAAATGAGGAATCTGGGGTCAGGGGAGGAGGTAAGCCATACTATCAACTGAAAAAGAACTGAAATTAGAGTCTAGGGCTTATGACTCTTCTCTGTGTGGTCTTTCTATGACATAATTTTAATAAGTGACACCTTATGACCTCCCTGTCTAGCCTTCTGACCATGGTGCTGATCTGTCTCGGTGTACCATCTTGACTCAGACATGTCACATGTAGAGCAGAAGACACTTGCCACTGAAATCCAGAGTCCTACGCATGCTGCAGCCTGACTCCAACCAGCCCAGGTCTCACCGGACTGAACCCAGACCTTGCCAGTCAACCTGTAACACCAGAGACTTTGCCTGCTGACCCCATCTCCCTTCCTCCCAATTTCATCTCCCAGAGCTCAGACTTGGTGCTGCATGGAGCTCTCTGCTCAGCAGATGTTGGTCTTTTAGTCCTTTTTTTTTTCTTTTATTTTTTAACATACCTACTTGCTGAATGAATGATTGGACAGAGGAAAAGAGATGGAGTCCATCCTTAGGGTGTGTAACACGTTCAGAGCTGGGAATCTAGGGCACATTAAGAAGCTCCAGGACCCATCCTGGCCAGATAGCTCAGCTAGTTAGAGCATCTTCCAGAAGCGCAGAGATTGCTGGTTCAATCCCTAGTCAGGGCACATACAAGAGCAGATTGATATTCTTGTCTCTCTCTTTCTCTCTACCCTCCTCTCTTAAATCAATAAACCAAACAAATGAAGAAGCTCTGAGGAGGTCCAAACCCCTTGATCACCAGCTAGTCTTAATGGCCTAGAATTCTCAGCTTTGATGGATCTTTGTGCTAAAGCACGGCCCTAGTTTTGACTCTCCATCGTAACACCATTCTTTCATTCTGTCTGTTTGGTGCTTTTCTTTAAAATGACTTTTTATATTTTTAACTTAAATAAATTCATCTTAAAAAGTAACATTTGCCTGACCTGTGGTGGCACAGTGGATAAAGCATCGGCCTAGGATGGTCACCAGTTTGAAACCCTGGGCTTGCCTGGTCAAGGCACACAGGAGATGCAACTGATGAGTTGATGTTTCCTCAACAACCTCTCTCTCTCTCTGCTCTTTCTAAAATCAATAAATAAAATCTTTTAAAAAAATAACATTTGATAACTGCTATAAATTTGAAACCAATATTGCTTGCTATAAATACAATCAAACATTGTTTTTCAACTGGAACTTGATGCAGCTTGTTGGAGAGAAAGAGGGAGAGAGGGGAAAGGGTGCTTTGGGGCGGAGATTAGAAAGGGCTGCAGTGGACTGAATCAGAAAGATTAAAAGATTACTGAAAAGAAATGCTTTTCTGTTCCAGTGATTTATTTTTGTTTAATGTCCTGGTCTAGGATAACAATGGATTAGGCTACCATGCCTTACACACTTACCACCTTGAGGCCGTTAATGGAATGATTCTCACTGATTAACACACAGTTTGGCTCAGTGGAACTGATGCCTGACTGGGAGACCTCTGAAAACTGGCACATTTGGTTGAGGGCAGCTGGCTTTGCCAGGTGACTGGCCCAGGCAGAGTCTGGGAAAGAGTGGATTGAAGGCAGAATGTTCTTTGAGGGCCGAGGTTACGATAATAGGTGATGGGGAAGCCCCAAGACAGACTTGGCTCTCTCCCGTTCTGCCCAGCCCTGGCTCTGGGAAGACCCTGAGGGACCGGGGAAGGAGGAGTTGGCTGCTGTCCGCTAGAAGAACTGGGGGGAAGAGAAGCGTGCTGGAGGCCCTCTGGGAGGCTAGGCAGAGGTCCTCCTGTAAACCTGGGGAAGGCCCTGGGCATGGAGGGCTTCCTTTTGTAAGAGCGGGGCTGCCCATATGTGCTTCTCATTTCATGGAAGGGGAGGGAAGCTTCTCAGAAAAGCATAGGAGGTGTGCTGAGGGTGGGCAGAGGGGCTGATGATAGGCACCGGGTGGGGTGGGGGCAGTAAGTGGAAGAAGGGTCAGCATCTGATAGGAAGAGGGGACACCAGCACATGCTGATGAGACCCACTTTCCAGGTGCAGAGATGAAATCTGAGGAGCAGTGGCTCCTTTTAAGCTCACAGTTGAATCATCACTACTTAATACATGGCAATGGAGGCCCAGAGAGGCCAACCACTAGTGGAGGCTGCACAGCTGGGGGCAGGCAGATCCAAGTGTAGAGCCTGGTTGCCCACATGGCCCACCCTCCCACTGGTGCTAGATGCACACAGGTGAGGCAAGGCTGCGGCCTTAACTATGTGAGTTCTGGGCCAACCCCAGACCCCACTTGTATTCGCCCACCCTGTCATTCGGTGAAGTCACTTCTTTCCCCCAGCAGAGGTGTGAATGGAAAGGCTGTGCAGGCACTGGAGTCACTTTGGCCTCCCATGAGAGCGCCTGCAATAACTCCACTCTGCTGGTTGGGGAGAAGTCCCGAAGGCCCGGGGCCTGGATGGTGCCAGCTGGCCGGGAGGAGGGAGAAGAGATGTGGTTGGTCCCCACGAGGCAGCTCCACAAGCTGGCCTGGAAAGAGGCCCCAGCAGTGACCTGCCCAGGAGTGACCTGCCCCAGGGCTCCGAGTACAGGCCTGATAAAGGGTTCAACCTGCCTTTGGGGACAGTCAACATAGCTGGGACTTTCCCAATTTCAGGGTTTGGGAGGAAATTCCAGGCTTTCTCTTGCAGACTCACTGTGGAGAGAAGCTGGCCCCATGGAGAGGTGGGAGGGACAAGCCAGAAGAATGGGGCTTGGACTTGCATGCCCAGCAAGCCCCAGCTTCTTTGTTAATTAGTGAGGAGACAGCCCAGGGCAGAGACCCTTAGGAAGGTGGTTGTAGCTGTTGCCCTTCCTCACTGACTGTGTGTGTGTGTGTGTGTGTGTGGGGGTGACAACTGTGTGGATAGGTTTGGCCCGGTGTTGTCTCACCTGTCCCCTTGGCTTAGCTTTTTCTCTCCCCACAGAGAGCCTAGCCTAAGATGTTTGTAAGAAGTGACTTGAGAAGACAGTCCTACCACACTGGTCCATGACCTTCCAGGGGACACCTCCCATATTTGCCATCCCCCTCGTGGCAGCCCCAGCATGCAGTGTGTATAGCCGGAGTCCAGGAGGCTCTAACTGTAGAAGCAAAGCATGTCCTTTACTAAGAGAGGACCCTAAGGATGTGGACGCCAGCTCCCAGGGCAGGGTGTGTGTGTATGTGTGTGTGAGTGCGTGCATGTGTGTGTGTGCGTGTGCATATGTGTGTGTGGGAGAGAGAGAGAGGGAGAGAGAGGCGTTGTCACACAGATAGTAGGTGGCAGAGGTGAACCTCGTGCTTGCTTGGAGTTTCCCAGGCATGGGTCCAGGTCCGTAGGTGACACGTGGGAAGAACTGAGCACAATTTATTCGTCTTTCTCCTCCTCCCAATACTGCAAGAAACCCCTTTTGCAGACCATGGCTGTGCAGTTTGTTCAGAAAGGGCAATTGCTGTTGTTATCACTCAAGTTTGCACAGCTTGTGAGAGGCAGGTTCAGGGTCAGCACATTGTTCCACATGACCAGAGTATCTGACAAAGGGAAGCTATCACCATGTGTATGAAGTGTGTGTGTGTGTGTGTGTGTGTGTGTGTGTGTGTGTGTGTGCGCGCGCGCGCGCGCGCGTGCGTGTTAGAGGGGAGAATAAGGGAAAAGATAACACATTCACTAATGCAAGTCTCTGGGGCAGGATGTGATTACTGGCCCAGGGGATGCCCTGAGTTCTATGTGCTCTGAAAGGGGAAGCTCATGGCCACAAGCAGTGGTCAATACAGAGAGAGAGATGATGTATGCTGGAAAAATGTGCCCACTGTGGGAGGAAAAAAGGTCACAACATACAAACCACTGTAATAATTGCTTGGGTAGCTCTCTCCTCCTCTAAGCCCTCTCCAGATGGTGGGCCACCAGGAGGGACCTGGGACACAGGCCAGCCCCTCTCGTGCTTTCTCCTGAGCCCAGTGCACACCAGGGCTTCTCCACACTGAACTGAACTAAACCTCAGGACATCAGAGCCAAGGCTTCAAGATGAGAGATTTGACCAAACAAGGTATTCAACTTGCTTGTATTCACTTGGATGCATTTCAATCCAGTTTCCCTTTAGTGAGTCTCTTCTACATGACATCCAGAACAGTGCTGGGCTCTGGAAGGAGGGGTAACTTTAGCTAAGGGATGAAGACAGAAAAGAACAAGCAAATCCAGCTTTGTTTCAGTCAATACATTTCCTTAAATGTGACTTTTATACCTTTATAATATCTTCATGTAAATGAATTCATGTCCAAAACAAGCAAACAAATAAAAAAAAGTGAGATGTGGAGGGTTTTATTTTGCTTAAAATTTTCTTTTTGTTTTAATTACCCAAGAATTATTTTTTTGTAAAAAGCATACAAAAATACAGCATATAAAAAAGACTGCTCCCAGCATAATACTCAACAGCAGCTTATAAAACACAAGCTATTCAGGTGAGACATCAGTGACCTACATCCCACCTGTTCTCCAAAGGCAGGTCTAGATATCAGTCGGCTCCCAAAAACCATGCTCCAAAAGGTAGAAAGGTTTTTCCCGAACTTCCGTTGGGGTTCTCTGGGGCCATGAAGAGACCTTAGAAATAGATCATGTTTCACAATAGGTTTGGAAGTAGCTGCTGGCTTTCCAGAGCCACATACAGCCCTTTACCATCCTCTCCTCCCCTACTCTCCAACCTACAACCAGCAGGCACCTGCTGCCCTGGGCAGAGTTCTAAAGGGGCTGGTCCTTCTTCCAGGCCAGGCTTAGGGGCTCCTAAATTTGCCTGTAAGACACCTGTAGGGTTAGGTGTATTTCACAGACTGTAGGCTGCACCTGGAATCCATGTGGAGGTGGTAAGTCCACTTTGGGCAAAGTCCATCATGGTTCGCTAAGCAGAACTCCTGGAAGCTCCCTTAAAGCCTGCCAGGAAGCCAGGCCTCCAGAGCACGGGATGAGCCCCAGCTGCTCTCCCCGTGAGAACTTCAGTAAGGCCCAGGTTCCGGGAAAGGGGTCTGACTCATGTCAGTCTGGCAGGGGGCCCAAGGGTGGCTGCAGAGCCAGCAGCTCCCGGGAGTAGCACGAGAAGGACAGGTTTGCATGATTCTAATAGATCTTCAAACTGATCAGTCATGGATGGAGAGGAGAGGGAGCTGGGGAAGAGGAAGAAGTACAGTCCTTGCTCCTGAGGTGCCTGACATCGGCCTGGAGAACAGATTCCAAGATGCAAGACACCTGGATAAAGAACAAGCTCACAGCCAGGACTCTGAGCTGTCCCCAGGTTAGGACCCATCTCCCCATCTCTTGGGGAATTAGTTCTGACTGTGAGAAAGGGGTGCTGTGGAGCCCATTGCATAACAAAGGCAGAAGGAAACAAAAAAGGCCTTGTGAGAACAGAATGGTCTCTCTCTCAGAGGACAGGGCCCAGATGGCATTGAGACAAAGGACCTAGAGACCAAGCTCTATGAATATTCTCAAGGTCACAGTACTGAGAGTGGGAGGAAGGTTGTCATCTAGCATCATTTTGTGTATATATATATATTTTAAACTTTAGCATTGTTATTCAGACACATATTTAAAATTTTTTTTTTCAGAGGTAGAACAGATACCCTGAGCCTCCCATCAAATGGGGCAGAGATCTGAATATGGGTCCTCTTTCTAACCCAATCAGAAGCTTCCCATTATTGGTTAAGAATAGCTCCTAAAAGTGTCACTTGGGACCCTTGTGAATCTGCCCCCTGGGTGAGAAGTGGAGAGATAATTTACAACACATGTGAGCTATGGTTTACACAAAGATGTCTGGTTTCTTTTTTCTTTCTGACCACTCCCCTGCCTTCCCGATTTGAGAAAGTGTGGGTGTAGAGGCTGTGGTTTTGGGGGTTAGACTTGATTCCATGCAAAAGCAAGAAGATAATGCCCCTTACAAGGGCTCTGGCTTATGTCGGTTATAGTAAGAGCACATGCATTTATGTGTATAAAGGTTTCCAACTCCTCAGCTGCTGTGAAGCATCTGACAGTGAGGCATAGGTCCATGTCGAATGAGTCTGCTAGCTTGTCTTCACCTAAGACAGCTCATGTGTCTCCTGGGAAAGGGAGCCTCGGGGAGAGCGTCTGGGCCTGCTGCATCACCCCAGGGACAGCGGTGGGACCATGCTCTCCCAGCCTAAAGCTCATCCGAGTGTGTGATCTCACGCAGGCTGGAGGCCCAACAACGCCCTCCACCTGCTGCGTAGCATCTGCCGGTCTTTGCTTCGGAGCTGGTGAGCTAGGCAGACCCCAGGGCTCCTCAGCCCCTGCCTGAAAAGTGGAAGGCTCCAGAGAAGACAAAGCACTCAAGTGAATCAGGGGAGATGGAGACATGGGTTTCTAGGTTTCCAAGAATACCAGCTCCTATTGTGTGCACTGGCTGCAAAGCATCCTGGGATCTACTGTCCAGATCGTCCCACCATAACCAAAATGTACAAGTTACTAAACAGGAGAAGGAAGGATAGAAAAATTAACTTGGGTCCTTGTGAGAAAGAGCAGTCAGGCTTTTTGGTCAGTTAGCCACCACTGAGGTATGCCATTCTGCTCTGCGGTTGCTGCTGCCGGTGTCAGAGCTGCCGTTTCTCGGCGGCCATGGTCCTCTCTCTCCGCCCCGCTAGGGCTTGCAAGTATTCCAAGGCCTTGCTCAGGATCGCCCCTTTGGGGTCCTTGGAAGAGCTGGCCAGCTTGGGGGCCTGGTACCTCATGGCCAAGAACCCCCAACAGAGCTCCAGGAAGTTGTGGTGCTTCCTCTTGGTCACATCCTCAGGGTCAGGACTGACAAGTTTGGGGTGGCAGGATTGGGGAGCCCAACTTTCTGCAGGCTGGAAGAAGGGGCTTACTACCTGTCTGTGCACCTCTCTTCCTTTTTCCTCTGGCTGTCTCTCTCCAGAGCCTCTTTCTGGGGGCTTCTCCCTGGAGCCCCTCCTTGGAAGCAGCTTTCTGGAGGGAATGGGAGACACAGTTGTATTGTTGCTGATGGATGGAAATGAGGAAGTATTTTATGAGGAGTCCAAACAGTCTGTTCCCTCCACGATGGTGATCCACTGCCACACACCCAGGTTCTGTCTCTTTTCCACTGTCACAGCGTTGAGTTTTTCACCTTCCAGGTCCCTAGGGCTCTCAAACTCTAGCAGGCTGGGGGGCTCTGGCTTGCCCAGCAGACAGGGGACAGAGGGCTTTGAGGATGGGAGTGTAGTTGCATCGCTTTAGTTGTCATTGGTTGCTTTTTATATGTGCCTTGACTAGAGAGATCAAACTAGACAGTGACCCCTTGCTCAAGCCAGCAACCTTGGGCTCAAGCCAGTGGCCATGGGGTCATGTCTATGATCCCATGCTCAAGCCAGCAACCCTCACTCAAGTTGGCAAGCCTACCCTCAATCTGGATGAACCCATAATCAAGCCGCAACCTTGGAGTTTCGAACCTGGGACCTCAGCATCCCAGGTCAATTCTCTATCCACTGTACCACCATGGGTCAGGCTAAATTTTATTTTTTAATCACAGATTATATTCAATATTATTTTGCATTAGTTGCAAGTGTACAGCATAGTGGGTAGACAATCATATACTTTACAAAGTACTCTCTCCATATTTCCAGTATCCACCTGGCATCATGTATAGTTATTGGCTATGTTCCCTAGGCTGTATTTTACATCCCATGACTATTTTGTAATTATAAATTTATACTTCTCAATGCCTTCACCTTTTTATCCATTCCCCCATGCCTTCTCCCCACTGGCAACCATCAGTCTGTTCTCTGAATATATGAGTCTGTTTCTATTTTGTTTGTTCATTTATTTTGTTCTTTATATTTTCATATAAGTGAAATCATATGGTATTTTTCTTCTTCTGTCTGACTTATTTCACTTATCTAATACCCTCTAGGTCCACCCATGCTGTCATAAATGATAAGATTTCACTATTTTTTATGGCTGAGTAATATTCCACTATATCAGTGGTTCTTAAACTTTTTTGAGGTACTGAACCCACCAGTTTCATATGTGCATTCACTGAACCCTTCTTTAGTGATAAATAAAATTTGATTTTTTTTCCCAAATTTAGTTTTGCCGGTGTGAGACTAGAGTTGCTCAACTTGGCATTGCATATCGTGCAGATAGGACGCTGACTCCCATCCTGTTCTGTGATACATGTGAATCCATGTTGTACATATTCGTCCAACCACTTTCTTTTTTTGCTCGACATATTTAGTATGGATTAAAATATTAAGAAAGAAACCACACAACGTACAACTACAACAGCCGTTGACTACTGCGCGCACTAAATTCCCCGCAGCACTGGTTGGCCAAGCAATGTAACATGATCCTCTGCAGCAAGTGATGGCCAAGCGGGGCGTGTCATCACGACTTTACACAAGTGTGTCTTTACCTCCGCAGCAGAACCCCTAGGGTTCGATAGAACCCAGGTTAAGAACCACTGTAATATATATATACATACACACACACACACACACCACACTTTTTTATTCAAGATGTGGAGGGTTTGGGGTGCAAAGGAGTGAAGAGAGTGGAACATGAGTTTATTGAGATATATCATATTAAGTGTGAGACATTTTATATATGGTATTTGATTTAATCCTTACAGTACTCATATTTTTTTTATTGATTTTGGAACGAGAAAGGGAGGGAGAAATAGAGAAGGGGGAAGAGAGAGAGAGAAAGAAACATTGATTTGTTGTTCAACTTCTTTATGCATTCATTGGTTGATTCTTCTATGTGCCCTGACCTGGGATCAAACCCACCACCTTGGCATATTGGGATGATTTTCTAACCAACTGAGTACCTGGCCAGGGCCTCCCCTAATATTAAGTGTTTACTGCTCTTCTCATTTTTAGAGATGAGAAACCTGATTGTTGCTCAGTGAAGTTGAAAGACTTGCCCGGGGGATCATACTAACAAGTGACATATTTGAAGTGTAGTCCTGACAGTACTTCAATGCAAAGCCATAATTCTCTATAGTCTCTCACACTTCCTCCCAAGACATTCTACAGACTGAACGCTTAACCAGAGCATTCTATACAGCCCAATTGTCAATTCCATTTTTAGTGATAGGGAGCTCAAAACTATAGAAACATTGATAATAATTTTTTAAAATATATCCAGTGTTGGAGTTTGAGACATGAACAGTGAAAGAAATTAGACTCGCACTGGAAACAGACCTTGGAAAAACAAGCACCCTGTCTCGTGCTTTGTGTTATTACCACCTGCCTGAGAAATGTAGCTTCAATTGAAATTCAAGGTTCATTTTTCTTCTTCTTGATTTAGTAATGCAAGTTCCAAGGCGACAGCCGCCTTTAATTCAAAGTGCACATCTATTCATTCACTTCTCTATTTCTTCTGAGCTGCTGGGTGTGGCTTGGTTTACTTACTTCCAGATGCCTGTTACTACTTAAAATAATCAGGTCACAGGAGCAAATTTAACCTCAAACTAGATCATTGGGTTTGTAAGACATATCTTTTTTTTTAATGCTAATGATTCACACATTTAGCTGAAAGTTTGGGATTTGTTCCTCTCATGCCCATGTAGTTTAGTTATTACATCTTCTCACATCTTGGAGGTAGTTCTTTATAATTGAGTTGGGTCTTATACTCTGCATGTGGAAAATTGAACTTGACATTCCTTCATTCATTCACTCATTGATTTAGCAAGTATTTTATTGAGTGATTATTATGCTCTTGGTATTACAGTAATGAATAAAGGTCAAGTCCCTAACCTCAAGGTGCTCAGGATCTGTGGGCCCCCAACAATGTGTTATAGTCCAACATTATGTCTGCTGCAATGGGAGCTTGCATAGAACACAGCCTCCTGATTTTCCAAAGGAGGGAAACTTGAGTTTTGAAGTTTCAGAAGCTTGATACTGCTTTTGCTATGTAAGAGGGTTTACCATGGGATTTGTTTCTTTTCTTCTGAGCCAGGAAGACCTTAATATACCACCCATCTACCAATCCCCAGCTAGCCAGAAACAGGTAAGTAGTTGGAACAGGTGTATGTCTGTGAGTCAGGACCCAGGATTATCCTTTTTTGGGCTGAAATGGGATGGTCAGTGTAGTTATCTTTGACGTCACATTGGCAGGAGGCTAATTTCTTCCAGTTTGGAAGACCAGGTACAATAGGCTTCTTTTCCCAGCTTTGACGGTAACCTTAGGACTCTCTGGTCCACAGTCTGGTCCAAGTCTGGTCCAGCTGTTTGACTCTGGGATTTGGGGGCTTCACAGAGACCATTCCTTCTCTGCACTGCTGTTCTCTCCCTGCCAGATGGTGGTAAATTCTCAGACAGTTCTGGAGAAAGGGTGACTCGCTAGAGTGACCGTTCACCCACAACACAGAGAAACAGCGAACGATGGACAGAGGAGGAGCCCCCTGTAGGCACTGTGAAGGTTATGGGGGAGACTAAGTTCCTCTCAACAATAACTGCTCTCTGCCACCTCCCTCCCCACCTCCCAGAGGGAAGAGGCCTCTCTCCCTTGGTGAGCGGTGAGCTGTGAGGTATGTGTGTGTGTGTGTGTTGAAGGTGGAGATAGCTATTGTGCTTTTGTGCCACTAGAGTTTTGCAGGAGTCAGTAAAACAAGTCACTTGGAGGCCAGTTTTTTTGGGTTGGTGGGTATTTGCTTTCAAGAATTGGTTGGCGGCCTGACCTGTGGTGGCACAGTGGATAAAGCATTGACCTGGGAACACTGAGGTCGCCAGTTCAAAACCCTGCACTAGTCTGGTCAAGGCACACATGGGAGTTGATGCTTCCAGCTCCTCCCCCCTTTCTCTCTTTCTCTCTCTCTCTCTCTCTCTCTCTCTCTCTCTCTCTCTCTCTCTCTCTCTGTGTCTCCTCTCTAAAAAATGAATAAAATAAAAAATAAAAAAAAAGAATTGGTTGGCAGTGGAGATAAACTTCTAGATCCAGTTTTCCACTCCCCCAAATGGGTATGTTACTAGTTACTTTCACCTAACCCCAACCTCCACACTGTCCAGGGCTTGGTCCCTGGCTCTGAAGTGACAGAGGAGATGGTCAATATGAAAACAAAGACAACTCATCTTCGAGTTTTGTTGTTTTAATAGATAAAATACCTGGTTTGCACCCAAGCCTGTGACTGCTGGTTTTCAACCAGCTTATCAGAGTGCTGTGAGATTGAGCTCATGTTCCAGAAAATGACTTTCTCATCTATTTGCAAGAAAGGACATATTATCATCACAGCATTTAAAGGGTGTGCTTAGACTTCAAAATTCCATGCAACAGAAAGAAATGAGAGAAAGGATTGACACTAGAATAATGTGTGATGGACAGACATTATAGCTGTCATATTTTGGGCCATGAGAATGCTCGTCCATTCCTGTGTCCAGGCCTGACCCCTTTCATGAAACTTCAGTTTTTCAGTATTAACTGAAGGCTTTCTAAAAATGTCGATTTCTGGATTCCTCCACCAAAATCCATTAGATCCAGGCATTTGTCAGGGACAGCAAACCTGGCACCAAACCATCCCACAGTTACAATGACTCCACAAGAGAAAGGTTTGCTTTTCATGCGGCACTCCAGTAAGGGTCAGTGGGGATGGAGTTCTCCATTTTACTCAGTCATTTCGGTATTTCCTTCTAGTGGTTTTATAATTCCCTATGACTTCGGAGTCCTTTACTGGGTCTTCTGTGTTCATACCACAAATAAGGAGATAAAGAGGGGGTGTGGAGGAGACATACCTGTTCTTAATTGCTGCAGCAAAGAGGTCACCATGTCACTTCAACTTACATTCCCCTCAGCAAGAATCAGTCTGATGGCCTCCTGCAGAGACCTGGGAAATAGAAGAGAAAGGGAACTTGGTGAGGGATTAGCCAGCCTCTCATGACCTTGGATGGGAACATAAACACCAATTTGTTACACACATTCTTGGGAATTCTAACGAAGATGCCCTGGAGCCCATTACCTTGAGAAACACCAAACTATAAGCACCTGTGTGAATAAGTAGCAGATGGTTGCTGCTAATCAACTTTCAGATCACAGAGACTGGCTTGTAGGGGCAGAAATGAAAATACACAAAACATACACCCACTCCTGCCCTATTGTTTTCTGGTCTCCAACCATAGCTTCCTGAGCTGCAGCTCAAGTTCACCAATCCACACCTCAGGGACTGAAAGACTCCATACGTCTCTCTGGTATTCAGCTTCTTCATATATAGAGTGGAGATGTGAACACATTACATCAAATAAGCTAGCTGAAGTGACTATTACAGAGTCTGACATATATTAGGTGTATGAGAAATGTTAAAAATACATTTTAATACTTAACAGAGGGTAGTTAAAAGGTATAAACTTCCAATTATAAACTTAATGACTTATGGGGATCTAGTAGACCACATGCTAATTATCATAAACAATATTGTTTTGTATATTTGAAAATTGCTTAGAGAGTAGGTCAGTGATTCTCAAACTTTTTGAAGTCGGGGCGCATTTAAAATTCTACAAATAATTGTAGATGCACTATATATAAATTTCTGAGAAATATGTTATAATAATGAAGTCAAATATTAAAGAAAAATATATAAAGTCCAACCGCTTTTATAATAATTAAAGAAAATAAATACGACAAAATTAAATTTATTCTGTCATTAAGAAACATTTTTATGTTAGTTACACTTTTTGAGTTATGCTTTTTAGGATTCATAAAAAAGAGGAGTTAAAAAATAAAAAAATGACAAAAATGTTATCTTTTTATATACATAGATACATTCTTAGTAAGATTTAGTAAATTCGGCAGATCCCGGCGCAAATGTGTTAAGTTTATTCATTCTTGTGTTTATGAGAAACATGAACCTGATTTGTCCTAGTGATTTCTTCAATGTTTGGGCATACATTTGAAAGGCAGACTCTCATTTCCTCGTCAATACATTGAAAAATTCCTCTCTTTTTACTCTTAATAGTGCTGAGTGCAGAAAACCCCCACCATACATATCATCTTAACTTTACACCAAACAAAGGACAGAAGAAACTTGCCTCCAGTATTTCCGGGGAACATGGGGGGTAGTTTAAACAATCCAGCACCACAGCCTAGCGGCCTTTTGCAACCAAATCAGGCAAGTGAGGTGGGGGGTTGGGCAGACTGTCATCTTATAGCCAATTCCCCACACTTCTGTTCCCCAAAAATCTAAACTCCAAAAATCCTGTTGGTTTTTTGGTCCCCAACAGGCACATATTTCTCTGGAATACCATAGGGCACACCTGGAAATCTTCTAGGGCATACCATTGCACCCTGGCGCACACTTTGTGAACAACTGGAGTAGGTCTTGAAGGTTCTCATTACAAAAAAATATAACTTTGTGGGGTGATGGATGTTAACTAGACTTACTGTGGTAAAAATTTCACAATATATTCATATAGTAAATCATTATGTTGTATGCCTATAAGGTTATATGTCAATGATATCTTGGTAATACTGGAGAGAAATTGAAGTAAAAATTAGAATTTTGGAAAACTTGTATCCACCACTGTGATCTTGATAGTTAACCAATACTTAAAGACTTTGCAGATGAGAATGGTGGTGATATTAATGAATAAATTTTTTTGATATTATATAGTAAAACGTTAACATTTGGAAGATCTGCGTAACTCAGTGAAACAATACTTTCAAAATGACTGATGTTTGAAAAAATTACAATTTGGTGAATGTGTTAATCACAGTTTCATATGTCTGTAAATGAAGAATTCATTTATTTATACTGTTGAGAAGATTTTTCTTATTTTACTATAAAGCACCAGAATGAAAAATAAAAAATCAAACAAAGGTATAGAGCCAAATAAATAAATACCAAAAAGATCAATTTGGCTTCTAAAAGCCAAATCAAACACTCCTTGCTCTGATATCATGTTATTAATTTGGTTTGTTGCAAGACATGAGCAATTTTGGATTGATTGCAATGATTGCATACTACTTTTCCAAAAGACAACGAAAAACGTTTCATAGATACAATTTTGGCCATCTATCTACAATGGAGAAAAGGGGTTTCATTGCTGTTTGTTTTTTTTAGCACACACGAGAGAGAAATTGATTTGTTCCACTTGTTGATGCATTCATTGGTTGATTCTTGTGCGTACCCTGAGGGGGGTTTGAACCTGCAATGTGGGCATCCTGGCACATTGAGATGATGGTCTAACTGAGCTACTAGGCCGAGGCTGTATTTTTTGTTCTGTTGACATTTTCCTTTGCTGTACAAAAACCTTTTAGTTTGCTGTAGTTCCATTTGTTTACTTATTGTTTTGTTTTCCTTGTCTGAGGAGATATCAGAAAAAATATTGGTGTAAGAAATGTCCAAGATTTTACTGCCTTTGTTTTCTTCTAGTTTTATGGTTTTGAGACTTACATTTAAATACTTAATAAATTTTGAGTTTATTCTTGTATATGGTATAAGAAGATGATCTAGTTTCATTTCTTTTTGCATGTATCTGTTCAGTTTTCCCAACACCATTTATTGAATAAACTGTTTTCACCTCTTTGTATGTTCTTGCCTTGTTTATCAAATATTAATTGGCTACATAGGCATGGGCTTATTTCTGGGCTCTTTGTTCTGTTCTATTGATCTATGTCTCTTTTTATGCCAGTACCATACTGTTTTGATTAGGATAACCTTTTCGTATAGTTTGATATCAGGTAAAGTGATTCCTCCAAATTTGTTCTTTTTTTTCTCAAGATTGCTCTGAATATTCAGGGTCTTTTGTGGTTCCATATGAATTTTTGGAGTATTTGTTTTAATGCTTTGAAATATGCCATTGGTATTTGATAGTCTATAAATTGTTTGGGCAGTAAGGACATTTTAATGATGTTAATTCTTCTTATCAACAACCATGGTACATGCTTTCATTTCTTTGTAACTTCTTAATTTTTATCTTCAGTGTTTTATAAGTTTTTTTAATACAAGTCTTTTACCTTCTGGGTTAAATTTAATCCTAAGTGTTTATTATTTTTTTTTATGCAACTGTAAATGGGATTTATTTTCTTAGTTTTTTTTTTTCTGGTAGTTCATTATTGGTATATAAACATGCAACCAATTTCCAAATATGTATTTTGTATACTGCTACTTTACTGAATTAATTTATTAGTTTTATTTTATTGGTATAAATTTTAGGGTTCTCTATATAGAGTATTATGTCATCTGTGAATAATTACAATTTTACTTTTGCTTTTTCAATTTGGTCGTCTTTTATTTCTTCTTTTCTGATTACTGTGGCTAAGACTTATAATACTCTGTTGAATAAAAGTGAAAGTGAACATTCCTGTCTTGTTCCTGATCTTAAGGGAAATACTTTTAGCTTTTTCTTTCTGTTGAGTTTGACAGTTAGCTGTGGGTTTGTCATATATGGTTTTTATGTTGAAGTATGTTTCCTGTATTTCCACTGTGCTGAGAGTTTTTATCATAAATGCATGCTGAGTTTTGTCAAAAGTTTTTTGCATCTCTCAATGTGATTATGATTTATATTCTTCATTTTGTTGATGTGGTTTATCACATTAATTGATTTTGGGATATTGTATCAACCCTGCACTCCAGGAACCGATTTCATTTGATCATGGTGTATAATCCTTTTAATATATTGCTGAATTTGGTTTCCTTATATTTTGTTGAGGATTTTTGCATCTATGTTTATTGGGGATGTTGGCCTATAATTTTCTTTCTTTGCAGTATCTTTATCTGGTTTTGGAATTAGGATGATGCTGGCCTCATAAAATGAGCTTTGGAGTCCTTTTCCTCTTTGACTTTTTTGAAATAGTTTGAGAAGGATAAGTGTTATTTATTTTTTGAATGTTTGATAAAATTTCACCTGGGAAGCCATCCTTTCCAGGACATGTTTTGGTGGGAATTTCTTAATTACTATTTTGGTTTTGTTCATTGTAATTAGTCTGTTTAGATTTTCTATTTCTTCTGGGTCTTTTTTCCTTGTTCTCTCTTTTAAATTGAATCTATTGGGGTGACATTGGTTAATAGAACTGCATAGGCTTTAAGTGCACCGTTCCATGATACATCATCTCTACAAACTGCATTGCGTTTCCACCATTGTTTTAGAGGATTGTAAGTTTCTAGGAATTTATTTCTTTCAGTTGGCCAATTTGTTGGCAGTAGCTGTTTGTAATATATTTTTTATCACCTTTTTGTATTTCTGTGGGTTTAGTTGTTACTTCTCTTTCATTTCTAATTTTTTATTTATTTGTATCCTCTCCCTTTTTCCTTCTTGATGAGTCTTGTTAAAGATTTATCGATCTTTATCTTTTCAAAGAACCAGATCTTAGTTTCATTGATCTATTGTATTTTTTTAGTCTATTCTGTTTACTTTCACTCTTTTCTTTATTACTTCCTTTTCTTCTATTCTCCTTGGGCTTTGTTTGTTGTTCTTTTTCTAGTTCTTATGGGTATAAAATTAGATTGTTTATTGAGATATTTCTTGTTTCTTGAGATAGGCTTGCAAGGTTATGAATATCCCTCTTAGGGCTGTATTCCCTGTGTCCCATAGATTTTCTGTTGTGTTTATATCACTGTTATCCCATACATTGTTTAGTAACATGTTATTTAGTCTTCATTTGGTTGTGTTTTTCAGGTTTTTTTTTTTTTTTGTGTGTGTGTGTGTGTGTGTGTGTGTGTGTGTGTGTGTGTGTGATTGATTTCTAGTTTCATACCTTTGTAGTCAAAGGAGATGCTTAATATTGATTTCAATCTTCTTAAATTTATTGTGAGTTACTTTGTGTCCTAACATGTGGTCTAGCCTGAAAAATGTTCCATGTGCACTTAAAAATAATGGATATTCTGCTTCTTTGGGATAAAATGCTCCAAAAATATCAACTAAATTTATCTGGTCTAGTGTGTCATTTAAGGCCTCTGTTGATTTTCATTCTGAAAGATATATCAATTGATGTCAGTGGGATGTTAATCTCGTCCTGTCACTGTATTTCTGTTTATCTTTCCCTCTTTGTTTATTAAGATGGCTTGCCTCCATTTTATTTAGTTCTTTCCCTGGCAATTTTCCCTGTTCTTTTATTTGAGGCATGTTTCTTTTCTCTCCATTTTGGCTGTATCTCTGTATTTGTTTCTGTGTTTTAGGTAGATCTGCTCTGTCTCCCAGTGTTGGTATAGTGCCCTAATGTGGTAGGTGTCTTGTAGAGCTCAGTAGACTGTCTTCCTGATCACCAGACCTTCCTGATCAACAGTATTCCAAGATGTCTTTTATGTGGGTTATGTGAGTCTTCTTGTTGTAGTTGAGTCTTGATGGCTGTTGGGTCCTAAGTGGGTGGGGTTGACCCTCAGACTAGCTGACTATGAAGATTGATCCCAAACAGAGTGTTCAGGAAGCTGTGTGGGGGCTGACCCCATAAAGTGGAATATGCTTCAGCAGGGTCTGGTTCCTGCTAAAATTTCCCTTTGAATGTGCCTTTTGTGGAACTAACTGGGTCTTGCTCTGATGTGGTCTGAAGTTCACCACCAGGTATGTTGGTTCTCAGACCTCTTGGTGGATGGGAACTCTGGTGCAGGTCAATGTCAGGCACTGCCTGTGACCAGCCCTGAGCTACCTGATGGGAGCTACAAAGTGATCCAGTTTGTGAGTGGTCCTGCTGAGCCTGGGTGTGCATGGGAGAGACCATCTGTACATTAAGGCTGTTTCCACCAGCACTAAACACATGGGTAAGTCAGCTAAAGGTTGCAGTACATCAAGATTCACCTCTGCTGGCTGCCTGTTAGGCTCAGTCACTGAAAGAACCTTTGGCGGTATGTGAGTTATGGGAGGTATTTTCTCAGTGAGTCACCAGGTAGGGGCAAGTGGTCTTCACCAGACAGATACAGATTCAAACCTAGTACCAGTGCTGGCTCTGAGGCCACTTAGCAAAAGTTCCAAAGTACACTAAGACCAACCATCACACACTGGGTGTCCTGGGACTTTTGTGGTGGGGCAGGGTCTAACAAAGTCATTAAGGTAAAGGCAGCAGAGTTCACCAAGCCCAAAAAGACCAAGATTTGACTGTGTCAAAAGAGGGCTCCATACAAGAACGATGGTGTTGGTTGGTTGTGCAAGAGAAAAAAATGGCCACCACCATTGAGCTTCATAACTCAGTTTTTTCCGAGTCTTCCTGGACCTCAAGGGCCTGTAAAAAGTCTGCATCACCTTCCCAGGCTATCCACAGCCATATGACCCTTACATAGGGTGCAAGCTTAGCAGGGTGGAGCTACCAACAGTCAGGAGATGGGGGGAATAGCCCCTGCCTGAGAGCCACACAACTCAATCTCTAACACCCCCTAAGTCTGCTTGGACCTCCTCAAGAGCCCTCTAAAAAAGTCTATACCACGGGCTCAAGCAGCTGACTTTTCCACAGGGTGTGAGCTCAGCAGGGTGAGGTGACAAAGAGTTGGGAGTGTGAGGCTAGTGCCCAACCCAGGAAAGATGGACAGTGTGAGAGAAGCACTCGGCACAGGGACCCTGGCAACTGTTCTTTTAGCTTTCTCCCCAGAGCCACACAACCAAGTCTCTCCTCACATAATTCCAGTCCACTCGGAGTCACCTTCTTTTCTCCAGAGCCCAGAGTGAGTAGCTATAAATACAGTTTTGTGCACTGACCCTTTAAAAAGGCATCTGAGTTTCTAGCAGACTCTCATTTCTCCCTGGTGGACAGAATTTCTGCTTATTTTTCACAGCCAGAAATCATGTGGCCTCTTCTTCTCGGCTCTAATACTTCAGAACTCAGCATAAGGTTGAGATGTTTTGCATCTCAGGGGAGTCTTTGCAGGGGAAAAGGGGGAGAGGGGAAGATGGAGGAGAAAAGAAGCAGATTGTTGCTTCTCCTATGTGCCCTGACTGGAAATTAAACCCAGGACATCCATAACCAAGCTATCCACTGAGTCAACTGGCCAGGACCTAAATTTTTTTAAATTAAAATATTTTTTCACCCTGGCCGCTTGGCTCAGCAGTAGAGTGTTGGCCCAGCATATAGAAGTCCCAGGTTCTATTCCCATTCAGGGCACATAGAAGAAGCAACCATCTGCTTCTCCACACCTCCCTTTTCTTTCTCTCTCTCTTCCCCTCCTGTAGCTATGGCTGGAATGGTTCGAGCAAGTTGCTCCGGGGCACTGAGGATGGCTTCATGGTCTTGCCTAAGGCACTAAAATAGCTCAGTTGCCAAGCAACAAAGCAGTGGCCACAAATGGGCAGAGCATCTCCTGCTGATAAGGGGCATGCCGGGTGGATCCTAGTTGGGGCACATGTGGGAGTCTGTCTCTCTGCCTACCCATCTCTCACTTAAAGAAAAATTTAAAAATTTTTTTCTTGTATTCCTTAAATTTTATTTGTTTGTTTGTTGCTGTTAACATTCTGAGCCCTGGAGACTTGCAGATTTTGGTTCAAATTCTTACCTCATAGTTTACCAGCCTTGGGGAATAAAAGAAAGTTTACTTAACTTTTCATGCCTTCAATTTCCTTATTTTTACAGTATATATTAGTATCTGTTTCTACATGAGGTTATTTTGAAGACTAGATGATATATTCTTGTAAAGCACTGAGCCCGAGTTCTAGTAAATACTCAATAAAGGCTTATTATTGTTGATTTATCCCATTATCATTAACTTTACTGACAAGCAGACAAATGATCATTCATCCTGATTACTATCTGATGGATAATCCCTTAGATTATGAATCATTGTTGGTAATAAAATAGTATAAGAAGAGAAAAGAATTTAAGAATAACAAAATATGGTATAAGCTTTATTTTAATGGGAAAATCTGTATTTCCATGAAAGAGACTAAGCAATCTCAAAAACGAAAACAGTAAATATACAATGTACACTATAATTATATAGTATAATTATATGGTATATTTATTCCAGATGCAAAATACTCAATGTCTATTACTCTGTAGTGTTAATTATTAAGTTGTATTATGTAATCTATAGAAGAAAATTTTCCATACTTTAAGTATATTTTCCCATATTTTTTTTCCAGCTCTATTTAGGTATAATTGAAAATAAAATTATAAGAAAATATTTAAAAGCTATTTAACAGAGGACTGGGCTTCTAAGATTTCAGGGAAATTATGGAATCCATAGTTCAGAAATAGAGTAGACCCTGGTTACTCAAAGTGTGGTCCACAGACCAGCAACCTTTTCATCATTTGGAGTTCATTAGAAATGCAGAATCTCGGTCTCACCGCGGATCTACTGACTCAGAATGCACCATTTAACAAGATGTGCAGGCGATCCCCTCATTTAAAAAGATATGCATATAAAGGTTCAAGATTACCTGGGATAGAGGTGATCTGCAATCTCCTTACCCCAAGTCCCTGCATTTGAGGAACACACAGTGAGGGCAGAGTGTGAGGGGGTTGGGGCTAATGCCGATGGCCTGGAAGAGAACAGATGATGACACTCATGCTGGGAGCATGCAGTTTCTATGGCTTAAGGCCTATTGGCTGTCCTTGCCCTCCTGATTAAGAATCCTGTTTTAGAGCTACCCCTCTTTCATCTCCCATCCAGGTGTTTGGTCCATATCCTGTTGAGACCTCTCTTCTATTGTTTCTTAGAAAAGATCTCTTCTGGGCATTTTGGGATTGAGGGATGATCAAGGATGGACATGGGCCCAAGAAGTTAGACATGGACTGAGTGTTGGAGCTTTTACAGCTCAATTGGTGACACCAGACACTCTAGAGACAATGTGGCTCAAAATAGTTACTATGGAGGGGGTGCAGGTTGTTATGGTGATAGGAGATTGACAACAGATTGGGCAAGATGTTGAAAGAATGAGGAAGAAAACCAGCACAGTATATATTCTTTGCATTGTGTATAAATAAATCACCACTCACCCTCATGAGGCTGAAAGAGAGCATAAGTCAGCAACTGCAATGATTTCAAATTTGTGATCGCTGCCTCTATCTCAAGTTATCTAAATTCGGATAACTAATATAAAAGCAAACAAAATAGTAACTTTTTAGAGCTTTACAATTTACATAATCCTTTTTAGGCATTTGTTTACTTAGCAAATATTTGTTGAACATATTCTATGTATCAGAAACTGGATCAGGTACTGGGATTATAGTGAGGAACCAGACAGACATAGACACTTCCTTCTGTGAAACTGATGCTGAAGTAGGTTCACATTATAGTGAGTTTGGCTAAGTTTTATTGAACATTTACTATGTGCCACTCACTGTGCTGAAGCATGGTAGCCCCCCCCCCCAAATTCTCATAATAATTCACCGAAGTTAGCACCTTTATTTTCTACTTTACACAGAGAGGATTAATAAGAGTACCAAGGCTCCAAAATTCAGGTGACTTGTCCAAAGAGATCTACGTAGTTGTTGGTGGGCCAAGCAAGAACCCAAGTTCACCACTCTGAGAGGCTCGTCCATCGTAAGCTTGATCCGCACATATCCTGACAGTGACAGTGGTGATAAACGGTGAAGGCTAAGTAGGATTTGGGATACAGAGAAGGACATTCCAGGAATCACAGCTTGAGTAACTGAAGAAGGTAATGAAAAGACAAAGCCCCATAGGGAAGGGAGCATTTCTGAAATAAAGAGCTGAGGGCCTGCAAGTGAAGACTGCCTTTGAGAAGTGACAGTCATTGCCTGGGTGGCTAAAGCCTACGGCAGGCACTGTGGGTGGGAAGGCCAGATTGGAATGGACTGGAAAGGGACTTGAAGGACACACCAAGAAGTTACTCTTTTATCCTTCAGGCAACGGGGAACCTTCAACACAGGGGAGAGTGATAAAACCAAGTTCTGTTTAAGGCCCGCAGCAAAATGAACATGAACTTAGATGGTGAGCAGTAACAAAAAAGATGAAAATATTAGTTAGAAGGTTGTTGCTGTACACAATCCCAGCCTTCCCACCCTATTCAATGGTAAACTAACTAATGCTTCTCAAACTGTAATGTTTATTTGAATCCCCAGGAAACCTGTTAAAATGCAGATTCTGAATGAATAGATCTAGGATGGGGGTTGAGGGCAAGAACCTGCATTTCTAACAAGATTTCAGGTGGTATGGATGCTGCTTCTTTAGGGATTTAGCAAGATGTAGAGAATGATAACAAAATGCACAAGAACATAGAGCCCGTACTACAATTGACCAACTTTGCTGAACCCTTTGCGTTACAAATTTAATCTGTGCCTTTTTTTTTTTTTTTTTTTTTTAGTGAGAGAGGCAGAGAGGTACAGATAGAAACAGGCAGACAGGAAGGAGATGAGAAGCATCAATTCTTCATAGAGGCATCTTAGTTGTTCATTGATTGCTTTCTCCTTTGTGCCTTTACCAAGTGGTGACAGAAGAACAAGCAATCCCTTGCTCAAGCCAGTGACCTTAGGCTCAAGCCAGCAACCTTGGGCTTCAAGCCAGTAACCTTTGAGCTCACGCTAACGACCATGGGGTCATGTCTATGATCCCACGCTCAAGCCAACAACCCTGCATTCAACCTGGTTAGCCCATGCTCAAGCCAGATGAGCCCACACTCAAGTTGGTGACCTCGGGATTTTAAACCTGGGTCTTCTGCATCCCAGTTCGACGCTCTATCCACCTGCACCACCGCTAGGTCAGGCTATTCTGTGCTTTTAACAATAACCAAGAAGCAGCTAGGAGATCATTATCCCTGCTTCACTGACAAAGTAGCTGTTCAAGTCACATAGATATTTTAGTCCAGTCTCTGAATCTTTTCTGCCATACAGAACAAACAAAAGGCAGTCAGGGTGTTTGTTCATGAACTTCTCATTAAATTTAAATTCTTTCTACAGAAACCCTGCCACCACATACTAACCACGAGAAAGTTTCAACCATTACTCATATCCAGAAAGGAAGGAAGAAGCAGTTTTCTTTATTCATCTCGTGACCAAAATGGGTGACTTTAAGGGCTGCACAATACTAGGTAAGGATAGGGAAGTCCACAAGGTCCGTGAAGCAAGCATGCTGCAATGCTAATGTCTCATGCAGCATCTTGATGCAGTGGGATGGGGGCAGGGAAGCAACAGGCAGGATGGGATGTGGTGGGTGAGAAGCCATTTGCTGTTCTGTGTAAACTCTGGTGGTTGGGACAAGGCCTGGCAGGCAGCCCAGGAATGTGTCAGTTTCTACTGCAAGGGATTCCAGGATGCAGGAAGTGCTCCAGTTGTATTAACTAATCCACTATTGCAACATCTATGCCTGGGGTTTCCCACTTTCTCTGTCCAGCACCATAAACCGAATCAAAGGTCACAGGAGATGGCAATGTTTAATGTCCAGGCTGAAAAATCCCACAGGAGCAGCAAGAGACAGAGGCTGAGGCAGATTCCAACTGTCTTTCTCTCACCTCCTGGGGAGACTCCCTATCATTATCTGTGCTGGTCTGGCCAGGAAGGGAACCAAAGTAGACTTGATCCGTAGGATAATGATTGAGGCTTGACCTTCGTAGCCCAGTAGCTGGGATGGCAGAGCAGGCGATTGTATGTGAATCACCAGCCTCAGAATCACCTAGTGCTTCTTAAAAGGTATCCTGGATCTAATGAATTAGAATTTGGGGAATGAGTGTAGATCTTCATTTTTAACAAATTTTCAAGCTCATTCCTATGCACTTTGAAGTTTGGGGACCACTCTTAGACTCCATTGGCGAAATGGAGAACATGGACAATACAGGAAAAAGAATATAGGCTCCAAAGCCAGATAAACCCAGATTTATGCCCCATCCCCGTAGCTATTAGCTGTGTGATTTTAAATCACTTAACCTAATTGATTCTCATCTGTGAATTGGTTTATGATGCTCTCTGAAGAAGGCTGTTGTGGGCGTTTTATAAAACATTGGGTTTGCAAATTCCTGTTACATGTCAGGTGTCTAACAAATGTTTATGGACTCAAATCTCTTAAACCCCAGTCTCATTTTTTTGTTGAAATAGCCTCAGCTGCTCCTCTACTGAGGATATTTACAATTGGTAAGTGGAAAGGCATGGGAGATAGGAACATGGATGATGTAGTAGAATTTATTCTCATAATATTTGCAGATTTATAGGCTTTGAGATGGATGTAAAAATCAGGAGACATGTGCTGACTCTAACAAGATGTATTTTAACAGGAATGGAAAAGATACTGACCTTGTACTCCACAAATTTAAGTCTAAACCTGAGACCCTGGACAGTCCCACAATGTGGCATAGCCAACAGAGAAAATGAAGATGACCTCGGACTGTATTACTAAAAAGGTAAGTTTAGAATGAGGAAGTGAGAGATGAACTTTTCTCTCTATGGTGGTCAAATCAGCCTTCAGACCTTTCCACACTGTAGATAGGATGAGAGAGAGTAGGCCTTACCTTTAGAAGAGAGGAAATAAGGTGGTTAAAGAAGTCAAAACTGTATGTTGAGGAGTTGTTTGAGAAGTAGAATGGCTTAGCCTAAGTAAAAATAAACAGTGCAATTTCTGTGTATAATGATCAGGAAGTACAAGTTTAGGAGGTGGGCTAAAGGAACAAAATTAGGAAAAATATATGAAAACTGTTCAGTTACTTATAAAGATTTTCAATAATATCTGCCATTAGTGAGTTCTTCTGCCAAGTACATGTAATGCTTTACGTCACCAGTTCTCCAATGACCTTACCAAGTAAGTGCTCTTTTTTCCATTTTCTTAGATGAGGAAACAGGTTCAGAGGGAGGAAGTGACTTGGCAGAGCCACCCAGATCAGGATCTCGCTCCAATGTGCTGGGTTGTCTGACAAGTACAGAAGCTTGCTAATGGAATACATTGCCTTGGTAGTCAGTTCCCTGTCATTGAAGGTCACCATTTGTCAAGAATTCCATGGAAGGGACTTAATAAAAGTGGTTTCATTGATCCTAGGCATGAAGATCTTAGACTCTGGAATCATATGCCACCTTAGTAATTCATTTGCTGAGATTTCCTTTTGCTGTTTCATAGACTTGCTATACTATTAACTGCTTGTCATGAAGCCAGTTACCTGTTAGTAGGGCTCAACAAAATGAAGCTTTTATAGCTGCAGTCAGTTGTGATGACCTTGAAGGTCCCCCAGTCCTGAGAATGCACAGGTAGTTATCCCCTGCTTATTACACTTGAGGTGGTAGGGGACAAGCTTTTCTTCCTTCATCTTTAAGGTTCCTTGGAATCAGTTTTTACTTTAAGTATTTACTCCCAGGTGCTTGCCAAGACCCAAGAGCTCACTCTTTATTCTCAAAATTGGTGCAAAGGGCTTCCATGCAGGGTTTAAAGCCAGAATTACCAGTGAGCATGGAAGAGTAACAAGATGTTGCAGGTGTCTTGCTACTTAGAGTAGAAAGAGCATGACTTTGGATTTGCATCTAGAGTCCCTCAGTGCTTGATGAAGTTCTTATGAAAATCACTTACTATTTTTGAGCCTCATTTTGCAATTCATTGAGGGGGATTAAAAACATCCAAAAAAAAAACTATAAAGAATCTTGAAGGCCAATCATGTGCATAAAACTGTGTATATGCTCAGGAAAGACCTGAAATGGCTCTAAGTTCTCACCTCTGGTTAAGCCTGAGGCACTGAGCAAGCAGGAAGTAAAAACTAAGGCAAATTTGTAAACAACTAGCTGATGTTGGAGGCATACTCCAACACACACACACACACACACACACACACACACACAGCCCTTTGGCAAAGACTGAGAGACTTAGTGTTTCCAGGCATTTAAGGGAATCTCTGTCCAATCACTGTTTACCAACCAGGCTAACCAAGGAGATTTCAACAGTCACACGTGGAAAAATGCAGAGTTTATAAAATTAGTTCAGAAAAGTCACTAAACAAACAATTAAAAAACAATAACAAAGATTGGGGAGGGAGGAGAATCTGGTTTTCAGAGTTGCCACATTAAATTAAGTAGAATGTACAGTTTCCAAGCCAAAAAATTATGAGACATGAAAAGAAACAAGAATGCAGAACATATACACAAGGGGGAAAAGAAAGAAGTCAATATAAACTATACTTGAGGAAGCCCAGATGTTGAACTTTTAGAGAAAGACTTTAAATGAGGTATTTTAAATATGTTTAAAAACTCAACAAAGTAATTGCTAGAGAACTATTAAAAGTGTGAGGACGATGTCTCACTAAAAGGAGAACATCAATAAAGATATAAAAATCATTAAAAATAACCTAATAGACATTCTGAAGTTGAAAATAACTTAATTAAATTAAATATAAATTAAAATGTCCTAGAGAAGTTCAACAGCAGATTTGAGCAGGTAGAGGAAAATATCAGGAAACACAAAGACAATTATATTGAAATTAGCCAGTGTATGGAACAGTAAAAAAAAAAAATACAAACAGAACTTTGATACTGTAGAACACCAAAAATTGTACCAATGTAGTTGTAATGGGGGAAAGAGTGAAACAAAAAGAGAGAAAGAGAGAGATGGAGAAGAAATATTTGAATAAATAATGGCTTAAAAATCCCCAAATTTGATGAAAAACTTTACACATTCAAAAAGCTCAACAAACTCCAAGTAAGATAAACTAAAAGAGATCCTTACCAAGATACATCATAATCAAACTGTCAAAAACCAAAGATAATGAGATAATTTTAAAGCAGCAAAACAAAAGCAATTCATCCTATATAACAGATACTCAATAACATTAAAAGCTGATTTGTCATCAGAAATTACATAGGCAGAAGGCACTATCACGATTTATTTAAAATGCTGAAAGCAAAAACTATCAATCAAGTGTTCTATATTAGACAAAACTCTTTCAAAAGTGAAGGAGAAGGTAAGACATTCTTAGTTTAAAAAAACTGAGACTGTTGCTAGCTAACCTGTCCTAGAAAAAAAAAATGCTAGAGTTCCTCAAGACTGAAACAAAAGACACTAGGCAGAAATAAGAATTCACCTGAAAAAATAAAAAGCATCAGTAAAAGTAACTAGATAACTCAACATAAAAGACAATATAAATGTATTTTTCCTTTTTGTATTTTGTTTGTATTTTTTATTTCTAATTTTTCTTCTGTTTGCTTTAAGAGACAACTCTATAAAGCAATAACAATAAACATGTGTTGATAGAAATACAATTATAAAGATATAGTTTGTCTGACAATAATAACAGAACAAAGGAGGGTTAAGAAATGAAGTTATATAGAAACAAGATTTTTGTATACTATTGAAATTAAGTTAATATTAATTCAAACTATATTGTTATAAATCAAGATGGTAATTGTAATCCCCAAAGCGTGCACTAAGAAGATAAATTTTAAAAAGAATAGTAAAGAAAAGACAAGGGAATTTGAGTGGGGCATTCAAAAATATCAACACAAAAAAAGGTGTAGAGAAATAGAAAATAAAAAGAGACAGAAGACAGAAAAATATAACAAAATGGCAGATTTAAATCCTATCATATCACTAATTACATTAAATATAAATGGATTAAACACTAATTGAATGGTTGGATTTGGCAGGATAAATTAGAAAAATATCTTCAAGAAAGATGTAAGAAGAAAATATAAAAATGTTTAATATTGCTACAGCAATCAGACAAGAAGAAGAAATAAAAGACATCCAAATTGGAAAAGAAGAAGTAAAACTGTCACTATTTGCAGATGATATGATATTGTATATAGAAAACCCTAAAGTCTCAGTCAAAAAATTACTGGACCTGATAAATGAATTCAGCAAGGTGGCAGGATATAAAATTAATACTCAGAAATCAGAGGCATTTTTATATACCAACAATGAACTGTCAGCAAAAGAAATTAAGGAAACAATCCCCTTCACTACCAAAAAAATAAAGTACCTAGGAATAAATTTAACCAAGGAGGTTAAGGACTTGTACTCGGAAAATTATAGAACATTGATAAAAGAAATCAAGGAAGATACAAACAAGTGGAAGCATATACCGTGCTCATAGTTAGGAAGAATAAACATCATTAAAATGTCTATATTACCCAAAGCAATTTATAAATTCAATGTAATACCAATTAAAATACCAATGACATACTTCAAAGATATAGAACACATATTCCAAAAATTTATATGGAAACAAAAAAGAACACGAATAGCCTCAGCAATCTTAAAAAGAAAAAATAAAGCAGGAGGTATCACTCTTCAGGATATCAAGGTATACTACAAGGCCATTGTACTCAAGACAGCCTGGTACTGGCATAAGAACAGGCACATAGATCAATGGAACAGAACAGAGGACCCAGAAATAAACCCACACCTTTATGGACAACTGATATTTGACAAAGGAGGAAAGAACATACAATGGAGTAAAGACAGCCTCTTTAACAAATGGTGTTGGGGAAATTGGACATCTACCTGCAAAAAAATAAAACTAGACCATCAACTTACACCATTCACAAAAACAAACTCAAAATGGATAAAAGACTTAAATGTAAGCCGTGAAACCATAAGCATCTTAGAAGAAAACATAGGCAGTAAGCTCTCCAACATCTGTCGCAGCAATATATTTGCCGATTCATCTCCACGAGCAAATGAAATAAAAGGCAAGATAAACAAATGGGACTATATCAAACTAAAAAGTTTTTGCACAGCTAAAGACAATAAGAACATAATAAAAAGACAAACCACACAATGAAAGAACATATTCGACAATATGTCTGATAAGGGGTTAATAACCAAAATTTATAAAGAACTTGTAAAACTCAACACCAGGAAGACAAACAATTCAATCAAAAAATGGGCAAAAGAAATGAATAGAAATTTCTCCAAAGAGGACATACAGATGGCCAATAGGCATATGAAAAAATGCTCAACATCACTAATCATTAGAGAAATGCAAATTAAAACCACAATGAGATATCACCTCACACCAGTCAGAATGGCGCTCATCAGCAAAACAACACAGAACAAGTGATGGCAAAGATGTGGAGAAAAGGGAACCCTCCTGCACTGCTGGTGGGAATGCAGACTGGTGCAGCCACTGTGGAAAACAGTATGGAGATTCCTCAAAAAATTAAAAATCGAACTGCCTTTTGACCCAGCTATCCCACTTTTAGGAATATACTCTAAGAACACCATAGCACTGTTCGAAAAGAAGAAATGCGCCCCCATGTTCGTGGCAGCATTGTTCACAATAGCGAAGATCTGGAAACAGCCCAAGTGTCCGTCAGAAGACGAGTGGATTAAAAAGCTATGGTACATATATACTATGGAATACTACTCAACCATAACAACATCGGATCATTTACAACAAAATGGATGGACCTTGATAACATTATACGGAGTGAAATAAGTAAAACAGAAAAAAACTGCATGATTTCATACATAGGTGGGACATAAAAACGAGACTATGAGACATGGACAAGAGTGTGGTGGTTACGGGGTGGGGAGAGGGAGGAGAGGGAGGGAGAGGGGGGAGGGGAGGGGCACAAAGAAAACCAGATAGAAGGTGACAGAGGACAATTTGACTTTGGGTGATGGATATGCAATATGATTGAATGACAAGATAACCTGGAGATGTTTTCTTTGAACATATGTACCCTGATTTATTAATGTCACCCCATTAAAATTAATAAAGAATAAAACAATAAAAAATGTTTAATAAACAGATGAAAAGATAATCAACAAATCCAGTCATTAAGGATAAGGAAATCAGACCACAGTGATATACCACTTCAGTCATACAAGGATGGTTATAATAAAAAAGATAGATGATTGCAAATGTTGGTGAGAATATGAAGAAACTTGAACCCTCATGCAATCACTGTAGAAAATAGTTTGGCAGTGTCTCAAAAAACCAGTCACAGAGTTATTATGTTACCCTGTAGTTCTACCTGGAGAGCTACGCAAGAGCATTGAAAACATATGTTCATACAAAAACTTGTGTTTTGAACGTTCATAGCCTCATTATTCACAATAGTCAAAAAGCAGAAACAACCCAAACGTCCATCAACTGATGAATGAATAAACAAAATGTAGTATAGTCATACAATGGAATAAGAAGCAATAAAATACGGATATGTGTTAGAACATGGATATATCTTGAAACCATTATGCTAACTAAAAGATACCCATAACAAAATGCCATATATGGCATGTGAAATATAAAGAAGAAACGAATTAGTAGAGACAGAAATGAGATTAGTGTGCCTGGTTGTGGGAACAGGGAAAATGAAGACTAATGGATATGGGTTTAGTTTTTAGACTGATAAAAGCATTCTGGCATTAAATAGTGGGGATGGTTGCACTACTTTGTAAATAGTATACTAAAACAATTGAACTTTACTAACTAATTAAAAGGGTCAATATTATGGTATTAATTATATCTCAATTTTTGAAAAAAGTTACTACATAAAGTATGTAGGGATCTACATTCCTGAATATTACTTGGCACATAAGTGGGTTTTTCCTTTTTTTCTTGTCATCCACACACAGGAGCCACGCCTTGAGACGTCAATCTGGACTGCTTGCAGGGCCGAGTCTCTGCCAGGTGGCGTCATCTTATTGGGCTGGGAAGTCAAGTTTGCCATCTCAGTTTCCTGAAAGCCAGATGTCCCATTGGTCTCACACTCACTCTCATGGTTGACAGGCAGACGTCAGATCATCAGAACTGGAAATCACTCAGTGATTCTGTGGAGATTTTCCACTCCTTGACGAGCAAGCCTGGGAGTAGGCATAAGCATGCCCAGGCCAAGACCCGGAACCAACCTCCCGCCTCGCCCATGAGCTTCTGCGTTCCACTTCCTTTTTTGTCTTTCCTTCTCTCTTCCTTCCTGCCTCCTCGGCAGGCTCCCTGAGGGCCTTGTCCAGAGGCAGTCCAGGTGGTGTGACCAAAGCCAAGTGACGCTGAGAGAGTCGGGGAGCTCTGTGTCTTTGAAAATGTGGTGTAGTGGCCCCAAAAAGGGGAAAAGGTGCAACCTGACACCAACCACACCACCCTCCTGCTCACTGGGTAGGGAGGAAGCCTGCCTTCCCACTGGGGAAGACACTTGCCGGCCCCTGCCATTCAGCGGTTTCAGATCTCCGGGCCTCATTGCAATGGGGAGGGTTGGAAATAAAGAATTCATTTTTTTTAATTCTCTCTTTGGTATCCTGTATTTATTTTCTTTGAATATAAACCCAGAAGTGAGATTGCTGGATAATATGGTAGTTCTATTTTTAATTTTTTGAGGAGCCTCTATGCCGTTTCCCTTAGTGACTGCACCAGTCTGCATTCCCATCAACAGTGCCCAGATGCCTCTTTCCACCACGTCATCACCAACACTTGTTATGTCCTATCGTTTTTGATGAGAGGCATTCATTCCAATAGGTGTAAGGTGATACCTCATAATAGTTTAATTTGCATTTTCCAGATGATTAGTGATAATGAGTATCTCTCTCTGTTTTTTCTCTTTTTTAGAGAGAGGTAAAAACAGAGAGAGATGAGAAGGATCAACTCATAGTAGCAGCACCTTAGTTGTTCATTGATTGCTTTCTCATATGTGCCTTGACCCAGGGGTTCCAGTCCAGCCAGCGACCCCTTGATTAAGTCAGAGACCTTGGGCTCAAGCCCGTGACCTCAGCGTTTAGAACCTGGGACCTCAGCATCCTAGGTTGACACCCTATCCACTGTGCCACCACACATTAGGCTGAGTATCTTTTCATGTACCTGTTGGCCAAAAGCATAAGCAACAACAGCAAAAATTACTAAGTGGGAAAACATCAAACTAAAAAACTTATGCATAGCAAAAGAAACCACTGACAGAATGAAAAAGCAACCTATACAACGGGAGAAAATATTTGCAAATTATATATATGATAAGGGGTTAATATACAAAATGTATAAAGAACACATACAATTCGATAACAACAACAACACAAAAATTCTATTTTAAAATGGATAAAGGAAGTGAAAAAGCATTTTTCCAAAGAAGAGCTCATTTCCTGATGTAAGAAAGTGGACAGGGAACTTCCTTAATCAGAGATGACTTTTACTAGAGAGGCAATTTCAGTTTCCAGGAGTGGGTATAAGGACCAAGGGAAGGAGGAAAGAGGAAATGGAAGAAAGGACTTAGCTCTGAGAATGAGCCCCATAATGTTTGGGGACAGGGTGTGGTCTTAGGTGATTGCTGACCAAAAAATGGGGCCTGAAATGCAATGCTTGGCTGTTTGTCCTCCAGCATGGTGAGTCCTAAAGCCTTCGCAAAGCAAGTGGAATAATCCAGGCTCGAGCTGAAATGCTGGGAGGGAGGTGCAGAGGAGGCGGAGTTCACATCTGGGCTGCAGGAGAAGATGTGAAGAGTGGTCAGAGGTGGGTGGAGGGAAAGCTCAGAGCCGCACTTCACACTGGAAAGTTAGAAGAGCCATGTGGAGAATGTAACACCTTGAGGACGCTGTCCCTGGGAGGTGGTTAGACTTCCTTCTTCTGAGTTACAGAAGAGGATGGAGGGCAGGTAACCCCAGGAGGCTGGCGAACACAGCCCTGTGGCTGCCGGATTCTTAAGAAATGTTGGAGGCTCCTTGGGAGAATCAAGCTGAACTCTCAGGGGAAGGAGGGACACAGCAGGGACTCAGGAGTCTGAGATGAGTGGGTTTAATGAGCTCATCGAAGGGGACATCGTTGACACATAAGTTCTGGAAGAATTTGAACACAGGAGCCGACTATGGAATGGTCAGATGGTGTGATAAGGAAGGAGGGCCCAGAGCAAAGGACTGGCCAAGTATGAGGGGGCAGAATGAGACAGGAGATGGAGGTGGGGGTGGGTGCTCTGTATCAGGAGAGGGTGCAGGTGGCTTAGTGTCAGGCTGGACCTGTGCACTATAAGGCACAGTGCTCAATGCCAGGCAGTGAGAGGAGGCTTAGGACCAAGGAAAGACTTGTGCTGAGAATTGGGGAAATAAAGGCCAGTGACAGGGCTTAGTTCCCAGAGAGCGGACATAAGTGCCAGAGTGGGGAGCTAAGTCCCAAGGATGACTAAGTCCCTAGATGGGAGGTTCGGTGGTCAAATTTCTGGAGGAGCTCAGTGGCCAGGATTGCGGAGGCTAGGGCCGGGGTGGCCGGAGAATAACCTTCTATGGGGACTCAGGAGTCTTGAGACCTGGCCACAGGCTCCCACTCGCTACACTCCACCTTCTCCCTGCTTCATCCTCCACACACACTACAGAATCCCCCTCACCTGACCTATGGCAGGGTTTAGCCACACGGAGGGACAAGCTGGAATACAAATGAGGCCCCACAGGGGCATGGGGAGCTGAGGCGGCCTGTGGACTGGGGTTCTGTACTGCTGGCCCCACCTCTACCTGCCCCAGGACTGCAGCTGGTAGCGTCTGGGGCTAGCCAAGCTGGAGCAGAGAACAGAGGCAAGGGGTCCTGCCTGGCCGCACTGTGCTCTAATACAGTTTCCTCTTCCCACCTCCAGTTGTCCAAAGACACCCGCGCCTGTGACGGAGCTTGTTGAAGAAGGCTTGGAGTATGGGGACGGGGGCCGTGCTCACCTAATGCCAGGTTTCCTGGTGTTAGAGCCCTCCTGCCTGGTGGTGTGGCACCATGCCTCTCTCAGCTGCCATCACCATCAGCACCAGCTGGGTTCCTGCAACAGAGTCAAAACAGAAATGGAAAGAACTTTGAGCCATCTCACCCTGTTTTCTACAGATGGAGAAATACAGGGCTTAGACAGAAAATGTGCCGAAGGTCTTTTAGGATGTCGGCGGCGGGGCCAGTACCAGAACCCAGGCGTCTTACCTCCAGGTCACTGTCATTTCCCGCACATCTTCTGCCTCCCAAACAGTGCGTAGCTTTCACATCCTGCCAGTGAATCAGTAATGGTGCCATTCATTAACGAGGTGACTTTGGAAATACAGCTAACATCCCCAAACCTGCTTCTCCATTTGTAATATGGACATAAGGCAATCAGAGTGTCACCAGTCTTATCAGGCTCAATAGGAGGTCACATTCTCCAGGTGTTATCCTCTACACACATTACAAAGGAGCTTAGCCTTCTGTAATAGTTCCCCAGTCACAATTGGGGACCTTCGTGCAGTGTCACTTGCATGCAAACAGACATGTTCACGAGCACTGGACTCTGACTCTGCCCTGAGAAGCCAGGTAGCATTCTGTTGGGGACCACTGGTGGCTTGCACATGGTGTACCTAATTCCATGATGTGCAGTTGCCGCTGGGGAGGTAGTATGTACCTCCCTTCTTTGTGAAAAGGTTGGCCAAAGAAGCAGTGTCCAGGCAGTGTGGCTGTACCTCAGTGCCTAATGGGATTTTTAGTACAGTAACACTTGAAGTTTTTATTTAGTTTTCTTCAACAGACTTAGTCATTACAACCATGAGAAGCTGGGTCAAGAGACTTCTCTGAATGGCAGATGCCAGGCTCCACTAAGTGTGGCAGAGGTGGTAGAGCTCACCAGACATTCCAATTGTTCCTTAACATTTCCCAGCTTTCTTGCATTAGGTGGGGCCATGTGACTAGTTCTGATCAATGAATGGAAGTGATGTCACATCCCACTTGAAAGAGACCTTTTCTTTCTTGCCCTACCTCAGGAACTGAAGACCTCCCAGATGTTGGGTCCATGAATGAATATGTGGAATAGAATCCTCCTTCTGCTGTGCATGAGTGGAAATAAACTTTCCAGTGTAAAGCCACTCTGATTTCTGGCTTGCTTGTTATGCAGCACAACCTAGCCTCTCCTGAGTAATACAGCCAAACTTTACCTCTCCTAACAGAACTTGACCTCGTCAACCTCATTGGGGCAGGTTTCATTTTTCCCTTCAAGTGTGATCCCCTCAGGCTATGACTCATTTCCACAGCAGGAAGTCTTGTCAAAATTCTCCACGAGTTTGTCACAAGTGCCCAAACCTGTCAGAGCCTCACTTAGAAAGGGCTACCTTTGCCATCACCACATTACCACTCTTCCTCACTGCTCCCCCTACTTCAAAGGTCTCTTCTCTCAACACTAGATCCCATCCTGGAGCCCAACATTCTGGACTCTGAAATCTAAAAACTACAGAACTGCGTGTGTGGCCATTTTCCCCAAATTCTCAGAGCTACAAATGCTGCTTTGCCATTGGCCTTATTTCCAGTCTCCTTCGATGGGGACCTGATACCTCCCAATCCTCACCCCCATACACATTCCCATCTCTTCTTGCAGTGGTTCCAACATGCATCCTGGCATTGGCCAATGTCGTGGAGTGCTCACTGTCTGCCAGCTGTTATGCCATAGCTTTTGCATCTTCAAACAGGATTCTGCTTGCCTCTGGGGAGATTCCTTTGACGAGTTCAATCTGCAGTTCACATCTCCAGTCACACCCAAAGAGCTGGAGGGAGAAGTGTCCATGTTCTTTAAGTACCTTTAGGTGTAACTGGGTCTCGGGTATGACAAACAAGAGCTCACCTGTCCCCTTTCAGTGAGCAAGTGATGGAGATACTTAGCATTGCCCATGCTGGTGCATTTCTCTGATGGCTTCTGTTTTCTGGGGCCACTCTGGCTTCCATCAGCTTTGAAGAAATATAGACACCACCACCAAGTACCTGTTACTATAGCTTCTGCGTTCACACGCCAAGAATGGTCCTTCTAAAATTCTGAGTATGTACCTCTAACTAGGTTAGAGACATTGGATGACTTGAGCACAGGGCCATCTTTCTGGGAAGTCTTAAATACTTTCATCAACCCTATACCCCAAGTCTTGCTAGGAATCCCAGATAAGGCAAAATATCTCTTGAGACTTAGCTGGCCTGGATTTTCCTTTGTCAGTGATATAAAGATGAGATGACACAGTGGTTAAGAAAGTGACCTCCGGCATTAACTGTATGGGTTCAAACCCCAGCTCTGCTAGATTCAGGCCAGGTAACCTTGGGAAGCCTCCTTTATCTCCTGTGTCTAACTTTAGTCATCTATAAAACAGAGGTGAGAGGTACACAGATGTTCTAGGACTCTTAGGAAAACAAGATCTTGTCATAGATGCTAAGTACTTCGTGTCTGCCATGTGGAAATACTTGACATAATCTAGCTCCCTTCTTTCTTCCCTGCAGGCTCTTCAGTCCCACTGCTTTCTGAACAGGCTTGCCCACCATATCTCCCAGGAACTGCGTTTGTCTCGCCACTCCCTTCCTACATACCTAGTGTGGCTTTGAGCCATCACACAATATCAGTTTATAAAATACATTTTTAAAGGCACTTGTCTGGGCCTGGGGACCCTCCACAATCTGTCCCCAATTCTGCTGGCCTTAGTTCCCTCTGGGCTTAATTCCACCCATTTTTCGCAGAACCTTCCATCCAATCTAGCTGAGCTCTTTATTCTAATAAGATTCCCCTCTCGTGTGAAGGCTGTGTTCTGACCTCTTAATCTCTTCATGCCTTACTCACCCTTGAAAGCTCAAGCGGAAGGACTTCCTCTTCCAGAATGCCCTTCCTGACTAGACAAAAATAGTGTGCCACACACGTGCTGATTAGTCACTCGCAGAGTTATCCTTCTCTGGTTGGTTTTGCTCATGTTTGTCTATGGTTTTCCTCCCAATATGAGAGTTATTTCTGGGCAGGCATTGTGTTTCCATAGTTTATGTTTGATATTTAGAATGTACTCAGGAATGGCTAGATAGATGGATACTCATGGGTCTTAGAAATCCCCTATAGGTTGGGGACACCAGGGATAACAGTGAACCCCCTGAACGTTCCTGGGTCCTCAATGCTAGAGAACACGGTAGAGGGAGAGGCCATTCTTTGCCACCCCTGGGGGTTTGGAAGTAGCTGGAAGAAATTGGCTGACACTTCCTCTATAGCCAGTAGCCTCTTCCACTTGCCCCTGAGGCTTATTAAAATAGTCATTAAGTACGTAGAGTAGTTAAGGGCCTGAGGTCCAGATCCAAACCTAAGGTCCAGCTTATACTAATGGTGCGATCTCAGCAAGTTTGTTGATCTCAGTGACTCAGTGTCTTTACCTGTCTTTAAAATTGGAATGGAACGAGTTAAAGCAGGTAAGTCAGTTTCAATGTTACTTCAATGAGCACTCAATAATAAGCTACTCTTGTGAGGTGTCACCTTGATCACTTTGGCTTGCAAATTTCGACAGCGTTACATGATGGAAAAGGTCAGACTCCGACCCCTTCTCTGCCACTTCTAGCTCCCTGCTTAGGGGCCTGTTCTCCCTCTCTGAGCCTCTGTTTGCCTATTTTTCAAATAAAGAAAATCATGCCCATGATACAGGTTGAGGTGGGTAGGAGATTTGCTCATTAAGCATGGAGGACAGCATCTGGCATAGATGGGGCCCATGGCTGTGTCCTCACCCTTTTTCATTTATGTCTCCTCTTTCTGCCTGAGAGACTGGCTGGGCAGATATAGTGGCGTCTGGAAGAAAGAAATACAGAGGAGACATGCTGGGAACAAAGGATCCTCAATTCAATTTAGTGTCGTTAGAGATTGGTGTGGGTCTGCTGCCACCTGCTGAACTGAGCAGAAATGGCCTCTCTTAGTACTCTCTGACGCCACCTGACGGTGGAAGCGATTTGTGACAGAGCAGCTTCGCTCCCTCTGGCTCCCTCTGGCTCCCTCTGGCTCCCTCTGTATGGAGTACGAAGTACTAACTGTGTGCCGGGTATTATATCCACGGCAGTGAAACTGTAAAGGAGACAGAGGCCATCTGGCATAGATAACTGGTGCTTACCCTTCAATGGACCTAAGAAATACCTGGGGAACTTCATTCTTTGAAACAAATTTATTAGTGTACAATCTGTCTACATACAATAAAATTAATGCATCTTAAATAGGCATCTTGGTAAAATTTTGACAAACGTGTATTCATGGTACTGACTAGCTTTGGTATCAAGGTTATGCTGGGCTCATACAATGAGCTTGGAAGTGTTTTTCTTCTTTTCTGGACCGTGCCTGCACTGAGAAAATTCTCAGCCATATGCCTTTGGACAGTTCCCTGAACCTTGGTTTTCATTTTCTCATCTGGAAAGTGGCCTTGATGATACTGCCCACCTAGCCTGGTTGTGGGAAAGAACCGATGAAGTGATGTCTGAAAAGCTGCCCAGTATATTCACTACCGGGCCCTTGACACGTGGGAGGTGTTTTATTCACTAGTATAATCATTATTGCATATAATCACATCCCTAGGGTGACTAGAAACCTAGTACAAGGTCCTTTCTGCTGTAAACTTTCAACATTCTTCTCTCTCAAAGAGCTTAATCTTGAGCAATTGTGGTACACTTGCAGAACTTAAAAGTAAAATGGATTTAGCTGGCATCTCACGTGATGCCACAGTACACCGCAAGGGTGGCCATTGTTAATCCCACGTCTCCCTTTGACAGTTGAGGAACCTGAGGTCTGCACAACTTGCCTGAGGCAACGTGTTGGACTGGTTACCATCACTCTCTCTGAAGCCAGAGTTACAGGCCAGGGAGCAAGAGGACCGGGAGGCGCGGGTTCTCTTCCAGCTTTATGGCCACTAGACGACCATTCTCAAACTGTCTGGGGGTTCCTCAGCGCAAGGCACCTTCAGAGGTTTCTACCACGAAGAGTCAGGCCATTCAGTCGGTTGCGCTCTCCACCCAGCTGTGTAGCCTTAAGCACGCTGCTAACGTCACTGAGCGCCAGGCTCCCTATTTGGGAAAAGATGAAGTCCACTGCAACAGCCATTATCTATTGCGCGCCTAGTGTATGCCAGGCTCTGGGCTACATAGCTACACACGTGATGTATTTAGTCCTCTCCGAGACAAGTATATGAGCCATGAGTGAGAAAACGGGGGTTCAGAGAGATTAAATAATTGACCCAAGATAAAAAATATAGCCAGACTCACAACTAAAGCCCAGCAATAACCGACCTTTCTTTCCATTTTAGAAAAAAATGCAAATTATGCACTTATAAATGTGCAGTTTATTGTAAGCCAGTTATACCTCAATCAAACTGTTTTTTAAGGGGCATTTAAAATTAGATATAAAATTGAGGAGAGGAACAACAATAAAAAATAATTACATGGTCATTAGGATGTAAAATACAACATAGGGAATATAGTCAATTTTATGGTAATAACTATGTATAATGCCAGGTGGGTGCTGGAGATATTGGGGTGATCACTGTGTAAGTTATGTAAATGTCTAATCACTGGGGTGTGCATCTGAAACTAATATAATATTGTACATCAACTGTAATAGGAAAATAAAAAAAAATTTAAAAATAAGCAAAACAAAAAAGTATTTACAGTCACAGGAATATGAATGTGCCCAAATTCACCTAGCTGTACACTTGGAATTTGAGAATTTTATCGTTCATAAAATATGCCTTAATAAGGAACTGCTGCACTTTTTTTAAAAAAGTAATTAGACCTAAAGGCATAAGTCTCAAATATCACCCGGGTCTCTTGCTGGCAGAAAAATAACACTAGACTTTATTTAAAATAAATTATTCTCTCAACTCCTATTTCCCCATTTTTAAAATGCAATTTTTTTCTTATAAAAGCAATACATGTTTATCATAAGGAAAATTTAAAAATACAGATGAGCAAAAATATAAAAAGGAAAAATAGCCTAGTTTCTACACTCCAGTATAACATGATTTTACACTCTGGTGTATTCCTTTTCACTACTTGTTGGCACCTATATGTTTATTTAGATGCATATATAATTAAATCACATATCTGCAGTTTTGAAAAATGAGATCTTGCCTGGGAAGGTTGGCTCAGTGGTAGAGCATCGGTCCGCTGTGTGGATGTCCTGGGTTTGATTGCAGATCAAGGCACACAGCAAAAGTGCCCATCTGCTCTCCAGCTCGCTCTCTCTCTCTCTCTCTCCCTCCCTCCTGCAGCCATGACTCGATTAGAGCGAGTTGGCCCTGGGTGCTGAGAATGGCTGCATGGCCTCCACCTCAAGCGCTAAAAAAAAAAAAAGGTTTTGATTGCAATGGGGCAGGGGGCTCCAGGTGTCCAGGTGGGCAGAGCATCTCCCCCTAGTGGACTTGTGGGGGGCAGGGCGGGGGGGGATCCCCCGCACATGCAGGATCTGCCTCCCCTCCTCTCACTAAATAATTTTAAAAAATAAGAAAGAAAGAAAAGGAAAGAAAAATGGGATCTTATCCTAAAAATTCTTTTATAATCTACTTTTAACACTTAGGCATACATCATAAAAGACTTACTTATACCAGTCTGTGGTGGTCATTTAAAATAAGTACATTTATCCCTGGCTACTTTCCCATGAAACCAGACAGAAGGACCCCAAAGAGACCTCAGAGCTGTCCTCCAGACCTGAATAAATGATTCATTGCCTGACCTCTCACCAATGAGCTCCCAGCACGACTCCCAACTCTAACCCATGGCATCTTGTGACCTTGCCCTACGTAGTCTGTGGCCAACACGCCATCAGGGAGTCAGGTCTGTAGAGCAATAGTTGCCCATTTCTGGATTGACAAATTCAATATTAAACTATTTTTCTTTCTATATTGCCAAATGACCAAGTAAACATAAATAACCCTTTTTGAATTAAGTTTTATGATGCCTAAGGGTTCTTTGGAAAGTGTCTCAGGTGCTGGGGGCTGGGGTTAGGAGGAGATGAGAGTCAGGTGAGGGGGAGCAGGAAGGAGACCATCAGGTGAGGTCTGCATCTGCCACTCTTACTCAATAGGGACTGCTTTCTTATTTTTCAAATATTCGTCTTCCATGCAAGATTTCATTTGAAAAGAAATCCCATCGCCAAAAATAACTTTTAGAAAGGAAATCATGCTCTGTGGCATCATTCTTATTTCTGCTTAATATCTCTTCAAAATGAAAATCATTTTACTGGGCTACAATTATAAAAGTAACACCTACACATTTTTCAAGATTCAAACAATTCAAAAATATAGAAACAACAATTGAAAGTCACCCATTAATCTCATTACTCTTTATAGACACTTTGGGGTATATGTATATATGTATTAAAATGTACTGTGTATACATTTTGTCCTGTCTTTTTTTCTTAACACAGTCTATTTGCCCATGTCATTTGTTAGCCTTTAAAAATATGGTTTTTGACCATTTAGTATTTGTGTTATGCTATTAGGTTTATTGATTTAAAAAAAAGAAGAAGAACCAAACCCAGAAGTTAAACTTAAAGGCTTAAGGAGTATTGGGTTTTTGTTTTTTAAATGTGTAATTGTTACACACTGAATATCCATTTAACATTGCAAAAAGAACACTGTAAATATAAACAACTGCCCCCAGCTTAAAAGTCCCAGGTTGGCAGGTCATCATAACTAGAAGAGTTTCCCAATTTTCCCACAGAAATGCCTTTAATGGCAAAAGAGAGTGTGAGCAAGAATCCCCAGAGGTCTGGGGGAAGGACTAATTCTTGTGACTTCTTCTACCCAGAGGGCTTTGATTTCTTTTCTTTAAATTTGATTGGCTGCATATTTTTTCCAACCCAGGATGCTTGAACTGGTCTTCTATTGTACATTTAGTTTGCTTCTACTGTACTCTTTTTTATAATCATAAGCAGTACTATAATCAGTCTTCTTTTACATAATTTCTCCAAGTCATCTCTGATTATTTCTGTAAAAATTAATCCTCTAAGTGGAATTATCTGGTCAACCAGTATAGGTCTTTTATGACTTTTTATGTATATTGCCAAATTATCTTTCAGGAAGGGAAGACTAATTTAGAATCATGTCATTTCATCCTTCTCTCATCAATATTGGGTGACATTTCATTATTGTCTTAATTAGTATCTCTTTACTTATTACTGAGGTGAAAGAACTTTATGATTTATTAGACATTTTTGTCTTACTTTGTAGAATGTATACTTTTATACTTTGCATATATTTCTATTGGAGTATGTTTATGTTATTATTGTTTAGAAAGAGCTCATTATATTCAAAGGGCATTAATCCCTTGCCAGTATAGGCTGTCTTTCCACTCTTTAATTTACATTTTATAATTTACATTATACTTGTAATAATTTGTTTATAGTTTTTTATCTCTTTTTTAATTGAGTTTATTGGGATGCCATTGGTCCACAAAACCATACAGGTTTCAAGTGTGCAACTCAATAAAACATCATCTGCACCCTGGATGGTGCACTCATTGCCCCAAGCAAAGTCTCTTTGCTTCCCTCTTTCCCTCCCTGTGCCTACCTCCATCTACCCCCAAATCTCTTATCTCTTACCCTATTCATCTATCTATCTATCTATCTATCTATCTATCTATCTATCTATCTATCTATCTATCTATCTATCTATCTGATTTTTTTTTTGCTTTATTCCCTTCACTTTCTTTTATCGTTTCTATGGTGAGAAAGGTCTCCCTTATTCCTCACTGCCTAGATCGCCAAATAGCCTTACCTGCATTGTCTTCTTACTGCTTTATGGTTCCATGTTTATGTAAATAATATATATATATGCTGAATTCATCTGGACTTTATTTTAGTAGTTGTTGAAGGATGGTATTTAGGTTTTATCCCTTCTAACTAGTAAATAAATTGTCCCCAGACTATCATTGAATAATTCTTTCCCCCCCCCACTGATCTGAAATAATGTCTTAATCATATAATTAATTCTTCTACGTACCAAGATATATATCTTGGCTTATGTTCCATTGATCTATGTTCCTAGTCTTGTGTCAATACCACACTTTTTGAATTATTGTAGCATTATAATATGTTTTAATTCTGTTTCCTTCTTTTTTTTTTTTTTTGTAGGTGAGAGGAGGGGAAATAGTGAGACAGACTCAAACCCCATCTAGGGCCAATGCTAGCAACCAAGCTATTTTTAGCACCTAGGCTGATGCGCTTGGATCAACCGAGCCATCCTCAGTGCCCAGGGCCATGCTTGAACAAGTTGAGCCACTAGATGCAGTTAAGGAAGAGGGAGAGAAGGGGGAGAGGGAAGGGGAGAGAAGCAGATGGTCACTTCTCCTGTGTGTCCTGACTAGGAATTGAGTCCCAGATGTCCATACACTGAGTCAACCCTCTATCAACTGAGCCACTGGCCAGGGCCTCCTTCTATGTTCTTTAATTCTTTTTTTCTATGAAAATATTAAAGATGTTTTAAATTTTTTATTGAAGTGCAATATACATATAAAGAGTAAACATAAGTGAATGACTCAGGGAATTTCACAAACTAACGTCATATGCTTAATTAACGACCAGATCAAATTAAGAAACAGAATATTACTGGCAGCCCAGAAGCACCACCCACCATCAAGCTCTCTTCCAGTCACTTCACACAAAGAGTGACCACTATCTTGACTTTGATCAGAATAAATTTTGTCTGTTTTTAAACTTTATATAATAATCCTATTGCTTACCTCTTTTGTGTCTGTGTCTGTTTTCTTCCATGCAACTTTTGTATTTGTGAGACTCATCCATGCTGTTGAACACAGTTTTGAATTGTTCATGCTCATTGTTGTATAATAGTTCTTTGTATGAATATACAATGATTTATTCATTCTACTGTTGATAGGTATTTGGGTAGTTTCCAAGTTTGAAGTTACTACAAATAATATTGTTATAAATATTTTAGTGCCATATGTGAACATCTGCATACAATTCATTAGTGTGTACACATATGTATGCAGTTCTGTTTGATTTATTCCTGGGAATGGAATTGTTGTGTTGTAAACTAAGTGCATGCTTGGTTTTTGTAGATATTGCCAAATAGTTTTCCAGAATGGTTGTGGTAATTTACAATTCTACTAGCAGTGAGTAAGAGTTCCAGTTACTCATATTCTTGCAACACTTAGTATTTTCTATATTACTTATTTAGCCATTCTGGTGTGATTGGTATTGAGATATGAATTTTTATTTCCATGATGACTTATTAGGCTGAACATATCTTTGCAGTTTCATTGGCCATTTGTTTATCCCTTCTAGTTACCTATCTCTTTCTATCTTATAGCTTGTTTTTATTGAGTTGCTAAAAAACCCTGATGTATAGGAGGAGTTCTTTATATATCTAGAATTTGTGTTTATTTTCATGTGTGTATGTTGCAGAGATCATCTTTTACTCTTTAGATTGCCTTTTCGCTCTTTTAATTGGGTCTTTTGATGATATCACTAAAATCTTAATGTAAATTAATACTTTACATTTTTTCTTTTATAGTTAGCACTTTTTGTAACATGTTGAAAAACTGTGTCTCTTCCGCCTGACCAGGCGGTGGCGCAGTGGATAGAGCGTCAGACTGGGATGCGGAAGACCCAGGTTCGAGACCCCGAGCTCGCCAGCTTGAGCGCGGGCCCATCTGGCTTGAGCTAAAGCTCTCCAGCTTGGACCCAAGATCGCTGGCTCCAGCAAGGGGTGGCTCAGTCTGCTGAAGGCCCGCAGTCAAGGCACATGTGAGAAAGCAATCAGTGAATAACTAGTGTTGTGACGGCAATGAAAAACTAATGAATGATGCTTCTCACCTCTCTCTGTTCCTGTCTGTCTGTCCCTATCTATCCCTCTCTCTGACTCTCTCTCTGTCCCTGTAAATAAATAAATAAATAAATAAATAAATAAAAATTAAAAAAAAAACTGTGTCTCTTCCAATATCACAAACATTTATCCTTATAGAATATTAATTGTTTTAACCTTCATATTTACATAAGCAATTTATATGAAATTGTGTGTGTGTGTGTGTGTGTGTGTGTGTGTGTGTGTGTGTGTGTGTGTAATGTGAGGTAGAGGGGACAAAATACATTTTCAGTTGGACAACATCTAATTGACCCAGAACCATTTATTAAAATGACTTTCTTCTCCACTGTATTGGAGATGCACACAGCATGAAGGAATGCTACACAGCAATGAGCATGAACAATTTCATTCCATGTGCAGCAATATGACTCTCACAGAATCGAATGTAGAAAGACAGACACAAAAGGGGGCAATGTGATTTTTTTCCTGTCATAATGTGTAGGATTGTTTGTGATCTATTTTGTTTCATTCATCAGTTTGTCTATTCTTGTACAAATACCCAATGTCTTCATGATTAAATCTAGTAATAAAAGCCCTCTGGCTCTGTTCTTCTCTAAGATTGTCTTAGAAAAAGCACTGGGTCCTTCCCATTTTTATATAAATTTTTGTTTCAGATTATCAATTACCACACAAAAAACCAATGGAATTTTGTTTGATATTACTTTTGTCTGTTTCTGATCTTACAAATAAACTTCAGTTTGTAAGACTAAAACAAATTTTTTTAGAGTCTGATTTGGATTTTATTAATCCCATAATTTAATTTGTGGTATATTAAATTATTTTTTTATTTTATGGCTGTGAATATTGATTTCCCCACCAGCCCATCAACAATCTTTGGAGAAGGTGTCTGTCACGTAATTCTTTTGTTTTATATGTAGATAGTTTTATGGGAACCTATACCCAAAGAGCATTTAATGTGTGTTTCTTAAATGGACCTTATAAACTTTTGCAAACTATATTTATCAAGTACTCTTTGGTTTCTGACTTAATCCATTCAAATAAATTATTAGAGTATTTATTAATTCCCTTAGCAAAGTCACTACACCTAGTAAAGACTAGCTTTTTTTTCTTCTTTCTTCCTTTTTTTCTTGTGATAGACAGGGAAAGGGACAGACAGGGACATACAGACAGGAAGGGAGAGATGAGAAGCATAAATTCTTTGTTTCATACCTTAGTTGTTCATTGATTGCTTTCTCATATGCGCCAAGACTACAGCAGACCTAGTGAACCCTTGCTCAAGCCAGTGACCTTGGGCTCAAGCTGGTGAGCCTTGCTCAAACCAGATGAGCCTGTGCTCAAGCTGGCGATCTCAGGGTTTTGAACCTGGGTCTTCCATCTCCCAGTCAGACGCTCTATCCACTGCGCCACTGCCTGGTCAGGCTAGCCTTTTTTTCTTTTAAAAACTGCCCTTTACTAGGGAGCATGCAGTTCAATAAAGACGGTGAACACAAAACCAAGTATTTAAAATGTCATTTCTTAAGTGCTAGAGATTTAGAGCTGCAAGAGTAACTAACTCTAGCTGGGAAACAACACTGAAGTTCATAAATACTAATGAAGTTGATGGTTGGGCTGGGTTTTGAAGCATGAATATGAGGTTTTCAGGCAGTAAAGTCCAGGAGTGGGAAAGAAGATAGGGAGCATTCTGGGTGAAAGAGAAAAACAGAAATGAAAGCATGGAAATTCATCCCATGTTTGAGAAGCATGAGTGGTCTGGTATGGTTGAGGCACAGGGACTGGAACAGGAGACAGGTAGAAACTAAGCTGTATGGTGGGGTCTGATTATGAATGGATTTTAAGTATAGGTCAGCAATTTGTTTTTTTACTCTATTATTGAAGATGGTTAGTATGAGACAGTGTCATGATCAGATTTGTGTTTGAAAAATATTGCTCTACTAGCACAGAGGAGGGTGTAGGAAGCATGAAGAGGTAATTAGGAGGCTACAACAATAGTCCAGGGAGCAGATAATAAGAAGCGGTGCAAAGACACTGAAAATGGGATGGGTATTGCAGGTTATTTCAGAGGCGAAATCAATGAGCCTTGGTGATTGATTGGGTGCATGAAGGTGGGGGGAGGGACATCAGGGTGCAGGTTATGGGATTTCACTGTGCTAAGCTCCAAGTTGTCTCTTGGATCATTGGGTTGAATTGAGAAGCTATTCTGAAAGTATGCCTGGATGTACCTCTGATTGGCAGCTGTGTGAAAGACAAGGCAGAGTGTAATTAATGCCTGTGGGGTCATTTTATTCTTTTCCTCAAAATAACCATATTTTGCCATGTGATTTCATTTTTCCCAGGATTTGTAGGTCCTTCTGTCCCCTGCCCATCTTTATGTTTATTGCTGCTCTCCTGGGAAGAGATACAATCCCAAACCAGAAACAATTCCCTCCCCACCGCTGCTCTGCAATCAGATTAGTTTGCCAGATCAGTTTGGCAAGGAATCTTAATGCGTTCAGCAAAAACAGCTCATTTTGTAGATGAGGAGGTTAAGTCCAAGAGAGCACAGATGATGCGTTAACCAATAAGTGGGATCATGAGGTCTACCTGAAAGTGGTGGGAGGCAGTTCGGCATGGTGAAAGTAAGGAATCAGACACCTCTGGGCTCTGCCACCTACCAGCTGTACAATCTGCAGAGCAGGCTTTAGCTTTTTCTAACCCCCAGTTTACTTGATATAAAGTGAAGTTGTGAGAATTACATGAAAAATTTGCATGCTGACACCGATGACTCATCTGAGGGCTCAATGCATGTCACTGATGATGAAGATGATGGTGATGGTGATGACAAAGAGAAAGATGGCAGTGCTGAAGATGAAGATGATGGTGATAGATGAGGAGAAGGAGGATCTAATTGAAGAAGTGTGGGTGGTCTTTGGCATCAGAATGCCCGAGTTAAAATGTCCGTTATAGCTGGGTGACCTTGTTAAAACTATTTAATCTCTAGAACTATAAATTTGATTGTATATAAAGTAGAGATAATAGCCTCTATCTTGCACCATTTGGACAATGAAATAAAATAATACGTACATTTAAATTACCTACCACAGTGCTTGGCACAAAGAAAGTGCTCTAGTAATATTTCTTCTTTATGCCTAAACCCAAACTCCCTTCTTCCCCTTTCCTTTCCCGCCTCTCTTCCTGTTCATCCTTCTCCAATAGCAATTGCATTTTCTTGTTTTAATACTACACTGTCATTTATTCATCGGCTGCAAATTTGGAAGTACATGTTATCATTGCTCCCAGGGCCCCTCCAACCTCTCATTTCTACAGATGAGAACAGTGTCTGTTCGTCACTCCTGCACTTTGCAGTGACCCCAGACACTGCCACTCTACTCAGAGCTTCCCTGCAAATTAACTTCAGGGCAAGGACACTTCCTCTGGGGGAACTCATCACCCTACCAGAGATGTGAGGCAGTGTGTGTCATCGCCCAGCAGGTTACCCCATCTTCCTCTGGGTGGTACTTGGTGGATGTAATGAATAACTTGTTGTGTGAAGCCTTTTTGGCAGTTTCCTTGCTTCAATAATTATAGAAATATTTTATCTTTTGGATTGTGTTATGGGCTTCCAGGAATGAGCAGGGAACAGCACTCTTCTGAGCCTCTTTCACTGCACCAGGCTCGCTGCTTTCATGCCATGGGGGAAAAAAAACAATGAGCTACATATTCAGGCATCTTTTGTAAAAGCAGCAGGTCTCCCGGCTCTAATGCGGACAGACCAGCTTGACAGCTCACTGTGGCTGAACATATCTGAAAATCAGGTCAGGGATTGTCACAGGAGGAGGATGAAAAGGTCAGTAACCAATAACGGGAATGTCCCTGTGGCTGAGAGATGTGCATCATGAAACTGGCAAGTACCAGCCCGGGGCTGCCATCTTTTCTGGAGCTGCAACATCCCATCTGTTTGCTTTTATTCCTAAATATCCCCAAAGTTGCTCCCTCGGAATGCTAGGAAGCACATATTTATTGAAAATGAATAGGTTTGAGGATTTCAAAAGAGAAAATGAAAGTTATCCAAGGGGGTTGTAAATCAGAGGTGGGAAAGCATATCCCAGAAAGCTTAGGGTCACAAAAGTCACTCCAGGTTCCCTGATTTATGCATGAAAATGGCAACGGGCATCCGGGGAGGGAGAGAGGAGAATGGGTCCAAGAAGTGTACAAACTTGCTTATATACCTTTTTCATATAGAAAAAAAAAAGGAAGAAAAAAAATAGAGGAGGAATAAAAGAAACCTCAAAGCTTACATCTTTATTTGGTTCCCCAATGGAGTCCATTAGACTGTAATAGGTCATTCTGAGTGCACCTGAGTTTAGCTGTGGAGTTAGATAACTCTCCTCTCCTCCCCTTCTGACCTTTATTATGACTGCAAAAATCCTGAATGTGAAGGATAAATAATGCATGTTCTTAGCCAAGAAAGGAGGAGGACCCAAGGAAGAATTGCAGAATACACTGAGCAGCAGTTCTTTCTCCAGTATGTTTTTACTCCTGACTCACTTCCTCTCACCACCATCCTCACACCCTCTTCTCTGTTATCCACCAATCAGGACCCCAAAACCCAGAAACAGAAGTAAAGGAGAGCGCAGATTCTGGGGTCAAACTAGCACTTAAAATACTTATAGCTGTGATGTATCTATTGTGCAATCCTGGACAAGTCCCCTTTCCTCTCTGCGCCTTGGTGTTCTCTGTAAATGAGGATACCCGCTGTACAAAAGGCTTTGGAAGGATAATGAATGAAGATGTATGCAAATGAATCTTGTACCCTGGGGAAGAGACAGAAGAAAGGTCTAGTCTAGTCTGATCCATTGTGAGTCTCAGATATAAGGGGAGGAGCTGCAGGGGGCGGGGCCACCTTCTCGGTGAGCCTTCAATTACCTTGAGGGGGTAGTTGAGAGCCCAAAGAGTCGGTCATGGCTTTGGATCCTCCAAGCTGGCTTCTGAGGTACCAAAGCAAACAAAAGATCTCTACGATGACCTCAGAGCGGAGAGCTTGGATTTTCTTCCCTTATTCAGAAGCCAGAACCCTCTGTCTCTTGCAATTACAACAGACACACATGAAGAGACAGAATTGAACTTTAGGCTCAAGCTAAATTCAAAGTTGAATTTTAAGGGGGAATAATTTGTTATGTCTGCATGTGTGTTTGTCCCTCACTCTTGCCTTTATTTTGTGGAGGTGTCAGGAACAATGACTCCTTTCTAGTTGGTGGTTTAAATATGACCCTGAGTGCTTCACCCTCAAGCCTTAGGATTAGAAAGCGAGGTGGGAAAAGAAATGATTGTAGAGAATAATAATAATAATAGTCTAGGTACTTATCATCTGTGGGAGGAAGTTTTAATTCAAATTGAAAGTGAAGTTTGGGGACTCTGTTCATTTATATATCATCTCCGACTCCCCAATTACATACCTAATGAAGAGTCGGGACAGTTAAAATGTATGAGAAGGGAGTTGGGACTAGTACAGGAGGAGGCATGTTTAGTTTTTAGAAAAACCTGGAAGGAAGTGTCCCTGGTATGTCTTTCTAAGCTTAAGCCCCTGCTTCTCTATAGGCATTCCACACGCCCTCTGGAGACTTCTTCAGCTCCCTGGGCCTTGTCACTCTGTCCCTAAAAGCACTAAATGTCACAGATGGATGAGATCTCCACAGAGGAAAGAAGGGAGGTCAGAGTCAGGGGTGAGTTGCTCAAGGACACAGCGGATTGGAGACGCAGGACTGCCCCAGGCTCCTGAGGTCCAGCCCTGTGACCCCTGATTCCCCTCCATTGTCGCCCCCAGTTCAATCTGTCATTCTCAGTGTTTCTGCCCTCTTTGTGATTCCCCGTCTTCCTCCTAGACCTCCCTGTACCCCCTGGTAAAACTAGTCCTCACAGCCTCGATTCCCTCTACTGTTGGCAGGTTTGGTAGAGAGGGGATGAGTCTGCCTGCTGCATAAGACCTTCCTTCCATGAGTGGGATTATTCTGACCGACCTGGATGCTGGTGTCTGCCACCGCCGGTCTTTCAGTCTGTGGGAAGATGAGTAGGTCAAGCATCCCTGTGGGCTTCTCTCCACATCTGTCCACTGATGCCCCAGTGTGAGTTTGCTGCAGACAGAGAATGGTTTTGTGTAATCATCGGGGAACCCCTTTCTTGTTCTTGTTCCAGTTTCACTAGCTACTGCAGCACGACTATCTCACAAACGGTATCAAGCTCAACCGGGGGAATGGGCTTGCTCTGCGAAGTGGGCTTGGGACACAGTAGGGAAGAATATGTGGTGACCAGCGCCTAAGGATATGGAAAACTTCAGGGCTGTTTCTATGGCCCAGAGAAATCCTTGACTCCAGATGTGAAGGGTAATTGAAGAACTTGCTCCGTGGTCACCTGAGGAGGCTGTAGAGTCAGCTTCTTCCCTTCTCATTTCCCATTAGATGTCCCCTTGCCATTTCCATGGCAACTGAGAGGTTTCTTGGGTTTCACTGAACCACTGCTTAGGGAGGTGTGGGGGAAACAATTGGTGGGGTAGGTAGATACAGAGGCTGAGATATGTAAATCCCTTCATTTCATTCTTACCTCTCACAGGTTCTAAGAGGGATATCCCCCAAGGTAGGCACAAGATTATAAGAATAGTTTTTCATTTTGTGACCTCGAGGCCCCGATGCCAACCCTCAGCATCACAAACGTGCTTAAAGTGCCCAGAGAGCTGCACCCCAACGTCCTATGACTTAGCTTCCTATTGAGGCTCCATCTATCCCTAGGTGTCCCCTCCCCTTGATCCATCTTTCTTCTTTCTCATTTTCTTCTTTGAGCTTTGTCCCCAAGCCTCTGGCAGAGGCCAGGTTCAGTACCAGAGTCAGGGAAAGGCATATTTCTCTCTTGCTGGGCACTGGAGGGAATGACACATGTCCCCTAGAGTAAGAGCAATGTCTACTTTCCAGCCATGTGACCTTGAGATTCAGTTTCTTCATCAGTTAAGTGGAGGTGATAATAGTGTCTCCTTCTAAGGGCTGTTGTGAGGACTAAGTGAATTAATGAATGTGTGACACTAGAGCGGTGCCCGTCATGTACCGGGTCCTATATAAGTAAGGTGACCTTAGATCCAAATGTGTCTAGGACAGTCTCATTTTATGCCTACTGTCTCGGCATCAGTGCCTCCTTCCCATTTCAAAAGTATTTGGAGTTTGGGTGTTTTATATATATATGGTATACCATACATACATACATACACATATATACAGTTATACACCATACATATATAGTTAGATATTTTACTATTGGGTGGTGGTCCAGTGTTTTAAGAATGTACAGAGTTGGATGCCACAGGCTAGGAAATGAGACAGGCAAGAGTCTGGCTCCAGAGCATCTACAAGGGACCAATGCAGGTTCCACTACCCTTATCTTGAGAGACGAAAAATACTCTGCAACACCAAAGTTTTGTTCTTCCCCACCCCAACCTCCTTCCTGGAAAAAGGTGCCAAGAATCAACAGGGGTGCAGCCCCACAGGAGTCCCACCTGCACCGCACATTCAGAAAGCAAGTGTTGAGAGCCCAGCGCTGTGAGTGGCTTCCTGCGCTGCCTCAGGCCAGATCGCTGGGGCCAGGGTGCCCAGATCATCAAGGCCAGTGGTGCCACATGTTCCCAGATAAAAGAAAAACTATCCAGAGATGACCAGCCTTCTGCCCTCTGTTTCCACAGGGACCTCACAGTGGTAATGCTGCCAGAGTGGGAGGCTGAGTGTTCTATGGAGTCAGAGCCCTTGGCTCCTCTTCGTCAGCAAGTCCTTGAGGTCCTTGTGCACCTTAGATCATTGTCTGTCTGTCTATCCTCTGTCTATCTCTTTATCCTTCTCTCTCCCTATTTTTACCATCATCATAAGAAATACTGTTTGGGCCCTGACCAGTTGGCTCAGTGGTAGAGCATCGGCCCAGAGTGTGAAAGTCTCAGGTTTGATTCCCAGTCAGGGCACACAGGAGAAGCGACCATCTGCTTCTCCACCCCTCCCGCTCTTGCTTCTCTCTCTCTCTCTCTATCTCTTTTCTTCTCCTCTCCTGCAGCCATAGTTTGATTAGGGTAAGTAGGCCCCAGGTGCTAAAAAATGGCTCTTGTTGCAACAGAGCAAGGGTCCCAGATGGGCAGAGCATCGCCTCCTAGTGTGCTTGCTGAGTGGGTCCCAGTCATGGCGCCTGTGGGAGTCTGTCTCTGCCTCTCCTCCTCTCACTAAAATTTAAAAAAAAAGAAAAGAAATACTGTTTGTCGTTATAATTGCTTGGCCCTGGAGTCAGATTCCTAGTCTCCTCCTCACTAGCTATGTAGTTTTGGATTTCCTCATCTGTAAAAGGAGGGTGATTTTGTATCTACCCCATAAGTTGGTGGTGAGGATTAAAAGATAATGGCATCACACTCAGCATGAGCTAGGCACAGTGAGTGCTCTGATAATTATTACTGTTGTTAGCACATTGTTTTCCTGTTATTTTTCTTATTAGAGAGGGTTCTGATAGATCTCTTCTGATCCCTTTGGCTATCTTAATATGATTTTAAATGAAAAGAAACCTATCCACATGTGTTTAGGAAGAACACCTGACCTGCTTAGGCCCAGCCAATGTTTGCAGTCACCATTTTATTACACAGCTGGGACGGACCAGGAAAACTGCACTCGGTACAGAAGGGAGTGGGTGAGCCTCTATTCCTGTTTGGATCTTGGAGAATGAAAGAGGCAAGAATTGCGCAGATTTGGGGGTTAGACAGACTGTGGTTTGAATTCCGCATCTTCTATTTTAACCATGCATCCTTGGGTAAAATACCTGACCCCTGTGAACTTCACTTCACTGCTGTATATAATAGAGAAAATGGCAGGGTTGGGGTGTGGTTAACAGGTACAAAAGGCCCCAACAGAATTTCTGGCATGCAGCAGGTATCACATAAGTTCCTTGTTCCCTTCTGTTATGAGACTGGAAGCTCCTTGAGGGGATGGAGGCTGCGGTTGCCCTCTGTCATGTGTCCCAGCACTCAGCACGGTGCCAGTCCCTGAGCAAACAGCAGTATGTAGCCAGGTAAGTGAATGCAGGATGAATTGATTTTTTTCTGTGTTACATGCCTCCTTGTACATAAATATATTAACTTCCTGCTTACTGCATCATGGCTAATCACTGCTAGAGATGAAGGCTTTGGGGACTTAATAATTTTTGAAAACTATATTCAAGGTTAAATTACAAGTCAAGCCAAGACTCTAAACTGCTGGAAGCAATTTCTCATGTTTCCACAGTTGCTCAGCCCCATCTGCGTTAGTATGGAAGCCTGCCCCCCCCCCCACACACACACACTCTCCCTGGGCACACCAGCGCAGCACCTTGCTGAGTTTCCCGGGGGAAAGAAACAAAGGCAGAGAGCATGGGGGAAGGCTGAAGAGCTTCAGGTTTTGTGACTGCAAAGAGAATTAACTAGAAGGCGAGGGTAGTGTTTCTCCTTGGCACCCGACCCTTCACTTCCTAAATGGCACATTTGCTCCCAGTGCATGAGGGTGGGAAGGGGAGACTGATTGAGAAATGAGCCCTTCTTCCGGGCCTATCCACAGCCTCACTAGCCCATGAACATTGTCCCCGCTGAAACTCTATGATGTGCTGTCTCCTGGTCGGGTGATAGTGGAGGTGACTAAAATGGTCCCAGGCTGCTCCAGGTGACTGTCCCCTGCATATGCCTTCGTGACCATTTCCTTTGTTGTCTTGGGCACCTAGAATCTCTTTGTCTTTCTCAAGGTGTTTCTGAAGAGGAGAGGTTTGGTTAAGTGAATAGAATAGTGGTCTGGGGGTGATTTGACATTTTCCTGGGCCAGTGCTTTGTGTGATTGTTTTTGCCTTGTTATATTTTTAAAAACCAAAACTGGGCACCTGGTCATATACAACTGCCATTGTGTAGAGAAAAGAACCAAAAACTTGCAGCCCTTCTCTGTGATGGAGAACCCAGGGGCAGGCAGGGAACAGACCTTTTTTTTTTTTTTTTGTATTTTTCTGAAGTGAGAAGCGGGGAGGCAGAGAGACAGACTCCACATGTGCCCAACTGGGATCCACCCGGCATGCCCTCTAGAAGGTGACGCTCAGCCCATCTGGGCCATTGCTCTGTTGCAGCCAGAGCCATTCTAGCGCCTGAGGCAGAAGTCACGGAGCCATCCTCAGTGCCTGGGCCAACAGTGCTCCAATGGAGCCTTGGCTGTGGGAGGGGAAGAGAGAGATAGAGAGAAAAGAGAGTGGAGGGGAAGGTGGAGAAGCAGATGGGCGCTTCTCCTGCGTGCCCTGGCCTGGAATCGAACCTGGGACTTCCACACACCAGGCTGACACTCTACCGCTGAGCCTGTCGGCCAGAGCAGGAACAGACCTTCTCTTATGAGAGGAATCTATTTCCTGCAGGAGCCATGCAGACTTGTTTGGGAGACCTGAGTAGGTAGATTGATGCTTGGTGTGTGAATGAGTCTGGAAGTTTCTTAGCTCCTGTCTCCCCGATGTGTGCTTGTGAACTAATAGAATTAAAATCTTAACCTAAGCTGCATTCCCCATTGCAACCTGAACTATGATGTAGACCAGCAACTGCAGGCATCACTTTAACTTTTTGGTAGGAGAGTGAGTGTCTCTGGACCTATAGGAGACCATTCTTCAACAGTGACCTCTTGTGGTGATGAGGAGAAATTGCCCTTGTATTCTGAGGAGTTTGCATTGATATTTAACAGACAAGTAATGCCACCGATTTCTTGGATAAGCGGTGGGAATTAGGCCAGGGGAAAACAGAAAAACCTCAAGAGGGAAGAAGATTCTAGATTTCATGTCAGTTAGAAGAAATTGAGCGATTCATTTCACAACAATAAAAGCATGTGACTGTAAATGTACCCCCCAACTGGAGAAATAGGTCATCCCAGTTACAAAACTTACCTAGTGCACAATGCTTAGCATTTAGTTGGATTTTAATACATGTTTGTTGAATAAAGAGAGTAAATAGATGGATGGACTTAACACTTATCGAAACACCCTGTGAGAAACTTCAGACACCTCCAGTTTATGCCTCATAATCCGGTAAATACTGTGATCTTCATTTCACAGATAAGCCATTCAAGGGCCCAGTTACAACAGCAGATGGTGGAAACGGTGTCCGAACCCAAAGCTGACTCTCAAAGCCATGCTGGGCCTTGGCCAGAAGGACGGGGCGGGGATGTCTACTACAGCCTTGGGCACCGAGTGGTCAAGAGGACTGTTTGGATGTGATTGTAGTTCATGGAGGCCTGGGAATAGAAGAAGTTATTTAATTGAAACAAAGTCAAGTCAAGAAAGGCCTTTTACCAAGTGAGAAATTCTGGTTTTCTCCTGAAAGTTATGAGCTGGTGTAAGAATTATGGTGCTGGAACCCCCCCAGGAAAGCTACCACGGGAAGTACCTGTTGGGGGGATGGGAGGAAGGAGGGATTAAACAATGGAGAGTAAGTCAGAAGATCAATGGAATGGCATGGTGGCGGGAAAAGAAGAGAAGAAAGAACATTTTGAAAAAACACTCTTACATTATTCAGCGGGAAAAAAAAACGTGAAGGGCATATATGGGTGATTTTGCCAGGAGTCCTGCCCAAACCACATGAGGTTAATTATTTTGACCCCCATTTCCTGCTATCACACTTGTCTGAGGGCATCCTGGACTGGCAAGGACAGCACTGCCCTCAATAACGTGTTTACAGACACTAATGACCTCTCTGGAGTATAGCTCAGGTTCCTAGAGTACAAGTGCAACTCGGGAAGCAAATGGGCATTGCGGCAATGGCTTCAAAATAATTGCTAGTGGTTGCTGGTCTATTTTGGCAAGAGATGCAAGCAATTAAGCCTTCTTTCCTTTTCTGTCTTTTTTTTCTCTTTCTCTTTCTCTCTCCCTTCCTTCCTTCCTTTCTTCCTTTTTTTCTTTGTGGGCCTGTGGTCCATCTTGAAATATCAGAGTATATTTGACTATTGGAAGCTCATATCCATGGAAGCACTCTGAGGATGCTGGCAGCCATGGCTGCCTTGTGGACATTGTACCCAAGAGCCAGGCACAAGGCAGTAAAATAGTGAATATATGAACAAAAAGGGGCATATGTGCTGAAGCTTTGTTTTTTTTTGAGACCACACTTTTTTTCTCTAAACAGTGTTGAGCCTTTCTGATGTTTGAAGCTCTCTGCTAGCCTTTGAGACCATAGTGCTCAATGGGGTGTGTTCTATATCTTCTAAAGGCTTATAGTTAGTGGCACAATTCTCCTATTTGAAAGACATAAAGAAAAGGACACGAGTCCTTCAGACACTATAGGCCTGACTTGTTACTTTTTAAAGAAATTCTTCCTCCTCTGGTTGGATATCTGTTTATACAGAAGACTGCAAGACTTATGGAAAATCAGAAGCACAATTGTTTGTTTTAAGGTTCATTTATTAACTCAGCAAATATTGGTTGAGTCTCTACCATGTGTTAGGAGCTGGTTTTGGTGCTAAGGAACTGGCATGAATAGAAAGCCCTAAATTTTTACCTTCTAGGAGCTCCTATTCTAGCAGGGAAGGGAGACAATACAAGAAAGAAATAAATAAGATATATAGGGGAGGTTCCACCATAATAGGTGCAGGATATTGAAAGAATTTTATATTTTACGCTGAGATGGGGAAGTCAAGAATTCTTCTCCATGTTTTTCTCAATTTCTGTTCAGACAAATAGACCCCTCAAGCCTTCTCCATTTTTTCCAAACACATTTAACATGCCTTAGGAGAAATTCTGACAAATGCCGGCCCACCCACCATTTCCTAATGCTCAAAATTTCAACAAAACCATGAACGAATAAAATCATTTCCACGCTCCTCATGGGCCTCAACTGTCAGACAAGCATCACAATACCTGTAGGGCTGCTGTATGTCAAAATAAAATGAATGTGAAAACAACTGAAGTCCAGGGAATGCTTGATTACTGTTTCTTCTGAAAGCAAAGAGTGTTGTATGAGAATCTTTTGAGGATTAAGTAAACCTAGGTTTAAATGCAGATCTGTGTGCTATGGTGTTTCTACAAGGAGGCAGGGGCCTCAGAATGAGCATGTTCAGGGGAGGGAGGAACTTCAAACAATTCATCATAGGGCATAAATGACCCTGTCAGAGTTCCCCACCCATCTCAAGGGAAAGACCCTGGAACCAGCTTTGAGAGCTCACTCCTTGCCCATGGGCCCCGGGCAGACCCTGATTTATGATTACTGATGGCGCCCTGCTTCTCTGCTCCCATTTTAAACCCAGATTTGTGACTGCACATTCTCTGTTTTGCATGGAGACTGGGTGAGCAGCACAGAGACCAAAGAAAGGTTGCAAGTCCACCGGTGTGGTTTTATGTCAGCTGAGTCTACTTTGACAACAGTAATAATAATGATGATGTTAATAATGGTGCTATGGTTACTGAGCTTCTCTTAGACACTTGTCAGTTGTTCACATGATTTAGCTCATCAGATTCTCCCTTCAGCTCTAAGAGGTGGGCACTGAGACCATCCCCATTTTACAGAGGAGTAAACCAAGGTTTAGACAAGTTACATAGCAAGCTTCAAGTAACAGAGGTCATGCAGTAGATTGAGGACTTACACTCACAGCCATCTGACACCAGCACCGGAACCCTTGACCATGGCACTTCACAGTCTCCCAAGACACACGGGCAACAGCGTGACTCAGTTACCCTGGACTCTTACTGGAAGCTCATTCCCACACCTGCTATGGGACCATGGGCAATTTACTTAATATCTTTAAACCTTAGTCTCCTTCTCTATAAAATGGGCAGAAAAACCTCACAGGAAAAAGTGAGAGCTTGGCTCTCAGTGTATGTTGATTCCCTTCCCTTTGTGGAAATTCAATCTGTACAGAAACTTAGAAGGACGTTTCACTGTCAGTGGGTATGCAGCCCACAGACCCATTTGATGCACAGAATGTATGTGCTTACTTTAGAATTGGGATGGCCCATCAAAGTGCTTGAGTGTTGACATTATTTTGATCAACAGCCACAAGCTCTTTTGGAGTTTAACTCCTCCTCATAAGACCCTAAGTATGGTTACTTTAAGCGAAGACTGAATGTGTTGGTTTCAGGTGGCCACCTCAGAATGTTTTTCCAGCAAAGTTAATTAAATGTACCCAATGTTCTCCACGTAACTTCTCTGTCTTTCACGTAGTCAGGCTTGTCATTTCATGTACTCTCCCTTGATCTATTTTTATATCATCACATAATAACTTATCCCTTAAATATATCCATCATCCTGAATTGCATTTATTTTTTTTTATTAGCTCTCTTGCCTGCCTCCCATAGTTTAATTGGTGTTTACTTCACTTGCTGAGTAGCAGAGAACATAGAATAACAATATATGGGTCCAAATCTGGACCTGGTGGCTTGGCTGCTCTGTGACTTGGGGCAGACCTCTCCTGCCAATGCAGGTCTCAGTGTGTTCGTTTATAAACTGGGAGCCAGACTGGGTTCAGCTCATGGGTAAAGCAGCGGTTACGTTCCCCTGAGGACTTCTCCAACAACGAAATGATGTCTCTTACTTATGGGTGTCCTCCCACATTGCATGATCAAAGTGACCAGGCAATAAATCCTTGCCACATTATCAGACATAGAAAAAGGAAATATACTGTAGATACATACGCATATATTTCTATTTTTATAGAGAGATATAGAGGGTAAAGACATTTATCTCATTCTCACTTCTTCGCAATAGCTCTCTCTTAGAAACCCAACCCCTGGTGGGTTTTCTTTGACCCTTTGGATGACACACACAGAGACTCATAGGGTCTGGAAGGACCTCCTCATGATAGACCTTGAATCGAGTCCTGTAGCTTCCTCCAGGCCCCGTTCCCCCACCCCATCCCACTTTCATTTTCCTCTCTTCACTCTCTCCAGCCCTCATTGATTTCCTTTTCCCTTGAGCCAACTCTCCTTGTCATGGCCAGTGGGCGTGGCACCGACTGGCCGCCTTACTGGGTCATAGCTGTGGGAAGCGTCTGTGGGGAATCTTGATCAGAACAATGACAGAGTGGAAGGAACATGAAATCTGAGGTCAGGATACTGTGATCAGAGTTCCAGATCCTTTCACTAGCTTCCCGGGGCCCTTCAACTCTCTGAGCCTTGGTTTCTTCCCTGCCCATGGAGACAGTGACCCTCCTTTCGCTTACAGAAATCAAATGGCATCACGCCTGCTAAAGGGCCTTCCATCCAGTGGGACATAGATGTGACATTAATACCTGGCACAGGAGATGAACAGTTCCATGAGCGTAGGGCCATGCTTTTTTTTTTTTTTTTTTACAGGAACAGAGAGAGAGTCAGAGAGAGGGGTAGATAGGGACAGATAGAAAGGAATTGAGAGAGATGAGAAGCATCAATCATCAGTTTTTCGTTGTGGCACTTTAGTTGTTCATTGATTGCTTTCTCATATGTGCCTTGACTGTGGGGCTACAGCACACAGACTAACCCCTTGCTCGAGCCAACGACCTTAGGTCCAAGCTGGTGAGCTTTGCTCAAACCATATGAGCCCAGACTCAAGCTAGGGACCTCGGGGTCTCGAACCTGGGTCCTCCGCATCCCAGTCCGATGCTCTATCCACTGCGCCACCACCTGGTCAAGTGGACCATGCTTTTTTTTAAAAATTGCTTTTTATTTTATTCATTTTAGAGAGGAGACACAGAGTGAGAGAGAGAAAGAGAGAGAAAGAGAGAGAGAGAGAGAGAAAGGGGGGAGGAGCTGGAAGCATCAACTCCCATATGTGCCTTGACCAGACCAGTGCAGGGTTTTGAACTGGCGACCTCAGTGTTCCCAGGTCGACGCTTTATCCACTGCGACACCACAGGTCAGGCTGGACCATGCTTTTTACACCTTGTTTATTCCCTTGTAGTGCCCACCTCAGAGCTGGACATATTAAAACAAGGGTAATGAATCTGGAATAGAATTCACATAGATACAGAGAAAAAAGATGAACATGGTTTTAAACGCAAATGCATTGCTCCTCTTTCCTTAATCCTGTTTTCCGTTTCGTTTCGTTTCTTTCTTTTTTAGAGAGAGGAGAGGGAGAGAGAGAGAGAAGTGGGAAGCATCAATTCATAGTTGCTTCTTGCATATGCCTTGACCCAGGCAAGGCCGGTTTCGAACTGGCGACCTCAGTATTCCAGGTCGCTGATTTATCCACTGCGCCACCACAGGTCAGGCCCGTTTTTCATTTCTTATTACTATTTTATTGCTTTTATTTCATGTTATTTGATGAAAGAGCTAGGGATTAAACACGAATTGAAATGAATACAGGAGATACAGAAAAGTCATCGAATGCAAGTAGGTACACAAATGAAGTGCACGCCTATCTGTACACCCGGAAGCACTTTTTAAAAGAGCAGATGGGTGAACAGACAAGTAGAAAGGTGGGAGCAGAGGGGGCGCTGGCTGAGAAGGGGTTGATGAGTAAAAGACATTGTGTATAAGCCAAGCGATCAAAGAAAGGATGATAAAATACCCTCACTGTTAACGACTCCTTCCCCAAGATCAGTAGTTGTAACCACAAGGGGGAGAGGAAGTTCCACTCAGAAGCAAGGCCGGCCAGCTTCAGCCGCACTGTTTTTCCTTCGCTGGTGCTCTGTAGCACGCCGGCTCACCCATGACCAAGGCGGTGCTAATAAAGTTTTAATTGAAAGACTGTCTGTGGCTTGTGGACTTCTGGGCCTCTCTGTTCCTTTGTCCTTACGCGTGAAGAAGTTGGCTCCAGGGATTGAGAGAGACAGAGAGAAAGCAAATGGTCATGGTTTATTTCTTCTAGTTTCTTCCCAGGAGGAAAGAGGGACAGAGGCAGGCTCAAAGAGAAGGACACACAAAGACACGAACACAAAATAAAGAATGGTTAAAGAGAGAGAGAGAAAAAAACCAGGGAGGCTGGACAGGAGAAAGGTGGGATGGAGTGGCCTTTTGTGGCCTTGAGGAGAAGGGAAAGGACATGAAATCAAAGTAGAAATCAAGGTCCCCTAGCCCTGGGTACCTTGTTTCACCCATGGTAGAGATTTGAACCAGGCCTGTTTCATTCACACGACAGAGGCTGGATTGAGGGCATCCAGGATAAAAATGGGTGTGGTCAGGTGCACAACAAGTCTCTCCTCAGACTACCTGGGAGGTCAGTCCGTATAGGACTAAGGGACTGTAGGCAGATATGTCTCATTGAAAATAAAAGAAAGTTAGAAGCCACTGATTCTTTCCTAAGGGGTGAGTGCTCATAGTACAAATTAATTTTTGGTTATCAAAAAAATGGGTGGATGGTAAGGAAGAGTTTGGAGGTCTTCTTGTGAACTGACTTCCTATTTCATATGAGCAAGCATTTATTCAACATCTGCTATTTATTTCCTTATTATGACATCATTCGCCTAAGACAGTGGTCAGCAAACCACGGCTCGCAAGCCACATGTGGCTCTTTGGCTCCTTGAGTGTGGCTCTTCCACAAAATAGCACGTGCGGGCACTACCTTGATAAGAAATGTACCGACCTATATAGTTTAAAGTTTAAAAAATTTGGCCCTCAAAAGAAATTTCAATCATTGTACTGTTGATATTTGGCTCTGTTCACTAATGAGTTTGCCAACCACTGGCCTAGGAAGGGTCACGGTCAGCTTGCCATTCAAAGTCGGGGGTTGGGGGGATAAAGATGAACGACCCTTTTATCACGTAGGTAAGCAGCATCCTGTTTATACTCTCGCCAGCACTCATGATCTTGTAGATAATGCAGGAGAACTCAGTCCTGAGCTCGGAAGTTAGGCTTGTCCAGTCAGGTAAGCTCTGCTAAGGTTCTTTGGGTGCCAGCCCCCTGCTGGGTGCACTGACTCTGGCCCCACTAAGGTCTTCCCCAGGGTTGGGGAAACAGAGGACAGGGTTGGGAGACAGGAGATGCCCCTCACCTTCCTTGGGAATTGGGCTCAGGGACAGGCCCCAGATTCCCCAAGGACAGAAGAATGTCCTCATTCTTGCATCTCAGAGAAGCATGTCAGCATCAGAAACTAGGGACCTCATCCAGCGTTCATTCATTCATGAAGTCTTGTATTACTGAGCACCTCCCATGTGCCTCAAGCTGGAGTACAATCTCCAATAAGCCAGGCAGGGTTTCTGTCCCGGGGAATAAGGGTGGAGCAGGAATAGGAGTAGGGGTTGGGGGCCTATATTTCAACAGGAGCAACAGATAATTCACAGGGAGATGAGAAGAATTTCAGAAAATGACTAATAATGAGAAGAGAAAGAAACATGTGATGGGATAATGGGTGGGGTGGTGGGTGGAGATAGGAAGGCCAGCCAAAGCATCTCTGAGCAGATGACAAATGAGAAGAAGCCAGCCAGGGGGGAAATATTTCCAGGCAGAGGGTAATGCAAGTGCGAAACCCCAGAAACCAGCTTGGTGTGAAAGGTAATGAGAGCTCCCAATGTGAGGCTGGTTCAGGGTGGAGTGCCGCCTCTGCCCTCCATAACCCCTTGAAAGAAGAGGGCCTCCCAGGCCCCACCCCTGGAGGTTCCCATGCAGGGGAGCAGTAAGCAGTGGGAGGGGGAATGGAGCAGGAATCTGCAGGTTTAACAAGTGTCAGGTAATTGAAATTCACCAGGCCCTGTCATCACACTGCTCTAGCAGATGGTGACATGGGGTTAATGAGCAGAATCCCAAATTCTAACTAATTTTTGTCCCATTAACTATGCATTTATGATGTGGTCAAGGCTCAGGTCAAATTGCGGAGGCAGAGAAAGCTGGTGCAGGTGGAATCCTCAGCAATGGTTTAGCATAAATGAGGCAACAACACAGAGATGTTCATTGGTGTTTTAAAGGCCACACAGCAAGTTCAATACATTCCAGGGCTCAGAGCAGTTGGCAGCTGAGCCCCAAAAGTCTACTCTGTGTGGTCTGGCTTCTGTAGCTTTCCCCTGGAAGAAAAAAAATAAAATAAAACAATTATAAATACAATCTCAATCAGGTATACATTAAAGGCCCAGCTTTATAAACTTTGTGACAAATTATTTGCTAAATGTACACTGAGGTAACTAAATGGGAATAGTTAGGTTTATAATAATTGATCTTTAACTTTGTTTTTTTTAAATTTTATTTATTGATTTGAGAGAGAGAAACATCAATTTGTTGTTCCATTTATTTATGCCTTCATTGGTTAAGTCTTGTATGTGCCTGGACTGGGGATCAAACCCTCAACCTTGACATACCAGGTTGACACTCTAACCAACTGAGCTACCTGTCCAGGGCCTTTACCTGTTCTTTATGGCAATGATGAGCCCGGAGGAAAAGTTGTATATTGAGGTCCCTCTGAGTAAGAAATAATAATATCGTCAGTATATTAAAAAAGAATGTGTCTTTTTTCTTTTTTAATTAGGGAGTAATGGTGGCAGCTGCATGTGTCTGGTACATGTTAAGTAGCAAATTAGCATTAGCACTGATTGTAGATCTCTGCTTCCTAACCTTCCCGCCTGTCACTATTTGCAGAAGGTAGGAGGCTGCACTTGGTGCCTCTTAAGTTGTGCGGGGCTCCCGACTCCAGGTAGGTCCCGGGTTCCCCAGAGTTGGGAAAGACCCCAGTTCCTCTTCATGCATATCAGAGAAGCAAGCAGCCTCTGTGTCAGAGGAAATGAATTTGTCCAAGTGTTAATTTATTCATTCATAAGTGAATAAATTTACCACAGCAGAAATCTGTACACATTGTCTAACAGGGGGTTCAATTGCCTGATTTGTAAATGAATTTATCTGGAAAGTCCTTTAATGTTTAGTTATACACTTAGCATTTTGCCTTCATCAAAAATACCCCAGTGACACACAATTAGGGCAGAACCTGAAAGCCTGGGCCAAGTAGACCCAATCTACACCTGGTCCTCATAACCCCTACACACACTTACAGTGCCAGCAAATAGGTATTGTAAGTCTGATTGCAGAAGGGAATGTTTAATCAACTGAATACTACAAAAGCATTTCTGAGGATCCTGGAATAGCTGATGTTTATAGATAAACTGTACTGCTAATTGTTTTTCTACTTCTGGAGGGTATTGCCAAAATTAATTTGTAAAATCGTTCTATTTATTTGGCTTAAAGAAAAATAATAAGCTTTAATATTGTACTTATGTAAAATTATAACTTAATTTTCTTGGACTATATGTTTATTCATGATAAGATTGTAAAAGGTTTTTCTTTTTTTAGACAGAGAAATGAGAAGCATCAACCCTTTAGTTGTTCACTGATTGCTTCTCATGCATGCCTTGACTGGGGGGCTTAAGTCGAGTCAGTGACCCCTTGCTCAAGCCAGTGACCTTGGGCTTCAAGCCAGCAACCTTTGGGCTCAACCTAGCAACTTTGGGATCATGGTGATAATCCTGCTCTCAAACTCTCGACCTCGGGGTTTTAAACCTGAGACCTCAGTATCCCAGGTCGATGCCCTACCCACTGCACCACCACTGGTCAGGCATGAAAGGTTTTTCTTTACCTTTTAGGTAATCTGCTTAGAAAACAAAGATTCTGTGTTTTATCAAAATAGTTTCCTATGCTTTATGCTGTCTTTAGCAGGTATTTGATTACTTAAGAAAACTGAGTTTTCTCTATTAAAAAAAAAGCTAAGTTTGTTTTACAAGTACTTGCTTTTAAAGTCTGTCTCTTTGGGTAAATGGATAATGTATTGTTTCACAGTGATTCATGGTCCTATTTAATAAAGTGTCATAAAACCTTTTGATATTTTTGACAAACTTCCCCAAAATCAAATTCTAAATGAATTCTTGTTGACCTTGAACTAATTTTTGGATATTCCAGAGGGCCCCTGGAATATCTCAAAAGATATGTTCTCTCTCCTTATAAAAGAGGAATATAATTAGAGATACAAAGAGAGATATAAAAGAGAGAAACTAATTAGGCTTGATATGTTAAATTACATGGCAAGCATTGTCAAATAAGAGGTGATACTAAATTTTCTATAGGGCATATTTATATAAAAAGTTTAAACGTCTGACATGTTTTGATATAATGTAAAATATATATATCACAATAATAACCAAATTTCCTTGTCAATTGTGTTACAATGAACTCTCATCAGGTCTTTAACCATGACCATATTTTAAGTCTTTTGTCATTTACAGTTACTGTTTTACTCTGGTGCTTTTGCAAAAATTACTGCAAAAGTGTGTCTTCAAGGAGATTCCTGGAAAAACTGACAAGAACAGCTTTCTGATAACTGAGGTAGATTTGCATGTGGCAGGGGCAATAATGGACCTTTCAAGTGCTACCTTCACGGTCCTACAATATGTGATAAAATGGTAGCTTGAGACCTGTGTCTGTCATCTTTCTTTAGATCAAATGAGCCCATTACATTGATGATGTAGTGTGAACAGGTGAGCAGCCTCTGCTGCAGGACACTCCGCAGGCTTTGCTCGGAAATCTGTAAAGGAAAGGCTGGTTGGAACTGCACCAGGTGTCAGAGTGGTGGAGTCAGACTAACCCTTGGTTCAGCAACCTCAGTGCTTTTAGTTCTGACTAGGAAAGAATTCAGAGTCAAGACTCAAACTATAATAGAAAATTTATTTAGAAAGTCACAGAGGTAGAAGACATGGTTTTAGGAAACAAGTTACCCAGGCAAAAGAAGGGACCCTTGGAGCTAAGGAGAGAGAGGAAAGAAAAATGCCCTTGGGTGAGGAGGAGGGGAGAAGAGGAGGGGAGGCTCAGGTGTGCTCCTGGGAGGGAGAGGGTCCAGGTCCTCAGTCCTAAGGGCTTTTGGGGGTGGAGAGTTTAGGGGATGTCCCAGGGGAGGATCTCAATCTCTTATTCATCAGCTGTCCAGGTTTGTCCTTGTAGGGTGGTGGTCTCCACTAATTGGCCAGCACCAGTAGGGGGTCATTAGTCAATGCAGCTGGTCCTGAGGTCAGCGGTGGCATCAAATGTCTGGTTTTGCTGCTTTTCTGGGCCTGGAGCTGAAACACAAGTGAGGCGCAGGTGTATTTGATGTGGGTCAGAACCTCCTTTTCCTAGGAGCTTAATGCTTAGGGCTATTCTCCGTCTCCCTGATTCCTCCCCCCTCTAAGAGAGCCTAACTTGCATCCCCAGTTACAGAAGGTCAGGGGGAGAATCTGATCTGTATAACCAGAGACTATCTAGGGGTGGATAGGTCACCCTGAGAGTGAGGTACTTGTTTTCTCAGTTTTGCCCATTGCTAGGCACCCAAGGCTTTCCACCCTGGTGACCTTGTTTACCTGGCCTACTGGCCTAGCTCTGCTCCTGTCTAAATGCCTATCACAAATCCACAGAAAAACTCAGGACCAAGGCTCTGCTGTAGTTTTGGGGAGTCATTTGGACAGGGAAGACTCACACTGTTCCAGAGGCTGTGATTGATAAGGTGCGAGCCTATTCAACCCCTAAGACTATGAAAGAGGGACAGGGATTTGGGAGTTTGAAAAACTTTTACTCCCTATCTGTCTCCAACCCTATGCTGCCTGGTAAAGAAAGGGTACCGGTAGGGCTCCTCGGAGCAGCAAGAAGCCTTTGAGAAGGCAAAACCACTAATGAGACAGATGAAAAGCTCTGGGCACTCCCGAGTAGGGCTACCATTTGCATCAGACCGGTCTGTGACTTCAGAAGGTATAGGTTGTGCTCTGCGGCAGAGACAACAGGAGAGAGTATCCCTAGGATTTTGGTCCTAGCTCTGGAAGGGAGCAGAAAGCTAAGGACTCCCCCAGAGCCACAACTCACAGCAGGGTACAAGGGTACACAGCACTCTCCTCCAGGGGGAGCCTCTCCAGGAGGAACAGCATATCATGGTGAGAACTTCCCTTCCTATCAAGGGGTGGATGGAGTGTTTCATCGACCCACCTCTGCCATGGCTCCAACTCCCACTTTGACTATAGCACACACTATAGCAGAGGGACACCCTGTCACCAGCTCACGATCTGGAGAGATGGTGGTGCTGCTAGGCCCTGTAGAGTATATAGATACTCCAAATGTCCCTGCCCCTACTTCTGTGGTGGCCCCTATGGTCTATAGGGAGGGAGTGGGGGAAACTTCCACTACTGATGCCTCGTAAACAGATACATACTTGCAAGCAGGAATAAATCAGCCAGTGGGCTGAACTCAGAGCAGTTTGCCTGGTGATCACTCATGCGCCCTGGGTATTAAGCATGTGCACTGACAATGGGGCTGTTTCTAAAGAGATTAAATTATAGCTTGGACAATGGGGAGCCAAGGGGTGGGATGACCACAAATAAGCCCTTGGAAAGTGAGGATAGATGAGAAAACATTTGGGTTTGTGTGCAAGAGCCTGAGGCAGTTCTCGTGGTCTTTCTTGTCCTGGCTCATAATGCCCTGACACCCTTTGGCAATCACGAAGCCCATGCCCTAGCCCAGGTATTAGCCTTAGCAACTCACCCTTTGGTAGACACAGCAGATTAGGTATGTAGGAAGAGTGGCCACCTGGGTGGGATGGCATATTGCCAAGGATGCCAGATTGCCCTTGAAATACAGTGACTTGGTTAATTCAGCAACAGCGGATCCTGTGTGTTCTACATAATGCCCGAGGCAATTGCCAAAGGGGTCTGGGGCCATTCACTGGAGCTCCCAACTGTGAAAGATTAGCAATTTGATTATATGGACCTGCTCCCTCCAAGTAAGAATCCTAAATATGCCTTGGTTTGTGTGGACACTGAGTATGGCCTCACCTACATTTCCCCCTATCGCTGTGCAAACCAGCCTGCCACCATTCTGGGGTTAGAGAAGAGGGGTACCCTCTATGGATACCTAAGTTGAATAGATAGTGATTAGGGTCACATTTCACAAGACTGAGAAAAAACGAACAAACATGGCATTGAATAGAGGTTCCTTCTTCCCTAAAACCTGCAAGCAGCATCCTTAGTGGAAAGGAAAAGAATATTAAAGCAACAGATGAAATTACTCACAGGTAAAATCACCTTGGCCATGTGGACTTTGAGAAAGACTTCTGGTGGCTAATTGGGCTGACATTTAGAAACAGAGCCTAGCACATAGTAGCGAGTACTACTAGTTGAAGCCTCCCACTCTTCCCCACCCTTTCTCTCTCTCTCTCTCCTCTCTAAAATCAATAAATAAAAACAAAAACAAACAGAAAACCCCCAGAGCCTAGCAGTCATCTCTAAATACGGATCTCTTGGGCAAGCCCCACTTCAGGGAGAAGCCTGCACCTGAACCAATGCTTATAAAGGAGTTCCTGGAATTGTATTTCAACCAATAGTACTAAAACTTTCCCATCCAATCAGAGCCATGTAGCTATAGCCTTATTTATATTTTCACTGACCAATCAGAGTGGCTCCACTCCAACCAATCAGAATTTTGCTTTTTGGTCCAATTAAACTGTGAGGATTTGGAGTACTTATTTGCCTGAGGATGTGCCAATCGGGTATCAGGGGCGGAGACTTCTCACTACATAAGTCTGTTCCCCAGAAGGTTTAGGGAGTGGGCTTTTCCTTTGTGCCAGAGACTGTATCTTGGTGGAGTGAACTGGAGTCGCAGAAAAGAGCCGAGGAGAATCTTCTAGTGGTCTAGCGTGAGAGGAACCTCACCGCCTAGGGTTTCCACAGCTATGTTATTTCGTAATTGAGCTAAAAACTATTGAGCTAGTCCATAGCTGTGATGTATCACAATTGACCTGTTTGCACTGAATAAAGTTTTCTCCTTCCCTGCACCCCAAGCTGTGGATTCCTGTTGGACTTGAAATGGCTCCAATGACTACAGGGTGGACTAAAGTAGTGTCCCAGGCTTTAATACATTTGAATGATCAACCAGTAGAGTCTGCTGTCCCACATGCTAGACTGGTGACCCCTGCTGGGATACCCAGTGCCATAAAGGTATAGAAGTTGTGGGAAACAGCCATTGTTGCAACTCACTCTGGATCTCTGTGCTATACTGCTGAAAAGACCAAGCCCCAACACACCTGGGAGAGCCATTATCTACTAGAATTTGCAATTGGCCGTCTACTGGGATGGGTGAGTTGTTTGGTAACCCCTGCGCAACGCAGAACTACTAAGTTTCCATTGGGATCCCACTGTCCTGCTGCAAAATGGAACATGTACCATTGAGAATGGGGAGAAAGTGGGGGTACTGGTCATGGATATCCTACCCCCAGTCCATCTCCTCACACCTGACGGTGCTGCCTTCCTGGCAACATGTATGGTATGCACAACCAGGTCAAGCTCCTAAAGCTGCCAGCCTCCCTTTTCTGAAGGCCAGGTAGGCACTTGTTTTTTTCCACTAGTACAATCATTTGGCCACTGTCTTCGTCCCCTCCATTGGCCCTGAGGATGTTATAGCACACAGAAAAGCTCTGATTGAATTCACCCAGCAAGATTTAAATGAATAGTCAGCAAAGCTTGTCTTTACTGAACACTGAAATGTCTGTGAGAAGAGCTGTCCTCTGAAATTGGATTGCCTTGGACATTATTGCTGCCTTGCAAGGAGGCATGTGTCTTCATCCAGACAGGATGTTGTATATTCATACCTGATGAGTCCGTTAATATATCATCTTTAGTAAGTCACATGAAGACACAAGTCAGAGTCCTGAGTAATCTGACCCCAACCTAGGAGACTTAATACATTAGTGTTCCAGATCACGGGGCTTCTGTGGAGAAGTTGTCACTTATTTGGAGGATCATTATCTTAATCAGTATTTTCTCTTAATGTGCCTATACTGTTGCTGTGGTATCTGCCCCCAATGCAGTCAGATAGTTGCCCCCCCCCCAATGAGTTACTTCCATGCTACTGAAACACCACTTAGGGCACATTGTGGAAGAAAGGGTCAGGTGAGATTGTAATAGCTGTTATGAGGGTGGAGTGTTGGAGTAGATCAGTGGTTCTTACCTTTTTTGAGGTACTGAACCCACCAGTTTCATATGCGCATTCACCAAACCCTTCTTTAGTGATAAATATGATTTTTTTTCCAAATTCAAGACATAGGTATATGTTTTTTTACTGGTGCACAAAATGAGCTGTGCATGAACATCACCTTGCTCAAAGAACAAAACCAACAAAGTGCATGAACTCACAACAAATTACAGTATTACTTTATTCTGGCCTCCGTGGTAGAGGCTTCTCCGAACCCCTGAGACTGACTCATCGAATCCCTAGGGTTTGATAGAACCCAGGTTAAGAACCACTGGAGTAGATCATCCAAGAGCTGGCCTGGCTAACAGAGGTTCCACTTCCCTCCCCATGTCGTTAAAATGTACATTCCACGTGTCTTTCCCACTCTAGAAGCTGCCTTAAGGACACAGCCTTGAGATAGTAAGGTGTTGTTAAGGACATTTGGATGACTGAACACAGTGAAAGCCTCTATATAACCTCTTAAGATACTGGTAGGCAGGTGTGTGTAAAGTGGGGATAGCAGCATAGTCATGCTTGCCCCCCTTCCTAAATTTAAGAAGGAATGTTTTAGATCTGCTTTTCGAAGCTGTGTTTTAGAGGCAAACACACCTGAGTTCAAGTCCTGGCTCTGATACTTACTAGCTTGTAACCCAGTCAGAGCACTTTCCTTTTGTGAACCTCACTTTCCTCATCTGTAGATTAGGGGTAACAACACACAACTGTCAAGACGGATGAAAGGGTTGAGTGAAGTGACAAGGCACCCTCACACAGGTCCTGACATATGATAGATTCTGAATTAGTGTAGGCACCCATTTTGAAAACCCTGTGCCCCATCCAGGCACCCATCCAGGCAGGGGTCTGGGACCTCTGGAATAACACATATATGAGGCTGACTAGTCTCTGTCATTTATGCTTACTGTTTCTGCTCCTTGAGCTCCAGAGTCAATAAACCACTGATTTAATGTCACATGTCGCCTCGGAATGCATCTGGACACTGTTCTCAGCTTGGATCTGGTTTAGCAAGAGTGCAGATGGGATAGAGAAATATTTCAGAGTAGAATACGTATGAAGAAGGACATTCCCTAAACTGCCTTCTTCACCACTATGTTCCGGGGAGCATTATTTAAGCTTGGCATGCCCTCGGGACACCAGTTTGGCTCAGTAAAGCTCCTCCATGTGGTTTTGCCCCAGCTTGGCAGTGTGCATTGGGTTGGCTATTGGAACTTTTCTGTTCCTTAACTCCTGATGAGGATTTAGTATCACTGAGTCTATGGGTTCCAATCCTTTGATCCCTGGCACAGGCAAGCCACACCCACCTGCTAGCAAGGGCTGACTTCCAGTGGATTTTCAGGAAAAAAAGGTAGGTGGCTAGAAACCCAATCCTTTGCTCCCACCTCTAACTCCAGCTGTGCTTCCATCTGGCATATCCAGGGCAGAACACACACACACACCCCAAAGGGAATGCAGCCAGTCCTACCTAGAACCCCAGCTGTCTTTCTCTTACAGCTAGAATCTCCGGCTGGCTCTCCCTGGGTGGGGGTTACTTGTTGCTCTTTCTTTGGGGCTCCCAGGGCCGCCTGGCTTTTCGGTTTCAGGAGGGGCCCTTGCTCCCTGGCATGTCCCCTTCCCGCCCCCACCGGCAGCGGAGGTACTGTGGTTTTTGGCTTGCTCCTTTTCTGCCCTGTGTCCAGTATCTCTCCTCTGGAACCCCAGGCTGAGCATGACCAGGGAGCAGAAATTGGTGCAAAGGAATGCTGCCTCCACCCGCATACCTGGCTCATGGGAGTTTGTCAAGTGTCTTTCTGCCATCTGTGGGGGTGGGGTGACACGTCCTCACTCCAGGGCTGGTTTTCCACCTTCGGGGAGAAGCCCCCACTAGCTCCCTGCAAAAAAGGCTGCGAAGAAACTTTCGCCGGGTCCCCCAGCCCCCACCCCCGGCGCGCCCCCACCCTCCCCGCCGCGCCCTTCCCCCAGCAGCCGGGTGGAGGAGGGGTGAGGGAGGCCAGCCCGCTGTGCGCGCTCAGGGTCTTGCTTTTCTTCCAGAGGGCGGGCAGAGACGAGTCCTCGTCCAAGTCCCCGACATCCAACCTCCCGGTGGGTCCTCGCCTCTCCGCGGCGCGCGCTGCCTCCTCTCCGAGGCGCTAGCCGCGGCCGCCGGCGTTTGGAATTTTGCCCAGAAAAGGGGGCCTGGAGGAGGAGAAGAGGAGGGACGGAGGCCGGCAGCGAGAAACGGAATCCGGAGTCCAAACAGCGCAGGGGAGAGGACCGGAGCGGCGGCAGCGGCGGCGGCTCTGAAGGTTCTGCCGCTGCGCCGCCCGCCCGCAGTGCATCAGCGTGGCCGCCCTGACATCCCCGGGATGGTTTACACGGGGCATTATGCGCTGGTTAACAGGCTCCAAGCTGCTCAGCGACTTGTTTTAAGCATTTTCTCCCTCGCTCTCGCTTTTAATCTTGTCTCTAGTGGCGTGTGTAGGGGGGAGGACTTTATTTCCATTGGCTAAGCTCTCCCTTCCCACCCACATCTCTTCCACATCACCTTGGTGTCTCCCTAAATAAAACCAGCCCTCCTTATCGCCTGGAAAAAATCAGGAGCTAGAGTTTGAATGGGTTTTATATAAACACTCACCCCTGTCAGCTTGCGGCTGAGTTCTCAGGATAAACTCACAGCGCCTGGTCTGAGGCTCGCCTTGGGTGTTCTCCCTTGGACGTCAAGGTTTAAGCTGAGCTCGGGGGACTGGGAACTCTTCTATGAAATTTGATCAACCTGAAGCCAGTTGCGGAACTGCACAGGGTCCCCATGGACCTCAAGGAGAGCCCCAGCGAGGGCAGCCTGCAGCCCTCCAGCCTCCAGATCTTTGCCAACACCTCCACCCTCCACGGCATCCGCCACATCTTCATGTATGGGCCGCTGACCATCCGGCGTGTGCTTTGGGCTGTGGCCTTTGTGGGCTCCCTGGGCCTGCTGCTGGTGGAGAGTTCCGAGAGGGTGTCCTACTACTTCTCCTATCAGCACGTCACCAAGGTGGACGAGGTGGTGGCCCAAAGCCTGGTCTTCCCAGCCGTGACCCTTTGCAACCTCAATGGCTTCCGGTTTTCCAGGCTCACCACCAATGACCTGTACCATGCTGGGGAGCTGCTGGCCCTGCTAGACGTCAACCTGCAGATCCCCGACCCACACCTGGCTGACCCCACAGTGCTGGAGGCCCTGCGGCAGAAGGCCAACTTCAAACACTACAAACCCAAGCAGTTCAGCATGCTAGAGTTCCTGCATCGTGTGGGCCATGACCTGAAGGATATGCTGCTCTACTGCAAGTTCAAAGGGCAGGAGTGTGGCCATCACGACTTCACCACAGTGAGTACTTGGTTTTCATTTTACTTTTGCGCCTGGTCTTCTTGAGAAGTGCCACGCTGGTGGTCTTTCGGTTGATTTGGGGTCTCCCTCTGCTTTGGAGCAGGGGAGAGTAGAGCCTCAGTTGAAGGCCAAGAGAGGGTAGTTGGCCAGAGTTGTTGGAACTGATTGGAGAAGTCTGCCTGCTGGGAGGGAGCACTGTTGTCTGGTCAGATGTGGAGGGCAGTGAGAAGGGAGCTTGCCGTGGGGGTTCATGTCTCCAAATGTGCTGAGTTGGCCTCCTTTCAACCAGAGAGGGAGGCTGACTTATCTGTGGTCCAGGGCATTTGGTGTCTGAGCTGTATGATTGGAACAGCTTGTCATTGACGAGGTGGCATTTTTTTCTCTCTCTCTCTTTCTCTGCTCGGAAGTTCCATCAGGCGCTGCATCCTGTGGGCTGGGCTGAAGCTAAAACCGCCAGAGAAGGGGGTGTGGGGCCTCAGGCAGCCTGGATGGTTCCAGTGGCTTTGGGAGCTTGCTGGAGCAGGTGATGCTGCAAAGGTGTGGAAGTCTCTTTGCTTCCTTTTCTTGTGTGGATTCTGAGCTCCGTGTGGGGAGAGGAGAGGCTGGGGACCCTGGGTCTCCATTGATGTGGTGGTAGGTCAGAAGCTCAGAGATGTGCAGGGTGCTTGGCCCACGTGTAGGATGGCCAGTGACATGCCTGTGAAGATGAAGCGGTCCAGGCTGGCTTGTCTGGGAGCTTCAGCTTGAAACCGAAAGGCTCGGTTTGCTGTATGTACAATCGCTTAGAACCGTGGATGCGAGAGGAGTGGTGTGGGGCGGGGGCGAGCAGCTGTGGGTTGGAAAGCCTGGAGAAGGGGTGTGGGGCTGAGTAAAGAGGACATGCTGAGGGGATGTGGCTTGCATTCGGATGGGGCTTCTTGGAAGGGCAAATTGAGAAAGGAGGGCTTCTCGGTTTGCCCAATTAGTGGGCTGCTGGGCGTAACTTGGCATAACAGGTCAGACTGCAGCTGCAGACAATTCCTTGCTTCCAGGCAAACCTGGGGCATCTGGTTCAATGGGACCTTCCAGAAGCCCAGGGTGGCTGCTTCTCCCATTGTTGTCTCAGGGAGAATCGGGAGCTTTGGACTGTCAGAGCCTTGAGCCAAATTGTAAATTGTAAGTTTGGGATGGCAGGTGTAGCGGCTGCAAAGGGACTGGGCTCTTACCAGCACTTGTCTGGGGCCCTCTGCCTAATTAAGACATACGCTGCTTTTCCTGTGGTGCCTTCATTCTCCACTTGCTCTCAGATCTACTACCTACCAGTCTCTTGCTCTCTGTGTTTCTTTCAATGCTACAAGCAGTCTCTACCCACAGCCTCTATGCTTGCTGTAGGCTGTCTCTGATTCTGGAAAAGCTCAGAGTGCCTGGGGAGCACCGCCTCTTGCGTCTCTTAGAGCTGTTTTCCTGGAAGAGCTGCTCTTTATTATCCACTTGGAACACTGTGGGGAAAAGCAGAGCAAAATCAGTAGTAGTGAATGCTAAAGAGGAAGTGAGTCTAAGCTGGGCAGAGGGACCAACAGTACCGAAAGCCCTTCTAAACAGAGCAAAAGAATCCTAAAACACGTTACACACAAATAATAGGTCAGGTGGCTTGGGGAGAGATGGGGAAAGTGCCTCATTCTTGGAGGTTGTGACCATCCCTCTATTCCACACCTTGCTTTCGAGTGCTGTGGCAACAGTCAGCTTGACCACTGCACTGTGCAGCTCGAAATGCACTCGGCTGGTCCTCTGTCTGCCCGAACCCACATGGAACACAAGGCAGCAGAGAGAGGGTGGCAGAGAGAAGCTGCAGTTTGTAGCAGACTCTGGACAGCATTCTCAAGCATTCTCATACCCCATGTTCAACCAGTGGCTTTCTCTCAATTCATGGCTAAGTTCCAATTCAAAGTAAAGGTTTTTGATCTCAGGCTGCTGTTTTACACTTAGCTCACTATTTGAGTTGCTGGGGTCCCAAGAGGCTAAAGGTCAGCTTTTAAAGCTTTAGCCGAGCCTTTGACTTCTCTAGGATGTGTCTCAAATGGTGAAGTTGCCTGTGGATAAGGTTTATTACTCACGAGTGGAATGTCATTATTTGCCATCTTTACCAAGTTCAAGACTGATCTGGTTGAGTGTCCCTCCTTGGACTGACCCCCAATATACGAGCTTCCCCAGGATCGAAAGGGGGATGATCTACAGGGCTGGATCTTCAGTTGTTCAGGGAGGATTAAAAAGGGCAAGAAACCTGGAAAAAACCCCACATGGGGAGCTAGTCTTTTTAACCTGTTGATCACAGTGAGCAGCCATGTTGAACTTCTACAAGAGGGAACATGATGTCAGGTTTGTTCCAAGACCTTGGAGTAAGGGATAAGCCTTCCCGTTCCCCCTTGTGTCTCTGCCCTTATCGGTCTGGGGAATAGGCTCCCACACCAGAAGAGGGCAGAGAGCCTTGCAGGTGGTTGCTGAAGTGAAGTGGGTTTGCTGGCCTCTCTTTTATTCTCTTAGCTGCATATCTCGCTCCATTTGCCTTTTTCCTAGGCTCTGTCTGGGGTTGTCCTATGCTGGGTGACTTCTGTCTCTAAGTACTGCGACTTGACTTATTAGAGAAGTTAAGTATGGGAGGGGGGTGTCACAGGTGGATTACTCTTTCTGTTTTTCTTTTTCTATAAAGCAAACCTAGTGCATCCCCAGGGTTAATGCTTTCACATAAGCTTTCCTTATTTCATGTTCTTAGCTGATGAGCAATGAAGTGCAAAATACTCTTTAATTAGTGAACGAACCATGATTCTAGCAGAGTGAAAGGCTGTTTGCGGAGGTTAAAAGTCCCCTGGAAGCCAGGTGTGTGGAATTCCAACTGCCATGTAAACAGGTGTGCTCCATCTCATGCAAGTACTCTTAGCTCGCACCTGGGATGATATAACTTCAGATAGATAGGCACATGCTTTTCCTTCCTGGGAAAGCAGACGAAGGCTTTGCTTTCTTAGTGTCTGTGCGGTGGAGCTTCCCTCACTGACCCAGAATGGAAGACAGGGGAATAGGGATGAGAGGGTTGGACAGGGGGGTGGAGTGTTCTCCAGCCATGATGTTGGATGATCTGAGGTCAAGATCAGGAGTAGGAAGACATAGGTTTGAATCTCACCTCCATCATTTTCTAGTTTATTTCCTGGGTTGTAATTTGTACCATCTCTAGGCCCTATAACATATGATAGGAATACGTCATTTCCTACCTCACGAGGTTGCTGCAAGATGAACCTATGTGAAAGTTCTTTCGTACATTGTGACAGCTGAGCAGATGTAAGGCAGGTTATTCCCACTATTAGTAAGAGGTTACTGTCCAACCTACCTGCCCTGTTTGCAGCCCACCACAGGAGTCAGTCGGTGAGTAATTCTGTAAAGATAAACCAGGCAGGGGGAGGAGGCGGCTTTCCTTCTGGAGCCCCATGGGAAAGCCCCGTCTCACCGAGCTGGGCTTTCTTAGAGTGGAGGTCACAGTTGGGTTCAGTAGTAACCATTGCTGAGAGGTGACTTCCCCTCTGTTTGTGACCAGCACATGACTGTTTCATGTTGCTTCTCTGCTGTCACATTGGGGTTCATCTGCCTTCACATTCAGGAGTGTGAATGACCCTTTCGTTGGCGTGTGTAACCTGATTTCCATAGTTGTGTGTATTTGTACTTTAAACTTGATGTTTCTTAGGAAAAGCATTTCTTTTTGGGTATTTTGCACAAGGCTGGTAAATTCAGAGCTTATCTGAAATTGCTTCCTGTTACACAAGGAGCTAGTGTGTGAAAAAATGTGGGCTTTGGGGAGCAATCTGAGTTGGCATTACAACTGTTTCCTCTATATGCTGTGTAATCTTGGGCAAGTTTCTTTATTTTTTTAAAAAATAAGGATAGCCACTTTTTAAAATGGATTTTTAGAGAGAGAAAGAGTGAAAGAAGGAGGGAGAGGAGCAGAAAGCATCGACTCATAGTAGTTGCCTCCTGTCTGTGCCTTGACTGGGCAAGTCCAGGGTTTCGAACCCGTGACCTTAGCGTTCCAGGTCAATGCTTTATCCACTGCGCCACCACAGATCAGGCTTGGGAAAGTTTCTGAACCTCACTTTCCCCACCTCTAAAACAGGAGCAGTCCTGTCTACCACTTAGAGTTGTACTGACCCAGTGAGGCACAGCATGTCAAGGTCTAGTGCATGGCAGATGCCAACTAAAGGGCAGGCCCCTTGCTTTGCTTAGTCTCCCACAGGACTCCTGACTGAGCCTGTGCTTGACCTGGGTTTCCTTCACCGCAACCCAGTGCTCTTCCCACTCTTCCATAGTGTGACTCACGACAGATGTAGAGCGCTGGCAACTTCTGTGTTTGTGGAATTTGTAATTCTTGTATGTGAAACTTTCACCTCTCCCAGTACTTTTTGTTTATATCAGTTCTGCCTAAACATCCTCTCCTTAGCCGCCATCTTGGCTTCCACACGCCAGCTCCTGCCCGGGCTCACCCCAGGAAACATGTTCCCAACCCCGAGAGGAGTTGAATGACCTGTGTACTGGGCATACGGCTCTTATCACAGTGCATCACGTTAGTGCATACACACCCACTCCTTTGTCCACCAGCTAGTGAGCGTACTCTGGAGCAGCGAGGAAGACAGACTAGATTCTTGCCATCAGAGAGCTCACTGCCCATTTCCCACTCCCTCCAGCCAGGGGGCTAGTTGAGAACAGGAACACATTCTCTGCCAAACATCCCGGCAAATAGAGACATAAATACCCGGTAAAGGGTTGTCGATTCAATAGTTAATTGTTATTTCCTGTACTGACCCAGAATTCTTTGCTCATGGGCCTTTCTTCCTTAACTTTTCTACCTCTTGTGCCTCTCTCTCTCCATACCTACTTTAAACCTTACTCATCTTTTAGAATCCCGCTCTAATGTCACTGTCGCCTTCTCCAGGAGACCATTGCCACTCCCTCTCCCCATGACCGGAATCTAAATGAGCCTCTTCCTTCTTGGTCTTCTGAACAGCAGGTTGGCTTATTCCTCTGTTATGAGCAGTTGTTATGCTTTGCCTTGCATTCAAATCAGAAAGTGTTTAGGCTAAAAGGGACTTTAGAGATAATCTAATTTAATACTCGAATTCTTTAACCACTAATCATTTTTATACTTTGCCCATTTCTGTTTCTTCTCCCTGTAAAACTTGATGGCTTGATTAACTTTTTATTCTTAGGACTTGGAACTGCTTAGCATGTGGTGTAAACTAAGCTCTTGGAATGTGTCTTCAGAGTGTGTTAAGTGGGCTTGAAGTTTTTGAATATAAGGTGACTCAATAGTTGGTATAAAGTAAAGCAGCCGTTTTCAGCCTCCTCCCTTTCAATATAGGTATGTGGATTCCTGCATTGAGGTGATTTGTTTCATAATTGTTATTATTTTAATAATACATTTTCTGTATTGTTAATTATATGTTATAGAAACAATCCATGCTTATTGGCAAAAACTTGGGAAGTGTGGGACAGAATAGAGAAGGAAGAAAAGTCGCCCATAATAGCATGCTGGATATAATTACATGTATTATTTTGGCAACTTGCGACAACCCCATTTGGTCACATAATGTGTGTATGTGGGTGTATCCCCATGTTTGGGATCACATCTCTACAACTGGTGCCGTGTCTGACACATGGTACACACCCAGTCTGAGCCATCTTGCTCTCATCTTCTTGGTCCCCTGGGTAGTGTCCATGGTGTCAGAGATATGCTCAAAGGCCCATTTAGAGTAAAAATAAAATTCAAAGAGATGCCTCAATGGGTCTGATCCCTCTCCTTTTTGTGGGATATGTTTTATCTCATCTGCAGAGGTGCCCAGAGATAGTTAGAGAGATTCCCCTCTTAGCTCAGCCTCCTAGGACTTTAGGTTCATAATTGAACACCAATGACTTTCCTTTAATAATACTTCACTGACAGTTGAGGTGTGCCTTTACCTGCAGCCCACTGCTGGTTGGATGTTTGCTCAGATAAACCAGAGATATATTCACTGATTCCACATTAAATCCGCTGACTTCAGTCCTGAATTCATTTCTGGTTGAGGACCAATTCTGGTTCTTCTTGCACCACCATCTATACTGCACACCTCAGCACATGGGTGTGGACTGACTCTCCCCCACCTATGAAATCTCTAGTTTTATGTCAGAAGGGTCTAAATGACACCTAATGCAAATCAGATGATTGCTCATATTCCTTAAGATGCCTCGAAGTTTTGTGAGCACTTGCCATGTCCTTAGAGAGGGAACCCCTGCCAAGCTGGGTAAGTAGTTTGCCATGATGCAAGCCCTGGTTGGGAATCTTGTAGTTTGCAGATTTGAGGAGGTAGCTCTGCAGTCCATTTAGAAGGAAAGCTTCCAGGGGATGTACTGGATGTACTGAATTTTCTCTGATCTGATGAAGGGATAGGACAATGACGGGGGCTGACTTTTACAGTGACCCACACCATCTGTTTGCAGACTAAAGCTGAAGCTACTGGAAAGGCTACCGAATTAATGGTCAGTTGCTTATGGAGCGAGTCTATATACCTGTGCCTCTCTCCCTGGGATGTCTTAGACCTCAGAACCGCTGATGAAAGAAGACCGCCTGGGGGCTTATTGAATTGGAACTAGTCCCTTTCCCCCTCTCTGCAGTGAGGTCTCTTTTCCTCTTTACAGAGTGTCTTTCTTTTAATGAAGAGATGAGCTCAAGAAAACTTTCTGTAAAGTGAGTCCTAGTTTGCTACTGATTTTCATAGTAAGAGATCCCATTAAAACAAATCCCCCAAAGACTGAAGTGGCAGCGGTTAGCATTAAGTTTGCTGTCAGAAATGTTGCTCCACAGAGCAGTTCATATTTCAAAGTCCCAAGTATTTCACTCTCTCCATCAGAACAAAAACATGCTACCTGGGTCTAGAGATACCTGGGAGTGTGCTGCAGGCTTTTTCTTTTTTTGTCTGAGTGTTTATGTTTGATGGAACTGGGCTGAAATATCAAACTTTGCCATCAGGGCTGTTTGAGCCGTGATCTAGTACCATCTGAAACTAACGGCTTACACCATCCTTGCAAGTTTGAAATTTCACATATCACACTTCTCCCATGCGATGATCTTAAAACCAGTTCATATAGACAGACTGGGTGGGCTTAATGGTTCCTAAGTCGTGGGTGCCTCCAGTACTCAGAAATACATGTTTATTATTTGATAAATTGGAAATCTGTGCTAGCAGCCTGTGTTCAGGAACACCATCCTGAAAGGCATCACCCTCTGGATGCTACAGTATCTTTCCATCTCATAGCACTAACTCTCATGACACAGGTCCATTCTCTGTTGATTACCTCAGTGACCGTGGAAATTTATACTCAGACAAAATAAAGCAGAATATCGAGAAGGAACATATATTTACCTGGATTTAATGACTTCTGTTGACTGAGTTGCACAATCTTGGGCAAGGTCATGACCCTCTCTGGGCCTCAGTTTCCTTGTCTGCAAAATGAGGGTGTCGAAGGAGGTGATTCCCAAGGACTTGCTCGCCTGAAGACCTGTAATGCAATAATAGAACATAATAAAATGTATTTTCTGATCCCACTTTTGTTTGTTGCCATAACAATTTTAACTTATATTTGGGGAGGGGAGGGAGTTGGTGTTATTTTGTAACCAGATGTATTTATCTGTGTTTATGTCTGCTTGTGTATTTAGACAGAGCTGTACAGTGGAAGCAGAAACCCCCTGGTGGTGAATTATCTATCAGTGGCTGTAGTGGGATAAGGGATACACAGAGAGCTACTGTCAAAACCCTGTTGATGGGCCATTATGTTTCTGGCTGCACCTCTTTGGTCCGAAGGAATGTTTCAATCACTGTGAGTTCTGCCACTGTGAGTGGGGTTCAGCTATAAATGTGCGAGAGCATCTATGAGAGATGCTATTAGCGTGCCGCCCAGATCCCCTTTATGGCTTCTGGGGTGCAGCTTCTGACCCCCCAGGTCGGCACTGAGAACAGGAGCATGCCCTTAGTTGACTGGGGCTGTCTCTTCTGGGTAAGTCAGGAAGGCACACACCTCCTGCTGCCCGGAGGAAGCCAGTGGCGAGTGAGTTACACAGCACTACAAAATGCCAGTCTTCTTGCCCTAAGACCAAACAAATTGTGGCGCAATCCGCACCCTGGAGCTTCTCGAAAGGGTCCAGACTGAGCTAGACCCTTCCTGGAGCCACAAGTTGGCTTACCTTTTCTTCTGCCCCACCCCGTGGGCTTCATGCCCTTGCAGGCTTTCCTGGTGCACACCCTCATAAATCACCTGGACAAGAGACCCCATCTCGGGCTCTGCCAGGAACCCAGCCTGTGCAGGGATTGGTTTTAGTTTCTCCCCCATGTGCTAACAGAGAATCACCTAGGCATATGGACCTGTGTCTGGCTTAGAAAGAAGGAAATACCACTTTCAAAACGTCTTTCAAACCTTGGACTTTGTAGATCGGTGACCTCAACTGGAGCCTGTCATTATTTCCAGGGGAGAGTTTTTTTTTTTTTTTTAATTTTAATATATATTTTATTATTATTAATTCTAATGAGGTGACACCAATAAATCAGGGTACATATGTACAATGAAAACATCTCCAGGTTATCTTATCATTCAATTGTGTTGCATACCCATCACCAAAAGTCAAACTGTCCTCTGTCACCTTCAATCTGGTTTTCTCTGTGTCCCTCCCCTCCTCCCTATCCCACTTTTCCCTCCCTCCCCCCATCCCATAACCAACACTCTCTTGTCCATGTCTCATACCCTCACTTTCATGTCCCACCTATGTATGTAATCGTGCTGTTCTCAGTTTTTCTTTTTTTCTGATTTACTTATTTCACTCCGTATAATGTTATCAAGGTACATCCATTTTGTTATAAATGATCCGATGTCATCGTTTCTTATGGCTGAGTAGTATTCCATAGTATATATGTACCATAGCTTTTTAATCCACTCGTCTTCTGACGGACACTTGGGCTGTTTCCAGATCTTCGCTATTGTGAACAATGCTGCCACGAACATGGGGGCGCATTTCTTCTTTTCGAACAGTGCTATGGTGTTCTTAGGGTATATTCCTAAAAGTGGGATAGCTGGGTCAAAAGGCAGTTCAATTTTTAATTTTCTGAGGAATCTCCAAACTGTTTTCCACAGTGGCTGCACCAGTCTGCATTCCCACCAGCAGTGCAGAAGGGTTCCCTTTTCTCCACATCCTCGCCAGCACTTATTCTGTGTTGTTTTGCTGATAAGTGCCATTCTGACTGGTGTGAGGTGATATCTCATTGTGGCTTTAATTTGCATTTCTCTAATGATTAGTGATGTTGAGCATTTTTTCATATGCCTATTGGCCATCTGTATGTCCTCTTTGGAGAAATTTCTATTCATTTCTTTTGCCCATTTTTTGATTGGGTTGTTTGTCTTCCTGGTGTTGCGTTTTATAAGTTCTTTATAAATTTTAGTTATTAACCCCTTATCAGATGTGCTGTCGAATATGTTCTCCCATTGTGTGGTTTGTCTTCTTATTCTGTTCCTATTGTCTTTAGCTGTGCAAAAACTTTTTAGTTTGATATAGTCCCATTTGTTTATCTTGCCTTTTATTTTAGTTGCCCATGAAGATAAATCGGCAAATATACCGCTGCTACAGATGTCGGAGAGCTTGCTGCCTATGTTTTCTTCTAAGATGCTTATGGTTTCACGGCTTACATTTAAGTCTTTTATCCATTTTGAGTTTGTTTTTGTGAATGGTGTAAGTTGATGGTCTAGTTTCATTTTTTTGCAGGTAGATGTCCAATTTTCCCAACACCATTTGTTAAAGAGGCTGTCTTTACTCCATTGTATGTTCTTTCCTCCTTTGTCAAATATCAGTTGTCCATAAAGCTGTGGGTTTATTTCTGGGTTCTCTGTTCTGTTCCATTGATCTATGTGCCTGTTCTTATGCCAGTACCAGACTGTCTTGAGTATAATGGCCTTATAGTAAACCTTGATATCAGGAAGCGTGATACCTCCTGCTTTATTTTTTCTTTTTAAGATTGCTGAGGCTATTCGTGTTCTTTTTTGGTTCCATATAAATTTTTGGAATATGTGTTCTATATCTTTGAAGTATGTCATTGGTATTTTAATTGGTATTGCATTGAATTTATAAATTGCTTTAGGTAATATAGACATTTTAATGATGTTTATTCTTCCTAGCCATGAGCACGGTATATGCTTCCACTTGTTTGTATCTTCCTTGATTTCTTTTATCAATGTTCTATAATTTTCCGAGTACAAGTCCTTAACCTCCTTGGTTAAATTTACTCCTAGGTACTTTATTTTTTTGGCTGCAATAGTGAAGGGGATTGTTTCCTTAATTTCTTTTGCTGATATTTCATTGTTGGTGTATAGAAATGCCTCTGATTTCTGAGTATTAATTTTATATCCTGCCACCTTGCTGAATTCATTTATAAGGTCCAGTAGTCTTTTGACTGAGACTTTAGGGTTTTCAATATACAATATCATATCATCTGCAAATAATGACAGTTTTACTTCTTCTTTTCCAATTTGTATGCCTTTTATTTCTTCTTCTTGTCTGATTGCTGTAGCTAGGACTTCCAGAACTATGTTGAATAAGAGTGGTGAAAGTGGGCAACCCTGCCTGGTTCCTGATCTTAAGGGGATTGCTTTTAATCTTTGTCCATTTAGTATGATGTTTGCTGTCGGTTTATCGTAGATGGCCTTTATCATGTTAAGGAATGATCCCTGTATTCCCACTTTACTGAGAGTTTTGAGCATGAATGGGTGCTGGATTTTATCAAATGCCTTTTCTGCATCTATTGAAATTATCATGTGATTTTTGTCCTTCCTTTTGTTTATATGGTGAATCACATTGATTGATTTGCGAATATTGAACCAGCCTTGCCTCTCCAGAATAAATCCCACTTGATCGTGGTGTATGATTTTTTTCATATATTGCTGGATCCGGTTGGCTAATATTTTGTTGAGAATTTTAGCGTCTAAATTCATCAGGGATATAGGCCTATAATTTTCTTTCTTTGTGTTGTCTTTGCCCGGTTTTGGGATCAGAATTATGCTCGCCTCATAAAAGGAGTTTGGAAGTCTTCCTTCCTCTTGAATTTTTTGAAATAGCTTGAGGAGAATAGGAATTAGTTCTTCTTTGAATTTTTGATAGAATTCACTTGAGAAGCCATCAGGCCCAGGACTTTTCTTTTTTGGGAGTTTTTTGATAACTGTTTCTATCTCATTTGTTGTAATTGGTCTGTTTAGGTGTTCTGATTCTTCCAGATTGATTTTTGGAAGGTTATATGATTCAAGAAATTTGTCCATTTCACCAAGATTGTCTAATTTTTTGGCATATAGTTCTTCATAGTATTTTCTTACAATGCTTTGTATTTCTGTTGTGTCAGTTGTTATTTCTCCACTGTCCTTTCTAATTTTATTTATTTGAGTCCTCTCTCTTTTTTTCGTGGTGAGTCTAGTTAAAGGTTCATCAATCTTGTTTACCTTTTCAAAGAACCAGCTTCTTGTTTCATTGATCCTCTGTATTGTTTCCTTAGCCTCTATGTCATTTATTTCTGCTCTGACCTTTATTATTTCCTTCCTTCTACTTGTCTTGGGTTTTATTTGTTGTTGTTTTTCTAGTTCTTTTAGATGCAGGGTTAGGTTGCTTATTTGAGCTTTTTCTAGCTTCTTATGATATGCCTGTAGTGCAATAAACTTCCCTCTCAGAACTGCTTTTGCTGTGTCCCATAAATTTTGAGTTGATGTATGCTCATTATCATTTGTTTCTAGAAACTTTTTTATTTCTTCTTTGATCTCATTGTTAATCCATTCATTATTTAATAACATGCTATTTAGTTTCCAAGTGTTTGAGTATTTTTCAGTTTTTCTTTTGTGGTTAATTTCTAGTTTCATGGCATTGTGATCAGAGAAAATGCTTGATATGATTTCAATCTTCTTAAATTTATTGAGACCATTTTTGTGTCCTAACATGTGGTCTATCCTAGAAAACGTACCATGAGCGCTTGAGAAGAATGTATATTCTACTGCTTTAGGGTGAAAAGTTCTGAAGATATCTATTAAATCAAGTTGATCTAGTGTATCCTTTAAGTCTGCTGTTTCTTTATTAATTTTCTTTCTTGAGGATCTATCCAGTGTTGTTAGAGGGGTATTGAAATCCCCTACTATGATAGTATTGCTGTTAATCTCGCCCTTTATATCCATCAAAGTTTGCTTTATGTATGTCGGGGCTCCTATATTTGGTGCATAGATATTTACAATAGTTATATCTTCCTGTTGAATTGTTCCCTTTATCATTATGTAGTGTCCTCCTTTATCTCTTACTACAGCCTTTGTTTTAAAGTCCATTTTGTCTGATATAAGTATTGCTACCCTCCAGGGGAGAGTTTTCATAACTCAAATGAGTATCTCTCTGATGAGGATTCACTCTTCTGGGCATAGCTGGTTTATGCCTGTTTGGAACTTTTTGCCCCATAAAACCCTTTCCAGAGTCGCCTGTATCCTAAGAGCTGAGCCAGCCTTCCTCTCCCCGCTGCTGCACATTGCACACCCGGGACTGCTCACACTCCAGCTCACACCTTTGCCACGCCCATGCTCCCCTCAGTCCCCAGCTTGGCTTTCTCTTAACCCCCACTGCCATTTCTGCCTGCATGTGTCAGTCTGGCTTCGAGCCACAAGGAGAGGAGTCTGCCTTTGATGTTGGCGGTGGCTCAGGCCCATCTATAAAGGCAGGAGGCAGTGAGCAATGTATGGTTGACCAGGGGTGATGCTCCTCATATGTCTCAGAAACCATGAGTGATGAGCAGAGGAGGATAGAACCGAGACTGTTTAGCCTGAAAAGGAAAGGGGGTGACTCAAGGCAAACTGATTGCTGCCTTCAAACACTTTGAAGGCAATCACAGGGAAGAGGAATGAGGCTTTCTTTGTATGAGGCCAGAGGCCAGAGCTAGCACCGGTGGGTGGGCAGAAGTTCAGAGAGGTGGGTACCTGCTGATTGGAAGGAGCTGTCCTGGGAGCTTAGAGTACCTGTGTCCTGTCATCGTCTCTAGCTGAGGCCATGCAATTGCTTGTTGGTAGTGCTGTGGGGGTGGATCAATGTCAGGTAAAGAGTTGGATTTAATGACCTCTAAAGTTATTTCCAACTGTGAGCATCTTTGATTTATCCGGGGTCCGAGGTGAGGGCTATTGGCAGGTGGCATTGGAAAGAATTGATGATAGATGTAAGCCAGCACATCCATCTGTAAAAAGGACCTGTTTCCCAATATTGTGTAAGCTCGTGGCTAAGGGTTTCAGAAGCTGGGAAAGAGAATACTGCCGGGGAAGAGTCCTTGGAGGAGAAGGAGCGGGTAGGTATTCATTCAGAGAGAGTGCAGGAAGTGTGGGAGGTAGTAGCCAGGGATTCCAGTGGCTGTTCAGTGACCTGGCCTCCCGAAGTGAGAATGCACAGCTCCTCAAAGCAGTTCCCAGAGGAGTTTGTCATGAGCTCTGAGTGCTAGACATCATCCTGGAGTGCAAGCCTGAGAAGTGCTGGAGAGACTGAGAGGTACACAGGTGAGAGGGGATGCTGGGGTGGGTGGGGCTAGAGATAGACCCAGCTCTAGGGCTGGGGAGGAGCCTCATCTGGCAGAAAGAAAACCCTCCCAAGAGTACCGGGCGGTTGTGGCAAATGTTAGCAGGACGAAGGGCCTCCGGTACCTGAAGTAATAGCATAATGAGATATTTTAGCTTCATGCTACAATCAAGGAATTTCATGGAAGACATACACAGGTTTCTGGCTGGCATGACTGATAATGTGATATAGTAAGAGATCTATATTTGGCCTTCATCCCGGGTTCCTGGCACAGAGTTTTTAAAACCCTGGGCATTTTCAGAGGAATTAGGCTGAGAGGAGCATCTTTTATTATTTTTAATAAGCTCCTTTCAACCCTCCTGGAGTCTGTGCTAGGGTGATGACTCTCCACGGGGCCCCAGGTAGCTTGAGGACGGGGACTGATTGCCTAAGGAACCATGTGATTAGAGGGTAAGAACTTTCAGCCCCACGTCTCCAGGGAGGAGAGAAGGGCTGGAGCTTGAGTTAACCACCAGTGGCTGATGATTTAATCAATTATGCCTATGCAATGGAACCTCCGTAAAAACCTGTAGATGAAAAGCTTCAAAGAGCTTCTGGGTTCTGGGTTGGTGAACACATGCAAGTGCTGGGCGGGTGGCATGCCTGGGGAAGGTGTGGGGGCTCCGTGCCCTTGCCCCATCCCCTGCCCTGGGCATCTTTACCATTGGCTGTTCCTGAGTTATATCCTTCATACTAAACCAGCACGGGGATTTATAGCAAGTTGGTCAGAAGAACAGGTGGTCTGGATTCGTGCTTGGTGTCTGAACTTGGGGGGGGGGGCAGCCCTGTGGAACTGAGCCTTTAATTAACCCATGGAGCCCCCACCAGTGCTGAGTAGTGAGTATCAGAATTGCCTGGTGTGAGGGGAAAACCCTCACACTTGGTGTCAGAAGTGAAGTGTTGTATGAATGAAAAACAGACCTTAGTAATGACCTTGTGCAATTTGTGTAACCTCCACAGGCATCAGCTTCCTCATCTATAAAATAATCATTCTGGCACTTACTTCATAGAATTGTCTGTGAGCAGCTGAATGGAATAGTCTTAAGTGGAACTTTTAGCATTGGGCCAGATGTAAAGTGTCAGCTATTTTGTTGCCGTTATTTTTTATTGTTAGGAAGATGAGATGGTGATAAAACACAGTGACAGGGCATCCAAAAGCAAGAGGATTTTTTTGGAAATCCATATTGACATCAGCAAATCCTGAGTATAGAGAATGAGGCTGCAATCAAGCCAGGCACCCCGCTCCTGTGTTACTGCTGGTTGTCAGCTACTGTCGACACCCAGACCGTGTGACAAATAGAACTCCTTTCATCTGACCAGCACTGGGTAATTTACAAAACCTGCTAATTATTGTTAACATTCTCTGAGCACATACTATGTTCTAGGCGCTGTCCTAAATTAAGCACTTCACATGGGTAAACTCATTCACTCTTTTTAACAGCAGCCCTATGAAATATGTAATATTTCTTGCTTTGCTCTTTGTATGGAGAAAATTAAGGTGGACTAAAATCACCTGGCTAAGAATTGGTGGAAAGTACCCTGGTTCTAGATCCTTGATGCTATCTTTATAAGGTGTTATTTGAGCCCACCAATAATTCTGAAAGTGGAAAAGGTAACAATGTGTCTGTTTCACAGTTGAACATAGGCTCAGAGGGGTTTAGTTACTGGCATGAGGTCTCCCAGCAAGAAAGTGGCACAGTTGGGGATTAGAATTTAGGCCTTTTGAACCCTTTGGGGGCTCTCTGTGAAGACATTAAGCTTTTTAATGCAGAATTTAGCTGAGTGAAGTCAAGCAATTCTTTAGCTCCAAAGAGTTGAAGTTGATGCCAGAGATCCCTTGATTTATCTGTATCCCCTCAGGGGACCAGGAGACTGGCAGCTACCAGAGCTCAACCAGAGCGGATGGGAGAGGGGGTTCCAGGGGAGGCCTCAGCTTGAAGCTGTGCTGCTCAGGTGTGCATGCAGTCCTCTAGCTCTGACTTGCATCCCTTGCCTTTGTGCAAGTAAACTGAGAGAGGAGGCAAAGGCAGCCTTGAATTGTGTGGCTCAAGGCCGGATGAGGAGTTTTGTGCTGCAGGAGAATATTCCAAAATCCAAATCTTTAGAACAAGACCTTTCAGCTACAATTCCCACCTTAGAGGAGAAGGAGTAGCACAGATGCAGTCAAAGGACTGGCTCAGAGAGGCAGCCCACTCCAGACTGTTTCCTTTGATGAATGAACATGCGGGTGGTTTGGGGGCTTATGTCCTGCATCTTGGGTGCGCTCGGTTTCCCTGGCTGCACAGCCAGGCACTGTGCATCAACTTTGTGAATTCAACTTTCACTTTTAAATGGGAGGTAGACTCTGGATCTTGCTGCCATGCTGTCTGCCTATTGCAAGCACCACACCTCCAGGGGCTGGGCGTATGCCTGTGGTCCTCCTGACCTCGTATTCTGCAGATCTGCATGGGATCCAGTGCTGTCTCCTGCCCAGTCTCTTGGCTCAGCAATGGACAGGTGGTAGGGCCACAGAATTCCACAGCACCCTGTTCAGAAAAGTCAGGAAGGTGGAGAAATCTCTTCTCACCAGCATAACACTTGGTATCTCTTCACGTTGCCATCTGGGAGGCTGACGGGGGGGTGGGGAGGTTGACATTAGGGAATGACTGTCAGTTATCCAATGTGCATGCGATTCTTCCCTGCTCGCTCTTTCTGCCTCCACTTCCCCATTTTAAATTCAACTCTGGGTGGCAGAAATGATAACTTTAGGAGAAACAGATGTGCCTAAGGAACCAGATTGTGCGAGCTTGGCCTGGGGAGCATGAACTTCTGCCTTTGGCTCAGTGACTTGAATGTGAGCATTCAGTCCAGGTGTGCTCTGACTGACAAATTGGCAGGTGGCAGTATCTCACAATGGTTAAGAGCTGAGCCCCAGAGTAAGACTATTTCTATTCAAATCCTACAGTCTTCTGGTTGGATGGCCTTGAGCAAGGTGTTTAATTTGATTTTGGGAGAATTAAATCATTTGTAAACTGTGTAGCGCAGCAGACCTCAACCTAGGTGAGTTTCTTCCTGCCCTCTGCCCCTTGCCATCTCTACCTATGCTCAAACTTTTGGACTTCTGGTCCAAAAACTACAATTTTCTGTTTCCTTCTCTCTGTTCTTTGATCTGGACCCCACTCTTGGAGTCCTCGTGATGGCGTTTCCTTGCGTTTCCGCCTCCCACACTGGACATCGCGGTGGAGGGAGGTCTCTCTGGACAGGAACGATTGGGAAGGGGGTCTAACATGTCCACCATGACGATGGAGAGAATTCCAGGTCCCACCTTCTCCATGGCGGCCCTGAGAGATGTCCACCCCTGTCTTCGTGGAGAGTGTGAGAAGGCAGCCAATGAGAGAGAAATATAAATATCTCCGTGAACTGGAAGTAACAGTGTCTTCAAGTTTGGGCCAAGGCTGCCTCTGCCATCCTGGAATGATTTCTTAGCAGAATGCCGTCTCTCCCCTGGGCCTGTTAGCTATTTCAGGGACATTTTAAGTGGCTATTAACAAATGTTGAATTATAGCTGCAAACTTCTGGGAGCTCGAGTGACATTTACATGAATCACAGGTGAGCTCTGTGCAGTCAAGGCTGCCACAGTGGGCTGGGATTAAACAAACAGGGGCCATTGTTCTCCCCGAAGCACTGAGGCAAGAATTCTGCTCCTTGGAGCCTGTGATCTCAGGCACCGTGCCCCTGGAAGAAGAACACTGTTCTAGGACACATAGCTCCTTGCTGCAGGGCAGACACATGCTCTCTGGTTTGCAGAGAGGCTCATTTCAGCTTAATATCTGGAGGAATTTACCAAACCGTCAGCACGTCCAGGGATGTGCCAGCCAAGCTCAGGGGCTAGGAGTTGCTCAGCACATTGATTCAACACACATCTATTGAGCGTTTCCTATGTTTTGGCCATTATCCGTTGTGCGAGGCTCTAGAGAAATGGTAATGAATATGGCGCAGTCCAAGAATTCAAGGAGCTCACAGTCTAGGGGAGAGGCTGAGCAGCAGTGCACAGGCTACACTGAACAACCAGAGTTTGCACAAAGTCCACAGGCAACATAGGGTAGTCTCCAAAGGTCTTCCAAAAGAAGATGTTTATATATTTTTCTCTTTTGAAACAATTTCAAATATATAAATGTTGCAAAGCTAGTGCAAAGAATTCCTGTGTGTCCTTTCTCCCGTGGCCCCAATGATGTCCTCTCTGGCCAAAGGAACACACCCAGGATCATTCAGTCATCTTATCTCCTTAGATTCCTTTACTCTGCAACTGCTTCTCAGTTTTTCCCTGACTTTGATGACCTTGACGTTTTTTATATTTCAAGACAGTCATTTTTGCCGAATGATTTTCAGTTTAAGTTTGTCCGATGTTCCCTCTTGATCAGACCCAGGTAATGACTTTTTGGCTGAATTTCACAGAACTGACGCAGGATTCATCTCATAGCATCCTATCTAGAGGCACATGATATCTGTTTTTCCCAGGACTTGGGGTGTTATTTTTTATCACTTGATTAACACGGTGTCTTCTAAGGAGATACTTTGAGACTATGTAAAACCCAATCTCTCATCCCTCTTTCACCCTCTAGTTTTATTATCCATCGATTTTTCTTGCCTGAATTATTACAGCGGTGCTTGCCAAAATGGGGCCTTTTCTAATTCCATCATTCCATCTACATTTATTAGTTGGCTCTCTAAAGATAGAAGAGCTTTCTCCTCTCCCTTTTTGTTCATTTATTTATTTATATCAGTGTAGATTCAGGTTTCTTTTTTATTCAGGGGGTTATAATCTGTTAATATCATCATTTACTTCAAAACTCAAAACTCCCCACCTTTGGGAATCCCTTCTAGCTGACTCTGTGTTCTTTCTGACATTTCCCTGAAACTTTTGAGCACTTTAAACATTTCTGGCCCAGCAGGATGTTCCAGGGGCATCTGTTTCTTTTCCTTCCGCAGTCCTATAATTTTTTCTGCTGAACCACACGGTTCCTTTAATGGGAATGCTATTTGGAAGATCCAGTTTTAGGTGTGCTCACTGCCACTAAGATGCCCCAGCTCCTGGCCCCGCTCCCTGGGCAGAGCTGGGATATTCACATCTATATTTACATCTGCATTGTAAGCCCCCTGTTTACAGGGAGATTTCCAATTCCAGTCTGACATCACAGGGTTCCTGCTAGGTTTTTATTTATTCCATATTGGTTTCTGCCTTCTCCAGCAGTGGGAAGCCTGCCCAGTTATCTTATTTACTTATTTGCTTCATGAATAGGGACCATCTCCTGTCACCCAGGGTACTGCTTTTCCTGGATCCCCCCCCCCCATGGGGCCAGTCCTCACCGGTTGTCCTCCTGCCTCACTGTGGTGTTCTCTTTATGTACACTCCCTGGGCTGCTAGGCTGCCTTCCACTTTCATTCAAATTCTTCAATTGTCACCTCTCCTTTTTTTAACAGTCTTTTAAATTTAACTATTCAGAACCCATTCAAGATACAATCAAGATTCATGTGTTGCATTTGGTTATTCTATCTCTTTAATCAAAAAGCTCTCCCAACAAAACACATGCAGTTTTTAAAAATAGCTTTGCAATATAGAATCACTTTGTTTTATTATACAACTTACCCCTATAAAGTGTAAAATTCGGTGGACTTAATGTATTCCCAGTGTTGTGAACTTTAGAACATTTTCATCACCCCAAATAAAATCTGTACCCATTAACAGTCGTCACCACCCACCATTTCCTCCAAACCCCCCACCATTCAAGCCCCAAATAGTCACTAATCTACTTTCTTTTTTTTTTTTTTTACAGGGACAGAGAGAGAGTCAGAGAGAGGGATAGACAGGGACAGACAGGAATGGAGAGAGGTGAGAAGCATCAGTCATTAGTTTTTCGTTGCTGTCGTAACACCTTAGTTGTTCACTGATTGCTTTCTCACATGTGCCTTGACCACGGGCCTTCAGCAGACCGAGCCACCCCTTGCTGGAGCCAGCGACCTTGGGTCCAAGCTGTCGAGCTTTTGCTCAAGCCAGATGGGCCCACGCTCAAGCTGGTGAGTTCGGGGTCTCAATCCTGGGTCCTCCGCATCCCAGTCCGACGCTCTATCCACTGCGCCACTGCCTGGTCAGGCAACTAATCTACTTTCTGTGTCTGTAGAGTTGCCCATTCTGGATCATACTATTGCAGTCATACACCATGTGGTTGAAAGTCCAGTAGTCGTGGCCATCACTGTCGTGGCCAAGCAGGTGCAGGTTCACATTAGATTCGGATAGATGGTAATTAAATAGCAGAGCCAAGAAATAGTGGGCCATAGCTTTTATTCTAGCCTCACAACTGGCTAGTGAGTAAATATACACAGTGGAAAAATACTTCCCTTTCCATTCAAGGTTCTCAGAGCCACTGACTTTCTCCTGGTTTTTCTAGAATCAAAGGTCCCCACTAGTTCAGCAGAGCTCACAAAGCCCCTCACCTCTATTCCTCTTTAGCACCCTGCCATCTTGGCTGCCTCTCTTCCAACCATGTGGCCTCTGCAAAAATGGCTTCTTAGCTCCTCCTCCTTCACAAACTTTTTAAAAACTATCTGGGCCCACACAGACCCCTCCTCCAGCATGCATTAGCATAACCAAGCCCCTTCCCAAGCAGGTAGGCAATCAACAGTATCACCTGACAATGCCATGATGTGGCCAGCAGCCATTTTTAGCAGTAAAAGTGAGCAAAATTAAATAACACAAATTTTATAAACTTATTTGCCCAACAGTGGTCTTTTGTGACAGACTTCTTTTGTTTAGAGTTTTTTCTTTTTTATTGAATTTATTGGGGTGACATTGATTAACAAAATTATATATGTTTCAGGTGAACAATTTAGCATAGTGTTTTGAAGGTTCACCTGCATCGTAGCATGTATCTCTGCTTTGCTTCTTTTATTACCAAATAATATTCTATTATATGGATATGCTACATTTTATTTATCAGTTGATGGACATTTGAGTGGTTTCCTTTTTTTTTTTTTTTTGGCAGTTATGAATACTGCTGCTGCTCACACTTCTTTTAGTATTGACTTTTGGAAGAAAACAGACCAGTTGTCCTATACAATTATTTCACACTATGAATCTGTCTGATTACTTACTTGTGGTTTCAGTTAACCTGCTTGTCCCTCCCCTGAATTTTGTATAAACTGGGAGTTAGGTTTAAGAACTTGAGATTTAGGTTAATGGTTTTGGCAAGAGAACTCCATAAATGGAACTATGCATTTCATACTGCACCCTAGCAGGAAGAGCGTGCTCTGTGGTTGTCCCACACGTAGAGATGCTTGTGATCACCTGGTTATGGTAGCAACAGTGGGCTCTTTCCATTGCATCATCTCCCATCATCATATCATCTCCCATCATCATATCATCTCCCATCTGTTGGCCAAATAAGTTTGTAAAATGTGATTTTCATGTTTGCTCGCTTATAGTTTGCATTGGGGGCTGGGCAGAGCCAGGTGTATGTGGGTCTGTGAAATTGCGAATTAGCTTCCTGCTTGGTAAGGGCCATTGTTTTGCTGATGTTTGCTGGACGAGAGGTTTTAGTGCCAGAATGTTTTGAAAGGAGAGAGAGAAGGAGGAGGAGAAGAGAAAGAAGCCATGTTTGCAGAGTGAGAGAGCAGAGAGAATGCGGAGTGCTGAGGAAGAAGCAAGTTTGTGCAGAGAGAAGGAAGAAGGTGTGCAGATGGGGAGCCAGAGGTGAGCGGCTTTGGCGAGCTCCACTGAGACAGGTGGGGCCTCTGATTCTAGGAGAAACCGAGAAGATTCTCCACATTGTGGAACTGGATAATATGTCAGTGGCTTTGGAAGCCCTGAGGGAGAAGGAAGTGTTTTCCCTGTGTGTTGCTCGTCGGCCAGTGCGAGGCTTTAATAAAGGAATGGCCCACCATTTTTTGGCTCCGCTGTTGCTTTACCCTCTATCAGAATCTAATGGGAACTTGCATGTGCATGGCCATGACAGTGGTGGCCGCTGGCCATACACCATCATATGTGACACGGTAGATAGTAAGGTATTTTGCAAATTATTCTAGTCACCATAATTTTGAACGTGCACTAACAGTTTCATTAGAGATCACAAAATAGTGATTTTCTTATTCTATCATTCTTTCTACAGTTATTAGTTGATGTTCTTTAGTAAAGAAGAGCTTTCCTTCATCAACTGGGGATCAACTACAGTTTCTCCCATGAAGGAAGGATAATGCTTATTGTTGTCTTTTAATTACCATTTTTCAGAGGATACAGTTGGTGTAATAATTGCCATGTTGGGCTTTGAGGGATGATAAGTTCCCAATGGAAAAGAAATAAGGCAGAACTTCTGCTAGAAAGAGGCAGAGGGCTCTGGGATACCTGGGAAGTTTCACATCTCTTGCGTTTAGCCTGTATTTCCCTGGAGGACTAGATAATTCAACAACATTCTGGCTTTGAGCCTGAAGGGAAGAACTTCTGGGTACAAAATGGTGGAGAGGGATAGGGCTCCCAGAGGGGAGATTCACTCAGTAGATACAAGCATGACTCTCTCCAGGAGCCCTTGGCATAATGGCTGTCTCTTACCTGGCACCACTCACCAATATTCCACAAACAGAGGCAGTATTTATTCCATATAACATACTCTCAGCCTCGCCTGCATAAGGGTGCTAATTAACTGGCATGCTAAATAGCCCAGAGGATTAACACAGAATATGGGTAATGATGATTTCACTAGACAGATTAAAATCTACCTTCCCGGGAAAATATACTTTAATTTGTTTGCTGGGAAAACATCTCACAACCAAATAGCATACAATACAATGTCTAAGGTCTCAATTGTGTACAACCAAGAGTATATCCACAATGTATAATTAATTCAACCTGCTATTCATTCATTCATTCATTTTGCATTCCCAAGGGCCTACTTTGGGCCAGGATGGATAAGGCATGTCCCCTGTTCTTTGGGGAATCTCATATTTTTAGAGTGGATACAGATAGGATGTGACCACCAGGATAAGTCTATTAACCGTCTATCACTGTGTAAAGATATTACAGCATTATTGGCTGTATTACCTGTGTTGCACAGTGCATTTCTGTGGCTTATTTATTTTATAAATAGAAGTTTGTCCTGCTTATTCCCCTTCACCTTTTCAACCCAGCCCCCATCACCATAAACATACTTTTAATTAGAACTGTCATGAGAGAATTATCTGTACTGTGCAGGGGGTATTGGGGTGTGCAGAGGAGGAAAGATTCATTCTAACGGGGCGGATTTGGAATGGCATTTTAGCTAAAGCTTGAAGAGGAGTCTAATTTTGACAAAGGAAAGTGGTAGGTGAGGACGTTGTAGGGCTAGGAAACTGTGCCAATGAAGTTATGGGATAGGTGGCACCGGGGTGTGCAAGGTGTGTGCTTAGGTAGAGGTTGTACTGGGAGAGAGTGCCACAGGGATAAGCCAGAGACTGAGTGCTGTAGACAATGGGGAGCTATTGAGGCTTCTGAATGATGGGATCACATTTTACTTCTTTTAAGAGTCATGCTTGCTTGGCAGCATCTTAGTTGGATATGGTTTAGGTAAGAAAATGTTGCAAAAAGAAGTGTTTCTGTTCCTTTTGTTATTGTTATTACAAAAAGAAGAGTCTCGTGTTTATTGGATTTCTTCCCTTTAAATCATACCTTTGTAAAGCTCAGGTCCTTGGGGTGGATTACGGACTATAGAATGTAAACAATACTCAGTCAGTGAAAAACTTATTGAGTGTTGAGAGGACTAATCAAGGCATAAAGAAAAGATTTAAGCTTATGATTCTCAACGTTGGCTGCCCATTGAAATTACTTGGAGAACTTTAAAAAATACTGGTGTCAACCTGACTGGTGGCAGTGCAGTGGATAGAGCATTGACCTGGGACACTGATGTCCCAGGTTTGAAACCCCGAGGTTGCCAGCTTGAGTGCAGGCTCACCAGCTTGAGTGAGCTGGCTGGAGCATGGGGTCATAGACATGACCCTACGGTTACTGACTTGAGCCCAGGGTCACTGACTTGAGCCTAAGGTCACTGCCTTGAGCAAGGGGTCATGACTCAGCTTGAGTCCCCTAGTCAAGGCACATCTGAGAAGCAGTCAATGAACAACTAAAGTGATGCGACTGTGAGTTGATGCTTCTTATCTCTCTCCCTTCTTGTCTTTCTCTCTTCTTTATAAAACAAAAAAACCCTTGTTGTCTGAGTCCCACCCCAGAGATATCTGCAATGAAATCTGGGCATCAGGATTTTTCAAAGCTCACCATGTTAATTCTGATGCTCAGCCAGGACTGAAAACTACTAGCAAGGTAAACAACAGCCTGGACAGTTGGAAGCAAAACCCAGGGATGGGTTTGCTGACGGGTCTTCTTCCACAGAAGTGCTAGTGCTCTCCCTGGTGCCTGTCCACTTCCTGCCTGCAGCTCATCCTCTCTGTCTGCCATGTCTCTGCTCTAAGGCTTCCAGTTGCCTGTGGGTAGGCCTGTTTGTGACCAGTTGGCCGCAGAAGACAAATGTAGCTCCTGGCTTAGGGAGGCCCAAGCCACAGCTCGTTGAGACTTTGCAGGTTGGAGCCTGGCGAAGTTGTGAGGTTCTGCTGTTGGAATGATTACAAATGGCTTTTCACATTTCCCTAGCAGGAAGAGGCTTTATTTCTGGCAAAGTTCTTCATTGGTCTCTACAGCTCTGAGAAACCTGTCTGTGAGGTCTAAACTTTACTCTCCGGTTGACAGTCACTCAGTGATGACTTGTGGTTGACAGTAGCTGTCAGGTAACTTGGGACTCCAAAGTTCAGGGTGTTGTTCTTTTTGCGAGTGAGGGGTGTGGACTGCAGATGCCCCAGGAGGTACTGCCTAGGTATGGGTCAGGGGGTCCAAAGAATCGGAGTAAGAACTGCAGCGTGGCGCTCAGCTGCCCTCTCTTGGGAATGACAGGCTGCTTGTACGTCCATCAGAGTGGTCAGAAGGAAGGCTTTCTGCCTGAGGTCAGACCTAATTAATTTTGGAACTGTCATGAGTAGACTTAGCTTCTGGGGTACATGATGCCAACTGGCATTGACAAAGTGGTTAGGTCACTCGCTGACCTAGAATCTCATTCTGTCTCATCCCAGGACTCAGGGCAGAGTCCCACTTCTGAACTTGGATGGCACTTGTGACCCGGCCACGCTGGCTGTTCCTGCCTCGTCTCTACCAGGGCCGCACTCACACCAGGCTGCTGGTCCCTCTTCCCCTGCTTGTGTACTTACTGTGTGTCAGGCTTTGTCCTATATTACCTATCTGTGAGGGCAGCACAAGGAACCTGGTCAAGGTGGCTGTCTAGTTCTAGTGAGCGGGTACTGTGACCCCTTTCTGGACTGTAAGGTGTTCACCCAGACCATTAGCACGGAAGGACAGGCGTTGTGTCTGGGGGTGGGTATGGCTGGTCAAAGAGGGAGCCACTTGTAAAATTCCAAGTGCAAATAAATCATGGTTTACAAGTTGCAAACCTCTGGCACCACCAGCGGCACCAACATTGCCCTGGGAAGCTGCGGGCCAGTTTCATCGGGTTATTGCAGACTTCAGGGGGCTGTTCCAGTAGGGCTAGGGTGCTCCTAGCTCTGTCTGCTGGCAGACATGCAGGCTCGGTCACCCTGCAGTTTCCTTGGCCTTGGCTGGGACGAGCCTCCCGTCCCAGATATGAAGAAGGAATGCTGGCTTCGGATCAGAGAACCAGCACCTGGGAGCTGAGTCTGGAGCTCAGCAGCTGCGTGAACTTGGTGAGTGTCTGGGAGTCAGTTTCCCTATCTTGGGGTTTCTCAGCTTTGGCATTATTGACACTTGGGGTGTCAACTTCTTTGTCATAGGGCTGTCTGCTCATTGTAGGATGTTTAACGGTATTCCTGGCCAGTAGTAGCTCTCTCCTCCTGGAACACCCTTCCCCCAGCAGTTTTTTAATTATTTTTATTTATTTATTCATTTTAGAGGAAAGGGAGAGAGAGAGAGAGAGAGAGAGAGAGAGAGAGAGAGAGAGAGAGAGAGAGAGAGAGAAAGAGAAAAAAGGGGGGAGGAGCAGGAAGTTTCAACTCCCATATATGCCTTGACCGGGCAAGCCCAGGGTTTTGAACCGGCAACGTCAGCATTCCAGGTCGACGCTTTATCCACTGCGCCACCACAGGTCAGGCTCCCCCAGCAGTTTTGACAACCGAAAGTATCTCCAGGCGCTGCCCAGTGCCTCGTGCAGGGCAGAATTGTTTCTGGCTGAGAACTGCTGGCTTAATCTATAGATTGGGATAGAAACACTGTCTCAGGAGCTGTCCTCAGATGGAGCTGAGTGTGGTTTACAGGGGACAATACTTGGCATCCTGCAGACGGAGGGAGGCCCAGGGAGGTGCGGGTGCCCATGGCTGCCTCATGAGAACAGCTTCCCCTGCTGGTGCCAGGCCCTGTGAGGCTCCCCCAGCCAGATGGGCACCAGGCCTATTGGCACCTCTGCTCCCCTGGTCTGTGGCCATGTATGTGGGTGTCAGCCTTCTGAGCTTTTGTCCCACAGCCCAGAGCCAGGGCTGCTCCCGGGGCTTGTGCACTGATATTCTGGACCCAGCGCAAGCGGACCAGCCTGCCCAGGGCCCACCTCCTGGCACTGGGAACTCCTGGCAGTGTGGTTCAACCCAGCATTCTCTTTAGAAGGGAAGGGGAAAGAACCAATGCTCACTGAGCAGACCATGGCACTCTCCCACCTCCCCAGGAAGGCGCTCCTCTCCCTCTGCACCAAGAAGAGAAGATAGAAAAGCACCGAGGAAAAACAAGATTCTTGGGGGTAGAGAGACCTGAGTTTGTATCCTCTCACTGCCTCTAAAATAAGAAATCTATGTATAATTATCTCACATATATAATACATCAAGTATGTCATATGAGATATATATATATATATGTATTAATTATACATACGGCATCTTTTATGTATATAGAATATAGATGATGGAGTTAGTACGAACGTTTAATTGAATTAAATAATGGTTGCTCAGTACAGAGTCTGGCATATAATAAACAGCAAATATTTGGTATTTCTCCTCTCCCTTCACACAGATGATTTCAGTTCATCCTTCTTAATAAAGGAGGGAGGCAGATATTAAGTTGAGGTGACTCCAGTCAGGCCCCTGATAGGTTTGGTGGGGGCCTAGGCCTCTCTCTAGGGGAGACTGTGCTTCTAGGGGGCCTTGGGTCTCCCAAGACTATAGGCCAGCTAGGCGTGGGCTTCCAGGATGCATAGTGGGAGCGTGACAGCTTCTCCTGAGTCTTTAGTTTATAGGGAACATTCATGTGTACACTTGCCATCTGACTCAAGAGCCCACTGTGGTCGGGCAGGCCTTGCAGACGAGGACATTCAAGATCAACGAAGTTCAGGGGCTTTTCAAAGTCATGTTCTAGCAAGTGGCAAAGTCAGGATCCTGAGTGAGGTCACCAGACTGGTCATCCCTCATGCTTATTATGATGCCTGTCTTCTGCACAAGGTGTTAGGATCTTCTTCCTCAGAGAGCCCCAGCATTAGCTTCTGGGTTCAAGACAAGTATCTCAAATTTCAGGACAGCACCCACAATAGTCACATAAGTTTCCAGAACACCTCCCCAGAGAGGAGGGCAGATGCTAGACCCAAGGTAGCTCCCCAAAAGGCCAGCACTCAGATTTGCAGACACTCCGTTCCAGAAGCTCAGACCTTGCAGGGGCCACTTCTTTACCTGGTCCTGGGTGAGCAGTGGTCCTCAGCAGTGGCCCCTGGGTAGATTTCAAGGAGAGGCATGCATAGCCACAGACTAAAATATCTCTCCCTTGCTTTTTTGGTAGAGCGTGACATTTCTCTCGGGGATCTGGGGATAGGATGCAGCTCAGGAAGATACCACTGTCTACCCCTTCCTGCTGACCTCTGCCCATGTTTTCAGGGAGCCTCAGGTTTGACTTCCCCCAAGGGACAGTGGGGTGACCAGGCAGGGCTGAGTCATGGCTGGCTGTGCTCAGGTCCTGGTAGATGACAGTTTAGCACTGGAGTGTCTGTGGCTGACCTGGGGGCAGTGACCTTTATGTGGCTATTTATAGGTCACAGGGGAGGGAGCTATACCAGTATGAGGGTGACTCTCTGGGGCCTGGGCAGTGGCTGTGCTCAGGTCCTGATGGATGACAGTTTAGCACTGGAGTGTCTGTGGCTGAGCTGGGGGCAGAGACCTTTATGTGGCTATTTATAGGTCACAGGGGAGGGAGCTATACCAGTGTGAGGGTGACTCTGGGGCCTGGGCAGTGGAGCTGGGGGCTGGCAGTGTCTTTAGAAAACATGATGGCTGACTCAGAAGGGATATTTCTAAGCAGTCTCTCGCCAGTCGCTGTCCCTCCCATCTCCATTATTCACCACTGTCACATGGCCCTGCCTAAAACTCAGCTTTCAGTATCTCACTGCTTAGCTCTGCTCAATCAGCGGTCCCCTTTGCCTCTCCAAACTGCATTCACAGGCTCAGTTTCCAGTTCTTCATGATCCATACCCTGAACTCTGGTCGGATGAGTAATTCACTCTTTCCTGCATGCTTGCTCCCCCCCCCCCTGGACTCCTCAGATTTGCTCACACTGTTCACTCTTAAGATGTACTCCTCTCCTCTCCCCTAGTATTCTTTTGTTCACAGTCTGCCCACCTCCCAATGTCCAAGTCAGTGCTACTTTTCTCCCGTGCTTTCCTAATGGCATTCTGCTCCCCAGACTCGCCCTCTTGGATCGGCGTTCTCCCTGCATGGAACACCTTGGTGCTTTTCCCTCTCCCAGGGCTGCACCAGAGTGGCCGTATATTATACTGATGTATAAACTCTCCTTTCCGGGCACTCATCTCTTCAGTTCAAAGGCATTTATTGAGCATCTTCTGTCTTCCCTGCAGTTGCTAAAGGAAGAACTTGTTATGCAAACATCAGTAGTGCAGGAGCTTGGCCCTTGGGCTGCTTGTAGGCCCTGTGGGAAAGCAAGCATTTTAACAGATTCATTATGGTGTGACAGGCACTATGGTGTGACAAGTACCAAGGAGGGGAATTCCAGAATTTAGAAGAGGAAATGTTCTACTCTGTTGAAGGAGGAATGTGGACACTGAAACATCTCGGAGGCCAATGGCATCTTTTGGACAGGGACTGTGTCTTTCTTGTCTATACCCTCAGTGCCTGGAACAGTGTCAGAGACACAGAAAATTCTCAGTACATGTATGCTACATTGAGAAGAGGCAGAACTAGCTCTCCTCTTTCTAGACTTCTTTGAGCCCTGGTCCTTACTCCTAGTACAAGTATCCGGTATGATAATTGTTTGCACATCTGTCTCCACGCAAGCTGTGAGCCCCTGGAAGGCAGTGGTTGAATCTCATTTATCACTGCATTATCTCCAGAGCCTGCAGAGAATAAGGGTTTAATGGAGCTTTGCAGAATGAAGTAATGGTGGCAGTGACTGTCCCTTAACAGATCCTACCTTGGAAAGAATGGGAAAGGATCAGTTAGATCATTCTCTCTGTCTTAGCTTCTCTAATTTGGTCCTTTTACACGTGCAAATGAATTGATTCCCCAACTCCACAGACAGTTTAAAGCAGTGGTTCTTAACCTGGGTTCTATCGAACCCTAAGGGTTCGATGAGTCGGTCTCAGGGGTTCGGAGAAGCCTCTGCCGCGGATGCCAGAATAATTTGTTGTGAGTTCATGCACTTTGTTGGTTTTGCTCTTTGAGCAAGGTGATGTTCATACACGGCTCATTTTGTGCACCAGTTAAAAAACATATACCTATGTCTTGAATGTGGAAAAAAAATCATATTTTATCACTAAAGAAGGGTTCGGTGAATGCGCATATGAAACTGGTGGGTTTGGTACCTCAAAAAAGGTTAAGAACCACTGGGTTAAAGGGTGAAGAACCATCCTTAAAATGACAAGGTGCAAGTTCCTGTGATGGCTTTATTGTCACCCAGCTGGGCCTAGCTGACTGTTGGATAACAGTGCTTCCTGTAACACTGGGCCTGCTGCCTTGTTAATTGCAACCCTCCCAGCTCATCAGACCCCCTTGTGAGGCAGGAAATGGTGTGTCTGAGACAGTGGCAGCTAGCATGAGGCTTCCTTCTGTGCTTAGTTTATTCATAGCTGTCTTCTAGATTTCAGGGAAGTGGGGATCACAGGGTCAGGCAGATGAGAGGTAGCTTTGGCAAGGATAAGTATGCCCTGTTTTAAGCATTCAGTTTAGGTATTCCATGAAAGGGTTCTTTGGCCAGGGAAGCTGGAGGAAAATCTTGGTGAAACCAAACTGCCCAGATTTCTTTACTGCAGGACTTATCAGCACCCTTATTGTGGCTGGCATGCACTGTGACTCTCCAGGAGGGTATATACAATGTTCTCTTTTAGTCAACACAAGGTTTTAACACCCTGAGCAAACTTTTGGGGAATTACCAATCCCAGGTGTTGTGTGAGGTGTGTGTGGCCTTGGAGGAGTGAGGAGTGGATTTCTAGCCCATTACATGTGTGTTTATCCAGTTTAGTCCTGTCATGCCAGGAATTCCAAAGCTGATTCTGCCCAATGACAATTGCCCAGAGTTCTTGAATTTTATAGGAAAAAAGAAAATCAGAGGATTCCCTGCTTTAAATCCTGGAGAGGCCAAAATCATGTACTAACCTCGTTTTAGAGCAGGTTTCTAAGCCAGTTACCCTGATTTCAAATACATTTTGAGATTAAGGAAATTGGAAAGAGAAGAGAAATAAAGGAGCAGTGGATTTAAACAAGAGGGGGTCACAGCATTATATGTCTAAGAATGACAAAGCTGGCACCCCAGAGACTGCATCTTATAGATGAGGAAACAGGCCCAGAAAGGGCAGTGACTTGCTCAAAATCAAACAGGAATGCAAGACAGGGTGGGGGTCCGGGTCTCTCTCTCCAGCACTGGTCCGTGGACTGAAGGAGCACAGAGCTGGACTTGGGTGCTGGTCCCACTGTAAACCATGAGGAATTACAAGCTCTGCCTGTTTCCACCTCTGAAGATGGGATGATGCCAGTCCCCACCTCATGTGGCTGCTGTGAGGGTTCATTGAGATACAGGCGATCGTGAGCTTAGCATACAATTTGCATGTAATAAATGTAAGCTATTAAAAGCCACATTCATAAATGTTTCATTCTTGTAGTTCAAAGGCTCTTGAACTCTAGAGGAGGGGTTTATTCAGCACTGTGCAAGCTGATTTTTAGATTATTCCCCTCCTTTGGTTTGTTCATGTTCATTTCATTGGGGAGTCCAGGAGTTCCCAACATGAGAACCTATAAACACTTATAAAACATTAAAAAGGAAAAAAAAATTAGCCCTCTCCCCACCACATATCCACCAAATCAGAATTGCTTGGCTGGGGCCAGGGCATCTGGTGCGGTTCTAAAGCTCCCCAGGAGTAAGACCTGGCCCGCCCTCTCTACTGCTAGCCCTCACTCTCTCATGTTACCCGCCACCCCCAGCTTTCTGTAAAACAAGAAAGAAACCAACCCTTGACTATTTGGCATTTATTTGCAGGACACCAATGAATGCCTTGTTCAGGGAGAGTGCTAGAGGAGATATTAACTTGTTTACCTAGCACATAGTTCTAGTGCTAGAACTCCCCCCCCCCCCAAACCACGGGGGAAGGCAGGGCAGGAGCTATTACCTTCCCCATTTTATAGATGAGAAAACTGAGGCTCTGAGAAGTTAAGTGACGTGCCTGAGGTCATAAATGACATTGACAGTCCCCTCCTCTCCTGTCACACTGAATAAGTGTGGTTGACATGCAGCGGGTTGCCCTCTGCCAGCACAGTGAGGCCCAGGGAGGCTGCGGGTCCACTTGGCTCCCTCACAAGGACAGCTTCCCCTACTGGTACCAGGGCCCAAGAGGTTCCCTACGCCAGGGTCACTGGGAGCTAGTGAGGAGGGCTTCTCAGGAGGGCTGGGGAGGCTGGCAGAGTGGAATCACATGGGTGCTTTCATCAGGCTATGAGACTCCACCCCCACCCCACAGAAACTTGCACGGATCAGATGTGTTAATTATTCACAGCGCTGGCCTGAGCTTCTTACCACCTATTTCTTCCCTTCCCTTCCCTTCCCTTCCCTTCCCTTCCCTTCCCTTCCCTTCCCTTCCCTTCCCCTTCCCCCATCCTCTCCCCCCTCCCTCCTCTCCCCTCCCCTTCCCCTTCCCTTCCCTTCCTTTCCCCTTCCCCTTCCCCTTCCTTTCCCCTTCCCCTTCCCCTTCCCCTTCCCCTTTTCCTTCCCCTTCCCCTTTTCCTTCCCCTTCCCTTTCCCCTTCCCCTTTCCCCTTCCCTTCCCTTCCCTTCCCTTCCCTTCCCTTCCCTTCTCTCTCTTCTCCCTTCTCTCTCTCTCTCTCTCTTTCTTCTCTCTCTCTCTCTTTCTGTTCTGCCTTCTCTCTTTTTTCTCCTTCTCCTTTCTCAAACATTTAGTAAAATTGTACAAGGCATTAGGCACCATGCTGGGCACAACACAGTGCTGATCGCCTTGATCTTGGCTGTCAGTGTGTACTTCATGCCCCATGCATTTTCCCACTTAATCCTTGCAACAACCCTGTGAGGCAGAAACTATTATAATCCCCCCTTTTACAGATTTTACAGACAAAGAAATGGAAGGTTCAGAGGGGTTGAGTAACTTCTCCATTGTCACACAGAGAATATGACGGAGTTGGAATGTGGATCTAAGGTGGGAGTCAGCCTCCTTTGCTGGAAGCCTGGGATGCTTAGCACAAGAAGGGCCAGGTTGTCTCTGGACCACACTTTGAGCCCAGAGGTTCCGAGTCTGCACTCTACACCCTGACCCCTTCGTCATTTTTCATACTTCTTTCCTTGAATGGAACAGGTGGAGGATTCAGGTAACACCTGACTCCTCTTTGGAGCTGATAGCATCCTCCAAGTGGAGGAAGAGTCTGGGCAGGGTAAACTGTGGCTCCTGGTTGACTCCCCAGAAGGGGAAGGAATATGATCCGGGTGAGAAGGGTCCCTGCACCCCAAGTCTTCTTTCTTGTTTGTGGCTACTTATTTGTGGAATGGAACTGATTGCTACGTGACTGGTTTGGGAATGGGGTGAAGTTAATGGTCTGGAGCAAGTAAGGGGTTGCATCCCCAATCAAACTGAAGCCACTGGCTCTGGGGACCCACACTGGCGGAGGGAGGGCTGCTGTGTCTGATGGCTGCGAGCAAGTTTGAGACTGTTAGAGCAGGAGGGGAGCTCCAAACATCATCTCACTGTTTGCCTTACAGAGCTGAGAACGAAGCGAAGGAGAGATGAGCAAATGAAAGCTAGAGACAGACTCGGTGGGATAAGTAGATGGTCGATAGGGAGACGGAGACAGACGAGTTCCTGTGACAGCCCACATTTCTGGTTGGAGAAGCCCTGATTCTGATACCTCTTGGATCTATTTCTACTCACTATGCTCTGACACTAACTGTGGGACATTTTTCCTCACACCAGCCAGCTCTGTGACTCTCGGGACACCAGCTGGGGGTCCTTCAATCCAGTTTAATTCTGACACTACCAAGCAGAGTGCAGACCTTCAGGTTAAGAGACGGCACCCGCTCCACACACCAATCGCAAGTCCTAGTCTCCCGTAACTTCTAACCCTGGCTGCAGCCCAGGGTTCCCATGATTCTTTATTAGGGTTTGATCATTTGTTAGAATGGCTCACAGAATTTAGAAGAGCACTTGACTATTACTGGTTCATCAGGAAAGCTGCAACACAGGAACAGCTAAAGGAAGAGATGCAGTGGGCAAGGGGGAGGGGCACAGAGCTTCCCTGCCCTCTCTGGGTGTGCCACTCTTCCACACCTTGGTGTGTTACCCAGCCTGGAAGGCTGCCACCTGAGAGGTGCCTTGTTCACCGCCTGCCAGCCTGCCATGCTGAGGGGTGCGCCATCTCAGCTGCAGCCCTCCCGTCTAGAGTGTGAGCCAGCGGGTGGCCCTCCTGTGTTCACCTGTGAGGGTAGGCTGACCGCTGTCACGTGCGATCCCTACATCTTACCGACGTAGCCTCTTACCACGGTAAACTTTGTTTTTTGTTCCCATCGCGGTCCAGTGGGAGTGTTGGAAGGCAGCCCTCCTCGTGGTGAACTGGAGCTGGCGCTCGCTCTTCCTGTGTGGTGGCTCTGCCTCCCCCAGGGTGGGAGCTGCCCTGGGACCTCTGTGTCTTGCCATGAGACCGTGGAGAAGATACATCAGCTTTCAGATGCTCCAGCGCAGAGCTGACCCACTTCTCTCGAATTCTTACTCCGCTGAGCAGGAAACTCCATTCCAGGGCCCCACCCCACTACAGTGGGGGCTGAGCCACGTGCTCAGCTTCATGCTTAGGAGTATAAAACTCACATGGGGAGGGAGGTTCTGACCGGCTCTCACACTATCTCCTCATGCTCTCTGCAGCCAGCGGTTCAGGTGTCTGAGCACCCATGTGGCTCCTCAGCTCCAGAAGTGGCTGCAGCACAGTGGGGACATCTAGGCATTAGAACACCTACCACCTGTGGTGATGTGAGCCAGACCCACAGTCTTGTTGTGCCTGTTTCCTCCTTCTTGAGGTAGGAATCACCAGCCCTGCAGATTTCTGTGACTCATTTATTCAATTATACTAGGTAAGAGCCAGGGTGCCATTGTCTAGAGGTGACCGTGGGTGGCAGCGACTCGGCTGGAGCGGCCTGGCCTGCCATTTGAATGTCCTTTCAGGCTGTTCCCTTCCTGAGACTTGATTCTCTGGTCTTCTGGAGATTCCACGTGCTACCTAACATCCTTTAATAAATTCCTTTTCTGATTAAACTAGCTAGAGTGTGTTCTGTTAAACTGACATTGTCCCCAAGACTGCATTAAAACCTTCAGTAGTCCCCTGATTAAGGACAAGATTATGGTGTTTTGTCATTTCTACTGTACCATAATTCAAAATAAAAACAATATAAAACACACACACACACACACACACACACACACACACACACACACACACGGCCTGCTGCTCTATGCCAGGACTTGAGTGGGAGGGCTGGGATATACCAATGACAAGTCCTGGCCATCCAGCAGGCCCTGACTTAACAGGGGAGGCAGACAGTGGGCGGACACATGCAGTGTCAGGAGTGACATGGTGAGGGCACTGAGGCTCACTGGGAACCCTAAGAAACAAGAGTGCAAATCTGCCCTATGGTACAGGGCAAGCTTTGCAGAGGAGGCAACTCTAACGGGAAGCCAAGGTGTTTTCTAGAAGAAGGAAGGAAAATCATCACAAGGTGAGGAGATGACACACATAAAATTCCCCGTATGTGGGTGGACAGAACATGTTCCTGAAAGGATTGTGGGATAATTGGAGTGTAAACCATGATAGAGGGGGGCATTGGGAACTGACACTGGGCAGGCAAACCAAGGTCAGATGAAGGGGATCTTTGGCCACGATGTTAAGAGGTTTGGACTTTATCAAAAAGGCATGGAGAATCCATTGGAGGAATATAATGGAAGTTCCAGAAAGCTCTCCCTCCAGCTCTCAAGAGTATGGATTGGAAGGGTCAGGAGACCACTTAGAAGGCTCTTGTAGTAATCTGGATTTCAGAAATGCTGTTGTACAGATCTATGATGCTTAAGAGCATGAAGCAGCTTTTAAACTACTTAAAATAGCAGGTGATAACACCCACTGAGCTTTCACAAGGTGCTAGGTGTTGTGCTAAGCACTTTGCATGTACTGTTTCTTTTACTGTACCTCTGCGCCTCAACTTCCTCATCTGTAAAATGGCCAAAATATAATACCAACTTCACCAAGTTGTTTTGATGATAAAATGGCTTGATACCTTTAAAGAGCTTTGATGATCCTGAGCCTGGTCAAGCCTTCAATAAAGGTTGTCAATAGACACAACGATCTCAATGAGGTGGGGCGACATTTCATTTCACAGATGGGGCAACTGAGGCTTGCAAGACCACTTAAGTGATGTGTGGCATCTTCAAGGTTTAGACCTAGACTATGGCTGTCATCAGCTTCAGGCTTTTAGCCAATACACTACCTGTGTGGTTTCACTGTCATAATGATACAAAGATTTGAGTGAGAGGCATGTACGTGACCAAGGAGATGCCCAGAGGACACCTGCAAGGAGGTGGCTGCCATTCCTAGGAGTCAGCCTCCTCCTCCTCCCTGAAATCTTCTAAGAGGTGGGAGGAGGTGAGGAGGCAGCCAGGCAGGGCATTGCCTTCTTCATTCTAGGCACGGGTGGGTTCCTACTGGTTTTCTGGGTGATGCCACCAGGTGGACTTGATTGTAGTAGTGATCACTGGGTCTCGGGGCCTCTGAGCCTGCCTAGAACCCATCCAGGCAGGTGTCAGTCCTCTCCCTGTTCCAGGGCCAACAGGGAGCATCTTAACAGGCTGGACCAACTGCTCAGAGCTTTCTGTCCCCCTTGCAGAAGACCACGTTCCAAGGGAGTCTGGATTCTTCTCCTAGACTGGGTGAAACTCCCCTCTTGCCAACTTGGAGCATTGGGAACCCTGGAAGCCCCCAGAACTGTTGGCTGAAGGCAGTGGAGCCAGGCTCCATGAATTTTTGATGGACTCCCCGACTGGAGATATGAGTGTGCCCTTGAAGGTAGATAATAGAAATTCAGATTTGGATATTCTGTTACTTTGTGATGTTCTTTACGAGGCTGCTTCCCGTTTCCCGGTCACTTGGTGGCGGCTTTAGTGACACCATTCTGGAGGAATATATTGATTGATCGGGGTGGTGTCAGGGGCACTGCTCGGATGAGAATTGATTAATCTCTCTCTGAGAAGCCTGTGTTTTTAATTCATCTTTGCTTCTAACAAGGCGTGGGGTGGGGGTGTGTGTGAAGAAGGCACCTCCCTTGTTGGGACTCTGCTCACCACCACACACTGTAAATAATGCTCAGGGTGCAGGCCCGGCTTCAGTTCTGTGTTCTGTGCCGAGGAGATAAAATAGCTCCTCCTCTGCCTCTGCTAGTGTTTATAATGTGTGCGTTCATCCCCCCTCCCCCAACACAGACACACAGAGCTGGTGTGATGAATGAGGACTGCAACTCCTTCAACCATGGGAGAATGGCTTGCTCGTTCTCTCTCTCCTCTCTCGATAAGAAAGAAGCAAGTCGATACTGAAGTAGCAAATGAAACTCGAGAGGTCTCCATTGGCATTCTGATGAACTGCAGGGAATAACTTTTAATTGTGAGAATTCTCCAGTGTTCAACGGCTCACCCCTCCATCATCCTGCCAGTGTGGTGGAGTCCGGAGGCCGGGCCCAGCCCCTCGCCCCTGGCCTTTCCTAGCTGTGTGTGCCAGGGAGGTATTTCATCTCCCTGAGACTCCGTAGTCATACCCAAAAGATAATGATGCTCTACAGATAAGGCTGGCGGGAGGAGGAAAGGAACAATGCATGAAGGATCTTGGCTCATCACCTGGCCCCCTACAATAAATAGAACACAATAGTTGAAAGTCGATAGGTAAAAAAATAAACAATTTTTTGTGGGGCACCTTTTCTGTGACCATGCTGGCTTTGGTGATACAAGTAGAAAAGATGGTTTCCACACCAAAGGAGGTGAGTCTAGCAGTAGAAATGCTCTGGGTGGGTGCAGGTGACCCCAGTGAAAGTGCAGAGAGGGGCATTCTATCTAGACTGGGAAGGGTAATGTTCAGGGAAGACTTCCTGAGTTGATTGTGAAGAAAGAGGACACGTTGGTTAGGCAAAGAAGAGTAGCAAGGCTGAAGGTAGGGCAATAGTACCTGAAGACGCTTAGATGGACAAGCTCCTCTGTTGTTGGAGTGCTCCCGCCAGCTGGGATCAGAGGGCGCATGTGAGTGTAGGGGTGGCGATGATTCCAGAGTGATGGTCACAGCCCTCGCAGTCAAGGGTCCTGAGCCGCACAGAGATGCTCGCACTCTGTTGCCAATGTCCTGAAGCTTCAGAGGAACCATTGCAGGGTTTTAATCAAGGGAAAGCATGGTTGGATCAATATTTTGAAAAGATCTCTGCAGGAGCGGTGCGGATGACAGATGGGAGGGACGCTGACTTTAATGCTTTTGTAATAGTCCAGCGAGAAGAGGAAAGCCTGAACTAAGGGTGTGCTGGTGGGAATAAGTCAGAGGAGGCAGAGAGTAGAGATGAGAGAGCTGGGGCAGTAGGATGAACCTAGTTGCGGGGGCTGAGAAGAGGGAGGAGGCCGAGTCACTTTGGATTGGCGGAAGGATAGTGGGTGGATTAATTTCCTGCGGTAACCAACTACCTCATACTGGGTGGTTTCAAACAACACGCATTTGTTGTCTGAGTTCTGGAGCCTAGAAATGCAAAGGGAAAGTGTTAGCAGGACCAGGCTCTCCCTCGGAAATCTGTAGGAAGGAATCCTCTTCCAACTTCCGACATTTGCCAGAAATCTTTGACATTCCTTGCCTTATGGGTCCAATCTGTGCCTCTGTTCTTCCTGCTTATTTCTCCTCTTTTTTTTCTTTTTTTAAGGACATCTGTCATGTTGGATTAGGGACCCATCCTACAGTAGCATGACTTTGTCTTCACTAGTTATATCTACAACAACCCTATGTCAAAGTAAGGTTACATTCTGAGGTCCTGGGGTTTAGAACGTTAGCATATCTTTTTGGAGGACAGTTTAACCTATAACGGCCAATTCTATGGAGCCCCTAAATTCTTGTCCTTTCCATGTGAAAAATACATTCATCCTACCCCAACATTCCCAAAAGTCTTAACTAGTCCAGCTTCAACTCTAAGTTGAAGATCTAAATGAATGAGTGTGAGAGAGAGAACCGCACCAGGTTCATTCTCACTGAGCTAGAAAGTAAGCAGAAGGCAGGGGGAGAGGTAGAAGAAGATTGAGGAGTTCACTTCTGAAAGGGCTGAGCTGAGTTAATAGCCCCCATGGGACACCAGGTGGAAGTTGGAAACTGCAAATTCTTGTAACTTTGTTATTCATTCTCATGAGAGAAGACCTTAAGAAATCTTATGACAAAAACTATAATGGCTCTGGGGGCAGGAATGCACAAGAATTCGTTTGAGGTACAAGGTGAGGTCGCCTCCTCTTCTGGAATGGAGCTGGACAAGAGAGAACATCAGTGGGTTGTGGCAGCCAAGATGCTGAGCAGTAACTTTCCTAGTCATTGGAAGTTATTTCTTAGCGTTCACCTTATGTCAAGCACCTGGGGGGACTTTAAGATGAACCAGCCACAAATCCCACCCTTATAGAGCTTACAGTCAACATAGGATTTGTCATGATAGTCCACAGACAGTTGTAATGCAAGGTAGAGAATGTTGACCACCAGGAGAAGTGAACTGATACATTGCTGTGGGACTTCATGGAGAGCCATAGTGATGTCTTCCAGGTGTACATGTGTAGGAGAGTTCACAGAGGAATTGATTTTAGAGCTGTGCTTTGCAGAATGAGTCAGATTTGGGCATGTGGAGTCAGGGAGGCTAGTTTTGCAGGCACACAGAAGAAAAGATAAGGAGGCCGATTATACTATAAGTGTTATCCTGGGACTGGAGCACACTTAAGTAAGTATAAAAGTCAAACTGTATATTTGGGTATAAAAACCCAGGCTAACAAAACAGTAGTTTTATCTACATTATCTCACTTGATATTTGCAATAGTGCTAGGTAGAGGAGGATCTTGTTATTCCCATTTTCAGATGAGAAAATAGAGGCTTAGGAGAGTTTAGTACCATATCAAGCTCACACAGTTAGTGGAAGGCAGAGACGGCATTCAAACCAATGTCTTTTGACTCCAAAGCCTGTGGCCCTTCTACTTTGTCTCCTTTATTCCTCTTCTCCTTTTCTTCTACATTCTGATTAAAACTTACTTCCTTAGTAAAACTAGCCCGGAAGTTCTATTGGGTTGATTAGGTGGCCAAGACTAGGGTAGTGGATTCTAGCTTATAGGCTGCGCTTTTACTGATTCCACCCTAGATGTCTTTCCTGCCACAGTGCCTCGGACCGCCAACATGGAGCCTGTGAAATGGGCAAGAAAATTTCTACCTAATACACTCCCATGCACAATCACCTGGCTGTCAGCACAGGGGGCACAGCCAGAGTAGAACTGGTGTCTTTTCATATTCAGGGTCACTGTAGACTCTCCTACAATTTGGGGTTTGGCCAGCACAGCCTTAGAGCACCTGTTTTCTGGATGGAAGGCAGATAGTCTGTCCCTCTCACAGGAGAGCTGCAGAGAAGACCATGCTTCCAGGTCAGACGGCCCTCCTCTCTTTCCTGACGCTGACCAGCATTTTCTCTGGGACAGGGTACCTGGTCAGAGCCCCGTGAACAACCATCACAAATCCATTCCACCTCCGGGAATGTGGCCAGAAGCACATCCTGCTGACTGTGGCCAGGAGCCTGGTCTCTCTGTCTAAAGGGCAGGCTTTATGACTGCACTGCGTCAACCTTAAAGGGAGGTCTGGAAGAAACGGAGGTGTATAAAATTGGCCCTTACCTGCTGAGGAGTTCTTCACCCCTCTACCCACACCCCCAAAATAACAAAGAGAAGAAGAAAAAGGAAAAAATATGTTTCTCAGTGAGCTTTTTCTGTGTGCTTGACACTCTTCTGAAGCTCTTACATACATTAACTCATTTAAGTTAGCATACCCATTTCATAGATAATACCTGAGGCTTAAGAGAGATTAAATAAACTGTAGGGAGAAGCAATCAATGAACAACTGAAGTGACAAAACTACAAGTTGATGCTTCTCATCTCTCCCTTCTTGTTCCCTTGCCATTCTCTCTCTTTCTAAAGAAATAAAAAATAAACTGCAAGAATACACTGTCTGTTATTGGTGATGTGGGGAGATTTGAACCCAGGGCTGTGTGGTTACAGAGTATATGGTATAGCTACTATTCTGTGACAACCCAAATGACTCAGAGAAGCCTCAGCAGGCAGTCAAAGGAGGGTGCCGGGAAGTCCCATAGACACTCTCTGGCATCCTGGCTGAGGCTTGGCCTCAGAGGACATCATTCAAGGGCATTGTGGAGCAGATATTTATTCTGAGGCCCAGGCAGAGTGAAGTCCTTGAAGCTGATGGGAGATGTGTCCCTTGCTGTTATTTATCTAAGTTCCCCCATGCCCCCGAACTAGCTCCTTTTCCTATGTTCCCAATCTTGGCTAATGATGATGTTATCCAGTTGATCTCCAAAACCAGAAACCTCAGAGTTGTCCTCAACTCCGCCTTCCTCTCTATGGCCCCTCCTCCTTACTCTCCACCACCAGTTCTGCAAATTTTATCCTGCAGACATATCTTGAATCCAGGCTTTCTTCTCTCCGCCCCCGTGTCTGAGTAGGAGACATGAGCCTCTTTGGTCGGGATGACTGCAGTCACTGGTCTTTTGCTAACATTTCTTAACTAAGGTCCTTCCCACACTGGCCCGAAATTCCTAGGTTAATGCTTCTGCCTCCACACTCTGTGAGCTCCAAGCTTCAGGTGCCCGTGTTGCCCAGAAATTGTGTGCCTATCCACGACTCTCAGTGTTTTCCAAGCTGTCCTCTCTGCTTCAAATGTCCTTCTTCCATTGCAGTTATATACAGTGTGTCCGTAATGTCATGGTGCACTTTTGACCGGTCGACGGGTCAAAACTGCACCATGACTTTACGGACACACTGTATAATTATATGTGTATATTATATGTAGACACACATATAATATATACAATAATTTACCAATAATTTTTGCCATGATATATTAAGTAAGGTACTACTGAATAAATGGATGAAAAATCCTGACAGATTGGTGGTTCACTGTGCATACAATTGGGACATGCACACACACACACACACACACACACACACACACACACACTTGGCAGAGTTGGAATGTCTTGAACTTGGCTTAGTGAGTACTGCCCAGAGGTTCGTGTCTATAACCAAATCATGGAAAAGGGTGCCCTGTAGGTAAGACATGCTGACAGTTGTAAGCTTGTGGATGACATCTTTACGCTCCCCTGCCCCCCGTAAGGAGGAAGCCAGTGGTGTAGGGAGAGGAGCTGCATCTATTTTAGAGCATTCTCATGAAGCTGAAGCTGCTTGGTAAGAAATAAAATGAAATGCCACCGCCAGCCTCATCGCCACCCCCTGCCTACAGCATACGATTTCTTTGACACCTTAGCAGACACACGCCCCCACTGCAGGAGCCCCACTGCCTTACTGGCTCCTTGTGAGCATAAACCACTGATGGGAGGCCTTTGCTCCATGCAGGCTTCCCTGTGGAGGACAGAGAGTCCTCATGCTGGGGAGCACAAAACCAACTCCGAATCCTGCACACTCCCAGCTCTGTGCTGGTCCCGTCTGCGGCTTGCCTCCACAGCCACGCGGGGACAGAGACCACATTGTTCCATTACGCAGAAAACAGAACAGGCTCAGAGACAGAAAGGCATTTGCATGATACTGCAAAGTCTGGGAGAATAAACCAAGGTCAGAGTGACTGTGAAATTGTTCCTTTCCCACTCATCTGCCAAGTCAGGAGGGAGGAGGGGGCTCAGGGGTCTCAAGGTCCAACAGCTTTCTCTGCCTTTGCCAGGAGGCATGTGAACTCTTATCCCTCTCTCACACAACGTGGTGTTGGTGCTGGTCTCCTGCTGCCTCATGTCTGCCTCATATGATTCCTGCCCTTTCTGGATTTGTGTCTTGGATTCCGAGCTCCAAAGTGCATATGGAGTGAATCTCACTTGCCTTCTTCCCCATCATCTCCTGCAGATTGCTCTGTGTGTATGGAGCATATTTTCAGGTATCTGCCTTTCTGTACTGTTTGAGCAATGTTAATAAAAATACAGATTCCTGACTGAGGGGAGAGTTGGTCTTAAGTGACATTTGAAACACAAGTGTTTTCAACTTGTTAAATTCTAGATGCCACAATCTGGAAGCAACATTATATAAATGAGAGAGACCAAATTAGGGCAGGTGTAGGAACAAAGCCATCTGAAGAAATATATGAGTGAGTCAGAGATGTTCAGCTTGGTGAGACTTGCATATATTTGAGCAACTACAAGCAAGGCAAGCATAGAAGTTTAGAGAAAGATTTATAACAAATGAATTAATCAATAATGGTAGAACAACTCAAGCCATGAATTGATGGCCTTCATATATTTGGTTTGTATTGGGAGTGCTGAATTCTCTACATTCAGCACTAGAGCCTATATGGGATGGTTTTTTGGGGTGGCAGGAAGCTTTCTTCCATCACAGGAAGAGCCCAGGAGGTTGAATGGCTACATGTCATGGGAAATATTCAGGGGATGATTGGGAGAGAGGAGTTCTAGTGTACTGCAATTCACATGTCTAAAGCTCCTCAGAAGAAGCACAGAGGTACAGTCATCTCTTTTGTGCCATCCAAAATATGAAATGCAGGATGCTGCATGCTATAATTGTTGAATGATTGGCCAGGGCAGTACGTGGTTGTGCTATCCACCAGCAATATAGTCAGGACATGCAGTAGGGTGACCACGCTAGTTGTCTTCTGTGGCCCCAGAGAACTGAATGGGAAGAGGGATGAAATGAAGGCGGAATGGATTTGGCCTGAATGAACGTGCTGGCTCACGAGGGGGTTGGACAATGAGGGAAAGCAGTCTCCGTCCCAGGCGATTCCGTGAAACGTCTTGGGTGCTCATTTCTACAAGACAGTAGTCACAGAGTGTACACACAACAGTCCACCTATTAGACATAGCTCTAGGGTATAAAATCAGAGTTGAATATTTTTAAATTGCACTCATAACAGTTGCAGGCTGGTATCTTAACTGGTTGCCCTGCCTCCTAACCTTCTGTCTCCCTCCCCGTGCCCACAGCTCACAGCCTTTCCCGGCACTTTCCTGATGAGCTCTGGGAGAATGGCATTGTCTGTCTGGACCTCCTTTCGAACTATAGGTCGAACCTGTCACCCACTTCTCAGGATGCCGGACTTCACCTAACCTTCACTGTTCTCAACACAGAAACATTGTTCAGGGGGAAAGAATGATGCCTCTGGGCCAGATGCTGGTTTACTTGTAGTCTACACCTGCCTCACTGTTAGCCACTCAAAAATATTCTGCAATCAGAATCTCAGGATTTAGGACAATTGTCCAAAACACACAGCAAGCAAGTGGCAGAGTCATGTCCAATCTAGGGGTGTGTGTGTGTGTGTGTGTGTGTGTGTGGTTTTTCCTACCTCCAGATCCTATGCTCTTCATATTCTATGGGAAGAAGAGTTCAGCAGCCCCCTCCCTGACCTTTCATCCAGCTCAAGGCAGAATATTGTCTCTTCCTGCTTGGTGAATGCCAGGTGTACTCCCCTGAGCTGTTCTAAGGAACTGTTTCAAGTGTAGCCATAGAAAGCGCTCTTCCCAATCCTGGCGCCAGGTTTGTTTCATTCAACTTGGTGCAGGCGAGAAGGAGCAGACAGCTTGGACAATTGCACTGCCAATTTCTTCTTGATCTGGAAGCTTCTGCCCAAGGGAACAATGTGTTCTGAGGAGCTTCGTGAACACACATTACAGCCGAATGAGAAATTCCGCTTTCTGACTACCTACTCTGTCTCCTCAGAGGTCACAGGTGATGGATGATTAAAACCAGTATGCAGCCTCAGTTTTCTCCTCTTTGAAATGATGGAGTAATAATATTTTTCTAGCAGGTGATGAGTAGCAAATCAGCAAGCTCATTTTATTCTTACTGCAGCCTCAGTTTTCTCCTCTTTGAAATGATGGAGTAATAATATTTTTCTAGCAGGTGATGAGTAGCAAATCAGCAAGCTCATTTTATTCTTACATTGTTGATACTCACTAAATCTTTGGTAATATTCCCTCTCTACCCCACCGCTCTCCGTTTCTACCCGCCTCCTCTTTGGGCCGTGGCTGGAAGCAGGGAGTTCATCTCCTTGGGGGACCAGATTGCTCACACCAGCCAAATAGTCACTAACTATTGCACACTGATGACCTGTTGCTGACAGCCCAGGTGAAGATTCAACAGCCAAGATACTGTGGATCAGGGCACTACTTTTTACTACACACCCACCAGTGCTTGCATAGTTCCTGGTAAAATTTGTTTCATTTCTGATGCTCCTTCCCTCTTCTTCCATCCCCCAATCTTCTTGACCCTACATTGGATTTGGTCAACAGGAACATAACAGAGAGCCACTTCAAGCTTGGAGAGCACAGCTGCCCAGCCATAAAACCACGTAGAAACATTAATACAGTAGTTCCCATCTTGTCCATTGTCTCCTGTTCTCTTACCAGTATTGAAGCCAAGGAAATCTTCCCACAACATCCCCAGTGAAAACAGCTTACAATGTCTCACAGAGTGAGGTCATTCATTCTAAGAGGCTTCAGGGAGCATTGCTGCCCAGCCTGTAACAAGGTCTTATCTTGTGAAAGCCCAAAGGAACAGGAAAGGGTTCGTTTCACATGCTGGCTTCAATGCAGAGCCCAGGGATTAATACATAACGTGTTCAGTGCTGGTGAAGCATCAGATCTTCAGCTGGTTTGAGCTTAGAAGAATGCTGACGAGGAGTGAAGTCCCCTATTTACCCACCTCCCTTGGCTGCCCTGTGAACATGCATACATGTGTGGGCTGAAATGGCGCACCCTGTTTGGCGATGTCTTGCACCAAAAAACCTACAGAAAAGCTTAGAGGTGATGGAAGCTTGAGAAGGACCATCATTTTAATTTATTGTTAGTTTTTGTTAATGAGTTTATTATGGTGGGCTCAGTGTTTGTGTTTTAATTGATTTGTTTTGTACTATGGCCTGGTGCAGTTCAAGTTATTATTGCCATTTTACAAATCAAAAAGACTGAGCCTCAAAGATTATACGTAATTTTCTCAGTTTCACAAATTTAAAATATGAAGGTGCTAATATTCAAATTTTGGACTTTTCTATTCTGAATCTGTTATTTTTTTTCACCCAAACTTGTGTTTCTTTTTAAATCCAACTTCATAACAATAACGAACATTATGAGACTTAATCTTAGTTATTAATGTCTTTTTGTAAAAGTCTTTTATTTTTCAAGTTCCCATGAGCATTGTTTCCATATGGACATGCATTTTAATATAGTTATAATCATTCCATAGGAATGCTTTTGTGTTCTGTTTTCTTGACAGTTGTATGCTTTTCCTGATACTGCTAAATAATTTTCGAAATGTTCCTTTACAAGATGGCAAAATAATCCATTGGGTTCATTTCCCGTAATTTGCTAAAACAGTCTTCTATTATGTACCACTTTGATTTTCCTCACTTTTTGCTGCTATGATTACTGCTGCAGTGGAGATGTTCATGCACAGAACTCTTTCTCCCAGAGCGGTATTTTATAGAGGAAGAAACGGGGATTGGACTCAGGCAGACGGGGCTTGATGCAGGTTTACTCTCACAATAATATTGCAGCATCAGATAAGGCATTAGTCATGGTTATAACTGCCTTATCAATAAAATGGGAGTGTGTGACGTGCAGAATTAGTAGCAGCATGGCTATAAACATGCCTAGCCCGTGATGGATATGCAATCAATTTTAGTTCCACTCTCTACCTTGGAGAAGCCCATAAGTAGAGTGTCAGAGTGCACATGCTTTTGTGAGTTTTGGTACCTACTGCAAAAATTTCTTTTCTTTTTTATTATTTAGAAATTAAATTTAATGGGGTGACATTGATCAGTAAGAATACATAGGTTTCAGGTGCACATCTCCATAGCATTTGGACTGATTGTGTTGTGTGCCCATCACCCAAAGTCAGATCATTTTCTGTCACCGTATATTTGCCCTCTTAAATTTTCCTTTTTTCAGCAGGGTTGAAACAACTTATGCTGTCATCAGCAACGTATGAAAGTATTATTTCACCGCAAGCTCACAAGCAGTTGGTATTATTATTATTATTGTGCTCATAGTTTTTATTGTGCTCAAAGGGTAACAAGATATAAATAAATATCATCTCTATGCCTTTTTTAAGGGATTTTTTGGGTGACACTGATTAACAGAATTATACAGGTTTTGGGTGCACAATTCTACAACACAGCTCTATGCTCTAGACTTGTGAAGATGCTGGACTGTACAGTCACACAAATAAGTCACGAAGCTTTTGAAGGGCAGAGACTGACTAGTGGCCAGCAAGTCGTATGTGTCATCCTATGTGACTAATCAAATCCCCTTGAACCAAGTGACTGATGGAATATAAAGGATGTATTCTTGACAGGAAACATTAGCTGACCTGAGCTGGGGTATCTGGTGGACATTGCAAAACCTTCTTAACTGATTTTTTTTAAAGTATGACTTGTCATCAGATAAGGGAGCTTAACAAGATCCTCTCTTAAATTGGATTTGACATGTGCCTGGCACATGGGCAGCTGAGCCCTGCCTCCACAGACAGCTCTCTGCAGCCACAGCCCAGGACAGCAGGGCTCTGCGGGGCTGGCTGCTGACACAGCTCGAATCCCAGGCTAATAAGCAGTCCAGAGACAGAGGGAGCCCGGAGGCTTGGTGAGCTGGTGGGAAGGGAGGGGGGAGGAGCAGGCAAGTAGAACGGCAGAAGCCACAGGCCCTGAGGAGCTGCTGTTTCCTTGGGCAACCAGAGAATGCAGCTCTTTTGGAGTTGTCCCTGAGGATGAATTGGGCCAGTACTCTGCGTCCTATCCTAATTTGGGCAATGTCCTAGAGAGGATATCAGAGGTCAAGAGATAGAGACGCTTGCTGAGGATGACTTGTTGCACCCATTCTATTGTTGTCTATAAATTCACATAGGAAGGTAGCAAGATGGAGTGAGGGCTGTCTTCCGAGGGCATCTCTTCAAGGTTCTTGATTTTCACTCATTTTAGTTTGATTTTACTTAGGAAAAAGATTGAGTGCAGAGTATATTGGGAGTGATTTGTCATGGATATTATATTTATCTAGGGGTGGCTTTGAAGACCTCGTGTCAAAATGTGAATTTTATAAAATACTATCACACATACAATCACACACAAAATAATAGATGTATTTAGTTATAAATCCATAATGTATCACGATATATAAATAATAGAAATTTTTTCAGTGTTAGAATACCTGGTTTCGTGTCCAATTGCTAACAGTGCTGTGATTTAGGGAATATCCCTTAATGCATCTAAGTTTTTATTTCTCAACTTAAAAAAATGAGAATAAGTATATGAATAGTTAAGTTCACACACACACAAAAAGCCTAGTGGTCAATGCACACATGAAAATGCGCAGATTTATGCAGCAGTGAGATCCATTTAAAATCTGTGAAATGTATAGGGTGAATGTGTGTGTATATAAAACATTACCAAGTGTTGGGAAGAGCATTGTTCAATATGAGCTCATTCATTGTTAATGAAAGTAGAAACTGACAAAACTACTTATTTTGTAGTCATGTAAACGAATAGTTACATATATGATAAAGACAAAAGATTTTCACTTCCTAACAGCCAGGAGTTATATGTACTTGGCTCTGGCCTGGAACAGACATATACATGGGAGACAGTCACAGTAATTCATATTTTGGCATTATTTGTACATATGAAACATTATTTTAAAATCATAATGTCAATCAACAGCAGAATGCAAAAAATAGTTTTGGTATATTTCTACAATAGCATATGACACAGCAGAGAAACTGAATGTACTAGAACCGCTTTAAGGAGCTCCCATGACCAAATTCGAGCCAATCTGAGCACCAAGATAATTAAGGATACTAATGAGTGATAAACCATGCAAATACAAGAATTCACAATAGGTATAAAATCAATGGATTCACTGCATAGATTAGATACATATATACACACTTCCGTTAGAAGGGAGCCCTCTTGGTTACATGGGAATGCTGAGGGCTACCTGGTCAATGTGAAGGGGTGCAAGACTTGGGAAATCAACATTTTGTAGCCATCAAGCTAAAGATGGTCAGGGAAGAGTCACCAGTGGATATGAAATCTTGAGGGAAATTTTAATGAGATAAAGATATTTATGTGATTTTTTAAAAGTGTCTTTGACATGCTGATTATTAGTTGTAAGAAAGAGAAATCAATAAGTATATACCAGAGGTCCCCAAACTATGGCCCGCGAGCCAAATTGCGGCCACCTGAGGCCATTTATCCGGCCCCCACCGCACTTCCGGAAGGGGCACCTCTTTCATTGGAGGTCAGTGTATGGAGTACTGTATGTGGCAGCCCTCCAACAGTCTGAGGGACAGTAAACTGGCCCTCTGTGTAAAAAGTTTGGGGACCCCTGGTATACAGAAAAAATTATTAACACCTTGATTGAATGATCAAAATGACTATTACCAATAAGGAACAGATGGAGATGAATATCTCCAGATGGGATGTGCTCAGAGTGTATGACCTTAATCTACTCGTGAAAAAATATCACACAATCCCAAATGAATAACTTTCCTTTGAAAGATGGAAGGACTGCATTTTTTAAAAATGGTATTGTCATAAAGGACAAGGAAAAGCTGTAGAAATATTACAGATGAATTAGACAGAATTCTGAACTGGAGGAAAGACGCTAAGTGTAAAGGACATTTTTAGGTAAACTGACACAATTGGAATGTGGATGGTGTATTAGTTAAAAGTATAGCATAAATGCAAATGTGTGAATTTGATAATTGTAATGATTATATAAGAAAATATTCCCACTTTTGGAAGTACACATTTTAAGTATTTAGGGGTAAAAGTCCATGAAGTATGTAGATCACTCTCAAATGTCTCAGAAAATAATTACACACACGATGGCTCTTAGACCTAAATGTGGATGTTAAAATGATAAAACTTTCAGAAGACTCACAGGACAGACAAAGATTCTGAAGATAAAATTCAGAACACAATTGATAATAAAAGAAAAATATTAAAAATGAAACTTTATAAAAGTTAAAACAAAAACTGTGGTCAACAAAAGGTATTATGAAAAATGAATAGGCAGACATGGAGAAAATTTTTTCAAAACATACTTCCGACAGGGAACTTCTATTTAGAGTATGTAAGAACTCTTTCAACTCAAAAATAAACTGACAACTCCATAAAAATAGGTAAAAGTCTTGAACAGTGAACTATGCTTCACAGCAGGGGTTGGTGAGGATGTAGAGCAACTGGAATGCTCACACAATGCTGGAGAGAATGAAAAATGGCACAATTGCCGTGGAAAACAGTTGGGTAATTTTTCCTAAAGCTAAAATACACCTACTCTCTGACCTACCAGTTCTACTCCTTTATCCCAAAGAAATGCAAAGCATTATCCACAAAAAGTACTGTATGAAAATGTTCATAGCAACTTTATTCACAATAGCCAAGAAGTGGAAACAGTCCAAATGTTCACGAGAGGGAGAATGAATTAACAAGCTGCTATGTTCCTACAACGGAATATTGCTTAGTAGTAAAACGAAGCTGTTTTTACATAGAACAATAGGAATTACTCTCAGAGATAAAATGCCTCACCCGAAGGAGACACAAATGGTTTTATACTGCGTGAGTCTATTTATATGAAGTTATAGAACAAGTAAATGAGCTCTAAGGGGAGAGATCAAGTCAGTGGTTTCCTAGGGTACAGGGCTGGTGGAGGGGAAAAGACTGGGTAAAGAAGGAAATTTTCTGTAGAGATGAGACTGTTTTTTATCTTGATAGAAATAGAGATATAGGATCTATCTCTTTTTTACCAAGTGTGCAGTTAAATTTTATGCATTCAAATGTATGTAAGTTTTGCTTTAAAATAGAATTGTACTGAAATATAATTACTGAGTAAGGGGAGGAAGGCAGGATGTGGTATCAGTATAGGTGGATCAAGAATGACTGAGTATTGATAATTGGATCTGGGTGATAGGTACCGAAGTGTTCACTATACAGTCTGCTTGCTCGTATGCATTTTATCTTTTCCATAATAAATGCTTTCCTTAAAAAAGCAAGCTGCAGTTGTATAATATGGTATGATTCATATAGAGTTTGCAAACATGTATACAGAAATATACGTTGTTTATAGGTATACATTTTTGTAGGAAATGTTTTTTTTCCAAATAGCATGGAAATCATAACACCAGATTTGAGATTAATGCTTACCATCAGATATCACAAAAAGAAGGCTACACAGGCCTTTATGTTATTCTATGTACTTATTAAGTTACTGTCCTCTGCACATATTTAGACTGAAATATTTTATTGTAGGTACAGGAACCATCAAGGACCTTGGATAGCAGCTTAACAGTGAGAGGGGTCATAAGGTGTTTGTCACTGTAAAAGATGTAATAATAATCCATGTCCTGATCACCTTCCAGGTCAGCACCAATGAGATATTAAATGGGCAAAAGTGCTGTGTAAACTGTAAAGCATAATCAAATGCAGAGACTTCTGAAGAAAGCCAGAGGGGCTTCCAAACCTCTAAGCTCTAAGCACTACTTTAGCACATTGCATTACTAGCTTGTTAGCACCTTGGAGGAGGGGTCATGCCTTACATGTCTCCAGCACATAAAATAATGTCTGATATATTTGGGATGCTCCACAACTATTTATGGAATGAATGAATGATGCATGCTTTCATCCCCCCACATATGAAAGACTGTGGGATGTCTAGGAGAGGTTTTAATAAATTATAACAAAGGCTGATGTGACTTATGTTTCAGCATCTTACAAGGGCTTTGTTGGAATTCACTCATTTCATCCTAAGACCAATTCTATGAGGTTGGTTCAGTTATTATCAACCCCATTGTACAGCTGGTAAAACTGGGGCACAAAGAAGTTGGATTAGTTATCCAAAGTCACACAACTAATACTACAAGACAGGAATCTGACCTCAAAGACTGTACATTTGACTATAAGACATATGGCTTCTTATGATAAAGTGACTTTGGAAATAAAACCCTGACAGTGGGGACAGATCTGACTCCTAGGTGGTACCTAGACACCTGTGAACATAAAAGAGCCCAGTGGAATTCTCTTTCAGGAGAAAAGGGGCTTTCAACTTGGAGAACTGGGCTGAAGAGACACGCAGAAAACAGATGGCCATGGTTTCTGGGAGCTCTCAGACCTCTCATAGATGTGCATCCCTTTGAATGAGATGCATCCCTTCTGAGTCCCACGTTACCATCTGTGTTGAGGTGTCTCTTTGAAGCTCACAGCCACCCTGGAGGGCTGGCGTTGTTCTGGGATGCAGCTGACAAAGTCTGGAGATGACTGCTCTGGATAAACAGAGCCTGCCCTGCTCCCGTTGCCAAGCTGAGTGAATACAATGTGTTTTAATAATGAATGAGTGATTAATAGCAACTGCTTTGGAGAATTATGATGTGACGAGCCTTACCGTACCATGGAGCCGAGGATAAATGACGCTGGAATGCATAATCGGGATGTTAGCATCTGTTACAAACTGCATTTAAACCAGGCTCCCTAATGCCGCTTATCCACACCTCCCTGACATGTTATTATAACACCTCTTTTGAGAATGGATTAGGGGGAAATGTAATACCTATTAATCACCAATGGATTAAAACAAAAGAAGAATGTTAAATTAAGGTAATGTTAACACATGCCTCTCCCTTTTCCTACCATTGCTTTGAATTCCACCCTCCTTGCAAAGCAGGTAGTAAATTAAATGTCTTCCCTACTCCAGTCCCAGCCCCTCAGAGACATCCCTGGGTGCTTGGCTCTCCTGTGCCCTGCCTGCTGCTCCTACCTTGCATCTTACTTCCCATCCTGCATGCCAGGTCATTCTGAACTATTTGCAGTTTCCAGGTGACAAGTTCTTTTTTGGACCTTGCAGCTGCTCTTTCTAGAGCATCGCCTTTCCTCCTGTGCCAGGCTAACCCCCTCCTCATCCCCTAAATCTCGGTTTAGTGTCACTTCCTCTACCAAGGCGTGCCTGCTCTCCCTCACCCTGTTTTTCCATCAAAGGGTGTATCGCACTAGAAATACAGAAACCGCTTATTTGCCATCTTCTCAGTTTACTGGGAATACTTGGAGAGCTTTCCTTACGCACCTCTGTATTCCCAGAAAACAACTCAGGATGACGTGTAGGGTAGATGTTTACAGTGGAGAAATGACTGCTCAAATGTTGGAAACCAAACTTCCAGAAGCATTTAGAGACATTCATATACAATGTCATTCTAATGGGACTAATTAAATCTACCTATACAGTGATCACCTACTGTGTTCTCTTCTGGGTGTTGTGAACCCAGCAGTGATCATAGCAACTTGAATCCCTGCTTTTGTGGAACTGGCATTTTGGTTGAAAAGCTTCAAGGGGAAGAAGCTTTGCTAGCCTGTGAGCAGTGTGTCCCCCAATGCCCTCCCCTTGGCCCATCTACCCTCTTTCTTCAGGATCATCTCAAGTGCCATCATCTTCAGGAAGCCTTCTGTATCCACCCTGGGCAAAGTTTAGTATTTCCCTGATTCTGAGATGCCCATTTTCTCACATTTTACTGTTGTTTTTCTTTGGGAATTTACAATACTGGTGTGTTCATTTAACGTGGTTGTTACCTTTTTTTGCAAGCTGTTGTTAAGTAGGAGCTGTCTCACCATCCATGTGTCTGTTGGTTATGGAAATAGGAAGTACGGGTGGGGGGGGGGCTGTGTTTCCACGTGCTTTGTGGATGCCGTGCTCACCTCATTGTGTCTGGTCACATATCTTTCTCCCTCACTAAACTGAATTCCTCAAGGGCAGCCACGTTTAATTCAACCACAATTTTTCTTCAGCCTCAAACCTGTGCCTGCCACCCAGCAAGTACTCATTTATCTTGGGAACTACAGTAATGCATAACCTCACGGAGGAAAGTTCTGCTGTCCACATGAACGCATCTGGTAACTTTTGTTTCTTATTTATCCTTTCAGGCTCACCTCCATAGCTGATAGCTGAGAACAGGCATACCACATACTAGTGGGGTGATCTGCACATGTTAATTCTGAGGTCTCAGATTCCTGACCTGTAAAATGGAACCAAAAGTGGCCACCTCATACAGTTTGAGGGGAAGATGAAGTGAGATGCACACTGTATTGGGTTTTCACAAACTAGGTGCCTTGAAACAAAAGAAATTGATTCTCTCACCGATAAGGAGGCTGGAAGTCAAGGTATTGCCAGTAGGGCCATGCTCCCTCCTAAGTCTCCAGGGGAGAATTGTCTTATCGTTTCTTCCAGTTCCTAGTAACCCTGCATGTTTCTTGGCTTGTGACTACATGTTCCAATCTTTGCTTTCCCTTCATATGGCCATATTCCCTGTCGTGGAAACGTTAGTCATATTGGATTAGGGTTTGATGTCATTTTAACTTGACTAATTATATCTGCAGTGACCCTACTTCCAAATATGGTCATTCTGAATTACTGGAGGTTAGAACTTCAACATATCTGTTTAGGAAACCTAATGCAATACATAACACACATAGTATGTTCTAGTAAATAGTCATTTCCCCCATCCTCCTTTACTCCCAGTCATGCCAACTCTGCCAACTCTTCTTGCATCCCACTTCTTGTGTGAGTCTAGCTGATGTGTACTGCTAGGTATCTTTTTAGAAAAGTGTGCCCTCCTTTCTTAACCAAGCTAGGCACTTTTTGAAGGTAAAGATATGAAAGATATCCGTATAGCAGCTAAAAGGCTGCTTGGCATATCCTGAGTCTCAGTATGTGTTTATGGATTGTTTAGAAACAAAGGAGAAAATATTGATCACGTTTCCTTTCACACTGCCCTTCTCTTAAAATTCTTCCTCTGATCCTTAGAAGGGTATTATTGGTCTCATTTCATCTAACCTCATCCTCCTGTATGAGCTGCCAAAAGAAAATGAGGTTAAAGGGTTTGCAGGGTCATTTCTCTCCATCCTGACAGCCACACCCTAACAGAGGCAGCTGCAGCCATTCTGCTCCCATTTAAGTCCAGTCTCTGCACCGCACTCAGAGGGATATCTCCAAAACGCAAATGCAGTGGTGGTACCGTTTTCATGTAGATTGAGTCATGTACCTTTCCTGTGTTCTTCTTAGGGCTGGAGATGGCATATGCCTAGTCCTGTGCTGAGTGCAGTAATTTACTGATACATGTTTGTGGAAAGTTGTGTGGATGTAATTGAAAGAGGTTCAGGCTTCAAACTCTGGATCTTCCCTGTATTAGAATTTTGACCTTGGGAAAAGCACCTAATTTTTTTGAGCTTCTGTTTGCTCCTCTCTAAAACGAGGCTAGCAAATGCAGATTTGGTTCGGTGTCGACTGAAACAATGCAGGCGAAGATCCTAGTACCATCCCCAACAGCCAGAAAATGTTTATGAGAGATCAGCTCCTTTCCTTACCTCCCAGCCTGTGCTTCCCCCTCCGTCTCTAACTGCTTTCCCCACATTATCCATACTTATACCACTGCGTCTCATTTGCCCTCTTCTCCCCAACTCTTCCTTTGACTGGTTCCCACCAATCATTTTTTCGTGATTAAAATAAAGTGTCATGGAATACTAATTAATATTGCAAAGATGAAGGATGCAATGTAGTCAGTATGTAGTCAGTACCGGCTTCCACTGAGTTCAAAGCACTTATGGTGAAACCCCCCAGTTTGGCTATTTAGAAGGAAAAGGATTTATTAATCAACAAGAGGGAATACAACCCTTTTATAACGCAGCCACCAGCCTGCCATTGATGGCACCGCCAGCTTCAAACTCCAAGTGCCTACAAAAAAGCCAACAGGAGAGTGAAATAATGAAGAGGAGACAGATCCCCTACTCTAAGGTGGTCTTGTCCACTGTGTCACCTGGGGCCCCAGAAGTCTGTTCACTTGGTCATATATGAACTCATAATACCCAGGGCTTGGTCACTACCAATAGGAGAATGCTCTGGAATAGAAGTTAAGAAGCAGCAGGAGATCAGCCTGTGTATTTAACCCATTTTATATATGGGGATACTGAGGACCCAGAGGTAGGACATGCCTTATGAGTTGCTCAATGCCATACAGTGTGGCTCACATCCAGGAACCTGAATAATTAGGTGTGCTCTCCTCCAACATAGTCTTCATTGTTCCTGACACATACAGTTGCTCAATCTCTTGGAGTCATTATTACATTGAACTGTGAACCTTCACGTGTTCCAGCACGAGCATCTCCAAAGCAGGGACTCTGTGGTTGTACTCTCTCTGCTTTTCTGGAGCCTAAAACAGTACTTGGTGCCCAGCAGGGATTTACTATTTATTAAATTAATTTACTAAGTGTGAATTTGACGACACCAAGTTTTCTTTAATGCTCCATGCGATAACATGGGCTCAGTGGAGGAACTGCAGTAAGAAGGTCCTGGGCCCATAAACTTCAGAGGTAATTTGCAAAGGGTCAGCTAACATGCCTAAGGTTTAGCAAGTGCTTTGTCATCCCGAGTAACGTGTTGCTGAGGCCAAAATGGTGACCCTGAGTTTGAATTGCAGCATCCTCACTAACCGTGTAGCTGTGTGCCTCAGTGTCTCCACTTAGCATCCTAATCAACCCAACAGGGATGTTGTGAGGATTACGTGGGATCATGTGCCCAATGGGGAGGTAGTGTAGTGTAGTGGTTAGAAGTGTCTGCAAGGATTGCTGTGTGCCTGACTGTGTACTGTGGGTTGATCCTCTGATTCTATTAGTGAATGCCATATGATGCATACAGTCACTGGCTGTACATCATTTGCACACAGTAAATGTCACCGAATGTCTGTTATCAGACAGGGCTAAATGATCTAACAAAGTTATAGGTTGGTACATGGCAGAGGCAGGATTGATGGCAAGTCCCCTTTCTCCATACTCAGTGGTTTTTATTCCACTTTAACCTGCTGCTATTTGACTAGAGTGTCCTCAATTTCCCATGGCTGTCGCTCAGTTCTGCTCCCCCTCCCAGCAAATACCAACATTTTTCTTTCCTTATTTCTTTTAAGAGTCCTCTGTGCTTTGTGCTTATTCTTCCTGTCAATATCTGCTGTGAGTTACAGCACTGCTATCAGATGTTTCAACTGACTGTAGTGTGTGTCTTACATCAAGAAGAGATCTTACAGAGGTTTTGGTCAAGATGGCAGTGTAGAGAAATGTGATACTTGAATCCTCACACAACCACATCAAAATTGCAACTAAAACTACAAAAGCAAGCATCATTCAGAACCACCTGAAATCTACTGAACAGAAAAACCAGCAGTAATTGTGGCTGAGTGAGATGGAGGCTCCTGTAGTCTCAGGCATTCCTCTTAAAGGGCCTGCATGCAAACTTACTCAGACTTGCTTGCTCTGAGCTCCAGCATTGTGGCAACAGCTTGAAAGGTGCCAGGGACCCATGGGGAACAACTGAATTGTCTGGATTTCTGGAAGAGGGCTGGAGGGGCAGCTTTTTCCCAGATAGAAGTGGTGGCAGAGTTCTTTGTTCTTTTGCTGAGTTGTCTCCTCACAGAGCTGGAAAGTGGGTGCCATGTCGGAGTCTCCATCAACCTGGTTAATAGTATTCTTTTGACCTTGGTGATTCCTTGAGATCCTGTCCCACCCAACTTATGGGCCCACCAAAGCCATTTCTGTATAAACGACCTGTCTTGGCTTATGCTTCAGACTTTCCTAAAATCTCTCAAACAAGAAGCATCTGACCTTGGCATGCCCCATACCTCTTGCTAATGGCTAAAGGCCTGGGACTAGTGGCAGCCAGATATAGTTCACAGTTTGGCCTCTCCTAGGCACTTCCAAGCCAGCACAAGTAGTAGCCATCTGCAGATTGCTTTGTAGCTCATGCTGGGTGGCCTTGGGAAGAACAGAGGTGATGGCTGACCTTGGCCTGCACCTCCTTGGAGGCCCCAGAGACAGCACACATAGTAGACAGCTTCAGGCCATGTCAAATTATCACCCAACCGTCTCCACAAGTGACATATTCAAGGGGAGGACTCAGTGGGCACCAGAGCCCTGCCAGAGTGAGTCCTTCTCTGTGTGGTGGGCCCATGCACAGCTGATTTTTCACAGTAATCTCAGCCAGACCTCACAGTCTGTTGGCCTGCAGGTCAATCCCTCCATTGACATGAAAACAGAAAACAAAGCTCAACTACAACAGGAAGATGTGTACAGCACACATGTGGGGTAGGGGTAGGGGGCACGGTTGAAGTGCCCAGCTTGGGTGATTGGGGAGGCTGTGCCACTGGACCCTACAAGATACCTACTACACAAGGCCACTTTACCAAGCCTGGGAGATGATGTAGCAGCTCTAACTAATACATAGAAACAAATAGGTGGCCAAAATGAGGCAAAGAAACATGTCCCAAATGAATGAACAGGACAAAAATACGGAAAAAGAACTAAACAAAATGAAGACAAGAAATCTACCAAATACGGAATTAGAAATACTGGTTATAAGGATGCTTAATGAACTTAGGGGAAAAGTAGATGAACTTAAAACTTCACTAAAGGGATAGGAAACATAAAAATGGAGATAGAAAACTAAGAGAACCAGTCAGAAATGAAGAATGCACTAACCGAAATGAAGAATAATTTACAAGGAATCAACAGTGGAGTAGATGAGGCAGAGGATTAAATAACCAATGTGGAAGATAAGGAAGCAGAAAATACCCAATCAGAACAGCAAAAAGGAAAAAGAATCCAAAGAAATGAGGATAGTGTAAGGGGCCTCTGGGATAATTTCAAGTGTACAAACATTTGCATAATGAGGGTGCCAGAGGAGAAGAGAGAGAGCAAGGATTTGAAAACTCGTGTGAAAAAATAATAATGAAAAACTTCCCTAACCTGGTGAAGAAAATAGACATACACGTCCAGGAAGTGCAGAGTCCCAAACAAGATGAACTCAGAGAGGCCCATACCAAGGCACATCATAATTAAAATGCCAAAGGTTAAAGACAAAGAATATTAAAAGCAGCAAGAGAAAAGCAGTTAGTTAACTACAAGGGAGCTCCCATAAGATTGTCAGCTGATTTCTCAGCAGAGCCTTTGCAGGCTGGAAGAGGTTGGCAAGAAATATTCAAAGTGATGAAAAGCAAGGACCTACAATCAAGATTACTCAGCAAAGGTGTCATTTGAATTGAAGGACAGATAAAGAGCTTCCCAGACAAGAAGAAGCTAAAGGAATTCATTACCACCAAACCAGTATTACAAGAAATGTTAAGGGATCTTCTTTAAGAAGAAAAAATTAAAAATATGAATAATAAAATGGCAATAAATACATATTCATGAACAAATTGCTTTAAATGCAAATGGATTAGATGCTCCAATCAAAAGACATGTGGAGGCTGAATGGATAACAAAACAAGACCCTTACATATACTGTCTACAAGAGACTCACTTCAGATTGAAAGACACACACAGACTGAAAGCGATGGGATGAGAAAAGATACTTAATGAAAATGGAAACAAACAAAAGCTGAGGTATCAATACATATTACATCAGGCAAAATAGACTTTAAACAAAGGCTGTGTAACAGGAGACAAAGAAGGACCCAATTTTCCACTTCTGGGTATTTATCTGAAGAAACTCAGAACAATAAATTGAAAAGAAATATATATCCATATGTTCACTGCAGCATTATTTACAATAGCCCAAGATATGGACAAAACAAAAAGACAGCCAACCAAATGGGAGATGATATTTATAAACAACAGCTCTGATAAAGGAATAATATCCAAAATGCATAAATAACTCACCAAGCTCAGCAACAAACAAGCAAACAATCTGATTAAAAAACAGGGAGAGGACCTGAACAGATGCTTCTCCCATGAAGACATACAAACAACAGATATATGAAAAGATGCTAATCTCACTAGCTATTAAAGAAATGCAAATCAAAACTACAATGAGATGCCACCTCACGCCTGTTAGGTTGGTCACTATCAACATGACAGGTAATAACAAATGTTGGAGAGGCTATGGAGAAAAAGGGACCCTCATTCACTGCTGGTGGGAATGTAAATCGGTACAGCATTTATGGAAGAGAGTATGGCAGTTCCTCAAAAAACTAAGAATAAAGCTACCATATGACCTGACAATCCCTCAATTGGGTTAACTACCTGAAAAATTTGAAAACATTGGTACACAAAGACACATGCACCCCCATGTTCATCACAGCATTATTCACAGTGGCCAAGACATGGCAACAGCCAAAGTGTTTTTAGATAGAGGATTAGATAAAGAAGATGTGGTGCATATACACAATGGAATACTACTCAGCCATAAGAAATGATGACATAGTGCCATTTATGACTTTGGACCTTGAGAACGTTATACTAAATGAAATAAATACGGTAAATCAGAAAAAGCTAAGAACTATATGATTTTACACATAGGTGGGCTATAAAACAGACTCATGGACATAGATAAAAGTGAATTAGTTACTAGGGGCAGGAGAATGAGGGATGGAAAGGAGTAAAGAGGGACAAATATACAGTGATGAAAAATGATTTGACTTTAGGTGATGAGCACACAATGCAATCAATAGTTCAAATGCTATAGAAATGTATACCTGAAACCTATGTACTCTTATTAATCAATGTTACCTCATTAAATTTAATTTCTTTCTTTCTTTCTTTCCTTCTTTCCTTCCTTCTTTCTTTTTTTTTTTTTTTTACAGGGACAGAGAGTGAGTCAGAGAGAAGGATAGATAGGGACAGACAGACAGGAACGGAGAGAGATGAGAAGCGTCAATCATCAGTTTTACATTGCCATTGCGACACCATAGTTGTTCATTGATTGCTTTCTCACATGTGCCTTGACCACGGGCCTTCAGCAGACCGAGCAACCCCTTGCTGGAGACAGTGACCTTGGGTCCAAGCTGACGAGCTTTTGCTCAAGCCAGATGGGCCCGCGCTCAAGCTGGCGAGCTCGGGGTCTTGAACCTGGGTCCTCCACGTCCCAGTTTGACACTCTATCCACTGCGTCACCACCTGGTCAGGCTAAATTTAATTTCTAAATAAAGGAAAGACAAAAAAAGACATGGAAGCAACCTAAGTGTCCATCAATAGATAAATGGTAAAGAAGTGCTGCATATATACAATGGAATGTGATTCAGCCATGAAAAAAATGAAATGTCACCTGTAGCAACATGGGTGGACCTAAAGGGTATTGTGCTGAGTGAAATAATTCAGACAGAGGAAGACAAATGCCATATGATTTCACCTATTTGTGGAATCTAAAAACTAATAAGCAGAACAGAAATAGATTCAGAGATACAGAGAACATTTTTGATGGGAGGGGGGTTAAGGAGATGGTTTAAAAAGGTCTAAGAAGGACTAAGAAGTACAAGTTGGTAGTTACGGAATAGTCACAAGGAGATAAAATACAGCATAGGGAATATAATCAATAATATTGTGGTAACTGTCATATATAGATGTCAGATGGGCATTAGATTCATTGAGCTGACCATTTAGTAAATTATATAATGTCTAATCCCTAGGTTGTACATTTGAGACTAATATACTATTGTATGGCAACTGTAATTGGAAAATGAAAAATTATTTAAAGAAAATGAAAGTGATCTCACTAGGTAAAGGAAGGCCATCTTCACTGGCTTTTCTACAGGCTGAGTGTTCTCAGGATCCACCATATCCTCAGACTGTTGGGAGGCCTGGGCTTCATTCACCCTGTGTGAGAAAGACTGGATGCGTTTGCATCGTTAATAAGACTTCACTAAGTGGTGAGAGGCAGCTTCACATCTGCAGAAGGTCACATGGAATTCACTGGGATTGCCCTGGATCCGTAGGAGGGAGCTGTGTGTCTAGGAAGAGGCAAATGCAAGTGTATAAATAATCCTGGTTATCTGGTACTGCTTCTCCTTTAAGCATTTGTTCATACATTTATCTAGTCAACAAGTACACTGGGAAACAATTTTATTTTCATTTTCTGCTGCCTGAGGTTTTAGAACTTTTTCTATATATCTCTGCATTGCTGATTCCAAATCTGAAATCCATTTTTTGGTGCATGCTCTAGTTTTTATGCAATTTTAATTTCCTTTTGCTACAGTTAATGGCATGCATTGGTTTTTAAATTGGAGTTAAAAAGCAACGACTCTTGGATTGAACATAACCACAAGGCAATTAATGTTTTACAAACATCACTTTTACATAATTGTAATTGTTTTTAAATGTAAAATATTATTATCTGATAAAAACACCCCCTTATTTTGTTTTAAGATTGAATCATGGCTTCTTCGAGTGGGCATAAATGTAAGAATAGTCCTGACACCTTCTGTTATATATGTGGCTGTTACAAACTTCAACGTCAAAGGTGCAATATTTCATCATTTGTGACACATGCATATTTTGCCTATTTTCAAGTTCCCCTTGGCGATCAAGACAAAATTTGGGCTCCTCATATTGTGTGTCATAATCGTGAGAAAATGCTTTATGATTGGACAAAAGGAAAATGCAAAGGAATACCTTTTCATATTCCCATGGTTTGATGTGAACCTAAGGACCACAGCAGTGACTGTTATTTCTGTCTGATCCATACAAACGGCATTGTCAAGAAAAAATGGCATATGATCACATATCCTAATATTCCTTCAGCAATACAACCTATCCCACACTCTGAGTCACTCCCGGTTCCAGTTTTCAATGGTTTTATTTCTTCTAAGGATGAAGAAAGTGAACATGGTGATCAAGTGTATTTTGATAAGATGCATGAGGAAATGGTTGTCGAATCTGAAGGGTCTTCTTCTGATCCCAAGCAGTCATTAACCCCTCAGCAGTTTAGCCAACCCGAATTGAATGACTTAGTAAGTGATTTGGGCCTATCAAAGAAAGCAGCTGAGTCATTAGCCTCTAGGCCTCAAGAAAAGAATGGACTTCACCAGTCAGCTAAAGTATCCCATTTCAGGAAGCATGAAAAAATTTTTGCGAACTTTTTTTCTGAAGACAAGCACTTTGTTTACTGTCATGATATCAGTAGTCTTCTCAGGCAGCTAGGTGTTATCACTTACAGTCCAACAGAATGTCAGCTATTTCTTGACAGCTCTAAATGGAGTCTGAAATGTGTTCTCCTACACAACGGTAATGTTTATGCAGTGGTTCCAATTGGTTCTTCAACTCATCTGTGAGAAGATTATAATGACATAAAAATTGTCTTCAACTTTCTGAAGTGTGAGGAGCATAACTGGATTATTTGTGTGGATCTTAATATGGTAAATTTCCTGCTAAGACAACAGAGAGGTTTTACGAAGTAGCCTTGCTTTCTGTGTTTGTGAGACAGCTGAGCTCGGGAGAAACGCTGGACACAGAAGGAGTGGCCGAAACATGAAGCTCTGAAAGTAGGGATGTAAAATATTGTGAATGAACCTGTAGTTAATCAAGACAGGATCATTTTCCCCCACTTCACATCAAACTCGGCTTAATGAAGCAGTTTGTTCAGGCTTTTAATAGAGAAAGTGAATGCTTTCAACATATTATTTCTGCTTTTCCTGCCTTGTCTTTCGAGAAGATAAAAGCAGGTGTATTCAATGGACCTCAAATTCGAACCCTCATACGTGATGAAGAATTTGCCAGGAAGATGAATAAGGAGGAGAAAGCAGCATGGCAGTCTTTTGTGGCAGTTACAAAGAACTTCCCTGGCAACAAAAAAGCAGAAAACTATGAACTTCTGGTTCAAAGGATGCTGTTGGCTTTCTGCAACATTGGATGTAACATGAGCTTAAGTTAAGATTCACTTCCTGAAAGGTCACCTTGATAAGTTTCCTGAAAATCTTGGAGCTGTTGGTGATGAGCAGACTACTGCTGGAGCATCAAAGGAGATTGTCCTCAACAAGTACACAAACACAAATTTTTGCCTGAATAGAATTTAAATGTTTTGTGCAAATTTTATGATTAAAATAAGTGTTTTAATATGTTTTAGTTTGAAATTGTAGACAAATTCTGATGCAATCATATCTTTTAGTGTATTAGTGTATTTACCGCATTATATAAATTATTATATTTTCACAAAGATGATGCCCAAGAAGACATTCTACTTCATTATGTTAAACTAAATGTTGAAAATTTTACAGTAAGATGAAAACCTAAAATCTTGAATTGCAAAACAACTGTAGTTTACAGAGAAAAACTAATGTCAGATTTGAGATTAGCACAGTGGAAGTAGGTAAGAACAAGTGTTTTTGTGGATGCAACAAAAATTTTGTTCCCCAGTGGTATTCAAAGGACCTTGTATAGTGTTCCAGGTCCTGTGTCTAGAATAGGACTCTATCATTGAATGAGTCAGACCCACTCCCTACACCTTGGAGGTTATTATCTGGTCCAACAGGAGTCAGAGAGGAGCTGGTACAGTTAAGGCATAGTCCCATAGGACTTTGTAGGGCTTGGAATGGGTTACTTACCCAGCACTTTCTGTCTGAAGATAGATGGCGGAGATTAGAGCTCATAAGGGAAAAGTTAAGGTGATAAGTCCCAAACCAGTTCATGGAAACAAGGGATCTTCAGATAAGAAGAGTCTAATCGCAGAGTCCAAGCAGAGTGGCTTGGGGGAAGGTATATGGTTGAAAGGGAAGTGCAGGAGGGATGTAACAGTCAAGTGGCAACATCTGCCCATTTGCATGGAGTCAGCCTACTAGGGAAAACAGGAACAGTTTGTAAGAGAAAAATTTTGGGGAAAACCTTTATTATCTATTAACAGGAATAAGTAAATAAATTGTGATGTTCTCGAAGTTTCAGCAGAGGAAAGTAATAAACCAGAGCTGCACATGTCAATGTATATGAATCACATAAATATAACGTTGAATGAAAAACAGCAAGCCACAGTATATACTTATTCTATGATACCATTTATATAAAGTTTAAAAACATGAAAACTAATTCTATATATTGTTCAGGGATAAATAAATATATAGTAAAAGTATAAAGTCATTTGTGGGAATAATAAAGTCTAAATTCCAGGTTGCGATGACTTCTGGGGTGGAGGAAGGCCAGGGTGTGGTCATGAAGAAGCACATGGTGGGTGGGTGCTTTAGCTGTACTGAGAATGCCTAATTTCCTAATCTTGGTGGTTGATGCATGACACCTCATTGCATTGTTTTTTATGCCTTTTCTATATGCTTCAGATATTGTTTACTAAAGTTTATTTAATGCCTGACTAGGTAGTGGTGTGGTGAATAGAGCTTCGGACTGGGACATGGAGGACCAAGGTTCAAAACCCCGAGATTGCTGGCTTGAGTGTGGGCTCACCAGCTTGAGCACAAGGGCACTGGCTTGAGCATGGGAGCATAGACGTGACCCCATGGTTGCTGGCTTGAGCCCAGAGGTTGCTAACTTGAAACCCAAGGTCGCTGGCTTGAGCCCAAGGTCACTGGCTTGAGCAAGGGGTCACTTGTTTTCCTGTAGCCCCCCAGTCAAGGCACATATGAGAAAGCAACCAATGAACAACTAAGGTGCCGCAACTATGACTTGATGCTTCTCATCTCTCTCCCTTCCTGTCTGTCTGTCCCTATCTGTTCCTCTCTCTGACTCTCTCTCTCTCAAAAAAACAAAAACAAAAAAACAGGAGTAAGGGAAATAATGTAGATTAGGAAAGAAGAGCCTACTTTCTACTCTGCCCACTGTCCCTATTCAGTTAGGCATCAAACTAGGTGTCTTCAAAAGTTTTGCTCAGATGTGCAAATCAAGATAGACCAACTGCTGGCCTAGTAAGCTCCCTCTGGACCCCTCGACCCCTCGCAGCCCTCCCCTGGTGCAATGCAGTGACTTAGGAAGTGAAGGATGGGGTGAGACTTAGAGTAAGCACTCCTAGTCCCTGACTTTCTGCCTGAAGGGAAAAGCTGTTTTGTGGCTAAAGAAGCCAGAGCCCCATCTCTCCTCAGTGCTGCTGTGTTTGTTTTGCTAGTGTACCTGGCTAATGTTACCCTGCCTCAGAGGCGGATTAAGGTCAGTTGAGGCCCTGGGCATAGAAGAAAATATTGGACCCCCTACATTAGAAAACAGTGTAAAGTTGGGGTTTTGTAGGGCCCTTCAGAAGTCGGGGTCCACGGTGCACACCCAGTGCACCTGTTGTTAAATATGCCTCTGCCTGCCCTCCAGTTGTCCACTGATGTCTCTGCACCCCCCTTTTGATCCCTGCTCCACTGTGTTGCTTTTGATCTTGATACTGGCCCTAGGGCCAAAAGCTTAAACACCTGTGCTCACTGCACAGGGCGTGAGCTCGTCTTTGGAGGCCTGGTGCCCAGGATCCCCTCCCATCCCTGGAATATCCTGTCCGCAGCTCCTCCCTGACTTGCCCCTTTCTGCCCCTCTCTCTCCACACCATTGCCACAACTGCAGTGTCCAATTTAGCTGCTCCCAACCTCCTGCCCCACTGAAATAGGGAAGCGGGACTCCAATTGTGCTTGCTTGTCACTCAAACAAAACACACGCTGCTGTGTCTCTACAGAGGAGAAAACTGAGGCCCAAATGAATACCTTGCTGAAGGTCACAGCTAATAATGGGCAGAGCCGGGATTCCAGCCTATGATCCTCTTACCCCAAAGCCCATACCTATTCTTTCCTTCACATTCAAGGCCTCTTGAACATTGATTGGAAAGCTCCCAATAATGGTTTTGACTTTTTTCACTTTGAGTCATGCCGAGCGTGGGCTGCCATGAGTAAGCGTTTTTGAATCTGGTCTGTTATGCTCCTTCCCCTTTTGACTTCTTTTCAGAATGCTTCTCGCCTGAGGAAGAGATGGTAGAGGAGTCTGAGTGTATTGTCTCCCTCCTCTCCAATGGCATCACTCAGAGCACAATCCTCCTCCCACTGTCCGGATCCTCCCAGTCTCTAGTTCCTGGCTGCATAATGGGAGGATCCTAGACCAGCCCTGACTACTGCCACTCTAGACTGCAGGCCCTGGCCCCAGCCAGGGACCTGCCTCATACAGGTACCAGCTCTGTCCTCAGCTGTCAAGAACCAAGGGGAATTATTCGACGCTATTTAGGTTGACCCCCTTAGACCCTCTATCCTTACATAAACTACTCCTGGATGTGGGCTATCAAGTCTTCCTAAGGTCTCTAAGGGGTTGCAGACCACTGAGTTCTGTGCAAAGATAAACTTGGGCACAAAGAGGTTAAGACTCCATGTCAGGTCTGCTTGGGCAAGGGCTAGATGATTGTCCCACTCCACTACAAAGCATTTTGGGGTAGAACATTATAAGGTTGAGTCCTCAGGAATGTCCTTAGTGGGGAGAACTGAGGACCCAGTTGAGAAGTACCAGGTGGGCCAGTGCAGCAACTCAAACTCCTGGCTTTCAGTCCAGAGTTTCCATATCACCCGACTGCCTTTTCTTCTTGAACAAATTAAAGTCTATGTTCTTCTCTTTGACCTAGAGGGATGGGGGGCCAGCCAGCATCCTCCAGCTATATCTGAAGGCTTTCTCCGGGAGCCTCCCCAACCCACAGCCAGAGGTGGGCATCTATCAGAAGCAAGCTCCAGGAGAGGCTGGGTTTGGGTGGCCAAGACCTCCGCCTGCTTGGAGAATGTGTGTTCTCCCAGGCTGAGACCCCAGTGGTGTAGCCCAAAGGCAGAGTATGTACAATGGGTGGAGCAGGACATCACTCAAGGTCTGTAGGAGGTTACCTGAGTTTGGGGGCATTGTCTTAGTCCACCTTAAGTAAGCACTTTCCTCCATGGCTTAAGTGATTCTGTGAACAAACAAAAGGCAGTCTCCTCCAAGGCATGACCTGGATTGAGCTGTGTGAGGGGGGTCTATTTGATGGAGGGAAGGCTGGGCACTTGGCTACAACTCTGCCCTCTTGAATGTCTCCTTGCCAACATACCACACTGACATGGTTGGCAGAAGGCCTGACTATGATTCCAGTATGCTTCCTGTTATACCTGGTAGCCTTTCACCCATCAGAACATCAGGTCTGATTTACTGGATGACCTTTGACAAGTCATTTCACTTGGAAATAGAATGAGCACTGGGCTTTTCAACGGGTTCCCCCCTCCTAGGGAGTATTGGGAAGTGTGTGGGGACATGCTTTGTTATCACTGGGATTTATTTTGGGGAGAAAGGCAGAGATGCTCAGTCTTTTTGCTATGCAAGAGGACCACACATAGGAGAAATTGTTTCCCCCTAACACGCCAGCAGTGCCCTCAGTGAGAAGACTGTTAGACTCTGCTGAGACCCATCCAGCTGTGGTCTTGTCTGTCAGGCATAACCCTGTGAAGCTGGCCATCATACTGTGACATAATACATATGCCAGCAGAGTGGTACAGCTCTGGTCAGAGTCCTGAGCTGGGACGATGGCAAGTTAGGGACGTTGTCCCCGAGGAGCTTGTGCAGCTGGGAATGGGCTGACCTGGGGGCTACTCTGTGTTCAGGGCTGAAGAGCCTGTTACAGCAGCCATGACTTCTGGGCTTTCTGAAATGGAGCATCAAAGAGTGATCTGGGTGGATCATCCCGGAGCTGGGAGGTCAAGGCAGGGGGAAGCCACAGGGATGCTGAGAGAGGGAAGAGCAGGTCTGGGACCTGTAAGATCAGAGTGTGGTGAGGGGATGAAACAAGTCATTGAAAAAGCCCATTTGCTCTGCAGCAAATGGGGGCTGGAGGCCTGGGGCTGAGCGGGGATTAGGGGAGGCGTATCTTCAGGTGCAGAATCAATACTGCATCTGTCCCTTTTAGATTCAGTTTCTTCTTCTAATAAATCAAGTGGAACCTGACCAGGCGGTGGCGCAGTGGATAGAGCATCGGACTGGGATGCGGAGGACCCAGGTTCGAGACCCCGAGGTCGCCAGTTTGAGCACGGGCTCATCTGGCTTGAGCAAAAGCTCATCAGTTTGGATCCAAGGTCACTGGCTCGAGCAAGGAGTTGCTCAGTCTCCTGAAGGCCCGCGGTCAAGGCACATATGAGAAAGCAATCAATGAACAACTAAGGTGTCGCAACGAAAAACTGATGATTGATGCTTCTCATCTCTCTCCTTTCCTGTCTGTCTGTCCCTATCTATCCCTCTCTCTGACTCTCTCTCTGTCCCTGTAAAAAAAAAAAAAATCAAGTGGAGCTGGGGTGTAGGGGTTTGTCAGTCTGAAAAGAGCCTTTGGCTTACCAGTTTCCATAGCAAAGGCTGGCAGTTTAAGGGAATCAGATCATTACTGAGCACTGAGAGACCCAGTGCCCTTTTTAACAGCTTACACCTGGCTGTCACCTTGGTCTTTACAAAGTGTTTGGGACTAAGTGCGGGAGTTACTAATAAGACATTGTATTGTTTCTCACTATGTGGCATATTCATACATGTCACAGTGTGCCCTCTGTGAGGGCAGACATGGTGTCTGCTCTTGTCACTGGATTCAAAACCTAGGACAGCGCCTTTATAATTATTGGTTGAATGCATGAATGTCTGCATACAATGAAAATGGATTGTGAGGGGTAAGAGAAGCATATCCCCTTACACTCCTGCCTTCAAAACATTCTTCCTGTTGCCAGAGACAAGGCACGGAGTAGAGAAAGGAGCCTTGGTTTGGGATCAAGCTGTTCTGTACTGTGAGCTCAGCTCAACCACTCTATTACCATTTGTGACCTGGCCCGATTACTTAACTTTCTAAACCTCATGTCACAAGTGGTAGGAGTAATGATAGGCAAAAGGACTTAGAGGGATAAAGCATAATGTGCTCAGCACAGGGTCAAGCATACAGCAAGCACTCTGTGAGTGGCAGCTGTTGAGGACGTGGTCAGTATGTTGCCAGGGTGGAGCAGGTGACTGAGTGGATCAGGGACGACCCAGCATTTGTTCAGGAGCTGGCTTGTGACCATATTTTCATTTAAAAAAAATTTTTTTTTAAATTTCTTTTTATTTATTTATTTTAGAGAGGAGACACAGAGTGAGAGAGAGAGAGAGAGAGAGAGAGAAAGGGGGGAGGAGCTAGAAGCATCAACTCCCATATGTGCCTTGACCAGGCCAGTGCAGGGTTTTGAACTGGCGACCTCAGTGTTCACAGGTCGACGCTTTATCCACTGCGCCACCCCAGGTCAGGCTGTGACCGTATTTTCATAAGGTCAACGCAAAAGGCACAGAAGAGGGACAGTGCAGTGAGCTTTTCCTGAAGTTGCATTTATTCCACTTAAAGGACAGTTCTTTTGTATGAAATATCTTCCCTTACTCTATTTTTGGTGTTTAAGAATTATTGTTTTGTGATATGATGATAAGATTCGAAGGCAGGCTTTAAAAATATATCCTCACCTGAAAAAATAAAAGTTTGTGGCCAAATGCCGATTCATTAAAAAAGACAACAACAACAAAAAACAATCTCTATGTGGAATCTCAATACCTACAGATCATCAACCTTGCCGACTCTCCAGGAGATGGAGTGGAGGGGGAGCTCTGAGGAGCAGCAGGGTAGACTGAAGTCTCTATGGGCCTGGCCCTCAAGAAAGTTCCCTAAGTCAGCAGGGAGGATGTGAACATGGCCTTTAAACACGGAAGGGTTTGCATTGACAGATAAAAGTGTGTGATTGTTCTAGGTAGAGGATATAACTTGAGCAAGACCCAGGGACAGACATGAGCCGGGTATGAGGAGGGGTTGAACTGGAGATGTTGGGTCATGATGAAGTAAACAAGGGCCAGAAGCCACTATAGTTTCTTAAGTAGGGGCATGCCATTAGAAAGTAGGACTGAGAAGAGAAGAGAGCTTATTTATTGACCTCCTGAAATTCTCTCTCATATTTACTACTACTCTAGAACTATTCTCCCCAATTATACTGCTCACAAAAATTAGGGGATATTTCAAAATGAATACAAAGTGATAAAAGACAGAAGAAGCATTTGATTTTTTTTTTTATTAAACAAGGACATCAGAAAAGCAAACAAGTCAAAGAAAGTTGTTAGATTATGCAAATGAGATGCAAAACCAACTTTTATTTCATTGGTGAAAATGCACCCTGAAAGTACTACAGTATCTGCACAATTCTTGTTCCCCTAATTTTTGTGAGCAGTGTATATAGGAGACTATGAAAGAATCAGGGGTCATATAACTAGTAAGTGGCAGAACCAAGAATATACCAGGAGTATTGAGATTCAAGACGTTTTGAGAACTAGGGGTTAAATTTAGGTGGAAGGAGGTACAGCAAATCCTGTGAAGTTTTGGGGCTTGAGGACAGAGTTGGAGAAGTTTGGCTCCAAAAGGTATGTATCACCTCCTGGGTGCTATATGAGAGCAGTGCAGGTAGGTGCCACCAGAGGGTGCTAGACAAAGACTTCCTTAGGTATGGGAAATTGAGACAACTTGGACCCTTTAAAAAGGGCTGAAGACTGGGCTCTACTTTGGGGCGGGGAATATGTTCATTGAGCAGTGACTGAAGACAACGGGGTTCTTTCAAACGATTCTGAATAAAAACCTGTAAAAGCCGTGAGCCAGACTCACCCCAACAGTGCCATCGTCCAACGAGCAGGTGTGTGCTTCAGTGAGCCCTGGCTGAACCACAAAGGACCTGCTGTGTTGCTAATGGATTCGGTGATATTGGGCAGGACTCTTCCCATTGCTGCAGTTCAGTTCCTGTATCTGAAAAGAAAGGGGTTGGAGTAGGGGAACTCTAAAGTGCTTAGGCTCCCTGATGCATTTGTTAATCCTCACTCTCCCTTCTACTTGCTCGTGAGACAAGATCTTCCCATTACTAATGAGGGGGTAGGGGGGCTGCCTATCCTTCCCTCCACAGGTGCCTCTCAACCTAACGTCCTGTGTGGACCTAGCCTGGGGCATCACTTTCACAGAGGACGAGAGGAAAGTGATTTAGCCATGGTCATCCAGTTGGAAAGTGAGAGAAGCTGACCATTTGTGGTCTCTGGAGCCAGCTTGCCAACACTGAGTTTGTTGCCCTTTGGGGCTTTTAGCGAGAATGTTTTTAGAGTGTTTTGAGTTTAGGGCTAAGAAAGTTGGACTGTTGTTGCATGTGGCTGAGGACTCATGGTGCACACATAGCACAATCACCATTGCAGTCTTCGTGAGTGGCGCCTCTGGAGTTGTGTGTGAAACAACCTGAGAGGTAATGTGTGATGCTTTGTCTATAGTCTTGGGGGTATTTCCCATCTTTAAATGGCTATTAATGGTCCCTTTTAGGGACTCTCTTTGCATATTATAGAAAACTAGGTAGTTATCTTTTGAGTATATCCCTGTCTAGGGTTAGAACTATCTTTCATGGGTAGACACAGACAGTATTTATAGAGTTCATTTTAGCTAAATGCAAAAGCTGTTGGCTTGGGACTCCATCATAGTGTCTTTAGTTAAGGATAAGCCTTCCATATCTTGCCTCACATCCAAGAAGATGATTGACTTGGAGATTCTGGTGGAGGGGTAGATACTTTTCAGTTCTGTATAGAGTCAGAGATCAGGACCTTTCAGAAAAATGAAGTTTTTCCCATCCTTCTCCCAAATGGATGGCACCCTTTCTGCCACCAATACCTGAATGTGACCTGACAAACAGAAGAGCAGGGCTGGAAGACCCATCATGACAACATCATGTTCAGCTTGTCTTTATACAAACTGAGAGCATCTTCAGTCTGCACCCTGGCTGTCCCATTCACCTTACCCTAGTTCTGGCTCTGTATTTCAATCTAACTTGGTGTCAGCTCTATTTCAGGTATTGGGGTACAAAAGAATTAACAAAACATTTCCCTGTCTATAAAAACGGACAATTGGAAAGACCAACAGTAAGGCCAGTGACTGATTGGCCTTGAGGTTGCTCCAGTGGAGACATGCGCAGTCCAGATAGGCCACAGGGGAGGTGCTAGGGCCACCTGGGGAGTCAGGAAGCCTTCCCTGAAAAGAGGTGGCCTTGGAATTTTTTGTTTGTTTGGGTTGGGGTTTTTTAGATTTTTATTTATTCATTTTAGAGAGGAGAGAGGGAGGGAGAGAGAGTGAGAGAAGGGAGTGAGGAGCAGGAAGCATCAACTCTCATATGTGCCTTGACCATGCAAGCCCAGGGTTTTGAACCAGCATTGAATGTAAAGGATGAAGAAAAGATTGAAGAAGAAGGGGATGAGGAAAACAAAGGGACATTACAGCAGCGAGAACAGCATGGACAAAGACCTGGAGGCTAGAGAGAGCTGAGTGTTTGGAAAGTCACACATTGCTCAGTATGACTGAGATGAAATGTCATGGGCTGGGTACTGAGAGAGGGAGTGGGAAATGGTCAGAAAGCCAAAGCATGATGAAGCCTGTATTCCATGCAAAGTAGTAAGAATTTCTATCCTGAAAATCCTGAGGACCTGCTGAAGAATTTTGAGCAGGAAAGTGACATGATCAGAATTGCATTTTAGAAATAGCATTCTGGTGGAAATGTGGAGAACCGACTGAAGGGAGGTGAGAACAGGGCTAAATGAGCAGATGGGAGGTGATTGCAACAGTCCAGGGAGAGATGCTAAGAGCCCCAAGATGAAGGGCACTTGGATCAGCTGTCTTGACTCCCTTACCTGGCCCCCAGGCAGGAAGACTGCCTTCGCCCTTCCCATGTCTGGGCAGCAGCCGGGGAAGCTGCAGTTACTGGGGTGAGAGTGAGCCTCTCCAGGAGTCCAGAGAGAGAACTTGTGGGACTCCTCCTGCTGCCCGGCCTGGAACCTCTTGCAGAACCAGGGTCCCCCTGGGTGGGAACAGAGAGCTCCTTTCAAACCCGGGCTGATGTGAAAGTGTGCCGCTTTGCCCAGAAGAGCCCGGAGGTTTCCCAGGGAAACCTTTCTCTTAGCACTGAGCCCCTCCATTCCCAGGTGAGAGGCACCCCATGTGCTGGGGTGCTGCTCCCCTTATCCCTAGCCCCCAAGCCCTTTGCCCATGTTTCTGTGTCAATCACCTCACTTGACTTGCTGGTTCCTGCCTCTCAGACAGTCTCTCCCTGCATCTCCAGGGGTGCTGGGGAAAGGAGCTAATTACCTTCCTATAAATAACCCCAGGGTGAGCCTCTCAGGCTCCAGTGTTGGCTCCTGTGCCCAAGGCCTCTTTGCTGTGTTGGGCAGAAATGGGTAGGTAGGGGCTGGCCTGCGCCCACCCTACCCCAAAGGACTGGCAGAGGGGGAAGATGTGAGCAGCAGCATCACAGACATCTAAGTGCCGGGCACAATGCTAGGCACTGGGAAATGGAGGCTGAGTCAGAGCCTGACTCTGCTTTCCAGGAACTCACTGTCTAGAAGAGGAAGATGATGGGATGGTGCCCCCTAGGGAACAGGGGGGGGGGGCATAGGTCTGCCTGTATCAGGAATGGAGGGTTCTACAAGGAGGTGGGCCGCACAGCGGAACCCTGGAAGAGTGAGCAGATGAAGAAGGCTGGGAGACCCTCTAAACCGAAGGCACGAGGCAGCAAAAACTAAGCTGTGAGTGTGTCTTTAAGGAGTAGCTGGCCCTCTGTGACTCTTGCCCAGAATGTCCTGAAGGAAAGACAGAGGTTACGAAGTGCAGTTGGTTCCGACAGTCCTAGAGTACATTGTCCTGGAGACCTGGGAGCGGCAGAAGGCTTTTCAGCAGCAGTGCAGCCTGATCAGATGCATGCTTAGGGAAGATCGCTCCAGAGAGAGACTTAGTTTCATTATCTCAAAAAGGCTTTGCTTCAGGAACTGGAGCTGCAAATGAGGTGATGGCATTGGACAAGGAATTACAATGAGAATGCAATTAACATCTCACCAACAGAACAAAAATGCAAACACCTCACCAGCTTGGAATTCTGTGCGGAGGGGTGGAGTGGGGTGGGGGACATCTTTCCCCTAATAGCTCTCCAACTTTCATTAATTCTGACAGTGAAGGCTGCATGGCTGTGTGTGTTCCATGGCAACCGTTTCCAGGAAGAGCAGCGCCAGGAGGGGTAGGTTCTGAAGACTTTGCATCAGTCTGAAAGCTTAGCCAGACAAAACATCTCGTGGCTGGCTCTGCAGCCTGCTCGGGCACCCGGGGGAATGGGTATGACGTGGGCACACATTTCCTGTGATGATGGTGGTGACCTGAGCAGGGAAGCGGGAGCAAAGGCTGCTTCCTCGGGCGAGGCTGGGTCACAGGACAGGTGCCTAGGTCCAGAGGCTTCCAAACTGCAGACCTGGGCCTGGTGACTTCGGGAGACAAAATGAGGTAGGGAAAGCAGAGCTACAAGTAATGGATTCCTTGGCTTCTTCTCTGTCCCCCTATGAAATACTGAGCTATTTCTGTAGCGTGCATGCTATGGACAGCACCCATAGAAGGACAGGGCGAGGCTCTGGATGGAGCCAGATAGCCCGGCTGGGAACCTGAGGCACAGCCTTACTGAGCTGCGTTAGCTCAGGCAGTGTTGGTCTCTGGGCTTGTGCCCTGGCGTCCCAGTGCAGTCAGCAGGGTGAATGAGACAGCCTAGAGAAAACGCCCACCTCTAGAACAGGCTCTTAGCAGGTGCTGACCTCGTGCCCCTTGTCCTGTTCCTGTTTTAGGGTACAGGAAGGTGCTGTGGGAGCTGCAGCAGCCCTCTCCCCTCTCTGGGCCACCTGCAGGAGAGCCCTTCTCTCCCCTCCCGTTCTTTGCCTGCATTCCTCGTTGTGCCCTCCCCACTCACCTCTTCCACTTTCGGACTCGATGAGGCGAGGAGGAAGGTGCGGGGAAAAGCAATGGCTTTGCTCCTGGCTCGGGGTTTGGTGCCCTCCGGGCTCTGGCCCTGCTGCAGAGTGCGTGGGATGAGGGCCTTGGAAGCACCAACAGGGGAGACTGCTTGTGAACAAGGTGTGCCCTCACCGCTCTTGTCCTCACTACAGCATAGACCTCTCTACCGCTGGCAGGTTCTGAAGCACTGTTCCAGGCACTTGGCATATTTCACCGAACGAAGTGGACACTGATCTCTGCTTTAGAAAAGCCTCCTGCTCCCGACAGAGATCGTAAGCAATGTACACAATGAAGGGTAGATAGAAGTTAGAGAGTAATAAGGCTTTGGGAAAGTAAACCCCGTGGGGGCGGGGCCGGGGCCGGAAGTATTAGCATGTAAGCTGGTTGTGATTTTAAATAGGGGCACAGTCGGCCTCACTGAGAAGGCAGCCCCTTGGGATAGAGTCCCGCTGGGGGTACAGGAATCCTAGGCAGTGGTTCTCTAACTTGAGTGTGCATCACAGTCACCTGGAGGTGGATAAAACACAGATTGCTGGTCCCTCCTCCCTCCCCAGGATTTCTGACTCTGGGTTAGGGGTGGGGTGTGAGTCTCTGCTCTTCCAACCAGTTCGCAGTTGATATGATGCTACTCATTGTGCGATCACCCTTGAGAGCCAGTGTCTTAGACCAACATGAGAGTTGTGGGAACAGAAGGAACTGAAGACCATGTGTGACCTTGATGTGCAGAGCACACAGGGAGAGATGAGAACCCAGAAAGAGGCCTGTTCTCCAGGCCAGGGAGTCAGCTGACCTCGCACACCAGGAAGCCAGCTGCTCTCTTGAGCTCCATTGCATGCACTGATTCATAGTCCAGTGAAGAAGCATTCTACACAGAACTCCTTCCCCTTCTTTTGTCCCACTTCTGTTTCTTTTAGCTGGGTAACTTCTGGCCTCTGGGTCTCTAAATAGCCCTAAATTGAGTGAATTATAAAATGCCAAAGAAGAGGAGCCAGAAATTAGAAAATGAAAGTGGAGATAAAGCCAAAACCAGTGTTTCTAGGTTTGGAACCCTTCCCATAAATTCTTAGAGATAGCTGTCACTCTGGGAGCAATTTGGGTCCCTAATACTTGAATATGGTCCCATGAAAATGAATGGATTCTCTATCTGCTACAGAATAAAAGCTATAGACTTCAGCCTGACATTCGGCCAGCCCCTGCAGGACTTGGGCCCAACCTATGTTAACCAACCATTAAATATCTGTCCCCTTTCCCTGTACTTTGTCCCATGTCTTTGCTTTCACAGCGCCTTCCAGCTGAAATATCTCTTTTTCCGACAATCTGTCTCTATTTTTCTGTTCTGAAATGAGGGGTTGACAGACTATCGCCTGTAGGCCAAATGCAGCCCACCGCCTGCTTTTGTCAATAAAGGATTTTGGATCACAGACAGGCCCATTCATTTAAGCTGCGTTGGTGCTGCGGTGACAGCTGCGCAAGTGCAGCAGACCGTCCCGTTGCAGTGTCTCACCTATCTGCTGCCTGGCTCTTCGTGGGAAAAGTTTGCTGACCCCTGTCTGAAAAGCAGCGTCATTTTCTCAGTGAAACCTTACTGCATCCCGCCACGTTGACATTTACCTCACTGTCTCCTGACATCTCCCCGTTCTTCACTCCATGATTTTATTACTTGTCATAATGTTTTCTGTGTACAGATATATTCTTTGTGGTGGAATCTGCATGTTTTACACTGCTATCTCTTTGAGATCACAAATTTTAGTGCCGGGACCCACAAAGGTTATATTAAAAGACATTCTTTAAAGTCATTCTTAAAGCGCCCCTCCCCCAAAAGTAGGAAGCAACTTAAATGTCTAAGAGTTGAAAAAGGGCCCAATACACTATGGTGTAGCCATATGAAGTATTGCTATTAGCAAATAAAATAACTTTTTAAAGGATATATAATGGCAAAAGAGAGATTGTCCATCACATAAAGTTTTTAGAAAAGATTCTAACAGTACATACAATCCAATCCTTTTAAAGTAAGTAAATAAATAAATATGCCGATGAATTCATTTAAAAGGCTAGAAGGAAATATATAAAATTTTTATTCCTCTCTGGGTAGAGGGTTATGGGTGACTTTCGTTTTGTTATTTTATTAGTTTATATGTTTTTCATAATAAGGCTATATTGCTTTTAGAACTGGGGCTAAGTACAAGTTATTAAAACGTGGGCAGCTGGCTCTGTCCTGGCTTTTCCACATTCTAGCACTCCGGCCTTAAAAAGTCATCTCATCTCAGTGTCTTTACCTGAAACATGGGGGGAAACGTAGCCTTCTTTGTGGAGTTGCTTGATTGAATTTTGGAAACAACCCAGCGACCTCCGAAATGCCCTTCTTCCCAGCCGGCTGCTGCGGCAGCTGGGCTGTGGTGGTGAGATGGGGGGTGTCCAGGAGCTCCATGACGGAGCTCTGGTGGAGCAAATGCTGAGGCTGCCTTGACATTTAGTAGCAGCACACGCCTTCACAGCCCAGCCCCAGGGTGGCTGCCGGGACTGGGGCTCGCACTGGAAGCCCTAGCTTCACTTGGTCCAATGCACAGCGGCTTTCTGTGTTTCATTTTCACCCTGAACTAGCTGCTCCAGCCTGGGGGACCTGGTGCCGGACCTTCCACACCTCCCGCCGTGTCCTGTCTTCTCACTGCCCCTCATCTGTCTGGGTCTGCCATTTTCTTTTTTCCTTAAAACTCACACCTTCATCCTGTACTTCCACTGAGGGTTTGGTTTGTATTTTCTCTTAGCCAGAATCTTCCTGTTCTTTCCTCTCTCCCTGACTTGCTGAAACATGTCTCTACTTGACTTTACTGCTCCCCCCCACACACACAGCCCCCTCTCTTCTTCCTCTTCTTTTAGAAGCATCCTTATTGTTAATTTCCCCCTGTGAATATCAAGTTAAGTCAGGGGAGACAAGCAGAGATGAAGGACGTCAGTATAAAAGAAGGTAAATTGGTCTCAGAGGGTGACATTGCAGATGGAAAAAAGTGGATGGCTTGGGATAGAAAGAGATCGAATCCACATCTGGGGGAGTTATATCTGGGGAAGATGAGGCCCAGAAAGCGGTTGTGACATGCCCCACGGTTGTGCATGCCTTTACCAAGAGACGGATCCGGGCATCTAGGTCTACATCCTTGCCTTTCCTTGGTGTATCTTAATACCTGGATATGTCACTTACCTGTTCTTTTCCTTCCCACCCCACCTCCCTATTCTGTGTGCTATCCAGGGATATAGAGATGTTGGCCTAATCCCAGGCCACTGCCCAGGGTGGTGCATTTAACAATTTGTGCATTCCTGAAGTGCCAAGAGGCTACCTACTAACTTCTAGACTTCTGAGGAATGTGCCACCTCTGCCTTCGTTTTCAGAACTTGGGAGTTTGGGGGAATCTGTTGTAGGCTGGGCTATATAGACACGAAGGGGTATGTTTTAGACTGGGAGCGGCGGGAATAAAAGGCACTAATTAAGTCAATCTGTTATCAGCTTCATAAAAGTGGAGCTGTGGGCTCTCTCACATTTCTTGGGGAGTCAGAGTCCGCCTCTCCCCCAGAGAATGCCTGTGCAGCAGGAAGGCATCGTGGGCTATGCCATGAACTAGCACAGGAGGAGACTGGCACTTACTAAGCATGACTGCCTTGGCTTGTGAACCGCCATGCGTCCATGATGACTAAGGGTGTCTGTCTCCTTCCTGGCTTTGTTTTCTATGTGGTGGAGCAGTGATAGGAGAGGTGGTCAGCAACCCCGTCCGAGAGCAGGTGCCCCAGTCCTGATATCTCCATGCCAGTCAGCACTCTGGATACCTATGGAGTTTTCTTCCAGCTCTGGCTTTCTTGATAGAGACTTGAAAGCTCCCCCCTGATGCGGCTACAGAGAGAGGTAAGTCCCAGTTTTGACTTCTGGCTTAACCTCTCTCCCCAGACCATGTAGATTAATCTCTCTCTGGGTTCCTAGAAGGCACCAGGAGGATATACTGCCTTTGGCTCAAGAGGGAGCATCATATACCTGAATGGACGTACGTTTGAAAAGTCTCAAGCAGAACCCACCTTGAATCTTTCCCTCCCCTGATAATCTCCTCTTCAGAAAAGACCCTATCTTCTGCTTGCTTGGGTATCATTCAGTTGGATGAAAGCCTGCCAGTGGTGGGCTTGTAAGATCACATCACAAGGGGTTGTCGCTTTTCCTGTGGTCAGTTTGAAGGCCACATTCCTATGTTCACCAGCTTAGCTTACATGGGGACTGTGAACAGCCACTGAGAAATGTATGCCAACCAACCCTGGAAATGGCTTTGCAAACTTTCCCCGTCTCAGGCTGCTTATTCAAACACTGTGTCCAAGGTGCACAGGTGTCACGTAGCAGGTATCTTTTTCTATATTTCAGCCAGTATCTCCTGCTTAGCCAGTATACCCACCGTGGGCCAAGCATGCACTTAGCTGGCACATGTCCTGTTAATTAACTTTCATTATTGCCATTGAAAAAATTTGGAGGTTGAGTCCCCGAGAGACTCAGTAATTTAACCTGAGGTCAAACTGATGGTTTAGTCATATTGGGCTTCAGACCTAAACCATTCTTACTCCAAAGCCCCTGCTTTTCTACTTTTGAAGCCTCCCTCTGTCCTCAGATCATTCTGCAAAATGGTCGCCAGCTTCTGCTTGAAGACGTATTATATTAGGAAACTCACCGCCTCCCCAGGTGGCCTACTAATGCCTGACTGAGGTCAATGATGTGCGTGCTTAGCCCTATAAACAAATGACTGGTCTTTTCTGTTTCTTCTTTCTTTTGTCTCTTCACATACTCTCAGTTGACTTTCAACACTTGTGCCCAGTTCCAGATGGAGAAGCCCCTGGCTTCACTCTGGAAAGGCCAACTCAGTGTCCCAGCCGGAGGGTGCTCTTACATCCCCAAGAAGGAGCTCTGGCCTGGGAGCTCCCTCTCCTTCCTGAGCTAACCAGGCAGGGGTATGTCCTGAGGGGGGCGGTCCTATATGGTTAACTCATTAAGTTAGAGCATTGTCCTGAAACACCAAGGTGGTGGTGTTAGATCTCTGGTCAGGCACATACTAGAAGCGACCAATGAATGCACAACTACATGGAACAGCAAAACTAAATATTTCTCTTTCTCTTCTCTCTCTTTCCCTCCCTTCCTCCTTTGTCTTTCTAAAATCAATAAAAAAAAATTTTTTTAAGTACCTAGATTTTTAGCACTTGCCAATTTCTGTGGTGCAAATATTCCCACCATGACTAATTTCAAGCCACCAAGGTGACACCACTTGAAGCAGGGTTGGGAAGAGGTGACCATAATCAGCTCCCCTGAGCTGGCAGGTGCCAGCCTCTGTGTATCACGGTTTCCCCTTCATTTGGCTGTCGTGGCTCCCCTGGAGCTCAACTAATGGATTTGCAACATTGGTTTTCGTTTTCTCCCCCCCCAGAACACTTCACCTGCTTGCTAAAAGCCTCTGACAGTAGTAGAGTCTTTTCTGCCAAGCTGGGCTTCACTTGGACTTCCCAGGTCTGAATTGTGGAAAACAATGACCACCTGTTTCCCCAAGGGCCCACCAGACTGAGGAGAGACACCCATGCATTTCCAACACTGTGCCAGGCCCAGGGTGTAGGGTGTGGCACATGTGAACAGAAAGGTATAGCCTTTATCCCTGTAAAGCTAAGAAATATGAACATTGTCCTGCAGAAACACCATGAGCATAATGCCACAACCCAGGCGGAAGTCTCAGTACTGAGTGATAGAGCTTCAAGGGACTTTCAAACCATCTGGTCCCACTCCCTCATTATATGGGAAAAAGCTAAGGCCCAGAGAGGGCTAGTGGCTTGTGCAAGGTCACAAAGCTATTTAGTGGCAGAGCTGGGATTGGAATCCACCTTTCTTGACATCTAGTAACCAGTTCTCTTGATGCAGAATAAACTGTCAGAAGCTATTGTCAGTTCTCAAATGAGGGAGGGTTGAGGGGTCTCTCTTCCTACTGCGAGGGTGACCAACTTGTCCTGGTTTCCATGGGATCTTCCTGATGTCAGTCTTGAAGGTCCTTTCTGCATCCTGGGAAAACTTCAGTCTGGGAAAACTCAGACAGTTGGTCAAAGTTGGCTCATCATTCACAGATGGCCCCTTTACGTTTACCTGCATCAGTGGTACCCAGCCAAGGCTGCACATTAGAATCCCCTGGGGAGCTTTAAAAAATATGGATATTGAGGCCCCCTGAAGGGGTTCGACTCTATTGGTCAGGCATGAGGTCCAGGCAATGGCGTTTTGTAAGAATTCCCCAGGTAATTCTAATGTGCAGCCAGGGCTGGGAACCACTGGCCTGAAGACATCACTGGGGGATTTTCATAGAGATGAATGACTTCATTATCTACTGATTGAGGGGACTATTGCCTGGGTTGGTCACAATATTGTCTATGTGGTTTGTCATCTCCTTAAATCCTTTAAGGGTAGGAATCGTGACTTCAGACTTGAAATTTTCATCTCCTTCAGCCAGGCCTGCGCTGGTCACAATCATTCTGTGCTTAAGAGAGTGGACAGGCTCACGGGCCAGTTCTGTCAGGTGGCACAGTTTCCTCACCTTAACCCCTACATGCCTCAGTTTCCTCACTGAAAGTTGCAGAAAGTACTAATAAGTTTCTTACAGGCAAAATACTTGGAAGAGCGGCTGGCAATAGTAAGCACTCTAAACATTGTTGCTTACCACTTGGGAGAAGAAACTTTCAGTCAAACCAAGCAGTTCTCTTTAGAATTCTCAATCCTGATTGCTCTTCTCTTGTCCTTCTCAGTATTTCCACTCTTCTCTTCCCCTTTGATTGCTTCTCAGCTTCTTCCCTCCCTCTGAGTAACACCCAGGACTGTAGGCAGAACCTTCCCCCGTGCCAGCAGCCTCATTGTGAGGGTGAGGGCCTCCACAGGAGCAGCCTGTAAGAACAATCCTACTCAGCCCCTTCCCCCAGAGGTCTTTAGTGCTTTGGGATACAGCATAGAGCAGAGGAAGAGGGAGAGGCTTTGGAAACAGATGGAAAATGGTTTGAATCCCGGTTTTGCCATTTACCAGTGGTGTGAACTTGGGCAAAGCCCTTCATGTAACTCGGGTCGGGAACCTATGGCTCGTGAGCCAGATGTGGCTCTTTTGATGGCTGCATCTGGCTCGCAGACAAATCTTTAATAAAAATAATAATAACGTTAAAAATATAAAACATTCTCATGTATTACAATCCATTCATTTCCTACCACTCATGTTCATGGTTGCGGGTGGCTGGAGCCAATCACAGCTGTCCTCTGGGACAACACCAAATTTTTATTGGATAATGCCTAAGGTACACAGGTCGTTGAGAGGTCAGGAAGTAAACTTCTCTCCTTTTAATCAAGTAGTCAGCTAGGGCTCTATGTATGCATGTGAGCAGTCTTTCTCACATCTAAAGAATGTTAAGACCAACCTACGATCACGTTTAACGGATGGAAGTCTAAACACCTGCATGAAGATTAACCTCACCACGTATCAACCAGAATACAAAGTCATCAGCAAAACCATGCAGCACCAAAAGTCGCATTAATGGTAAGAAGTACTTTATTCATCATTGGTTAGCAACAGCATAACAATGTTATTAAAAGGAATTCAGAGACTTATTGTACTTTAAAAGTGTTGTTCTTACATTACATAAAATGCACCCATTTACTTGTATTTAGTGTTAAACATATTGTATGGCTCTCACGAAATTACATCTTAAAATATGTGGCTTTCATGGCTCTCTCAGCCAAAAAGTTTCCCGACCCCTGATGTCACTGATCACTGCCTTCCTTTTCTATGCAATGCAGACTGTGAAGCCTACCCAGCATGTTATCAGAGGAGAACCCAAAGACGAGGCCAACTGTGGTATTTAGCACTTGGTAAGTGCCCAGTGAGCATAAGGCCACTACATGGCTTCCATGGGAAACCAGCTGGGTCTGCTCCCCTCCCCTCCCGTCTCATCTGCCTACATTCCCACAGACGCAGGTCATCCTGGTCCCTAAATACACAGTAGGAACTAGTAACACATTACCCAGGGACCCGCAGAGTCAGGTGTCTAGGATGAGAAGGAAGGGAAGGAGGTTTGATGGACAGCATCTCAGCGCCTGCTGCCTGTCTTTGAATTGAGCAGCTGGTGCTACAGGGATGGAAGTCTGACCTGAGGATCTATTTTACTAAATGCCTTCATCCGTGAGGCCCTAGCATTCAGTTCCCAGTGGGTGCTTCTGGGGAGGAGGACCACAGAGACGAGAGAACAAGTTAGAAGATCTGGATTCTAGCACTATCCCTCCAGGCTGCCGCGTCCTCTATAAGGGTTTATATAACCCACTGCTGATAAACCTGACCAGGCAGCTGAGATGCTCCAGAGAGGTGACGCTTTGCAACGCACTGGAAATCCCAAGAAGCTATGGTGTTTAGTGTGATTAGACCCCTGAAGAAGACACGGGGATGAATCCCAGGTCGGCAGCCTCAAGAAGCTCACAGTCCAGCTAGGTAAATGACATCTGCAGAACAAACTCAAATCTATGAGAAAAAGTAAAAAGAGATGTAACGTAAATACACAGTTTAGAAAGATACAGTAATGCCTCTGTCTTCGTTGACTTCAGTTATCGTCAGTTTCAGTTTTTGTTGATTTTTTTCCACGAAAAATTTGTCTAGGATTTCGTCAGCGTGCCCACGTGACCTCGCTGGTAATTTTGCGAAAACAAAGGGCGACCCACGTGTTCTCCTGCTCAGTGTAGCCATTGTTTCTTGTTGTGTGAACATCACCCCGCACGTCTAGTCAAATCATTCCATTGCTTTCCAGCGTTTTTATGCTTTTTTTATTGATTGCGAGTGCTAATACTGCAGTTACATGTAAGTGATTACTGCGGACAGTAATTGGATTTACATTGATTCATATGGAAATAATTGCCTCGGTTTTCGTTGGTTTAGATTTCACCGACCGTTTTCAGACTGATTATGAAAACCGAGGCATCTCTGTATTATTTTCAGGTGAGGGGATCTGAGAAGTCTTCCTGGGCAAGAAGAAACTTGAATTTGGCTTTGAAGAAAAAGTAGGATTTGACCATGCGCAGATTGGCAGAGGTACATGCACACATGGGCGACACACACACACATATTTCTAACCACGCCTCGTTCATATTAGTTCACCATAGTTATCTATGATTATTACTCACTTCCTGGAAAAGGCCCCCTATATCAATCTGTAGTCAGTAAGGGGTAAGGTCAAAGATTCTTTGTAAGTCTTTTGTTTCTTAAAAGTAAAATACTCCTCATGCCAGAGACACACAATTTTTCTAAAATATGTCCCTGATCTGGTCTCTCTCCCTCTAAAATCCCAACAGTGACTTGCACTGTGTTGCTGAACAGGAATAGTCTGTCCACCTGGTGCCAGCAGAAACACCACGACAGTGAGAATTGCAGTGGAGACATTAGAATCACTTTATTTGCAAGTGTTGAGCAAGGAGGATGAGAAAGCTATGGCCCCAAAGCCCAAACCCTTCGGTCCAGGGTTCAGGGTGAGTTTTGAAGGTGTTAGGGGAACAGGTATATGACAACACTGGCAGGGCAAGTTTTAATTGGAGGACCTTAGAGCTTGGCCATTTATGCTAAGTGGCTTCAGCACCAGTCTACCTGGACAACGGACCTTTCGCATCTGAAAGGGTTCCAGTTATTCAAGTTCCAGTTGTGTCCCAGTCCTTTGGTTCTATGCATGTTAAGGGGTGGCGGGGAGAGGGAGGCGAGAATTTGGTTCTGAGTGCAGCCAGAGGTCAGAGTTCTCTCCTTTGTGCATGCTTCAGCTGCATGACTTGTGCCTTTGGTCTGCTGTTTCTGAAAAAGCAACTCAGTATGTTATTAAACAGGAAAGAGCAGTTTTGAGCTGCAGTTGCAGTCGCAGCCGCAGCCAGAATAGCATCAAGTTCAATCATCAAAACAGGCCCTGCCTCACTCTGTGGCATTGGTCCTGTCTTTGCAGTCGCCTCCCTGGGCTGCTGCTGCTGCCGCCACCGCCCACTTTGCTTCATCCCCTGTGCAGCTCCATTCGGTGTGGGCTGCTCTGCTTGAAATGCCCTTTCCCAAGGTTTCCTCCAGAGGAAGTGATCATTTTCTTTCCAGACTCAGTTTAGCCTTCCCATCCTTTGAGGACTCTTCTTTGAATGGCTTTGGGATATTAACAAAGTAATATGGCCAACTCTCCCTGGGTTTACTTACATGTCTAGGTGAGCCTTTGTGGGGGCAGCATTTATAGTTTACCTGTCTTTATACTTGGATCCAAGTACAAGGCCTGGCATGAATTAGATGATCAATAAAAGCTTGATGATTAAAGGAATGAATCAATAAATACAGAGGTAGTTTTATTAATAACAAGAACACTCACCCATGCCTTCTGTTGGGAAGGAAAAAGGAGCCAGCTATTACACATTGATTATCTAATCTACTCTTTGACATTTTCCCCAGGGCATTTAAATGCTTCATCATTGTATTTAAAAGTTTGAAATCCTTTGGGGTGGGTTTTCATAAGAATAGGTTGTTTCTCAAGCTATTTAAATAATTAATCATTGTAAAAGTTCAAAATCCTTTAGAGTGAATTTTCACAAGAATAAGTTATTTAAGCTCAAGAATGAAAGGATCCTAGCTAAAGTTGAAAAATTCAGTGTATTCTAGGATTTTTTTTTCAATTTTACGATCAGTTAAAAGATCAAAGACGTTCACCTAGGATTTGCAGAATACTGACTCAGGAACTTCTGTTGAGGAATTAAAGTAATGAAGTAAAAAAGATAGCTCCATATTTGAGCAATCTATATATTTGTGCAGTCTGGATTTTTTTATCTGTGTTATTAGTGACTTTTTTATTCCAGATCAGAGTCTTTGCTTTTTAGGTTGCTATAGTCCTGGATATCTACTTGATCAGACATAGACAATATAAAAAACCGGGTTCCACCACACTGTTAATACATACCCACAGAAGTTATTGTTTATCAAACACATCACTCCTGCCCACCCACTTTTAATGTGGTCTCAGAATCATTTTTTGTAGTGTTCCAGGTAGCTACTACCAATGTACTAGGGTAAAAAATTACCATAAGTAAAATCCATTTTCTGTTTTTCTACCAGATCTTGAGGTGTTGTTAGAGAGAATTCTGGATCCAGGCAAGGTAGGAGCTATATGCAAGGGTAGCAGTGGGCTTCCCTTTTCCCTGAGCTCCAGCCTCTGTGTTCCTACCTCTCTTTCCCTGGATGCTCCAGCCTCCGTGTTCCTGCTTCTCTTTCCCTGGATGCCTCGTGCATTGCAAAACAAAACCCTGTATGTCCTCTTAACTCTTTTTCTTTCCCAACTTCCTAAAGTGCATAAAAGATCCCAGAATGCAATGAGCTTAGTTGAACTAGAGACCTCTTGGTCATCTTCGGTGCTTCCACTTCTCTTACCCCACATTTACTATGCCAGCAATAATGACCGTGTTCATCTGTATATATTTCGTACCTGCCCCGTCCAGTCTTACTACAATGCCTTCCCAGTGTTAACTATTGTAATTGCCTCTTAACTGCTTTTCTTGCCACTATCTCTGTCTTCTCCACTTTATTCCCAGAACCTACAGAAGGTATAAGTTAATTCTGTTTCTAGGTATTTATCCAAGAGAAACAAAAACATATGTCTGCAGAAAGAATTATACAACATTTACAGTCGATTTATTCACAATCGCCAAGAAGTGGAAACAACCTATCAACAAATTAATTGATAAGCATATTATATATTTATATTGTAAAATACCAATCAGCTAAAAATAATAGACAAACTACTTTTTAAAAAAATAAAGTTTTATTTATTGATTTCAGCAAGAGAGGAATGGGGATGGGAGAGAGAGACAGACAGACAGTCAGGAACATCAATCTGTTTCTATATGTACCCTGATCAGGGACCAAACTGGCAACCTCTTCTGGACTCCCATTGCACTTCTGGACAATGCTCTAAACAACCAAACTATCTGGCCAGGGCTAAGACAAACTACTTTTTTTGTGGTACACACATATTGATGAGCCTCAGAAGCATTGTGCTGAGTGAAAAAAGCCAGACACAAGAAAATAATACTGTATAAATCCATGAATGTAAGCTTTTAGAACAAGCAAAACCAATCTAAGATTAAAAGGTAAGAACAGTCATTGTGCCCTGTCCAGGTAGCTTGGTTAGTAAGAACATTGTCCAAATATGCAAAGGTTGCTGGTTTGATTCCCCATCAGGACCCATACAGAAACAGATCTCTCTCTCTCTCTTTCAAGTCATTACATAACTTTTTTTTTATTTTGTATTTTTCTGAAGTAAGGAGCAGGAAAACAGACAGACAAGACTCCCACATGCGCCCGACCGGGATCCACCCGGCATGCCCACTAGGGGGCAATGCTCTGCCCTTCTGGGCCATTGCTTCGTTGCAACCAGAGCCATTCTAGCACCTGAGGTGGAGGCCATGCAGCCATCCTCAGTGCCCGGGCCAACTTTGCTTCAATGGAGCCTTGGCTGTGGGAGGGGGAGAGAGAGAGAGAGAGGAAGGAGAGGGAAAAGGATGGAGAAGCAGATGGGCGCTTCTCCTGTGTGCCCTGACTGGGAGTCAAACCCAGGACTTCCACATGCCGGGCTGATGTTCTACCACTGAGCCAACCGGCCAGGGCCTCAAGACAATACATAACTTTCAAAAAAAAAGAGCAGTCATTGCCTCTTGGAGTGGGAATTGGTGAAGTTCAACTGAGAGGGGACATGAATGAAATTTCTAGAAAGTTGAAAGTATTCTAGGATAAGGATACAGTTTCATTTGTCAAAATAATACAGTTTAGAGTCATACATTTTATTTAAGTAAGCTTACACTAAAAAAAGGAAAATAGGATGGTAAAAATAATAAATAAGTGGGAGGGTGGAGAGTAGGTGGAAATATTGATATAAAAAGGGCAAAATGTTGATTGCTGTTGAATCTGTGTGATGAGTATGTGGGAGTTCATTATACTACTTGGATTATTTTGTATATGCTTGAAAATTTCCATATTAAAGTACAAATTAAATCATGTCTCTTTGTAGTGTAAACGCTGACTTGCTGTTTCATTTCGCGAAACCCTAAGTGATACACTGTGATTCAGATGGTCCTGCCCCATTTGGCCACTTCCTCTCTTCTCTCTTACTCTGCAGCACTCCCACTAGACTGTCTAGAAGATACCTAAGCATGCAAGACTTTTCTAAATGCAGGGCTTTTGGGTGAGTTATTTTTTCCAATGGATTTCTCTCATCCTAGTTTTTACACAATTGTTTCTTCTCATCCTTTAAATCTTCAAGAAGCCCTCCCAACTGACACATTTTGGTCGCTTGTTTGTGACTTCATTAGAAGACAGACTCCAAGAGGACAGGCATAATGCCTCTAGTACTTACCATCTTATACTGAATTCCTAGAACAGTGCCTTGTTTTTTTCTGTTTTGTGAGTTGTTGTGGAACAGGGAATAGGATCTTTCCACTACCTCGCCTGTGGGATACTGTGGGAGTGCTGCAGTGAAGCGTGATCTTTTCCGTTGCTCCGATTAGCACCACGGACAGCAGCCATGTATAGGCTCTGGGATGCTGAGTTGGAGCAGAAGTCAGCTAGCAAATACGTTTACACTTGTTTGTATGGAAAACAATTCAATAATTAATAAACAATATTACAAGAATAAACTTTGTGGTTTGAGTATCACCAACAATATTTTGACATGTTTTGGAACAGTGGTTCTTAACCTTTTTTGAGGTACCGAACCCACCAGTTTCATATGCGTATTCACCGAACCGTTCTTTAGTGATAAATAAAATATGATTTTTTTTCCCAAATTCAAGACATAGGTATATGTTTTTTTACTGGTGCACAAAATGAGCCGTGCATGAACATCACCTTGCTCAAAGAACAAAACCAACGAAGTGCATGAACTCACAACAAATTACAGTATTACTTTATTCTGGCCTCCGCGGCAGAGTCTTCTCTGAACACCTGAGACCGACTCATTGAACCCCTAGGGTTCGATAGACCCAGGTTAAGAACCACTGTTTTGGAGTCCATCTGGCAAATGAGTTTATGTGAACTGAAACTCTGGGAGACTTGTTACCTAGCTAGGACGCTGCTGATGTGGGCTTAGCAGCTCACCCTTGTGCCAAACATAATCTGGGAAGGGAGAGTGTCTGCACTTCCCCACATTGCTTGGAGAAATTACTGTCCTGTGAGCCAGAAAATACACATCTTGTTCAATCTCTGCACTAACAGACTTCATGGCTCTGGGCAAAAACATCTTTTTCGAGCTTTGGCATTTCTCATACTTCAAAAGTGGTACTTCATTGACGTTTATGTTTCCCAAGCAGAATCATACTGTAGCTCGTCGACGCCTTGAGTGAGAAAAATGAGGGGTGAAGAGGGAAAGGGATCTGTGAAGTGCAAACACTGTTGATGAAGCAAGGGACTAGATAAGCAGTGGAAATCAGGTGGCTAGTCGATCCATTTTCTGTTGTTAGCAAGCTGGACCAGTGAGCGCATATGATTATTTTTGGAGCCAGTATTCTGTGGAAGGAGCCACTGACTTACTGTGTCCTTATCTCCTGCGCAGGTCCACAGTGCGTACAACTCCCACTGTACAAAGAGATTCACTCATTTGAGTCCTTTGCTCTTGTTCACTGTCTCCTGGGCTGGGGAAGAATAAAAATAAACTCTGTTTATTTGTGGGCTGGAGGTTCTGTAGGTATTTGAGTCCTTGTCAGAGACCAACAGAGGAGGAACATTGGGCAGATCGTTTTTAGAGAGAAGAGCACAGTGACAGCATCCACTTGATTGGTCACCCTTGTCTTTAACTCATTTGAGAGCTGAGACCTAAGAGGTGGACCCCTTCCAATGCTAGAGTCTGTGTGTGCGTACGGAGGCGGGCTCTGAAACCAGACTGTCTGGGTTTGAATAATCTCAGTTTTCCCACCTCTGTGTTTGACCTTGAATTCATTACTTAACTTCTCTACGTCTCAATTATGTTCTTTTATTAAATACTTTAAGTACTACCCATTGTACAGGGCCATTGGGCAGATTATGTGGGATAATGCACGTTAAATGTTTAGTGCATAGTATGACATACAGTAAATAACTGTCACCTATTATTAATGTCACTAATACTGTGGGATGTTACCCAAATGGTGGTAATTAAGACTTTGGCTGTGCTTATAAATTGGAAAATCATTTTAGTTCTCTTCAAAATGCTCTATTTATCATCAAGAGTCACACAAACAACAGTAAACAAGCACTGCCCAGCTTTGCACTTTCCCAGGCCATAATGGCATGCAGTACTAACTGAGGCCTGGGAAAGGATTTCCATTGTCTTCAGCACAGGGAGCTCTTAGAGGGCCTGATTTTTATGAGTGTGTAAAATGCCTCGTGGACGCATTAAACTTAATATATGATCATAATAACAATGGAGCCGCCGGCCTGAGATAGAAGCAGCAACCCAGGGAGAACAAAATTTGGAAGCATAAAGCATGGGAAAGAAATGCTATTTTGCAGGGGCTGAGTGGTGTTTGAGACATGAAGGGGTGGAAATAAAGAGCAGGGGGTAGGGTAAATTGGGAACAGCAGGTACTGCAGAAGAGTTTTATTCATTTCAGCCTGGGGTCTGGTGCATGAAAACGCAATATTAAAGTGGAATAGACCAGGGAGAGGAGAATGGAGGGAATGAGAGGGGAGAAGACATGAGGGATAGAAGAGGAGACTACAACAGGGTCATACCTAGGTGGGGAAGACAGAGCAGTCATGTTGGGTCCAGTCCCAGGAAGCAGCTGCAGGGATGATGAAGTCATAGACGCCTGTCTACATGTTCCAGTTTTGTCTGATCTACAATCCGACGTTTGGGTTTAGAACCAAAGCCATCATTGTTCTGCACATAGATTCAAATTGGCCAGGAACAGTCTTTTCAGAAATGAGATTTTTGTAGAATTCTGTTGGTAGTACATCACAGTAGTAGGAGTTATAGCTATGGGGTGGGGGAGTTTCATCGTTCTGCTCTCTGAAATTATAAAGCTGAAGATAAGGGATGGTGGTAAATGCCATGTGTAGGGACAGTAGCAGGGTTTCAAATGTTTCATTGCCCAGTGGAAATAAGGTCTGGAAGGATCAGTGGGAGTTGACCAGGAGGCTGGGTCATTTTTTACCTTGTAATGAGACTTGGCTTTTGCGCAGAACTATTTGCTGCCAGTGAATGAATGAATGAACGAACGAACGAATGAATGAATCAAGAACAAGAACGGGGCATGACCTGTTAGCCCATCTCTGTTCTCTTCATGCTGAGCAGAATACATTCACATAACCAGGAGCCAACTCTTTCAGGACACAGTGTTATTCAAACTTAATGTAGACTTCCAGCCTTAGAAGAAATAACGTGCACACGCATGCACACGCACACACTCCACAATTACATATGCACACGTTCTATTCAGAAAATGCTAAATATTTTAAAATTCATTCTGAGGATTCCAAACTTTCTATAAATTAATTTTTCTTTCTTTTTTTCTTTTAGCTTGGAGGGAGGGTATATGGCTTAACCTCCAGGGAAATATCTTCCAATTTGTTCACATACTAATTTAACAAGTATTCCCTGGGGTGCTTTATAAGTGCCTGGCATTATGTCAGGTTCAGGAAATCCAAAAATGAGGGAGATATGGCCCTTCTTATCCCAAAGGCACCCAGTTTTTTGGGAAGAGCTGATCAGCACAATCTGAAAAGAACTGATAGCCAGCCTTTACTCATATAAATCTTTATAGTTAAGGTGATTTCATTTACATTGTCTACTCTGATCCTCAGCTCACAAATCCCATTTTACAGGTGAAGAAATTAAGATAAATAGAGGGAGGTGATGACTCACCCAAACATGCACAGCTAATATGTGGCAGGGCCAGGATTAACCCAAATGTTCTGATAACAGGCCCTGTGTGCTTCCCGTGGCTGCTGCCAGCTGCAGAGGTCTGGCGCTGGTGTAGTGTTTTTTGGACTCACTAGAGGGAAGTGAGCTGGTGGGATTAGAGGGGAGTCATACATCGCTGGCTTGCTTGATGTTATGAGGCTCCTCTGACAAAGGGATTAGTTGTGATGTTGCTAGTATAGTGCAAAATTCCTCTGTTGTTCTTGGGAACTTGTTATTTCTGTTTAAAGCGGCCTACATCCAGGAGCTGCAGGGATGTTCTCTCACAATAACGAATCTTAATTTGGGGAGTGTGTCCTTTCCCAAGTCAGCACCAGGCAGAGCAGGTTTGATCCATGGGAATAAATACCCACCTGTAAGCCCCATTTGCAACCCATCTCATCTCAACTGGGCCCCCAGGTATTTATTTATAGGCTTCCCTTGCCTAAAAGTAGGAGCTGGATGACTGATTGCCACACATTTTCTGATGTGTTGTGTGATTGTGGACACGACACATACATGCTCCATACATGTTCCCATGTTGTCTGTAAGCTCCTTGAGGCTGCAGGGATGAATTCACACTTTCCCCTCCTCCTCCTCCTCCTCCTCCTCCTCCTCCTCCTCCTCCTCCTCCTCCTTCTTCTTCTTCTTCTTCTTCTTCTTTCTCTCCTTCCTTCTTCCTTCTTCTCCCTTCTTTTCTTTAAGGCATGAGGATGGGGGCAGATTCTGCATATGCCCTGATTGGGATCCACCCTGCAACCCTGACTAGGGCTGGTGCTTAAATCAATTGAGCTATTTTTAGTGCCTAAGGCTAATGCACTTGGACCAATCAAGCTATCCACAGTCACCGGGCCACACTCAAAATTGAGCTACTGGCTGCAGGAAAGGAAGAGGGAGCGGAGGGGGAAGAGGGACGGGAGAGAAGCACATGGTCGCTTCTCCTGTGTGCCTTGACTGAGAATTGAACCCAGACCGTCCATATGCCAGGCCAACACTCTATCCACTGAGCCACCAGCCAGGGCCTACTTCTTCTTAACCAAACACATAATAGATGCTCAATATAGGTCTTCCATGTTGAATGAAATGGGAACTAAAAATAGATTCATTATAGAAGCATTAAAATCCATGAGAAGAAATCTTCCAACCCAGAACGAGTCCACAGGCCCCTGAACTCTGAGCTCAATGGTCCTGGTGTTCAGCTTAAACACACAGAAGTTACCCCAGAACCCTTACAGCCAAGCAGCCCTGGGAGTGACCACGCCAGCCCTCACACCTAGAGAAGCAGGCCCTTGCTGCCTCATCTTATCTACGTGTAACAGACCTGGTGTTCCCCAGCTACAGCAAAACCTCTGCGTGCTTCTGAGGTTGTGAAAAATTGATCCGTTTTCTGCCCTTTCCTGACTTGGTGACCAAAATCTGGACTGCACTATGCACATTTCCTGGCAATCCTCAGTTGTCTCCTGAGAGAAGAGGAGCTCGGTTACATTGTCTTCTTTGTCTTTTTTTTTTTTTTTTTTGGTCCATTCTCTGCCTTCTGGGGCTCAGGCACATGGAAAGGCACATACAGCGCTCAGTTTTGGGACAGGGATCCAGACTGTAGTCATTATCATGCAGACTCAATTTTATGTCTTTGTTTATTTGAGTTATGTACTCCTTATTTCTAGTCTGTCTCAGACATTTTTCATGTGCCGAGCACAGTTAGGTGCTAGAGACTCAGATGGCTGAGGCTCCTACTCTGCCCTCACAGTCCAGAAAGCAGATAAGCAGACAATCTTAAGACATGAAAACACAGCACTGTTTAAGGTCCAAAATGAACACAGAGGGGGAAGTAGCGGCCCCCAAGGAGCTAGTTATTGGGGGTTACTGGCATGAAGGAGGCAAATTCTCTACCAAGTTTTCAATGGTGAGTAGAATTGGTCAAATGAATAAAGGCAAAGAGGAGGGACTACTGAGTAGAAAGAATTGCATGTTTTGTGGCATTTAGACAAAATATTACAGTGGATTAAGTGAAGGAGGGACAGTTCAAAATTGCATGATGTAGGATCTGGCTGGGAGGGGGTTGTGAACCTTGCAGGAGGCATAGGTTTGATCTTGCAGGAGTTGAGGGGGATGGGCAGAGAGAGGTGGGACGGAGAGAGGGGTCACCTGAGAGCAGTGTGGAGGGAGGACTGGAGAAGGATGAAATCAGTAGCCAGGAGAATCCTCCAGCAGTGCACCTGGAGTGTCGGGGCCAGAGCCTTGGGCCCGCTGGAGCTTAGGTCCAGCCATGGAGGACTGTACTACCATTCTGAAGCTTTCTCTTGCCAAGTCTGTCACCTATGAAAATGGTTAGTGTGGCATTTTTCTCAATAGCTGTCTTGTCTTAGACTGTCACTGAAGGTGATGCACTCGTTAGAAAGGGCAATTATGTCCATACCATTTCTTCTCTAGAATTATTATTTTTACATTTTATGTAGAAAATTAAATTTAACACGGTGACATTGATCAATAAGAGTACATAGGTTTCAGGTACACATTTCTCTACCATTTAAATTGTTGATTATGTTGTACACCCATCAACCAAAGTCAAATCATTTTCTGTCACCTTATATTTGTCCCTCTTTACTCCCCTTCCCTCCCCCTCCCCCTATGCCCCTCCCTCTGGTAACCACTCACTTTTATCTATGTCTGTGAGTCTTAGTTTTATATCCCACCTATGTGCGAAATCATACAGTTCTTAGCCCTTTTTGATTTGCTTATTTCACTCAACATAATGTTCTCAAGGCCAAGACATGCAAACTACCAAAGTGTCCCTCGATAGAGGATTGGATAAAGATGTGGTACAAATATACAGTGGAATACTACTCGGCCATAAGAAATGATGACCTTTTGTCATTTATGACATTATGGAAAATTATTTAAATAGTATTGAATTTTCATGTAGAACCAGGGTCAGTAAGTGCATTGGAAATGAGCTCAGTAAATGTAGCTAAAAATAAAAAAGAATCATGTCTTACTGTGCTGCTGGCCTGGAGTCCCCACTTCAGGACAGCACCAGCCTGCCGCCTTTTCATTTTTTTTGAGAGAGAGAGACAAAGACAGGATGAGAGAGAGATGAGAAGCATCAACTTGTAATTGCAGCACCTTAGTTGTTCACTGATTGCTTCTCATACATGCCTTGACTGGGGGGCTTCAGCCGAGCCAGTGACCCCTTGCCCAAGCCAGCCACCTTGAACTTCAAGCCACTGACCATGAGGTCATGTCTGTGTTTCCACACTCCAGCCAGCGACCCTGCGTTCAAACTGGTGAGCTTGTACTCAAGCCAGATGAACCCATGCTCAAGCCAGTGACCTTGGGGTTTCAACCCTGAGACCTCAGTGCCCCAGGTTTGTGCTCTATCCACTGCACTACCACTGGTCAGACTACATGCCACCTCTTTACTGTGCCGCATCCTTATGGAAGAGTGATTTTATTTATAGCATTCCTCATTATCATCCAGCCTTAATAACAATTCGTGGGAGCTGGGAGGAAAAAGAGCAGTGGTTCTCATATATGGATTTAAAAAAATTGAGATAGAGCAGGCAAGTAATATGCCTGAAATTACTTAGCTGTGAAGTGCCAGACCTGGACCAGCTCAGGCTCAGGTCTTCTGATTTTATATTCATGTACGGAATGATAAGACTTTACAGGTTAAAGGAGGGGGGGACATGTTGTGATGATAGGTGAATGGGCAGGCTCAGCAGCAGTGGTGAAATTAAATCAGAGGAAGAAGAGGAGACTATTTATTGAGCATCTAGGATCATTCCATTGCACACTGCTACCTTTTCTTGGAAGCTATTAAGTTTAATCTCTTTGTTTTAAAACTGAGGAATCTTAAGGCCAAAAAGGCAATATAATATGCCTGAGGTCACACAGGTTGGTAAGTTTTGAGTTTATTCCTGTGAACCAAACTTTAGAAGAATGTAGAAAAATAACGTAGCAAGTTCAGGAGAAAGAATAGCAAAAGACCTCAAAATCCTGACATTTGCGAACAGCTAAGGGAAAAGAAAGATTTATCTGGGAGCAGAGTGAGCTCAGGATAGATATGTAGATATGCTGTATGTGACCCTAAGGAGGATCCATAAATCAAAAATGTGGATACTCTTTGGATCACTCTAAGAGAAGGCTCTCTAGGAGTGAGAGCTATCTAAAACTGAAACTGTTACATTGGCACAAAGGGAACTCCTGATCTCTGGGAAGGTTCAACACCTTAATTGGGAGACTGTGTAAGATTTCAGTGGGAGCTTCTGGAACCTTCATATGGCTGGCTCTAAGGGGAAGCTCGTGTGCTTGGAGAATGTATGGAAGGTCCATGCACCTCTCCATACATCTTGTCCTCTGTGTTTCTTCCATGTGGCTGTCCTGAAGTATATATTCTTTTGAAATAAGTTGGTAACCTAGAAAAAAAAAGATTTAAGTGTTCTTTGAGGTTGAGTAATGGTGCTTTCCAACCTGGAAGATCGCAGATTCTCATCCATCATTTATTGATTCACTAGAATATAAACTCACTCCAAGTGGGAACAATGCTTATTTGTTCCCTAACTTTGTCTTTATTTTCTAGAACATTACCTGACCCATAGAGGGACAGACTCACAGTGGAGGCAGAGGCGCAAGAGGGCGGGCTGAAGCACCAAGGTTTCTTAAGACAGGGGCTCAGAATAGGCACATTGTCACTTCCGGTACATTCTAGTGGCTGAAGCAAGTCTGCAGGAAAATGGGCTCCACCTCTTGGCAGAAAGAGCTACAAAGTCATACTGCAAAGGGCATGGATTTAGGCCAGGTGGGGGGATGGGAGGTTTTGGGTTATAATGTAGAAAGGGATACAAGAACGTTGTAAAGTAAGAGTTCATGGTGAAGGTCATGGTGAGTGTCTATGGTTTAGAGTCTGCAGCGTCCAGCAGTCTATTTTGTTCATTATTCCATATCTGTACACACACAGAGTAGGTGTTCCTTAAATATGTATTAAATAAATGAATGTATGTGTTAAATAAATGGATACATATATACATGTTGGAGTGGTCCTGGTGATGGTCAGGATTGGAGCTGTTTTCAGTTGAGGGAATTGTTAAGAGCTTGCACGATACGGCCTTGCACCCTGAGTTTAAACCCCGGCTCTACCACTTATGAGCATAAAGCATTGTTTAATATCTCTGGCCTTCAGTTTTCTAATCTTTAAGAGAAAGGGTGGATAAATAGGACCTGAAAGTTTCATTTTAAGGACTCAGTGAAATAGCACACATAACCAATGTCTAGCATGAGGAGTTCTTGAAAATTGGTGCCTATTGTGGGGTTAATATTGGAGGGGGGGAATGTAGTGTGGTTCAGCGGGGAGTTAATCCCACAACACAGAGCTCTGTAGGGCCACAGACCCCTCAGTACCTGAAAAACCGACTTGAGACTCTGCTACTCTTCTTCAACAAAGACATCAAAATCACCCATCAAAATGTTATTACTCACACAACAGCTGTTGCTTTTCTTAGCCCCAGATGCCATGTTTCCCATTCAGTACTACACAAAGCCATTTGTTTCCATGGTTTTCTGTGTCTGGTCCTTTGAGAGAGAGTGGGGGCTGGGACTGGGGATGGGAGGAGGGAAACGTGGAAAAGAATTTATGGGTGAAATTTTACTCGCTCCATATTTAGAACCAAGCAGGCTTTCTGCCCATGTTGGAGAGACATCTCCATGGGCCTGGACAACCAACATTGCCTCATTCCTGTGACAACCCATCCCTTGACACTGAAATGTCTTTGAGACTATAGAATTCAGTGATATGTTTTTCTAGGTACTACTCAGTGTACAACCCAGAGCTCCTAACCCTAATCCAAGCCTTCAGCCATAGTCATCAGTCTTCATAAGGTTGTACACCTGTGACATTTACTTCTGGCACCTGCTTCACTATCTACTGCTGTATAACCAACTGCACCTCAATGTATCAGCTTAAAATAACTGCCTCTTACTCATGAACTGGATTAACAGGCAGACCCTGGCTAGGCAGTTCTGCCTACCTTGCCTACGCATGTGGCTGCAGACATCTGGAGGCTCTGTTGGGCCTGAGAATCCAAGGTGGTTTCCTTTACATGTGTTTTGCCTCAGCTGAGATGGCTCGAGTAGTGAGTCTGGTTTTGAAGAGGGGCAGGGGGTGAGGGTGGCAGTGCATTCTCAGAGGCAAAGTGGGTACCTTGTTGGAATCAGTGGTGCCCAGGGTAGACCCTCCGAGGTTTGCAGGAACTGGAAGGAAGTGTAAATTGTGCCCTGACCGTGTTTACCCCACCCCCCACCCCCCAGCCTCATTCATTGTTTTCTATCAGGGCACTAAATGCACCCTGGTAATCTTTCCTTCAGCAGACTTCCTGCAGGGCTGTGGACTCCTGGAGGACAGGGACAGTTGTGTTCAGCTTTGGACACTGAATGTGCATCGCAGAGCAGAGGCTAAATAAATGAATGAGAACAGCTCCAAGTAATAGTTTCCCAGAGGCATTTGAACTGTGGGAAGTCCAACAAATGAGCAGTGGCCCAAGAGGGAAGTCAGGTCTCTGTGGGTAGGCTGTTGTGGCTGAGAAGGACTCGCCTGCTTGAAAGTCTCCATGATCGCTCCTGGATCCACCCCTGGACCCACTCCTTCCACCGGAGGCGATGAGATCTGCGAAGGTTGTGTCCTCCAGGGCCTCCCGGGAACAGTGGGACGTGGAAGCAGGCAGACAAGCTCGGTTTTGCTCTCTGGGTCTCCTCCAGGCTCGTCATCTGAGAGGCCTGTACGCTCCATGAAGATGCAGGTCAGCTGCAGGAACAGGGATTAGTGCTTGTTCCTCTCATCAATCTTATACACAACACTTGGCCCCTTTGTAAAGGAGCTTCCTTCCTTAATCCCCACCCCGAACACAGACACATCCTGTTTGCAGCCTTGGAGATTAAGGATGGAAATTTGACTTTTTAATTTTATTATTCTTGTTCTTTCTTCCTGCTTCATTAGAACGATGTTATTGGCCTAAAATACTGTATGCAAACGATGCTTGAGGCCCATCTGGAAGCCTGGACTCTCTGGGGATATAATTATGCTAAGTGGTATTCACTAGGGACAGCACGGTTGACTATCCACCTGGTCATCTGGCAGCATATTTTTCCATTCCTTCAAGGGGACTGGCTGATGCCCTTCCAGCCCTCTCCTTCATGGTGTGTGTTAGTGTGTGTGATTCAAAGATATGCCCCACTTTCATTTTGTTTGAGCTGTTGTGATAACTTATTACATCTTTGTGTGTCCTCAGCAGGAGGGTATGCAGGCCTTTGGAATTGTAAAAGGTTGCCAGTAGCTAAAGAGAAAATGCAGCTGCAAGACAGTGCACCTTATGCCTCTCCATTTGTGGGGACTGAGGGCCTGACCCATGTTTACTTTGGACTGGGGTGGGAGCCATGACTGGAGGGGGGTGCTTTGGGCTCTTTGTTCCAACCATGTCCAAACACAAAGAGCCAAACCACTGCCCCTGCCGGGAATGTTATAGTCAATAGGACAAACTGGGGCATTGCTGTTTTGGGGGCAGGATAAAATTGGTCGCCATTGTTGCACAGATGTGTGGGTTTGTGATCCAGCCTCTTCACCTGAAAAAGCCAGTGGAGAAAATATTTTGGTTTCGAATTTTTCAAGCTACGTACCACATTTATAAATGTAACAGCTTTCAGTTTGGTCCAGTCTGCAAGAAGTCCCTCAAGTCCCAGGAGCCTTGGTATTTCCCTCTATGTGAGGAAACTAATAATAGCCCCTGCCCTGCTCATCCACAGAACGCTCATGAGAACTCACTGAGTTAGTGACGGTGAAAGTGTTCTGCATTCATTTGAACAAACACTTGACCAAGACCCACTGTGCACAGATTAACAGAGTTATCCTTGCGGGGATCACAGCCTTGCAAACTATAAATTATGGAGTACTAAACAAATGCAAAGTTGTTAAGATGTATTCGTTGAATTCATTTTGCATCTGGAGGATTGGGAAACTCCTGCCAAGCTCAAAGTGTTCAGGGCCACGCTCCTAGCCACACAGCCTCACGCCCCCTTTTACTGGCTCCCAGTCATTTTATTGCTCTACACCCCTCTGTCCCGCCTGTCCCTCTCTGCCTCCTCTGTGCCCCTTTCTCCCCCATGTCCTACCCCATCCTCAGCCCCTTTTTTCTTCTGCACTCTCCTTCACAGCATCCTCTTAGCTTCACTCAATACTGCCCTTCATCACATACCTTTGTATTAACCTTTAAAAAATAAACTTAGTTATGAAAGCAGAGCGCATGTACAGAAAATGGAGAAACCATAAGTCTGCAGCTCAGTGCGTTACCACAAGAGGATACAGTCCTAAAGGGACCGCCTGGGTCAAGCAATCCAGTGTCAGCAGCAGCCTGGTTTCTCCCATCACACTCCCTCCTCCTGAAAAGTCACCACTCCCCTCATTCTAACCCCACAGGTTTATTTTCAGATATATTGTAAGCTCTCTATATCTGGAATCATATGTCTTGTAGTTTCTTTGTCTCTAACTGATTCTGCGCATTCTTGTTTGGGGGAGAACGGTCCGTGTTGTTGTGGGTATTTGCTGTGCGCCCGTTGTCGTTACTGTGTAGTGCTCTGTTACAGGAAAGTACTGATGTTTATTTATCAGCTGTTGATGGACATTTAGACTGTTTTCAGTTTGAGGCTATTATGAATAAAGATGCTGTAAACATTCTTGCACATGTCTTAGAAACCAGATTTGCTGAATTATAATTGGTATCAATTACCATTAAACTGCACAAATTTTAAGTGTAAAATTTGACAAGTTTTGACACAAATTATTTCTCTATATAGATCAGTATATATCAGTATATATATATGTCTGAATATATATGAATATATGTATGTACATATGTACATGAAATCATCCCACCAATCAGGAAAGTGGACAGATTCTCATCCTCCATAGTTTCCTCATTCCCTTTTGTGACCCTTCCCTCCTGTCCACCATATTCCACCTCCACAGCTAGGCAACTGCTGATCTATATTCTATTACTGGAGGCTGATTTGCACTTGCTAGAATGTTATATAGAAGTAATCCATATGGTTTGTACTGTTTTTTTTTTTTTTTTGGTCTGGATGATTGTACTCAGCATAATTATTGAGATTTATTTCTGTTGATGTGTGTGTCTATACTTTTTAATTGCTAAGTAGTATTCCATTGTCTGATATACCACAGTTTGCTTGTCCTTCGTGTGTTGATAGATGCTTGGTTTGTTTCCCAGGTTGGGGCTCTTACCAATAGCGTGTCTATGAATATTCCTGTAGAAGTCCTTCAGGAACCTCTAGTTTCATTTTTTATCGGGTAAGCATAGAGGAATGAGATCGCTGGATCATAGAACAGGTATATGTGTACATTTTAAGAAACTACTAAATTGGTTCCAAAGTGGCTGCACCATTTTATATTCCTGCCAGCAAAACAGGAGAGTTCTAGTTGCTCCGTATTCTCACCAGTACTTGTTGTCGTCAGTCTTCACGATTTAAGACATTCTAGTAAAAGTGTGGTGGAATCTCACTGCGGTTTTACTGGACACTTCGGTAAGGACTAATGCTGAGCCAACCAACGATCATGTCTGCTGATGAACATTTGGACATCCTGTTGAGTGTGTGTATGTGTGCGTGTGTGTGTGTGTATGTGTGTGTGTGTGTATATATGCCTAGGGGAATAATTCTTTGGTCATAAGGGACAGGATCAGATCTGTGTTGAAAATGGTATTCCAAAAGATGGACTAGAGGGAGGAATGTGGAAGGCAGGACGACACTCGGGAGACTAAAGCACTTATTAGTTTCTTCTACTTGTTCTCTTCTGTGTCCTGCATCCCAATTAAATTATAAGCTCCCAAGCAATAAAAAGCATTACATCTCTTTGTTTTCCCCCTGAGACCTCACACCAAGTGTTCACTTGTGTGCTATGCATTTTTCTACGTATGCATTTCCTTTATTGGCACCTTATAAGGAAATGGAATATCCCATGTTATAGCAGAGGGTCAGGCTCAGGGAAAGGAACAACTCCCCAGGGTCTCAGAGCTTAGCAGCAGGGAGAGGTGGAGCTCATCACAAGCCTCTGTGATGCCAGCGTTCTCCTTCCTATCACCCTTGTCTGCCTTTGCCCGTCCTGCCTCTTGGAGCTCAAGGAAGACCCAGCAGAGTGATTGAGTAGAAGTGCATCTGAGGACTCTGCTGAAACATTCTTCTCATGCCTCAGGACAGTTGACTTCGTGCTCAGAGGCTCTCCTGGACAACTCAGCCAGTCTCTTCTTTTGCCCCTGACCCAGGATGGTTGGGACAGAATTTCAGATAGTCAACTTGCCTAAAGTCATAATGCAACCAGGTGGCAGAGCCATCATTGTTGAGCTTCACAGCCCAGTCCGAGTTTTCTCACCAGTATAGCACTTGGAACATTAAAGGGTGTCTTGTACACTGCACTACCCCTTGCCCAAGCTCTGTGCTGTGAGAGTCCCTCTCTGACTCTGTAGAATGCCGTGAACTCCCTTATTCATCTTTGCAGCCCCCCGCCCACCCACTGACAGAGCCCAGCCGCTAGCTCTGTGCTTCACATATGGTCGACCCATTTGGTATTTGTCCTTGTTGTAGGTCTCTGTTTTCCCACTTCCCCATTAGCTCCAGCTGCCTCTTGGAAAGACTAGCATTTGAATCTCAGCCATGTCATATAATGGTTGTATGCCCCTGTGCGAATTACTTCATCTCTTTGGGGCTCTGTTCTGTCCTCTGTAAAGTGATGAAAATAGTAGTAGCCCTCACCTCAGATAATTGTGGCCATTGCATGACTTGTGACCAGTATGTTTTTGTTCCTGTTGCTACGTTAGGTGGCTATCCCTCAAGCCTACCTGCCTGCTTCAGTTTTGATAAGAAACAGCTAATTCTGATAGGATGAGGAGTGTGACGGGAGGTAGGAAAATTGCATGTTACCCCTGCAACAGTTTGAGGGTCACAACTCTCACCTGTAGCACCACGTGATGGAGAAAACTCGGTCTGTGAAGCCCAACAATGATGCCTCCACCACCTGGCAGCATTATGACCTTGGGCAAGTCACCTTACTTTGTCTGTCTTGGTTTCCACCTCCGTAATGGGTAGATGGACTGTTTGATGGTTAAGTGAGAACATGAATTCAAGGTATCCACAGTCTCCAGCCCACAGGGAGCCCTTGACAAATGTTTGTTCCACCACCTGTCTTAGCTGGTCCCCTTTGATAAAATCAAAATGCATGGGTGGTGTTAATTTATATAGTAGGTACCCGAAAATATTGAATAGATGGATGGATGGATGGATGAATGGATGAATGAAAATGGCTGAAAGTGGAGCTGGAAGGGTATTTGATTCTGAGGAACAAGGCAGACGTTCATGAAATCCTTGTCATCTAATTAAAATGTAACCTCTTTCTTAGGCTTATATGCAACGTGCTCATTAGAAGTCCTCATAACTTTCATGCCAAGCAGAATATGTTTGAAAAATGCCTTTGTCTCCTTTTCTAGACTCTTTGCAGGGAGACTGTGGTGGTGGGCCACAGTCATGAAGGATGAGCCCAGTGTATGTGGCTTGGGCTGGGCAGACCGTGCTCTGGGCCAGGCAGTCTGCTGCAGTGGAATAAGAGCAGGTTATTACTGCTCATGTGAACATGGGGAAAAGCCTTGTGTTTCTCTGGGCTTCAACTGTTGCATCTGAAAGATAGGATGATCAAATCGGCCTGGTGGGGTCTATTTTGTGGGGTATCTTACTGTGCTCAGAATGCTATAACAAAACACCATTGACTGCATGGCTTAAAAAAGCAGAAATTTATACCTTCTGTGTTCTAGAGACTGGAAGTATGAGATGAAGGCCCATTTGGTTTCTGGTGAGAGCTCTTTTCCTGACTTACAGATGGCTGCCTTCTTGCTGTGCCCTCACAGGATTGGGAAAGTACAAGATCACCCTCTCTCTTCTTCAAAGGCATAGTCCTATCAGAATAGGGCCCCACCCTTATGAACTCATTTAATTGTAATTACTTCCTCGAGCCCCTTCCTATCTCCAGATATAGTCACAGTTGAGATTAGGGCTTTGGCATAGAAATTTCGGGGGTACACAGTTCAGTTCATAGCACAGGGATTAAGTAGGATTATTGATACAGATATGCTTCATGAATTATGATGAGCTATACCTATGCATATAGTGAGAGGGGTTGTGTTTTTAAAGTCTTATTCTCTTAAGACATTTCTAAGGGTATTCATTCATTTATCTCACAAAGGTTCATTGAGTTTCTCCTCTGTGCTAGACACCATTCTAGACAATGGGATGGCAGACAAAACCCCTTATCTTCATGGAGCCCACCTTCTAAAATACAGAAAATAAAACACGGACAAGTAGAATATGCAATTTGTAAGAAGGGTAAAGGAGGAAAATAAAGCAAGAGAGGGGGGGTTTAGAATAATGAGAACTAGTTTAAATTTTAAGTGCTCGGGGTAGATCCTATTTGAATAAAGACTTGAAGACTTGGGGAGGGAAGAAAGTGAGCTGTGTGACCCTGGGAAAAAGTGTTCCAGGCAGAGGGACAAGCCTGTACAAAGTCTCTGAGGTGGGAGAATACTTGGCATGTTTGAGGAACAGCAAGGAGAGCTGAGCAGCCAGAACTGAGTGGGCAGTGGAGACGGGTAGGGGATGGAGCCAGAAAGTAAAGAACTTGCTCTCTGTGTCTGCTGAGGGATGAGGACAGGACAACAATCATGAGACAACAGGGGAAGATTTTGTTTATTCACTGAAGATTTAGGCTCGTCTTCAGGAGCAACTGTGGGAGCCACTTCTCCTCTGTTCCAAAACTCCTTCCCATATTTTTGTGACTCCAGACATTTCCTCCTGTGAAGCTATGGTTAATGGCTGCTGGTGGGGAAAATGTTCCTAGTCAAGTATGTAAATGAGATTGCATCTGTGCATTATTAAAGGAGTAAATCCAGAGCTGGAAGGATGTGTGTGGAACAAGTTTAACTCAACGAAGCACCTTCCCACACCCCCAGGACTGGAAGCTCCTTTAGTGCAGTGCTTGTGTGGGCCTCTCTGGGCTAGCCAAAGTTACTACCATGGTGCCTAGAACAATACAGGCTTTGAAAATACTGTATGTTTGCTGAAAAATATAATCTCTCTAAGAGGCATATATTTGGGATGCAAAGAAAGGAGAGGGGATTCTCTTGACTGGCAGCCCTCCACAATCCCATTAAATGGAAATGAGGCATGGCTGCCGTCCAGAGGGAGCTTGCGATATGCAAAATAAGTAGTATCTGAACTGAAATAATATGCAGCTGGTCCTTAGGGCCCCGAGGGAGTGACAGAGAACATGCTAGGGTTGGTCCAGGGAGGGAAAGACGGTCTGACTCAAAGCGGTGGATTCTGAATGAACAGAGGGGAAGGAGTGTCCATCGTAAAAGTCTGACAAGTGATGGCATAAAACCCATGGCTATGTGACCAGACCAGACTGTATGGAGAGATGCCAGCGAATTGAAATAACGGGGAAAGTGGAGGTGACACGTGGGGGTGGTGAGCTATTACAGGCTCAGGAGTAGTCAACTTGGCTGATACCTAGTTCTCCACGAACAAGCTTTCTCACCAAAGGAGGGGGGAAAACAGGAAGCTGGCTGAAGCAGGATGGAACACTACCACGTTTTTCGGTGTTGGGCTACAGTACCACCTTTCTCCTTTTTTGCTTCATCCTTTTCAGCACTAGATATTGTTAATAATTTCAGGATTCTTATTTATATTTCATTGGAGTGCTTTTGTTTTCCCCCCAAACGCGTATTTAGAGTGCATTGCCACATTCCTGGGTAATTTTCTTAAATCCAGAGGCCAATTTTCTTTTTACAGCAGTCTACTGCTTTGGTTTTTTGAGGAAAATCAATAGGAGGAAAGGGGTTGCTGAAATAGAAATTTGCTTTATAGCAAAGTAGCCAGGAACTCATCTATTCGTTTCTAAATGGGAGAATAGCTCCAGTTGTATCAATAATCACCCCTTGTGTGTGTGTGTGTTTGTGTGTGTGTATACATGCGTGTCTGTGTCAATTAAAAGACAATGGCATCAGGCCACTTCTTCTCAGCTGCAGTTCTCTGAGAGCTTACTCGGGTGCACAGTCTGTGTGAAAACTGGCAGATGTTCAACCACATGCACACTGAGCCTTTTTCACTCAGGTCTGGATCTGAACTCAGCCACCAACTCAATGTGTGCCTGGATCAGAGCTTCAGGCCTCCGTTCCTTGTCTGCAAAACGAGATACATTGGCCCCAAATGCTCTTGAGAGTGCATCCACTCTGACATTTTAGGGAGTTGACGGATACTGAGAACAGCTCGGCTGTGGGCTGCCAAAGCCATGGAGAGGGAGTTAGGTCAAAGCTGGTGCATTGAGAAAGAATGAAATTAATGAAAAGAACCACTTCTGTTGAGTCAGCAGTGAGGAGAAAAATGACGGGATGATTGTTTTTTGGAAACCTTTCCAACGTAAGAGGTAAACAAAACCCGGATCACAGCGGAACTTCCTTGGTTCTGAGTTGGTCGCTGCGGGAATAAAACCCTCGGTTGGGAGGGCTGTCTCTCCAGCATTTCTAAGACAGGGCACGGGTCATTTGTGCGGGCTGGGCCTGTCTCCTGCTCCCCAGATTGCCAGGCATCTACAGACGTGAAATTAACTTTATGCATGGCTAGCAGCTACCCCTTCAGCTGCCGCAGGGCTCCTGGTTCTCATTAAGACATCAGGGCAGGCATGCTGCTATTGGGAATACACACCTTGACTCGGAGTCTGGGGGTGAAGGTGGCCGAGAGAGGAGGGCTGCCTTCCAGTCTCTGCAGAAAATGCCTGCAAAATGTTGTTGTGAGACTCCAAACCCAGTAGTTGCACAATGGCTACAATCAGTTACCATTTGCTAAGCCTCTTCTGTGCGCTGAGCCCTCATCAATGAACCTTTGCAGAGACGATCGCTAACCCTCAGAATTCTGTGAGATCAAACCCACCATGTGCATTTCACAGATGAGGACACAGAGGCCGAGAGGTGAAGCCTCTTAGATGAAGTTGCACATCCGGTACGATAGACCCGATCCTGGTAGAGACAGTGTCAGCATTCTCTGTTCATACAGGCTTGGATACTCCCTGCAACCCTCTGAGATATGCCATCTCATTGATCATCACACCATTTTGCTGACATACACAAGGGCAACATTTTTATCCCCATTATTCTGATAAGAAAACTGAGGTCCATAGAGGGGAAGTGCCCAAGTACTGCGATTAAATGATCAGCAAATCAGGTCTGAAACTCAAGTCTGGCTTCCTGTCTCCTACACACTGTCTTACTTATAATTAACAGTGAGATATAAAAATATTGAATAAGGAAAGCATTTTCCTATAAAATAAATTTTTAGTGCTGGAGAGAACCTTAGAGAGAATGTAAAGGAGCTGGCCATTCCAGGTCTCTTTGAACATTTACATGGCCGTAGCTGTGTGTAAATGCCTTTCTCAGTAATGGGAATGTACTCTGGGCAGTGCACCTGTGGTGGGAAGATCTGTGACTTTCTGGTGCGTGGGATAGCAGACATCCAGGACAGTGCTGGCCCACGGTGGGTGCTCAGTAAATGCTGGTGGAATTCAGTGGTCGGCAAACTCAGTAGTCAACAGAGCCACATATTGACAGTACAACGACTGAAATTTCTTTTGAGAGCCAAATGTTTTAAACTTAAACTATATAGGTAGGTACATTCCTTATCGAGGTAGCGCCTGCACATGGTATTTTGTGGAAGAGCCACACTCAAGGGGCCACAGAACCGCATGTGGCTCGCGAGCTGTGGTTTGCCCACAGGGACCTATATTCTTAAAGGTACTTGTGATGCCACAAAACACTATGCGTGCACAGAAGGGTGGCGCTGGGTCTCAGAAACCATCTCCTGAGCTTTTTACCTTCCAGATACAGATCCGGGTACACATGGGGTAGAGCAGGCTCTAGGAGCTGGGTCTCAGTCTCTGTGGGGTGTCCCCCTGAGCAGGCAGCCTGTCCCACGTGGCTCCCAGCACCTCCTGCAGTGAGAACAAAGTGCTGCCCATTTGAGGCCCCAGACCGGCCAGCTTAGAATGGCTTCCATTCAGCAAGTTACTTTCCTCCATGCAAAGGAAAGGAGCTAACATGCTTAAGAGATTCTCTTAAGTAGGTTAAACACTCCCCAGCCTCATTTACAGTATTTGCTCAGCAGACTGTGCTTCCTAGGTAGTGCTCCCATAAATTGCAGTCCTATCCAGGTGTGAATGATTCTAACCATAAAAGTCTGGGGCCCGAACTCTACTGCATGCTGCATGGCACTGCCTGAGTCCCGATGGGCCCCAGGCCCGCAATGCATGCATCCCCTCCCTGGCCAGGGCTTGAGCTATGTCTGGGGTCACTGCCGGTCCAGCCCACTAGGAAACAGGCAGTAGAGACACAGAGCAGAATTTCTGGGAAACGAAGATTTCTCTCCCCACTCCAGCCATTTCTCTTCTGTCAGAGCCCTAATGAGCTTTCAGTGCCAGGAGGGAAAGCGGATGGAAAGAAAACAGCCCAGAGTGGCTCATGCTATCGACAGTAACCAGGTTGCAGGAACTCCTGCCCCTGGGACCATCGTCCTGCACTACGTGTCTAAAAGGAAGTGAAAGAAGGGGAAAGCAAGGTCCTTTTAGATCCAAAGAAGGGAATTCTCTACAACACATCTGTGCAGATACCGGGGATCCGGAATTAACCCTTTCTGCCTCATTAGTTGCTAAGCAGTGTTGAAATGAACAGGGATCGCTGGGAACAGAAGGGTTGAGAGGCTGTTTCTGTTAAGTGGAGCTTTGGCAGTTTGCTCCTCCATGATGTGACGTCAGAGAGAACAGCTGGCGGGGACTGGGCAGCCCAGCCCCAATGGGTTTTCAGCTCTTTCCACCCAAGCAGGGGTCTCTGGAGCCCTTTCCTAAAGCCCTCCGAGGGGGTGGCAGACTTCCAGATTAAGTAAGGCAGGCCTGGGTTCAACTCCTGCCTCCAGTAAGGTGATTAGTCTCCTTCTGCCTCAGTTTCCCTATCTGTCGAATGAGGATTGGAGTGCCTGCCTCATAGGCTTTACCGAGGTCCAATGAGATACTATCTATATGTTAGAGGGATAAAATAAATTATACTAAACTAGGTGTTTTCAGGCTCTCAGCTTCTCACTCTGCTCAAATTTTCCTCCTAAAGAAATTATGCTTGGAATCCGCTTAGCTCCATGGTTGAGCTTTGGTAGCAGTTCAGAGTCAGAATCTGAGTGCACGCTCTGTGTGCGTGTGTGTGTGAGAGAGAGAGAGAGAGAATGCACCTGAAGTATGGGAATTGCAACTCCAGAGGGCCAAGAATTATATAGGAAAAAGAAAACTAGAAGCAGAAGGAAAGGCAGAGGAGTGGAGGAGAGGGCTCAGTAGACTGAGAAAATGATTTCAGGCCACATAGAGAGGCTCCAGGGAAGCTGTGAGGTATGACTGACAAGGGTAAGAGCAATGTAAAAAAAGGTAGCATTTAACAAGTTGTTGTGGGCTATCAATTAACCACTTCTTCACTTTCTGTCAAAAACTTCAGGAAAGATTGAAACGTTCGTTTCCTTTGGCTGCTGAGCTGGGTTTTCTTTCATGGGGCATTGCAGAGACCAGACTGTGCGGGGCTCCAGATTATATTTGGGATACAGAGTTAAAATGTCTAGCATAGTGCTTGGCACATAGTAAATGTCAAATACGTGGTAGCTACTAAAAGATAGAATTTCAAGGGTGGATGATTCTATATGACAACCACCAACTACTTTACTTCCTGGTAGTATTTTCTTAAGGGGGTGCTCTTGGCTCTGAATAGGTTGTGGAGGTGGGGCAGGAGGAGACCCCTAAATATAGGGGGTTTGTGTCTGAGACCCTGGCATGGGAGTGACCAGTGATGGAGGGGCCACGGGAGAAAGCTGGTCTTTTATCATGAAGTCATGGCTGAAGTTGATCAGAATGCTGGGAACTTCAAGTGAGGAAGAATCAGCCAAAATCAAGTTAAGCTTCGGCCCAGCAGAAACTAATGAGAGGTAGGGAGGAGTCTTATTTACAAAGCCCTAGGAAAGTAGTTCTCAACCCTGGATGCATATTAGAACCACTTGGCGTGCTTTAAAAATACTGATACCAGGCCTCACCCCAGACCAGTTGAGTCAGAGTTTTTGAGACTGGGCCTAGGCATCAATATTTTTATTCTTTTTATTTTATTCATTTTAGAGAGGAGACACAGAGAGAGAGTGAGAGTGAGAGAGAGAGAGAGAGAGAGAGAAAGGGGGGAGGAGCTGGAAGCATCAACTCCCATATGTGCCTTGACCAGACCAGTGCAGGGTTTTGAACTGGCGACCTCAGTGTTCCCAGGTCGACGCTTTATCCACTGCGCCACCACAGGTCAGGAGGCATCAATATTTTTAATATATCTCCCCAAGTAACGTAATCCTGTGACTCTCTGCTCTGAGGTGTTGCAAACTCAACTGAGATCCCAGCTGCTAACATCCTAGGGTTCTGATCCAGGCTAGAGGAAGGGAGACACACAAGTAGGAACAGCAGGGGCTTCAAGGCAGCAGAAGTTTCCTCCCTCAGGTGGACACTGGGTCCATAGCTTCAGAAAGACCTGCCCAGTTCCTAGCAGGACTCAATTCAGGGGAAAGGGCCAGAATTAGATTAGGAGATGGGACCTCATTGGCTGTGTAGGCCAGACAGTGTTAGATTCAAATCAAGGGCAGAAACCTTAGAGTCTGGTGATAGACTAACTGAAAAGAAGGTAGAAATTTGGTGGAGAGGTTGGAGTCTGGTACTTACACAAGATTGCAAGGCCCAGGATGATGGTGATGGGTAGAAGTGGTGGGTCAAACTGATGGCAGTGGTGGGGTGGTGATGAAGATGGTAGAATGCGGACAGAGATATTGGTGGGCGTGGGGACAGTAATGGGTGGGAGTGTTGATGATGATAGAGTGTATTGGGTAGCAATTTGGTGGTAATGATATTGTTAATAGAGTGATGGTAATGATATTAGTTTTTTATTGCTATGTAATGAATTACCACAAACTTAGAAACTTAACACCCATTTTGTATCTCTCAAATTCTGTGGATCAGGAGCCTGGGTGGCCCCACTGTGTCCTCTGTTTAGTGTCTCACAGTGCTAAGACTAAGGTGCTGGCAGGGCTGAGCTTATGACTGGGAGCTCCGGGGAAGAATCGATGTCTAAGCTCCTTCAGGTTGTTGGCTGAATTCAGTTCCTTAAGGTTGCAGGGCTGTGCTCCCATTTCCTGCTGCTAGAGACATTTGGCGCCTCTTCTCGCGCTTTCCACTTCATTCCTTCCAGCATTGGCAGGTTGAACTTCCTCTCATGCTTCAGATCTCTCTGACTTTGCCTTCTGCCACGTGTCTCTGACTCCAGCTGGAGGAAGTTCTCCGCTTCTAACTGCACCTGGGACTAGAGTGGGCCCACCTGGACAGTCCAGGATACTCTCACTGTTTTAACGTCTGTAACCCTCATTGCATCAGTCAGATCCCTTTTGCCATGTAACATACACAAAGATGCTAGGGATTTGGACATGGACATCTTTGGGGGGAGTGTTCTGTAGCAATAATGATGGTGATGATATTGATGGTGGTGGTGGTGGTGATGGTACAGTAAGCCCTTCTACTTCTGACTAAGATGTCCCTACCCCACCACCAGATCAGCCTCACATTGGCTCAGGGACTGGGCGGGACTGAGCCTCTAGGTGGCACGGCCCTGGTGGACATGAGTGGCTAGTGAGGCCTGGGTTGCGGGTTGTGGAGAAGGGGAGCCATGCAGGAGGAGGTCAGGAAGGTGGCCATACCTGTTAGATTCACCCATCCTCTGGTCCTACACTTTGACCCTTCGAGATTGTTTGTTACACATCGGTCTTCCTTCCCCCTCAAGTATTCTGTAAGCTCTGAGAACAGAGGTGGCTTTCATTCTCTCCTCCCTCACAGCTTTGAGTTCAGAGCTTGATCTTAGTGAGGAGAAGAGGAGGGGGAAGTTATAGTTGGTGATGCTACTAGGTGCCAGGCATCTTCATGTGTGTTATCTAACTGAAGTGTGCATCATGATGCCTACCTTACCCCTGAGGAAACCGAGGCACAGGTAGGTTATGTTACTTGCCAAGTATACATGACTAGAAAGCTGCAATGCCAAGCTGTAAACCCAGCCTGTGTTATGTTTGCTCTGCAGCAGTGTGCTGGCTTCCATGCTAGATATGCAATGGAGTCCAGTCGCCTGCTGACTGATAAAGAATAGGGAGAGTATGCCCAGAGAGCCCCTCACCTTGTCGCTTTCCATGGTGCTGATCTGGGGCTCCGTGGTGGCGTGAAAGGTGGGTGGGTGGGTGGCTACAAGATAGCTCTGTTACTCAGCAACCATGTCTGTGTTTTAGGTAGCTTTTCTCTGGATTTAATACATGAAGCAAACACCGTGTTTGGCTGTGGGTCCAGGGAAAGAGACGAGAGAGAGGCTTAATCAGTCACTGTTATTCCACAGAAGGCTCTGTGTGTGAGACCCTGCCTCTGGCAGCTGCCACTGCTGTGCTGGCCATTCAGGGCACCCACCACCCCCATCACTGTAGGACACTCAGAGAGGCTGAGCACTCTCCCTGGGCCTGGCATCCTCCCTTATCTACAGGTCCCAGCCTCACACCTGCAGCCAACATAGTCCCCACTCCCCCCTTCCATCACCTTCAGAGAGTGCATAGACCTCCAACGTGTCACAGATGAAAGGTGTGTCAAACAGTCTTTTCTTGTGAGACTTCTAAAATTGGTTGAAAATTAAGTGATTGTTATTATTATTATTATTATTAAAGACCAGAGATCTATTTTAAAAGCTATTCCATTCTGGTGATGGTGGAACAAAACCAAGTAAATTGTACAGTTTAAATGGGTGAGCTAAACGATATATAAATTGTATTGCACTGAAGTTGGTAAGAATAAAAAGATCCAAGATAGGAGATTGGAACTGGAGCTGTTTTGATTGGATCAGAGCAGATTTGCCCCCTACTGAGACTCTGGAGTCTGATTGCTCTTCATTTTATTACTAAAGAAACAGAGACCCAAAGGTGGAAGGTGCGGTTCCCAAGGGTCATACTGCCAGACAAAGACTGAGCCTGGTCTAGGTTTGTCTCTAGATTCCAGGTATGTTGCTTTTTCCTTCAAACCAGGTGATTCCCTGATAAGAGGAGGGAGGAGGGATAGGTGGCCTGTTGAATCTGGAGAAACCTGGAGAGGGGAGGAGGCAAAAGAGGCTCCATGTTAAGACTTCACAGCCTCAGGGATTACTCAAGAGATGCTCCATAGACTGAGCCCAAGGCCCCTGAGCACACATAGGGATTCTATGCAGCCTGGGTGGAGAGGGGACAGGTGATGGTGAGTTCTATGGAAGCTACTTTACCCATCACAGAGCCCAGCCAGGCCACTCCTACACTGGCACCCAGGGCAGTGACCCTCCAGGGTTGGCTGAGCTGGAGTTGATGACATCTGAAGATCTAGAACAGGGGTCCCCAAACTACGGCCTGCAGGCCACATGCAGCCCCCTGAGGCCATTTATCTGGCCCTCGCTGCACTTCCAGAAGGGGCACCTCTTTCATTGATGGTCAGTGAGAGGAGCACAGGATGCATCCGCACCCATAGTTCCCATTGAAATACTGGTCAGTTTGTTGCTTTAAATTTACTTGTTCTTTATTTTAAATATTGTATTTGTTCCCATTTTGTTTTTTTATTTTAAAATAAGATATGTGCAGTGTGCATAGGGATTTGTTCATAGTTTGTTTTATAGTCCGGCCCTCCAACGGTCTGAGGGACAGTGAACTGGCCCCCTGTGTAAAAAGTTTGGGGGACCCCTGATCTAGGATATCAGAGCAGTTAGAGCTAAAAGACTGCCAGAGGGACTGAAGCCATTGATTTGTTCATTCAACGTACATTTATTAAGCCATGTCTACCTTATCCTGTGGCCTAAGGACCACGAGATACTGGAGTACAGGGCAAAACACACTGATTAAAAGAATGACTTTGGTCATGCAAGCTGCAATTATGCTGATAACATTAAAGCAGTAGATTAATTATGGCAACAAATGCTTTGCAAATTCTCTTATCAAGAGGTGGTATCTCCTTCCCCACCCCTTAGGTCTGGGCTGGCTTTGTCACATGCTTTAACAAGAGTGTGGCAGAAGTGACACATTCTGGACTCTAGACCCCTAGGGCCCTTTGCAGCTTCTGTTTTACTTTCTTGGAACCTGGGGTCTGTACCGTGAGGCTGTCTGAGATGAAAGCCCAGGAAGTGAGGGAGGGTTAGCGGTTGCAGCAGTCCTGGCTGAGCCCAGGCCCCAGCCAGCCCTCTGCTGAAGGCAGCTGCTGGAGTGAGCCCCGGTGAGCACCGCCTGGCCAGCGCATAAAATTGCCCCGATGATAAACTCTTGCTGTGGAAAGCCAGCCGTTGTGTTCTGAAGTAGGTTGTAACACAGCAAGAGATAACCAAAACAATGGAGTATAGACACGGGACTAATTTCAAGCTCTCAGGAAGATGGAAAACAAAGGTCCAAGTTGTCTTCCAGGATCCCCAATCCATTTCCTCAAAGGTAAAACAAGTCCCTTCCAGATCCTTCCAGCAAAGATGAATTTTATGTATGCTCACATCTCTGTAGCGATGCCAGTATCTGTGATGATCTCCTTTTTTTCATTTGCAGCTACTGTACTACGTGCACTATTTTGCACTTGGATACATGTTGTTGTTTTGTTTTTTCCTGCTAAAGATCTATCTCCAGTCCCTTTGTATTACCTGGGACTGGTTTCATAGTGTCTCACTGTGACGAAGGCTGGATGATGGTCAGTTGCACCGTTTCAGTCTTGATACATGTATAAACACATACCGGTGTGCTTTTGCTTACACAGCCGCAGATATCACTTACAGATTCTGGATCAGAGGCTATGTTTATTTTACATTTTTGACAGGTACATTTATTTTGGAGCTCCAATGTGAGACGGGTTTTGTGACCATTTCTAGCAATATCTGCTGCTATGAGCCTCGCAGTAGCATCTGAGTTGGTCATTTTTATGGAAGGTGAAACTGAATCTTCAGGAGGTTGAACACATGCCCAAGGTCCCACAACTAGTAAAATAAAAAAATAATAAACAAAAAGCACTAAAAATAAAACTTTTTTCTTAGTTTAAAAGCATTAGCCTTTCACAGAAACTTAAAAGGTTGGCCAAACCGAAACCAAAGGCATACTGAGAAAATCTCATTACAAACAGAGTACAGATTTATTATAACTGTCTCATCCACTTGCTCCTCTGTGGGCATAAAAAGTACCTGATTTCTCTGAAATTTGAGATTCTGAAATTTGGAAGATGTAGGCTCACTGAAGTTGGTGGGAGCGATAGGCTCCGAGAGACAGGGTGAGGATATTCCATGGAACAGCCCTGCATCTGGGACCCGTGAAGTGGAGGTAAGCCATGCAGGTCTAGCCAGATGGTACCCTGGCAGACACCACAATGTTCCCTGGCCTGTATTCTCAGCTGGGGCTGCGCAATGGGAAATGCCCCTGCGGAGAGATGTGGCTGGGAGCTCAGCCTTGGCAGGGCAGTCTGGGGCTGCCCCTGGGGACTTGAGCTGTGATAAAAGTTTAAACTGGAGTCTCTGCCCTGACACTTGAGGAGTAAGAGCCTTTCTGTCACCTCAATTCCAGCTTCCCAGATTTAAATGGCTGAAGAGCAAAGGTATTACTTCCAGGGGAATTCAGGTGGAGGGACATGGGGATTGTGAGTACCTACTTTGTGCCAAGCATTCTACATGCCCTATCCCCTTGAAGCCTCACATCAAACACAGGGGGCTATTACTGTCTCATTTCAGAGAGGAGGAAGATGAGGCTCAAGAGTCCAGTTTTCACAACAGCCTCAAGGCCTGGACCAGATTGGCCGCTACGGTGTTATATTGTGCTAGAGACTAGATGACTTAAACAGCACACATTTTTTTGTCTCATGGTTTTAGAAGCTGGAAAGACAAAGATCAAGGTTCTGGCAGATTCATTGTCTGGTGAGGGCCTGCCTCCTGGATTATCACTTTCTTGCTGTGTGATCATGTGGTTGAGAGAAATTGTCCCCCCCTGTCTCTTATAAAGCCACCAATCCTCTCATGAGGGTTCCACCCTCACAACTCAATTACCTTCCAAGGGCTTCACCGCCAAACCATTAGGGCTTCAACATACAATTTTTAGGGAGACACAAACATCCAGTCCAAAGCAGGTATACTGGCCTCTGTGCCTGAAGCTGTTAATCCCTGTCTATCTGGGGGTATGTTTGGTGCTTGGGAGCAAAGCAGTACCTGGTGCCTTTGGGCTGAGACTGGAAGCCCAACACCTGAGAAAAGTAGCCCAATTTAGGGCATCCTTCCTTGCTTGCCCACTTCCCTGTGTTCTGCTCAGGGAGGTTACATAGCATATCCAGTCTCTAGCTTCAGGTGGTGGAGGCCAAACCGAACCCAAAGCCTGGAAGCTTTCTGCCAGATGAGACAGGCAGACTGGCGTGATGGTGGAGGTCAGGCTCTGGCCAGACCACCTGGGTTTGTATTTGGGGCTCTGCCATGTGGTTGCTGTGTGTGACCTTGGCCAAATTCACCTCCCTGATTTTTGATTTCCTCTTTTGTAGAAAGGGGACAGGAGCAGTACTTACCTCCTTGGGCTATCGAGAGCATTAAAGAAGTTAGTTCACGTATAGGTTGAGAACAGAGCCGGGCACGTGGGGAGCACCTGATAAACTGGAATCACTTCACTACTACCCCAAGCCTCTGTAGTGCATGAGGAATGACCCAAGCAAGACCAGCTCTGGGAGAGGAGAAAGGGAAGGGGAGAGGACATTTATGAAATCAGTTCTCTTCCCTGAGGTGGTAGCTGTCCTGAGGTCTCGTAGGTGAGGACACGGGCAATCTCTCTGCGCTGAACCTGCCCAGGGTTCCTCTGGCAACAGTGTGTTTGGCATCTCATATCCACGAGGGCCAGGCACTGAAGGTGACAGGATAGAGAGAGCGAGTGCCTCTCTCACCTGGAGGATTTCTGATACATGGGCGTCAGCCGCAGGGTCAGGTGCTTCCTACCTAAAGAGTGCAGGGGAGGAGGTGGGACAAGGAGAATCGGTGCGAGAAGGTGTGGAGGCACTTCTGTTCCCGTGGCCCTGGCATGGCATAGAGCAGCCACAGGCTCTTCAAATCCTGACTTGACCCCTTTACCCATGTGACCTTGGCAAGTGACTTGGCCTCTGGAGTCCTCATTTCTTCTTCCATGAAGACATCCCCCCATGCAGCGCAGCCTGCACAGACTAGGTGCTCAGAGGCTTCCTGCCCCGGCCTCCTAGCCCCGGGACTGCTCTCTCCTTTTGTTTCAGCACAGGTATTCATTCATTCATAACCCCTGCTGCACATTGGTGTGTCAGGCGCTGTGTGAGGCACTGGACATGTACTAGTGATTAAAACGGACATAGCTTCTCCCCTCGGGGATCATGCTGACATTGAACTATAAGTGGCCATTCACTAAGGGGACCCTTGGGAACTGTAGGGGCATGCACATGGCCTGCCACTGTCTCTGGAAGGGAGTGGGCCTAGGAGGCTGAGTATTCCGGCCCTACAGTCTTTCTAGATGAGCCCTCAGGCCAGCTCACTCTTCCGCTTCCACTACACACCCCACCCCACCCCCAGGGACACCGTTTCCTCCCAGCTCCCTGTTGACACTGAGACTCCTCTAATAAGCTTTCCCCCTGGTTGCTCTTAGGGTCCCATTGCCAGGTGGCCTAGCCTGTCACCCCTCCTAGAGCTCCCGAGAACATATGATTCCGTCATTCCCATTTCTCCCTCTCCATCAGGACCCCTACCCCAGGGGGTTTGAGCCAGGCCACATGATTGGCTGTCCCAGGGAGCCACCCACTCCCACTGCTTCCTGAAGCAGAAGGACTGCCTCCTCTGATCTGCTGAGCCAGGTGTGGAAAGGCAAAGGGGGAAGTGGGGGGAGATTGCCCTGGGAAAATGGTGCTTTCGGTTGTCATGGCAACTGTTGCTAGGTGTCACCAGGAACCCACACCAGAGGTTGACCTTCCCAGGAAAAAGGCAGGGCTCTGAGCAGGATCTGAACTCTCTTTGGGCTGAGTTAGTCTCCCTCATTTACGTGCTCACTCATTCATTCATTAAATAAACATTTGTTTATTAAATTGTATGTCACAGACTATGTGAGTGTCTGGAAATTCATAAATAAATCAGTCTCTGTTTGCAAGGAGCTCAATACAGTAGGCAGAAAGTGCAAGTACAGGATAGTATTGGACTGCATAAGGGCTGCATTGAAAATGTACACAGGGCATGAGGAGAGCAGGTCAGTAGCACCTAACCCTGTCTGGAGGCTGAGTGGGCTCCCTAATGGGGGACTCTAGTACTGAATATTTAAAGAGAGCCAATAACTAGGGCAAGGCTACTCTTCCTCCGGAAGCACTCAGACGCTGGTGCTGGAGAGAGGCACCAGCGTGGGAATCTGGAGGTAAAAATCGTCTGTAATAGTCACATCTCTGTGCTTTTCTCTGTTTGTATGTGTCTGTATGTGTTGGAATGAGGTCATAAAGCATGTGTCAGAGTTCATAAGACCCTGAGCCATCAGGCCAACATCCCCCCATTTGTCCAAAGGAGGGGACCAGCCCCAGAGACATTGAGGAACTTACTCAAAGTCACAGAGAGCAAAGACAGAACCAGTTTACTCTGATCTCCAGGTGAATGTTGCATATATTGGGCCCATGGCAGGGGACTCTTCAGTAGGGGAGGCCACCACAGATATTGCAACTTACTGGTACTGCAGGGTCTGGCATTTTTCTCTCCTAGAGATGGCTTCGGCTGTATAAAAAAAAATTGCCCCTCAGTCTGAACCTGGAGGCCCAGCCCAGATGGACGAAAGCTACCTGGGGTCTCATTCTCATTTGGCATGGGCCCTGAGAAGTGCTCATCCTGAGAGGAATGGCCAGGTGATCAGGGTCTCCAGAGCCCAGCCTTCTGCCCACTACCCTGGTAGCTGAAGGCTACTCCTGCTCAGGGATAGAATTGGGTACTTAGAGCCCCCGTCACCCACCTGGAAACATTAGTGCTCAGAACTCATGTGAGATAAGCCCTGTTCACACAGCAAATCCGGATGGGTTCCCGCTGCTGTTACAGCTGGGATTTCATTGCCTCCTGAATGTTTCATTTTGCCATCTAATTTGGTGATAAATCAAGGTGATTTATAGGGAGCAAGCCTGCATTTAGTGTGACATTCTCATCTGAAATGCTAGCCCTCTGATATACTCCTCTCATGCCTGCCCTGACCCCACTCAGTGGATGTTTGTGGATTCAGAAATATGGTAGCGAAGGCTGGGGCTGGGTGGGCGTCAGGTGTGTCTAATGGCTCTAGCCCACCCAACCCTCAGATTCAGGTCATTCCCACTGACATGGGCACAAGCTGAGCTAAAACCCTCAAGGCTGTTTCTAACATTTTGCAGGAATAGTCCCCTGCTGCACTACAAGCCGGCACCTGCTTGGGAGAAATGGTTCTCGCTTCCCTTAGAACAAACGTGTTAGTCAATAGGAATATAAGGCGAGCCTCATGTGTGATTCTAAATTTCTCATAGCTGAATTTAAAACAGTGAAAAGGAAAGAGAGACCTAGTTTTAATAATGTATTTTAGCCATTGTTTCCAAAATATTCCAATGTGTAATGAATATAAAAATTATCAATGAGATATTTAACATTCCTTTTTGTACTTGGCCTTGGAAATCTGATGTGTATTTTATATCCACAGCTCTTCTCTATTCAGACCAGCCACCTTGCAGGTATTCAGGAATCACATGTGGCTGGTGACTCCCGCGTGGAGAAGCCTCAGAAAAGCTCTGTGGTGCTGCCAGTCACATGGAACAAGGGTGTTCTTCCAGATGGTTCTGAGCTGGGGGCTCTGGACCTCAGCTTTCCTGTGTGTCAAGTGAGGGTGATACTTCCAGAGGTGTTATCCTGGTCTCTCAAAGTCAAGTGCCCCAAGCACTTCATTTTTAGAGCTCTTATTCCTAGAAATGGTAAAACTGGATTGCAAAGTAGTGGACTGTGTTCAATATTTGCATTTAGCTAGTTAACGTTCCAAACACTGTAAACTAGCAACATGTGTTTGTATAACCCCCAAGGGGAAACCAAAAGTCTACATCTGAGGCTAAATCAGAGTGCGAGGGCTGGGTCTCATGTTCCTCCTGCCCGGCTGTCCTTCTTGCCGCCTCTCTCCATTGTCCACTGTGGTCAGCTCTTGACTTTTGAAAAACAAGTGTGGGTTTTTTTTTTCAAAATGTCCAATATGGTGTACATGTTTGGGATGCAAGTTCTGGGGTCTTTACATTGGGTGAGAAGAACCCAGGGTGCTGGGGGTGGTTCTGGGTCGGCCCTGAGGCCAGACCTACGTGCTGCTTCGCCTGAGCACTCCGGGGTTTCTGCAACTCTCCAAGCATAGATAAATGGGAAGAGGCCTCCAACACAGGGACTAAGTGTGCATGTGCCGAGGGGGAAGGCCCTTTCCTGGTCCAAATGGAAATTTCTATAGTTGTGGCTCCTCAGGCTCCATTTCTCCATGCTTCAGAGGAAATGGCAAGGCAGCCTGGGTCTAAGGCCTGCTGTACGCCCCTTCCTCCTCCTCCTCCCCCTCTTCCTCCTCCTCCTCCTCCCCCTCTTCCTCCTCCCCCTCTTCCTCCTCCCCCTCCTCCCTCTCTTCCTCCCCCTCCTCACCTTCCTCCTCCTTCTCCCTCTCCTTCTCCTCCTCCCCCTCCTCCTCCTCCTCTCCTCCTCCCCTCCTCCTCCTCCCACTCCTCTTCCCCATCCCTCTTTTCCTCCTTATCCACCTCCCCCCCTCTTCCTCCCCCCTCCTCCTCCTCCCCCTCCTCCTTTCCTCCCCCTCTTCCACCTCCTCCTCCCCCACCCTCCTCCTCCTCCCCCACCTTCCTCCTCCTCTTTCTCTTCCTCCTCCTCCTCCTTCTTCTTCTCTCTCTCTCTCTTTCTCTCTCTCTCTCTCTCTCTCTCTCTCTCTCTCTCACACACACACACACACACACACACACGAGCTCAGCTTGTTGATCTTTTCCTCCTTTCTGTCTAATCATGGTCTGGTTCATTGAGAGCTGCTGCATGCCAATTGCTTGCATGGGGAGATGACCCTCTTGCCCTGGAATCCCTCTTAAGAGCCTAAAGGTCAAAGAAGATAAATGATTCCCTCCCCTGGAATTCCCATCTCGTTCCAGCTTCCACTTTTATTCTTAGCAAGATACTACTTACTCGGTGCCATAGAAAGGATATGAGATTTGGAATAAAGAGACTCCAGTTTAAGGCTTGGCTTACTATTGAGTTTCTATTTTATGGGCCTCAGTTTCTCCATGTTGATATGGTATCAGTTGCATGAGAACAGAAGCTCTCTTTAGCACAGCGTTTGGTACATAGTAGTGACATAAATACTTGAGAAATGATTAAATGTATGCACCTATAAAATGGGTTGAATAATAATACCTGCCTGATTTGATTGTTCTGAGGGATTGGCTATTTAGAAACTTTAATTCAAAGGGCCAGGGTGGCTCAGGAATGAACCCGGGTCATGGAGTGTGGTAAATGCAGATGTGGAGTAAGGCTTTGGTCTTAGTTTACCAACTGCTTTTGAGCATGCGTGTGTATATGTGTACGTGATTGGGGGATCTTCCTACGTGAGACACACCAAATACCCTTTCATGGGATTATTTATTGAGGAATTACCATCAGGCAATTGTAAAGTGTGTTTGCTCCCAGAATCAGCAAACTCTTTATGAGTGCTTTTGGCAGTTCCCTGAAGAGAGGATAAGAGGTAAGAGAGGCTCTGTGGTACCAGCCCTCAGATGTGCATGGTCTAGGAGGTCAGGATGCGGCTCCACAGCTCCTCTGCTTTGAGGAGGGGCAGTGCACTGAGACAAGCACTGGGCCGTGCTAGAAGACGGCGCTCTCGTTCCAATTCTGCTGTGAATTCTGCCTGGTGTCAGGCAAGTCACTTCCGCTCTCTGGGCCTGAGTGCCCTTCTGTGTTAGGGCTGAAGTTGGAAAGCAGATGATGTAATCAGGCCCTTTGAACACTACCTTGGGTTTCAGTGTAAAGGCTCACCCAGCACTCTCCAGCCTAGAACATGACGGGCTTCTGCTGCGAGCGTGAGCAGTGCGGGTGCCAGGCCAGCAGTCAAGGGGAGAGGTTTCTTCTGTTCACTTCAAAAGCACATTCACCTCTGCAGAGCAAGTCGTTCAGCACGCGGAAGCTTGAGCTTGGCCCAAGGTGAGTTCAGAAGCTATGCCCTAATGAGGCTTGGCCCTCAGTCTTACAGTCACCCCCTTTGACAAGCTATGAACTTAGGTCCGGAGACTGGAGCTCCAAAACTGGCTACTCTGACTTCCCCTCTCCGGGCTTCAGTTTACCTCTCATGAGATGATACTGTTTGCTTTATTTCCAAGAGTCCTTTGCGGGGTGGTCTTCCTGGCTGTCAACTCCCTTCTGTGAGGCAAGGTCACTTCCGTGGGCAGCCTGTTTACCTCTTCAAAAATCAGCACTGAACGGTTAGGTGTTTTAAGCTGCCAGCAATAAGTAGAAATCGCTCCTGCTTGACTGGTGGTGGCCCGTCACTTGATAGAGTGTTGACCAGGGATGCTGAAGTCACTGGTTTGAAGCCCCCAGGTCAGCGGGTTGAGTGTGGCTCATTAACAGGATCCCAAAGTTGGCCAGCTGGAGCCCAAAGATTACTGGCTTGAGCAAGTGCTCGCTGGCTTGGCGTTGAGCCCAAGGTCAGGGCACGTATGAGAAGCAATCAATGCACAACTAAAGTTGAAGCAACTATGAGTTAATGCTTCTTACTCTCTCTCCTACCCCCTGTGTGCACGCCCACGCTCAAAAAAAGTCAACACTTTATTTAAAAAAAAAGTAGAGATCATTCCTAATCAAGAGACCTTGAGCAACTGTCAAGATATTTATATGTGTAATTGCAAAACAAACGTACAAAAACACAGAAAGAATAAAACTCAACCTTGCTCACCGAGTTCTTACTATGTGCCGAGATCGTTAAGCGTGGCCTCTGTCTTCACAGGACTGTTTTCCATCCTTCAGGTCTTAGCTCAGAGGTCACCACTCTAAGAAGGGTTCCCATCTCTGAAAAACGTGAAAAGCAGATGCTATTAGCCCCATTTTCAGGTGAGGAGCCTGGAGTCAGAGTAATCACTGAAAACTCAAATTTATGCCACTCCCTCGCTTCACACCTGTCAGCGCGTTCTCATTGCTCGGCGGAGGAATCCACACTCTGCGCCCGTCTCCTCCCCTCTCGGCCCTGCTCGCTGTGCTGCAGCTGCCCAGGCTCCTGCCGGAGCCCCACGCACGCCGCGCTCTGTCCCTCCTGTGAGTCCTGCAGGTGCGAGGCTTCCTCCTGCAAAGCCCTCCCCAGCTCTTCAGCTGGATGGCTCCTCCGGATCCTGATGATTTGAGCTTAAATGCCATCTTGGTAGAGGACTCTTAGGAGGATCCTAAGTAATCCCCTTCTACCAATTAGTCTTTATCACACCATTTCCATCCTCTATGACACATTTCACAGTTTCCATTTCTCACTTAGTTACTAGCTCATTAATTTTTTTTTTTTTTGTCTGTCCTTCCCACTTGACTATAAGTTCCAGGAGGGCAGAACCATGACTATTTCTTCAACCCAAGGTCCTTGCTTTCAAAGAGCTCATGATGCAATCAGGAAGGGACACAGAAAGAGATGGTTCACAGTCAAGGTCGATATTTTCTGCAGTAGTGATGCTACAGCATCAGAAGACGTGGTTGCTAACTCTGCAGGAATGTTACTGTGCTGTAGTCAAGGAAGACTTCCCAGAGGAGGTGATGTTTCAGTAGCATCTTGAAGGCTAAGTAGCCATTTACCAGATCCAGGCTTTCTAGGCAGGGAGATTATATATGAACAGGGACCCAAAAGTATGGTGAGCAAGTCAGGATGAGGCATTAGGAGAAAAGTGGGTCTGTCTGTGATGTGTACACAGGGGTGCTTGGGGGAAACCTCAGGAGGTGAGGAAGAAGGGATCTGCTATCCTGAAGATAAAGGTCATGGGGAAGAGAGCAAAAGGTGTTAAGTAAAGAAATAATCAGATTTAAATTTACTTAAACATTTTTTTTAATTCTGAAAATAATAACATTTCCATTGTAGAAAAAATTTGAAGATAACAGCAACATCAAGAAGCAGGTGAGCTGTGTCCAGTAGGCAGGGGGGTTAACACAGGCAGTGCTGTCTGGCAGCCAGCCTGGAAGGGGCGGGGCAGGCCGGTCCTGAAGGCGGAGGGGTCCTTCATGAGTACGAGGAAGAGGACCCGGCCTGAACCTGATCCGAGCAGATGGAGGTTGAAAGAAGGTAACTAGCGGGAGATTTGGAGGGAAGATACCGGGCCCAGCTGCTTGTGGTCTGAGGGGAAGGAAGGTGATGTCAATGATTACCCTGCTTCTTCTGGCTTAGCTATGTAGATGAACGATAGAGCCTTTCATGAGGATGACTCTCTCAGGCTCAGGTGGGCAGTGCTCTGTGGACGAGGTGAAAGGGAACCGTGGCCACACACCCCAATTCCTCGAGAAGGAGCAGAACAGCGTGTTTATCAGCATCCTGCACAGAAACTGATACTTGGTGCCCCCCAGACACCTCCTGCGGACCCATAGCATGTCACAGGAACATAATTCATAATGAGAGGGCGAAATGCAGTAACCTGGGAGCTCTGCCTCCCTGTCCCCTTTCATCCCTCCTGCCACCGTGCTTAGGGTGAGCTGTAGGGCACCGTGCTTAGGGTGAGCTGTAGGGTCTTTTGTGTGTGTGCAGAAATGCGCTGAGAACCACACGACCAAGAGGCCATCCATGTGATCAGACGATCAGGTGGAGGAGGGTCCCCAGGAACCACCTAGTGTGTTCCCCTTATCTAGGAAGGGGCAGGAAGCTCACACCTGCTCTAGGCCTGGCAGTCATTAAATCTTCATCACAACTTTGTGTAACAGGAATTCTACTTATTCCCATGTTAGAGAGGAGAAAACAGCCTAGGAGAAATTAAGTAACTCGTCTAAGAAATGCAACCATGGCCCGGGTTGCAGGTCAGGTCTCTCGGACTCTGCAGTTCACGTCCAGTCTGCCCCAGCACTAGTCCTAAAGCCCAGAGGGATGGAGACTGGCTCATCGGAAGTAGTTCAGGGGCGGGACAAACCAGGTCTCTTAACTCCCACTGCCTGCCACCACTTCCTGGGCTTTGTCTAGTCCGTGGTGGTTATGTGCCTGGTTCTTCTCTAAGAGAGGTGGTAGGAAGGAGTGATGGCTCAGAACTCTGAACACCTGTTTCCCTGTCCCCAGAGAGCTTATGGTTTTCTAGGTAGGTGGCCTCAGAGGTGGTGACAAAGTGACTAGCATAACTGGCAGCCTTCATTTCTTTCCCTTCTCCTGTCTCCCACACTGGAATCCTCCTCTTACCATCTATCTGGTCATCAGAGCTGAGAGCAAGAGAAAACGTGGTCAGTCAAGTCTCATGCAGAGTTCTGTCCCGGCTGTTAACCTGAGCAGGAAGGAATGGGAGAAGGAAGTGATTCAGGGCGGTGCACATTCGGCCACAGGTACTAGCATCTCTGTCTACCACAGGGTCAGGCATGAGGTGGGCAATGGCATTTTGTCTCCAACCAAATGCTGTTGCCATGGACATGTGCGGGAAAGTGAGGCCAGGGAGGGCTGAGAGTCAGGACAAGTGCCAGTGATAGAGGAAACACAGAGGCTTCGGGGCCAACAGCTGCTTAACGGGTGGATATGGGAAGGGTCTGACTCTGGCTCCCAGTGTCTGAAAGGAGCCATGGTCTTGGACCCAGATAGACATGGGTTCAATTGATAGTGCTGTTAATGACTAGCTATGGGACTTTATGCAGTAATTTAACCTCTGAAAGTTTCCTTACCTGTAAATATTGACAAAAATATTGATCTGAAGAGTATGTAAAGGAAACATGCATAGCATAAAGACTTGCATGAGTTTTCTCTTGATGATGATGGTGATGATGATGATCATGAAGACTGATCACATTTTGCCCTTCACCCAGGCATCTTTAGAAATGAAATCTCCTTGATCTTCTCTAATATGTAACCAGTAATAATCGAGAAAAAGGGAGGGGAAGGGAAAGAGGAATGACATAAATATTTAGTTTTTATTCTGTGCCATCTACTACAATTGGTTCATTTGCATACTTTTCAAAATTCTCAGGAGACTCCTTTGAGATATGTCTTACATTCCACATCTTATGAATGAGAAAACTGAAGTCAAAGAGGTTAAGTCACTTGCTTGACGTCTTACAGTGAGTAAGTTGCAGAGCTAGGATTTGATCCCTGAACTCTAGGGCTATTCTTTTATTGATCAGGTTTCTCATGAACAAATCGGGGCATGATTCCAAATAGATGATTTCAACATCTATTGCACTGGATCATTCCTGGATGAAATCTGTTCTACTCCCATCCCAGCCAAGGGGGCAGGGTAGAAGGGCTGGCAGTCAAGCCTCGAACTTTATTGACTCCCATATTCACTATTTATTCCTTAATGTATTCTATTATTCACAAACTCACTAGTGTTCATTGAGCCAGACACTGCATTTTGGCCCAAGGAGAGAAAGAAGAAAGACTGGTGAGATCAATGATAGATAACAGCAGTATATTTGTTTGATAAGCACCTTGATAGTTCTAAGTCATGGGTTGTATGTAGATGTATCAGTCAGGGTCCACTAAGAAGAAAGAAAATATACTGCTGTTGTTTTTTATTTTAGCAGACAGAAGTAATTCAAAAAAATATATTACCTAGGAATAACAAATTTTTAACTAGAAAACTTAGAGGACACAGAGAAAACAGTATGTTATCATGAATATAGCAACTACTGGAAGCAGCCACCACCCCTAGGACTGGGGGAACAAAAGGAAGAGCTTGGCATAATTAAAACTTAGACACTTGACGTGAGGACCCTGCAGAGCTGAAACTTAGCCCTCTAAAGAGGGGTCCCGGCTGAAGGCTCTGACCATGAAGGTGGAGACACAGAGTATTGGGACTTTGGACAGGGAGTGCCCACCAGCTGGTGCTTGTGTTTCCAAGGGAGTGTAATGAAGTGAGTTCTGAAATTGTTGGGACGAACTGAAACCCAATTTTAGCTGTTTCTGGGCCAGACTACTGCTACTGGGGTGGAGGAGCAAGGGGACGCTGACCAGAAGAGGAAGCAGACAGGACACTAACAGGAAGCTAACTGAAAGACTGAGTTTCTTCTTCCTCCTCTCACCTGGCAGCCTCCCTCTACTTCCCTCTAGAGCAGTGGTTCTTAACCTGGGTTCTATCAAACCCCAGGGGTTTGATGAGTCGGTCTCAGGGGTTCGGAGAAGCCTCTGCCACAGAGGCCAGAATAAAGTAATACCGTAATTTGTTGTGAGTTCATGCACTTTGTTGGTTTTGTTCTTTGAGCAAGGTGATGTTCATGCACGGCTCATTTTGTGCACCAGTAAAAAAACATATACCTATGTCTTGAATTTGGAAAAAAAATCATATTTTATTTATCACTAAAGAAGGGTTCGGTGAGTGCGCATATGAAACTGGTGGGTTCGGTACCTCAGAAAAGGTTAAGAACCGCTGCTCTACAGGCATACCTCAGAGAGATCACAGGTTAGGCCCTAGAGCACCGCAATAAAGAGAGTCATAATCTTCTTGCTAGAGAAGAGTCTTGCCTTCAATTTGTAAAAACAAAAAATACCCCACAACGTCTGTGAAGCACAGTAAAGCTAAGCACAATGAAACAAGCTATGTTTGTATTGGCAAAGCCCTACAGGTCTTCAACTGGCACAGTAGAAATATGGTTTGCAGGGTCCTGTCGTGAATCAATGGATAGGAGGGTAGGTTTGAAGGTGAGAGACAGTCAAGGACAAGAATAGCAACTCAGAGTCTTGAATGCATTAGAGAATGCTTCCTGGAAGGTGTGAGGTCATTTTCAGAAGAGAGCCTGAACCTTGAAGAATGTGAATGGGACTAAGGCAGAGAGAGGAATGCCAGGATCCAGGGTACTGGGTGGGGGGCACAGAGGGAGTGGGGAGGAGATGAGGTGGGAGAGGTCAGTGAGGGATGGGCAGGAGAAAGTCTCACTTGGCCACTCTCTGAGTCTTGAGCCTTGAGGGTAAGGACATCAGAATTAGATTACAGGGTGAGAGCCAAGGGGGGGGGGGAGGCCTAATTTATATACACTTGCCCATTTTTTTCCTCTCAGTTGTCTTGTGATTAAGACATTATTGTCTCTATTTTACAAATGGAGAAATAAAGACTCAGAGAGATAAAAGTTTCCCTGCCCCGCTGCACATTCCCAGCGGGAGTCATTAGTATTGTCTCTGTGAGCAGGGTGCAGTCTGGCATTGTGAGGGGTTTAGCCTGATGGCCACAGGTGGCAGTCCTACACCGAGATCATGTCACTAGTAGGCAGGAGTGTGGGGTCCTCTATGACATCCAGGATAACTTTTATGTCTTAGGTGCTAGAAGGATTCTATATGTGACAAGTTGAAGTCAAATGCCTCCAGTGAGCAATATTTGAAATCTCATCTCAAATATCTCAAGGAGCCCTGCCTCTTTTTCATCGCCCCAATCCTCTGGGGTGCTGGAATCAAATGGGCCAACAATAGCGGCATTGATAATAATTCCCATTAGTTGTGGAATCACCAGATTCCCAATTCCAAACCCATGGGTGCCTGGAGCTGGGAGGTTACATTACCCCTAGTTGCAGTCAAGAAGACCACGAGATGTCATTGGATCTTGAGGGCCAGCTACCGAGTGCTCAGCTTGTTTGGGAGTTTGCTAAATTCAGTGCTTGGTGCTTGTTATAGCTAATTTCACACTTTGCTGTCACTTGTTATTAGGCAAGGAAAAATATAGGTCTGCTAGCAAACCCTCACTTAAAGATAAATAAAAATCACATTGGCTCTGGCATCACTGAGGGAAAGAAGCAATTACTGAGTAGAGATTGCCGATCTAACTCATGACTTAGGGGTCCAAGGAGGAATGGGGCTGAGTGTTGGGAAATTTCTTTGGCCCCAAAATATGCTCTGACTTTCAGTGGTTTACTTTGACCATATCCAGGTGACACTACACAGTGTTCTTTTTGCCTCATTATGGGGGCGGGGGGTGACATCTGAGAGATCGTCATCCAAATCCCATGGCTGTCCCACTGGGAATTTTTTACATAGCTCTTCTTATAATGTGGGGAACTCATCCACAGGTCCTTTCTGGCAGTTGACACATATTCAGCAATTTACAAGTAGCTACAGCAGTTTTTGGTCTACTGGGGCACAGAGCCCTGAGGCTAGAGCATTGACAGCTCAAGCTGGCCTTGTCATTTGACGAGGCATTTACAAAGCAGGAGAGAAGTTTAAGGTGATGGAAGCCTAATGTGATAAATGTCCTAAGTATAGGGCATGGTTCTGGGCTCTAGAGATACTGAGACATGTAAGGTCCATTCACTGCTGTCTGGGGTCCCTTAATCGGGTTGAGGAGACAGGTTGAATGAACATAGAAGAAGGTCAGTCCCCAAGGAAAGCAGATAAATACTTAGTGAGAAGCAGACATTAAGTTCCTCTAAAATTGGAAAGGCTATCCAGAGCATCCCATCAGATTCCATTATTTTCAGAGGAGGGAAATTGAGGACCAGAGAAGGGTGTGATTTGACCAAAATGAATGGCCAGCAAGGGGCAGAACAGACTCGATTTAATGAGCATGAATCAGTTCCCCGCCCTTTCCAGTGCATGTTGTCAAACACATCCAGATAGGTGATACCAGTTTATCTAAGTGCCGCCCACCTCATTTTATACAGACAGAATGCGTGGCTGAGAACAGCTAAGTCATGTGCCAAATTCTCACAGCTATTAAACAGAGCTGGAGGTTGAACTCAGAATCAGTTTGGCTCCAAAGTCCATGCTTTGGCCACCATGTCTTGCTAATGGCCCCAGAGATCAAGGAGAGCCCCAAAGAAAAGGTGGTATGTGTGCTGTCCTTTTAAAGAGAGAATCATGAGCATGGGCCATGGAGGAAAGCAAATGGCAGGGACCTTCATGCGTGGGGACATGGAGGCAGTGGGCATGTACTTAGTGACTTGCAGGGAAACTCTTTAGACTGTAGATGCTGGACTCTCAAAGTTGAGATGCTTTTCCTTCAGTGACCACCTAACTAAATCATCATGCTGGACGTGAGCCAAACAGTCAAACCATACCAAGTGGGGAGGAGAGCTTCTTGCAACCCAATGCTTATTACAGGTGTGGCCGCTAACCTGCCGATAAAATCCTGTCCCTCCTCCTGACTCTCAGTCTCCCTGCGTGAGAATGGTGGGTGCTGGTGGACATTTGTGATGCTTGAACATGGGTGGCATGATGGGCTTAGATTCGTCTGGGAATTTTCTCTTGGTTCTCAAACTTGGCTATATTTTAGAATCACAGGGAATATTTAGAAAATATTGGGATTCAGAACTGGGGCGTGGCCTCGGCATACGGTGGTTTTCATGTCCAGGCTCAAAACCACTGCTTTATTTGCGGGTTGGCTGGAGCTTTCTATCTCGCTTAGACATGGAGCTTGGCCCTCCTGAGATCTGCCAGTCCCCAGGTTGCTGACTCTGGTCATTCATTTATTCATTGAAATCCAACTCTGTGGTTATTACGCCCTAAAAGCTAAGCAGTGGGGATATATAGTCAGTGATGTGCTAGTAAATATTTAACAACCAGCTCTCTGAGAGGAAACAAAGCCACGATTTGTAGTTTTTCGGTTTCCCTGTTATAAATAACTCCCACCATAAGCGATTTCATGCAGTCCCTGAATTCAGCGTCAGGAGGAAATGCATGTCGTCGGCTCTTGTGAGCCAGTGCGAGCCAGCTCCAGCACACCGTGGATAGTGATAACTGGCACTCAGCCCACATCCTTCAGGGAGGCAGAGCCTGGTTGGGAGAAGACATATGTGCATGCAATCCCAGTGAGGAGTGCTAGAGGCACCATAGTAAATTCAGCCTGGCAGGGTCAAGGTAGCTGAGTTTCAGCAAATAAATAGTTGACCAGACACAGACCTTAGAAATCAATTTCCTCAGCCGTTTCTACTTTTGTTTTTCTCACATGGCCTCCAAATCCCCATGATGTCATTGACAATCAGAGCATCTGACCAAGCTGAGCTAAGTGGTGTTTCACGCTGAGAAGACATAATTCTGCCCAAGAGAAAAGAGTCACAATTCCTTAGCCCGGGCGGTGTTAAATCAGTAGTATACATCACCTTATTAGCTTTTCTAAAGTGTTGGGGATAGCTGTGGGTCTCTAGTCCCGATCCACTGACCTGGCCCCACCCCATCACGGTAGATAATGAAAAACTGGGGCCAGAGACCCAGAGTGGCCTGTGCTGGGGACGTGGAGCTGGAACAAGAGGCCAGCACAGGCCTCCGAGAGTCGTGTTCTCACTGCTCTGCCATGGGGCCCATTTTAACCACCGAACACTTTCTGGACATTTTATTAATATCCTCATATGAGGAGTACCAGTTCATTTGCTTCGAACAAAAGATTCTGTGCAGAAAAGAAATTCAATCTCACGTCAAAATTGCTCCTAATAAGCCCACAATTGGCAGCCCCGGTGATGATGCCCTCAGGCTGTAATTGTGTGAGAAATGGAAGCGTTCCAATCACCAAGAGGAAAGACCAAATCTGCCCCCACTGGGCAGTGGCTAATAATCTCATTAAGTTATTAATGAAATTAAGCGGCATTTTCTGCCTTGGCTGGCGGCTGTTTCGTGGAACACTGGGGAAGCCAGCGGTCCATCACTTTAGGGAATTCTTCTCGCTAGATTATCATCTTCCGGAGGCCAGAACCCATGGGCTGGCTCTGAGAACACCATTCACGAGATGTCAGCAAGGACAGAGCAGTCTCCTTGCAGAAGAGGGTGTCCCACGCAGGGTCACTTAAGAGGGTGTGTGTGTGTGTGTGTGTGTGTGTGTGTGTACACATGTGCAGCTGGTAGCAGCATGGACCGGAGGACCTAGAGTTGATTTATTTAAGAGGCAGGGTGGTGTCTTGGAAAGAGTACTTGGATGGGAGTCAGGAACTCTAGGACTCTGTCCTGGCTCTCCCCAGCTGGGTGATATTGACTTTTCTGCAGTGATGGCATTCAAACAATTTCACAACAGATTCTCGACCCTAATGACTGTTTTAAGTATAAAAAAAATGATAAACCACATGGTAGTTTATTATTTCATGCATTTAATACTTAAATAAGAACAATAAAAGAGGTAACAGAACTAGATTATGAAAGAAAAAGAGTTTTAAAATGTTCATGAAAAATATTAAATGATACCTGACAAACAACAAGAAAACTGTTAAGATATTTCCAGATTGCTTCTTGATTAGCATCTTCACTTGCAATTTTTTTCACCTATGGATGGAATGAACATTACTACAGCTGCTTAGAATACGCTGTTGCGCAGATGAACGTTAAAAAAGAGTAAGGAATGTAAATTTGTAATTTCCCCATTGGGAGGCTACCCAGGCGCCCACCTTAGAGAGAGCCCTGATGACAAGTGCTATTTTAACAACTGGTTTGCCGAACTCAACAAAAAATTAGATATCGGTTCTGCTGAATCGGTGTGAACTGTCTGAATCCCACCACTGGCTTTCTGATGTAAGAGGGGTTAGTATGAGCTGAACCTGTGAGGTTCCTTCAAGCTGCATCATCCTGGTCTGGTCTTTGCAATGGCGACTTGAGATTCATTTACTAGAGAAAGAAATATTTTTCTCCTGTGTTGATACCAAGCTTCATACCCATCAATGCATGGAAACACAGGTAGATGTTTCTGTTATAGAGGCCAACTCTAGTTAAGTATATCACCGATCACCCATGGGACTTAGAAGCTGTTTGAGTTGTAATCTAGATAATCCTAGGCTTTCAGAACTACATTTTTTATCCCCTACTTTTTTTTTTTTTTTACTATGATGACCTAGGGCAGTGGTTCTTAACCTGGGTTCTATCGAACCCTAAGGGTTTGATGAGTTGGTTTCAGAGGTTCGGAGAAGCCTCTGCCGCGGAGGCCAGAATAAAGTAATAACATAATTTGTAGTGAGTTCATGCACTTTGTTGGTTTTGTTCTTTGAACAAGGTGATGTTCATGCATGGCTCATTTTGTGCACCCGTAAAAAAACATATACATGTCTTGAATTTGGGGGAAAAATCATATTTTATTTATCACTAAAGAAGGGTTTGGTGAATGCGCATATGAAACTGGTGGGTTCGGTACCTTAAAAAAGGTTAAGAACCACTGACCTAGGAGTTTGGGGTTAGGATTTTTGTTAGAATACCTTGTCTTGGAACTACTATCTTTGAACTAACAAGTAAGTGAATGCTATTACTCATAGTTAATTGATTTGAAAATGATTACGTGTGTTTAAGGCAGGGGTCCCCAAACTTTTTACACAGGGGGCCAGTTCACTGTCCCTCAGACCGTTGGAGGGCCGGACTATAAAAAAACTATGAACAAATTCCTATGCACACTGCACATATCTTATTTTAAAGTAAAAAAACAAAACGGGAACAAATACAATATTTAAAACAAAGAACAAGTAAATTTAAAGCAACAAACTGACCAGTATTTCAATGGGAACTATGGGTGCGGATGCATCCTGTGCTTCTCTCACTGACCACCAATGAAAGAGGTGCCCCTTCCGGAAGTGCGGCAGGCCAGATAAATGGCCTCAGGGGGCCGCATGTGACCCAAGGGCCGTAGTTTGGGGACCCCTGGTTTAAGGTTTAGGGAGAGATCTTATATAGAGTTCCAGTTATTTCCTCTTAAAATCCTCAGGGAAAAATTAATCACCCTGTCCTTGGTATACCCATACCACTTGGCTCAGACCCTTGTAGAACTCTTCTTACTTTGCATTTTGCTTGGTTTTCTGTATGTCCATTACCTCCAAGATATTGTGAGTCCTCCCAGGGCAGGAAACGAGTCTTATTTATCACAAGGTCCTCATTTCCTCTGTGTTGGGCTCATAAATGTTGGAACAACTAAAGTGAGTTGTGCTCCTCATGGGAAAACAGAAGTAGCCAACTAACTTAAAATTTGTCTTCAGTGTTGTTGGTCTTTGCCAGGACATTTTTCTCCAAAATGTAATTGATCTCAACCATGCTTATGCTTCCGCCATCTGCTCTGGTCCACTGCTTTCCTAATTTACACTACCAGCTCTGAGGCCAACCCCAAGACTCAATCTCCATTGCCTCATAAACGTTTTCTTTTTTTTAAAAAAGCTAGTTATTTGTTGAGCATCTGTTAGTGTATCATTCGCCAAACAGCCTCATGTGCCTCGATCCTTAGAAGCAGCCCTGTGTTTGTTGTCTCTTTTTGTTGATCAGGTAATGAGGGCTCAGCGAGGTCCTCAACCTTAGCTAGTCACACAGTTAATATGTGGCAGATACGGGATTTGAACTCAGGTCTGTCTGGCTCTTTGGTTGTATGCTGCTGCTTCTCTACATGTCCAGATATAACTCCCAACTCAACACACATTGCATCAACCCTCCCTTCACCCTCAAACTAGTTCCGCTTCTCAAATTCCTGTTCATTCAGACACTAGGTCAAGCTCAAAGACAGTTTGGCTTCCTGGCTGACTTCCACTCCTCTATTTCCTCATTAGTTATCCTTGCCTGTATCACCCTTCACTATAATAGAACTTTCTCTAATATGTTATTTTGAATATTTTACTTCCTTGATTAAAGCCTTTTCAGTGAGACCTCTTACACAATGGAGCCCAAACTCTTAGAATAATTAAGAAAAAAAAACCCAGCATCATTTAGATCTGTAGTAAGCCTGACCAGGTGGTGGTACAGTGGATAGAGTGTTGGACTGGAACGCAGAGGACCCAGGTTTGAAACCCTGAGGTCACCAGCTTGAGTGCGGGCTCATCTGTTTTGAGCACAGGCTCACCAGCTTGAGTGCGGGTTGCTGGCTTGAGCGTGGGATCATAGACATGACCCCATGGTTGTTGCCTTGAGTCCAAGGTTGCTGGCTTGAGCAAGGGGTCACTCACTCTGCTGTAGCCCCATCCTTCCCCACCAAGGCACATATGAGAAAGCAATCAACGAACAACTAAGGTGCTTCAGCGAAGACTTGATGCTTCTCATCTCTCTCTCTTCCTGTCTTTCTGTCCCTATCTGTCTCTCTGTTTGTCTCTGTCACACACACACACACACACACACACACACCTGTAGTGACAAACCAGGAGTTTTCATTGGGTTAATCCATTAATGAGCATCTGAATTAGACCTTTTTCTGTCACTGCTGAATACACTGTCCTGTTTTAGGTCACATACCTATAGAATTGGTGGGTATAGCATGAGCACCTAGTGTGTCTACCACAATGGGGCATACTCTTCCCCCCAGCTTGTACTTCTCTGTAGCCTGATACTGAAGAAACCCTCCCGGTCTGGTCTTGACCTTCTGTCCTGCACTATCTGCCATGACTCCGTCTGCAAGCACTGCTCTCACCCTTGTGACGTCCTTCTTGTGCAGCATCATGCCTCCCCATCCTAGACACCTCCTTCTCCACTGTGGTCCTAACTTACACATCCTTTGCTGCTTGACTAATATTTCTCTAACTCCCAGAGGCTTTCCTGTCTCCCCTCAAGCTCAAAGAAACCCCTCCTTGCTCTTGAACCTCTTATCATTACCACTCGTCTTACCCTTAACTGGTGTTGTTCTGTTTAATTAACTCAAATTCTCCACCTTCATCTTCTTGCTAGTGTGACACCTTCATGTCTCACTAGTGAGAGATACGGCTTCAAATTCAGACAGACGTGGATTATGTTTTAGGCTGGGTTTCTGAAGCGGTCTCTGAGGTGACAGTTCTTGTCTGAGTGACTTACTAAAGGGATTCCAGAAGAAACTAATAGGGAAATGGGGGAGATGTGAGGCAGGGGCTCGAGTTGTTGCCAGTCCTGCTCGGCCCGATCCTGCAGGGGAGTCTAGAGTGTGCATTACACCTTGGGGTCTGTCCCTGCCCTAGACAAGCTTGCTGGGCAGTCGTGCTCCCAGCCGTCTTGTCTGAGGGTCATTCCCAGGACCTCACAGCTCCGTGAGGGCAACAGTTCTAGTAGCCCCAGTACAGGCGACTGAAAAGAACAGTAGAATCAAGTCAACAGAAGCAAAATAAATAAGTAAATAAAATAAGCACAAACCCACAACAGTTGGAGAAAGACGCACAGAAATGACTCAGAGGAATAGGAGCAATTTGAATGAAACATCGCCAGTGTCTGCTGTGGTTGGCACAGCTGTTTGCAAGTGTCTTAATACTTCAGTCTTGGTTTTTCCAGCTGTGAAATGGGATCCAGACCTGTTTTGTGGCAGGATAAAGCTGACCGACACTTAGCAATCACTCAAATGTTAATGCTTTCCTTGGAAAAAACCTTCTACTTTATGTGGTATGTGTGTACTATATGACACTGTACTAGTATATTATAATCTCAAATGTGCTAGGTTCTTTCGGCCTCAGGGCTCCCCTCTCCTTGAGCTCTTCTTCTCAATGCCCTTCTTACCTTATGTGCTCTTACAGTCCTTTATATCTCACTGTCAGTGCCACTTCCTCCAGGAAGTTTTCTTTGATTCCTGGGCTAGGTCATATTCCTTCCTGCTTCCCTCACAAATTATATGCTGTCATAGAACCTTGACTATTTCTTATTTTTAATGGACTTATTACCCTTTACTGTTATGAATGTATTTGTGATATTATTTATTAAAATAACAGATGGTGCTAAACATTAAACTAATGGTGGCAGTCATTTCCCAGCATATACGCATATCAACTTGTGTTGTGCACCCTAAACAAATACATGCTATATGCCAGTCGTATCTCAGTGAAACTGGAGAAAATAAATTAATTCATTAATAATAAACCTCATCTCCATTAGAAGGGGTTGTATTTTTGATCATTTATTTCTGGAGCCTAAAGCTGTACTCAATGACGAGATGAATGAATGAAAGTATGAGTGGACATGAATGAGAAGCCCGCTGAAGGTGCAGCCGAATCTTCTGGGGCACTCCTTGGCCCTTTAATGTAGCAGGCACTCAGTAGGTGCTTTCTGGTTGGTTGGTTAGTTAATGGATGAAAGGACACCAGGATGGGAGTCCCAGGCCCGTGTCCTAGTCCAGGGTTATCACTGACTGTGTGCACGCTTAGGTAAGGCAGCAGCTACCCCGGGTGTCAGGCTCCTAAAATGTCCAGTGATGGTGTCTAAGAGCCTTCTTGGTGCCCGGCCCTCGCTCCCGGGATGGGTCATCAGGGAAGGCCGTACGGGAGAGGCTCGCTGGGGTTTGCAGAGATACAAGGGTGTGAGTTGCTCTCCTATCCATAGGTGAGTCCTCCTGCCAGAAGGAAAGAGGTTCATCAGGGAGCTGGGAGGCTGACCCAGAGGCAGAGGCATCAATGGGGCAGAGCGCTGGGAGGGCTGGGGGGAGCGGGAAGCACGAGCTGTGGTTGGCATGGTCGCAGCATGCTGAGGTGCTCGCGGCAACAACAGCTTGGCTCAGGACTGCATCTTTCCTGACTCTTCTTATCCCTCCATAGCCGTGTGACATTGGGCAACTTAGTACATTCTGCAGCTTCTCAATTGTCTTCGTTTCTTTATCTAGAAAGTGAGGTACATTGGATTGTAGGAATTAAAAGAGTATAGGTTAAGTGTTTAGAATAATAATTGGCATATAGTCTAATCTCAAGGAGCATTACTATTGCTGCTGCTGCTTTGCTAATGAGGTAGGCACTCTGGACAAACAGCTCCCAGGTCTCTCATTAGGCACTTCGGTGTTCGCCAGACACTGTGTTGTGAGCTTCGCCGTGATGGTGTTGTGCACAGTGTAGGAGCTTTAAAAGGCAGATCTCTGCCTGAACTGCAGTTCTACAAGCTACTTAATCTCTAAGTCTCAAGTTCTCGTTTGTATAGGGGGGATAAAGATTCCCCTTGGAGGATTACTATGATGGTGAAGTATGTATTTGGGGAGCACTTGTTGCCTAAATGCATGATGGGAAACTTGGTGCCTCTTCACCAGCCGCACTGGCCTGCGGGCACTTTGGCACTTGCAGGAGAGGGAGCAGTGAGTGTCCCTCCCGTGACATTGTTCTTGCAGATTTACAGATAAATTTATACCGTGAGTAATAAATTTATAGAACTCATCGCCCTGGGACCTGGTAGGAGATGATTACGAATAGGCCTGGAAGGATTTAGGACAATGGATGAAGGCAATCCTCTGTGAGTTATCACAGCAGCATTTCCTAGAAAAATGAGCATTTATGAATAGTGGCCATGCTGAGAGCCTCTGTAGGAAAAGAAATAAGAAAGAAATAGCTTCTGTGGTTAGAAAGCTTTAGGGAAGGATGCTCACTATATTCCACCCCTGCAAAGAATTTCACATTTGCAGCCATTGAATGGCTGATTCAGCAAATATTTAGAGTACCTCATGTATGCACGATAGGCCGGATTCTAGGTGCATATAATAAATATAGCAATCAAAAAACAAAGATTCTTGCCCTCGTGGAGTTTATCATCTAGTGGGTAAGACAAACATTATGCAATAAACAGAATACTTTATGAATTTATATGGTGTGCTCCAAGGTAAAAATGCACTTAAAAGAAAGATGAGACAGGTTAATGGGAATTGCATATGCTGAGGCCCAGAAGGGTGGGCTGTGATATTCCCTAGGATGGGCAGGGAAACCTTACCTGGAAGGTGCCATTTGAACAAAGAAGGAAGCACGGGAGTTAGTAGATTGGTTGTCAGAGGAAAGACCCGAGTCAACGGCCCTGTGACTGGAGTGTGCCTCTCTGGGGACCCAGAGAAGGCCCATGTGCTTGGAGAAAACTAGGGTGAGGAAAAGGAAGGATTGAAGTCCTGGGGGCCCTGTTGACTGCTAAGGGCTTTTGTATCCTCAACTTCTGACAGAAGAGTGACATGATCTGACTTACACAGTGTAAAGGCACTGATAAGTCCTGCAGTAAAGAGATTCCTTCCACTTATCCCAGGTTTTCCCCAAAATATTTGACCATGGAATCATTTTGTTTTCTAGAAAGCCTTAATACATGTTTATACATGTTATACCCCACCCCCTTCCCTTGGAGTTTGAGATATTTATTAAACTTAATGTAGTGTTTTCCAAAACATTTCACCCCTGGATCTTTTCATTTCCCTTAAAGGCCTGTTGACATTTTGCTTCACCAGTATTGTCAAGACTTTCTATTTGAAGTGTGGCTTGTGGACCAAGTGGCATAGACATGCAGAATGGGAGTCCTCTCTTGGGGCCATGTGTTGACATCAGTCAAGCTCCAATACACGTTAAAGTTCCAAAGTGCTGCTCTGTCAGACACATGTTGAGAAATGCTGGACGAGACAGAAGTAGCGCGGGCAGGGCGGTAACTTGAGCAGTTTACAGTCCTGTATATAGATTGTTCCCCGAGTGCCCATATGCAGTCTGGGCTACTCGGGTGTCCCCGGAGCTGACTGAGCTGGAATGCCCTCCTCCCATTCCTACACACTTTGAACAACTCATCATGGCTTGAGGCCTTTATTAACGTCTTCCTGAGTCCTGTTCAGAAGAAGCCCCGGCCTTCTCGAAGAGCAATGGGCCTCGTGTTCATCACCCACATTTATATTGGGGACCTCTTGTAGATCCCCAAACGAGTTTTTTCTTCTGCCTGTTAGAATGTGTTTCATCTTGACATCTGGAGGCCCTGGTGCCTTGAGAAAGACAAGCAGATGTTAGGGACAGGACCAGTGCTTACCGAGGCTGGCAGGTTTGGAGAGACGATCTATGCCTTTTCCTATTTCCTCCATTCTTATAAAAGATCAAGAGCATCCCTTTCTAGTCTGTTTCTTTTTCATCCGTCCCTTTCCAGCGGCCAGCTATCGTGGCAAGAATGTGTGCCTTGGGTCAGTTGGACTGGTGCGTTTGCATATATCAATTTCATTATTTCTTAGTTCAGTTACCTTAAACAAGTCATTCAGTTCCTTAAACCCTCTTTTCCCCAAATGTGAAAGGGATGTACATCTAACTGCCTTGTATACCGGTTGTGAAGACTACATGAGAAAATCCTAAGACAGTCTCTCTTGGGTCTTTTATATACTAGGGACCTTTGGATCCTAGACAAGAGACTCAAATCATAGAAACTAGGAGGCCTCCCAATTGCTTGGATGATGTATTTGTGTCTGATGGCCTGGAATGGAGACACATTGCTGAGCACAGCAGAGACACCTGAGAAGAAACAATGTAAGTCCCTGTCATCTCATAGACAGGAGAGGCAGTAGCTTCCTGCCTATGTCAGTCTGATGGAGAGCAGCAAGCTCCCGAGCCTTGCTACTCTTGCTGTGCCTACAAGGACCAGTGAGAGGAGCATGGTCTTTTCCCCAAGAGGAGAGAAAGAGTCTGCATCCGCTGGTGCCCATGGGCCTTCAGACTTCCACTCCCTTCCCTGGTGAGGGCCGACTCATTCTCAACGAACATTACTGCAGCTAGGGAGGCATGGGCATTACATGAAGGAAGCGTGTGCACTTGTTCTGAGCATGTGTGTTCCGGGGTGTCCCTTATCGTTAGAAACCCAGCGTTGAAGACAAGCACACAGAGGTCTTGTGCCGCTAGTGGTGCCGATCCCAAGTTTAACAACCCGAAATGTGAAGAGCTGGCTCATTGTGCCCCAGGGCAGGATTGCCCCAGTTGAAGACTACTGGCATAGAGGGTGCTCAGTAACTGGTTCCCATCCTCTCAGTCCAGATATTAAGCTAAATACCACACAGTGGTTCAATAAAACTCATACCCAGCCTCCTCCTCCTGGGGCCTCATGGGAAACTGACAGCAAGTGCTGGCCACAGGCACACCAGGTGACCCTGAACAGGTGGCCTCGGAGGCATGGGCCCAGACACTGCCCTGCTCTCCTGCTGCTTTTCTGGGCCCATATTTGGTCTCTCAAGTCCAAACCCAGTCAGAACTGGCACCAGCCTGGCTCAATTGGGTTCTTACTATTTGAAGCTTTCCTGGGCATTTTTGGCTGTTGGGGACATTCCATTTCACATTGATTTTTAAATTATATTTCTAAAGACGCTGAGATTTAAGACTCGTCCAGGAGGCTCTGCTTGCCAAGACATAATTAGGAGAAAATGACAGAGGTAGTAAATATATAATTAACTCTCTCCTTAGTGCCTTTTGCCGGCATTCTTCCTCTCTCCGCTCAGTTCGACAAACTAGTTCTTGGGAATCGCTAGGCAACTAGAGCCCAATTAGCATCGTGTTTGCATATTATGTTTTTGCATAACATGTATACATGTTTATGTGTAGGGAGTTAAGTGGGGAGCCACAAATGTAAACGTGGGTGCACGCAGCCTCAGCTCCTAACTGACTGTGGATTGATTGGTTGATTTACTCATTGATTCATTGACTTAAAGATTTAGTGTGCACCCACGGTGTCAGGCCCCATGCTGTTCCCATCACGCTACAATCTGTTCCTAATTATGAGTTCATACACACACACACACACACACACACATACATATAGACACACAATGCATATCCACACGATGTCAAGACATCCTATACATTTGTGTACACATACACATATAACGGGGTTCAGGGAGGTGAAGTAACTCACCAAAAGTCACTTTGCTATTAAGTAATGAGATTGGTGTTTGACTCCAGGCCTGCCTGATTTTTACTACCCTGTCCAATCTTCTTTCAATGAATACTTCCCAAGGGAAGTGATATTTGAACTGGATCTTGGAAGGCAAATAGGAATTTATTGGGTAAAGATGGCAGGAACTAAGTTCATGCAAAGATTGGTGGAGTGATGCTCAGGAACTCCAAAAACTAAGTACAGAGAGCTCACTACAGGTGCTTTGAGAGGAGCTGGAGGAGACCAGCCGGGCAGGGCTCAGCACAAGGAGGTTCTGCTATGCCAGGCCTCTCACAGAACTCACAGTGAAGTTCAGTTCAGGTCTGACCTGGATGTGAACCTCTTCCCACAGGAGCCAAGATAGCACCCACTCAGAGTGAGAGCCCCTAGCCAGGCCCAGTAGCACAAATTACAAGGTGACCCCCACGTCCATTAAGAAACCAGGCGGCACTTGATTTTACCCAGTAACTGTCTCCAGCTCACTCTTGCCCAGGAAGCAAGGACCAGTTAATTGCAGGGTGATCGCCATGTTCTTGTGGAGCATTTAATGTAGCATGTAATTGCAGGGTAAATAAATACAGAGCTATTTCCAGCACTTAGCCCAGTGCTGCAAGCATGGTGGTAATTACGGCTGGGGATTTGCTTGGTGCAATTTCTAAGCAATGGCTCCAGGTCTGAAGTGGGTCAGCCCTCCAGTGGGCACTATCTGCTCCCAGGAGAACCAGGATGCTGACCCATCTAAGCTTCCCATTCACTCAGGTGCCTACAGCCTTAATTGGCTGCTCTGGACTCCCCAGTACTCTAGCTCACACCTGTGTCTTACGGTCTCTCAGCCTTCTGGTTGGCCCTCCTCATGAAAGGTAGTGGGTCAAGACGCTCGGGCTTGGAATCAGAACCGAGTTTGTAGCAAGTTTCTGCCACTTACTGACATGGTGATCCCTCTGCGACAAATTCTTCATCTATGTAGATAGAAATACAATTTTTTAATTTTATTCATTTTAGAGAGGAGACACAGAGTGAGAGAGAGAGAGAGAAAGAGAGAAAGGGGGGAGGAGCTGGAAGCTCAACTCCCATATGTGCCTTGACCAGACCAGTGCAGGGTTTTGAACTGGCGACCTCAGTGTTCCCAGGTCGACACTTTATCCACTGCGCCACCACAGGTCAGGCCTAGATAGAAATAATATGTCATGAAGTTGCCTTACCTGCCCAAATTCTCCAGAAAGCTCCTCCCTAGCCCTGAGATCGCTCTTCTTCTCCTCCACCATCCCCACATCTGTATTTGTCAGGGCCATTCTTCTACTTCTGTCTAGTCTCCCCGTTTCTTCTGACCCACTGAGTCAGTTCTGGATGTCCTGATCTCGCCTGGGAAGCTTCTCTCTTTTCTAAAACTCACCAGGCCAAGTGGCAGGGTTGGAGGAATTCCCAGGAATACTGACCAGCCCTCGGTGGATTCCTTCCTGTCTCCACTTGGACCCTTGCTGAGCTCTAACTGTTCTTGGATCCTTGCATCCCAAAAGTGGGTGGCTGTGGCTGCAGGGGTGTCCTTCCGTGCCCCCTCCTAGCTGCCTCTGTGTTTGTCAATCTAACTTCCAGTTCTTGACCCAGTGTCCTTGTGTGCTGTGTCTTTATTGATTATTATTATTATTTTCATATTATCTGACTTGGCTTCAAGCCCACACCCCTTGCTGCTGCTGTCTGGGCCTGCAACGCTCATGCTGGCTGGGGCTCAGCTCAGATTCCCAGGAATACTGAGCAGCCTGGGCCCTGCTGTCACTGCACCTAGCAGACACAGGGAGGTGGCCCGGCAGGCTCAAGGACCGCTGGTTGCTTTGGGCCACCAGCAGCTCTGCTATGGGGAAGCCCACTTGAATTCATTGGAGACCCTGAGATTTTCATCACGAAGGGTAAAGAAAAGATAGAGGACTCTTAAGTGTGAAGGCAGAACCTGTGTGTGGGACCTTGTAAGTCAAGAGTTGGCCATGGATAAGTATTCCACCTTGAGAAATAGCCTTGGCATCCCTGAACTTCCACTTTGACATTGGCCAACGTGACTTGTCCTAGTGCTACAAGAGTGCTGTTAGGTGGAAGATGTTGAGGTGTTCATGTAAGAGGGTGGGTTTTTACATCTTTTCCTGGCACATGGTGCCTTTCTATCCCCTCTCACCCCCCCCCCCAGGGGACCAACTAGGACCCACCCTAGTACGTAGGAAGTCATGGCAGGGAGGGCTGGTGCCAGCTGCTTCCTTTCAGTATGAAGTCTTTGGGGTATGATGACTCTCCTTGGCTCCCCAAGGGACTCTGTGCAGGGAGGGGCACCACGGTCAGAGAGCACCCCTCCTGGGCTGGGTGGAGCTTAGCTGGGCTAGGTGGAGCTTGGCTGGGCAGTGGTGAGAAAGGAGGGTCTCCGGTGGCCTCTTGGTGAAACTGTCCCAGCAAAGCGTGAGCTCCTGTGTGCAGTGCCTCCAGGATCCAGGGCAGGGTGGCAATGTGAATGGTCACTCTCATTTCTGAGAAAGCGCCAGGCCAGGGGCCACTCTGACAGAGTGCTATAAGACCTGGGCCCCAAGCTCTAGAGGTGGTTTTATGCCCATGCCTCTTGCTGCCCACCTTACTCATTCCTGGTCATGGCTCACAGATGGAGGTAGATGTTGGGGGAGACCCTGTGTATGTATGTAGTCTGTTAACTGGCTGTGCTCAAAACTGTCGCAAAGGCAATGGTCCCCACTATGAATCAGGCTTGTCCTCTGCCACTTTTGTCCTCATCCCCAACCCTTTTCTGAGGTTTCTCCTATATAAACCCTCCCCAGTGTTCCTTCTGTTTTGATTTTACCCCAAACCCATGTTCAGAAGCCCTGCAAGTGAAGAAGAGCATGAGAGCCCCACCTGTGTGTTACTCCCCCCCACACACGAATTCACTCATGGCATCAAGAACCTTGCTCCACTTTCCCATCCAGAACCCTGTCCCTCCTGTCATACCAAGGCAGGGTTTGTGGTTGTGGCATCGGCAAGGTGTCAGCCCAGCACTAATGCCAGAGACACCTTCAGGCTGGCCTCGCTCCTGGCACCCTGAGGCCATGGGTATTCAGCCTCCCTGCTGTCAGAGAATATAAACCATGACTAGGACTCACCACTGTCTCCTCCCTCCTGGGAATGTGGATTTTCTGGCAGGTACAGTTTCAAGCACTTACTAGAGAGGAACCCATCTAATAATTGTCACAGTGAGTCTGAGTCAGAGGCTGTCACTGTCCTTATTTGAGAGCTGAGGAAAACATAGGCTAAAGACAGGCAGTCCACCAGTCACACAGCCAGGAGGAGGCAGCTGGCCCATCACAGGCAGCCCGGCCCCATCACGGGCAGCCTGGCCCCATTCAGGCATCCTGGCCGGGTCACAGACTGCCTGGCCCCCTCACAGGAAGCCTGGCCTCGTGGTCACCTTGGACTGACTGGGCTGTGCTGTGAGAAGCTCTGGGCATCTGCTCTGTGCGGTCCTTGTCTGGCCCTGGGTTCTTACCTTTCTGTCTTTACCCTTTACTCCTCTCTGTTTGGTTGGCAGTGTGTATACTGCTTAGTCCCTCAGTCTCCAAGGGTCTCCTTCCTGTCTGTCCCCCCTGGTCATTGTCACCTCACCCTGCCACCTCCTCCCGAGTCCATCTTGATCTCTGGCCTTTCATATCACTCTCATCTGTTTGGAAATCTCATTATTGCTCCCAGGTACTTTCTGCTTTTTCTGGAATTTTCCTGATTAAAATACAAGAGGTGGTAGGGAGAAAAGTTTCCAAGTCATTCTAGATTCTATAAAGTTCTTGAATTCCTCCCTTCCTTATCTAATAAGTCAGTTGAATGCCTGACTTCAATAGAGGATACCTTCCAGAGAAGCTTAGACACACCGAATGGGGCCCAAGCAGTAGAGGCTTTGAGCAGCTCTGGCCCAAGCATTGCTGGCGGACACACTAGCAGAGAAGCCACGCAGCCCCGACCGGCACTGGCTTGCTCAGCACCCCACCTGGGGAAGAGCTGGATGCAGCGTGTCTCAGCCGTGACCTCCCTTCCATGCCTCTCACCTCCACTGGGGTTCAGTGTCTCAGGGGCCGGTGCCAGCACCCAAGGTGCCAATACTCTGCATCCCATAGCCTAATAGATTTTCCAGGATCATGGCCTAGGATGTCCACATCACTGATGCCAGAGCCGAGTTGGCAGGACCATTGAACCCACTGGCCAGGCAGGCAGCTGCTGACACTGTGCTTCCAGGAACAAGAAGGTCCTGTCGTCCGGCATGCTTTCTATCCTGCTCGCGGAGTGCAGGGGGCCTCTAACAGGTCAGGGCCTCTCTTTCCCTGGGAAGGATCAGTGTCACGAGGCTACTGTTGGGTTAAGGCAGGAAATCTGGGCATACTCAGGTATAATTGACAGACATCGGAGTCCCCTTGAGCACAAATTTGAGGGGACCAGAAAGACAAAGGGAAGTAAATGGGTATAGGATGTAGGGAATTGGGCAAAGATGTCTCTTCAAAGGGGACTCCAAAGGAGAAGACCCGACAAACGAATGGCATGGGTATTAGAGATTGGGAAACCGTATCTTCCAGCTGAGTACCATGTCTGGCTCCTACTAGGAATTCAATAAATACTTGTTGGATGAACAACCAAAAAAAAGTGCAAAATCTAGACAAGGAGTTTGTGCCCAGCCTTTCTGTGTTTCTTTACTCAGGTGAACTTCAACATCATTTTTCTCTCCGAGGTTTAACTTTCACTTTTGTGAAATAGGAACACCCCCAGCGCCCCGGCCTTCCTCACTGGACCGTTGCTACGATGCAGGCAGAGGGCCTTTGACATCTGTACACTCTGCAGACACGGGGACGTTTCACTATTCACCGCTTTCCTTCCATCCATCCACCCTTGGGGTCAGCCCCTTGTATCCATCATCAATATCGAATGCTTTCAGCAATTACTCTGGGTTAACTGGCTCAGCCAGAACAGTCCATAGGAAATGCCCCTAGCGGAACTGACAAGCCTCCTCTCACTGTGTGGCATACCTCTGTGGATTCAGCATGCCCGGTACCACCATTTGCTAGATGGAGGGTGAAGACAGCAGGGCCAGGACGCAGCTGCACATCGTTTGTATCAGAAATACCAGGGGCCAGCTGCCAGGCCGTAATGACATTCCAGCAAGCCTTGTTGACATTCCAGTGGCATCATAGCAACAAGGTTAAATTATAAGTTGATGATCACAAGCAGACAGGAAAATGTCAAAATTAGCATGACGGCGCACAAGCACCCTCCTCCCTCCACCTTTTTTTTTTTTTTTCTTTTTTTGGTGCAGACACCTTTCCCCCAACTGCTCAGTTCTACCCCCAGGACCACCTAATCCCACGATTTGGTTTTAAAGGGTGTCTCTGTAAGAGCAAGTTTGTCCTGGGAGCTTCCGGTGTCTGTCTCACTTGCCTTTCTCCTTTGGCAGACTGGTGGAAGGATAACAAAGCAGCCTCCTGGTGAGTCAATGATTGTGGACAAGTCCCTAACCCTTTTAGCTAAAGCTTCCATGTGCTCATCTGTACGTTCAGGATAATGACATCTTCTTCCTGGAAAGGCTGAGGATTGGACAAACTCACACATGGACATCATCAGGCGCAGGGCTCAGCAACGGCGCTGTCCTCTCCCGTCCCTGCCCTCATCCTTGGGCCCACTCTGGCTCCTCCGTCAGAAGGGAGCACTGTGAGGATGCGCCCGTTGGGGGAAAGCAGACTAGGCTCACACCAGAAGCCCATGCAAGTTGAAAACCGAGGATTGGGACTTTGGTCTAGGCCTGGGAAGGCAACTGAGGGAATGGGGATTCATGGGTGGGATTCCAAATGTGCAGCTGGACCCACTGTAGGAGGTTGTGGAAATAAAAGGCAGGCATTTCACATTCATACCATTTACCAAGCAGCTTTATTTTAATTATATTGTTAAACTCACTCAAAAGTGATTTGAGAAAGGTATTTGCAGCCCATTGTACAGACCCAATAGGGCGCGTCTGGTGTGGGGTGCGGAGAAGGGAAGAAAGAGGGGGGGTAAAGGTTGGCGGTGGACAAGCAGAGTTCAAGTGGAGGCACTTCTCAGATAATTAGACACTTGCAGGGTGTAGAGAAGAATTTGGGGAAGACTGCAACTTGGTTAGCATCAAGGGAGAGGATGGAGTCCCTAAGGATGAAATGTAGCCCATGTAGTCCAGAGGGTTAAGAACAGGGCCTTGAGGGATGTCTTACATTTTGTGAGCGGGGAAGACTAAGAGCTGGAGTAGAGGCACTGAGAGTGGGGAACACGGACACACCTGGAGGGGCAGCGATGTGGGCGGCCAGTGAGAGGTGCTCGTGGGAGAGGGCTTATGGATCGTGTCAGCAGAGAGATAAGGTCCAAGTTTCCAGCTGAGTCAAACAAACGTATTTTGTTGGACTTGCCTGGAACTTTGTTCACTCTTTATGACCTTGATTCCACAGGAGCAAGAATCATTAAATCTAAAATAAATATTGGTGTATCAAATTGATTTTTAGGTTCTAACCCACTGAGACCTGTCTGAATTTTCCCCTTTACGTTTTTTTTTTTTTCCTCTCTCTTTCTTGGATGCAGATCATGATTTTGAGGTTTAAGTGGTCCAGGGCACAGGGTTGAAAGGGGAGGTGAGGAAGCAGAGGGAGAAGAGGGAACCACACTGCCCTAGGGAGGCCTGGGCTGGCACCCCCCCCCCATGTATGGGCTGTGATCTCTGCTTTTGTTCAGGCTTCCTGCTTCCCTGTCAGCAAAGGGCTCCCCAGCCAGAAAGGGGACAAAGACCCAGAGGGCAACATAGGAGACAGCATTAGTTAGTTAGTACCCAAACCAAGTGTGGTCACTTTCAAGCATCAATTCATACATTCATTCATTCACCCAATGCATAATAGGCACCTGCCACATGCCAGGTACTCTTCTGGGCACTGAAAATCCAGCAACGAGCAAAACAGACACAAAGGACTGCCCTTGTGGAGTTTATGTGCTGATGGGGAGGGATGGCCATTGCCCAACAGAGGTAAGTAAACTAGCAGTTTTTAAAAGGCCCGAAAGGGCTACGGAGTAAAAATGAAGCAAGCCAGAGGGGCTGCAATTCGCAATGGGGAGGTTAGGAAAGGTTTTGCTGAGAGGGTGACTTGCAGGACTTGGGCACACTGATGGATGGAGGGGTGTGAGTCAGTCCACACCATCAAGACTGAGGCTGAGAGCTGGCCTCCGCAGAATCAGAAACCTCTGAAGATCTGGGAGGAGGAAATCCTGGGTAGTCTCCTCCTCGCCGGACTCTACGGATGGATGGGCTCCAGCCTTCCGATCCTAAGGCCACTCGATTCAGTCAGCTTCTAGGAAGAAAGAAGCTGCCTGGGCTTTCCACGGTCTCCTGCCCACTTGTCAGGAAGCACATTTCATGGACACTTGATGGACACTCCCACCAAGATGGCATGCAACTCAGGAAGTGGCTCCTCCAAGGAAAATCCAGATATGCATGCAGGTGTGTGTGCGTGCGCGCGCACACACACACACACACACACACACACACACACACACGGAGAATAGCCTGTGATCATGGGAGCTCAGAGATCATTAAATCTGCCCCCGGAGACTCGGGAATCGGGAAGGGGTTACTCACCGAGGAAAGGGAAAGCGTGGAACGGATTCCAGCACTGCTGCCGGGCCCGGACCCCCAACTTGCAATGGCCCTACTTCCCTGCACTTCCCAGGGAGCCCAGAGGTCTAAGGCAGGTGTGCCTTTGAAAGCATCTCATGGAGTCCGCACATGTTTCAGTTGAGGAAACTGCAGTCAGGAAGATCAAGAGAGTGGGAACTCGGTCTCTGCAGGAGACTACGTGGGAAAATCAGGACTTCCCTCCCCCTGGACCAGGTGGCGGGATGAGGCATGGGGAACGGTTCCTTGTCTTAAGCAAGTATATAGAGATCTCTGTGGGCAAAAGGAACAGGCCTGGAAAGGTGTCTCTGAGGCCCAGTGTAACGAAACAGGGAGCTGACCCTGTTTCTGTGGCGCGTGCTCTGTGGGAAACGCCCCAGGGATCACCGCAAATACATTTACTGAGGGAGGGCTTGTTTGCAACCTAGGCAAATCCTATTTGCTTTAATAAGCCTATGTGTAAACGTGAGCTGCGGCTGACGCCCCACGGCAGCCTGGTCGGATGAGTGAGCAGGACCTGTTCTCTCTGTGTCTATATGTTCAGGAGGTGGAGCAATGCAAAGTCAAACACACCCTGGAGCGGAGGGAGAGCCACGAGCTCCATTCAGTGTGAACACGGTAATTGAAAATCTAAGCACTCCTGCCTGCCCAGTCCTCACTCTGGAACTGGCATCCCTGTCCTGCTGGGCAGTGCAGAACAGTGTCTGATGGCCCCAAGTCTGGACCTGCTCCTCGAGGGCATGCTGGGCTATCTGCCAGGGCTCTCTCAGCATGCCTTGCTGTGCTCCGCCCCCTCGCCTTCACCTGCTAGGGTTAGAAAGCCTGGGACACAGCACTGTATTTATGACTTGACTGACTGGTGGTGCTTCCCCATTCTGTGGGTCCTGAGTTTTGGGCGCTTAATATCTGCTTCTGATCCTCTTAATTTAACAACCTCTGTTCCTCCTTTGGTAGCTTCTTGCACTTGGGCACCAACTCAGTGCTGTGTTCTCTGTCTCGCTTTCTCCTCTGCCTCCAAGCCTTCCCTCAGAATTCTCACGAGATTTCCTCTCTGCGGGTGAGCCGTGTCCGTGTCCAGCGCTGGTCCCAGCCATAACTCTGACGCTAGCCATTGGACCTGGGTTAGTCCTCCTACATGATCTCTTGCCCAGCTCAACTCCTAATTAGTGAAGAAGCAAATTGTGACACAGAGAGGGAAGACGTTTCTCAAGGGTTGTCTGCCTTCTCCTTTTCATCAGCTCTAGCTGGCTAGGACCTTTTTACTGTCCACGGTGGGTCCCAAGCCCTCACAGGATGTTATCATAGCAAACGCTTCAGACTGTTAGCATGCTTACCCCTCATCAAAACTGACCAACCTGTGTTCTCTTCTTGAGGGTCAGTTGTGAGGCAGGAGCTAGTCTTACACACTCATCCTCGGTATGTGGTGGGCCGATCACAGACATCTAACTGTTCAGTCTTCAGGGAATGACAGGTGCAAATTTCAGACAAGAAAGAAGATTGCTCTCAGAAAGGGAGTGCTTTGGGTGCTCCTCAGAGCATGCTGTCTGGCTGGGAAGCACAGGGCCAGGCCAGTACAGTGAGGGGTCTTGGAGGACATTATTCTTCATTCGGAGCCCGAACATCACGGGAGCCCTTGCAGCATCAGTCTTTGTTTACTTGTTTGTTTTTAAATGAGAAACCACTCTTTTTGAAGTTAGAGCTGATCAAGTACTGATGTGAGTGTTTTCCCCTCTTCCCTTTTGAGTTTCTGTTGTGCATTATGTAAATGACGCCATCATCCAAAGCACATTGATCACCGACTATGCATCAGGTTGTTGGTAGGGACCCGTGGGGGATTCAGACGTGGACAAGGCATGACTCTCTCCCTTCAGATACCTTATATCACAATTGGCAAATAAGGGGTATAATGCTGATGGCAATGATGGCAATATTAGCTTAACATTTGTAAGTCTGTAGCTTGAGTTTATGGTGCCTGGCGTTGCTCAGCCTTTTGGAGCCATAGTTTCTCTATCTGTAACCTCTCTGTGTTATTATGAGTTCACACGAGGTGATGGATGTGAAAGTCCTTGGCAACTATAAGTGTGTGAGCCGGGTGGGGATTATTACCCCTGTTGTTCTTCTCAGTCTCAGGGAAGAATTACTACAAATGTCAACAGGATCAGGACTCCCAGGTACACGAAAACAGGCCCCGAATTAATTCCATCTCTCTCCTGATTAAACCAGGGATGCAGATTGCTCTAAATCTATTGCAAAGTCTATGCCACAAGTCCCGTGTTTGAATCCCGGTGCTCTTTTGTGCCACTAACGCCCCTTCCATCTCTCTGGATTATGTTCTTTTCCCCCATTAGTACAGATGAGATAGCTAGATTCATAGAAAACTTGCCGCTTCTCTGTCTGCATGTGCTTGCATCTGTACGGGCACGCCCCACCACAGTCTCGCATTTCGGGAGAGTTCATTCTAGCCAGCATGGTCCCCTGCTTCCTCCTCACTCTTCTCTCCCAGGGGAATTTTTATTATACATGTGAATGGCAGGGACAAGGTTGCAGGGAACTACCACTTTCTGGATCCGGTATGTGAGTGTGTACATGTGTGTACGTGCGCATATGTGTGAAATGCAGCCTTGGGAGTTGTCAGAACTCTTCCCGGTGCCCACTACCCCTGCCCAGGCCTCCTGGAGATTGCAGCAGGGGCCAGGCTCAGGGGCAGAAGTTTCTTCACTCCTGTTGGTCGCTTTGTTTTGTTTAGACCAGGTGGGCTGCTGCATTGACAACCCGGAACACAAAGGCCTGTGTGGTGGGCTGCTGATAGCACAGCCGGCGTGGCGCCCCCACTGCCCCTCTTTGGATTCTCTGCTCAGCTGGCTTCTGAGTTTAGCAGTGAATAACTTCTGCCAGAGGACTGGATGCACCTGTATGCCCTTTGAGTGGCATGTGCATTGTCTGGGCCTCCTGGAGGGAAGCATAAAGGAGAGGGAGTCAAGGGGGTGGCCGAGGGAAGAATAAAACCCTGCACGCCCAAGCCTGGCCTCTCTGACTTGATGGACAGTTGGCAAACTGGGGGAGATTGGCTAGTCTTCCGGAGCACCGAGGGCCAGTGAGTCAGCTGTTAGCATGAGGGACTTGGTACTGGGTTCATTCTGGGCATCACTGTTGTAATTTGGAGTCAGTTGGTCTGGACTCTTTCTGTGTGCCTGCTTGCTCCCTGTATAACTTTAGGAGAATTGCATATCTTCACTGAGCACTTGTAACTCTTCGCCAATACCTCTGTTTGGGTCAGCCTTCAGTCTCCCTGGGTCTGTCTGCAGGGTTGCCTCTGGGACCCAATTCTATGTGGGCTGCTCAGCCAGAAACTGCCTGGCTTCTTCCCTGACTTGTGTGGTCCCCACAGCCCAACTGTGACACCAGTGCCATCATGGCTGTTTAACTTTCCCTACCCACAGCTCAGTGCTCAACTCAGCAGGAGGGCAGCATGTTTGCCAGCTGGGTGCCAGCTCTGCCTTTCACTTGGTGTGTTCCGAGCATAGCATCACCTACAGACTAAGCGGAGCCAGGGCCTGGTTGAGGTAAATCCAGAGCTGAGGAAGTCTGAGATGGGGACGGCTGGGGTCAGGGGTAAGAGGTAGGACAACTCTCTCCCTCTCTGAGATGGGGACGGCTGGGGTCAGGGGTAAGAGGTAGGACAACTCTCTCCCTCTCTGAGCTGGGGACGGCTGGGGTCAGGGGTAAGAGGTAGGACAACTCTCTCCCTCTCTGAGCTGGGGATGGCTGGGGTCAGGGGTAAGAGGTAGGACAACTCTCTCCCTCTCTGAGCTGGGGACGGCTGGGGTCAGGGGTAAGAGGTAGGACAACTCTCTCCCTCTTTGAGCTGGGGACGTCTGGGGTCAGGGGTAAGAGTCAGGACAACTCTCTCCCTCTCTGAGCTGGGGGCAGCTGGGGTCGGGAAGAGGAGTCAGGACAACTGTCTACCTCAGTGATTTCAACTAGGGGAGACTTGCCACCCAAGGGACATTTGACATGTTTTGGTTGTCATACCAGGGGACACTACTGTCATCTAAGGAAGTAGAGGCCAGGGGGGCTGCTAGGCATCCTAATGTCCACAGGACAGGCTCCTACAACATCGAATTAACCGGCCCAGAATGTCAGAAGGGCAGGGGTTGACGGAGACTGGTCTGGCCTCAGAACTGCTAAGAGAACAGGCAAGTGGGCGTAGACAGGACTTCGTCCTGCTGGAGCCTCATGGTGGTGACCGCTGAGAGCAGGGATTCTGGACAACGGGTCTTCAGTGGGCCTTTCCCTTCCTGCCTCCTCCCCTCCTCAACCTCCTCAGTGCAGGAAGATGGCCATTATTGGAGCAGTAGGGCAGATGCTCGTGGTGCCTTGCCCACATCCCCTGGGCACTCCCCATTGTAGCAGCTGCCCATGGTTTCCTATGGCAGATCCCTGAGGCTCTCCAAATTTCTGCCAAGGGCTTTCTTTCAGCCCACAAGCAGGACAGGGCAGAAGTGCCCTGGGGCTCACATCCCTGGGAGCAGCCCTCAGCCATTGATGATGACAGTTGTGCACAGCCCTCAACTCTCCCCACCAGCCTGTTCTGCCCTGTTTCCCAGAGGTCCCAGTGTGACTGAGTCTCAGTTGTCTACAGTGGTCACGGGCTCATTAGTGCACCCTCTTCTGCTCCTTCCCTTCCCATTTTCACTTCCCAGCTCCTCTGATGCTTTTTGGGGGCCATCTTGCAAATAGACTACTTCATTCCTGTTCAGTGTTGGCTTCTGGGGCAGCCCGACCTAAGGCAAGCAGCAGTCGTGTGCCGTCGGGACCCAGCATCGCTGTTTGCTGATGCGTGTAATCACCGCCTTCCATCACGCGTCCGTTCATCCATTCAGCCAGTCCACAACATTTCTTTAACATTGACTGTGTGCCTGGAACTCAGGATTTTATACCCATGCGTAAGTGGGGAAACTGAGGCTCCAAGGTATGTATGCACTTGTTCAAAGTGCTTAAAAAGTAAAGGATCAAAAGTGGAAGATAAAGCCAAAACTCCCAAGTGCATTTTATGCCCAGATGTTCCTCAACAGGCTCTACTTAGAACTACCTGCAGTGCTTTATAGGGTCACAGATGTCTGAGTCCTACTCCAGAATGAATCAACATCTCCAGGAGTGGGGCCTTGGCATCTATATTAAAAAACCCCCTTTAAAGCACATGTGCACACAGATGGGGTAATCTGCGCACCCCTCTCCCCACGCTGCACACACACACACACATACACACACACACACACACACACGTGCGCTTCCTGACAGGTGGACGTTGACTCCAGGATGAAGCAAATGAAAGGAAGGAAGCACCTTCTCTATTTGGGGGCTGAAACTCAAGGCTGACCATACATCACCACCTATCACACCTGCCCTGTGGGACAAGCCAGCTCTCCGTTGTTGATATAACGTCCTTGCGGAACCATATCGCCAGGTTTCACCTAGATGGGCTGTCCTGTGGCTTTCGCTGCATGTTTTAAGTTGTAATTTCCTCTCCTGCTGTATATGGTGATCCCCCACAAGGCATAGCCCTCAAGGGGGCGCACACTGGCAGATGGACACCTTCTGGCACAGAAGTCCAGTGGCTCTGAAGCTCCTGACTCCACCCTCACCTCTACCTGCCCCCTGGGTGAGTTAGAGATGGAGGGATTTCAGGCTAACTATAGAGACAGGCCATGAAGAAATGGCATCTCTTCCCCTTCCCCAGTCTCTGGGATTCCCATGCAATGGCTTCATTGCTCCACAATCTTGTTATGTTTCTCCCCTGCAGGGCATGGAAAAGCCACAGCCACAGCCTGTGGAGAGGGGCTGCTTTTGGAGACAAGAGCAGCTTTTAATGGAAGTTTTCAGGTTTCAGAATGAAGTGCAGTTGGTTTATTTTTAGAGGTCTCCACAGAGTCTCTGCCCCTTGTTCGGTGCTCACCAGATGCTAGGACTTGCTCCACAGTGGTGGGGCCGCTGTTTTTATTCTAAGCAGCACAGTAAGAAGGGAACTGGGCTCGAGGGCAGGCCGACCTAGAGCTGAATTCTGACTCTGCCACTTATGAGCTTTGTAATTGTGAGAAAGTCATTTAACATTCAGGAAACGAAAGGACGGGAGATGCCACCCGCTTTTTGCAAAGTGGGTGTGAGGATGAAGGGAAGGGACCTGAATGGATCTTACGTAATAAGACACAAGCATAGGATGGGTCTGCCAACACAAGAGGTCTTCAGTACAATATGGCTATAGGTAGGCATTCCTGGCCTTATAAGCTGCATCCTTGGTTTTCACATCTGTAAAATGGGATTATTAACAGTAACTACTACTAGGATTGGCTGCATAGTTTGCAGGACCCAGGGCCAAATGGAAACATGAGGCTTCCTGCTCGAACATTAAGAATTTTAAGCAGAGCGTTAAACAGGCATGGGACCCTTCTGGGCCCTGTGCAGTTGCACACTGTTGTTGCACACCGTTTACTTCATAGGGTTGTGGTGAGAAATTAATAGCACAACATATGTGACGTGTTTAGGACACTGATGTGTTTATTACTATTACTAATTAAGCATGAGCTTTGTTCTGGGAATAGTAAGTTACCCATTTTGCTGTGACATGCATTACAGGGAGAAATAAATTGATTAAGATCAGATTTTACAAGCTTCAAATGGCAAGCTACAGGGTTGAGACTTGATCAGGTAATAGTGGGAAATTACTGAGGACAGGTGGCTCATCCCCAAGGTGGTGGTTAAGACTTTTAATCAGAGCGTTGTGGGGGGAATGGAGTGAAGATATAAAGGGCCTTTGGAAACTGGGGAATAAGACTCAGATTATAGCTCAGATGAAGTCTGGGCGGGGAGGGTGTCTCATGGAGACCCACCTGGAAATAACTGATATATCAGAATAGATGAAATTATTGGTGTGTAGAGCACATTACCGGATCGCAGGAACTAGGGATAAAATAGAGCCAGCAATCAACTCTGTGCAAAATCGGCAGATAAAACCAGGGGCTCTGTTCGGATCTAAGAAAAGAGGGAGGAGCTGAGAAAGTGCCATTCCTGCAGGGGAGGCTCCTGAGCTTCTATGATCCCTGTAACATGGGTACAGTATCATTCATTGATGGAAAGGTAGTGTGAGAAAAATGTCTAAACTGTTTCTTGTATCAGGTATGTGTTGATGAATCACACGATTTAGTTGCCTGTCCACTTTAACTTTGATTCTTGGATCTTTTTAGTGAGTTACATTTTATTGTATTACTGGTTTCTATGGTGGTTCAGATGTGTTTGGTTTCAGAGTGATTTTGGTATTATAGGAGCTAATTTACATACATAGTCTCCATTAATCCTGGCAGGATTCTGCATGGAATACTGGTACTCCCACTCTATGGACAGAATGCTCAGAGACATTAGGCATTTATTCAGGGTCACACAGCTATAGAGTGATGTGGGATTCCAACCCAGGGCTCTGTCATTTCAAAACCCACACAATCCTCACTACTTGGTAGAAGCAGGAGAGACAGGACAAACAACCTGCAGGAATCTACCCTCCAAAGCTTGGCTCCTCTCCAGCCCACCTGCTAACAGCACCATCTGCACAGGTGTGCAGATGGAGACCAGAGAACACCTTGTCCTACAGAACGGTTCATTGTAGGTAATTTGCTATCGGCATGTCACCGAAACACCTTGAACAATGGGGCTAGGCACAGGGGCTGGCACCCGTCTCTTCTCTACAAAACCTGCACAGTGAGGGACTGGCAGGCTTGGCATGTCACCAGCCTTGTGGGGGGAGGAGGCATCAGGCAGTGGGCGAGTGGCCTGAGCTGGAAGGAGGGGAGCTGGGCTCTGTTCATCCAAACTCCCCACTCCTCTGGGGTCAGTCGCTTCCCTATTCAAAGAAGAAAGTGACCCAGATGCTTTCATGTAATTCCCCACATCTCCTGCCACCTCCTCAGGTGATGGCAGAAGGAGCGCTGTGAGAAGCAGTTTTAATGTTTTCATTCAGACACTGACAAATGATGATGATGATGATGGTGATCTAATTCATTCTATATATAATATTGCATATTATATGTAATATATATTTTATATATGCTCCACATATATATTATATGTGTCATACATAATGGAACACCATAATTTAGTGCCTATTATGTGCTAAGTACAACAGCAGGGCTAGCCTCCTGCTCAGTATCCACTTAGTGCGTTTTTAAGTCACTGCTCCTCTCAGAGCTTCAGTTTTCTCATCTGAACGATGAAAGCACAAGAACTGAGGCCTTCTCTCTGGGCTGACATTTCTCCCTTTGTGCTGCACATTGTCAGCACCTACTCCAGTGACGGGCAATCTTTTGAGCTTGGTGTGTCAAACTTCGCCAAAACACCGAGCATAACTCGGGTGGTGTGTCATTTGAGAAAAACGGCCTAACCGGAAGTCCCAGAACTAGACGCTCTGTGCCGGAGTTCTGTTGTTTTGGCCTACAGACCTCCGGCATAGAGTGTCTACACTACAGCAAGTGTTTTATCCTCGGCTACTGCACCTGGTCGTGCAGGATCTGAGGATGAAACGTCCTTCACGGCATGCGGCCCCATACTTCTCTGGTATGCAGCTGCGTGTCATCGAAAATGGCTACGCGTGTCAGTGTTGACACGCATATCATAGGTTCTCCATCACGGACCTACTCTGTGCCCAGAAGTGGGGAAATGGCACAGGGCAGATATGAAAATGTGAATACCCGCTCTTTGCTCCTCAGGCACTCAACCAGCCAGTGCCACTGCAGCGCACCCAGAAACCACCTCTGTGACGTAGAGAAATGCTTTGTGAGACATGAAACGGGGCTCACAGAAGTGTGGTGGAGAGCAGAGGTTTGGCACCAGCCCACGCTTGCAGCCTTGAGCCAACAGTCACTGAGCCCCTGTGTAGGCCTCCGCGTTCCTACCTGTGAAGCCGAGCTCTTATTACAGCTGTTGCAGGGGACCTGGACGAAGGGGGGGAGAGGGCCAGGTATACGTGCTCCGTGAGCAGCGCAGTAACTAATACCCCAAATCCAGATGTGTCAATTAGTGAAGGGGAAAGACATTCGGGAGAGGGGGGATTTATAGTTTAGGAGGTGGCTTAAGGTCCGCCTCAAGAAATACATTAGTTTGGGTTGGGAGACATGAAATGACATTAGCCATTTTTTGCCCCAAATTGTTCTTTCTCTTTGGCCCCCACCCGGGCCTCTTTGGAATGGAGCATGAATATTATGTACATTTTTCATGCACGTTGAAGAAAACCAGACAGTGCTGGCAGGGTCCCAGGGAATTTCTTACATGTTTAAAGAGCATCCTGTTGATTTGAGGGGGAGGCAGCTGTGTCTCCATTGTTCTCTCTCTCTCAGTAGCCCCCCGCACAAGCTGACAAAAGCACTTTATTTCTGACCCCAGGTGATACCACAGGAGATATCCCTTGTGTTACACACCCTGCAAAATGTGCTGTAGTTTACACGGCATTAGTATCCCTACAGAATTCACTGTGGTTCTGGGATGAAGAACAGACTGAGCCAGCCAGCCATCCTTCCGCTGGGTCCCTCATTCCCTATTCCCTGGTATGTGAGCATGTACTGTGTGCCGAGTACCATACTACTTCAGGACTTTCCTGAGATGTTGCCTCCCCGAAGCAGTCGTCTTCGATATCCATACCCACTTCTGCTGGGTTCAAAGCCCTTCCCTCATGTTCCCCAAACACCCTTTTTTTTTTTTTCTGAAGTGAGAAGCCGGAAGGCAGACTCCTGCATGCACCCAACTGACCAGGATCCACCTGGCATGCCCACCAGGGGACGATGCTCTACCCATTTGGGGCATTGCTTCTTTGCAACCAGAGACATTCTAGTGCCTGAGGATGAGACCATGGAGCCATTCTCAGTGTTCGGGCCAACTTTTGCTCCAGTGGAACCTTGGCTATGGGAAAGAAAGAGAGAGATAGAGAGGAAGAAGAGGGAGAAGGGTGGAGAAGCAGATGGGCGCTTCTCCTGTGTGCCCTGACTAGGAATCAAACGGGGGACTTCCACATGCCGGGCCGACGCTCTACCACTGAGCCAACCGGCCAGGGCCCACCTTATGTTTATTTTATATCTTATCCTGTTCTGTTTCTGTGTCTGTTTCCTTATATGACAATGGACTCCTTGATTGCTTCCACTGGCAAAGAAGAGCTCGGTAGGTTTTCAAGAGGTCCACAAGTCTGAACTCTCCTGAGGTGACCCCTGCCCAGATGTGGAGGTTGGAAAGCAGATGTGGAGAGAGGCTGTGGGCTCTGAGTTTCTATGATACCTCCCCGCATAAAGTGGCAGCTCCCTCAGGTGATGTTTTTCCTCCCTCCTGAAGATGTCCCCTTACCCTATCCAACAAGGTCAGAAGTTTGGGCTTTTTGACATTCTGCCCTGTCTGAGCAATCAGCACCTGAGCAGGCAATTATGCAAACCACCCAGTAATCTTCTCAGAACAGCAAGCTAGCTCCAGAGGAGAAATGCAAACAGTAAACACCCATTTGGCTGCCTCTTCTAGGAGGACAAGGACGATGCGGGCACCTCATTTGTCGAGTCCCCATTACCATGCAGCTCAGGTTTAGCTGGGTGGTATTGGAGGGCGGAACCCGTTCTTGGGCACTCAAGCCTGGATGCACTCTCTCCGTACTCAATCCGGGCCTCCAGTGCAGACTGATGGCTGCATCTGCCCACAGGGAAACTGCCCTTTACCCCGTCAATGTCTGCCAGGTGCTGCAAACTGCTCGGGCTCTGTCCACTTTCCGGCATAGATAGCAGCATGGCCCGGGCCCTCTCAGCAGCGACCCCACCCTTTGCTGTGGCCACCCGTTCTCCTCGCCCACATGATCCATGATCTGGGTGTCTCTCTGAAGATTCCTTTTTCAGCTGTTGTCAACATTGATCAGATATATTATATTTTGCTTTTCCATTCCCCTTTTCATACAGTCTTTCCTTCCTTCCTTTCCCTTCCCCGCCTCTCTCTTCCCAGAGTCACAACCTTAACCTGGCCTTCGACGCCCTCCCATGTCGAGCACTGGCCCAGCAGGTCTCTGCCCAGGTTGGGAGGCCCTCCACTTCTATCTGCTCCTGCTGGCACTCCTTATCTCCTCACATGTCCAGCAATCAGATGTACTGGGCAACTGCTCTGGCCCTGGTGAGAGAGAAGGGATGAGACAGTGTGGATCCAACCCACATGAGCTATGTCCTCGGGTGGGGCAGGCATTGAACATGTGACCCCGCTCCCAAGCATGCTGAGCGTGAGAAGAAAGAACTGCCATAGGAGGTCCTAACAGGTGGGGAGCCAGCCTCCCTGGGGCCAGGTGGGGAACCCCTCCCTACAGGTGTGAGTCGGAGCTGATGTTTGAAGGGTTAGGAGGAAGGAGGCAGGTGTGGCAGGCCCAGGGAAGAGGAGGGACCCTGTAGCTGGCAGGCCCGCTTGTATAGAGGTCTATGGCACAAGACCATGACCCATCCCACAAACTAAGGTCCAGGTCGGGAGGAAGGAAGGGGGCCCGCTCGTTGAAGGCTGGTTAAGGAGTGGGGGTCTTAGCCTGAGAACAACAGGAGGCTTTCGAAGGGCTTCAGCCGAGGCAGTGTCTCTCCACAGGTCTAATGATCCTCCATAAGTCCCCAGTCAGGTACGCAGCTGTGTAACTCATTCACCCCTCGTACATTTCCCTGACCCTTTCAGTCTACGTGATGAAAACCCACGCAAAGTGGTTTGAGCAGAAAAAGGAAATGTATTCGTTCAAGGATTGAAGCGTTCAGGCAGGGCTGGGGCTCAGGATTCAGATGTTCATCTCCATCACGTACCTCTGATTTCCCTCCTCTGTGCAGGTTCCATTCCCAGCCTCCTCCCCTCGCAAAGTGGCAGAGGTGGCTGTCCCCAACTGCAGGCTGACACTTCACTGCCTTACTTTCCAGGGCGGAGAGACGGTGACCCTGCCCCAGTCATCTTTCTGAGAGCCCTGGGATCGGCTCTGATTTTTTCCTGCTGGTGTCAGATGCTCATTCCTGCCCCAGCGACTGGAGCCAGGGGCTGACATGTGCTGATGATGGACCAGACCGCATTATAGAGCAGCCCCTGCGTATGGGCAGTGCAGTCAGCACGGGTAGAACCCTGGGTCAAGGGTGGAAAGGTTATGGTTCCTAAAAGAAAACATGGGGTGCTGTCACTAGAAGACTGAGGAATGGGTGCTGGGTATGCAAGGGCAGCAGGAGTCCAGCACAGCAAATGGCTTCTCACACGTCCTCAGCGTGGACTCTCGGCTCCGGCCACGCTACCTTCCGTATTCCATGAACCTCTTAGGACAGCTTGCTTCCCTGTTTCTCTAAGCCTTTCTTCTTCAGGTTGCCTGGCCAAGAATGCAGCTGGATCAAGTAAGAAAGTCTTAGCATTCAGGTAGATGGAATTCAGAGCTTTAGGAAAGTAGGGACAGGTGGGGTATGAATAGGGACATGGTGGAGGTTGTAATGATGGTCGCTAGATCCCAGGAGCTCATTCCAGAACCCAAACTAGCTTCAGGGTGTTTCCCTCATTCTTCCAGATGCTCATTCTTTCTCTCTGGGATGAGTAGAGACAAGAACAACAAATCCCCATTATTCTCAGTGTTAGACCAGGTAAGCAGTCAGGGTAGCAGCTGCCAAGCCCATGGCGTGCTGGCCACAGACACAGGTGGCTCCTGCTTCTCTCTGGAAGCCTCGCTCTTGCAGAGGCAGGTGACCATCCCAAGGCAGCCCGCTCTCAGGAACCACCGGAGAGATGGGATGTAGCCATCGGGACCAAGGCGAGCAGCTCTCTGACTGGAGGAGGTCGACGTGTGCAGTGAAGTCAACACTTGGGAATCTTGGATGCTTCTGACCAGTGAAAGGGCTAAGAGTGGTGTCACATCTCCAGCCTGGCCCTATGACAGCCTTCCTGGGACCATTCCTGACATGCTACTTACTTCTCACATTGACTCCTCATCCTGCAAATGGCTGAAACTTTTCTGCAAACTTTTCTGGAACTACCTCTCCTCTTGCCTTTCCTGCGTGGGTCCTGCCCAGGTCTTTTCTCAACATTAAGGCCTCCTGTATTCAACTATTCTTTTCTTTCTCTTCTCATTCAATAGCTGCTTCTTAAAGCCCTACTCTGTGCTGGGCACTCCACCTGTGCTTATTTCTGCCTTGTTTCATGGGCCCATTACTTATGACAACGTGTGATGACAGGACCTCAACTATAGTCTCAGGAGATCGGAACCACACTTGACATTTGAACAGAGAGCACTAAATGTAAGACATTTCAATTAGATATAAATTTGTTAACCAGGTAACTGAAAGAGTAAATTAGAACATGACGGAATAATGTAGGCAGCCGCTATAGGAAGCAACCACCAGGCCCTGGGCTGAGGGAAGAAAGGGCAAGGATTGCAGTCATTCAAATGTAGGAACGTAGAGGAGGGACCCTCTCTCATCCTGTAGCTGGAACGCAGACCCCTGAGTAGGGTGTGTGTGTAGGCTGACGCTGGTGTCCTGGGATAGGGGTTCTACAAGGACCGAAGAAAACACACGCTGGTTCAGCTGCTGCTTTGAAAAGGAACCTCCCTGTCAGAATGAAGGAATGAGGCTGGGGTAATGCTTACGGGAACAGAAGTATGCAGGGCGCCACCAGAAAGCAGCGAGAACAAACCCCATTCACCTCCAGCCTTGCCACCCTCCTCTGGCAACTCCTACTGGCGGAACCAGACCTGGACCCAGCTGGCAAAGCAGAGAGGATGTTTAGCCCCACCAAGACAGAGTAGCACGGAGAAAGACTGGCTTTGAAACTAAGAGACAGTCACTTACTAATACACGTGGGGGACTCATGGACCGTCCTCTGCACAGTGCCTGGTGCAGGGCTGCCTGGACAGCCGTACTGGGAAGACACTGGATTTGGAGTCAGTGGACCCAGATCTACCAGTTAATTTCAACATAATTTATTTGTCAAGACACTGGTATCTCTAAGCCTCCATTACCTCATCTGTAAAATAGGAAAATAACCCCTGACCTCCCTACCTGGGTGGGAGGTAGGAAATTAGCATGGTAAGGTGTGTGGAAGGACTTTGCCCAGCAGGGCTGACTTTCAGATACAAAGTAGCGAGGTAGTGCTCAATGAACAGGTAGAGTGGCGGCAGAAGCAAGTTTCAGTCTATTTAGGGCAGGGGTGCTCAATACGTCGATTGCGATCTACTGGTCCATCACGAAGGAAGTGTGGGTAGATCTCATGACATTAAAAAGACATTTGTTTTTTGAGTGGCATACAGGGTAGCCCATCTGACGTCTGAACTTTTGACACCCTACGCATGCGTGTTAAACCGTGCTAACTTGTTCAGTTACATTGCTGCGTAGTTAGCCTTCAATTTATTTAAACTAAATACAACAAAGGGTATAAAAATGAGTGCCGTAGCTGGTCCGAGTAAGAAGCCTAAAACCTACCACTTTCATACAGAATGGGAGGGGATATTTTTCACTATGTCATATTCTAAGTGCGTTTGCCGCATCTGTCTGTGTGCCATTGCTATTCCAAAGAAGGGAAATGTGGAGCGGCTTTTTCGGACTGTTCATAAAAACTATGACATTGACTTTCCTCTGAAAAGAGAGCTGAGAAGGAGAAAGGTGAAAGAAGAATACACAATATTAAATAGTAATAATAGTAACTTAAATAATGATAATATAGAAGAAATAAATTTATGTTTTGCATTTTTATTGTAGGTAGATCATTTTGACTTGGTCATCTTATAAGTAGCTCGCAAGCTGAAAAAGTGTGGGCACCCCTGATTTAGGGCTTTGAATAACTTCTTAAAGCGCATTTCCCCTTGGAACCTTCGGGTTTCTTCTTTTAAGCAAAAAAGTGTCCGTCAGAGGACGAGTGGATTAAAAAGCTTTGGTACATATATACTATGGAATACTACTCAGCCATAAGAAATGATGACATCGGATCATTTACAACAAAATGGATGGACCTTGATAACATTATACGGAGTGAAATAAATAAAACAGAAAAACACTGAGAACTGCATGATTTCATACATAGGTGGGACATAAAAACGAGACTATGAGACAAGGACAAGAGTGTGGTGGTTATGGGGTGGGGGGAGGGAGGATAGGAAGGGAGAGGGGGGCGGGGAGGGGCACAAAGAAAACCAGATAGAAGGTGACAGAGGACAATTTGACTTTGGGTGATGGGTATGCAACATAATTGAATGACAAGATAACCTGGAGATGTTTTCTTTGAACATATGTACCCTGATTTATTAATGTCACTCCATTAAAATTAATAAAATTAAAAAAAAAAAAGGGTATAACCGGGCTTCATGTTGGGGAAACTTCCCTGACAATGAGAACGATTTGCGAAAGAAGGCACACTGTCTCTTCTCTGAGATGAGGTTCTGTTGCATAAGACCATCTCAAATAGATTCAGACGGAGCACGTGCAGCTTGTGATGGAGCTGGGGGGGGGGCACGTCGGAGTGAATCTGGCTGTTCTGTCCTCAGGGAGGAGCAGCCACAGCTGGTGGAGCTCTTCCCCACGTCTAATTTGGAGGCACATTTACAGCTCTACTGGCACCATGTGGGTGTTAAAGATGTTGCCCCTTCTCATATTGATGATGTTTTGCTCTAACAGGGCTGTTTCCGCTCCTTGGAGCTCTGCTCACTGCTTCAAGGTAAGCCTCCTGGGATGCCCGGGGTGAGATTGCAAGCTGGCTCCCAGCTTTTGTCTCAGAGGCTGCCCTGGAGCTGTGGCCATGAATGGGCGGGGCCGCAGTGTGCAGCTTGACTGGACCTGCATGCTCTGGGTGGCAGGACTGGAACACGGGTCTCACGTGCCTATGGACTTCAGGCGTGGCACTGTGAGCACAAACCTTCTCCCCTCCCCATCTCAGGACCAGGGGACAGCCCTGGACCATCTTTCATGGCCTGCCACTGCGTCCCACGTCCAAGGAGGCAAATTGGCAGCGGGGACAGATGGACTGGGATTTAAACATACTTCAGCTCTTTCTTGCTCATGTGACTTTGGACAATATACTTAAACCTCTCTGTATGTTAGTTTCCGTCCAAGAAGAATCGTATGTGGTCAGGCTCAGATCAGTGCCTCCCAAATATACCCGCCCTACCTTTTCGGTTCTCTTCTAGTTCACCCTCATGCTCCTGCCTGAGTACTCTTAGCAAAGCATACTACTGCTGAACCTATCCCACTTCATTCGGAATAGAGAATGTTCCAGGGTTCCCCACTGCCCAGCAACTAAAATGTAAACCCCAAAGCTTGGCATTCAGGATCCACCATCATCCATGGCTTCCACCTTTGCTTCTTCCTCCTAACCTATTTATTAATCCCATCCAACTGAAGCCACATTGCAGCCCCAAGGAATGGATGGCTCATCCTCCTCTAAACCACCATCCACAAGGCTCGCTCTGTTCCAAAGACTGGTCTCGCCCTCTCCTTTCCCATTTGAACTCTCAGTGCATCACAGCCTCCTTTTTGAGACTCTTCTTGATCTCACCAGCCTGATAGTTTCTTTCTTCTCTGAGCTTTCACGGGATTAAAAAAAAAATTTTTAACAAGGTATATGCATGTATGTAGTGCAGGATTGATGTTTCTTTTACTACAGATGGAGAAGCATGAGCAGCCTAATAAATACAATACACGGGGATTTGAATCCTGCGTCTGTCACTGGCAAGCTGAAGTCTTAGACAAATTAGGTTGAACTCCCTCAATGCCTTATGGGACTGTTGAAAGGATTCCAGATCACAGTGTCTAATAAAGGTAGTCATAATTATTATTATTACACTGCTTTAGGTACATGTTAAGCACTCAGTGACAACCTATTGATTGAAATGAAGTATCAAACATAGGGTCTGGAGGCAGTAATAATGGAACTAAAAGTCATAAATTGGTAGTTTTAAAAATTGATATTTTTAAGAACTTTTTAAATTATAAAGCAACATTAGGTCATTGTAGAAAATGTATAATGTGTATTTGTAAGAAGGTTAAAAAAATTCACCTATAATCTCATAACTCAGTGGTAATGACTCTTAACATATTATATTTTCTTCCAATTTTGGATGCATTTTATATAGGTGATCTCATACAAGTACAGAACATTGTTTCTAGTATTTTAAGGTGTCATAGATAGAGTTTATAAATCTACTGTTTAAGTTGTTATATAAATAATATATAATAGTCATTTTAAATATAGAAAATATTGAAGCATTTAATTCAACTCCTAAAGCTAGCTTACTGTCAGTATTTGACTGTTTTCTTCCAACCTTTAATATTTGTATTTTTGCTTATTTCAGATATCAATATTAGATTAGGAACATTTTCCTCTGCCATGAAAACATGTTTCTGACATCACTTTTGATAGCTACATAATATTCTACCCTGCAGATATACCATAATTTAATTCTATCCTGATTCCTACATGATTAGAATGTTTTTATATTTTTCCCATGATGAATGCATTTTGGTCTGAAATTCATATTGTTTTCTTAGGAAAGGGGGAATATAATTTCATCGGTAATAAAAAATATTATAATGGCTTGTAAAGGACTAAGTATATTATCTCAGGTGACCAAACATATGCAGGTGAGGCTGTTCCTAGACGAGTTAATTCTGTGGTTCCATGATTTCATCAAGGACCCAGATACCTTCTGTCATTTCACGCCTCTGTTTTCTTTAGTGCGTTCTATGAAGAGGTACAATCCTAGGAGGTGGAGCCTGTTATTATTCCCATTGTGCAAATGCGGAAATTGAGGCTTGATGAGGTATTTCACCTGAATTCCCACAGCCAGAGTCGAACTGCTGCTGTTCCAGGCATCACATCCTCACACATGGGGACCGGGGGCCAGCTAGCTCCTCCCACATCTCTTCTCCACCTTTTTTACTTGATCAATTTCCAGGCTACAGAAAAATTGAACAAATGGTACAATGGACTCCTATATCCCCTTCACCTAGATTTATAAATTATTAACCATGTGCCACGTTACTTCCTTTCTCTCTTGCTCCATCTTCCAGTTGAAAGCAATTTGAAGACATCATGATCCTGTGTCTCTTTTTCAAACCTTTAAAATTGAAATATGATACACTTGCAAAAAGCATACTTCTCTTGTTTGTACCATTTGATGAAATTTCACAGATTGATCTCAACGATGCAACCAGTTTTCCAGAAATATACTGAGGGTGATACTGCATAAAATAGTTCGTTGGGTAAGAATTGTGTGGGATACATGCTCACAGGGTCTGCCACATTGTCTTACCTACTCTCTCCCTTGTGCTGGAGAAAGAGACTTGTCTCAAAGTACAAAGAAGTCGAGGCCATAGTACTATTTAGCTTCCAGTTCAGCAAAGACTTTGTAGTCAGAGGTTGGAGTCTCAGCTCTACCTCTATAACTTGCTGTATGATCTTAAGCGAGATACTTGTCCTCACAGAGCCTTAGTTTCCTGATCTGTACAATAGAAATAACGATAGGACCGACCCTCAAGGATTTCTGTAAGGATGAAAGGAGATTGTACATAAATCACTTATTCATCATAGCATGTGATCAAGAAAGATTATTTCTTAACTGGCATTATTCTCATTAGTAGTAATCTTACCAGATAGGGGATATTCCGGTTCCTGTTTTACAGCTGAGAAAATGGGTGCCCTAAGAAAGAAAAGGAACTGATGACACTTGACTAATAAGCGATAGAGCCAGGATTCACAATCAGGTTTTTCTGACTCTACACTTGTTGCCTCTCCATGAATCGACTGGGCCTGGACAAATGGGAAACTCAATCATACCTCAGAAGATCAATTTGTTAACTGACAGTTTTATAATAGAAGATGTAATTGCCAAACGGCTAGTAAGTTGGTGCCAGCACGTTGGTGCTTTCTTCCTTCTAACTACAAAGTACAAAAGGCAGCAGGGATGGCACTGAAGAACTGAGCCTCCTTCGGGGCCACCCTGCACCCCAGCCCTTGCATACACCTCAGAAAGCTGGCCTGAGAGAAGGGGGCTCTGAGTCTCATCAGGACTTTGCTCCTAGCCTCTCCTGAAGCCTTAGTCCATCCCCTTTCCTCCCTGGGCTTCAGCCTTCCGCAGGCAAAAGCACTGGGGGCAGGAAATGAATGTCCAGGTGATGTCTGAGTCCCCTGCTGGCTCCCGAGTCACCGCTCATCACTGCCCCAACTCCCCACCCCATCTTCCCTTCAGTATTCTTGAAATGGATTTGCTGTTTGGTTTTTCTAACTTACTTCACTATTACTTTATTACTTTTCACGTGACAGGCAGCAGAATGACTTTGTCTCAATACCGGTGGGGAGGACGTGGCCTGCATTCATTATAGAGTCTGATTTCATTTGGTTTCAAGGCTTTGTGTGTGCAAGGGAGGAGGGTTGGTCCTCATGTACATCAGTTTCAGGTGGGGGAATGGGCTGAATTTCCCAGCAGCTCCGAGCTTGGCAGTGGCAGCGGGGAGGCCCTGCCTGTAATGAAGTCTAGAGGTACTTGGGCCTAGAGAGAAAATGCGGTTCCCTGGAAGGCAGGCCCCAGGAGCGCTTGATTAGAGAAGGCGGCCCTGAGAGGTATTCCCAAAGTGTTGTCCAGGGTAGCTGCTTCTGTCCGGCTTTCAGCCGCCTAGAGCCTCCACTCCCTGCGGCTTTGGGGCTGTTCTTCTCTAAGACCCAGGCTATTTGCAGGAGACAGAGTCATGCCTGATTTGAGCCTACATTCAGCCAACTGACCATGGAACAGGGCCTGGGGTTGACCACACTGGGGTTCAGATGCTGATGCTCTTTGATTTGGAGGCACATGTCTAGCCTCTCTGAGCCTCCATTTCTTACTGGAAAATGTGGACGGCAGTTTTTATCTTGGAGGGTAAGAAAATAGACCCAGTCCTCGCTGAGCCTTCACTAGGGTGCCAGGCAGTGGGCCAAGTACTTTATTTAACTTATCTTCCAGGTCACACAATAAATAAATAATGTTGGTACAGATACAGCCCCTCATTTGTAGGTGAGAAAACTGAGGTTTGTATCTGCCAAGAGCTTTGCATATATGTCAAGTGAGGCTGGAGAACAGGCCTAAAGGATCCAAGGGAAGAGATAATAGGCATTTTGTGAAAAATGACCTGATGTGCATTTTTAAATAACCTCATTAATTCTTCAGTTTCTTGCAATAGAAAGTGAAATCGCAGGTACCTGAGGCAGCGTGGGAAGGATGTATAGTATCTTTAATGTTTTAGAAAATGGAGTTTAGAAATTTATAAAAAGGACATTCATTGCAAAAGTGTTGATAGAGCGGCCCCTGTGTCCAGCAGAGTACCAGGCTCTGCAGATCTGAGCTGGGCAAGCTGGGGCCAGACCCTGAATGAGCTCTGGGGCTTTGGCCAAGCAAACGGCCACACTGCATTGTGGCATCTATGCTGTCCAGGGTTCACAGAGGAGTGACCAGCTCCTTGGGGCTGGGAAGGGCTCTGAGGAGATTTTACCAGTAGAGGTGACATGAGAAGGTTGTTATTATTATAGCATGACCACTGCATCCCCATGAGGGATTCCCAGAAGAAGACTCGCCCACCAGTCATAGGTGGTCAGACTATGGCCCATGGGCCAACTCTGGCCCATTACCTGTTTTTGTATGGCCCTCTAGCTAAGAATTGTTTTTACATTTTAAAATAATTTTTAAAATCACAAGAAGAAGACTATCTTGTGTGCCACTTGAAAATGACATGAAATTCAAATTTAAGTGTCCTTTCATAAAGACCTGTTGGAACACAGGCACAGCCCGCTTGTTCCCGTGTTGTCTGTGGTGGCTGTCACGCTACAGTGGCAGAATGAGGTATTGTGACAGAGACCTTCTGGACCCCAAACCTAAAATATATACTGTCAGGCCGTTTGCGAATGGAGTTTGCTGACCTCCGCTATATATAAGTCGTCACTTCTTCATAATGATCTTTTACCTTATAAAGTGATAGTAATTGAAGTATATATATTGAGGTATATCTTAGTGTGAGCGTATGTGTGCGTGTGTATTGTATTGTCTCCCTTGCATTGTTTTGTCTAACCCTCCCAATCACTGTGTGAAGCATCAACAGTCTCTCTTTTCAGATGATCAGACTGGAGCTCCAAGAGATCAAACTTGCTTGCTCCAAGTGCAAAACTTGTAAGCAGGGGAGCCAGGACAGGCCCTGGACGCCAGGCTCTCTGATGCCAGGGCTGGCCCCCATGCCATGTCTGTGCGGCACAGATGGTGCGTTTGAGGCCAAGACACCAGGCCGTCAGAGGCCAGCTGGCATTTGAGGTATTAGCCTGTGATCCTGGCAGGGGTGGGCATCACAGGGCATGAGCCTTCCATCTGGAGGGTTAGGTGGCCTTTAAGGTCTCTTTCAAGTCTCTGAGCCATGTTGTGTGATTTCTGGCCGGTGAGGCAGAGGGCTGGGTCACACGCTGTCTACAAAGGTTTATCCACAAAGCGAGGCCTCCTCCGGGGCCTTGCTCCCCATGCTCCGGCCTGACTCTCTGGAGCTCTGTGGTTCTGAGAGGGGACGTTTGGAGTGTTGACTATGTTTCTCCAGGTGAGCTTTGCACACTGAAGTAGAGCGGCCTGGAGACAGCAGAGGTCAAGGGCAGCTTAATGCTTATGAGCCTCCTCCACTCTTCCCCGCCACGCTGAGTATCCTCTAAGGCTAAGGAGCCTAGCCCTCAGTGCCTGCCCAGCGTGCTGTGGCAGAAGGAGCGTGGGTTTTGGAGTCAGATGGATCCCGAGTCAAACTCTGATTCTGGCATCCAGGCTGCGAAACCAAGAGAGGAGGTCTCAGCTCTTCCTGCCTTCGCGGCATAGTCTGAAAAATTGGAATAGTAATAGCAGTTACCACTTCGGGTCAAGAGGGGAAAGGGGCCAGATCATATAAAGTGCTAGCACATGACAGGGTCTAATACATGTTAGTTATTAACTTAAGTCATATTTAAAGCAATGGGAAACTGAAAGTATTTAAGAATGGTAAAAATACATAGCATAGGACTTAAAACATCACATCCAGACAAATATCAGCCCCTCAATGGTCCCCTCTGACTAGAAAACATAATCTTACAAAGCAGCTGATCTTTGTGTTTAAGGGCCTCCAAATATTTTTTAAAAATCTATCTCTTGGAAGGATGCATGGGAAACTCATGAACCTCCATCTTCAATGGATCCTGAGCAATTAGACTCCTCACTGCCCCCCAGATCTAGCTTGGTACCTCTTCATCCTGTGTGACTTTTGCTTATGAGTGTCCCTATGCCTGAAGAACTCTTCTCTGTCAGTTCAAGCCTGACCGGTGGTGGCACAGTGGACAAACTGTTGACCTGGAATACTGAGGTGACTGGTTTAAAACCCTGGGCTTGCCTGGTCAAGGCACACACAAGAAGCAACTACTTCTATGAGTTGATGCTTCCCGCTCCTCCCTTCCCCTTCTATCTCTCTGTCTTCTCTCTCTAAAATCAATAAATAAAATCTTTAAAATAAAAATAAAGAAGTCAGTTTAAATATAATGCTTTCATGAAGCCTTCCTTTATACCCTCATCTGTTCCTCTACAAAGTTCCTTAGCATGTGTATGGAAGCCTTATTGGAGCATGAAGTGCACTGTAGTTTAATTCACTGTTGATGTTGGAACTTTTCAGGACCATGTAAAGGCCCACTCAGAGCAGTAATCAGAATGAAAGACCAACAGAGCAGAGCCCAGAGGGGAAGTGGCTATGAAAGGTCGCCCCCTGAGATGGTGCTCCCCCATCCTTTGACTGTACTTTCCAGCTTGATTGAAACTATCAGATGTTTACACTGCTCGAGGGCAGATAGAACTGTGAACTGCTTTACGATCAACACATCAGATTTTTATGGTCCTCTCGTGTTTCATGTCCCCGCTGATTTCTGAAGCTTTCAGTTCTCCTTCTCCACTCAGTCGAGGCCAGGACTTTACGGCATAGTCTTTGGGCTGTAGTGGGAGGGGGAGGCAGGTCCCTGGGCATAGTGATGGGGCTGGAGAGGGCACATATGCCCCATTTCTTTCCCCCAGCTCAAACTTCAATGCTTCTGCCCTCCGTCCTCCGTGTTCCCTCCACGTCTGGTTTCCTGGCCCTCTTTCTGCCACCCTCACCCGTGACAGCTGCTTCAGCATACCTGGTCCTCTGACTCAACCTTCCCAACGGCCTCACTGGGAGCTGCCTACTGCCAGTGTACTTGAACTTCTGACAGCCCCTGACTTTCCTCCAACTTTGGGCTCCCCGTCTTATCATCTCATACCATAGGGAGGCAGCAAGGGAAGGATTCTCTGAGTATCTCTAAGAGGGTCCATGTCATCCTGCAGGTCCTGGGCACAAGCTGGAGCTGAAGCAGTCACCCTGGCTGTGACAAGTGGAGACCAAGGGGATCGGTACTAGGATGTGGCCCCTTCCTTCCAGTCACCACTCAGAAGGCATGTAGCACCTTACAGCTAATGATTCCCATGAGAGCAGTGGCATGTCACGGGCTAAGGTCTGATGATCTCTGACTTCCATCTTCACTGCTGAGGATGGCTCCAAGCACCACGAGTGGGACTTCACCATCAGAATCTAATGATGCTTTTTTTATGCTCTAATCTCATGGTCTCGTCCATGATGAGACTCGCAGGCAGTGGGACCTGCATTCCACATCTCAGCACCTGCTTTTAGTCCTCCCTGCCACTGGCTGCTGCTCAGGCCAGTGGCCGACTCTGAAAACAAACAAGTCACCTTAAAGAAGACCAATTTGTTTTCCAAAGGGAGCTGAGCCCGATCAGAGAGCTTCTTGTTGCTAAACTTGCAGGATGACCTAAATAGACCTGGAGAAGCTTTTCAGGATTCACGGAGGCCACTGTGGCTTTCCGTGCCGCACTGGCCACCTACGGCCTAACATGGAAGCTCAAGGCTGGCGCAGCCTCTGCCGTCTGTTTCCAGCTGTGCTCTGAGCCTCTGTCGGCCATGTCTGACCCTGCTGCTGTGGATCTTCTTGGTTGGCAGCTTAGCTGCCCATGCTTCCTTTTCATTTATGCTTGCCTTTAGTATTTATCCCCTAATACCGTTTTCCTGTCATGGAACTTGTCTTCTGCAGAGACATTTAGGGCTCCGTGGGGGCTCTGGCTGTCCCGAGTTACAGTCCTCCTGGTTTGCGGCCCCAGCACAGCCGGCGTCAGTGAGCCCACCAGTCCAGAGACCTCCGAGAACACGGTAAATTCTTTCCCTGCGCTGACCTCTCAGGTTGTTAATGTTACCCATTTCATACTTCCACCAATTCTGTGAAATAGACACCATGATGCTCCTTCCTCAGATGGGAAAATGGAGTCTCTGGGAAATTAAGTGACTTGAGATCAAGACCCCTACCCAACACCCAACCCCAGTGGGTAAGCAGCACACTCAAGCTTTGACACCAAGCTTCTGCCTTCAGTCTGGCGTCTGTGCTCTGCAGAGCTGTCCTGTCACAGATAGCAGCGACCACACTCAATCACGCTTCAAAGACTAGGGATCTGCCTAGCCTGGAGAGCTGCTACAGAGGTTCAAACAAATCCCCGGACAATTTTGATAGTACGTACTTGGTCTTGGCCTGTTGGGGAACCCAGATGTCAGGTTCAGGAGAGATGCAGGGAGGAGCAGGAGCAGCAGAAACAGAAGGGATGGTCTCCTGGCCGGCCTGTTTTATGCATGGGGAAGATCATCACGAGGTCTGGCTTATTGCTCTTCCCTGGAGGGATGGAGAGACAGAGGCAACCAGGACTGGAGCCTGGGGTCTGAGTGACTTTCTAGTGTGCAAAGGACTTTCCACACAATTAGTTCATCTCACCCTCAGGGCATGTCTGTCTCTTGCAGGGCAACCCTGTGGAGCAAGCAGGGTAGAAATGTTCTCATTTGGCACAAAAAGAAAATGCAGCTCAGAGGGGGTGTTAGCACCTGGTAAAAGTCCAATTTCTCTCTGCATCTTCCTTTGCCCTACAAGTTCTCCTCCCAGGTCCGCTCTCCCCCCACTCCACCCCCATTGCCATGGCCTCGCTTCCTTTACCCCCTTCTACTCCACTTCCTCCTGCTTGGATCTGTCTGCCTCCCTCTGAGCATCAGCGCCCTCTGTAAAGTGGATGTCCCACTGCGTTCCTAGTCATCAGGCTTCTTCTTGAGTCTAATGAGCGAGGAATATGGAAGATCTTGCTAAGCTGAAGCCATTTCCTTCTTGACGATGCTCTCGCTGTCACTGCGCGGAGCCCAGAGCTGGGCTGTCTTCATAGCCACTCCTCTCCCCATCAAGTTCAGACCCCAAAGGGCCACACCTCAAGATAAGGATAAATCATACATTATTCCCTCCCGCCATGGGAAATGCAAGGAAAATAAACAATCTTAAACAGAGGCACTGAATGGAAGGGGTCGATAAATTGCCCCTGAAAATTTAGAACCCTCAGCACATTCTTATATAGGTTTTCAGTCTGAATTTATAACCACCTGGGTGATCTAAAAACCTCAAGACAAAAATTTCATTCAGAGGAACCCGGGTTGTCAGAAGTGAACACAAATCCTGCCTAATACCCACCTTTGTTCTAGGGAGCAAACCATTGCCACTAACAAAATTCTATGGAAGTGAGCACCTCACAGTTAAAAATAACTAAATGAACAGGAAACAAGGCACCCTTGCAGTGAGCCAGAGGAAACAATGGCAAGGACTTCCTTTCCTGAACCTCAGTTTCCTCACCAGTATAATGGGACAGTACAGCTGCCTCCCTCACTAGGTGAGGTGTGGAGGCAGTGACAGTCTGAGCGGCATGCTTTAGCTCAGAGTCTAGTGTGTGCTATGGATACTCAATGGGAGATAATGGCTGTCATTTATTTTCCTAATATTATTATTCAGTGAATGTTGTTTCCTCCACCAATATCATCATTCATAAACAGGTAAAAGAAAGGCAGTATCAATAGAAAAATCAGCCCTGGCCAAATAGCTCAGTTGGTTAGACTGTTGTTCCCATCTGCCAAGGTTGTGTGTGAGTTTGATCCCTGGTCAGGGCACATATAAGAATCAACTAATGAAGGCATAAATAAAAGGAATAACAAATCAATGTTTCTCTCTCTCTCCTTCCCTCCCTCCCTCTCTCTTGCTTCCTGTCTCTCTCTCTCTCTCTCTAATATTAACAAGTCAACAAAAATTTCTGTAAAATCACAAGATTTGGTTCAGGAGGTTTAGACTTGAATTCAAGTCAATTAATCCTGGGGTCTGTAACCTCATTTATAAAGTGATGCAGTGGTATTTTCACGTTCTCTTACTGCACAAGCTTGTTTGAGGAAGAAGTGATATGAGGCTATAAAAGCATTTTACAAACTATAAAGTGCTCTGAAAACTTTTCTATTGACTTTTTCCATCTTCTCCTTCATGACGTTTTTACTCTGAAATGTGGGTGTGGCAAGTCCAGAGGTGAAGTTGGGGGACGAGGGCATGGGGGGAAGTGGTGGTTCTGGCCTCATTCTGTGGCTTCTACATCGCCAGACTAGCCTTCTTCACTGAACCTTTGTTCCCTACCTTGGGCCGCAGGGGACAGACCGATGTCTTTTATTTTTACTCTGAGTGATCAAGGAACAAAGAATGGTGTGGAGTTCAGAAGTCCTGGGATTGGACCCCTTCTGTCATTCCCCTTTGTGAGCCTTATTTTTCCCATGTATGAAATGGGTGTGTGAGAATGAAATGGGATTTTGTGTGGAAGATAAAATGGTTGGAATACAGAGTCTCTAAGATCTTATTATGTAAAGTTCACATCTTGAGACTTTGGAGGAGAGAAATGCTTCTGGAATGGTGATGTTCCATCATTATCAGGGACAATAGGGTCTAGAAACAGCCCGCGTGAGGACCTCCGTGGTGCTTGGAGGTCAGCCCTTGGCACGGGGCCACGGTTTCTAACACTGGGTGACAGAGGCATCCACCCCTCTGCTGTGGAAGCAAAGAAAATAGTTTCTGCATCCTGAGCTGTCCAACTTGAGTTACATCGTAGCAACACACATCACCTTCCTCTGGCAAAATGTGAAGTCGGAAATAAAAAATGTTTGACCCCTGACTACAGGGCCCCAATCTGTCTCAGCCACTTGTTTCCATAGTGATTGTCACTGAGAAATGACTTGCCACTCATTCATCTGTGGCTTCCTGTTCCTGCCTCCCTGCACACACTCTTGTCATCATGTGAGAAAAAAGATCCTATAAAGCAGAACAGGAGCTGGGAGGCAGAAGAGCTGGGCTCCTGCCTTGGCTCCTCCACTGGCTGTTGTGTGACCTTAAATAGGACCCTATGTTTCTCCGTTTCCACGTCGTTAGGTGACCTGCAAAGGTCCTGAGACATTATAGGAGGAAGGAAGGCCTCTGCTGAGGTCGGGAGGAGTTGCAATCCTCCTTCACAGTGAGAAGGACAGAAGCATCGACGACGCTGCTACAGGACCCCACTTACCACACTGGACATGTGCAGAGGCTGCTCCCTCCCGGACTGTCTCCTGCTGCTTCCTTCCTTCGCTCTTCCTTTTCTCCACTCTGAGCCAACCTGGATAGAAACATTCTGCTCTGAGGCTGGCATGTCTCTGGGCCACCACAGCGGCCCCAGCTTCTCTGCCCACAGTGGAGAGGATGGTGGGCAAGAGAACCCCAACTCCACCCCATCCACCCCGCTGCGTGTAGGTGCGTCTCTAAGTCCAGGGCTGAGAGCACAGGGCTCTACTGACCTTCTTTCTCTTGGGGTCCCAGTTAGGATGAGCTACCTGGGCTCCAGGGTGTTGCTGAGGATAGGGTGGGCTTCCCTTTCAGCCCCCGTGGTGTGGGAGGGCAGCTCCCCTTTAATGCTTGTGCCCTTCGCGCCTCTGCTCTAGGTCTATCTGGTAGGGCTCCTTTCTGGGATGGGGCCGGTCTGTTGCCTTTCTTCCAAGAGAGTCAGGTGGAAGGATGAACTGAAAAGGCCCCTCTCTGCAGTGGCTGCAGACATCCTTCCGGCTCAGCCCCGAGCCTCTCCTTTGGGCTCCCTAGGGGGACAGAGGCTCTCCTGTTCCAGTGAGGGGTTGGGAGGGGATCCCACCACAGCTGGATTCCTGCAGTCCATCTCCTGAGTTAGTTCCACCTATGCCCTCCACTCTCCACCACCCATGCCAGAGAGCTTTCCATACAGCTCAACCATCCGGTGTGCCTCTCCCCGGCTGAGAGCTTCAGTGGCTCTTCGTTGCTCTTAGAATGAAATCCAAGCACTCGAGCTGACCCTCAGGCTCTGTGAGACCTACCTGCCCCTCTCTCCAGCCCCACTTCACACACCCTCTTGTTTCCTCTGGGCTCCAGCAGCACAGACTCCCTTTCTGTTCTCCTGGGGAGGGGCCTCTGAGCCTGCACACCGGCCTTTCCATGGCCTGGCCCCTGACCGCAGCATACTTTATGCCTCAGGTTAGACGGCATGCTTTCCTTGACACCCGGGCCTAGATTAGGCCCTTTGGTGTGTTTCTTTAAGATATCCTGGACTTCGCCTTCATGGTCCTTTCTTGGTTTGCAATGATTTCTGCATGGTTGTTAGTCAAGGGATAACTTTGTCCTCCACTGGTCTTTAAGCTCTGTGGAGGTAGGAACAATATTCTTGTCAACTGTTTTGTCCCCAGTACTGCACTCAACACAGTGTATTGTTGCATTCAGTTTAATATTTATTAGAAGGAAGAAAGTGGGGTTGGAGGGAAAAGTAGGGAGGTAGGGGGAAGGAAGGGGAGGGTAAAGGTGTGTATTGCTCACCTCTGTGCCCATTGTGTCCAGCACTGTGCCGGCAAAAGGTAGACTTAAGGAAGGGAGAGACTGGCTGGGTCCAAGGTGACCAGTGATTCAGAAAGATGGTAGACAGAGCTTATTTCAATAGGGACATTGTTGGAGACCCTGGCCACCATTGATCCATGCTCTGCCTTTGGGCCTTGACATGGGGTCTCTAATCCTGAAACTTGCTCAATGAGAAGGGGTACTAGATGACGGAGATGTTTCAAGGTGACCCCTCGGGAAACTTATTTTAGCCATGTGATGGTACAGCCTGGCAAACTGGGTTCTACAAGGAAGCCAGAATGTGTCAAAGGCACCCACAGAGATCACAGAGGGAACCATCCTGGAGCCCTCACTGACTGATACATCGTAGAGCCAACTTACAAACTAGGAGAGGATGGTGTGGAGTGCAAACCTCATGGTCCTCAGAGGCCAGCATGCTCTCCCATCTGTGCTGTTGGCTGGCTGCATGACCTTGGACAGAGACTTACTGAAGATAGCAGCCTTCTCCCAGGGCTGAAGGGAGGGATTCAGTGACAGCACTTTAGCACACAGGGTAGGCACTGTCCTTCCCCTCTCCCTTTCATCTCTGACGTCAAGTCCTCAGGAGCACCCTGATTCAATGATATCTTGGTCTTCTTTCGGACAACTCAGCTCTGAAGGGTGTGCTGTGGAAAGGACAGAGCTGTTCTGTCTCTTGAGCCAAAGTCAGAGGGCAGCATCGCTGACCACACCCCCTGCTCTGCTGTGGGCAGTGGCAGCGTGAACACCTCCTGAAACCACAGTGCTCTGGCTCCATCCCTTCGGCCTTCACTCCAGCCCTGGAGTTCCCACCCAGTCTCACCAGCTCTGTGGAGTTCACCCAAGTGTAGGAACCCAGCAATCAGAGCTGTTTCAGCTCCAGGACCCAGAAAGACCCACACCCAGAATGGGCATTCTCTTGACTCATTCATGCTCTATTTGCTTCTTGTGGAGGAGGGCCAGGGAACAGGAGAAGTCAGATCTCGCCAAAGACTTTCTCGGCTGTCATGGTTTGTGACCTTACATAGCTTCTTCACTTCTCTGGACTTCTGTTGTCTCGTCTAAAATAACAAGAGAAAGAGATCGAAAAAAGGAAAATCACTGGGCTTAGAGCCACAGATACTGCTTCTAGAACTGAATCAGTTACCAAGGGCTGTGTATCCTTGGGAACGTTACTTGACCTCTCTGATTCCTTCTGCACAGGACTGTTAGGAAGATTAACGAGGTAATCCCGATATGACTCTATACTAATTGTGAGGTATTCACCTAACAGGGGGTGGCCTTATGATACTTAAGGAAACTTCTTGTTCTGCCATCTCGTGATAGTGACATCTGTGACAGAACAAGACACCCTTTCCAGTAGCAGGCACTAGTAGGACCTAGGCAGGGTGCAGGCCATCACACGTTAAGTGGATTGTCTCCAGGCCGCCAAAGTGGTGAAAAGACTTTGAGGGCATCTGGGAAGGGTTTGGGGAAGCCAGAAGACAGACAAGGGGAGAGGCCCTAGCTGAAGAATGCAGAGACTCCATCTCTTGACCCCAGTGGTCCAGATATGTCAGGACATTCAGCTTCTTCTCTTCTGGGCCTCCAGCCCTTGCGCCAATAAAGGCCGGTCTTCTCCCCTTTTAGGGCAGCCTTCCAAACTCCCACACCTTGGCAGTAGCACAAGAAGGAAAATATTTATAGGATTCAGCACGGGAAGCCCCAGGCAGATATTTAAAATTTAGATACCTCAGGAAACCCGTCTGCCCTGGGGTCTATTCAAACTAGGCCAGAAAAGGGGAAGAAAATAATAAAATAAAATAAATGTAAAAACTCTCACTGATGCCAAGCCCATGTCTAGATTTCCTAAAGACTCTTTTCTTCCAGATCCCTGCCTTTCCATCCTCCCCAAATTGCCAGTAAGGTGAGGGAGCCCAGAGAGGGGCGGCCCTGAAAGTTAGCACTGCCTCCTTGCTGTGCCATGAAGCCTGCTTCCGGTCATCTGTACTGAAGAAAACAATCCCAAAAGCCGTGTTAGAGAAAAATCCCTTTATGAATTAATATCAGTGGATCTTTGATTTAGAAGAGTGGATGTTCAGAAACGTCAGTGCCTGACAGCGGGGACCGGGCTGGTTAGGTGCGTCACAGAGTCGTCATTAAAACTGTGTTCCTGCCAGTTGGGAAGTTTTGTATTAACAGGAAGTAGAAGAAAGCAGGAAACAATATTGTAGCTAGAAGATGACCTCACCAGCTCGAAAATACTCTGCGTAGAAGGAGCAAGGCAACAAAGTGCTCAAAATGCCTTTGGACTACAGAATCATGGGAGATTTACTTTTCTTTCTTTTTTAAAAAAACATGCTTTGAATTCTATGCAATAAATATGTTTCATTCTGATCAAAACCAAAAACAAACAAACAGAAATTCGTAAGCTTCAGCTTCAGTTGAAAAGAGGGGTTCACTAGCAGCAGGGAAGGTCCAGTGACCAGGTTGCCACCTACGAAAGAGGTAAAGGAACTAACGTCCCAGATTCCCTGGGGCGGGTGGGCCTAGGGGCTTTGGGGAGCAGGTGGTGGGAATTAAGTGAGCACCTACAGTGTGCCAGCTCCAAGGCTAGGCATTTCAAGTGCCCTGATACACAGTAACCTTAGCAGATAGCCATTTCTAGCCCCATTGTGCAGATGGGGAAACCAAGGTTCAGAGGGATAGGCTAATGCGTGTCTCGCTCACAGCTCTATAGAATGATGGCGACTGATATAGAAGTGATCTCAGAGTTCATGCCCTCATCCTAGATGGGAGGAAATGAGGCTAGAGAGGCCAGAACACTTTCCAAGTCATACAGCGAGAACCCCATGGCTTCAGTTCCTGTCCTGTCTTGAGACTGTTCTGCGGGGAATTCAGTTCGCCATGGACTCTGGGCTCCTCTGTGCTTCCAGCTCCATAGTGCCTGGTCGTTTCCCTTCTGGCCTGCCCAACTAACTATGATTTTCCTCCTGGGCCTCTGCAGGCTTTCCCCTGCTTTCTAGTGCTGGCCTCGGGCAGGTGACCTCAGGTCCTGCCTGGTGACTGCTTGCAGGGGCTGCTTCCACAGAACTTCTGGCCAGCACTGTGGAGGCCCTTGTCCAGAGAGAACATTCCCAGCACAGGGTGAGGGTCAGTCTCACACTCCCTCTGTCTGCTCTCTTTCACCTGACGCCCAGGATGCCACCTGAGACGGGTTCTTTAAGCCTTTTGCTCACCTCCACACCCTTGAGTTTGGGGAATCATGTATTGTCTCACTACTCCTGCCCTGCCCTCCCAGCTCAGCTGGTGCTTCCCAGGGCCCACGGGGGCTTACTTTGGAGTAGTTTTGTCCTTGCCTGGACCTGGAGGATCTTGGTTCTATTCCCTGCAGAGACGCTGCTTCCAGCAGGGTCACCTCTCCTCCTGCCGCTGCCCCCGCCCCAGCCCAGCCCCACTGCTTGCTCAGAGCTTCTGTTCATCCAGTGTTGTCACCTGTGAAGGAGAGTGCACTCAGGCAGCAGCATCCTTTGGTTTCATTGAAGGCAGGTGGGCTAGGCTGTTGGCCATCGTAACAGGAGGTGACATGTATTGAACACGTGTGATATGCTAGTTTTTGGCTTTAAGTGCTCTACATGTAACCCTACCGTAGAGTAACCCCACAGTGCCCTCTGGCATAGGGACTATTGTTTCCCTATTTTACAGATGAGGAGCCTGAGGTTCAGGGAGGTGAATGAGGTGCACAGGGCCACACAGCCTGGGAGTGGCAGAGTGCAGTCTCGCTTAGCCAGTCTACTGTGCCACATCCCCTGACACAGGATGCAGCTGAACTCTTAACAGTTTATCTTAAAAAGTCACAAAAGGTGTGGCAGGTAAGGGGTGCTAAGGTGCCGGTTCTCTGACACTTATGAATTAATTGATTCAATACCAACTCCAGTATACACAGTGGTTAAGAGCACAGGTTCAGAAGTCAGACAGACGTGGGTTCAAATCCTACCTTTGCCACTTATAAGATGCACGACCTTGGGAAAGTTATTTATGTGCTCTAAACTGTAGTTTTCTGATCCGCAACTTGGGAATAAGATTTTATAGGATGCTGGTAAATTAGGTGAGATCTTGTTTACAGGGTACATAGGACAGGCTTGGTAAAGCAAGTGGCTGTACTGGCATTATGGTAGGAGTCTCTATGCATTCGTTACTATCGCTGGCTGTATTCATTAATAACAAAGAATACCATTCATTATTAATGCTCTTACTAGCTTCTACATCACATGCTGGGGATAGAAGATGAATTTTGCCACACTACCTTTGCACTCTGGGAGCACCAGCCTATATTCTATCTGAAAAATAATAGAACCACGATAATAAAATAATGTTCTTTTCTTGGTAAGCACAATGGCTGACCAATGGACGTTAGACAAGAGGGGTGACATTTGAGTGGGTTGAGGACGACTAAGAGGTTGTGGGACTTGGAAGAAAAGGAAGGGGTGGTGTATATAAAGGCGTGCAGCGGGGAGGCAGTGGCGTGTGAGGGTTTGGAGAAGGGCAGGCAGGCCTGTGGGTGGAGCTTGAGGCTTGTCTGTTCATAGGGACCACGCTGGGATGGCCGGCCAGGGCCCGGTTGTGCTGCCTCACACAGCGCGCTGCTGGGAAGTCTTGCCTGCAGGCAGTAGGGATCCATTTCATTTGTGGGCTGGTACTCGCTAGGACCCTTCCATCACTGTGAAGTGTGGGGTGCTGGAGGAACGGAATGGCCGAGGTTGCCTGAGCAAATGAGAGGAAGGGGGAGGAGTAAGGAGACAGGAGTGAGTCCATGTATGTGTGTGTGTGTGTGTGAATGAGTGAGTGAGTGAGTGAGAGAGAGAGATGTAGGCTGAGGTGAAAAGTTAGATGATTTTGAACATTCTTGATTAAGAAGACTAATGAGTGGGTTGTACTAGAAGCATCTGTGGGATTTACAGACTAAACTTCCCAGTAGGCAACTAAAAATGGACAGGTTGGCATTTCCTCCTCTAGGATAGCCTCCCTGCATCCCTCTGGATGGGTCAGGTTCTCAACTGTGCGCATGGCCCATGCCCTTGCCACCTGCCTCTGTCACAGCTGGATCCTGATGGGTTTTAATGCCCTGAGAACTTGTAGCCTTTCCACGACACCATGAGACCAGGGCTGTGCCTTCCCCATTATTCTATCCCTAACGTGTAGCCCGGTGCCTGGCCCATACGGGCACTTGAAGAGACTGCTAAACTCATGAGGAAAAGCACATTTGAGCTGGGAAGTCAGGCTGGCTGTGGTGACCTGGGGTTCTCGGGTGAGCCGGGAGGAGGCTGTGGCCTCAGGGAGCCAGGCTCTAAGAGTGAGCCACCTAGAGCAATAATGTTTGTTAACCCGACCCTCAGCTTAAGGGCAGCCCTGCCAGGAGTGCTTCCTGGGCACTGGGCACTTCAGTTTCTCAAGCCGCCATGACCTGAAGAATAGGAGTGTGTGTGTGTGTGTGTGTGTGTGTGTGTGCGCGCGCGCTCAATATGGCTGCAGAGCCACAACTAGAACAAGTGTCTGAAAAACAGCGACTACACGGAAGTAAGTAGCTGTTGACCTGAGAGAATCAAGTGCTTTCGGTTGACTAAAACAAACACAAAGCTGCCAACACGCTGCCTTGAGAGGGATGAGCTCCTGCTCGCAGGAGGGGCCTCAGCAGAGCAAGTGCTGTCAAGTGGGTGGAGCCAAGGCTGCGTGCAGCTAGAAGGCTCTCAGTTCTGTTTCTGGCATCTGGGAGGTCTATATATTGAGAGTCTGTGAAGCCAGAAAGTATCTGGGCAGTAGGTGGAACTTGAACCCCCAGCCCCCCTCCCTGCACCCCCCCCCCGCTCCTTTTAACCTTAACATCTACTTCCAGAGCATACCAGAGTGGTCTTGCTGTCTTTGCCCTATTTTCTTCCCCTGATAAGGTGGCCCTAGCCTCCTGGGCTGGGCAGGTCACCCGTGTATGAGATCCTAGAGGAGGTAACTTTCCAGGGGACCAAGCCACTGTCCCTTTGCAGCTCCGTGTGGTTAATGGACCCAGTCCCTGCTCTGTCCTGTATTAACCTCTCTCCAACACTGAGTTAACTGATCTGAAAAACAGCCCGATCCCATTCACCTTGGGGGATTACTGTTGTGTGTTCACTAAATGAACATTCTCTGGGGGTCTGATGTGTGCCGAGCACTGTGCTGGACAAAGGAGAGAGAGGCTCCCTGTCTGGAGCAGACAGACGTGCAATTTGATGTCAGGTAGCAATATGAGCTTTGATGAAAAACGAAGTCGAGTGGAGGGATAATGATGGTTCTAACCAAGACTGGGAGAGTGCATGGAGGTGGCCTCTCTGAGGAGGTGACACTCTGGTAGAGAACTGAATACAGAGAGGGAGGAGGGAGGGCAAAGGTCAGGGGAATGTGCTCTAAGCAGAGGGAACAGGGCTTGAAAAGGTTCCCAGGGAGAGTGAGGCCAGGGTGGCTGGAGCAGAGGCAGGGGTGTGGGGATATGGGGGTGTGGGGGTGTGGAGTCGAGTGCTGCAGGAGAGACTGTGGCAGGAGTGCAGGGCTAGGGCCCAGGGGCTTTGGGAAGGCACCATAAAAAGCCTTTAAAGGGCTCTCAGCAGAGAAGTAGCAAAATCCAAACCTGCTCAGGTTTCCCCTCTCTCTCTGTCCACACAAAGCCTCTGGTCACCTCTCCAGTCACAAGTGTCTCTAGAACAGTGTTGTCTGAAAGGGATAGAATGCAAGTCACAAATGCACTTTTAAATTTTCTAGTAGTCATAATTGTTTTTTTTTTCTTTTTCTCCTGTGGCAGAGACAGAGAGAGTCAGAGAGAGGGACAGACAGACAGGAAGGAAGAGAGACGAGAAACATCAGTTCCTTGTTGCGGTTCCCTAGTTGTTCATTGATGACTTCTCACATGTGCCTTGACGGGGGTGGGGGTGGGGCTACAACAGACCAAGTGACCCCTTGCTCGAGCCAGCAACCTTGGGCTCAAGCTGGTGAGCCCTGCCCAAAGCAGATAAGCCCACACCCAAGCTGGCAACCTTGGGGTCTCGAACCTGGGTCCTCCACATCCCAGTCTGACGCTCCATCCACTGCGCCACCGCCCGGTCAGGCTCTACTAGTCATACTTTAAAAAAACAGCTAAAATTAATTTTTATACTATATTTTATTTAATCCCATATATCCAGAAACATTATCATTTATATATGCAATGCATGTGAGAATGTGAATGGGATATTTTACCTCTTTTTTATACTAACTGTTAAATATCTGGTATATATCTTACACTTACAGCACATCGCAGTTCAGGCCGGCCATGTTTCAAATGTTCAATAGCCACATCTGGCCAGTGGCTACTATATCGAACAGTGAAGCTCACCTGTGGCTCCCACACCCCAGGTGGGACGCAGGACTGCTCTGCATGGGCACTTGGGTGGAGGGAAGGAGGAAGGGGAAGAGCCCGTCTGGGTCACCGAGGGAAGCTGGTCTTGGATTTGATCCGTGCCTGTTGCAGAATAGCCTGGCTGGCTGGCCACGCTCCCTTCAGGGAAGTAGAGAGGACATAAATTGAGCCTGACAGACCCAGCATGACTTGTGTCTAATCGGTTCTGAGACTTTAATAAAGTGCCTTTTAAAAAGGGTTACTGGAGTCAGTGCCAACATTGCTTTCTGAGGGGAGCTGTTGAGAATGCTGAACAGCGGTGGTTCCATGTGCCGTCCTGAGTGGGTCCACGCACAGCCCTTGCTTCTGAGGCTGATGAAGACTGGCTCATGCTGAGGTCCTGCCTGGTTAACGAAGAGAAATTTATGGAAGCGCTTCTTTTTTCCCCAAACTGGACCTACGGGCTGGCTGGTGGCAGGGAGGAACCTCAGGATTGTCCTAGTTGACAACACACAGAACAAGACTCTGATAAGCTGGTGTCAACTACCCGGGAGAGGGTCTCTGCTTTGTGACAGCGGGCTGCTTAGGCTGTGCCAGCCCCCCTGTGCATCTGGCCGGAGGGTGGCCAGAATGAATGGGAGCGGCAGAAGCAACCGATTGATTGGGGGCTCAGGATTGGGCAGTGGGGCAGGGACTAGCAGTTCTCAGTGCTTTTACTTCCCTGCCCATGGGAAGAGTGATATTTTGTCTTCAGTAAACTGGATTCTGCTGTTTGCAGCATTTTGCAGAGGTGGTGGGTGGGTAAGGTCCCAGCCCCTATCCTGCCACCCTGAGGTCCTAAGGGATCAGTCACTTAGCCCACTGAGGTACTGGGTAGAAAGTTCTGAAGCAAGCTAAGCCAGAGTTGTAAGAGGAAGGCCCGATATTCAAGCTCCAGGTGGATTTCTGGAACTATTTCTGGAAAGCTTGATGTATGCTGTGGCATCCTTCTTAGTATGGCCCTCGGGGCACAAACAAAACATGAAAGGAACCAGGGCAGACAACTCCTTCCCGATAAATCCTGAGATATGACAAGTGCAGGGGAAACTTGGAAATGACGGAATCCAGTCTTTGCTGCGTTGGGGATGAAAACGGGACTACTACAAGCTTACATCCTCTGTTATTAAACCGAACGGCAGACTTCAATTACCATTACTTGCTGTATGTTTTCTTAATTAGACTGAAGAGTAGCAGAAGGTTTACAAAAAGTTGGTCCCATGGGACACCCTGTTGACGTGGATGGTCTGATTGGGTGGTCTGAGAGTCATGCTGCTGTGAAGCCCATGCCTGCCGCGGGCTACTTGGGGATGGAGATGGAGGTGGAGGGAACCTACCCATGCTGCCTGGGGCTCCTTATGACCCAGGGGTTTCTCTGTGGCTGTATTCACAAGCTCCCACCCCTCTGCCATGGTGATTTGGAAAAGTCTTTTAATGTTTTTGCTTCCCAGCCATTGTAATAATAGAGGCAGTAGGCAGCACCCCCTGAAGCTGAAGCGATTTTCAACCACTGAGAGGGGAAATGCTTGGCAGAGCAGGAAGCCCACCTAGAGGTGAGCGCACTGTGAATTATTACAAAGCAGGAAGGTGCCGTCCAGATGCCTCCTCCCTGGGCAAAGCTGCCTGGGCAGAGGGCACTGGCTGCCCTCGAGGGGCTGACCCAGGGCTGCTGTCAGAGGAAGCTACTGCGGCTGACCCTGTGGCAGGGTCCTCTGCTCCCAGCCTGTGAGCTATATTGTCGCCTTTGCCTAAGTGGGCATCTCAGCAGGGAAACCAGCACTCTGAGACCCTCCGGAACACTAGGAAGGTGATGAATGCTGATGCAATCTAAGGCCACTTTTGTGAACATTGAATTAACTGTAGGAAATTAACTAAATGAGGTTGGTGAGTGAAATGTAAATGAGCCCCAGCTCAGCGGAAGCCAGGGAAAAAGGAGCACGGTGGGAGGGCCGAGTCAAGTAGGAGGCTGGGAACTTGATAGGGAGCTAAGGCAAACGTATAAAGCCTTGTAAACAGCTTTCTTGAGGATCAAGAGGCTTGAAGAGCAGGTGAGCAGGGACCTGGATGTGACGGCGAGGAGATGGAAGTCTCTGAGAACCCGCCGGGGGATCTGGGAGTGGCAGGGTGCGCCTACAGAGGCAGCTGAGGTCCCAGGCACCCAAGCACCAACCTCGCACGCCCTCGTTTAAGGCGGCGCTAGCGGAGGAACAGAGGTTCAGGCCGGCTTGAGAAGTGTAGGAGAGGGCGGGTTAGGCGATAGGGATACTCAGAAAGCCGAGCAAGGAGCATTCTGTGGGAATCCAAGAACAGGCACCTGAGTGCAGCCATGTCGCAAAGAAAGTGAGACCAGCAGCAGGATAGGCAGCAGGACCCCAGACACAAGCCCTTCAGTCTCATCTCTCTCCTGGAGTTACCTCCTGTCTCTAGGAATCTGCTCCATTTTCTAACTTGCACCAGCTGACTCCCGGTACTCAGATCTCCTGCATCCCCGCAGGCCTGGCTCAATGCAGCCACCTGCCAGTTTACCCTCATGCACCTCCGCCAGAGCCTGGGGCCTGTTGCTCTATATTTCCAAGAGAGGGATCTGGCAGGCAGAGTTCATCTTTTGAAGTGAGGCTCAACGCCAGGGGTCCCCAAACTACGGCCCCGCGGGCACATGCAGCCCCCTGAGGCCATTTATCCAGCCCCTGCTGCACTTCCAGAAGGGGCATCTCTTTCATTGGTGGTCAGAGAGAGGAGCACAGGATGCATCCGCACCCATAGTTCCCATTGAAATACCAGTCACTTTGTTGATTTAAATTTACTTGTTCTTTATTTTAAATATTGTATTTGTTCCTGTTTTGTTTATTTACTTTAAAATAAGATATGTGCAGTGTGCATAGGGATTTGTTCATAGTTTTTTTTTTAATAGTCCAGCCCTCCAACAGTCTGAGGGACAGTGAACTGGCCCCCTGTGTAAAAAGTTTGGGGACCCCTGCTCTAGCCCTTGTTTCCTGTCTAGTCTGTGATTTGTTGGCACCTGGGCCAGGTGCTCAACCTAGGCCAATCAGAGAGTAAAAAACGTGGCGGGGGGCGGGGTCATATAACGTAGAACATAGATATGTAGTATATGCAGAGACCTGTGGGTCATCTTAGAACTGTGATTCCACAAGGGTGCGAAGCCCATCAGAGCTGTGCTGTCTTCCTACCCACCACCGAGTGTCTGGTGAGCTTCTGGCCCCGTAGAGGTGCCCCATTCCTCGCTGAGAACCCCTGCTCCCCCGGGCCACTGCTGCTGCTGGGAAGGTGTGTACTCCCCAGAATGTGGGGCTAGAACACCAGGAGAGAACCTAAGAAGGGTTGCCAGCGGGCATGCCGAGATGGGCATCTCTAAAATAGCAACAGTTACCATGAAACAGGCCGGGTGACTCCGCCCCTGACACACAATAATGTGGCTTTTTACAGTTGGCAGGAGGAAAGAAAATAGGCTAAGACATCAGAAGGCTTCCCAGGGAAGCTCTACTCCCATATGTTTTTTCTAAACCTTTGGTGCCTCCTACAGTTTGCCTGCTGTCACTCACTGGCGGTTGACAGATGAATCCACAATTAGCAAAATTAGCAGACAAATATTATCAGACAGCTGATAACTCGTGCCTGGATTTGCTGTCTTGTGAGTGTATGAGTCAGACCATGTGTTAAGTGGCTGTAATTGGATGTGGTTTACACAAAACACAGTCGCATCTAACCAATGACATTTTCTCTGAGTCCCAGGGATGGGGCAGGGATAAGAATAAAGGATCCGGAATTGGTTTAACTTTCTGGATTGATTCACTGATTCCCAATTTGTGGAATGACATTGGACAAGTGACCTAACCTCTCTGAGTCTCAGTTTGCTCATCTGTGAAATGGCAATAAATAGTAGTGTTAATTCGTATTTAAATGCTTCTGTGAGGATTGAGTGAACTATGCCGTGCGAAGCACTTAGCACAGTGCTTAAAACAGAACAAGAATAGGAATGACATATATCAGTATTTTTGCAACTCTCAAATGAGTTGAATAACAGTATTTTTGCTTCTGCAAAGAGGACAAAGACTTCCAAATATTCAGTCACCTAAACATGTTTGAGGACTCTTGAGTTAGAGTATCTTGTTTGGGTCTCCCAAAACATCATTGCAAGTGATCAAACAATATTAAAAACATTTCTCCATATTTGGATAATAATAATATTGGAATCTGAGCCTTTGGCATCTAAGAATATTCTCATTGGGGGCACACAAACATTTTGAGACTTTTTAAGATATTTTAAATATAGATATAGGTCATAACTTCAGTATTCTGAAGTCCAGGAGGGCCCCCTTGCAGCTTCAGGTGGGGTGGGGTGGGGTAAAAGGGGGTAGGTGTTGTCAGTGGACCACAGTCTTCTTGCCAGGGGTTCAGGATGGGCCAGGGCAGGTCGAACCGTGGGAGGCTATGGGCGGGCATCAGGACTGTTCCCTGAGGTTGGAGGAAGTACAGGGGGATCAGACTTGGGCCACGGGAGCAGAGCTGCACCAGCCCCATAGTGACTTGGTGCCAGCCCCAGGATGTGGAGCTGGGGCTCCTCAAGCCACAGTGGCTAAGATGAGGGGGAACCTCAGAGCCTGGGGTCAGGCTGGGCTACAGACAAGGGCAGGTGGCCCTAGCCCTGACGAGAGGAGGGCTACTCTCACCAGCATCAGGCTTCTTCAAGTGACCCAGTTCCTATTCTACAGTCTTAGAAACAAGTGTCTGAGGCCTTTCCCTTTGGTGCCTTCTACTGTTTGCCCACTTCTGGTATATGTCAGAAGTAGGGACCCAGGGGTCATTGGGATGTGATGGTCCAGTGATTGCTGGGTTACCATCTGCCTCCCCTGGAGAAGAGGAAAGGATGGCATGCAGGCAGTGCCCAGACTGCATGAGATGTTGACCTCCTTGCCCTCGTGCAGTCCTCTCGGGCAAGTTGGTATGGCCGCATGTCCACTGCCCTCTCACAGATGAGGAACTGGGCGTGGAAACGTTAAGGAGACAGTCAGAGGTCACACTGCTGGGCTCGAATTCAGGTCTGCTGCCTCCAAACTCTTTTCTTTGCTGCTGCACTGAGCTTGGTTTCTGGGAAGATCTGAGGCATCGGCCCTTTTAGCAGGTGACCAGAGAAGCGGGGAGGACAGAGCAAGCCCTGAGTGTACTGACCCTGCATTCTCCTAGTCAGCTCAGAGATCACAGGGTGCCAGCTGAGGAGTGACTCCTGTAACACGTGTTTGCTGGTTGTCACAAGGCTGCCTTTCTTCACTGTCTGCTTTTCCCCTGCAGGGTCTGGCTCCAGTTGAGGGTAACTTAGAATGACAGGGTGTGTGCCAACCCGAGGCAGCAGCAGCAGTGAATTGAACAGCCTGGGAGAGTGGGCAGCTTTGTGGAAGCACAGATAGCCAGCTGGGGTTTGTGTCCCCTCACTGTTCCCTACAGGTCAGCCACCCCACTTGGACCACCTCAAAGAGCCTTCTGAGAAGGCAAGAAAGAGAAGGGGACGGAGGGAAAGATGACAACAGTCTCCGAGTCCTCCCGTTCACACTAGGCAAGCTCGTGGACGTGTACAAGGAAACAGAAGTTTGGCAAGTGCAAATTGGACTTTAAGAGCTCTGGAGAGGCTCCCAATTAAAGGAGGCGATAGTGAATCCTTCTGTATGTAGCACGACAGCATCTCCCCCGTGTTCTAGTGGATCCGCTTTGCAACGCAGAGATTTCAGCGGAGTTCCAGCTACAGCGGGAGAACTCTGCGTGCTCTGTTCCAAATGCCATCCTGAACTAACGGAAGGCAGAGGTACTGCTGCTTCAAAGCAGCAGAGCTAAGGGAGCTGGAGGGAGGGTGTGGCTGCCCTGCCTGGGTGAACTAGGGAGCGCTAGACCAGCAGTTCTCCACAGTGCAACCCAGGAGGCGGGTGATGCAGTGTTCCTACCAACCATGGCGACACCTGCCATTTATCAGGGGCTTTCTAGGCCAGGCCCTGTGAGAGGCATTTTATAAATATGCTCTCTGATCTGCCCCGCAAACCCATAACTCAGATCAAGAAACAAAGATCAAGGGAACGGTGGGGAAGGGGAGAGAGGGTGTTGGGATTTGCTCAAGGTCACATCGCAGGTGGCAGAGAAGCTGGGGACTGAACCCAGCTCTCTCTCCCTATGATTCCGGGGCTCTTCCCCATCATTTCTGCCATGTAGGTGCTGGGTGGGCATGAGGCTCGGGAGGCCGATGGTGGGTAAGAGGAGTTCTGAATCTCGCTCTGGTCCAGAGCTGGAACCTGCTGACCGGCTCCCTCTGCTCTTCCTTGTACCATCCCCACCTTTGCCTCTGCCCTTCCCCTCCTTCGCTCGCCTTCTTTCTGCTCACCACATTCCTTATGTCTATTGGTGGCCTCTTTTTGAACAGGTTTGGATGACATCGAGCAAAAACTTTTCAGACTTCCCTTTGCAACTGATGTTAGCCAGCAATCCATAGACTCTGAGCTCCACTTACCTGCCTGGAAGCTATGCAGATGGGTAGTGTAGGGGTTGCCAGGGCCTGAGCAGCTTCCAGGAATGCAGGGCTTTCTGTGCTGATCTCAGGGAGGTCTTGGGAAATGGGTTAGTCTGCTACCCTACAGAGAAAAAGAAGGGTGAGAGGGAAAAAGGAAAGAAGGAAGGAAGAAAGGAAGGAAGGAAGGAAGGAAGATAGGAAGGGGGGAGGGAGGGAGGAAGGAAGGAAGGAAGGAAGGAAGGAAGGAAGGAAGGAAGGGAGGAAAGAAGTAAGGAAGGAGGGAAGGAAGGAAGGAAGGAAGGAGAGAGGGAGAAAAGAAGGAAGGAAAGAAGGAAGGAGGGAGGGAGGGAAGAAGAAAGGGAGGGAGGGAGGGAGGGGGGGAGGGAGGAAGGAATTCCCTCCTTCACAAATGTAAAAACCAAGGCTCAGAGAGTTCTTTGAATTTGTACCAAGACCCACCACTAGCAGATAGCAGAGCACAGAACCGATACTAGTCTAACTCATCAAGCACTAATAGAAGCTCTAGAAATTAGCAGGTCTGTGAACACCTTGCAGTGTGACCTTGGCCCCACTTCCTGCCCCACTCAGCCTCAGTTTCCCCACCTGTGAGATGAGAGACCTGGAGCGTTCAGAAGCCAGCTGAGGGGTTGAAAGCCTGTTCTTCTGCCGGTTAGGGAGTTCCGTTAGTCAGGGACACGGTGCTGGGAGGCCCTGGACCAACGAGGGGCACGTGCCTTGGAGTGTGTCCAGGCCTTTCTGCAGCCGAGCAAACCCTGAACACCATTCTGCTTTGCCACGTGCAGTGCTGCTCTTGGGCACAGGGAGCTGCTTTCGGGTGGGATGGAGGCAGAGCATCTGGGAATGTTCTTGTCTCCCTCTCGCTCTCCCTCCGTCACTCCTGTGAAACTTCCCTATAATTAGCTTGGTGTGAGCCGTTGATCTTGCAGACTCCTCATTTTGACAGAGATATATGTCAGGCCATCAGCACCGACCGTTCATGCTGTGGCAGTAATTCCCCATCCGAACTCCAAAGCCCATTTGGCACAAGGATCTTTATGATAATTAAAAGGAACTCCATCATCTTTCTTCTTTAAATACTGAAGTGTTTCCTAAATGAGCTGGTGGCAGGCCCTGTGCTAAGAATTTTCCACATTCCTTCCTCCTCCATTCACTCTGGAGTCTGGCCCGAGACCATCTCTTCAGGAGGCCGCACCTGTCTCCTGCCCTGCCCAGCACCTTGTCCCTGGAAGCTCCCTGAGCAGGTATAGTCTGTACGGCTGATCTGGCATTATTTATACATTGTCCCATCCACCAATCATGCTATATCTCCTGCAAAAATACCGCTACAGATAACGATTCATGTTTTATATTTTAATGTTATCATCAATATCATTTTATAATTCAGTAGGTATGATGCTAAGCCTCTGTTTACATTATCTTATTTACTCTTCACATCAGTATATCTCGGTAGACACCATTACACTTACTCTATAGACTTAAGAAACTTGCCCAAAGTCCCACAGCCGGTAAGTAGAAGAGTCTGGACTCAAACCCAGGTCTTTTTGACTCCATGCGATCAACTGGAGCATTTCCCTGCCCTCTGCAGGGAGGGTCGCTGTGTTTCACAGCACAGTGAACACAGATGTAGCTAATTAAATAAGTAACAAACTTTACAAATAACATTAGCTAACATTCATTGAAGGCTTGTGTTAGGTCAGGCACTGCTATAGGAGTTCACTGAATCCTCCCATAAACTTTATGAGTTAGAAACAGTCCTCTGACTGTTAAAGACTGCATAGCTAGGGCTAGGACAACAGCTGATGGGTGGCTATCCTTCAGGGTCCCTGACAGTGTATGAGAGAGATGACAGCAGAGTCTAGGGGATGATGATGTGTGGCGGGGGTTCCTGCAGATGCAGGCCATCCCTTTGCATCAGTACCTGTGTCAGGACCACCAAGATGCCTTTAACAGGACAACCGCAGCTCAGAACACCAGCTTTAGTGAGTGGTGAACAGCTAGATCAGTGGTAGTCAACCTGGTCCCCACTGCCCACTAGTGGGCGTTCCACCTTTCATGGTGGGCGGTAGCGGAGCAACCAAAGTATAAATAAAAAGATAGATTTAACTATAGTATGTTGTTTTATAAAGATTTATTTTGCCAAACAGCGAAAATCCGACATAAAGTACTTGGTAAGTGATTATTATTATATGCTTTAAGTTGCTGTAACTCTGTTTTATAAATTTTATAAAGTAAAGTTACTTTCCTACTTTATAAATCACCATTACTGTGGAACTGGTGGGCGGTTAGAAAATTTTACTACTAACAGAGATACAAAAGTGGGCGGTAGGTATAAAAAGGTTGACTACCCCTGAGCTAGATGATCTGGGGCTTCACAGCTTCCCTTCTACATCCTGATCTGCTCATCACCCGGCTCTCTCGGGAGCTAGGCCCAGGCAGGAGTCCTAACCCTGGGAAAATCACAGGCCAAGCCGAGGCCTAAGACCACCTGGATCCCAATCTGTTCCTATTTGCAACCCTGGGCGGAACCCAGAGGCTTGGCCAAAGGTCTGAAGTGGGCCTATTTCTTCCTCTTCTACCTTCTGCACTCATATTACTCAGGAACCCAGATGGTCCGTCCCCCACCCAGCCCATTCAGGGTTTACAGTAGAGCTGATAGCAGTCATGGCACATCCTCACCCCACTTATGTCATCACAAAACAGCAGGGACAGATTGTCCTACAGGTATACTGGTCTGGCCCTAATGGCACCCAGGACCCTAACTCACAGCAGATGTCCCAGGATTCTTCAGGAGATCCAGGAAGACCTTCTCCAACTACTTCATGTGTGTAATAACATCTTCTTAAGTATTTGACCAAAATGCCAGCTTCAAAATATTATTTTGAATATTATTTACCACATCAATATATTATTTCCATATAGGTTTTGGGAATAAAATACCATGCCTTAATCTCGTAGTCAGTGAAGATCTACTCTTTCCTTCTTTTCACAGAGACAGAGAGAGAGTCAGAGAGAGGGATAGATAGGGACAGACAGACAGGAACGAAGAGAGATGAGGAGCATCAATCATCAGTTTTTCGTTGTGACACCTTAGTTGTTCACTGATTGCTTTCTCATATGTGCCTTGACCGGGGGGCTACAGCAGACTGAGTAACCCCTTGCTGGAGCCAGTGACCTTGGGTCCAAGCTGGTGAGCTTTGCTCAAATCAGATGAGCCCATGCTCAAGCTAGTGACCTCGAGGTCTCAAACCTGGGTCCTCCGCATCCCAGTCCGACACTCTATCTACTGTGCCACCGCCTGGTCAGGCTCTCTCCTTTTTTCTAGGAAAGCCATTAATGAGCAGTGGTTTCTAACAATTTCCCTCTTTGGTTTGTTTGTTTGATTTTTCCCAATCCACATTTTTCCTCCAAGCTAATAGTTATTAATCCATAAGCAAGTTAAAATGAGCCTGAAGATTTATTTCAAAGAACCTGTGGGAAATCTTTTAAAACTTTTTTCTGTATGTAAATAATTCTTCTTTTGTTCAAAAGAGCTGGTCCTGAGTGTTGCATGTGCTCTGTATGAGTAAACGAACACTTAGCACTTTGAGAAATACTTTCTAGTGGTGGGTGATGCCAAGATGACTCTAAACCCCTATCTGTGAAGAATTTGTAGTCTAGTTGGGCAGGTAAGTTATTTACTTAAATACTCCACCAAAAAGAATGAAAAATTCAAGACAGAAGTTAGTATAAAATGCTTTGGGAGGTAAGAGGAGGAAAAGATTACAACTGACTAGGGAAATAGGCAAAAGGTTTATGAGATGGTATCATTTCAGAAAGGCTACAAAGGAGACATAAGATTTGGCCAAGCAGAGTTGGAGGGAATAATATTCTAGGGAAGGAAACAGCATAAACCAAGTCAGGGAGGTGGGAGAACTCAGAAATGTGTGTGGTTCAACCTGATTTACGGAGAAGGCACAGCAAAGCAGGTTAAAATTGGGAAGGCGAATTGAGAGTGAACGGAGAAAGCTCACCTTCACCACTTCGTGCTTGTAGGTGTGTATGTGCGTACGCGCATGCGTGCATGGATGGTCAGGGACTATATCTATTTTAATTTTGTCTTTCTCACAATGCCTAGCACAGTGCTTGACACAGAGGAGATGCTGTAACCCATGTTTGCTGAATTGTGTTTGTTGCATTCAAAAGGCAGTAGACAATCAGGGAAGTCTTTTTGGGAAGAGGAGGTTAACTATGAGGACCTTGGCCTTAACCAGATTTATTCATTCAGCTGCTGGGGTCTGAGAGATCTTTAAGAGACTGATCAGTAGGCCATTGGGATGACCCCCTGTTGCAAGCCCCAGGGTGGCAGGAACTGGAGTGGTAGTCCGCAGAAGAGAAGAAGGTGGAGCGCTGTTCAGAGAGAGATGAAGGAGAGAGAATTAGTGTGACAGGACTTGGAAATGGACTTGGGAGCAAAGGGCAGGAAGGAGTTCCCGGACTTCAAGGTTGTGGGCCTCAGGGATGGAGACAAAAGAGATGTAAATTAGCGAAACAATGACAGTCGAGAGGGGAAACAAGTTTGGAACTGAGAGTTCTGGAGAAGAAACAGTGCCTGTGGTATCTGAGCCCTGCAAGATCGAGGCCCTTGTAGGAACAGCCAGGAGGATGGTGTCCCGCATGTAGAGGGGAAAGCAAAGCTGAAATCCCATTAAGGAGAGAGGATTGAAAGACAGGATAAGAGGTCCCATGCCAGAACTTTGGATAAGACCCACATTTCAGAGGAGGGAAGGGAGTCAGAAAACATGATGAGAGGAGCCACGGGAGGAGAGAGGTAATGAAGCAAGTGCTGGTCAGCAGTGGGTGGTGTCCCATGTGGAGAGGCATGACACCATGGGGACCTCTGCTGCTGCCACCGTCTGCCCAGAGCATCCAAGGGACTGTTGCCATTCCTTCAGAACCCACTATGTGCGCTTCTCATAGGAGCCCCATTTCCCAGTGAAGAAACTGAGGCTCAGAGAAGTTGAGTGACTTGCACGAGGGCATCAGCATAGCAAGCGCTGGGCAGGACCTGAGCCCACAGGGCTCTAGCTCCCAAGTGAGGCTCTGGGCCGCGCTCAGAAGGGCAGCTGAAAGGGGACCATTGCTTTGGGAGCTTCGCAAGCCACTGATGACCATGGTAGATGTCCGTATCCGTCGGGACTCTTTCTGCAGCAAGTAACACAAATACCAACACACTGGCTTAAGCCAGACGGCTCAGTTAACTGGACGAGCCAGCGGATAGGGACACTATCAGAAGTGACATGATTTAGAGATTCAAACGATGTCACCAGGATCAGATTATTCCTCCTTCTACAGGTGCATTTCCAAACAGGCTCTTCCCCTTGTGATGGTGAGTAGTTACTAGCAGCTTGAGACCTCCTCTCTCTCAGGTTTAAATCCAGCAGCAAAGGCACTCTCTCTCAGTCATCCCAGGAAAGGTGTCATGTGCCCATTTCTTAATGATCGCTAAGTGGTTTAAACCAACATAATATGCTCCAGCCTTGAGTTATATGGACAGCCGGGTAAATCTCACAGGTGGGAGTTGGGAAAGGAAGTGGTTATCCAGGAGGAGAATTGGGGTGTGATTACCAGAGGAAGGGGGAGCAGGTGCTGTGGAGAGTGGCTGAAACAATAGATGTGTACTACAGTGGCCTTTGGAGAAAGCATTTCAGTAGAGTGGTCAGTAGGAAGCCAGCATGGCCACAGTCTAGAATTGAGCATGTGGTTGAGATCCAAGAGATGTTCATTTAAAAAGCCGGAAAGGGGAAACATGGGATGGATCTGGAGGAGAAATGGGAAAATGTCATCTGGAATATGGATAAGGATGTGCATGTTTCTCGGCTGAGAAGAACACCCCAAAGTGAGGAGGAAGACAATGAAGATGTAAGAGACACCAGGACAATATCTAAGGAGTGCTGTTCTCTGGGCAAGGGCAGGAGGGGATAGAAGGCAGAGCAGACAGCCCTGGAGAGAATGGGACGCCTTCATGCCTTTGAGAAGGGAGAGAGGGCAGAGAAATGCGGAAGAACGCAGGGCAGCTCATGGTGAACGATGGCTTTCTCACCACAGGGCGTGCCGTAATAGTCCCCGTGCTCTAACAGAGGTCTTTGTGCCGCTGTTGGTCCTCACTTCTTAGATTATTGGTCTTGTCAGACTTTCATACAAACCATTTACGGTGAAACAGATGGCAGTTACTCCTAATCCTTCAAAGGAAATAGACCCACTTGATTTCATCGCTGCTGCCCTTGACATCTGGCAGGCGGAGGTGAGGGCAGAGCACTGGCCACTCACATGCTGCTTGTAGGAGCCGGCTGTTCTGGCGCTCATCCTTTGGGTTGAGTCGAGGCAGCCATTGCAGGTCGCATGGGAAGTTATAACCATGATGGCTCATGTGCTCTGAAAGTGTTTATTCCTTTCAGGTGTAGAAAAGGACAACACAGACCTGTGGACATTCTTGTCGACTGATGAGCTATGACTAGTTAATAAGCATTATCTGCCTATGACCATGAGCCAGACAGCTAAGGAAACCACAGCTTCCTGCCCCAGCTTGCTCCTAATCTCAGCAGTGCAAGGCATCTTGATGTCATTGAGAAATAAAAGTGTCCAAGTGCCCATCAGTAGATGAGTGGATAAAAGTAAAAATCTGTGGTACATTTACATAATGGAATACTACTTGGCCATAAAAAGAGAAGGAAATCTTATCTTTTGCAACAATATGGATAAACCTGAAGAGTATTATGCTAAGTAAAAGAAGCCAGTCAAAGAAAGGCAAGGACTGTATGATTTCACTTATATGTGGGATCTAATGAATAAAATAAAATAACAAACAAAATAGAAACAGACTCATAATTACTAAAGAACAGGCTGACAGAGAGGATGAGTAATGGGGGTGGGGCTGAGTGCAAAAGGTGAAGTGATTAAGAAAAAAAAAACAACCTCTTAGACACAGACAACAGGATGGTGATTATCCGAAGGAAACGGGTGGGGGAGGTAGAAGAGGGTAAAGGGGGATAAATGGTGATGGAGAAGACTTGACTTGGGGTAGGTAATGCATGGTGCTGTGTACAGATGATGTACTATGGAATGGTACGCCTGAAACCTATATAATTTTATTAACCAATGTAACCCCAGTAAATTCAATAAAACACACACACATAAAAGTGTTTTAGAGTCTGACTAGCCTGAGTTTGAATGCTTACTCTGCCATGTCTGTGTAACCTTGGGCAAGTGACTTCAGCTTTCTGGGTATACCGGGTGACATTTATATGCCACCCATCTCCACATTGCTCCAGAATGCCCCCTGTTCTCAGCCACTTGTTTTGCCTCCAACCCAGTTGGACCCAGGAAGGCTTTGGCCTCCACACTGATTGCTTAGAGAAGTTGAATACATAACTGGAAAGGGTGGGGGAGTTAACACCCCATGGGTCTGACTTGGAGCAGTAAGATAGAGGAGGCCAGAAGAAGCCAACCAGTAAGCTGGTTGCCTGTCCTGCCCACATGCAGCAGGCATAGATTGCGTCCCAGATCAGTCCTGTGTGATGGCTCTACCAGCTGTGTCTTCTTGCCATGTTACAGCCAGCTCTGTTCTGCACCTCCTTGGAGCTGCCTCCCATCCTCTCCTCCCCGCCCCTCTCCTTCAGCCGTGCCTCCCTGGGACTGTGCTCCTCACCCAATAAAGTATTAGCCAGTAAGCTGTGGCTCTGGCTTTGTTTTCTAGAGAACCCAGCCCAGTCTCCTTAGTTGCAGTGAAACCACTACGTGGACCAGGGGACCAGGAACTTTAGTTTCCTTAGTTATAAAGCTGAGTAAAGGATACCTGTCTCACAGGGTCGTTGGCCAGATTGAATGAGATTGTTTGCATTCACCAGCTAGCCCAGAGTAGCCCGTTGCAGGCACTCAGCAAGTATGGAAAGTACCATTAACAACAATTAAAACCTGATGACGAGAGTTTCTATTTCTGAGGTGTCTGCTCTATGCCTAGCATTTAATCATTTTATTTATATCATGGTTGACAGCAAGAACATCTTGAGGATGCGGAATAAGACCAAGTGCATTTCTTATGACAGATATGGAGAGGGATCTTCATGCAGCTTACTGGGAGCCTCATCTCATCACTTAGAAGGAAGGGGATGGCATTTGAGGTTTGTTATATAGATAGAATTTGGTAGCTTGGGCTCATGATAGTCATATTCTAGAATTCAGTGTATCATAGAAAAATATTCAGGAAGACCAGTATGAGTTCAAGGGAAGGTCTTGGCCGCTTTTGATGCTATAAAAAACAGAACAGCAGAAGGTAAGATTCAAAATTATCCCTTGGTGAAGACTTTAATTTAAGAACAAATTGTATTATATTAGTCACAATGTGGGGCTTGCCTTGCAAGAAGCACAACGATTTTGCTAGTAAGACAAAAAGTGTTCAAGTTACGTTGTTACCTAAGCAGAACACATTTTGAGAAAACGATAACAATAGTTAATATTTACTGAAAATTTACGACTATCAGGTGCTGTGCTGGCCTCTTTACAACAATCTCATTTTATTCTTTTAAAACCCTGAAGGTGCCAAGTCATCTTGGATTTCCAAGTCCAAATAGAAAGGCTGAGGAGTCTCTGAGAATTGATAGAAATCGGGGGAAATTTTGGATTAGAGAAGTGGTAAGCTGGAAGAGCTCCTGAAAGGTAGCACAATTAGAATATAATGTAAAAAGTACTGCCGACAGTCGTTTCTCTGGGCAGGTACACCTGACAGCTGCCGTAAGACAGAGATTCCCACACTGTGCTCCGAGGACCCTGAGGCAAGGACCAAGTCCAAGTGAGGGCGTGGTAGGCAGTTCGCCAGACTGCAGTCAAGATTTCAGTAGAGAAATATGTGTTCATGCATTTAGCATAATGGAATTCCATAGAAAGTATTATTGGAACACAGAGTTCCATTTCAATATTTGAAATGATCGGCATGGCATGGCATGGTAGTCCACTGATAAGCATGACTGTTAGCTAGCCTGAGAGTACACGGACCCCTGATCCAGGTAGTGGTTTCACTGCACATGCCAAGGGCAAGGTGAAATCCCGCAAATGGCTGGCTCTGCTTTGGGCAATTTGTTGACTATAGCCCACCCCAGTATCTGTTCTAGGTCTCTCTCAGACCCCTGGGTTTTAGCTAGGCACATGGTCTACTGCAGAAATTAAGACTACATTCTTCAACCACCTTTTGTACACAGTCTGGCTATCTGCCTCAGTCAGGCCAATGGCATGTAAGCACATGTCTTCTGGAAGCTGCTTTTTCCCCCAACCCTTCATCCTGCTTCTCAGGACACTGAAGCAATGGCCAGAGCACATGCTAGACCATGAGGACAAGGATGGTGCCCTCAGGATGATGAAGCAGGAAGCCAGAGGCTGCTTGGTCCCTGAGGACTTGATAGCCTGGTACTGCCGACGCCTGCACCTTGGACATGAGGGGACCAGGGTCCATCCTACTTCAACACCCATGAATGTGATGGGGTTTTCTGCTTCTTCTATCCAACTGAATTCTTTTTTTCTTCTTCCTTTTTTCTTTTCTTTTTTTTTTTTTTTTTTTTTGTGTGTGTGTGGCAGAGATAGAGAGAGGGACAAATAGGGACAGACAGCAGACAAACAGGAAGAGAGAGAAATGTGAAGCATCAATTCTTCATTGAAGCTCCTTAGTTGTTCATTGATTGCTTTCTCATATGTGCCTTGACCACGGGGCTACAGCAGAGCAAGTGACCCCTTGCTCAAGCTAGCGACCTTGGGCTCAAGCAGCAACCATGGAGTCCTGTCTATGATTTCACGCTCAAGCCGGTGAGCCCTCGCTCAAGCCGGTGACCTCGGGGTTTCAAAACTGGGTTCTCTGCATCCCAGTTCGACACTCTATCCATTGCACCACTGCCTGGTCAGGCTATCCAATTGAATTCTAACTGGAATGTTCATTTGTAGATTAGACAGAGCTTCCTAATCAAAGTGTTATCCTTTCTCCCTTTGGATGGTGAAGAAAAAGGCATTTTCATTCTTTTACTGTCCCTCAAAGGAATGCTCCAAGGGGTGAAAACTCAGCCCACATGGGGACTGCATTATAACCTGGCCGCTTGCTCTCACTCTGGGCTCTACTGGACCAGTGGGCGAGGATGCCAAGATACTGTTGCTGTTTGCTCTCCCTCATCTGGCTTCCTCAGCTTTCTGTGGATTTGTCTGGACATGCTTTAGTACATGCTTGCAATAGCCTCCACTTCTTCTGCACTTGACACAGTCCCCCTCATCCGCCTTGGTCTCATTTCTGTGTCACCTCCTCCGAGAAGCCTTCCCCGATGCCCTGAAGCAAAACCCATATTTCTTTGGCAGCATGCAGGAGGACAGTGTGACTTTCTGTTCATCTTCAGGGACGCTGCCTCCCATAGTTGATTATCCAGTGGTATTTATTGAGTGCCTTCTACAGACCAGGCCATGTGCTAGTTGCTAGATGGGCAATGATGAACAAAACAGATGAGCTGTTTTCTGCTCTCATGAAGTTTATAGTCTGGAAAGAAAGACAATAAAAAAAAAATGTCATTAAAACTTCTGATCAGTTGTCCATAAAGCTGTGGGTTTATTTCTGGGTTCTCTGTTCTGTTCCATTGATCTATGTGCCTGTTCTTATGCCAGTACCAGGCTGTCTTGAGTATAATGGCCTTGTAGTATACGTTGATATCTGGAAGAGTGATACCTCCTGCTTTATTTTTTCTTTTTAAGATTGCTGAGGTTTTTCGTGTTCTTTTTTGGTTCCATAATAATTTTTAGAATATGTGTTCTATATCTTTGAAGTATGTCATTGGTATTTTAATTGGTATTGCATTGAATTTATAAATTGCTTTGGGTAATATAGACATTTTAATGATGTTTATTCTTCCTAACCAGGAGCACGGTATATGCTTCCACTTGTTTGTATCTTCCTTGATTTCTTTTATCAATGTTTTATAATTTTCCGAGTACAAGTCCTTAACCTCCTTGGTTAAATTTACTCCTAGGTACTTTATTTTTTTGGTTGCAATAGTGAAGGGGATTATTTCCTTAACCCACACCTTTATGGACAACTGATATTTGACAAAGAAGGAAAGAGTATACAATGGAGTAAAGACAGCCTCTTTAACAAATGGTGTTGGGAAAATTGGACATCTACCTGCAAAATAATGAAACTAGACCATCAACTTACACCATTCACAAAAACAAACTCAAAATGGATAAAAGATTTAAATGTAAGCCGTGAAACCATAAACATCTTAGAAGAAAACATAGGCAGTAAGCTCTCCGACATCTGTCGCAGCAGTATATTTGCCGATTTATCTCCACGGGCAAATGAAATAAAAGGCAGGATAAACAAATGGGACTATATCAAACTAAAAAGGTTTTGCACAGCTAAAGACAATAAGAACAAAATAAAAAGACAAACCGCACAATGGGAGAACATATTCGACAATACGTCTGATAAGGGGTTAATAACCAAAATTTATAAAGAACTTATAAAACTCAACACCAGGAAGACAAACAATCCAATCAAAAAATGGGCAAAAGAAATGAATAGAAATTTCTCCAAAGAGGACATACAGATGGCCAATAGGCATATGAAAAAATGCTCAACATCACTAATCATTAGAGAAATGCAAATTAAAACCACAATGAGATATCACCTCACACCAGTCAGAATGACGCTCATCAGCAAAAAAACACAGAATAAGTGCTGGCAAGTATGTGGAGAAAAGGGAACCCTCCTGCACTGCTGGTGGGAATGCAGACTGGTGCAGCCACTGTGGAAAACAGTATGGAGATTCCTCAAAAAATTAAAAATCGAACTGCCTTTTGACCCAGCTATCCCACTTTTAGGAATATACCCTAAGAACACCATAGCACTGTTCGAAAAGAAGAAATGCGCCCCCATGTTTGTGGCAGCATTGTTCACAAGAGCGAAGATCTGGAAACAGCCCAAGTGTCCATCAGAAGATGAGTGGATTAAAAAGCTTTGGTACATATATATACTATGGAATACTACTCAGCCATAAGAAATGATGACATCAGATCATTTACAACAAAATGGATGGACCTTGATAACATTATATGGAGTGAAATAAGTAAAACAGAAAAAAACTGAGAACAGCATGATTTCATACATAGGTGGGACATAAAAGTGAGACTATGAGACATGGATAATAGTGTGGTGGTCACGGGGTGGGGGGAGGGAAGAGAGGGAGGGAGAGGAGGGTGGGGAGGGGAGGGGCACAAAGAAAACCAGATAGAAGGTGACAGAGGACAATTTGACTTTGGGTGATGGGTATGCAACATAATTGAATGACAAGATAACCTGGAGATGTTTTCTTTGAACATATGTACCCTGATTTATTAATGTCACCCCATTAAAATTAATAAAAATTTTAAAAAAACCACTTCTGATCAATTTTCTGAGGGTCAAGAGAATGGGATTCTGTGAGGAAGAAGAGCCAGCTCGAGGAGGGGTGTTGGCATTGTCTTGATGGAAGAATAATACACGTTCTCTCTAATGAAGTAGTAGTCACACAGAGGATCAGCAGTTAAGAGGCCAGGCAGTGGCACCATGCAGGTTTGGGTTTTCCCGCTGGCTCCACTGTTCAGAGCTGTCTGACTGTGGGCCAGTTGTCTGAGCTCTGTAAGCCTGGGTACAAGCACCTGTCTCATTAAGCCCAATGCATAGCAGAGTTTGGCATGTAGAGAGTGCTCAATAAATATGCTCTCGTTATTTTTTGAGTGTCTATCTTTCATCGAGAATAGGGATGTTCTGAGGGCAGATTCTTCCTCTATTCTTTTTTACATCGTGAGCCTAGGATATGTAGTTTGCATCCCCAGAAGTCGTTTGAATAATAACAGCCAACATTTATCGGACCCTCCTGTGCGCCAAGGACTGTTGTTAGCATTCATGGTTATGAACTCATTCAACAATCATAACAATTCTATGTGGCTGGTGCTACTGTTACCCTTGGTTGACTGATGAAGAATCTGAGACCCAGAGATTGAGCAACTTGCCAAGGGTCACATGATAAGCGAGTAGAGGCTCAATCCTAAGCAGCCTGGTCCCAGAACCCCAACATCATGTTGCTTCTTCCGTGGGTAAAAGAGTTCTATCCATTGTTTCAAAGAAATATAGCCTCCTTTGGTCCATGTCCTTATGGGGAACAGGCTCTCAAAAGAAATACTAATTTGGGAAATGCACGCCCCCCCCAAATTGTAAATTATATGATAATTATCTCCACATTCTCTCTGGTTAATGGGGTGAATGAAAAAGTGAAAGAGAATTAAATTCTTCACATCTCAGTTGTCATTAAAGAGACTCTCCTGGGGGCTTCAGGCTGGTGGTATGTATGTCTGAGCAGCAAGACACCTCTCAGCCACCACACCCTCCCTTCCTTTTCCCCTTCCCCATCTCCCACCAGCCTCTGAGCCCCACGCCTTGTACTCTGAGGTTCCTCCCCGCCTCTGGCCTGATCTGCTATCTTCTTCCCACTTTATCTCTTATTAAAACTCCTTCACCCGAAGGCATCTGTGAGAGAAGTGTGCCTGCCAACTCACCCTGGGAATCCTAAATGCTTAAATTGCTTCTTTGATTTTCAAAAAAGCATATGTTATTCAGAACAGAGAAGGGCCTCACCTTGTCTTTGTGGGCCCGCTGTTCATGGGGGGGGGGGATATTTTGTTAAAAATGATCTGAGGGGAGGATGCCTTACAAACGCACAGCTGTGCCTGTTGCTGAAACTGTGACAAACTGCTGGGAAAGCAGGCACCACCGCTGTTCTCTTGATTAATGTTTTCCAAGATGTGGGATGCAGCCACCGTCCGCCGCCCATCCCAATTATCCAGCTATGTAAGGCGGGCATTGTGGGAAATTGTCCACAAGACACAAAGGGTAGGCAGTCCCAACGGTACCGTCAAAATGTTGCCATGCCGTCCAGGCTCCCGTTCAATAGCTGCTCTTTCTGTGACACAGAGCTGATTCTGGGTTGAGAAAATGACTAAGGGAACAGACAGGGAACATAAGTGAAGCAGCGGAGACAAGGAAGAAAGGAACGTGGGGCTAAGACTAAAATGATCAAGAACATTTCACTAGAAAATTTCACAACCTAATAAATGAATAAGCATTTATTGAGGTCCAGCTAGGTATTTAAATCTGGGTTAGGCTTTAAGCGAAGGATGGTATTTTAGAATCCAAAAGCCTGGTTTCAATTTCTAGTTCCAACCATGTAGGACTCTCTGAGACTCATGATTTATTCTGTGAACTGGAATAATAGATAATGTTTCTTAAACAAGATGGGGCAAAAATAGGTTTTTAGTTGTGAGTCTATGAAACTCAAGAGTTTGTTCTTGTATCATTATTTATTAATTACTGTATTATTTTCCATACCAAACAACTATAAGCCTATTTTTGCCCCACACTGTAGTTAGCCAGGTGTATGCAGTTGCTAGTCATATGTAGTTACCCATGTAAACCTACTTCATTAAATCAGAAACTGTTGGAAGGATGTAGTGGTATGAATCAAGGAACCCAAGGACCGGAAGTACTCGTCTCACCGGGTCCTGGAATCTGGAACTGATATTAGGGGTGGCGTTTGCTATACTTTCTCTAGCTCCTCATCCTTTTGCCTCTCATCCATCTCACTCTTCTCCTTTCTTTTGCTGTTTTTATCTGTGTGTTTTCTTAATTCATGTCTCTGTCTCTCTCCCTCTGCTTCTCTATGCACACTGTGGAAAATAGATATTTCAACGTTGTGCCCTTGGCCTCTAGGTTTGTATCATCACAAGTCCAATAGTCACTGGAGATTTTTAGTTCAAATAACAAATACTAAAAGAAAGAGAATCTGGTTGGCCCAGCTTTGATCAGGGGGTTGGACAAGCCCATGCCATCTATGGCCACCTAGTATGGCTCTGGGATTAGCGGCTATGAGAAGTGAGCATGGGCAGGCTTTCTAAGAGGAGGTGCCAGGTGGAGAGCGATGGAAGGAAGCTCGGAGCATGGGGCCACTGGACGGAGTGCACAGGGTAAGGGCAGATTTCTCAGCGCATTCTGTGAGAACTCAGGGCTTGGGGAGGACCACAAAACCTACTGCAAAAGAAGCTTAAAATTCATAGTGAGGGCCAACACTGATACATGCATAAGGTGTCTAACACAGCGCCCTACACTGAACAGGTGTTATTTTCATATCTTATACTCAAGTCTCCAATACAAGGTGCCTAGCCCATTGTCAGTGTTCAATAAATGCTTGTTGTATTGGATAGCAAAGAAAGGTCCTCCTCAGAGACCATTGAGAGACAGGCAGAGGTGATCAAATGGGAGGAGCAAGGGGCTCCTTGAAGGCAATTGCCCAGTGAGGCAGCCAGCCCATGCCTCCCCTAGTTCTGCTGAGCTGCAGGGTGTCCTTCTACCCCCGTCCTTGTGTCAAAGAAAACCAGAGCTCAAGAAGCCCACTCTTACCAGGAAACAGGGGCTGGAGTTAGTCTTGCTGCCTGAGCTGCAGTATTCTGGTGCCCAATGAGCTGTAGATCTCATTCATGTTTATATGGCAAAGGCATAAAACAGGGTCTCTGCTTCTGGGGTTCCTGATTCTATTGCATTCCTACACCCTGATTTTTAGCCTGTTGAGTTGAGAACCTGGTTCCCTGCCTCCATTTGGACCCTCCCCCAGGGACCAGATCTTAGCTCTATATACTCAACCCTTGGTAGGGGCTGCTATGTCCTAGACAGAATCTCAAGCCAAGAGAACATCTTCCACCTGATTAAAAGAAGACTCTGCCCAAGAGATCAGACACCCCTGAACATCAGCCAGACCAGTGGTGCCTGCCAGCGATGGCAGTCACTCTATCCATGGCCCCACTCAGTGCCAGATGACCTTCCTGTCCCCAACAGCCTCCACATTAAGATCCTACCATGCCTTGAAGCTATGACCACAGAGTTGATGACAGATCCATTTTCATCGAAATGATGCAAAATCCTAGAGAAATGTAGAGTGTCCTGTAAGACTCCTGCATTCCAGCAGCCCATAAGACAAGGTGAATGCAACCAATGGGCTCAAGAGAGACTGAGTGGTGTACTGTTTTACCAACAGCATACCCTAATATACTCCCAGGTCTTTCTAGAACAGGTAGTGAGGAAAGAGCTTTTGCGCCTCCACCTTGAGCCTAGTAAAGTAGCAACAAGTTTCATACAAGTAGAGAAGGACACGTGTTCAGACTTAGAATTACCAATTTATCAAGCGGCAGAAATAAAAGCCTTGGAACTACCTCCCCTAGGATGCTCAGTGTTAGGAGAGAAATACTTGATCAGCATTGATGGGAGGCCTTCACTCTCCTGGGTGAACTTTCTAGGTCATCACAGGTCTGGTTGGGAAGGCATCCCAGGCACCTGACATGGAAGTAGATGTTAGCCTAGTGTCATCCTCTTTTAGGAACATCAGTTTGTGACCTCTCTCCCAGACCTGTTCAGGGTCGTTTCCCCAATTGTCACATGGCAGACTAGCTTCTTTCCCTGCCCCAGCTGGACGGGGACTAGCTTCAGGATATCTATATGACAACTACCTTTCTCCTATTTGCCATTGAGGGCAATTGGGTGCTTGACTGAATCCTGTATCTACAAGTTCAAACCCCACATTAGCATTTCACTCACTCCAGTATCCCTACTTTCCATATTAGCTGTCCTCACACATCTCACATGCACCGAGCTCTTCTTATCTGTCAGCACAGGTCTCTGCCCCAAGGAGCAGAGGATGAGCTTTGATGCAGGGGAGAACATCGCAAGGGCTGATGGGTAGTTCTAGCCTCTGATGAATGAAAATGTTTTTGTTGTCTAACATTAGAATTTCTAGTGAGATGGAGAATCAGTAACGGCTTCCCTGGGTTTGAACCAGGACTGGTCTGAGTGTCATTAGGGACAGCACCTTCTGCATGCCCAGGTCCGTGGTGTAGTAGAAAGATTGGGGCCTTTAGACACATCCCCACATGAGTCCAGTGCCAGCTCTACCACTTAATAGTTAGGAGAATGTTTACATTTGGGACATTTGGGAGTCTTGGTTTCCTCTCCTAAAGCGAGGAATGCTCATAGTTACCTGCTGTTGAGAAAAAAAAACAAAACATAATCTCTTAAACTAGACAGCCAGCTCAACCAAATTGCCTGGTGTGTGGACTACTCAATGCCACTGTTTTCATCCCCACAAGAAACATCTGTGCCCAGTGATGGGACTCTAAGCTTGTGCACATTGAGGCAGTTGGTCTTTCTGAAGTTCTCTAATCAACTTTACCAACAAGATTCTCTACCCAACTGAAGACTTCAAGATGGCTTGGACCAGATCCTAGGGGAAGAGCATTCTGTAGTGATGGCTGTGGCCTTTCTACTTCATGGGCATTCCTGCCTGTAGGGATGTTGTTCCTAAGTGCCCAGACTTGGAGAAGACACATGGCACAGCTCTTAAATTGCTTTGGAAAGAAGTCACCATAGTAACTAGCCCCGAAGGTTGGTATAGCTTTTGCATCTAACAGCATCTGTGCTGAGGCCTTCCCAAAGGCTGTGGAGTGTTCTTCAGCATTGAAGGAAGATGCCTGTCTAAGGGGTTCTCACTCATCCCAAAGAACCATGCCACAGATTCCAAAGGCACCACTCCTCAGTCCCAACGTGAGGGGATGTGGAAAAAGCTGAATGTGCGATCCCTGTGGTGTCCCCTGGGACTCCTAAACTTCCTCTTACTGCCCAGCCCTCCTCTGGGCTGGACCAGTGGTTCTCAGCCTTGGCTTCATGGTAGGGAGTGTTAGAAAACGCTGATGCTGTCACTCTGCCCGGGAACATTTGAATCAGAATCTCTAGGGATGGATCCCAGAGATCTATAGTATTTTTAAAGCTCCCCAGATGATTCCAAAGTGCCGGCAGGATGGAGAACTGCAGCTTAATATCAGTGAGTCTTACATTTTAATATGCATACAAATCACTTAGTAATCTCATTAAATTGCACATCCTGATTGAATAGGTCTGGGGTGGGCAACGCCTGTGACTGCATTTCTGAGATGCAGCGGGTGCTGGTCTGGGAGCACCCTTGCATAGCAAGGTTCTGCAGCCTTTCTCGTCAAGCAGCTATAATTATTCAAACCCCACCTGCAGACTCAGTCCTGGACTCCTCTCTCAGGACCAGTGATGAACAGGAGAAACCTATTCAGCTTGAGTTCCCCTCCTAAGCTCAGCGTCAAGCCCCTGGCTATGACTCCAATTCATCGGCAGCAGGTCTTTTGGAAATTGGAATCTTATCTCCTGTTCAGACCCCTGGTTGTATAATTCAGCTTTCTATTCCGAAATGTCATCATCTACCCAAATCAGTACCCATGGAACACTGGGAAGCAAATATAAAAGTCTTCCATGTTTAAACAAACTGGGGAACTCTGAGCTGAACCAATTTGAAGTCTGAATGGGTGCCTTTGCCATTGGACTTAACCCGATACACAGATGTATTCTGACATGGAAAGCATACAGCACTTTCCAACTTTATTTGACTACAAAATACTTTATTTGTGGCACACTTAATAACATTTTGGAGACCCAGTGAGATATAAAAATCCATTTTGGAAAATGCTACTTTAGATTTATTTCTACAGACTCGAGATAAGCGTGGGGAGAGATTAATGCGGAGTCGGCTGGTTGGAATTTCTCATCAACATGCGAGATGAGAACCCTCCGTGGACCATCATAACGTGTCCACGTGTCTGTAATCATGAGAGAGAAAGACAGAGCCTGAGAAAAAGATGGCCAAGGGTGCTAATTTTCCATGATTTTGAAAAAAAAATGCTGGATCATTTTTATGGCTGCTGGGAAGGAATGAACTGCTGCCGCAGTGTTTATAGCACCGAGGAGAAAGGTTGAAACTCAAATATTCTTGCAATGTCAAGGGTCTCAAGAGAGAGACCAAGGAATGGATGCTGCTCTGTTGAGGAAATAATTCCCTCTCCATATTTATTATTTTTGAAATATAAATGATATCTGGCCGGGGGGGGGGGGCGGGGGATGCAAGCAGGGAAGATGCCTGTCTATGGGCAAACATCTCATACTGAATGTGGTAGGATGCTTGCTGGGCTGTTGGTTTCTTCACACGCATTTGACATTAATCTCCGGGAAACCAGTGAATTTATAGGAAATAACAGCATCTTAACAGTCGTGGATGAACTTCTGCTCTTCTATTCTATTCCTTGAAGAATTGGGGTCTTAATATTTTATTCCCCAAAACATGAGTTTTTAGTGAACTCTGGCCAGTGGTTGGGAACCTGTTCCCCATGGATAGGAAGCCTGGGTGGTGATTATCTTTGTGTCAGCTGCTTGGGCCCTGCTTACTCACTAGACAGAAGCTGGATGATCCTGGTACCTGCCCCAGCACTGCACGGGGTACTCGTGTCTGGGTCCAGTCATAACTACCATGGCACAGTGAGCTGTGAGGTCAGGACTCAGGTGAATCATCCCAGCCAAACTGATGTGGACCTTCCTCTCTGTAACTTCGATATCTATGGTACTTTAAAGCAGAGACAACTGTAAATTAGGAGCCTCTGGTGTTCACCAGTGGGGAGGTGTGCCTCTCAGCATGTGTCCTACTTTAGCGCAGACTGGATTCCTTTCAGGTGCTGTGTTGATTCAGGCTTAGCTGCACTCAGAAACCAGTGTGGGTGGTTGAAGGGAAATGGATGTATTACTAGGTCTTGGGTGGCTTACAAAAGAATTGGTAGGGCTGGAGAAACAAGATAAGCTCTCAGTAACGATTCAGTCACAACTCCTGCTGCAGTAGATCTGCCCTGCCTCTCCCTGCAGAACCCAGAATCTAATTTTTTAGGTCTAGTGCAAGTGCATCTGATTAAGTGTTTCTAAACCCCAGCCAGATCCTGGGCACAAGAGAGGCAGGGAAATGTGGTTGAAGCTTTCCTGGTTTCTGCAGTGCCCAGAGACACATGCGAAGGAAGTGCAAACAGTCGCAGAGTGAGCACATCAACCATCCCTGTCATTGGAGTGACAGAGCAGAGTCACAATACCATTGTCGTTAAACGACTGATGAAACCTATTATAACTCACTGGCAAACACAGCACTGCTGATTGGAAATGCAATACTGCTGATGGAAATAAAGCTGCCAAGATGATTTTGCTAATCCCCAATCCAGTCAATAACACCACACCTCTGTTTACCAATATCAGTATTTGCTGCACCATCAATATTCTAGGGTACTGGGATTCTGGAACTTAAGGGGACTCTGGGGACGAGCCTGTTCAGACCCCTCATTTCAAGTTGTTTATCCTGTAGTTTGCTAAGTTTTCATTTTCAAGCCTGTCTTCCCCGCTGAAACATGGGTTTGCAGGATCTGTGTCTTCGTTCTGGTGCTGAACTTGATTCCAGGCTTATGGTGTGTGCTACCTGATCCAAGAAGGGAGGAAGAAGGAGGAAGTGGAGACCCACCTGGGAGGATTCACCTGACCTGGGCCTGCAGCACAGACTGGGAAGAACCAGGAGAAAACCCACATGCCTTATCTGTGTGTAATGTCTTCCCTTCCCAGGTGGGGGGCCGGAGTCAGGATAAAGAGCCACAGTGATAAGGTTGCTGCAGGCAGTGTTTCTCTTCCAGAGCCTTCTTTCTGGGGCTACCATTTCTGGTGCAATCCCAGGCGCATGCCAACTTCAGAGGGAGGCAAGCTAGGCAGAGGTGTGAGTGAGCCAGAGGGAGGAGTTGATGGTGACAAAGAGATTTCTCCAAAGAGGGTGCCGAGACTGAGTACAAAGCCAGGGGCTCTGGCAGCCAGAGAGGAGGGAAAGGGGCAGCAGGTCAGAGGGAGAAAAGGGCAGGCTTGGTACTGGTGGTACAGCTGAGAAGGGATGTCACCCTCAGCTGGATTCTTTCTGGGTTTGTTGGAGCCAAATGCGTAAGAGAGGCACCTACATTCAAAGAAACCAGCATCCAGGGCTGGAACCGGGAGACTGTGAGCCAGTCTCCCTGTCTCTCGAGCTTGCTCTGCTGCAGTGTAGCCCAGCCTGGCTAGGGGAGTAGGCATGGTTCTCGCAGGTGGCAATGTGTGGCCTCCCACCTGGGAGTCTGCCGTGGCCCACAGCACAGCCCGCAAGACAGCGCCATGGTTACATGGGCAGCCCATCCTCTTCCCTGTGGGCTGTCTTACACTTCACCGGGTGTGTATAAAACTATTAACCAGTCTTTGTTGTTTGGGAGGGAAATTATATGAAAATAGACCAATCTATTTGAGGTTAAGTACTTTTCACTAGGCTGATGAGTAATCTAATAGGTTTGTTTGTTGTTTCTTTTTTCAGTAGTCACGAGTCAAAAAAATACTGGGAGTGCTTAGATTTTTATTTCCAGCCCTCCAGTGACAAATAATACACAGCAGTGCATTTATTTTAATAAGCACATACAGGCCCACAGTGTTGGGAGGGCACCTGGATGGAGGTGTTTGCTAGATATATGACTTACAGCTGCATGCCCTGTGGGGACATGGGGGTCTCAGGAGAGACCCTCTGAAATAATATTCAGAACAAGAAAGCAAAACCACTAATAATTTCTCTCCAGTGGTTGGTCCCAGGAGACTCCATCTGGGGGATGAGTGTGGCAATGGCTGCCTTCCTCCCTAGCTTTGACTGGCCAGTGAGCACACACTGGCTCCATTCCCTCCCATGCCTGAAGAATACATGTGGACGCTTATTAATGTGTGATGAGGATAAGGGAGAGGGGAGGAACTATGTCAGTGTCTGCTATGTTCTGAGTACAATGTGTTACCTAGGTTAACTGTCTCAAATGTATGATAACCCTTGGGAGAAAGGGATTGCCATGCTTGTGTGACCATCGAAGTAACTAGTCTCCCTGAAGTTAAGGTAGGATACGCTCTCACCCCCATAAAGCGCCCCCATAGAGTATTACTCAGTCAATTACCTATAAAAACTGCCCTGTACAATGATGCGGCACAACTTCAAAGAGCTCAATTCCTGTAGACACTCTGGAAGTTTGAAGTTCTTAATCTGCACAATTTTATGAATTTAATGATTTGTGGGAAGAGGGAACCAGGATGATATGATCTTATACATATAACATGAAGACATCTATAAATAAAGTGCATATTACAGAAGGTCATTGTGGTTGCATTTTAAACACAAGTTGCAGGATTTGAAATTTAAATGATGCAGTTCTCCTATATCATTGATGCTGGGTCTCCCCGGCCCTCTTGTAGGGGAGGAACTCAGACGGTCTTCACCAGAGGTCATCCACACAATCACACCCCCAGCCTTGCATTGTTGACTGCTGGCTTTTTGCTTATAGCCTCTGACTTAACACTCCTGTGTCACATGGATGTGGTGTCTCCCCTTCTGCTTTGCCTGTGTCAGATCCTGCGCCTTCTGGCTCGGTTCTCCACACCAGCATGGTTCTCCCATCTCCCTGAGCCTTGCTCCGGGAGTCCTCGCTACTTTTAGCTTCATCACTCTGGCCTCGGTGCCGGCAGCTGGCAGCGGTCTCGCCACATTATGTGGCTAAGCTAGGACACTTTGATGGTGCCACCTCTGCTGAAGACTCCTCTGCACCTTCTCTTTGGGGAGTTCCTTTTGAGCCTTGAATCAGCCGTCTGTTGCTTCATCACACTTGAGACTCTTTACCTTTGGGGAATGAATGTGAATTTGGGAGATAGACAAAAGTCATTCGAGGAAGGGTTCAAAGTAAGATGTGACTATAACAAGGGAGACTAGGATTCTTGTATGCCCTGTAACCTGTCAACAATTATTATTGTCTCTGTTTATAGTCGGAACAACACTGAGAGACATTCTAAAAAATCACTGACCAATACTCAACAAGGTTGTGAGGATCATGAAAAAATGATAAGAGGTCAGAGGTATGACAGCTAATTACAAACTGGGCTCTTGGGTTGGATCCTGAAGCAGAAAGAGAACATGACATAAAAAATGATAAAATTCAAATGGTGTTTATAGTTTAGGTAATAATGTTGTACTGATGCTGGTTTTAATCCTTGTACTGTGGTTATGTAGAGTGTTAAGATGAGGGGGAGCCGGATGAAGGGTACACATGAGCTCTATATCAGTTGTGTAGTGTCTTTGTAAGTCTAACATTATTTCAAATATAAAGTAAAAAGACTAAAAAAAACAAATGAACAAAACCAGGAAATGTGGTCAGGGCACCCCACCTGGGGGGGAAATGAAGTTCAATCTTATGTGGAATCCCTTTGCCTGTTGGTACCCTGTAAGGTTGCAGGGAGATCTTACTGACATCTTATTAACCCAGAGTGCTGTGCTGCCCCTGACTCCTCCAGTTTGAGAGTAACTAGTCCTCATTACTATAACTATCCCAATAATCTTCCATTTGCTGTTTCCACCATGGCATCCCTGGTGTAAACTCACTTCCAACTGCCCGTTCTGACTCTTAGGCTTGTTTTCACGAGCAGAGACCTTTCCTCCCAGAAGCCCTCTCACAGCTGTACCTCCAGGGCTAGATTCTAGCCATTGCCAGCCACTGATGGGATTACCCCCCCTCCGGTGGGCTCCCCCCCCCCCATGGCTCCAGCTCCGTCCAACTTCAGCACAGTCCTTCAGCTAGGAGACAACAGCTGAGAAACAACAAGTTCAGATGCATTTGAGCACAAGCCATATTGTTGGGCGTAAGGCGTTAGCTTTCCAAGGGGGATTGCCTTTTTGGAAATGCAACACCTTTTGACATACATGGGTGCATTCATTGCAAATGCCATTTTGCCACTGTACAGCCAGCCTTTTGTGTGTTGAGACTGGCTTCAAACTCGATTTCCAGCAAAAGTCAATATGAGCCAATTAGAGAGAGCTGGATAAAGACATGTTCTCTCTAATTCAAAGCCATTTGTTAAATACCACGAGGGAGCAGACAGTGTACCACGTAGTGGTAGCACCGAGATGATTAAGGGATGGTCTTTGTCCTTGAACAGAGTATGGTGGGGTGAGTTGCCACAATGCAGAGTTTAATGTGAGCAGAAGAGGGAGGGAGGGAGGTGCTCTTGGGCAAATCCATCTCTTTTTCTGGAGCAGCGAAAGGGCATTCGATAGATGCTGTGCAGAATAGCAATGAATTTGGGAGGAGGAAATGGTCTCTGAGTGTTTCCCATCTTGACAGTTAATACTTGGAATAACAGCTCACATTACTCTCCACAGTCCCTCCTTCTCAATGTTTGTCTACTGGCCAGACACACAGATAACCGGCTAAGTGTCAGTGTCCCTTTAACGTGGTCTGATGCTGACTCCCTAACATTACTGCCCGTAAACATTATCTGGAGAGCTTTAGTGGAACTTCACATCCCCAAAGCTCCCCACCCCTTCCCAAGATTCCAATTCAACAGGACCAAGAGTCCAGTTCTTATTAGTGTCACATGCATTTTAAGCCCTTTAACAAGAGGGCATGCGTTGCTATGGGCACTTACCAATAGCAGAACAGCATGAGCAAGGGTGGGGCCCGAGCCACCAGTTTTACAACCCCAAGGGGCATTAGACATAGAAATACAACGTGAGTGTCATCTTCTATACTGAGGCCAGTAGGCCTGGGTCACCAGCAGCGGTGTGGATTGCAATCCATGGGGTAAATGTTCCCCATGTACTAAATGGTGTAGACACTAGTCCTAAGAGCATTTCGATTAGTGAGAGCCCAGAGGGCTGAGGCTCTGACACAGTGAGGTTAGATAGAGCCAGAGAAGAACTCACAGAATCCTCCAAGCCACACACAGCCCCTGACAGGAGGCAGACGATGGGGCCGATGCATTCTCCTGGCGCTCCTGGCATGCCACCCCTCTGCAGGCCAAGCGTGCCGACCCTGCTTCTCCTCCGTCAGCATTTTGGTCCACTGCACAGCTGAGGTATCATGATGAATATTCATCCCCTGGCTGTGCCAGTCACTTGACTCTCTGCATATGCAAAATCAGCACGTGCTTGGGCCAGCAGGAGGGAAGGTTGCCCCCAAAGAAAGCATGGGACAGAGTGGGCTGAGCTGGTGGGAAAAATCAAGCTGGTGATGGGAGATGAGAGGACTATTGCAGAAGTGACTTCCATTTCAGTACGGGCTTCCAAGATGCCATTGGAGAGAAAGAACCTTTGGGCCAAGGAGACACACACAGTCTTGGGCTCAAGGTAGGTTAAGTAGAGCTCCTACTCACCCGTCCCTTTGCCCTCACCCAGGTCCTACGACAGAAGAAAAAAAGAAGTACAGATAAATATATCTTTTCTATAGGTGATTAGAGGCTGATTGGATAACTATAAAAATAGAGCAACACATTCCCTTTGAGAAACATTGTTCCTTATCCAGTGTCTACTGTATTCTAAGGGATTTGAATTTTTTAAGTCTCATTTAATTATCATAGTCACCCTGCCAGGGCAGCCACTGCTGTCTCCATTTCACAGGCGAAGGAGCTGAGGCTGAGAAGTCAAATGTCTTTGTTGCAAAGTCAGGTTCCTAGTAAGGGGTAGATTCAGGATGAGAATCCAGGTTTTATGAGATCTAATGTCCATGGTTTTATGTCACCACGATTCTGCCTCTTATGACATAATTTAAAGAGAATCCCAATATTTCAAGGCATGTGAGATGGACACCCCATCACAGCACGGAGGAGGGCGATCAGAGAAACGTTCCCCGCCCGAACTGACTCAGCCTGGGAAGGCATCCAGGGATCAACTGGGCTTGAATTATGAAGGCTTTTTAAAAAGCTATTTGCCTGTTGGCCCTAACCAAACTTGGCAGCCCCCCTAAGGGGCTGTTTCGGCTTCATCTTTTCTTAAGAGAAGCGCAGCCGAGCATGAGCAGGTATCTGTCCTTCAGGTACTGCCCACTGCTTCAATACTTACAACTGGCCAGGCAGGGGAGAGTGCATGGCACAGAGGAAAACATTCCGCCCTTGCCACAGCACTGCCGCTAAGCCCCGTTTACTCAGATGGGGACATGGGGGTGGGCTTCGATGACTTGTTCAAACTTATACATTTAGGAAGTTCAGAACTTGAATATAAAACCTGGTAGTCCAACACTGGCATCTGACCTTTTGTCCTAATATGGGCCATCATTACATCATGGGCAGTCCAGGAGTTCAGACCGTGTTTATCCTTCATGTCAACTGTCAGACTAGATGGGCCTGGAGTTTGTCCAGCCCCTCCCCCTTGCGGACTGCCCGGGAGACTGAGGCCCAGCAAGGACCGCTGTCTTGTCCATGGTCACGCAGCAACTTAGAGCTAAGCTGAGCCTGAGTCAGGAACCAAGATGCTTTGATATAGCACTTCTTCTGCTCACTCATGCTCCATAACGCCAAATGGTTAGCCACCCACTGTTAGTAACCTTACTTACACACAAGGAAACTGAAGCCCACTGAAGTTAAGGGTCTTGCCCAAGTTCACACAGCGAGTGAGTTTTGAAGCTTGGATTCAAACTCAGGTCTCAATAACTTTAAATCTGAGCTCTCGGCTGATGTCCATGTGACTCTCACAATGGTGGCACCAGGTAAGAGATGAGAACACTCAGGTATCTGTTCTCCACTTAGAAATATGTAATAATGGGCATCGTGAGGCCCAGTGCATGCACACGTGCACGGGAACATGTGCACGTGGGCGTGCGCACACACACACACCTGCTCTCAACCTGTCCTCCCTTCTCCTCTCTCTGTTGAGAATCCCCACAGGCTTTCCACCTGTTATCCAAGTGGACTCCGGATTTGTACCTGGAAGCTTAGTTTCACATCTGGCAGGAAGCAATTTTGCAAAGTTGCTGAAACCTCTTCTCCAGCCCCTTAGGGGGTTAATCAAACCCCATTATCCCAGGAGTGTCAAAATATTTTCCCTTCCCCAGCAAAACAGAAGTAGCACGGAGTTGGGGAGTCCATAACAATAAAATATAAAACCAAACAGCTTTAAAACAACACTCTCCTTCAGGAATCTGTGGAGCTGTGGGTTTTGTCCAAGGAGCCTGTAGCTGAAAACAACTCACGTTCCCCATACAGACTGAGAAGAAGCTTTGAAAAAGCCAGTTCTCCACAACCCACAGCAAACGGAGAGAGCCACCGATCAGTGGGTGTTTATGAGCCCAGGGCTGGATGAAAATGCGGAAGAATAGGAATTATATTTACTCATTGGCTACTGTAAAATGCATCCCATATGTGGCATCACTGAATCCTTACAACGCCATGAGACATCACCCATTTTACTTACTTTATAGATCAGGATTTGGTCCTGGGTTAACTACTAACTGGCGTAGCTTTAAGTTAAAATACAGAAATTCAGAATGGGCTTTGAGAGCATTGAATAATGCCTAGAATAGTGAATACCCAGCCTGTGTCCAGTACCCTCCTAACATAGGAGGTCCTGGGCTGATACTGCTCATTGACCACACTGTTCTTTCCCAATAATCCTGGAGGAAGCTTCAGAATCCTTCTTAAAACAGCCTGTAGGTGACCGCCTCGTATATACTGGAGTTGGCACAAAAGATGAAATGTATTTGTTATACCTAACCTAGGTCAAGTCATTTTTATTTTATTTTATTATTTTGAGAATATGTTTATTAAAGTTGGGGATAGTGAAACAAGGAAGGGCCTAAGACCAAAGAAGCAACAAGAGAGACTAGGCAGGGCTGCTTTGGCTGTCTAAAAACCTTAGGGGAAAGAAGTGAGCCAAGGCAGAGCTGCTATCTGCTCACTGGAGAGGCAGAGAAAAGGGGGCCTTGGAAGCAGGTTCAGGGGATCAGCCCAGACAAGCTGCCGCAGCCCACGACTCCCCTTGTTGCAAGTCTCCTGGGGTTTCTTAGAGTTTAGGACAGGGGTCCCCAAACTACGGTCCACGGGCCAGGCCACATGCATCCCCCTGAGGCCATTTATCCGGCCCTTGCCATACTTCCGGAAGGGGCACCTCTTTCATTGGTTTTCAGTGAGAGGAGCACAGGATGCATCCGCACCCATAGTTCCAATTGAAATACTGGTCAGTTTGTTGATTTAAATTTACTTGTTCTTTATTTTAAATATTGTATTTGTTCCCATTTTGATTTTTACTTTAAAATAAGATATGTACAGTGTGCATAGGGATTTGTTCATAATTTTTTTTATAGTTTGGTCTTCTAATGGTCTGAGGGACAGTGAACTGGCCCCCTGTGTAAAAAGTTTGGGGACCCCTGGTTTAGGAGGTGCTCACCTGCGGGGGAAGAAAGAAGGGAGGAGAAAGGTTGGGGCATACTCTCTGGAGGGAGGACACACCATGTCTTTATTTTTAAGATGAGCATATCAAGGCTCACGGAGGAGCGGTAACTTACTTAAGATCACACAGCAAGCCTGGCCAGGCGGTGGCGTAGTGGATAGAGTGTCGAACTGGGATGCAGAAGACCCAGGTTCGAGACCCCGAGCTCGCCAGCTTGAGCGCAGACCCATCTGGTTTGAGCAAAAGCTCACCAGCTTGGACCCAAGGTCGCTGGCTCCAGCAAGGGATTACTCGGTCTGCTGAAGGCTCGCGGTCGAGGCACATATGAGAAAGCAATCAATGAACAACTAAGGTGTATCGAAAAACTGATAATTGATGCTTTTCATCTCTCTTCATTCCTGCCTCTGTCCCTATCTATTCCTCTCTCTGACTTCCTCTATCTCTGTTAAAAAAAAAAATTTAAAAAAGGTCACATAGCAAGTAAGAGACAGACAGATCCAGGGCTTAAGACTCAAATTGCATAACACAGCGCAGCTCTCCTAAAGGGAGGGAGCCTGCAAGCCCCATGTGGCTGCACAGCTCATTTCCATTGTTTTGGAGCAAATGAATTTAAATCCCGGAAACAGCTCCTCAGGCTCTGGCTTCCAAAACACCCCTTCCTCTGCTCCAGCTGAGCGGCCAAGATGAAGGAACATGGTACCCAGCCAGTTAATGTGTGCCTGGCATTAGCACAAAACTAACATTTTATTTCCCTTCCATACTATGCAATTTCTTTGGAAGTTGAAGTGTAATGAAATTGGTGTTTATTATAATTAATAAAAGCCCCATAACTTTAAATTGGGTCATAAATCTTGCAGGGAAATCCAATATCGCTATAAGAGTCATTCATTTCCCAGAAGGGGCTCTTCAGAGGAAGGAGGCAGCAGGCTCCCTCCTCTCCAACGGAGGCTGGCTGGGCTTGCTCAGGCAGCAGGGTCCTCTGCTGCCAGTCGATTTAGGTCACAAGCAGAGCCCCAGCACCTCGTGGCTCTACATGTAGAAAAAGTGGACCTTAGACCAGCAGCTTAAGACACGGTTTAAGTGTGAGCACCACCTGCATTGTCAGCTTGGCAAAGGCTTATCTTGAAAAACAAAACTATGTGCTTTCTGTGTGCCAGGACTGTGCCAGAGAGAAGGAAGATGCTATTCTTGTCCTTCCTGTGGACACGTCAGGTGTTTACAGTCCAGTGAGGAAGGCTTGCTTGTGAGCTGGTGTGTGCAATTCAGTGTGGGTTGTACAGGCAGAGAAGGCATGCTGGCGTGAAGTGTTTAAGTTTCCCTGTGAGTGATGGAGTTTACTTCAATGAAGAAGGAGATAGACGTGAGATGAGTTGTGAAAGCTGATTAGGAGGTTACCAGGTGAGCACAGACATTCTTCCAACATATCACCCTCATTGTGGCACCAGGTCCTTTACCTTTGCTGGTTGCTGTGCCCAGAATACTCGGCCCACATCTTTTTTTTTTTTATTTTTTTTATTTATTCATTTTAGAGAGGAGACACACACACACACACACACACACACACACACAGAGAGAGAGAGAGAGAGAGAGAGAAAGGAGTGAGGAGCTGGAAGCATCAACTCCCATATGTGCCTTGACCAGACCAGTGCAGGGTTTTGAACTGGCGACCTCAGTGTTCCCAGGTCGACGCTTTATCCACTGCGCCACCACAGGTCAGGCTCGGCCCACATCTTTGAGTGGCTGGCCCTTGGTGCTCCGACCTCGGTTCAGGTATCACCTCCTTGAAAGGCCTTTCCTCCTGCCCCAGCTGCTTTCTCCTTCCCAGCCCCTTGCCACCATGCCACCTTTCCTGTTTCCTGTACAAACCTGGCCACTCTGTGGGGTTATACTTTTATTTGTTTTGTTGTTCATTTCTGTTTCTTAAATGCCCAGTACATTATAAACATTGCTATAACAAGAACCCTGTCTAGTTTATTCACTACTGTAAGTCCCCACATCTAGAACAATGCCAGGTACCTAAGAGACAATTAATCACTGTTCTAGGCAAAGATTTGTGAAACTGCATGGCTCATTAAAAGAAACTTGTTTTAAAGCAGATTACAAAATTGCATGCAATGTTAGAAGGGACAATAGTATATGAAGATGCCAGAGCAAAAGAAAAATAAGGGCAGAAAGATAAAATTACTACATATATAGCTCCAGGGAGAGATATAGGAGTAGAGAAACACCTAATAAAGACATTGTAATTTGTTTGCTGTGGGATGTGAACTACAAGCCCCCTTCTTTGCCCTCACCCTTGAATTGTAATAAGTTTTCATAGCTTACTACAATAAATAGGTAAATAAAACCCCACCAATCCAAGATATATCATATGCTTAAAATCCTGTTAGAGATGAGTATTTGGTTCTGAGCTTCCCTATAGTTAAAACAAGAGGGGAAAATGAGATGTGACCACTTTTAAACCTCAGTGTCTTTAAGATAAATCTAAGGCCAGTACTTGAGAAAATCTCAAGTTTTTCTGGGCCTGAAGCCTGAGAGAAATTTTCCCCATTGGTCCTCACCAGGGGAAAATGTTATGATGTAATTCCATCCCTTCAGTATACCATCCCTTCAGTATATTCAAAAGAAAATTTCATTATAGCATCTTTCTTAGCAGGCCTATGGCCTAATAACAATGTGTAATTTAGTAAAATCCTTTGTACAGGCAGTCAAAACCATTCTACCTAAGCTCATCTCTAAAGGGCTGACCAGGATGAGATGGAGAACATCTTGGAGAAATGGAAATATTTGCTTAATACAGTGAGATGCTCCAATGGTGAGTGTCAATATATATATTTACAATTGTTGAATCTTCTTGATGAATCGACCCCTTCAGCTCTGTCTCATGTTATAGTTTTTTACTTAAAGTCTATTTTGCCTAATATTCAAGTATAACTAACTACCCATGCTCTCTTTTGGATTCTACTTCTATGAGATGTTTTTTTTTTTCCTTTTCTTCACTTTGAACCTATGTTTGTTCTTAAAGCTGAAATGAGTATCTTGTAGACAACAAATAGCGAGGTCTTGATTTTTAATCCATTTAGCCACTCTGTGCCTTTAGATTGGAGGGATCCACTTAGATTTAGAGTAATTATTGACAGAGAAGGACTTACTAATGCCATCTTATTGTTTTCTGGCTGTTTCTTTTTTTAATTTTATTTATTTATTTATTTTAACAGGGACAGAGAGAGAGTCAGAGAGAGGGATAGATAGGGACAGACAGACAGGAACGGAGAGAGATGAGAAGCATCAATCATTAGTTTTTCGTTGCCGTTGTGACACCTTAGTTGTTCATTGATTGCTTTCTCACATGTGCCTTGACCGTGGGCCCTCAGCAGACCGAGCCACCTCTTGCTGGAGCCAGCGACCTTGGGTCCACGCTGGTGAGCTTTTTGCTCAAGCCAGATGTGCCCATGCTCAAGCTGGGGTCTCGAACCTGGGTCTTCCGCATCCCAGTCAGACGCTCTATCCACTGCACCACTGCCTGGTCAGGCTTCTGGCTGTTTTGTAGTTCCCTTGTTTCTTTCTTTCTCATAGCCTTCCTCTGTGAATTGATGGTTTTCCATAGTGGTATGCTTTCCTTCCTTTCTTTTTATCTTTTGTGCATCTACTCTAGGTTTTTGCTTTGTGTTTACCATGAAGCGTACATATAACATCTTATAATAATAGTCTTGTTTTAAGCTAATAACTACTTTGATAGTGTATAAAAACTCTACCCTTTTATACCCCCCTCATATTTTATGCTTTTGATGTCATAACCTATCTCTTTTTATATTGTGTATCCATTAACAAATTTTATAGTTGTAGTTATGTAGTTATTTTAGTAGTTTTTTCCTTTAACATTTATACTAGAGTTAAGTAATAAATACACTGCCATATTAAAGTATTCTGAATTTGATCATATATTTACCTTTAATAATGTGTTGTATGGTTTACATGTTTTTGTTTTGCTAATTAGTGTCTTTTCATTTCAGCTTGAGAAACTATTCAGTATTTCTTGTAAGGCAGGTCTCATGGTGACAAACTTCCTCAGCTTTTGTTAGTTTGAGACAGTTGTTATCACTCCTTCATTTCTGAAGGACAAGTTTCCTGGGTAAATTATTCCTGGTCCTCAGATATTTTCTTCTAGCACTTTGAATATATCACCCCTCTCCTAGCCAGCCAGCCAGCAAGTTTTCTGCTGAGAAATCCCCTGATAACCTTAGGGGGGTTGTCTTATATATGAGATTTTTTTTTATATTGCTTCTTTTAAAATTCTCTCTTTGTCTTTGATTTTAGACAGTTTTATTATATTGTGTCTTAGAGAATATCATTTTTGGTTAAAATTTGGGGGGAATCTTTGAGCTTTATGGATTTGGATGTTCAATTCTCTTCCCAGGTTTAGAAGTTCTCAGCCACTATTTCTTTAAATGATCTTTTTGCTCCTTTGCCCCTCTCTTGTTTTAGCGGGAGGGCGGGGGTGGTGATGAGGGGGGCTCCAATAACATTGGTGAACAAAATTTTTATTGCATTTACAAAAACACTTGTTCTTACCTAATTCAAGTGTGCTGATCTCAAATCTGACATTAATTTTTCTCTGTAAGCTACAGTTTTTCTGCAATTCAAGATTTTAGGTTTTCATCTTACAGTAAAATTTTCAACATTTAGTTTAACATAATGAAGTAGAATGTCTTCTTGGGCATCATCTTTGTGAAAATACAATAATTTATATAATGCAGTAAATACACTAATACACTAAAAGATATGATTGCATCAGAATTTGTCTACAATTTTGAAATAGAACATATTAAAACACTTATTTTAATCATAAAATTTGCGCAAGACATATTTAAATTCTATTCAGGCAAAAATTTGCATTTGTAGCTCTTGCATTTGTGTACTTGTTGAGGACAATCTTGTTTGATGTTCCAGCAGTAGTCTGCTCATCACTAATAGCTCCAAGATTTTCGGGAAACTTATCAAAGTGACTGTTCAGGAAGTGAATCTTAACGCTCATGTTACATCCAATGTCATGGAAAGCCAACAACATCCTTTAAACCAGAAGTTCATAGTTTTCTGCTTTTTTGTTGCCAAGGAAGTTCTTTGTAACTGCCACAAAAGACTGCCATGATGCTTTCTCCTCCTTATTCATCTTCCTGGCAAATTCTTTGTCACGTATGAGGGTTCGAATTTGAGGTCCATCAAATACACCTGCTTTTATCTTCTCGAAAGACAAGGCAGGGAAAGCAGAAATAATATGTTGAAAGCATTCACTTTCTCTATTCAAAGCCTGAACAAACTGCTTCATTAAGCCAAGTTTGATGTGAAGTGGGGGAAAAATGATCCTGTCTCGATTAACTACAGGTTCATTCACAATATTTTGCATCCCTACTTCCAGAGCTTTACATTTCGGCCACTCCTTCTGTGTCCAGTGTTTCTCCTGAGCTTGGCTGTCCCACAAACACAGAAAGCAAGGCTACTTTGTGAAACCTCTCTGTTGTCTTAGCAGGAAATTTACCATTTTAAGATCCACACAAATGATCCAGTTATGCTCCTCATACTTCAGTAAGTCAAGGACAATTTTTATGTCATTATAATCTTCTCACAGATGAATTGAATAACCAATTGGAACCACTGCATAAACATTACCATTGTGTAGGAGAATACATTTCAAACTCCATTTAGAGCTGTCAAGAAATAGCCGCCATTCTGTTGGACTCTAAGTGGAAACACCTAGCTGGCTGATAAAACTACTGATATCATGATAGTAAACAAAGTGTTCATCTTTGGAAAAAAAGTCCACAAAAATTTGTTCATGCTTTGTGAAATGGGATACTTTACCTGACTGGTGAAGTCCATTCTTTTCTTGAAGCCTGGGGGCTAATAACTCAGCTGCTTTCTTTGAGAGGCACAAATCTCTTGCTAAGTCATTCAATTCAGGTTGGCTAAACTGCTGAGGGGTTAATGACTGCTTGGGATCAGAAGAAGACCCTTCAGATTCGACAACCATTTCCTCATGCATCTTATCAAAATACACTTGATCACCATGTTCACTTTCTTCATCCTTAGAAGAAATAAAACCATTGAAAACTGGAACTGGGATTGTCTTAGAGTGTTGGATAGGCCGTATTGCTGAAGGAATATTAGGATATGCAATCATATGCCATTTTCTCTTGCTGATGTCCTTTGTATGGATCAGACAGAAATAATAGTCATTGCTGTGGTCCTTAGGTTCATGCCAAACCATGGGAATACCAAAAGGCATTCCTTTGTGTTTTCCTTTTGTCCAGTCACGAAGCATTTCCTCACAATTATGACACACAATATGAGGAGCCCAATTCTTGTCTTGATCGCCAAGGGGAACTTGAAAATAGGCAATATATGCCCATATCACAAATGATGAAATATTATACCTTTGACGTTGAAGTGTGTAACAGCTACAAATATAACAGAAAGTGTCAGGACTATTCTTACATTTATACCTACTCAAAGAAGCCATGATTCAATCTTAAAACAAAATAAGATGGTGTTTTTATCAGATAATAATTTTTTACATTTAAAAACAACTACAATTATGTAAAAGTGATGTTTGTAAAACATTAATTGCCTTGTGATTATTTATGTTCAATCCAAGAGTCATTGCCCTTTAACTCCAATTTAAAAACCAATGCATGCAATTAACTGTAACAAAAAGAAATTAAAATTGCATAAAAACTAGAGCATGCATCAAAAAAGAAAGATTTCAGATTTGGAATCAGCGATGCAGAAATATATAGAAAAAGTTCTAAAACCTCATGCAACAGAAAATGGAAAAAAAAATTGTGCCCTAGTGTAATATGTAGATTGTTTCTATTAATGGTATACCATAATCATGCAGCTTCCTTCACTCTTTCTCATTCTTTTTCTGTTTTTACTCCTTTGTCAGGATAATTTCAAATTACTTGTCTTCTAGTTCACTAATTCTTTCTTCTGTGTGATCAAGTTGAAGCTATCTATTAAATTCTTCAGTTCAGTCATTGTATTCCTATATTGTAAAGTTTCTGAGTTTTTAAAGGATTTTATTTATTTGTTGGACTTCATATTTTGTAAATTTATTTTATAATTTCATTTAGTTGTCTGTGTTATCTTGTAGTTCACAAAATTCTTTAAGAGAATTGCCATATCTCCTCATGTATAAGATGCACCTTTTTAAAAAAATATATGGAATCTATAAACTGGGTGCATCTTATACAGTGGTTATAGATTATTTTACTTGCATTTCCCACTTTTCATGCTTGTTTTTGTGCTCACTGTTGAAGACAGTGATTTGTCATCAGACACAGAAGAAGACAAGCTAATGGATGGGAGTTTTGACAGTGATGAGGAGTTGTGTGAATTTTATGATGAATAAAACTTCAGTTTAATAACTTTATATCATACATTTTACTTTTTAAATTTTGGGCCCTGAAATTAACGTGTGTCTTATACATGGGGAAATACGTTATTAGAAATTTTTTTCTCAAACTATAAATAGATTTTCATGTCTTTGGGGTCAGTCATTGAAATGTTACTAGTTTTCTTTGGTGGTGTTATACTTCCTTATTAATATACTTGTGGCCTTTATCAGAGCACACAATTATATTAAACAAATACTATCAGATCTGAAGAAGAAGTAGACAACAATACAATAATAGTAAGGTACTTCAACACTTGACTTTCAGCAATGGAGAGATCAGTGTGCTCTACAATAAAAGCCAAATCTAATACATTACAAAAACAAATGGAGTGATTATCCAGACAAAAAAATCAATAAAGAAACATTGGACTTAAACTATAGACCAAATAGACCTAACAATATATATGAAATATTGCATCCAATAGCAGTAGAATACACATTCACTCAAAACATTTTCTAGAACAGATGGTATATTATATCACAAAAGAAGTCTCAGAAAATTTAAGAGAACTGAAATCACATTAAGTATCTTTTGTGACCACAGTAGTATGAAACTAGAAATCCATAAAAGGAATAAAATTGGGAAATTTACTAATATGGAAACTAACACATTCCCGAACAACCAAGGGTTCAAAGAAGAAATCAAAAGGGAAATTTTAAGAAGTTTTGAAACAAATGAAAATTAAAATACAGCATACCAGATTTTATTGGATGCAGTAAAAACAGTTCTAAGAGGGAAGTTGATAGTGATAAACATATATTAAGGAGAAAAGAAAATCAAATAAACAGCCTAATTTTATGCCTTATGGAACTAGTTGAAAAAGAATAAACCAAGCCCAAAGTTAGCAGAAGAAAGGAAATAACAAGAAATAACAAAAGTCAGAGCAGAAATATATGAAATAGAAAAATTATAAAAAATAAAACCAAGAGCTGGTTTAAATTATATATATATATATATATATAGACACACACACACACACACACACACACACACACAATTGACAAACCTTTAGCTATATTAAGAAAAAAGAGAAGACTCAAAAATGAAATTATAAATAAAAGAGAAGACATTAGCACTAACAGTACAGAAATACAAAGCAACATAAGAGACTATAATTATATGCCAACAAGTTGGATAACCTGGAAGAAATCAATAAATTTCTAAAAACATTCTAAAACCTACCAGGACTAAATCATGAATAAATAGAAAATATGAACAGACCAATAGTGAATAAGAAGACTAAATGAGTAATCAAAATCTCCCAACACTGACAAGCCCAGGACCACAGGGCTTCACTGGTGAATTCTATTGAAGATTTAAAGAGCAATAATTGCCAATTCTTCTCGAACTCTCCCAAAAAATTGGATGATGAGGAAACACCCCTTCAAACTCATTTTGCGAGGCCATCGTTATGCTGATACCAAAGCGAGGTAAGGACACTACAAGAAAAGAAAGCTACAGGTCAAATCCCTGAGGAATATAGATGCAGAAATCCTCAACAAAATATTAGCAAATTGAATTCAACAGCATAATAAAAGGATCATACAGCCTGATCAAATGAGATTTATCCTTGAGATGCAAGAATGGTTGGACATATACAAACGAATAACTGTGATGCACCACATTAATGAATGAAAGATAAACATTGCATGATCATCTCAATAGATGCAGAAAAATATTTTTGACAAAGTTCAACATCCTTTCATGATAACAACTCTCAAAAAATTGGTTGTAAAAGGAAAGGACCTCAATATAATGTTTAGTAAGTTCTCCAGGTGATTCTATAGCCACATAGTACTGACCTAAAGGATCATTTATTTCCATGATGGCCCCTGACACTAAGATGGGGCTATAAATTTCCAAAGGTACTTTCCCTGCCAAACTCTTTCATGTGATCCTGAGAAAGCCCTTATAAAGACTACAAAGTAGATTCTTTCATTGACTTGGTTGGCTAAGTGAAAACTGAAGTATTTAAATGTCTTTCTTACAGGAAATATTCAGCAAGGGTTAGGGCCTGTCACTAGGGACAACTCATAGAAAACAGCATGGGTGGTGGTTCAGATTCAGGCTCTGGAGCAGACCATCTGGGTTCAACTCCTGACTCCCCACTCATTGGCCAGTGAACTGGGCCTTCTTCATCTACATACTGTATACACAAGGGTTCTTGATAAGCAAGAGGAGTATTGCTTTGAAAGCATTCAGCACTGTGATGGCAAATGGTAAGTACATAGTGAATGTAGTTACCACCATTATTTAACATCCCAGGATTGAATAGACTACAGCTGTAAAAGAAGAAAAATTACAAGGATTCTGCAATGATGGAAATATTCTAAACTGGCATTGCCCAATATGGTAGCCACTAACCACATGTGGCTACTGAGCACTTCAAATGTAACTAGTGTGACCAAGGAACTGGATATTTATTTCAAAATATTAATTTAAACTTCAATAGCCAGGCCCCGGCCAGGTAGCTCAGTTGGTTAGAGTATCATGCCAATACTCCAAGGTTGTGGGTTCAACCCCCAGTCTGGCACACACAAGAAACAGCCAATAAATTATGAATAGGTGGAAGAACAAATCTCTCTCTCTCTCTCTCCCCCTCCCTCCCTTCCCTCCTTCTCTCTCCTTTCTTCTCCTTTACTCTCTCAATCAATACATTTAACAAATAATTTTAAAAGTTTAGATAGCCACCTGTGACTAGTGGCCTCCATATTGGACAGAGCACCTCCAGAAGAAGAAATTTGAGCTCCATGCTGGAGTCATGGGCAGGGTCTTATCCAGCCAGAGTCCAGCTCTCTGAACATGCTGGAGGAAGGTTATGCTTGTTTGAGGGACATTATCTTCCTCCATTTCCCTTTTCTGATCCGCACCCTGCCAGCCCGTCCTGGTGAGACCGTGAGCTACTGGAGGGGCGGGTCCTAATGATCCGGTTCTGAGCTTTGCGCAGTGCCCAGTGCTCGATGTTCATTAACGCAGGTTGAGTCTAGCTAACTCTTCTCTCATCTGTCAGGCTTATCACATCCATGCTGCAGTGAGGGCTGATTACCTGTTCCGAGGTGCCCAGCCTAACAATGGGCGCTAATGAAGATTTTAAAGACATGTGTGAATATCTGATTGAAAAGCCAGATGCAGGCAAAGGATTGCAACTCACATTAGTGTTATCTCTGTGAGGAGCTAGCCTGCCTTCTCATTGTGGAAGGGAGATTCTTTTTTTAACTGATAGAATTATTTTCCTTGAGTTAAATTAAGCCCATGTTTCGATATAAAATGCAACATAATTCAAGTCGATGTGAATAATGACGGGAAATCTTAAGAATTATCTTTTACAGTAAATTACCTCTGAGATTGCAAGCACTCCGTATCCAAAGCAAATTCAATATAAAGAACACTAAACATTCAGAAGTGATAAATTATGGAGAGAATTCACCTGCCATCACTTGGTACCTCTCAGTTTTGCGTTTCAAGTAGCAACTGTGACTTTAGGGAGGTCATTTCCTATCTCTGGGCGGCAGGTTTCTCATCTAAAAAAAATGAGGAGGTGGAGGTTGAACCAGACACTCTCCAAGGAACCTTCCAGCTCTGAAAACTTATCCGTGTCAGATTCCATGAAACTGATCCATTTGGAATTGCATTCTCCAGTGCCCTCGCCGCAAGAGAGCAACCTGCTAATTTAATAACCTGAGCGGGCTCCTCGGAGGCCGCTGTTAGGAGTAGGCCCCTCCCATCCCCGTGTAGGAAGCATTTGTGCTCAGGAACTTGACGTGATGTTGGAGTTGCTGCATCTATTCCTGTGGCTGGGCCTGGGGAGGAGGGGCTGGGGAGAGGGAAGAAGACCCTTCTGTGTCTCTCCGCTTCCCCCATGCAGCGGTCTCCTGCGCCATTCATACTGGACACTGTGACAGGGAACCCGAAATATACGGACAGCTTCAGAGAAAGGATTTTCTTCTGCCCTCATCCCGCACCCCCGTCCTCTCACCCACCCCCATATTTAACGACCTCCAAGTGTCTATCTGACATGTACTTCAGACCCGCAGTTCAGGGAGGTTAATTGTACTTTAATCGCCTCCTTATCCAGGGGAACCTACGTTATCACTGTGACCAGGAGGCTTGGGGACAGATGGTTACCTCCTCTGGTCACTTTGCTACAGTCTAAACGGCACTCTGCCCCCCCCCCCCAGCTGCTCTCCCCAGCATCATACGGCTCTCCTCACTTCTGGTCCACACCTTCCTGATGCTCCATGTGACCAGCAGTGCTCTTTTTGTCCTTAACTCTGGGACTCTCAGGGCATGGAACCCAAACTGGAGTACAGGGCAGGTGGGAAGGGTTAGGAGGGAGGACAGATTTCAAGGCTCAAGGCGATCAAATCGTGGAATGTCATGATGCAAAGTAACCATGCCTTCCTGCCTCCAATGTCATATTCCAGCCACAGGAGTTTGTGATGTCCACATGTGCTCTGCAGAGCCTTTGCCCTCACTGTCCTCCCACCGGTCCTGTCCTCCACCCTGCCCTCCTCTCCCACTTCTCTGTTCTCTTCCTCTTCTTTATCCAGTTAGCCCTTCTTGAAATCCAGCTCAGTGTTCATGTTTTCCTGCAGTCCTTCCCTGACTCCCAACAGTACCTCCTGTATAACCATTGGATATCCCCCGTCTCTCTTTCTGTCCCTACCTATATGAACATTAAGTTAAAATTACATTACATTAAAACAATCAGCTTATTTAAAATACTCTTCATTAAAATAATCGGTTGATTCATATGTCCCACTGAAAAAGCTCAGAAACAAATAAATAAAAATAATTTAAGAAAAAAAAAAAAATAAGGACTGACCCGTGGTGGCGCAGTGGATAAAGCGTTGACCTGGAATGCTGAGGTTGCCGGTTCAAAACCCTGGGCTTGCCCGGTCAAGGCACATATGGAGTTGAAGCTTCCTGCTCCTCCCCCCCTGCTCTCTCTCTCTCTCTCTCTCTCTCTCTCTCTTTCTCCCTCTCTCTCTCCTTTTCCTCTAAAATGAATAAATAAAAAAAAATAATTTAAGAAAAAGCTCAGAAACAGGGTGAGGTCTGAGCCCACAAATGGTCAAAACCAAGAGGCCCAGAGCGGGGCTGACCCAGCACTTTATTCCTGACCACAGCCCTTCCCTTTCGCTTCCACCTGCTGTACATCCTATCAGACTTCAACATGGAGGCTTCCTAGAAATTATACCGGGGAACAGCAAAGACTTGACCCATCCTTCTGCCAACCCTAAGCACCAACCATACTGCAGTTTTCTTTATTGTGTCTGAGGTCTCTGGTCTGCTGGTCACTACCTGAAAGGTACCAGGTTCTCTGGAGCCCCTGTGCAGCGAGCTCCGTTTCACACCTTCAAGGCTGCCTCCTCCATGCAGCCTTCCCTGATACCCCAAGATAGTGCTTTTTTCTGAAATCTCAAAGCATGTTGGTTATACTTTGGAGAGCCACACTTCCATTGTACGGTGTCTATGTGCATGTCTATCTCTCTTCACTAGACAGCAGCCTCATCAAGGCAGGGACCTTCAGCATGTTCCAGGGCTTGGCCTAGTTTCTGATATGGAGCAGGCGTTCAAAGAATGTATCCTGACCTAGTTAATGAGGGAGTGAATGGTGAGAACGTTGTTGAAAGGGGCACTTAAAGTCATGGGCTTTCAGCAGCGCCGTTCACTGCTGCTTTCACGTGGGTACGAGGTAGCAGGTTTTATGTTATTTGCTCCTGTTTCTACAGAACTAACGTGACGGGCCTTTCGGCAGTGGGCAGCACCACAAAGCTCTCTCCTTTGCTCCCCAATGCCGGTAGAGAAAGAAATATATGTTCATTTTACTTTGTTACCTATATCAGTGCTTCTCAAATTTGGCTGTGACTTCAAATCATCTAGGATCTTATTAAAATGCAGACTCTGATCCATTAGGTGTGGGGTGGGGCCCAGGATCTGCATGTCTAGCCCATGATGCCAATGCTACTGTCTCAGGGATGGCATTCAAGTAGTAAGGATTTACTCCATTTCTTGTAGATAGGGTGATGCTTTCTAATTACAGGCTTCAAACACCACAGAGAACAGTGTGATCTGGGATAAAAGTGAGCTTTGGTGTGAGCTAGGCTCAGATCAAATACGTTAAGATCATGCATGATCTTAGTGTATTTTCTTCCCTTCTTGAAGCCTTGGATTCATCCTCTGCAAAGCAAAAGCAGTGATCTGTACTGCCATGGACGTGTGTGGATGTTTTAATAAGGACTCCATGTTGAACATATAATATGCTTCTTGCCTCCTAGTCGGTCTTCAATAACTAGACATTAGCTCCAGTTTCTAGATTCAAGGATTGCTGTCTCTGATAGGTCAGACTGCTGTTCCTCTTCAATCAGAGTCCCTCTTTGGAGGAATCCTTCCCCTGACATCAGGATTGGCTTCGTACCCTGCATCCAAGCTGTCACTTTAAGGTCCAGTGTGTCTTTTGACATCTTCCTTGGTCCATCTTCTCTGACACATTCATAACAGAGCCAGGGACCGTTTCTTTAGCCAGGGTCCCAGGGTAAGGGGAGCATATTGAATGAATGAGAAATAAACCTGTGTTTTCGAAAGCCTCTGAGACTTGGAGGGTTATTTTTTACTATAACATAACTGGTTCATTGTGACTGATAAATCTTACCACATGTTGTTGCTTTTCTGTTTTTTTTTATGCGAGGTACTGAGATGGTCAGTGAGATCTCACCTCTGAATGACAGCAGCTGTGTCCTCAGAATACTCAAGCCAGAAACATCAGTTCCCAAGGATAACATACAACTAACTTCAGTTAACCTGAGTAGGTCTACAATTGGGGTGCTTCTAGACTGCAGAAGAAAGAGTAGTAAATCCTCAGAGAATTGAGGAAGATGTCATGGAGGAAGCGACATCTGAGTTAGACCTTGAAAATGAATTGACTTTTGATTGGACATCAGAGCACATCGTCCTTAGATTAGTGTATTTTTGAACCAGATATCCCGTATTCCAGTCCTGACTCTAGCACTTATTTGCTGTGGGACCTCAAGCAAGGCATGTAACCTCTCTGCATGTCACTTTCCCCTTGTACAAAGTAAGATTAATAATACATCTCAATGTTGGGGGAGGTGTAAATACAGTGGGCTACATATAAGCACTGTTGTGTGTCAGCTCATACAGCAGACATAATGAGACATAATGACGTGAAATAATAACAAGCCTGCCTCATACCAGGGCCTATAGTAATACCTGCTTACATCTTTGAGAGCTTATTTTGTTCTTGGTACCAGGTTCTGTGCTTTATTTAATCCTATTGAAAACAAAAACAAAACTTATACAGAAGGAGCAATTTTTATTCGTATTTTAGAGAAGAAACTGAACTTTGAGTGGTCCACGAACTTGCTGAAGTACAGAGAGGGCAGGGTCTGGAGTAGGCAGTTTGACTACAGCCCATTCCCCTAACCATTTCACAGTTCTCCCTCCCTGTGTGGAAGGAGAGAAACCCCAAACTCTGCTGTGCGTGCAGGCAATGGAACTGTTAGGTCGAGAGCAAAGGCAAAAAGATGGGGCTGGGAAGAGCTTTTGAAGCTGCTCATACTGGGATTGCAGCACAGGTCGACAGGACAGAGTCATTGAGGATGCTTTCACTACAGCCTTGCGTTCCTGTGCTGTACACATTTTGGAACTTTACAAATAATGATAACATTTTCTTCACTCAACCCAACAGATATTGAATGCAAGCAAGGCCCTGGGAGAAATACAAAAATGAATAAGACTGACTCTAGACTTAGAAGTTTGATTTTATTCGTTGGGCTTCAGGGAATCATTGAAGGGTTTTGAAAAGCAAGTGAAAGGGTGAATGTAGGCTTTGTCGGGTGGGTTCTGACTGTTCCAGAAGCCCCAATGGTGACATAAGAGTCTGCATGGCGGGGAGCCAGGTGGGAAGCTAATGGGGTCATCTAGGCAGCCCCCTAGGAATAAAGACAGAGAACAAAAACTAGAGATGCTCCAAGAGTGGGATTCACAGGCCTTCATGATGCCAGGGAGGGGTGTGATGGGAGAGCATGTCAGGGGTGACATCAAGGTTTAGAATCTGAATTCCAAGGGAAGAGAAGGCAAAGACTGCTTCCAGAGGTGCAGGCAGGGACCAGCAGAACAATGACCCTAGAGGAGCGCCCAGGGACAATCAACTGTGGGGAACTATTACAACCCCTGGGCTGGGCCTGCGGAGCAAGGTGAACACGTGGTGTAACTAGGTCCATGGAGCAGTTGTCACCATGGAACTCAGCCCCTGGTAGTACTAGAGTGAGGGTGGGAGGCAGTGGGGAGGGTATGGGGATAAATATCCTGACTTTTCTCCCTTCCAACCTTCTAGTGTCTCATTGACCACACCCAGCCTTTAGCCAGGGGACAAAGGAGCCCTGATGGCATAGTGCATAGAGGTCAGCTTCCTGAAGCCCAGAGCAGGGCAGACAGAGGAAAACAGAGAAATGACCAGGCTTGGGGGTGCAAACAAAGAATGCCTAGCTCAGTGCCTGGGCAGAGGGATCATCTTGGGGTTACACATTGGGCTCTGGAGCCAGACTGCCTGGATTTGAATCTAACTCTTTACTGCCTGGACTCCAGTCTTCTCATCTGTAGAAAAGAATTTTGATTGTTGCAAGATAGTTCATAGAACACAAGTGCTAAATCCATGTGAACTTTGTTTTTACTGTTCTTACTGTTCTTTGTTTCACAAAAGTAATGATCCATTCCCTGATATAGGAAATGCACAAAGAGGTGCTGGCTTGGGGGTTGAAGAATGCTGTCTTAAGTCTTGAGTCTTGTTCTAATGGGGTCAGTGGTACTTGTGGACTGTTCCTGGGAGGATGACCAGCAGGCAGGTTGACAAGGACCCTGGAGCTGCGAAAAGAGTCTACAGGGATAGAACAGATTTGAGAATCATCTGTGTGGTTCTCAAGACAGGCAATGTATCGGACTATCCAGGGACAGTCTAGGGCCTTGATGGTCAACCTTTTAATAAAAACTGCCCACTTTTGCAGCGCTGGTCAATCTGGTCCCTACCTCCCACTAGTGGGCATTCCAGCTTTCATGGTGGGCAGTAGTGGAGCAACTAAATGGCGCTGCAATTGGACCACCATGAAAGCTGGAATGCCCACTAGTGGGAGGTAGGGACCAGATTGACCAGCACTGCAAAGTGGGTGGTTTTTATAAAAAGGTTGGGGGAAGGGAAAGGTTTGCAATCTTTCTGTACCTGATGAGGCCGATGATCCGTTTGCTCTGACTTAATCCTCCCCTTGCAGTGAGACAATTGGATAATCCTCTACCTGGTTCTTCCTGGGTAGAAATTCAGTTATGTGTTAAATGGTTGGATGGAGCCAGAAGCCAAGTCTGCAGTCTTTGTACTAACGCAATCAGCACTCCTGGGGCTGTTTCATTCATTCATCCATTTATCAGACCTGTATTTAGCACGCAGATGCCGGATACTGAAGAGGGAGGGAAGGAATAAAATTAATTGGGAAATACCCTCGGCCTCACTAGCAGCTATTACCTATTTTAATATGTTGAGATACGATTTAGTGTTTACTGTGACAAAGCACACAGGACTTTCATGAGTTCAGAAATAATGCAGGTCTCTGCCCCTTGACTCGGGAAAGCAAACGGAGCATAAATTGATGTGCAACTCAGATTCCAACGCCATGCATGGGCTTCTTAGATAATGGTAGTGTTTCGAGGGGGCGCTGCAGCTCTCAGCCAGATGCTTATAGTCATTCCTGCAGAAGTCCGTGAATACTACATGGCCTTGGGGTACCACTATTTACTCTTGGGCTGCGCTGGGCTTGTTCTATTTTCTGCCCCTCCAAGTGGCACGAGAGGCAGACCTGGTTCAGATTCCAAGTTCAGCGACAGCTGGACCGTGAGCTCTGGGCTGCATGTTTTACACACCGCTCCCCCACGGTATTCCCAATGCCTAACTAACACAATGATGATGGTTGAAGGAATGTAGATCCAGGGAATTTAAGATAGGATTTTTAAGAGAATGTAATCTTTTATTAGAAAAGGGGCTCCACCACTTTTTGAACCGTGAGATCAGGAGTATCTTACTGAAAACTTCTCTGTGACTCACATTGTCCATCTATGAAATGGGGATAATTATTCCCCTCAGAGGGTTGTTGAAAGGATTGAGATAGTGCAGGTACTGTATCAATCCTTTCTAAGTGGTCGGTGGTAAGGAAGCTCAAAAATATAAACTACTGTAGTATTAGTATTTTTATCATTGCTTTGTTTAGCTTAAAGATATTTGCTTAGTCTCAGATGTTCTGGTTTGAAAGGGATTTTCAAAGTCTTGTTTCCTAAACACAGGTCAGCTATGAAGTGACCAGGTGTCCTAGAGGCACCACAGGAGCAATGTCCTGAGGGTCTTCCCAAGCATGTCCACGTGAAGGACAAACGTCCCCTCTGCTCTGTGCACAAGTTTTCAAGGAGAGAGGGAGGGAAGGAGGGAGGGAGGGAGGAAGGAAGGAAGGAAGGAAGGAAGGAAGGAAGGAAGGAAGGAAGGAAGGAAGGAAGGAATCCAGTTACTCATTTTCCTGTGGGCCAGTCTACTTCAGCTGAACTGAAATACAGCCACCAAGAGTTTGGATTCAACCTCATTTGTTAAACAACTTCTTAGTGTACAGGTCAGGTCTCGGAGGGCAAGGCCAGGGTACAATGAAGATGGGGGCAGGAAGCAGGAAAGTGAGTAATTCAGGACAGCCCCCGATGGCCTCAGTGAATGAGCGGCCTTAAGTCAAGTAGTCACAGAATCCTCCATATGAATTGAGAATTCTGCTAGGAGGGGCAGCTGCCCAAATCATACCCTAAACTTTTGCTCTTTATTTTTCCTTTCCTCTCTCTTCTGGGATATCTTTAACTTTGAACCACTACCGCCAAAGGTACCACATGTGGTTATAGAAAAAAATTGTGGTGAGTAGACCGTGGGATGATGATGATCCAGGCAAAATTAGCTAACAGTTTTCTCTGCTCACCTCTCAGGGGATTTTCAAATAATAACAAGACTAATAAGAATAATCCAATTCTCTCAGAGCCTCAGTTTCCTGTTCTATTTTATTTATTCAGCAAATACTTACTAAGCATGTATACAATGTGACTAATTCTTCCGGGTGCTGGAGAATCCAGTAGATGCTGGCCCAAACACATGTTCTGAGCACTCTTAGAGCTTGAACACTCGCGTTCATTGGAGCTTGGCATGGGGCAAAGGGGAGGAGGGCAGTTAATTTTAACAGGACATGAATACTGCTGGGAAAGAGGGGCAAGACTAGTCATAGATATGCTCCCTTCTAAGGCAGGGAGAACACACTGTCCAAAGAGCACGTGCCAACCAGCAGCAGGTGACATCCACCAGAGGGAACTTAGGGTAGGTAGAAGAGGGTGCAGAGCACACAATATTCAGAAGTGCAGGCCAGCAGTGGGCCAGCATGAGGGAGCTGTGGCCAGCCAAAGGATGGGGGAAGACTCCTGTTTCAGTGGAACAAGGACCAGAAAGAGGAAGCCAGGGTGTCTGGGATACATTTATCAAATATGGGTGCAAGGCTAAGTTCCAGCCCAATTAAGACATTATCAGAACTGAGGCTCAAGGTCCAGGGGCACATGGTGGGCAAGGAGTGCTTGGTTTAGCAAATAAAAATACAGAATACCCAGGAAAAAAAATGTTTTTACACCCAGTTAAATTTAAATTTCAGACAACAGCAAATGGATTTTTAGAATGAATAAGCAGTATTTGGGATATCCTTACACTAAAGATGTGTTGTTTGCTGTATTCTATGTGGCAGCTCTGCTGAAGAGAGACCCAAGGCTCTTCCGTCCCTCCTGCTCACGCTGTCAGCTCGCAGGAGGGCAGGATACACCATGGAAGGTTCTGACAGCAAGTTCGGCCGACCTGCTCTGGCAGAGGCAACATCCGCTCCTGTCATCTGGGCATCTCTAGATATTTCTGTCAATCAAATTCTAGGGAGAGGGCCTGACCAGGTGGTGGCGCAGTGGATAGAGCGTCGGACTGGGATGCGGAGGGCCCCAGGTTCGAGACCCTGAGGTCGCCAGCTTGAGCGCAGGCTCATCTGGTTTGAGCAAAAGCTCTCCAGCTTGAGTCTAAGGTCTCTGCCTAGAGCAGGGGGTTACTCTGTCTGCTGAAGGCCCACGGTCAAGGCACATATGAGAAAGTAATCAATGAACAAATAAGGTGTCAAAACAAAAAACTGATGATTAATGCTTCTTATCTCTCTCTATTCCTGTCTGTCTGTCCCTATCTATCCCTCTCTCTGATTCTGTTTCTGTAAAATAAAAAAAATAAAAAAATCTAGGGGGACGGACAATGTCAGTGCCAGGTGATTGACATTAGAATCCAGAAGGAAACAAACCCAAAGATGTGGGACTAAAGCCCTGGTCTCCAGGCCACTAGCTGAGAACAGGCAGGAACTGGTCAAGTAGGGGAAGCCCAGTTGCCTCCCTAAGATAAAGGTTTAAGCCCCTCCCTCCCAAGTGCCAGAGGCCGGAGGCCTGCAGCAGGGAGTCAAAGCCCCATATTACCCTATTCCACAAGGGGGAATTTAGGGGTGTCTGCTTCCAGGTTCTGACACAGGAACAGGATTTGCATAGCCTTGGGTGTCATCATTGCCAGGGGTTGGGTTGAACCAAGAACGGGTTTACGCAACCTGGGCTTGAATCCTATTACAGCTTGAGGCTTATTGCATCAGGGGCTTTTGCATATGGCATTGCCCCTTTATAAGACTAAAATCAGAGCCCTGTCCGGTGGGCTCAGTGGATAGAGTATTGTTCTAGCTCGTGAACATCCCAGGTTTGATTTCTGCTCAGGGCACACATGAGAAGTGACCATCTGCTTCTCTTCCCCTCTGTCTTCTTTTTTCCTCTCTCCTCCCCTCTCACAGCCAGTGGCTCAGTTGGTTGAAGTGTTCACCTGGGTGCTGAGGATAGCTCAGTTGATTCAAACATCAGCCCCAGACAGGGGTTGCAGGTGGATCTTGGTCAGAGTGCATGTGGGACTCTATTTCCCCTCCTCTCGCTTAAAAAAAAAAGACTGAAATCAATATTAATACCCCATTTTATAGAAAAGGATGCTGAGTCTTAGAGAGGTGAGGGAACCTGTCTAAGGTCACACAGTAGTCAGTGATGGCATAGAAATGATCCCAAGCCCTGGCTGGTTGGGTCAGTGGTAGAGTGCCAGCCCAACGTGTGGATGTCTCAGGTTTGACTTCTGGTCAGGGCACACAGGAGACGTGGCCGTCTGCTTCTCCACCTCTCTTTTTCTCTCCCTCTCACTCTCTCTCTCTCTCTCTCTCTCTCTCTCTCATTCTCTCTCTCTCTTCCCCACAGCCATGGCTCAGTTGGTTCAAGTGCTGAGGATGGCTCCTGGAGTCGCCACTACAGGTGTGAAAAAAATACTTCAGTTGTAAGCATGGCCCCAGATGGACAGAGCATCAGCCCCAGACAGGGTTACCAGGTGGATCCCTGTTAGAGCACATGGGAGAGTCTGTCTCTCTGTCTCCCCTCTTCTCACTTGGAAAAATGAAAGAAAAACAAAAAAATGATACCAAATCCTTCATTCTCCTACCCCACCCTGGCTGCCAAGGGTGTAGTGAGACAACCCTAGATCACAAGTCAGAAGGTCATGGCCTGTCCCGCTCTGCTCAACCACCAGTGAGTCATTATCATATGGCTTAGCCTCTTCCCTACATGTCGGAAGCACAAGTAAAAATCTAAATTCTTACCATGCCCCTCAGTTCTCCCAAGTGGAGGCAAACAGTTAAGATCATGACCTGTAGGACAGAGGTGGAATCCTGCCACTTCTAGGGTAAACACACTACCCTCTGATTCCATGTATATCTCATCTGTGATAAGAATTGTTACAAATAATAAAAGCAACCGTGGGCCCTGCCTGGTTGGCTCAGCGGTAGAGCATTAGCCGGGCGTGTGGAAGTCTTGGGTTCAATTCCTGGTCAGGGCACACAGGAAAAACACCCATCTGCTTCTCCACCCCTTCCCCTTCTTTCTCTCTTCTCCTCCCGCAGTCATGGCTTGAATGGTTCAAGCAAGTTGGCTCCTGGCGCTGAGGATGGTTCCATGGCCTTGCCTCAGGTACTAAAATAGCTCAGTTGCCAAGCAATGGAGCAGCGACCCCAGATGGGCAGAACATCAGCCCCAGACAGGGGATGCTGGGTGGATCCCAGTCAGAGGCAAGCAGGAATCTATCTCACTGCCTCCCTGTCTCTCACTTAAAAACAAAAAACAAAACAAAAACCATGTCTCTGAATTTCTAACATACAAAGGGCACTTCATAAATGTTCCTTTTATCCTTTTGTCTTCAAATGTTTTGATGTTTCTACCACTTGGAGGCTACCTGCAGGCTCTGGATAAGTAAGTACCACCTGTCAACGGCAAAGCATTGTGCTTCCAGCCTCTAGAGAGAGCCAGCCTCAAATCCCAAAGCGGAGTGACAGATGCCTCCAGGTCAACCCCTCCCCTGGGAATTACCCTCATAAACAAAAAGTTCTGCTCCATGGGGAGTCAGCAGCAGCTCCACACAGCACTGAAAATCTGACCTCTGCGCCTTCCCGGCATGATCCGGCCCTTCTAGCTTTCCATCTCACCTCCTCCCCTCTCTTCGCTGAAGCCGCACCAGCCCTTCTGGCATTCTGGGTGTGCTGAGCTCTTCCCTGGCCCAGGCCCTTCAGATGTGCTCTCCCCCAGGTTCCCATGTCCAGGGAACATAATCAGCTCCAGTGTCCCCTACCCAATGTGGTCCTCCTTGTCCACTGGATCTTTAGTGGGCCTTTCTCCTGTCAGTCACACCATGCCCATTCTAGTTTCTTCTAAGCACTTAACCTCTATCCAAAATCAACGTGTATGTTAATTGCTCACTTGCATTTTGCTCGTCTGTCCACCACACCGTCCCATGAGAACAGGTATCTTGAATGTCTTGTTGATGTATTCCTGACATCAGGGGGGATACTGGTACATAGGAGTGCTCACTTACCATGTACTGATGAATGAATGAGTGAATGAATGAACCAGTCTATCTTCATGTTGGTCTCTGGTTACTGTTGAATCTTCGTTTGCACCTCCCTGCCTGGCCTGCTTAGACCAACCCTTGATTCAGACTGTCTGTGGGTCGCGCCCTCCTCCCTCATCTAGAGTCTGCATGGCTCTTTGCTTCATGTTCACCAACAAGTTGTCCCACTCTTGGCTTTTGGTCTACCTCTGCGATTTTCAGGCTGGGCTTAAAAGTTGTCCACAGACCAGTCAGGCACACACAGACAACAGAAAACCATCGGCATCCCTTCCTACTGAGAGGAGAAAAGTCCCAGTGTTCTCCTGGCTGAGATCCAGCTGGTCCAGAGGGATTAACCATGGCAGGGGGTGGGGACTGAGCCTACAAACTGGAGGTGAGGAGGGACCCCGAATAGTGGGGCTCATCAGGAACACATGTGCCCTCCCTACTTCTTTTGGGGTTCAGCCTTCCCTTTCTCTCTCTGCAGGGTGTGACTCAGTCCAAACCCTCATCTGAGCTGGTACTGCTGGCAGGCTAATCATCCCCTTTACTGTGACTCAGCACCCAGCTCTCCTTGTTTTCAGTCTGTGGCAGCTCATCAGAGTTATCCAGGGACTGTTTACTGTCACCTCCAGCATACACAATTCATCAGCCTCCCTTTTCCTGGGGCTTTGTCCCCAGGAAGTTCAGGGAGCTGAGTCCTGGTCCTTCTAAGGGGGGCTCTGAAAACACCGACCCCCACCCACCCACCTCACTGGGGAGGCTGCCTGAGCAAAGACACTTTTACATGGGGATGGAGGGGACAGGAGGGGCATAGGTGCTGAGAATCTGTCCTGGGCCTACTGAGACGTGTGTGTGTGTGTGTGTGTGTGTGTGTGTGTGTGTGTGTGTGTGTGTGTGTGTGTGTTTATGTGCGCACGCGCGCGCCAGGGGGAGGGGGACTTCACACACATACCCCTGCCACCTTCCCAGCCCTGCCCTGGCCAGCCCCACCCATCTGGTTCTTCTCCACATTGTCCCTCCTGGAAATTGGCATAGTCAGCACATCAGGCTAAGCAAGGCAGGAAGGAGGCCGAGTTGACATCATGGAAGGAGCTGGAAGGGTGTGAGGGGCACCCGCTGTTTTGCTGCAGTCAGTTAGTATCAAGTGTTCTTTCTTCAGTGCTGCCCAGAATGGTTTGTACTTGTAGAGCCCTTTGGATTATTCCAAGGTGGTGATTTGCTGCTCTCTGATCTGCCCTGTCCCTGTCCCTGTCTCAGCTCAGTTGACCGAGACACTGACCCTTTGCAAGTGTTCCAGTCCCGCCCAGACCCAGACCCCTGCCTGAAAGGGCCCCTGGGACTCAGCCCTTGCAGGGGGTGGGAGCTACAAGCGGGCTGCTCGCTATCTGGGAGAGCCCGACGTGAGCACTCCTGTGCCTCCAGGAAGAACGGGAAAGGAGAAGAGATTGTCACTGCACCTGATCATGGACTCTCACATCTCACAATGAGGAAAACCAGCTTCCAGTGCCAACTGGTGCACAGACTTCAACAAGAAGACACCATCTGTCAACAACAAAGCACTGTGCCTCTGACCTTTAGTGAGGGCCACCCTGAATCCCAAAGCAAGAATGGCAGACACATCCAGTTCAGCTACTACTATAGGAACTTGGCATGTATGGATTCTGAATCCTCACAGTGACATACGTACAGCTCGGGTCCTTCCAGACGAGAGGAAACTGAGGCACAAATGAGCAACTAGGTTGCTTGCTCAGTCATACAGCTGGTAAGAAGGGTGGCTGGGATGAAATCCAGGTGGCCTAGCTCCAGAGATGAGCTCTTAACAATGGCACTCATGTCCAGGTGGCAGAGACCAAGACACCCAGACAGACACCCAGACACCCATGCTCCACGCAGCCATCTCATGGGCATTCAAGCAGCAGCCAGGGCAGCTTTCATGGGGAGGGTTTTGCCTCTCCTAGCTCCTGTCTTCCCACTGAGGCCAACTCTTTGTGGTCCTTCCTATCAGAGTATAGCAGGTTCTCAAATAACTTGTTTCATTCAAGATCATTTCCTTATAATGTTGTTTGATTTAATGTCGTTTCGTTATAACAGTGGTTCTTAACCTGGGTTCTGTCGAACCCTAGGGGTTCGATGAGTCGGTCTCAGGGGTTCGGAGAAGCCTCTGCCGCGGAGACCAGAATAAAGTAATACCGTAATTTGTTGTGAGTTCATGCACTTTGTTGGTTTTGTTCTTTGAGCAAGGTGATGTTCATGCATGGCTCATTTTGTGCACCAGTAAAAAAACATATACCTATATCTTGAATTTGGGGAAAAAAATCATATTTTATTTATCACTAAAGAAGGGTTCGGTGAATGCGCATATGAAACTGGTGGGTTCGGTACCTCAAAAAAGGTTAAGAACCACTGCGTTATAACATTAATGAGAGGTTGTAGGAACTTCGCTCTTGTTTGTATCAATTAACCTATGATAAAATTGGTTTCTTTGTATGTCGTTTCGTTGTAGTTACAAGAGCCTATTGACCTTAAGTGAGGACTTGTATATTCTCTTTCGCGTTTATATTGAACTTACTTATGCCAATACAAGATTGTAAGGGCTTTACAAATATGAAGTCATTTAATCATCATGACAACCCCACAAGGTAAGTAGTACTGCACTTGTACAGATAAGAAGATTCAGTTCTGAGATTGTCGACACTCGGACCTTCCTAGTGAGTCTCTGATGTCTGAGAACTTGGCCTGAGATTCTCCCCCTTCACCACCCACTCAACAAATCCATTCAAAAGAAAGCTCACTGTCCTCCATCGGCTGCTTAAGCCAGAAAATGGGGGCAGCATCTCTATTTCTCCCTCTTACAGCCCCTCCAACCTGTCATCCTGACCTCTTGACCTACTGCCTAGCTATCTTCTATCCCACCCACCTTCCTGCTGCTCTATTTCCATTCCTGCCCTCTCCAGGCCCGGCCCAGCCCATTCTCCACAGAGCATCCAGAGAGAGCCTTTGACAGAGCACTTAGGAAAAAAATGAAACAAAACAAAAACAGAATTCTTTATCGTGTCCTCAGGCTCTGCTAGATCCTGTTCCTCCTCTCTCTCCTGCATTTTTCCTCTGAAATGCCTATTACAGTTTCTGGCTATATACCAATGAGAAATGATTCTGTGTTTCATACCTGTGTCTGACACAAGACCATGTGCTTCGTCAGAGCCACGCTGTGTCATTTTCTCTGCTGTATTCTCCACACCTAGCACCATACCTGGTGTCCTCTAAATTAGAGGTTGGCAGACTACGGCCCTGGGGACAAACAGCCTGCCATCTTGATTTTTTTGGTTGTTTTTAATATAACAGTTTTATTGAGATATAATTCATATTACCTACAATTCACCCATTTAAGGCGTGCAGTGCAATGGTTTTTAGTATAACCACAGAGTTGTATGACTATTATTGCCACAATTGATTTTATAAATTATTTAACAAACCCCTCAGTAGGCGCTCTCCCTTTCTCTTTAATGCCTCGGCCGCAGCCTGAGGCAATTACTAATATGAATTCTGTCTCTGTAGTTATCTAATCTTGACATTTTAAATAAATGGAACCAGACAGTATAACAGGGTTCTTTCTCTTAGCGCATTGATTTCTAGGTGCACACATGCTATAACACATTCCTGTACTTTATTCCTTTTATGGCTGAATACTATTCCATTGTGTAGATATACCATTTTTATTTATACAGTCATCAGCTGATGAATAAATATTGGGGTTGTTCCCACTTTTGGGATACCATTAGTGATGCTACTATGAGCATTCGTGTATAAGTTATACACGGACATATGTTTTTATTCCTCCCGGGTACATACCTAGAAGTGAAATTATTCGGTCATATGATAACCGGTGGAGGAACTCCCAGACTATTTTCCAAAGCAGCTGCACCATCTTACATTCCCCGCAGCAGTGTGTGAGTGTTGCAGTTCCTGGGCAGCACCACCGCACTTGTTACTCTGTGTCTGTTTTATTATAGCTGTCCTGGAGGGTGTGAAGTGTTATCTCCTTGTGGGTATTGATTTGCATTTCTCTAATGGCTAGTGATCTTGAGTGCCTTTTTATGTGCTTATTGTCATTTAGATTTCTTTCTTTTTTTTTTTTTTTTTGAGAACTGTCTCTTCAGATTCTTTTGCTCATTTTTTTAAAATTGGGTTACTTGTTTTATTTTTTGTTATTCTGTTGTAAGGGTTATTTTGTTAACTGAAGACGCACCACTAAGACTCTAAGACCAGGAGTACAAGTAGAAGGAAAGGTTTATTACAAACAAAAGAAAGAGTTTAGTACACTCGCGAGCGGGCACTAGGCAGGTAGGCTGCCAGGCACCCTATACAGCACTCTCACAGCAGTTTTATACTTTACTTTTTAGGAAAGGGCGGGGGCAGGGGATTTAGGTATTTGCCTTGAGCAAGCGGTTTCCCATTAGGTGGGTTTGAGCAACGTCCTTATCTGTTTACAGCAGGGTGCAGTTTATCTAGTTCTGTCACACAAACCCTAAAGGTCATATGAAAGGTCATATGGAATTTTCCCTTGTTCTTATTTTTCCCTTACATTTCCCCCTCTTGTTCTGTATATCTCTAATCCTAGAGATTAGTGTTTTCAACTAGTCTTTCATAATGCTGTCGTACTATCATTAATTTTACTGCTCCTATCTGCTCTTGCAAGAAAGTGGTTAGCCTATTCAGGACACAGGGTCCGACAGTGACAACTAGAAGTAATACTATAAGGGGCCCTGCCAAGGTGGAGATGAGGGTTGTTAACCAGGGTGATTTAGAATACCACCCTTCAAACCATCCTTGCTGATCTTGTAGCCTTTTCTCCCTTGCTTTCAGCCTTTCTTTCAGCTTACTCATAGAATCTCGTACTACTCCGGTGTGATCAGCATAGAAGCAGCATTCCTCCTTTAGGGCAGCACATAGTCCACCTTCTCTCAGAAATAACAAGTCTAGGCCTCGCCTATTCTGTAATACTACCTCAGATAGGGAAGTTAGTGACTTCTCTAAAGCCTCTATAGATTGCTCTATAGCTTTTAAGTCCTGTGTAATGGCAGATTCAAGTAGCGCCATCTGTCGAGGTCCTTCAACTAGGGCCGCAGCCCCTGTTCCTACTCCTGCTAGTACTCCTGCTCCTAACAGGACTGCTAAAGTAAGGGTAACAGGCTCTCTTCTATATCTAGCTCGCCCCTCGATTGCTTCTTCAAAGTCTTCGTTCCCATGGTAGGTCAGGCGGGGAAAAACCCTGACCATTACACAGAAATCCTGAGAGTTATTAAAGGCTTGGGTGGACACACAGGGGGTTAAACCTGTTCTGCATCTGCATGCCCACCGTGTTCTGGGATCAGATAAGAATTATTGGGGGAGACTGAAATGGTCTGGAGACATCGTGCCTTGTCTAAGGCAGATGGAGTTCCTAGGCATATTCCTTGTCCTGTTACCTCTGGAAGAGTGAGCATATGGCGCTTATTCCAATTACATTGGGAAGAACTACTATTTTCATGATAACTCCCATTAATTGCAACTCCTTCGTAGTAGGGAGGTTCTGCCTGCAAGCAGATCCAGCATGAGTCAGTTAGGTTGGGGTAGGTATGATTTAGCCCCTCTACTAAATCTAGCAACCGCTGTCCCGTAGTTTCTAATTCTGACGGATCTGTAGGCAGGGGTATACCACTGGCTGAGTTGGAGGCTGTATTTGTTGGCGATGGGGTGACTCGGGCAGGAATTGGACGAGCTTTTCCAGGTTTGGGGGCTCCCTAATTGGCAAGTACTCTATTAGGTCCTATTGGACTTCCCTTGGTAGTACTTAGCTGAAGTCTGATTTTAAATGTTACACCAATGTCTGGACCTGGCACATACATCCTTAACCCCCATTGTCTACCTTTTATCCAGGTATTGTCCTGTTTTCTTCCGTGCTGAGTGAAGGTAATATTTAACGGGTTGCAGGTAAAGTTAAGACAAGGTACTTCACCTATCCAAATGCCTGGTTGTCTATTACCCATCCCTGGTCTCTGGCTAGGGACCCCTCTGGGTAGACACCGGGAGTTTTTGGTTCCTGCTTCTTTTTGAGTTACTCGCACAACCCTGATCCAATCCCAGGAGGATGCGGGCCTCCAGTGAGTCGTCCCAGTAGTCTCACAACCCCAAGCCTTACAATAGAAGGCTTCTGGTCCTCCGCATTTCCAAGCAATGTTCTTATTACGACCGTCCATGTCTGCCGGGTTGGCTGATGAGGATTCGTTGTGGCGGCGAACACGCAGCTTGAGGGGGCTGTCCGTTTTCTCCACTGTCCATTGGTCATCAGGAGCAGGAGCAGGCTTGAGATGCGAAGCATGGATCCAAGCAGCGATGCCATCGACCTTTACAGCAGTGGGGGTGATGAGGAGGACCTGGTAGGGTCCCTTCCAGCGAGGTTCGAGTGTACGGTGCTGGTGTCTCCGGACGTAGACGTAGTCCCCAACCTGGTGACGATGCGGGGTTCCGTCTCCTGCCGGCTGGTAAAGGTCAGATAACTGCTTCCACAGGCAATGTTGCACTTTGGCTAGGGCCTGTAACCTAACAGACAAGGGTGTATTCGGGATATTCATGTCAGAGGGGGATAAATCCCAAATGGGTGGTGGGGTTCCAAAGAGTATTTCAAAGGGAGTCAGGTTAGTTTTGGCAGAAGGGGTATTCCGTGCCCGGAAAAGAGCGTATGGTAGGAGCATTACCCAATCTCTATGGCCAGTCTCTATGACTAATTTAGTTAGGGTCTCTTTAATCGTCCTATTTATTCTCTCTACCTGTCCTGAACTCTGGGGTCTATAAGCACAGTGAAGTTTCCAATTAATCCCCAATATTTTGGCTACCCCCTGGCTTACCTGGGCCACAAACGCCGGTCCATTGTCAGACCCTATTACCTTTGGAAGGCCAAACCTGGGAAAGATTTCTTCCATGATCTTCTTAATTACTACCGCCGCCGTCTCATGTTTGGTAGGGAAGGCTTCTACCCATCCTGAAAAGGTGTCTACAAACACTAAGAGATACCTTAGTCCATACTTGGCAGGTCTTACCTCGGTGAAGTCTACTTCCCAATATTGGCCCGGTCTGGTGCCTCGGAGACGAGTTCCACTGGTTCCGTTGGCTGGGTAGGCATTTACTATCTGGCAGGCCTTGCAGGCTTCTATTACTTCCTTTGCCATTTGCCTCTTTTCAGAGGAGGTTAATGTCTTATCATCCTGGAGCAGTTGTACTAGTTTATCAGTCCCAAGGTGGGTGAGACGGTGGGCCATCTGGAGGAACGTCCGAATGTCCTCAGGTTCCTTTGGGTGAGTCGAGGTGGAGGATGGCTCTGCTTCTATGGCGAGGATGTTGGAGGCAGTCCTCATGGCTACTGCTCGTGCCTCTTCATCCGCCCTCCTGTTGCCTTTGGCTACTGGGTCCTGCCCTTTCTGGTGCCCAGGGCAATGGACAATGGCCAGCTCCCGTGGGAGCATGACAGCATCTAAGAGGGCTAGGATTTCTTGTTTATGTTTAATATCTTTACCTGCTGACGTGAGCAGGCCCCTTTCTTTGTAAATTGCCCCATGCACATGTGCAGTGGCAAACGCATACCTGCTGTCCGTGTAGACGGTGGCCCGTTTACCACTGGCCAGTTCTAGGGCTTTTGTTAGAGCTATTAGCTCTGCTTTTTGGGCTGAGGTTCCTGGGGCAAGTCTCTCTGACCAGATTACTTTTTCCTTGTCTACTACTGCAGCCCCAGCTCTGCGTTCTCCTTCGCACAGAAAACTGCTCCATCAGTGTACCAAATTAAGTCAGATTGTGGCAATGGTGTGTCCCATAAGTCCTTTCGAATCCCAGTCTCCTCGGCTAGGATATCCCTGCACTGATGGTGGACAGTTTCCCCCTCTTCCCTGGGTAGCAGGGTGGCTGGGTTCAAAACAGTTGGAGAGCCAAAGGTGATCCTGTCTTTATCTAACAGGAGGCTCTGGTAATGAGTAATGCGGGCATTAGTTAGCCAGTGGTCCGGAGGTTGTCTGATTATGCTCTCCAGAGCATGGGGGGTGACAATAGTCAATTTCTGGCCCAGAGTCAGTTTGTCAGCATCTTTTACCAGTAGGGCTACAGCGGCAATCACCCGTAGACACCCTGGCCACCCTTTTGCGACTGCGTCTAACCTTTTAGAGAGGTAGGCTACTGGTCGCTTCCAGGGTCCCAGAGACTGAGTCAGTACTCCTTTAGCTATCCCTTCTTTTTCATCTACATAGAGAGTGAATGGTTTCTCTATGTTGGGGAGTGCCAAGGCTGGGGCTGATAACAGCGCTCTTTTGATTTGGTCAAAGGTCTTTTGCTGTTCATTTCCCCATGTATACTCAGTTCCATCCTTTAACAGGGGGTACAGAGGGGCAGCTAATGCGGCAAAGTCGGGTATCCACAGTCTGCAGAAACCTGCTGTGCCTAAGAATTCCCTGAGGCCCTTCCGGTTTTTCGGGGGTGGGATTTGAGTAACAGTCTTTTTCCTGGCCTCAGTTAGCCATCTCTTACCGTCTCGGAGAGAGTAGCCCAGGAAGGTGACCTCGGGTTGACAGATCTGGGCCTTCTTGGCAGATGCTCCGTATCCCAGTTTGGCCAGTTCGACCAGCAGCTTCTCAGTTCCCTGTTTGCATTGCTCTATGGTGGTGGCTGCAAGTAACAGATCATCAATATACTGTAACAGAGTTACCTCAGGGGTGGAGGCCCGGTAGGCACTCAAGTCCCGATGCAGCGCTTCGTCAAAGATGGTAGGAGAGTTCTTGAAGCCCTGGGGTAGCCGTGTCCATGTTAGCTGTCCGCTGAGTCCATTCTCAGGGTCAGTCCATTTGAAAGCAAACAGAGATTGGCTGTCCTCATGCAGGTGCAAGCAGAAGAAGGCATCCTTCAGGTCCAGCACTGTATACCACTTCCTGTCAGGACTGAGGGTACTGAGGAGGTTGTAAGGATTTGGGACCGTTGGATGTATGTCTATCACCCTACTGTTAACCTCTCTTAAATCCTGGACTGGTCTATAATCCCCCGTCCCTGGTTTCTTCACTGGCAGCAGGGGGGTGTTCCATTCTGATTGGCAATGCCTTAGGATCCCTTGTCCTAGCAGCCTCTGGATATGAGGCCTGATGCCTTCCCGGGCCTCCTTACTAATGTAGTATTGTCTGACCCTTACGGGGGTGGCGGAGGGCTTTAAATATACTACTATCGGAGGCCTTTGTACTGCTAACCCTGGCCCTGCCGTTTCTGCCCAGGCCTCTGGGAAGCTCTGGAGCCATCTGTCTGTTGTCGAATGGGGTCCGGGGGTAGGGGCTTCATATAGTTTATATTCATCTTCAGCAGACAAGGTCAGCATGGTCACAACAGGCTGACTGACAAGAGGGTTACTGAATCTTACTTTTGGCCCCTGAGGTTTGAAGTCAATACTTGCCCCTAACTTGGTAAGCAGATCTCTCCCCAGCAGCGGGGCGGGGCATTCTGGTATGACCAGAAAGGAATGCTGTACTTTTCCTTTCCCCAGGTCCATTGTCCTTTTAGTTGTCCATGACCTATGCTGGCATCCATTTGCCCCTTGGACTAAGGATTTTTTGTTTGAAAGGGGTACCAGCGGGCTCTGCAAGGCGGAGTAAACTGCTCCTGTATCTACCTCAAAGTCAATTGGTGTCCCCTCCACGTTGAATGTTACCCTGAGTTCGGGGAGGGGGTCCGAACTCCAACGTTCCTAATCTCCTAAGGCAAGAACCTCTTCAGCTTTCTTCTTTTTCTCGGGGCAGTCTTTTACCCAGTGCCCTTCTTCTTTACAGTAGGCACATTGGTTAGGACCCAGTCTTGGCCTTTGGCGCGGGCCCGAGGTACTATTCTTTCCTTTTCTGTCCTGTTTTCCTACTACGGTAGCCAAAATTTTAGTTAACTCTTTATTCCTTTGTTTATCTCTCTTATTCTCTAATTCTTCACGCTCTTTCTCTTATCTTTGTTCCTTCTCTTCTGCTGTCTCCCTTTTGTAATAAACTTTGTCAGCTTCTTTGACTAAGTCTCTCAGAGCCATATCCTGTAACCCATCTATTCTCTGGAGCTTCCTCCGAATGTCAGTAGCTGACTGTCCTATAAAAGCCATAGCCAGTGCCCCTCTCTGTTCTTCAGAGTCAGGGTCGAAAGGGGTGTACCTCCTATAGGCTTCTATTAGTCTTTCTAAGAATCTGGATGGGGATTCCTCTGGCCCTTGAGTTACTTCTCTTACCTTAGCCAAATTAGTGGGGCGTCTCGCAGCCGCTCGGAGACCCATCATCAGAGTCTGGCGATAGAGTAAGAGTTGCTGCCTACCTTCAGGCGTATTAGGGTCCCAGTTAGGCCGCCTCAGGGGAAAAGCTTCATCTATAAGGTTGGGGAGTTGAGTAGGGTGACCATCAGGTCCAGGAACTAATTTTCTGGCCTCAAGGAGAATCCGGTCCCTTTCTTCTGAGGTGAAGAGGATACCTAAAAGTTGTTGGCAGTCATCCCAAGTGGGCTGATGGGAAAACATAAGAGATTCGAGAAGGTCAGTAAGTTTGACAGGGTCCTCTGAAAAAGGTGGATTATTGTTTCTCCAATTGTATAGGTCTGAGGAAGAGAAGGGCCAATACTGAAGTGCCGGCATGTTCCCTCCTTGTCCATCAGGGACAGGGGGTCCGAAAGACTGGAGGGGCAGGGTGATGGCCACGTCATCTGGAGTCTGTGCTCTCCGGCTCCGGGTGCCCTGGGCCGGACCTCCTACTGATGGTCCCTGATCACCCTGATGTGAGGCCCCAGGCTGAGGACCAGCAGCACCGGTGGGAGCACCCCTAGGATAGGGAGGCGGGAACTCTGAATCAAAAAGAATAAGGTCAGTTTGAGATTCAGGGAGAACAGGGGAGGGGAGAGAGGGATATAGGGATGGAGCAGGCGCCACTGGCACTGGGGGTTTGAGTGGGAGCATAGAGCAGCTGTTCGGATGAGTTGGAGCAGGTCTAGAGGGGTCCAGGGTGGTGGAGAGAGTTATTGGAAGGGAGGGCGTAGGGGGAGGGAGGAAAGGTTGGACCCAAGGAGGAGGGTCGTTCGCCAGGTCTTCCCAAACCCAAATATAAGGCTGTTGATCCGGATGACTATGAGGTCCTGGACTGAAGACAATTGTTTTGACCGCCTGTATGGTGTCCTTATGAAAAGTTCCGGTGGTTGGCCAACCTACTCCAAGGGTGGGCCATTCGGAGGTACAGAAAGTCTGCCACTTGTGCTTCTTACCTAGGAGAGACAAGTTATGGGCTCGGGTATTAACCTCAGACCAATGAGACAAAGTCAGGGACAGTGGGGTCGATGACCCTTGCCCCATGTTAGTCTCAAAGAAATAGAGAGACAAAAAGAAAGCAACAAAGAAGACAGTAACAGAGACACAGTAACAGAGACACAGTAACAGAGACAGACAGACAAAGCCGGCTGCGCCGTGAACGGCAAAATAAAAAGAAAACTAAATCTATTGGTCCGGACCTATGAGCTCGGTTAGAAACTGGCAACGAAATTACAGATTCTGTCTGAGACAGCAGATGGACTTCCAAGCCTCCTTGGTCGTCCGCACACTCTGAGGCGTCCCCCGGAGTTGTGGCCTGCGACCCCCTGACACGTCTGTCTGTCGCAGTCAGGAGAGACTCACGTCCTTGCCTGACAGCCACCGCCAGTTTCACTTACCAGAAGTGGGCGTCCGTCCGGTGATCTCCGAGGAGATTGGATCTCGGTGGAACCTCCAAATGTTAACTGAAGACGCACCACTAAGACTCTAAGACCAGGAGTACAAGTAGAAGGAAAAGTTTATTACAAACAAAAGAAAGAGTTTAGTACACTCGCGAGCGGGCACTAGGCAGGTAGGCTGCCAGGCACCCTATACAGCACTCTCACAGCAGTTTTATACTTTACTTTTTAGGAAAGGGCGGGGGCAGGGGATTTAGGTATTTGCCTTGAGCAAGCGGTTTCCCATTAGGTGGGTTTGAGCAACGTCCTTATCTGTTTACAGCAGGGTGCAGTTTATCTAGTTCTTGTCACACAAGATATTTAGGGTGCAGTTTATCTAGTTCTGTCACACAAACCCTAAAGGTCATATGAAAGGTCATATGGAATTTTCCCTTGTTCTTATTTTTCCCTTACAATTTATGTATTTTGGATTCAAGTCCCTTATCAGATATGTGGTTTGCAAATATCTCCCATTCTGGGGACTGTTGTCATTTCCTTGATGATGTTTCTTTGCAGCACAAAAGTTTTAATTTCAGTGACATCCAGTTTCTCCTTCCTTCCTTCCTTCCTCCCTCCCTCCCTTCCTCCCTCCCTCTCTTCATTCTTTCCTCTAAAGAAAAACATTTCTTAATTTAAGGTTATCAAGATTTATGTCTATTTTTCTCCTAGAATTTTATGATTTCAGCTCCTATATTTAACTCTTTAATCCATTTTGAGTTAATTTTTGTATTCAGTGTGAGGTAGGGGCCCAATTTCATTCTTTTGTCTCTGGCTATCCTCTGTCTCCTGTAATTTTTTTTTTTTACAGGGACAGAGAGAGAGTCAGAGAGAGAGATAGATAGGGACAGACAGACAGGAACGGAGAGAGGTGAGAAGCATCAATCATTAGTTTTTCATTGCCGTTGCAACACTTTAGTTGTTCATTGATTGCTTTTTCACATGTGCCTTGACCACAGGCCTTCAGCAGACCGAGCCATCCCTTACTGGAGTCAGCGACCTTGGGTCCAAGCTAACGAACTTTTGCTCAAGCCAGATGGACCCGCGCTCAAGCTGGCAAGCTTGGGGTCTCGAATCTTGGTCTTGCGCATCCCAGTCCGACGCTCTATCCACTGCGCCACCACCTGGTCAGGCTGTAATTTGTTTTTGTAAAAAAGTTTTATCTGAGCACAGACACACTAAAGTACATATTCTCTAAGTACATATTCTCTAAGGCTGCTTTCAGAATACAGTAGCAGAACTGAGTGGCTGCTACAGAGGCCTATGGCTCATAGCCTGAAATATTTACTGTTACTTCATTCAAACTTCCCCTCCTCACCCCCCAAATGCTGTCCCCTGCTTAAATATTTGTCAAATAAGTAAATAAATGAATAAATTAAATTTAATTAGTATATAAGTATATGGCTATCAATAGTACTCTCATAGCTTAGAGGAAAAACATGACTCTGGCTCTTGCTCAGAGCAAACAGTTGCAGCGACTTACAGTAGAAGAACCTTCTCAGATGGAAAGCAGGAGATGTGAGTTCAAATCTCTGCTTTGCTGCTTCTATAAGTCACTTTGAGAAGAAGCCATTGGCATCTGTCTTCCTAAATTTCACGTTCTTGCTCTGCTTTTGCAAGATGACAGCAGGGGCAGATTTCTGATGCCACTGGGGCATTTGCTTCCCTGAGCACTGTGCTGTCTGCCTTGTCCAGGTGTTCCTCACAGAGTGTCGGAGGGTAGGGATGCAGAAGGGAGTGCAGGGAGGAACCCCCATGGCTTTTACCACTGTCAGCAGAAGCCCTGAGGCTGTGACCAGAGAAGCTGCAGCCCAGACCACTCAACCAGACTTTAAAGCACCACGGTGCTCAATCGCTAAGGACCCTCTCCGCAGCTGAACCTCACCTCTTCTATTGGAGACCAGCACCCTTTCCCTTCTGTCTCATTGCCTGCACCCTGGTCACCCTCAAAACCTCCCTAATTAGGCTTTTGCTCTGTTCTTTATTTAAATGCCCACAGATGCAAAAGGAGCCTGGTTTTTGGAGTGGGACAGAGATGGTTTCCAATCTTACTCCTTGACAAGCGGAACAAGCTTAATTTTATTTTATTAAGCCTTCAAGTTTTCATCTGAGAAATGGGGAGCAAAAATAAATAAGTGGTTGTGAACATTTAAAGAGATAGCCACATAAAACATCATGATAAAGGTCCTGGCGCATCAGAGGGGAACAGTATTCATTGCCCACTTAAACCAATCCTCAGCCAGCCTGGCCCAGATATAACAGCCAATATATGAATTGTCTATTAAACCTTTGCTGCTGCTTCTGAAAATGTTCATTCCCTCCTCTGTACTTGTGTAACATGTCGTATTTCCATTCTAGAATGTTTGCCCTATGTCTCTAATGGTCTTTGGATAACCTTTGTCTAGAATAGTAGCTGGAATATATGTCTCTCGATAAATATTAAATGTCAGCATTCACATTGTGTGTTCTTTCTCTTCCCATATGGCAGATGTGTCCGGAAGACAACACACGCTGATCTCCATGTCTATTCTAGGTCCATGGCATCTCCAGATCCCACATTTCATCCAACCCACTCAAGGCTGCCCAAGGAGTACAGAGATCATCCCCGGGGCCCACATTTAATGGAACGATTGGAGTGTGTTCAAGGAAGCAAACAGAAAGATGAAATTCAGGAACAGCTGAAATCACTATGGGATTGCAGGAAATTAACTTAGAAAAAAAAAATTTAGGAAACCTGACCATAGGAATATTTAAAATACACATACTCTTCGACTCCCTGTATGGCCAGTAGTCGCGGCAGTCATGGCCACGCACGTGCAAGTTCTCATTGAATTGGGACAGACAGTAAAGAAACAGTGAAGCCAAAACTGGTGGGCCATTCCTTTATTAAAGTCTTGCACCAGCCAACGAGCAAACACACAGGGCTCCCAAAGCCACTGACACAATATCCGGTTCCACAACCAGGAGAATCTTCTCGGTTTCTCCTAGAATCAGAGGCCCCACCAGTCTCAGTGGAGCTCGCAAAGCCCTTCACCTCTGGTTCCCCATCTGCACACCTTCTCCTTTCTGCACAAACTGGCTTCTTCATCACTCTGCATTTTCACTCTCTGACTCTGCAAACATGGCTTCTTTCTCTTTTCCTCCTCCTTCTCTCTCTTCAAAACTTTCTGGTGGAAAAACCTCTCCTCCAGCAAACATCAGCAAAACAATGGCCCTTCCCAAGCAGGAAGCTAATTTGCAATTTCACAGACCACATACACCTGGCGCTGCCCAGCCCCCAATGCAAACTATAAGCGAGCAAACATAAAAATCATTATTTCACAAACTTATTTGGCCAACAGCCCCCCAAATCTCACTCTTAAGAATTTAAGGAATAATCACAGAAGTCTCAAATATAAATGTAAAAGGTTATTCATGGAAGCATATTAAAAAAATTAAATATGTGTGTAGAACTGGAAACAACCTAAATTCTCATCAATAGGAACTATGAATATATTCATACAATAAAAAATGATGCAATTATTCAAAAGGATGAATTTAGGAGCTTTCATCAAGTCATGTCAGGAGGGTAAATTGGTTACAGATGTTTCAGGAAAGTGACAATTTCACTCCTAGATATATACCCAAGAGAAAGGTGTTTATAACTGTACCAAAAAGAATGCACAAAGCAACTTTCTTGGTGATAACCCCAAACTAAATGTTCATCATGGTTGGAATGGATACATGCATTATTACATAGCTATACACTGGAATACTATAAAAATGAAAACAACCACAGCTATAGAAAATGTTGAGCAATGGAGTCAGATACTGAGGAATATATAGTGTTTGGTTACTTCTATATGAAGTTTAAAATCAGGCAAAACTAATTTAAAGTCAGAAGAATAATTACTCCTGAAGAGAAAGAAGGAAGTAATGATTAAGAGGGGTTATGAGAGAATTGGGGCAGAGGGGAGAACCTAGTCATGGCTGAGGGGGGAGAGACTGGTAATGATCTGTGTATTGTCCTCAATAGTGGATTCATTATTTGTGGACTTTTCTATATATGTCTGTTATATTTCAATAAAAATCAAAAGTTAAAAAAAAGACGATTCCCTGTATATTAGAAGAAAGGAAAAAGATTGCAAGTTACAATATATAATAGTAATATATCATTTAGGCTAGAACAGTGGTTCTTAACCTGGGTTCTATCGAACCCTAGGGGTTCGATGAGTCGGTCTCAGGGGTTTGGAGAAGCCTCTGCCGCGGAGGCCAGAATAAAGTAATACCATAATTTGTTGTGAGTTCATGCACTTTGTTGGTTTTGTTCTTTGAGCAAGGTGATGTTCATGCACGGCTCATTTTGTGCACCAGTTAAAAAAGCATATACCTATGTCCTGAATTTGGAAAAAAAATCATATTTTATTTATCACTAAAGAAGGGTTCGGTGAATGCGCATATGAAACTGGTGGGTTTGGTACCTCAAGAAAGGTTAAGAACCACTGGGCTAGAAGGAATGGAGGTTAGCTATAACTAGAAAATTCTGGAAATACATACACCAAGATGTTATTAGTGGTACATGGCAGGAAAGTTTTTATTTGCTGCCTTACACATTTCTGTATTGTTGAACCTTTAACACTAGCTATTACTTTATACCGAAAGAAAACAAAAGATGTTTCCATTGTGATAAATGAAGAAAGCGGGGTCCTAATTCTGCGCAGTTGTGGGGTTAGTCAGCCCATGGGAGTCGGAGCAGAATGAGGCTTACAATTTATGTAACTAAAACTGCCTCCCGTGATTCCTGACCGCAGTCTGGTGTCCGTGAGCATTCTCCAACCTGGGGCATCAACAACTTTAATGCATCACCCCAGGTCTCCCAACTTCATTCCTGTTTGTCTCCTCAGCTGCTAGGCAACGTGTAATTAAATTTTGGATATCTTCCTCCACCCTGGATATATTATCCTGAAAATTGGGCTTTGCATCTGGCAGTCTTAGAAAGCAAAATTCTGCTCCCCTCAGCTCCCTCCATCCTCTGGCTTGCAATTGACTCACAATTTAATTAAAAAAGATTCCAGGGACATCTGGTCTCTTTTTCTAGGAGTACATTTGCAGTGGGCTTTACTGGCATGTTTTTGTTTGCAAGCTTGGATTTATTTACGGAGGAAGAGGCTTATTTTTCTCTCTTAGGTGTATCTTTGTGGTCTTCATTAATGCGGTGTTTTGTAAGCTATGACTGTTCCTTTGCACCGGAAACTCCCAACGGTTTCTCCCTGAGTTCTGCTCGGTTCATGAGTGGCCAATGAGGCCACCAAGGTGCCTACCACCTGCTGACCCCACCCAGAGCATAGGCTGCCTGTGTACTGCTGGGGAAGCCCCCCTGACCATCCCCAGCCCGGATGCCCCTTACCATCAACAGGACCCTTTGGTTGGCCATTTTCTTTACTGATAACAAATAGAAAATCTCTTAGAGATATATGCATGGCAGAGGAGAGTGGGGAGAACTGAGCCTGGGGAGCTGGCTAGGTGACCTCTGGTGAACCATGTGCCCTTTCTGGGCCTGGGTTCCACCTACAAAACAGGTGGTTGAACTTCACTAAGATTTTCCAAGCATTGCATTCTCTCCATATGTGCATGATTTGTTCTGTGTCTGCATGACTCCTATGCTCTATTTCTATAGTATTTTTCTTTGAATTGACTCTTTTTCTCCCATAAATGTGTGTATTTGTAATGGGGCCTTTAAATCACTATATAAATGGTAAAATATTATCATTCACCCTACACAGAAGTAACTGTAAAAATGAGTATAATGAAAACAAAACATTGTTGCCAGCTTGTAACTAGATGCTGTTTTCTGCTGAGGCTCTGTGCCCAACACTTGTTCTCTCTTTGTTGAGGGGGGAATTAGCAACTGTTTAGAGACTTGTAAGAGGCACATTAACACCACTTTGAGACTTTCTCCTTAGACAAACAGAAGGACTGAAAGAGAACTAAGAAGGAAATAAACTCCTGATTACAGGATAATTTAGAAAGAATAGTGGCCTAGATAATCTTCAAAGCCCTTCCTGGTTCTAGTGCTCATGAGAGAATGGACTACAGCAGAGGGTGATTGCAGACCCCAGGAGTTGATGTTGCTCTCGTTCCCACTGGACCTCTTCTCTGAGTTATGACAACCTATGTCGCCAGAGAGATGTGCAGAGGGAGGGGATACTATTAAGGAAGATCTTTGATTAGTCACTCATTCATTCGTTCGTTCGTTCATTCATTCATTCATTCATTCATTCATCTATGGAAGGGCTGGTAAGGTGTTATGGGAAGAGCTGGGGACACAAACATAGATATAAGTTCAAATGTGGGCCTGCCATTTACTAGCTACTTTGCCCTGAATACATATGTGTGCCTATTTCTTGTCTATATGATTGGGATTCAAAAGACCTCTTATTTTAGATGCTTTTGTGAGGATTAAGTGGAATTGTGTATTCTCTGGTCCTGAGCATTCAGTCTTGTGGGCAAGACAGAAATATAAAACTGTTTGGAGGACCCAGAGAAGGGAGCCGGTGGCTGCCACCAAAGAGGCTTCCTTTTAGCTGACCTTAAAAGAAGTCTCCTTTTCCGAGACAGCACACAGAAATGTGAACCTGGGCAGAAGGAAAGTTTGGGCAGTAGGAAGAGGTGGGCAAGTGAGCTAAGCCCTGGGAGTAGGGGGCAGCTAGCGCAGCTTACTAGCTCACCCGTAGAGCTTAGAAAGTAGCTAATGCAGGAGAGAACTGAGAGGTGGGGAGGGGCTGCTTGTGCAAAGAGTTAAACACCACCTTGCTTGTGCCACTGTCTCCCACCTGCTCTTGATTGTTTTTGCCACTGCTTGAGCCTGAGTCAAAGAGAATTGTCACTGAGGGACGCTATACAGGGATATTTCTACATTGTAGCAAGAAAGCATTTCTGGTCACATCAGTACCTAAGGGAAAGCATAGATTACTTAGCTACAGAGCTAAGCAGTAGTGGAAGTATACCGAGGCAATTGTGGAAAATTATTACTTTAATTCAATCAGTGGGAGCCCTCTCGCCTTCCTCTTAGCAGGCAGAGAGGAAAGGAAGAGGCAGGCGGCTCAATGTTCCTGAGTTGGCGTCAGGCATAAAAAAAAAATCAATGCATTTTTTAAAGCTTTGGGAACAATTCTCCTATCCTCTCCACACTTTTACTGCAAGTGAGATTCCTGGTTATTAGATGCATAAGCCTCAGCGAACCTCAATCTCCTCGCATTTAGAATGGGAGCAATAATGCATGGCGTGATTCTATTAAAGGGCTGCTATAAATCTTTGAATTAAGAAATGCATGTGAAACTGCTTCAGAAGCTGAAAGGTACCATTTGAATGTGAAGAAAGTATGTCATCGCTGTGATATTACTGCAGAAACAATTTTGAATCCTGCGTTTTTCATTTAACACTGTGCTAAAATATTTCCCATGTTACTGGAAGCACTTTATACTGGCTTTTTAATTACTACCCTTTATCCCATAAAGTGGGTGTACCCTAAATTACTTAAGCACCCCTTATAGTTACTGGTCAATAAGGTTGTTTTCTGTTTATTTTTATTTTTTTATTTATTGTATTTTTTCCGAAGTTAGAAGCATGAAGGCAGTCAGACAGACTCCCACATGCGCCCACCTGGCATGCCCACCAGTGGGCAATGCTCTGCCCCTCTGGGGTGTTGCTCCATTGTGACCAAGCCATTTTAATGCCTGAGGCGGAGGCCATGGAGCCATCCTCAGCACCAGGGCCAACTTTGTTCCAATGGAGCCTTGGCTTCAGGAGGGGAAGAGAGAGATAGAGAGAAAGGAGAAGGGGAAGGGTGGAGAAGCAAATAGGCGCTTCTCCTGTGTGCCCTGGCTGGGAATTGAACCTGGGACTTCCACATGCCAGGCCAATACTCTACCACTAAGCCAACCTGCCAGGGCTGTTTTCTGGTTTTTTTTTTTAATTATTCTTTTTTATTTTAAAATTATAGTTGACATACAACATTAGTTTCAGGTATACAACCCCATGATTAGACATTTATATAATTTACAAAGTGATCTCCTCAATAAATCTAGTACTCAACTGGCACCATATACAGGGGTGAGCAAAAGTAGGTTTACAGCCTAACCTGTGGTGGCGCAGTGGATAAAGTGTCGACCTGGGAACACTGAGGTTGCCAGTTCAAAACCCTGCACTGGTCTGGTCAAGGCACATATGGGAGTTGATGCTTCCAGCTCCTCCCCTCTTTCTCTCTCTCTCTCTCTCTCTCTTATGCTCTCTCCTCTCTAAAATAAATAAATAAAATAAATTGTCAACAAATTGAAGGATATTTTTTTTTAAAAGTAGGTTTACACTTATAATACAAATAAATAATACATAATAAGTAGCAATACAAGAATAAACTGTGTTTCACATACTCACAAATGTAAAACTACTTTTGCCCACTCCATACACTTTTTACAATACTTTAAACTATATTTATTGCCTATGCTGTACTTTACATCCCCATGACTGTTCTGTAACAACCAATTTGTACTTCTAAATCCTTTCCCCTTTTTCACCCATCTCCTCTACCCGCCTCCCATCTGGCAACCAACAAATTGGTCTCTGCATCTATAAGTCTGTTTCAGTTCTGCTTTTTTGTTTATTTTGCTTTTTAGATTTTACATATAAATGAAATCATCTGGCATATGTCTTTGTCTGACTTATTTTACTTAGCATAATACCCTATAGGTGTTGCAGATGGCAAGATTTCAGTCTTTTTTATGACTGAATTAAATTCTGGTGTATATATGTACCAGTTCTTCTTTATCCATTTATCTATTGATGGACATGAAAGTTGCTTGCATGTCTTAGCTATTGTAAATAATGCTGCAATAAACATGTAGAAGTGTGTCATTTCAATTTAGTGTTTTGGGTTTCTTTGGATAAAATCACAGAAGTGTAATTGCTTGGCCCTTATTTGTCTCTTGTTATAGCCTTTATTTTAAAGTCTATTTTGTCTGGTATGAGATTTGCTACCCCAGTTTTTTTGTTTGTTTGTTTCCATTTTCATGAATTATCTTTTCTCATTCCTTTACTTTCTGTCTGTGTGTGTCTTTCAAGCTGAAGTGAGTCTCTTGTAGATAACATAGGTAAGGGGCTTGTTCTGTTATCCATTCAGTTGCCAAAAACTTTTGATTGGAGCATTTAATCATTTTCATTTAAAGCAATTGTTGATAGACATATATTTATTGCCATTTTATTATTCATACTTCTGATAATTTTTTTTCTTCTTCTTCAAGAAGATTGTTTAACATTTTATATAATACTGGCTTGGTGGTATTGAATTTCTTTAGCATTTTCTTGTCTGGGAAGCTCTTTATCTGTCCTTCAATTCTCAATGACAGCTTTGCTGGGTAAAATAATCTTGGTTGTAGGTCCTTGCTTTTCATCACTTTGAATATTTCTTACCCAATACCTTCTGGCCTGCAAATTATCTGTTAAGCGATCAGCTGACAGTCTTATGGGAACTCCCTTGTAAGCAACTAACTGCATTTCTCTTGCTGCTTTTAAGATTCTCTTTGTCTTTAACCTTTAGCATTTAATTATGATGTGTCTTAGTGTGGACCTCTTTGGGTTTATCTTGTTTGGCACTCTCTGTGCTTCCTGGACTTATGTGTCTGTTTTCTTCACCAATTAGGGAAGATTTTCATTATTATTTTCTCATATAGGTTTTCAGTTTTTTGACCTTTTCTCCTTCCTGCACACTTATGATGTAATTGTTGCTATGCTTGAGATGGTCCCAAGTCTTCTTACACTATCTTCATTTGGAGGGTGGGGGTGTTGTTCTGATTGGGTGTTTTCTGCTTCCTTATCTTCCAAATTGCTGATTTGATCCCCTGCTTTGTCTAATCTACTGTTGATTTCCTGCAATTTATTCTTCATTCCTGACTGGTTCTTTCTTATGATTCCCATGTCCTTTTTTATGCTGTTAAAGTTCTTACTAAGTTCCTTGAGCATCCTTATTAGCATTTTGTTGATCTCTGTGTCTGGTAGTTTGCTTGCCTCTATTTCATTTAGCTCTTTATTTTCTTGAGATTTTTCCTGTTCTTTGATTTGGGACCTACTTTTTTGTCTCCTCATTTTGGCTGCTTCCCTTTGTTTGTTTCTATGTATTAGATAGAGCTGCTGCATCTCCCAGTCTTGGTTGAGTGGCCTTATGTTGTAGGTACCCTATAGGGCCCAGTGGCATAGCCTCCCTAGTCATCTGAGTGGGTCTTTGGTGCCAGCCAGGTCTGCCTTTTGAGTGTGTTGCTCATGGAGGTGGTTGGGTTATAATCCGGCATGATCTCCAGCTGTCCACTGAGTGCACTGGCTCTGGGACCTCCTGAGACGTGCAGTCCAAGGCCAGCCACTGCCTATGCCATGCTGGGGCCACTCAGCATAAGCTAAAGAGCAATCTGCAGATGGCTGTTACTTGTGTTGGGCTTGGAGGTGCACAGGAGAGGCCAAGCTGCAAACTGGGGCTAGTGCATGGCTTGGGGCCACTTAGAAAGAGGTACAGGGTACACAGAGGTCAGATGGTGCTTGTTTGAGAGATTTTAGGAAAATCTAAAGCATGACCCAAGAGAGGTTGTTTGCATGGAAAAGCCTCTGGAAACAACTTGGGTGAGCCTGTAAGTTGGGTGAGGCAGGGTTTCAGGGAATCAGCAGGTTGGGACAGGCAGTGTGAGCAAGGTTGATGGAAACTCAGATCTGGTGTCTCCCTGCCAGCTCTGTGTGTGTTGGGGGGGGGGGGGTTATGTCAGAAAAGGAACAGTGGCCTCTGCCAAAACTTCTGTCTAGGAGAAAGCTGTGCTTTCCAGGAACTCTTTGTCCTAGCCATAATTATTGCTGGTTTTTACAACCAGGAATTATAGGGACTTCTCTTCCTGGCACTGGAATCCTGGGCGGTGGGGCCTTGTATGGGACTGCGACCCCTCCCTCCTCATGGGAGACCTTGGCAGCTGAGGTATCCCTCCTGATTTACATCTGCCACAAGTGGGTGTGGGACCAACCCGTTTCTTGGCTACACCTCTCCTACCAGCCTAGAAGTCTTTATATCTTTAGTTATAGGACTTCAGTTCATCTAGATTGCAGGAGGTTCTGAATGATGGTTGTCCTGTAGTTTAGTTGTAATTTTTATGTGGTTGTGGGAGGTTCTGAGCACCGTGTTTACTTCCACCACCATCTTGACCAGACTTACATTAGGATTTTTGTTGTTATTGTTTTAATTTATTGATTTTAGTGAGAGAAGAAGAGAAAGAGACAGAAATACCAATTTGTTTCTGTACGTGCCCTGACCGGGGATCGAACTGGCAATCTTTGTGCTTCAGGACGATGGTCCAACCAACCAAGCTATCTGGCCAGGGCAAGATTGTTTTTAAAGAAGAATCATTGTGATAAAAGGAATGAAGAGTTTGCAGACTCTAGATACTTATCTACAGAGGTCTGTCTAAAAGGGTCATGCTAGTTCATTCTTCCACTGGTAGTGCTAGTATGTGGCCACTAGATCCCTAGTGACTGAAGCTGTAAACCCCTGAGAATAGGGAATGTGACTTAATTACTCACTCTTGTACTTCCAGTGTCCAACATAGTATTCACTATTGGGACACAATCATTTCTGCTGATTTGGTATCTACCTTATCAAGCATGCATCTATATACAGGACTTAGGCTATTCTAACTTTGAACTTTATAATGACATCAGAAAATATGTCTGTGAAAGAATGAACTCATGCTGTGGGGACAAAATGAAATAATAACCTGTGCATAGCAGGAAGTCCTAGCAGGCTCTGTGGCTCTATTACACAATTCCGATATTAGCTGCCAGGTCCTTCTGCTTGGAGACTTACTCAACCTATGATCTGGCTTCTTAGAAGAGAAAGTACCTTCCATATGGTGTACAGCATGGAGAATTCACCATTAAAAAGAAGTGGTCAGATGAATGATTGCTCAACTCAGTTCAGACTTTTTAAAATTTCTTGCATTGTATTTCATTCCTATTTCTGGGGGAGCCATATGGCCCACCAGGCAGGAGGGGCACTAGACCCCTTGACTCTGACTACATAGACCTTTGCTGACTCTGCCTCCAGAGAGGTGCCCAGCCCCAGAGAGGAAGACAGCTGTGTACTCCCAGCTCTAAAACTCAGAGCAGCCCACCTTTCTTTCCGCTGTACTCATTGCCTGCAGGAACGAAAGTAAAAGGATTCATGTTTATTGAGCAGGAATTGTGCCTGGTACTGTCCTGATGACTCATAAGGCCCTTATCTCATTTTATCCATAGAAAAAAAAATCTAGAGTGTAGACCCATAACCTCCATGGCAAAAAATGAGAAAACCAGGGTTTAGCCTTCTCCAGAGCCACCCAGCTGGTAGGTGGCAGAGCCAAAATTCTCATGCCATTACCCCAAGTTGCTGTCCCCCAGTCTTCTTATAAAGAACACATACAAGAAAGACCACCTCACCACACCCCTAGGTCACATCGCACATCTCACAGCCAATGCCAGCTCTTAAAAAAAAAATTAATGTTTATTTTATTGATTTTTAGAGCAAGAGGAAAGGAGAGATAAAGACAGGAACATCAGTCTGTTCCTGTATGTGCCCTTACGGGGGATTGAACCAGCAAGGGATCGAATCAGCAAGGATGATGCACTAACCAACCAACTTATCTGGCCAGAGCTCCAGTTTTTTTGATTTGCCAAATTCCAGTTGTTACTTTCTTACTTGCTGTGCCTCCATGTGGCCGCTCCTAACTGCCCCTGTCGACAGGGAGCTCATTCCACAATGAAGGCTGTTTAACCTCTTGACTTTGAGTTTTTTCTTGTCCCAGGAGACAGTGACCTCACTAACCCCTCTTTTCTGAACTATCTTCCTTCTCCCCTCTTCCCTTATCCACTGCTTTCTTTTCCTTTGTCTTTTGTCAATAGCTCTTTGTTGAATGTCTGCTAAGCACAGAATATTGGGCTAGACTTTATGGTGCTGCAGACACAGTGGATGCCGCAGCTTTAGGCCTGGGGAACCCCTTTGTACCTTTTGAGTCTGGGCGAGTTATTCATGTTTATTACTTATTGTACTCATTACACTGTTATTTTTATACCTCCTTTGCTTCTTGTCTCACACGACTTAAAATTATTTGGCTTATTTCTGTATGTGGACAGGGCACAATGAGTGTCACATGGTAAGTGCTCAATGAATGCTAATAACATGAATGAATATGTACGCTCACAAAAACTAGAAGATATTTCAAAATGAACATGAAGCAATAAACAAAAGAAGCATTTGATTTTTTTTATTAAACAAGAACATCGGAAAAACAAACAAGTCAAAGAAAGTTGTTCAATTATGCAAATGAGATGCAAAACCAACTTTTATTTCATCTGTGAGAACGCACAATACAAAAGGCTGAAAGTACTGGAGTATCTGCATGCTCCCTGATCCCCTAATTTTTGTGAGCGGTGTATTTTATTCTCCCAGTAACAGTCTGGGCCATGTCAGTATCAGAGCGGAAGGGACTTCTATGAATTTCTGAGTCAGTCAGCTCCTATGGCTAAGCAGGGGCTCAAAGTTAGTGACAACCACAGTGTGCGTCCCCTTTTTGTCTCTCACGCAGTGGGTGCAATGTTTGCCACTATCTTCAACAACCATCTATTCAGGTTTAGAAGACAGAGCGTAGGTGAGGCCAGCACAGATGTGTGTCTCTCTGGCAGAGTTCTGCTCTTCCATGATCCTATCCCTAGGGAAGGTGTCGGAGGCCCTCGTCCTGGCTGCAGGCTGTTGGGAGCTGTTGGGAGCTGTTGGGAGGTCCGAGAGAGCAGCAGAGGTGCCCCGCTGAGCCACGCAGCCCCTGGATGCTCAGGGGGCTCAGGCTGTCTTTGATTTCTGATGATAAATCAGCTGGGGAGCCACTCCCAGTAACCCTGAAGTTAACGAGGCCTTTGAACTAAACAGAACTCATATCTGTAGTTGGGGACACAGAAAGAGCTGCTCCCAGGAAGGCAGCTCAGGGCTCTCATTAGCCATTTCTCTGTAAGCACCAGGCTGGCCCCTGCAGGTTGGCCACGCAGAGGGGCACAGAGAGAGGGCTGTGGCGTGACATGGGGTAGCATTCCTGTTGTCATACATTTCCTAGCTGTTGCGTCTTCATCTGTAGAGTGTGGTTTGTTCTCCCTCCCTTGTAGGTTGAGTGCTTCCTTGTACAAATTAACATGTGCAAAGCATGGGGCCCAGTGTTCTCTGAGTAAGCAATTTAAGAATAAGGGAGAAGGGTGGGTGAGGGGTAAGAGCCAGCCCAGAGAAAAGGATGGCCCTAGGGGAGACAGAGGAGTGTCTAGCCACCTGTCTGCAGGAACCCTGCTGAGGACCAGGGCTTAGAGTTCTTCCGGACTCAGAGCACACCCACAGGTGTAACCTGAGCTCTCCTCCATGTCATTGGACCCTAGGTCCGCAGCCTGAGGAGGTGCGCACTGGTTAGTGTTGAGGATGCTGACCTTGAGCAAGCATTTGCTAAGTACAGGACCTGGTTTCAGATAATTCCATGTACTATAGTGGAAGGGGAGTTGGAACTCTATAGCTGAGGCAAAATGAGTGTCCTTAAGTCACACAGCCATCTGAGAGCAGACCAGGGTTTCTAGTCTGGGGTTGGCTAACTGTCATCTCTTTCCAGGCTATAGCAAGGACCCAATTATGCTCATGTATGTAGGGAAGGTCACAGCAACCCACCCCTCCCTCCTAGTGTCATCCCATCTGCCTTCCCCAAGCTCCTCAGCACACTCAGCTGGTAACCCACAAATGTGTCTGATTTGGCCAGACTTTCTGCTGCCGGCATCCCATGTCATGCTCTCTTCATCTCATAGGAAAAGCACTTGTTGAGTCTCTACTTACCTAACTCAACTGTCTTCCCAGCAGGAGCCTGGGTCAGAGGTTTCTCTCGCTTCTGTTCATGCCCAGCAACCAGAGGGAAGTAAGAAGCAGCCGCCCCACTCGACCCTGGAGATAGCACATGTCTTTCTGGACATCAACAACTAGAAGCTGACACTCACCATGTATAAAGAAGGACAGCACATAAGGAAAGCTCATCTCGTGCAGATGACAAATGGGAGCTGGCCATTGATGTGACAGAGGTCCCCAGATCTCAGCCCCAGCTAACTCAGCTGTGCCACACACACATCATTAGGACCACCCACAGGGAGCCTGCCCAAGTCTCTGGTTGGCACATCTAGACAGCAGGTGCAGCAGCAGTGTTCATTCTGCAGCTTCTGCTCCTGTAGTGTGACCACTTCCATAGCCTATAGTCCCATTGAGCGGAGTCCCAGGACGTGATTCTCTGGTGCAGTTCTTCCGTCTGCACCAGAACAGAGGCATGCATGCAAATATGCTATGCCTGAGGCATGCACATTAAGCACATATGTGCCAAGTATACATGCTCACCGAGGAAGCACATCACTGCACAGCGTGCTCATGTGTGTGTGCACACACACGACAGACATATACATTGATGCACACAGAGCACACACCAACACCAGAAATGCCACACTGTGCACCTTGAGGGACTACACATGTGACCCATACACACCCACACATGTCTGCACAGCATGTTAATAAGCATATACATACTACTCACCAAATAGGTATACACACATGCCCTTAGTGCAAAAGCACACCGACTCACTCCTCTGCCTCCCAAACTCAGCGGGAGCCGGTGTCAGGCCATTCACCACCAAATAAACGTGCCTCCTCCCACCGCATTGCCCAAATAATAGACATGTACTGGGACAGACAGTCCACAGACTTAGAGATGTATTGCACCGGAATCGACCTCTGACTTTACTCCTAGTCAGAATGGCTGTCAGATCAGGGATCATAGGTTCTGAACATTGTTGTGCAAATACTTCAACTTTCTTAGAGGTAAATTCATGGCATCCAAGTGGGAAATCTGCAAAGGCAGTTTCGAGATGAAGAAACTGAGGTCTGGAGAACTTGAGATATCAAGGTCCAGCATCTACTTGGTAGAAAAGGCAGGGTCAGAATTCTGGTGTCTTTCCTTTCAGTCTGGTCATTCCCCACATGTGTCCACGAGCTCATCAAATTCAGGAAGCATTTAGTGTCCACTCCGAGCCCATCTTGGTGCTGAACACTCAGGATATAATGTGGCTAAACGCTGCCGCTGGAGAGCTTAGACAAGAGGTCCTTCTTATCCTCTCGCCTCCATCCCCCTGCTGCTATTAAATCCATGTGGACCTTCAGCTCACCTCAAAAGACACTTCAGAAGGCCACTGCTGTCACTTACAGACTACTTTGACTTATAGGATCCTGGTGATGAGTTGAGATCACCCTTAAGGCTCATCCCTTAGAGACTGACTGTCCAGGCCATATTCCATTTTGCAGATGGTGATAGAGATTCCTTAAACACAATTTCTTAGTGAGCCTTCTTGGCCATTTTGTCTTCAAGCCAAACAAAAATGAAGAAATGCATAGATGTCTGATGTAAGATTAGTGCTCGCTGCATGTCAGTTCCCCTTCCCAGGCCAGATGAGCTGTCTCCCCCATGGACGCCCTCCCCATGGCTGCGGCTCGTTCCTGCAGGGAGTCTGCACAGAGGTCTTCCGCCACCACCCCGTCCTCACCCTGCTGTCCTCAGGATGTGTCCTCCTCACAAGGTGTCTAACAGCGTCCCTATACTGCACTGGGATGCAAGGAAATCCCTGCTTAATTGTTACCCAGTGACCAAGGTGTCAACGGCCTTTGTGTGTGGCAGAAGTGTTTTCAACAGAGGGCCACAGAACCTCTAAAATTGCACACAACTCATTTGTATAGGTGAGAACATGCATTTTAATGAGGAAAGCCTCATAGCTGTTATTAAATTACAAACTTGTCTGTGATGGGGAAAGGTAGGAACCCCCTAGCAGGGGTGTCAGCAGAATGGGGCCGTCTGGCAGTGCTCATGTTGTTAGCATGCTCTAGAGCAGGGGTCCCCAAACTAGGCTCGCAGACTGCATGCGGCCCCCTGAGGCCATTTATCCGGGCCCTGCTGCACTTCTGGAAGGGGCACCTCTTTCATTGGTGGTCAGTGAGAGGAGCACAGGATGCATCCGCACCCATAGTTCCCATTGAAATACTGGTCAGTTTGTTGATTTAAATTTACTTGTTCTTGCCTGACCAGGCGGTGGCACAGTGGATAGAGCGTCAGACTGGGATGTGGAAGACCCAGGTTCAAGACCCCGAGCTCGCCAGCTTGAGCGTGGGCCCATCTGGCTTGAGCAAAAGCTTGTCAGCTTGGACCCAAGGTCGCTGGCTCCAGCAAGGGGTTGCTTGGTCTGCTGAAGGCCCGCAGTCAAGGCACATGTGAGAAAGCAATCAATGAACAACTAAGGTGTTGCGACGGCAATGAAAAACTAATGATTGATGCTTCTCACCTCTCCATTCCTGTCTGTCTATCCCTATCTATCCTTCTCTCTGACTCTCTCTGTGTCCCTGTAAAAATATAAATAAATAAATAAATAAAAATAAATTTACTTGTTCTTTATTTTAAATATTGTATTTGTTCCTGTTTTGTTTTTTTACTTTAAAATAAGATATGTGCAGTGTGCATAGGGATTTGTTCATAGTTTATTTTCATAGTCCGCACTCCAATGGTCTGAGGGACAGTGAACTGGCCCCCTGTGTAAAAAGTTTGGGGACCCCTGCTCTAAAGTAAAGAGGGGCCCCACTGAATGGCAGCATGTCATGGTGGCCTGTTCATTACACTGTCCTGCTCCTAAGCCTTTCTGTGCTCTCAGAACTCCCCTCAGACCATGGGAAAGACAAACAAGTTTGCAGAGTGAGCCCCTTGGGTGTCCACTGAAGAGCTATATGAATTTGGGAAGACTGATTCTCCTCTTTGGAGTAAGCATGTCCTTATCGGAAGCAACAGGTGTGGGGGAAGGAGCATGGCTTTGCAGTCGGACAGCCCTAAGTTCACATGCTGACTCCCGGTCATCCTGGGCAAGTCCCTTAACCTTCTGTATTTCAGTTCCCAGGCTGTAACACCAAACTTATTAAGTATACGTTGTACTTATGTGTGGGCTGTGATAACACATGTAAAATCCAGCGTGGTGCCTTCACATAGTTGGTGCTCAAATGCCAGCTCCCTTCTTCCATCCCTTCCCTGAAGGGAGGACCCATATTAGGTGGCTAATAGCCTGTAATCCCCAATGGGAAGGGAATAGGTTACCCTGAGGCCCGTGGAGGTTAAGCTGATGGATGCCTGTCCCCTCCTGACAGTGTAGAGCTCCTCCTTCTCCACTGCAGCCTACACATGACCACAGTTCGCAGTGATAGATAGTGACGATACAAAGAAATCTTCCTGTGCCACTGATTTCTCTGGCTTCATGGGTCTAAAAGATCTGAGAAGGAATGAACTGTATTGGCCAAGGAGCTCATTACTCTTCTGAAATGAAGATGAACACTCCCTGTTGTCCTTATTAAAGAACAGCCATACTCCCTGATAGAGTGAAGTCAGGCTCTTCTCTGTCTGCACAACCAGCATCTTTTCTCTGTCTGACACTCAGAAGAGAAGCTGGGACAATTTGGTCCAAGTGATACAGGGCATGCCTGAGTGACTGAGGATAGGCTGGTGGCACAGGGAGCTAGCTGTATGTCACCCACTTGGGGTGTACCCAACGCCTAGGGTGGCTGGTTGCTGGGATCGTTTCTGGATAGACACTGTAGCTTCAGGGTCACGGAAGCCGCGGCAGGACTCCTCATTGCGGTAGTCCTCTCCGTTCCCCACATTTACTCTGTGAACTGAGCAGATCAGGCAGCCCCCACCCCCATTTGGGAGATGAGCAAACTGAGGTTCCTCAGTGACTGATCATCCACTCAAAAAAGTGCTTCTTCCAACCGTGGGCAACTCCCCTCAGGAGGTATATAGCAGTGTTGCAACTCAGGCTGCTGCTGGCATCTTGTGGGTAGAGGCCAATGGGTGCTGCTGAATGCTTGACTAGGCACTGGACAGCCCCTGCAACAAGGAAGTATGCACCCCCATTTAGACCTTTAAGCCTGTTCTCAGCCTGCATCTTCTAAAATAAGAGGGAGCAAGGGTTAGAGGGAAAGACCTTTCTTCTTCTGTTGTTCTTAACATATGTTAAGAACTGGCACCGAACTTGGCCAGAGCGTTTCCCTCTCTGTCCTGCTGGATGCCCCCCTCTCTGCCAGTCAGCCAGGCTCTTTCCCCCCCACCCCCGGCTGCTCCTCTCAGTGTCCATCAGTGTCATTGCCTCTGACATGCCAGCGGCCCTCTCGGGCAGTGACCCAAGGGTGAACAAAGGAGTTCTCTTTCTCTGAGGGTCCTCCACTTCTGGGATGCCTGCTTATAAGGGAGCCATCTCCTAAGGAATTGGGGGAGGCACAGTGCTTGCTCATCCTACCACCCTCAATTTTTCAAATTAGAAGAGAGCTATGAAATTATCTTGTTCCCTATTCCTGTTTTGAGACCTCTACCTTTTAGAAATAAGAAAAATGAAGTCCAAGGTCACTTGGTAGCTAGCTACAAATCTAGAACCAGGTCTCTTAACTAATCCACCAGGGACCTTTTTGTGGCATCCTCTGCTCACGGTTCTCTCTGGTGCTGGGTACAGTTTTTCCAACCCTGCTGATGGTGAACGGGCTGGCATGGCCACGTCCAACTCATTTTCCTGCAGTTGGACTTCTGGGCTCAGGTAATAGCATTGAGATGCTGCATGTACCACGAGCCAGAAAATAATGAGATCAAGTGACGCACACAGGAAACTCAGACTTGTTTGGCATGGGCAGCTCTGCATGCCTGAGGCTCGGTACAGAGCGGCTGCAACTTTTGATAGATTCTATTCTGTCATAAGAACTAGCAACAATTTTACCCTCAGAAAATATGACTCTATTATAGGTGTGCTCTCCAATCACAACCCAAAGGAAACAAGCCAAGCCCTTGAACACCCTCCCCGCCCCAAAGGAAACAAAACCCAACAGCAGTCTGTCAAACTAAGCAGGTCAACTGTTTTTCAAGTTCTCCCCTTAATATCTATTTGCTGTTGTTCACTCCCTTGTCATCCGCTGCTTCAAAGTAGCAGACAAGTGGTAATTGCTGCCAGAGGCTTAAGGAAATTTATGCGAGAACTAAACAGGGAGAGAAACACCGCCCATTAGCTGTCTTCCTGCATGGTGAGGAAATGAGAGGAAACCAGGACAGAGTAACAAGATGCTTTGGGGCTCTTATGACCCAGTGATTCCACTTCTAGGCATTTACCTAAAGAAACCTGAAACACTAATTTGAAAGAATGCATGCACCCCTATGTTCATTGCAGCATTATTTACAATAGCCAAGATCTGGAAGCAGCCCAAGTGCCCATTAATAGACAAATGGATAATGAAGATAGGGTACATTTATGCGATATAGAATATTACTCGACCATGAAAAGAAGGAAATCTTACCCTTTGCAACAACCTGGATGGACCTGGAGAACATTATGCTCAGTGAAATAAGCCAGTCAGAGAAAGACAAGTACCATATGATTTCATTCGTATGTGGACTCTAATGAACAAAATGAACTAACAAGCAAAAGAGAGACAGACTCATAGAGTGCAAAAGCCCTTTTTTAAAATAAGCAAGCAAACGAAAACGAGGTTTTATGAAGAAAACTGTAGCTGATTTAGAGATGATTCAAATTGAAGACCTTAGAAGTGGAGGAAATGGTTGAGGATAGGTCAGTTACATTTGGATCCATTGAAACCTAAAACTAAAAATAAAATGAGGAAATTATAGTCCTAGAAAAGATACTTGGTCCTGGTCACAGCATTTCAATCTTCAACTTTACTGCATTTTGGACCGATGCATAGAAGTCCTCATGAACGTACAGTTTAATGGGACGAATGGCTACAGCACAGGTATGTTTGACTCTATGCATTGCCTCCATGCTCCCTGCAGCTCATTCCTTCGCAGTCTCAAAGCTGATGGTGTGCCCTGGCGCCTGCTTAGTTGGAGCACCTGAGGGAAACAATAATGGAGGACAGCTAAGCGCAGTGAGACTACAGACTGCAAGAAGGCAAGGACCAACCACATCTTTCAGGATGTGCTTCTTGCAAGAAAAGCAGCATACCTTTCACATACCGGGATTCAAAACATAGATCGTTTCCCCACCGCCTCCGACTTTGTCATTGCTCTGAACTGCAGGAGCTCCCACTGATTTCTCTGCCTCCAGCCCTGCCTCCATCCAATCTGCGCTGCAGCAAAAGTGACCTTTCTAAAATGCAAATCACATCAGCTCCCTCCTTTGAATGAAGGCCTTCTTGGCTCCTATTGCCTTTGAGATAGAATCCAAATTTTTCATGGTATGAAAATGTTTTTTTTTTTTTCTTTGCCCAAGTCCTGCTTAATTCTCTAGCCTCGGAGATTGCTAACGCCCTTTCCCAGTTTCTGATAGAGTCTTGCAGGATGCCTGGCATTTCCCTTTCTTCACACAGTTGATAAAACGCTCCATACTCAGCTGAGATCACCTCCCTGAAGAAGCCTCCCACGATTCCCATCCCTACCTGAATCTAGAAGGCAAATAGCATTCTTAAAACAATATTTTTTCAATTGCAGTTTACATTCAATACTATTCTGTATCAGTTTCAGGTGTGCAGCAGAATGGTTAGAAAATCACGTACTTTGCAAAAGTGGTCTCCCGATATTTCCCGTCCCCACCTGGCTCTATACGCTGTTATTGACTCTATCCCCATGCTGTATTTTACACCCCTGTGACTATTTTGTGACTAACAATTTGTACTTCTTAATCCCTTTACCTTTTTCACCCAGCCTCTAACGTCCCTTCCCCAATTGCATGGTTTTTAAGAAAACAGACTTTGGTATCAGACAGACCTGGACTTGGGTCTTGGTTTGGTAATTTACTGATGTGTGACTCTGAGCACGTTCTCTGCATCTCTGATTCCTCAGTTTCCTGAACTGCAGCATGGGAATAACAATGATCTGTGCCTCTTAGGTCCTCGTGGGGATCGGTTGAGAGTGTGCAGTAGAGTGCCAGCTCCCAGGCCATGTTCTCTCAGGTCACTCTCAGGTGTCCCCCCTGCCCCGCTTCCAGATTCCAGTTCTTACCATGGAGTCCCCGGCAGGCAGCCTGCCAGCACAGGACCTGGCCCAGCGTCACCACTGCGTACAGTGTGTGAGTGAGTGCACTAATGAGTGAGCCCATGTATTCAGTGGTGTAGAACAGTGAGGGGTCCAGGTCCTACTTCTGACTTTAGCACTCATTAGTTATGAAAATTAGGCCAATTTTCAGAAACATGAATACAGACACACTCCAGGAATCAACCAGCGGGCAGGACCTGCCTCTCCCAAAATGTGTTACTTTGGCAAATGAGTTAGCACCTCCTGAGGCTTGTTTCCTTAGCTGCAGAAGCAGGACAATGCCTACCTGTCAGGAGGAAGCAGTTATGGATGTGCACAGAATGTGCTGAACAAATCCTTCTTTCCTCCCCTGTCCCCTTCCCTGCATTCCTGTTTTGCTTGGTGGATCCCCCTTCCTCCCCCCTGCTCTGTGGCCGGCTTTGCCCATCCGCCTTCCCAGAGTCGCTCACTCCCCACCCGCACCTCCCAGCTGCTGCCTGGAATGCCCTGGGGAGAGCCAAGTGGGAATTACTGTGCATCCGATATGCTGACGCTGTTATTTCTGCTCTTTTACAAAAGCAGAAGGCAGTTGTCTCTGCAGAATGCTATATAAATACCTGGATAAAAAGATTAGCGAGAGATTCCCGAGAGCATTGGGGCTTCTAAAGCATGGCCTGCTTTGAGTCAAGGAGGGGACAATCTCTCCATGGCTGGCCTTTGTAGTGTTGAGGTTATGACACGTCATCCACATGGGAGCAGGAGCTGATGTCACCACCTCTGACAAGTTGTGGTTTCCTGAAAGGACAGCAGCAGAAGAAGAGAGGCCTGGTCTAGGGGCTGAGAGTGTCAGAAGAAAAATAGAGGAGGCCCTCACCCTTTGGCTGAATAATGCAATGGTTTGTCCAAGTTGACACTTATATTATTGTCGGAGATAGAATACACACACCACTGCTTCTGGGGGCTTGTTTTGCATCTAGCAATAACCCATCCGTTCTTTTTGGAAAGGGTTTCTCACCCAGCTAGTTCATCTGATCCCCAGTCGAACAAGTCTTCTGGCATAGGCAACAGTGACTTCTGCTTTACTTCAGCCACTGCCCCTGTAGCAATGCTGACCACCCTCCTCTGGGAGGGGCAGAGCACGAGCACGTACTAAAAGGAAGTCTGGCTGTGAACCCCGGGGGACACCCCTTCACCTCCTCTTCTGCCCAGTAGTCACTAGGCATACCTCCTAAGGCTCCTTCCTGCATGTGCCCCTCTGTGCCCTTTGGAAGGGCATTTGCATCTCCTGCCTGGAATGCTTCCGCAGTTTCTCCCCCCCACCCCTCCCCTTTGCCCAACAAACACTGAGGACACTTCCTTCTTGAGCTTCTCAGGCTCCCCTCCACTGGGCCTCCATCCCCTGAACTTCTGTCTGTACGAGAAGCCATCACCGGACTTTGTCCTTTCCTGGTTGCTCACCTTCTAGGCCAGGGACAGTCTCATCTTCCTGTCTGTCCCCAGCTCACAGGGACTCCTAAGGAATGCTGGTTGATAAATTAAAATGTGGGGAGAGCAAGCTGTGTCCGCTCTACCATTGCAAATGACGACACAGTAGTGCCCTGGATGCTGTCTCGAGTCGAGGGGAAGGGCAGATACACCCAGGAGCAAGCCCTGTCTCAGTTCTTTATGTCTGCCAAGCTATGGACAGAACCAGAGACTGGGAGCTGAGGATGACAGGACCAGGTAAGAAATGGAGTATCAGGCAGAGGATGACTCATTGACTCTGGACTCAGTCTTACTAGAGCAGTGATGGGCAATCTTTTGAGCTTGGTGTGTCAAAATTCGCCAAAAAAACAAGCATAACTTGGGTGGTGTGTCACTTCGAGAAAAACGGCTTAACCGGAAGTCCCAGAACTAGACACTCTGTGCCGGAGTTCTGTTGTTTTGGCCTACAGACCTCCAGCACAGTGTCTACACAACAGCAAATGTTTTATCCTCGGCTACTGAACCTGGCCATGTAGGAGCCGAGGATGAAATGTCCTTCTCGACATGCGGCCCCATACTTCTCTGGTATGCAGTCGCATGTCATCAAAAATGGCTACGCGTGTTAGTACTGGCATGCGTGTCATAGGTTCGCCATCACAGTACTAGATGGAAACCTCGTTGCAGAGGGCTGGCTGCAGAGCTGGACTGGATGGAAAAGGCAGGGCTGCTCTTCCTGTGTGACCGATGAGAACATGAGGATCTGGGAGAGCAGGTGGACTTTTCCCAAAACCCATGGCCGGAGGCTAATAGTACCTTCCTCTTACAATGCTCTTTCTTCCCAGCCTGGTGCCTCTCAGTGGTCACCCGGGGAGGATGTGAGGAGGTAATCGGAGCCGGTTCCAAATCCTCTAGCTTCCTGGGTTTACATGTGCCTGGTGGAACTGGGGACTCTTCCCGCAGCCCCTGGGCAAGTTCCCTGGGGGAAACCAGAACTCTCTGAGTGAATGGGGAGCATTTATGAGCTAGAGAGATAAGTAATTGTCTGGTATAGAAGTTGATGGCATGGGTAGGTTTGAAAAATTGGCCTTTCCTAATCACCTGGCCTCTGCCTTGGAGGGTCAGGACTCTGGAAATAATCTGGATACTAGAAGTTACCGGCAGGAATCGCAGCTGTTCACAGGTGTAGGCAGTGAAAGAAACAGTGTTGTGTGTGGGTGTGCATGTGTGCTTAACAGCAAACATTTCACTTTGAAAGGAGTCAGATGGAAATGTCAGTCAAGTTGACTGGAAAATACTCATTACAGTAGGACGGCATCATGCACGTCTTTCATTTACCTGCTGAATTTAGAATTAATTCACTCTTTGTCTCTGGTCCCCCTCTCCATACACACAATTCAACAGAAAAAGGCTGATGGCCAATGTCATCAGAACTGTTAGTGAAGCCACCGCCACAGGGATGCATCCATGGGAATGGGGAATAGCTCTCAAGTCCCCACCCCCAGGAGGGACTGGGCAGGTGAAGCAGGTGGATGTGGACATTGGTAGAGACCTGGGCTTTCTAGCCAAGCTCAGGCATTGGCCCCTTGTTTACTGTGAGCATCTACTGAGTTCCCTCCCACAATCCCATCTGGGTGGAGCTGATTCTCAGCCCCTGTAGCTTGGCTGGCCCAGCAGACGGTCCCTAAGCCAGAGTTTGTCTGAAAGACTGTGCTCACTGCAAACATTTCAGGGCTCTTTCCACTTTTCACTTGGGTCATTTTGGCTCTGCCAGTCTTACTGCTTGCCATCTCTGGCTATTAGAATCTTCCACATTTCATCTGCAATGTGGAAATAATAGGGATGGTCTTTGTGTGAATTCTCCAGAGTCCCACCCAATGCAAAAGTCATGGAAGGAAGAAGTCCATTTTACCTTAACAGCTAAATAGTGATCAGAACTTGAAGGCTGGAGGCAGTGTGCGCTCTGAAATAACAGGGCCTCCTCCTACAAGCTTTTATTCAGATATTTATAAACCCTTCATCAGAGTTTTCAAATCCTTGACGCAGTATTTGATAAGAAATTCACTTACTTTTCTCTTATTCATTGGACATATGAGGGATAAATAGATACATTTTATGAGAAACATGGAAGCGGGGAGAAGGAGTTTGACGTGTAAGAGGCCCCTGTGTAGCAGGCATTTAAAATAGAATCATTCACTCATCCCAGCAGCCTGTGAGGCTGCGTTATCCCCCTTCTTGGCTCGCAAGAAGGAGACTTAGGTTAAATGAGCAGCCTGAAGCTGTACAACTATTCGATAGCAGAGCCACTGTCGGCCTCCGAAATGTACATTTCCCCCACTTCACGTGTTAGCTCATTCATTCAGGCTCCTCTTTTTCCGCCCACTGCATATCTCAAAGCTCAATGCTGCATTTCCACGTGCATCCTTCACTCAACGCTATCAAATCATTTCGCTGATGTCAGGTGGAGAGCAAAATGATGGAGAGTGAAATATATTTTCTCTTTGACATAAATGATAAATTTGGAGATAAGTTTCCATGAAAGGTGGAAAGACCCCATTACAGGCTAAGATGAACATGGAATAACAATTAATATACCTGGGTATCAATCAAATTTCAGAATTAGGTATCAATAGTAAAGTACTTATTTGACTTTTTCAGAACTTTGTCAAATTTTGGAGAATTTTGTAACTCTGGATTTTTTTCCCCCAAGACCCCAGGTATTCTACAACTCAACACTTTATTTCCTAAACTTATTTTTCCCCATGATATGATCATATTAAAAATATTTTTTATTTATTTTTGAAAGGAAGGGAGAGAGAGAGAGAGAGAGAGAGAGAGAGAGAGATCAAGTTGTTGTTTCATTTATTTATGCATTCATTCGTTGATCCTTGTGTGTGCCCTGACCAGGGATTGAACTTGCAACCTTGGCATATCAGGACAGTGTTCTAACCAACTGAGCTACCTGTTTGGGCTTTAGTGCCAAGTGGTATGGGTCTGAATCATGACTTCCCTCCATGCTAGCTGGATGAGGTCAGCCAAGTTAACATCAGTGCTCGTCAGACTCCTCCGCTGTAAAATGAGGATGCTGAGAAAATGGGAATGCTGGAATCACTAGAAGAAAAAATTAACTTGTATAAACGAGTTATGAAACTAGCACATAGTAAGTACTTACCCAATGTTGGTAGCTCTTATTATCTTGTATTTTACAATCACTAATACAGTTAAACACGGGATAGCACTTTATAATTGGCAATTGCAGAGTTCTTTAACTTGGGTGAGAGAAAGCGTTTCTTCCTTTTATGATGGAAAAAAATGAGGGTCACTATCATCTCTGTGAAATGAAGGTTTGAGGTCTGGTTACTCTCCATCCTCAGCTGGCCGTCATCTTCATATATGTACATTTATCTACCGTCTCCATTGCGGCAGAAGCACCTTTGCTACACCAGAAATGTTGGGGCAGAGAATCTGAAGGCTATGGTTCTTGTTTACTTGGATGCTTGTAACAGCCAGTCTCATAGTAAAACTCATGGCCTGACCAAGCGGTGGCGCAGTGGAGAGAGCATTGGCCTAGGATGCAGAGGACCCAGGTTCAAGACCCCCGAGGTCACTGGCTTGAATGTGGGCTTATCCAGCTTGAGTGCAGGGTCGCTGGCTTGAGCCCAAAGGTCGCTGGAGTGAAGTCCAAGGTCACTGGCTTGAGCAAGAGGTCTCTGGCTTGGCTGGAGCCCCCTGGTCAAGACACAAATGAGAAAGCAATCAATGAACAACTAAGGTACCTCAACGAAGAATTGATACTTCTCCTCATCTCTCACTCTTTCTGTCTTTCTCTAGCTGTCCCTCTTTCTGTACAAACAAAAAACTCATAATCAAGGCCACCTCACTCAGCCCTCATTGCTGCAGTCTGTGTGGTCCTGAAGGTGATGACGACAAGCCCAGATGGTCTGGGACAGTCTCAGATTCACAACCAACTCCTTCATTTGTCTTTGGCTGGTAATATTAAAGTTCAAGTGCTGCAGGAATCTTACACAATTTTTTAAAATTCAAATGTCATTTTCATCCATATTTAATTAGCAAAGTTTAGTTAAAAGAACAATGGCAACTTAAATATGCCATATACCAAATTCTAACTCAAATACAGTGTGTCCGTAAAGTCATGGTGCACTTTTGACCGGTCAAAAGTGCACCATGACTTTACGGACACACTGTACATTAATTTGTGCTACCAGATCATTTTTGTGCTGTTCTGAGAACACGCCTCCCAGTGGAGTTATACATCTGTGTCAGAACTTATTGAAAATGAGTCATTGGTTATGAATGTTGCATCTTGCACTGATATATTTTTTTAAAGATTAATTCACGCCTGAGTATCTCCATCTGTGGAATTACAGTTCCACGACGCAGAAACAGTCTTATGTGCAATTAAGAGCTAGGCAAGGAGAAGGTGCTTGCCTTCCACCATGACCCCATCATTGGTTGTGCAATTATAATTGGATGTATGACTCATCAGGTTCATGATAATGTCACACATCAAAATAGTGTTGGCACTTATTGTAAGCTTCGCCTCCCTTTGTCAGACTTTGAATGTCTGAGAAGAGGCGCAACTCACTATTACAACCTGTTGGAGATATGACTTCCAGGTGCAATTTCCCAACTGCTCCCTGTTCAAGCTCCTGCATTGGTTTAATTGAAGAATTATCCTGAGATGCCAGATGAGCTATGGGAGAGGAGTATCATTTGCAACTACTTCTGTACATGACTCAGGGTTTCTCAGTGCTCTGCCCCGTCCAAGAAAATAAAGGAATCAATTACATTTTTAGTCTTCTGGTAGCCTTGATTTCAAAGATTTTATGATGTTTTATCAAAACAATCTCATAGTCCTCAGTGACTCTTATGATAAAGAAAAAATGGTTTACATGGAGACTTATGATATAAATGTATACTATTAAAATGCCACTTGAATCTATGTTTTATATAGGTTGGAGTCCCGCATGAGGTTTCGTTCAAGAAAGGTGTAAATATATTTAAATTTTGAAAGCCAATTTTAAGGTTTACCTTTCAAACAGTGGTTAAGTATCTTCCTTAGCCTTCCCTTATTCACTGTACCAGTATTCATCAACCACCTACCACATGCCAGGTGATATTGTATGTTCCTGCGACATAGCCACGTCAAGATAGATATAGTCCTGGTTCTCATGAGGTTTATATTCTACTGGAAGAGAAACAATCAGCAAGTCACTGATATGCAAGACCAATTCAGGATAAGTGCAATAAAGAAAATAAAGCAGGATGAGAGTCACAGCATCTGTGAAAATGCTCATGTGGGCAGAGGAGCAAGGGCCCCTTGTTTTTCTCTGTTGAGCACCTTTTAGATTCATTGCCTCCTAGGTTGTCAAATCCACAACGGGAAAGCTCAGCCCTGGTGGCATCAAATGTCTTCTTTTCCTCCAACTGAAACCCATCTGCCTAAAATTGCACTCGCCTCTTCTGGTTCTCCCTTCTGGGCCTGTCTGAACAGGTGTAATTTATCTCCCACAAGGTGGCCCATCATGTGTCTGATGGTGCTCTCATGGGCCATTCTCTCTCCCAGCCTCTACACCCATAGCATCCTTCTCTCATTTCCTGGTGTCTCTGCACACTGGCCAGTGCTCCAGCTCATCAACATTGCTCTGTAAGTATAACAGCTAGGTATGAAGTCACTCTACATTTGATCGAAGCAGCACAAGCAATCATCTCACCCTTCTTAATTCTCTACGTCGCCACTCTCAAGAGTGTATTCGCTTTTGCCCCTCCCGTTCTGTAATACCGTGACCTCCTCTCTGCCTTAGGGTCAGCTGAATTTCCCGAACTGTCTCAGTTGCAGATGCTGACATCTCTCTCCACCTTCTGGACTTTTGTGTTTAATCCTTAGCTCAGGACATTCATTCTCGCACTTATTTCCTATGATGATGATAAAACATCAGTAATGACCCCTGAGAAAGACTGATGGCTTCCTCCCTCTGGGGCATCTCCCAATAAAGGTGGCTCTTGGAGCATGGTCACTGTTCCTGATGGTGCCTGGACCCTCCCTGGGGACACAGCAGGTTCCCAATGCCTGCTTTTTACTGTGTAAAGTGACATTTTTCTCTGATTGGTTTTGAAATGGGCCCGTTTAGCATCACACAGGACCCAGTGGTCCAGACTTTCTGGATTGGGGGCATGCATCATTGCAGTTCGGCAGCCTTGGCACAGCTGTGCCTAACTGCTTTTCCTCAGGTGGCTGATGGCCACGTTAGGCCTACAGGCTGGCTTTTAGACTTTAATTGAAAAAAATATATATTAAAAGCTGCATTTAAGTATTCTCAGCCTCCCACTAGCCTTTTCATTTCCTCACAGCTTTGCTCCAGAGCAACCAGAAATTCTGAATAAAAACACCTCAGGAGCCTGTGTTCACACCTTCCCCCACTTACCAGAGAATTTTCCCTCTTTCATATTTGCTTTTGTATTTGTTGACAACCAAGGGGTTGTCTACCCCTTGCTCATGAAAAGGACCATGTCTCCCCTGTTCGCTCTTTCCTTTTAGGTATCTTCCCTACCCAAGTGGCTTCAGGTTCACTGAAAATTAAGGGGTCCTCCAGGTGCTCTAACCTCTGGGCGCACGCTCTCTGGAGTCTTCATGGTTGTGTAGCTGTCCATCAGAATGGCCATCCCTTCTTAGATGCTCCAGTCATCCTCATGTGCCCTCAGAAGAAACCATTCTTTCCGTTCAACCAGGCCAGGCCCTCTTGGCCATGTGTGTGTGTGTGTGTGTGTGTGTGAGTGTGTGTGTGTGTGTGTGTGAGTGTCTTAAGGGGTATTGAAGCAGTAACCTACCTAGATTTGAATTTATCTTCTGGGTCTTCTTTTTTAGATTTTATTTATTTGATTTGAGAGAGAGAGGAGAGAGAAAGAAAGAAGAGCGGAGGAGCAGGAACCATAAACTCTGATATGTGCCTTGACCCAGCAAGCCCGGGGTTTCGAATCAGCAACCTCAGCATTCCAGGTCGACACTTTGTGCACTGTGCCACCACAGGTCAGGCGTTCTGGGTCTTTATTTAAAGCACATATGTATTTCTTAAAACATAGGACCATGGATTTCTGGCCTATAGGATCGAGCAAACTCTTGTTTAAGAGCCAGAGTTCTAACAGGTATCAGCTTTCCTTCTCAATTTCCTACCTGGCGGCCCTGGGAGCTATCTGTAGGCATAGCATATGCCCATGTCACGGCCCCTTTTAAAAACCTTTTATTAATGGCTGAAAGGTTTCAGGATCAACTCCAAACATCTTAACTTAGCCGTAAAGTTCTGCTATGGGCTGAATTATTCTGATCACCAAAACTCCCATGTTCAAGCCCTATCTCCCAATATTAAAAAATTATGAGGTTGAGGGCTTTGGGAAGTAATTAGGTTTAGGATGGAGTCCCCACGGTGAGATGAGTGCCCTTGTAGGGAAAGGAAGAAGCATCAGCTTCCCCTCTCTGCCATGTGAGAAGGAAGGCAGCTGTCTGCAGCCAGGAGGCAAGCTCTTCCCAAGAACCCGATCAGCTGGCACCTTGATCATGGACTTCCCAGCCTCAGAATGTGAGAAGTAAATTTCTGTTGTTTTAGGCACCCAGTCTGTGGTCTTTTGTTAGAGAAGCCTGAGCAGACTAAGACAAGATCCATTAAGAGCTGGGCTGCCCGTGAAACCATAAGCATCTTAGAAGAAAACATAGGCAGCAGGCTCTCTGACATTTGTAGCAGCAGTATATTTGCTGATTTATCTCCACGGGCAACTGAAATAAAAGGCAAGATAAACAAATGGGACTATATCAAACTAAAAAGTTTTTGCACAGCTAAAGACAATAGGAACAGAATAAAAAGACAAACCACACAATGGGAGAACATATTCGACAGCACATCTGATAAGGGGTTAATAACTAAAATTTATAAAGAACTTATAAAACTCAACACCAGGAAGACAAACAATCCAATCAAAAAATGGGCAAAAGAAATGAATAGAAATTTCTCCAAAGAGGACATACAGATGGCCAATAGGCATATGAAAAAATGCTCAACATCACTAATTATTAGAGAAATGCAAATTAAAACCACAATGAGATATCACCTCACACCAGTCAGAATGGCACTCATCAGCAAAACAACACATAATAAGTGCTGACAAGGATGTGGAGAAAAGGGAACCCTTCTGCATTGCTGGTGGGAATGCAGACTGGTGCAGCCACTGTGGAAAACAGTTTGGAGATTCCTCAGAAAATTAAAAATCGAACTGCCTTTTGACCCAGCTATCCCACTTTTAGGAATATACCCTAAGAACACCATAGCACTGTTCGAAAAGAAGAAATGCGCCCCCATGTTCGTGGCAGCATTGTTCACAAGAGCGAAGATCTGGAACCAGCCCAAGTGTCCGTCAGAAGACGAGTGGATTAAAAAGCTATGGTACATATATACTATGGAATACTACTCAGCCATAAGGAACGATGACATCGGATCATTTATAACAAAATGGATGTACCTTGATAACATTATACGGAGTGAAATAAGTAAATCAGAAAAAAAGAAAAACTGAGAACAGCATGATTCCATACATAGGTGGGACATAAAAGTGAGAATATGAGACATGGACAAGAGAGTGGTGGTTATGGGATGGGGGGAGGGAGGGAAGAGTGGGATAGGGAAGAGGGAAGGGACACAGGGAAAACCAGATCGAAGGTGACAGAGGACAATTTGACTTTTGGTGATGGGTATGCAACACAATTGAATGATAAGATAACCTGGAGATGTTTTCATTGTACATATGTACCCTGATTTATTGGTGTCACCCCATTAGAATTAATAATAATAAAATATATATATAAAAAAAACTTATCGATCCTCCACTGAGGAAGAAATTTGCCAATGCTTAGAACTTATATCTTGAAATAAAACTAATATATTTTAGCTTAAAAAAAAAAAAAAAAAAGAGCTGGGCTGCCCACTACGTCTCTGCCCACAATCCTTATTCTGGCCACACGGAGCTGTCTCTAGAACCTGCTATGCTGTTCTGCTCCTCCGTGCCTGGGCGGGGGGGCATTCCCTCCACCTGAAACACCATGGCCGTTTTCTTCACTTTCTTGAAGCCCCAGTTGCAATCCATTTCAAATAGCGCTTCCCCACAATGTTTTCCATGAACCTCTGAGGAGGGATGCCACCAACTTCTGTGGCATCTGAATGGCTCTGGAGTTTGGAAAGAAGCAGGAGCTGGGACTGACCGCTGCTGCTGTGGGGTGGTGCCTGTCACTAGCAGGGATAGCAATGACAGGAACAAGCAAGCAAACCAGGAACATGACAGCCCCTTATCCCTCCTTTCCAGTCTCCCCCTAGTGTCACCTGTTTGCGGAACCTACAGCAAGCCAGCTAGAATAAATAACTGTCCTGGTTTACCCAGATCTAAAGGGTTTCAGTGTTAAAATGGGGACAGTTGTAGGCAAAGCAGAGAAATGCGATATGCAGAGTTTTATCCCCAGAACTATATAGCAGAGCACAAAAGGGTGAATTTGATCAGATACCTAGGTGGTCAATTAGTGTTGCTTGAATTAATTACCGCATTGTCTGGATGATTTGGAGAATCCTAGAAACTGTGGGGCTCTAGGTATTAGGAATATGCTGGCCAGTTTATAGTCTTAGGCCTTAAATTAGCCTTCATCCAATGTTTCTGGGTACCTAGCTATTCCATTAATCTCTTACACATCTGTTTCTGTTGGTTGCTCTGTTTAGACCTCTTATCTTGATTGCCTTCCGGAGGATTTTTCTAGGTTCTTCTGATGTTAGGCATTCTTTGTTGCTCCCCAGAGTCTAAAGAATGACTAACACCTTAATGTTAGAGGTACCTCTTTAGGGCCAGTAAGGCTGTTTGTAGTTAGTTACATGGCTCTTTCCAAGAATAGCCCTTTTAGGAATTTATGCAGGATTAGGTTGCTTGTTCTTTAAAGTATGGTGCGTGGACTAGCGGCACTGGCATCACTAGCATCACTTGAGAGCTTGTTAGGAATACAGGCTCTGGGGCGTCTCCTCAGACCGAAGGAGTCCGACTCTGCAGAGATCCCCAGGTGATTTGTATGCACATTACAATCTGAGGAGCATCAACCTAGAGTAAAGGTTTTTCACCCTGGCTTCTCTTTGGGAGCTTTAAGACATTCTGATGCTCGGGCAATGACCTCAGGATATCAGCTGATTGGCGGGGGTGGGGGTGGGAAGACAGTGATATTTTAAAATAAAACCTGGACGATTTTAATGGGCAGCCCACAGGGCAGCCACAATGAGATCATAAGGAGCCTTACCATTAGCTATCCAATTACCTCACTTCTGCTGTGTACAGAGGCACACAAGTGAAATAACCAAGACCCAATTATCCTGACTATACAGCGATTTCTAAGGTCTACAACTCAGGCTACCACTGAGGTTTCTGGATTCCTAATTCCAGTCTTGTCATATAACTACCACTGAATTTCTACTGATATTTTAGGTGTATATATATAAGGAGCTCCCGTAAGGACATGTCATCAGATATTTAATCAAGCCTTAAGCATTTTAGTCGCAGCAACCCACGATGAAAGCTGGAACGCCCACTAGTGGGTGGCAGGGACCAGGTTGGCCAGCACTGCAAAGTGGGCGGTTTTTATATAAAGGTTGACCATCAAGGATAGGAGAACTATCTAGGCGTGAAGAAAATTATCTGGATGAATCAGGAATGCAGAAAACTCAGCTAGGCATTCATTCAAGCAGGGCCAATACATTGTTCAAAGGCCTCCTGGAGCACAAGAGGGGTGTTAGTGGTTGCCCAATTCTTTTGTCTCTTAAAGAGCCCAGCAGTTCAGGGTTGTCCCCCCTATTTCCTATCATTTCAATCCAACTCTGTGTAATTGAGTAAGCATTTATTAAGCATCTATGTGCAAATTTCTACAAAGGCACAGAGATAAAAAACACAGGACCACTTGCTTCAAATCTTTGTTAGAGTTAATTAATGGTAGAAGTGAAAGACGTGTAAGTATCCTAAACACCAATAGAGAAGAATAGATAAGTCAATGTGGGGCATAAAGGGAAGTATGTCACGTCCAAGTACAAGCAGATGGGTTACCAAATGTTTTGGGTGGAGGCTTGAGAACGGTTTTGGAAAACAGATTGGGTTTTCATGTAAATGGATAGTAGAAAGAGTAGTTCAGAAAAGAGGGAAAAGCATAAACACAGAGCTGGGTGTAGAAGTGCTTAGGTGAAATGATTTTGGTTAAAATAGAAGATGAAGCCCTGCCTGACCAAGCGGTGGTGCAGTGGATAGAGCATCGGACTGGGATGCGGAAGACCCAGGTTCGAGACCCCGAGGTCGCCAGCTTGAGCGCGGGCCCATCTGGCTTGAGCAAAAGCTCGCCAGCTTGGACCCAAGGTCGCTGGCTCCAGCAAGGGGTGGCTCGGTCTGCTGAAGGCCCGCGGTCAAGGCACATATGAGAAAGCGATCAATGAACAACTAAAGTGTCGCAACAAAAAAACTGATGATTGATGCTTCTCATCTTTCTCCGTTCCTGTCTGTCTGTTCCTCTCTATTCTTCTTTCTGACTCTCTCTCTGTCCCTGTAAAAAAAAAAAAAAAAAAAAAGATGAAGCCCTAACCAGTTGGCTCAGTGTATTGAACATCGGCCCAGCATATGGATTGTCCTGGTTTTGATCCCTGGTCAGGGCACACAAGAGAAGCAAGCAACCATCTGCTTCTCTCCCCTTCTCTCTCCCCCTATTCTCTCATCTTCTCTCTCCCACTTCTCTCTCCCCCTATTCTTTCCCCTTCTCTCTCCCACTTCTCTCCCCCCTTTCTCCTCCTCTTCCCCTCCAGCAGCCAGTGGCTCCATTGGTTTGAGCATCAGCCCCTGGCACTGAGAATGGCTTGGTTGGTCCAAGTGTTAGCATCAGGCACTAAAAATAGCTTGGTTGATTTAAGCATTGGCCCCAGACAAGGGCTGCCAGGTGGATCCTGGTCAGGGTGCATGCAGGAGTCTGCCTCACTATCTCCCCTCCTCTCACTTTGAAGGAAAGAAGGAAGGAAGGAAGGAAGGAAGGAAGGAAGGAAGGAAGGAAGGAAGGAAGGAAACAAGGAAAAAAGGAAGAAGGAAGGAAAGAAAAAAGGTAGGACTAGGTAGGTAGATTGGATGCCATATTATGGAGGAGTGAGTATGCCAGGACCAGAGTTAGAATATAGTTAGTTAAAGTGGGTGAGTCATGGAAGAGTTTTGAATAGATTTAAGTTCTGTAGGGGGTGAATTAAGGCACATAGGGCAAGATTGGAGGCAGGCAATAGACCACTATGCAAACAGCCAGCTAAGAGGAAGGTGATACTGAAGTGGCATTTTGGGGAAAAGAAGGAAGGCATAATTTGAAAGTCATTGAATCTAAGCCTTAATTAGCACATTTAGGAGAACATTTATGGGGTAAGTAGACATTGTGTTTATATTGGTTAATTGAAAGTACATTTCCCCGGAGCTAAATTACAGTGAACACTATTAAATCACAATTAAGGTCTATCTGGATATCTGCGCCATTATGGATTTTGGGGGTGTTGAGACTCGTTCAATGTATTGCTAGACAGCAGTGTTTTTCAAATTTCTCATTATTTGCAAAATCAAATGCAAACAGAAGGTTGGGGCCAGCCTGAGGCCACTGACTGAGCAGGACCTGACATTAGCCCTTCGGGACTGCCCCAGATACCAATAAGTCTGGAGGGGGTTTCAGGGTCTAGGGCAGCAGCAGCTCTTGCCACCAGTTTGGGATTTGATAGACCTAAAGAGAGATGAAACTTATTATCCAAAGGAAGGCTGATATCGCATGCCACAGAAGGACCCAGAGGGCCTGGAAAATCCACTCTGAGCTAAAACTCATTGAACTTTCAGCTTAGCAAATTGGTGTAGCGAATGAACAAGAACTGTAGCAACTTAGATATATATTTATTTTGATCCCTTCAATTAGCATTAATTTTGCCTTAACCATTGAGCAACTGGTTTATTAAGTACTGTGGAGTACAAACAATGGAAAAGATACAAAGGGACAGATTCAGGTTCAGAGTCTTATCTTTTTGTCACTATTTGACCTTGGAAAGCCTACTTTACTCCTTCAAGCCTTAGTCTCCTTATTTATAACACAAGCATTTGTAAAATAGTACCTGCCTCTAGAAGCTGTATGAATAATAAATGAGTAATATTTATACACACATACTACATACATAAACACATTTACTTTGCATATGTATATATGTAAATATACAACATACATGTTATATATAAACTACATATGCACTACATAACATACATGTGTAAATATATACTAAATATATGTGTGTGTATATAATATGCTAATAATTATATAATGTATGATAATTTATGTCTGTAAGTTGCTCAAAAAGCTCAAATCTTGCCAACTATGAGAAGTCTTTTCTGCCTGACCAGGCAGTGGCACAGTGAATAGAGTGTCAACCTGGGACACAGAAAACCCAGGTTCAAGACCTTTAGGTTACTGGCTTGAGCACAGGGTCACCAGTTTGAACATGAGATCATAGACATGACCCCATGGTCACTGGCTTGAGCCCAAGGTTGCTGGCTTGAGTAAGGGGTGACTGGCTCAGCTGGAGCCCCTGGTCAAGGCAAATATGAGAAAGCAATCAATGAACAACTAAGGTGCTGCAATGAAGAATCTCTCTCTCTCTCTCTCTCTCTCACACACACACACACACAAGTCTTTCCTGATAAACTCCAGGTATATATATAAAATGACACAATAAAAAAATATATAGCTCATATTACAGATATATATTATTGTGTAACATAAATTATTACACAGTTATATATGGTTGGGCAAAAGTTGATTTACTGTTGCTTATATGGAAATAATACAAACAAATGCAATTATTAATATCTGCATATTCATAAGTGTAAACCTACTTTTGCCAACTCCTGTATATCTATTTTTACATATATTATAGTTATATGTATTACTCATTTTATTGTATCAACATATTTTATATGTATTAACATTTTATTGAGTAATAAAATAGCAATGATTGACAGTATTTTTTATTAGAGTCCTCTATGATGTGATGGAAGTCAGAATAGCATAGTAAAGTCATAGAATTTGAAATCAGACAGACTAGAATTTGCGTCTCAGACTATAGCATTAAAAGCTAGCTGTGTGGCCTGACCTGTGGTGGCGCAGTGGATAAAGCGTCGACCTGGGAACACTGAGGTCGCCAGTTCAAAACCCTGCACTGGTCTGGTCAAGGCACATATGGGAGTTGATGCTTCCAGCTCCTCCCCCCCTTTCTCTCTTTCTCTCTCTCTCTCTCTCTCTCTCTCTCTCTCTCTCTCTCTCTCTCTCACTCTGTGTCTCCTCTCTAAAATGAATAAAATAAAATAAAAAGCTTTAAAAAAAAACCTTATATCTAAAAAAAAAAAAAAAAAAGCTAGCTGTGTGGACCTGACCAGGTGATGGTGCAGTAGATACAGCATTGGACTGGGATGCAGAGGACCCAAGTTCAAAGCCCCAAGGTTGCTGACTTGAGCGCAGGCTCATCTGGCTTAAGCATGGGCTCACTGGCTTGAGCATGGGATGGCTGGCTTGAGCTGAGATCATAGACATGACCCCATGATCGCTGGCTTGAGCCCAAAGGTAGCTGGCTTGAAGCCCAAGGTAGCTGGCTTGAGCCTTAGGTAGCTGGCTTGAGCAAGGGGTCACTCGCTTTGCTGTAGCCCCCCACCCCTTCATCAAGGCACATATGAGAAAGCAGTCAATGAACAACTAAGGTGTTGCAATGAAGAATTGATGCTTCTCATCTCCCTTTCTATCCATCCTTCTCTCTGACTCTCTCTCTCTCTGCCTCCCCCCACCTGCCGCTAATCTGTCTCTGTGGGCCCTGGCCTGTTAGCTCAGTGGGTTAGAGCATGATCCCAAAGTGACAAGGTTATGGGTTCTATCCCCAGTCAGAAAACACACACAGGAAGCAACCAATGAATGCACAGCTGAGTAGAACAACAAATGAATGCTTCTCCTCCCCCTCCTCTCTCTTCCTTCCTCTCTCTGTCTCTGTCTCTCTCTATATATATATGTATATGTATATGTATATAAAATTAAGCCTTGGCTGAATAGCTTGGTTGGTTGGAGTGTTGTCCAGAAGTACAGAAGTTGCCTGTTCTATTCCCAGTCAAGGCACATACAGAAACAATTTAATGTCCTTTTCTCTGTCTCTCTCTCTTAAAAAAAAAAAATAATAATAAAAACAAAGCTAGCTGTGTGATCTGCTAGTCACTTGTCTTCTCTGAACCCAGAGGTGATAGCATAGAACTTAAGTGCAGACCAGAGTAGTATTGTGTAAACCTGGATGGTGACAGAACAGGATTGAAGAACAGGAGGGGGAGGGTTAAAGAACAGTTAACATGACCTGGGATTTATCAGAAAAGACTTCTTAGAACTGGCAAAATTTGAGCTTCGAGCAATTTATAGATATAAATTAAGGGAGAAAAAATAGGGAGAAATGTGTATAAAGGACTGATGGCTGGCTTGAGCAATTCATGTGCAAGAGATATAAAACATTCCCCAGGAAGTGAAAAAATATTGATGAAATATAATTAGAAAAAAATTATTGAGTGCTAACTCTGTACCTGCTAATCATTCTAAGTACTTTAAGTGTTTCAGTGTATTTTACCTTAAAGCCAACCAATGAGATGGATACTGCAGTTAACCCCCTTTAAAAGATGTAACTTGTCAGCCCTGGCCGTTTGGCTCTGGCAGAACACTGGCCTGGTGTGTGGATGTCTCTGGTTCTATTACCAGTCAGGGCACACAGGAGAAGTGACCATCTGAGTTTTCCTCCTTCCCCCTCCCCCTTCTCTCTCACTCTCTCTCTCTTCTCTCCTGCAGCCATGGCTTGATTGTTTTAAGCGCATCTGCTCCAGGCGCTGAGGATGGGTCTGTGGAGCCACTGCCTCAGGTGCTAAAAATGGCTCGGTTGTGAGCATGACCTCAGATGGGCAGAGCATTGATCCCAGACAGGGTTTACTGTGTGGATCACAGTTGGGGTACATGTAGGATTCTGTCTCTTTATCTCCCTTCCTCACACTTGGAAAAGAAGAAAAAAAGAAAAAGATGTAACTTATTCAATGTTACACAGCCAGTAACTGGTTAAACCAGGACTAGAACCCAGGCAGTCTGGCTCTGGAGCCCATACACTTCACTGTCATGCTGCACAGCCTCTGAAGTGAGATCAAAAGATGAGCATCTCTTGAATAACAGTCTTATAATGTGAAAATTCCACCGGAACAGAAATTACATCTGATTACTCATTAGTACATCCACAGGGTCTGGCACATGGTGGGGACTCGATAAATATTTGTTGAAAACATGAACAGAAGCACCTTGCAGAGCTATCTCTTCACTTTTGGGAAGATCATCCTGGGAAGGGTGTTCCAAAGCTCCACTGCCTGGCCAGAGTGATGGACAGATCCCTGCCTGGGCATAGCAGGGCTCTCAGAAACTTCCTAAATCACTGGGAAGGTAGTAGTCTAATCCACTACAGTGACAACTCTCTCTTGGGGCAAAGATGAATTTGTCACAGTGATAAAGGGTAGAAATGGTATCATTTTATATCTTTTTAAAAATAGCATTAAAATGTTTCATTGGTTACCCGATGTCTTGGAAGAATGGTAGGGTAAGGACTTTAGAAGTTAGCTGCTTTTCACTTTTCTCCCCTGTTAAATCTGGCTGCATTTGTTAAGTCACCCCAGGCAAAAGTGACATTCCTTCCCCCACTGAATGATCCTTTACCAGTGAGAAGAGGGCTGTGCTTGAACTGGCGTCCATCTTGCATACACGAGACAAGAGCCACCCGTAACAGAAATCATTGAAAAATCAATATCTGGACGTAGACCATGTTTAATGGGTTTCTAGAGATCCCCATGGGAAGAAGATTAATCTAAAAAGGAACCCTGCCTAGAAGGTGTTCAGAGTAAGAATTCAGCACTCTTGTGGGCACAATGTAGTCCTCACTGATAGCTACTAAAACACCACTCCCTGGCTTGGCTGTAAAGTTCCTTCTGCATAGAGGGAGCTTTGAAGGAAAAGGGTAGTGACTGGGGTCTGAACAGGATGGGGATTGATGCTCACAGCAGACTGTACTTCCTTAGCAAAAATGATAATGGCTTATCGAGGTGTGGCAAACAGGTCAAATCTCCTCACTATACCTGTACACAATAGTTATTTTAAACCACCAATAAGCCTTGGAAGCATTTCTAGGATCATATATTTTATAGATGAAGAAACTATGTATCACAGATAAAATGCCACGAGTAACTTCTCGTCTGCTTCTCTATTACTTTTCATCATGCTGCTTCTTCCTGAAACCATTTACTGTGACATTGGATGGAGGACTCATAGTTCCTGTTGTTCCAACACCTACGTGTGTGCACACACACATGCACACACACACACACACACACACACACACACATGCACATACACCAGTATATGTAGAGGTATGTGTTATATATATGCATGCTAGTTTCTTCCCAACTATTGCATGATATCTATTTATCATATTTTATTTATTCTATTAGTTGATCATATGCTAACAATAGATGCCTATGTTGGCTCTAACTTCCCCTTATAACAATCAAACAATACTCTAAAGAAAATGTGCATGCTCTCCAAAGAATCTGTGTGAGAATTTTCCTGGTATATAGTTCAGAATCTGTTCTCTAGAAAATATCTGTATCTATTGACCTGGAGTAAATTTATTCTGGAAACGGGTTACTGGGTCATGTGGCAAAATCATATTGAATTTCATCTGTAGCTACTTTTTAAGGAGTAGATGCCAACATAGCACTTTGTGAAGGTAGCATAGGTGTCACTGTTAATGTCAGGCTGTTGCTGAAGATTTGGGGCCTTGCAGCAGCCAACTAGTTGGTTCTAGACTTCTTAGCTAGATGTAAATAAAGGGCTATTTTGATAGCATTCAACCCCTAATTTGCAGTCTCCATCTTGCTGCCCGTGGAGCCCTCCAATGTCTTGAACTGTATGGTCAAGGAGGCTGCATCTCATTAGGTTTTCTGGTTGACCAGGACCTTAATCTTGTCCTTTGTATCATTAGCATCCTTAGATTCCTGCCTGCTGTTAACAATGTAGCACCTGGTTCTATGCAGGTCTGGATTTTTGGTGATGGGAGAAGTCAAGAGATGAGACCCCATCTCTCCCGCTGTTCAAAAAACCAAATATATTTTTATACCGCTTTGTTCGTGTGTCTAGGTCAAAATGTGACTATGTTATTTCTATATCTAGGGAGAGTGTAAGAACCCTTAAGCCCATGATGGCGAACCTATGACACATAGCCATTTTCGATGACACGCGGCCGCATGTGGCCGCATACCAGAGAAGTATGGGGCCGCATGCCGAGAAGGACGTTTCATCCTGGCTTCTGCACAGCCAGATGCAGTAGCTGAGGATAAAACACTTGCTGTAGTGTAGACACTCTGTGCTGGAGGTCTGTAGGCCAAAACAACAGAACTCCGGCACAGAGCGTCTAGTTCTGGGACTTCCGGTTAGGCTGTTTTTCTCGATGTGACACACCACCTGAGTTATGCTTGTTTTTTGGCAAATTTTGACACACCAAGCTCAAAAGATTGCCCATCACTGCCGTAAGCAGTATTGGATATCTTCGTTCCACTCTTAAGGCCAGGAGTAGGTATTGGGAGAGGAACTGAGATGAGAAGAAGTAACACCAATTTTCCTCTTTCTATTGGTTACAATGCACTACCAGGTCTTCATCCCCCTTGACTCCCATCTTCCACAGAAATGCTCTGGGGATAAGCCAACAGAGGCCAAAATGGAAAAGGACAAGGAAAAAAAAGAGGCAGGAAGGGACTTATGCGGAGGTTTGCAGCTGCCGTAAAGAGGAGGGTTTCCAAGTCAACAGAACAGGGAGGCTTCTCCCTCCATTTTTTCCCTTCTTCCCAGGTTTGTTGCTGGGACCTATTCTCTTCTGGAGCAGAGTCCTGACAGTGTGCCATCCACGTGCGAAAGGATAATTACATCTGTGTCCCCGGGAGAGACAGGCCTGCTGTGGGCAGGGAGGAGTCCATGGCAGGAGCAAATGGAGCTGAGTGCCCGCGTGTGCACCATGTGCACCGGCAGCTCCGGAGTTAAACCAGCGGGGAGAACCGTCCAAGACCAGAACTTCTCCCAGGACTCCTTTTTCTTTAGGTAAAAGAATGATTTAAAAAGTGATAACTTTGTCAGTCTACCCAGTTGTGTTCTCTTGCAAAGGAAAAGAAAATGACTGAAAGTCCCTAAAAAGAAGGGACTGTGCCCTGGTCCCCAGAGTGGCCCAAGACTGAACAGGAGGCCCAAGCCAAGGCAGGGAATTGGGGGATGTTGTGGAATGACCTGGGCTCGAGGAGACACCGAATCCACAAGAGAGTCTGGCTGACCTCAGCTAGTGCTTCTGCAGCCTGTTTCCATCTCATGGGGTGGGGTGGGGGGCGTCCTCCGTTACCTAGTGGGCAATGAGCAGGGAGGGCCCCCAAACTCCAGACTAGGGAGGAGGCGCGGGACAACGTAATTTATGCTCAGATGTAAACATAGGGTCCTCAGTGTTTTGTTGGCAGGACAGCCAATTACCAAGCACTTACTTTTGAAATGCAAATATGTTTGGTAACAACCATGAGGGAGAGGCCATAGGAAGAGGTGAGAGTTACTAGGTGCTGAGCTGTTAAGAGACAGGAGGTTGCCATGATTGCTCTGAGGTTCGATGGGTACTCATCTGCCCATCGTACTCATGCTAAGAACAGGAGAAGGACCTTGTTTCATTTCAACAAGACAAAAGGGAGGAGAGGAAGTCGATGCCTGGAAAGAGGGCCACCCTGCCTTCTCTTCCCTCAAATTAAGACTCTAGGGAAGCAATCAGAAGAAGGTACTAATGAAATGACAAGTTAGAAGATATATGAGTCTAAACAAGCCATTGTGCTGTCATAGACCTTAGCTACAAGCCAAGATAACATCTGAGCAGGGAAGATTTCAGCTTAATACAAGGAAGAGCTTTTCAACAAGCAGGGTGAGATAAAATATAATCAGTTATAAAAAGAGCTGCCTGTGGATATGCTGAATCCTCTTCATTGGGCATGTCTAAACAAAACCCCTTCTCTGTCAGTGATTTTAGAGAAAAATATTTCTGCCTTTGGGTTGAAATTTGGATGACATATGATATCCTCTAATTCTAAACTGATTATGTTTATGTAGATAGAAATAAACAGCTCCTGAGTAAAAATGTTTAACACGATTTCCTGACTTGAAGCAATTATACAACATTCTGCTCCTATTTTCCCAACAACACTGGGGATTCAAACAGCTTTCTTTCCTCTGCAGGCTTGTTCCTTCCTAGTCTCGGAGTTTCTGTCCTCCAGACATTGTAAGGCAGAATTAAAGGGGCACAACACTATCAGGTGTTTCCCTATCCACACTACCTTTGAAAATAAACCAAGGGGACCTTCTTATTTTGGACTTTCATAAGAACACAGTCAGCAAAAACCCATGCTAAGCAGGAAAGCCATTTCTACAATCTTACAATGGACTCATATTCTATGGCCTTGACTTCATTTCTTACATAATTTGCAATAAACTCAGACCTTTATGACTTTCTTAAAAACCAATAACTGAGGGTTGACCTATTCGACTCTCTCCTTACCCTCCAACTCCATCCTTTTCTTGACCAGGTGGAGGCCCTTTCTTAGAGAAGGCCCTTCTTCTCAGTGCCATGAAGTCACAGGTAGGGTCAAGCTATCAGTAGAAACTACTGGGCATTGTAGTTCATCCTGGTTTTTAGAAAATCACACCCACTCCAGAAAACTTCAGACTAGGGAAGGAAATGCTCTTTTTTTTTTAAAGCATACCTACCATATTTTAAGCGCTAACATATACTTTATACCCCTATTTCATGTAGCCATCGCAATGCCCCTACAAGTAGTAGGTGCTGCCTATACTAGAATCCTTCTCTCTAATTTTCCCTGGGGAACCCTGAGTTATGACAAAACCAAGATCATCAGAATCTTCAGAATCTTGGTGGTCATCACTGTGTTCACGTACACCATAGGAATGGGCAATGAAACATCACAAACAGGACTAAAAGAAAAAAAAATATATATATATATATATATATTTAATCAAAGAATATGTAAATAACAGATCAGGTTTCACCCTCTTTTTCCAGCGTGTGCTCTCTGGGGTCATCATTTTATAGTTAATGCCAAGTTCACCTCCACATTCATAGCCCCTGCAAAGGCATCAGCAGAGAAGAAAGTACTGAGGCTGCCAGACAGCCTTCATTGGTTATTCATGTATCCTTCTCCCTGGAGGTCTCATCCAATTAGCTTACCTCTTCTTTATGTATTCTAGTCATAGTATAGCACCTGCCCATGAGCCCTAAAACGTTTCCAGATGACATAGCTCTTTTCATATGTGGCACCAATAATCATTTGCATCCCTTACCCTTCCTAAGGGGTGTCTCAGTGGATCAAAGGCATACAAAAGTTATATAATCTTATACATAGACAAGGGGATAGGTCTGTGATGGCGAACCTATGACATGTGTGTTAGCACTGACACACGTAGCAATTTTCAATGACGTGTGGCTGCATGCGGCTGCATACCAGAGAAGTATGGGCCGCATGATGAGAAGGACGTTTCATCCTCGGCTCCTACACAGCCAGGTGCAGTAGCCGAGGATAAAACATTTGCTGTAGTGTAGACACTCTGTGCTGGAGGTCTGTAGGCCAAAACAACAGAACTCCAGCATAGAGCGTCCAGTGCCGGTTAGGCCGTTTTTCTCGAAGTGACACACCACCTGAGTTTTGCTTTTTTTTTTTTTTTTTTTTTTTTTTTTTTTTTACAGGAACAGTGAGAGAGAGAGAGAGAGAGAGAGAGATAGGGACAGACAGTCAGGAACGGAGAGAGATGAGAAGCATCAATCATCAGTTTTTTGTTGCGACACCTTAGTTTATTGATTGATTTCTCATATGTGCCTTGACCAGGGGGCTACAGCAGACTGAGTAACCCCTTGCTGGAGCCAGCGACCTTGGATCCAAGCTAGTGAGCTTTTTCTCAAGCCAGATGGGCCCGTGCTCAAGCTGGTGACCTCGGGGTCTCGAACCTGGGTCCTCCACATCTCAGTCCGATGCTCTATCCACTGCGCCAGCGCCTGGTCAGGCATTATACTCGTTTTTTGGCGAATTTTGACATACCAAGCTCAAAAGATTGCCCATCAATGAGATAGGTGAAGACTAAATATCCTTGGGTAACAAGAAGCCTGCACTAAGTTGTCATGTGACAGTCCTGGCTTAATGAAGGGGAAAGGTGTTTGGGCTGCAACAAGGCCTAGTCCTATGGGACTGAAGTAAAGACTGGCAAAACATGCCGTCATTGGTGCCCTGTTCTGTGTTGCTTGTACAAGGAGCTCAGTTTAGCTCCTCTGAATGTGATTGTTTCCTTTTAGGCAAACTTACACCCAGCAATAGCATGTTATTCCCATTTTATAGATAGGGAAATTGAGGCTGGCAGAATTTCAGTAAATTTGCCAAGGCTGTGTGACTCCAGAGCCACCTTCAATGTTCAAGCTATTTATAACACAGAAAAGACCCCGTTCCTTCAATAGCCCACATGCTGTTAAGATTCAAAGCCACTCACGGGTCTGACTCCCTCCACAAAGACTTCCAGGCTCCCGCAGCACATGAAGTTTCCTTTATTCTCTGTGCCCTGTCATTTAGTACCTAAGTGGGTGTGTGTATATGTGTGTGTGTGTGTGTGTGTGTGTGTGTGTATACATATATATATATATATATATATATATATATATATATATATATATATGTATATATATTTTTTTTTCTCGTAGAATGTTCTAATTTCCACAAGTGTGTTTGTTCTGCTTTGCCATGAAGTTTCTCATGGAGATCCTTGAAGGCAGCCTTTTCCTTTAGTGGTTCCTGTCCGTTTCCCGCCCTACTGCGACCCATGACAATCAAATTGTGAGGGCTGGTCCAGTCCGCACTATCCTTGGTGCTCAGAACCATGCCGTAACAAGATATGACAGAAAGAGCACTTGGAGGGAAGTGGGACACATCTACCTCTCCTTCTAGCTAGCCAGCTCTGCAACATCGGGAAAGCCACCTGCCCTCTCTGGGCCTGCTTCCTCATTGGTGAAACGAAGGCATTGAGCCAGTGCTCCCTACTGTTCCTCCAATCCAATGAATTCATCCTTGTTAAAGGGAAAGGAGACCATTGTAAAGAAAGCCAAGCTGAGAGTGGACCCTGTGTATGGTTGGCGGACAAAGGGCTGGAGACAAATGGTATAGCGCAGATTTTTAGAAACTGACTAGAAGCACGTTCCCAATCATGCCTTATGTCTGGGGATGTCTCTTTGCCCTCCACGATATGCCACGAGTGTGGCAAATACATGAATCTGCAGGGAAACTCTAAAAGGAGCCAGACTTATGTATGCTCTAGGATCACTGAACCAGAGGAAATGTTCTTCTGAGGAGTGGACTGTAAAAGGTAGCCCTGATAAGTGCCTTGTGTCAATCTGATCAACTGAACTAATGATTAAAAGCTACAAGCTTGGGTTCCCCAAAAGGGAATTGATAGACCCATAGGTACCTACCTCTACAGGGACCCATTATAATTCAACATTAGTTAAATGTACCATTAAAGTATCCACTGAGTTAATGGAATTTTGTTGGGGTTTGAGGTTTTTTCCCAGGGTTGTTTAAATTGCCTTTGTCATGAATGGTTGCCTGAATTAAAAATTAAATGGACTTTCAAGTATCTACTAATTAGATATAACTATTATTGAAGTGGAGAAAACAACGGAAATGTACCTTAGAAATCTTTTATTTAAAGGAATACAGTACATCTCCAGGATTATAAACATTTTGTTGATAAATTTAGATACAGCTGCTCTTAGGGATAAAACAATTGACAGGCATTTTTGGTGTGGTTCTTTCATTTTTAGATTTTATAGTCTTAAAGACACCTTAGCTTTTTATCTTTTTTAGATCATTCCATACTTGCAAATCTAAAAAAAAAACAAAAACAACCCATTATGAGATTATGAAATTGATGTAGATTGAAGGTAAGTGATGCTAAAATGCCAGACATGACAAACTGAGAATCTTCTAGGGTCGGGCCGGACAGGGCAGAGCTAGGCAGGGCAGGGAAGGGTCGGGCAGGGCAGGGCAGAGCCAGGCTGGGCAAGGCAGGGCAGAGTCGGGCATGGCAGGGCCAAGCAGGGCAGGGCAGAGCCAGGCTGGGCAAGGCAGGGCAGAGTCGGGCATGGCAGGGCCAAGCAGGGCAGGGCAGAGCCAGGCTGGGCAAGGCAGGGCAGAGTCGGGCATGGCAGGGCCAAGCAGGGCAGGGCAGAGCCAGGCTGGGCAAGGCAGGGCAGAGTCGGGCATGGCAGGGCCAAGCAGGGCAGGGCAGAGCCAGGCTGGGCAAGGCAGGGCAGAGCCAGGCAGGGCTGGGCAAGGCCTTCTCTTGCCCTGATTAGCTAATTAAGTTAGAAATAGTGTGTGGCCTGTGCATGAAATTTCTTCCAGAAATGCAAGAGACTTTCTGGCTTGAGCGTGCAGCCCCTATAGTGAGGGCCTCTTTAAGAAAGAGAACAATGTTTGGCCCAGAAGCCTCCTTCCCTGACTCAGAGGGAATCCCAAGTGTCTCCTTTCATCCATCCAGCACACCTTAGATCACCTCCTTTTCGGGTAACCCTCCAAAACACACCCTATTGCTTTGGGCTCTTTCACCCCTTATCCCCTGCTCAGTGAGTATATTGATTTCTCCACTTCGCTGCCTCTAGAGACAAGGGATTTGGTTTGTTGTTGTGTAGGTCTTACTGCCACACATACGGGGGGAAAAACAAGGGATGCAGAGGGGAAGTGACAAAACAAAATAGAACAGATGGCAAATTTAGCTGAGTTTCAGAATGGCATAATGACAATAAAAAGTGTTTATAGAGGACTCACTATGTGTTAGGCATTGTGTGTACATTCCTAAATGTATATCATCTTGTTCAGTGCTCTCCACGATCCTGAGGGTGGGCAAGCATCACAGTTTTCCTCATCTGTCGACAGAGAAGCAGAGCCTCAGAGGGGATGTTACCTGTCCAATGACAAACAAGAAACTAGTAGCAGAATTGAGATTTGAATCTGACTCAACAGCCCGTGCTCGCAGCTGCTATTCTGCCCCTTCTCTAAAAACAAACAACTCTGTAACTGTTACTGTTTGTCCGAGATGGTCACTCACTGGGACGGGAGCCTTCTCTTCAACTGCTTTCTTCACTGTGTGTCTTCAAATGCCCTTCTCTAAGTCCTTGACCCCAAGTTGAAAGGCATATTGTCACCCATCTCAACAAATGTCTGCAATCTTAGTACATACGCCTACCTGGGTGTTCGGGCCCACAGCAGGACCGCTTGTCTCAGGTAGTCTGTTAGGAGCCCTGAGACCTCCATTTGAAGGAGGCCTATCCCCAGCCTCACTCCCATCTAGGGATGGTCCCCATAGGCCATTTTCTTACCATCTCCCTGTTATTTCTGTTTTTCCTGTTAGTTTTCCGGGCTATGTTCTTGTTGCTGACCCAACTGCCTGATTTCAGATTGACCCCTCACCTAAGAATAGATCCCTACAGCTGGTTTTAAGGACAGGAGAGAAAGCAGACCTGGGTATCAATATCAGGGCAGCCATAGATATATCAGCAGAAAGGAGAGACACCAAGCCCAGGGGCCTGGGTGGACGGCCTGCAACAAGAGGTGAAAAGTTTGGTGAATAAAGAATCAGAAAGGCCTGACCAGGCGGTGGCGCAGTGGATAGAGCGTCGAACTGGGATGTGGAAGACCCCCGTTCGAGACCCCGAGCTCGCCAGCTTGAGCGTGGGCTCATCTGGTTTGAGCAAAAGCTCACCAGCTTGGACCCAAGGTCACTGGCTTCAGCAAGGGGTTGCTCGGTCTGATGAAGGCCCACGGTCAAGGCACATGTGAGAAAGCAATCAATGAACAACTAAGGTGCCGCAACGAAAAACTGATGATTGATGCTTCTCATTCATCTCTCTCCATTGCTGTCTATCTATCCCTCTCTCTGACTCTCTCTCTGTCTCTGTAAAAAAAAAAAATCAGAAAGAAGATATAAATGAACCAATGAAAGAAGTGTGGCCAGTGGCCAGTGCTGGTCAGAGGTGAGACACTGATACCGGAATAAGGCCACTGAAGCCGCCTGTGGCCGCTGCTGTCACTGCTGGGCATGGCTGCAAGGCTGAGACCCGCTGGCAGTCTGTGCTGGCACCGAGGGTGAGAGGTAGTCACTGCTGTCTGGGGCATGGGTTCTGAGGCACTCATCTGAATTTGGACTTCAAGATACTCATCTGCTCCCAGACTTACCTCAACTCTATGCCCTTAAACCTTCCCTGGGCCCATGAATTTTCATGGTCATTTGTCTAGGTCCTTCTGGACTTTGTCTTCTGCAGATACAGCATGATGTAGTGGCAATGGCATTGGCTTCACAGGCTGGGAAAGTTGGGTTCACATCCCCTCCTGGCGAGGCCACTTACCAGCCTGTGTCGCTGGGCTGCTGAGTTACCACTACAGCCTTGAGCTGAAGCAGGATCCTAAAGCCTCTGCTATCGGCTTGAGGTGCTGAGTGAAGGCTCAGTAATGCCAGTTCCCTTCCCATGTCTCCAGAACGCATGACCAACGTTTCTTCAAGGTCACAGAGAAAATCACTGCTAGGTCCAGGGCTGAACTTGGATCCCCTGTTTGCAGACCCTCCTCATGAAGATGCTTTTCACCTGAGGTGGGCATCAAAGATAAAAACGAGCTCAAACGTCCCTAGTGAGCGCCCATCTGATGGTTTTAATTGTTGGAAGATTAAAACTAAACTGATGAATACAGTTCTCCACTTTTAACCGTGCTGCTCGCAACAGAGCGATCCCTGAAGTTTCAGGAAAGTGATGTCTCTGCTGCCATGATCCAGGGGACGGGGTTTAGGATTCTCCCAACATTGAGTAACCCTGCGAAGAGCCAACACCCGTAAATTTCACATCCCAGGCCTTTTGGTCGGCTTACCGGCACCCACGCTGGCACCATCTTTCCTGTCTGCTGCTTTCCGCCTGCGGTTAATTAAGCCAAGGGCTAGAAGCAAGAGTGAGCATCGCTGTTGGTCCTCTCACAGTTCCAAGGAATAACATGAAAACTGGGCTTCTGTTGCCTTTACTGAAGATGTTAGAAATAGAAAGGGAGAGAACTCTGGAAGGTTTGCTTTAATGAGCTATTGAAATAAAGCAAACGATAACGGGGAGCTCTCCTCGGGCAATCAGACATCTGGACATTGTACTAACAGCTCTGAGGACGGGGCCACCAGTTACTGCTTCATCTAGTCTACGTCAGGTTCTGTGCTCTTGGGAACAAATCCAGGAAATAGGTATTATCATTTCCGACTACCGAGGGTGTCACTGAGGCTTAGATAGCTGATGCATTTGGTCAGATAATAGATGGCTAGTAAATAGTCGAGCCAGGATGTCAGGCTGGCCATATCCCTTTCTAAATCCTCATTCCCCCTCCTTCCTGGTTAAATCAGAAGACAGTAGGGCCTCACACCCTCCGGGCTGAAAGGGGTTCTCTCTAATCCGCAGGTTTTGGGTTCCCCCACTGAGAAATGTAGTGGCTGGATTAGTGACCTCTCTGAGGATCTCTCTCCTTTAGATGAAGAACAGCCCTGAACTTAATCAGCGTTGTCATTACTTTTCAGTAAACACACGAAACAGTTGCCAGTAATCCTGAGGAGGAAATGAGTTTGCCGATGGATATAGTTCAGTCCTGACTTGGGGATAAACAGGGGACATCTTAATCTCTTTCCACATTTGGTTAAATATCACAAAGCCTTGTGCAAATTAGACTTGGGACCCAAGCCGGGCTGGTCTGCTCTGTTTGATTTCCTGTAGCACCTGGTGCCTGCCCTTCTCATTGCACAGGTTTGTGCTGGTAACGGCTATGTGCTCAGGCTTACACAGAGTTTTCTGGGTGGATCTGGATACCTCGGCCCAGGAGACCTGAGGTTGAATTGAGCTGAGGCTTAAATCTGTAAAGGAAGGGCTAAGAGATAGGAGCAAACCCCGCAAAGATCAGCTCTCCATGGCAGTGCTTGCATGAGAAGGCTCCTCACAGAGCTTAAAGGGGGCATACTCTGCCTCAGTAGGATGGAGAATTGCTTTTCTCAGCAGGCAGTAGGTGAATTGAGCTAGATATTTGAGAGGTAGCAGACGTATGTAAGACGTGGGACAGTGGGTGGATAGAAACACATTCAGGAAAGGGAAAGCCACATGCGTGGAGGATGGAGGACTTTCAAAGGAATGATATTAATAGGGCATTTGACTAAAAGATCTAGGACCATCCAAATCTGACCAAGACCCACCCAGTCACTCCTTCCCACAGGATCCTCAGGGGAAATGCATACACAGAGGAAGAGGATGGAGTCAGCAAAAGTACATGCTTTCATCGTCTGAAGCTTTGGCTCTCAGCCCCAACGTGGAACTCCAGGCAGAGCTGTTTGTACCTAAAGAAAAGGTAGCCTGGGTCTAGATTTAAAGCTGTCTCAGTGATCTACATCAGCACTGGCCAACGGAAATATAATACAAGCCACACAGCTAATTTCTTTTTCTAGTAGCCACATTTAAATGACATAAAAAGTAACAAGCAAAATTACCTTTTTTTTTTTTTGTATTTTTCTGAAGTGAGAAACAGGGGCGGCAGACAGACAGACTCCCGCATGTGCCTGGCTGGGATCCACTCGGCATGCCCACCAGGAGGCGATGCTTGGCTCATCTGAAGCATTGCACCACTGCAACCGGAGCCATTCTAGCACCTGAGGCAGAGACCATGGAGCCATCCTCAGCACCGGGGCCAACTTTGCTCCAGTGGAGCCTTGGCTGCAGGAGGGGAAGAGAGAGACACAGAGAAACAAGAGGGGGAAGGGAGAAGAAGCAGATGGGTGCTTCTCCTGTGTGCCCTGGCTGGGAATCGAACCTGGGACTTCCACATGCTGGACTGATGCTCTATTGCTGAGCCAACTGGCCAGGGAGCAAATTACTTTTTAATAATATATTTTATTTAACCCAAAATATCTAATATGTTTCAACATGTAATCAATTTCAATGTGTAATCAATATAAAAATTATTAATGAGGTAGTTTACATTCTTTTTTGTACAGTGTCTTCAAAATAGAGTGTGTGTTTTATACTTAGAGTTCATCTCAGTTATCAATGGAAATAATTGATCTGCATTTTGATTTCATAAAAGTCACACGTGAGAAACGAGGCTTACATACTAACTTGTTCCAAACGTACTTAAATATTCCAGTAACTGAATCTAGTATGTTTTAAAATTTAAATGTAAATTAATTAAAATCAAATAAAATGGCCCTAACTCAGATACTTAGTCACAGCAACCATATTTTAATTCTCAATATGGCTGCCATATTGGGCCGCTCATATCTATATCATTGCCTCATATTTGACCATAGACCACCCCAAGGTCTCCGATTTGCAGCCCCTTGAGAGTAGCCAGCAAAAGGAGTTCAGAGGCTAAGACTCTGAGCCTCAGGTAATGTATAGATTTCCAAATCCCAATCCTAAGAACTCTAGTAGTTTCTCTTTTCAGATCAAATTGTTAGCTTCTGCAGAACTAGATTAAAAATAATACTAGCAATGTTTGTACGTTTGAGTTCTACTGTGTGTCACTGTATTTGATGCTTTTTGTTACTCTGAGAGGTCAAGTGACTTGTCCAAGGTCTCACAGCAGGTAAGTGTCAGGTCCAAGATTCAAAACCAAATTTGTTTGATTCTAACACTGATGCAGCCCTCCCTTCCCTGGTATGGCCACAGTCCCAGCATTAGAACTGACAAACTCTGCCTGATCTGTGGTGGCGCAGTGGATAAGGCATCGACCTGAAATGCTGAGGTCGCTGATTTGAAACCCTGGGCTTGCCTGGTCAAGGCACATTTGGGAAGCAACTACTGCAAGTTGATGCATCCTGCTTCTTCCCCCTTTCTCTCTCTCTCTCTCTCTCTCTCTCTCCTCTATCAAAAATCAATAACAAAAAATGTTAGGAAACATATATATAAAAAAAAGAACTGACAAACTGTGGTGATGCCTGAGCTTGCACCTTCGTCCACCTGTCATGGTCACAGCCATATTAGAAGAAGACGTAATTTCAGAGGGTGCCCTTGGCATGCCAGTCCTTGACCACATCCAGAGTTAATGGAGTTCTCAGCGAAGAGCATGACCGCCATTACTCCCTTGAAATGAATGTATCTCCCCTCCCATTGTCCATTTCCTAGGGCTTCCTAAAAGCCTTCAGAGGCTGACTTCATGCTGGACCCAGCATCTGCCCAGCCTCTAATGGATCTGAGCTGGGCTCATTAGGCTGCTTGCCAAAGAGCAGTTTGAGCAGCGGAGAAGAGGGCAACAAACACCTACCTTTGAGTTAAAGGTTAAGTTGTAGTGCTTTTAAAATACCTGACCACGGACTGAATTGTGCTAACATCGATGCAGATGTGAGCCAGTGCCATGGCCCAGCTCCACGCCTCCTTCCTTCCTGGAGCTGGCGGCATGGCTCCCCTTCCCTCTGTGAAGTGCTCTCGCGAAGGGGGTATCACATAGGCCACAGACACCAAACAGCATTTTACTTGGTCTTTCCTTCAATAGCATGTGGCTCCTGACCTAACAGGCTGCCAACCGCCAGCAAGATGCTCTGTCTCCCGGCACAGCTGAGCCTGATCCCGAGGACACTGAGTGATAAGGCAGCCTGGGACTACCCGCCACCTAGATGTGAATACAACCGCGTGAGGAAAACAGGGCCATGCAGGGCATGCACGATTTTAGATGCTGTGAATAAGCCCAAACCGAGCAGAACAGACACCTGACAAGGGCTAGTCTAGGAAGAAGCTGGGCAGCAAAAGGAATTAGAAGAGGAGCAGACACTAACATGAAGCAATGCCTGTAATGAGGTAGTAATTAGACTATTGTCTGTGGAGCAGGGTTTCTCAATCTTGGCACTACTGACATTTTAGTCCGAATAACTCCTTGTTGGAGAGTTGGGGGACTGTCCAGTGCATTGAGGCTGTTTAGCACATCTCTGGTTTCTTTCCACTAGATGTCAGTAGTGAGTCCCCACACCGCCTTAAATTGTAAAAACAAGTAATGTCTGGAAATTGCTGAATGTCCCCTGGTTAAAGAACCACTGATCTAGAGCTATGTGAGTCTTCAAATCCTAGCCTGTGACTCCCTGTGTGTGACCTGGGATGCCCCCTTAACCCCTCTAAACCACAGTTCCCACTTCTATAAAATGAGAAGGGTACTTATGCCAGGTGCTGTGAGGTTAAGTGAGATAATAGATATGAAAGGTTTATTAAGAATAAAACCTAGCTAGTTTAAGTGAAGAGATGAGGATACATGTTTTTTGGTTTTATTTTTGTTTTTTTTTTTTTTTTACAGGGACAAAGAGAGAGTCAGAGAGAGGGATAGATAGGGACAGACAGGAAAGGAGAGAGGTGAGAAGCATCAATCATTAGTTTTTCGTTGCCGTTGCGACACCTTAGTTGTTCATTGATTGCTGTCTCACATGTGCCTTGACCGCGGGCCTTCAGCAGACCAAGCAACCCCTCGCTGGAGCCAGCGACCTTGGGTCCAAGCTGATGAGCTTTTGCTCAAGCCAGATGGGCCCACGCTCAAGCTGGCAAGCTCGGGGTCTTGAACCTGGGTCTTCCGCATCCCAGTCCAACGCTCTACCCACTGCGCCACCGCCTGGTCAGGCAAGGATACATGTTTGAATCACCAAAGTAAGTCTGTTTTGCAGCAGGGTATTATTATTCCCGTTGTGGAAGATCATCTTTTCCCAAATAGCTGCAACAATACTTGCAGTCCCACATGCTCTTCCCAACCTTTGCTGCTCTCCCACCAGGTGAGGATTCTCTTTTCTCACCTCTTGCATCTGTGGAGGGGGGACGGGGGGAACCCTTGTGACTGCCTTAAATAAAGGCCAGGACATAGAAGGAATGCTAGGTGACCTCTCAGCCTCCCCTGGCTCTCTCTTGGACACAAGCTTGGGAGCTCTGAGCCATTCTGTAAGAAGCCTGGTCACCCAGGAGCCACGTTCTGGGCAGAGCACGTGAGGAGACCAGGGAGAGAGAGAGGCGCCTGATGTGCCCCGGTTCCCGCCCTCACTGATCCAGTCCTCCCAGCCCAGGTGCCAGACGTGTGGTGAGTGAGGCTTCAGGTGTCTCCAGCCCCAGCCTGGAAGCTGCCCCCTGTTGGCGCTGCATGGAGCAGAGGCGAGCTTTCCCTGCTGAGCTCTGCTCAAATTGTGGGGTCTTGAGCAAAGTTAATGTTTTAAGCATTCAGTTTGGAGTTGGTTTGTTGCACAACAATAAATAACAGTAGCAACCATTTTTGACAGATGAGAAAACTGACAGTCAGGATGTTGATGGCCAGTGAGAACCCAGGCTAGAGTTTGCACCGTGAACTGCCTGCCTGCAGAATGGCACTGTTTCCCTCTCATGATACTTGCTCCCAAGATGGTTGTGTGTGTGTGTATGTGGGGGGGGGGGAGGGTCCTGGTAGGTGGGAACCCAGGACCCAGCAGTGGCAAGAACAAGGCAAGCCTTGGCCCTAGTGAGTCCGGAGCACTTGAAGGATGCCCCTAACAGAACAAAACAGAAGGTTCATTTTCAAAATAGAAACGGCCCAGCATCAAAAGCATGTTTCAGAGCTTGAGGCTGTTTAAGTTCCAGGTACCTCAGGTAGGGATGCATTCTGAGCCCCCACCACACGTATCTCCTGCGAGCTTCTCAGACTCCTAACAACATGCAGAAACCCAGCCCTAAGTGTTGCTGAGGCTCCCCCAGGTGGTGCCAGGGCACGGCCATGCGGAGTACGGCTGTTCTGGGAGGGTGTGGGGGCGCGGGATGAGACTGTGGGTCAGGCCAGATCCGCAAGACCCCCCTCCCACACCCTACCCCCGTGACCGCAGGCAGGCTGCAGAGTCTGCAAAGAGGAAGTGTGAGCATTAGCTACAATTGCTGGTTTGCTTTGTGACTCTGTGAGGTGAATTAAAAATCAAACTTCATTTGGCCTCCAGTGCAGATAAAGATTCAGCAGGTTCAGGGATTGGTAGAGGCCCCATTAATATGCTTCCTGACGGAGGCTCCGTTTGATTCAGAGACGTGAATTTAGGCAGATGGAGACTTGTCTCTGCGGCAGGAAGGAGGGCCGGGGAAGGCTCTTCTGCAGCTGGTGGGTAGAGGGACGGTCCTCTCGTACCATACTGAGTGGGGACAGTCAGGTAAATATGACCCCTTGACTTTTCTCACCTGATGTCTGAAGTAGGTTGGCAACAGCTGACCCCAGGAAGGAGTGGGAAGGCCAGTGCAGAGCCTCCAGCCTGGGTTTGAGTTCTGGTTCCCTCTGCCACCGTGGCGTGAAGAGTGAGGCAATCTCTCCAACCTTCAGTGGCTTCCTTGGTCAAATGAGAATAATCATAATACTGATAGCATGAAATGAGCAAATATACAGGCGTGGGCAAACGTAGGTTTACAGTTGTAATACAAATAAATGATACAAGAATTCATAATACAAGAATAAACCCTGTGATCCGCATACTCACAACTGTAAGCCTATGGGGTGGGTTTACAGCACACGAAGGACACTCATAATGCCTGTGGCCTTCATTCTCTCATCCGTGCCTTCACACTTTCATTATCCACCTCCTTGTCCCTTCCCCTCCCCTTTACCTGTCTGCATTCCCGATGTACAATGCTCATGCTGCCCTGTTCCCACCAGAGAAGGCTTCCAGGTCTTTTATAGGGACATTACTTTTATGGCAACATTGTCAGCTGACATTTATGGGGATCCAATCAATAAATAAGATACTGCTTGTAATGACGCATGGCTGGCTTACATTTACTTAGAAGCCCTAAGGACTCAATCACAAATCAGGAGTTTCAGACCTCTGCCACTTCACACAAACACATGCACACACACATGGACACATATGCACACAGTGACATTATAGTCATGCTGAGAATTAGTCTACTGCTTCTGTTTTGTTTCTTGAATCCCACGAGGGAAGCTGGTGTTTGATGCGGTTGTAGGGATCTCAGGAGTTTGAAAGGTGGAACCCCCTGGGAAGAAAGAATGGAGGGGTGACTGGGGTGAAACCCCACTGCTCCCCTACCCCTGGGCAGAGGAGGGAAGAGGCAGGACTCTGAGAGGGAAAACTGGAATGTCTTCACTCAGGCCCCCCCGCTCTTTGCCGGTCCCAGTCCCCCTTGAGCGCACCCTGTGAATCCACTCACACCCAAGTCAAAGGTGGAGCTAGAATGAGGAGGAGGAGGGAGACCGAGGAAGCCCCGCAGGGACCACCATTCTGCCTGCACTGTGTCCCGCCACCCACTCAGCTTTAGAAACCCAGCAGGTACCCAGAAGGCTGCGCTCACAGAAGAAAGCGGCTCTTGCCGGCAGGGGCTACTCTTGGAAACAGAGCATATGAAGCAAGCACGTGTCAAGTGTCAGCTCATCTTCCCCCCCCCCCCCATCCTTATTACTAGCAAAGAAAATTCTTCCTTTTTTAAAAACCTGGCTGAGTGTTAGTGCTCTGGGGCTGGGCTTTATCTTTTTCAGGGAGTATGCTTGAGGACCATTTGGAGGGCAACAGTTATCACCCCATCCTTTGCTAAGACAGAGCGTGCAGCTGAGTGTCTCAGGCTGACTTCCCCTTAGCAGAAACAGAAGTTCTTTCCACCCCGGTGAGTGTCACTGACATCCCCAAGCTGGGCTCTTTGCTCTCTCTCTTTGGGCTCTACACACCCTCTCCTATCTCCCTACCAACCCAGTTTTTACAGGCCTTTCTAGGACCACCCAACTGTCATTGTCTTACGAAGGCTTCCCAGGGTGGGAACCTCATAGCGACACTCTCTGTCCTACACCAGACTTCCAGGTCTCCAGAGATTGCCCATCACGGATGTCACTGGCCTTGGCACTAGACTAGAACACCAGCAGCCTGGTCAAGAGAACAGACAGGGCACACAAGAAATCCCTTCCCAACTTCTGAGTCCTGTAGGTCTGAGCCCTGAGGGTAAGAAGGCCCTGGGAAGTCCCATCAGTTCAGCCATGGAGGCCCGTCCTTGATCGGAGGTACAGTCCAAAGGAGGGGTGTGGTGGTTTCTGGAGGGCCTAGGTGGAAAACCCTGAGGATTCCTATGGAAAGGGAGTCTGGTTAAACCTTCTACATTACAGTCTCATAGGGGCTCACTCTCTCTGTCATTTCCACAGCCCTCTTGGGAGCATTCGGAATTTCTGATGCTCTTCTGAGCCTCCCTGGGCCCAGGAATATTGAGGGGGTTTCCACCCAGACTCTATTATCCCTCTCTTCTGTCCCATTCCCCCCACCCCCCGGCTGGATCAGTGTGGAGAAACCAGAGCATCTTGCTCACTCTTCCAGGCAACCTCCCTCCCTAGAAACAAACACAGGCTCCCTCTGGCCTTCCAAGCACCTGTTCTCTCGCTCTGAGTCTCTTTCCTCTAGCTTCTGGGTGGTGGGGACAGGGCCCCGGTGGAGCTGCTGTGTTGTTTAGGCCTAGATGTGTGCTCTTGATGCTCTAAGGGCTTTCCTCCCCTTCCAAGTTACTGCCTCATTGATTACAAGAATCTGGGATGAAATTCAAGGGCTGGCCGCCAACTCGGTGACAAGCCATTGCTGCCATGGGAGCCCCACTTCAAAGGGGGGCGATGAAGGTGTCCTGTCCCTGCTGATGCCCTGGGAAGAAGTGACAGGAAATATACATCTGTTAGTGCTTCCAATGTCATCCTGTCTCGTGGCTGAGAAACAAAACCTCACAACAAGGGCTTTCTGTGGGACAATGGAAGTGTGGCCAGTATGGTGCAGGAACAGAGGAAAAGGGGCACCTAACCCTTAAAGGTCCAGGGAAGAATTAATGGCAGCTTCATAAAGGTGGCAAGGGCCCCATAACTGGGTTTGGAAGGATGAGTAGGAGTTAGTCACGCTGGCAGGGGACAGCATGGGTAGTGGCACGGAGGTGGCAGAAAGCATGACATTGGGAAGGCCAGGACTGGGATAAACTTTGGAGCTGTGTACCCCTAGAATCTCTCCATATGCAAACATCTCTCTTTCTCTAGTTGCATTATATACACCTGTAAAGCCAGTAGTCGAGGCCACCATCACAGCAGCCCGACCCACGCAGGTTCACATTAGATTCGAACAGTCGGCAATGAAACACAGGAGCCAAGAACTGGTGAGCCATCAGCTTTAATTCTAGCTTGCACCCGGCGGGCAAGCAAAAACACACACTGGGTTCCAAAACCCACAAATTCAGTGCTCACAAAGCTACTGACTTATCCGAGTTTCCTAGAATCAAAGGTTTCTAGCTCACCAGACGTATTCACCTCTGTTTCCCATCTCCTCCAGCACAAACTCTTAACAAACTGGCTTCTTCCTCAGCACTCTGCCATCTCGGCTGCTTCTCCTGGCCTTCACGTGGCCTTACTCTGCTCTCCTCTCTAATACTAATCTCAGGAACCCAGGAACCGAGAGAGAGAGAGCAAGCTTCCGGACTGCCCCAGTTTATAGTATAGAAAATCCAAACCCTTAATCCAATCTACACACAAGAAAGTCTCTGATACAAAGCCACCCATCTGAGGCATAATGGGATTCCTCAAGAGAGTGCACCACCCTACATCATCCAATCAGTCAAGGGTGTGGGAAAGAGCTTACTCTTAAACTAAGCCTTAGGCTATAATGACCTGGCCTGCCTACATTACAGCTTTTCCCCCACAGCCATCTCAAGCATAAGGGCAAAATAATATCACCTGGATGACGGGCTTCCATGTGGGCAGCGCCATCTTTAACAAAGTGAGCATACCATATTTTATCTGCCCAACAACAGAGTTCGGCAGAGTTCCACCTCAGGTGACTGCCTCACCCCTCCCTGCCTCAGTGCCTTCATTAGTAGTCTTCCCTCCCCCCCAACCCCCACACCCTGGTAGGGTGAGTCCAGCAGACCCAGCTCAGCTTCTGAAGCAGATGTGTGAGAGCAGACCCTCCCTGGTTTATTGCACATCTTGAGACCCGGGTGTGTGTTCAACAGAAATGCATGGTGTGACCTGTTAGTGATGTCTGCTGAGGTGCAGGGGGACAAGAAACAAACGTGTCAAAGCTCTCATGGGCTAGCGGCTAACAAGGACTAAATATTCGCTAATGGGCATGTATGAGACAATGCCTATACAGATATTTCTCACAGTGCTTGATGCACAGGGGACTGTGTTGAGTGTGAGTCCTTTCTTCTCTAAGAGTTGGGTCCAGTGATCACTGAGCAAGGGGCGAACTCCTGCCGGGCTTTCTGGGGAACCCCTGCAGTCGGCCTGGATCCAGGCCCCCTGCCCGTCCCCACACCGGGCACCACACTGAACTGAAGCAGAGAACCAGGGGTGACATGCAGAAGAGAGGGGTTGAGGCAGGCGGCCGAGGAACCGGGCAGTGGACTTTAATGGTTGGTAATTGCTTTTCCAATTGGCCTTCAAGTTGAAATAATCTCATTACGTGAGCTACTGAACCTTGTGACACGGCCTGAGAAAACGGTGTTACGTGAATCCATTCCTTTTCATACGCGCCTGTGCAATGTATACACCTTGCTCCACGAAAGCCTTTCTGCGAAGGGACTTCCTGGGCTGTCCTAAGCCTGGGACAAGGGAGCCAGTGGGACAGGAGAGTCATTCACTTTTGAAAAAAAAAAGAAATCAATCAAAATAGGGGAACTTTTTGGTACCCTTAGTTGCTATACTGGGGTGTGTGTGTGTGTGTGTGTGTGTGTGTGCGCGCGCGTGTATTTTGTTTTCGAAATTGTCCTTCCCAGATGGCACTGTTGTTTAAAGGGCCACATGTGAACCCACAGTGCGTACCCCTAGAATCTCTTCATATGCAAACATCTCTCTTTCTCTAGTTGCATTATATACACCGTAGCAGCATCTCCTGCTCTGGAGGAAAGATACCGGGGCTCTAACCCACTTGGAAGCCACTTCATTTCTCTGTGGCTGGGTTCCTCAGTCTGCCCCCAGGGGGTAGGGGCCCCTGTTCAAATGGCTTCATGGAGCTGTTGTGAGAATCAAGTGAGCTCTGAAGTCACGGTGAGGAGAAGGGAGGTAAGAGACTCCCAGGCAGTATTATGTTCATTCCAGTGGTTCCCAGATTTGGTGCATGTTGGAATCAGCTGGGATCTTCAAAAACTATGCAAGTCTGGCGCCGACCCCCGGACATTCTGATGTCATTGGCTGTGGGGTACGACTTGAGCATCGAGATGTTTAGAAGCTTCCCAAATGAGTCTAATGTACAGCCAAGTTTGGGAACCACTGAGACAAACTGGGACTTTCACCTTCCCCCGTGTAAAGCCAGTAGCCAGGGCTACCATCACAGCAGCCTGACCCGTGCAGGTTCCCATTAGATTCGAACAGTCGGTAATGAAACAACAGAGTCAAGAACTGGTGAGCCATCAGCTTTAATTCTAGCTTGCACCCGGCGGGCAAGCAAAAACACACACTGGGCTCCAAAACCCACTCATTCAGTGCTCACAAAGCTACTGACTTATCCGAGTTTCCTAGAATCAAAGGTTTCTAGCTCACCAGACTTATTCACCTCTGTTTCCCATCTCCTTCTCCAGCATAAACTCTGCACAAACTGGCTTTTCCCTCAGCACTCTGCCATCTTGGCTACTTCTCCTGGCCTCCATGTGGCCTTCATCTACTCTCCTCTCTGATACTAATCTCAGGAACCCAGGAACCGAGAGAGCAAACTACTGGTCTGTCCCACTTTATAATGTAGAAATCCAAACCCTTAATCCAATCCACAAACAAGAAAGTCTCTGATACAAAGTCACCCATCTGAGGCATAATGGGATTCCTCAGGAGAGTGCACCACCCTACATCGTCGGATCAGTCAAGGGTGTAGGGAAAAGTTTATTCTTAAAACCAAGCCTTAGGCTATAATGACCCAGCCTGCTTACATTACAGCCTTTCCCCCACACCCATTCCAAGCATAAGGGCAAATAATATCACCTGGGTGATGGGCTTCCATGTGGGCAGCACCATCTTTAAAAAAGTGAGCATCTTATATTTTATCTGCCCAACACCCCGCAACAGCCACCTCCAGATCCCTGAAAGGTCAAGAAACATCTTAAGACTCTGGTGCCCTGCCAAGAACTTCCTCGACACCTTGCCCCATAAACTGCTTCCTAATGAACCATGAATGAGTTTAAAAAATATCTCACAATCCAGATTGTGCAAGTGATTCCCCTCCCCCCAAAATTCATGGGTTTAGTTCACCTGTGAGAATTAAAATACAGAAGGTTAATGTAAAGTAAAATGCAAAAGGTAAATCTCAAGTCTACTTACCCACCCCCCACCCCCCACCCCGAAGGAGACTCAGTTCCTAAGAGGATGTGAGAGCAGTCCTTGCTTTATGGAAAGAATTCTGAGAGCTAGTTCAGGGTCAGCAGGAATGTGTGCTGTGATCTATTAGTGATGTCTGCACGTGTGCAGAAAGGGGAGGGACAACACTATGTCAATGCTTTAGCATTCATACATAAATGAAGACCCAGTAGCCAACTTTTTGCTATATGGTAGCAGCTGCCATTTCTTCCTCAAGGCAAACATGTCGTACACAGGCTTTGGGGCTGGGTTCCCTGCTATATAGCACAAAACCTTCAGAAGGATTTGGGTTTGCCATAGGTCAATTCAGGAGATCTGTGTGCACAAGAGATGTATAAACCTACTTACAGACGAGGGAGGAAGGAGAGAAACCTTGTGCTCACCCCGTGTTATATCCAAGCCCTCTTACCCTTTCTGCCCTTAGTCAAAGGCTGCTAGTGGCAAAGGCTGAGCCAGTCATTCGCCCTGAGGGCATGCTTTAGTTAATTCTTTCAGAGGTGTGACCATGAGCACTGGGGGAAGGGCACGGGGAGGGGGGGAGGGGGGGAGTTGTGCTTCCCTAGCCTGGGCATGTACTGCAGCTGCCACCACCTCCCCGGTGCCCTTTGCAGCCAGTTCATTGGCATTCTCAACGCACACACTCCCCTGGGCCCAGGCATAGAGCAGAGATGAGCAGCAGCTTTAGAGATCAAGGACCCCAGAGGCCTGCGGGCACACAGGCTTGGGCTGAAAGGGAGATCACCCATCAGGCAAAGCCAGTGCAAGGAGGAGAGCACAAGCAAGGCTGTGACTTGGACCCGGAGGTCACTGAGAGGTTCTCAGTCCCAGATCTGGTTGGAAGGGAAGAAACTCAGGGTCTTGGCTGCTGTGAGCCAGCCGCTGGAACCTGCCGTGGGGAGAGCTTCGTTTTTCATGCCACTGGATCAGGTAGAGGAGGGTGGCCGAGGTGTCAGGCAAGACAGGACAGGCTCATGAAAAGAAATAAATGAGGTCTGACCTGTGGTGGTGCAGTAGATAAAGTTTTGACCTGGAATGCTGAGGTCACCGGTTCGAAACCCCAGGCTTGCCTGGTCAAGCACATATGGGAGTGGATGCTTCCTGTTCCTTTCTCTTTCTCTCCCCTCTCCCTAAAAAGATGAATAAATAAATAAATAAAAAGAATGAATAAATTTTTTGAAAAATGCAATAATAAAAAAGGTTGATTTGGAATCAGAACAGGCCTGGATCTCCGGACAGGGATGTCAGAGGGCAGGGAGGGCATGGCAAGCTGGGAGGGGTTGAGGGGAGGTGACATGAACACTGATGGGGCACCTGTCATGTACCAACCAGCATTGGGCGAGCTTCCTAGATGTGCCGTCTTGTTAGGGCCTCCCACTTCAAGGGAGACACCACAGTAGACAGGATCAAGTACATCTTTCGCATTTTACCACCAGGAAATAGGGCCAGCGAGGGTAACAACATGCCCATCACCACACAGAGCATAGGGGTGATGAGGAGATAAGCATACCATTCATCCCAACGCTGCCTCCACTGCCCACCACAGTGACACTGTCCAGCTCAGGGCTCCCCGAGTGTCCTCGCTGCCCCTGTGCTTCAGGGACTCTCTCCCCCTGGAGTTTTCTCTCCCCCCCCCCCCCCCGTCCTCACTTCTCCACTCTACTGGAAACTCATAGTCACATTTTCAGAAGCAAACTCAGAGTTGCTTCCTTTAGAAAAAATTTCCTTGGCCTGCCTTTTCACTTACTTGTTCATTCTTTTATTCATCTATTTAGCATCCTTTCATTTAAAACCTATCCTGCACCGGGCATGACATTAGACACAGAGACGCAGCAGGGAGCAGAGTAGACATGGGCCCAGCGCTACTGTAATGAGAAGATGTATTAAATCGGGAGCAATCGTGTCGTGATGTAACGACCACTGGTACTGATAGACTGGAAGAGAAAATGCAGGGTCCCGAGAGTGTATAAAAACTTACCTGGGCCTGACCAGGTGGTGGAGCAGTGGATAGAACGTCAGACTGGGATGCGAAAGACCCAGGTTCAAGACCCCGAGGTCGCCAGCTTGGGCACGGGCCCGCCTGGCTTGAGCAAAAGCTCACCAGCTTGGACCCAAGGTCGCTGGCTTCAGCAAGGGGTTGCTCAGTCTGCTGAAGGCCCGCAGTCAAGGCACATGTGAGAAAGCAATCAATGAACAACTAAGCTGTCATAATGGCAATGAAAAACTGATGATTGATGCTTCTCACCTCTCTCCGTTCCTGTCTGTCTGTCCCTATCCATCCCTCTGTCTGACTCTCTCTCTGTCCCTGTGTAAAAAAAAAAAAAAAAAAAAATTACTTGGATTGTATCAAGGAAGACTTCTCTGAGGAAGTAGCAGTGAAGTTTTGATTGGAAGGATGTGTAATGCTGATGATGACTGTGTTGATTACTATCATTACTACTTTCTTGGTTCCAGGTGCTTTCTGAGCACGTTGTATGTTTCAGCTCATTTAACCTTCACAACCCTTTGAAGTGGCCACTGTTATTAAGCCCATTATACAGAGGAGGAAACCGAAGCACTGAAAGGTGAGCTAACTTGCCCCAAATCACTCCACTAATAAGTAAGGCAGTTTGAATTCGTATACAACCATCTGATTTCAGACCTCTTGCGCTTAGAAGGAGAAAGAACAGGTATGGAGGATACGGGAAAACGATAATAAAGAAGGGAGGGTATAGACGGGAAGGGAGCTGCTGAGCCCATGGGCCCTGGGAGGGTTTGAGATTTTGTCCCAAGTGTAATAGCCATTCATCATCAAAAGGGTTTGAGGGAAGCAGTGACATGGTTAGACTTACAGGTTAAAGATACATTGTTCACTGAAGGTTGCTTCAGTGAACAGATGTGTGAAAAGAGGGGAGGGAGGGGGGCAACATTGGAAGTGGGGACACGAGTTAGAAGTTATTTTTGGTAGTTCAGTAAAACAACAAAAAAAGGGAGAGACAGTGGGTGAGGGAGGAAAGGAGAGGCGGAAGAGCAGGGAGGAGAGGAGAGGTGGAAGAGCAGGGAGGGAGAGAGGAGAGGCGGAAGAACAGGGAGGAGAGGAGAGGAGAGGTGGAAGAGCAGGGAGGAGAGGAGAGGAGAGGTGGAAGAGCAGGGAGGGAAAGAGGAGAGGAGAGGCGGAAGAGCAGGGAGGGAGAGAGGAGAGGCGCAAGAGCAGGGAGGGAGAGAGGAGAGGCGGAAGAGCAGGGAGGGAGAGAGGAGAGGCGCAAGAGCAGGGAGGGAGAGAGGAGAGGCGCAAGAGCAGGGAGGGAGAGAGGAGAGGCGGAAGAGCAGGGAGGGAAAGAGGAGAGGCGCAAGAGCAGGGCGAAGAGGAGAGGAGAGGCGGAATAGCAGGGAGGAGAGGAGAGGAGAGGCGGAAGAGCAGGGAGGAGAGGACAGACTGAACAGGTTCCTCTGGTTGACTGTGCACCTTCTCTAGGTCTCTTGTCTTATGATGGATGGATGATGTCCTTGTCCCTCCTTCTGGGCCGGCAGCTCCAGGAGGGTGCCAGTTTCGTGCTGTCCACCCCCCTCTGTGTTGGCAGCACCTAGCACGGGGCCTGCCGCAGAATAGGTACCCAGCCAATATTTGCTGACCTGACGGAGTAAGTTATGAATGAAAGCCTTGATGACGGTAACCCACAGCCTGTAGTGTACAGGAGCCACCTGTAAATCCCACCATATGCCCAGGACCCAGACCTTCCCCCAAAACCCACCAAACCAGTGTCTGCTTCTACCTCCCAAAATACCCCACTAATTCAATCACATCAATAAAGAAGACCTCCTCAAACTGGGTGTCTGGTGTCCTGTAGGGAAAATGAGTTGATTGAGCACTTCCACGTTTTCCTGGGGTGTGGGGGAGGCTGTCTGCACTGCCGTGGCTGGCGGTGGTCTCCCTCTGCCTGTGAGCACACAGCGAAGCAGATGTGTGGTCACGGCCGCAGGCTTTCTCTGTCAGGTGGGGAGGGCCGCCTCATCAGTAAAGTAAAATTGGTTCTCAGATTTGGGACACGATATTTATCATGGCGGCGACAGTATGCAAACATGACAGTGACAACTCGGGTGTTCTGCAGATGCTGTAAACTGTTGTTAAAACATACCACTTCTTGAGCGGAACTGTGGGCAGAGAGCTTCCAACTGGAACCAGCTCAGATGCCAGTTCTCTGATAGCCAGAGAGCCGGCGGGGCTAGCGTTGGCAAAAGAGAGAGAGAGGTGCCTTTGGTATGAGACCCCATCTGAGAGGCAGGGAACCCAGAGAGCCAGCTTTCACTGCAGAGGTTCCCTGAAGGTGGGAGAGGGGAGTGCACAGCGTTCCTCAGTGAGCCCATGCTTGATGCCAGATTTAGGAATTGAGAGATTTGCATAGCTAACAACCTCATCACAATACCCTTTAAGGAGCGGGCTCTTTAACATGTTATGATAGGCTTCTTTGGGCAGATACTCATGCAGTTTTCAGGAACCTGTTGATGGTATAAAGCAGGAGTTGGCAAACTATGGTGCACTGGCCGAATCAGCCTGTGCTATGTATTTTTGTATCAAAATAAGTATAAGAATCCTGTTTTTCAGTCTGTGAAAGTTATATCCCATTCAATCTTGAGTATCCACAGATGAGGTTTTGTTGGCACACTTGTTTGTTTACACATTGTCTGTGGCTGTTTCCATGACAAAGGGCAGAATTGAGTGGTTGTGACAGACACCGAATGGCCCACAGAGTCTAAAATATTTATTTGCTGGCCTTTTAAGGAAAAATGGTTGTCGGTCCCTGGTTTGTGTGATAAATTATTGTGTCTATAAATATAAGTGTTTCTCTGGGCATCAGTGGGGTCTGGGTGGTCCCCATGGGAATGAGAATGGAGGTAAGAGCCGTGTGTCTGCAGGAAGAGTGGGTCTATGCAGGAGCAGAATGAGATGGAGAATGACATCTATGTGGCAATGCTCTTGGCTGCTGTGTGTGTGTGTGTGTGTGTGTGTGTGTGTGTGTGTGTGTGTGTGTGTGTGTGATGGATCAGGGAATTGGGGTAAGATCATTGTTTATGCCAAGTGTGTTCTGGGTAATACCAGCTCCAAGGGACATTGTAGGTGTGACATTATCAAAATGGATTTATTTGGCAGTCAGATAAGTGGGGGGAAGCCTGTGTGAACAAAGCGAGGCAGGTTACTTCCCCACAAGCCTTGTGAAGACTTCTAGATGCACATGTTCATCGTGACCTTCTGAAAGCGAAACAACATTCCCCAATCTACTTGATTGCAGAGAATATTTTGTATTCCATGACCCAGCGATACTAAGTGGCACCCATGGGCTGTGTTTACCATAGGTCCTCTGCTGCTGGGTCCTTTACTTACCATAGAGAGCTGGGAGACTTTTGCAGGAGGAATCCCATCAGCCAGTCAATGACATTGATGCTCAGTGTATTCTAAGACCCATCTCAGTTCCTCTGACCTGAAGGAGACGTTTCTCTGTCAAGAGGCAGTGGAATTTTTGGGACTGGATGGTGTCAGGAATGGCAAGTGAGAACCCGTGCTGAAAAAATCAGCCTCTCCTATCACTCTCAAAAGGACATCCCATGAAATCATCAACTAAACTCCTTTCTCTAGAAAATGGGCTTTCATCTTAGGGCATGGGCCAGGATTTTTAGAAGCTAGGTTTATTAGAGGTCATGGCAGTACTGACCCACCAACTGCAGAGGTCTCCTGGGGCAAAGCCAATATTGCAAACCAGGAACACAGGCCAACTGTAATATCAATCTAGAGGAGTTAGACAAAGAGGAAGAGCTGAAAAAAGCAAAGTGGCCCGTGAGAGAATTGAGAAGTGAAGTGTCAGATGGGAGCAAGAGGAATCAGCAAACACTGTGGAGGGTGCAGCTTCCAGACGATACCTGAGCCTCTGGACTTAGCTGCGAATGCTTTATCTGAGGTGCCTGGAACCTTAACAAGAGGTGAGCAGGGAGTTTTAAAGAGCACCAGCCTGGCTTGGGCCAAGTGACTCAGCTGAGCGGTGGGTCCTAGGATCTGGAGCTTAATGAGATGAATTGATGACCTGAGGTTGATAAAAAGAGGAGGAGGACAAAGGTAAATGGGAAATTTTATCTAAAAAAGTATAGGAAGAGCCAAAGTGAATGTTGTTTAATCTGTTTTCAGGTCTGAGGGATTAATAGAAGGCTAAAAACAAAAGCCCCCATATCCAGAAGACTGATGGAGAAGGAACAGACCAAAGGATAAGGACCAAAGTTGAGGATGATCTCACAGGGTCAGTGATGGTGCCATGATGCCCAGAGTGCCTCCCCTTGAGGTTCCCTGCTGCCATCATGGCCTAATTTAAAGGTGCAGAGTCCTTGTGAATTTATACTGATAGGCAGCCTTAAAGCTGGACCTCCACATGTCCTCCAGCGCCAGTGAAGCTCTGCTCATGGACAGAGTTTAACCCATCGAAACTTGACTTTAAAAGCTATCCATTCTGTTTGACCAGGCGGTGGCGCAGTGGATAGAGCGTCAGACTGGAATGCAGAGGACCCAGGTTCAAGACACCGAGGATGCCAGTTTGAGCGCGGGCTCATCTGGTTTGAGGAAAGTTCACCAGCTTGGACCCAAGGTCACTGGCTCGAGCAAGGGGTGGCTCGGTCTGCTGAAGGCCTGAGATCAAGGCACATATGAGAAACCAATCAATGAACAACTATGGTGTCGCAACGAAAAACTAATGATTGATGCTTCTCATCTCTCTTCAGTCCTGTCTATCCCTCTCTCTGACTCTCTCTCTCTCTGTCTCTTAAAAAAAAAAAAAAAAAAAAAAAGAGCTATCCATTCCAAGCAGAGCATTTCTCCCTTCCCGGATTCCCCTTTCTGTAGTCATTCACTCCTTCCTTTGTTGCTACATTGCATACTTTGTGCAAAGCGCCATGCCAAGTTGGTGGGGGCTTCTGGGGTTCCTAACCATGTACAAAACAACTCATCCTGATCCCAGACCCAGAGACTGGCTCTGCGAGGGGGCTGGACTGCAGGGACAGAGTTTTAAATATCTGTGTCATCTCAGAAACTCAGCTACCTTCCTCCAAGGGTTCCCTATATATTTACAATGGTGTCATTAAATGTCTGGATAAATAATAGTTATTAAATGGGCAGATATATTCATAATGCTAAGCAGAGCTGAAGTCTCCTGATCCATTTGCTGTTCTCATTTATTTATTTAGATCTTGGAGGAAACTAGGACATGAGGGTAATGACAGGCAACCTCTGACCTGTCTTTTTGCTTACATAGGGAAAGGTCTCTGGCTGACTTCGAGGGGAAAGGACTGGAAGGAAGGCTACTGTGGGTATTTTTAGATCTTCCCTAACTAAAATTACTGGGATCTGTTTCAGTGCTTCTCTTCGGGCTGTGAAAGCTGTGGAAACCTCATGGTGCACTACCTTTCTACTTCACACTGGCAGTTTTCAAATAAAAGGCTCCTGAGCTGCAGTTTAACCTGAATAAACGGGTTGCCAAATTTAAAAAATGCCAGTTAACGATAATTAGGAGAATGTACTTACGGACTTTTCACGCTTTTGTCTTTCTTACTGCCCATAAAGTGGAGGACACATTTGTCTTGTGGGGTTTGTCTGAATGGAAAGCAGGTGAGGAAAATATGGGTTTTGTGGGTGAAATGAATTTCCTGTCACTGAAAACAGATTTCTATTCTTGTGATAACTATGAAGCCAAAACCTTTTTTGTTTTTTTGTTTTTTAAAGGAGAGGGTGGTGCCATCTTTGGTCAGGGCTTTTATTTTGTTTTTTAATTATTTCATCTAAGAGTCAACATTAAGTATCTACTCCATCCATCATAGTGGGCCCCATGGCCCGAAGCATATGCTCAGTTCTCTTGCCATTGATTACTGCAAGTGCATCTCACTTAGGAAAATCCAAAATATGGAGATCTGCAGTTAGGCAAACTTTCCATCCCTCTCCCCATAACACACACACACACACACACACACACACACACACACACTGCCTGACTTTCCTTATGTACTTAAATTTGGTTGTATTTAATGTTGAATTTTTACTCACAGAGGTTTCTTCTCTTTACCTCTGATATTTTCATGTAATTACCCATCTATGCTCCAGAGTTACACAGTTAACCAACTTGAAGGACTGTAGAACTTCAAGAATTCCCCCTTTTCTATCAGCATCTCCTTATCACTGAGAAAGGAGAACCAGTTTACATTGACAAGCAGATGAGAGCGAGGTTTACCAGTTATCCAAAGGTGGGACTTACATGCCAGATTTCTTCTGCTTTGGTCATGAACTTAAGAACAAGGTCAAGCCTGACCAGGCGGTGGTGCAGTGGATAGAACATTGAACTGGAGCGCAGAGGACTCAGGTTCGAAACCCCAAAGTTGCTGGCTTGCGCGTGGACTCATCTGGCCTGAATGTGGGCTCACCAGCTTGAACTCATGGTTGCTGGCTTGAGCGTGGGATTATAGATATGACCCCATGGTCACTGGCTTGAGCCCAAAGGTCTCTGGCTTGAGCAAGGGGTTACTTGCTCTGCCCCCTGGTTGGGGCACATATGGGAGAGCAGTTGATGAATGACTAAGGTGTCGCAATGAAGTAATTGGTGCTTCTCATCTCTCTCCCTTTCTATATGCCTGTCCCTATCTGTCCCTCTCTCTGTCTCTCTCTGTCTTTGGCAAAATAAGAAAGAACAAGATCAAGAAAGAAGCAGGGGGCTGTTATGTGGCTCCAGTCATTGCTGGAGTTTCTTCTGAGGGCTGGACATTCATTATGGAATCACCTGCCCTTCGCTCTGAGGGGAGCACACACCAAGGATTGCCCGGAGCCGTGAACACAGCCTCTGCAGAGCTGTAACTGCATGTCCCTGGCCTCCGGGCCAACCACAGACAAAAGCAAGGTTTTATTAAATTGTTCTCTCTGTTCCTCCTTCCACGTCTGGAGGATTCTCTTGACTAAAACAATTACTGTTTCAAATCGGGAAAAGAGGAAAGATTGAGGAGCAAATCATGCAAAACTGGGGAGTTGATACTGTGTCTTTCTGTTATTGGAGCAGGTTCGGGCCTATTTCCAAAGGGAATTCCTCATGCTGCCTCAAGACAGACCCTTGGTCCTCCTTTCCCGTGTCAGGGGATGACAGGCAATTAGAAAGGTCAGCCCTTCCAGTGTTCTCTAGCCTCACTGTCTATTTACTTTGTTTTTAAAGGACAGAGATCTGAGTGGCTTAGGAAATCAAAATACCTGCCCTCCAGGTCTTTTCCAAAGGACTCTCCATTGTCCAGGTTTTACTAAAGCTAGCCTGAGAAAAATAATCTTTGGGAGAATAGTTTGTATATTATACGGTTCCTATATTCCCCTAGATCAGTTCTATCCAATAGAACTTTCTGTGAAGGGGAAATGCTTCCAGTCTGTGCTGTTGAGTATACAGTTATGAGCACTTATAAATGAGAAACTAAGTTTTCGATGTTATTAACTTTTAACTAATTTAACTTCAAATGGCCATAGGTGGCTAGCCGCTGTCCGATTGGACAATGAAGTTCTGTAAAATAACAATGGAAGAGCTACTGCTCATTGAGTGCTCAGCATTCCTTGCGTGTCCCAGACACTAGGCTAAATATCTCCAATGGATCATCTCCTTTAGTCCTTACATCAACATTTTGCCCTATACAGTTTGGTTTTTATCCCTCTTTTACTGCAGAGGATGGAAGCTTCAAGGTGGTTAAGTCATTTGCCCTGAGTCCCTCCCATAATAAGCGGTAGAACTGGGGTTTGAAACCACATGTCTCTGAGAACAAGCCTAGGTGCCTAACCCCATGTTTCGGATGAACTTCATGCAAAATCAAAAGAGAAAGCATGGGAAAGCTCTTTGACCATATGTCACTGCCCACACTGGTCTGATTGGCTTTCACTTTGTGTATTTTGTATTATGAAGGCAATAAGCTCTTTTTTTAATTTAACAAATATGAAGTTGTATGATGATATTTAATATTTTGTCAAATTGTACCTGGTCTCTTAGGAATTTTAGCTTACCCTGCTCTCCCTCTCAATTCAAGTTAAGAATTTGCTGTATCTGAGTTTGCTTTGAATATTTTGCTCCGGACTTGAAGAATCTCTTATAAAATAGTATTGCATGTCTTCCGGAGACGTTGAAAAAGATGTCTTCTGTTTTTGAATACTCTTCGGAGTATTCCTATTTTGAATACTCATAGGAGAAATTGTTTTCAGATCTAAGCACCCAGAAAAACAAGGTAGCGTGCATTTTCCAAAGCTAATCATGTAGCAAATTCTATTCTCTTTATACTCTGGCCACTGGGAGCCTCAGAGCCAAATTTTTTATTTCCCTTTAATCGCTATGTAGGAAGCTGTGATTTGTAGGCCTGTTTTTACTTTCTCCTTTGACTAATTATCCACCCAGCCTATATTTCCATTATCTTGATTTTTATGCAATCAGATATTTTCATTACAGTTACACATTTGCTTCAAATCCTCTGTGCAGGACACTGGGCTAGAAAGTGTAGAATTTCTAGCCCATGCTGGGCAGGATAACTTAGTCTCATCTTTGGAGATGATGGGATTGCCCTAGACCCCCAAAAGTCAATGTATTTTATTCATACTGTGGGGCACCATTTCTCCTAGACCAGTGGTTCTTAACCTTTTTTGAGGTACCGAACTCACCAGTTTCATATGCGCATTCACCGAACCCTTCTTTAGTGATAAATAAAATATGACTTTTTTTTTTCCAAATTCAAGACATAGATATATGTTTTTTTACTGGTACACAAAATGAGCCGTGCATGAACATCACTTTGCTCAAAGAACAAAACCAACAAGGTGCATGAACTCACAACAAATGACGGTATTACTTTATTCTGGCCTCCGCGGCAGAGGCTTCTCCGAACCCCTGAGACCGACTCATCGAACCCCTAGGGTTCGATAGAACCCAGGTTAAGAACCACTGTCCTAGACAGAGAAGGTTTAGAAAGAGGGAAAACGAGGAAGAATTTGACAGTCACCACATGGTGCTGGGAAAGATACCCTATACATTCCTTCTTCGACTTGAAAGAGTAGGAAATGGAGTGAAGCAGACAGAGAGTATAAATGAGGGTGCCCAGCCTAGCTCTCAGAATTTTAGATCCTGAGCTGCAGGCATAGGTATGCTTCCATAGCTCTCCATCATAACTGGTCTCTGCAGCGCTTTAATAGACTCAGTACTCAATTAATCCAGCCGGAAGTTTCCTGCTTCATCATCTGCATACAGTGGTGGCACCAGCACTGGGGAATCATTAAAGGAGTCACAGAAGCAGAACAAGTCTGAGATCCCCAAATCTATCAGAGAAGACAGGAAGCCAGCCACTAGCTTAGGGGCGGTGAGGACTGCTTTCCAGCAAAAGAGGTAGTGCATATGTAAACAAACAAACAAAAAAATACAGTGGAAATAGTTTCTTTATAAACAGTGTGTGTGTTGGTGGGAGAATGAATATTTGAAGGGCAGAAATGTGGACTGTGGGGGGCGGGGAAGGGAGAGAGTATGGTCACAGATACTGTCATTTGCAAATTTCCTGTCTCGGAAGCTTTTACTGTCTCACCACATAGGACATCACTCGTTCTTCCTGAGCATGATGTTGACAGAAGAGGTCTTTTTCTTTGAGAGGTAGCCCAGCATGGTCGCTAAGAGACTGGTTCTGGAGTCAGACAAAGTTAGCCGAATGACCTTGAGGAAGTTTCTGAGCCTCTCCATGTTTCCCTTCCCCACCGATTTTGTGGGAGTAACACCTGCCTCAAGAAGTTGTGAACAGGATAAAAAAAAAATTTTTTACCACATGGAAAGCACTTGAAAGAGCTGTTGACATGCGGTAATGCTTAACCATGTCTGCCGCTGTTATGGTCCTCTCCCCAAAGTTTCCTAAAGTTTCATGATGAAAACAATCACCTGGGAATGTGTTTTAAATGTACCAACCATTTTCCAGGGTAGTCCCCCAGGAATTCTAATACTGTGAATATGTGTCGTCCCTGGAAAGGACGTGTTTCACCAGTACCCCTTGATGAGCTGTGTCGTCAGGGAAGTCGGAGAAAACATATGCTGCCCTCCGGAAGTGAGTAGGGCAGTCAGAAGGAGTTGTCCCTCATCTCCTGGGCAGGGAATCGGTATCTGTTTCCTGCGTGAGCCATGCAGGAATCCATGCACACCGAGGGGAGAGGCAGTGATGCAGGGTGAAGAGCACAAACGCTCTGGGGCCCAGCCTGCCTCTGCTCTTCCAGGGTGTGATGAGTGCTCTTCGGAGAAATCAGGTACCCTGTGGTTCCTAGCATGCAAAGGAGAGTGGTGCGCTTGGGATTGGGCCTCTCCAGGCGATGGGCAGCTGTTGGGCAGAGTTGACAGAACGTCCCGGTATTGCAGCTTGGAAAGGTTTCTCTAGGGAGTAAGTGTAGCCGGACGGCCAAGGCCTGAGATGCAGATATAGCTGAAGAGGACGTGAAGAGGTCAAGCAGGTCACAGAACATGGAAGACCAGCTCAGGTGAGAAGGGGCAGCTAAGTAGGTCTTGGAGGTCTCTATAGATGTGGTTCAGGCTCCAAGATATCTGAGTGGGGAGAACAAGTGAGCCCAGGCCTTGGAAAGCACTGGTGAGAGGCAGTCTCCATTGCTCAATGCCCTCGATCATGCTGAATTCAACCACAGCCCAGCTCCCCTCACCTCCATCCCCAGTGTTTGCATGGACCCAGATAGCTGCCAGGATTGGCTGGGCAGTTTGTGTACTGCCCAAGCCAAGGCAGCATGATTTACACTGTGGTATATGTAAAGAACATCCTTTTGGGTTGTCTACAATACAAACTATACAATCATATACAGCAGTCATGGTCACCCTGAGACTAGCAGATGTGGCTTGTTTTTGATTCATGCCAGAGCAAACTACTGGGCCACTTAACCCAAAGGTATTCTGAAACCCCTGCCGTAGGCCAGCAGTTTGGAGAGGGGTAAAAGCAGAAAACAAAGTGTTGTTGGAGCCAAACCAGGCAGATAGAGCCAACCCAGGCAGATGGCCAGCATGCACACGCAGATCCAGACAGAGCCGCATCAGAGAGGTCTGGCGGCGGGGCGGGGTGGGTTCATCATTTCTCTGGGCATTGGGGGTTCTCATGGATAGCCACCACATAGCACTTGTCCGCACACACACGTGGAGCCCTCTTATCCCCTCTTTCCTATATTGTCCTCCTGGACATTTGTCACCATCTAACATCATATATGTTATGTGTCTTTAAGCTATTTCCCCTAACCAGAATGAAAGCTAAGCTAATGCCTGTCACACAGTTGGCATTCAATAAATGATTGTAGCCCATGGAAGGAGGGAGGAAGAAAGGAAGGAATACACAAATACGTCTCTGAGTTAAACAAGGCCTCTAACTAGGCCTGGGGGCACAGGAAACAAATCCACCTACCTAAAAGGAAAACAGAAAGAAGAAGTGAGGTCAAGGTGCTTGTCAAATTTGTTGGGGTTCAGGGTACAACTTCTTTTGGCACAAGGTCTGAAAGAGAAGAAGAAACTCCTGGGACACAGAGCGTCTGGGTCCTGCTGATGTCCTCCAGCCCCGGCTCTAACCCCCTGTGATCTGTCACCTGCTCAGGAAGCAGCCCAGTGACATCTCTGGGCCCCAGCCATGCCAGGCTCAGTCCCTCAGCCCAGAGCTGGCTTTCCCCCAGCCCTTGTGAACAGCTGAGAGAGCTGGTGGCTGCACTGCCTGCTCCCCTTCCTAAGGTGTAATCGTGAGTTTGCAGGGTGGTGAAGATGCTGCCTAAATTGAGCCACGGGATGGGCTCGTTTCACGAGTGTTGAAAACCCACGGATAAGATGACCTTTACACAGAGCGCAGGGCACATTCCTGAAGGTGATTTCCACGGAACTCACAGACAGATGAGTGAATAAGCAAACTAACCCAATCCCGCTCCTGTCGGATGCCAGCCCAGGCCCGGCTCCCGCGCTCTATCTGCCCGGCCAGGTGCTGGAATGTGTTAATTGGATGAACAGTCTCATTCGCATGGTGGCTTTGATTTGTGCTTTGGGGCGCTTCATCATGATTTCTTAAACACAAATTGATCTCTGCTAATTCATGCATCACCACTGAATATTTTGACATGTGACACCTCCTCCCTTCAGAGAATCTGTGCAGGCGGGCAAACCAGATGGGCAAGCCAGATGCCCTCCTCCCTTCCCCTCTGCAATGTTCCCTGAGCCCAAAATTCCTGCATGGACCCCTCCTGGGGGGGGGTGTCTTTCTATACAATTATCTTAGCTCATTTTCTCCCTTTCTACTCCCTCCTTCCGCCCCAACTTTCTTTCCTCCTCAGTTTTTGTTCCAATACCTAGTTCTTCCTCTGTACCTCCTGCTCTCTATCCCTTTTGTCCCTCTCATTTTTCCCCCATGTCATGTTCTCCTCCTGCCACCGTCTGCTCTTTGGAGCCCTACCTCCTCCTCCTCCTCCTCCTCCTCCTCCTCCTCCTCCTCCTCCTCCTCCTCGGCTGTGTCTTCTGCCATCCCCGCTCCCCACTTGCTGCTGTGTGCACTGTGGTTTTTACTTCTCCCAAGTGCTCTCTCTTCTGGGCCTCTGTGCTCCTGCATCGCCAACCTGTGGGTGGGAAAGGCTCCCCCGTGAGTGCTGCGACGGAGGAAGCAGACACTGAAGGGTGACTGAGAAACCCCGAGACCCCGTTTCTGCTGCAGGCACTGAGCAGTGTCCCCAGGGCGCAGGAACACACAGACACAGCTGGAGCAGAAAAAGCATGCTGAAACCTCACGGCCCCTCCCCGCTCCCCCCCCCCCCCCCCCCCCCGCCAGCCTGCAAGTCAAACCAGAGAAGCGCAAACTCATGCCTCAGCAAATTACCTTGCTCAGGCTCTCTGAGCAGCAATTAACATTTATCAGAATAAAAGATCTGTTGGATGAATGAGTGAATCCATCAATACTGTATGCAGAGCCAAGCTTCACATCCACATGCATATTCGTTTACTAATGATCAATCATGGACCAACATCATTAAATATAGATCTAAAGTCAAGACAACAACAATTATACAATAAATCTGTAACATATATACATCAAAGGAGCAAGCTGCAAATATGCCGCCTAACCTGTATTCCCCAAGCCATTTTGGGTGGTTAGCTTGTTTCATTCTCCCAGCGCCTCCACGGGATCTCATCCTGCCCTCTGCGCACTGTGCTCTGGGGCATATCCTGCCCTTCAACATGCTCTTCCCTGGAGGATCCATTCCTATTGTCTCTTCCTAACCTCCCCTTGTGCGTCATTTAAGGCCCAGCTCGTGTTACCTCCACAGTAAGACTTCCCCCACTATGCAGCAGAATTTCTTCTTCATTCCCTTGTGAGGCATTTTGATGTGTTGAGTGCTGAAGCTATAGACCTGAGCAAGAGAGCAGCAGCCCGGGCCTCGTGGCCCTCACTTGGATCGTCTGTCCTGTAGCATGCATTCAACATATCAGCATTTCCACCGCACTCTTACCCGCTTACCGTTCTGTTCTTGCTGCAGAAGGCACCACACTTATACTCGTCTGTGTATAATAAATGCCAGTTGAATGAATGAATAAGTGAATCAGGAGATTAAATGATTTGCTCAAGATCACAAGCCAGGAGCTCAGGGTTTCCACCCCCTCATCTGCCACCAGCTCAGCGTTTCCCTGTACATCAGGGGCTCCTGTTTCCCTCATCCCAAACTGACATCTCAAGCCAAGCTTTGGCCAGGCTACGGGCCCAACAACTAAAGAAAAAGAAGCACTAATGATTCTGGCAACATCGTTTTTGCAGCATCAGATAGATGCATGATGGGAGTATCCATTTCCACATACTATTTGAAGTCAACAGTCAAATAGACTCAGCACTGAGTCTGGTTTTAGCCTCCCCATTATACAGGTTAGCTAGTATTCCTTTTCTTTGTAATAATGGTATTGTCTTAAATATTATTATTTCTAGTGATAGTTACTAGCCTTGAGGGCCATGCTGCTGTGAACCGTGTAATATTATTTCTTGTTCTAACACTATTCCTGAAAGTTAAGTAAACAAATGAGAATCCTAGTTGGTGCGGTGACTTGTGCAAGGGCACACACGGACAAGCACCGGCCTTGGGGTCTGAGTCACGGTTTCCCACTCTGCCGTGCTCTGGTGTGCACATACATTTCCTAGGAAGCATATGGCCTTAAACACGACTGCAGTTTCCCCTGAAGTCTGAACTGAACACGTTGGTGGTCTAGAAGGAAGGCAGGGAGCCGCCTGCCCTCTGGCACAGCCGTGGTCTTCTGAATCCAGGGCCACGGTGTCACTCTGCCTGTTGAGCAGAAAATGCCCTGGTGGTCCTGCATGTTTTGGCAGCAGAGCCACAGCTGGCCCAGCTCTCATAGAATCCCCTCTTACAGCGCTAGTGTCCCATTAGGACTCTCCTGATTCAGTAACTGTCAAGAGTTTCTATCACATGCTCAACCCACTTTGTTTAAGTTCAAGGGGAAGAGTTGGGCTTCCGGTTACCTGAACAAGTCAGGCTAGAAGAGTCTGCTCCTATCCAAATGAAGGGCTGCTGGCTGCTGTTATTTGATATAAAGGAGGAAGAACTTGGGCTTTCTTAAGTTCTCTTTCAATGCCAAGCATTCACCAGGCCCCTCGGCCACATTCGTAAGAGCTGTCCATACGTGCAGGGCCCACCAAATCCCTGAAACCACACAAGGGCTGTCTGGGCCGGGAAATGGGAAGGCATCAGGTCTGAGTGGAGCCCCCTTTCCCAAAGGCCGTGGGATTCCATGGTTCCACGGTGATGTGTGAGTTTCTCCCGGAAGCGAACTTGAGATGGAGATCTGCATGAGGAAGGTTGGGGAGGGTGCGCTGTCAAGAATAGTACTTGTGAAGGAGCGAGGGAGACAGGGTGGGGCAGAGAAGTTAGCTGTCCTGCCCTCAGCAGTCTCAGTATTCCCAGGAGGGGCTCTGGAGCTAAAGTCGCCCCCATAGCATGTCCGTCATCCAAGGAAAGGGCCGGGCCTTGGGATGCAGCATCAGCAGTCATTGGGCAGGGGAAGGACACTGGGTGAGGCAGTTAAGGTTACTGAGGGACTGAGTGCCAATGGCCTAAGGGGACACCTGGGTGACCCATAGGGCATTCTCTGCAGAGGGTGTGCATGCTTCACCTGGGATGTCAAGAAGTATGTTGTAGTGGCACTGAACCGAGCTCCTGCTGTCCCCAGCCATCCCCTCATTGCCGTGGTTCAATGCTGGACATGGGGATGCCCCATAAGTGTGGAATTAACTTGCATCTCCCTGTGCTCACAGGTCCCTCATATGTGCATGGATGGGCCTGGCTCCCGCTGTCACAGAGAACCTGCTTGTGCTGCAGATGAACTGGGATTTATGGTCTCTGAGGGCCATCCAATATTGTCTGGCAAATACCATTTTTCACTTACAACTTTCTATCAAGTCATTTAAATTAGTATTTCCAAAACTTTTTGCATTTATGGCATAGAATAAAAGTTTTACCCACCTCTCTGCACCCTCACCCCCGGTGGTTGAAATGGTGTGGGCAGCACCCAACCCACACGGCCATGTGCATGCTCACCTCTTCACTGGTGGTCACCAGCCCCTCTGAATGTCAACACCACCTTCACTCTCCCAGGCAATGACTGGTAAAGAATGTGAGGTCACGTGGGGTGCTTTACCCCCCAGAGGAGCCCTCACAACCTCCAGTACACTGGAACTTAAGGACGACAGCCCAATATTTGGGAAACAGCCCTGTGAAGTGTTGCACCTGAGTTAGCGTAGGAGGAGCCATGCCCTCGTCCTGGGAGAGATTATAAAATCACCCGGGTCGTCCCTTTCCTGCTCAGTAAGACGGGTGAACGGGAGCTCTGGACTGACCAGATCCTTCACTCTCCCTCTCAGCCTCGGTTTTCCCAACAGGAACATGGGGATACATGATACCTCCAGCCAAAGGTCAATATAAACTTAGGCTTTTAAGTTTTATCGTCTTTGTTTACATATGTAAAATTATGAGGAAAACAATCATCTAAAATCCTACCCCCTTGAGATAACTGCCATTAGCATTTTGGAGACTGGACCCTGGAGCCGCTTTTCCTGAGCACACATATCGCTGGGTGCGGGCGGATCAAATGACAGTGTTTGTTAGAGGCTTGGCGTATGCTGGGTAGACAGAAGCATTCTGTAAAAGCAGACTGTCCTCGTGTAGACCCTCACCGGATCAGGGACAGTTACTTAGTAAAAGCAGCTTAGAATTTTGGGCAAGAGTTCATGAACGTGGGTCCAGATCCTGCCCTTTGCTGGACGAGTCATTTGGGAGCAGGTCCTGCGACTTCTGTTAGTGTCCTCCTTCATCTGTGTAATGAGATCATGGCACTTGCTTTGTGACCGTGTCTTTGGGGTCAGGCTGGCTCAGATTTGAGTCTTGGCTCCCACTTACCACCTATGTCACTTTGGGGCAAGTTTCTTTTTTTAAACCTTGCCAGTCATGGCTCTCTCAGATCCACAGTGCTGTTAATTACCCAGATCAGGGGGTTGGGCTAGGGATGCCACATACCTGGGACTTAGCACAGACTTGGCCCCCCGGCAGATACCCTGTAAGTGCAGGCAGGTAGCAGAATTAGCCACAGTAGAAGCAGCGATAATATCTGCAGTTCAGTGCATCGCTGTGAGAATACAACGAAGCTATGCCAACACAAAGTTTTCAAAAGTGCTTTGCAAGTATTTGCCATTACTGCCCCTATCAACTAATGATGTATGTGCATGGCTATTTTATTAGAAAACCTATGAATCACTATTGATATTTCTTACCCAGCAAAAAGGGTAACACAGCCTGGAGGGATTTCAGGATCACTGTCAGGAGGACAGTGTTAACATTTCATTCTAAGGCTCCCCTCATTTTTTATTCATTCTATACACAAAGACCCAGCTAACGTTTCCTGTTTGAAGAGCATTTTGCTGGCTGGCACTAAAAGCTCACCTCTCATTCCAACCCTGTTCTGGGCAGTTAATGGCTGTCCATTCTCTCAGTTAGAGTCCACAGTAATGGGGAGAGATTGTCAACCAGATCCCGTCCTACAGATGAAGGAAACAGGGGCACAGAGATGAATGTGCCCAGGGGCACGGGGCCAGGAAGAGGTGACATGGAGTCAAGTGTTTGCACCCCATTCTACAGAAGCTCCTAATGGACTTCTCCCTCTGTGCATGTTACCCCTCTTCAGGTGTCCCCTCATCTATATAATGAGATAATGATACTTGCTTTGTAATCAGGCTGACCCAGATTTGAGTCTTGACTCTGACACTTACTCATTATATGACTTTTGTGCAAGGACCTGACCCATGGCACCTGTACAGCTCAAAATTAGACCATTCAGGCCCTGGCCAGGTAGTTTAGTTGGTTAGAGTGTCGTCCCAATATGCCAAGGTTATGGGTTCGATCCCTAGTCAGGGCACAAATAAGAATCAACCGATTAATACATAAAGAAGTGGATCAACAAATCAATGTTTCTCTCTCTCTCTCTCTGTCTCCCTTCCTCCCTCCCTCTCTCTCAAATCAAACAATAAAAATTTTAAAAATAAAACTAGACCATTGCATGAGTGTTTCCTAAGCCCCTGTGATTTTTAAAGACAAGTATTTTCTTTTCTCTTAACTAAAAATACAAGGTATTATAAGGCACCCAAGGTATCCATGAATTCAAAACACCAGTTGTGACATTTAAAAAAAATTTGACTTCAAAACATTTTTCTTCGGACTGACAGCCCATAAAAGCCCACTTCATGGGCTGAGGGTAATTAATCTCCGTGTTTTGACCGCCTCTGGTACAAACTCATCATCACCTCTCAGCTCGGAAGTCGACCGCTTCGCCAGCAGCTCCCCCGCTCCGGATTCGGGGGTTCTCAAAGCAAAAACGGAGCAGCGGACGGGGGTGCGGAGACTGTGTTCCCCACCCACAGACACGTGTGTAGCCCCTGGAAGCAGGAGGCAGCCATGTTGGTGTAGGCATTCAGATTCTGTGTGACCCCATTCCCCACTGTCCTCAGCTGTGTGCTGTGACCTAGCACCAATCTCTTACTCACTCTCCATTTTCTCTTCTGTGAAGTGGGAAGACTAGACATTACAAAAGATGTCCTGCCAAACATGCAAATAGGTGAAAAGTCATTTGTATATTTGAAAGGATGCTCTCCTTGCCATCGGCACATTCAGGTGCGCACCTTGAGCCAAAACACAAAGCCGCCTGCTCAGCTTTGCGGTCATGACTTTTACACATGGTGTTCGGAGACTCCCTTCTTCCCGCCTGGGAAAGGCCAACGTGACAGCATCGTATGTGTCTTCTCTCCAAGCCTCACACTAGCCCTTGTCTGCACAGCTGCGGGAACCCATCCGAGGCTGCCTGGTTCCTGACCCACTTGGCTAGGTCTCCCGAGAAGATGTCCCTGCTCCTTGGAGTGCAGGGTCACAGCTTCTGCATTCGAAGAAAACCTGCTCCAGGTGACATCGCCGGCCTGAGAGCTGTCTGCACCCTGCTACTTCTCCATACCTTTGCAGGGTCTCGGCTTGCTCACATGTCCAGTGGGAGATGGACTGGCAGATCTCAGAGTGCCCTTCTCCTGACATCCTGTGTCCTGTACATGAGGGTTCTCATCCGCCTGCTCCACCCACAAGGGAGAAAATTGGCTGGCACACAGGGTGGCTGGGACTCCTTCCTAATCCCATGGCTTCTCTTGTCTCGTCGCTCATCACTCTCACTTTAAGCACCAAATGGCCAGGCCCGTTTGTTTCCCCTCGTGCAGCATGAGGCCCAGGGTAGTTTGGTGGATTGCAGTCCCATTGCAATCCAGGCTCGGAGGGTGACAGGCCAGGTGACAAGTTGCTCAGCCTCGGTGTGCCTCAGTTTCTTTATCTGTAAACAGGGATAATCATAGTACCTGCCTCGTGGAGTCCATGAGCTGCATAAGTGAGAACAATGCCTGAAAAGTCTTCAGCATCATGTCAGGCACATGTCAATTCTCTGTCGGTGTGAATGGCTGGTAGTATTATTATTTCATCATTATCGTTATCATCATCATCATTATCATAAGTCAGGGTTCAGGGAAACAGAGCCGGTAGGTGATAGAGAGATAATAGATTGTGTGTGTGTGTGTGTGTGTGTGTGTGTGTGTGTGTGTGCGCGCGTGCTTACTGTGGTAAGTCAGCTTACGCTCCTGTAGGGCTGGCTGGGTAATGCCAGGTCAGTAGGGCAGGCAAGCACAGGTCGCGAGCAGGCTGGAATCCCCAGGGCATGAGCTGCAGCTTGCGATCCACAGGTGGCATCACTAAGGTAAAGAAGCTAGGGGGAAGTGGAGGGTAGGGTGGGGGAGGGAAGAATTGTAAACCCAGAGACTGGTTAGGGTCTGTGAGCTCAAGGAAGGCCTAAGCCTTGTTTGAAAGTGGATACCTGACTAAGTAAGGCCCACCCAATATACTGTCCCTTTTGCTTAATTTAAGATCAACTGGTTAGGGACTTGGATCATAGCTGTAAAACCCCTCCACTGTAGCACTCAGATTAGAGAATAACTGGGAGGCAATGGGAGCATGCTATGCAGTGCCACCTTTCCTCATCTGGACACTGATTTCTAGTCTTCCAAGACCCAGTTCAGGAGTGAGTTCTCCCAGGAGGCCTACACTGACCTTTCAGGTCGGGTTCAGGGCCTTCTCTGGACTCAGCTCCTTGTCACAGTGTAGGGACCCGGGCTTCTTCCCACCAGGCTTACAGCTGTGGGTTCCTGACTCATCGCTATAGTTCTATATCTTGGGGGGTGCCTGGCCACAGCGGGCCTTAATTCTAACATTTGCTCAACTGAGCAGGCTCAGGGTCCGTCACCATAGCCCAAAGAAGACTGGCTTTCTCTGCTACCACTCAGGGTGCAAATATGCAAACGCCAGGGTGGAGTCTGAGCTGAAAAGGTAGCAAGAGATTATCTCTGGATGGGTGCACCCGGGCCCCTCAGAGCTCAGAGCTCAGGAACAGGAGTTGGGTAGACAAAGTGGGCGGGGCTGGGGAAGGCGCTCTATATCTCCCGCGGACTCACTACGCCGTTGGGTCTGAAAGGGGCTGCCAGACGCGTGGCTTGCAGTTGGGGAAATGGCCGTTCAAAAGCCACTCATCTTAAAGAGAGGGTGTGGAGTTAGGACACAGAGGTACAGGCGACACACACATGTGAAGGACTTTCCCCGTCAGGCACAGGTGGGTCTGAGACTTGTGTGATCCCCGTTAAGGAAAAGAATACTAAATACCAAATACAAAATTAAGTGCAAATATAAGGAAAGAAAATGAGAGTGAGGATGTGCCAAAACAGACTGCACATTTTTAAATAGCTGACGAGTATTGCAAACACAATACCCAGAAAAATCAGAATCTTCTTAATTAGCTGCTTGATCCACCTCGATAGTACTGTCTTGTATGTTTTTTTTCTGGCTGCGTACTCTGGGTGATGGCTGCTTCCTAGGATGACAGTTTTGTGTTAGAATTTTCTAAAGAGTGAATAGAAATGTGATTCAGCCTTTTGTCTAGCTCGGTTGCTCAGAAAGGATAATTATTGAGGGTTGGGACGTGTAAACATGGTGTAACCATGTTTACGTGTAAGCATGGCAGTGCACTCCATGCTTGGCCTGACAAGTGCAGGAATGCTGATACAACCTATTTTGCGAGTCTCTGTTCAGAAAACAAAAGAAATGTACAAAATGTATTAATGTACGAGGAGGAAACTTTTGTTTTGATTAGGCATCAGCAAAAACTGAGCCTTCTTATGTAACTCTACATGTCTCACCATTGGAAGAATTTTCCACAGACTAGCTTCTGGCTCCGTACATTTCACACCTTGTTTGTCCTCGTGCCCCACGTGGGCACGGAGTACTGGAGGCCCCGGCCCTCCCTTCACATCGCCACGCCCAGGGAGCCGGTAGGACTATTCCTGGAAGCCGTTCCTACACCAGAGTGGCTATCAATAACAATAACCAGAAAGGACGAAAGTCCCTACAGATATAGCCCATTAAACCGTGGATAAATGTACTCAAAATGCAACCAGATGCCAAAACTGTCCAAACCACAACTCAACACACTAAACTCACTCAACATGAACCAAAGGAGAAGTCAGAGTGGGAAAGGGGGACTTTAATAGTCTGATTGCAGTCCTGGCGGGGTAGCTCATTTGGTTAGAGTATCATCCTGATATGCCAAGGTTGCAAGTTCAATCCCTGATCAGGGCACATACATGAATCAACTAATGAATGCATAAATAAGTGGAACAACAAACTGATGTTTCTCTCTTTCTCGTTCTCCCTTCCTCTCTCTTTAAAATCAATAAATTAAAAAAAATTAAATAGTCCTGATTGCCACTAAATAATTTACTTTTGAAAATTTTATCAAAACATATACCTACATGGCTAGGCCTTTCCAGGACCTTGGAGGAAGCCCACGCAGGTGAGGACTTCCCTTAGTCAACTGAAGTGCTATTTATACACACACACACACACACACACACACACACACATATGTAAATATACATATATATATAAGTGTGCACACACACACTTAGTGTAGGACCATAATCCTCTATCTACTAAATCTCTACTAAAGCCTGTTTCCATGTCTATGAAAAGGGGGCAATGGTATGTTGTTGGGAGAATTAAGCAAAACGATGTTGTAAAAGGGCTCATCAGGGTGCTCAGATGATAGTACAGTGACGGGCAATCTTTTGAGCTTGGTGTGTCAAAATTTGCCAAAAAACTGAGCGTAACTCGAGTGGTGTGTCACTTTGAGAAAAACAGCCTAACCGGAAGTCCCAGAACTAGACGCTCTGTGCCAGAGTTCTGTTGTTTTGGCCTACAGACCTCCAGCACAGAGTGTCTACACTACAGCAAATGTTTTATCCTCGGCTACTACACCTGGCCGTGCAGGAGCCGAGGATGAAACGTCCCTCTTGCATGCGGCCCCATACTTCTCTGGTATGCGGCCGCGTGTCATCAAAAATGGATACGCGTGTCAGTGCTGACACACGTGTCATAGGTTCGCCATCACGACCCTAGTGAGTGATCAGGAAATGTCATGATCAAGTGTCACTTCAGTGAGACACCCTTACTTCCCAGACACTCAGCGGTGTTTCTTTTGTCACAAATACTGTGCATGAATTTCCTGGTCATGACACCTTTATCTTGCCACTGCTTACCTGTCACTCTCCCCTACAAGTTGGGGTCCATTCTGAGGACTGTAACTTTGTCCGGTTTATCTCTGATACCCCAGAACCTATCGCAAAGCCTGGCACCTTACAGAAGCTCAAAAATGTTTATTTTCTTCTTTTTCATTGGATACAATATATGTGCTGAATTCTTTCTAAACATGTTGTTCCAGTCCCTAATTGACCTTCTATTATTCTCTTACGAGCTCACTGTGGAGGGGGCACTAGAAATCCCCACACACACACACTCTAGATGCCATTGCAGGCCTGGTTCCATGTTACACACCTTCTTCTGCGGGTGGGTCCTCTGTGTCCACAGACATTACTTAGCCAGGAACACAGGCGCCTCCAAGATGGTGGTAATGGCCCTGGGCCCCTGAGCCCCTGGGCCTCTCAGAAGGCAGGCAGGCTTTCCTCCAGGCAACCCGGGGAATAATCCCTGCAATGGGAGAAATCAAGTGGTCAAGGGGTTGCGGGCTTCTCTGAGTGCGTTCTGTGAGCTGTGAGCGCTCCCTGCCATTGGCTCAGTCTCTCCCAGACCCATCACGAGTACCTCGGAAGCACCCATTAGCAGGCGTGTGCACTGAGAACAGGATCTGCAAATCAGTCTTCTGCATCCAGGAAACCCAATTTTCCAAAGACATCTAATTAGCAACTCTTTGCCAAATGAATTTGTATCACAGTGTGAAAGCACGAGTTTGAAAAGAGGAAAGTTAGCCCACCTTTCAAGACAGGCTATATAGCTCACACTTCTCACTGATTCAAGCTAGTTAATACAAAGTGACCCTTCTCGATTTCTGCCCCAATTTTCCGTTGGGCACAAAGGGTGACTTGTCTACCCAAGGGAGATAGGCCATCAGTCCCTACCCCCCAGCACTCCTCTTCACTCCCACGACAGCAAAATGACCCGGCGTTTAGGTCACCTGATGGGGTGGGCTGGGGCTGGGGTTCCCGTGAACTGCTGACAGTGAATGATGAAGGTGTCCTTCGAGTGCAGCAAAATGGGAAAAAATAAAGAGTGGCAAATTTTTGTTAAATAAAATTTATTAAATTTAAAGGATCATTCTTTTATGAGATTAAAATCTTAATTAGGTGCAAATTAAAATGTCCTTTTTATGTGAAATGATGGTGACAGCAGGTAGTAAGTTTTTCAGAGGCAAAATAAAAAGTTGGTCCTTGATGCTGTCTTCAATTTTTTTTCAATATCATTTTACTAGTTCTTGACATCTAGAAGTTTGGGAATCTCAGTTTGAACATGGGGTTCAAAGCTACCCTTCTCTCAACTTTTCCTGCTCCACCTTGGAGTCCCAGAGCGAGGACATCGGAGAAATTGCTCAGTGCTCTGGATTCCTGTCCCTTCTGAGAAAGGGCCTCACCTTCCATTTCTGAGTCATACTGATGATCCTTGAACCTGCCAATGAATCTGACAAGAGTTTCCACGGGCTGGTATTCTGCCTGGTCTACCCATCATGGTCAGCATGGTATAGGCTTGGATCTAAACCCACCATCCTCCCTTACTTTTAACTGTGTGGTCTTGCCAAGCTCCCTACTCTCTCTGAGACTCAGTTTCCACACTAGGAAAGTGGGACATAGTAACTGCCTTGCAACAGGCTTGTGGTGACATTACTATAACATTCATCCGATACCCGTCAGCCTGTGAGGCAGGTCGAAGTCCAGCTCAGGCAGCCTACTGTGTAATCCAAATACTCTCTTTAGTGGTAAAACCTTACATCTCTCTAGTGTCTTGCCATATTCTTGAGGGCCTGGGTTGTATTAGATTCCTCATCCCCTCTAGAATCTGTAATGCAGAATTTCTCATAGAAAAGCCATTTGGAAGGACTTTTAGCGACCATTAAACCATTGGGCTAAAGACTATCCTCACAAGGTCTAGTTTCCTAATTCCCAATCTTGGAGCCCCCTGAGTCTAGCTGCTCCACACTGCACTCAAGGCAAAGCTATGGGTTCTCAAAGAGGGGGTTCCTGCTGAGTTCCTGGCAACGGTGTCTCCAGAGAGGACATGGCACTGAGAGCCCAAGTCTGTGCTTAATAATTGAATAACTTAATCACAGAGCATCGTGACTGGAGGGGACTTTGTGCTGACAGGGCTGATCCCTGGTTCCTGCTGCTTTCCCCAAAGCCCTATCATGGTTTAATGACTCTTGGGTCTACAAATCACCTTTACCAAAAAGTTGTTGGTACAGCTGCATGGTTGGTGAATGGGCTCAAAGGGAGTGACTGGCCCCACGGCCCTCCATGCCTGCTTCCCTCACCCCGCCCACCCCAGCCTACCATGCTGTCTCTAGCTCCTCTCAAGACAAATGGCAGGGACAATATTGACCTCAGTGTTCAAGAGAGCAGCGTCAGGAAATGCACACACAGGTCCCAGAGCACACCGCGCTGCCAGCCATCAGAGACGCTGCAAGGAGGAGCCTCGGCCCCTAATCAGGCCATGGAGGTTAGACTGCGGCTGTTCATATATCCCTGAGCACAGGCAGCTTGGGAAACAGGGCTGGGAGCGAGGTTTGGGGTAATGGAAACTCCCGGTGATGGTGTCTCTCTGTGCCTTCAGTTTCCTTGTGGGGCAGTGTTGGCCATCAGGCCTCTTCTGTAATGCTGCTCATTACCCCCCTCCTCAACCTGTGCCAAGCCCTTCACGCGTTTTCTTACTATACCATTTTATAGATCAGAGAACTGAGGCTCAGAGCCATTTGGCCAGGTCCACATCGCTGATAAGGGTTAGAGCCCAAGAGTCAAATCCAGGCTGCCTGGCACCAAAGCTCTTATCTGTTAGTAACTGACCTCCCTGGCATGGCTCCCTGTCGGGCCCTCTGCCCTGCGCTGCTCAGAGTACCCTACTCCTAGTGGGCAGAGCCTGAGCCCGGCACCTGCGTCCTGTGCGCAGTGCTGACCACTCACTTCCGGGCTCTTGAGGGCTTGTGGCTGCCTGGCCTCCCCCTAGCTAGGCTGCACCCTTCACTTGAAATTAGTTGAGATTCTAGAATGTTAGGTAACTTGCCCTATAAATTGGCTGAGCCTGGATTCAAACTCAGGTCTCTCTGGCTTTAAATCTTGTTTTTTCCCCAACAACTTCGACCACATCACCTGCCTTAGAGTGATGGGTGTGTGCTTTGCACTCTTTTCCCGAGTGTGGGAATGGATTTGCTCTGGGTTTTTCCACTTCTTCTGTTTGTCTGTCGTGTAGTCTGGGGGCACTCTGGCTACGAGGGGTGCCCTGGTGGTGTGAGAATTTTGGAGGAATGGAGTGTCACTTGTCAGCTTGTTTGTGGTCTCCCCCCCACACCTGTGGACCATGGCTGCTGTCGCCAGGTCCCAGTCCAAACACCAGTTCTGTCACTCCTGGCGATGGGACATCGTGGGATTCCTTTATTCTCTAGACTTCGGCTTCCTCGCCTGCAGAATTAAGGTCTTCATAGGATTGTGTGAGGATTGAGTTGGGAATAGGAAAGCATTTGAATGGTGTCGGGCCTGCAGTAAGCCTTCGTTGAAATTGCTGGTGTCATTTCATTAGATCCCTTTGCTGACTAAGCCATCCCTCATTCTCATGCCAGGGTATAGAAGTCTCTGTTTCACCTGACCAGGCGGTGGCCCAGTGTATAGAGCGTCGGACTGGGATGCAGAAGACCCAGGTTCGAGACCCCGAGCTCGCCAGTTTGAGCGTGGGCCCATCTGGCTTGAGCAAAAGCTTACCAGCTTGGACCCAAGGTCGCTGGCTCCAGCAAGGGGTTGCTCAGTCCTGCTGAAGGCCCGCGGTCAAGGCACGTGTGAGAAAGCAATCAATGAACAACTAAGGTGTCGCAACGGCAATGAAAAACTAATGATTGATGCTTCTCATTTCTCTCCGTTCCTGTCTGTCTGTCCCTATCTATCCCTCTCTCTGACTCTCTCTCTGTCCCTAAGGAAAAAAAAAGTTTCTGTTTCTGGTTATTCCCCCCCACCCCCACCTCCCCACACTCTCAGCCTAGGCGCCTTGGGAGAAGCTCAATTCTTGTTCACAGGAAGGCAAAACCTCAACGGCTGGGTTATTCATTCTGCTCACAAGACAAAGGCCTGAGCTGGCTTTGTATCTAACTGACTGATTAATCTGCACGTTAGCCAGGGATAAAGCTTCTTACCAAATAACTTGGCTTTTCTGAGCCAGAATGATAAATTCATTCTTAATGCATTGATAATAAAAGAGATTTTTTCCCCCCACTTGTGCGTTGCCAGAGACTTTAGGGCTTTCCCTGTGTCCAATACTGCCATCTAGAGGGCATCTGGAGATTGCATGGGTCAGAAGCGATCTCTTTGTAAGGAATATGAGCATTTACACAACCCATACGGAGGTTCAGAGCAGACACCCTGGGAGACCAAACATGTTTACAAAAGGACTGCCAGAAGTGACTTATTGCCCTGGACATGGCGGCCTTCTCTGACTGCACAGCTCGGTTGTTCCCATGACTCTCCTATCAGAAATGGTTGCAGCACCTGTAGCATATTAGGCTCGTGGAGACAGGCTTTTTAAAAAAGTCCCTACTATGTGCTTAGTAACACACTAGCATGGGAAGAAATACAGAAATGAGCAACCACACTGTGCCCATAAAACACCAGTGTGTAAAGAAGTAAGATAACGATGAGATGACCTGTAAGTCAGAGTGACCCAGGTTACCCCGCACAGATGTCGTGGAGGTGGATCTTGATGGGACCAGAGGGAGGGGACAAAGCGATGGATACAGACTTTGTAAGTATCTGCCATGCAGTCTGAACATTATCTCCCTTAATGGGCACCCTCACCCTGTGAGATTAGATAGGCATTCCCCTCTTCCAGATGAGGCCCGGAGAGGTTAAGTCACTGGCTCAGTGCTACCCAGCTGTGAGATGTGGAAGCCAGAATTTCAACCCCTTCCTGTATGACACTAAAACTCTTCTTTATAATGCCGAGCTGCCTAGAAAGAAAAGAAATATCGACTTTTGAATTTTCTCAGTTGCGACAAGTATTTATCCCCAGGAGGTGAATTTGATTTTCAGAAATACTCAAAATCTTTCTAAGCCAAGTTATTCAATGGATAATGGGATTTGAGGGGTTTTTTTAAAAAAAGTATAACTATAAGGCAGAAAATTTTTTTAAAGGCTTATTGGCTGATAAACTGGCTTGGCTGAAAGGTGTTTCTTGAAATTTAGTAAACAAACTGCAGGCGAGGGATGAGGGATGCCCAGCACAGGGATGCTTTGACAGGAGCCCTGCTCTTCTGGGTGTATTGGTTCTAGCATGTTCCACATGCATATTTTCCTTTTTATCACTCACACTTCTAGTTCTAAGGCAAGAGCTCCTTTTGTAAGTACTCAGAGAGGATCTCCAGATCCTTTTCAATACCTTCCCCACCGTCTCCATCAGGAGCAGCACGTCTTTATCTGAGGAAGGAGGAAGCGGGCTGGAGATTCGTGGATCCCGAGCGGAGTAGCTTGGTGAGTCAGCAGTGGGTGCCAATAGGACATCAATCACAGCTTTGAATTCCCTATTCTTCTCCTGTTTCCCAGGGGAGGGACTTAAAGACTAAGGGATTGATATTGCCATCCTGAGACAATCCACACTGGCACGTACCCCATCATGGAAATGAGAGTCAGCAGAGCAGAACAGAGCCAGTGTAGGGCAATGGGAAGAAAAAGGGTAATCTTGGAAGGTTCCCTGCAAGAAGTGATACCAAGATCCATGTCAGGGGAAGAGAAGGACAGCTGTTACCAACTAGTTGTCTTCTTACCACATTAAATCCAACCCTGGTACCTGGGAGACTTTGAATAGTGTCGCAAAGGCAATTTGTATGCAGTGGCTGCTCTTTCCTCCAGCTTGTACCTGACTGAGCTAGCTGTTCCTTCTCCAGTCAGAGGTCACAGGCAGACCAGGAGATCTCCCTCCCGTTGCTGCACAGCACGCTGGATTCAGATCTCCGAATAGCAAGTTGTAAAAGCTCTCTGTGCGCAAGAGCCAGGTCCAGAAATTATTGGTGATTAACCTCAGGTTGCAGCCCAGTTGTTCAAATGAATGTTGTGATGGGTGGGAAGGAGTCAGGGGTTTTCCCTGGCTGCCACATTTCCAGGGACCATATTAAGTGAAAGGAGTCCCCGGGATTATATTCTTACTTTGGAGAGATCCCTTAGGCTTCTGTGTGGATAATGGGATGTAGGGAGCAAGACCCAACAGATGAAAAGGCCAAACTAATCCAGTGGCAGTGAGCACTGCTTTTATCCTTTTTATTTACTTAATGGTGGCCCTGGGCTAAGGGATGAAGTGGAGAGCATCACAGAGCTCTGATTTTATCAAGGAGACTAGAACACCTGGACAGGTAGCTGCCTCGGGTCACAAAGTGAATGTGGGGAAGGGTGCGAATCCTAACCGTGGATCCTCCACCCTCCCTGCTCACATCGGCCTCCTTCCCTCCACGCATGTCAGGGCTGTGCCTTTGACCTTGCCTGACAGACGAGAGAGCAGAGCCCCAGACATGGTGGGGAGACAGTCTCCAGGCCCATGGCCAGCGGCCCTATTGCAGTAGTCTGTCTGAATTTCAAAGTTAGCTGGGTGTCCTGTATTTTATCTGGTGACCCTACCCCATGGGAATCACCGAAGTCCCAGTCAATGGCACTGCCCGCCGGAGAGCACAGAGGAGCTGAACTTGGGGGAGACCCACAGTAAAGATGGGGTAGACAGAGGACTGTGGCTTCTTACAGAGTCGGGTCCCTCTGCCAGGGACACTTTCCTACTGCATACATGTGCACACTCTGCAAACATGCACACGTGTCTACACAGCACATGCACGTGAACATTAGTACATGGCATACACATGCTGTTTAATTCCTGCTGCTGTTTTAGATCTCAGCTCAAATATGATTCCTTCCTTCTGCACAACAGGGCTCCTGCTCTTTGCTCACATGCTTCTCATTTACAAAATTTATCCAGTTGTTCAGAAATGCTCCATTGTTAATTAGCTCTGATGTCTCGCCCTCATATCCCCAGAACTGGAGACAGGCGCCACGAGCCCGTGGAGTGCTGCGTTCCCCGTGCCTGGGAGGCCGCAGACTGAGTTCTGCTCCGGCTCAGTCACGAACTTGCTGTGCTGCTGTAGATGCTCCGTGTTCTCCCTCTCCTGTCTCATCAAGGCCTGGCTGGGACCGCTGCCAACCCTTGAGACTAGGCTAAGGTCACTCCATGGCTTTCTGGGCAATGCTCATGGGACTCACCCCCTGTGGACTGTCTGTCCTTCCAGATTAAAGCACCAGGGATTAGTACATGGATTCCTTCACACCAAGCATCTAGTAAGGACCCCTAATGAACCAGGGGCTGTGTAGTCATTGAAGAAATTCCACTGTATCCAAGAAGAACTATATTTGCCAAACCATCAGATGGCCAACCTAGCTAGAAGAGACCGTGGATATGTTTAATCCAGGGATGGTACATGTGACAGACATGGCAGTTTCCCCCCAATATCCAGTTCTACTTCTCTACTCACAGAATGTAATTATTTTGAGGAGTAGAAATGGACCCAGTCAAAATGCCTACTTTTCCAAACTCTCATTCAGCGAGGTATCACCATGCCATGCAAGTCCATTCAGTGAGCTGTGCACAGAAGTCTGCTAGGAATTCCCCAGGAAATGTTTTATTTCCTGACATAGGAATGTCTCTTTACCCCTTCTCTTCTTTTTCTTCTTGCTTAAAAATGCAAGTGAGTGGCTGAGATGGAGTCATTATCTTGCGGTGAGCTATGGGGACAAGAATAACCATCACAGCACTTTTGTGAAACACTCTCAGACACTCACTGATATTCCTAAAGCAGACATCACCCATCAGTCCCAGCGCTTTCTCCTAACGAGCCCAGACATGAGGGTCTCAGAACCTTATTCAAACCAGAGCTCCAAGCAGCCACTACCAATGGATCACAATTGGCCTTTGTATGAAATCTGTGAGCCATACCTGATCTAACCCAGACTTTCCCTTGACCCATCACTTTGAATTAAACCAAGGCTCAAGAGATAAAAAGAGAGCTCCTGGAATCATAAGTTAGTTTTACAGCCAGAGCTGGAAGCCAGGTCCCTAACTTCTGACAGCCTGCCCCGGTGGGAGGAATGTGAGTTATCCTGTTCCCCCGTGGGTACCACTCTGTGCGACACCGAGAATAGCCCTACCCCTCTCTGAGTCTTAGTGTTCTTAACTCCGACCTGGAGATGATGCTGCAGAATGCGCGGGATGGTTGTGGGCGGGGCTTGAACTTGAAGGACATGCAGCACACCCCGCGATTCCCCTGTCCTTCCCTCCCCTTTGCATTCCGGTACAATTCCACAGAGAGAAGGGGGCCAGCGTTAGAGAAGTGTAACTGAGAAAACGAGGGAAGAAATAGGTCTGATTCTTCTCAAAACAAATTATGTTCACTCAGCCGGCTGCTCGCATGTATCAGCTAGCAGCTTTGCCAAAAGCTGGGACAAGCTAATTCACTGCTCAGCGGGGCAGTAGTCTCCCCACCTTTGGAGGTTTTCACAGCAAATAGGGGTATGAAAATGGTTAGGAAAGAAAAGAACTCTTCCCTTATTGCTATTGCTTTTCTTCTGACCACCCCCATCTTCTGGAGTGCAGAGGCAGTTCGATCACACATGCAGATAGCTACAATATGTGCTAAAATTTTTTAAAATAGTAGTTAAATTTGCAGTATCGTTTTCTGAAAGATCTCCTGTGTGGTTTAAATGTATTCGGTATAGAGTTGAAAAAAAACACATTTAACAAAAAGATCATCTGGAATGGTGTGTTGGGAGTTAGAAGTATCTGGCTGCGCCGAGCCAGGTGACCTTGAGTGTGGAACCTGAGCCCTCCTCAGTGTCCTCACCCACAGTGGGGGCAAGGATGGAACCCACTGAGCACTTGCTGTGTACCGAGTACCGTGCTAAACACTTTACATGACTAGTTTCTTTGCATACACTTCCACCCACCAACAACCTCATTAGGCAGGAAGTATTACTATTCATTTTTCAACTGAAAAAAGATTGAATAACTTCAGCGAGACCACCCAGCTAGTAAGTGACTGAGCTGGGATTTGAATCTCAGACTCAGTGATCAGGAACCCAGGCCCTCCCTCCAAGTGTAATAATGTGAATAAAGTACCTGGCATGTAGTTGGAGGCTGGGAAACTTTAGTTCTCTTTTTTCCTTCCCCTGTTTAAAGTCAAATTTCAGCTAGCAGAGGCTTGGATGCATAAGAGGGATCTCTAATGCTTGTCTGACCCAAAAAAACAACAACCCAAAAACGTTGCTAGATTTTTTCAGAGGGATAGGAAAAAGCCCTCCCAGGGGTGTGTCAAAAATGTCTAAAAGTTCAGCCCTTGGGCAAAAACAGTTCCACGGACACCTTGAAAAATGCTAATGGAAGTTCTGTGGGGACTCAGTTTGGATTCAGTTCCTACCCAGAGGCACAGGCTCAAAGAGCCTTCCTAGGAAGGAAGGAAAATGAGATGCAGGCCAGCTGTGCTGTGTAGATGCAGAGGAAGGAAGAAAATCCAGGGCAACGGAGAAGTCTGTGCTGGCGGACGGGAGGGCGACAGGAGGGGGAATTCGGATGCCCTGCACACAGCGGGTGGAGACTGTACTCCAGAGTCTGCCACTTCCTCGGTGACCTTGGGCAAGTTACTTAGCATCTCTGGTCCTCCATTTCCATATTGGTAGACTGAGGACTACTGATAATCCCCTCCCTGTCGGGGCTGATTCTCACCTAGAACACACTGGAAGGGGCTGCTGGCCAGGGTCCATTCTGAATGCTCGTCCCAGTAACTGCCATAGTAACTTACTTAGGATTTTATTCTTACTCTGGACCCCAGATTCGTTTGGGGGCACAGAGATCTTGGTTCAGTGCCTGGCATATAGTGAGCAATAAATGTGACTCCCTCCCCTAACTGGGTCCTTCAGCATCTTGCTGATAGCCCATCAACCACAGGCAGCCAAATTCTACCTAGATGACATTTTAAAATATGTGGCATTCATGGCTCTCTCAGCCAAAAAGGTTCCCGACCCCTGGTCTAGGGGCTTGCCAGAGATGCTCCAACTAGTCTGTCTTCTAGAAGACAAGTTCAGCCACATTCCCAGGGGATATAGAGGGAATATCGAAAAATCAACCCTTTGGGTTTCAATCTGAAAAGCGTTAATGCTATAAAGTATTTCAATTTAACCAAGGAGAGCGATAAAGCTGTGAGCGCCCAGCAGGGATGGGGAATTGCCATCTTCGCTGCTTGATTACAGAGAATTGGTTCCTGTTGAAGAGGCAGCTGGCGACAAGGGTGAGAGGCAGATTTACAACCTGGAAAGTGGGGTGGGGTGCCTGGGAAAGAACTTAGCATCATCAAATAGCAGTAAGAGCTGGCACAGAGTGAGCTTCCACAACATTCCCAGGATGGTAGTGCACGCCTTATTGCCCAAGAGGAGTACTCTTAACAGCAACACCAATAACAGCTAGCATATTTTGAGTTCTGCTTTGCACCAACTACCATCTAGGTGCTTTACAAATGTGTTCTTCCACTTAATTTGTATACCAACAGTGTGAGGCTGCCTTTCATCTTACAGAAAAAGACCCTGGGGCAGTGAGCATTGATTCTGCAAGGCTGAGGTTGGAATCCTGGTCTGCTCCACACCAAAGGCTTGCTCTCAGTTGAATGACACATAAAGCCTCCATCACTCTGCACTTGGTGGAGACAAAACAGTTAAGCTCAGGGGTTGGGGCATCTTCTCGTAATCTCCTAGGTACAGTCTCTCAGGGAACTTCATGGTCACCCAGTCCAATTCCATTATTGGACAGATAAGGAAACTGAGACCCAGAAGTGGATAATGTCTTGTCAAAGGACATAAAGCAAATTCATGGCAGGTGTAGGTCTGAAACCTTGACTTTCTGTCCCCAGGAAGGCACTCTTTCTAAAGAAAAGCCCCTCCCACTCACCTCTTGGCCAACAATTTCTCATTCAGCTCTCAGAACAGAGGTAGATTCTTACCTTGATTCCTTGACTTGGTCATCATCCCTTGTTCCAGAGTGAAGGTTCTTTAGCCAGGAAAGATCCATAATCTCTGATATCTCTCTGGATAGGTGATGGTGGCACATGCATCCCTGACACAATCTGCATCTGTGGTCAGGGTCCATGAACAGAGGTGATCAGAAAGGAAGAACATGTGTTGGATACAGTCATTCACTCGTAGGTCCCCTGTGCCCATTGTGTGGCCTGAAGCTATAAGATTTTAGTATACGTTACTCAGCAGAAGTGAACTTCTGGTCAACCAACAATGCTAGCCTGTCTCGAAGCTGTTCACCTCTCCAGCATGGCCTCCCTTTCAGCACTTATTTGTGGATTCAGAGGAAAAGAAGAAAAAATAAATCTGTGATGTAACTCTTCTCTTTTTAAGTATTTTAATCAAAGTGCTGAGATGGTAGGTCATTTGGATAATGGAAAGGAGAAGATGGTGCTGTTTTAAATTACTCTTAGAGTCACTTTTTAAAAACGTATATATAACTTTCCACAATAAGGAATGCCTTCAGCTATGTTATCACTACAAAAGGAATCTGCACAAGTTACCCTAAGTTCATTAGAACTGAATCAGTGAAGCCCAAGATAATGTGTTAATTATCTCAAGGTTGGTGAATAAAACCTACTGCCTGCGGCAAACAAAGTTTACCATCTCGAGCAAACTAACTGTTTTCAGAACAAACATTTTAATAAATATAGTGAATTAAAATGAGTACTTATAGTCTGGAGGTTACAAGTCAATTGGCCTTAAGTCCTTTAAAATAAACTTTTCCATCAGATGAGAACAGTCTGTCCTTTGGTAGGCTTAGTTAGAAATTTTACTTTATAATGATCTGATATAAACAAATAAAAACTTAATTTTCTGGAAACTGGCAGGTAGATATCCTCTGACCTTTTCTCGTGTATATCTATACACAAGTTAGTTGATTCAAAAATGCCTTGTATTCTAAAGACTTGTGTCAATAGCTCCTCCTCCCCCTCCTCCTCCTCCTTCTTCTACGTGAGAAGAGGGGAGGTAGAGAGACAGACTCCCACATGTGCGCTGACTGGGATCCACCCGGCAACTCCTGTCTGGAGCCAACACTTGAACCAGTCGAGCCACTGGCTGCAAGAGCGGAAGAGAAGGAGAAGGTATAGAGGGAGGGGGAAAGAAGCAGATAGATGGTTACTTCTTATGTGTACCCTGAGCAGGGATCAAACCCAGGACATCCTCACAACGGGCCAATGCTCTATCCACTTAACCAACCAGCCAGGGCCTCAATAGCTTCTTAAAGTTTCTTAGGCCCTGTCTGGGTAGCTCATTTGATTAGAGTGTTGTCCCACATGCTAAGGTTGCAGGTTCAATCCCTGGTCAGTGCACATATGAGAATCAACCAATGAATGCATAAATAAGTGGAACAACAAATCCATTTTTCTTTCTCTCCCTTTCTCTCTCTAAAATCAATAAATAAAACATTTCTTAGAGTTTCTGCTTAAAAATATAGTGTGGCACCTGGTTTTAACTTTTATTTTGATCCAAGTTTATTTAAATACCTTTGGGACTTTTATTCCTGAACTTAGTAGTTCATATGTAAACAAACATATATGACGTTAGTCACCAACCCCCCCCCCCCACACACACACACAAAATAAAAGCTGAGTGGGTTTCCTTTGAAACATAGGAATGTTTCAAAGTGGTCTGGTTTTAATCGTGGATTTTGAAACACATAGGAAATGTAATTTTGGAAAACCCCAGAAGTCACAAAAAGAGAATGGCTGAAACCAAGGCTCCCTGGGAATGAAGGGACCATCAGGAAAAACAGCCCTGCCATTGGCAGACACCACAGCAAAGACACTGGGGCTTTCAAACATGAGCCTCCAATCAGACATCACAGGGCAGATGCTCTGAATCACATGCTCTGATTCACTCTCCTGCTGCTTCTTGGCTGGACAGCTTCTGGGCAGGCTGCTCTGGGATAAATAGCAGCAAGAATTGATTTTATTTAATGATGGTCAGTAATTATCATAAGCAAAAGCCGGTGAAGCTGGCGAGCCTCCATGTCCTTACGCTGTCTTCCTCCATTTCTGTATCTGCGTCGAATTAGCGTTTATAACCATCAGCATCAACTGATGAACAAAGAAGAGAAAGCACTAGTATGGGGAAGAGTGGACATTTGGGACAACACCCCGGAAGGGGCCAAAACAGCTCAGATTTTCTTCCTCTTTTCACCAGGGACCAAATTGTACACCTAGAGCTTAACTCTCTGCATACAGCCTCCTTTGAAGGGAAGGTTGCTTTTATCCAGATGTGGCTTAGAACCAAATCTAAACAGCAGTGGAAACACTTGAACATTTCAAAACAGAGCACTCTGTGACCCGCGTCAGACGCGTGGAAAACGCCACCACAGTGAACTCAGCCCTCTGCTCGGCACCCAGGCGAAGACATGAAGGGGACAGGGTGGGGGTCAGAGAGAGATTGCTTTGAAGCGTGTTGTTCCCGTGTTACGTGGAGATGTTTCTCTCACTGCACTTCCATGAAGAGGGCTTTAAGGACACTACTTGGAAAGTGTAATAAGCAGAGGCGGGTTAAGGTCAGTTGAGGCCCCGGGCGCAGAAGAAAATATTGGGCCCCTTAAAAAAAAGAGAGAGGGAAAATAAAAATACATGTTAACCATATTTTTAAGTAAATAAAAAATATTATGTACTATGAATGTTAAAATCACACATATGAAACCAAACCTGGTATCATTAGAAAAAAGAGTAAAGTTGGGGTTTTGCGGGGCCTTTCAGAAGTAGGGGCCCAGGGCACCTGCCCGATGCACCTGCCTTTCAATCTGCCTCTCGTAATAAGTCTCTCCTTGGGTCTGAGCCACTGATGATGGCAGAACAGAGGACCTCTCCCAAAGAGTCCCTGCCGTAGGGATAGCCTGCTTGCATAAGAGGACCCCTTCCAGATAGCTCTGACGGGGTTAGAAGCCAGGATGGGGATGGCCACCAAAGACCACGTGGGGAATACATTGCTCACATTAAGGAGCCTTGCAGTGACACGGAGCCCAAGGGAAGGGCCCCCAGAGACCTCACAAATGTGCCTGAAGGGAAGTCCTGTGTTGGAAAAGCCTCTGACCCCATCTTACTCCAAAGGCCAAACCATCACAGCACCAGTCAAGTAGAAACGTCCCTGTTGCCAAGCTGTTCTCCAAAAACTTGCTCTCTTTCTGGAAGGATCAGAAGTAATCAGGGAAAGTGGAAAAGAGAAGCTCCCAACCACGCTAGTGTCTCCCACTGCAGACCCACAGGGAGACTGGTGAGATGCTTGAAGTTCAGTTTAAGAACTGCAGGGGACTGAACATCTTATCGCTGCGATCAGACTGTCTTCAGACTAGAAGTGACCAAAGGAATTTTCATTTCCTGAAAGTGACAGGAAATTGAGGGACCTGCCTGAGATATCATCTTTGGGTGGGGAGAAAGGGCTGATAAAAGTAGGTTTGTAAGCCAGTCCTGTGAGGAAGAATAAGCGAAAGTTGTTTCACAATCATGCCCCATCAAATCCCGCTTTGTCAACATCACAGTTATTTTTGTCTGCTGTGCCTTCGCCTCCAGGCAGCAGGTGTATGTGGGTGAGGGGTGGAATATGCCGACACTGGTGCTGGTTGATAATGTCTTGATAGGCAGGCCATTATATAGGTTGGTTTCAGCAGATGCCGAGGTCCATGGCCCATGAGCAGAAGAGAGCAATAAAGATCAGAAGCAATGAAGGGGAAGGGGAAGAAGAAAAGTCAGGCATGCGAATGTGCTGATGGAAACAAAGGGCTGGGTCACATCGTGTGCACCACAGGGACTCAGAAGACACGGGCAGCTCTAGGACGGTGCGTTCCATAATGAGGGACTCCAACCAGCCAAGGTTTGAGAATGGGGGAGGAGACTAGTTTTCAGGATGGATCGAATGCAAGAGAAATCCTCTAGCACCCCCCCACACACACACACACATAGCAAAACAAACAAACAACAACAAAAACCAAAATAAAACAGAAAACAGAGTGATTAATGTAAGGAGGAGAAGCCTGGCTTATATCAGTCAGGAAGATGCAAGGTTGTGCTGCAGGATGGAGCAACCAGCAAATCTCAGTGACTTGAGATACGTCTACCACACGTTGGTTGGCACTTGTGCTCTGCATTCTCTTCACTCTGAGACTTGGAGTGAAGGAGCAGTTATTGTTCGGAGCACATTCTAGAACTGCTGCAGCAGGAAAGAAAATGTAGATTGTTACACACTGGCTCCTAAAACTTCCACCTGAACAGACTCATCTCACCTTGACTCTTGCGTATTTGGCCAAAGTAGACCACTTAGATGCGCCCAAATTCAGAAGAATGGGCAAGAATGACCCTCCCATGGAACTGGAAACCAGTGAACAAGAAGGCAGTCTATCCCGGTGCCCAAGGAGAGGGGAGAGGCCCCTCTGATATGGAGCCAGAGGATGTTCTTGGCCTCAGAGACGGAGGACTGAAAGATGTCAGGGCTGGAGATGGGAGTTAGCAACCCATGGGAGACCAGCCTGACCTGCTGTTCACTGGGCCAGCTTGAGTTAAATGACTACCTGCACTGAGCTGTGTTCTTCCTCCAGTCATTCCTCAGTCCTTCACTCTACAGACGTCTGTTGAACACATACTGTGCACCAGGCATGATGCTGAACCCTGGAGAGAGAGTAATCAGCTAGACACGTGTTCTCTGACATCCAAGGATTACAGTCCAGGAGATGTATATCCAGAAATCTCCTCTGGATGAATTTAAATTTGAATGAGGGAATCATTGAATGGGGTTGAGAGGAAAGAGCCCCGAATTTGGAATCAGAAGGTCTGACACTGGTTCTAACTTAATTGTGGAAACTTGGTCAGGCTTATTCCCTTCTGTAGGCTGCACTTTATCTGTCTTATTCAAGGATTTTCTGAGTTTGGGTGTTATATATATATATTACAAGCCTAGCTATGGTTTATATATGTATATATAAAGGTATATACATACACACCTATCTTGCCATATGTATGTATATATGTGCATATGTACATATGTGTATAGACACTGTATATATGTGTGTGTGTATATATGCAAAATTGGGCTAGAGTTTTTATATGATTGAAAATGAGCAAAATATCAACTTCAACTGAATTCAATTTTTATTAAATGTCTGGTTGTTTGGTTGATGATCCGGTGATGTTCAGATAAATAATAAAATAAGAACATACATTATTCATAAATATTATATACTTATTTCCTAAAATTTCTTTTTTTCTGCTTTCATTTCAGCAACATCACTAATTGTGTTGTAATTAGTCCATATTGTCACATAATCTGGGTTTATTGAGAGTCATGTCAAATTCAACAACTTCTCTTGAGGCTTTGTAATCGTTAGATAGTTTTAAAATTAATTCCAACTTGGACAAACTGCTCTGCTGAGAGAACAGCAATAGGGCTGCCAATATAAGTAGTAATTAAAATGCTTCTTAGGTTCAAAACAAGACTAAGAACATACTATGTTCAAACATGGCAAAGGGCTGCCTTTGATACATTATTTTTTCAGAAGATATTATTAAATATGTAAATCTCATAAAAAATTACCATCTGTGTCAACTTGAGTGGACTATGCTATGCCCACATAGCTGCTTAATGTCGTTTCTGGGGGGGTGACTGTGGAAGAGATTGGCATTTGAATCAGTAGACTGATGAAGGTCACCCTCCCCAGTGCAGGGGGCTTTGTCCAACGTGTTGAGGCCCTGAGTGGGACAAAGAGGCAGAGGAAGGGTGGATTTTCTCTCCTTGCTTGAACTGGGACATCTGTCTTCCCCTGACCTCAGACAGCACCTCCAGCTGTCCTGGTCCTCCGGCCTGCGGTCGGCAGGTCGTGGTACCTCTTGGCCTCCATTATTGCATGAGCCAATTCCTATTACAAATCTCTTATACATCTCTCTGTGTGTTCTATTTGCTCTTTTTCAAAGCGTAACTAATACACTATTGTTCATACCATGATTTTTACCGCCATGTATATATACATACCCACACACACGCACACACGTATATACACACCACACACACAAATTTGAGAATAAGATGAGTTACTATCACAACATGGTCTTCACCCCCCCTACTCCATTTGCGGTTTGGGGGGCACTGCCCGGTCCCGAGTCCCACCAGAGCGGCACGTCATAACAAAAGCAGCGAGAACATGGACCTTCTCTGTGCAGGAATCAGTTGTTGTCATGCTCTTGGAAAGGCAGGATTTGACAAGGTGATTTATTCCCTTTTTGCTTACCGGAAGGCTTCTGGAGCTCGTACCCTCCCTGCCCCCAGTGCGCTGCCCCCTCGGAGGCTGGCAGCCCCACAGCAGCTTGCACCTGCCTGGAATTGCACGCTGTTGCCTTGGGTTTGGAGGACAGGGGCCAAGAGATGGGGAGGAGTGTTTTCTGGGACTCAACAGTGTCAGTCACACAGCAGATGAACTTTGGGTGACAGGTTGTTCTGAATAAATGGCGAGTGGCATATCCTGAGGGCAGAACACACAGGAGCACTTCAATACATTTGTTTTCAATTGTTCATGATAGGTGAGGCCTTCTAAAAACACGGGGTACAGGGCAAGGGGACCAAAGGACTGCTTTGTTGGGGGGCCAGCTGTGAGCTATACAGTTAGCCCTGCTGAGTGTGGGCTTAAATAGAAGTAAGGAGCACCCCAAAGTTCCTGTGGACATCAGTGATCGCCAAGGCCACTGAGTGAAATGCACAGGGAGAAGGGAAGAGAAAGAGCAGGATACTAGCCCCCAGAGAGGGAAGCCGCTGCCCCTTGCCCAGCAGAAGGACACACAAAGGACTGAGAAAGTCCCGAGGAAAGTGTCCTTGCTTTGTCCACTATTAGCATAAGGTCAACCATGAAGTCAGTGCAAGAAAGAATCTCCCTTTTAAGATCTCATTCCTTGTTCTCCTCCTTTGAACCAAGGAGGGAGGGGTTCAGGGTCATAGGGAGAATCACTCAGGGACTACCTGTCTGCTCTCCCTCCTAGAGCCCGACGTCAGAGTCTGCGTCTGCTCCTTCTCTACCAGCTGGACCAGAAGCTTCTGGTAAACAGAAACCTCGGTCTTAGAGAAAGACGGTGTCTTTGATTGGGGACCACTAGGAGACTGAGTGCTTCAGTCGATCATTCAGCATGTTTTATTGAGTGATAAAATCTGCCAAACCCTGTACTAGGTTGGAGCATTTTGAAAGGAAAACTCATCTTGGCCCTCACGGAGCTGGCAGGACAGGGGAGCAGCCGTGTCATGAAGGCATGCTACCTGATGGGATGTGTACAAAAGTGTGCAAGAGTAAAAATGCAGAATACAGAGGTGACACAAGGGGAGAAGTGGCTCATGGGGGCAAGAAGGCATTAGAGGACATTCCCGGAGGAAGTGACTCAGGACCTGAGTCTTGAGGGATGACCTCCCAGGATGTGCCAGGAGAGCAGAGAAAGCCTCAGTGATGTGGAGACAATGTCCTCAATGTGGTTATAGATGAAGAACAGGGGAAGAAATTGGGCATGTGACCACGAATACCTGCTCCAATCCCCTTTAGCGCCCATGTGAAGCATCAGCCCACCTAATGGGCAACTCTGCTTCCTATTCCCCAATTGACTGAAAATCAGACCCCAATAATCTGCCCACTAGCATGGTCTAAACACACTTGATACATGGACAAGACATAGCCTTCAATTAGATGCACTCATAGTGCACGGCTCTTCAATAGTGCTATGGCTCTTCAGTGGGCCGTGGCACCTGACCATGAGCCATCAGCAACTCCTACGGGACCATTCGGCTGGTGGCCGATGACCTGGCCAATCTGTCCGCATGCCTGTGGTGGCTCAGCCAGCGTCACTCGGACACCTGCTGGCAGGTACAGCTGAGGGACTGTGGCATCCAGATCAGTGTGTCCTAAGCTATCTTTATGAGATCATCTCATAAATGTTCCTGATTACTAGAAAGGGGTTTGGCCTGTGCCTGGAGGATTAAGAGGTTGGGGATAAGTCCCCATCTATAGACTAGGGAGAGGCCTGTGGCAGACAGGAGAGCTCAAACTCAGTGTTCTGGGAGCCACAGTCAAGATGTGCCCCTTCCCAGTCCTGCCAACTGCACAAATACAAACACAAAAGCTGGGGCTCACCTTCTGCGGTTGGACCCAAGAGGTTTCTGAGCACCCATCCTGTCTGGGAAGGTATCCCTGCCCCTCATTAGCAGGGACTCTGCCAGCTGGGAAAGTTAGTAAACCATATGACCACCTCTTTCAGGGAGTGAAGAGAAACCTGTGAACTAAACCAGTGTGGGATCCCAAAGATGGAATGAGCCAGGGAGAAACCATACCCAGTGGAAGAAGCTGTATTAGTTTCCTGTTGCTGCTGTAACAAATTACCACAAACTGAGTGACTTCATAGAACATAGGTTTATGCTTTCAGTCCTGGGGTTAGCAGTCCGAAGTGGGCTCCATTGGGCTAAAACCAGGGTGTCTGCAGAGGTCTTGGGGAGAATCCTTTTCCTTTCCTCGTCCAGTTCCGGTGTCTGCTGGCATTCCTTGGCTTGTGGCCACATCATTCTAATCTCTTTTTTTTTGTTGATGCCTTCTCTTCTTATAGTCAGTTCTTCCTCTGCCTTCCTCTTATGAAGACATTTTTGAAGACTTTAGGCCCATTTTTGATAAACCAGAATCATCCCGTCTCAAAATTCCTTAATCCCCTTTGCAGTCTCTTTTGTCATAGAAGGTAACATTCACATGTTCCAGGGATTAGGACCCATGTCTTTAGCAGCCATTTTTCAGCCTACCAAAGGTGCTAACCCTGCTAATTCATTTATTTGATAATTCATGTTTGAGTACACCCTCTGCATTAGACACTGAACTTGTTCTAATACCAACATCAATTAGACACAGTCCCCATCCTTCCAGAGCTTGTAGTCTAGCTGGGGAGACAGATGTGTAAACACTTAGTTGCTCCCAGGAGCCCAGGTGTTGTGGCCTTGGAGGTAATGTAGTGACTAGCCTGGCCTGTTTATAGCTAGAAGGCCTTTGGGTATGCCTGTCCCCACTTACCTCCTTATTTCTTATTTGGGTAATTAATAGATTTTATTTTTTTTAAAGCAGTTTTAAGTTTACAGAAAAATTGAGCAGAAAGTATTGTTGAAGAACAAAAATCAGCTGATAAATTTGAGGACCTAATTGGCTTTGTTCAACATTCCTAATCGGGCAGCAGCCCATCTAGCAACCAGAAGGTCCTTCCCAGGAGTTGTACAAAACAAATTTTTATAGGAAGAAGGGTGGGGCGAGGGAGCTATTAGCAAAGGAAAAGAAAAGATTATATTTAGACCAGGATGTCTTTTGGCGCTTCAGAAACTGCAAGGGTTTTATCATGCAGATTACCTCTTCTTTTTATGGGGGGTGAGGAGCAATAGAATGGAGAGGGCTCCTGTGACAGATTACTTTACTGCTGCTTGACCAGAAAATACCAGACTGGTTAAGATTGTTTCTGGGAAAGGTTGAAACAGCAATTAGGTCAGGTATTAAATCTAGGTTTGCTATCGCAAGCTTTAGCCTAAGTGACGCCATTTTGGGCCTGCCGTTTCTCTTTAACAGTATAGAGAGTTCCCAGATACCCGGTTGCCCTCTTTCACTGCCTTCTCCCTCTGGGTACCTCCCCTCGGACACACCCTCAGCCGGCAGGGTTGCTCCCAACTGGACACACTCAGAGTCAGTCTATACAGGAACCAGAGAAAAATAGAAGCAAGCAAAACCAGGAACTGAATCTTAAATAAATAACTACATTATACAAAAGAGTTGGGAGAGGGGTAAGGACTGGAGAAATATTTGTGTTCTGTCAACATACGGAACTTCCAAGCAGATAGAGAATTTTCATGAGTTTCTTTGAGCCAGAGTGATGACAGGTGCTGGGGAGTAAGATCTCAAATGCTCCTGAGAACAGTTTTGCAGTTTCTTGATGCATTTGAGATTAAGGAAGATGATGTGGGGGTGGGAGATAGCAAGGCAGGGGTCAGATTGCAGGAGAGTTAACAAGATGATGTGCCCTCTTGAGGGTGGTTACAACTTGTAGCAAAGGTATGTTAACCTAGATTCACAGAATCAATAGACAGGGCTTGCTTAAGGCAAAGATCAACCTTTCCCTAAAACAGTATATGCCTGGGGCATGACTATCCACCATGAACGGCGCAGTGAGGGATTTATGATCAGATTACCCCGTGAGGATACTTTCCACAGAACCCCCTTTTCATCCACAGTGGATATACATGAAAATGTTAGAAAAATCAATAAATTCGGAATAAAACATTCTGATCCCAGACAAAAAGGTGTCCTTGAGCAAGTGACTCAGGCCTCAGATTTAGCATCAGTACCCAGGGAAGGCTGGCCTCGCATTTTCCAAAGACCTTTACATATCTTACCTTTTCGGAAAGGACAGCTGTTCCCGTTCTTTCTAGAAGGTGGCTGCATCCTTTAAAAAGAAACCCAAATATTTTTCTTCCGTTTCTCCAGGCAGTTTCTGGAATTACCGTTAGATGGCAGAAGGAGACCATGATGGCGCGGTGTCCAGGCTGCTGCCGAGCCCTTGGCTGGGAAGGTAGCGGCAAGTTAGCAAGCCACCTCCTACAGCCGTCTATGTGATTAATAATAGGGCTGTAATTATCTTTGCACAACCCCAATTGCAGCTCCGTGTTAGCGTAGCTGTTACATTAAACTGCACAAATAAATATGCTGGGCAATCCAACTTCCCCAGCAGCCCCCGCCCTGGTGGCATCCCAGTGAGCTCATTAACATATCAAAACACCAACTCAACCCTCCCATTTCCCTTTATTTTTGTAACAAAAGGGACCCCCTTTTATCTCCCCAGCAACCCAATTTGTATTTCAGTAGCTCTGTGTAGAGCGATAACATTATTACTTTATTTCCCCAAGTCTAGCTCTGGGAATATCTCCAATCTGTTTCAAAAAACTGGATGGATGGGTTTTATGAGGAAGATGAATCAACCCTCCCTCCCCACCCCAGCACTGGGATTTGGTATAGGTGGGGGGAGAGAGAGGGGGAGAATACCTGTCCTGAAGACTCCAGACATCAGACATTCTTCCTGCTAGGTCCCTAGAGCAGTGGTTCTTAACCTTTTTTGAGGTACCGAACCCACCAGTTTCATATGCGTATGCACCGAACCCTTCTTTAGTGATAAATAAAATATGATTTTTTTTCCAAACTCAAGACATAGGTATATGCTTTTTTACTGGTGCACAAAATGAGCCGTGCATGAACATCACCTTGCTCAAGAACAAAACCAACAAAGTGCATGAACTCACAACAAATTACAGTATTACTTTATTCTGGCCTCCATGGCAGAGGCTTCTCCGAACCCCTGAGACCGACTCATCGAACCCCTAGGGTTCGATAGAACCCAGGTTAAGAACCACTGCCCTAGAGCATCAGACAATGGTCTGATGTCTCAACAGTCTTAGGTCAAAACAAAGCAAACAAAAACTTAAAAACAACAAACAAATCTGACATCTAATGGACGCATCCCACACACAGTGAGATCATGGGCTTGAGTATAGAAAGTTGTCATAGGAGTTGGGGCGCCCCTAGGAACCATCTTACCCCAGGTCCAGGATCAGCTGAGTGCCTATCATTTCTTTTGCAAAATGCCATGCGTACAGATACATTTGCATATCTGGGATGGGATCCACTGTTTTCAAGGTCCCCTTCAGTCCTTGCAATCTGCTCATTTAAGGATGAGGAAAAAATTCTGGTAGGGGGAGGCTTGCCCAGAGATGGGGTTGGGGGGTGGGCGGGGCAAGGGGCTGTGCAGAATGGAGCAGCACTTGGGTCTCCTGACTCTACCACATCTGACTGTCTCTCACTTGACCTCTTGGGCAGATTTCTGCCTAAGGAACTGTGCAGACTGGCACACATGTTAGAACCTTGGTTTTTTGACGACGCCTCACACAGAACAGGTATTAACTAACAGGAGCTCTGTACACCAGGAAGAGCATGAATGAAAAACAGGAAGGGATGTTTAGATCAAAGAGAGAGGTGGTACCCAAAGCTGGCCCCTAACTGACATGGGTAGAGCAATAGGTCAAGCCAGGGACAGGTGGGAGGTGGCCTGGGGGGCACTCCTGGCATTCCCAGAGCTCACCTGTGGTATAGCTGTCCAGTGGGCAGCACTGGAGAGCCCAGGGAGCACAAGCCGGGTCCCAGTCTTGTAGCTGCCAATACACCTCTTTCTTCAGTCTACACTGGCTTAGGACTGGCTCAGAAACGAGGACATCTGAGCAGAAAGGGGCTAGGGAGGGTGGAGAAAGCAGGGCAGAGTTCGGAGAAAGGTGGTACTGACCAGTGGCTTTCTCCTGTGGAGCAGGCGCTGTGTTAGACCCTGGCATGCTGTGAAGAGATGCCAGTCATCACTTCTTCCTTCAACTAGCCCCAGTCTGGTGGGGAACATGCACCTATCCAGTTACAGCTCTGTGGTATGGGAGGGAGCCCTGGAGACAGGGCGGGGAGAGCTGAGCATGGCCCACAGGGGGGCAGCCAGCTCCAGATCTGTGTAGGGACTGGTGCCTTTGCTGGTGGAAATAGGGCTCTTCCATGGAGTCACAAGAAAAGCATTTTGGGGACCCACGCATAGAAGGATGAGGTGTGGTGGTAGAATTTATTGGAGTGAAAACAAAGGACTGTCCCCAGGTGCCTGGCGTCTCATCCAGGACCAGATGGCTCAGCTCCGTCTCACTACAGAATAAGTCCAGTCTCTGGGGTCACAAACCAACATTCGTCCTCAGCAAGCCCAGGAGAATCAGGGCCAAGAGATGCAGAACTTCTCTGTCTCATTTCCCCATCTGCATGTCTGCCACCAAGGCCCGATGACACCCTGGCTGTGGCCAGCGTTGCACTTGGGTCTGCACTCAGGCCGGTTCGGCAGCTAGACCTACACGCCTGCTACAAAGAGAGAACACACACAAGGAAAAGGGGAACAAAGCTTTGATAAGGTTTCATTTATCTCCTTGGGTTTGGGAAGGGGTGAGCTTTCTTTCAAACCAGCCAATCTCTTTCCTGTCTCTTTAAGGGCTCACGCTAGGCCCTCCCCCTGGCCAATCCCTTTTCTGGATTTTCTAGGGTTTCAAGTCCCTTTTCCAATCTGATCCTTTTCCTGGGCTAGACTGACAGGCCTCTGTGGTTGCCCTCTTAACTTTTACTGAGGTGCCTCAAAGTTTAGCCTCATCATCTGGTTTCTACTGCATACTCGCTTACCCCCTCTGTGCCATCTTGGTTTCTACTGCATATGTACTTAGCTAAGGAATTTCCCCGACTATTTTATTCCTCCTCTCCAACCCCAAGAATCCTGGCTACTGAGCTGATTGTCCCCCAAAGAGATTGAAAAAACGATTCTTGATACCCATTTGGGATTGTTTGGAGATTAAGTCCCTTTGGGGGATGTAAAGCCAGTAGTCAAGGCCACTATCACAGCAGCCCGACCCACGCAGGTTCGCATTGGATTCGAACATATGGCAATGAAACACAGGAGCCAAACACTGATGAGCCATCAGCTTTAATTCTAGCTTGCACCCGGTGGGCAAGCAAAAACACACACTGGGCTCCAAAACCCACACATTCAGTGCTCACAAAGCTACTGACTTATCCGAGTTTCCTAGCATCAAAGCTTTCTAGCTCACCAGACTTATTCACCTCTGTTTTCCATCTCCTCCTGCACAAACTCTTAACAAACTGGCTTCTTCCTCAGCACTCTGCCATCTTGGCTACTTCTCCTCCACATGGCCTTAATCTGCTCTCCTCTCTAATACCAACCTCAGGAACTCAGGAACCAAGAGAGAGATCTAGCTACCGGTCCGCCCACTTTATAGCATAGATAATCCAAACCTTTAATCCAATTATACATACAAGAAAGTCTCTGATACAAAGCCACCCATCTGAGGCATAATGGGATTCCTCCCTACATCACCACCCTACATCATCCAATTAGTTAAGGGTGTGGGGGAGAGCTTACTCTTCAACTAAGCCTTAGGCTATAATGACCCGGCCTGCCTACAGCCTGTTCCAGAACACACATTAATATCAACGAACTTCCATGTGGGCAGCGCCATCTTTAACAAAGTGAGCATAATATATTTTATCTGCCCAACAGGGGAGGATGCTGCAGTCCCCTGGGGAGGCTGTGAATGCTGCCACTTCTGAGTGAATCAGGCTTAGTATCCGATTAAGCTCCCTAGTAGATTAGGCTTAATGTCTGGTTGCATTTCCTCCCTTCCGTTATGAATACTAACTAGCAACCTGCACTAATAGTGCCCCTATTACCTGACAGGGACCAGGCCTGGAGGGGGTCTGCCTCAGGCTGGCCTGTAGTGTGCCGGTTCTTAACTTCATGGAGGCAAGATTTTACAACGTGAGTCCAGATGATTCTGAGAGTTCGTTAATTAAAGCTGGGGACAGTGAAACAAGGAAGGGCTTAGGACAGAAGAAGAAGCTACAGGGAGAACCTACCGTATTTCCCCATGTATAATAATATATTGTAAGACACACCTTAATTTTGGGGCCCCAAATTTGAAAAAAACCAAAACAAAACATGTATTACATAAAGTTATTGAACTCACGTTTTATTCATCATAAAATTCATACAACTCCTCAAGCAGGAGATGCAAGTAAAGAAACCTACAACCATTGTATAAGACACACCCAGTTTTTAGACCCCAAAATTTTCAATAAAGGGTGCATCTTATCCATGGGGAAGTGTGGTAGGTAAGGCTGCCTTGGCTCTCTAGAAGTGTGCCAGGAAAGAAATGAGCCGGTGCAGGGCTGCTCCCTCACTGCTGAGGCAGAGAAAAGGGGGCCTTGGAGACAGGTCCAAGGTGTAAGCCCATGACGAGCTGCTGCCGCCCACTGCTCCCCTGGATGCAGGTCTTGCGGAATCGTTGGAGTTTAGAGGGTACCCACCTGTCGGGGGAGAAAAGGGGTAAGGGGTGTGGGTGTGATCCTTTGTTTTGTGGGGTTTTTTTTTTTTAGAGATTGGAGATTTTAGGTGTGGTCTTAGGGGAGGAGCTCAGTAGAATATTCATCAGCTTTATGATGACACACCAAAATGAGATTTATTCCCTTGACTTCATCTGTCCTTGGGTGTGGCTGGCAAATGACACTAATTGGATTCCTGCTCTCTATCTCCCTGAATAGGGTGATTTAAACTATTTACCCTCTGGGTGGGGAGGGGAAGTGCACACCATTGACTCCTAAGTGTCCTTGGTTAGGGAAGATAGGATTTTGCAATTAACCAGATGGCTGTAAGCTCTTTGGTCATTTAACTACTGTGTCTGTCTTAGTTTCTCTATTCCACTTGGCCTGGCTTACTAGCCTGCCTCACTACCATTTGGACTACCAAAAAAGTTTACTTCAGCAGTGAGGTCCATGTTAGAGACTTATAAGCCGCCTACAAGTAAGGAGAGGAGGGTGGGGCTTAACTAGTGAAAACACCCCTCCCCTCACCATGGGTGGGCCCAGTCTCACTACTCTGTTCCACACCTGTGTGGAGTGGGCGGGGCTAAACAAGTAAGGGTTAGGGACACTGTGTTCCTGGGGTGGGGATGGTCCAACGTGGATGGGGAGCAGGGCAGAAAGGCCCTGGGAGGGAGAGTTACCCACCACCCTGCTCAGAGCTCCAGAAGGAGGTTCCTCTCTTGCAGCCTAACCCCAGGTCTCTCACAAGTCACCCATGTCCCCTCCCTGCTCACCTACCCAGGAGGCAAAGACAGAGCAGTCCCAGAGGGCAGCATGGGTTCCTTCATCTCAGCCCTGGGTTCCAGACCCGGGCGCCTCAGCTTCCTCTGGCTTGTTCTCCCAGTGAGGACAGGGAGAGACGGCTGGACACATGCCCTTCGGGGACTGTTGTCACACAGGACTCCTGTTTCTTCCCACGGGGGCTTGTCAGTGTTGCATGCATTCATTCATCCCATTGTGTACAGAGCATTACACCCATCGCTTCAGAGGCTCCCAAGGTAGGAAAAGGACATGGTAAATAAAGCCTTGTATTAACTGTCCTGGCGTCCTGGAGCCCAAGGCAGCTCACAGGTCAAGTGGCAGTTTTGGTTTCTCATATGGCCCAGAGTGTGGGAGCTAGAAAGTGCCCACAGAGTGTTGGCCCCACTCTCTGGTGCTACAGATGAGGAAACAGAGACCAGGAGGGGCAGTGTCTTGCCAGCCCCACTGCCACCTGCAGATGAGTTAATGGCTTTGATCTCCTTTTTTATTATTATTTTTTTATTATTTTATTGCTTTTAGTGAGAGAGGAAAGGACAGAGAGAGAGAGAGAGACAGGAACATAGATTTGTTCCTGTATATGCCCTGACTGGGGATCAAACTGGCAACCTCTGTGCTTCAGGACAATGCTCTAACCAACTGAGCCATCCAGCCAGGGCTGATCTCCTTTTTATTCATTTTAGAGAGGAGACACAGAGTGAGAGAGAGAAAGAGAGAAAGGAGGGAGGAGCTGGAAGCATCAACTCCCATATGTGCCTTGACCAGACCAGTGCAGGGTTTTGAACTGGCGACCTCAGTGTTCCCAGGTTGACGCTTTATCCACTGCGCCACCACAGGTCAGGCTGATCTCCTTTTTAAAAACTCGTTTTCCCATTCATATCAGGACGCCCTGCTTTAAAATGACGCACTTATTTTCTTCTCAGGATCCTCGTCCTCCCAACAGCCCTGTCAAGTAGGACATGTGCTGTGCGCCCCTCACAGGCTCAGCCTGAGGCCAAGGGGGTCCCATGAACTCAGGACGCAGGTGCCCTGCGCAGAAGCAGAAGGACAAGAGTTTGAGGTCAGAGAGTCTGGAGTCCAGACCTGGCAGGTGGACCAGTGCGGAGGGGAGACACCCCAAAGAAGCCCGCAGGAATGCCACTGCGGGGCCGGCACAGGGTCATCATAGCCAGGAAGTCTGGTGACCAGAGGGTGGGCAGAGGGGCTGCCCCAGGAACTTGGCAGTCAGGAGGGTGGGCTTTGCAGTTAGACCCAGTGGGTTCCAAGCCCAGGTTCTTTGCACTTATTTGAAAGTGCATTCTGACAAGTCACTTAACCTCCCTGATCCTAAATGCCCTCATCTCTGAAGTGGAAATGATAGTGCAGGTTCCCCTAGTGGTTGTTGAGGGTGACGTGAAAACACAAAAAGTCTGGCTCAGTAAACACTGGCTTCTGTCATTGATGTCAAAATGACCTGAAGACATGGGGACGATGTCAGAGGATAGCTTTGAGGGAAAGTGGCTTTGAGACCAGGCCCACTGTAAAGCCAGTAATCGAGGCAACCATCAGAGCCACCTGGCCAGTGCAGGTGCAGGTTCTCATTAGATTCGGACAGTTGGTAATGAAACAACGGAGCCAAGAACTGGTGAACCATCAGCTTTAATTCTAGCTTGCACCCGGCAGGCAAGCAAAAATACACACTGGGCTCCAAAACCCACTCATTCAGTGCTCACAAAGCTACTGACTTATCCGAGTTTCCTAGCATCAAAGGCTTCTAGTTCACCAGACTTATTCACCTCTGTTCCCCACCTCCTCCCTGCACAAACTGGCTTCTTTCTCAGCACTCTGCCATCTTGGCTGCTTCTCCTCTCCTCCATGTGGCCTTAATCTGCTCTCCTTTCTAATACTACCCTCAGGAACCAAGAGAGAGCAAGCTCCTGGTCTGCCCCACTTTATAGCGTAGATTCAAAACCTTTAATCCAACCTACAAACAAGGAAGTCTCTGATACAAAGCCACTTATCTGAAGCATAATGGGAGGATTCCTCATGAGAGTGCACCACCGACATCATCCAATCAGTCAAGGGTGTGGGAAAAAGCTTACTCTTAAAACTTGCACGTGGGCAGCGCCATCTTTAACAAAGTGAGCATAATATATGTCATCTGCCCAACTCCCACCTGTTAGATAGAGGCTGGCTTCAGGGACCCAGGTGCATGTCCTGAAGTCACCGGGAGTGGGGGTGGGCAGGGATAGGGCTGCATCCAGGGCAGTGGCCTAGGAGAAGTCACTTCCTTCCTGGACTCCCTTCCTTTGTCTTTAAGTGAGGGGTTGGCCCAGATTCCCAAGACAAGCAAAGTGTAGTGAGACGTACAGATGTTGCCATGAGTCTGGAAGGGGCAGTGATAATGCCGTGTGACCTGCAGGGCAGCTGAGATTATCTACCTTTGTGAGTTCATAGTCAGCCATTCATGTGACCTGCGCCAGGACCCTGTGAGACAGGCGGGCAGGAATTATTTGGCGCATTTTACAGAGGAGGTCGTTGTCATCAGAGTGGTTCAGAAGCTTGCCTAAGGTCACAGAGCTGGTCAGTGGCTAGCCAGGACTTGGTCCTGGGTACGTGGCTCCAAGTCAAGGGTTTTGAAGATTTCTTTAAGCAACTTTATGACGTATAGTTTACAAGCCATATATCCACAATTCACCCATTAAGTATAGAGTTCATTAGCTTTCAGAGTATAATCAGAGTTGGGCAATTTTGAAATAGTTGAAATAGTTCCATTATCCCCCTCAAAATATGCTGTACTCCTTACCCGCCACCCACATCTCCTTCCCTCCCAGTCCTGGGCAACCTCTAATCTATTTCTGTCTCCACAGGTTTGCCCATTCTGGGCATTTCATATAAATGCACAGATATGATATGTGGTATTCTATGACTGGCTTCTTTCACTTAGTATAATGTTCTCAAGGTTCATCCATGTCGTTTTTCAGTGTCTTAACATGGGAGGTTAGGTTGTTCATTTGACCTCTTTCTTCACTTTTAAGATTTTTTTTTAATGTTTATTTTTTATTTTATTCATTTTAGAGAGGAGACACAGAGTGAGAGAGAGATAGAGAGAAAGAGAGAAAGGGGGGAGGAGCTGGAAGTGTCAACTCCCATATGTGCCTTGACCAGACCAGTGCAGGGTTTTGAACTGGCGACCTCAGTGTTCCCAGGTCAACGCTTTTATCCACTGCACCACCACAGGACAGGCTCTTTCTTCACTTTTTTTCTTTTTTTCATTTTAGAGAGGAGAGAGAGAGAGAGAGAGAGAGAGAGAGAGAGAGAAAGGGAGGAGGAGCTGGAAGCATCAACTCCCATATATGCCTTGACCAGACCAGTGCAGGGGTTTGAACTGGTGACCTCCGTGTTCCCAGGTCGACACTTTATCCACTGCGCCACCACAGGTCAGGCTCTTTCTTCACTTTTAATGTAGGCATTTATAGTTATAAGTACTGCATTAGCCACTGTCCATAAATTTGGGGATGTTATGTATTCTCATTCATTTCAAAGTATTTTCTAATTCTCCATGTGACTTCTTTTCTTTTTTTAACCAGAGAGAGAGAGAGAGAGAGAGAGAGAGAGGAGGAGACAGGAAGGGAGAGATATGAGAAGCATCAATTCTTCGTTGCAGTACCTTAGCTGTTCATTGATTGCTTTCTCACATGTGCCTTAACCCGGGGCTCCAGCTGAGCCAGTGATCTATTGCTCAAGCCAGCAACCTGGGGTTCAAGCCAGCGACCCTGTGCTTAAGCTGGTGAGCCCATGCTCAAGTCAGCGACCTCGGGGTTTCAAGACTGGGTCCTCAGCATCTCATGTCAACACTCTATCTACTGCCCCACTGCCTGGTCAGGCTGATTTCTTTTTTAAAGTCATTTATTTTATTTTCACTCATTGATTATTTAATAGTGTGTTGTTTAATTCCCATATATTTGTGAATTTGCCAAATTTATTTGCTATTATTCATTTCTAAATTCACTCCATTGTGATTGGAGAGCAGACTTTGTACAATTTCAACCCTTTTGAGTTTACTGAATCTTGTTTTATGATCTAACTTATGGTCAGTTATGAGGAATGGTCCGTTTGTGCTTGAGAGAAATGTACATTTTGGTGTTGAAGAAAGAATATCCTATAGGTTTCTGGTAGATTCAGGTTTTAGTACACTGTTGTTTAAATCTTCTATTTTCTGCCAAATTCTAACCATTATTGAGAAAACTGGGGTAGTGGAATAGGGATATTGAAGTCTTCAACTATTACTTTTGATTTATGTATTTCTCCCTTCAATTTTGTCAGTTTTTGCTTTACATGTTTCAAGATATATTGTTAGATGCATATATTTTTATAATTATTACTACTTCCCAATGAGTTGACCATTTTATCACCAAAAAACATCCCCTTTTCTCTCTAGTAGTGTTTTTGTATAAAGTCTGTTTTGTCTTAGTAATAGACATTCAGTATTCTCATTCTTATTCTTGCTATTTGCATGATATATCTTTTCCCATCCTTTCACTTTTAACCTATTTGTATTTTTTAAGAGCTTATTTTTATTGCTTTTTAGAACAAGGAGAGAGAGAGAGAGAAAGAGAAAGGTTAGATGGGAGTGGGAGGCATCAACTCATAGTAGTTGCTTCTCACATGTGCCTTGACCAGGCAAGTCTGAGGTTTTGAACCAGCGACCTCAGCATTCCAGGTCTAGGTTCTATCCACTGTGCCATGGCAGGTCAGGCCCTATTTGTTTGTTTGTTTTTTTATATAGAGACAGAGAGAGAGTCAGAGAGAGGGACAGATAGGGACAGACAGACAGGAACGGAGAGAGATGAGAAGCATCAATCATCAGTTTTTCGTTGCGGCAACTTAGTTGTTCATTGATTGCTTTCTCATATGTGCCTTGACCTCAGGTCTTCAGCAGACCGAGCAAACCCTTGCTCAAGCCAGTGACCTTGGGTCCAAGCTGGTAAGCTTTTGCTCAAGCCAGATGGGCCCGCGCTCAAGCTTGAGACCTCGGGGTCTCGAACCTGGGTCCCTCCGCCTCCCAGTCCAATGCTCTATCCACTGTGCCACCACCTGGTCAGGCCCCGATTTATATTTTTAAAGCTAATGTGTGCCTCCTGTATATAGTGTATAATTGGATATTGTTTTGTTAATCCAGTCTGACAATCCCTGCCTTTTGACTGGATTGTTTAATTAATTTATATTTAATCTTATTATTGACATATTTGGGTTTACACCTGCCATTTAACTTTTATTTTCTATGTCTCATGTCTGTTTGTTCCCCTATTTCTCCTTTGCCACTTTCTTTCGCATTAACTGATATTTTTTTCTAATGCAACACTTTAATTTCTCTAATGTTTTTCCGTTAATTTTTTGAGTTATTTTCTTAGAGGTTTCTCTAGGGCTTACTATATATTTTTTAACTTAATTGGAATTTGCTCCTTTCTAGCTCTCTTTTCTCTTGCTTGTTTTATGTTATTATTGTCATTTCATCTACTTATGTTACAACCCCAACCATACATTGTTATAGTTATTACTTATATAATATATGTATAGGAAATGAAAACATAAAAAGAAGCAAAACAAGTGTATATTTGTAGGGTTTGTTACAGTTACCTTTTTACTATTTCTGGTTCTCTTCCTATGTTGCTGAGGACTTGGGTTCTATCGGGTGTCATTTCCTTACCCCCGTACAATGGCACTCTTCTACCTCCTTATTGCCAAATATACTACATTTCTATATGTTATAGGCCCAACAATATGATTATGTATATCATTTTTAATGTGAACGTGGCACACAGAGGAGCTGCAGGGAGCTCTTATGGGTGGAAGGGTAGGGAGGAAGCAATGGAAGACAGATAGTTCAAGTTCCATTCCATCTTGCTTCCTTGGATCCAGATTGATCTCAACTCTTAGAACAACCTTGTCTGAACCTGGTCTTCACACCTTGTCTGCCCAGGCTGTACCTAATTCCCACTTCACCTGGAGTCCCTGCGGGTCATTGCCACTTACATGGCTTCCGTGTTCAGCCAAGCCTAATCTTCTGAGTATCGGTCCTTCCTCCCCGGTGGGGATGACAAGCCTGACTCCCTACCTCATCCTGTGAGCTCCAGCAGGCTCTCCACCCTCCTCCGCAGCCTTCAGGCCACCCCACTAAGGAGTCTTTGCTCAGCTCCTCCTTCCACATCAGCCCACGTGCCCAGTTCTAAACTCTGACAGAGGAGCTGGAATGGTGGCCTCAGGGGATGCCTGAAAATCATCAAAGATGAATGCTGTAGACTGCCTGAGCCTGGGCAGTCTGGCACGGGGGCTGGGATTGTGGAGTTGTGTCTGACTAAAAGAGGAGAAAATTGCATTGTCTGTCAATGTCAGTGATATCAACAGCAAACACAAACATTTTAGAAGCCAAGATGGATAGCTCTGGCTACCAGCAGTGCCTGGGGACCCTGCTCTGTGTCTGCCAGGATCCTGGGGACTCTTCCATCACCCCACATCAGCAGTGCCTTATCTTTATGTCCCCAGGGTGTTGAGTTTTGAATCTGTCATTCATTGAATTCTGCAGTTCAGTAGGAAAGAGGTCAAAACGGCGAGCTTGTGCATGAAAACACATCAGCATTCAAACAGTCCTTCACCCTCCTTCGTCTGATTTGATCTTCCTTTGAGCCCTGTGTGACAGACATGATGAGTACTGACATTCCCATTTTACAGACGAGGAACATGGTGCCCTGAGTCCGTTAGAGATCTGCAGCCATCAGAGAAGGAAGTGAAGAATCTAAGCCCATGCTCTGACTCCAAAAAGAAAACACTTTCTATCCTACTAGTGCTCCCTGGTCTAGCAGGATAAAGGGCACTTAGGGTCTGGAGTCCCTGGGCAACACTGTCAGTGCCTCTGGCCCATGCCTGGACCTGGCTGGAGATGGCTCTGTGCACTTCCAAGACTCCCTGGGCCGGCCTGAGCAGGTCCCTGTTCTGGTGGCCGGACGTGGGGCTGCTGGGCATGTTGCAAGTTAACATTCAAGAGACACATGGAATATTGGCCGGGGGGGGGGGGTGTCCAGATGCCAACAACAGGGTTGTTATTTCTTTCTTCCTCCTAATAACTCTGGGGGAGGGAAATCAGACATATTTTTGAGAGAAGCTAACAGGCTGAGCGAGATGGATTTAGTGACCCGTATAGCCAGGCCCACTGGTCCCAAAGCCACACCCACACTTGATGGCAGAGGCTAAATAACATACCACTGACTCTCTGAAGGAGCATGTGATGGGCCAATTAATAGGTGTCCTTATAATGTCACTATAGGAAGTGTGGCATCCTCCTCCTGCCCTGAGGGAGGAGGAAGGACCTGCCTGCAGCCCCTTTCTGTCTGCTGTCCAGTTTCTATGCTACCAGCCCATTCTGTAGCCAAACTGTGTGCATACGTGATGAGATTTGAGCACTTTGGTGGCAGATGTCCTTCTACCACAATATGATCCTCACTCGATGCCCCTAAGAAGCTCTCAGTAAATGGAAGAGCAAGCACCACATAAAAGCTGCCTAATGATTCGAGTCATCCACCAGAGGGGTGGGCTGTCTGATGGCTGGTGAGTTCTCCAGCATTAGTCATGTTTAAGAGGCCAAATGGACAAAGCAGAGGCTCCGGCGTTGTGTGGGAATATGAGCTGATGTTCCCTCAAGCCAAGACCGGAAATAAGGTCTTTCTGCTGCTGGTGGCCTGAGAAAGTCCTTTGGAGTGCCACAATGTACAAGCCCTTCCTTTTGGTCTTAAAGGCTAATGATCTCAGTGTCCTAGATGTCTGCTCTGTGTACGACTAGATGCGATTGCTAGTAACCGAACCAGTGGATTATTAAAGCTTATTGATACTTTGATTCTATGTTCTCTATTTTGTTCATCTTGATATATATTTTTTTTTTTACTGAGTTCTTTTTTCCTCCTGGAAAGTTGAAATGGGTAGGAGAGGTGGGCTGAGGGGTCATTCCCCATACCAACTGGACTACAATCTAAAAATTTGCAAACTCCTACTCAAAAGTTATTTTCAACTCTAACTAGAATCCTTGTGCAGTTTCAAAGTAAATGGCACTGCCCCTGACCTGGGTGGAGGACATAGCATGCAGGTGGATGTCATTCCATTGGCCTGGGAACCCACTCAAGAAGAAGAGCTACCATTTATTGAGCAAACACGATATTTTGTGCATGGTTAGAGGTGTTTTACATACCGACTTTCTCTTAATTCTCACAGTCCAATGGGTGAGTCTTAATAGCCCCACTTTAGACACGAGAAAATGGGATCAGAGAAGTAAACCTGTAACCTGCTCAGTTAGTCATGGGATAATTTGGGATTTAAGCACAGGTGATAAGCTCTAAAAACCTCCCTTAGGCATGTAGATGTAAGAAAGAAAAGCCATTTTCAAGGTAACCCATTCAGGAAAGTCTTACCAAGAATGTTGGGGCTTTATATTTAGGAGTCACAGTGTGCTTTGAGGACACGGCCCTGGATTATAGAGTAAACCAGAGGCACAACCTGTCTGGAATAGCCTGGACTATGACTTGGGAAAACAGTCTGATGGGATTGATTCAAATATAAAATGAGCATGTCTTTGATCGGCAGTCCTGCTGCTACTGATCTGCCCCACAGAAGCAAAGCCTGTTTATATGGGTACATGTGAAAGTTGAATGTGTGTGTTTGCAGTATATTTTGTGTTAGCAAAGAAATAATTGCAAACAATGCGCGCGCCTACCAATGGAGGAACAGATGAACAGATTGTGGTTTATTCAAACAACCGACCGCTCTGCAACATCAGAAAGACTGTGCTACCAAAGTCAACCTTAGCAAATCATGCACTTCACATATAGGCAGTTTATTATATCTCAGTTAGATTTCAGTAATGCTGTTTTTCTTCTTCTTTTTAAAGATTGTGTTAGAGGCATCTCTGCTGGCCAAAAAGATGTCCGTGATCTATATGCCTCAGAGAATAGAAGCAAGTCTTCATGGAAAGTGTGTGTTGTCTCTCCATTTTGGACTTGACAGACTGGGGAGAAATGACATGAGCATCCATGTGTGTGTTGATGTGAGCATAGGGAAAGTGTGACAGGTCATTTCCTCATGATCTTGGGGACGAAGGGGAACTAAGGTATGGTTCACAGAAAAAAATGGAAAGACTCTTAAAGTTTTTTTTTAATGTAGTTCTCTATGATTTGACTTTTTACAAGCTTGTGTTGCTTTTATAATAAAAACAAATTGTAAAACAAAACAGAGTCAGTGAATTACCATAGAAGTATAACCTTTCTATTGGGCCAATGAACATCACTTGCCTCAAAGGGAACGGAGAGCTAGGGACTTCACTGTTCCTTCAGGCTTGCCAGGGACACTCTGGGCCAGAGCTGTGTTGACTCGGACTGCTGACCACATTGCAGTAGGTGGGGCGGCCTGAGTTTGGAATAGAAATGCAAAGGGCGGTGGCAATAAAAAATGTGTTTCCTTTTCCTGCTGTCTGCATGATAAAGAAGAGGGTTTTAATAAATTCACAGAGTGGGAATTATTTGTTGGCTGGGCTTTTATAGCTGCCTCAGGCACTGGACTGACCCCACGAAGACCCTACTTCTTCAGTGACAGCAGGGTGATTACTATTTCATAATCTTTTCTCTCCTTGTGGGAGGAAAAATAAATTCTTTAGGTGGCCTCCCTGCAGCCCCAGCCCAGCAGACCCAAAGAGAGCAGGTTTCCGGCCATTTGTTCGGCTATCAAACATTTATGGAGCCTGACCAGGCAGTGGCACAGTGGATAGAGCGCCAGACTGGGATGCAGAAGACCCAGGTTCGAGACCCGAGCTCGCCAGCTTGAGTGTGGGCCCATCTGGCTTGAGCAAAAGCTTGTCAGCTTGGGCCCAAGGTCGCTGGCTCCAGCAAGGGATTGCTTGGTCTGCTGAAGGCCCGCGGTCAAGGCACATGTAAGAAAGCAATCAATGAACAACTAAGGTGTTGCGACGGCAACAACAACAAGAAAAAAAACTAATGATTGATGCTTCTCACCTCTCTCCGTTCCTGTCTGTCTGTCCCTATTTATCCTTCTCTCTGACTCTCTCTCTGTCCCTGTAAAAAAAAAAAAAATTATGGAGTGCTCTTTCCCTCTTGTTAATACGTTGCTTGTATCAGACACTGAGGATTCAAAAATTCCAGGAAATGTCCAAAACATTGAAAAGTCAAGTTACAGAACAAGTAGAGACCAGGGAAGGTGACTATTGACAGGGAGGAACTCAAAGTCATTCATTCATTCTTCATTCATCCATTCTTAATTCATTCATACCAAAGGAAAATTTGAAGACAGAGATCTTGAGCTAAGTAAGAGATGAAGTAAGAATGGTGAAGTTTCCAGTGGGAGAAACATCTGGCTAGGTCACTTTGGCTCTTGAGAGCAGGACTAGGATGTAGGAATGGGATACAGGGCAGAGTTGGGCACAATGTAAAGCCATGTCTCATGATTAGAACTGACGTACCATTGGGCTGTCCTGGGGCATCCAAGGGAGTGCACGGTTGAGGTGGGAGCTGTTGTTGAGGAAGTTGAGGAAAAGGTGTAGGTCTCTGATGGGGCGTCACCAGATACCATTAGGGACCCTAGCAGCTACAACCGTCTAAGACCGCTGAGTCCTTTCCTGCTGGAATGATGTCCTAAGGCAATCCTAGGGCACTTCCCAGTCACCCCCATCCCCACCCGGGGGCTCCAGGACAAGGCTCTCTCTGGCTTCCCCACCTCCAGCATGCACCTTCCCTTGACTTCACCCTAAAGGAATGTGTCACTTTTGAGGTCACCCAGGGCACAACCCCTGGTCACTGCACTGAAGAGGCACCACGATGATACAGTGATGCTTCACTGAAGACTTGCACCAGGCAAAACAGCAGGCCCGCACCAGTCCACTTATTCATTTGAGAAAGGCTCACTGGTACCTTCTGTTGCTGGCTCTGTTCTGGTGTGAGGACCAGATCAGGGACTGGGACACACTCCTTCCTCGAGTGCTCTTATCCAGAGAGGAAGATGGCAGATGAGCATGGGTAGCAGGCAGAGGCGGGTGGTAAGACGGGGTGAGAGGCTGCTGCCATAGGATGCTGAGAAGAACCATTGCAGGAGCCAAGACGTGAGTGACAGCAGAGGAAGGCGGTGCCCGGGCAGTGAGAACAGCGCTTGCAGTCTGTGAACAGGAACATGCGTGGCAGTTTTGAGATTAGCAAGGAGGTCAGTGTGACTGAATGCAGAAATTGTCTTAGTTTGCTCAGGCTGCCACAACAAAACACCATAACAAAAAAGAAAAGAAAACAAAAAGAACATCAACAAATAGAGATGAGAGAGAGAGCGACAAACAAAAACCAAATGAACAAACAAACAAATAAATAAAACCCTAACTTAAACAGAAATTGATTTTTCTACAGTTTTGGAGACTAGAAGTCCAAGATCAAGGTGCCATTGTGGTCAGTTTCTGGTGAGACCTCTCTTCCTGGCTTGCAGATGGTCGATTCTCCCTGTGTCTTCACGTGGCCTTTCCTCTGTGTGTAAGACTTCCTCTTCTTATAGGGACACCAGTCCTACTGGATTAGGGACCTGCCCCAGGACATCACTGAATCTTTATTGTCTCCTTAAAGGCCCATTTTCAATTGTAGTCACATCACATGGGGGTGGGGGGAGGCTAGGACTTTCACATGTGAATTTTGGGGGAGGAAATTCAGTTCCTAACATGAGAAAGGGAAGTAGGGTAGACAATGGAATGAGATTATATAGGATATCCTTAAAGAGACGGCAGTGATCTGGGAGTGAGGGGCTGGGGGGGGCAGGGAGTGAGGGGCCATGGAGGGGGGCTAGGCACAGGGAGTGAGGGGCCATCAGGGGCTAGGGATGGGGACTGAGGGGCCATGGAGGGGGACTGGGGGCAGGAAGTGAGAAGCCATAGGGGGCTGGGGGCAGGAAGTGAGGGGTGGGGATTTGGGGGCAGGGAGTGAGAAGCCATCGGGGGCTGGGGACAGGAAGTGAGGGGCGGGGGTGGTGGTGGTTGGGGGCAGGAAGTGAGGGGTGGGAATTTGGGGGCAGGGAGTGAGAAGCCATGGAGGGGGGCTGGTGGCGGGGAGTGAGGGGTAACAGACAGAAACGACCACCGCATGGTCTGTGGTGTTGAGGTGGTGAGAGCAATGGGAGGCCGGCCTCAGATGGGAGCACTAACAGTTCACCTCTGTAATGTAAGTTGAGGTGGAGATAATGGGGGCAGATATAGGCTGTGCCTGGCAGAGGGAGGGGTCTAGTGGTGGGAAGATGACAGATATCTCTTTTGGTAGCTTCTATTTTCCAACAAAACAAGATTTAAAGGCCTCAATCAAGAATAAATGGTGGGTGTTGTGCTGGAGGTTTCAGGAGGGAGAGAAAGGTATGAGCCGTCATCTCGGAGCGTGAGAGAACGGGTGGATCTGGGGTATGTGACAGAGTGTGAGCAGTGACAGGGCCCCTGGAGGTCTGTGCTCATAAAGTGAGGTGTGTCGGCATGGTGGTGTATTTCCCAGCTGTGTTCCCGTCTCAGGTTCCAGGAAGGAGTAGTAAGAGAATTGCATTTATCCAGGTGGGGACTTCTCTAGGTAAATACAGGAGATGGAGAGAGGGTAACAACAGTGGTGAGCCACAGACGCTCAGCTAGGGAAGGAGCAGAGGAGTGTGGCATGAGGCTGGGACAGAGAAAAGATGGCGGATTCTTAGCAGTGCCAGGAAGAGAAGGTTATTAGACAATTCACTCCATTTTACTGATAAATAAACTGAGGCTCAGAAAGATAAGTCATATATCCAATTAATAGAGGAGCCATGTTTCCGGGACTTTAGAATGAGTGCCAAAAGGTGAAAAACTCAGAGTAAAATATTTGTATTGGTGACGTCTCTCCCTTCACTCATCTCTCCTTCCCTCCTTCCTTCTTTCCACACCCCCCCTCCCTCCACAGAGACGGTCACCAGCTTCCCCAGCTTCCCAGGACTGAGCGGTTTCCCAGGACATGGGACTTTTATTTAAGAACTGAGAAAGTCCCTGGCAAATAGGTTTGGTTGCTCACCAATCCACAGGCACGTTCTCATACACAGGGAGAAAATGTAATTAGTTAGTCGTGCCTTCTACAGACAAGGATCCTTCTCTCCTGCACAGAACCTGTTTCCTATCTAGGGATCTACTCAGGGTGGAGGTGGCCGGAAGGTAGAACCCCGCAGATGCTGCTGCCCTCATCTGCCCTCCATAGCAGGTGTCCTCAGCCCTCCCCTGGTCGCATCTCCTGGGCCTGTACTGGACCCATGACAGCTCTACAGCTAAGGTGAATGCAGACTTACTACATTTTGAGAAAAGCAAAGGAGCAAAAGAGGGGAAGAGGGTGTGTGTGAGAGGAAGGAGGGAGAGATGACAAGAGGGAAGAAGAGCTCATACCCCTCCACCCTCAGGAGGTCATACTCCTGATCCAGGGTCCTTTCCTGTACTTGGGAATCAGGAGACAGAATTAGGGCCAAGAATTACATTCTGTTCTATCTTTTAATTTTTTATTTCTTCCTTTATTTTTTTGCGGCAGAGACAGAGAGAGTCAGAGAGAGGGACAGACAGACAGGAAGGGAGAGAGATGAGAAGCATCAATTCTTCGTTGCGGTTCCTTAGTTGTTCATTGACTGATTTCTCATATGTGCCTTGACCAGGGGGCTACAGCAGACTGAGTGACCCTGTACTCAAGCCAGCGACCTCGGCCTTACTCAAACCAGATGAGCCTAGGCTCAAGCTGGTGACCTCAGGGTCTCGAACCTGGGTCCTTCATGTCCCAGTCTGACGCTGTATTCACTGTGCCACCATCTGGTCAGGCTAATTTAAAAAGAAAAATTATACTGTTTTATTAGCTCACCTCCAAGTTTCAAAATTCAAAAGACACCAGAGGACAGACAGGGAAATTCTTCTGTCCTCCACTCTGTTATCAGCTTCTTGTGTGTCCTTCCCGAAAACGCCTGACACACTTATCAGTGTTTCCATGTAAAGGTCTGCTTCTTGCCTTTTTTCATACAACAGAAGGTCTTGGAGATCGTACTCTATCAGCACATAGACAGAAATATTCCCACTGGAATGCAATCTCTGGAGGGCAGGAATTTTTTACTTCTGTCCACAGTCGTGTTTTCAGCACCTAGAACAGCGTCTGACACAAAGAAGGCATTCAGTGGATGTTGCGGGCCCTCAGTGAATCCTTTGTTTTCAGGACATTCCATTGAACACACTGGCCTCTCTTCATTCAGTTGTACCCTTTTACACTTCTAGGTTATTTCTACACTTCTGATCTTGTAATTGATGTCTCAACCACTTGGTTCACACATGTTGCTTTACATGTATGTGAGCCTGTCTGTAGGATAAATTCCTAGAAGCGGAATTGCTGGATCAGGGGTATATACTTTTGGAATTTTGATGGATAGGGTCAAATTATTCCCCACATACATTTTCAGTGATTTTATGATTTTCTCTGTGCATTTACCATACATTAAAAAAAAAAATTTATTGATTGGTTTTTAGAGAGAGGAAGGGAAAGTGAGAGTGAGAGAGAGAGGAGGAGAGATCAATTTGTTGTTCCACTTATTTACACATTCATTGATTGATTTTTTTGTATGTGGCCTGAGCAGGGATCGAACTCACAACTTGGAGTATCGGGATGATGCTCTGACCAACTGAGCTACCGGCCAGGGCTACCATACATTGGTTTTAAGCCATCTTTCAATGTTTTGTTCTTCCAGTCCTTCTCTGATAGGGACAGTTATATAATAGCAGTGTCTCCACCCAGTTTGTGACTATTCTTTGTTTTATGGGCTATCCTGAGTATCATCCCTGCCTCGAGGTCATCCTTCCCAAGAGTGCTGGGTGCAGTGAAGAGGTGACAGACTTGCTTCCAAGGAATTCAAGATTCCTGGAGTGTGATTGGGGCAGGGCGGGCCAGAGTGGGGGAGTGAGCCTCAGCTGAGACACTCATGTTTTAGGGATGAGCTGGAGATGTCTAGAGACCCCGGTCAGCTCAGCCTTTCTCAGGAACTTTTCCCTATAGTCTCCGGGGGATTTACTGTTTCATTTGCCACTGTACAGATTCTTCCTATCAATCTCTCTGTATATTAAATTTGCAGCTCACTTTAATTACTTATTGATTAACCCCAGGAGAACTCTAGCATAGATGGGGGGCAAAAGGATATTTATTTCTCAGCCTGAGGTGAAAAAAAATTGGTTCAAAATTTGCAAACTCTTGCCTTTCAACTAATTTGCTCCAAACCACATTTCCCTGCCCTTTCTGATACTTGGTCTCCTTCTGACATTAATCCCATTCTAACAAGGGGTTCTGAATATATTAGTTCCCTCTAACATTTAGCACTACTGTGGCAATATCTGGCTTGGCAGCAAGAGATCTTCATAGACTTCCAAATGTCTACTTCCCAAGGGACATTGGAGAAGGGGGCAAATGGTTCTGGCCCCTCCCTCCACCCAGTTCATCTCTGCTAGACATTTCCCCACACCTGGAGCAATGGTAATGGAGGTGTGGGAATATAAACGGGGTGCCCCTGTGCTGTGAGTCTTTTATTCAGATTCTCATCCATTCACTCATTTAGCCAGTCAGTCCACTTCTATGCAGCAGTTGAGCACCCACTCCTAGGCTGACTTTGAGCTGGAGTAGACAGAGGAGAGCATAGTAGGAGTAAGATCAATGCTGAGGATCCGGAGAGTTCTGCCCTCATTGCCACCACTACCTGGAAACAAAACAAAAACATGCCATTCTCAAGAGTTTAATCAATTTCAGGTCTCTGAACACATCAAGCCTCTTCCTAAAAGGAAACAGAGGGGGGCAGGGAGTTATTTTTCAGCTTTGGAATTTGTCCCTGTTGGGCAGATAAAATATGGTATGCTCACTTTGTTAAAGATGGCGCTGCCCACATGGAAGCCCGTCACCCAGGTGATATTATTTGCCCTTATGCTTGGGATGGGTGTGGGGAAAAGGCTGTAATGTAAGCAGGCCAGGTTGTTATGGCCTAAGGCTTGGCTTTAAGAGTAAGCTCTTCTCCACACCCTTGACTGATTGGATGATGTAGGGTGGTGATGTAGGGAGGAATCCAATTATGCCTCAGATGGGTGGCTTTGTATCAGAGACTTCATTGTTTGTATAATTGGATTAAAGATTTGGAGTCTATGCTATAAAATGGGAGAGAGCAGTAGCTTGATCTCTCTCTCTCTCTTGGTTCCTGAGTTCCTGAGGTTGGTATTAGAGAGGAGAGCAGAGTAAGGCCATGTGAAGGCCAGGAGAAGCAGCCGAGATGGCAGAGTGCTGAGGAAGAAGCCAGTTTTGTTAAGAGTTTGTGCAGGAGGAGATGGGAAACAGAGGTGAATAAGTCTGGTGAGCTGGAAAGCTTTGATGCTAGGAAACTCGGATAAGTCAGTAGCTTTGTGAGCACTGAATGTGTGGGTTTTGGAGCCCAGTGTGTGTTTTTGCTTGCTCGCCGAGTGCAAGCTAGAATTTAAGCTGATGGCTCACCAGTTTGTGGCTCCTGTGTTTCATTGCCAACTGTTCGAATCCAATGCGAACCTGCACGGGTCAGGCGGCTGTGATTGTGGCCACGACTACTGGCTTTACAGTCCCTCATCTCCTAATCTTTGAGTTCAATCAACAGTAATCACGTAGGGCCTACTGTGTACAAGACGCTAGATTTTTTTATTATTATTATTAAATGTTTATTTTATTGATTTAGAGAGTGACAGGGAGGAAGGGAGAGAGAGACAGGAACATCGATCTGTTTCTGTATGTGTCCTGACCAGGGATCAAGCCAGCAACCTCTGCGTTTTGGGACAATGCTCTAACCAACTGAGCTATCGGGACAGGGCAAGGTATTAGATTTTTGACAGATCCTTTCACCATTATATCTTCAGCCCCAGGACAATGGCTGTCACATGTGAGGAATTCAGTCAATGTGGAATGAATGAAATGAGTTCTTCGTTCTTCATGGCATTCCACTGAACCCACGTGCCCCAATTTATTCAATTGTATCCTTTTAGAAATAAGCTGAAGGCACTTTGATAGGAATGTATGGGGCTTTTAGAGATATGGGGAGCTGGGTTCAAACCCCACATCATTTAGAACAGAGCTAGGTTGAAGTTTCCCTTGAAGTGTCTTAAGGAAAGGTTGGTGAAACATATCAACAAAGTGAGCAAGACTTAGGAGAGAAATGTTTCAAGTATTTAAAGGAGCTATTTTTTTTTAGCCCCTCATTCAAGCATTTTAGAATCATTTGTTTCCATTCAAGTAGTGAAGAACTTAATTTTAGATCACTATTCCTACAGTCGAAGGACTTTTGAATGGATGAGTGAGTGTTGTGAGTTATATGTTTTCAAAATGACAAAGGGGTGCAGCAGATTTTCAGTCATGCTTTGTCCTCTGACTCCACCTCACCCTTCCACAATTAGTCCTCATTAGTGAGCCTTCGCTGTCATCACAGGAATTTGAGCTCTGTGTTTCCTGGAGCAGGGCCAGTTCTGAAGGATGCACACACACACACCCCTCCCCCACTGCTGGTGCTTGGAGAAATCAAAGGCAGGAGTTCATTAAGCAAATTAATAGAAGAGACCCAGTTTCAAAAGAAAGACTTAGCCCATCAAAGGAGGCAGGAAGGATTTTTAACACATTTTTAAAGTCATCCATTCACAGGTAAACTCTACTCGTGCTAATTAGAAGTCATTCTTTTGAACTCATAAAATCTATCCCCACTGGACTTGTATTTGAATCTTTGTTAGATGACCCACAATCACTGCATGTCCCCTAATGTAATAAAATAATTAAAGTGGCATATCTCATATTTCTTTTGAGCATGAGGCAGTGAAGTGTGGAAAGACTCTGGGCTCTTTATTTAAATGCCAGTTTTATACAATTTTCTAGCAAGAAGCCATCAAGCATTAATCAGTTTTTCTAAAACAGAGCTAGCTGCATAATTTTGGTCAACTTTCTTCACCTTCGAGCCTCAGTTTCCTTACCTATAAAACTGGGCTTATAACACTGCCGTATTAAGGATCATTAACGCAGCAAACACTCCCATAGCACTAGGCATTATTTCTGGTGCTTTAAGAATGTTAACTCATTGACTACCTGTTGGGCAGATAAAATATATTATGTTCACTTTGTTAAAAATGGTGCTGCCCACATGCAAGTTTTAAGAGTAAGCTTTTCCCCACATGTTTGACTGATTGGATGATGTGGGTGGTGCACGCTCATGAGGAATCCCATTATGCCTCAGATAAGTGACTTTGTATCAGAGACTTCCTTGTTTGTAGATTGGATTAAAGGTTTGGATTTCTACACTATAAAGTGGGGCAGACTGGGAACTTGCTCTCTTGGTTCCTGAGGTTAGTATTAGGAGAGCAGAGAAAGAAGAGCAGAGAAAGGCCACATGGAGGCCAGGAGAAGCAGCCAAGATGGCAGAGTGCTGAGGAAGAAGCCAGTTTGTGCAGAGTTTGTGTAGAGAGAAGGAGATGGGGAACAGAGGTGTATAAGGCTGGTGAGCTAGAAAGCTTTGATGCTAGGTGTAAAGCCAGTAGCCAGGGCCACTATCACAGCCGCCTGGCCCATGTAGGTTCACATTAGATTCGAACAGTCGGTAATGAAACAACAGAGCCAAGAACTGGTGAGCCATCAGCTTTAATTCTAGCTTGCACCCGGCGGGCAAGCAAAAACACACACTGGGCTCCAAAAGCCACTCATTCAGTGCTCACAAAGCTACTGACTTATCCAAGTTTCCTAGAATCAAAGGTTTCTAGCTCACCAGACTTACTCACCTCTGTTCCCCATCTCCTCCAGCACAAACTCTGCACAAACTCGCTTCTCCCTCAGCACTCTACCATCTTGACTGCTTCTCCTGGCCTCCACGTGGGCTTAATCGGCTCTCCTCTCTAATACCTCAGGAACCAAGAGAGCAAGTTCCTGGTCTGCCCCACTTTATAGCATAGATTCAAAACCTTTAATCCAATTATACAAACAAGGAAGTCTCTGTATAATGAGATCCTCAGGAGAATGCACCACCCTACATCATCCAATCAGTCAAGGGTGTGGAGAAGAGCTTACTCTTAAAACTAAGCCTTAGGCTATAATGACCTGGCCTGCCCACAGCCTGTCCCAGAACACACATTAATATCAACGAACTTCCATGGGGGCAGCGCCATCTTTAACAAAGTGAGCATAATATATTTTATCTGCCCAACACTAGGAAACTCGGATAAGTCAGTAGCTTTGTGAGCACTGAATGAGTGGGTTTTGGAGCCCATTATGTGTTTTTACTTACCCACCGGGTGCAAGCTAGAAGTAAAGCTGATGGCTCACCAGTTCTTGGCTTCGTTGTTTCATTACCAACTGTCTGAATCTAATGCGAACCTGCATTGGCCAGGCGGCTGTGATGGTGGCCCTGACTACTGCCTTTACAGTAGGAATACAGCATTCAGCATCATCCTTAGTAATTCTGATGCGTCTATGACATCCCTCCGTGCCTGCTACTCTGTAGATGCTGATGCCCTTGGGCACGTACCCTCAGTCCTGCTGAGCCAGCCTGTAAAGCCAGTAGCCATGGCCACCATCACAGTGGCCTGGCCCATGCAGGTTCACTTTTGATTCGGACAGTCAGTAATGAAAAAACGGAGCCAAGAACTGGTGGGCCATCAGCTTTAATCCTAGCTTTCACCCAGCGGGCAAGTAAAAACACACACTGGGCTCCAAAACCCACTCATTCAGTGCTCACAAAGCCACTTACTTATCCGAGCTTCCTAGTGTTGGGCAGATAAAATATAATATGCTCACTTTGTTAAAGATGGCGCTGCCCACATTGAAGCCCTTCATCCAGGTGATATTATTTGCCTTTATGCTTGGGATGGGTGTGGGGGAAAGACTGTAATATAAGCAGGCCAGGTCATTATGGCCTAAGGCTTGGTTTTAAGAGTAAGCTTTTTCCCACACCTTGACTGATTGGATGATGTGGGGTGGTGCACTCTCCTGAGGAATTCCATTATGCCTCAGATGGGTGACTTTGTTTCAGAGACTTCCTTGTCTGTAGATTAGATTAAGGGTTTGGATTTTAAACTATAAAGTGGGGTAGGCCAGTAGCTTGCTCTCTTGGTTCCTGAGGTATTAGAGAGGAGAGCAGATGAAGGCCACATGGAGGCCAGGAGAAGCAGCCAAGATGGCAGAATGCTGAGGAAGAAGCCAGTTTGTTAAGAATTTGAGCTGGAGGAGATGGGGAACAGAGGTGAATAAGTCTGGTGAGCTAGAAACCTTTGATTTTAGGAAACTCGGATAAGTCAGTAGCCTTGTGAGCACTGAATGTGTGGCTTTTGGAGCCCAGTGTGTGTTTTTGCTTGCCCGTCAGGTGCAAGCTAGAATTAAAGCTGATGGCTCACCAGTTCGTGGCTCCTGTGTTTCATTACTGACTGTTAGAATCTAATGCAAACCTGCACGGGTCAGGCTGCTGTGATCCTGACCCCGGCTACTGGTTTAACAGCCCTTATGCTTGGGATTGGTGTCGGGGGGGGGGGGGGGGAGGGGGGGGAAGCTGTAATGTAAGCAGGCCGGGTAGTTATAGCCTAAGGCTTAGTTTTAAGAGTAAGCTTTTCCCCACACCCTTGACTGACTGGATGATGTGGGGTGGTGTACTCTCCTTAGGAATTCCATTATGCCTCAGATGGGTGACTTTGTATCAGAGACTTTCTTGTTTGTAGATTGGATTAAGGGTTTGGATTTCTACGCTATAAAGTGGGACAAACAAGTAGCTTGCTTTTTTGGTTCCTGGGGTGTTAGAGAAGAGAGCCGCTTAAGGCCACATGAAGGCCAGGAGAAGCATCCAAGATGGCAGAGTGCTGAGGGAGAAGCGAGTTTGTGCAGAGTTTGTGCTGGAGGAGATGGGGAACAGAGGTGAATAAGTCTGGTGAGCTAGAAACCTTTTCAATTAGCAATAATCGGGCCTCGGATAAACCTCATTGGCTACGATACTGCCACTGCACAAAGCTAGCTAGAAACCTTTGATTCTAGGAAACTCGGATAAGTCAGTAGCTTTGTGAGCACTGAATGTGTGGGTTTTGGAGCCCAGTGTGTGTTTTTGCTTGCCCGCCGGGTGCAAGCTAGAATTAAAGCTGATAGCTCACCAGTTCTTGGCTCTGTTGTTTCATTACCGACTGTCCGAATCTAATGGGAACCTGCACGGGTCAGGCGGCTCTGATGGTGTCCTTGGCCACGACTACTGGCTTTACACCTCTGAAAACCGTATATTCCCTTCCTGTTTTCCACTGTTCCCTAGGTTTTTGTGCATTCTTTTAAAAAATCGGGACTTTTTAAAAATGCCACAGGATGCAGGACAAATTGTTGAAAATGGGGACTGTCCCGCCAAAAACGGGACGTCTGGTCACCTTACCTAAACCCCTTCGGAGGCGTTCCTGGGGCCCTGGGAGCCTCCTCATCTGGCTCTTCTCTAGACAGGCCCCATCACAGCCCAGGGAGCCAGAGTTTAAATTGTCGGAACACCAAGAGAAAACCAATTTCTTTCTGTGATAAGGTCTCTCAGGAGAGGTCAGGCAGGTAAATAACTGCGAAGGAGGAAATAATGTTATCTCAACAGCACGTGTCCTGGTAGGAAGGAGCTGGGGTTGCCGTAAGTTCCCTTAAGTGCTTCTTCTGTGCCCATTACAACAAGGTCATAGAGGTCAGCCCTCAAAGAGCAGGGTATGGAAGGGGGAATAGTCAAGCCTGGGTGTGTTTTCAGGTGAAACCCCAGGATCCTGTGAGCTCCCGTGAGGAGCGCTGGAGGGGAGTGTCAAGTGCACTGTAGCATTTATCTGACGTAGGGGCCAGTCGGCTTGGTCCCAGGGAGGGTATGGAAACTGGCAGGACATTTAGCTCTCTGTGTAGGTAAGAGTGTCTCCAGGAGCCCAAGACTAACCTCTGAAGATAGTTGCAGGTGTGTGCCAATGGGAGGAGGAATAGGTGCTGTAAAGCCAGTAGCCGCACACACCATCACAGCCGCCTGGCCAGTGCAGGTTCACATTTGATTCGAACAGATGGTAATGAAACAATAGAGCCAAGAACTGGTGAGCCATTAGCTTTAATCCTAGCTTGCACCCGGCGGGCAAGAAATACACACAGTGGGAAAACACTTCCCTTTCCATTCAGGGTTCCCAAAGCCACTGATTCATAGTGGATAAAGCATCGGACTGGGATGCGGAGCACCCAGGTTCAAGACCCTGAGGTCCCTAGTTTGAGTGTGGGCTCATATGGTTTGAGCAAAGCTCACCAGCTTGGACCTAAGGTCGCTGGCTCGAGCAAGGGGTTACTCTGTCTGCTGTAGCCCCATGGTAAAGGCACATATGAGAAAACAATCAGTGAACAACTAAAGTGCCACAATGAAAAACTGATGATTGATGCTTCTCATCTCTCTCCATTCCTTTCTATCTGTCCCTATCTATCCCTCTCTCTGACTCTCTCTCTGTCTCTGTAAAAAAAACAGAACAAAAAAGTTTCTACCTCACCAGCCTTATTCACCTCTGTTTCCCATCTCCTCTCCATACAAACTCTGCACAAACTGGCTTCTCTTTCAGCACTCAGCCATCTTGGATGCTTCTCCTGGCCTCCTCCACATGGCCTTTCTCTGCTCTCCTCTCTAATACTAATCTCAGGAACTGAGAGAGAGCAAACTCCCGGTCTGCCCCATTTTATAGTGTAGAAATCAAAACCTTTAATCCAATATACAAATAGGGAAGTCTCTGATACAAAGTCACTTAGGGTGGGAAAGGCTTAGGCTTAAACTAAGCCTTAGGCTATAACAACTCGACCTGCATACAGCCCTCCCCAGCACACATTAATATAATCACACCTGTCCCAAGCAAGAAGGGCAACTAATATCACCTGGGCGACGGGCTTCCTTGTAGGCAGCGCCATCTTTAACAAAGTAAGCATAATATATTTTATCTGCCAAACAGGTGCCCAGAGGGGTTCAGGGGACCTAAGCAGAGTGTCTTCAGAGAGCCCCATGGTACTCCTATTATAGCACAGATCTCATTACAGTTTAATATTCCGTGAGCTCTTGGAGAGCCAAGACTTTGAATCTGCAGGCGCCTAAGAAACGTAGGTGCTCAATGCACATTTGTTAATGCATGGACAATTATGGACAAAGGGTGACACCCAGAGTAATGCCGTGCAACATATTGTGAAGAAGCGTTCATATCTGAATACGAGAAAGCTCAAGCCCAAAGTCCCTATTACATTTAGCATTTTAAAAAACCCAATCATTTATGCCCATTTCGGCTCGAGATTATTGTTATAAAAATGAGAGGTTTCAACTATGAGAGGTTTTGCTGGTTTTGTATCCTGAAGGTTCCTGCATACGGATATGAGACTTTGTGCTGCCATCTCCCAGGCTGAAGAACTAGTAGTTGGAACCGCCTTGGAGAATCACCGACTGCTTGCGAGCCAGTTTCTTCATTAGTAACGTGAGAGTTGGACTAAATCAAAGGCTCCTTGTCTTTTTTTGTGTGTGGAGGAGGGCTGTTTATGAACACAAAACTGGCTTACAGATGCACCCCTGTAGTTGATGTTGGGCAGATAAAATATATTATGCTCAATTTGTTGAAGATGGCGCTGCCCACGTGCAAGTCCGTTGATATTAATGTGTTTTGGGACACAGGCTGTGGGTAGGCCGGGTTGTTATAGCCTACGCCTTAGTTTTAAAAGTAAGCTTTTCCGCACACCCTTGACTGATTGGATGATGTGGGTGGTGCACTCTCATGAGGAATCCTCCCATTATGCCTCAGATAAGTGACCTTGTATCAAAGACTTCCTTGTTTGTAGATTGGATTAAAGGTTTGGATTTCTACACTATAAAGTGGGGCAGACCAGGAGTTTGCTCTCTCTCGGTTCCTGAGATTAGCATTAGAGAGGAGAGCAGATAAAGGCCACATGGAGGAGAGGAGAAGCAGCCAAGATGGCGGAGTGCTGAGGAAGAAGCCAGTTTGTGCAGAGTTTGTGCAGAGAGAAGGAGATGGGAAACAGAGGTGAATAAGTCTGGTGAGCTAGAAACTTTTGATGCTAGGAAACTCGGATAAGTCAGTAGCTTTGTGAGCACTGAATGAGTGGGTTTTGAAGCCCAGTGTGTGTTTTTGCTTGCCTGCCGGGTGCAAGCTAGAATTAAAGCTGATGGCCCACCGGTTCTTGGCTCCGTTTTTTCATTACCGACTGTCCAAATCTAACACAACCTGAATGGACCAGGCGGCTGTGATGGTGGCCTGGGCTACTGGCTTTACAGTTGATTTTGGCATTCCTTGTTTGAGAGAATATATGACAAAGATCTCCTAAGAGATTCTTTTAAATAACCTTACGTTTTATCCATTGGAATGTTTATGCTGATTTTCCTATTTAGTAGCAGGCAGGCAAAGCAAGATGCTTTATGTACCTGTTCTACCCAACGTTCCTGGTGCATTTGAGGAGGGCCACAGAGCAGGACCCCTCAGCCTCCTTCATGCCCTGAGGCTGTCATCTGTAATCAGATCATAAGGAGGCCTCACCTTTCTAAGTAATTTAAACAACTAACGCCACACTTGGCTTGTTCTCATTTAATCATTACCGAGTAGGGAGTCCTGGCTTGAGGTTGGTCCTGGGATGCCTAAGGAACAGACGGGCCAGACTGCAGGCTTTAAATTGTCTGCAGTTTTTTTCAGCTGAATGCGAAAGAAGAAACATCTTTTGAATGAAATTTCAAGGAAAAGACATGTGGAGGAGTGTAGGACCATCTCTGTCACTGCCCCCAGCCCCAGCCCTGTGAAACTCCACCATACCCAAGGGCGGGGGGCGGGGGAGGATGCAGGGGTTACCCCTGGAAGCTCTTTTGTAGCAACACCACGAGAAAGCAAAAGCAGGCTTGGTGGACTGCAGACACTGGTGAACGGGAGGAGGGAGACTACAGACTGCTTGTCTCGCTGCTGCTTGCTACATCACAAGCAACCCGGAGGCCCATAGCCACTGCTACCGTGTTATCTCTCACAGTTCTGGGAGCTGACGGGGCTCAGCCGGGCAGTTCTGCTGCTGGGTTCCCTTGGGTCTCTCTCTCCTGCAGTGTGGTCACATGACAACAGTGGTTGGAGACCTCTAGAAGCTCAACAGAAGGACAGCTGGGTGTCCCCCACTCTGCGATGTCAGGACCTTCTCTGTGGTCTCTTCCGCAGGGCTGGCAGGTTTCTTCCATGGAAACTCAGGGTCCTTTGAGCACAAAATGCAAGTGGGAAGCCCCCAGGCTACCCAGCCACTACCTTCTCTCAGCCTCTCAGTTAAGCTGGATGGGGAGGGTTTATAGCGCACTGAGAGAGACGAGGCTCGGAGCATCCATCCCACCGATGCCCCAGTTTGGGGAACTCTGAAGAGTCCTGCATGGCCTGTACCTGAGCGAGCTCTGGGACTGGGAGCTGTGTCACTGGGGAGGTGCTGCCCTCGTGTGGCTTTGTGGGGTTAGTGTGGGCACAAGCAGCCTTGCGGTACTGTGTGTGTGTCTGTCAGTCTTGGAACAGGATGAAGTTGCCAGAGTCCTGCCTTAAGAAAGTAACAGTAAAAACCAACAAAAAAGTGCTCTCTTCATACAGATGTGATTTGGTGCATTCATATGCTGAGGAAGCTTGGGTTAGATAAGAACACTATAGAATGGGGTGGCAGGAAGGGAAACGGGGTGCAGTTTCCCCACTGCTTACACTGGGCTAGCCCATGGATCAGGGAAGGTGCCATCTGTATCCCATATGATCTTGACAATAACCCTACCCTATTCCTATGTCTATTTATCAATTCTGAAACCCAGGTTTAGAGAAGTGACTTAACTTCCAGAAGTCCACAGGGCTAGTGAATGCAGAGCTGGGATGGAAAATCAAGCCAGGATGACTCGGATGCCTTGGTTTCTCCTACCTCTCCGAGCTACTCTGCCTACTTCCCATCAACAGCTCTGCCTGTGCCCAGGCCCTGTATAAAACCTCCTCATTGTCCTGACACCTGAATATTTAATGCTGTCACTTGGCTTTTCTTCCTTTTAATTGAGGCCATCATCACAATGAGATGCTCTTTCTCCTCCACATAGCGTCCCTCCTTCTTAGTGACCTGTTTATTCAACACAGGGCATGGAGGCTTTTTGTCCTGCCAGCCTGCGGGGGCCCCAAGTGAGAGGTGGTGGACAGCAGAGCTGCGTCAGCACAGCTGATAACAGAGGGCACAGGAGGAGGATGGCCCCATGTCGTGCCATTCCAGTGACATGAGGGCAGAGCCACGACCCAGTAAGAATGTTCTAACAAGTGCGGGGCACCAGCTTGCCTTTCAGATCTCAGCAGTGTTTCCAGATCCAGCAGCTAGTGAGCGTGTTCAGGCCAATAAATGTTCGGGAAGGTAATTACAGCAGAAACAGATTAAAGGTGTTTTTAAGATTCATTCCTTTCTTTTTAAAGAAGAAAAGAAAGGGGAAGAAGTGGGAGTTTTATTTAAGGCAATGCAAGTGTGTGTTGGGGGAAGTATTGATATTTGCTGCCTATTAACCCAAATTCATTAGTCGGCTTCCTCTTTAACACTTAATTGGGTATATAACAGGCAGCTCAGACTTATGCTTAACGTCAAATTCTTGATCCCCCCGCCTCCCAAACTGCTGCTACTTTTGTCCTCTTCATCCCAGTGATTGGCAGCTGCATTCTGCTGATACACCAGTTAAAGTCAGTGAGGATCCCGGCCCTTCTCTTCAACTGCCCATTCAATCCATCATCAAACCATGGCCTCCAAGCTCTACCACCCACACAGGACTCTACTCCCACTCAGCGCCCCTTCACCACCATGGGCACATCACACCTTATGCCCCCACCCATTGGGACCGATGTCCGTTCTTCACAGCGCAGACAAAATCATCCCTCCCAGATGATTTCCTCATCTCCGACCTGCTCAGAACCTTCCAAAGGCTGCCCATCTCTTTTAGAAAGAAATCTAAACCCTTACTGTGCCCTTGAGGTCCTATCTGATCTCACTCACCTCTGCCTGGCAAATTTCCTTTCTTCTCTGTTTTTGTGGTTCTTTTAACTAGGGTCCCATTTACACGCAGTAGAACGCACAGATCTTGAGCACCCAGCTCAGCTGAGTTCCACCTCTGAATACATCCAGGTGGACACCATCCACATCAAGGCTCGGAATAGTTCCATTACCTGAACATTTCTCTCTTAGCTCCTTCCAGTCAACACCTGCGGGAGCCCTTACTAGTCTGACTTGTACCACCGTAGGTTCATTTATGCCTCCTCTTACACTTTCTTCCATGGAATCATATAGACAATTTTGCATCTGGATTCTTTTATTCAACATTATTTTTGAGGTCTGCCCATGTGCTGGTCTCAGTACTGTGCTCTTTTATATTATTGTGAAGTATTCTGTATGACTGTACCGTAGTTTATTTCTGTATTTTACTGTTGATGAGCATGTGTCTTGTTTTCAGCCGTGAGCTATTTGTGTCTTTTCATCTCTCTTGGGTACACACCTAGGAATAGGGTTTCTGGTTAACAGCATAGGCGTATGCATACCTTCACTAGAATTGCTAAATGATTTTTGGCATGATTTTATACTACCAGGAAAGGATGGGAATTTCATTTGCTTCAGATTCTTGCAAATACTAGGAGTTTTTCAGTGTTTTTAGCCATTCTTAGAATGTATGGTAGTATCTCATTTTACTTCAAAACTTTTACTTCCCTGAGTAATTGTGAGTCAAATAAGTTTGCAAATATGATATACACGTTTGCTTGCTTATAGTTTGCATTGGATGTGCGGGACAGGCTGTAGACAGGCAGGGTCCTTATAGCCTAAGGCTTAGTTTTAAGACTAAGCTTTTCCCCACACCCTTGACTATTGCATGATGTGGGGTGGTGCACTCTCATGAGGAATCCCATTATGCCTCAGATAAGTGACTTTGTATCAGAGACTTCCTTGTTTGTATATTGGATTAAAGGTTTTGATTTCTACACTATAAAATGGGGCAGACCAGGAGCTTGCTCTCTCTTGGTTCTTGAGATTAGCATTAGAGAGGAGAGGAGAGGAGAGAAAGGCCATGTGGAGGAGAGGAGAAGCATCCAAGATGGCAGAGTGCTAAAGGAGAAGCCAGTGTGTGCAGAGTTTGTGCAGAGAAAAGGAGATGGGGAACTGAGGTAAATAAGGCTGGTGGCATACAAACCTTTGATTCTAGGAAACTCGGATAAGTCAGTGGCTTTCAGAGCCCTGAATGGAAAGAAAGTGTTTTCCCACTGTGTGTATTTCTTGCCCACCAGGTGCAAGCTAGGATTAATGGCCCACCAGTTCTTGGCTCCATTGTTTCATTACCGGCTGTCCGAATCAAATGCGAACCTGCATGGGCCAGGTGGCTGTGATGGTGTCCGTGGCTACTGGCTTTACAGTAATGAAGTTGATGTCCTTTTTGATTGACTTATTGGGCATTTGGAAATCTTCTTTTATAACTTACCTGTTCAAATCTGTTGCCCATTTTTCAAAATTAGGATGTTTGTCTTTTTTATATTTATTTATGGGAGTTTTTTAAAAATATTCCAGTCATGAATGTTTTATTAGACATACATTATAAACATCTCCTCCTGGCTGTGGTTTGCTTTTTCTCAGTTGTGTCTTTTCTTTTTTTTTTTCTTTTTTTTTTTATTTATTTATTTTAGTGAGAGAGAGAGAGAGAAGGGGGGCGGGGGGAGAAGCAGGAAGTGTCAACTCCCATACATGCCTTGACCAGGCAAGCCCAGGGTTTCAAACCGGCGACCTCAACATTCCAGGTCAAGGCTTTCTCCACTGCGCCACCACTGGTCAGGTTTTCAGTTGTGTCTTTTGATGCGACCTCATCTCCTGCCCCCTCCTTTACTTCCTCTCTCCCTCCCTCTGGCCTTCCAGCGGACCCTGCCTCATGCCGAGCATGGTCTGATCTCTGTGCCTTTGCACTCACTCTTTCCTGTCTCTAGAATGCTCCTGCCCTCTGCCAGATACCTGGATGGCTCACTCCTTTACTTTGTCTGGGTCTCTGCTCATATAGTATCTTCACAGAGGACCTTCTCTAACTACTGCATCCAAAATTCCTTTCCCACACTTCTTAGCCTGCCTATTTTTCTTCATAGCATTTATAACCTAATTTATATTAGTTTTTTTTACCCTCTCCCACTTGACATTAACTCTGTGAAAGCAGGAACTGGGTCTCTTTGGTTCCTCTGAGCCCCCAGCACCTGAGGAGGGGGGTGCTCAGCACTTGTTAGGAATTCAAAGAAAGTTGTTAAATGAATGAAAATTGAGTGGGTATATTAGTCAGAATAAGTATGAGTATTGTGTAGTAACAAATAATGCCAAAATCTCAGTATTTAGAACCTTCAACAATTTATTTCTCACTCATGCTGTATGGCTAATGTGGATGAGAGGGGGATTCTGTTCATTATAGTTATTCAGGGATCCAGGCGGACAGAGAAGACACCATTGTATGATACCACCTCCTCAAACACTGGCTTTGGGTTTGCCATGACGAGGAACGAGAGCAGGGAGAACAGAATGCTGACCCTTAAATGATTTCGCCCAGAAGTCACACTCATCACTTCTGCTCACATTTCACTGTTCATAGCAAGGCCCATGGCTGGCATGTGTGCCTGGAGAGAGAGGAAAACTGAACATTCTGGTGCACACTAGCAGTGTCTAGCACTATGAATGAAAACATGGATGAAAGCCCGAATACTCGAGTGAATGAATGAATGAATGAATGAATGAGTGAACAAATGAATTCAGAAAATAAAGATGAAGCTATGGGGCCAGGTATGCAGGAGAGGTTGGGAGCCAGTTTCTTAATCTTCTGTTGTGTGGAACCAATGTTGTCTTCTGTTGAGAAACAGCTGGTGGAAGAATGGCTTTAACCACGCTCTAAGGAGTGGAGGAAGAGCAGTGAATATTCGCTGAGTTTTCATTATGATCCAAGACAATATGACTAGTGTTTTACATGAATTACTAAAGTAGATATTTTTTGCCTCATTTAACAGTTGGGACATCTAAGACCCAGAGAATTGAAATAGATGGTTTAATGTCTTGCAGCTAGCAGGGCCAGACTTGGACTCCTAACACATGCTCTTTCAACAGCACACCAAGCAACAGACACGGTCCCTGTGTGTATTCCTCTGTGATCTCCCCACTGTCCATTTAGGTTATAGCTGGAGTCCCAAGCCTTATTTCATTGTTGAACTTGGCTGAATGCTCACTGAAGCCCAGCAGCCCCCAAGTTATTCTAAACCAGCTCAATGAGGCCAGGCACGTCCCTTCACCAGTGCTAGACCCTAACAACTGCTATCCTTTATTCTTGTTTTTTCATTATGTGGGTTTTTTTTTTTTTAATTCAAGAAGCCACTCTTATGTATTTACAATATGCCCTCTTCCCCAAGCTACTAAGACTGAACCTTGCTATAGTGCCTCAAGCTGTGTGTTCACAGATCTCCAAGTGAATGCATGACACGGAGCAAGTCACGTACAACTTTGCATTGCAATTTCTTCATTTGCAGAATGGAGATAATACCCACTCTGCCTTTCTCAGGCAAGTATCCTGTGGATAAAATGATATGGTGAATATTAAAGCAGTTTGAAAACTGGAGAGAGACATAGAAAGCGCTCGCTGTTCTGTAACCATGTTTATTGGCATCTAAGAAAACTCAAAGCTCCCTGTCTTCTTAATTCTTCTGCTCCTGGAGGCCCCCACTTCCTTTTTAAATAATAAAAACAGAAACTGCGCTGGGCAAGTGTCCTATTTCTAAAATTCTCTCTTGGCCCAACGGGATGGAGAACATCCCCTTGACTCTGTGTCAGAACTCCTTACAGAGGTCAATTTGAAGTTCAAGCCAGGGAAAGACAATAGGCACGAAGGTCCCCCAGCCCAGCCCAACCCAGCCCGGACCTTATTTGGAAGCCAATCTTCTTGCCCTACATCCCACCTGAGTCAAGACTCAGTGCCCTACTGCAACCCCAGATGGAATCCAGTCTCAAGCATGAACTGGAGGCGTCACATCCCACCGTGGTGTGAGCATGCACATGGTCACATGCCTAAGGTGGCTCATTGGAATTGCTGACATCTTAGACTTGTACATCTATTAGAACAATTTTCTAGCAGATGGCAGTAAAATTTCTTGTTCTAAAAAAATCAGCATATTGTGACAAGTTCCTGACAGATGCAAAGTAGAAGTCTTGAGAAGGGATGCTTTCTTCTAATGTACACCAAGGAGCCCTGCACTAACAGCCATGCCACTGGGTAGGGGACAGGCTGTGGAACTGGCTGCCCAGGGTACTCTAGGAGCAGAACTTAAGTCCCCACTAAAGCCTCCTGGTCCTGGCTCCCCAGCATCTCCCCTGCGCTCCCGGGCATCGGGCCTCTCTGGTTTATCTCCACCGTGCCCTCCTCCACACCTGCTTCCCTGTGTGAGGTCTTCTCTTGTCCCTGACACTTCAGTTGAAAACTGGTGTCATGAAGGCTAGTCTATCACCCTGACTTGGTTCCTTCCCCGCCATGTCAGGGTCCAGTTTCCACCCCAGCCACACAGCACACACAGGCTCCCTCCCATTCATTGCAGAGAGAGGTCTACATGGTAGATGCAGCCCACCCCAGGGCTGCCTGCCAGTCTGGGCTTTGACCCTCGTGATCAGTAGGGCTCAGTCCTGGCTGACCCTGAGCAGGCTTGGCCTGCAGCACGGCCTGACAAGGGCCTGTCTCTGGGTTTCTCTGGTGACTCAGACCTCAGTGGTAGAGGCCGTGGGCTGCGGTGGTGAGCCTGGAGGTCCCTGCTACCAGCTCTGACCACGAGATAGCAGCCAGTTGCTTCCTCCCCCAGTGTCTCAGCCGATGTTTTAGCAAGCTAGGAAAAGGGAGACGCTCCGGGCCTCATAGGTCGTATCTGCTATGCAGTCCTGGCACGTAATTCCTAGGACATCCGAACTCCTCCTCTCCACAGGGACATGTAGGAAAGGTGGGAACTAGCTCACTTTTGCTCACAGGGAACTTTCTAGGGAATCTGGTCTGGGTCACCCTGTTTCATCATCTCTGTACCACCAGGGTAGGGGTGGGGGGAGAACCGGACTTTGTACCTGAAGTTGTTGAGTTGAGACGGATTACTTGTGCCCCCTCTATTCGCCCCCTATGTGATGATAGTAGAGGTAGGGCAATTGGCAGGAGACTAGGTCCTGAGAAAGGAGCCCTCGTGGATGGGATCAGTGCCCTTGTAAAAGAGACTCCAGAGCGCCACCTCGCCCCTTTCACCAGGTGAGGACACAGGGCCAAGACAGCCCCTTGTGAACCAGGAAGTGGGCTCTCACCAGACACTGAATGTGTGGACACTTTGACTTTGGACTTCCCAGCCTCCAGAACTGTGAGGACTCAATCTCTGGTGTTTATAAGCTGCAATCTATGGTGTTTTGTTGTAGCAATCCAAACGGAGTAAGGCAGTGGAGGGAGAAGGCACGTAATAAAGAAACCTTTTCACACTTCCTGCTCGCCCATCCCACCTCCTGGGTTCTCCCAGGTCCCTTGAACTCTCTGCCTAGGGACCCAGAGATGTCCATCTGCAAAATGCACTTTCCATAAATAAAAGCCCCTCCTGAAATGGTCAAAAGTGAGAGCTCCATGAAGTCCCTGGGTGGTCTCTTAAGATCTGGCCACTTTATCACTCCCTCTAATTATTATTTTTAATCAGCTTACTTCCTAGGATAGTAAGATGACAGTATAATAACCATAAGAAGAACTACCGTTTGTTAAGCATCTTCCTAAGCTAAGCGTGCTATATCCATTTTCCATTTTAATTTGTGCAACGTCCCAGCAAGGCAGGAGGAATTACCTGCCACCTAGGAAGGCGGCCGCTGCAGCTCAGTTAGGGAGATTGCGTACCCTCCCAACTCAGAAAAGCAGGCCGTGGGCACCACTGAGCTTGGGCAGGGAGCAGCTCTCCTAATTGGCGGTTGGATGCAGCATCTCATGAGCCTTTGAAGGGAGCTCCGAATCAGAAGAGGTCAGCAGCCTCAGGGGCCCCAGGGGTCCAGACAGGGTACCTCAGCTCCAGCCTTGACAGGGCAGCTGGGTCTTCCCAGCATGGAGAGCCAGCCCCGCACACTGCTCCCATCATTCTCACTTTAATTAGGACTTTGGATATTCCTGAGAAGTGGGGAGCTGTCCCAGACAGACCCAGACGGGCCCCTCCAGGCCAGAAATGTCATCAGCCATTGTACACTCATCAACCATGGTGTACCCACGCCTTCACCATCCCAGCCTTGCCCTCCTGAACAGCGGGTGCCCACTGTGTTTGCCTTTGCTCCTTACTTACATTTTGAGCGGGAAGAGAAGCACGTATTTTTCCCATAATATTCCTTTTACAACCATTTGGTGCCAGAGCTGAGAGCTGTCAGAACAGTAATGCATTGCATTAAATTAACATACTTTCCTGAAATGGTAATTACACTCTTTGTGTGTGCCACTGAATACACATTTTTTGAAGTGTGAATGAGGTGCTGACATCAAAGTCTCACTTTAAATCATTGTTATTAGTGCATCTGTCCAAATGACTCAAGGGAAATGGCTGGCGGAATGTTTTCAAGTTGAGAGGAATTTAGAGGTGAGTCACGGTGCTTCTGCAGAAAAGTTGGAGCGCCCAGCATTTCTGATAACCATTTGTTCCTCACACCCAAGAACTGTTTCCAGCCCAGAGATGCTATTAAGTTCATCCAACACCTCTTTACAAGCACCTACTCTATGAAGTGCCTTGTTTGGTTACTGACTCAGAACAAGACATTGTCACTGCCTCCAGTCTTAGAAGAAAGGACAGATGGATGACTTAAAGCAAAAGAATCATGAATGACATTTGGAAACAGAAGACAGAGAATGGCTGAGTGTTTGTGTTGGGGGCAGGAGATGCCATCATGAAAGACATCTTCAGAAGGTGGCATCTGAGCCAGACCTTGAAGCGTGGCCAAGATGGAGTGTTATTGACTATATATTCCAGGTTTAGGGAGAGTTAAGTAAAGCGTGAGACTGGAAATAGCGAGAACGCTGCCTTCAGTGCCTGGTATCAGAGTGAAGGATTGGGTGCAAGATGCCGCCTCCATCACGGGCCCCTCAAAGGTGCCATATCAATCGCAAGTGGCCAGAACACAAGGATTGAGGTGGAGGGCATTGTCAGCCATTTAAGATTTGAGTCTTTGTCTTAGAGAGCCATAGAAGCATGGAAGGTTTTAAGGAGTGGAGGGATATGAACAGATGTGTTTGTGAAAGATCCCTCAGGGCTACTAAGTAGATTAGAGATTGGAAGCAGAGAATGGCAGGAAGAACAAGCTAGACGGCTGTTGCTACAGTCTAAGTACGGGATCTAGGCCTGGATGGAGATGGCGGCAGAAGGGATGGAGACAGTTGCATGGCTTTGACAGGTGTGTAGAAGGAAGATTGGCCACACTTAGCGATTACCTGTATGTGGCAAAGGAGAAGGAGGTGTTAATTGTGATTCTCGGGTTTCAGCTTGAGCAATCAAGCAGATGGTGGTGCTATTAAAGGAGATGGAGAAATGGGATGGAGGGCCAGGGGCTGGAGAATTGATGTGTTTATGCAGGGAATGTTGAGTTCCAGGCCCTCTCAGCCACTCTGTTTCTGTACCCTGGATGGCACATCGGTTATTTTAACAGGCTGGTTGGGTTCCTCTTGTTACGCTGACCAACAGGAACATGACCTTGTTTTGGATCTGGCTGTTTTGATTGCAAGGGTGTGATGTTCACCGGAGCTAGTTCCTGAAAGGGGCGAAAAAGATGTCATTCCAGGAACAGTGACTCAAATTTGGACAGGCTTCATGGAAACCAGAATGGAAAAGATATCGGTTCAAGTTCACCCTTTCCCTCCTGCTCTGGGTCTCAGGGTTTTCTGCGGTCCCAATGCTTCAACAGAAATGGAGTGAGCCGCCTAACAGTGGAAATCGGGGTGATTCTGTGGCTTAGTGCTAGCCCAGGGCCTGGAGTTGCTCCCCAGCTCTTTGCTCTGGTCTCCATAACCAGGACTGACAGTCCTGCCCAAGGCCATGCAGGTTGTGCCCTGTACAACCCCAGAGGACCCCATACCCATGGGGATTTAGTCTTGGCAAATCAGAGCCTTATCTTCATTCTTATTGCTTTTTTAAAAATGTAAAATCTCATAAAAATCACTAATAATAGTATAATGAATACCAGTGAGCCAACAACATTTGGTCATTTTGTCTTAGCTTTCCAACAATGTGTGTATAAAAGAAACAGGAGAGCACAAAGTTAAAATTCTCTTTGTTCCCCTCTTCAGTCTCATTTTCCTCCCCAAATGCCTACAGGCAATCCAGATCCATGAGTGTGCTTGATTTTCTTCCTGTTCATGGTTGTTTAACTTTTACTGCATGTGTATCTGAACATAAACATAACGCAGAAATGTTTGGTGTGTTTTTATTTAAATAAATGGCATCACTCGGTCTGTAATGTTTTATCGTTTTCTTTCTTTCTCTTGGTGTTGTTTTCAAGATCTATTTCTTTATGTTCATAGAGATCTAGTTGGATTAAGTGCTGTCTGACATTCCGTTTTAAAAATATACCACCCTTTGCTTATCCATTCCTTTACTGAAGGACATTTGTGCTGCTTCCAAACCTCTGCCGTTACCCACAACGCTGCAATGAATAGCCCTTTACCTACTGCTTTATGTGCTTTTATGTAAGTTTCTCTGGGGTGATCAGGGTGTATGAAGTGTATCTGTAGGAGTGGAATTGTTTTTGAATTGGTGGTTTCATGAGGGTACTCATTTAAAAATTTTTTTATCAGATATTGCCAAATACCTATCAACACCCCCCCCCCAATACTGGTGGGGAGTGGGAATAAAGCAGTTGGTGTAAGAATTACCTTCAGGCAACGTGTCACCCATCCAGAAACTTTTATCCACTTCCTCATCAGCCACATCTCCTTGGCAAGGAGCCATGGGCTCCCCATGGGAACCACTGCTTTAGTGAGACACATTCTTGGAAAGGATGGTGTCATAGGCTTGAGTGTACCCAAGGAGAAAAGGGATCACAAACCATTGACTTTAAGATCACAGAGACATAACCAATTTGCTCTAATGTCTTTGCCTTGGCTACCCAATCCCTCACAGTCTTGTTTTCAATAGAAATATTGTTCAGATCACAGAGGATTATGGAGGACAAGTGGAATAACTGCTTTACTACTGAATACCCCTGGATCAGCCTTCAGGTTAGCATGATCCTGAAGGCGGCACTGATCCCCTACGAGGCACAAGCACTTGGCCGTGAAGAGCCACAACAGTCTTCAGCATTATAGCCTATGCAGTGGGGCCGGGTTCAGGGGGAGGAGCAAAGAGAAGACAGAAAAGGGAGTATAAAATAAGGCCATCACTTCAAGGGTGGAAGGGACAGAATTAGACGTTGTAGTAGACAGCTGTCCTGGGTTAAATAGTGTCTCCCCAACATTCATGTCTACCTGGAACCTGCAAAGGTGACCTTATGTGGAAATAGGGTCTTTGCAGATATAACCAAATGAAGATGAACTCATACTGGACAAGAGTGGGTTGTAAACCCAATGTGACTGGTGTCCGATAAGACCAGGGAAATTTGGACACACACACACACACACAGAGGAGACCACTTTCCCGACCCCTGCGGTTGTAAATCACTGTTCCAGGGACTTTCCTGTGCAACTGTCACCTGGACCTTTTCATCATCATGGTGGCAAACATAAAATTATTTTCTTATGGTATCAGTGATTTTATTTATGTAAAGTCTTCTGTATCATTTGCATAATTATAGATTCTTCCATCTGGATTGCACTTTTTGAAAGTTGGTATTTAATAAATACTACCCATGTGTGGGATAGCAACCAAAAACAAACAAATCAATAAAAGACAGTGACACACGGGGAGGATGCCGTGTGACAGTGGAAGAGAGAGGGGACTTACGCAGCTGTAAGCCAGGGAACCCCAGGGAAAGCTGGCCACCAGCAGGAACTAGGAAGAGGCAAGGAAGGCTTCTCCCCTGAACCTTTAGAGAAAGCGTGGGGCTGCTGACCCTTATTTTGGGTAGAACCAAGGGAGTGCTCACAGGGCTCACTTTTCAGAACTGAGGTGTTACCTCCTCTGGGAAGCCCTCCATGCCCTCAGCAGACTGCAGGCCTGAGTGAAGCCAGGCTCCTCTGGTGTAGGACCCAGCACACATCCACCCATCAAAGCTTACAGAGTGGTGGTTGATTACAGCTCTGTTTCTCCCACTCTCAGCTCAGCACTGGTGGCAGACGCTGGCTTATGTCTTATTCTTCTTTGTGGGACCATTTGTGGAACCAGGACCAAAGAGAGAGCTTGGCACATAATAGATGTTCATAACTCTTTGATAAATTAATGAGTGACTAGATGGATGAATACATAAATGGCTCCTCTGCCCATAGTGGGAATCCTGCATACTATGAAACACCCCAAAAAGATCTGTTTGTTTCTTACCACATGGGTTGCTAGTGGTAGTGCCATGATGGGGTAGACAAAGGCATAAATACTACCAAAAGCCTGATCTTGGGATTCATAAAGACCCATGAAGTGGGGTAGAAGCTCACCTCCTCTCTTCTCTAACAATCTGTGGAGCTTGGAGGCACAGGTAATTAATTCATGGCATATGTGGAGGCAGATGTTAGGAAAGTGGAACAAAGATAACAAGGTCAATGCGAAAAGAAAGAAGAGGTTATGAACACTGCAGTAATAGAATGTGTTGCCTGAGCACTCTTATTAATAGAAATCCTCAAACAGGAGATCAACATCCATTGCAAAAAGAAATAGGTAATTAGAAGGTTAAGTGGCTTGAACTTATTCTGTCTCTCTGTGTATTAAGGATTTCTCCCTAATGCAGGGGCCATTGCAAAAAAAAAAGAAAAGAAAGAAAGAAAGGAAGGAAGAAAGAAATTCCTTTGTGGGATTCCAAGCCATTATTCAGACCAGGAGCTGAGATAAGAACACAACCAAAGGTAGATAGGCCAGGCATTTGGTGGCGGTGGTGCTGGTGGACAGTCTCCAATACTGCCACCACATAGGAGATATCAAAGTAGTCAGTGTGTGGAGTGTGAAACAGAGATACCCGTCTGTTAGGACCCAGAGTGATGGAATAAGCATGGTGTTGATATACTGGCGTTGGTAATACTGATTTGGGTTTGAACTTCAGGTCTGCTACCTACGAGCAATGTGCCCTCGCTGCCTGGATATATGATCCATTATCTTTCTCAGCCTCAGTTTCTTTATCTATGGAAAGGAAATAGGAGACCTATTATAAAGAATTGTTGTAGAGATGAAAAAAGAAGTTTGATGAAGCCCCTATCAGATGCTTGGGATCCACGTTCTGCTTATAGGGCTAGAGCAATCAGGTTGGATGCCTCAGCCACGGAAGTTGTTCCAAGGCAGGATATTTTAAAGGAGGGGATGGGTGGTGCAAAATGGCAGAAGGGGGTGTACAGTACGGCAGGTGGGGCTTTCTCTGCTCCACTTCCGACAGGAAATAGAGGTGGCAGCCACCCACCTGCAATAGGAAAGCAGTTTAGGGGCCACCAGTTCAGACAAGGAGGTCTTGGCTTCAGAGCTAGAAGAGAAGAGGAAGGGAGGAGGCAGGTTTTTATAAAACGTGGGGGATAGAACGCATGTGTTCTCTTTTCACTTAAGTGCCCACTGACATGACTGTATAAAGGAGGGTCATGCCCTTGTGAAGACAAACTGGGAAAGGAGAAAAGAAAACAGACATCAGAGAACTTTGAAGACTAGAAAACAGATGGATAAGTAAAATTTAACTCTGCATAGCAGAGAAAGCTAAAATAGATAAGCAGGAAGCCGACTGATTTCTCTCTCTTCCAGAAGCCTGTGAAGACTCTGAACTTTAAGGCAATAGGTGTTTCTAAAGGTGAAGGTATGGCAGGGCTGGAAAGCACAACAAGATTGATTGGAACTCTACAAAGAGCAGGTAGACCCCACCCCCCCTAGATTCCCTACTCTGCTCTCAGCAACCAGGCATCTCTCCCTCCTTCCGCCAAGCAGGAGGCTGGAGTCTTCTCTTTAGAGAAGTGATGCATCAGAGGAAATTAGAACTCAAGAATACCACACACAGCTTGGGCAGAGTGGGAGGTACAGGTTGTTGCACTGGAAACTGGGAATTAAGGAATAGAAAACTTCTAGTCCTTATAACAGAGGATTACAGGATAGACAGGTTGACCTGCAAGAAAGAAGAGTCTTATAGATAGTGACAGTTGAGGTCCCCTTAGCAAAATGCCTTGATACCTGCAGGAGCATCCTGATGACAGTCCACCGCTGGACAAGCAGAGCCTGTCCAGCGGTGGACAGGCTGATCACAAAGCTGATCTTTTCTGAGACACCTCACTTTTAAATGTGAAAGGGTCCCAGACATTGAAATCCTGGAGTAAAGCCTCTAAGTGAAAAGTAGGTGAACAATAAAGGATCCGGAAGAAAAGAGAAACAATGCAGGAAGCAGAGGGGGAACCACAGAGGGAAAACCTTCAGTGCATATGGATCCTCAAATAGATAAAAGATGATAGTGATGCTTTATAAAACATTTTTAAAATAGCAAATAAAATTTCTCTCAGAAATTACAGTTATGCCTGACCAGGCGGTGGCGCAGTGGATAGAGTGTCGAACTGGGATGCAGAGGACCCAGGTTCAAGACCCCGAGGTCGCCAGCTTGAGTGCGGGCTCATCTGGTTTGAGCAAAAGCTCACCAGCTTGGACCCAAGGTCACTGGCTCCAGCAAGGGGTGGCTCGGTCTGCTGAAGGCCCGCGGTCAAGGCACATGTGAGAAAGCAATCAATGAACAACTAAGGTGTTGCAACAAAAAACTGATGATTGATGCTTCTCATCTCTCTCTGTTCCTGTCTGTCTGTCCCTATCTATCCCTCTCTCTGACTCTTTCTCTGTCTCTGTAAAAATAAATAAATAAAAGAAATTAAAGTTATGGAGACAAAATACAAACTTTGATAGAATGGCCATAGATAGAGAGAAAGATGATAGAGAGATATAAAATGAGAAGACTAAGTGATAGAAAAGAGCAGGGAACATATAAACACCTCATAAATTTAGTACAGAGAGTTCAAAGGGGAGAAAAGCTCCAGAAAATGAAGAACTTGGGCTAGAGAAGACTTTCCAACATCTAGTAATATTTTTTTTTTTTTTGTATAATCAGAGGCTTTCCAGAATTAAATGGATCACTTTTTGCTTAGAACAGTAGATGAACTCATTATAAAATTTTGGAGTATTGGGGGTAAAATGAAAATCCTAAAAATTCATAGGAAAACAAGATCACTTGCACAAGATCAGAAATAGAATTTGCATTAAATTAGCAACTGCACTATCAGAAGCTAGAGGGCAGTAAGGAAATGTCTTGGAAACTTTTAGGGAAAATGATTTGTTTAGACTGGATACGTAGCTGAGCCATGCAAGACCATTTTCGTAGCATGCACCCTCTTTCCAGAAGCAACTAGAATATTGATTCTTCATTTTGATGAGGCACAATGAAGAAAGAGACAGAGGATCCAGGGAGCCAGGAAAGAGGGGAGAGGATTTCAAAAATGACAGGAGTGGTGCAGATGTAGAAAGCACCCAGTTCTGAATGGGACAGGAGGATGGGGAGATTCGGTGTACCAGATGGGCAGAGGGGATAAAATCATGGATTATCTAATATGTTGGAATGTATCAAAATAACTTTTACTGCCTGACCAGGCGGTGGCGCAGTGGATAGAGCGTCGGACTGGGATGCAGAAGACCCAGGTTCGAGACCCCGAGCTTGCCAGCTTGAGCGTGGGCCCATCTGGCTTGAGCAAAAAAGCTTGTCAGCTTGGACCCAAGGTCGCTGGCTCCAGCAAGGGGTTGCTCGGTCTGCTGAAGGCCCGCGGTCAAGGCACATGTGAGAAAGCAATCAATGAACAACTAAGGTGTTGCGACGGCAACGAAAACCTAATGATTGATGCTTCTCACTTCTCTGTGTTCCTGTCTGTCTGACCCTATCTATCCCTCTCACTGACTCTCTCTCTGTCCCTGTAAATAAATAAATAAATAAATAAATAAATAAAATAACTTTTCTATTTCTGGCAGACTTTGGAGATGCAGTTGTAGTGATATGTAGATAGATAAAGTAGGTAGGCAAGTAAAACTTGAGGCAATTATTAACCACAGAAAAAAGCCAAAGGTGTGTAAGAAGGAAAATGTAAATAACATACCACATGGAACAGCTATGGATGCCATTTATATCAATGTCATAATGAAAAACTTAACAAAAGCTACAGTCATTTGAAGGCTGATTGCCTGATAAAGGAGAAGCATGTATACAGCAGCTATAAGAATTTAAAATCCCTTTAAAAAAATACAAAGTCAACAGACAATGTATAAAATGTATATATGCATCCTGGTTGTAAATATGGGGCAATTTTTCAGAAGCAACTGCTATAAGGTTTAAAACATTTGCCCCCTAGGGAGCAGAACTTGTGTTTGGGGGAGTGGCAGACTGCTGTCTTCCACTTTAAGACTTGAACATTGTATTAGTTTTCTGTGGCCACTATTGAAAATGATCACGAACTGATGGTTTAAAACAACAGCAATTTCTTCTCCCAGAGTTTTGGAGGTGAGAAGTCTTCAGTGGATTTCCAGGCCAAACGAGGGTGTCAGCATGGCAGTATCATTCCAGTGGCCTAGGGGAGAAGCTGTTCCCAGCTTCTTCCAGTTCCTGGTAGCTCCTGACACCCCTTGACTTATGGTCACATCAGTCCAATCTTCAAAGCCAGCATCTTCAAGTCTGTCTCCCTGTGTGTCAAACCTCCCTCTGCCTTTCTCTTATAAGGATACATGTGACTGCATTTGGATAGCTGGGTAATCCAGGATAATCTCTTTAATTCAAGATCCTTAATCACGTCTGCAAAGACCCTTTCTTCCAATAAGGTAATGTTCACAAGTTTTGGAGATAAGGATATGGATATTTTGGAGGTACCATTATTTAGTTTACCACAAACATTTTTTGACCTTTTTTAGTACATTTATGCATGGTAAATACATACATGTATCTATGTATCTATCTATAGATAAATAGATAGATACATAGATACATAGATAGATAGATATGGTATCTATAGCTATATCTATCTATCTATATCTAGAGATATAGATATATATAGGTATAGATATAGATATGCATTTATGTATGGTAATACATGCATGTATCTATCTATATCTCTATCTATATATAGATAATATATATAAACATAAATACATCAATAAAATAATTACCCTTTTTTTTTTTTTACTGTGGCAGACTGTCAGTTCTACGTCCTGTGTCTCTATAGTGTTCTTGAATAATGAACATATATTAATCATGTGAAATGTGAATATATAAGGAAAAAAAGAGGCAGGGAGAAAGATTTCATACTTCAGTTGATCGACATGTGAAACCAACTAGTTCCAAGCCATTCATTTTAAATACAAACACCAGGCAAGTCTCCAGCTCCATGACACTCACATTCATGTTGTTTCCAGGAAGACATAATGTGTGTTGCAAACGTGTGGTTACCAGAAGCCAAGAGCTCAGAGGACTGGAGAGAGGTTTTGTGGGGTTTGCCAGCAAGAACAGGAGGTTTTGAACCCGATGCAGAGAGTATTTGCTGTCAAGTGTACAGTGTGTCTGCTTCCTGCCATCTGGCTTTTCTCTGTTTTTCTCAGACTCCAGGATAGGCCATATGACTGTGCCCCAGGTTAGACAATGGCAGCTGAGAGGGGCCTGCCCCCAACATGGTGCAGAGAAGACCAGGGGGGTGAAGTAATGATTGCCAAGGCAACCGAGGCAGAACTATGCTCTTTCTAGTCCACGGACCTCTGTCCCGATTCCTCTGTAATTTGTGAAGTCCTGGCACCAGCGATGTTCAGGAGCAGGGAGAGTAGGGTCATCTGGGCTTGGGGGGAAATAGAAAATGAGTTGGAGAGTTGGTGGTAGTAAAACCTGGGTCTGCATGAGGCACAGAATGTTGTCAAAGGAAAAGCATGAAGCCAGAGGGACAGAGTTATGGGTTCAAAGTTTGTGCATAGTGTTGGGGACCGAAATATAAACAGGGTGTTTTTATTATCTGGATATCCAGGGGACAGAGGTGCTGGGCCTAACCCCCCACCTCACCTGCCCAGCTAACAAATAGGTACACCTGATTCTCGCTTGTCCCACCCATGTTGTCCGGAAGAGGCTGGAAGCTAGTTTCTTATTGGTGTAAAGTTAGGCCTATTTGGTATGGTGGGGGTTGTCTTTGAGTTGTCTTGGAAACAACTGAATTGCTAATGGACCACGTTCTTTTCCCTGAATAAAGACGGATGCACTTCTGGGGGCAGCCATTGCATCGGCTTAGGAACAGTAGAGACTGTTCCCCGTGCCGTCCTCCTGAACCCATCTTTATGTATATATCTTTAATTCTCTATCGTTTATTGAATTCCATCCCTTTTCCCATTCTAGGACCCCGTAAAAGACTTGTCGTGGCTGGACCGCGACAGCACAGGAGCACTGGCCTGGCCCTCTGAACTGAGGGGGAGGGCAGGGGGAGGGCAGTCTAAACCATCGGTGCACCGAGGGGCACGCCTAGTTTAGGAGCAGAAGATGGGAGCTTAAAGCACTGAGAGCAGGGGCAGGCTCCAGGTCCCAGCCCCTCTCCCCTGAATGTACCTTCCCTGGCTTGAAGCCTTCCAAAGGGTCCCCATTTCAGTTAATTAAAATCTGACATTGGTCACAATACAAAATACGGCTCCCTGCTCTCCAACCCCCCACCCTTCATAGTTTCCCCTGTGTTCGTTACGTTCCAGCTACCCCGGTCTTCTTCCCATCTCTCCAGCACACTGAGGTCGTTTCTGCCTCAGGAATTTTGTGCGTGCTTTTCCTTCTGCCCGGGCTGCCCTTTCCCCAAATCCTTTTTATTCCCGGCTCCTTGTTATCTTTCATTTCTTCTCTGACAGTAACAAACTGCAAGATGCTTTCCCAGGCCATGCGATCAAAACTGACCGTGTCCTTATCTTTTCCCAATCCATAGCCCTGATCATTTCCTTCATGGCACTCGTCCCTACCCGCTTAGCCGCTGTGCTAGCAGAGTGTAAGCGCCATGCAAGCAGGAGCCTTGCTGTCCTCTGTCTCCCCGTTCCTCGTGCAGTGCCTGGCATAGAGTGGGTGCTCAGCAAATACTTGTTGACCGAATGAAGCACTAAGTCGCCTGGATTCATTTCCAGGACAGACAACCTATGACGCTTGTCCGGTTAACTGCAGCCACTGAGTTACTGACTCAGTGTGGTCATTGTGGTGTTTCTAATGAGCAGATCACAGTCACTAAGAAATTTGGGGTATGTGTCCCAGACCTCCTCAATCCTTGGTACTCCTAGACTATTGTGTAGGTCTCTTACTCACAGGGATCTCCCTAATTCCTCCCACAGGACAAAGGTCTTCTCCTTTGGACAGAGTTACTGGGAACCGGTCTCTGTTGGCTCTTACAGAAGCTAAGGGAGCCCCTATGGCTCTGCTCCCTTGATGGGTCACCCCGATATCAAGTTCCGGTGGACCCTCCTGATCAGGAATTAAGAAATGCAGGCTTTTATCCTCTCTCCCGTCACAAGAAGCCTCCTTCAGCCTGGGAAGCTGTGTCTTTGTGTGTTTCGCAGTTAGATCCGTGCCCTACCACCTCCGTCCTGGAGGAGAGAGGCTGGCTGCAGCTGAGGAAGCAGATCTAACCCAGACGTATAGTCTGTGCTTTACCAACACTAAATTACTTGATCCTCACAACAGGTGGGAAGAAAGATGAACCTCACCATTTTTATAGACAAGGAAATGGAGGCAGTTTCCCATGGTGCCAGAGCTAGTCTATTTCAAAATCAAGACATAAATTCACATCTTTCCGATCCCTAAGCCAGAACACTTTCTACAATGCCATGGTGATGCCATGGTGGAGCAGGATGGAAGGGAGGAGCCGCTGCCTTTCAGAACGAGCCCTGTTACAATGCCAATGGGAGCACCTTGTCCAGCTGGCTCAAGCCCACAGCTTCCCCTTTCTATAGATCTCCAGCCGTCACTTAGATTAGCCCCTGGGTCAGGAGTATGGGCAGTGAAATGCACACATCTTGTGATGATGATCCTTAGACTAACACAAATTGATGTGGGGACGCAGGCTGGACTGTTCCCAGTGAAGGGACATTGATGGGAGATGACTGATTGCCATCTTAATCCTAAGGCTTTCTAGCCAATTCAGTGACTTGCAAATACCTCACTCTGACAAGCAGTCCCTCAGGATTCAGTTGGTTAAAATGTATTATCCAGGGTAGTGTTACCGAGAATATCTCAGCACAGGGCAATGATGGCCTTGACCAGGAGGGGCTCTATACTGGGTCGGTGCTGGAATGATACATTGAACTCCTTCTAACTAGGATAGACCCCGCAGAGTTCAGCCTATTGCTTGAGAGATGGACCCAGACCTACTACATTTCTCATGTGGAGGAGTGAATTACTGTGACAAAAAAAAAATGTCTTTCTTTTCATCTTTGTATCCTGTAGAAGACCATTTTTTCCTCCCTCTCTCCCTCCTCCCTCCTCCCTTCTTCCTTCCCTTTTTCCCTCCCTCCCTCCCTTCTTACTTTCTTAGCTGCAGTCTGATAGGACTATAAACAGTACGGCTCAAGGCTTGGCCAATCAGATACTTTGTGCAGAATTTATGTATTTTCTTCCACTCCAACAGTGGGAGTCCTGGGACCCCACTTCTCAGGGTAGCCCACTCTCTCTCTCAGCCCCAGGCACCCCATCTGAGGAACCCTAGGTTCCTTCCCATCTCTGACATATGGTGATTTTATTGTACAGCCAGAGCAGACTGGTCTCTCGTAATGAGCCATCAAAATGATGGGTCCATACTACGACATCGGTGACTTCATAGCTCTCTCTCTGACAATCACTTTTTAAAATTATTACTGTGATATTATTAATTGTAAAGCAAGCATTAGAATGCTCCCAAAACTCTACTCTTAGGCTTAGCCTTGTAAACCCCAGAGGGAAAAGTAAGACACAGAGAAACAGACATTGAAACTATTTACTAACAGTGTGAGAAACTAAGACTCCAGTGCGTGCCTTCATACTTACAAAGGGAGACGGCTTGCAGCCCAGCATCCCTGCCAAAGCCCACAGCTGATTCAGGATAAAGGGGAACTGAAGTCAGTTTGATTTATAAGGTCTCCTGTCCTTCCAGTGTGTGTGATTTTATTTACAAGGCAGTCACATGGTGGAGGGGAGATCCAAAATGAGGAGAGTGTGGTGTATAAGGAGAGGACATCTCAACAGACAAGGGTGGCCAACGGAGTCCCCAGGAAAAAGGCGGACAGAAGTCCCAGGATGTGACCTGGGCAACTTTCTTGACCTGGATAAGTCTATGGAATGATCAAGAATGGGGTTTCCGGCCTGACCTGTGGTGGCGCAGTGGATAAAGCGTCGACCTGGGAACACTGAGGTCACCAGTTCAAAACCCTGGTCAAGGCACATATGGGAGTTGATGCTTCTAGCTCCTCCCCCTGTTCTCTCTCTCTGTCTCTCTCTCTCTCTCACTCTGTGTCTCCTCTCCAAAATGAATAAATAAAAATAAACATAAATTTAAAAAAAAAAAAAAGAATGGGGTTTCCAGTGTAAATACTGGAACTGCTCTAGCACTACTGCTGATTGATAAGTGATAGGTTATTGTCTGAAAAATGAATTTAAGAAAGCTAGAGCATATGAGAACTTGCTCCCAGGTATATGTCTTCAATTTGACTCAAATAAACTCATAAAAATTCAACAACAAAAAAAAGGCTGAAGAAGTAATGAGATACAATCAGATTCTTATATAAAAAACTAACCTTTTTTTTTTTTTCTAAAAGGCAGTTATTAACCCAAGGAAACCAAAATTGTATGAGAAAGGAAATAAATCACAGTAAAATTCTCTGGTTAGCAGTGAACAGTATTTCTATAGCTCTAGGAATATAAATACTGACTTGATTTAATAAAAAGCTGAAATAAAATGATACTGGGAGATTGGGAGAAGGGGCAGAGGCAGTGGTGGGTGTGAGTTAAATATTCCGTTCTCACAAAAGGAAGTTCATGTCTAACTGTGAAAACCCAGAAAAAGCTATATAAGCACATGACTTAAAAATATGGAGGGAAGACCAGAAAAAGCAGCTAGAAGGGTTGGAAGAGGTTGCTATGGGGGTAGTTAGTGTAGCCTGCAGGCGCCAGTAGCGTGTGCCAGGCACTGATGTGTTTATTAAAAACGTTTTAGTCCGTTTTAATGTTTAAAATGTATGCATGTAACAGTATTCCCCAATACAATTAAAAATAATGTGTGCATGTATTGCTTTGAAAAGGTGGCTTCTTTAAAAGTCATGCAATACTGTAAAGAATTTACATATTTTTAAGAAGCTTTAGTTCTTAATGAGATGAGCTCAGCAGTCTGGCAAGCCGAGCGACACAGAAGGATCTATTTATTTCCTGAGGCTTCCTGAGAAGGGTTTTCGCTGGACAATTAAGCAGACGAAAATTTTGTTTCTCTTTGTTTTGGATATATTTACATAAACACGCATAAACGTACATCCATAACACACACGCTGAATGTAACCGTATAAAAGTGGGCACTTTGGTCACCCCCCCCACCCCATTCCTATAAATTTCATCCCCCAAAGAAATGAGGAGTGTAAATTTAATGTTTTTATGTTTTTTAAAAAATATTTTTACTATACCTATCGACACACATATACCTGTAAAAGTATATTAATTTGTTTTTCATGTTTCGACATTTTCACTTCAATGCTATCATCATGCGTGTATTATTCTGCCACTTTTCTTACTCAGTGTGCGGAGACCCCTCCATGCTGCTGTATGGAGCTAGTTTATTCGTTTTATTTTACCGTATGCATCCACCAGAGTTCGTTTTTCTTTTGTCGTTTTTACTCTGACAATAGGGTAGTGAATCCCGGCCTCCTGACAACCACGTGCAAGACTTTCCCCAGGGTATATACCTCCACACAGGATTGCTGGGGGCCGGGGTAGGCACATGTTTCATTTTGCCTGGTCATCAGGTCGACATTGTTTTAAAATATAATTAAATGGAACCTGTGGACTCAGGCTTCTGGGTGACCGGCTTGAGCAGACCGGGCCCTGGCTGGTGGGTGGAGGCCATCTCTGAAATACCATCTGTGTCCCTGTTACAACCACCTTCAAGATTCTCTCCTCATTGGCAGCACTTTAGGACCAGAGCAGAGAGATGTGTTTATTCATTCTTTTTCATAAGCTGGTATCTGACATTTAAAGGACGGCTGAGGCTCTTTTTTCCTTTTAGACACACGAGGGAAAAGGCCTAGTTACCCTACTGCTCCAAAGATGCACGGAGGCCGAACGAGCTAGATACAGACCATGTGACACAGACAAAGATGGGCCCCTGTGTGGAACATGCATGTGTGCAGTCTCCTGTTCGTCTGTTAGCCAATATTTATTAAGAGTGTGTCTAGACAAGGAACTAGACTCTGGAGTGGAAAACACCTCAAGAAAGGGACAGTGCCCTTCCGACCGGGTGTGGCAGATGTGATCTGGGAAGTTAGCTCTAGCCACATTCTTTTCCAGGGAAACAACCGCTGGTCTTGGGTGACCAGCCTTGTCGTAAGTCATTGCATGGACATCCCTCAGCTTTCATTCTTGAAAACTGTCTCAGCTAGCTGGCTCGGGGAGGGTCCCTTGACTCAAGGACTATTAATCCTAAAACCATCCATACTCACCAGTCACATTTCCTATCGAGAAGATGAGTGGCACCAGTCGTATCTGATTACGATGCACTCGACTGCCATTAGGAGACTCCATCCTCACACTGGCTTAAATGACAAAGCATGTCCTTTTGTGACAGGCAATCCTGTGGTATAATAGGTCCTGGCTGTGGTTTGGGTCCAGCGTTGTCTCCCCATGGCTCATGGAGTCTACATTGTCCCTGACTAGTTTTCTTCATGGTCAGAAGAGGGACACCAGTCAGAACAGAAAGTATTGTCTCATCTGTAGCTTGTGGGAACAACCATGAGATGGATAAAGGTTCTTTAGTTTGATTGGGCCAGCTGCAGTCATGTGCCCACTCTGAACCAATAACATTCACTGGGAGAATGCCAGGCACTGACTGGTTAAGCTGGCATTCTGCACCTATCAGTAGAAAAGGGATGGGATCATTTGAATTGGTTTGTTATACCAGGGACAGGTTCCTACCAAGTTACATGAGCCCCAGTAGGGAGGAGGAATAGAAAAAAGGATACCAGTAGGAAATCGACAATGCCCACTTCCATAGTAACCATGTCTTAGAGTTGTCAGAAATGTATACAGGACTGGGCTTGATTTACTCCCTAGAAACTATTCCCTAGCCATTATTCTTTTCACTTTAAGTCCATCTGCCACAGTCAGTCACCTAGGGAAAACACAAGTAAGCAAAGGAGATGCAGATTTTACACTTATTTGGATTTCTCTTTAAGCAGAGAGTCTCAGCCAGCTCCTTCCTAGATGCCATAGAGAAATAACTTGTCTTGGCACTGTGAGATCACTCTTGTCATGACAACAATTTTGCTGGCATGTGCAACCAGGCCCATCTTGATGACGTGTGAGGGTGGGCAGACGTTCCAGCTCCACCTCCCTTATATTATCTCTGCACAGATGGAGATAGCTGTGCACATTGCGTTCCAACAGCTGAAGTGACCTCAACTCGATTAGGTCAGTGGCCAGTCTTCCAACTGCCATAGCCACCATGTGCTTCTTGCAGAGTCACCTGGAAAGTACAGCCTAATCAAAGGGACTTCCAAAACCCTATTGATCTAGCTAATACCTGGGAATGATGGCCCCATAGCAATATGGCCGGGGTTGGTGTGAGTTACCTATCAGAATGATGCACGAATGAGGAATACAGTCACATAAATGTATTCAGGTTTTGGACATAAACGTATTCAGCCTCTGACAGTGGAGTGGGAGAAGGAAGGACGCAAGAGGTCCGTTCAAAGTTATCCAATCCAAAAACATTTTGTCATCATGTCAGTAACTAGAAACAATATGACAGTGCTGGAGAATGCAGCTCAGATGGGTCAGGCTGTGGTGTCTCTGCTGTTTCCGGGACTCGGCTCCTAGGCCAACCTTTAGTTCCCCACTAGATCCGGTGAGTTCCGCATGAGTGTCCGCAATAACATGATCAGGATGGCTTTAATTCCGTTGGAATCTATGTTTTAAGCCAATTATTCAAGACTTCATTAGTTTTATTGTTAATAGTAAAAACTGACTTGCAGGACACCTTGCAATTGATCCCACATGCCAATGGACCATGGCGCCCCCGCCTTTCATTAGGACCTGTAACCCCAGCACACACAAACATATAAAACCGCCCAGAAGGCCCAGAGCCAGGTCACATCTCAGCTGGACAAGATGAAACCATTTGAACAAATAGGCCAGGGAGCTGTTTTGCCTTTGATAAAGGTAGATTGTGGAATTTTTCAATTAACCATCGTTCCTGCCAACCCACATGCAGTCCCCTCTCCCTGCACTTATGGGGGGCTGCGTAGGCTATAAATGGAACCGAAATCGAAAGGAAGTGAGGTTGATGAGGCACTAAGAAAAGTGGTGTGATTAGTCTCCTCTGGGCCTTCTCGGGCTGCTGTAATGGTTTCGGTCTTCAAATACTAGTGACTCTCTTTCCTGAAGCAGCAGAATTACAGGTAATTGCTCTTCAGAAGAGCCAAATAGCGGATAGCTTTCTCTTCTGACTGGATTTATTTTAATTCTCAATAAACAGAATAATCGCATCTTTGCCCAGCTCTCCAGGTCATTAGAGAGGCTCAGGCTGTGACCATCCCTGGGCACAGGATCTGTAACCAAACGCAGTAAACAATATTCAACAGACAATTATCCTCTGTATTGTTCAGCTGCAGAGCAAATGACCCATAAACTATCCGGATTCTTCTTTTGGCACCTGTCACCCATGCTGGAGGGGAGAAGCCTTGTGCGAAGAGGGCTGAGTGGGCTCGGGCCACGCGGGGAAGGAGAGACTGCTCTGAGAGACCCTGTCTTCTCCCCTTCCGTAATGCTGAGGGCTGCCATCCATTGTGCTGGGACAGGGAGCATCCTGACCCTCCCTGGTAGCAAGGTGGAGACAGCAGGGCTCAGTTGTTGGAAGAAGCTGTCCTGATGCATGAGGAGCATTGTCCCTGGTGGTATCCACAGTGGCTTGTCATGTCTTTCTCTATTCTCGCTTTGATCCCTCTTCCAGCTCAACCCCGCCTTTCTTAGGGGTGACCCAACTCCCATCTGAACCTCTCCCTCTAGACTTCAACTCCCTGTGCCTCTGCTGTGACTGGCACCGAGCCTTCTCTGCGTATGGGCTGGGGGACCTGGGGTAGGTAAAGAAAAAACTCAGTTTAGGTACCTATTCTATGCCTAGTGGAGTACTAGGTGTTTAAATGTTATCCCATTCAGCCTTCACAATTATCCTGTGAAGAAATTACTCCTCCTGTTTTTACTGTGTATGAGGAAACTAAGGCCCAGAGAGGTTAAGCAACTTACCTAAGGGCACACAGTATGTATGAGAACCAAGAATTAAACTTGGGTCTGTATAGCCCCAAAGCCTGCACGTGGTCTGCTTGGTCATCTATGCAAGTCTGTCCTAGACTTCACTTAAGTTTCTATTCCTAGTTCCTGTCCTTCCCTGATCAAACTCCAATGACATCACCCCAATCCTTCCCCCTTAGTCCACTATGACCTGGGCCTCTGGCAGTCCAGGACTAACCTAGACTTGGGAACTGACCTTCTCACATCTGCTTCCAAGAAGTCAGGACGGAAATCCAGAGAGAGAGACTCCCACACACAGAGTGGATAGGGGAGGGGACAGGGCTGATCCAGGGAGCTGGCTGGCAGGCGACCCAGCATCTGACAGTTAGCCAGGCATTGTGATTCCAGGGCCAGCGCTGCTCTTCCTACAACGTGACACCCTGCAGAGCACGCTGAGAGAGCTGTCCTCTGTTCTCTCTGAGCATGCCATGGCAGAAGAGAACCAGGGTCAGAGAGTAGTCCACCATTCTCCACCAGCTTAGGGGCGGGAAGAGGTGAGAGTGGTGGGGTGGGGTTGACTGGGAAAATAGGGGTGAGGGTCCTGATGGGACAGGGTCCCCAGAATGAGGTGTTTGTGTCTTTGGGACTCATGTTAGGTATGCTGGGAACGAGGATGGCAAAGTAGGGGGTTGAATAGTGTCCCTCTAAATACAACAATGGGTGTCCTTCTAAGAAGAGAGGCCACAGAGTTAAAGATGGTGTGAAGATGAAGGCAGAGATTGGAGCCACCAGAAGGTAGAAGAGGCAAGAAAGGATCCTCCCTTAGAGCCTTTGGAGAGAGCGTGGCCCAGGTGACACCATGACTTTGAACTTCTGGCTTCCAGAGCTGTGAGAGAATAGATGGTTGTTGGTTTAAGCCACGTGACTGGTGATGTTTTACGGCAGCCCTAGGAAGGGAGGCAGGAATCTGGCCACTCGGTGACAGAGGCAGCATCTGGGAAGGTCTGTGCTGAGCGACTGGCCTTCCAGAAGGAAAGGGAGCCAGTCCAGCTGGCCGCCCTCTGCACCAGGCCTAGGCCCCTGTCCCCTGTCCCCCGTCCCCGGTCCCCTGTCCCCGGGACCCTGCTGCCCTCTGTCCCTGCTCCTGCCACTCTCGATGCCAGCCCTACCCCCTGCTCTTTCACCGATGTGTCTCTTTACTTCTATGTCTCTATGGCAGGGGTGCCCACACTTTTTCAGCTTGCGAGCTACTTATAAGATGACCAAGTCAAAATGATCTACCTACAATAAAAATGCAAAACATAAATTTATTTCTTCTATATTATCATTATTTAAGTTACTATTATTACTATTTAATATTGTGTATTCTTCTTTCATTTTTCTCCTCAGCTCTCTTTTCGGAGGAAAGTCAATGTCATAGTTTTTATGAACAGTCTGAAAAAGCCACTCCACATTTCCCTTCTTTGGAATAGCAATGGCACACAGACAGATGAGGCAAACACACTTAGAATGTGACATAGTGAAAAAAATCCCCTCCCATTCTGTATGAAAGTGGTAGGTTTTAGGCTTCTTACTCGGACCAGCTACGGCACTCATTTTTATACCCTTTGTTGTATTTAGTTTAAATAAATTGAAGGTTAACTACGCAGCAATGTAACTGAACAAGTTAGCGAGGTTTAACGCGCATGCGTAGGGTGTCAAAAGTTCAGACGTCAGATGGGCTACCCTGTATGCCAATCAAAAGACAAATGTCTTTTTAATGTCATGCGATCTACCCACACTTCCTTTGCGATCGACCAGTAGGTTGCGATCGACGTATTGAGCACCCCTGCTCTATGGAGTCTGTGCCCCTGCTGCCTTCCTGTCTCATCTCTGTGTGTGGTCTAGTTTCTGGTCCACTCCCACTCTCCCTGTGTATCTTTCTCATTTGTTTCCTAAATCTCCAGCCCAAAAGAGAGGGTTTGATGGATCCAGATAAATATTCCCCCTCTTTGGGCCAGAGTTCTGTATTGTGCTACTTCATATTCACTGTCCTTAGCTGAGACCCAGTCAGCCACGGCCAAGGTTAGGACTGGGGTGGCCCTCCTCATAGAACAGAATGCAGCTCCTGATGTGTGAGGAACTAGGTGCCTGTGGTCACTTCCCTGGGGGGGAAGCATGCTGTGGCAGTAGCCCAGAAAGGGATAGACTCTGCCCACCCTCAGCGGGGAGACCTGGGCACTCCAGGTCCCTCACTGACTGGCCCATCTACCTTAGCGTCCTTTCACTGTCCGACAACCTGCTCCATTTGCACCTGGCTCCTTCCTCCTCCTCCTCTCTGGCTCGTGTGTTGTAATCTGTTTCCCAGCTATAACACACATTACCACAAACTTTGCGGCTAGAAACAAGATATACTTATGATCTCGGTTTCCAAAGGTCAGGAGTCTGGCCTGGCTTAGCTGGGTGCTCTGCAAAGGGTTCCACGAGGCTACAATGTATTGACCAGGTTGTGTGCTTATCAGAAAGCTAGACAAGGGAAGAATGCACTTTCGAGCTCACTGAGGTTGTCCGTAGAATTCATCTCTCTACAGCTGTAGGACTGAGATGCCTTTTTCTTATGGGTTGTCACCAGGACTACTCTTTTAGCTATTGAAGTGTCCTACCACCTGACCCTCTGCACACCATGACTGTTTGACTCTTCATGGGCCGTGGGGCACTGCTCTGACCTCAGAGAAGTCTGTGCCACCTTTGTAAAGGGGTTCCAGCTGATTACATCACACTCACCCAAGATGGTCTTCCTTTTGATTAACTTACAATCAACTAATTCTGGACCTCAGTTACCTCTGTAAAATCCCTTCACCCTGCCAGATACCATTGCCTAATCACAAGCATGACATCCGTTCTCTTTGGCATTTGCTATAACCATAGTGGGAGACCATGGGGCCCTTCAGGAAACTGCCTTCGGTCTCCAAAGGTTGTGTGGGTCCTCTGTGCCTCCCTGCCTCTATGGCATGCTGCATGAGACACTTTATTTATGTCTCTGCCTTCCACACTGGAACATGAGCTCATCAAAGACAAAGAGGGTGTTTTATTTCTGTATCCCAGGGACTGAATGTGGAGGCTCCATAAATACTTGTTGAACTGAATTGGGTGGGAACCATAAATGTAAGCCTTTCATCTTGGCCAGGGATGGTTCACAGCCGACTGTGTGGCCGCTCCCCCACATGGTGCCCATGGCAGACATCACTGGTTGTTCACAGTAGTCCCGACTCTCATTCTGGCCCAGGGGGCCCTGAGGGTCCTTCTCAGGGCAGAGCTGTAGGCAGCGCTAACGCCCTCAGAGGGAGTGTGAGAGTTGAGACCTCTATTCCTATTACTCCAGGGACACGTACTCCAACAGGTCCCTACCTTTTACCCTGCTTTCCTCTGCCTGATTTCTAACCCTCACCTCTAGTTCCTGGGAGAGGACACACTGTCTCTCTTGCATTTAGTCATCTTCTTTTTACCTGTGCAGGCACATGGCCCTTGACTCTACTGCCTGGCTTCGCCTGGGCCCGCTTCTCCAGCCTCAGAAGTGCCACTGTAGAATCCTCTGTTGACCTCAGACACCTGCGCCTGCCCAGCCCAACCCCTGCCCAGCTCTCCCGCTGGAGCCCGAGGTTGGGCTCCTCCTTCTGAGGTGGGAACAAGATGAACAAGGTAGCCTCTACCCAGCCGCCTGCAAGAGACTAACTCCTAAAGCATCGTGTGTGAGGGCTCCCGTGGCTCCCAGTGTGTGCCACCACCCCGATGGAGAGCCACAGTCACTCAGTTGAGGACGAGCACTGTAACCTCCTGACTGCCTGGGAGAGCTGGGGCCATCATGTCGGACACTGTGGCCCTCATACAGCTGTTGACAATTTTGAGTGCTGTCTTGAGGCCACCCATGAAACTCTGCCTTGCGGAAGCCTGAGAGGAACAGCTAAGGAACTGATGGCTAGAAAGGGCATGGTGGACACCAAGGACTGATAACCCCTCTCCAAATGGATACGATTACCAAGCCTGCCAGTCTTCTTCCTCTTAGAATTCAAACAAGCCTCTCTGGCTGGTTAGGCTTGTTTCTTGTTTTCCAAGAGACAGCCGGCACTTTCGGGTCTCAGACTTTGCATTTTACAGCTAGTCACCCTGGATTGGAAACATGCTGTTTAGTCCTCCCTTATCAAGGAGGAGCTGTCAGGATAATTTAGTTCAGGCAGGAGAAGCACTTTGGAGGGGGCTTTCAGAGGACACGGTGGGGAAGGCTAGAGATTCTGGTGAGGGCTGTCGAGAGGCAGCCAGTGACAATGGAGACGTCGGAGGTGGGCTGGGGAAAGTCATCTTCATACTTGTGATGGGGGCGGGAGAGGGTGGTAGATGGGAAACTCACTAGAGACCAAGCCAGGAGTTAAGGGTTGGTTTTTATCCATCTGGACAATGGCAGGCACCATCTTCTGCCCGAAGCAGAGGGAGAAAGCCTAACCTTCATACCTGTGTGCACCATGCCTCAGCCCTCAGAGAAAGACTGTGGTGCCCTGGAGAAAGCAGGGGTTAGGACACGTTAAAGGTCATGCAGCTGGTAGACTATCTTCCTTCAAGGGCTTGCCTTAGTGCTGAGGTGAAGACTTAAGGAGGCAGACCATCCAGTGGGCTGTATTCCTACTTTGATAAACAGACAAGACTACTCATATTTATCTTATGCCCCAGACTTCCTCAGAATATCTGGCTTCATAACAGGATCCTGCTGTGATCCATTTTCCCAACTTCGTAATAAAGTACGTGACAGCGTTCCCAAGAGACGTCAGTGTGCCTGACTTGGACCGATTTGTTCTTCCTCTGAAATATAATCCCGGACATCTTTTCAACAATAAAGAAAAACAACATGAATATCATTTCCTCAATTTTGAAATCCTCCCTCTCCCTAGAACCATTGGGACCTGCTACTTCCTGTCAAAACCAGAATCGAGAGAAGAGAATGACCAATTTAGCAGGCAATTATGCATTTATTATATTCATTTTAGCTCAACATATCAGTATTTCATGGTGTTCTGCAAAGAGGAACTGTCATTTCTAGCTGCTCGGCTGCCCTGAAAACATTTTTTAAAATTTATTTAATTAATTGTGTTTACATAGATTCTAGGGTAACCCCGACTGCATCCCCCCTCCCTCAAACTCCCCTCCACATCTCCCTTGACCCCCTCCCTACAGCGCCCTCCCCCTTCCCTTCAGGTTTATCCCACCCCAAATGTCTGTATTACCCAAAGCAATTTATAAATTCAATGGAATGCCAATAAAAATACCAATGACATACTTCAAAGATATAGAACACATATTCCAAAAATTTATATGGAACCAAAAAAGAACACGAATAGCCTCAGCAATCTTGGAAAAAAAGAATAAAGTGGGAGGTATTACACTTCCTGATATCAAGTTATACTACAAGGCCATTGTACTCAAAACAGCCTGGTACTGGCATAAGAACAGGCACATAGATCAATGGAACAGAACAGAGAACCCAGAAATAAACCCACACCTTTATGGACAACTGATATTTGACAAAGGAGGTAAGAGCATACAGTGGAGTAAAGACAGCCTCTTTAACAAATGGTGTTGGGAAAACTGGACAGCTACCTGCAAAAAAATGAAACTAGACCACCAACTTACACCTTGCACAAAAATAAAATCAAAATGGATAAATGACTTAAATGTAAGCTGTGAAACCATAAGCATTCTAGAAAAAAATATAGGCAGTAAACTCTCCAACATCTATCGAAGCAATATATTTGCTGATTTATCTCCACAGGCAAATGAAATAAAAGACAGGATAAACAAATGGGACTATATCAAACTAAAAAGCTTTTGCACAGCTAAAGACAATATGAACAGAATAAAAAGACAAACCACACAATGGGAGAACATATTCGACAACACATCTGAAAACAAATTTTAGAAGTTGTTTCCTGTAGCCTCTGAGAAGTCAGCTCTGTAGTAAACCACTCTGAAGAGGTGCTCTCAGGGGGCAGGGCTAACCCGAAACCAATGGCAGCCACCAGCTTGGCTGCTTTTCTGACATTCCTGCATTTTCTGGAGAGTCAGGCCAGCACTTTGCCTTTGAAGATGCTAGGCCAGGGGTCCCCAAACTTTTACACAGGGGGCCAGTTCACTGTCCCTCAGCACTGGAGGGCCGGACTAGAAAAAAAACTATGAACAAATCCCTATGCACACTGCACATATCTTATTTTAAAATAAAAACAAAACAAAACGGGAATAAATACAATATTTAAAATAAAGAACAAGTAAATTTAAATCAACAAACTGACCAGTATTTTAATGGGAACTATGGGTGCGGATGCATCCTGTGCTCCTCTCACTGACCACCAATGAAAGAGGTGCCCCTTCCGGAAGTGTGGCGGGGGCCGGATAAATGGCCTCAGGGGGCCGCATGCAGCCCGTGGGCCATAGTTTGGGGATCCCTGTGCTAGACTGTAGAATTTGTCAGCCAGGTCAATCTAGCTAGAGCCTTTCACAGTGAACTCTTAGAAGGTTATAATGCAGAAAGTGTGTGGAAAATAATCAGCAAAAGCATCCTAGCAACAATTAATTAGATTGGTGGAAAGGACTAAAAGTAAAATCTATATATAAATGACTAAATATTCAACTATATTTTTTTCCCATTAAGATGACTGTTACGGGTTGAATTTTATCACTCTGTTTTCTGCCTGGTTTAGCCTGTCAATAGTCAGTGTGGTGGCTGGACCAGCCCTTGTGGTTCCTATTATGATTGCAAGACACCCTTCAGCAACGACCATCAGGAAAACTTTGAAAAACATAAAGGTTTATTACTTACAGAACCTGGAAATTACACAGCACTCCTGGAGCAACAGCAAGCAAGGTTGCAGGGAGAGAGAAAAGCAGAGAGGGAGGAAGAGAAGAGGGAGGAAGAGGCGGGGGAGAGAGAGAGAAACTGGCTTGGGTTCTGCTTTTATTGGAGTCCAGGGTGCGGCCTAGAATTGCAAGGGCTAACACTTGATTAGTGAATTTAAACATAAAAGTGGGAATTTACAGCACTGGAAGAGAAATAATGAACAAGAGGCCCAAATGGTCTGTTGCTGAAATCAAACAAAATCTCTGAAACAAAGGAGCCTGTGGAGGGAGGTGGCCAGCTCTTGGCTCTTTACCTGGCTGTGTGGTTGGCAAAGCTGAAGGCAGGTGCTGGCATTGCAAAGAGGAAAAAAGAAAAAAGTAAACAAAAAAAGCCAGACAACAGTCAGTGTTTACACTGCTCTCTAAGGCACATTACAGTGCCTTAGAATGTAACTTTACTTAGAAATAGAGTCCTTATAAATGCAATTAGTTAGGATGAAGTCATATAAAGAGTAGGATGGGCCCTAATCCAATATGACTGGTGCCTTTATAAAAAAGGTAAAATTTGGACCCAGAGACACACATACAGGGAGAATGTCGTGTGAAGGCTGGAGTTGTGTTGCCACAAGCCCAGGAGCTACCGGAAACTAGGCCAGAAGTCCAGGACAGATCCTTCCCCAGCACCTCCAGAGGATTGGTTAATAGCCCTGCAGACACTTTGATCTTGGACTTCCAGCCTGTAGAATGTGAAACAATACATTCCTCTTGTTTGAGCTATTAGGTTTGTAGTGCTTTGTTACTGCAGCCCTAGCTAACTCATATACTGACTGTCAAACTCCCACTGGGGTTGGGGGCTCTGGGAAGACACCCACAGGCTCTAGCTTGTTGTGTGAATTACTCCGTCACGCTAGCCTGGGAAGCACTATTCCCCAAAATTATATCGCCCGATAATAACCTTGACAGGCCACAGAGGTTGGAAATTGGCTGTGATTAGAAAGCATAGGGTTATTTCTATTTTTTTTTCTTTTAATATCCTAAGCAAGGCATATTTAACTCCTAATTCCACTTTTTGATTAAACATTAAAGGTTTGCACCAGCTCAGCAGAACATGGAGTCATCTGTTAACTTTGCTATCATGCTAAATTCATAAATCTAATTTGGTGCTGGCCTTAGGCCAGGAGCAAAGGCAAGAGATTGACTTTTTCAAACTACCAGGGCTGAAAATAAAAATTATTCTTAATTGATCGATTGACTTTGATTTCTAGAGGCGACGCGCAGATCTCTTGCATGTGGGAGAATGGGTCGTGGGAGCTGCTCCTCCCCTTCCAGCTGCTCGATTGCTAAGTTCAGTCATGGAAGATGTCACTGAAGTAATCATGTGATAATGAAAGTGACAGCCGTGGGGATACAAAAGGAGTTAATAAATGATACATACTTCCTTTTCTTCCCTTTCTTTTGAAAGTGGATTTGCATGTTGGAATTGACTACCTGTTGAGAAGTAAAAGGACCAGGGACAGTTGGGAGAGAGACTGGGTTGGGGGCTGGGGCTTTAGTGTCAGAGAGAAACTGAAGTCCCCGCATGAATATGTCCTGTTCCCCCTGTGGTGGGACATAATCCGAGCCCATATGTCACTGAAACGTGTTGTTCCTGTACTACCTTATTCAAGACATTTTTGGAAAGGTTCATTGCAAAGATACTATTTAACAGAGGTAATACGTGTCTGACCCCCATCTGGAGTCCTAGACAGGAGTGTTTTTAAAGGACCTGCAAGCTCTGAATTTATGCTTATTTTAGACAAACTCTGGTGGAGCTAACCACAGGGTCTCCACTGAGCTCAAGGGTAGGCATGCCCCTCGGGGATTCCAGGTACACCTCGCACTTTCCCACAGCACCCTGCAGCCTGCCCGGAGCCTGTACCCAAAGGGGAGACCTCAGAGACAAGGGAAAGGTCTCAGGTTCACAGAGTATGGATCGTCTGATGAAAAGGGAATTGAGACAAAATGGAAGGGGGCCCAGAACCTTCTGAGGGAGTCAAACTTGCTTAGGTGCTCTTTCCATGATACCACAGCGGGCCAGGAGAGGGCAGGAGAGAGCAATGTTGCTCTCTTTCTCCAGGCCTGCCAGAGAAGGCACCAGTCCAGTGAACTGCCCAGGACAGGTAGGTCATTCATCCATTCACCGGTTTTCTTAATAATTAATTTATTTAGTTATAGGTTGTTTGAATTTGAACAAATCACTCTACCTCTCTGAGTGTTATACCTATACAATGAAAGAAAGTATTTGCCTCATAGAGATACCAGGTTTGAATGACATAACACATCTACATAGCAGTTTCTCACAGAGCAAACACAGGAAGTCCCTGGGTCAGATAGGTTCTGCAGGTTTGAAAATGTTCAGTATTTAAATGCACAGAAAGATAAAAAATAAATACTATAGTAAGACAAACATCTGTCTAAGTTGCATCTAATAAATAAATGTACCTGTTCCAATTTATGTACAAATTCACCTTAAGAACAAACCTACCAAACCTGTCTCATTCAGAACCTGAGGACTGCCTATACTCAGAATAGAACCTACTTCTATTGCAGTGATTAAATAATCTACACCAGTGGTTCTTAACCTTTTTTGAGGTACCGAACCCACCAGTTTCATATGCACATTCACCAAACCCTTCTTTAGTGATAAATAAAATATGGTTTTTTTCCAAATTTAGTTTTGCCGATGCGAGACTAGAGTTGCTCAACTTGGCATTGCATATCATGCAGATAGGACGCTGACTCCCATCCTGTTCCGTGATACATGTGAATCCATGTTGTACATACTCTTCTGACCACTTTCTTTTTATGCTCGACATATTTAGTATGGATTGAAATATTAAGAAAGAAACCACACGAAGTACAACTACGACAGCCGTTGACTAATGCACACGCTAAATTCCCCACAGCACTGGTTGGCCAAGCAATGTAACGTGATCCTCTGCAGCAAGTGATGGCCAAGCGGGGCGTGTCATCACGACTTTACACAAGTGTGTCTTTACCTCCGCAGCAGAGGCTTCTCGGAACCCCTGAGACCAACTCATTGAACCCCTAGGGTTCGATAGAACCCAGGTTAAGAACCACTGATCTACATGATCATTCATTTACTCAATCATTTCAATTCACCAAGCATTTATTTATCTAGTATCTGTTATGTAAAAGATTCTGCCCTAGGGGCTAGGATGGTGAGGGTGAGTTTCAAAGATGACTCAGATATGGAGTCCCAAGACAGGGAGAAAAAGCATTCAAATGAACTGCTATGAAGAAAGATGAGGAGGGGGGTCCCCTGCTGGTGGGAGACCTGAAATAAATAGCTTATTGAAAACACAGGTGTCAGGCATTCCCATCTGCAAGGACAGGGCTAGCTTGTTTGCATCTTTACAAAGTTTCACCAGCACTTTGGCTAATAAACGAGATTCAGGAAACCACTTAGGTATTGAAATGTGCATAAGATTGAATTCCCTGAGGACAAGGGCGGCCAAAGCCCTACTCCTTCCTGGGGAAGGCTTGCTATTGCTGTGGATGCAGGAAATTGGGCTACAATTATAGAAGCTCACAATGGAAAGGCGTCATCCCCAACGTGGGAACCTTCTCTACCTCCTCAGTGGCATGTGGTCCTGGAGCCTTTGCTTGAATAATGCTCCTTCTCTTTGAACCTAAGTTTCCCCATCTTTAAAAAAGAGGGTTACCAGCACCTATAGTGTGTTGTTTTGTTAATGAGCGCCATTCTGACTGGTGTGAGGTGGTATCTCATTGTGGTTTTAATTTGCATTTCTCTAATGATTAGTGATGTTGAACATTTTTTCATCTGTCTATTGGCCATCTGTATGTCCTTTTTGGAGAAGTGTCTATTCATTTCATGTGCCCATTTTTTGATTGGATTGTTTGTCTTCCTGGTGTGGAGTTTTACAAGTTCTTTATAAATTTTAGTTATTAACCCCTTATCAGATGTATTGTCAAATATGTTCTCCCATTGTGTGGTTTGTCTTTTTTTCTGTTCGTATTGTCTTTAGCTGTGCAAAAGCTTTTTAGTTTGATATAGTCCCATTTGTTTAACCTGCCTTTTATTTCATTTTCCTGGAGGTGAATCAGCTAATATATTGCTGTGATAGATGTTGGTGAGCTTACTGCCCATGTTTTCTTCAAAGATGCTTATGGTTTCACGGCTTACATTTAAGTCCTTTATCCATTTTGAGTTTATTTTTGTGCATGGTATAAGTTGGTAGTCTAGATTCATTTTTTTTGCAGGTAGCTGTCCAATTTTCCCAACACCATTTGTTAAAGAGGCTGTCTTTACTCCATTGTATGCTCTTACCTCCTTTGTCAAATATCAGTTGTCCATAAAGGTGTGGGTTTATTTCTGGGTCCTCTGTTCTGTTCCATTGATCTATGTGCCTGTTCTTATGCCAGTACCAGGCTGTTTTGAGTACAATGACCTTGTAGTATAACTTGATATCAGGAAGTGTGATACCTCCCGCTTTATTCTTCTTTTTCAAGATTGCTGTGGAGAAAGGGGAACCCTTCTGCACTGCTGGTGGGAATGCAGACTGGTGCAGCCACTATGAAAAACAGTATGGAGATTCCTCAAAAAATTAAAAATAGACCTGCCCTTTGACCCAGCCATCCCACTTATAGGAATATATCCCAAGGACTCCATATCACCGACTGAAAAAAAGAAATGCACCCCCATGTTTATGGCAGCATTGTTCACAGTAGCGAAGAGCTGGAAACAGCCCAAGTGTCCGTCACTGGACGAGTGGATTAAAAAACTGTGGTACATATATACTATGGAATACTATAGGGCTATGAGGAAGAAGGAAATATTACCTTTTGCAACAAGATGGATGGACCTGGAAACTATTATGTTGAGTGAAATAAACCAGGCAGAAAAAGAAAAATATTATATGACCTCACTCATTTGAAGAATCCAATGAACAATGTGAACTGAGGAATGGAATTAAACCTGAAGAGAAGGGGGGAGGGAGATGTTGGGAGGAGGTTAAGGGAGATGTTGAGGGGAATACGGGGCGGGGGGATGCTCCTGGGGAGACACTAGAATCTATGTAAACACAATAAATTTAATTTTAAAAAAAGAGGGTTGCATCAGACGATCTTTAGATGTGTTTCATCTCTGATGTTATAGGACTTTTATGTGGCCATCACTGCTCTGTTAGATGAGACAGCATGAACTTCAAGAGGAATAATCTTCATGCCTTCTCTAGTGCCCTGGTCCCCACAGAGAAAGTCTGAGCCTTTTCCTTTTTGGATGTATGCCCTGCCTCCTCCTCTATCCATCTCATCTTCTTTATGCTTCCTCTTCCTCCTCCTCCTCCTCCTCTCCCTCCTCCTCCTCCTCTTCATTCTCCTTCTCCTTCTCATCCCCCTCATGAGAGGAGGGGAGATAGAGAGACAGACTCCCGCATACCCCCTGACCAGGTCCTCTGAGGCTGATGCTCTGCCCATCTGGGGCCATGCTCACAACCGAGCTATTTTTAGCACTTGAGGTGGAGACCCCATGGAGCCATCCTCAGCGCCCAGGGTTGATGCATTCAAACCAGTACAGCCATGGCTGCAGAAGGAGAAGAGAGAGAGAGAGAGAGAGAGAGAGAGAGAGAGAGAGAGAGAGAAGAGGGAGGGGGAAAGGTGGAGAAGCAGATAGTTGCTCCTCCTGTGTGCACTGACTGGGAATCAAACCCAGGACATCCACGCACCAGGCTGATACTCTACCACTGAGCCAACCGGCCAGGGCCTCCTTTATGCTTCAGTTAAAATGAATGACTTGCGTACTCTTCCCCATGGCCCTACACATCTTTACCCCTTGTCGCACACTCCACCATCCTGAAATTCTCTTCCTACCTCCGATATTCACCCCTCCACCTCTGCACCTGAATCTGAGCCTCTCAAACCCTATAAGGGCTTTGTTCCAATACTGCCTCCCCTGTGAGGTCATTCCCAATTTCTCCCAAATTAAATGACTTCTCCTTTCTGTGTCCCCCATGCCAAGCGTTACATCATTACCATTGCTATGGCTCTCTGCTGCCACTTACAGAGTGCTCATAGACGCTGGGCACCATGCCTGCTGTTGCATTGACCCCTTTCACAGGCCTGTGATACTGATACCCCTGCCATTTCCACGTTGTTGGTAAAGAAACCGAGACTCAGACTGGTGAGACAGCATGCCCACGGAGTCTCCTGGTGCAGCTGTAGTTTCCGCAGGTTTTCGTCTGGGTGCTAAACTGAATACTCCGCCTGGTGATCCTAAGTGACGCCAGTTGTATTCCTCAGGCCCTATACGGAGGCTCTAGGAAGATTCCGTTGCCAAGACGAGATGGTTGGAATGGGGAAATAAACGCTATGTGTTTACATGTCTCTTGGGACATGTAAAAAATGCAAAAATCACCCTGAAACAAAATAATTAGAGTTAATTCCACCCTAGCCCAAGTCAATGAATTCTTAACTGTGCCCAGCAGGCTGAGAACACCTGTCGGTGGCTCTGGGTTTATTTAGACCTAAACCTTGAGCAGCGTCTCAGGAAATGTTTAGGTATCGCAATTTATTGAAGTGAAGGCTTTATTTAAAAAAAAAGAAAGAAAGAAAAGAAAAGCTGATGGCAGAAAATAAAATAGCAATCACAGCATAATAAAAATCCAGTTTTTAATTTGGCTCTTGTGGTTGGTGGAAAAGGTGGGCGTGTGTGTGTCTGCTCAGAAGGCCCGTGATAGGTTAGACACACGCCCCGTCCCCTCCCTACACAGTTGCTTTTTAGTTCAGGAAGCCGCTCAGATGGGGAGAGCTGCTTCTCCGTAATTGTCCCATGGCAGCGGCATTAATGGAGTGTGCAAAACTGGCCTTTCGGGAAGAGTATTTGAGAAATGACTGTCAAGGGTTAAGGACCAGGTGCTTTATTTTTTATTCGTGGAGTGATGAGTTCCCAGAGCCTTCTTTTTCTTCTGGGAGTTGTTTTCGTTTTGTTTTGTTTTTAAATTTTCAAACCCCCAGTTGAATAGGGGGAAAAATTTATAATAAAGTGGTTCTAATTTGCAACAAGAGTACAATTTTAATTGACTGAAAGTGGGGAGCACAACATATAATGATCACAGGACGAGATCGGAATGAGTCAATAAATAAGATTCAAGGTCCCCGGCCTGACTTCTCTTTCATTAGCTTTTAGGGATGAGAATAAAAAAGATAAGTGGTTCCATTTATCTGGTTCCTAATAAAAGCATAAAGTGGTGCGTCCCACGGCTGGGGACAGGTCCAAGTGGTCCTGAGAGGCCCCAAGATCTAATCAGGAGCCCCCACTAGCCCCCCACTGATAAGGCTTGATTCATAGAGATGCACTTATTAATTGTAGCCTTCCCAAGAGCATTGGCTGCTCCCAGCTAGATGCTCTCATCATCAGAGACACCTGGGTCCTTATGCTTCCATGTCATGGGGTCTTAACAAATGGTGCTCACATAGTGCATCAGAATAATGTCCCTCTCTATCTTTCACCCTCCTTGTCGTCCCCCTGCTTTATCCCATTTGGCTCTCCGCCACCGAGAACTGCTTCCATTACTTCAGTGTCTAACGTTGGGCAGCTCACCACCCAGTGGGACACACCATGGGGGTGGGCGTGGTGGTGTTCATGCAGATGAAGTGCTTAGAACTGGCCCTGGTGCCTGAGGACACACTCAATAAGCATCAGTCTTTCCTGTCGAAGCTGTTATTATTCTGATGTTACCCTCGGGGCGCTCACTGCTCTGCTGGGCGTGTATGGTGCAGGGGGGAGGGGTGGTCGGCACAGCGTGCTGTGTGAGACTTTGGTCAGGGAAGGCTTGGGTGTGAGCAAGTGTGACACATGTTTGGGACAGGACGTGGGGTGGTTACATTCTAAAGGACAGGGTGCGTCCGTGGAGTAATTAATGAAGGAACGATATAGATCTAGACAAGAGGCAAGGCACACCCTGCGGAATTTTAACTTTGTCCCATAGGTTCTTAAACCACTTCCTGTCTGAAAATCAGAGCTAAAGGAACAAGGGGTGTGAGGGGTCAAAGAGGTGAAGCCCAAAGAAGCTTTTTTCCAGGATGGACATTCTGAAGACATCTCATATTTTATCTTTAAGACCTATTGATGTTTGTGTCCTACTCTGTAATGTAATCTACTATAAAAACAAAAACGATAGGACCCTAGGAAGATGCTCCTTGTTCACCTGCCAGGGGCGGGGTTTTTCCCCACTGTGCCCCCTGGAACCTGTCTCAGACCTACAGTATGAGAAACAGCCCTGTAGGTGAGGGACAGACGTGGGGAAGATGCACTGGTGGCTTAGACAGAGCAAGTGAATTGACTGGGACACTAGTCCAGAAATAGCTGCAGTCCTTCCTGACCTGGCTGAAGGGGGTGACAGGGCATGGGGCGCAGGGAGGTGCAGCCTGTGGCAAGGTCCCCGGCCCAGGAAGCCTCCCTCGCCATTGAGAAGATGGGCCGTGTTTTGTGGTTGTTTGCAACTTATAATTTTTCTCCTTTGATTCTGTAAAGGTTCTTGATTTTGAAGATTCAGCATTCCCAGGTAACGTAACTGACTCAGGCTTGGAAATGTCCCTGAATTAGATGATACTTTAGCAAGCCCCAGCAGCCTGGCCGGAGGTGTCCTGTGCTGTGCGGAGCATTTGCAGAAGGCGCTTTGCTCTGCAGTTCATACTAGTTGTGGAGAGTTTGTCTACAGCCCAAGACTGCCCATCTCTGCTTTGGTCAAGTTTGGGCTCTGTGGTCTGTGCCAGGGTGGGGCGCTTTGGTGTCCCATATCCAGCTTTTCTCTGTGCTCCCCATAGCGTGGCACGGGTCCCCAGGTCTCTGGCAACTCCTCAGACCCCATCCCCTTATTGTGGTTGCAGGAAGCGCCCCCACCTGGTGAGCCCGTCACCTCATTGCCCCCCCCCTGAGCCTCTCATCTTCTCAGACCCTCTGCCTCCATCTGCTTTTTAAGTTTTCTTACTCTTCTGTGTGTGTGTGTGCACATGTGTGTGTTGTCTTGTGCGTGCTTGACAAAATAGACAGAAAGAGAGAGAAAATTATCTACAGCAGCAAGGACCAAACAAATGAAAACAACACCACTTTTTCCTGTCACCACCTAGGCCTTTGTTGCTGTCCTCTCCGCACTGCCCCAGCTGAACTTCTTTTAAAGCCATCGGTGTCCCTGTTAGGGTATACTCTCTGAATTGAGTGCAGGGACTTCAGTGTAGCCAGTCAGCAGTGTAGCCAGAGGGACCTGGGAGATGCTGACGCAGTTATAAAAGTGGTGAGAGTGAAGGGTGAGGGTGATACTGAAGGTGAAGGAAGTGGACCCCTTCCATGTCTGTCTGTTAGTCCATCCATCCATCCATCCATCCATCCATCCATCCATGCATCCATCCATCCATCCATGCATCCATCCACCCATGCATCCATCCATCTACGCATGCGTGCACACACACTTAGCTCACGTACATATCAACACACCCATGAGTACAAAATGTCTGCTGACTTGGACTCTGTCTCTGTGGAAGCGCACGTGTAGGTCTTGCTGTGGTCAAATGTTACCCCTTTCAAATGGCACCTTTCCACGTTGCAGAGATGTTGCTCTATTCCAGTGAAATGATGTGTAGTGCCTGGGGACACTTCTGCGGAGGCTAAACTGTGGGGCAGCTATCGACTTTCCAAGTTCACAGATGTGAAATTTGCTCACTTAGCCACAGACGACCCTCTGAGGGTTGGACATGCATCAACCACATGCAAAAGAGACAAGTCCAGAAAACCAAATTCTGATACTGGAGTTTATCTTCAGAGAGGAGGGTGCTGGGGCCACTTGCGTGAGCTGCCTCCTCCTGGTGCCGTCTGTTCCAAGGACCAGATATGGTTCCTAAGACTGCCCGGTGTGCACAGACTCAGAAAGAGAAATTCACCTTGCCAGGAAACCTGGTGCTCCCAGCGGTGGCCTGAAGGGTCTGAGGGATCTATCCTAACGTGTTTCCACACCACGCACAGTCCTGGCTCAGCAAAGGGGATCACATGGACACTTACTGTGTACCCGTTTATGGTCCAAACACTCCACGTATGAACTCATCTCATCCTCACAACCACCCAGTGAGTCAGGTGCTAATCGACCCACTTCATGGGTAAATAAATGGAGGCCACGGTTGGCAGAATAACAACCTCAAAGATGTCCATGCCCTAATCCTTGGGACCTGTGACTGTGTTATTTTATATGACAAAAGAGGCTAAACACATCTGGTTAAGGTTAAGGGTCTTGAGATGGGAAATTTTTCTGGCCAGATGGGAAAATTGTGTTGTTTTAAACCACTAAATTTGTGGTAAATGGTTACAACAGCAACAGGAACTAAAACAGCCTTTCAGAAAGGTAGTAAGTGATAAAACCAGGATGAAAATCCAAGCAAGCTGTATTGGTCTAAAGTTCATGCTCTTAATTCATCAGCATCATGGCCACTTACCACCATTGTCCACTGAATGAACAAATAAATAAGGAAAGAAGAAAGGAAGGAAAGAAAGGAAAAACATTTACATGAGGTTGATGCAGGTGTGTGTTCTGTGCACTTCTAGTACTATATGAGGATATTTAACAGTAACTTAACAATAACCTTACTTAGCAGTAACCGTAGAGCCAGCGCTCTCACCGTCCGTTCCCTCCTCCCCTCCCATCTACTGGAAGCACCTAACGGTGCACTTTCCAGAACCCAAAGCAACCGCCCCTTTGCCTGAGCCTCCCTTTGACCAGAGCAGGATCGAAGTTTTGAGAAGCCAGTGTGCGCACCAAAGCACAGAGCTTTGTACTCAGGTTGGTGGATTAGGGCTCAGACTTAGGGAGTATTCCTATCTCACTCGTGTCCCCTGAACATGCCCTCTCATCTACCTGGTGCTGATCTCACCTCCTGCCCAGGTCCTCTGAACAACCCGCTTGAGCCACACCCAGAGTTGCCAGATTTAGAAAATAAGAACAGAAGACTCAGTTAAATCTGAATCTCAGGTAAACTACAATTTTTTTTAGGGTAAGTATTCCTCAACTATTGCACAGGATATACTTATACTAATGCATTCTTTATTGGTATAAAATTCAAATTTAATTAGGCATCCAATATTTTATCTGGAAAGTACCCACAGTGGCCCATCAGAGAATCTATTCTGGGGCAAGAAAACAGGTGTTGCCCCCTTGAACCGTACTGGGGAGAGCTCTCCATTCCAGGCCAGCCTGAACGCTGGGACCCTCTGCTCCCTCTTCATGGACCGACTGAACAGCTGTCCCAGTCCCAGGTGTGGGATGAGGGAGATAAGTGAGGATGAGGGGATGGAGAAGTCAAAGAATTCTCTGACCGGCCCTCATGACCCAGAAGTTGCTATCCAGTTAACCTTCAGATGATTCCTCCGGTGGTCCCAGAAACGGGGTAGACAGGAAGAAGCAGAGGGTCGTGAGAATGAGTCATCCTTTGGGGTCTTTAAGCCTCTTGGTTCTCACAGCAGTTGGCCTGTGATGTAGGATCCCAGGTCTAGAATAGCTGAGTTTGGGTGGCCACACTATTACCCCTAATCCAGCAATACCCTCTCTCAACCGTACGCTCAGAATTTCCCATTCACCCAATCCTGGATTTTGTCTCTTGCTTTTAATTTTCTGCCAGCCATTATATTGGCTGTTAGGAATTCAATCTTCTGTCGATCCCTCTGTCAACCATTAAACAAGAAGTCGTTATTGAGTACATACTGTGTACAGAGCTGTGTCTTAGTCCCAGTGGTAAAGACAAACCTCTATGCTCTAGGACCTGGGGAGAAAAAATGAGAATATACAAGATGGTTCTGTCCTTTGTGAAAAATTCATTAGACATCTATTGCTATGCTGGGTGCTGGAGACATGGGAATGAAGGCTGGACATTCCATGCGGCTGAGGAGTGTCCAGAAGTAAATAGTTACGGGATGCACAGAGGAGGGACCCTCTGACCCAGCCTGGGGACTCGGAGAAAGTTCTGCTGAGGTGGCAAGTCCCAAGCAGTCTCTAGAATGAGTCAGAGAAGTCAATTAGGTGAATGAGGTCACAGAGTTGGTTAATGATGGAGTGGAAGGGTGTTTCAGGCGAAGGAAGAGCAAACACGAGAGCCCATCATGCCTGGAAGCGCAGGAAGTGTGAAGTCTGCCAGTGCGTCTCTGGGGTTGGGATGGACTGAGGTGGGTTGATGGGTGTGCTGGAAGGATTTGTCGTAATGGAAGTTCAGTGCTGCTCGGGCTGAGGGAGCCTGCAGAGACACTGCTGCTGGACAGACCCACTGGGCTGGCACGGGTGTGGGGTGCACCTGCTGTGAGGCGTGGGAGGGTCCAGCAGCCACCGATAGGTGAGCAGTTGACATCTTATCAGCATCTTTAGAGGAAGGCGGAGCCTGATGACATGAGTTAGTGGGAGGAGGGAGATTACATTTGTTGAGCCAGTCACTGTCCTGAGATCACGATAAAAGTTTTGTTCTTTGACCTGTCCTAACGACCGGCAAGTTACACTTCATCTATATGGTCCATGCTGGGAAACTTAGGTTCAGAAACGTTAAACTTTCCCAAGGTAGGGTGGAAAGAACCTGGAACCTTGACAAGGTCTGTCTGAAGTCCAAGCCACAGGCAGATGTCTTCCACCCCCACTTCCCTTTGACTTCTTGAATATTTAATTCTGCCTCTTCTGTTTATTGTGTAATTAGATGGAGAAAATGAATTCACTAGAATTCCTCCAGGGGAGTGACCACTGACCTTGTCTGGAAAATGTACTTGGATAAGCTGTTTGGGGGTGGAAGGTGAGCAGAGATTCTGAGAACACATTCAGGCAACAAAAGGTTGTCTCCTTGCTGCAGTGCCCGAATCAGGACAGTTGGGGGCTCTGGGCTTGGCATTTGAACCGTAGTTGTCTGTAAAAGACTGTTCATTTGCTTACCATCTGGTCTCAGTATTTCCTGCAGCCCCAGGTAGAAATGCCAGCTCTGAAGAGCCTAAACCGTGACTCTAAACACTGGACAGTGCCAGCCTGTCACTTATTCGTTCAACATGGACATCAACTCACGGCCAGCTGGGTACTTACTCTTTGCCACCTGGCAAGAGTTACTGGTCTTTGCTCTCTGTGGCTTTCCAACATAGTGCCATTATCTACAGCTTTTGAATCAGACACCCCCATCAGTGCATGATTTTGATCATACCTCCCCCAGGTATGTATACGGATTTAATTTATAATATATAAATCATATGTATTGGCCACTATTATGAACTGAATGTTTGTGTCCTTCCAAAATCCATGTATGGAAGCCCCCGTTCCCAAGGTAATGGTATGAGGAGGTGTAATTAGGTCATGAGGATGGAGCCCTTATGGTGGGATTAGTGCCCTCATAAAGAAACAGGAGACTGATGGCCTCTTTTTTGACCAATTGAGGACATAGAGTAAAGGCAGCCATATAGGAATGGAACCTGGAAGTGGGCCTTCACCAGACACCAGATCTGGGGGCACCTTGTCCTTGGGCTTCCCAAACCCCAGAACTATGAGCTGTCTACATCTGTATTGTTTAAGCCATCCAGTATATAGTATTTTGTAATAATAGCCCAAACTAAGATAACCACTGTCCCAATAGTTTATGAAAATAATAAAACACACACAAAGTAAAAATGTTTTAAAAAAATGAGGAGTAGATGAAGTAAACACAATTAGTTGAACATTTTTATTAGCAAAACATCATGAGTGATCCTGGATGTACATACATATCTCGAATAGTCACTTTGGCAATTACAAACGTCATGGGCTGACTGACTTCTTTTCAGACCTGATTAAATCAAGTTATTTTGCAGCCTAGAAACCAGGCTGACCGCGAGCTCTCACCGGGAGGACCACTGTGCTCATCATTAGTACCGTTTCCAACATGTGGCTTCCTCCCAGGAAGCTTTTGAAGCTGCTTGTCCGTTTTGTACGGGTTGGTTTAGTTAAAGCTCAATAACGTGTTTAAAAATTCCCTTAGTTGGGCACAGAGAAACAAGCCATCACAACATATGTGAGTGCAGAGGGGGCTTGGCTTGCTCACTCTCTGTGGCTTGGGTATTTTTCCACCCTTCCCTGGACCTTCGCGGACCCCTGTGACACATGGCTGCCTGACACTGGGCTGAGTCAGGGTGTCAGTATGTATGTGAAATGGGAGTAAAGCTCAGTTTAGGGTTTTAGATAGAAATGAAGATGAGCAGAAGGTCTGATTTTATCTGCAGCACTCACTGGGTCACCTTGCAGACCTATTTTGGAAACGACCCATCTGCTGGGTGCGGTAGGGTGTCCATATGAGCCAGAGAATCACACAGTGAATATTTAAGTATCAACCCTGAGGTGTAAAATGAAAAAAAAAAAATCCAAGCTGCTGAGAGAGAGTGTAGAGTAGGAGTCCTTGACTTTGTCTAGGTGAGCAGGGACTTCTTCCTCGAGCATGCCAGTTGAGATGGGCTCCAAAGGCAAAACATAGTTTCCAGGTGAAGTGTCAGAGAGAAGACGTCCAGATAGAGGGAACAGCATTTGCAAAAGCCCTGTGGTCTGAGGAAGTAGAATTCACAAGGGGAACTGCACAGAGGCTGATGTGACCAGCACACAGAAGGTACGGGGGACAGTGGCCTGAGATTATCACTCACATCTTTGAAACACTGGGACCCCTTGATAGGACACATTTCAAAGGAGGTGCTGAGAAAAATAGCCCAGGGGAAGAGAGGCTGAGAGATCAAGGTGGGGAGCAGTAATGGTGAGCACACATTGCTCACTTGGTTGTTAGGTACGGAGAGGTTTGGGACGGCTGGTGGCAGGTGGGGCCCTGGGACTTTGAGGAAGGCTGTCTGGAGCCCATTGCTATTCAGCAGAGAACATTCAAGAGACAAGAGAGATGACTAATGACAGAGGGCAGTGGAGTGTGCAAGGAAGGTCTGAGGATCCACTGACCACAATCACAGCTGCCGATAAAAGCTCAGACCCGCTGTCCGCCGGCATGTCTTTCCCTCATTTTGAAATTACAGTCTGCGTCCCCAGACCACTGCTGCGGTATTAAAGTATACATTTGTTTCCTTGCCACTTGATACAGTTCAACTGAGCTCCGTCCAGAACCTCCAGGCACCGAGAGGACTTTCAAAATAAACTATAAATTGTCCTATAACCTGAATTTAATCAATGTCACCTTACAATTAAGATCTAAAATGAAGACTTTACAAACACACACATCTTGCAAAGATGGAAGAAAGAAAGAAAAAAACAAAACAACGTCATTAACTTCAGTTACATTCAATGAGCAAAACATACTTCTTTACTTGGGGTAAATATCTTAGGATCCACTGGAAGCTATTTACAAAGTACATACTGAGAAACTAATATTTGCTCTGAGAAAGATGTGTGTTCTTGGGAGGCAGCACTGTGGAGGCAGGAGAGCAGGGGTTTTGGAATTAGACAGACCCAAGTTTGAATCGGGGATCGCAGTGACCTGCTGTGTGAACCTGTTTGCTTAAGCCCACACAGCCTTAACTTCCTCATTTTCAAAAGGCAGGAAATATATTGACCTTGCAGGATTGCTATAAAAATTACACGAGAGAGTGAACATTAAATGACTGATGTCTCTGGTGCATGCTAGGGTCCCTGTGTATGCGTGTGTGTGTACAGTCACATGCATACGTAAAGCTGTCCCGTGATGTCATCCAAGGGAAGCTAGCTGAGAGGTTGCAACCCACAGGTCTGCACCATTTACATTTCACTACTAGCCCAGATCAAATATAAACCACTTGAAAACCTGGAATGTTTTTTTGTTTGTTTGTTTGTTTTTAACCTTGCAACTATGTCATTTTTGTGACTTACTTGTGGTATGTTATCTTGGCCAAGACATGGAAAGACGTCTTATTGTATCTTACATAGTCTTGGAAGTACCCTTAAATTCTAGGATGACAAGAGAAAGGGAAGTAAGAAGAAAGAGAAAGGAGGAAGAAAGGGGGGAGGGAGGAAGGCAAGTAAAGAAGGAGGGAGGGAGAGAGGAAAGAAGGGGGAAAACAACAAAACTAAAATAGGAATCATTTGAATAGAATTTACTCTTTGTTGGAACTTGCTCTAAATTCTTAATGCATCCGTTCATTTAATTGTCACAGCAATCCTGTGAGGCAGAAACAGCTAGCATCTCCGTTTCACAAATGAGAGAACTGATGCTCCGCTTGCTGTGTGACTTGAGGCAAGTAGCTTGGCATCTCTGAGCCTCAGTTTCCTCACCTTTAAGATCTGAACAATATTATATCTATCTACCTTGCTAAATTTTCTGGTAAGGAGTGAATAACGCACGCGTGCGCGCGCGCACACACACACACACACACAGTCCTTGCCCTGTGCATCAGATATAGCAGGAAGTGTTACTTCCCAAGGAAGAATTGAATAAGGATGATTTCATTCTTCTTTCTCAATAGCCTTGGAGGGAAAAGGAGTGCAGGGGTGAGTAGAGGAGAGAGTTTCAGAGATGGCAAGTGAGCCCTGAGGATTGTGGGAGGAAGAGAGTAGTGAAGCCGAATTCTTGCACAGTCCTGTGGGTCTTGGAGGAGGGACAGATGCTGAGGCAGGTCCTGCCGTGGTTCCATTTCTGCCTGGTGGTTGACTATCCACCCGAACCCTCTTCTTGGTTCCCACAGTGCGATGGGACAGAAAAGAGAGGCCTGGCTTTCACTTAGAACAACCCTGGGAATGTTGCCACTGAAAATGAATCACACGGCATTACTAGCTGCAAGGTTTTAATTTCCCAATCCTCAGAGTATTTCTCCAAATCAGTTCTCACTTCTGCACTATTAGGGGGCATCAGGAGAAAGCTCGCATAACAGTCCCAACTGTTCTCTAAAGAGCCCCTCACCTAAGCCTGAGGTCCTGGAGGAAAGATGCTAGGCTGGGAGCCAAATAGGGAAACTGAGGCCCAAAGTCAATCGCTGTCATGCCTAAGGCCATACCACTCAGCTGGCAGTGGAAGGTGGGCCCATTTGGTTCCATTACTTCAGGGTGCTCTGTTTGTATTTATTGGTGGCCCTAGGAGTTGGCAGTGGGACAGCCCTGAAGCGATCAAGCTTGGACCCAGGTCTTCTGACTCACGGTCTAGTGCTCCTTCCAGATGCTGAAGGAGCATCTCCCACAGTCTGCATTCTGAAGAACTTCATGCCCAGAAGCATAGGAACTATTTTCTGAGCTCCAGGTTTCCACAATCAGAGCAGGAACTTGCTAGACACGAGCTCAAGTTGGCACAGGGGGGCTGGTGCTCTGTGAGGTTCCACCGGCAGAGTGAGAGGTTCAAGGAGAGGGAGGTGTGGCTGCATCAGAGAGCAGAGTGGGCAAAGAGGGCGGGTGGGGGCTCAGTCAGACGGGGTCAGAGTGCAGCCAGCAGAGGGTCCAACTGGGAAATCTCGAGGAGACCAGGTAGCGAAGGGGTGGCCTGGTGAAATGTTGGAAGGGAGGCTGAGATCAAGGGTATGCAGCCAGAGACACAGCTTCCAGTGGGTCAGGCTTTGTGCAGCGCGGGTAGCCTGTTGGCTTGAAAGAGCCCTGCAGCTCTCAGCGCGTGGCTGCGTGGGAGGATGATGTCCAGGATCGTGTATCAGATCGGGGGTCTAGCGTGTCAGCCAGAATGACCTCATTGCAACAAAACGTTCCAGGAAGCCATAGAAGGTAAAAGACGTGATGCGTGTGTACCAGCCCAGTGGCCAGCCAGAGCACCTCTGGTGTCCACACTAGGACTCCTGACATTGTCAGCGCCTACTCTGCACTCTGGAGCACAGCCGCCCTGTGTGGAGCAGCAAAACAAGGAGCATCAGTCTCCGATAGGGCCCCGTAAACCGGTACCTCCTGAAGCAGGACTGCATGGACTTGCCCCATAAGGGGTTTCTATCCTTTGTTCTGCTTAAGATAGTGGTTCTTAACCTGGGTTCTATCGAACCCTAGGGGTTTGATGAATCGGTCTCAGGGGTTTGGAGAAGCCTCTGCCGCGGAGGTAAAGACACACCTGTGTAAAGTCGTGATGACACGCCCGGCTTGGCCATCACTTGCTGCAGAGGATCACGTTACATTGCTTGGCCAACCAGTGCTGCGGGGAATTTAGTACGCACAGTAGTCAACGGCTGTCGTAGTTGTACGTCGTGTGGTTTCTTTCTTAATATTTTAATCCATGCTAAATATATCGAGCAAAAAAAGAAAGTGGTCGGACGAATATGTACAACATGGATTCACATGTATCACGGAACGGGATGGGAGTCAGCGTCCTATCTGCCTATCTGCATGATATGCAATGTCAAGTTGAGCAACTCTAGTCTCACACCGGCAAAACTAAATTTGGAAAAATATATCGTATTTTATTTATCACTAAAGAAGGGTTTGGTGAATGCGCATATGAAACTGGTGGGTTCGGTACCTCAAAAAAGGTTAAGAACCACTGGCTTAAGATCATCTGGACTGTAGGAGAGTGTGGAGTTTATCACTGTTGGTTTTAAAAACAGACCCTGTTGTCTTACCTCTCGCCGTTCACTGGGCTTCCACCACTATTCCAAAGATTAGCACATTGGACCAAGCCCAGAAGGAAGCCCCAGCTTTGAGCAGCAATTGTGAGCGGGACCAGCAGGAGCCGGTGAGGGTTAGGTGGGCTTCTGCCTGGGCCTCACTGCCACCTAGTTGTCACTCTTGCTCCCCTGGACTGGCTTTCTATCATAGACAGCGAGCAGTTCTCCCAAGCGGCCCGAACTAACTATATCCCTGAGGAGTTGTTAGAGAGGACAGCCCAGCCCCACGCTTGCCCAGGGCTCCGCTTAGCGCAAGCGCATCTCCCCACACTCTAACTATACCCTTTATTAGATCGCCAGTGGGGTCCCAGCTAAGTTTAATTCAGCGTCTGCTTCTCTGAACGTCCCGGAGATGATGATTATGCAGCAGACCTTTTCTAGAAACGGCCGCAAGTGTCTGAGGCCACCAACTCTGGAGCTCTAAGAGCCATGTTGCTTGTTTCGTGTGAGCTTTCTGGGGAACTGGCCCAGAACCTCCGCCAAATTCTTTGCAGGATCCTCCCTTCTTCCACTCCCCAAGCACCTCGTTTAGTTAAGTGGTTTTGCCTCCTTTCAGTTGCTTTGTAATTGAGGCGATTACTCATTCCCATCACAAGACAGAACTGGGAGGAAGAGGCTGGCTCAGGATCCCAAGCTCCGTGTCCTGCACCTTGCAGAATTCCATCCCTTCTCTTGCTCTGTCTGAGTGCTCAACTTCTGTGGTTTGAGGAGCTGACATAGGTCAGCCAGTCTCAGCTGCCTCATGGCCACTGCTCAGGAGTAACAGTTCCATGGTCACAATGGTGTCAGGCCTGGGAGGGAAGGCAGTGGGGACTTGGCTTGTCAGTTGGGAGAAAGACTGAGTGACCCACAGCTTCTCCAGTCTGTCACTGCACCTTCCAAGCAAATCAGCCCTGGATGGGGTCTTGCAGACTAGCGGGGATTATCCGTGATCATCATCCATATAGAGATGGTCTAGGACCGGCCATGTCAGAGCGTGTTATCAGCCGTGCTGGGCAAACATGATTCCTACTGTGTTCTGCACAAATACAGCCCCAGGGTTTTGCATGCAGCCTGCTTCGTATGGGAGGATATTCCCTCTGGTCCCACTAGACAACCCTGGCTTAGTGAGTCCCTCATTCCCATAGGCTTGTGCAGATTTGAGACCCCAGGCAGCCAGTTTGTTTGCCTTTCACTTAGTCATTCAGTGGGTAGTCACCGATCACCTCCTATAAACCAGGCACTGTCAGAGGCAATGAGGATACCACAGCGAACAACAGTGTCCTCATCTTTTATGAACCCAGGCAGGGCATGATAATGGACCGGCCGGGACAGTGCAGTAGAGTCGACTAGAAATGGGTCGATCACATCGCAGCGCTGCCTGTGCCCAGACAGATTGAATGAGCTACCCACAGGCACACAGCTGGCAGAGCTGGGAAACAAGTCACAGTCACGTGGGTGTGGTTCTCAAGTTTCGTCCCTCAGAAATGCACGCAGCACAGCTGCCACTAGGTGGAGCCTTCCTCTCCATGCTCCAGGCTCCTCTTGTTAACCTTATGTTCACCTTACTTTCAGCTCAGCAGCAAAAAGGAAGGGGAGGCAGTTAGGACATACAGCCCCTTGTGATTCATGATGGTGAGTGGTCTCACATGCAGAGCCCAGAGAGAAAACCGTGAGCTCACCACCCCCTAACGGCCACAGGGTATGACAGAGGCTGTGCCCTCTCCCCCAGGACCAGGAATCCAGCCGGAGTTGTTGCGTCAGGAAGGCGTTCATAGCAGCAAACCTTGGCCGTCCACGGGCAACCTTGATAAACGTGGAGCATCCCTCAGCCCTGGGCTCAGCAGCCAACAATGCGCATTCATCTAATTGGGCATTTTCAGGCCATTAAGTAGATCAATCAATGACAATTATCTTTGACTTTAATTCTGGCCCTTTTTCTGTTTGTCATTCTCCAGGCTTTAGTTACTGAGAAGGATATATGCTTATATACATGAGCATAAACACACACCGGCACAGGTAGCCCACCTTGAGTGTGTGCAACATGTGTGTGAGCACACACACACTGTAGGGCAGCAGCCATCAGAGTGAATGGCCTGGAACCCCAGCCGCTGCTGGGCTGCTCCCCATGGTCAGGTCCCAGGCTTCTTGACGCTGCAAGCTGAGGTGGGAAGAAGAAAAGCCAGAGCCACACAGGATGCTGAGCGGCACTCTGCCTGACTCTCAGGGTGGGCAATGGGGCGGAATGGAGTGTCATATTGTAGCTGAGAGGGGCTCCATGCTCTCTTTTAATGCCCATTCAGTATATAGGGAGGAGCCCCAAGGACCCATTTTCTGCCCTCTTGAATAAACATGCAGAAAGTGACCATTCATAGACCATTTATCTCTTTTATGTCAAGCAGTGGACTTGGCCCTAGACATACACTATCTCTTGCTATACTCCTGACATCATCATTAAGAAGGATTACTTTCCCATTTTGCATATTAGAAAACAGGGGTAGGAAGGGGTCTAGGCCAGCTCAGGCAGGTTGTTTCATTACACTCTTCCACCTGATCTTCCCATGCCATTCCAGACAGGCCTCCACACCAACCATCCAAAGCAACAGCTCAGGAGCTGTGGGCGCCCTCCTCAGTGCCATTTCCAAGCATAGGTCCCTGCTGGACACACTGTCCCTCCCCGGGCTGTGCATCATACCTACCTCATTTTCTGAGAGCAGAACACGTCAGCGAAGAGCCTTTCCTGATGGTCTCACTTCCCTCCTGCTGCGCTGCCCACTGCCCCCTCCCTCCCAGCCTTCCCAGCACCGCTCCTGCTGGCTTTCCATCACCTTCCTCCCTGCTTTGTTCTGTTGCTCTGCTGTTTTCTTGCTGGTTGGTGATTATAAGCATTTTAGGGGCAGAAAGCACCTACCCTCCTTCTTCAAGCCCCTGTCTCCTACTGTAGCTGCTCTGCACTCAGAAGTCATTATTCCGGGGCCATCCCCTCACCAACAGTCCCGTCACCAAGCCTGAATTTATGGAAGATACATGTTTTTCTTATGTCTGTTTCCAACGGAGGTCAAGCCATCCAGGATCTGGACGAAGCCTGTTTCATGCAAACCACGGAAGCAGAAGGGGCCAGCTGTCCCCAAGACCCTCTCTGCCTCAGCATCTCAGCTTCTATTGCCCCAGGAGCACCACCCCTTTGAGTTCCTTCCTCTCTCTCACCTTATCCGGGTACAGGAGGAGGGCTGGGGGGGGGGCAAGCGGTGATGCCTTTGCTTGTCCTCCTCCTTCCCTCCTTTGCCCAATCCAAGCTCACCTTCATGCCATACTAGCCTCTGGGGGTCGGGCCAGTGGGTGGAGTGTCTTCCTTGCCCTGCATCTTGTCATTTCTGGCCCATGCAATCTCTCCTTATCTGAGTCTTTCACCCATAATCTGTAGTTTACACATCTCTTATCTTCTCTCTGTTTCCGATGCGTTATCAGGCTTCAGAGAACTCTCTGCCAGGGCTGTTAAAATTTTTCATGCTGCTTAGGATCCCTGTTCATGGTCAGAAGAATGGACTTGGAAGATAGTATTTCTTTAGAATTCAGGGTCCAAATCCCTGGCAAGCTGGAGATCTGAAAGTCAAGCACTTAGGCACTTAATGAACAAGTGAGAAGATGAACGCTGCTGGTCTGATGCAGTGCAAATAGTGTGGGCTCTGGCATCGGGCTGACGTGGGTTTGAATCCCGGCGCCACCACACACTAGCTGTTCACCACTGATGGGTTTGCTCAGCCTTCTCGAGCCTCAGTGTTCCTGTCTATAAAGTGGGGATAGTAATAACCTCATTGGTTTATTGTGAGAATTGCTACTATATGATAGAACAAGCTGGCATGAACCAGACACATAATAAAATCACACAATTAATTGAGCAAGGCTGCCCTTGTCCTGAGAGGACTGAGTTGCATCATAGCAATCAGAAATTTGAATAAAGTCACCCTAATGCCCAGTGGAAAGTGGTCACAGATGAGATGACCACAAATAACGCCCGGGGGTTGACTTTATCCAAATTTATTTTTATTTTTATTTATTTATGTTTTTTTTTACAGGGACAGAGAGAGAGTCAGAGAGAGGGATAGATAGGGACAGACAGACAGGAACGGAGAGAGATGAGAAGCATCCATCATCAGTTTTTCGTTGCAACACATCAGTTGTTCATTGATTGCTTTCTCACATGTGCCTTGACGACGGGCCTTCAACAGACCGAGCAACCCCTTCCTGGAGCCAGCGACCTTGGGTCCAAGCTGGTGAGCTTTTTGCTCAAACCAGATGAGCCCATGCTCAAGCTGGTGACCTCAGGGTCTCAAATCTGGGTTCTCTGCATCCCAGTCCGACGCTCTATCCACTGCGCCACTGCCTGGTTAGGCTGACTTTATCCGAATTTAACAGGAACCGGCCCATATAGTTTAGATGTCTGGTGTCAGGTACGCAGGTAAGAAGTAAAGATCCTACATAAACATCAGGACATCCCAGTTCTTGGTTTGGGGATTCAGTAAAGCTGGCCAAGAAAACTAGAAAATAGGATTTTCTGCTTCACACGCTCGCCCAGGCCTGTGGCACCAAGCACGTGGTGACCTGGGCTGTTTCGTTTTCATGTTGCTTTCTGAGAGGGCCTAAAAGGCCTGGCCAAGGACTGTGATACCTCCTAGACCAGGTTCTGTCTTAAATGGAACCAAAGTCATCCTGCACAGAGGGAGCACGACAGCAGTGCTGGCCTGCTGCTGCCCGCATTCCCTCCTGTCACCTCTTCCCACCTGGGCTGGGAGAAGGAGCGCTGAATTACTAAGTAAAATTAAGGTGACCTGAGCACAGGCCCTGTTGCACAACAACAGCCAATCTAGTGACTGAGATGGCTGCTAAGGAACTCACAGGTGGGTAGTGTGCGCAGCATGGGACACTGGACAGAGGGTGCGCGAGATCTCACGGTGCTCAGAACGGTGCACAATTTGAACCTTATGAATTGCTTATTTTTGTAACTTTCCATTTAACATTTTCAGACCATGATAGATCACAGGTCTGAAATCAAAGGAAGCTGAACTGTAGAAACGGGGGTATTTGCTGTATTCTCTATAAAATCATGCTTGTTAATTTACAGAAGTTGACAATGAGATGCGATAGGAAGTATCTGTTTCATTTGTTTGTTATTTTAACCCTTTTATTCTTGTGTACACATTTGCTTAACAGTCACTGAATTTCTAGGCCAGGTTCAGGTCACTGAAGAGCCTTTCTAAGTAGTTTATACTGTCTAGAACCAAAGTGTGTTACAAATCCAATCTGGAGAAAAATGGGAAATAACATCTTTCTAAAGATGGGCTTTGAAATCCTCATCTAGTAAGTTATGATGCTTCTTTCCTCTGGTAGCTGGGCTGAGATCTACCTGGTTGCTAGGCCACCATTCCCAGCAATAGCCAAGAAAACCGGGGACAGACCACCAGAAACAAGTCCACCAATCCACCCCGTGTTGTGGCTCAGGTTTCACAGTTCAAGGCCCCCGCCCACCCCCCCACCCCCCCATATTCAATGGTAAACTTACGAACCTGTGTCAGATACATGGGCTGTCACGAACGGGATCACTGCCATTGCTAAGCCAGCAGCTATGTAAGCCTGTGTCACATTTTAGATGCACCTAAAAAAGACTTTGCTATTAGGCCAAAGAAAGCAGCATTAATTAGTTCAATGTATTTGATCCATGTTCAAGGTGGGTTTCTTTCTGATTTGGAATTTGGTTACTTTTTTGGTTGTGATATCAAACATTTGTCTTTCATAGTATCATCTGGTTCATGATTTTTCATCTTGGACCTGATAGTCTCCTGCCAGCAGTCAGGGCTCCCTCTGGTCTCCCTCAGCTGCTGAGGCTCGCTGCCACCTTCGCTCCCTTCTCCCAGGCACCGCCATCTTTGGCTAGCACATGACCCGGCCCGAGGCGGGCCAGGAAGTGTCTGTTCATTAGCTGCACAATTACTTCCTTAATATTTTTGAAATTGAGCTTAGAATTTCTTCAGCATTGAATCTTCAATATACCTCACCCAGTTTGAACCTAATAACGACTCATGAAAGTATTTTTGATGATTGAATGCACTCTGAGGGGTTAATTTATGTAATCAAAAAGGTTAGGTTTCTGCGAGCAATTCGTTCAGCTAATCAAAGGTTTAAAAGTTGTAAGAAGGGTATAATGGTTGAAGCATGGGAAATAATCCTGAGAAATTATAGAAGAAATGCTAATGAAGCGTCAGAGGGGAGATCAAAGAGACAATGTATCCAAATGAACATCTAGTCTGACAAAGACTGGCAGAGAACACTGACAGAGGAGGGGGGCCACTGGAAATGACAAGGAGCAAAAAACTGTGGAGGGCTGACCAAGTCAAAGTACTGGATTCAAAGAGTCCACAGACCATAATAATCAATGAGGGACGACATAACGTTGGAAAAATGTCCACTATGGTGAGCTAGCCAAGCAATTAACTGGATGCACATGTTAATACATAAAATATGCAATTATGCAATCAAGACAATCATGTTGAAATGGTTTAACTGAGCCTACAAGTCTGGGACATCTGTACTGTGATAAGAGTTACAACCAAAAACTAGAGCATCTGCCCTAGAGAGAAACTCAGCAATGGTTCTCCTATCCGTGGGGACCCATATGTGTCTCTGCAGTGGACTTAGAAGGTATGGAATCAGATAAGAATTGAGGTTTTTAACTGTAATGACAAGGACATATATAATTAAATAAATCAGACAGGTTACAATTTTATTGATAACTGTCAAGATCTTTACAACAACTATCACGTTGGGTACAACTTTTGTTTTATTTTCATTTTTTTTTACTACTTTTAACAGTTGCTATTTATTGAACGATTTTTTAATGTTATTTATCTAATCATCATTACCAATGACTGATTGCCACCTACTACTACCTGCAGACCCTGAGGCAAAGCTTTGTACTCTTTACTTATGTTTGTGACAACCTGAATGAGAGAAGCTCTGGTCTATGCTTTACGGGTGAGAGAGCCAAGCCACTCAGACTAACGTGCTCATGCTTAGTCAGTAAGGGAGCCGGTATAGAAACTCAGGCTTTTTTGGTTCAAAGTCCTTTGTCATCTTTCTTACTCACTTCTCTAATCATGACCTTTCTCACCTCGCCCAATAGCCCCAACGCGATAAACCTCAGGTCCACGCGTATTCTTACTGAAAGCTCCTTTCGCACAGGGTTCATTACCGACTTCCTCTGCTCTGTCTCCATCAGTGCAGGCCACTATGACAGATCTGGAGATGGGGTGGCTTACGGCACACAAAGTTATTTCTCACTGTCTGGAGGCTGGGAAGTCCAAGAGTTAGTGTCTGGCGAGGATCCTCTTCCTGGCTCACAGACGGCTGTCCCTCCACTGTGTCCCCACATGGTGAAAGGGGTGAGAGGGCTCTCTGGAGCCTCATTGGTAAGAGAACTGATCCCGTCATGAGGGCTCCACCCTGATCAGCTCATCAGCTCACAAGGCCCCTCCTCCCAGTACCATCATCACATTAAGGGTTAGGATTTCAACATATGAATTTGGGAAGAGCACAAACATTCAGTCCAAAACAATCTCCTTGGCAGTGTGCAAAATAGCAGATAGAGGCCTAGTATTATCAGCCCAAAGTGGACTAAAAGGTAGCAGTGACCAGCATTAAAATAAAATGAAAAGAAATAGAATAGCGCATAGAATATGACATAGGGTGCCATGGAGTAGAGATAAAAAGTAATTTTTTAGTTACACATCTACCATATTTCACTGAATCAAAGTCATTATCTATTGAAAGACACAAAATTTTATGTACTACTCAGAAAGAAAAATGCTGCCAATTAGTGGCAAGATGTCACAATTTGGAAGATGCATCTAGATTTCTGAGAGAGTAAAATGTGAAAAAAATCCATGCCTGAGAACGATGAAGCACAGTGTATGCATATAATTTACTGGGAAATGCATTTCCTACTGTGGGTCATGGCCAATGGACTTGAAAACCTCTATTCTTTGTGGTGGGGAGGGTGATTGGGGCTTTCGCACAGTGGCTGTCACTGCCAAGAATGCCCCGTGCAATTAGTGTGCTCAGCCACGGACAGTCTGGGCTGAGTTCCGGCTGCAAGGTGCCCTGTGACCCACCCCCTGGACTGTCACGCTCCAACAAGGTTTGAGGCAGTCCTACCTCATGCCAGGGCCAAGCATTAATGAAGGTGCATGGCATTTCAAGAATGCAACTCAGAGGTGTTCTTTTCCCGGGTTCATATTATACGGAGATAAGGTCCTGACCAGACAGCATCATGTAATTAATTGAGGTGTTTGAGAGAAAATCAAACAGGAATTGATATTTCCTAGGCAACACTCACAGGGCTCAAGCTGGAGGCTATGGACAATAACTGAAAGGCCAGCCCAGGGTATTGCAGAGGGAATTTTGACTTCTGACAGAAAGGTCTGAAGGGTGGAACGTGAGGGGATTAAAGCTTTAGAACTATGGGTTCAAATTTTGATCTCAGTTTGCATTTTTGATCCATCAAACTGGTATTTACAGAACACCCAAGAAGGTCAGGCATTGTGCTGAGATTGTTGGCAACTGCAAATAGCATGTTCGATCAGAACTGACTTCTGAGAGTCTCGCTGTCAGTGGGGCCCTACCTTGTTGCCCCTCTTCTGCCTTCTCCAGAGCTCAGGGGCTACAAGCTCAGAGCTGTGCCAGCTCCCAAGCCACTCCTGACTGAGCCTGGGGCATATTGGAGCATTCTTTGCCCCCCTGCCCCGTTCAGCTTGGTATCAAGTCCCAAGTTCAATTGTGTGGAGACCAGCTGGGCAGCTGTCACTGCTGGGGTCTTTCCTGATGCCCCTAAACCTAAGTAACAGCACTGCCTACTTCCTGATTGGAATCGTCTCCATGCCATAGTAGTTTAAGGCTTCTGCTCTGTGCCCCAATCACAGTATATTCGGTTGCTCTGCCTACAGTCTCAGTGCCCTCTAATAATAAACCTAGATAAATTAATTGGCCCTGTACTAAGGTATGATGATCTTCTTAGAGCTCATGTAGTCCTCTCCACAGTCCTGCGTGACAAGGCCAGTTGTATGTCCATCTTACACATGAAGACACTGAGGCTTACTGTCTCTCTAGCCAACCCCTGTAGGGCATACCATCTAACTGGTGCTGATGGCATCTCTGCCCGGCTTCTGAACTGTCCTGTCACCAAAATTCCTCTTTGTTCTGCTCCAAGGGTTCAACCAAGAAGGGGCCGGGTTTGGTCACTTAGGAGGCAGGAGGCAGAGGGTGTCGCTCAGTCTGCCTCTATGCTGGCGATTGCAGTCAGCCACAGAAACAGGAGCTTCTGGGAGAGCAAAACGGGCACTCCCTGCACGACATGTGTGCACGTATGTGATCTGCAGAGAACAAAGAGGCTAGAATAGTTGTTCAAGTGCTGGGTCAACCACAACCGGCTGTGTAGACTGGAGTGAGCCCTTGAGCTTTGCTAGATGCAGTTTCCTCATCTGTCAGACCCCTATGGCTTTGCCAGCGCCGACGTTCAAAAATCCACAAAGTAAGTTCAGGGGTGCGAACATATGTGTGGAATACGAACAGAACTTGTGTTCTATGCTGGGAGTGCAGATGTCCTATAAAACAGCAGAGAGGTGCTTACTCCCCCCACCCCCACTTTTGTAATGTGCTCAGAATTCCTCTCTAAACCCTGTCCGTACTCAGGTGTTGGGAAGAGAAACAGAAATCTCTACGTGGTGGCCTGAAAATGGGGCTAGAGGCAGGGAGATCCTGTGACAAATCCAGTAGGTCACCCTTTCGGCTGAGGGGAAGAGGAAAGGGGACAAGAGCATCCTTCGCTATGGGGAAGCGGGCAGCTGAGTTTTCCCAGGCTAAAGTTCAGCATGAAACATTGCATTACTCCATAGTCAAAAGAGGACCTCCTTCCTCCCACGTGATCCATATTGCCCACCATCCCTTTAGCCAGGGGCAGAGTTTTTATTTTTCTGAAGCATAGACGCTAGTTCAAGTATAATATGTTGCATGCCTAGGATGAAACATGCCTCTTGAACACCACGTTCTGTAAGGGGGTTGCCTTCATGGAACTGCCCAGTCTCAGCAGATAAAACCAGACTCCCACGGGCCGGTAAGGGCAACAGTGTCTTCACGCAGCAACGCCTACGGGGGGCTCCACTGACAAGCAGGGCATCCAGGGGGAAGGACTGACTCGATGCTCCAGAATGAGAGCTACGTGCAAGTTCCTGTGTTAACGTGGGTGCACATGGAGGCAGTAAGCTCCCAGCACTGCTCAGTGAGGCCCTGGGCGACCCTTACCGTTTCTCTTCACTAGGAACTTGGTTATAAAAAAACAAAGCAAAACAACAAAAAACAAAACTCACTAAAGTGCAGCCACTGGAAGAGTCTCAGTGACAACCTGGTCTGAGTTCCATTTCTGGGCTCTGTCGATCCTTGTGTGCGTCCCACCCATGCCGTCTGCAGTCCCCCCTCTCTGTGCGGGATTGGTTGTGCTATCCCTGGGGATCGTGGCCTGTGGTGCAGTTTTAAAGAAGCAGGGTCTGGCGACCAAACAACAATTGAACATGTTTCATATCTTTGACTTGGTCATTTAATGAAATGCAGAAGATGGGTGCGGATTCTTAATAAAGAAAAATCTTTGTCATTCCTTGTTGCTCTTCTTCTAAATAATCTCTTCCTAGATATCATGCACCCTCAAACTCTCTCCCTCAGTCCTCCGCCCCCATGGCGGCCTCTCTCTCTCTTCCTACTTCCATCTCTATTATGTAGATCTAAGCCTCTCTGATTTCCTTAGCATTCTCTCCATTGCATCCCTCACCTGAAATCTCCACAAGCAAAAAAAAAAAGACCAAGATATGACCCAGCAAACCAAACAAAATTTCTCCTGGCGGAGGCGGAGAGTTCAATAATACTCGCACAGGCGTAATCTCTGTCCCCATACTGTCACTTCCTTCTATCCAGCCCTTTGTTACTATTTACAGACTGGTCGCCATCTCTGCTAATGCGGTTGCTCGAAGGGCACTTTAAGTATAATCATTATCCATTGATTTCTTTTTTCTGGAGGCTTTTATTTCCTCCAATAAGCTCTGCCCAAAGCTGGCTGCTGGCTCTATTTGTTAAACAGGGGAGAGCTTCATTCTCTTTGGCTTGTCTCTTAACCTGAGCTTTCTGTCCACCCTCAGCATGGGGCAAAGGAGAGATTCTCTGTCACCCCTTTGGGTGAGAATAGTCACCTCTTGATTGGAAAGTGACCTGAAAATGAGCCTCCCACTGGGAAGAAGGTTGGACTCCCTGGCACTTCCTGTGTCGCACCATTAACCAGCCCCTGCCTCCAACCAAGGAGATGCCTGCTCAGGGCAGTCCTTCTTGGGAGTTTCATGGTCAGTAATAACTTGGTTATTCAGGGTCCCAGAGAGGGAACCTTTGGACGTCAGATCACCTAGTGGGTATCGGACGGACCTCAGAGACTCAGAGCAGGTTTTAAAAGAGGTAACAGAGCAAAAGGTTCACAAAGTGACAGGACCATGAGTTCTGGAAAAGGGCCCAGAAAAGGCTGTGGCTTTGCTGATAAACTGCCTGATTTCACAGTTTTACTGAGTGTAGACCCATGAGAGGGGATGATGTCAGAGCTTTGTCTGGTCACATTTTTTTGTTGTAATTTTTTACATGGAATGAGGCTTGCTGGTTTACCAAGTGCTTGCACACGCATTACCTCATTTCACGCGTCTTCCGAGGACTGGCCCTTCGGAAGGTGCCCCGTGTGAGGAGGGAGTCAGACTTTGCAGCCTGTGTGTGTCCTTATTGTGCCTGTCCTGTTGCCCCTAAGGCCCTCACCCCTTCCTCAGGACACTCTTGCTCAACAGCCCCATTGTCTGGGTTGGGTCCCCTCATCTTCCTACTGCTGTGAGGAGCGAGGTCCTAAGGGGGGCTCGAGCCCCCAAGGCAAGAGGGTTCTAGGCTTCAGGCAGGGAAGAATTCAAGCCGGGAGCCAGACAAGAGGTTAAACTGGAAGCAACCTTACTGAGCAAAGAAGATAAGCAGGAAAAGCCACTCCACAGCCAGAGTGGCAGACCCTCTGCATGAGAGAAGGAACGGAGACCCCGACCATCTCTAGAGCTTGAGTTCATACCTGTTTGTAATTTCAATGGAGAATTGCTGGTATGAGAGTGGGAAAGAGCAGCTGGGATTAACTTTAACCTTTACAAGGTATATTTTGTGGTTTTCCTTTATGGTTCCGGGGAAGCGACAGGTATGGGTGAAAGGCTATCCATCAGCCTTGGCAGGAATGGTCTGTGTTCCGAGGCTCCTTGGGGTCTGCTTGCATCCCTGGTCAGCCAAGTTCCGTGTCAGGCAGCACAAAGCAGGCCCCTGACTTACTTTGTTTGACTTGAATTCATTTATATAGCCCTCACGCCCCTCTCCTATGTTACTACCACTCACTCGTAGACCCTGGTGACCCCCTCTTTCATCCTCCTAGCTTGGGGAGGGGAGGCAGAGAAGGGAAGAAGGCAGCAAAGGGAGTGTTGTCCAGCCTGCCCACCCCTGGAAAGCTGGAGCTTAGTGTTACTTGGGGACTCTGGGAAACGTCTCAGAATTGTAACTGAGGGACAAAGATGCTAGGAAGTGCCCACTAACTGCCTATTCATCCTTGGCTAAGGGTAGTTTCAGGGCTACTGACCCACTGGTACTTTTGTCTTACTCTGCGCAGGGATGAAATGCGCTTGGGCAGCAGGGCCAACCCTCAGGGCAGTCACAGTGGTTCTCAGCAGCCTTGGGAGGGTGGGACATGGGCATGATCTATGACGCTTAGAGCACAGGTCCTGGGTCCCAACACGGTGTCCAGCACAAAGTGTCTGAGTAAATGCTGGGTAACTGTGGACGTGTGCACGCAAACTAGGCATGCATATTTGCAAGTAGTGTGCATATGCAGTTCTACTGCATCTTGCATCCTTGGCTCCTTGGCAGACAACATTCATCAATCAAAGCTTCTTAGTGACACTGACAAAGGAGTAGCTGTTAATAGCCACAAGTGTGGGAAGTGAAAAGATCACGTACCAGCTCAGGCCTCTGTCATTGGAACCTGTGAAAAAAATATCTTTCTAGCTACTCCAGCAAACGTGCCTTCAATATAAGTCCCTTCCTGAACCTCCAGATCTTCCCAGCCCCCCTCCTCTCTCCAAACTCACCATTGATATGTGGAAGTGAGGTGGGGTGGGGCAGCCATGGAGGGGGCCACAAGGGTGAGAGGGGGCAGAGAAAGGAACGGGAGCAGAGCTGGGGGATAGGCCTAGGCACTGAGCTGCTTGTAGAGAGAGGGGACATCAGCTGCCAGCTTGCTGCTTTGGGAGGGGCAGTGGGCAACAGGCAGATAGAAAAAACAGTCAGGAAAAACCTGTTCCTTGCTGCCCCAGGGAGCTTTTAATTGGTGGTTCAGCTCCTGCTTCTATCTGTGCATCATTTAGCCTCTAATGCTCAGAAAAGGGAACTTTTAAAAGGGGCACAGCAGAACAAGAGAGAGAAGGCGGGGAGGAGAGAGGGAGAACGAAGAGGAGTGGGGGAAGGGGAGAAGGAAAAAGATGTAGAGGAGGAGAAGGAGGAAGAGGGAAAGCAGGTTTGCAAGTTCAGAAAGGTCTCTCTGCTCAGCCTGCTGGAGGGGCTGGAGCTACACCTGTCTCTTTTCTTTCTTTCAAAGCAGAGGAGAACTGGACAGGTGTGTGGTGTGTATGTATGTGTGTGCGCGTGACGTGCATGCATGCACTGTGTGTTACTGACATGTTCTGTAGCTTTGTGAGCATGAGGGTTGAGCTATACAGTAGGCTGTTCGTCTTGCTCATTCAATGCCTTGGTGTGTGCTCGTGTAAGTTTGTATCAGTGTTGTCCGTGTGTCTATGCATGTTTATCTAGGCACAGACCTCCAGACCCCTTTGTTCCCTAGAAAGGAGAAAAATGAGAGTGAAAAGTTGTCAGTTAACATCTTCTTAGCTGCAGAAAGCAGCCCAGAAAGCTGTTGCCCACAAAGCTGAGCTCTGGGAAAGAGATCATCAGGGCAGCCTGGTGGGGACAGAAGGAGGAGGGCAAGGCATCTTCCCAAACTTGTCTCTAGTTCCCAAACCAGCCAGGGTGGGTTCTGTTAGCTTTCGAGGACAAGGAGGTGACCTAATACTGAGGGTTGGGGCCAGATGGCTTGACACATGGTAGGGTAACGAGGGGGACTGGAAGCAGCCTCTTCCCCCACAAGGCCTCTTATGCTGGCTGGAGGGGGCGGGGAGCAAGAATTGGCATAAGGATTTTTCTGTTTCTTTGTAATGGTCATTTCCTTTTTTCAAATCAAGGATATCCTTATAAACATAGCATTTCAAGAAATGCACAACTCATGACATGAAAGTCTCCCCTGCTCCTGTTAGCATCTTGTCATTCCTGTTAGCATCATAAACATTTTGGGTATGTGTTAATATGCCAATATGCACATAATGTATCTGCATACACTCACATGTATACATATCATTAGCAGTTTTTATAAAAATGATGTAATTTGGTTCAGCAATTTGCTTGCTTCGCTAAATAACATTTTGTGAATATCAGTCCCTGTCGATTCAAATAAAATTGCATTAGTCATTGAAATGCTCAATACTGTTCCTTTGTGTGGGTGGGCTCCAGTCAGTTCATCCAGTGTGCCCACGGAGGACATTTCCACGGTTTTCTAAGTTGCGTAGCTGCGGTGAGCATCCCTGTGGGTGCCCTCCCTCGTGTCACTCTTTCAGTGAGGTCATGGAGGGGAGGTTCTGTCCAATGAGGGCCTGCCAGGAAGGGGGCGCTAGAGAACCAGCAGCATTCTGTTTACCCTCTCAGTTCTTCTCTTATCCCTTAACATGCAGGGCAATTTCTTGTTCTCTTCCTCGGGTGCCTTCTCTGTGTAGAAAGATGCTAAAAATAAATCCACTTCCTCCTCGTCACTCTGTTTATCAAACTGTCTTTCTTTAAAGAGTCTCAGCCTATCCATGAGGGTTTAAAAATACATCCTCCAACAATTCACCTGCATAGCAGAAGGTTAAGTGCTACCTACCACTTTAAGCTCCCACCAGTACTGCTATGGTGTGCCAACACCCCTAATACAGACAGTAGTTCTAAGGAGAACAGACCTGACCTCTGGAGAGAATGACCGGGTTAGGGTTCCAGCTCTTCGACGTCCCCCCAGCTGGGAGATTGTGGCCCAGTGAATTGTTCTAACCTGAACTCTCCTTTCTGGAAATGAAGATAATCATGCTGAGAGTGTTCAAGGAAATGTACACTAATGTATTTAAAGCAATTAGCACTGTGCCAGAGCGGCAGCAGGTGCTTAGCTACATTGTTACTATCAACACCGCCCTCTGGATACAGCGATTGTGTGTTTTGAACCTAACTCAACTGTTGTCTTCCTCAAACCCCTAAGTGGCATCACCATAGACTCGGTTGTTTGAGTTAGAAACGGCGGCTGGGAAGTGGAGGACAGATATTCTTTTGTTTCTAATGTGTTCCTCTTTCACTGCGTTGCTGCATGCTTATAAAATCCCTAATGCTGCAGGACTGTGACTAGGAAGGTGTGAAATTCCCCATAATTCTCTGTCCAAGTGGATTTCTCCCTTTCCTCGATTGCCAGTTTACTGACTGCCTCCTCCCTCCACTAAACCAGAGCGCCCATAGCACAAGGGTTTTAAAGCTGTCTTCTCTGAAGACATCCAGCCTCAAGCTCTGTGGGCTGGCATTTTCCAGGAATGCAATAAGCATCTTCTGAGTGAATATCTGGTAACTATCTTAGATGCCACTATTATTAATAGTAACTTAGGTGAAGGCTAGGGTATAGCTTGGGCCTGAGAGGGCCACATTCATTGCACTGGACAGGGATGAGATACTAGTCAGCCTGGTTGGGAGGGAGTAATCAGCCAAACAGAACCAATTTTCCCGAAGTCTGTGGGACAGGCAGTAGGAGACAGTCCTGCAGTGCCAGACGTGTGGCAGCCCATTCTGGTCACTAGAGCTTGTGAGGGGCATATGAGGCCCAGCAGTGGGAAAGGCAGGGTAATTCTGTTCTGAGATCCAAATGGGCTGAAAGTCAGACTCTTACGGGCTTGTTTCTGGGTCCAGGAGTATAGGCTACAGAGTAGATGGCAGGAGCCCAGAGAGCCTGGAGCAGGGACAGGATTGTGAGACACAGTTTAAGGCCCAAGGAATAAGGCAGGAAATACCTATGGAAGCTTCCAACTCTAGAGATGGTGGGTTTGGGGTCATGAAGAAAACAGGATTTCAGGGCCACTAGGTTAGTGGCCTAGTGACAGGTTAGTGACCATCAGTGTCAGATTCTGAGGGTATGATAAAACTGCTCTCAGCCCTCTCCTGTCTTACACCACGATTGGCTCAGAAGCGGTCAAAGGTGGTGATAGGAGGATTGGTACCGAGGGCGAGATCTGGGCATGATCCTCCTGGCATAACTGGGTTCCCAGAGCTCACAGTCAAGTGTTCGGCTGAGGTTAGGGGCATTATATTCTTCTGATTGGTCTCCAACACTGTGCAGCCCTGAGCGCTGGGGTATGTGTTGTTTTCCCATCCCCCAACTCCAAGTTTAATCTGAACTGCCACAGAGAATTGTGCATTACTTCACAAACAACAATGACAATCATAAGCATTATTACTTTGTGGTTTTGATACATAACATTATTATTGTAAGTAAAGTTATTATATAAATATTACTATACTTCAGTGTAATTAATTGTTCACTTACCTTGCTCTATGTACAAGATGAGGAGTTTTCATTTCATATACTCTATCACTTAATCCTCACAAAACCTCTCTGTGGTAAGTATTATTACCATCTTTCAGACGAGAAAATGGAGACTCAGACAGGTCAAAACAGTTTTTGTAGGTCACACAGCTAAGAAGTGGTAGAGCTAAGAATCAAACCCAGTTCTGCCTCCCAACCCTATACTTATAACCTCTGTTTTTCTACTGCCTCTTCTTTAAGACCTTTATATTCAGCTCTGCTTTGAACCAATAATACAACCTCTTCCCAGGCTTTTTCTCATTCGTGAATCAGAGAAACTTTGATTGGAAAGGACATCAAGATCAATTGGTCCTGCCCTGGTCACATAGCTTGGTTTGTTAGAGCATCATCCCAAAGCACAGAGGTTGCCAGTTCAATGCTCAGTCAAGGCACATATAGGAATGTGCTTGTCAATGTTCCTGTCTCTCCCCATCCACCCCAGTCTCTCTCTCTCAAATCAATAAAATAAAGATTTTAAAATATAAAAGTTTCTGTTATGTTAAAAAAAAGTTCAACTTGTCCTATACCATTGCCCTGTGTCCCACTCATCAAAAATTTGAAAATGGTGATCAAGTTCCCATAAGAGAGTGGCATTCGTTACTTGAATAGAACAAAGAGTCCTCTGGATGAGCAGATTATACCGTGGAAGAGATTCTCAAGTGCTTTAGATCCTCACTGCTCCGGAGTTCACTTTCCTCTCGGGATCTCAGAGCCTGACACCCTGCGCCCTCTTTGTGCCCACCCATGGGTGCTACACCACCCCCAGTGCCTTTCATTTCTGCGCGACCTCTCTGTCCACAAACCAGGCATGATGCTATACACTCTGCAGGCATGATCTCACTCTGGCTTCCCAGCTTCCCTTTGCAGTGGCTACTATTCTTATCCCCCATTCACTAATGAGGGAACCGAGACGCAGAACAGTCACCCGCTGGCACTGCACCCGGGCAGGTCTCGCTCCAAAGCCCAGGCTGTCATCACCTGAATGTGCTCTCTCCATTCACGTTTCTGCTCAGCTCCTGTCCCTGTGTCTCCTTACAACAACGGAGACAGGCTGAATTCAAAAACAGCCCTTCCCTCCCCCCAAACCCCTAAAAATCCTACATGCTAAAGACTATCAGAAAGCACAAAGGACATAATTATTAAAAAAAAAAAACAGCCACAAAAGATAATTGAGGTCTCAAAGTAAAGATTTCTGAGCCTCCAATAATTATTTTCCTTACCCAAGGGGCTAGCTCCACTTCACCTGTGAGCTGATCAGCTTTCGGCCTCCTGTCTTCCCTTCTCCTGCTCCCCAACTCCTGACGTCATGTGGCAGCACCATCTTGGGTCCTGTCCACGGAAACTGGGCAGCCTCCCATCTGTCCTCTACCCACCCTGGGCTCATTCTCCAACTTCATTGCAGTCTGGGAGTTATACTTCCTCCACACTCGCTCACTTGCTCATTCAACAAACTGATATTAGCAAATATGAATTTAACGAATGGTCTCACCCTTTCAGTGAGATTAGACCTTCCACGTCAGTCCTTGGCTTTATATTTATCATCTATGGCATCTCCTAGCTGCCAGGCCCGTTTACTCAGCAAGCGTTAGTTATTAAAACTAGCCTCACTCATTCTCCAGACAATGCTGGTAGTAGCACAACCGAAAACTTGTCGCTTGGTCAGCATCAGCTTCCTGACCTATTGATTTTTCACAGATATTTTATAAAAACAGAGTAGCCTTTTCTCATTTCTAACAGATTCCCCCAATTAAGAGAGCGGTATATTGACGTGGAAATTGATTAGAAATTCCTCACTGGAGTGAAGAGTCGCCCCTTCAGAAATTCCTCAGTGCCTTTCAATTTTAAGCCGAATCATTGTTCTCTAACAGTGGATCCAGGGAGACTCCAGATTTTAACCATACTAAAAACTGTAAGAAAGGCTGACAGAGACAGAGGGTTGGGGATTATTCTTTAGCTGTAGAAGCTGGTTTCTGGGATGGGAGCCAGGAAGGCCCGGGAGGGCCAGTGTACTAGGTCTAACCGGAATAGCAGATACAAGAGCAGTTTGGGCAGATGTTAGCTACACAGGTCCCGATCCGGTGGGCAGGATCATTAGGACAGTTGAGCAAGGGGCAGCTGTAAGTTCCGGGAGGTCAGCAGTTCCACAGTAGCCCCCATATAGCAGCTGAGAGGGCCTTAGGTGAGGAGAATGCCTGTACATATGTCCGATGTTGTGCAGGGGATTGTGCCTGCCAGGAGGGGGGGATGTCTTTGATATCAGACCACCTTGAGTCAACCCATCCTGGCCTCTTGCTAGAAGGGAAGGCTTGTGTTGATAGAGTTCTTAATTTCTTTTGATTCTACTTTTCCCTTCTATTAAGGAATTAATAGGTTAAGTATAATAAGGGGATATCAACAGTGCTTAAGACTGTGCCAGACATTGACAAAAGTGGTTATCATTGTAAACTCACAGCAGGACTGCAAACATGAAAGAAACAGAGTTCCCTGCCCTTGGACAGACAATAGATAAGAACCCCAGTCCAACAGCAACCCAAAGGGCATTTGGGGAAATGGAGGCTAGATTAGACCTGGGCAGAAAGAACTGGGCAGACGCCAGTCATCAAGGACCGCCCTCATCAACCAGGGCAGTGGGGCTGGTGGGGGAGGTTGGCAGTCAACGTCCTTTGCCCCCCATACGAGTTGTCTGAACCATCTGTGCAGACGAGCCCCCAGCATGGGAGGCCTCTGCCCACATCAAAGCTGGAGATGGAGCCTGAGGACTCACCTGATGCTGTGCATGAAGCAGACTAGAACCATCAGAGCCGATGCAGCCACTGAGACTGGACGACTTATCTCCTCTCCCCTGTGAAACCAAACCAAATCCATGAAAAATATTAGGTTTGCAAATAAGAAAAGGGCAAACCATGTTGAGCCAACCAGCTGCCGGCAGCAGGCAGCTAATTGACTCATGTCCCTCTAAAAACATTAAACTTAATGGGAATCAGGAAGCATTGATTGGAGTCTCCATCTTCCCGGGCTGAGGGGATCTACCCGGGGTTCACTGCGCCTGCCACCCCCACCGGCCACCCTACCACCACCACCCCAGGCCCACTTATTTTTCCTGTTAGGAAGATGAAACCTTTCACCAGAGGAAGGGAGCAACAGCAGATGGAAGCTGGAATTTTGTTCTTCAGCGAAACCACAGACCTGCCCTTGTGTCCCGTAAGCCATGTAGTCATTTGAGAAGCATTTATATGGTGGCTTCTGTGTGCTGGGCATCCAAGGCAGAGGAATAGATATAGTTTTCTCAACCCCATCTTCACAGTGTCCTATTGGAGGTGGGCTTTCCAGGGGATATTTATAGCACAGGCGCTAGTAGGGAGGTATTGTCATCACAGAAATGGTAGCTCCCGGGAAGGCATGCCTGTAGGACCATGGAGAATCGGGGACTCTTTAGCTGACCCCCCACAGTTGAGGAGTCTTATTCCAGAGACTGGCAAGGGAGAACACTCCAAGAAGAGAGCACAGCCCATTCAAGGGCACAGAAGTGTGTATGTGAGAACAGTCTTGTTCAGGGGAGTGCAGATCCTTCCTGGTTCCAGAGTCTGAGCGGAGTCTGTGTCAGTGCTGTTGGGTGAGTGAGGTCCAGAAATGAGGCTAGACTGGTGTGGAGCATCCTGGGGACTGAAGCAGCAGGTGCACGAGGCTAACAAGGGGGTTGTGGTTTTATTCTGAAGGTGATGGGGAAGAATTTGAGTAAGGGAGTCACATGGTCAGAATTATATGGAGGAGAAGGCAAAGGCTTGAGTCCTAGAAGTCAGGAGGCTGCTGTAATGGTGCAGGTGACCAACAGTGATGATGGGCCAGGGAGGCTGTTAGGGTGGGGATCGGGGAGGGGTGTAAGGAGTCATTTGTGAGACAGGATCAGTGGGTGGGGTAATTGATCAGAGAGGGAAGCCTCGAGGGTGACTGATACCAGAGATGGTGGCATCCAGGGACTTCTAGTACACTCTACTCAAGCACAGCTCCAATCAGAGCACCCCCCTTCTCCTGACATCATCGTCCCAGGTGTTTCCCCAAGTATGATGTACCACCGCTGGATTACCAAGGGGTTTGGGGCGGTGCACGGAAGAGCACATTTTTAAGCAGTGATTATACATTTTTATGTTTATTAGTACAAATATGGATATATATCCAACCCATGGTTTCATGAATATTATAGCTTGGAGAAAAATGTAAATTTCTCAAAGCTAGTCAATTTAAATGAAAAACAAACAAATTAAGATATGGAATTCTTCTATAAAATAATAAAGTGATCAAGAAGTTAAAGCTTGAGGACCATGGAAAGAGGCTACCTGTTTTTGCATGGCACTCACCTTTCCTCCCATGCTTACCAACCACGTTCAACTACCAGCTAGTCGTAAGAATATATCCAGTTACATTACGTGGTTGGTTTTGGTTTACAGTCACCATGGTGTTTGGTAAAGCTTTCCACCTTCATGCTCAAATCTCATCTTTCAGAATGCAGTTCACAGATACTCATGAAACATTCCCAATCTGAGAAATAAAGATTCCCCTCTGCTCCCCAGCAAGCCATGAGCTTGTCTTCCTCAAAACTCCCATGGCAAATTTGTCAATTTTATCCCTTTATAGCACTTTTTATTTCAATCATATTTTCTGAAAATGGCCACTAGACTTTTTATTTTTTTTCAAAGAGAGGAAGGGAAGGAGGGAAAGACAGAGAGAAGCATCGACTCATTGTTCCACTTAACTGTGCCACTGATTGCTTCTTATACATACGCTGACCAGGGTTTAAACTGGCACCCTCAGGAATGAGCCAGCGACCCCAGGGTTGAACCAGTGACCTCAGTGCTCCAAGGTGATGCTCTATCCACTACACCAACCAGAGCACTGGGTTATTTTTTTTTAATCTTTGGTGTTTAGGAATATTCAAAAGTTTGTGTAATAATTCTGTAAGTCCATGTTTTCATTTTCTTCTGTATTAGTTGTCAGATGCCATGTTATAAATTATCCCCAAATTTATATGCTAAAACAAAAAATATTTATTAGCTCACAGTTTCTGAAAGTCAGAAATCAGGAAATAGCTTAGGTGGGTGGTGGCTTTGGCATAGGGTCTGTTGTGAGGTTGTAGTCAGGAGATTGACTGGGATTGCAATCAAGTGAAGTCTCAAACAGGGGAGGATACATGTGTAAACTCACTCATGCGGTTGTTGGAAAGCCTTAGTTTTTCATTGGTTGGTAGATGGATACCTCAGTTCCTCGTTATATGGGCCTATCCATTGGCTGACTGTTTTATTGCATTATGGACATTATGGATCTGTGAATCTAGTTTCCCCCAGAGCAAGTGCAAGAGGAAAATGGGGGGGGGTGCTGTCTTTTATAACATAAACTCAGAAATAATATAACATGGCTTTGTTGTATTCTACTGTTCACAAAGACTGACCCTGATGCAGCAAGGGGAGGAATTAAAATCTAAAGAATTATGTGAATGCCAGGGTGTAGTGCTCATTGAGAGTCATGTTGGAGGCTGGCTACCACACCTTCTCACGATGCAAACTTTGAAGATAAGTCTTGGGTTGTGTCCATTTCATAGTGCTTAGCTTAGTTCTTGGCATATAGCAAGTTCTTAACGAAGGTAAATGGATGGATGGTCAGATCAATGGACAGACAGATAGATGATGAGTAGATGGATGAATCAATAGATGGGTGAATGGGTAGATAAGTGGACAGATGAATGGATGATGGGTGGATTAACTGATGGATGAAAACGACCTCCTTTTGACCACTTAAGTGCCAAATGCTGGGTACTATGACAAACAACCATCTTCATGGTCTGGTCTTTGACTGGAAGAATTTAAGGTCTAGCTAGGACCATCTAATGCCCTGCTTCATTCTGCAGATAAAGAATCAAAGGTCAAGAGAGATTATGTTTGTTACTAAAGATAAAATAACTTAGTAGTAAAGCCAGGACTCAGTCCCGAGGCTTCTCTTCCATTGCTTCTTCTCCATCACCAACAGGATGGAGTACTGTGAATGCTTGCCCCAGGATTCTAACCCATGCCTGATCTAGGAGGAGGACTCAGATGGAGGTAGGGAGAAAACATGAACTGGTCAAGTTCAAGAGCAGCTGGACTTCACTGACCCAGAGACCATTCCTGATTTTTTTGCAGTTTTTTAAATTAATTTTAATGGGGTGACACCAATAAATCAGGGTACATATGTTCAAAGAAAACATCTCCAGGTTATCTTATCATTCAATTATGTTGCATACCCATCACCCAAAGTCAAACTGTCCTCTGTCACCTTCTATCTGGTTTTCCCTGTGCTCCTCCCCTCTTCCCTATTCCACCCTGTCCTCCCTCCCCCCACTCCCTTAACCACCACACTCTTGTTCATGTCTCATAGTCTCGCTTTTATGTCCCACCTATATATGAAATCATGCTGTTCTCAGTTTTTTTCTGATTTACTTATTTCACTCCGTATAATGTTATCAAGGTCCATCCATTTTGTTGTAAATGATCCGATGTCATCATTTCTTATGGCTGAGTAGTATTCCATAGTATATATGTACCAAAGCTTTTTAATCCACTCATCCTCTGACGGACACTTGGGCTGTTTCCAGATCTTCGCTATTGTGAACAATGCTGCCACGAACATGGGGGCGCATTTCTTCTTTTCGAACAGTGCTATGGTGTTTTTTTTTTTTAACATCCATCTACTTCTGATCAGTCTGTGTATCTATCCTCTCACCAGACTCCAGACCCTCACCATGTGACCTCACCACTGACACAGGTATTCACCACCATTCCTTCCCAGCATTCCCTAGTGTGCTTTGTTACCTTTGGTCACATCTGCTTCCGAATCCACTCTTCCTAAAGCTGGGACTTTCTTAAGTGGATCTCTTCCTCTGCTGATACATCCCTGTGGGTGCACAATAAACATTGACATTTCTCCAGAGCAGGATGTTTTTGAAAAAATATTTTAGATGAATGCCAGGCCAGGCCGCATGAAATGTCATGGTGACTTTCCAAAGAGACCTGCCAGGAGTTAGGGTGAGTAAAAATAGCCACTGCATGGTGTGGATGTGAAGAGAGGGAAGATCACAGAGAAGAGAGTTTACTTGTTTTTAAAATAATTATTTCTAAGTGGTTCTGGGCCCGAAGAATGCATCAGACTGGCAGGCAGGAAAGCAGGATGTCTGTGTCTGGCGTCAGAGGGAGAGGCCAACGAGGGCAGCTGATGGCAAGGTGAGGGAGAATGGAGCCTCAGATCCCAGCTCCCTGGAACACTCTGCAAACCCTGGAAAATCTCTTTAAGATGGTGAAGCTCAGTTTCTCCACCTGGAGCAGAGAAGAGAGAGAAAGCTGTACTTAGGGAATGATACACATATGCCTACATACAGAGAAGTGAGAGAAACAGAGAGACAAAAGCAGGCTGGGAGAAATGAATAAAAACATTGCTGGTGTTCCATTAAGAAAAATATCAGGACCGTGGACAGTTCCAGTTTGCCCTCACTCTGTTTGTAGCTGTGCACCCCTGGTTGGAGTGTTTCTTTCTCACCCTGACATGGAGGCATCCTGTACATAGAGTTGCAGTCAGACTATTCTGGGAGCCAGATCTGGGGTCATCATTTGGCAGAAGCATAATCCGGAGCAGGTTACTTCTCAAAGCTTAAATTGCCTTCGTCTGCAAAATAGGGAAAGTTCTTGTCCTCAAGCTTGTTGTGAGGACTGAATGAAAAAAGAAACCAGGCACTCACTCAGGTATCTGCTAGTTGGTAGGCAGTAAATAAATGTCTAAATGAATAATGGCCAGCAATGAACTAGTAATACGAGGGGTCCCAACTTTTCTTGGCTTTCATTTCTGGGGAGGAAAATCCTGCCTCTCCTTTAAGTTGATAACTGAGTTAAAGGGTTGTATTCTCTATAGGCTTATTAATGTGAAACCAATGGCATGGCTTGACAATTTTTAGTTCATGTTGACTGTGTGATCAGTGTGTGTGGAGCCACATTTTGGAAGGAAGGAAGCAAGCAAATATTTTCTGAACATCTGCTATTTGCCAAACCTTGTATTAAGCATTTTTACAGATGCTATTTTATTTAATTCTTAAGACAACTCTATGAAGTAAGAATTGTACCGCCCTACCTTTTTGTTGCTGTTGTTGTTTTAAACATGTAAGGGACCTAACACATCCGAGAGGTAGAAACACTTGCCCAAAGTCACACAGCTTAATCATTATTTTGAATCCAGACCGACAACAAAACCCATGTTCTTTTTCTTGAAAAGTGTTGCCACTATAAAACCACACCTGGTACATGATAGAAAGGGTGCATTCAGCCACGTTTTGCACTCAGCTTTCAAACTGTTTATTGCTCCTTCTCTTTCTCTCTCTCTTTGCTTCTTTTTCTTAACTGTTATTAGTTTGTTTATTCCGTGGAAAATCTTGACTCAATCCTAAGGCCTGGTCCTGACAGAAGTTTCATTATGCTTTCCTTTGCCCCTGCTTCTCCATTTGGAAGGATTCCATTTCATCCTTCAAGGCTTAACTCAAATGTCAACTGCTTCACAAAGCTTTTCGGTAATCCGTTAAGCAAGGGAGAGATGCCTTCCTCCATGCTCCCATGGTGCTTTGCACATGTCACCTTCAGTGAAAATTGCCTTCTATTTATCTTTTAATTTCAGGCACCTAGCATGGTGGCAGGCACCTAGTAGGAGCTACAGTAGTATTTATTGAAAGAAGGAAGGGAGAGAAGTGCTTCAGGAACAATAAAATCTAACGATGATGTGAGTGATCATAATGCCAACAGCCAGGATTTACTGAGACACATGGTAGTCCAAGCTCTGTTCTAGGTTCTTAAAAGGTATCATTATCTCATTTCATGGTTGCAATAACCTTGAGCTAAGCACTGCTAGCATCCGGATTTAACAGGTTACAAGACCTGTTTATAGTCACACAGCTAATTAGTAGATTTTTAGTAGAGGATTTAGAAAAAATCTTTTAGTAGTTGATCTAATTAGTAGATGATAATATTGTTGTTTTTTTTTTGATAGGGTGAGGGAGAGACTGAGAGAGGGACAGACAGATAGGAAGGGAGAGAGATGAAAAGCATCAATTCATTGCGGCACTTTAGTTGTTCATTGATTGTATTCTCATATGTGCTTTGACTGCGGGGCTATAGCACAGCGAGTGACCCCTTGCTCAAGCCAGTGACCTTGGGCTCCAGCCAGCGACCTTGGGGTCATGTCTATGGTCCCATACTCAATCCAGCGACCCCGTGCTCAAGCTGGTCAGCCTGCACTCAAGCCGGATGAGCCCATGCTCAAGCTGACGACCTTAGGTTTCAAACCTGGGTCCTCTGCATCTCAGTCCGACACTATCAACTGTGCCACTGCTTGGTCAGGCTAGTAGACAATAATTAGAAGGAGTTTGAACCCTAGCAGATTGGTTACAGAAGGAACTGCATCTCTGTGCTTTTCAAAGGACAGCAGGGGAAGAGCTTGGGTCTTGAGTCTGACACACGATCCCAAGGCTCAGCTTTGCCATGTGCTGGCTCTGTGGTCCCAGGTGTTAGCTTGCTAAGCATCTGTTTCTTTGGCTGGATGAGGGAGCCAAGCCTACCTATGCTGAAGGGTCATGGAGGAGATGATATGCTTATGAGAAGGACTGGTACATACTGAGCCTTCAACAAGCAAGAGTTCCCCAGTTCCTCTGCAGTGGACCTCCCACACCTCCTCCTCCTCTGACTCCCCATCTCTCGGGAACAGGAGTTTGCCTTAGACATCTGCAGCATCCCACTCATTTATTTAGCTTGCAAATATTTATTGATCAGCTACTATGTGCCAGGCACTATTATGGGCACTGGGGGTACAGTAGTCAACCAAACAAACAAAGCCCATGCTCTTGTAGCACTTACATTGTTATATTATTCTCATTACTATTACAGCTAGTAAACAAACATGTGATTAAGCCATGACCAAAAGACTGTAAAATAAGACAATGTACAGGCATATCTCAGAGATACTGCGGGTTTGGTTCCAGCCCACTGCAACAAAGTGAGTATTACAATAAGCAAGTCATTATTATTTTGCTGGTGGAGGGTCTCACCTTTAATTTGTAAAAAATGCAACATTTTTGAAGCGCCATAAAACGAGCTGTGCCTGTCCTGGGGAAAAGGCTGGGGTGCTGCCACATTAGGGAGAGGAGCCACGGGAGGTTCTATGAGATGGGAGGCATTTTAACTCAGCCCTGAGTGAGCAGGACTAGCCTCGGGAAGACCTGAGGAGAGAGCATGTCTGGAGGAGGAAACAGCAAGGAAAGACCCCGAGGCAGGATGAGTGTGTGAGCTCCAAGTAGAGACAGACCGACAGTGTGACTCATGAGTGATGGTGGAGGGGGTGAGGGTTCAGAGGCTGGAGAGGCTGGGGATGCCAGGCATGCCAGGTCTTGGAGCCCCTGGAGTGGGCAAAGATTTGATTCACAGGATGAATGAAAGGTGAGAATTACTGGAAGGGACAATTAAACTGAGCTGTACAGTCTGACTCCGTTCAAATAGATGTTGTCCTTTAAAAATAATCTTACCTTCCTCATAAGAAACAAGAAGGCGGCAGATGCAATGCTAGCACTAAAAATGTTTTCTGAATTATTTTCTGCTAATTTTACGGGAAAGCTCTAAAATAAGTATGGTTTCCCACGGGCTGTCACTAGGACTCTGTGTTCCCTATATTTGACACTTTCATCAACTTCAAAAAGTACTGCACAAAAGGATACCCGAACCACTCTGGATAATGCGGACAGCCAGACCTCTGGGCAGGGGAGTTTGGCATTATACAGGAGTTCATCACAGCCTAAATTTAGCCCTGGCCACATAGCTCGGTTGGTTGGAGCATCATCCAGAAGTGCAGAGGTTGCTAGTTCCATCCCTGTCAGGGCACATACAGGAACAGATTCATGTTTCTGCCTCTCTCTCTCTCTCTCTCCCTTTCTCTCTTGCTGAAATCAAAAAGTAAAAATTAAAAAAAAAATCCCCTAAATTTATAAACATTGATGAAATGAAGCAAAGACCTGGACGAACTTGCTTGAGCCCAAGGCCACTGGCTTGAGCAAGGGGTCACTCGCTGTGCGGTAGCTGGGTTTGATGGTGGCCTAATAAGCAGATTATCTCTTTCGCTGCACTAACAGAGCTTTAGTATGAAAACGATAGGAGGTGAATTTCCCCTCTCCTCGGCTCCTAGCCAGCCCTACTTAGACACACTGGAGCATCCCACAATTTGATTTGTTTGTCTGATGAACTAAAGGTGTTGCACTTTTATAGTTTTAACAAATGTTTTCAAAATATCACTGAACATTCCTTTGGGGGACTTCAAAGCAGATCAGAAGACCATTCTCTCTCCATGTTTTTGGCTGTACAGATGCAATCACTTTTACAAAAGAAACACATCATTTTGGGGGGGCAATAAAATCACATAACAATGGCAACATTTCCAAACATCCATTTTCCCAAATTCTCTTCCCATAGCATGACTTTTTTTGGGGGGGGGGGAGATGCAATTGCTGTCTTATGTATCGTTAAAATGTCATCTCTCTCTTGAAGGCATGGATTAAGTGTTCATTATTTTTCCGCCCAGAAAATATCTGCTAGGTAGCCTGCTCCTGACTACCACCGTCATTACGGGAAAGGTCATCAAATTTGGAATGCTCGTCTTTTTTAAAAGAATAATATGCGGCTCCGCTTTCAGGTTTAAGTACTTGCGGTGACATAATCAGAGGAACTCTGAGCTGCAGGAGCTGCGATGCACTTTCTCTCGCGTTACAAAGCAGCCTAATGATTGCCTGTTTTCTTAAGCTCCCGCTTTTATAAATGTAATCACATCGACGGCATCGGTGGCCTTTCGTTTATTGCTTGCTCCCATTTCTTAGTGCAATCACTCGCCTGTGAATGAATCAACGGAGGAATTTTACGTGGTCTCCTCCTCGCTTCCAGCCTCATCCCTGAGTTCTTGTTTATCGCCATCAAAGCAGCCACCGCCTCACAGGCTGACCTCTCACAGTTTGTCCTCTTAAAATGTTGTGTTTTACCGAGGAAGTAATTTATTATCGAGAATATAATTGTTTTGGGGACATCCTTTTATTGTAGCTTAAAGAAAAGGTCGTTCTTCCTGTGCTGACATTGAAATTATTATTAAGTACAAATGAAAACCTATTACTTAAATTATTATTAAGGTCAACTCACAATTGTTATTTTTTAATTTGAATTTATTGTGGTGACATTGGCTAATAAAATTATACAGTATATAGATTTCAGGTGTACAGTTCTATAATAAGTCTTCTGGGTATTGTATTGTGTGTTCGCCACCCCAAGTCAAGTCTCCTTTCATCACCATTTATTCCCCTTTATCCTCTTCTACCTCCCCTTCCCTCTGGTATTCACCATACTCTTTTGTGCCTAGGAGTTGTTTTGTTCTTCTCTCTCTCTCTCTCTCTCTCTCTCTCTTTTATTTGCTTAATCCCTTCACCTTTTTCACCCAGCCCCCCAACACCCTCCCCTCTGACAGCTATCAGTCTGCTTTCAGTATCTGTGAGTCTGCTTCTGTTCGCAATTGTTATTGAAATTATTCTTTAAACTGAATTTAAACTACAAATCTTTTTACAGACAAGTTGGACTCAGCTGTACTTCCATTCAAGAGTATATAGCAAATTGCCTTCCCTGCATACATATTTTTTCTCACTTTCAGGTTAGCAGTTCAGCTAATAGAGGCCGATTCTCTCTCTCTCTTTTTCTCTTTTTAGAAAGGATAAATCTATGGACATTTCAGTATTAATAGAAAAAGTATTAGGGCTATAGAATTCTTCTTAAGATCCATAAAATTGTAACGTGATATATTTCTAACATGGCATAAATGATCATAACAAACCTTTTCAAACATTAGTGGCATCAGTATTTCATGGAGGTCTTCTTTTTTATTGTGGTAATATACACATAACATAAAATTTACCATCTAACCATTTTTAAGTGTACAGTTCAGTAACTTCAAGTACATTCACGTTGTTGTACAACCATCACCACCATCCATCTCCAGAACTCTTTCATCTTCCCAAACTGAGGGTCTGTCCCCATTACGCGATCAGCCATTAAACATTCTCTCTACAACAGACGGTCCTAGAAGGAGCCGCTAGGACATACCCTTGGCTCCATCAAGAGGGTTGCAATAAGGAGAATTGAATAACCACCCGTGTGTGAACAACAGTTTGTTATGGTGGAATCCACATTCTGGGTGGGGCCATGGCCTGAACGCCTAAGGGTGATGAAACAGCTATGGCTTCTGCGCAGTCAGCTGTAGGGCTGCCTAGGAGATTGCCCGTCTCTCTTACGGGCAACATGAGAATGTGTTTTCTCCAAAAGACACCCGCTAAAGAAGGCAAAACTATGAATCCCCTCCTTGTGTAAATATCAGTACAGTTTAGAACATACTCATCCATCCATCATCCCCTTTAACTTTCAGAAAAATCTTATGAAGTAAGCAGAACAAATATTGTCCGTCCTGTTTTGTAGATGAGAAAAGTAAATGGCTTTCGCAGAGTCCTCTGAATTGCCGGCAGCCGAGGTGGAATTTAAACAGAGGAATTTAAATTCTAAGTGCAAGGTGATTTCTACTTACTACTGATGTATTTCTCAGTGTTGGGTCAGGGAAAGAGGAGCCACTGAAGGTGTTTTAAGTTGGCATGTATTTAATATAGGGAACTAGAGGCTTATACAATCCTTGCTGGCTGGGAGAAAGAGGTCAGGGAATACAGCTGTGTTTCAGAAAATGTGGAATGTGGGAGTTACAAGGAGGCTACTGCAGATCTCTGCCTGTGAAAGGTGGCCAGAAGCCCCTGGCCAAGACCACCTCCCGTCTGCTGACGGCCACTCTCGTGCCCACTGAGCTGCTGCTGGAGAACTGTTTCTCCTTCTCTTCCATCTCAGAAGTCGTAGGCAAAGGGCCTCTCCTTGGCAGATTCTCCCTGATCCCTGCTGGCAAGGGAGTCTGGGAAGTATAGTTTCCAGGCTTCCAGCCCTCGGGGTTCAGGGACTGCTTAGAAAAGCAGGGATGATACTATTAACAAATAATAACAGCCAGGAGGTCCAGTTATTAGCCACACTCACAGCTGAAAGGAAGAGAGGGAAAATCAGTTAACTGGGTTGTTAACCATGGATACGGGTTTCTTTCTCTTGCCTCCTGCCACTCACTGCTGGGGATCAATATTCTTCCTCCGAGAGACTTAGGGAGAAAGCTGGGGAGAACCCAGTGCCCTCTGAAAGGGCAAATTGATGAGGAAGAGAGGGGTGGAACCCATATTAAGATAGATGAGCAGGTGAGGGGGGGCACAGAGGTGAGCAGATGCCTAAGCCAGCTTCCGGTAAGAAGCAAGGTAGAGGGGCGGGTAGGATCCCAGGATCTCCATTGGATTGGCTAGAGTTTCATTTCTGCTTCTCTGGGTACTGGCTGTGTGACCTTACCTTCTGAGTATGAGTTTTCTTTAATTGCAAAAGGATTCATGGTACAACGGTAAATACATAATAGGGTTCTTGGGAGCACTTAGCACAATCTCTACCTGGCACGCAGTGCAGCGTCTCAATAAACACTAGGTGTTACTAGAACGAGCACAGGGAGTTGGGCTGGCCACCAAGGTACATCCTTGTGGAGTGATAGAACTCATTCTGCAAGGCGGTTCCTCCACTGCAGAGCCTTAGAGCCAGGACTGGATAACAGGATTTTATCCAAGTGAGTGCTTAACCCTTATTCTTATTGCTGTTATTATATTCTTTATTATTAGTATTTTATAGTGAAATAACATGGCATAATCCCATGTGCTTTCTTTTCTCTTATTATTATTTTTCATAACTTTACAACAACCCTGTGGCGTAAGGCAGTGCCGGTATCTCATACCTTGCAGATGAGGTGCCCAAATCCTGGGAAGTGAAATCAGTCGTCAAGCTTGAGTTCCGAGCAGCAGCTCTGAATTGGCTGCAGTCACAGTGCTATTTTATCCATGAAGAGTCTCAAAGGGTCCGGGCTAAGTGCCTCAACTGCCTGTAAGCAGTAGAACTATTTATTGATGTCCTTGACCTCCAGTTCTGTCCTCATGCCCCTCCCCCACCTCCCCCTTTCTTCTGTGAGTCTCTCTGGACTTGAAGTTCCTGACAAAGCTCACTGGAGAACAGACCGTGGTTGCCTTTTACTTAGCCAGTTCTGTCTGGTGAGCCCTGCACAAAGAATAGAGGGAACTTTATTCTGCCTCTAGAAGACCAGTTCGTGGTTCTGGTCTCTGTGTGATCATGGACAAACTTCACCTCTCTGAGCATGGTTTCCCCACATTGGCATTGAATGGCACGCCCCAGTTAAGGGCAATTAAGAATATGTGATGCTGTAGAAGCACCTGGCACATGAAGCACTGAGCGGCTCGGGCCTCCTCCTTTCCTTCCCATTCTAGATGCTTTTCTAGGCCCCCTTCTTCATCTCTCTCTGTCCCAGATGGTTTCAACTCGCTGCCCTTCACCTTCAAGCTGCTGCCCCTAGCATCCTTCAACATGGATGCTCCTAAAAAGAACTAAGATAAAATAAAGCTGTTCTGGAGGCATCTAGCCACTAATGTAGCCTTGACCTTTTCACATGGAAACCCAGGATGCAAAGTCCTAATTCCATTTATGCTGATTGAAACATTAAGGTATTGACCTGGCGTCTTGTGTAAGCTGGGGAGCTAGGTCCCAGGGTGATGGACGATGTCTCATGGCAGGAGCTGCTTCTGACCTGTGACCCAGCGGGGCCCAGCGGCCCTCCCCTACCCATTGCACTCCCACCCCCTCCTCCTCACTCTCAGTGTGCTCCATCATTTAATTGGACTTCTCGTCCTAGAGAGTGTTGGGTTTGGAGCTTGATGGCCCGTGTACCTATCTTAGCTCTGACCATTACTGTCTGGCTGTGCAGCCTTGAACAAGTCTCCTAGCTTCCTTGGGCCTCAGTTTCTCTATCTCAGTCTCCCCCGTAGAGACGCTCTATGCACTCTCATAATACACTGCTAAGTAAATTTAACAGTCCCGGTGACGGAATGCTCAGTCATAAGACCTACTGGGAAGTCAGTGTTGCAAAGTCCAACTTGCAGGGGAGGAAGCCATGCTCAGAGAGATGGCACGTGTAGCTTTAGGGCACATAGCTAAGGAGTGGCAGAGCCAGAGTGGATGCCAGCGGCCTTTCTCTTTCTATGGGACCACACCACCTCCCTCAAAGTTGTTTATTTATACTGCTCACAAAAATGAAGGGATATTTTATCACTTCATATTCATTTTGAAATATCCCCTATTTTTTTGTGAGCAGTATACTTACCCACCAAATGCTCATATGAAGCTCAGTACATGCCAGGCTCCCTTCTAGGCACTTGACAAGCATTAACTCATTTAATGCCCCTGCACTCCGATGTAGGTACTATATACCTTTGTTATCCCCATTTAACAGAGGAGGAAACTGAGACACAGGAAGGAAAGTGACTTGCTCAAGTTACGCTAGTCAGTGCGGTCAGTATGACACCCGGGCAGTCTGGCTCCAAAGTTCAAACTTGTAAGCACTAAGCAACGCTGCAGTCAGCTACAACGTAGTGGGTGCGGGTGGCCTCCACTGGGCAACACTGCTCCCGGCGGCTCTTAGAGTCAGCCTCCACCCTGTTCTCTGCGTCAGGCTCTGTTGCCGCAAGTCCTTTCCCGCATGCGGGGAGAGAGCGGAAGTGGAGTCTCTTGCAGAGAAGATGGGGCTGATAAGGAGAAACTGGGGCCACCCGATGCCTTGCGTGGTATAGATTCCCTGTCTGAGGCAAGTCCTGCTGCTGTCACTGCAGACAGCTGGTGGAGACAGACTCTGCAGAGCCAAGTATTTTGTCACTTTTGAGAGTGACTCCAATTACACACATTGGTCAAGGGCTATGGTTTAAAACATGTGTCTGTGTCCATGGCTAGTCTGTTTCGTAAACTCGAGTCATACAGGCTGGGTAAGTGTCAGAGCTGGGGGGAGACCTTTGAAAGCATGGTCTGTGAGCCCCTCCTCCGTCATCCCCTGAGTCCTGACGGCAGGATGGGAGGTGTGGCTTTGCCAAGGTATGGTAAACGTTCCAGGGAGTGCCAACATTCTAGGACTCTTAATTTTCCAGGGGAGAGTACCTGCAGCTTGGATTCACCGTTATTTTAAAGGTGTTCTCTTCTGTCCCTGGAAATCTCAAAGATGAAGGTTCATATCTTGCTGTGGATTTTCAGAAGTGAGGGTACCGTACCTGCGTTCTGATCAGCACACACTTTCTCACCCAACCTGTCTCCCTCTTAGCCGAGGCTCTCAGGAACTCGGTGGAACAAGGAGGTTCGTGTTCTTTGTGAGGTTGGGACCAAGACTTTGTCAGCAGCAGGAGCCCCTTGAGTTAACCTCAGAAGCTAACGTTTTCAAAGGTTTATCACATGAGTGTCCTGGTTTTAGCTTTGTTCCATGTCCTAGTTTGCTGTTTTACTTCTGAAATCATTTTTCGTCTTGGAAAGGTCTATTGAATCAAAGATTCTGGGCTGAAGGGAGAGAAGCTTAGTAGATTTTTAAAAATAATAACACCCAGCTTTGGTGAAAGAGCAAGAAAATAAGGACCCTCAGGTGCTGCTGATACAAAAAAAAAAAAACGTTGTCACAATCCTTACAGAAGAATTTGGCAATGCATGTCAAAAGCTTTGGGATTCGCTCTATTTTTAGCTATATGATTCCCATAGGGAGAAAATGGCCACAAAGTTTCACATTAAAGGTTGATTATTGCAGTATTACTTTTAATGGGAAAGCTGGAAAAATCCCAAATGTTTCACAGAAGGAGTCTTAGATAAATAAATTATAGAACTCTCATATAAGGGAAAGCAATCGTTAATAATCATAATAAACAAAAACACATAGAGCTCTTACTATTTGTCAGCTTAACGTGTAATGAATGCATCTAATACGTATACACAACAACCCTGTGAGTGGGTACTATTATTATGCCCATTTTACAGATGGTGAAATTGAGGCCCTGAAAATAAAAGTGGCTTGCTGAAACCCCACAAGTGCTAGTAAGTGGTGAGGCTTACTAGTAAGTGGTGAGGCTGAGATATAAACCCAGGCTCTCTGGTTCAGTGTCCGTACTGTTTCCCACCATGTTCCCCAGCCTCTGGAAGAATACCAAATGGTTCTGGCAAATGTATGTATGTGTGTGGGAGTGTGGGTATAAAAGGACTAGAAATCTGTACGTGAACATGACAACATTAGACAGCAGGATTGCAAACAATTCATACTTTCTTTGTTATGCTTTTCTGTATGTTTTAAATTCACATCAAAGGCACTATTATTATTTTAATCAGGAAAGAGTACGGCAGAAAAAATTTTTTAAAAATCTAAGAGATGTGACACAATCTAGCCCCTCCCCTATTGCAGAAATCCACGTCTGTGGCATCTCCAACAAGCCATCACTCACCTTTATCTGAACTGCTCTGTGGCAAGGAGCTTGTGGGTCTGGCTGGTCAGTGTTGACTTCCTCTACGGAAGAGGGGAGGGTGACCATGGGTTGCACTTATGTGGTGCAGCCCAGGTCAGGGAACCAGGTGAGGGATTCAGGGTAGATGTTAGGGGTTGGAGGATGCCCGATGGGTGTGGTGGGCACAGCTTCAGCTGTGGGCAGCGGAGCCCCTGGCACTCTGCCTCATGTTCTCTGTCTCATTTATTTCACAGCCTGTTAGAGAAATAGTTCATTCAAGAAACTGGTCTCTAGTGGACAATGAGGAGTAGACCTTCCTTAAAGAATTCACCTTGAAAAAAATAATATGCCATTTTCCGTCTAGGAAATTGACAACGGTGAGAACCCAGTGCTGGTGGGAGGGTGCAGCGCTCTCCCCGCCTGCCGGTGGGGAGGTGGCGCGGTGCGACTTGGGGGCGGACAGTTTGGTAATAGTTACCAAAATCAAAGGCATGCATTCCATTTAACCTAAAAACTCCACTGCTAGGAAGCTGCCCAGTGAATGAGTGTGGGAGCATTCATAACAGTCATTTCAGCACTGGTTGTAGTAGAAAAAATAAACAAGCAAGTAAAGTAGTATTGGAAACCATGTCCCTTAGTCCGGGCCACATGATATCAATTATAGTGCCACCCTGTGATGGACTATTGTGAAGTCCATCATTCTAAATAGTAGTATGACAGAGATCTGCGGGTGGTACTGTGGGGAGATCTTGAGGCTTTTGTCTTATTAAGTGGCAAAAAGCAAAAATACAGAACGGAGTTTTAAATAACAACTATGTGGTTGCTTCTCCCTGAAAGAAAAGGCAAGGAGCTGTCCGTGCACTGGTTTAAAATGCCCACCTCTGAGAAGAGAGACTCGAGGAACGAGGAAAGAGAACCGCATTTCCACTTTAGATCCATTGTGTTCGAATGCTCAACTATTACTGTTGTTTTAAAAATAAAAGCTGGGGCCTGACCTGTGGTGGCGCAGTGGATAAAGCGTCGACCTGGGAACACTGAGGTCACCAGTTCAAAACCCTGCACTGGTCTGGTCAAGGCACATATGGGAGTTGATGCTTCCAGCTCCTCCCCCCTTTCTCTCTCTCTTTCTCTCTCTCTCCCTCTCTGTCTCCTCTCTAAAATGAATAAAATAAAAAGAAATTTAAAATAAATAAATAAATAAAAGCTGGGGTTATCGAGGAAATTGTCGTCTATTTTACTTGTTGTGTTTCTACTACTCAATCCCAAAACAAAACCTGCTTATGCACATGCACAACCTAGTAACTGTCATTTTATTTTTTAAATTAACAGAAAATTTCTCTCAAGCTCTCTCCTAAGCCCTTCCCTGTCCAGAGTCAAGGCCTCTCTGGGCCTTTGGCACAGCCCCTCCTGGTTCCTGCCTCTGGGTCTGCCTGTGAGGTAGTGAATGAGCCCTAAGCAGAAACAGAAGAAGAGATGGTGGGCTTACTCTGGGAACCTACAACGTTAGCAGTGCATTTGTCAGGCGTGGCTATGGTGGGCTGTAATAACAAATAAATCCCAAACCTTCATGGTTTGACCATGTAGAAGCTTTGTTTCTGCTCATGACACAGTTTGATGCAGGCTGTGCTCCTCTCCTCCATATGGAAACTCAGGGATCAAGGCTGCACACACCTGTGAGTCTGCCCTTTGTGGCTTCAGGATTACTTTTTTATCACATACATGCACAAAGGGGAAGACATGCTGCTCACTCAACTCAGCTCAGCCTGAAAATGACACGTGTTGCTCTGTGCACATTCTGGTAGTAGTCACATGGCCAACCTCCTGCAAGGGAGGCTGGGAACTGTAGAGAAGGTCAGGGGTTGTTGAAGATCGTTAGTACTCTCTGTTGCAAGCAGGAGGCACCTCCTAATGGGTTGTGATAGGAAACTTTGTCTCATGCTCTCTACCTTAGTGCCTGGCCAGAACACCCACAATGCCCTCTTATCACCCACCATCTGAGATTAGAGAGGCAGGCAGGGATCCTGTGGTTCATCCTACGTGCCAGGGGGAGCTACCAGTATCTCTCTAACACTGAGGACTGATATGATCCAGATTTACGCTGTAGAGAGATCAGGTTGGCAGCTTCCAGGACAGCGGTTTGGAGGAAACCAGGAGGGAAAGTCTTAGAATTCCACGTGGCAGCTCTGGTGGAAGTTGAAGGGGTGCTGGTGGTGAAGTGACAGCAGTGTCTGAGGTGCTGGATAGAAGTAGAGTCCAGACATGCCTATGTGACAGGAGGACATTTGTGAAACGGGACAGATGCACCCCCACCCCTGCACTCCCACCACACCGTGACCCTCGCCATGCAAGCAGCTCCAGGTGACATGCCTCCTTCTTGGGCGGCATCAGCGGTGTGGACCCAGGGGATAGGTACGTTATATCCTTGGTCATTGAGTGAGAGTCAAGATCCAGGTGGGTAATAGAAAGATTTGAAAAGAAATGAGATTAGGATGAACCAGGTGGCAGAGAGGGAAAACAGATGCAAAGGAAGTAAGAAGTGACTGATACCAGTGAGGGTCTCCGTGTCCTATTATACACCCACGTAGTCAGACAGGTAAGGGGAACACAAAAGTCACCCACAAATGTGGGAGGATCTTAGGCCAAAGGAGACCTGTCTTGGTTCCCGGTGGGTCCCAAGAGAGTCAACAGGGTCCCAAGTTCCCCAGCGCAGTGCTAGCAATCCCGGGAGGAAGGCAGTTCAGTCCACTGTGCATATTAGGACCTGCAGCTGGAGGTGCCAAAAAGGCCTGAATCCCTTCCACCACCCCTGAGACTTCTATTTGAATCCCAGGAGCTAGGACCAGCTGGAAGGAGGACCAGACTGGCAATAGGAGACTCAGCTTCGAATCTAGATCAACCCCATGCTGGGAGATGCTTCTAGGAAACCACTCGGCTTTTCTGAACCTCAGTCTATAGTCATGAGCTCCTCATGGGAATGTGAGGGAGAATTTAAAGAAATATGCACATGGAAACACTGTGGACCTCCATGCTTGAGGAGGTCTTCTGTTTAGAGGGACAAAGCTTCCATCATGCTCAACTCACTCATCCCATTTTCTGAGAGTTCTAGAAGCTTCCTTTTCTTGACCCAGTTCTATTTCTTATAAGTCCCACCTATTGGTTCTCCTTTTACTCTTTTGATGCTGCAGAATAAGCCCGTTCCCCTTGCCCCAACAGCCACCTGTAGGAGGACACTTCAGATGGCAGGTACAGTCAGGGACTTCCAGAGGTTTCTTGTCTTCAGGTTGACCCAGCGCAGTCCCTCCAGCAGTTTCTCTTAGCGCCCTGCCTCTGAGTTGGCCTCTCCTAGGAACACTCTTGTTTGCTAATATCCTAAGGATGTGGGGCCCCAGGGGTTCACTAGGCCAGCTCATTCAGTCCCCAGCTGTGCGGAGATTTCTGGAGCCAGTGGCCCAAAGCCCTCTCACTGGAGGTCCTCTTGAAGGCAGTCTCTGTGCACAAAAGTGAACTCATGACTGGTGCTGATGGAGGCGGACCATGACAGGTAGATGTTGCCACTGCTTCCCCATCTGGGGGCACAGGCATCCTTTGTATTACGGTCACCCCCACCCAGGACATGCAAGAGAAAAATATAACCACAGCCCACCTTCCAAGGGAAAGAGCAAGCGTTGCCCTAAGAGCCTCTCTGAGCCCTCCAGGGAGCCCTGGCTTCAGCTGCAAGGAATGCAGTGAGAAGAGCCCCAGGCCTGGAAGTCAGTCAGTGTGAGAAGTGAGGGAGGAGGGAGGGGAGGCTGGGCTTAGAAGAGCTGCCCAGAGCTCACCCTGGCAGGAGGTGTCCAGGGCACTTCCTCCCTTCCCTGCGCCCTCAGAACTGATGTCTCTTCCTGATTTATTCCTCCTGTACATTCCCCAAGAGCTCGTGCTTGGGCAGAGAGCTCCCAGACAGCATTATAAACTCTTCACCCTCTGGGTCTTTGTTCCCACTTTCTCGGCTCTTGTTGGCCTTCTGTCTAAAGGATTCTCTGGTTGCTCCATTCCCCTGTGTCCTGTGATCTGAATCAGTGCTCCTCTTGGCCGAAAGCATCTTCATTTTCTGCAGGATGCTCAGCCACCCCTGCTGGGCTAAACCAGTGCTGGGGACTCACGGGGAGTCCAGCACAGGCCGGTCAAACCACTGGCCCGACGAAGAGGTTGACTGTTTTCATACTCCACACCAGCTGCTCTGCACCGCTCAAGCGGGTGGGGCGGGAAGAGGCACCCTGATCTAAGGACGGGACTGGATAGATCTGTGAAATAGACAAGGTGGTCTTCAGACCCTCAGGCCCTAGGTTGGAGAGCTTTGTCCCCTTTGGAAGTAACTTGCTCTCCCCCCTTAACTGGTACCCCAGAATTTGCTGGTTGCAGCATAGCAAACAGCCATTTGCTTATTCGTTTATTCATTCATTCACTCACTCATTTATTCAGAGTTATTTTCCGAGTGCTGAGTAATGTGCCAGACACTATGCTACATACTAGAAATAAGAGGTGGCTACAATACCATCCTTGTCTTCGAGGAATTCACAGTCTAGTGAGAGGAGCCGCACAGGCTATATTAATACTGTATTCAACATTGCAGTAGAAGCATTTCTAAGTTCAGGGATGGGGGCATCTTTAAGTATGTAGCCTTGAACTCAAGGTGGAGAGTGGAGATTTGCACTGCCCACTGATGAGCTTGTCTCTATATCAAAATGCCTATAGCCCCTAGCCGCGCTCCTGGAAGGACCCAAATAGAGCCGTGGGGGGTGTGATTTGGATGTTCTCTGAACTGCACCCCCTCCCCCCAGCTCTAAGCCTTAGTCATTCTAAGAAAAGATTGGCACCAGCTTGCCAGATGTGGAGTCAGGTTCTAGAAAGTGCTCAATAGAAGGAAAATAAATTGGAAACTGCTGCTCCTATTGTCCTCCTGGCATCTGGAGAGCCGTCTTTTATTCTCCCTTCGCTTGGCCAAATGAGCTTCCGCCTCCATTCTGGGCCCCTGGGTCCACTGCCCAATGGCAAATGTTTCTGCCCTGGAATAGCGCATTGGCGGAGCTGAGATGACTAATAACAGTCCTGACAGCCCATCATGGTGTTCTCTAAATGTTCCTTCCTGCACAAAGAAAAGTTTAATAAAAATATGGATTAAAGCGGAGACTGAGACCAGAAAATCAATGGCGGTCTCTCGGCTGTGTTATTTTAATACATTTTGTGCCTGTGCCACCCATGAGGAAAGAGGGGAATCGGTGAGTTCCGAGACCCGCCGGCGAGAGAGAGGCAGAGGCAGAGAGGAACGCCCTGGGGAAGGGGCACTGTGCCTAAGAGAGGAGCGGGTGAGCCTGAACACCTCTGGGCTGCTCTGGGCAAGGGTCGGGGCAGGAGCCGGGGACCTCTGTGCCCTAGCTTTGCAGGGGGTCTAGAATCTCCTTGGCTAATGTTATTGGAAATCTGGTCTATGTAACTGCTTTATCGCTATATGTAAATTAATTGCTCCCATGCAAAGCAACAGGATACGTACTCCCCGAGCCCTGAATTATTACATGTAGTATTTTCAAAACTTGGAATACCAACCAGCTTAGCAGCAAAAAGCATGTTAACTACATAGTACTTTCTCTTTTCTTCATTAAAACGGTCCCCAAAGTGCTTCTAATTGGGCCTGTTGTTGTCCTTATCTGTCCATTTTGTCCCTGAACGCCTTGAAAGCAATTAAAAGCTGCTGTCTGTAAAAGTTCTCTATAACTCAGACTTTATACAATTCAGACCAGGGACCTTCACTCCCAACCCGTTTTTGCATATTGCCGAGGGTTTCTAACCGGACCCTTTGTGTAGGGCAGGGGGGCACTCAGTAAGAATGCTGCCATTCTCAGATGAGATGGGTCTTCTTCCCTGGGCTACCTCTGGGGCAGAGACCCGCTTCTCCACATGCAAAATGCAAGGAGGGCTCATGCCACACCTGCAGAAACAGAAGGTACCAGTTGCCCAACGTGAGATGATGAATATGGCTCCGATCTGTACAAGCTGCAGGATCAATTACAGGAACATACGGCTAAATGAGCCTCCAACTGTCTGTGTCAGGGTTTCTGCATGCATCCAGGATTCCTCAAGGCTTGAGAGAGGGAGAGAGAGAAAGAGCTTGTGTATGCTCAGAGCAGTTGTAGGAATAAAATAGACACTGCCCAGGAGACATGAGATGAGAGTTCTCGGTCGGCCGATGCTTCCAGCTGGTTTTGTGGCTTTGTAAAAATCATTATCCTCTTCTTGACCTCCCATTTCCCATCTATAGAACATAAAGGTTTTTTGAGGGGGATTCTTTTCACACTGGAGTCCCACCTCTGAAAAGTCTGACTTCAAAGGCCTGGGGTGGGGCCTGTGTGTTTCTGTAAAGTCCCACGGGAGTCTGATGTGGGCCTTCCTTGGACCCTCTGACTCCTCCCGCCTCACGCTCTACCAGCCAGCTCTGTGTCCACCCTCGTAACACACCCAGGGTTGAAACTCCCCTGTCACCTCCTTCTCTGAGGACTCCAATTCGCTCTGCCCCTTAGGTAGGAGGCTCTGCCCTTTGGGCTCAAGGGATCCTGTGTTCTGTTTATTCCAGCCCTGCCTTCCCTAACCTATTTATCACACTGCCAATGTGCGCATTAATCCGAGCTCTCTGCAAAGTAAGAGGGTGGAAAGGCACCGAATAGGGGGCACAGCTGATGGGACCCCCAGGGCCGGACCAGGGTGCCAGTGTCTGGCTACAAACACCGCGTTGTCATTACTGCTCGCCACGCCCACTCCAGCACTGCCCTACCTGTTACTCTTCCCTCCTTCCTCCTTCCAACAGAACCCAGGAAGCCCCAATGGGAGGCAGCCTCATGACACGAATAACCAAAGGGTTTGAAGCCAGGCCCATCTGGATTCTAACCCTGACTGTTTATATTAGCGGGTGCTGTTTACACCTGTGGGGAACCCTCCTGTTTGGCTCGGGGCACTGTTCACCTCCCGTCCACTCCCTTCAAACACCTCATTTTGCCTGCAGAGCCTGGCTTCCTTCACCCTGTGGCAGTGACCATTCATCAAATGGGTTTTCTTTTCTACCTGGCCAGACACCCTTTCCTAGACACCCTGAGTTAGGCGGGGTCACGTGCTGAAGTTCTGCTCATGGAATCTGGACAGAGTGATGTGCCCACTTGTGGAACTGGTCATAAGCAAGCTCCCTGGTGATCCTCCGTTCTTCGTCAGTCTATCTGCTGGGTGTCAAGTCCAGGACAAGCGGGGGAGCCACCTGAGTGTGGCAGACCCTTGATCAGCCTGGGCGCCTGAGCACCCCTCCATTTCTCCTGCCCCCAGTCATGCTGACTGGGCTTTATGTAGAGTGGGGAGCAAAGTTTTATTGGGCTAAATCACTGAGATTTGGGAGTTAACCTTTTACAGTAACTAATATTTATTATTTAAACTAATATATAACCATGTAGCCAAGTCAATCCTTTCTCCCGGGGGAAGGGTTCTAGAACCCATCTCTCATTGGACCCAACCTCAGCGATTACCCAAGGCCACATCTGAGTGTAGCCATGTGAGTGGCGCCGCCTCTTCATTCTTCTCTGCATTACTCTCCTCCCTTGTCCATTTCTCCCTCCTCCTGCTTCTCTGAGTGCTGGGCCGGGTCAGCCACGTCCCCAGCAACGGGAGGAAGACTGTCAGCCCAGGCCACAGAGAACACCTTTCTCAGGGGCTGCAACTGGGCCCATGCAGTCACCCCTGCAGCTCATTCTGCCTTTGTGTAAGGGTCCTGCTCCTTCCACACAATGTGTGATCACAGGGGCCCTCATGCTGGAGCTCCAGTCCGGCTCAGAAGCCAGGGAGGGAAGATAGGGAGGCGCCTGGCAGCCCTGGCCTTTCGGGTGCCCGCTTCAGGGAATGCCATACACGCCGCCTGACACCCCCACCGCCACTCCCACCGCTGCCACCTTGCTAAACTCCAGGTGCACACTGACCCTGGGCTGTGTGGATGGCTGGTGTCCCTGTTGCCATGACAACCAGTCACAGCAAATGATGACAAGAGTGACTTTATTCCTGCAGGGAGGGCGGAGGAAAGCAGGACCTATGGAGGACAACGGGGCTCTGGAGGTGGCGCAGAGCTGCGGGGCCAGGGAAAGGCCTAGCGTGGGGGCTGTGATAACAGCTCATGCTCGCCCGCAGGGTCGCGCTCTGCAGCCCCGGGGGGTGCCGGGAAAGGACACAGGCCTTGCCGCAGGGCTGTGGGGTGTGCTCTAGAGGAGACAGGTGCGGGGTAGAAGGTACCATGAGGGGAAGGGGTAAACTTCACTCGACAGGTGTTTTTCTGAAGCCTGGTCTAATGCTGTAGCTGGGTCTACAGCTGTGGGTCAGAAAGCATCAGGCTCCTGTCCTGCCCGCGTGGAGGTGGCACTCTAGCAGGGCCTCCGTGGTGCCCTGGCTGTGTGTCCACTGGGACCCTCCATGGGATACCCTGTTATTCTGGGCTATCCTGGAGAATCTTCAAAATTAGGAAGCCTCACAGGGCTCTGAAACAGGGCCAGCCCTCTCGCTGGCTGCAGGCTCCTGCTCGTCTCAGCCTCACCCGCCCCTGGCTTCCCTTCCGCTAGTTGCAATGGCGCAGCCTCCTCAGCCCAGGTGGGTCTCCCGGGGAGTCTGGAAGGTGGCCTGCACCCCCCACTCCTCACTGACCTGTCGTCCTCCCTTAGAGCAGCCGTGCCATTGATGAGGACAACGTCCTCCAGGCTAGACCACATCTCACACACACTGGGGTTTCACTCACATTTTCAAAATAAACTTTTTCCCAAAGCTGGTTCATAGACCCGGTCTTATTGACTCGTGCCATACCTCTGTGAGGCGAACAGGGCAGATAGGGAGGCTCTCATCTGGCAGGTTAGGATGCTGCCCCGGGCTTCCATGTTCTTCCTCTCTGAAACCAGAGTGTTCACAGATGGTCTGTTGTCCCTTCAGCTCTGACTTTCCATGACTCTACTATGACTTTCTGTGAGTCTAATAAAGAGGACACCCCTTACACCACCACCACCACCACCCCCCCCCCACACACACACTGGAGCAGATGGGTGCATGCACGCATGCAGGTGTGGCTCCTTGTCAATTGTGGGATGTGCACACGCACTCACACACCCCAAACGGTGCTGTCTTTTTCTCCAGCTTACTGCATCTTTAGAGACCGTAAGGGCAGTTTTAACCTTCCTGGCAAAGCATTCCAGGGGGGAGTGAACTAGATAATTTCCAACATTGCCGACATTCAGTTCTCCAAATCCTGACTTTTCATCCTTCCTTGTCCTGGAGCACCAGGCCTCTCGCAGTCTAGTACTGGCATTCATCAAATGCTGAAATTTCATCATCTGTAATAGGCTCCGAGCACGCAAGAAGAAATAGATGTAAGTCCGCGAGGCAGCTGGGAAGGAAGAAAGGAAACAGACGGTTGCTACCAAGTGGGAATTGTCCGTGTGTTTCTCCTCCCCGGGAGGTCCCCTCGTCTGATGCATGTCACTGTGTTTTCCTGGAAACAGAGTCTGTGGGATCTCTGCCCTTCCCCTGCATTCACACTCATTGGGAACCTACTAGATCTAACTCCTGAAGACACAGAAGATGGTTCAAGCTATGTCCTTGACCCAGAGGATAGGGAGTAACCTGCACACACTCTGTGTCAGACACCAGCCTCCTGGTGGAGGAGGCCCTGCGGTCAGTGCTGTCGGTCAGGGTCACAGAGCTGAGAGGGTAGAGCAGTGATCCAACAGAGGGAAGGAAGCCGGAAGCCCAAGCAGGAGGGAAGAGTATGGGGATGACCCGATGAGATGATGTCCTCATCACTGAAAGAACAAGCGGATCAATAGACCATCTGGATTGAATGTCCAATGACCTGCCAAGAACATGGAATTCCATGAATAGTCATCTCTCTTTCTTTGAGGTCTGGGAAGGCCTCTCTCGAAACGAAAAGAGACGGTCCTTAGGCAGAGTGGCGCTTGTCGGATACTTTGGTTTCTTCTTCTAACCCTTCAGCATGGATCTGTTGATCAGATTACTTTTGTTGTTGTTTGTTTGTTTTTTTAAGCTGCAGGATCTTGAAGTAATGAGACATGGATAACTATGTTTGGATAGAGGAAAAGCTGTGGATAAAGAGAATTTCAAAGGCATTTTGCATGTATTGAATGTTGAGAAAGGAAAAAAAAAAAGAAGGAAAAATTATGGAAAGTAAAACAGAGATGTCAAGCAGCATCCCGAAAGAGACAAGGCCTTGGCCAGGTAGTTCAGTCGTTAGTGTTGTCCCAAAATGCCAAGGTTGTGGGTTTGATCCCCCATCAGGGCACATGCAAGAATCAACCAATGAATGCATAAGTAGAACAACATCTCTCTCTCTCTCTCTCAAATCAATACATTAAAAAAAAAAAAAAGACTGGCAAGGAGCCAGGATGCCCGATCCTAAAACCATTCTTTTCTGTTACCTGCAGCGTGACCAGATGAACTACTATTCTCTCTGGGTCTCAGTGTCCTCACCCGCAAAATGAGGAGTTGGGCAACATGACCTCCTCGGACTCTATCTGGTGTCAGGACCAATTTTACCCTTATGACTACTGCATTGCCAGCAATGAAAGAGTTCTTTGTGTTTGTAGGGAACTTTTGGGTTTGTAAGACTTGTTCATACTCATTATCCCACCTGCTTCTTACAGAAACAAATTTTAAATCACGCATGTAACAGTGACAAGCCCATTTTGCACAGCAGGGACGTGTCGCCTATACAGGGGCCAGGATTGTTGTCTCTGCTTGCACCCAGCTTGTTGTTAGATCCAACACTTGTTGACAGACTTAAATTTATGAGCTGACACCCCTCGGAGATTCTAGGAGAAAGAGACTTGGCATTGGCAGTAAGTGAAAAAAAAACTCTCTGGCTGTCTGTGGAGCTATTTCTTCCAGCCCTCCATCATGTTTCCTTGCCTGCAAGACCCTCAAGCATATGCTACATTTTAGGAGCTGTTCTTGGGGACTCTGCTGACAACAAAGAGGCATGTTACCTGGTTGACTAGGGACAGTCAACAGATATCTTCTGGGTTGTTGGAAATAAGGCTTAAAAACAATGGAAAAGTCTGGTTTCTCCAGCTGGTTTGCCATAAGCCTTTGGCTATGCTGATTGGATCCTTTAAACAGCAGTGCAATCATTCTTTCATTTGACAAATGTTGTGGAGCACTGGCTGTGACCAAGAATGAGCCCTGAAGTCCTGGGTCTTCTTAAGAGCTCGTGCGTGATCTGCATGACCTTGTGGAAGTTGCTGCACCTCTCTGGGCTTTATTTCCTCATGAGTCAGATGAAGCCATGGTCCCCTGCCCTGGGCCCACGCAGGGCTGTTGTGTAACTCCAGTGAGACTAGGGCTGTGAGACAGCTTTCAAGAGTGTAAGTCATTCTGTTGGTACGAAAGATGCCTGCCAACTGAATTTGATCTTAATAGGGAGGACAAGAGGAGAGGAAGGTAGAGGAGGAAGTGGTGGAAAGAGAGGAGAGAAGAAGGTACAAAAAGGAGGGAGGAAGGAGAGTAGGAAAAGAAGGAGGAGACAGAAAGAGGAGGAGAGGTAAGGCGGAGGGATGGGCAGGAGAGGAGGAGGGAGAGTGGGGTTCATCTACATCTGCCTCCTGCAGGCCAGGGCTCCTAATTGCCTGATGAAGACGCCATTGGGTCTTTCCATCAGACACAATTCTGCCGGAGGCTGATGCTTCACTGAATGCAAACCAGGAAGGTATATGGCGGAGGAGGGAGCATAAAGGTGCAGACAAGAAATTACTCCACTCATGCTCCTTCCCCCTCCCCTAACCTACTGTGTCAGAGTTGTTTAGTTTCCTCTGGGCACTTTCCAGGGCTTGGAAAGAACTTGTATGTTCAGTGAATTCTCCCCTTTAATTCTCTACCATCATTTTCCTGGAAGTTTAAATAAGAAAAACTCTGCAAATGAAACAAGTCATTTCTTGCCTCTGCATTGATGATCAGGGGAAGTCGGGGGAGGAGAAGTGTGACAGAGAGAGAGGGAGGGGGAGAAACACCTCAAACCCTACCACTGACAGCATGTAGCCTCACTGTTGGCTAGGGGAGGGAGAAGCTCAGAGCTCCAAGATTTGCTGCTTGAATCCACTAAATTTAGAACTGATTTGTAGACAAGTTGGAGGGAGTTCAGAGAAAGCCACCAAAACAATTACAGGGATGCAGCTTAATTGGCCCAGCTTGGCCGTGCAACTGCTAAGCAGGGAGCATTAGAGAGTCTGTAGCCAGAGGAAACAGCGTCAACACCAGTAGACAGGGGGTGGGGGCCTGTTTAGCTTGCAAACAGAGGGAGATCCAGAAAAGAACTGGGGCCCAGAGAAGACAAGACACAGCTCAGCCTAAACTGGCACTTCACAGGGAGACCTCTTGGGTGTTTCTGGCCATGTGGCTAATCTTTATCCCAGGGCCATTGCTTGCCAAATATCACTGACAACAGGGCATGTATTAATGTAATCTTCACAATCACTCTGCAAGGCGGATGTGTTTATACCATTTATGCAGATGAAGTGACAGAGGCTCGCGGACGTTATGTTATGTAACCTGCCCAATGTCTCTCGGGAGTAAGAAAAAGATTTAAACGCAGGCCTGATTGGTTTTTAAGTTCAGACTCACTTCTATTACACAGCCTCACCTCCTGGGAACTGTGACAGGAAGGGAAGAGATGCAGGTAGGAACCCCTGTGGCTGAGGCTCCCAAGAGTTCCTTATCCAGCTTAAGGCTGCTAGGCGGAGTCACAGGATGACGACGCACAGGCACGGGGTCTTAGGACAGCTGGATGCTGGCCCCTGGCCCCTGTCTCCTAAGGACCCCCTCCCTTTCCTATTATGCTGACCTCTTTCCATATGCTCTGGGTCTCTCCACCCTCTGAGGCTCTGGCTGGGGTGAGCAGTGTTGGGCATATAAAATATAATATGCTCACTTTGTTAAGATGGCGCTGCCCACATGGAAGCCCGTCACCCAGCTGATATTATTTGCCCTTATGCTTGGGATGGGTGTGGGGGGAAAGGCTGTAATGTAAGCAGGCCAGGTCGTTATAGCCTAAGGCTTAGTTTTAAGAGTAAACTCTTCTCCACACCCTTGACTGATTGGATGATGTAGGGTGGTGCACTCTCCTGAGGAATCCCATTGTGCCTCAGATGGGTAGCTTGCTCTCTCTTGATTCCTGAGGTATGAGAGAGGAGAGGAGATTAAGGCCACATGCAGGAGAGGAGAAGCAGTCAAGATGGTAGAGTGCTGAGAGAGAAGCGAGTTTGTGCAGAGTTTGTGCAGGAGGATATGGGGAACAGAAGTGAATAAGTCTGGTGAGCTAGAAACCTTTGATTCTAGGAAACTCGGATAAGTTAGTAGCTTTTTGAGCACTGAATGAGTGGGTTTTGGAGCCCAGTGTGTGTTTTTGCTTGCCCGCCGGGTGCAAGCTAGAATTAAAGCTGATGGCTCACCAGTTCTTGGCTCTGTTGTTTCATTACCAACTGTACGAATCTAATGTGAACCTGCACGGATCAGGCTGCTGTGATGGTGGCCTCGACTACTGGCTTTACAAGCATGAAGAGTATTGGACATCTGGTCAGACGGACCTCGTTTTCAAGTTTATCTTTTACAAAAATTGTCTGGCCTTTGGCAAGTTACTTAACTCCTCCAGGCCTGAATTCCTCACCACTTAAACAGAGATCATTAAGTCTACCTTACAAGGCTGTTGTAGGAGCAAATGGGACAGTGAGTATACATGTGCTTTGCACATTGCAAAGTGCCGCATGCAAGAGGAAGTGGTTAGTAACAGTCACTTAAACTGCATTTTAACTCTCTGTAGACAGTGCTAATCATCCCTGGGTTTCTCTTATTCCAGTCTTCCACCAGACACACCCCTTCCCAAATTCACACATGCACTGGTATAAGATGGGGCTGACCTGAAATTAGAGCTTACCCAGAGATGGCTCTGAAAGCAGGCAGCGCTAAAATGCTGTCACTGTGTGATTTAAAAGCATCAGAAAGCGGAACATTTATCTACCAGACAGATGTTCCACTGACATCACAGCTGGGCCCGTGCACAGATGCTGCATTGGCTGTGCACGTTTGTGATATTATCAAAACCTCTCTCCATCCTTGTTTCCAGACCATTGGATATACTGGCTCAAAGTAGTGACTCTTGACCTTTGTGGTCTACAGAGGCCTTCGGGAATCTGATGGATGATATGGATCATTTGGCAAGAAAAAATAGACGTGCATTTCAATTTGGGGGAGGGAGGCTATGAACCCTTTCGAGGCTCTTCCATGAATCTCTTTTGAGGTCTGTGAGCCACATGTTATAAAATTCCTGCTCTAGGAAATGAGAAAAACAGAGGAAAATATGTCCTTCCGAGTCTGTCTCCAGAGTCTTCAGCATCTATCATGTTCTTTCTGTTCTACCCTCTTCCTTCCATTTGGTAGCACGTCCCTGCTCCCAGTGCCATCCTCCCTATACCCGTCCCACTGGAATGGAAGGGACAGCTTTCGTCTCGTGTGCTAGTGTGTCCCCATCCCCAGCACACTGCCCAACACATGTCCAGGGCTCAGTCCACATTTGTTGGTTGATCATCAATTGATTGCACTAAAGAGAGAGAGAGAGTAGAAAGATTTGCATGTTCGCTCAAGGTATCCAGCCTTTAGTCTTTCCTTCTGGGATGCAGGGTCAGAGACAGGTGTGATGAAGGACTTGGCTTAGGTCAGCTTCCCCAGGAACAGAACCTAGAATGGGGATTTTATGCGAGGATTTAGTGCAGGTGTATTCTCAGACACAATCTGTAAAGGTGCGAGGGAGGCCAGACAGAGCAAAGAGAGACACCAGGCAAACCTTACCCCAGGGACGTGAATGTGTGTGAATAGTAAGGTGACCAGGCTTTTGTACCCCTGTATCAGTCAAGGCATGACATCAGAGACATTTCCTGGTGAGGTGGCGCCTATCGGGGCCAGCAGAGGGCAATGCTCAGTAGAAAGGTATGGTTGTGGTCCAGTGTGTACTCCCAGCAGCTGGGAGCCGGGTACATGACCCAGAAATGTCCAGGTGGGACAGAGACAGTGTCTACTACATACTGCAAGTGCCTGCTCAAGTCAGTGGAAGGTGGCTGTCTAGAGCATTGCGCTGAGAAAGGATGAGGAGCCATGTCCTTGCACAGCCAGAAAGCACCAGGATGGGTTAGCAGCCCCTGCTGGTGGCTGAGGAGCAGCGGCAGACTAGCCATTCTGAGCCTAACAGGAAGCCAGAGCCATGTTTATTGCCAGAGGTCTATAGTAGTTTAGGGACTCTGGGGCAATTTTATGGGTCACACAATTTAGAATCTACGATGTCAGATATGTTTCTGTGTTTTCATTGATATAGGTAGAAACCAGACAGGCAGCTGGGAACTAAAAGACACCCCCAACTAAAGCAAAAGAGTCACTTAAATGGACAGCCTTTTAGCAGGGAAGGCAGTCCCACGTAGAGCCCAGAGCAGCGGTATACAACCAGAACTGACGTGTCAGAAAATAGACTTGAGGTGCATTTGAGGCCCTTAGAATACACGCAATGACAGACTGATGGCTAAAACCCTGTGTCTCTGGCTTGTGTCCGCTCACAGGGCCAGCAATACGCCAAGCACACAGTAGTTGTTCAATAAATGTGTTTGCAACCAAACAAACCAAGCCTTGGGAAGTTAACTCTTTAAGGTAGGAGGCAATCGTTCCAGAATTTCCAGACAGAGACTCCCACACAGAGCTGCCAGGCCTCCGAATGAGAAAAGCAGCCTGGCTCTATAGTAGCTCTCAGGATGTGGTGGGTGAGTTTCCACTCCTCTGTGACGATCACAGACTTCGGTGTCAGGAAGAACTGGGGTGTAGTGTAGAGGGACGGCAATTTAAGGTGTCGTACTTGGGTTTTATTTCCATAGGCTTGGCTGGCCTGGTTGTGATTGAAGGAGCCTGTTCCTCACCCCAGCAGAGCTCCAGAGTGAGGACTGCAGTGATTGCCTCAGGGGAGGCAACCTTTAAGCCCAGATGTGCTCTAACAGACAACAATGAGGACAATACAGCAAGAGCCACAACCACAAATGGCTGGACCACCACTTTACAGGCTTTATTCCTTGGCTCAAAACAACTCAGTGAGGTGGGCAAGGGAGGAATAACAACCCGTGGATGTTCTGGGCTGGGTGGAGGAGGGGAAGGAGGTGGGAAAGGAGCCTACCCTGCAGGGTACCATGGAGTCACACTTCTAGGGGAACTGGAATTGGCCCAGGCGGTTGTCGTCACGGTGGAACACACAGTATGGTTCTTGAGAGGAGGGCAAGTAAGAGGTTGTATAATAGGTGGGTCTCCCCACAGAAGGGTGCCCTTTCTTGGCATTAATCCAGAGAGTTCTTTGCTTCTTCCTGCTCAGTCACCCTCAGCCTTCAAATAGAAATATGAACCATTACTTCCACACCTAGGTGTATACCCTGGAGGACTGAAACCAGGAGTGCAGACAGATATCATGCACCAATACACAGAGCAGTGATAGTCACCAGAGGGTAAAAACGTCCCAATTGTCCACCAACAAATGCATGGATAAACAAAAGAGGGTATCTACATACAATGGAATATTACGCAGCCTTATAACGGAATGATTGGCAAGCGGTCCATGCTACAACACAGCTAAGTCTTGAAGACATTGTGCTGGATGAAATAAATGGACAGATATATGTAGTACAATTCCACTTATATGAGGTGCATAGAATAGGCAAATTTGTAGAAACAGATAATAGAGGTTGGCGGAGGCTGGGAGGAAGAGGGAATGCAGATTTACTGATTAATGGGTACAGGATTTCTGTTGGGAATGATAAAAAGTTTCTAGAGATGGATAGTGATGATCTCTGCATAGCATTGTATCTGAGTTTTTTGAAAACGAGAGGAAGGGAGACAGAGAAGCAAGCATCAACTCATTGTGCACCCACTGATTGCTTTCTCATAAGTGCCCTGACTGGGGCTCAAACCAACAACCTCGAGGTCGAGCTGGTGTCCCTGGGATCAAGCTAGCAACCCCGGGATAAAGCTGGGCACCTCATACCCTGGGATGACACTCTCCCCACTGAGCCATCAGCCAGGGCTACATTAAATAGCATTTTAATGTCTCTGAATTGTGTACAGAAAAGGGTTAAATGGTAAATCTATGTGTGCATTTTACTGTAATTAGAATAAATGGATGGATGAATGGATGGGTTAGTGACTGAATAAATAAGAAAACAAATTGAGTTCAGGCTCAAGGCCTTCGAAAGTGTCTCTAGATTCTGCCTAACTGAAACAGCCTTCTCTGCACCTGTGACACACTGTTCTCTGATTATTAATGCAGTTGCCTCTCTCTACACTAAGCTGGGAGCTTCTGTGGGCCATGTCCTTTTCTACTTTATATTTCTGGCTTTAACCAAATGCCTAGCATATTATGAAAATTTGACAATTCTGTTTTAAATCAATGGGTCTGATAGCTTTTAAATAAATGAAACAGACATCAGCTGCTACCTATATCACAATAGTGGTTGGTTAAGCTTGGCTCGGGTTCTTTTTAAATGTTTCTTATTGTCCTTTCCATCATAATTTTAATAAGCAATATAGTAAGCAGATTGATTAAAAAAATAACTGAACCTCAGATATGAAAGAAATGGTAGATAGTTTATTTTATTTTATTTGTATTTTTCCAAAGTGAGAAGCGGGGGTGGGGGTGGGAGGAGGCAGGCAGACAGACAGACTCCTGCATGCGCCCCACCGGGGATCCACCTGGCATGCCCACCAGGGGCGATGCTCGGTCCCTCTGGGGTGTTGCTCCACTGCAATCAGAGCCATTTTAGGGCCTGAGACAGAGGCCATGGAGTCATCCTCAGCACCCAGGCCAACTTTGCTCTGATGGAGCCTTGGCTGTGGGAGTGGAAGAAAGAGATAGAGAGGAGAGGGGGAAAGGTGGAGAAGCAGATGGGCGCTTCTCCTATGTGCCCTGGCCAGGGATTGAACCTGGGACTTCCACACGCTGGGCCAATGCGCTACCACTGAGCCAACTGGCCAGGGCAGCTGGTAGAAAGTTTATTAACTGTTCTTAACATGCACTGATACCCTTACCAAGGAAATTCTCTCTCTCCCTGTCCCTCTCTGAAGCTTAACAGGACTCCTCCTTTAGGTCTTAATGTAGACACCATCATCTCTGGGAAGCCTCTTTTACCAGGTAACTTCTGCTCTCTGTGTCCTAAACTGCCATGAGCTTGCAATGTATTGTCCTCTCCTGTCATCATGCTCGTCACACCATGTTGTATATATTTGTGTACTTTTTCTGTCTTCCCACTGGACAGTGAACTCCATGAGGGCAGAGACTGCTATATTCCCATCATGTAGCAAAACTCCTAGCACATGATGGTACTCAATAAATAGTATGTATTGAACAGGCGGCTAAAGGAACGAGGAGTGAATGAATGCAGTAATATGAGCGTGACACTGTACAGAGTATATGGCCGATTCCTTTTAACTAGCTGAAACAGACGAGAGAGGTAAGGTCCAGAGAGAGAAAGTGAATTTTCCTAGGTGCACAGAAAATCAATACGCAAAGGAGAACTGGAATCCAGAAATCCTGGCTCATGGATATCTGTGCTATTTTCATTATAACACTCCTTCCCTCTCCCCTAAAGGTCAATATTTCTGTCCGAGATGATCTATGACCTCATACCTTTGGGATTAAGTCATAAACTCACCATGCATAGCGTTTTGAAAGTATCATCCATTTTAACAGAGGTATTTTGGAGAGCAATGCATTAAAGCAAAACGTCTTTTGTAAAACTTAGTTTAAAACATTGGACTTGGCTGGTGAAGAATAGAATTTGAGGCATTGTACATTCTCTTTGGGCATCCCTCACATTTTATCATGAGACTAGAAAAATCTGGATCAAGTGGGATTGTCATAAAGTCAGCTGAAACCTGCTTGCCTGAAGTTCTGGTCAAGGCTGGTGGCAGGTGCGGAGGAAGGGGACGAGAGGGTAAAGGATGAGAGATAAGATCTACCTGAAAGCTATAAACAGGAAGACGAGTAAAAATGTGCCCATCTGTTTCTAATTCTATCAAAGGGAGAGAGTGAACAACCTTCGGTCCTTAATCACAACCATGTCCAGTGTGAAGAAATGGGGTGTGCTTCATTCATAAATGTTGGTAGGCAGCCCCCTTCTTCTCCACTTACTATAGGCAATGTACCCAACCTCAAGGCATAAACTTCGACCAGTTCGATGACAGTCCTCTTTCCCTTTATCAATGATTGGTCTAGCAGTGAGCATGTAATCCAGTTCTAGCCAATAAAACACAAGGAGACAAGTCCATCTGGTGTTTCAGGGGAAAAGTTTTTTTTTTTCCTTGGGAAGGAGAAAGCTACTTTTTGCTCTCATTACACTTCTTTCTCCTCGAGGCTCTGGTGTGCAAGGACATGGTGAGCTTAGCCGCGGCAGCCATCTTGGAACCTTGAGGGAAGGTGTTGCAAACACACGGAGGGCAGAACAGCAGGACCAGGAGTTTTGGATAACATCCTTGACTCAGTGAACTGACCCAGAAACCTCTTGTCTCTGGTTTCTTGGTAAGGAAATATTAAGTATCCACATGGGTTAAATTATTGTTAGGTTTATGGTTTCAGCAAACTTCTATAAAGGGCCAAACAGTAAATATTTTCAGCTTTGGGGGCTATATGATCTCTGTCACAAGTATTTAGTGTCTGGCATTGTAGCACCACAACAGCCATAATGAAACTTCATTTACACAAACACAGCAGGCCAGATTGGTCCACAGGCCAAAGTTCACTAAGTTCTGGTTAAACTCGTTGGTACATCCATCTCTACAGATATTTATTAAGACCCTCCTATGTTCTAGCCACTGTTCTAGGGACTGGGGCTAAATCAGAAATCAAAACATCTCCAGTCTCAGTCTGGCTGGATAGCTCAGTTGGTTAGAGCATTGTCCTGATAGGCAAAGTTTGCTGGTTCAATTCCCCATCAGGGCACATATAAGAGCGGATAGATATTTCTGGTTTTTTCTCTCTCCCTTCTTCTTTCTCTAAAATCAGTAAAATAAAAAAAAATTTTTTTAAGCATATCAGATCTGTGGCCTGTGAAGCTTACGCTCAGGGAGACATGTAAAAACCCAATCAATGAGTGAAGAAAACAACTACAGATGGTGATTAATGCTGTGGTGGACATTGAATGATTTGGCAGTTCTAAGATTGGGCAGGGCAGAGGGGACGGATCCAGTCTCAATGAGTTGATGAGAGGAAGGTGACAATGGAGATCTATAACAGGCAACAGGGTCTGGAAATGTAAACACTTTAGGGCAGGGCCAGGTTTGACATATTCGGGAAGCACTAGAGCTCCCAGAAAGAGCAGGCCAGGGAGAGAGAAGTAGGCAGGGCCCAGATCACCAAGGGTCTGGAGGGCCTGAGAAGAAACACAGATTTTATGCCCAGAGCAACATAGGGCTCTGAAGAAGGGCGTGGTAGAGAAATGATTTACACTTTACAAGGACCAACGTGAGTGTTCATGGATTGCGGGGAGGCAGGGGTGAAGCAGAGCGGTCAGTTGGGATGCTCTCTCAACATCCCATGAAGTTTATAAACGGTAATCTCAATTCACTTAAGTCGTGCATACAGCAGGTTCCCCTGGATGGTAGAGATGGGCTGAGGGGGAGAAAGCCTGGGAATTTAGAAGCACCAGAAAGAAAGTTCCAGTAAGAAAAACTGGCTTCTCTATGCAGATATTTAGGAAGCCACTATTCAATCAGGCCCTAAGACAGGGTTGTCCAGTGTGTCTGCGTCCTTAGCAGCTCAGAGCGGAGCCTGCATGCCTGCTGGGTTGTCCTAAGACGAGGAAGGGGTGACACAGGTCATAGCTGCAGCCTGGCGGGGGGGTGGGGAGACCAGTGAGGCTTGTGCCCACCTCTGCCATAGTGCTCTGTGACTCAGTCTCCCCCACTCTACTCCGAAAAGACACCCATGGAGGGGCTGCTCAGACTGTGCATTTATTTATCACTTTGTCTCACAGAGCATTTGAGGCAGCTTTGAAGAAATGCATGTAATACAATAGAAAAAAATCTAAATATAGCAAAACTAATACAAAGCAGGTGAAAGATCCAGACCAGCGGGCAGAAGAGAAAGCCAAAATGCAGGTTATCCCGCGACCCCCTGCGTGGCTGCCATCACAGAGAAGTGGGGAAACCCATCTGTTCACAGAGTCCTGCTGTGTCACTTACATTCCCTCGGGTAGGCAGGCATTCTACAGTTTCCTGTATTTACTCCAGCCCTTGGGTCTTTCTTGCCAGTTACGAAGAGATCTGTACGCACCCATGCTGGTGCCCATGAAGAGGGCCCCTGTAAATCCAGTAGCCACGGCCACCATCACAGCTGCCTGGCCCACGCAGGTTCAGGTTTGATTCGGACAGACAGTAATGAAACAGTGGAGCCAAGAACTGGTGGGCCATTAGCTTTAATACTAGCTTGCACCCAGTGGGTAAGAAATACACACAGTGGGAAAACACTTCCCTTTCCATTCAGGGCTCCCAAAGCCACTGACTTATCTGAGTTTTCCTAGGATCAAAGATTTCTACCTCACCAGCCTTATTCACCTCTGTTCCCCATCTCCTTCTCTCTGCACAAACTGGCTTCTCCTTCAGCACTCCGCCATCTTGGCTGCTTCTCCTCTGCTCCACATGACCTTTCTCTGCTCTCCTACAACATGGGCTCCTCCTAGAACGTAATCATTCTTCCCCTGGAACAACATGAGCTCTCTTCTTTTTAAAACCTTTTGGCGCAAAAGCCCTCCCCCAACACATATTAACATAATCATGCCCATGCCAAGCAAGAAGGGCAACTAATTATTATCACCTGGGCGATGGGCTTCCACATCGGTAGTGCCATCTTTAACAAAGTGAGCATAATATATTTCATCTGCCCAACAGCCCCTCTTTCTGCCTGCCTCTGAGGCGATCTCAGAAATGTTGTTTCTCCTTCTCTGGTCAGAGAGAAAGCGGTGCAGCCGGTTTTCACAATTTTCTACTCAACTGCTTTGTTCTGGGCTTGGTTTAGCTTAATGATTTCCCAATCAGATTTGAATTTCTTCGCATTACAGAAGTCAAAATGCTAACAAGCAAGGCAAACAGAACCAAGAGCTGAGAGTCTCATCCCAAAGTGACAGAGAAGGCAGCTACGTCTTGGGCCAGAGCCCCAGGGAGTGGACCAAGGCCAGAGTGAAGCCACCAAGGGGCGCATCAATTGAAACAGCAAGTGGTGGCCGGCCTGGCGCCAGCTCTGATTCAAGGCTAAATGCTCACTAACGCAGAATAGAGAGCTCAATACTCTGCTCAGGGTGGGCCACTTTGGACAAATCATTAGTCATTTCCCCTCATCTTCTTCCCCAGCCAAGTGGAATTGGCTAGTTTATCAGGAAGGGTTGACCTCTAGGCTGGAAGGAACAGCTACCGCCCTCAAAGGACAGAGATGCAATGGCAGTAGCTGACCGCCACGGGACTCCTCTCTGGCTTAGTCTGCCTCATAGTCACCTCTCTCTGTCCCCTTCATCTTCAGCCTTTTCCCTGTCTCCTCCACTGTTCCACTGACCTGGTCCTCAGGCCATTCGTTATCTCTATCTTGGGTTCTTCTGACCAGGCGGTTCCTGTTTGTGTCCCCTCTATGGCTCAGCACCCATAGGCTCTCAGAATCCTTTTTTTGTGAACTGTCTCCCCAAGCAGCCCAGGCAGGAGGGGTCACTCATATGTCTGGTCCCTACCTCCCGTCCCTCCAAAACCCACCCACCCCAACACAAGGTCATCCCAGTGGGGGCTCTGTCAGTCACAGTTGGGTATTCTCAGCTTTCAGGTCTGGCAGATGGGTCCAGATATAGATATCATCTGCCTCCCCTGTGCCAGGTGAAAGGACGCCTCCTTCAGCTGAACCTGGTGGGGATGACAGGGTCTGTCACGAGAGTAGCCTGGGGTCCTGACACAGGGTAACCAACTCCTTCCAGTTTGCCTGGGACTTTTCTGGTTTTAAAACAGAAAGTCCCATATCCTGGGAACCCACATAGGCCTGGGTAAACCAGTATGGTCGGTCACCCTGCGAGAGAACTGTGCTTAGAATATAAGAACAAGCTCCGGTCCCTGTTCTGCTCCATACCACCCGCATAACCCCTGGCAACACACGTCTCCCTTTCTATAAACTAAGGACTGTAATGCCTCCCCTGCCTGCCTCACTGGGCTATTCTAGGGGTCACATCAGATATTAGATGTGAAAGTGCTTAAGGAACACTAAAGTACTGGACAGATGTAAGAGGGGTTTTATTACCCAGTGTTTATGACCCGGAGGCCAGAGTATTAGCAATTTCAATTAATCAAATAAATGGAAAAATAAATTGGTTTTATGGACACAGATTCCCGCACCTTGCCAAGGGTTCAGGGCTGGGGCAAGGGAAGGGAGAGAATCCAGGGAACGCATAGTTTTCACTGGGCTAAACCCAGGCAGTGGCTCACCCCGGTCCACCCTGGCTCCGGGAGCCCAGAACACACATGCCTGGGACCTGCAGGCTCAGCCCCGGGACAGGGTGGCACCGAGATCCTTTCTCAGAGAAATCAAAGGCACTTTACTCTTCACTGCCCATGCTGAGGCTAAATAAAACTGCCCAGTGTCGGCGGGCATCACTTCCGTGACTTACATGGGACTTCACAAGCTGCTGGAGTGATCACCCTCGAACATCGGTGTGTATTCTGGACATGTTCCGGAAGCAGCATTCTGAAGGCCTGACTCAGGAGGAGGTGGAAACCTCTCCCCTTCTACTCTAGAGATTGTCCCCCAACACTGATCGACAGACACAAAGTACCCGCCGAAGCAAGACAGGCACTGTCCTGGAGTCTGAGTCCTGATGCTTAGCTCAGAGTTGAAAATGGACGTAATTATAATGAGCTGGCTCCCTTCTTCCATACTGGAAGGAAGGTCATGGTTGGGGCATAAAAATGAAACTGACTTTGACAGACAGCCAGGTGTCCCCTCTGAAGGACTTTCTCCGCTAGTTGAGGAAATGGGTAGAGAAATGGCCACGTGGAAACAGTACTAATACAGGGCCATCCAAGTGCACAGTAAGAACCATTTGTGCCAAAGTGGACTTAGGCAGGGTGAGAATCTCATCAATAATTTGGGAGCAAGGTGTACTGGGGACAATTTGCAATTCAGATCATCTGTCCTTGTATAATTAGGAATGGATTGTACCCAGTTCTGGTTTACGGGTTTGTGGAATCGGGCACTGTGAATCCAATAAAGAAAAACAGCCATAACAAATCTAATAGCCTCTCCTCCCCACAGCTCTGCTAATCAATGAGACCATCGAGAAAGCAGTTTTGCCCAGCGTAGGTCAAGCCACAGCTTTTCGGTTAGCCTTGTGGAAGTCACTGGTGTTTCATACTCTTTCCATCTGGAGTGTGGTGTGACAGCCAGACAGCCCTCACCCCACCCCTCTCATGGCGATACTGCCTGCTGACGGAAAGCCAACAGCAATGAGAAGTAAGGGAATTTGCCTAGATTAAAATACCAGTGTCCAATGCTCTTTAAAGTGATAAATGTTTTTAAGTTGGAGAATGTTCTTAAAGCTTGCCTTATTACAGGGGAGAAAACCAAGGCTTGGAGTGTGTATGAGGGGTTGGGGCATAGGGAAGGATCAAGCACATAGCTGGGAAAACAAAGATTAAAATTGGAGAATTCTAACCCTATCTGTGATGTCATACCAAATATGTACTGAATAATTCCACCAGGTGATCCACTATTCTAAGAGCTTGCTATGAAATCCCTTGTTTAATCTTTGTGACAACCCTTGAGGTAGTTGCTATTATTTGATCTTCATTCTGCAGATATAAAAACCAAGGCACAGAGAGGTTAAGTAACTTGCCAAAGGTCACGCAGCTAGCCAACTAAACTGAGATTAGACCTCAAACTCTAGACATCTTTCTCTTAAGCACTCACTTCTTAGCTATATGGTCTCTTGGCTGAGCACATCCTGGAAACTAAAGGTTATTTTTTGGGGGGGGGCAAGATACTTATAAAAATGTATTCATTGGTTTATTTCATTTATAAATCTTTGTTGCACATCTACTCTATACCAGGTTCTGAGGTCTCCAAATAAGTAACAGCCAGTTTCTGCCCTCAAGGAGCTCACAGTCCGTAATGCCCCTTCCTTAAAGTAGCAGCCTTCTATTTCATGAACTGCACTAGTTTTCTGTTGTAAATAATTACCACAAACCCCGGGACTTAAGACTACACACAGGCATTAGTGCACAGACCTGCAGGCCCACCTGTCACTCGTGCACAGACCTGCGGGCCCACCTGTCACTCGTGCACAGACCTGCGGGCCCACCTGTTTCTCTACATAATAATCTACATTTTTTCAGTGCCTCCTAATCAGACTAACGGGTCACCTATTTGTGGAATTGTGATGATGTTCTGTGGCATCTGTGGCATGCTCCTTGTCTGTGAAGGACTTTACATGGGTTGTCTTGCTGAACAGTCACATAAACCTTCGGAGTTCGGCGCTGTTGGAATCTCCATCTTCAGATGAGAAAAACAAGGCAGAAAAAAGGGGTCAGTGATAAATCAAGCCACAAGGTAGTGACAGTGCCAGGACTTAACCCTAGCAACCCTGGCTCCAGAATCGATTCTTAGCCATGCTCCACTGTTGGTAGAATGGGCTGGAACACTGAATTCTGTGACCAGCCACTTAGTTATCATACAAGGAAACCAACGTGCATGGAGGACAGGTCCCCATCATACAGCCCGCTAGTGGCAGAGCTAGGATGAAAACCCTGATCTCTCCAGTCCTAGGGCCACGTTCTTTCTATTCTGCGAAAGCAGCTCGATGGACCTGAGCCCATACCCAGTTTTTCTGCTACCTTTTGGCTGAACGGCCTTGGATAAGTTACCAGACTGTTTCCCCACTTGTGGAGTAGCGATATTAACACACATCTTGTGGATTTGAAGCAAAGATGGGAAAGGAGGGTCCCTAAACTAGCACTTTGGACATAATAATTAGATTGTTCTTTCTTTTCTCTCTCTAAAGAAAAGCGTTTGAAACAGAGGAGAACCAGATCTATTGACTATCCCACAATATCTGTGTGAAGATATATGCAGTCTGTGTACTGAAAATAGATGAATATGCATGAAAAATAAAGTGTTCCTATAAATCAGTGGCTCTTGACTGAGGGTGATTTGGCAATGGCTAGAGACACGCCTGACACAACTGGGATGGGAGGCGGGGATTTGCTGCTGACGTCTAATGAGAAGAGGCCAGGGCTACTGCTAAAGAGCCTACGATTGCAGAACAGTCCCCAAAGAGAGAGAAGCACCTGGTCCAAAATGTCAATAGTGATGCTGTTAAGACACCCAGTGATAAATCACCGTGAGCAACGATCAACAATTCGATAGAAAAATGGACATAAGATTTGGAGAGGTAAGATATGCAAGTGGAAAGAGAAATTTGTCCATAAGCATGAAAATGTGCCCTGCCTCACTGGTTATTGGGGGGAAACGCAAATTAAAGCAAAATTAAGGTGCCGTTCTCCACTATCAAATTGGCAGGAATTAAAACGTGTGAGAGTTCCAAGCGTCGGCTGGGTGGTTGAGTAATGCAAACCAATGCTAATGCAGGTCTGAGCACTTCGGAGAGCGATTTAACAATCCCTAGTTAAATCGAAGATGCACCTAACCAAACTGAGCAAATTCTGCCCTAGAGAAATCATCCTCCAGGTGCCGGGAGAGGTAGGAGCAAGAAGGCTAATGGCAGCTCTCTAACAGTGAAAGCAGAAACAACCTAACCACCCATCAAGGGGAAGTAGATGAGGAAATGCATAACATGTATCATCGTGGTCAAACAGCAAAAACTCGGGGAAACAAAAAGGTAACAGTGGATCCTAAAGACAGTATTTGTGCTTATGTGAAGATTTAAAACTGGCAAAGCAAACTGTTGCCAACGCTGATCGTTACAATCACACGTAAAGGAAAAGCATCAAATCTAGCCCAGGTACCTGCCTTTCAGCATGTAGTTATCTCTGGGGGAGGCAGGAATGACCTCTAGGAGTCACCCAGGGTTTCTGTTATATTTATAACGTTTCATTTCTTAAGTGGGTGGTGGGTATTTGTTCTATTACCTTCTATGTTTTTCTTTTTACTTATTAATACAAAAAAAAATGAAAACAGCAGGAACTTGTCAGTGTCTAGTGACCCCATTTCACCCGGGGTGGAGCAGGGTATCTGAGAGAGAGGTCCCGAGGGGAGAATCTGCTGCCCACCTTACCCTGAGTGCTCGAGATGACCACGGCTTATCTGTGCAAACATGTGCCACAAGCCCGTGTTTTACCTTCATGATGAGTCATGTAGTGCTTCTGTAGACCAGGACCTGTGTGGTTATGGACATGCTCAGTTTCAGACTTTAAGAGTAAATGTATCACTCTGGAAGGTCATTCCATAGTCACCTTCATGATGGAAGAGGCAGATGTTTGTGATAGTCCCTGGGGACAGTGGTGACAGGTGGTGTGAGCGCATCCCCGGGCACACGCAGTGCAGATGGCTAGCTAGAAGCAGGAAGGAAGGGAATAGGACTGTTCCCGGCAGTGTGCTTCGAGCTGCACTAGTTCCTGGAAAACCTGGCACAGGTGTGCTGGACTACACCAAGCACACCTACGGGAGCTCTGCAAGCAGGTCTCGTGATTCACCTGTGAGTGCGCAGTGGGTCTGCTCCCTCACACTGACAACCTCAGCTCAGGTGCACAGCGAGACCCGGTACAGTAAGATTTGATCTGCAGATAAACCTGAAATTCTGGGTCTTCTCATCACTTGCATCTGAAGTTAGGAGTTCCCCACCCTCAGTTTAATACTTTTTCTACACATGGCCAGCAGTTGGGATGTGGTGGGGTAATGGACTCACCAGGTGACCCCTCTCTTCCCATGCTTTGGAAAGCCAATGTAGCCATGATTCTGAAGATGAGAGCGCCACGGTGCCCTGTCCTGGCGGGCCAGCACGCAATGCAGAGGTGGCGGCTGGGGACATCACCGCTAACTTTCCGGGGCCCCGGAAACAGGACACACAAAGCTCTTTCCCCTCGGGTGGATGTCTCTTAGTTCAGAAAGCCAGGAATCTGTCAGGTTGGTCATGTATGGGTCTCTCTGAGGCCTTCTAGGCAGTGAGTCAATGGGGGTAAGTAATTCCATGTGGGGTCCTGGGCGAGGAAGCCACATTCCACAGGGGTGGCAAGAAACTGCCAGCCAGAACCCTGCTAATATATGTGAAGAGCTATGCCGGCCATCTGTCAGCTGGCGCACAATGAACACGTGGCTCAATATGGTCAATCGGCTAGGGTAGACTCTGAGCACTGGATTGTCTAGCTCCAAAGATGGAACAGAGCAGTCTCCATCCACCGCCAAGGAAAACACCAGAAATCTCTCCTATATAATGTCTCAGAACCTGAAACTTCACCTCAAGGAACAACTATATCTGACCTGACCTGAGAAGTCCTGGGAGATTACTGGTAAACACCTTGGTGAGAGGTCCCAGTGGTGTTGGGGATCCTTTTTATTCTTCATGTCCACACAGCGTACATCTGAGTGACTGAGACAAATTTATCTGAAGGAATTTGAATGAAACGCAGCATCCTCTTGTCTTTCCATATGTTCAGAATTTGTCCTGCCAAAGAGCTTGCATACTTGCAAGGGCCAGAACCCTCTCTAGACACATTGAAGACTCTTGGAAACATCTGTAAAATTGGCAATAAAAGGATCTCTGCAACCTTCATAATGTTTCACACTATGGATAATAAGTGAATAAATTATCCTCAAAATACAGATATGTATGGGCATATTTTATTATTAAGAGCTGGGTTATGAAGGGATTGAAGGCCTGATCACAGTCTTATGGGAGCTTTCATTTATTCAGAAAATATTTACTAAGTACCTACCATGTTATGAATATGTCTGTAGGATGCCCTAACTTCTATTGTGGTCACCTGAATGAAGCCAGGCATGACTCAGATAACCCACAGAATCATGAGAAACAATAAACTTTGAAGTGGTTATGCAACAATAGAGAAGGTAATGCTCAAAGTCACACAAACAGTAGAGGCGTGGTTCTCTGGGACCAGTCAGGTCACAGACAGTACATACTCATCAGTCTGGGACAAGAGAGACAGATTCCATTCCCAGAAGAATGAGACAGGTGTCAAGGTCATGCAGGCTTCTGGGTAAGCCCCACTCTGCACTCTCCTTGTATAGACTGGTGGTCTGAGAATACAGGCTGCAGGTTAGAGGCTCCCAGCTACCCAGGACTCAGGCCTGGAGCAGTGGGCCCAAGGCTTAAAGTGCCAAGACTCATTCCTGACCCCTCTCTCTGAGTTCTAACGGGCTTACGGCTAGAGGGAAAAGAGTCAAAGGAATTAGTTTTCCGTAGACTGAGCAAGAGCAGGCCTCTCTGGAGAAAGATCACATTTAGAAAATGATCAATACAAGAGCACAAGAGACAAGTACCCAGAGGGTGGGTCAGATACTGAGAGTCTTAGGAGTTTAGCGAAGGCATAATCACCCAGGAGATCAATAGTTAGTGCAGGAGTAAGTAGACAATCTCGTGTGAAGGTAAAGAGTTGAATGCAGAGTTGGACTGCACCAAACAGAAGTGGATGGAAGTGACAGAGGGCACTTAGGATAGGAGGAGATGGTGGGTAAAAAGGAGAGAAGGCAAGATCCAGATTGCCAGGGGAAGACAAGTAGACCCAATTGGCTAAGGAAGGGCCCATGTTGATATGATCAAGAAATAAAAGGCTAGTTGTGATGCTAAGATAAACAACTTTGCTTCTGGGTGTGGCACAAGAGAACCGTTCAGGGTTTTTGAGCAAGGAGATGATATGTGCTTTAAAGATAAAAATTTAAGTGGGTGGATCGATGGATAAATGGATATGTAACTAGGAATACACACAGACATGCACTTTGAAGATAGAGATCGGAATGGGTGCATGAAGGACTAGATGAATAAGTGCATGCATGGACAGATGCATGGCTAGATGAATGAATGGATGAATATTGTGGCCTAAGAAAGAGTCTGAGGAAGTCAATTAAGTGTTCTGGGAGCAGCTTTGACACTTACATCTATCATTGCTGCTGCTCTCCACCACCCTACTCTCTGGGGCCCATCACATCAGCTTGGTACTGCAGGCTCTCCTGAATGTTGGTGAAATGGTTTAGGAGAATGTGTCATGAGGGTGACAGGAGCTCATTGATCACAGCCAGGCTCCAGCTCCTCTGGGAACAGATCATAACAGCATGGGATGGAAGCTGCAGGACGGGGCACTCAGGCATGTCACACTGCTATGTGCCTCACAGACCCGACCTCCAGAGATTTGGCAAAGGGGACTCCTGACCATCTTGCTTCATCACAGTATTGAGCACAGTGCCAGGCACATAGTAAATGCTCAATGAAAATTTGATCAGTTGAAATAAAGTTTCCTGCAGTTCCCTGGATGGGACAAAGAAACAGGCTGTGTGTAACTGACACCATCCCCACCATCCCATTCTCAGGAAGAGCCCTCATTAGAGAGAAAGACGAGTGAATTGAACAGTCTGTAACCTGACCTTCAAGGGAAGGTATGAATCAGACCTCATCAGCTTTCAAGGAAATAAATTCTATAAAATGAGCCTGCCATCTGCCTTTTGTGATATAAATCAAGCTTCCATTGGCTCTCCTTTTTACCTACAGGCTGAAGTCTATATTCCTTAGCAAAATATACATAGTACCCCCCACCCCAATATGACCTCAAGCTTTTAAAGTATCCATACAGTCATGCATTTATTGATTGCTAACTATGTGTAAGAGACTATATCAGGCCTTGGGACCCTGAGATTGCTCCCCTCCAGGAGAATACTATGGATTAGAGAAAGCGAGACTTGTACCTATACAATACATTTTATGTACATCTATAACTACATATTACAGCACAGTAACTAAAAAGGTAGGCACATCCACATGGCCCCGGAAGCACAGAGGAGGAAGGTGACTGATTAACTCTGCCTGTGGGTCAGGGAAGATGTCATTACATATTTAAGCTTATTCTGGAAGGGTAAGTGGAAGTTTCCAAGGCCAAACAGAAGGGTGGGACACTTCAGGTTGAAGGAACAATGTTAGTTAAGACCTTTGGTTACAAGTTAGGGAAGTTGAAATTAAATAGGAAATTTAATATCTGGAGACCTGCCCTGTGAATTCAGGGGAGGTTGGTTGCACAAGTCCAATAAGAAAAGATACAAAAAATGCTTTGTAAGCTGCAAGGTGGGGACAAGTGTAAGGGCTTATTATAGAGGGTGCTCAGTATCTGAGTGGTGATTGATTGGCCAATTTGGCACAACCCGGTGGGAACAGACCATCACACCTCCCCGAACCAAGGCATGCTAATAGACAGCGAACCAAAGTGAGTCTTTAATTCGAGGGCTCCCCTGGTATCCATTTCAGTTTTGTTTGTGAAAGAACTGACAGAGGGTATAGGTAAGGAAGGAGGCGAGACAGACTTGGAATTAAAGAGTGATGGTCACTGCCAGTTGAATAGTCATCAAAAATAGGAATGAAATGGTTGGGTGGTGATCAAGTGAAAGAAAGGTCATTTGGGTACCGTTTGCAGTATTTCAAGAATAAAGACACTGAAAATGAGAGCATTCATCAACAGTGGACTAAGTATCTATTATTTGTGAGCTCCTGTGCCAAGAAGAATGAGAAAGATGGGGGTGAAAAAATGCACAGACCCTCCCCTTAAGGAGTCTGAGATTTGTTATAAAGTCTTACAGTACAGTTAAGTCCAAGCCCGACTCTTGATTTCAACCCTCAGATGCATTCATTTCTTCTACTTGTTTCCCTCTGGCTAAATGGTGCCTGCATTCACCAAACTGCTCAAGCTCCAATCTGAAATTCAGTTCCACTCTTTCGCTCACCCTCCCCTCCCGCGTCCAGTCCATCAGCAAGACGTTTTGGTTCCTTCTGCAAAGGGGATCCCAGTCCCCTAGTTCTTCACCCCTCTGCAGCCCACCACCATGGCTGCCTGGAAGGCTGCTTCCACACTCACCTTCTCACAACCCAGCAGCCACACCAACCTTTACAAAATGCAAATCAGATCATGGTACCCACTCCTCTCAACCCCTCCCCCACCAGAGTTTTCCTTCATGCTCAGACCAAAATCCAAAATTTTTGCAGGGGCCCACTGAGACTCCTAAATTCTGTATCCCTTCACCCCGGCCCGTTTCTTTCTTAACCACAGCTCTCGCCCCCTTTCACGGCACTCCACTGCACTTGCTCTCTCTGCCCCCGGACTTACTCTCACCCCAGGGGTGTTTGCCTTGGCTGTTCCCTCTGCCAGAACCACTCTTCCCCTCAACCTCCACCAGCTCACTCCCTCCCCACATCCAGACTCTGCCCAGAGATGCCTTCCTGGTGGCCATTCCTGAAATAGCCACGCACACCCCACCCTGTCACTCTCTCCTTACCCAGCTTTTGTTCAGGGTAATAACAGAGGGCACAGAGTAGACACTACACAGTGTTTGAATGAATGCATGCAAGAGAAATACCGGGAGGACAGTAAGCACTGCTGGTTGGGTTTGGGGAGAGGACGATGATCTCTCCAGATGGACAGCAATGAGGACGTTCTCAGCAGAGGGAATAACACAAACCAAGATAGAAAGATGTGCAAGAACGTGGCACATTTCAGGAAGGAGAGGCAACTCAGAGGTTCATGGGCACTCGGGAGAGAGTCATGGGCTGCAAGGTAGGGTAGATCCCGAGGGACCTGCACACGGGGCCAGGGGGTGGATCTCTAGATGCAGGAAGACATCCCGGACAAAGGGAGATGGTTGTGAGACGTGGGAAAAGGGAATCCTGGAGACAGATTACTGAGCCTACAGCGGAAAGACTTCTGGGTTCAAGGTGACTCAGAAGAGTTTGCAATCCTTTCTGTTACTACACTGTTATAATGTAACATGTAACGTGACCCCGCTGCCCACGCCCCCTCCCGGGTTTGTTTCTGTCCCACAAATGACTGAAGACTTTATTCTAGGTCTTTAGTTCAGATTCCTCAGACAGAAATGAATTTTATTGACTCATGTGTCCTCTGTTAAGAGAGGCCAGCTGGCAGCCGGGATGCTTCTCTCTTGAGTCCGATGTTCCTGCCTGATTCAATCAGATGTAGCCTGGTTAGAAAGAAGTTCGCATGATGTGAACTTGGCTGCTTGGCCCTCCCTGCCCCCAGCAGGAACCATGGGGAGACAGGGCCGTCCCTCAGCAGGAGCAGGAGGACCCGTCAGCCCGAGGCTGTCCGGTACTGCGTAGATGGCCAGAAAACATAATAATCCTACAACGAAAAGCAAAGTAGCAACTGTCTCAGTTCTTGCAAGTATTTGCTGGTTTGGGGAGAGTCCCCAGGTACTGTCAGCTTCAAGTTCCTCTTTGGTGTCACCAGTGAGGCTCCTGCAGAGACGAGCGTAATGGAGGTGAGCACTGAGTGTGGAAGGCCTCAGTGTACCCACAGTACTAGGGGGACGGCAGGATGACCCAGTTGGTAAGGTGTTCCTGCATCCCAGGGAGAAAGCCTGCAGGCCCTGGCCTAAACAGTAAGGTCCTTGTGGAGTTCACAGAACAGGAAGCCCAGAGTTAAGAGGGAACCCCAGGGCCGTAACAGCCAGCCCTCACCATTCGACCAAAGAGCCCTGGCTCGATCCTCTCTCTACTTAAGGATCAGTGGCCCTCAGCGTCGGTGTCTTCTTTATGATGGTAGCAAGATGTCCATAGCAGTCCTGGGTGTCACACAGAGATAGGACAACATCCAGGGAAGAAGAGGAACTTCTCCTGTGACTCTTAGAATAGAAGAGAGATTTTTCCAGAAGCTTCCCAAAAGATTGCCTCCCCAATCATTGGCCTGTATTGGGCCACGTGACCCTTCCCATTGCCAAGGGGAATGAGATTGCTCTTAGACCAGTCTAAAGGAGGGGTCATCTTCTTCTGAAACAGATGGCGCTCTTGGGGGGGGGGCATTGGATATCTGAGCAGCTTCCAGGTTCTCTTGGGAAGGAAGAGGGGACATGCACGGATGATGGGAAGGCAGCACCTCTAATGACCATTCCAGAGAACAACAGAGACAGGGGCATGAAGACAAATACAGCACAAGAAATGAAGAAAGAGGTCACATCCCCTACAAAGGAGTGCAGCAGTATGACAGCAGAAGCTCTATTTTCAAGCCCTTGCTCTACCACCTGCCCTGCCTCGCACCCCACTGCTCTCTCCGGCACCCATGAGCCTCTGAGTTTCCCCTGCTGCCATGGCTGTGCCACATTCTCCCACGTCTCTCTCTGCCTTGGTGCATGCTATTGCACCTGCTGGGAATGTCCTCGTTCCGGCTATGTCCTCCCTGAATCTCAGTCTGCTCACCTGGGCAGGCAAATATCGGCTCAGACTCCTGTCATCGTCTCAGAACCCAAACAAGACAGTGGAGGTAGAAGAGATTCCCAGCCTGAGGAGTATGCCGGCTCATGGGAGGATTTGGTTATTATTAAGAGAGAGAGAGGGCCTGCCTGCAGAGTCAAAGTCAGGGGCAGGCCAGGAAACAGGCCTCGGGGTGTGAATGGCAGGCACTGTTCCTCAGGGGCACAAATGCCCTATGCTGTCCTTGGACGTTCCTCTTTGTAGAAAGATGCCAAATACCCAAGTTAATTAATTCAAGCAGGATTTTGTACTTTTTGTGACTTTCCACCAACCCAGGGACCACACTGGTGCTGCTGGCAGAGACCTTTATCTCTAAAACGGGCGCTCAGTTCCCTTCAATCAGCATTCCAGAAGCATCCTAGAGATGGTGGAGAAGCCAACGTCACCCGGAGCCGTCAAGAACCGACCGGTGGATTAATGAGGCAGGGTGGACCTTCCTAATTGAGACTTTAGTTTTTCAATTTTGAGGCTTTCCTCAAAAATTTCAGTTAATTGGATTGCTGGCTTGGCTGCAGGGATGCGGGCTTTCAGATGAAAGGAACAGGCGGGCGGAGACGAGGTGGCACGTGTCTGTGCCCAGGAGCTGCGAGCCTTCATCCAATTAATCTCAGCTTAGCGTGACTGCAGAGCCGCTGCACCTGCGCCTGCGCCTGCGCCTGCGCCTGCGCCAGCCCAGCCTCGCCTGTCAGGGAGCCGGAGCAACATTGCTCCCCAGAGTGAGGCCCAACCTCTGCAGTGTCAGGCCTAATATCCCCACTTTGGACCTCCGCCATCCAATCTCTTAAAGATTACCGTCCCAGGGTTAGGGCTGCTCATCTGCAGCCACACACAGAATTTAGCTCTCCAAATGGAGACAGTGGGAGAAAGCCAAGGAGTCCTCCAGGCTAAAGCGGCCTACAACTAAGGCAGACAGCTAGGATTGGGGAGCCTGGGTTCAGTGCCTCGCCCATCTTGTTTGCCACGGATGGCCTTGGGCAGATCACTTTTCACCCTGGCCTTGGTTTTTTCAATGTCAGCATGATGGAATTCCACTATTAGATGGTCTCTGATATCCTTTCCAGCTTGGCTCCTCCCTAGTTCTCTGATTGGGAGCTGTGGTGACAGGATCGGGCTAAATGCATTTTCTCACTCAACCTGGGGCGTGCCGGAGGGTCTGTGTAACGTATTTTGTAGATAACTCAAAAGCAGGAACCAGAGGAGCCAGGATTGGGAATATAAAAGCGTGGATCTAATTCTTGCTCCTGATATATGATTGTCCTGTGAGCAGACACTTCTTTCCAGGCCTCTGTGTCACCTACCAGAAGATGAGAAGAATAGTATCTGTATCACGGGGCTACTGGGTGGATTAAATTAGATGAGTATGTAAAATGCCTGATAAAGGACAAATACCCAAAGCTGGCACCACTTCCTGCCAGCTTCCCAGAAGGTCTGAGTTCTGGGAAGCAGAGAAACCTCATCATTTTAAGTAGCATAGACCTAGTGAGCTTAAGCTTTGGAGGGAAGCTTCTTGGGTGTGAGGGGCCGCTGGCTGAGAAGTCGTGCTTTCATTTGGCTCCAGAGTTGTCAAGCCCTTGAGCACCTTCCTGCCACAGCTCTTCTTACAGCCCCCTGGCCCACGCCCGGTCTCTGACAAACCCTGTGGCTCTCCTACAGAGCAGCTAAGTGCTAAGGGAAGGCAGAGGATGAGCAAAATGAATAACACATGCCATTGGAGGCAGCCACCATCCCAACGCTTGCCTGACACCCCACTCCCTAGCTTCTGGGTTGATTGCAAATAGATGCTACCACCTCACCCGGAAACTGCCTCATGATATATCAACTCCCCGGGAGGCCGAGCTTAGAAAGCCCCGTTCCTGTAGGCAGCCCTTTGGCCCCCGCCCCAGGCAGACAGACACCAGCTCTGGTCTGAGAAGCTCCTCTTCCCCAAGCGGATGGTTCCAGGGACGATGTCCCCTTTTAGTCCGGACCCACTCTGCCACAGAAGTGTGCAGGGAGTGGCTTGCCCACTCCTGGTGGTGGCCCTGCAGGATAGTAGTAGCGTTTCTGTGTCTGTGCTAATGCAGCCATGACATCAGCAGTCTTGGACTGTGGTCTTTCCATCTGCTTTCTTCCAGGAGATAAAAGATGGGGCTGACGATTAGGCATGGGGAGGGTAGCTTGGAGGGAGATGGGAGACGTCTGGGACTCTGTCTGCTCGTTCAGCCATTTAACAAGCATTCCTAAGCACCTACTATAACACTAGGTCTGCAGTGAGCACTGGGAAGTAAGTGACAGGTAAATAAGACGTAATCAAGAAACTCTCGTCTAGAAAAGTGATGTGCTATAAAAGCAGGTCATATTTGGGAGCACAGAGGAAGACGGGAAGGGCATTTGGCCCAGGTGAGTTAGAGAGGGTTTCCACAAAAGAGTGACCTTTGACCCGAGTCTTAGAAAATAGCTCTGACTCGGGAGAATAACAACTGCCCCTCTTTGATTTGCTGGGAGAAAAAAAAAATTCTTCACTTTGGGTTGGAGCAGCTGCCCTGAGATAAACCCCAAGGAGTCTGGACAACCAGGAACAGATTCCTAAAGGGAGCCCGAGGAATGTGAACACCCAAACCCGCTTCCAAGATTTTAAGCTCTGCAGGAGGGGCTTGCGAAGGGGGCAGTGCTTGCGTGCACAGCCCTGAGTGAGGCAATGTCAATAACTGAACCCAGACCAGACTCTATTTTTAAAACGATCTGCTCTTCTGGGATTAGCCCCGAGGGAAACTGGTCATCGATTGCTAGGAAACCAGCAATCCCTGCTGGGTTTCTGCTTCCGGCCACGTTTGCACACCGTTTTTTTCCGGGCTCCTTGCCTTTTCTCCTGTCAACATGAACGTGCAAACTCACCAACATGTGTTCCCACTTACGCCCGTGTTTTCCTGAAGAAAAACGCCTGTGTGTAGAGACAATGGATGATCTCCTGCAAACTGTGGCACCCCCATGGATGTGGGCCGCGGGAGCAGAGTCCACGGGTTTCTACATGTTGTTTCTGTGTAGTCTTCCATTTCCATGGCTGATTGTTAAAGCAAACTCTTTGCCCTGCTGAGAACCCCTGGCAAATGAAAAGTGAGCCTGCCTTTCGGCAGGTGGGAGTGGATTTTACAAATGTTGTGCTGTGCAGTAGGGAGCTAAGCTTAGCTAGCACCTTTAAGTGCTGTCCATTGGATGTTAGACCAAAACCTCTCTTTAATTGGTCTTTAAAACCCAAGTGTGCATGGAAGTGCTTATTCCTTCACGGTCTCCTCGTGCAGACAGAATGTGGTCTTTGGCCATGACACACGAATATAAATTCTGATGTAGTTACTCAGGGTAGCGCAATGGAAAGAGTCCTTATCAGTAAATGAGTGGACCTGGCATTCCCATTTCTGAAATGACACCAATATAATCCTTATGAAAGCCCCTCTAGTCCATAGCATTGCATTCAATAGCTTATGACCCAGGAAGCAGAAAGACCTGACCCCTGAAAATTTAGTGTTTGAAATGGACCGTGGGCTTTGGAATTGGACAAATCTGGGTCCAAATAGGCATTCTGCTGACTTTTGACAGATGCTTTCACTCACCTAACCCTCAGTTCCTCCCCTTCTAAAATAGAAAATATAGGAGCTACCTTACCAGGGTTATTATGAAGACAACACGAGCTAACTCGTGTAATCCCCAAGCAGAGTGCCCTCACCCCAAGGGTCCTAGGTGAGTGTGAATTTCTCTCCCCTTCTGCCCTCCTTCGGGGCAACCCAGCAACGTGTCCTTCCTCTGTCACACCTACTGCTTCTTTCCTCTTGGGAGCGTTTGCTAGCGGGCAGTTCAAGCTGCACCGTAGAGAAATTCTGATCTGAGTTCCTTCCAGAGCCTCAAGCCACAGACTTATACCTCCCTTTACCTTGAACTTCTTTAAACTTGACCTTCCAAAAGGTCATTGGGCTATTACCGCCCAAACCCTGGCTTTCCCCTTCCCTGATGATCACAAATGCTAATTTTCTGTATCTAAGATTTGCTGTCAAGTGTATTTAATCAATTCATGAATCCTTTGGGGCCTTCTTTGCTTCCAAAGCAGCAGTTCCCTTAGTCACTTCCTCTCCTGTCTGAAAAAGAACTTGGTCTCCAAGGTGATATTCCTTTCTCTGATGTGAGGAGGACGTCAGCGTTTCACAAATGGTGTGCTTGGTATCAATCGTTTTCTCTTCTTTTAGGGTTTCTGTGAAAAACTGGTTGGGGTTTTATTTTTAGCAAATTGATGATTCCTTCTGCCTGCACATATGTCCATCTGTCTGTCTGTCTCTCTGTGGGCACAGCCACCCCCAGGTCCAAGGAAAACTTTCTTTGCCTTGTCTAGACAGGTCTATCCATCTTAAGAGCTTCATGCTGAGGAATTGGTCTTTGGTGCTGTGATCTTCAGTTGTCATATTTTCTGCACATAAAGTCATTTGTAGTCCACATCCTGAGTTGGACTTCTGCTGAATAATTCACTAGTCCCCATGCTGTCTTAGGCTTCCTTGACTCTACTGATGTTCTCACTGCCAGAATGTGTCAGTTCTCATCCATTAATTCATTTGCTCAAACATATTCATTTCCATAGCTATTATAGGCAGGTGCCATGCTGTGTGTTGGGAATTCACTGAGGGGTAAAACAGATTCTGTCCCTTCCATGTTATCTTAAGAGCAATAAGGAATCACTGAACCGTTTTAGGGCAGGCACCGAGGATGATCAGATGATTAGTTAGTTGGAAAGAGCCTTTTGGCTGCGGAGTGAAGAACAGATTAGAGAGGACAGGTGTGAATGTGGGGATTTCTGCTTTTGCCCATGATAGAAAAACCGGCACTAGACTAACCCTCTGCCATAAATAACCACAGAACTGGACTGAACATACAAGCAAACTGCTTTCTGGTGGTAGCAATAGGCAACACAAGACCATAATCCCCGAAAAGGAGAAAATCATTCTACCCTCCCCTCCCCCCGCTCTGTACTCCATCTGGAGACCATTTCCTGACTGTGCTGTAGGGAGGTGGGGCCCAGATACAGCACAATACTCCCATGGATGGGGGACATAAGGATTGGATTTTAGAACTTCTGAAGTGACTGGAATCTGTGACACAGGACATCACAGATGAGGGAGCTGTGCAGAGGGGGACTCCAAGACTCTGTGTGGGAGGAGGAACAGGCTGCACATGCCTAGGGCAAGGCTGCACAGAGCTTAGCAGAAGGGGCTGTTACAAAGTCGCAGGTGAAACTGGAAAGCTGGAGACTGAGGAGTTCTAGGCGGGGTTGAAGTTCTGGCCCAGCCAGAGTAGAGAGATCTTATTAGCACCTGTGGGTCCAGTAAAGACCTCAGAAAGGCCATACCTCAGAAATAACATCCATGTCCTATAACAGGGGTCCCCAAATAATGGCTTCTACAATAACCAGTAGATGACTACAGTAATAATGTATATGCATAGCCACCTGTGTTAGTAAAATTTCAATGGAACAGATCCACGTCCATGCATTTACATTTAAGCTATAATGATGTTAGGTCAACCAAAGGAGGGTCGCACAGGCCTGATGAGTTTTACAAGAAGTTTATCTATGCATCTGTAAAACAGAGGGGCTGAGACCCTAGTGGCGTCAGTGGAGAGCTGCAGGAAGGGGTGTCTGATATTGGGGTTGCGGCAGGCATCTGCTGGCATGGGGTTGGGTGCACCTGGACATGCCCAGATTAGCATATCTTGGTTTGGTTACAGACTGTCTCCCTTTCCCAACCCTCGAGTCCCTCCTGATGGCCTTGTCCTGAGGACATTTCCCAGAACCTTCCCAGGGTTGGGGGAGTGGCTTAAGTGGAGGAGGAGGTTGGATGAGAGAGATGCTTAATGAAGAAGTTGCCCTAGTGGGAAGTTGGGTGACAGAAATTTGAGTTTAAAGGGGCTTTGGATTTAAAGGATCCCTGAACCCAAACCTAAAAAATGGCAGAGTCGATTATTTGCTTCAAAGACCATGCGGCAAACAAGCCTAAAATATTTACTATCTGGCCCTTAAGAGAACGTCTTCTGACCTTGATCCTAGTATAAGGACTCTAGACCTGTTCTAATGAAGCCTAAAAATAAGCTTCAATAAGATCCACAGGGGACTTTGAAATTTAAGTCTTATGAAGTTAGAAGAGCTTAGAAACAGACATTAGAGCCAGCAAGACCTGGATTTGATCTTCAAATTCGCCTCTTACTGATAATCTGAAAAATGGAGATAATAAGAGATAGGAGATAATAACAGGGTCATTGAGAGAATCAGAGTGAGAAAGCATTTAAACTCCCCAGCCCCTTCCCTTTCAGTCACGGTCATCGGTGGCTGCCATGTTAATACATTTCAGATGTATTTCGGTCTCAAAAGTCCGGCAGCAGTACTGCTCAGTAAGGCAAGGTCAAAAGTATCACTCAGATGAACTTCCCACCAGCTCAGCCCCTGGCCAGCCTCAGACATGGACTCCTCCCTGGGGGTGGGGAATAATGTACCTTCTGATGGCATTGCCTATGGTCAGCCAGGTAGCTCATTCTTTCCCTTCAGACCCCACCTCCTTGCACCAAGAAGTCCTTTCACGGAAAGCACGGGAGATAGAGAATCCGTGTGAAAATGATGCCAGATACAGATTTCTGAAGGGTTCCACTGGGTTAGGTTGATGGTCTTTGAAAAGCAACCTCAGACCATTCCCATCGTTTTGCTGGAATGTCATCTCCCCTCAGCATATCTATCTACAAGGTGGATGCATTCATTTTATAATAACCCAGGCTTCCATAGTCACTCTTTCAATGGACCCCCGCCCACCACACACATCCATATGCACACGCACAGACACATGCACACCTATTCATGCTAATTACTGTTTTATTTTGTTACTATTTCCCTGCAGACCCCCACCCCTGCCCCTTAAACTGGAAACTCACTTAGGATAGAGACTGTTCCATCTTTGGGTAGAATCAAACTCAACAACCCAACCAAAGAATATCACCCCCAGCTAAAGCCATTCTCCTGACGGAACAAGTCCACCCATAGAAAACTCTTCAAGGCAGTTGAAAGCAGCAGCTTCCAATTAGGCACTGTCTCTGTCTGCCAGCCACCCTATATAACAGGGGTAGCGAAACTTTTTGGCTGAGAGAGCCATGAACGCCACATATTTTAAAATGTAATCCTGTGAGAGCCATACAATATGTTTAACACTAAATACAAGTAAATGTGTGCATTTTATGTAAGACCAACACCCTTAAAGTACAATAAGTCTCTGAATTCTTTTTAATAACGTTGTTATGCTCTTGCTAGCCAATGATGAATAAAGGACTTCTTACCATTAATGTGACTTCTGATGCTGTATGGTTTTGCTGATGGCTTTGTAGTCTGGTTGATACATGGTGAGGTTGAGCTTCATGCAGGCATTGAGACTTCCATCTGTTAAACATGATCATAGGTTGGTCTTAACATTCTTTAGATGTGAGAAAGACTGCTCACATGCATACGTAGAGCCAAACATTGTCAGTACAGCAATATTCACACACTGCAGTGTGTGGTATGTGACAGGAAGCATGTTCCAAGTTTTGACAATCAGCTGGTTTGCGGGTTGAAGTTTTTTCATTTCTCCCCACTTGTGTTTGCTCACCAACTCTGTTTGCTGTCATGCAAGTCTTTCCAAATCTTCATTCAGTGACTTGAATTTATTCACCCACATGTCTGAGGCCTTCAGATCAGCAGCTTGTAGCTCAAAATCTCTGAGAGACACTAGGGATGTAACTCAGGTTGGCGCTGACCAGTGCACACTCGTGTGGATGGGTGATGAACTTAAAAAGACAAGTGCTCTCATGAAATTCTCCAAAGTGCGCTTTGAATGACTGCAGGAGATAAGATGTGAAACCCACTAGCTGCTAGAGATCAAGATGTTGAGCAGGGTCACTTGCTGTGCATGCATCTTTAAACTCTCCCAGTTTTTCAAAGTGTAGTAAACGATCTGTTTCAATGTTGGCAATAAAGAGTTCCAGCTTGTTTTCAACTGCTTGTTGAAGGAATAAGACTGTATTTCCAACACCTTGCATTTTCACATTGAGCTGGTTCCGATGTTCAGTCAGGTCCACGAGATAGTAGAACTTCAGGAGCCACTCAGTGTTAGCTAACTCAGGATGTTCAATGTTTTTCATTGCAAAAAAAGTCTGGATTTCACTCAGACAAGCCGCAAAACGGCTGAGCACCTTCCCTCTTGACAACCAACGCACATTGCTGTGCAGAAGCAGACCAGGATAATTATTCCCAACTTTATCCAGCAGTGTTTTAAGCTGGCGATCATTTAAAGCTCGGGCAACAATAAAATTGACCACCCTAATGACTGGCGACATCACCTCACCAAGCTGCTCACCACACATCTGAGCACAAAGCGCCTCCTGATGTAGAAAGCAGTGAAAACTTAGGATGGGTCTCTTTTCATGTTCACGAAGAAGCGCTACGAATCCTCTGTTTTTCCCCACAGTGCATGGAGCACCATTAGTACACACCGAAGTAAGTTTATCCATCGGTAGATTTTTTTCTTTAGCGAACTCAGTGAAAGACTTGAATAAATCCTCTCCTCCTGTTGTCTATTTCATAGGCAAAACAACAAGACTTTCCTAACATAGTGTGTCACCGACAGCATACCTTGCAATCACGCTGAACTGGGATAAATGACTTACGTCTGTTGACTCATCCAAAGCGAGAGAAAAGAATGGTGCTGCATTTATGTCCTTCACTTGTGTTGCCTCAATTTGATTTGCCATCATGATGGTATGATTGTGAACAGTTCTTGCCAACAGAGGCATGTCTTTTATTCGTTTGATTATCTTGTCTTTATCCAAAAAGTCGTCAAAAAGTTCATTGGCAACATCAAGCATGAATGCTTTGGCATGCTCCCCATCTGTGAATGGCTTTCCATTTCTCACAATTGCTAAAGCACCATCAAAGCTAGCTGAATTCCAGTCACCTTGTTGGGTCCAAACACGGAGTTGCTGCTGACTAGCTTGCACTCTGCACAGTAGCTCTTGAGATGCTTTCTTCTTGCTGTCCCCCACTGGATATTTTGATGCAAATGTAGTATTGGTGGGTGTTGAAGTGCCGCTTTAAATTTGACTGTTTCATCGATGCAATTTTATCATTGCATATTAGACACACTGCAGAACCTGCTCTCTCCACAAAGGCGAATTCCTCTGTCCATTCCTGCTGGAAAGTACGATACTCCTCATCTTTTTTCTTTTAGCCATCTTCTTCATCAAAAGAGTTTCTGCAATTGGCTAGCTGACTACTTGATTAAAAGGAGGGAAGTTTACTTCCTGACCTCACAACGACCCATTTACATTACGCATAATCCAATAAAAATTTGGTGTTGTCCCGGAGGACAGTTGTGATTGGCTCCAGCCACCCGCAACCATGAACATGAGAGGTAGGAAATGAATGGATTATAATACATGAGAACATTTTATAGTTTTAACATTTTTTTAAATTAAGGATTTGTCTGTGAGCCAGATACAGCCATCAAAAGAGCCACATCTGGCTTGCGAGCCATAGGTTCCTGAACCCTGCTATATAATTACCCCCAGTCCTTTTGCCTGTCCACACTGTTGCCCAATCTCTCTCTTACTGGGCAGCTCCTGTGCCCCTGAATGCGTGCATCATGCTTGAAAAGAAGATGCAGTTGCAGAAATCAATAAAAGGAGACTCAGGTTCATTCCCACCTACTTAATGTGTGGGGGGAAAAAAAGTAATAAATTTAAATAAATAAAGATGGGGCCTCAAACTAAACCTGACAAGCTCACGTAAGTCTGCACACTGTCCCTTGCAAACTCAGAGACCGGGGAAAATACACAAGATGGTCTAAATTAAACCTTTCTCACTCAAAGCAGTTTATGGTGGGTCGCCATGTCCTAGGAAGGTATTTTCTCTCTAAACAAAGGTCCATGCTTACTTCTACTCAAGCCTGTTTATTGTTTTTTGCATTTAGGGCAAAATACCTGACAACATGTTGTTAAAATGTAAGGGTAGTTTTTCTTTTCCTGCCCCCTCAGACCAGGCATCCCACCAGAGCAGTGACCAACACCCCCCCCCCCCACACACACACACACTGTTGTTATCATGGAAATTATTAACTGTTAACTGTCTTGTTCCTGCCTATGTAAAAGAAGTTTCAGCATATACATTTGTACTTTTTACCCAATCCCAGAGATTTCCCCGCTTTGCTTTCTCCTGCCTCCCTGACCTATCACCAATCAATTTCATGTAACCCCCTTACTTCTTTCCCTTTGATTCTGATGTATAAAGTAAGTGGTGAAACCACCATTTTCCAGAGCACTTTCTCAGCCCCTTGAGACTTTGCCTCTCAGCAATTGTCGACAGTCCGGTTCAAATAAACTCCTAAGAAATGATTTCAGGTTCGAAGTTGTTTTATGTTGACAAATGCGAACAACAGAAACACTAGTCTACATCTACAAGATGTTTCACATACTCATTGAAGCCTCACGTGTACGTTTCAGACGTGTGAATGAGTTGTTTTATCCCTTAGCCTAGCTTCCTCTATCACCAAAATAGGAAGAATAATCATATGTACTACTTCTTAGTGCTGTACTGTGAGAGTCAATTGGGTTAAATATATAAAGCACATAATACCTTGCTTGGTATGTGGAAAGAACTCAAGAAATGTTAGGTGGTATGAATAGATCTTTCTCCCCCAAAATCTCCTTTATCTGGGGAAAGGGGTTAAGAGCTCTGAACAGTCCCCCCCCTTCTCCAGTCTTGAATGGTAGGTTCGCTTACACTCAGTTGTAACATTGTTCTTTTAGGGAATTTGGGGGCTCTGAGGCAGGAAAAGTTTCATTGGCTCTTATTATGACTTATTATTTCAGAGCCCCCAAATTAGCCACTTATTCAGTTATCACCTGCTCTATGCCAGCTTAGAGCTGTCTCCACTCATTCCCCAGAGGGCACCCTGGAACTCTGGGTCTCATGCAATGTCTTCTGCGCTGTTTGGTGTTCCCCTGACAGAACCCCAGTTCCACCAAGACCTTCGCCACTGCAGGGTACGGGCCAGGGCTGCCAAAGCTCTAGGGGTCTCTTTCTCCTGAACAGCCCAAGCCCCAAAGAACAGGTGGCTTGCATGCCCCTACTCGGCGTCCCTCTTCTGGGCACGCTATCCTGTGGGCCCAGGACACAGGCTGTGGAGGCAGAAGAGACACATAGAAAATGCATCTCCCCTCCCAGTTCTCGGGTGGTCGGAGGGAGCCCAGCGGCTCTTCCCTGGGATATTTCCACAGCCAGCAGCCAGGCCTGCCTTACCAACGAGACACCTGCCGTGGCATCGCACTGGTCACCTCACTTCCAGCTTTGTCAAGCACTCTCTGGGTGACTTTGGACACATTGCTGCCCTAACATTGTTACGTAAATACGCGAACATATCACAGTGGTTGATCTTTGGCCGAACAATGTTCTCAGGATCCATGATGGACAAGACGAGAATAGAATGCAATCTGCTGAGGCCTCCATGTCCCAGGCACTCTGCACATACACCCTCTGCTCCACCCAGCAGCCCTTCCGGCAGGTGAAGCCCTTCTGGGAGGTGCAGTCCTTCCTTTTCCAGACGAGGAAACAGCAGATGAGTGGCTGATATGCGAGTGCCCGAGCTGGGCCTGCACCCAGGGCTGTTGGACAGCAACTTGTGCCATCACTCTTATACCACGCTGCCTCCCATTGCACGGGTTCATAGAAGAAAATCGGTGCAAAGCACGAGAGTTGGTGGCAGGCCTTTTAGTGAGAGGTCACCAAGAGGAGACGGTGCTGACCCCATCCCCTCGATCACCCTCCTTGACCCCAGCAAGTGTCCACTGATGTCTAAGCTCCACTTTACAGCTGGCTCAGCCCCTGCACAGCCTGGCAGGAGGCAGATTTTCTCAACACTGTGTAATAATAGGCTTTGGAAACTGGGTTACAAGGCAAACCATCTCTCATTTCCTCTGGTAAGAGAAAAGCGATTCCACAGAGGTCCTTTCCCTAGCAGGGCCCCTCCACATTTGTTAACTCTCTGAAAACACTGCTTATAAAATAGCATTTGAAGCGAGACAATTGAGGCCCCAGGGAGCTGTGGGTGATGGGATTATAATGTGGTCCACGCTGGGAGCCTATCCTGGCTGACGGCAGAGCCTTGTGCTTAGACCCTCAATTATCCGGTCTCTCGATCTTCCTCCATCACCCACAACACATCTCATTTCTCAGACCAGCCGTGGGCTCATCGGTGATGCCCTTCATTTTCTGCTCACAGCTTGGGGGTGGCAGAGGCAGCTGGTAATGGGAGGGGCGTGGAAGGGAGGACAACAATGGCTGTCTTCTCCGTGGTTAAGGATGGAGAGACCAGCGGCGTGACCTCCACCAAGTCAAGAAAGCCACCATGAGGCTTCCTCGTGAGGACAATGTCCGCCTGATGCATCAAAGGGGTCCTGATGGCTGTGATGTCTCAGACCTGGTGGTCTACAAATCTCCACAAAGTTCCCACAGAGGCACAATCGAGTTTTGGGGGAATCTGAAGGTGCCAGGAGAGGTCTATAGTCGAATGTTATGAAGGATGAGAGCGTTTTCCAGGATGAGAGACCATGCTGTGTGTCTGATTAGCAAGTGGACCGGGGGCCCAGAGAAGAGAATCGTAGTGGTCATTGATGATATCGTTGACCTCAGGTTTGCCTTCCCAAAGGTAGCAGCAGCTTTCTCTCTTGGAGCGTTTCCACCTAGGAATATGTGTCCCCCATTCTCCACAGCCCCCCGGGCACTGCCCAGACTGAGGTCCTCTTCATGTCTCCCTGGGTCAGAGTGTGGCTTAACAGCCTTCTGACCTCTAGCTACAGCCTCCTCCAGGTCACCTCCCTATGGCCACCACAGGGATCTTTCCAGAATATAAGCCTGATTTTTCAAAATATCCTTTGATGGCATTTAATAAAGCTAGACTAGCATACATAGTCATCAAAGAGAGCAGAAAAGAAGTATTACAAATGTTAAAAGTAATTATCCAGTGCAGTGGGTTTACACGGATTGTTTTCCCTTTGTGCTTTCTTGGTATTCAAGTTTTCTGCACTGAGCTTAAGATAAATAGTGTTTATTTTTCTACATATAAAAATACCATCTAGAGAAAAATATTTTTAAAAAATCCTGCATAAAACAAAGCGCAAATTCTTTAGCAACTCATACAGATCTTTAAGCTACCTTTTAATAGTCTTGTTGCACTACAGTTCACAGGCCGGCCACACAGAGGCTTCACACATGCTGTTCCCTGCCTGAAATGTGGCCACCTCCTCTTACCTCCACCTTCATCCTCACCATAGCCTTTTCTGCCTTTTGAACTCCTAGTCATCCATTGAGGCCCACTTCAAATGTACCTCCTCTAGGAACCCCAAACCCCTCCCTCAGAAGTTATTGCTTCCTTCTCTCTGGGCTCACAGCACTTGCTAATACTCTCCCTTCCCCTCATCTTCACTAGGTTACGGGGATGCAGTTCCTCCCCTCTCCAGATGAGGAAGCCAACACCCTGTAGTAGCCAGTAGATGATACAGCCAGGACCCAACCAGACTGTCCAGCTCTAGATTCTTTGCTACTTAACTAGTTTGTAATAGCGCTTTAAAATAGTAGCTACCTGTCCCAACCTGTAAGTAAGAACTGTTTCAATATGTGTGTTAGCTCTGAGGGTCCTCTGACATCATTGCAGTTGTCCACCCTGATTAGTCCTGCTGCACCCATGGCCCCTGTCTCCATGATAGCTTGTACCATTCATCTACTGCCCAGCATGTCCACCAGTACCCACGGGGCTGCTATAGCAATGATTGTAATCACAAAACTAAAACGGTGATGCTGCTTTAAAAGTTTATAGAACAATGCCTTTATATCCTTCCAGTATTTGGACTTGTAAATATTTCTGCAGTGTTTGCACAAAGTAGGCAAACTGATACTTTGTTATTAGCTAGAGCTCTGGCCCCACAGGATTGTGCAGAACACCACCGAGCTGGACTGGACCACACTGAGAGCCTGATTGATCTCAGCCCTTGTCTGTGTGTCTGAAATTTGAATTTGCACTCTGCTGAGAGGAGCAGCTGCATAGAGATGAAAAACCTGGAAACAGAGCAAACAAAGGTTCAGCCAAAAGCTGGGGAGGAGTTGGTCCCAGCCTTTGCTTCGAGGCTGTCTCTGTGTGCCGTGGCTCAGTACCCCATGGGAAGGAAAAGTGCACATGGAGCGGGCAGGTGGTGGGCCCCTTATCATACAAGTCACGAAGGTGGAGGAGTCAGATGTGATCACACACCATAGAGGGCTATAGGCTGAAGCTTTGGCAGGGGAGGATAACCACCTCCTTTGGGAAGAAGATATAAAACCTGCTTTATCATCCATTGCATTTTAAAGATTTCCCTATGGGGGGAAGAACAGAATTCTAGTTGCATAACCCAGGACAGTACTCACATAGTTCCAAGGAGCTGGCAGCAAAAATGCCCACCTGACAGCCACAGGCAGCATCTGTGAGCCATAATTCAAGCTGGTTTGCAACATGAGCCCTGAAGGCAGAACCTTGGTCTTGCTAGAATGCTATGATGCAAGTTGATATAGCAGGCAACAAAGGATTAAGGAAAGAGATCAGTTTTGCCTGACCAGGCAGTGGCGCAGTGGATAGAGCGTCAGACTGGGATGCGGAGAACCCAGGTTCAAGACCCCGAGCTCGCCAGCTTGAGCGCAGGCCCATCTGGCTTGAGCAAAAGCTTATCAGCTTGGACCCAAGGTCGCTGGCTCCAGCAAGGGGTTACTCGGTCTGCTGAAGGCCCACAGTCAAGGCACATATGAGAAAGCAATCAATGAACAACTATGGTGTTGCAACACACAACGAAAAACTGATGATTGATGCTTCTTCTCATCTCTCCATTCCTGTCTGTCTGTCCCTGTCTATCCCTCTCTCTGACCCTCTCTTTCTCTGTAAAAAAAAAAGAGAGAGAGAGAAAGAGAGAGAGATCAGTTTTTAAAGTGGTGACCCCTTGATTATGGCTTTGAAAAGAGGAAGTAGATAGGAGTCATGGTTCTAATTGCAGACGCTTTAAAACTCTAGATTTGCAGATCTGGATGGACCTCAGTTTCCAAACACTTCCTGAAAGACCCTCATAAGCAAGACTTTGTTGAGGGACAGAGGGAGGTACAAAAAGGAGTTAAGACACACTATGTCTTTTACAGCCTTTGTATCTCTCTTGGTTCTGTATAATTTTATAGCATCCTAAAATGTTGAAACTGGACTGACTGTCAAAGAGCTTCATTTTCTACTCCTTTATTTCCATTCATTCAATCATCAAATATTTATTGAATGCCTATTTATTGAATATGGTTGAGACACTGTCCTAGGTACTAGAACTATAATGCATCAAGGAGACAGATTAGTTCCAGCTTTCCCCACATTTACAGTAAATAGAAACAGCCAATAAATAAGTGAACAAATAAATATTTAAGCTAATAATATCTGTGAATAAAATAAAATTGTGTAATGGGATAGGGAATAAAAAGGGGGGGCAGTAGGTTGAGTGGTCAGGGAAGGCCTCTGCAGAGTCATCTGAACTGAGACATGAATGTCGGGCATAAACCCATGAAGATTCAAAGAAAGAAATTTCAGGCTAAGGAAATGGCAAGTGAAAAGGTCCTGTGGTGATTGCAGACTTGATTTGTTCAGGGTATAGCAGCAAGTTCAGCATGGCTAGAGTGGAATGGGCAAGGTTGAGAATCTTGGGAAGATACTCAAGGGCCTGACCATGACTTAGCAGGTAGCTGGGGTTTGGAGTTTTTCTAGTAGTAAGGGGAGTCATTAAGCAGCTTTCAGCAGAGGTGACACACGCAGTGAATTGGGAATGGAACCATAGAGGAATGCCCAGGCCTGTAGACTCCCAGTCTAGTGTTCTAGTGTACTGCATGCCCAGTGTGCAGTGACATCCTCGCTTGCTCCCTCTGACTTCCACTCCAGTTTTCTAGAATTGCAGAGTAATGGACTATGTTCTTCCTTCTAATTGAATGCAGGGACAAATGAGCAGGGAGATGTGCTTCTGCGCAGAATCATGTCTCTTCCTGAGCATATCTTGATCCCTTAAAGAGGAACAAAATGTGATCACTGGTAAACAATTAACAGGCATTTCTTTTTTTAAATCATTTTTTATTTTTCAATTACAGTTGACATACAATATTATATTAGTTTCAGGTGTATGCCCCAGTGATTAGAAATTGTATAACTTACCAGGTGATCATTCCAGTAAGTCTCATACCCATCTGACTCCATACACAGTTATTACAATATTACTGACTATATTTTCTAAGCTGTACTTCACATCCCCATGACTGTTCTGTAACAACCAATTTGTACTTCCAAATCCCTTCACTCTTTTTACCTAACCCTCCAACCCTCTCTCCCATCTGGCAACCATCAAAACAGACTATGAGTCTGATTCCGTTCTACTTGTTTGCTTATTTTTTTTTATTCCATTGTTGATATATATTTAGTGCCATTTTATTGTTCATTATTTGTTGTTCTTCTTCTTCTTAAAGAAGACCCTTTAACATTTCATATAATACTAGTTTGGTGGTGATGAACTCCTTTAGCTTTTTCTTGGCTGGGGAGCTCTTTACATATTCTTTGATTCTAAATGATAGCTTTGCTGGGTGAGTAATCTTGGTTGGAGGTTCTTGCTTTTCATCACTTTAAATATTTTTGCTCCTCCTTTCTAGCTTGCAAAGTTTCTGTTGGAAAATCAGGTGACAGTCTTACACGAGTTTTCTTATAGGTAACTAACTGCTTTTCTCTTGCTGCTTTTAAGATTCTGTCTTTGTCTTGAAACTTTTGCATTTTAATTATGATGTATCTTGGTATGGACCTCTTTGGGTTCATCTTGTTTGGGACTCTCTGTGCTTCCTGGACTATTATGTCTATTTCCTTCACCAGATTAGGAACATTTTCTGTCATTATTTTTTCAAATATGTTTTCAATTTCCTGCTTTCTTTCCTCCTTCCAGCACCTCCATGATGTGAACATTGTTACGCTTGAAGTTGTCCCAAAGGCTCCTTACAGATCCTTATTTATTTTATTTTATTTTTTAATTTTTGCTGTTCTGATTGGGTGGGGGTTTTTTTGTTTGTTTTGTTTTTTTGCTTTTGCTTTTTTATATTCTAAATCGCTGATTTACTTCTTGGTGTTATCAACTCTACTATTAATTCCCTGTAAATTATTCTTCATTTCAGTTAGTAAATCCTTTATTTGTGACTCGTCCTTTTTTATGATTTCTATGTCTTTTTTTTATGCTGTTGAAGTTCTTGCTAAAGTTCTTTGAAGTTCTCACTAAGATCCTTGAAGCATCCTTATAACCATTGTTTCAACCTCTGTATCTGGCAGTTTGTTTGCCTTCATTTCATTTAGCTCTTTTCCTGGAAATTTCTCCTGTTCTTTCATTTGGGACTTGTTTATTTGTCTCCGCATTTTGGCTGCTTCCCTATGTTTGTTTCTATGTATTAGGTGGAGTGGTCCTGTGTAGTATGTGTCCGATAGGGCCCAATGGTGCAGCCTTCCCAGTCACCTGAGCTGGGAACTCCTGGTGTGCCCCTGTGTGGGCTGTGTGTACTGTACTGTCCTGATGTAGTTAAGACTTTATTACTATTGGTGTCACTGGGAGGAATGGATCCACAAGCTGATCAGCTGCAAGGACCTGCTGTGCAAAGGAGCTGCAGTGCAGGAGTCGGCTCGACAGAGCAGGCCTTGCTTCATGGGGGCTCTGCGGCTCACCAAGTCTGCCCCTTGAGTGTATTGCTCGTAGAGTTGGTAGGGCTGTACTCTGGTGTGGTCCGAAGCTGTCCATTGAGTGCACTGACTCTAAGACCTCCGGGGAAGTACAAGGTCAGCCACCACTTGTACCTTGCCTTGGACCACCCAACATGGACTACAGAGTGATCTGCAGATGGCCGCTACTTGTGTTGAGCTTAGAGGTGCTCAGGAGAAGCCAAGGTGTGAACCAAGGCCGGCTGCCTCTCGAGCTGGGCCTGGGGCCCCTTAGCAAGAGGTACGATGTATGCAGGGGCCAGATGCTGCTTGTTTGAGAGATCTTAGAAATGTCCAAAGCAGGAGGCAAGGGGGGCCATTTGTATGGAAAAGCCACTGGAAACAGCTTGGGTGTGCCCATGATTTGGGTGGGGTGGGGTCTGAGGGACTCGCCAGTGTAGGACTAAAAGTGTGAGACAGACACTCAGATATGGCACCTGCCTGCTGGCTCTGTGTGTGTTGGGGTGGGGGGCACATCTCAGAAAATAAACAATGACCTCTGCCAGCACTTCTATCCAGGAAAAAGCTGTCCCTGCCCATTCCCCTACTCCCCCGGCTCTTGCCTTGATGCCAGAAAAGTTATTCCTTCTCCCCACCACCGACCCCATGTCCCTGGTTCCTTTCAAGCTGCTTCCCCAGTGCTGGAGCTCAGAGGGGGTGAGTCTGAGTACATCTGTACATGTTAAGGTGACCAGATTTTAAAATTGGTAAAGTGGAACGCCATTGACGGGGGTGTTCTTGATTAAAAATTTGGTTTATATGGAGAAAAAAATACTTTCATAGAATGCAAAAATAGTATTGTAATATATATATATTTAAATCGGGACTTTTTTAAAATGCCGCGGAACGCGGGACAAATTGTTAAAAATCGGGACTGTCCCGCCAAAAGTGGGATGTCTGGTCACTTTACACTGTACACTGCCTGACTCCAGAAGCCCACTGGCTCACTCAGCCACAATCCCTGCTGGGCTGGTTTTCACAGCTAGAACTTATGGGGACTTCTCTTCCTGGCTCTGGAACCCTGGGCTGGCACCCCTTGCTCTTCAGGTGGGACCACTGCAGCCAAGACATCCCTCCTGATTTTAAACCACCTGCCTGTTTTGTGTATCCGCCCCTCCTACCAGTCTCCACATGGCTTCTTCTTTGTCTCTAGCGGTAGGACTTCCATTCAGCCAGTTTTCAGGTGGTTCTGAATGATGGTTCTCTAGTTCAGCTGTAATTTTGCCATGGTTGCGGGAGGATTTGAGTACCGCATTTACCGACCTAATGTGCATTTCAACAAACTGTATTTTAATTACTCTGTCATAGATTATTTGCCTGTGAAATATTCCGTGTTAATTAAATCCTTTTAATAATCCAGTAGAAGCCTGTGTGTGTGTGTGTGTGTGTGTGTGTGTGTGTGTGTGTGTGTGTGCGCGCGCGCGCGCGCGCGCGCGCGCGTGCTGGCTCAAAGGAAGGCCGTGGCAGACCTAAGGCTCATGTAATTTGAGCTAATGGCAGGAATCTTGCTTTGAGCTTTCATATGCTTATTGAACTCGTGATCTCTTAATACTCGCTACACTTTTCAATATATAATTATCACTCAGTTGCCCCGTTATAGCCAAGAGACTGCACTCTAACAAGACAGGACTCCAGGAGTTTGGCGGGAAAAGTGCTTGACCTGTATCTTGGCTGTGCTCACTGACCAGGTAGACTGCAGCCCCTGCCATCTGTCATTCCTTGCTCTGCAACATGTCCCAACCTCTTTCTCCGAGTCAGTCATTGTGACTTTGATTCTAGGCACTGAGTTCCTACTCTGTGCAGGGACCTGCTCTGAGGACTGAGGAACCGGGTGCACCATGGATGACTGCCTGCCCTCATATTCTGTCCCCTACAGCATGGACGCAGGCTGTTCCCCAAATTCCCAAACACAGGTTGGCGGTAGGCAGAGCTGTCTAGGGCAGCAACCAGAGGTAATTAATTAGGACCCAGGGGATGAGCTGGTCTAGTCAAGCCGAGGTCAGAATCTCCTGTTATGAAGTCCAGTGGGTGGGAGGGGACTCTAGGTTTCTGCAGGAGGGAGTAACTGCTACACATTAGGCAGCAAGGAGCAGGAGGACTTGTAGGAGATGGGACTCTTGGTCTCCAAGCAGTGATACAGCTGTGATCAGATAAGATACTTGGGAGGGTGGTAGTGGGGATTCCAAAGCTGGGTCCAGACCAGAAGAAGAGACAGACAGAGCCAAGCAATGTGCCTGGGCCTTGCCCCATGAATGTTTGGAATGGTGCTTTTAAGAATAGGCTAACCTGCCTCAATAGACACAGACTCACCAAAATCTATAAACTCTCTAACACAATGCAAGTTTAGTTCTTGTTCATTTAATAGTCACAGGTGGGTGTAGCTCATTTGCAGGGTTTGCTCTGTCCAACCTCCAAGGTCACGTAAATACTCATACTCTTTCCATGTGGCAGCTCTGCCATCTCTTAGGACAGTGTTTCTTAAAGTGTGGTCCCCATACCAACAGTAGCAGCTTCTCACTTGGGGACTTGTTAGAAATGCCCCTGCACAGGCCCTTCCCTGACCTGCTGGATCAGAAATGCTGGGCGTGGGGGTCAGCAGTCAGTGTTTTAACAAGCTGTCCAGGGGGTTCTGATGCACGCATGAATGTAGTCTTGTTGCCATCTGCATCCAGCAAAAGCAAAAAGAACCCACGGATGAGACACCTGAAGACCAAAAGCTTTGACCCCAACATGGTACATCCCTCCCACCAGCACTGTCTCAGGAAGAACCGGTCATCTGGGCACGTGGAGTGGTCAGAAGGGCTGGGAACGAGGGCTGTGCTGACCAGCAGTTCCCCAGCTATAAGTATGTAATGTGGAACAGAAACTAATTCTTCCCACCACAAAACGTGAACCAGGAACCTGAGGAGAAGAAGAGCTGGGCAGATTGTTGAAGCTCTGATGACTTAGGAAAGCAAGTACAGGTTTCTCAGCATCCTTCTCTGCTAAAGAAAGGGCTTGTCTAAGGTGCCTGGAGGCTCACATTGGTCCAGAACCAGCAGGACACTGAAGTCAGAGAGGTCACGTACCTTGCCAAGTTCACAGAGACGGTAAGTGACAGAGCCGCAGCTTGACACCGGATTGCCTGGTGCCCATTTCTAGGTCCGATTATTACCCTCAGATGCCTGCAAAATGCCAGCTACATCTATTTACAGCAAAAGATAGTACGACTGAAACTACAAGCAGGGTCTGACAAGACACAAAGGAGGAAAGATTCAGATCAAAGAGGACAAAGACAATCCCTTAGGAGATGTGACAATTAAGAATGCATAGGGGGAATGTGTGTATGTGTTTGTATCTTATTCATGTGTGTTTGTACATATGTGTACGTATAAATAGACATGCATTGTACATATGTATATATACACACACATGCATAGTGACCCATTATCGGCAACTGAGAAAGAAGAGGAAACTTTACCCATAAATTCACCATGCTAATATGACCAAATGAGCATTACGCTGCATTTCTCTGAGTAGTCTTCAATGGCAGCAGGAAGAGAAAGATTTTGTAGAAAAATCATATACAGGATCCCAGAAGAGATAAGTCTGGAGGGGACAAGTTCATCAGATGTGCCCGGACGAGAACTTGATGACTATAATACTGGACTAATAGTTAGGGCCCAGAATGTAGGAGAAACTGAATGTCAAGCTAAGGAGTGTATTCTTTAAATAATGGGGATCAGGAAAGAGTTTGAGAATGAGACTGATGTGTCAGATTTGTGTAGTGGAAAGATCACAATAGGGGTAATGAATAAAATCGGAGGAGAAGAAATTGCTTGAAGGCAGGTAAATAAGTGAGGAGGTTTTCGCAGCAGCTTCCAAAGAGAGAGAAGAGGACACTGAATGAAAATGATCAGAGTGGGTGAGAAGGGAGACTCCTTGCGGGCGGATTTGGTTGGGGAGGAAGGTGTTGAAGATGAGACAGATGTTTCTATTCTATGTGACAAGGATTTGGGGGAAAATTAAAAAATAGAGCATGACAGGAAATCAAACTTGAGGTAAAATAAAGGCTATATTTGATCAATTCTATGACTCTTCTATGGTTTGATTATGTTCTCAATATCAATTTTTTTTTCAATTTTAACATCCCTAAAATCAAGCTGTCTCCCACAAATGCAAGCATCTTTGCATCACTGACAGGCACTAAGTCATAAAAAACTCATCACAGCCTGTGCATGTGGGCGCTGATACCATGTCAGTGCTGTCCATTGCTCGACATGTAGAACCAGCAAGTACTGAGGGAGGAGAAAAGGTCACATTTCCTTTAAAAACAATGAATGAAATTTAAAGCAATAGAGGTTAATGTGACTGATTTACCCATTGAGCAGGGCTATCTTTAATGCATTCAACATCTATTTGCCAAAAATCTTTTTACTGACTTTAAATAGAACATGGCTTATCTTCTGGTTATACGTAATTCAACTGGGTGGTGGAGTTAAAACATAAGTGTAATCAAATAAGAAAGTTCCCCATGTCAAGATTTGCTTGAAAGAAAATACTGGAGACAATCGCACAGCACTCTTTTTGCAAAGGCTGTGTCCTCAGTAAGCAGATGGCTCAGAGGGCAATCCTGAGTGGAAAGGCATGGATGCTAAAGACTTAGAGTCCAAAAAAGATTCAAAATATTCTACTAGTGAGTGCATTCTGGAAATACCGTAACCACTTGTTAATCACTCATTTTATTTATATATGAGTGATATACAAACTATTTAATAAATATATTTTTCCTAAATGAGAATAGTGTCATAGTTGGCCAGATTATTTTCTTCCTTAGTGATACATAAAAAAATGATACATCTTAAAATTGATACCATTTTACATTCAGTGACATGTCAATGGCAGTCTTTCATTTTTAACTTCTAAACTCAGAGCAGCTCCAATGAGGTAGACGTTCAGCCTCAGTGTGTCCACGGAGCTAAAAATATCTTTCATGCAACGCTGGTGAGATTTTGAAAAGGAACAGAAAGTTTGGAAAACAGTTTGGTAGGTTCGTAAAATGATAAACATACACAACCTGAGAGTCATAAATTTCCACTCACGGGTATTTACCCGAGAAAAATGAAATGAACATATATATCTATTCACGCAAAGACTTGTGCACAAATATTTATAACAGCTTTATTTGTAGTAGCTACAAAACGAAACCAATCCAAATGTCCATTAGCTGGTGAATTGATAAACAGATTGTGGTATATTCACACAATAGACTACTGAACAAACTCACGACAAGTGACAATAGGAAGGAATGGCAAAAGCATATGACAAATGAAAGAAAAGTCAGGTACACAAGACAACAGACTCAAGATTCCATCTATGTGTCAGTTTAGAAGAGGCAGAACTCCAGGCACAGAAGACAAAGCCACAGTTCCCAGGGGTTGGGGCAGGAGGGAGCGGATGGATCTCCCGCAAAGGGCTAAGAGTTGACTTCCGGGGTCAGCGCAGTGTTCTATGATTTGATTACATGGTGGTTATACAACTTTATACATTTGTCAAAACTCTTCTTAATTTTTAAATAATTGTTTAACTTTTCAATTACAGTTGACATACAATATTATATTTGTTTCAGGTATACAACATATGGTTAGACATTTATTTATCAAAACTTACTGAGCTTCCTGCTTAAAAAGTGTGAACGTTACTGTATGTAAATTATACCTCAGTGAACCTAATTTTTTTTTTTTAATATGGCTGAAAGATGGAGAAAGGCCTGAGTTTAAATCCTAGCTCTTCCTCTTACTAAGCTGTGTGACCTGGGCAGTATTAACCTCTCTGAACGGACCCCGGGCTCCCCCGACAGAGGCCTGCTGCATGAGGCTTTGTTGTGAGAGCTACGAGTAAGAGAATATATGTAAAGTACTTGCAGAACTTGTCAAGGAGTAAACGCTCACTATTGGGAGCTCGCATGCCAGTAGGGACCACAGGCAGTTTCATTACAGAGGAATTAATCAGTTGTTGGAATGACAGAATTGTATAGGCCAATCAATTGCTTGTGGCTGAAACCATCATTCTGATGAAAACAATGCTGAAATCAGGGCTCCGGGGAGATGAAGCCTGCACCATTAACAGTCTGCAAACTCAAGCCTTCACTGCCTCTGCTCCCACTATTCACCTCACTCAGAGAAATTTCTAGAAAAGGAGAGAGTGCTGGGTGAATGTTATTTTGATCGGGAGCTTCAAAGATGCTTGGGAGCCTGAACGCAGTCCCTGGCACACACACCGAAGAATTGGCTTGCTTCCTATTAATTTTGAATCATCTACACAGGGCAAAATGAATGAACTTCATAACTTCATAACAGGGATTCAGTTAAGCGTTTTTCATTCATTCATCTCATGTTGTCTTCGCAAGAACCCAGTGACATAGAAACGGATTATTCCCATGAAACTGATGAGGGAACACGTGGAGAGATAAAGGCATTTATCTAAGGTCACAGCTAGCTAGGGGCAGAGCCTGAATTCAAACCCTGAAGTACTGGTTCGGTGGGTCTTAACAATATACTGAAATAGCCTGACCAGTCAGTGGCACAGTGGATAGAACGTCGAACTGGGACGCGGAGAACCCAGGTTCGAGACCCCAAGGTCGCCAGCTTGAGCGCGGCCCATCTGGCTTGAGCAAAAGCTCGCCAGCTTGGACCCAAGGTCACTGGCTCCAGCAAGGGGTTTCTCGGTCTGCTGAAGGCCCGCGGTCAAGGCACATGTGAGAAAGCAATCAGTGAACAACTAAGGTGTCACAACGAAAAACTGATGATTAATGCATCTCATCTCTCTTCGTTACTGTCTGTCTGTCCCTCTCTCTGACTCTCTCTTTCTCTCTCTCTCTGTCCCTGTAAAAGACAAACAAACAAAATACAATACACTGAACCAAGTGAAGGACCCAGGAACCCAGGACAAGGGTGGGATGCCTGGGAGCAAGTTGCTCGGGGGTCAGAATGGACATGGAGTACTTGGGCATGGGCTGCTGGGGAAACGGCAGCTGGGGAAGCAGTACTTCCATTAGTCTCTGGAGGGAGGTAGAATTTTGGAGGTTCAGGGTGTGCTATGCTTTGAGACCTAGCTACCTGGGTATCCCTTTCTCCCTCATTGAGAGCAGCCCTACACAATCCTGTAAGGATGTTCACCCCTTCTAAGGATGCTTCTCAGCTGGCCAATAAGCACCAAAGCCCTGAGAAAGAGGAAACCTTGACATTAGAGTCCTCACCTGGCTGTGGGTTCTGCACTTTGCAGCAATGCCTCCTGCTTCCATGAGCATCTCCCCTCCTGGCCTGTTATTACCTGCTGGCCGTGCTCAGGTGAGTCCCCATGCCTCTCTGAGCCTCTCTCTTCCCCGCCTGGAAATGGGGCGGGGGTGGGCAGATCTGTTCTCTGGGCTCTTTTCCAGTTTGGATGTAGTAATATAGTGAGCTACGCTTTCTTTTCCTACTTCAACTGATTCCTCAGCCATACTCTGCTTTGAGGAGACGTTCTGGGGCCTCCTGCACACCCTTTCTTCAGAAGTCCGAAGATTGTGGCCAGAGCGACAAAATCCTGCTTCTCTCTGAGCAAACCTTTTGAGAAAGAGAGGGTGAGAGACCCAGGCAAATCTTAAATTCTAGAAGTAAACCATTAAACTTACAATCTCTAACACAGTGGTTCTTAACCTTTTTTGAGTTACCGAACCCACCAGTTTCATATGCGCATTCACCGAACCCTTCTTTAGTGATAATTAAAATATGATTTTTTCCCCAAATTCAAGACATAGCTATATGTTTTCTTACTGGTGCACAAAATGAGCCGTGCATGAACATCACCTTGCTCAAAGAACAAAACCAACAAAGTGTATGAACTCACCACAAATTACGGTATTACTTTATTCTGGCCTCCGCGGCAGAGGCTTCTCCAAACCCCTGAGACCGACTCATCGAACCCTTAACCTTCGATAGAACCCAGGTTAAGAACCACTGCTCTAACAATATGGTTGAATGAACACCATTTTAAGTGTTAACTTGTCAGACTTGAGGTGGCAAACTGATTCTATTATTTCCTTCCACACTGAAGATGCACAAATAATATATTGATTTTTTTATACTAAGACAAATGACAAAACGCCCAGTCAGATCTATCTTGCAAACCACATATTATAAGATTCAGGAGTCTGGGGGAAGATAACGAAGGATTTTAGTTTTAAGAGGATAAAATAAACATTTCAATCTAAGAAATCGAGAACCTGCTTAAGGAGGTACAACAGGGATCGTGCATTATTGCAACAACAATGGAAAATGTCTGAATGACACAGGTCAGTGAAGAGGCAACTCGGCACTCAGCTGATGCAGGAACTGAACTAAATTTGTTCAATTAACAAGCATTTGTTAGGTGTGCCCCATGTGCTGACCACTCTGCCGGGAGTCCCTGCCCTCAAAGATTTCACCTCAAATAGGAAAACCTATCCCCACCCTCCCAGAATAGTGCTCTTGGGAAGCTGTGTCAGGCTCGAGAACCCAAAGGAGTGGCTATGTGATGACGACAAAGACCTTTGCCCTTGTGATAAGCAGCAGAGTCTTCACCGTGGTTGACGAGTCTTCCCTGAGGGGGCCCTGGTCGACACAACTCGCCTCTTCTTGCCTTTTGTTCTCCTCTTTGGCCTCTATACCACACTCAGTCCTTTGAGCATTATGAGTTGAATTATGCCCCCCCAACAATGTTGAAACTCTAGCCCCCAGAACCTGTGAATATTTGGAAATAGGGTCTTTGCAGATATTCAAATTAAGATGTCCGTAAGGTGGGTGCTAATACAATATGACTGTGTCCTTATAAAAAGGGAAATGTGGACACAGAGACAGACACACACAGAGGAAAGATGATGTGAAGACATAGGGAAAATGCCGTCTACAAGTCAAAGAATGCCTGAGGCCACTAGAAACTAGCAGGGAGGCCTAGAGCAGATGCAGAACCCCAGGAAAGAACCGACCCTGCCGACACTTGGATGTTGGACTTCCAGCCTCCGGAACTATGGGACAATACATTTCTGTTATGACAGCTCTGGGAAACCAACACAAGGCCTGAGCTGTTTCAGTTCTTTTTTCTTTTTTTTTCTACAGAGACAGAGAGAGAGAGAGAGTCAGAGAGAGGGATAGGTAGGAACAGACAGACAGGAATGGAGAGAGGTGAGAAGCATCAATCATCAATTTTTCGTTGTGGCACCTTAGTTTTCATTGATTGCTTTTTCATATGTGCCTTGAGCATGGGCCTTCCAAGTAACCCCTTGTTCAAGCCAGTGACCTTGGGTCCAAGCTGGTGAGCTTTTTGCTCAAACCAGATAAGCCCGCGCTCAAGCTGGCGACCTCGGGGTCTCAAACCTGGGTCCTCTGCATCTCAGTCCGACATGCTATCCACTGCGCCACCGCCCGGTCAGGCTGTTTCAGTTCTGAGCCCTCTCCTAATGCTGCTCCCTCGGCCTGGACCATTCTCCTTTGCCTGCCCCTTCACTGGGCCTGGATGTCAACTCCTCAAGTGCAGTTCCTTGTCATACATCCTCATGGCACCATATGGGTGAGTCCCCTATTGTGCCACACACTCCCTCATGTAATTCCCTGGCATGTCCTCTATCCTTGTCCCAATCCGGACAGTGAGCTCCCTCAGGGCACAGTCAGCACGCAGGGAATACCTGCACTAATCAAGTGTGCTGGGCTGCGCTTCCTGTGGGAATCAAGTGAGGTGATTGTGAATGTGCTTTGCAAGCCAGAAAGCCCTAGGCACATGGACTGGGCTTTTATTATTAGTGTTTTAGCCAAGACCGTGCATATTAGAGATGCAGTGATTCCCACGGTTGCGCTTTTGCAAGGCACTGCATATTGAAGTTCTCCGTGTGTGTTTCTTGGCAGACGGAAACAATAATTTGCATTTGGGCCATAAGATGTTTGTTTTTGGAGCTGCCTTGCTTGTATGTTGGCTTTTCTGCCTTTCACTCTGGAATCCAGTCGGAGAGCCCTGAAGGGGCTCAAGAGGAGTAAGCTATTAGCATGGAAGGCGCTAGAACCATTTTAGGGTCAGGAAAGCAGGAGCCCATGGTAGGAACATCCTCATCCAGCCCCAGGGAAGGTCCAGAAGGCCTCTCCATCTGGCTGTCCACTTAGAAACCTGACCTCTTTGCAAGCAGTAAGCATCCAGGTTACATTAAAATGCAAGGCACCTGCTGGGCGTCTGAGAAGGAAGCTGCTAGTCAGAAATGAATGGCTTTGGGGGCATTGCAGGCTCCAACTTCAGGTGTGGCGCAGGACACATGGCTCATCAGAGGTTGTCATTTCCCCTCTCTGTGCCTAAGTCCAACCTGCAAATGGGGGCAGTCCTGTCTTCTGTACCCACCCCAGAGACTTGTTTGTTGGAGGCTGTGAATGAAAGCCTGGGTGTGAATGAGCTTTGGAAGGTAAAAAATATATTATGGGTATCAGGGATTGTCATTTCTGTTTCTAACAAATATTCATGATGAAACATGAATTCTACAGCTCCAGTTTATACATCTATCTGAGCCTCCCAGGTTCTCCCAATGGCCAAGGCTGTGTGGAGATTTGGATGCCGGCTGCTCTCTTCCCATCACCCATCCCAGCTTTGCCTGCTGAGTGATACAGGAAGCCCCATAATCTACTGCCTTCTTCTCTAAGTCCCTTCTAGTTTGATACCCTACAGTTCCTGGATCTAAGGTCTAACCAAAGAACACAGACAATAAAAGAAATGATTATTCACTGGCAAGAAAGTCAAGAACGTATATGGAAATTAGTAGTTATGAAGCCAAGCATTGTGCTGAAGGCATTCGTAACATCTCTTTCTTTAGTGATCATCATAGCCATGGGAGGATATCATTAACCTTTTCTGCAGAGGAAACTAAGGTTCAGAGAGGTTAAGTAACTCCCCCAAAGTCACACAGCTAGGAAGTTATAGATAGGAATTGTTTCTCTCTGACACCCTAACAAAGGGGCCTTAGATAAATTCAATGGTGGCATTCAGCTGGTTCACACTGGTTCAGAAGAAACAGTACCTGATTTTTTGTTGAGCTTGGCAAACTGGTTGTTAAAGTGGCACTTGTAATCAGGGTTCTTTCTAAGGTGGGTGCCTGGGTAGCTGCCCAATAGGGAATTCACAAATTTACATTCCTTACTCTTTTTTTTTAACATTCATCTGCACAATGGCATATTCTAAGCACCTGTAGTAATGTTCATTCTGCCCATAGGTGAAAAAAATTTGATGAAACTATGCTTGTAACATTTATTTATTTATTTCATAAAACTCATTATACCTTTGATGAAATACTACATTTTAATTTTCTCACATTTGTTACTTAAGTAAATAAACATATAATGTAGGAATGGGATCCCACTCCTACACTGAGAAGATGGTTAAAGATAAATCACACAACCAATGATACTCGAATAAAAGTGAAGAAAATTGCAAGTGAGGACGCCAGTCAAGAAGCAATATGGAGATATCTTAAATAAAAATGTTATTGTCTTTTGTCAGGTATGATTTAATAGTTTTCATTAATATTTTAAAACTCTTATAATGTAGTTTGTGTACCTCTTTTATTGTTCTTATATAAGTATTAAATGCATAAAATATAATAAACTACCTTTTGGTATATCGTTTTTTTATACTTAAAATGGTCATTACAGCAGAGAACTGGTTGTTAAATTATTTGAATCCCACCACTGGATAAATCTATCCAAATTTTATCCAGTTTCCCCTCCTTGACCACTTGTTCTGGCACTTGATTGGTGGATGTTGATCTGAGACCAAGTTCTCCCTATTCTTCTGGGTTCCCTTTAGAATTTTCTGCTCTGCTGGGTTCTTCCCTTGGTTCCCTTTTTACTCCATGCTCTTTGAGCATAAATCAGCCCATCAATTCTCCTGCCAGCCTTTTTCTTTTTAATGATCAGTTACTTGAAAGGAGGGGAGCCCTGGTTTGTAGCCTCTGCCAATTCCAATGGTGTAAATAATCCCACTGTGAGCTACCTCAAGCTCCTAATAAGATGCCAATCATCTTGTAGCCTTTCCAACAGTTTGTCAATAGCTCTCGTCAGCTGATATGAGCCAGCTCCAACACATCCCTGGTTAAATGTTAAAGTAGAGCCTACTAGACTTGTTGATAGTTAAGATGTGGGAGGCAAAGAAAAGACAAAAAACCAGGATGATTACCAATCTATCAAGTACCATTTACTGAGATGGGAAGCTAAGGAAAGCAGTCAGTTTGGGAAGGGGCTCAGAATCACAAATATCAATCCATTATACTCTCCAGGCTTAACAAGGGGAAATAATATCATGTTTTTGCTCTTGGGTATGGGAATAAGGAGTACATTTTCTACACTCTTCATAAACCTGAACAATCCTAGGGTCATGTATAGTATAGCAGTTATGAGCATGCACGTCTTAAACAAGGCTCTTTTCTTTGGCCTCCATATTAGTCAGGGTAATGCTAGCTGCCATAAAAAAATAACTCCTGAAATCACAATGATTAAATTCACTTTATAGTTGTGTCTTTCTTGTGTAAAGCATAATCAGCAGTGTATGTGAGGTGGGAGTAGAGATGAAACTCTGTTCCACACAATCATTCAGGGATCCAAGCTGATACACACCCTGTCACCTAAAACACATAGCTTCTTAAGTTAGCCTAGAGACTAATAATGTCCACTTACAGGAAGAGAAATAGAGAGATGAGAAGGCACATCAACTTTGGAACTACTTCTACCAAGAAGTAACATCTTTATTTCCACTGTACCCATTGCTTGGCACTGGTCAGTGTGGCCTCATCTACCACAGGAGAGATGAGAAATGTAGTTCTAACCTGGGCAACAATTTCTCAACATCAGCTTTATAATTTGAAAGGGAGCATAACTCCTTGGTGGGAAGTCACTTACCTCTATTACTGAACTACTCAGAGTCTCAGTTTCTCAATCCTAGTACTTATAGGGCTCTTGTGCAGCAGAAAGAAATGTTTGTAAAGCACTGCGTTATTTATGATCACCCAGTTCAACCCCCTTATTTTCCAGACAAGCCTACCTCTCATCAATGTACATTCTCCCCCTGAACCCCAAGCATTTTATCCACAATCCAGAGAATGAGGCCTAGTAATCAAAGGATTTTGAAAGAACTTTATACCTTAGAGGGCACTGCAATGTGCCCCTGTGTGCACAGCCCTGGCTTTGGAGCCAAGGGACCTGAATTCCAGTGCTAGATCTAACAGCGGCACATTGAGTTCTTTGGCAATTTGTTGGAATTCCTTGGGGTTCCTCTCTCTTCTTTGTAGAGGGTGGTAATAATAAATATCCAAGCTCATTGGGAGGATGAAATAAGGCATTATATGCACAAATGGTTACATGTGAGCCCTTACATGTGAATGTCTGTCTTCTTACCAGCATCCAAAAACACTTTGAAGGCTACTTAGGACACAGTGAGATAAGACATTACTGCACGGATCCACCCCCAACAGCAGATTTGCCTCAATTTAAAAAATGATCCGTTTGATAATCAGTACATACGACTGCTGCCCCACGAGCAGAAGGCTCTTGTCGGTAAGAAGTCAAAGCTGTTCATTTTCCAAGACTTTTCCCTTTAGTCTTGCTTCTGCACACTCAAGGTTGTCCAGGGTCTCAAGCAATCAGAAATGATTTGTGTCAAAGAGCGCATTACAAGAATCATTTGTCATTTCTGGCTCGTGTTTGAATGTGAAGAATGATGCTGGGGAGTGATGCGAAGGGTTGTTATGATGAGCAGCAGAATCGTTATGTTAACCTTCTCAGGGGTGAGCTTTGAGGTTCAATTTTGACAGGGCGGGATGAATTGGGGAAGTATTAATGATGAGAATAACTTCTATTTGGATGACAACTTTTTCTAAAAAGAAAAAGAAAAGACTCATAATGGAATAGAGCCGCATAGAATGACCTCTAGAAAGCATCCTATTTATCCTCTTATTCTGCAGAGTGGTTTGTGGGCTCCTGGTCACAAAGTTAACTTCCCTGTTGATTAGAGAACACCTTCTTCTTGGAAAAGCTGGTGTGTGGGATTAGCAGAGTTAGAGACCCAGGTTCTAGGGCCAGCTCGTCTCCACCAGGCTGGGCTGCGGCTGTATAACTTCAGGCAGGGCACTCCTCTCCGCATCTTCATCTGACTCGCCAAAAGAAGACCTTGGTGACTCCTCAGCTCACCTACACCTCTGACATTTTGTGATTCTGTGCAATGCGTGGAACAAGTTTCTTTAACCCTTATTTGGCAAATGAGAAAACTGAAAATTTAGATATCGGGAGAAGCTTCTCAAAAGTGGCTTTGGATCTGAATCTTGTAACCTAAGTGGATTTTTCTTTAATAGGACAACAGAGAAGGACACTGCAGGCAGAGAGCATGGCCAAAGGCACAAACGGGGTATGGCACCGTCTGGGTGTCTTGTGTACGTGACTGTGGCTACATTATAGGATGGGAGGGGAGAGAGGATGAAAGGCAGTTTCGAACAGGTCATGGAGAGCCTTGAATGTCAAGTTCAAGAATGTAGTGTTTCTTCGCCAATGGCCCTCAAGCAGGGCTGACCTTGCCTCCCAGTGGAAATTTCACAATGCTTGGACACATTTTTGGTTGTCGCTGCTGACAGGGATACTGTTGTTAAAGGAGGACTTGCGCAGCCCACAATGTCACCTGCATCGCGGCTGACAACCGCTCCTGACAGAGTGAGGTGCTCTGCCCAGCTCTGTGGAGGAAGCACCATGGTAGTCAGCAGGCAATACAAGGCAGGGGCTGCCACAGTTGTCCGGGGAAAAAGTGACGAGGATCTGAACTGGGACAGGGTAGGGGGGACCAAGTCAGTGACGTGGAAGAGATGGGATAGAATGTAGTTTGTCCCGTTCCTTGGCATTGCAGCTCTGGCTTCAGCCGCCATCCCAGAGCACATTCTTCCTTTCTTTCTCTTACCCATTTGCTCGGCTGTCCCAAGAGCCACAGAGTGACAAGAGCTTCAGATCTACATCTGAATCAAAGAGATCTCACCTCCAACATGCTCCACTGGCCCATCCACAGCTGTCTCACTTTGGGTCAGACACGGTCAGTCCTGGAGGGAGAGGTCAGGAGCTGGCACATGGAGGCATTACAGCCCTTCCAGCAAATTTGATTTTATGATTTGTGACATTATTCACTTATTACCCTTGTCTAGCACAGATTGTTCCATTCTGTGAGCAGGCACTGTGTGGATCATTTTATTTGCCGTATTCCCACAGCCCAGCGTAGTGCCTGGCGGGTAGTAGACCCTTGTAAAAATGTGCTGAGTGAATAAATGAGTGTTCCTTGGCATCGTGGGTTCTCTCCATTTGCTGGAGGGAAGCCGTGGACATCCCAGCTTGGTGGACTGGACCTCACCATACCCCACCCCTCATCTGGTGGGCTGTTGGCTCTGGTTTCTATTACTGTGTCCGAGAGATCAGCACAGACGCACCTTCCCAGAAGCAAAAAGCAAGGCCTTGGGGGGCAGCTGTAGACAGATGACAAAGAGCCTGACAATGACCCTTGCAATCCCTCAGCCCCTTCCTTGCACCCCCCTTGGGCATCCCTTTCACCATAATACCTCTCCCCTCCCAGGTAGCCCTTGCTGTCACCTGGAACACTGAAGGTGAGGCTAAGGTGAGAACAAAGGGCTGAGCTGGTCACACCATGTGAGTGTTCCCATTTGTGGGACAGTCAGGGAAATGCCTCACCACCTTGAGCACCTGATTGTTAGAAACTTGAGACAAGTTACCGGCATCCCCAGGTGATAGGGAACAAACGCTGGGCTCGGAGGTGAAGCAGAGGATGGGGGAAAGGACCTCTGTCAATGGCAGTGTGACAAACCCGTGGCCGTGTGGCCAGATTGGGGATGCGTGGACATGTGCATGTGCAGGCCCAACTGCAAAGGGCAAGTCTGTACCCATTGGCGTCCCTGCAGTTCGCAGAGTTTTGAGCAGCAGCTTCAGGGACACACCAGCCTCACGGCTCAAGGAATGAAGCCAATCTAATTTTCAGAGACCTGAGTGGCCATCTGGCCCTAACCCCCAGAAGGCGAGAGCGGGGGGTCTTTTCTAGGTCAAATGTCTCTCTAGAGGCAGAGAGAATATGGGGCCCAGATGCTTGAATTCAAGTGCCCTTTCTGCCGGGAGGTCTGCCTGCTGGAGAGGTGGTGTTGGCGCAGAGAAAGGAGCTCATAGCTGGTGTACCCCTCCCACTGCTCCCTGCCCAGCTTTATATACCCCAATACTTCCCAAGATAAAGCCTCCTTGTGCTCTGTCCTGCTGGGATGTTTAGTCACCCATGTCTTACGCTGTTCTGGCATGTTTGTCTTAAAGGGCCAGTAGGCCACTGCTACAAATTCCTACTACTGATCAAGACTCAGTGCCGACCATTGGTGGTTCAAATCCTGTGTGATTTTTGGGCTAGGTTACTCAACTTTTTTAAGTTTCTGTTTCTCTCTAATTAAAATATGGGAAAATAGGATTTAGGTCAGAGAGCTCTTGTCTAACTAAATGAAATCAAAGGTGAAAATCTACAGAAAGGCACTTGGTATACCTGACACAGAGTAGGGACTCAGGAAACTTGTCTAACGAGTAAATGCATGAATTAGTAAAGGTGATTGACCCCTAGAAAGCTAGGAGGTGTGCTCTCCAATGCTTTGTTACCTGCTAGGTTGGTCCTGGTGTTCTGGCTCCCTAGGGAGGACTGTTTCTCAATGTTTTGGTTCCCATGTGCTCTGCCCTGGCCCTGTAGCAACACGGGCTTCCTGAGAAAAGCAGTGAGTGCGTGCCCAGAGGCCGCATGCTCCCCTCGGAGCTCTGCCCCGAGCAGAGGGGATCCGCACACTTGCATGTGTTCACACCAATTAAATGGTTTTATTAAAAGACCTGGCACTGTTTGCAGGCAGCTCCAGGGTGACCACATTAAGAGGCCATCGTTGCCATCTGCCAAGCCTCTCCCTCACCTGCCACAGGGCCTGACAAGCGGAAGGGGACTGACCCTCATTTTCTTCCCATCCAGACTATGCTGGGAATGATGGAGATCCAGAAATGAACCCAAACTTGATTTAATTTTTCCAGAAGTTTACAGTCTAACTTGGTCTCAAAGCCTAGATTTGTGAGTCGAACTGCATCCGACACAAAGAATATTACACATATTTTTTGTTGTTGTTAAGTGAGAGTAAGGGAGACAGAGAAACAGACTCCCACATGCACCCTGACTGGGATCCACTCGGCAACCCCCATCTGGGGCCAATGCTTTGCCCATCTGGGACCATGCTCAAAACCAAACTATTTTTAGCACCTGAGGCAGAGGCTCCACAGAGCCATCCTTAGGACCCGGGACCCATGCACTTGAATTAATTGAGCCGTGGTTGTGGGAGGGAAAGAGAGAGAAATAGAGAGAAGGGAGAGGGGTAGGAGAGGGGGAGAAGCAGATGCTTGCCTTTCCTGTGTGCCCTGATCGGGAATTGAATCCAGGACTTCCACACACTGGGTCAATGCTCTACCGCTGATTCAACTGACCAGGGCCTCGCAACATTTTTGGTAGTTTTTTTCCATTCATGGACACTGAAAAGAGCCTCCTCCTCTTTCTTCAGAGTCAGGTTCTTCCCAGGGCCCAGAAATGCTATGTCTAGGAGCTCAGAAATCCCAGACCTTCCACCCTCTCTCTTTACCAACTAAAGAGCCCTTTATGGCCTTCACATTTATTTCATACGTATTTCTGGGACCTCCTTTGCACACATCCCAAGGTGGGGAGCTAAATAAGACCTAGCAGGTACATATAACCCAATGGAGTAGAGAAATTTGTAAACACAGCGCCCTGAGGGCTGGAAGAGCATCCTGAGGGTGGGGAGAGAGCCAGAGGAACTTGAGGAAATAATGGTTGCTTGCATTTATTAAGCACTTCCTGCATGCAAGCCCTCTTCCAAATGCTTTGCGTGTCTGATTTCATTTCATCCTCATTTAGAGGGGAAAGGACCCGGAGTCTATGGAGAAGTTACCGCGTGCTAGGCACTGTATTGGTGCTTGGCAGAAATGACACCAGCGCCTTCTTCTGATAGTCCTGCCAATAAGGTATCATTAGTCTCATTGCACATCAAGTAAAGTGGCCTCAGAGAAGTCAGGCAGCTTGCCTTAATGCTGACCACAGAATAGAACCCAGAACCACTGCTTCCCAAGCTTTGATGTGCATCTGAATGACCCAGGGACATTGTGGAATCCCTTTCAGTGGGTCTAGGGTTGATAGCAAGGTTCCAATAGTTTCCCAGGTGGTACTGTGACTGCTGGTCTGTGGACACACTTGGAGAAGGCGCGGGATCCACGGCGCAGTGGGACCAGTGGCTCAGCCCTGCGTGCAGCACTGAACCTCAGGGGAGCTTTGGAAATGCTTCAGTGCCCCTTAGAGATCCTGGCTTGACTCAGGTGGGCGTCTAGAATCACTGTTTTAAAGCCCCCAGATGATTCCATGAGGCAGGTAGTGTTTAAAGCAACGGCTATAGATTTTACTGTCTTTTCTAAGCCAAGTCTTAAAAAAAACGTTGAGCCCAGTCCCCAGATGCCCACGTGTTCACTCCCCTGGCGAGGGTCCCCGGGCCGGTTCCACTCAGCCTACAGCCTGAGTCAACCCTTTCAGTTACTCTTCCTCCCAGGTTGTCCCCCAGGTGTGGAGTCTCCCCAGCTCTGCTCCTCTCTCCACCTGGGACACATAATCCCCTGGATCTGGAGCCTGCGTCTGTCCCTCTGTCCTGCTTTCTCACCATCCCCTGTGCAGCAGGAGGAAGAGACTTCCCCGGGGTTATCGATTCCCCAGGAACCCACAAGGTAGCAATTTCTTCCTTAATTAAGATCTTCACGATGAGCCACTTGTATTGGACCAATTCATCAGCTCTCTGAAAGTGAAGGAGGGAGGCAAAAACCAAGGGTGGTGGGGTGGTGGGGTGGAATTCAGCAACGGTGTCTGGGTGTCTGGGTGCCTTGCCTGCCGGGGCTGCAACCTGGCTGGACGTGGGTGGGAGTGGGGCGTGGAGGGGAAATGCAGCCAGCCTTGCCTTTTAGTCTTCTCTCCCCACCCTACTCCCTTGTTGAGTCAGATGCGTGATGACACATTTGAAAAGCATTCCTGACGCAAACATTGTTCTCTCCCCTGGTCGGTCCCCCTCACCGCTCTCACCCATTATCTGCCATTGGAGACAAAAGCAACAGAGGATAATAGGAGTTTCCAATTCATGCCTTTCCTTCCTTCTATTCTCTGGGGAAAATATGTTGAACATCTTTTTTATTGACTTGTTTATAAGTGTAGAAAATGAATCGCTTAAGGTTTGTATTGGAGCCACCCAGATGCTATCAGGATCACGGAGGCTCCCGTTTGGGCAGTAGCTGTGGCTGGAAGATAAGTTCTAGGGGCTGAGTGGGGTGTTCATTAAATAGATCAGGCTCCCTTTCCGCATCATGAGCCCCAGTGATGACCCAAAGCTTAGTCTGGAGTTGAGACAAAATCAGTACAGCCAGCCACGCTGGTGGCCCCCTGCCTCTCCCTCCTACTACGAATTGCGATGGGAAAGGACACATATGTGGGGTCAGCCAGGCCTGGGTTCTGATAGTGCCTGCCATGTCCCTGTGCTGGAGCCATAGAGACACTCGCTGGCTCTGCTATTTCTCACCTTGGGCGCATTACTTTGCTGGCTGAATGTCGGCTCCCTGGTCTGTGGGCTATTCTACTACTGAGCTCCCGGGAGGACCTAGGCATGATGTGAAAAGAGCAGCTGGCACACAGTTGGGCCTCCAGGAGTGTCCTTCCTCCTTCATTCTGTCCCTGCAGAGAATGTCACAGCTGGAAGTGCCCCCAGAGGCCACCGAATCCAGTCCTTTTCTCTGGCCATTGGAAGTCCAAACCTAGAAAGGGACAGTGATTTGCCTGTGGTCACCCAGCATGAGGGGCAGAACCAGTTTCTTGACTCCCCATTGAGATCGTATCCCCTCCTCACAGAGCAGCCCTTTGTCTTAGTTGACGGACGTACTTCATTCTGTGCATATGACCGTAAAGTGAGGGAGCAGATTGAACTCTGGTACCCACAGACCCAGGCACCCATGACTGGGTGCTCTTTAAAGATGTGTTCCTTAGGAAGACCTGTTGTTCACAGGGCCCCTTAGTCAAAGTTTGTTCCTCTTCGTTCGGTTGTTGAAAATACAATTTTTGTAAAGTGGGGCCCCAACCCCACCACTCCTGGTCCCCATTTGCACCCACCTGAGCCTTCTCTTCTGCATTCTGGCCCTGGCTCCCAGCCTAGGGTTTATCCAGCTTCTAGTTCAGCATCTGATGCACAGCCAAAGTCACTTGGATTCTGGCTCCTGCTGAGACTCTAAGCTGGAGCTCAAAAGCTCTCACAGTTTCTTGTCTCCTGGGTGAGTTCAGGGTCTTAATTCTGACCTTCCTCAAAGACTTGGGTGAGGAACTCTTTTCTTGGGTCTGCCCACTGGGTAGCCCACCCCACAGCCCCTGCCTCTTCCCTGGTACACACATCTGCTGAAGAACGGGAGTCCCCCTCCCTTCCTGCACAAGGCAGCGTCTGGATCCCCCCGAGTGGGGGGCAGGAATGTGATCCGCAGTCTGCCCAGCCCTTCTCCAGGGGAGATGGGTGGTGGCTTCCCCCCACTCCCACTCCACAGCACCTGAGTCAGCCCAGCAGCACTTCTGAAGGACTAAATGGCAAATTGTCCAGCCGGGAAACAGAGATCATCTGTCTCAATTATGCAGGAGGTCAGCACATTAGGGCTCCGCACGAGAAGAGTGCCTGCGTTTTGATGAGGAAACAGATGTGTCCACCGCAAGGGAGTCATACAAAAGCTTCCATCATGGACATTAAAACTGACCTTCGCAGCAGACATGGCCACAGAACTGATCACAGGGGGAAGCCGGGGTTTAATGGAGAAGGGAGCCGGCACGCTGGCAGACGTTGGGCAAGCAGGACGCGGCAGCCGTGACCCCGGCACCACCTCCAGTGCAGAGCCATCTGTGGCTCCCATCACCCCCTGGCAGTAGGGCAGACCCGGCCCTGATCAGAGGACAGCCCGGCCCCTGTTTTTACTGAGTGCCTACTCTGTATTTGGCAAAGGACTGGTCTAGAATTTGCTGGAGAAACAAGTGGAGAGAAAAACCCTAAAGGAGAAGTGGCCCAGCCGGCATCTGTCAGACCCAGCCCTGCGGATTCAGCAGCGGGAACATCGAAGCAAAAAGAAATAAGGGACTAGGAGCAAGAACGACTCCTGGGCTGGGGGGTCGGTGGGGACAGTCCTCTCTGCAGAGACACAGAGGGGACTGCAGGCCTGGAGTGGCTTGGATCAGAGTGAGGGACAAGTGACTAGGAAGAATCAGCCTCCACCCCAGGATCACAGGAATAAATGATGGACCCAGCTCCTGAGTTCTAGCGCGTTAGTGCAACCTGACAGAAACCGGGGAAATCCGACCCAATGAGAATTCTAAGGCAGGCTGTTGCACCAAACAGGCTGATCTGGACACCACCCCATTCCCAATCTGCTGTTGTCATTGGTGGCCACGGCAGTCCCTCTCACATCAAACGAGACATGGGCTCTGTCACCTTAGGGCCCGCCGTTTACGCAGGGTTGAGTTTCTCAAATTTCTTGATTATCATATTTGTGTTCTAATAAGGCTCACAGAACTAAAGTCTGCCGGAGAGGCAGTAAAGATTTGTCTGATCTACGAAGTGTAAGAAACTTTGATCAGGGGCAGGGAGACCTGTATCAGTTTGTATTGTTCTGACCTTGATGGTGTGGGTTCCGGAAGTAGCCAGGGCGCACAGCTAAACACATTCCTGGCCGAGAGTCCGAGAAGCTGGGGCTTGTTCGGAGGGATGGTGAAGTGGGCAGGACAGGCCACCCCCCAGGTGAGCAGCAGCGAAGCAACAAGGTGTGTGAACTACAAAGAGGCTGCTGTTTCCCTTCTGCTCTCCAGACACACACCCCCTCACGAGAATCTCCCTGGTGGCCACGCCAACTGGAAGGGCACATGCAGGGAATGTGGGCAAGTTCAGTGCAGCCTTGCCAAGTTGGTGAGAGGGCGGCTCCATGCTGTTCTTATCTGCACGCAGGTGACTGAGAGTAATGATGCGTCTCAGATGCCCCCAGTCGAGGCAAGGGCAAGAACGAGGGCATGGAGACAGGAGCGACTGGTTCGCGGTGCGGGGTGAGCAGAGGAGACCAGGTTTATAGTATCAACACAGTGAGGCTGCCTTCCAAAAGTCGCATGGGACCTGCTGCCTTTCACGTGTCCAGAAGAGCTGCTGGACTTCCTATGCACTGTCTATACTCTCAGCTGAATTCACTTATGACCGAGGTGAAAACACGTGGGAGACAGCTGGCTGGATGGAAGGGGAGGGAATGAAACTCAGGACCTCGTGCAGGACCTGAGCCAAGGCCATCAACCTGCCACACCAGCCACACCGCCTTCCTGGCAGGCATTAGCGGCTGCCTAGTTGCTTGAGTGACGTATCACCTAATGGGCTCTGACAGGCCCTCAGTGGAGCATGCGCGCCTGTGCTTTTAACCCTTAGCCCAGAGCATATAGCAACAAGAGCAATGAGAGATCACTTGTTTTGTTTTGCATACATTCACATCTCTGTCATACCCATTGGGAGAACTTATTCTACTCATTCTCTCATCCTGACTCTCACAGGTCAGGCTTCAGTTTGCTGGCTGTGTGACCTTGAGCAAGTCACAGCATCTCTCTGAGCCTTCATTTCCCCACCTGTGAATGGGAATTAAAATCCTTACTCTGCAGGAGGTTTCTTGACCCTGCTTCAGAAGTGATGGCATGAAGGCTCAGGGAGGCCAAGTGCATGCAGTGCCCAGGGTCAGAGACACAGTAAGGCCAGCGCAGACAGGTCCCTACCCTGAGGTCACTCCCTGGGGCTAAGGCCTGGTTTCTGCAAGGAAGGGAAATAATTCATTCATCCTTTAAGAGTCAATGTCATATTAACAGGATGTGAAATGGAAGAGAACACAGGAAATAGCCTAGAGAGTCAGGGGCTTAGAGAAGCGGCCCCAAGCAGGGGTCCTGAGCAGAGGGCAAAAGTCTGCCTGGCAGAGACCCCAGTGACAGAAAGGAACAACTGGGAGGCAGGTGGCTCAGGTCACAGTTTTGCTATCACTGGACTGGCTTAAAAGGATGCTCACCTGTGCAAGCCTCCCGACCCCACCCCATTTAGCCGGCTTCCCTCGGCAGCCCCCAGCCACTCCCCACCCCTTCCTTCGGGCCAGGCAGTGGCTTCCCAGCAGAGGGCGCCCTAGGCCCGGTCTAACAGCACAGCCCATGGTGCCAATAGGCATCTCTCTCTGCCAAGAGCCGGCTGATGGGGATGGGGGTCTGCCTGCTGCACCCGCCCAGAGCAGCCGGCTGGGCACTTTCTTGTGAAGCATCGTCAGAGGCCGTGTGGCAGGGCTCTGCGGAGCTGAAATAAGTTTCCGTGAGGTGCAGCGAGGTGTGGCTCGTTGTAATGCTGCAGGTAGGGAAGTTGGTGTCGCAGCAGTGACATCGACGGGTTATGTGATGTGTGACAGTCCCTTCTCCTCCCAGAGGTGTTTCCCCACCCATCTTGTAGGGAGTCTGGACTAGAAAATTCTCTGAGATCCCCCTCCAGCTCTGACCGTCTGGTCCAATATGCTAGCCCCCCTCGGCCACCCTCTCAACATGCCCTCAGGGAGTAATGGCATGAAGGCTCAGGGAGGCCAAGCACATGCAGTGCCCAGGGAAGCAGAACTCCTTGCTGTTTCATTCCAAAATGAAGACAAAGGTGACGCCCAAAGGCACATTTCTGTGAAGTAAATAAAGGTGAAGTTTGCAGGTCTCTCCCTGGCTCCGGTACCTTTCCATCCCATTGTTCCCTTACTTCAGTGGACTTGGGCCTTCCTTGCCCCTGGTGTCACCATGACTACCGCACCTCTTGTGTCCCATGGATGTACTCAGGGATGAGTACTGTCAGTGATTCTGGTTCCAAGTGGCAGGGCTCATGAGCCAGAGGCCTTCCTAACTTCCCACCTCCTCACTCACAGCACGAGGACTCATTCAATCCCACCTAATTTTATTCTTTAGTAAACATTCCTGAACAGACTAAGATGTTGGGCCCTCACCTGGCCCAGAGGACCCTAGTCTCTACTTCCCACCCAGGTGACAAAGTGCTGTATGGACTCAGTCCCACCTGATCCCACTCTCAATCTGCCACTTAGCCATGGGACTGCGTTAGCATTACTGAGCCTCACGTCCTTCCTCTGTGCCAGCAACATAGTGTCTGGCCCATGGTAAGCGTGCAAGTGCCATCCACCTTGAGAATGGTGTTATTGTTTATTACTATTATTATTATTGTTAGTCATTAGTATTCAGCCTCCTGGCTGACATAAGTCAGCGCACCAACATCAACACCTCTTTGACTCTCCTACTGGATAAGTTTCGGCTTTTCGAAAATAGACTGCCATCATGCCAGCACCCAAACACCCAAAAGGATGAGGCAAGAGCCTTCAACCTTCTTGGTTCCACAGGTTTAATCCTCGGACCTGAATGTCAGCTCTAAAATGCTCCTTGTAATTTTTCCTCAGGAAAGTGGAACTCCTTGCTGTTTCAGAATTCCAAAATGAAGACAAAGGTGATGCCCAAAGGCACATTTCTGTGAAGCAAATAAAGCTGAAGTTTGCAGGTCTCTCCCTGGCTCCGGTACCTTTCCGTCCTTGTCAGGGATTAGCCAGAACATGGACTCGCTGCTTCCCCTTCCCGCCAGCGGCCGCTGAGCAAACTCCCTCCTGGAGGGCAGGGTTGCTCCTTGCATGAGGAACGGTATTGGGCACGCTAATTAATAGAACTGCCCAGATTATCTGGAAACCACTGGGGGTGCCACTTCCTCAGAAAATGCTATAGAATGGTGACTTCATGGCACAGAGAATGTTCGTTGGGTTCAGACAACAGGATGAAAGTGGGAGTGATTGTCATGGGTCCCCACTCTCCCTGTCTTTCTGTCCTGTGTCCCTTCTCATTTCTTTCTGCTTGGGCAGGGCTTCTTCCATGGGGAAGAGCTGTGCCCATGAGCACAGTGCCGCTGCCCTGTGACTACACCACCTTCACTGAGGACCTTCCCCTAAATCTCTGAGCCAAGAAGTTCCCCTGGCAAAGGCCGTAAGAAGCCAGATTTCCTATTGCAAAGATGCTCTCTGCAGTCAAGCTTATAATCGACACTTGGGTGGTAACAATCTCCAGGAATAACAATAATTAACACATGAATGTTGAACACCATTTGTTTCTCTGATTCCCAGGCTGAGCTGAACAGTAATGAAAATTGTTTTCTCTCTGAAGCATAAAAATGTTCTCATGTCACCTGGAGTGCTCACAGGTGTGCTGATTAATTGTGGCCTAGAATGTCATAATGACCAAGCCACAGGCTTTGCTCTTGGCCAATCACAGTTTCTTGCTCACTCTGGGTTAAAATGACCCAGGTGGATGGCCTGAGGTGAGGGCATATTCGACAGATGGTCTAACGGTGCCCTTGCCCGGAGAGCCACACAGGTGAGACCCCTGGCTGGGCTGGCAGAACCTGGTTTTCCCCCTCCTTAAGGACACTGTTAACTCTAAGCCTTCTTAAGCAAATGGTTGTGATCAAGCTGCTCACCCACCCCTGGGATGTGGCAGCTGTCAGTGAGCCTGAGACCTGCTTATGCGCTTGTTAACATGGAGGTTCCTGGGCTCCGCCCAGAGAGTTTGATCCTGTGGACTTTGAAGGTGGCCTAGAAATATGTATTTTAATAAGCATCCCAGATGGTTCAGATGCAGGTGCCTGCAGAACCCACTTAGAATAATATGATCATAGCTCATCAAAGGTCAAAGGGTATATAGCTCCACAAGCACCACCACAAGTAGGGGTGTCGGTGGCAAGAGAGGGAGAGAGAAGGGGCCACTCAGGGGACTGCCAGTCTCCTCCTCACTCCCCCTGGAGCAATTACATTTCTTTTTGCTCAGCATAGGGTCCAAGAGCAAGGCCCTGGGGCCTCCCTACATGAGTTCAAGCCACCTACAAGCTGTGTGAGCTTGGGCATGTTACTTCGCCTCTCTGTTCTTCAACTTCCAATTCCATAAAATAGGATTATGGTTTTAAAAATAATAGCTAGCTCACAGGGCCACTGTGGGGATTCGATGAATTAATGTGTGCAAAGTATTTAAGAACAGCATTAAAAACATACCAGGCATGAGTGCATAGTAGCTGTTATAATATTGTCTATTTTACATTGTAAGGAAGCAGTAATGCCATAGTCATCTCATTGGTTAAAAGGCTTAATTTGGAAAATAAAGGTGCCACTATTTTAAAAACCAGTCTTACTAATGTGGGGGTGGGCAAAAGTAGGTTTATGTTGTTCATATGGAAAAAGACAAATAATACAAATAAATAATATAATAACTAATAAATAAATAAATAGTGCAAGAATAACTTAATCTGCTTTTGTCTACCAATGACCTCGTTTTCTTTCATTTATTTCTTATTTTTAAAACATTTCTATTGATTGATTTTTAGATAGAGAGGAGGGAAGGGAGAGAGGAAAAGAGAGAGATTTAAAAAATAGATTTGTTGTTCCACTTATTTATGCATTCATTGGTTAATTCTTATATGTGCCCTGACCAGGGATGAAACCCACAACTTTGGCATATCAGGACAATGGTCTAACCAACTGAGCCACCCAGTCAGGACCGACCTCGTTTATAGATAGAGCAACTGAGGCCCCAGGGAAAGAACTACTGCTGGAGGTCCCATGGTGGGTGAAGAGCAGGCATGGACCCGACTCAGATCTGAGCTTGGTATTCTCGCTGTGGGTAGCACACCTTGCTGCCTCCCTTGGGGAAGTGGCTCTGATTGCTTTCAGGGTTGACCTGGACTCCTATCATGCCTTCTGTCACCCACATCTTCAGGGCAAGTCCAGGGGGTAGGTTTCACCAACCCACCCTCTTCCCCTTCAGAGCCCATCTGGCAGCATTCCTCAGCCTGTTCTCCACTCCCAATCCCGTCGTCTTGAAACGTGTCTATAAAAACAGTTCCCACCCTGGAGATATTTGAAACTTGTGGTTTACTCCTGAGTCTCAGTTCACAAGTTTTCTACAGAGAGTCCAGGCATTGTTAAGGAGTTTGGGTCTGAGAGCCCGGGGAACATTATTCTAATGGCCCTTCTCCAAAAAGAGAGGCCAGGATGAAATTCATTTCTGGCATCATTTCCCACACATAGGAGAGGTCAGCATATGTTTGCAGTTTGAGAGGATGATGATAAAAGTCCAGACAGGGTCAGGATGCCCCATCTGGAACCTCAGGCCAGCTTTCCGGCTGGGGCCGTGGTAGTCACCCTCCGAAAGGACCTGCAGTGATCCTATGGCCTTGTGCATCCCGGACATTGCCCCAGGGTGGCTCCGTGAGGCCTGTGAGGAAATGATGTCATGTATTAAAAAGGCTGGCTTCGGACTTGGTTGGCCTCTTACTTGCTGTGGATTTGTCCCGTGGATCTGTGGCTCTTGGGACGGCCGTGTCATGAGTAACCTTGTAGAAAAGTCATTGTGGTAGCAACTGATGCTTCCCACCCACAGACATGGGAGGAGCTTGATGTAGAGTCCTCAGCCCCAGCCAGTCTCCATGCACTGCAGCCCTGGCGGCCATGCCGACTGCACCGCCTCAGGGACCCTGAGCCGAACCATTGGCTCAGCTGCTGCCAATTCCTGGCCCACTGGGGCTGCATGCCGTGATAAATGTTTGCTGTTACAAGATGCTAGGTTGTGGGGTAATGTTCCACAGCAAGAGATAACTGATTGGGGGAGGGGCTGAGGCCATTAGAGATGGAGCAGAGAGATCACATGCAGAGGGAAGGAGGGGCTTTATTCACAACCAGGGAGACAGTGAAGAGGGGTAAGAAGACCCTTGAGAAAGGAGGACGGGATCCCGGCCCTAGGGCAGGCAGCCCATTGTCTATTGGGAGCCGCAGGCAGGGTAGACAGAAAGTCAAAGGCAGGGTAATAAGAGACAAGGGACACACCAGCATCTGGTCCAGGTGAGAGGGAAGGGGGTCCGTCACCAATGCAGTGAGGTTTGATAATTAGTGTGCAGTTGGTATTGATCCAAGCACCGTAGAGGAGACAAAAATGGGGAAAGCCTTGACCCTGACTCTGGGGAGCGCACATCTGACTCAGTCCCTCTCAACACCAGTGGGGCCTGGTGCTGCTGTCACATTCCCGACGGTGCCCGGAGTCCACTCCAGACCCACTGAATCGGAGTCTCTGGGGATGCACCTGGCTGTCAGGATCTCAGAAAGTCTTTCTAGGGGTTTCTCGTGTGTAGTCAGGTTGCGAACCACTAGTCTAACTGACGAAACAACCACAGCAACATACATGCACACGCGCGCGCACACAGACACACGCACACCCACTCGCACTCGCACTACGAAGAATAATAGCCTTGGTAATTTCCCAGCAAGGGATTTGGACTGGAAGTGGTGGGCGAGTGCAGAGAAGGCAGCCGCTGCTGAGGCTGCAGGGGTCTCAGGACGTCTCCCAGCACAGCTCCGGGCTCCGCCCACCTGGACACCACGGCTCTGCCATTCCTCAGGATCAGCAAGCGAAGGGGAGTGGGCTGCTGTTGGGACCTCAGGGTTGGTCCTGGGAGCCATGGGCAGGGCTAAGCCGGCAGCAGAGGCCCCTGCAGCCCTGGCTGTGGGGGAAGGAAGCAGAGGCCGAAGGTCAGGCAAGGTCTGAAACAGAAGATGTCCCACTGAAAATGTCGTGGGAGGGAGGACAGAACTGTGTAGGCACTGGGCCCCCTGCTAACACTTTACATTCCTTACCTTGAGTTATTCCTACTGAAGCTTGTGGGGTATTCTTATCTCCACTTTATAAGTGAGAAAACACATTCAAAAAGGTTAAACCCGTGGACCTAAAACTGCCCGTGGGGCCTGGAACAAGGTTTGTGCCGGAACTGAGCTGACAACCAGGTTGCCTGGGGTCTCCGAGACAAGGCAAGGAGGGCGGGGGGCGCAAAGCCAGCCACAGCCACACACGCACCACACACTGGGCAGGACGGGTGTGGGGGTCTGTCCTGGGAGCTGGAGGGGTCTGGGGTCGAACATGCTCCCTGCTCCCATCTCTGCCCCCATCTGAGCGGTGGGAGCAGCTCAGAGCAATTTCTCTGCCCAGTTTACTTCCCTCTTCACTCCCTCCCACCTAGTGCCAACGGGGCACCGTAATCCTTCCACTCATTTGATCACTCCTTTAATCAGCAAGTACTCACAGCAACTATTGCCACCGGACACACCCACTCACCCAATCGAAAAGAAAGCACGGCGCCTAAGGTGGGGGTGTTGGGTGGGCACAGAGGTTGAAGAAAGTGAGAAAGTCTGGGAGAAAGGACCAAGGACTTGTTCCCAGATGGAGTGAAGAATGAGACTCCAAGACGGGGAATGGCTTCCCAGGGCCACACAGTCACAGCACCGAGGGGACATGAGGGTCTGTGAATGGGGAAAGGGAGACCTGGGAGTCAGGAAGAGGAGGGAGCAGCCCACAGGGAAAGAGACAGGCAGGGTGACCTTTCTAGACCACATGACCTTTTTTGGCTTTAAAATCCCAGTTCCCAGAAGCAAGGTCATAAAACTCCTTAAATGATCTATTGTAATGATACAAGATTCTATTCCAGAAAAAGATGCATAATTCTTGGTCACTGGGTAAATAAATGCCCTAGAAAAATTAATACAGGTGGTATAAAGGTCCAAGGTGGTGGCTGGGAAAGGCTCAGCATGGAATTTGTCCTGTCTGTCTCCTGTCCCCACAACAGAGCTTTCCCTCTCCCTCCCCCTCCCTCTCTGCCTGCCCCTAATTCCTACCACACTCTCCACACTTCTAAGTGGTGAGGATGAGGGAGAGGGGGAGATGGAGAGAGGAGAGAATCAGGAGACAGGAAAGATGAACCCGTGTTCTCACTGGTTTTAATACCAACTTCCTTTGGGCCCTGTACTAGTTTTCTGATTGTGTCTAAATCCCTTGAAACTCAGGGTCTCATTTTCCACATCTGAAAATTCTGAGAGGTAGCCAGGGAGGGGAAGTGTCAGGATTGGACTAGAGTGTGACAACATGAAGGGAAAAAGTTCAGGAACCAGAGAAATCTGTGTTGGTATCCAGTTCCCAACTGAGCAACCTGGGAACATGTTTACAGCCTTTTAGGACTCAGTTTCCATCTCTGCCAAATGGCAGTAAAATCCGCCCAGGGAGTATATGTGTCAAGCACCTACCAGAGTGTCTGACACAGTCACTGCCCCATATTAATTGATCTCATAATCTCATATTTTCCCTTCCTATACCTGTGATGATCTCTAAGGCTGCCCCTGAGGAGGGGCTGGAAGGGGAACAGCCTTTCTACTAAGAGAGGAGTGATGGCCACAGACATCATGGGCAAGGGGCTCACTCAGCAAGGGCCAGCAGCCTCCAAACAGTCCCATGAGGGACATAACTTCCAGCTACAGAGGAGATGGGCCCTGTGGGAAGTTGCCTGCTGGGGTTGGGCAGGCAGGGGAGCTAACATAGGGGCAGAGAGGAGAGCAGTACTCTGGGTCACAGCCTGGAAAGCAGGCCAGAGAACAGATACTGAACTTAAGCCATCTGGGGTTCTGCTCCTCCACTTCCTCTTGCTTCCTCCTCTCCCAAATCAGTAGAGGTAAAAACAAAATGTACAACCTAGCTGACACCAGCCAGAGTTGGAAAGTTGATTATAATTGTTCATTTACTCCTTGGAGCCAATTCTTCTCCATTCTGTCTCTAGGCAGCAATATTGATGGGTATTTTATTTTAGAAACTATAAAAAAAAAAACTATCAAAATAACCCCAAAACAACCCTTACCTATTTTGAGATTAAAACATACTTTCTAAACAAATAGGAATTAAAAACAGAAATTAGATATTATCTATAAAATAACAAACAGAACATTCCATGTCAAAACCTATGGGACACAGCTAAAGCTGTACTCAGAGGACCTTTTATAGCCTTCAATGCTTTTATTATTTTTCATGAAAAGCTGATAATAATTGCACTAAGTATTCAACCTTAAAAATTAGATAAAGAGCCATAAAATAAATAGAAAACAACACAGGAGGTAGGATTTCATGAAAATAGAAGCTAAAATTAATGCAATGGAAAACAACAGAAGAATTCCACCCTTACTCTGAATAGTTTTTTTCCTTCCCATAACAGTCCCATGGTGTCAGCACCCTCTTCACTTACATTCACTTCCTAGACTCTCATGTAAAAGTTTAGGTAAAAACTGATATCGATAAGATGCATTTCTTTACTTTATAGAATTGATTTAATAAGACTATTTGATAGAACCCAGTGAGCACTAGACTTCACAACAGGAATACCAGGTTCCAGAACCAAACCCATCACTGTCACCTCAGCCAGGTCACTTCTCCTTCCTGGCCCCCAGGTCTCCCTCTTGTACTAGTAGAGGCTGGACTACCTGCTGACACATGTAGTTGTCAGCTAAATTTCATTCATGGCCAAAGCTCTTCAGAAGACAGAGATCACCCTCATATGGGTAAGTGTAGGTAGACTTTTCTGAGTGGTGGGGCTGGAGAGTAATGGTAGCTGTCCCAGTGGGCTGTATTATAGCAGGTTGGCCTGAGAGGGAGTCCAGGTTGAAGGGGAAATACAGACACTGAAGGCAGCCTGGAGCATCTGAGGGTGTGGGCCTGGGCTGGGGCGAGCAGGGAGCGTAACCAGGACCTTGGGTGAAATCTGGTGGATTCCATCACCTCCTCCTAGACTCACTCATCCATATCTTGCTCTTGATACTTTTCTAAAAGCTCATCTATCTTGAAGTTATAACTGCAGGCTCAGTACTGGGCAGGAACAACAGTCATAAATGGAAAGAGGTGTCCAAACCCTCGTCTTAGGTCTGTAGCTGTGATTGCCAGCTTTGGAATCTGGGGTTGCAGGGAGGCTTCTGTCCCTGCTCTCAAGTCAAAGTAGTGATGTGTTCATGTTTCACCAGTGGAGCCCCTGGTGAGCGTGTCCACAGGGCCTGCTGACCACTGCATCTGGGCTATTCCAGCTCTGTGAGCTGCTGCCTGGGAGCGCCAGCTCAGTTCTTTCGGTGAGTGTGAATTTTGCAAGAAGGGTGGGTCCTCTGTGTCAATTGCTTACCAAAGGCCCAGATTCTGCAAAAGCATATCGGTCTTGTTAGGGACTGGAGGCTTTCCCCTTGGGCCTATCAGAAGTCCCAAAAAGGATTTAAAGAGAGGCATTCTGTGATAGGATTTGGATTTTCCACAGACCACTCTGGCATGTGGAGTGGGAGTGAGCAGAGGATAGTAATGTAGAAGGAGAGCAAGTTAGAAGGCTGTTCACAGGTCCTGGCAAGAAACACTGGTGGCTTAGACTTGGATGTGAGCAGTGAGACTAGAAAGCAGTGACATGTTCAGGGAGTGGCCGGTGTGCAAGGTGTGGAGTCAGTGCAGGTTGGTTTGTGATGAGCCAGGAAGTGTGAGGATGGGAAGAAGTCAAGAATGCGCTCACCTTCCAGCCCGAGCAACTGGGAGACACCATTTATCCGAACGAGGGACTATGGACAGAGGGAGGGAGGAGGCCACAGGGTCAGTCAGGACATGCTGGGCTTTTGAGGTGTTTGCCCAGAGGGGCTGTCCAAGAAGAATTTGAATACGTGCATCTGAAGCTCAAGAGAAGAAGCTACGTGGGAGATGGAAGTAAAAGCAGCTTTTAGTAAAGGGAGTGTCCCCTCTTTGAGAGTCACTGCTTACACTTTTGGCCTATCCTCACCCTGCTTTTGTTCAGAACCCTAGGGGTTCGATGAGTCGGTCTTCAGGGGTTCGGAGAAGCCTCTGCCGCGGAGGCCAGAATAAAGTAATGCCGTAATTTGTTGTGAGTTCATGCACTTTGTTGGTTTTGTTCTTTGAGCAAGGTGATGTTCATGCACGGCTCATTTTGTGCACCAGTAAAAAAAACATATACCTATGTCTTGAATTTGGAAAAAAAAATCATATTTTATTTATCACTAAAGAAGGGTTCGGTGAATGCGCATATGAAACTGGTGGGTTCGGTACCTCAAAAAATGTTAAGAACCACTGGTTTAGTGAGCCAAGTCTCTTGAGTAGGACTGATGAAACAAAGACTTGAGGTGACAGCCACAGGGTCTTGGAGTGATAGGAAGCAAGGACCTTATAGAGTGGGGGGTGGGGCCCGGCTATGCGCAGCCTAACGCCCCTTAGGGGAGCACCACAGCATTTCCAAGAGGACACAGGAGAGTGGGAGGAGTCTGCTAATACCAAGTTATATGTGAGAAGCAAAAGTGACTCCCATGTGTTATAATGCAGTCATCTAAGCAGACAGCAGAGGGGCCAGGTGTCAGCCTGTGGGCACAGAGTGACATGTACATGTCTGTGGGCAGGAATGCAGGGCAGCGGGCCCATGTCCAGGGGTTGCATACACCGGTGCTTCCAGATGCAGGTGACGTGGAAGAGTCCAGCAGGCTGTGTGGCAATGGTGGGACAGGCAGTGGACACTAGTCCACAGGAAACAGTCACTGCCCACTTCGGATGCGCCTCTGGTGTGGACGAGGCTCAGTGCGGAGAGGCCTTCTGTTTTCTTTCAAGACAACTTAGGAATCAAGAATTGGATGTGAAATCTCCCAGTTCTTAAATGTTGGCTCACTAAAACGATGGTGGATAATTAGAAAGATAGATCTGTCTAGGAACCCAATAAATCTCATCCACAAGTCAGAATTAGCCCACAGCACATCAGTAGGGGATCTCTGCTCTCGTCCAAGCCACCTGGCATACAGATGCGAAAACTCAAGCTGGGAGACAGGCGTGGAAAAGCCTGAGGTCACACAGTGTGTTGCAGGTCAAGTCCAGCCTCGAAGGCAGACTCTTCTCATACTGCTCTCCTTACTGCTCTGGCTACTCACGGCAGGGGTTCTGTTTAGGAGAGAAGGTCTGAATTTTCTCATCACCTCAGTGTAACACGACCTACTGCTACTAAACTGCATGTTCCCAGGCTCCTCCTTTTACACAGAAGGGGACTGCAGCCCAGAAATAGAAACAAGCTGTGCTTTCCCCCCTATGCAACGGCAAGGCTGGGAGCAGGACCCAGGCCTCCGAGCCCCAGCCTAGCCTTGCTTCCCGCACTTCCTTCAGTACCCAAAGCTCTCCCAGGGTGAAGGCTATATTCAGCTTGCAGTGAACTGTTGAAATATTCTGTTCCTAAGCATATGCGGCAGTCCACATTATAGTTCCCAGGACCAGCCCTCTAGGACACATCACCTTAAATCCTCTCTCCACTGGGGTCTGACTCACCCGCCTAGCACACCGCCTCTCTCCACTGATGAATGATAAACACGACAGCAGCAGGCTCGGAGCTCCTCCAGCCACTTCTGATTTGCCTGCTAATTGGAGCCGGGGCGAGGCTGGCACGGTGCCATCAGCTAGCAAGCGGGTGGTGTGGGAGGGGAGAGCACAGAACCTCAGGTTCAGGGAACCGGGCTCAGGTCTGCTTATAGAAGCCAATTGACCTTGAGGAAGAAGTCATTTAAGTTCTCTACGCCTCACTTTTCTCCATTGTGAAGCAAGAGTCCTCACACATGCCCTACAGTTCAATGTCCATAGTCAGAAAGGAGGTTAGAGCCTAAAACAGATCAATGCTGGTGACCTCACCTAAAAGATTTAAAGAGTCCAGCCCTCGCCAGTTGGCTCAGTGGTAGAACATTGGCCCAGCATCTGGAAGTCCTGGGTTTGATTCCCAGTCAGGGCACATAGGAGAAGTGATCATCTGCTTTTCCATCCCTCCCCTTTCTCTCTCTCTCTCTCTCTCTCTCTCTCTCTCTCTCTTTCTCTCTCTCTCTCTCTCTCTCTCTCTCTCTCTCTCTTTCCTGCACCATGGCTCGAATGGTCCAAGCAAGTTGTCCCTGGGCACTGAGGATGGATCCATGGCCTCCGCGTCAGATGCTCAAATGGCTCAGTTGCTGAGGAGTAGCGGCCCCAGATGGGCAGAGCATCGCCCGGTAGGGGGCTTGCCAGGTGGATCCAGTTGGGGTGCATGTGGGAGTCTGTCTCTCTGCCTCCCGCCTCTCACCTAATTAAAGAAAAGAAATGATTTAAAGGGTCCCTCTTGCCTATAGGTTTAATTCTAAAGATGGTTCAGGCAGGTGCGATCTGGGGCCATTAGCCAGACCCGGTACTGCCTTCCTTCCTTCCTTCTCATGATAAGAGCAGTTGACACTGATTGAACTGTTACTCTGTGCCAAGCCCTGTGCTAAGTAAGCACTGTGTACTCATCAATTCACACATTCCTCCCAACAGTCCTCTAAGAGAGGTACTATCATATCTAACTTGACAGATCAAAAAACAAACAAGCAAAAAACAAGCTTAGATTGCTTATAGAAGTAACCCGAAGACCCCACTAGTGAGTGAGAGAGTTGAGGTTTGAACCATCTCTGACTCCAGAGGTTGACCTGCAACATAATCTAAACCCAAGAATGTTCCGGACCCCACCTGAATTCCTATGAATTCTTCTCAGACAAGTCACAGACTTTCTTGTCTTCACTGCTTGGCTTACATGTTTCTCCTGATTGGAAAGCACTGCCAAGCAGAATCTTACTTTGAGGCTTGATGTCCAACCCTATCTCCCTGGGACTTCCCACTGTTCGGCTGCAGGGCTGGCTGTGTGCCTGGGATAATGTTTGCCACGCCGGGGGGTGCCCCTTACTGCACTCCTGCTGCACGCGGTCAGTGCCAAGGGGCTGCCATCCCTGTCGGTGCACTTTGCCACCGACTGTGACAGGCTCAATCTCTTCCAATGTTGGAAACTCCTTGAAAAGAAGAATCTTGTTTTATTTATCTTTAGAACTTTGGTCAACAGCACAGCACCCAGGGCTTTTACTAGGACTCCCATGTCTCCTCCTTTAGAGGAAGAAAGAGAAGGGGAAGGAGGGCAAGAAAGGAGAAGGAAGGAAGGGCACAGCAAAGGGGAGGGGAGGGGGAAGAAGGGGAGAGGAAACGAGGCAGGAATACATTTAGTGAACGGTGTGAGTCAGGGGTCGGCAAACCATGGCCGTCTAGTTTGGGGTCTTATCTGGCCCGTGGGCCATTTTTGTGCAACCCCAAGCACTGAATGATTTTTACATTTGAAAAGGTTGCAGAAAGTTTTGTTGAAGAATGTGTAACAGAGACCATAGACATTCAAGATCCTAAAATATTTACTCTCTGGGATTTCACAGAAAACATCTACTGACCCCTGGTATAAGAGGATGTCGTCATGGACATATGACCATAATGACAGGGAACAAAGGAGGTTGTTAAATCTTCAAAGAGACTGAACTTCAGAATCTGGGTAGGAAATTAGAAAATATCAAACCTTGGAGACTTAGACCTATGAGATGAGGTTAGACGCCTCCCCAGGATGCAGACCACCAGGGTGATGGCATATCGGGGCACTGTGGATGGCAGTGGGCTGCGCCAGTCTCGGCATAGGGTCTCTGGGGCCTCTCTAGAGAAAGGCATGAGTTTCAGAAGCAACTATTGGAAGATAAACTGAAATATTGGAAGCTGTCACCTGCCTGTCACAAGGCAGTGTTATACAGGCAGAGTTTCTAGGGACTGATATAAACACTATGGAAGGGAAGAAATGAAGAGTGGATACTGGAGGGTCATGGGGCCCCTGAGCAGCTGGCCCAGGGGTCCAGGCCCCTTCACCAGCTGTCCCAATGAGGACTTCAGGATGAGTCCTTCCTGGGTCTGGCTATCAAGATCTTGTGTCCTCCTTTGCTCAAATTTACGGAAGGGACATTTGATGACAATTGGGCTCCTATAGGGAAGACGTCCTGTCCAGCTGACTTACATTTCTGCAGCATAATGAGCAAGATCATCAAGTGCATGCTATTTATGGATAACCTGCCACATGCAGGCATGGGGTGAGGTGGGTTTTATTTACATTATGTCGGAGCTGGGCCTCATTATCCCCATGGAACATATGAGAAAACCGAGGCTCAGCGCAGTTAATGTGCTTATCCAAAGGCACCTATCTGTGAAGTAGCAGAAACAATCATCCCTGGTTTAGGGATCTCAAAGTCTAATCCTTTTCATAATCTCTCTCCCCCTCTCTGCCCCCATCTCTCTTACAGACACACACACACACACACACACACTCACCCTGATGTCTCAGTTTTTTGTTCAGTCTCAGCTCTGTCTCATACTTCTAGACTGGAAACCTTAATATTCATTTTCATTTTATCAACACCTGTTGATCACATATTATATGCAGAGATAAACAAGAGTCAAACCCTTTTTCAAGGCGCTTGCAGTCCAGGGAGGGAGATAGAGTCTAATAAAATTCAGGCGACGAGCTGATGTCATGAGTGTAAAAACCACCACTAGCTCTCATGTTGAGGAAGCTCAAGCTTCAGACCTTGGACTTCAGGAGGGCTTCCCTGTGGAGGTTACACTAGGTTGAAAAAGTTCACAAATGAAGGAGAGGAGAGTTCATGGGCAGTCCAGCCAGAGGGACCAGAATGTGCTAAGGCCGGGCAACTAGCAAGATCTGATTGAAATTCACTTGGGATGGATGGGGCTGAAGTTGACTCTGGGGAGGTGTCAGAAACCAGATCACGGAGGGTGTCTGCATCACGCTGAAGGGTCCGTACTTCACGGTAATGACCATGGGGGACCATTAAAGGCTATAACTGGGAAGTGATATGGCCAAACTTGTACATTTGAAAGATCCTGTGGCATCGCATGGGGGGGGGGGGAGGTAGATTGAGAATGCCAAGAGATAGTTAGTAACACAAACGGTAATGTTTAAACTGGAGAAAAAGCAAAGGCATGGGAAGAAGGCCACCTGCAGGACAGTTGGGTGGTAGAATCAGCAGGTCTAGATGGCTTATGGATGTGAGAAGTGGATGGAGGGAGAGGAATGGAAGTGAACACCCTGACTAGTCCCCCAGCCATTGATTGGTCTCACTTGTGGCGCCCTGACCCTCTGGTATTACACCTTCCTGGGACGATGGCTGAACTGCCCTGAAAGCTATCACCAAACTCAAATTTACCAACTCATGTTAAATGTTCTCTGTTGACCTTGTCACACCCTATATCAGCCCTGAGCCAGGCCCCATTCCTAACCCCCATCTTTTCCCTGTCCTCCTTCCTTCCCCTTCTCCATGGAGCTGACCAGGCCCTGTAGCTGTGACCAGCTAGCCTGGTGACCAGCCACCACCCACCCAGCTCCGACAGAGCCAGCCCCACTCTCCTCCCCTCCCCCATACCACCGCTCAAAGAAGCTAATATGGCAGATTCAAATGCTCTTGACAGCTAGGAACAGTGGGCCTGAACTAACAGGATGAAATTTAGCAGAGATAAATGTCAAGTTCTACATACAGAGCCCAGAAATCAGTCACAGGGACAGGACAGGAAAGCTGATTGGCAGTCCCGAGAGAGGAGGCATCGAGGGGAACGGCTGATGAGCCGGCAAAGAGCCAAGCCCTCACTGAGCATGTGAGGCAGCAACTGCACAAAAGGACAAACACAGTCTGAGGCCCATCGGTAGGAGCAGAGTGTCCAGGTTAAGAAGGTTGGGATCTGTTCTAGACCCTAACTGAAATACAGTGTTTGGCTCTGGGCACAAGCATGTCCAGAATAAAAGAGCAGAAATGAGGTGGTGAGTGTCTAGAAGCAAATTCTGGAAACATAGGGAAAAGGATGGCAACATGGCTCTCAGAAGCTGCCACTTAATTAGTGCTAACTCCTGCCATGATTCGTTTTCCTCCTCCCAGTTGCTGGGCTCCTGGGGCAGTTTTCCCAGGCCAGGAATCGGCCTCTTCGAAAGCACAGATAGCTCCGCCCTAGCTCCGCCCCAGCTCCACCTGCTTCTCCGTAACTGGCCCCACCCCATTCTCCTGCGGGGCCTTGGGAAGAACTGTTGCTGGTGTGTCTGAAATGGGGTTCTTTCATCTCCAGCTCTCTGAGCAGGGGGTCAAGGTGCTAAGTCCTTGTTCCTCACCTAATGCCGGAGTGTAGATCTGGTGCTGTCCTTCGGGCTGAGCCCTGTGTTTCACAGATAACGAAGTGGAGGCTCAGAAGACTGCGGCTTTCTGAGGTCATTGAGCTCGTGGGCAGCAGAGCCAGGATTAGAGCTGCTGTCAAACCAGGGCCCTTTCCAAACTGCCTCTGGTCTCTTTCCTCCTACCCCAACCACTCACCAACTTCCCAGGGGTATTTAATTATTATTAGTTTTTAAAAGCAGCAACAGAGCACACACAATCAAGAGAAGCCTGGACCCAAAGGTTCTTTTTATCAACAGAGTTGCCTTTGTTCCTGGAGCAAAGTGAGCCAACATCTTGGCCGAGTTTCCTGGGGAGCCCTGGCTCCCAGGAACAGCCTTGATCCACCCGCTCACTGCCGCCTGCAGAAGGAGATAGGACCCCTCAGAGAGCCACATAAGCCAGACCCCTGCCCCAGCTCCCTCCCAGGCATCATCAGCCTTTTGAGTTCCAACAGCAACAGCCCCGGGCTGGGTATTAAAAAAAGGGGACCCAGTTTTGCCTTTTTGCATCATGACCTTTATCCTCAAAAATCCAGCAATTTTATTCTCATCATCACCATGTTCTCATCCCTAACCCCTTTCACATTGGTGGGACATCACCGTGTGGCCCGCCATGTTGCTATCACGTGAGGAAACCCCAAAACAGGATGAGAGAGAAAAAAGGTGCTTACAGGGTGTGTTCCTATAGTTCCCACCGTGCTTCTTACAACTCTTTCTTCCGCTGATTTGCGTACAAGTTCAGGCTCTTTCTAGGAAAACCTATTTTCTTTATTTATTTTGTTCGTTAAACTATATACGTCAAAACTCTTTCTGTCACAAGCTGAAGACAAGTGACTCAACCTGGCTTAAGCCCAAAGTGAAGGTGTTGGCCTGTGTTAATTTACTAATCAGGAAGTAGGAATAGCTTTGGATGTGGCTGGAGGCAGGTGTGCAAACACCTCATGGGAACGTGCCTTCTCCCCCATCTCGCTGAGGGGTTCCTTTCCGTGGCCTCCCTTCAGAAAGCCTCCTCTGTGGTGACACAGATGGCAGCAGCTGCTCCAGCTCCAGGTGTCATCCGGAAGAAATCAACCAAAAGTGTGTAGGTGGCACCTGCAAAGGTTAAATGGCACTCTGGCTGAAGCAGCTTAGCTGTCAAGCCCACCCCAGAACCAGTGCCGCCAGGTGTATTCATTCCCGAGGGTGCTCAGAACAAAGTGCCACAGGCTGGGTGGCTTAAACTGCAGAAACCTACCCTCTCACAGCTTTGGAGGCTGGAGGTCCAAGCCAAGGTGCTGGCAGCTCCTTCCGAGGGCTGTGAGGACAGATCTGTCCCATGCTGCTGTCGTTGGCTCGTAGATGCACCGCCCCGATCTCTTGCTGCATGTCTGCATGGGGTTCTCCCTGTGTGCGTCTGTCTGTTCACACGGAGTTCTTTCATAAGGACAGCAGTCATGTTGGATTAGGGACCCACTCTACTCCCGTGTGCCCTCATCTTTACTAATTAATTACACCTGCAACGACTCTATTTCTAAATGAGGTGATATTGTGAGGTTATGCAGTTTACAACCTCAACACATGAACTTTTAGGGCATACACTTTGTCCATAACATCAAGGGAATGTTTTGCCTCTTGGCTTAGGCTCACAACCGGTACCTCAGGTGGGATTTGCCTGTGAAGTGCTACCTAGACCATAGGGACTGGGCGTAGAGAAGGGTGCATTCTCCACCTTCATCCTCCCCAAGCAAACTGTGCTGGGGGCTATGGATGCTGGAAGGCAAGCCACGCATGCCCACTAGGCTATTTGACTCGGGTTTTCAACACGTCACAGCCAGAAAGGCCTAACCAGTGTACCTGCCTTTCCTTCCTCACCCGGCTCCTAGTCTCCCAGACACTTCTGAAACCCAGGACAATAAAAAATTATGCACTTGCTGTAGTCATCATTTCTTTTTCTGCCAGGGGTGCCTTTCCCCCACTTCTCTAACAAAGTTCATGTCCATCTTCTAAACCCTATCTAATTCTGCCTCTCCCACGGGCTCTCCCCAGCGCCCGCGGCATGCGCCCCCACGCCTTTCTCTGTGATTCTACAACAGTTGGAAGGAAGACCATCTATGACAGCACTTGCCACACTGCATTACCCTCCTGCTTCACACGGAGTCCAGCACAGTGCCTGGACCAGAGCACGGTCGTCGTACACCTTCACCTGAGTGGCTTCGTGCCGACAAGCCTGGCCCTCCCCAGGGACCGCTGGGCCAGCCTCTTTCTGCCCAAACACTTGTCCGATCCTGGCTTCTCTTCTCTTTCCTCACCCAGGACAGTGCCTCTTAACGGGCTTCACCATCTCATGAATAGTCACGAGTCTGGGCATAACGCATCGCTGACCCCAGAGCCTCCGGACTCCCCTACTCCTCCTGCCCCTCCTGTAGCATCTGCGCTCCAAGCTGCATTTCTCTCCCTCCTGTTCCCAACTATCTGATACTTAGCTCCTAGGGCTGACGTCACTGTCTGCTCTACTCACGTGGTCTCAGGATCACAACCAACTTTGCATTATGCCTCAACAACTTCCTAGGAAGTGTTGCTACCTACCCCAGAAAGCGGGGACTCTGGATTACTTGAGCTTGTTGGAGAGAAACACACACTGGCTTTGGAGCCAAAAGCCCAGGGTTCAAGCCCTGAGTATGACATATGCGTTAAATGATGATTTTCTGTAGCTCAGTTTCCTCATCTGAAGAATGGGGCGATTCTGTTAGTACCATAAGTCACTGAAAGTGCTTTGTAGATGAAAAGGGACTGTGCACACATCATTCTTTCCCTCCCTTGGTATTACAGCACTTACTCAATGAGAACTCTAAGGAATTTTCTGGCTGTAACCAACCCACTGTGATCACTCCCTTATTCTCTTATGATTGCTTATCATACTCCCTTTGTTCAGAGCTCATGGGAGGCTCCTGTGGGGAAGTGTGGTGCCTTTACTTGGTCTTATACTGTTTTTTTCTAACCAACTGTGTGATCTTGGGCAGGTCACTTAACCTCTCTGAGCCTCTTTTCCTTTATCTGCAAGAGGGGGTTGGAGAGCCTTCCTTCCAAGGCTGTCGTGAGGCTATATAGAACGTGTTTGGTAAAGTATGTTATAGGTCCTGCACGATGGCCCCTTGCTACCCCCATTTCTTCACTCCGCCAGCCTGAAGGAGGGACAGGCTCTTCAGAAGAAGGGAAACAGAGAGTATTTTAGGTAAGAGCCAGACCTCTCCATGAGCCTTCTGCTATTTCAGGGTACCGCAGGAAAAGTCTGTTTGTGCTAATTCATTTGCAAGGTTTATCCTTAGAGAACCTTCAAACTTCCCCTCAGAGCCCTTCCCCGGCCTCCTGTTCTTGTAAAAAAAAAAAACAAGTTACATCAAGAAATTGCCAACTATTTGTATGTTCTAAGGTGACCCCTGTGTGGAGTAAGATTAAGAGGGGGTGCTCATTAGACATAGCTCTTTGAACCCTTTCTCCAAGGACTTGCCTAGGGGTCCTTGGGGCTGTTGGCCAGGAAGCTTAGCTCAGAGTGAGAGAGCATGTTAAGGAAGGCTCGGCAAAGAGTTCATCTGTTCCCTCAGTATTTATTGAGCACCACAGTGGGCCAGGCAGAAGGCTGGGTGTAGGGGCACAATGGTCATGCTCTCAGGAAGCCTATAGTCCACCAGGAGACACACAGTAAAACATCCATATCCTGATCATAACTAGCCCCACTCCCACCCTAAACCCAGGCACTGGAATCTTCCTGGAAGTCAAGGGCATTGAATTCTCTGGTGAAGATTAGGAATCATTAGTCGAGTCACGTCTCTGAACTACAGCATGCCAGTTACTCCTTAGATGTGGACTGGGCCCTGCCACACCCAACCGCCAGAGGTAAGAAGTGAAAATAGAACATGGCTGCAACCCTAGCAGAGTAGCTCAGTTTGTTAGAGCATTGTCCCAATACACCAAGGTTGCGGGTTCGATCCCCAGTCAGGGTGCATGTAAGAATCAACCAATGAATGCGTAAGTAAATGGAACAACAAATGAGTATTTCTCTCTCTCTCTCTCTCTCTCTCTCTCTCTTCCTTCTTCTCTCTCTAAATCAATGGTTGCTATTTTCAAGAGTTCACTTCGGGAGACAGACTGCATGCAGCATGTCATAGAGAATGGGCAAACACCCCAGCCTTGCGGGAGGTAGGCTCTGAGGAGACCTTTTCCATCTTTTTCCCTTCACATCTACTTCTAATGGTCTGTTCCGAACTGCCAGCCTCTCTTTCCTAGACTGCATCCGTAACTTTTGATCCCTCCATCTTATTGACTGCCTTTGGCCTGACTGCTCCAATGCTGCCAGAGATGTCTTCGCGAACCCGTCAGATGGAGCCACCTGCCCACCCAGAGTTCTACAAGACTTGGCCATGTTAGTAGGAAAAGATCATGCCATTGACGTATTCTGGGCCCTGTTACCCTCAACAGTTCCATGTATGGTCTCATGCTTTCCCATCCTCTGCCTTCAAACAATTGCCTTTAGCTCCTTAAATGTTTCCTCCCTCTGAGGGCTTTTTAACACACTGATTTTTGTATCTAGAATGCTTTTTCCTCCCTTCCAGTCCAGAGAGTTCATCCTTATGAACTCGGCCCAGCGTCACTCTCTCCAGAATGGCTTTGCTCTCTGACCCCTAAGACAGTCAAGATTGCCTTGCCCTGCCCTCCCCTGGTCCCCTGTGTGTCACTATCACAGTGCCACAGCTTGTAAGAATGTTCAGTGGTGTGTCCCCTGTTATTCTTAGCTTTGGGAGAGCAGGGACCAGGTCTAGTACTGGCCCAGCAGGGTCAGCACCTAGGAAAGTCTGTACACATGTTTACTGATGGGACTAAAGAGCTAGAGCTCTGCTGTCCCCAACCCCAGGGTTTCTAAAGACAATAGGAAACAGGGTCACAGGATCAACATGAGTGCCTAGAAGGTATCCTACCTGCCGTGAGACAAATGATTTGGTTCAGTGATTGAGAAAAATAGACTCTAGATTTTGGATGTTTTGTGTGGTTTTTTTGTTTTTGTTTTTTTTTTGTTTTTTTTGCTATCCTCTAAAACAGGAGTCCCCAAACTATGGCCTGCGGGCCCCATGCGGCCCCCTGAGGCCATTTATCCACCCCCACCACACTTCCGGAAGGGGCACCTCTTTCATTGGTGGTCAGTGAGAGGAGCACAGGATGCAGCCGCACCCATAGTTCCCATTGAAATACTGGTCAGTTTGTTTATTTAAATTTACTTGTTCTTTATTTTAAATATTGTATTTGTTCCTGTTTTGTTTTTTTACTTTAAAATAAGATATGTGCAGTGTGCATAGGATTTGTTCATAGTTTTTTTTATAGTCCAGCCCTCCAACGGTCTGAGGGACAGTGAACTGGCCCCCTGTGAAAAGTTTGGGGACCCTGCTCTAAAATGAAAATATTGATGGGAGTTGGCCGTGGCACATGGAGAAGCAGGGAGTCTTCCATGTCCAGAGCCAGGACCCTGAATGCATGCGGTTAGAGCTGCTCAGGGCAGGGGCTAAGAAGAGGCGTAGTCTGGGGTCTACCTGGGTACCCATCAGAATCTATAGCAAGGTTTCACAAGTTTGGATCTAGTGACAGGGCTGGACTCCTCTCTTGCCTCCCACTGTCTGTAGACCACAGCCTCACTCCATAAGCCTTCAATTCAGTCCTTTCTGGGTGATTCTGATGCACAGTCAGGTTCGGGAGCCACTTTGCTAGGAATCTCTTGAGAGGATGAGCAGAGACTCAGGTGCACGGCAGGTCAGAGGCCACCGCTCTGCGCAGGAAGATTTTCTGTGAGTGATCAGGGTGATGGCCTAGACACAGGACATCATCAATTCTCTGCCACCTCATCTCACCTGCAGAGGTGAGGTGAGCTAATAATGAGCCAAAGGGAAAGTAACATGTTTAACCAAAAGGAAACTGGGACCTAGAGCTTATTATGCTAAGTCAGTCACAGAAGGACAAGTACCATATGATTTCACTTATATATGGAATCTACTGAACAAAATAAACTCACAAACAACATAGAAACCGACTCATACATACGAAAAACAGACTGACAGCTGTCAGAGGGCGTGGGGGTTGGCGGTCTGGTGAAAAGGTGAGGGGATTAAGCAAAGAAAATAACTTATAGACACAGACAATTGGGTGGGGACTGCAAGAGGGAAAGGGGGTGGGGGAGGGGAAGGAGGGATGATGACATAGGGAGACTTGATTTGGGGTGGTGAACACACAATACAATATATAGATGATGTGTGGCCGAACTGTGTCCCTGAAATCTGTATAATCTTATTAATCAATCACCCCATTAAATTCAATAAAAGATTTTGATTTTTTTTTTTTTTTACAGGGACAGAGAGAGAGTCAGAGATAAGGATAGATAGGGACAGACAGACAGGAACGAAGAGAGGTGAGAAGCATCAATCATTAGTTTTTCGTTGCCGTTGCAACACCTTAAGTTGTTCATTGATTGCTTTCTCACATGTGCCTTGACCGCGGGCCTTCAGCGGACCGTGCAACCCCTTGCTGGAGCCAGCGACCTAGGGTCCAAGCTGGCAAGCTTTTGCTCAAGCCAGATGCGCCCGCGCTCAAGCTGGCGACCTCGGGGTCTCGAACCTGGGTCTTCCTCATCCCAGTCCGATGCTCTATCCACTGTGCCACCGCCTGGTCAGGCTCAATAAAAGATTTTGAAAAGAAGTGGGAGACATGAGCTGCCTCCTCGCTTAGAGTTGCACGGGTGTCAGCGTTCAGGGAGAGAATCCATCACAGTTCTGCCGTGAACCCCTCGCCCATGCCCACCACCCCTACCTCAGGGTGATCCGCCTCCATCCCAGCACCTCTCCCAACCACAGGATTGCATATATATGCCACTGCGTGTCACTTCTCCAGGCCTGAAGTTTTCCTGCATGGTGCCAACTGCGATTCTGTGTGCACTCCTCGGGACCCCCACACGGAACCAAACCAGTGTCCCTTATCCCACTGACACGTGACAATACCCATGTGGAGTTTTATGTTCCTCCTGCAGAGGGAGAAAATGAGGCTCAGAGATAACGTGACTCACCCGAACCCCTATGTTGGGCAGATAAAATATATTATGCTCACTTTGTTAAATATGGTGCTGCCTACATGGAAGTTCGTTGATATTAATGTGTGTTCTGGAACAGGCTGTGGGCAGGCCGGGTCGTTGTAGCCTAAGGCTTAGTTTTAAGAGTAAGCTCTTCTCCACACCCTTGACTGATTGGATGATGTAGGGTGGTGATGTAGGGAGGAATCCCAGTATGCCTCAGATGGGTGACTTTGTATCAGAGACTTTTTTGTTTGTATAATTGGATTAAAGGTTTTGAGTCTATGCTATAAAATGGGAGAGAGCAGTAGCTTGATCTCTCTCTCTTGGTTCCTGAGGTATTAGAGAGTAGAGCAGAGTAAGGCCACATGGAGGCCAGGAGAAGCAGCCAAGATGGCTGAATGCTGAGAAAGAAGCCAGTTTGTTAAGAGTTTGTGCTGGAGGAGATGGGGAACAGAGGTGAATAAGTCTGGTGAGCTAGAAACCTTTGATTCTAGGAAACTCGGATAAGTCAGTAGCTTTGTGAGCACTGAATGAGTGGGTTTTGGAGCCCACTGCGTGTTTTTGCTTGCCCGCCAGGTGCAAGCTAGAATTAAAGCTGATGGCTCACCAGTTCTTGGCTCCGGTGTTTCATTGCCGACTGTTCGAATCCAACGCGAACCTGTGTGGGTCGGGCTGCTGTGATAGTAGCCTCGGCTATTGGCTTTACACCCTACAATCTGTGGGTGTCCCAGGACTGTAGGGCCTGACTCCAAGTACTGCACTTGTATTCACTGTTAGCAGCCCCTCATCAGAAGGATCCACGGGAACCTGAACTTGAGAAAAGGCAGAGCCGAAGCGTTTCTGCTGATCCTCGAGCGGAGCAGGTGCTTCGGAGGCTGGTGCTGGCATTTCTCAGGTCTCAGGAGCCTCTGGCGTGGGCTCCTCTGTCCGTTGCAGGCTGGGGCAAGGCGGCGGGTGTCTGTGAGTGACAGGGGCGCTGCATAAGGGATTAGAGAACTCGTTCCTGGCCCCAGCTCTCGACATCCTGGCCATGAGACCCGGGCAAACCTTTCCCTACAGATTCTAGTCTCCCAAACCGCAAAACCTAGAAGAAGGTAAGGCCATCCCAGAGAAAACAGAATCAGGTCACCTTGCTTGTAGAAATCCTGCAGGGAGCGGGGGAGGGAAGGGTCTGTATTCAGGTCAGTGCTGTTGGTGTCAGCCGATGGGTAAACCGTGACCCTCGAGCAGCTGGTCCCCCTGGAGTTTAGTGGGCTGGAAGCATATCTGTGGCTGAGACTCAGCCCAGAGTGGAGCATGGAGGAATGTTATCTTGGAGAAAGCCTGGCCAGGTGAGGAGCACAGCCATCCATGGCCCTCCCCAGGGACAGAGCTGGACTGAGGGCTTTACCAGAGCACTGGTTCTGGTAAAACTTGAGGAAAGGATCATAAAAGATAATGAAAGTGGAAGAAGAAATTGGAGAGGAAAAGAAACAGGCCAAAGGGAGCAAGAGAGAATAAAAGAAAGAGAAAAAATGCTACATAGGCTGCTGAGGGTCAAAAAATATCAGGGATCAAGTCAGTTTCCCAGCTGTGACATTGCACTGATATTATGCAAGACGGAGATGCCTGGGGTGTGTGTGGGGGGCGGGGGAGTACTGGATGGAGGAAATACTGAGTCCATCTTATTTCTGACAAAGGCCTATGAGTCTATAGTTACCTCAAAATAAAATGTTTAAAGTAAAATTTATCAGGGACACATCTTCACAGATATATGACAAGAGAGACAAGTCTAAAGAAAGTCGTCCCACCCTTTGAGAACATACAACCCAGTGCAGGTCAAGAGTGAAGCCAAGGCACAGCCACGGGTGTGGCCAGGCCCAGCATGCGTCCTGGCACTGCAGAAGCCAAACTGGGCCTACGCTTGCTGAGTCCAATGACCACATGTGTTCCCAAAATGTATTTATGCCTCTGAAGTGTTTGTGTAAAGAAATCAGTACCTACTAAATTAGCAGCTCATTTTGTATTTTTATAACTGCTCATTTGGAAAACTGGGTTGCCTTCGCTTAGACATACAAGGTACTGGAGAGAAGCCAGCTGCCTGTGGCTGGAAACCTCTGTTGCTCAGAGAAGCGGGCCATGGTGGTGGGACCTGGGCCTACATCTGTCGGGCCACATAGTGGGGAATAGAATGCATCCAGCAGTTGGCTAAGCAGCTCTCCCACCTTCCACCTTCCACAAACCCACCACGCTCTCCAGAAGGAGCGAACAATGGTGGGGGTGGGGGAGAGGGAGGTCGTTTATTGTCACGTGTGTGAAATGGATCACAGACAGTGTGATGCATGGAGTGGCCCTCTTGCCCCACCACCTCCCCAGTGCCAATGGCCACACACCCCAGAATCCTTCCTCAGGTTTACACAAGACTCCAGTTAGGGCCAAATCTTTGAATGAGACAAAGACAGGAATGGAGAGTTCCCTTAACAAGGGGAGTATGACCTTGAGCAAGAGGAAGGAGAAGGGAGATGGAGAGGCTGATTTTCCGAGTGTCTCTGTGGGAAGAAGAATATCGAACTGAAGGGCAGTCCTTCCCGAGAAAAGACCGAGGAAGACCTCATGTCGACCTTACCCATGCAATAGGCACACTTTCTCTTAGGCACACCCTCACAGCATCTCTAGGACATAGGACTCGCTGTCCCACTTGACAGATGAGAAAATGAGGCTAAATAACCCGATGAATGGCCCAAACTAGCAAGCAGCAATGCTGGAGCTCAACTCACAGGACTTTCACTGTGTATCCCTGAGCTCTGTCTGGGGGTCATCTGTAGAATGGGACAATAATATCACTTGCCTCTGAGAGCAGCTAGGAAGATTAAACATGTTACTGGACGTACTGTGCTTGAACCCAGTACACAGGGCACACTTACTACACTGGCTCTGTCACCTAGTGGTAGGCATTGCAACTTCTAGCAAGGCCTGATTTTGGCAAGGGCCTAGGCCTGGATGGCGAGCCTATGACACGCATGTCAGCACTGACACGCGTAGCCATTTTCGATGACACGCGGCCGCATATGGCCGCATACCAGAGAAGTATGGGGCCGCATGCCGAGAAGGACGTTTCATCCTCGGCTCCTGCACGGCCCGGTGCAGTAGCCGAGGATAAAACACTTGCTGTAATGTAGACACTCTGTGCCGGAGGTCTGTAGGCCAAAACAACAGAACTCCGGCACAGAGCATCTAGTTCTGGGACTTCCGGTTAGGCCGTTTTTCTCGAAGTGACACACCATCCGAGTTATGCTCGTTTTTTTGGCGAATTTTGACACACCAAGCTCAAAAGATTGCCCGTCACTGGCCTAGGAGGAAGGACATAAAGAAAAAAGTGGTTAAAGAAATTAGAAAAATTTAGGCTGAAAGAAAAAATATTACAGGGAGAAAGGATCTTAATACTTCAAAATGCAAGAGCATTTACAAAAAAAGACAGATAGGACTTCCGTACCACTTTCCGGAAGGCAAAATTAGGGCCAACAGGAAAAAGGGCACGGGGGGGGGGATTTAAGCTCCTCATAAGGCAGACATTTCTAATCATTAAACTCCCTCAAAAGAGTTTTCTGTTCCCATATACCTTTCCTAGTAAGCAAAGCAGGGTGATCACGCGCAGAGGTGCTCTCAGGGAAGGGAAGTGTCAGACGGGGACCCCCAGCCTCCAGTTGCAGGCCAGGCTGCCAAGAGAAGATCTTTCCCGTCAGTCACTGGGGGGATGATGTGGCTGGCCAGGGTCTCCAAACTGTGGGGGCCTGACTTTCCAGAATGATCTGGCTTCCTCTGAGGACCAAATCACTATATCAGATCAGCTCAACAAAAGTAAACTGCACGTGTTCCTAATGCCACAGTTAAAGAAACTCATTGGCAAGCTGTGTTCAGAAAAAATCCATTTTTAGAGTTCATCCTTTCTCATTAGCCATTCTCACATGGAAATAGTCTGTGCATGCAGTAAATCAGATGCCAATATATGGAAAGAAAGCATGGCAATGAATTGCATGCAGAGACAACAGTGAGGCTTCAGGCAGAGAGGCGTTCATCCTCCCGACAGGCAGCCCTTCGGCTTGGGTGCCCAGCTTTGTGCTGGACCCGAAGGGAGGAGCCCAGGGACCGATCTCCGCCCTCCCCGTGATCTGTGTGAGCAGTCCAGCCTAAGCCCCTCTTTGTGGTTCACAAAGAGCTCTGTTCTAGATGCCTGATGCCTTTGAGGCTGTGGAAATTGCAAATGAGAGATGAGCAGGGAAGTAAGAGGAGGAGAGTGTTGTGTCCAAAGGGCTTGGCAGCGGAGACCTAGAGGAATGGGATTAGAGGACGAAGAAGGGGATGTGTACCGCCCGTCCTGGCAAGTGCTAAAGAACAGCCTCTGGTGAACTCAACAGGAGAGTTCAAGTGCAGCGAAGTTTAAAGACGAGATAGTGAATTCCGCTGGGGCTTTCAGCAGGTCAAAGGTCAGAAAAGTCCATTTCTAGAACAGGGTCAAAACAAACACAACATGGACAATTATCAACCGCCTCTGGCAATAGCGTCAGATGGTTTGACCTAATAATCCATGTGGGAATTTTTCCTAAGGAAATCATTCAGCAGAAGCACCAAGATCCTTATTGCAGACTATCCAGGCTAGCAGATTTATCCAACCACTTGGGAAGTGCTGAGTTATAAATCACAGGCCACCCAGTGGAGCTCCACGTTTCCATTAATTATTATAACCAGCAAGACTATGTGATAATATGGGAACCTTTTTAGAGTCCTCTGAATCCAGACTTGCCAATTTTTTTTTCTGTAAATATTTTTAGCTTAGCAAGCCAACTCTGTTGCAACTCTCTAACTCTGTCTTATATACCCACTAACTCTGTCTTACAGACATGCAGACAGTATGCAAATAAATGCATGAGACTGTGTCCCAATGAAACTTTATTTACAAAAACAGGTACTAGGTCGGATTTGGCCAAATTGCTCTTTTACATCTGAAAAGCAAACCACGAAGTTATGATTACACCTAAAGAAAATATGGATTTGAATGGCAGAAATATTCAAACCTGGAAGGGATCGTTAAGACAATGGAGGTAGAGTGGGTTCTCTTTCTTATTTGGAGATGAAACCGAGACTGTCTGGTTACCTGAGCACTCAGGACTCACCTGAGGACTGGGTGCTCAGGGGCCCAAATTCTCATTTCCAATCATAGTACAGTCCTGTAGTTTCTCAGTGAATGTTCAGTGAGTCAGTGAACACACTCAGGCAGGCTGGCCCTGCCCTTGACCTGGGAGCCCAGTTTTGTCTGAAGATGGGGCACACCCAAGTTGCAGCTGGAGTCAGAGCTGGGGCTTTGTCCAGTTTAGCTGAGGAGCTCACGTCCTGGAGACGCAGTGGTGGGAAACCATGGCAGCCCCAGTGCCCGGGCTGGTGAGCTGACTCAGGTGGAACATGGGGGTGAACACCACAGGCTAGGGGCATAGGCTTCAACAGATGCCCTAGGAGAGGGATAGGTGAGGGGCTGAAGGGGAAGAACATAGCAGTTCCATGCTGGTTGGGAGAACTGGCGTTGGAGTCAGACAGACCTGGGCTTACCTCCAGCTTCTCTGCACACCAGCTCTGTGTCCTTGGACATGTCCCTTACTTACATCTTTGGAGCTCTGTTTCTCCACACTTGCATCATGGGGATAATAAAGCCTGGCCTGCGGGGCTGATTCAGAGCGCTACATAATATTGTGTGTGTAAAGCTCTCAGAACAGGGACTGGCTCAGAGGGGGTCCTTGGTAATGGTGACATTTAGCTAACAGAGGCTGGGGCTGGGGTCAGAGATAGAGTGGACCAACCGCAACAAATGTCTGCCCATGCCCAAGAGGCAGAAGGGGTCGGCCAAGATGGCTTCCTCGCAGGATCCGAGCTCTGCACTATCAGAACAGTACGTGATCTTTTCCTGGAGAGGCTGAGAGACTGAAAACACAGTGGACAGGGGCATTATCAACTCAGGCAGGGGGATAAGTTGTGACCCAGCATCTGGGTCAGGCCAGATAGAGATGTCCCCAGACCAACTGGAAATGAAGAACCTCAGGGGACTCAGTGTCCAACCTAAGAAAAAACCCACATCAAATGCCAAGTCTGCCTGTGTCATGGTCACCCATCACGGGACTGAGCAGACACCAGGACTGAGAAAGCAAGTGTGGAGTGCCTGGGACATTCACTCTAAAGGGGGCTGAAGTACCATAATCCTGCACCAGGGGCTGGCCATGCACAGAAGGCAGGGCTGGCCAGAGCTCTAGGCTCCTGTGATCCTGGGTGTGATTCTTAAGGATGTGGTGGGGTTTTGGAAACATCTTTTACTCTACACTTAAAAATGGTTAAGACAGTGAATTTTGTTCTGTGTACTTTACCACGATCAAAAATAAAACACAAATGTACATTCTCCAAATGTAGCAGAAGAACATAAGTACCAAAATAAACACATTTTAGGGCTTGCACAGAAAATGCATTTCTGAATTTCAGAAAACATCTTTTACCAAATTTGATAGAGGCAGCCCTGATGCAAATACTAGTGAGAAAAGATACGCTCGTTGCACTTTGCAAAGTGTTTTTGTTAACGTTGATCAACTGGCAGAAAAGAAACAGATTTCCCGGGACTAAATAATGACGTGCAGAAAGGTATGGAGGTAACAAATGATTAATTAGGAGGCCAGCCACTCTGGCATGGAGGCATCGTGGGTGAGGGGTGGCATCGCGAGAGTTATCAGGGTGGGTGGTTAGTGATGAAGTTTTCACAAATTTCCAATACTGCCTTTGCTTCTTAATCTGTCAATTGATGCCTAACTTTCTAAATGGTAGAGAAATGTCTTTCTGGGTGTCGGGCACAGTACTAAGCCCCTAATTCGCACTTTCTCATTTGTTGCTCATGACAACCCTATGGGAGGGTAGCTGTTGTTGTGTCCACTTTATAAATGAGGAGGCTACAGCTTAAAGAAGTTGTAACTTGCACTAGACTTGTAAGTGGACATGCCAAGATGGGAACTCAGGCCCTCTGACTGAAGTCAGTGATCTTAGTGGTGCAGCCTTGGACAGATACCTTAACCTGTCTGCGCCTTGGTTTTATCAGTATCATTGGGGGGACCCTTCTGGCTCTGGCCTTCCCACTTGCTTTGCTGAGGTCTCCCAGGAGGTGATGGTGGAGAGGTGATGACCGGAAGACTTGGAATGCCGGGCAGAGGACTCTGAATTTCACCTAATCAGCAAGAGGAAGCCACTGTAGGCTCCAGTATTTGTGTTTTAAACTTTCTTCTTGGCCACAGCTAAAAACGAATTCTGCTTTGCCTGGAATATTTGTCTGTAAGTGCCTTTCAAAGGAAGCCTCACAAAATCACATCAGATGGCTTTTGTAAAAATCTCATAAGAAATAAAAAAGAAGCCAGACCAGGTGGTGGCACAGTAGATAAAGCATTGACCTAGGATGCTGAGGACCCAGTTTTGAAACTCCAAGGTCGCTGGTCTGAGCCCAAAGGTCCCTGGCTTAAAGCCCAAGGTCTCTGGTTTGAGCTCCAGGTCGCTGGCTTGAGCAAGGGGTCACTGGCTCGGCTGGAGCCCCCCAGTCAAGGCACATATGAGAAAGCAATCACTGAACAACTAAGGTGCCACAACTATGAGTTGATGCTTCTTATCTCTCTCTCTTCCTATCTCTGTCTCTCTGATTTAAAAAAAAATAAAAAGAAAAATAAAAGAAAAAGAGCTCCTTTGACTAGTGAAGGATGGTTTCAAAACCCAGCCATTCTGCGCCTGCGTCCCTCTCACACCACCACCCCCTCCTTCAGCAGGGCCAGGGATGCGGCCGTGGGCCTCCCACCTCTGTCCTGACAGCCGACCTCGGAGAGGAATGAAGCTCAGGCTCAGTCTTCCTCCTGACCTTCAGTGCACTTCTCTCCTGACCTCAGAGCAGCATGCCAAAGCCTGGCTGGGGGAGAACTAGCAGGTGAGCAGGAGGGTTGTCAGCAGCTCCCTGCCCCCCACTTTCCGGTCCCTGCTCAGGACACTGGGGTCTCAGCATCTGAGAGGCCCACAGGTCAACCAGGGGGCTCCTCAGACTGCTTGCCTCTTCTCAAGTCCTGAGGTACCAGGGCTGTCCTTGGCTGCCACCCTGGGAAGACAGGTCTAACCCCTCTCCCAATCCTGTCCCTTCAAATTAATCCCAACAGAGACTGATATGGAGTCAGAGCTATAAAAGCCCCTCACGCATTCCTTCACTCAAACAGCTTCCACTGGCCTCAAACCATGTGCCCTGCTCTGGACCAGGCACTGGGAAATGTGAGCAGTAATGTCCTAACGGGATGAGTAAGTTCATAAACCCTAAAGTCAGATTGTCTGGCATCATAGCTGACGCTCCCACAAGAGCTGTGTGACCTCTCTTAAGTTACTTCACCTCTCTGTACTTTGATGGCATCTACAGTAAATAGGAATCATATGACACAAAGCTCATATGCACAAAGCCATCGGAACACCACCTGGTGCATGTCAGCACTGGTCAGGTGTCAGCCATCATCTTCTTATACCCTGGCTCAGGGTGAGGCATGGAGATGACGAGAGAGGTTTTGTGGGCCGACGAACAGGTATTCAGGCTGGGTCAGTGGGAGCTACAGCAAATTAGGAAGGGAGAGAGGAGATGAGCTCAAGGCTGGCAGGGGAAGTGTCAGCCACAGGCATAGCAGCGAGCCAGGGACAGGACAGCAGCAAAGAGGAGACCGGAAGGGGAACCAAGCCTGGCCCAGCAACCGGACAGAGCAGGGCTAGCTCTGGAGTGTGACCCGGGAAGGCCTGAGCTGGGTCACTTCAGCCATTAGCAACCACAATTTAGTAGATTCTCTCAGAAATGGGACCCCGCTATCCTCCAGGCCCTGGGTCAGGCACTTCACATTGAGTCTATATATTATTCAAAATCCAAAAATATCCCTAAGTTCTTGGATTCTGTTGTCCCACTCTGTTTCCCAGAGGGCATTTGAAGCCAATTCCTTGAAATGACAAGGACCCTTGAGAGGTAACAAGGAATGGAGCACTGGGGAGCCTGGGTCCCAGTGCCCTGAGGTTTGGGGCTGACGGGGCCAGATGTCTTGCTGACCCTAAAGAAGACCAAAACGACCTAAAGTAAAGGGTCGAGTAAATATCCCATAATTTTAACATCGTTCAAGTTTAGGTGCTTAAAGAATATTGCAGGATACGGAGCTTATTAACAGTAAGTGTACATTACTAAGTAGATAAACCAAGTCACAGAACAGTGTATACAGCAGGAGCTTAACTGTTCCCCTTGCCACCCTTGGCCAGGGAGCCGGCGCCCTTGGATTCTAGCCCCGATTCTCACCAGTGACTGCCTTGACCCTGGGAGACCATTCACAACAGTGTCTCTGTACATTTCACTCAGGCCTTCCATAGCCGTAACCTGCCCGAGGCCGTCACCCACTCAGGGTCAGGCAGAAGGAGCCTGAGCAGCTCATCTACTCTCAGGAGTTGACAGTCTCACCCTTTTAGAACTGGGCTGATTGGACCCAGGATCAAGTCACAACCCTGGGTCACTGGTCCAAACTGCAATGTGCTGTGTATGTAAGGCACACGCTTGAGTCCAAAGACCTAAAAAAAAAAAAAGAAAGAGTCTCAGTAAAATGTTTTAGATTGATGACAATTGAAATGATATTATTTTGGATGGGTTGGGTTGAATAAGCTCTACTGTTAAAATTAATTTTGCCTGCTTTTCGTCATTTTAGTGAGACGACTAGGATGACTCTAATTACCTATGTGGCTTGTGTTATATTTCTGCTGGCCAGTGCCGCTGTCAAGGGGAACGCCTTTCAGTGGGGGGAAATTTCACGGCACAGAAGCATCTTTCTAAGGGGGTTTCTACCAGAATATAGGGCGCCTTGAATCGGCCGTAGAGTCTGGGTATAAATAATGCTAATGGATAAGATTAGCCCTGCTCTATTGGTTTCCTATTGCTGCTGTAACAATTTACCACAAACTTCACAGCTGAAGCCAACACGAATTTATTCTCTTATAGTTCTAGAGGCTAGAACTGCGAGATCAGACTCGCTGGGCTAACATCAGGGTGTTGGCAGGGCTGGTTCTTTCTGGAAGCCCTGAGAAGACCGTCTGATTCCTCACCCTTTTCAGCTTCTAACATCAGTCTGTCTTCTTTGGCTCCTGTCTCCTCCCTCCGTTTTCCAGCACTTCACTGCAGTCTCTGTTTTCGTCCTTATGTGGCTGGCTTGTTCCTCTCTGATCTCCTGCCTTTCTCTTATAAGGTCCCCTGGGATTACACGGGGCCCACCTGAGGAACCCGGGGCACGCTCCCGCCTCAACCTCTTAACTTTATCATACTTACAAAGCTCCTTTGTTCTGTAAAGTAATATTACAGGTTCTGGGGATCAGGCTGTGGACATCCCAGGGGCCCTTGCTCAGCCTAGCACACCTGCCTATGTCATTCCAGCCTCTGATTTGTTATCATACGATGGGCCCAAGTAGTCACCAGACCGTCACACCTCAAGTTATAGCCCTAGAGAGGGAGACGGAATGATAACCCTGTCTGCTGCCTGACGTCAGGGCACAAAAGTCCTGCAATCCCAATATTCACGCGATGAGACAGCAAAGACACAGAGAGGTCTAGTGATGGGGATGTGCTCGCCCAGCTAAGAGGAGCTCACGCTGGACAGAAACCTCAGCCCCCTGTGGGCATGGAGCCTCACTGGGTCAGGCAAGGCAGCTCTGCCCACTGCCTCCATTGCCAGCCTGGCGATCCTCCGCACCCTTGTCCGACCTTGTGCTCTCACAGACCATCTTCAGGCTGAGGGTCCTCCAGCTCCTGCGGAAGCAGCCCAGATGTGTGGCTGTGTCCGGGGACCCATACTGACAAGACTCAAGCAAAACTGCAATCAAAGGGGCAGCTGAAAAGTGGTGCAAAGCAGATGGTGGGCTTGATGGTGCCCACCCCACACTCGCGATGAGCCAGGCTCCGTGATGCTGGGTTTATTAATCAGGGACAGAAGGAGGCAACTTGAGCTCAAGGTGGCGGGAGGCCATGAGGATCTGGGTGGCTCAGGGACACAGAGGCCCTGCCCAGCAGTAGTTTTCCTCCTCTGACAGGTCTTCATTCAGCCTAAAGACTCCCCGCCCTCTCTGCCTCCTTGCTGCCTCTCTCCAGCCTCCTGCAACATGCCCCGCCATCCTTCCTAGTCGCTGATGCTCCGTCTTGTTGGCAGGAGAGCCGCTATTCACTGGGGAAGTGGAGTCAAGCAAAGGAAAATATTTCATCCTCAGGAACAGGTTTGGTTGTGAAGTATTTCTATCATCTGTTTGCTTCCTGTTCTCATCACCGGGCCCATCTTTAACGTGGGGTGCATGGGGAGGCCGGCAGGCAGCCCTCCAAGAGTACATGGGCCTTGGACCCAGAGCTGGTCTTAAAAAGAGGGTACCACTCTGTAAGGTGGGGACTGGGCATAGAGACGGAGTGTGAAAACACACAGAACCAGGGTGAAGAGTCACAAAGTCTGAGTTCATGTCCTGGATCCAGTATCCATTGTGCGACTCTGGGCAGGCCACTGAAACTCCCTGACCCTCAGTCTCCTTCTCTGTGGAGTGGAGGTCCCAGTGGATAGGCTCACCTCAGAGGGCTGCTGAGAGGATCAGATGAGAAACGAATGTGAATGTGCTTCGCAAACCATAAAGTAGATCTCAAGAATAAGTGATGTTGCTCCAAGTTGGCACAAGATTGAGAATACAAAATCAGTCCGAGTGTAAGATTAGGCCGGGACAGCAGAGATCTGAAACACTCTGGGTCAAGGTCGGGTTGTGGTCCCCAATTCGAGTAAGTGGCTGTGAGAAAGCAATAGAGGGTCAGATAACCAGAGGCACAGCATGAGCAAAGGGCTAGTGGTCTCAGATAAATGGCACGGATGATGCCGGCAATGAGGCTTCATTCAGAACCAAGTCTTGGTGGCAAGGCCCGGCCAGCTGAGTCTGACAGCCACATGGAGGAACTGGATGTCGTCCAGAGGACAGCAGAATGATGGAGAAGGCTCAAGGGAGGGTCATGGTTCTATTTGTGTTGGAGGGCACTGGCTGTCTAATGTGCAGTGTGGTAGGAGGAGGGAAAGACCAAGGCGGGGACACCAGAGCAGTGAGGGGATGAGGAGGTGGTCGCAGAAGTTGGGAGAAGAGTGTTTCAAAGAAAACAGAAGGCAGCAGGAGTGGCCATTGCCAAAGGACAGGTACTCCGAGACACAAAAGGCATGCTTTGTGCATGGGAGAATCAAGTCTTTGGAGGGAGAACGATTTCCTTGAGAGGATAAAGTCCAGAGCTGGGGGACCAAGGAGCAAGGCAAGTGGGAGGAGATGGAGCCATGACAGGGCCCTGGGCTGGTTCAGCTGTGTGCTGGGTAAGGGACACACAGAGCTGTAGCCAGAGGGGGGCTCGCCAGGTCAGGAGCTGTTCGCTCTGGTTCGGTTTTTGTTCTCTTTAAACTGGTGAACAAGCCTTGAGCAGGTGTAAGTGCGGGTGCAACAAATCAATAGAGAGACAGAGGTTGAGGCAGGGGAGAGAGATGCGTGAGCTCAGGACTTTGTCAGGCACGGGGGCCGGGGGGCGTGAACTCTTTCTTCTTGCAGTAGATGATCAAAGGAACCATCTCGTCAAGAAGGGAGAAAACTTCAGAATTTAGAGACCAGGTCAAGGATCAGCTGCTGAAGGGATGGCAGGGAAGAGGTTAATGGGCAGGTGTTGTGCCAGGTGGGTGAGGGAATTCTTGTCCAATGGCTTTTATTTCACTTTGAAGCCGGAAGCAGGCCATCTGTTGAGACTCAGGTGGGAGGACAGGAAGGGGAAGTCTGGGGAGAGGAAGGAAAATTTGAATTAACTACAAGGAAGAAGGAGCAAGCCTGGGAGAAAGGGGTGGCCAAGGCCACCTGGGACAGGCAGTAGCCGAGGTCTCCTAGGCTTCCGGAAGTCATGACTGCACAAAGGGACCACCTGCGTCCCTTGCCCTCAGCAGTCCCGGCAGAAAAGGAGATGCATAGAACTCAATTTATGCAGAACAGGTCCAGGCTGGTGAAGACATGGATGAGGCAAGGTTGACGAACCAGAGAAAAGGAATGGTGACAGAGAATGGTTGAGAAGTCAAGGATGTGGGTCTTGAAACTGTCAAAGAGCAGCCTCAAAAGAGAACTGGGGGACCAGGGAGAAGGAAAGGAAGGACGCTGTGGTGGCAGAGAAGGAGGTGCGGGTATAAGTTTCCACAGGTTGAGCCTTTCCTGGTGACGGCCAGGTCCAAATGCGTCCTGGGGAATGGGGACCTGGGGAGCTGAGGGTGCCTCCAGCCCTTCTGGGCTACAGCTGAGTTTGGGGTGGAGAGCCAGACTGAATCAGATGCCTGAACCGTCCACATGACAGGACCAGGAGACATTCATCGTCGGTGATCACTCCTTCCCGTTGCCCTGAGGAAAAGCCTGGCTCCTCACCTGGTCCTAAAAGACACAACCTGTGCCCAGCCTCCCTCTGCAGTGTCATCCCTTGCTTTCTGTCCTGCGCTTCACCACCGCAAGGACCTTTCCTCATCTTGTGTTTAGGAAGCCCCTCCCTCCTTAAGGCCTCCACACGTTCCACTCCTCGTCAGGTTCCGTCCAGATGCATGCATACATACAGACAGACATGCATACATACCCTGTGATCCAGCCATTCTACTTCTGAGTCCATACATCCTGCAGAACATGTTTTTAAACACGAGCTCCAGCGCCTTTTCCTTTGTTGTTGTAGCATTGTTAAGAAAAACAAGAGTGAAAAGATTACATGCCCATCAAGAGGAAAATGGATAAAGAAGATGTTGATATAGTCACACATTGGAATATGACTTAGCAACTAAAATGAATCAAGTCTATTTACATATGTCAACATAGCTCAGTTCATACAGTTGATTGTAGGCATGCTTCTGCTGCTGTTGCTGCTGCTGCTGTGTTTGTAAGATCTCCGGGACTGGCGATAGGAAAAACCCTCCTGGCATGATGAGCCACAATCCTCTGGTTAAGTACTGGTTAGGCTGGTCTCTGTGGAGTCAGCAGTTCTGGACTTATACTCAAGCGTATTTAAAGTCAAAGCTCCAGGATTAGGTGATATTTGCTGATGGTTCATGTTTTTGTTCTTGTTTTATGAACAGAGCTACTAAATAATAACTTCCCTTCCCCACTTTCTGTCTCTCCTCTCACTGAGAGGTGGTCTCTATGTAAGTCTGGAGAATTTGATAACCGCCATGATGCTAGACATAAAAATGGGGACCAACACTGCAACAGAGTTTCTAGTATTTATGGGCAGGTGCTGGAGAGGGTCAGGTGGCCCCATGGGAAAGCAGGGACCATCCCAGGTGAGAAGGTGAAGGCTGCCATTCTGTCTCCTTCTTTCCAAGGTGGCCTCCCCTCCCCACGTGATTATCAGGAAGTGAGAAGTCACAAGGTTTCAGGGGGGAAGGGGGAGCTGCAAGGAGATGTGAAAGGTGCTGTAATTCTCGGTGCTCATGTAATCTCTGTGAAAGCCACTCTTTTCAAGTCGAATATAGACCAGAAATCATTACTTGACCCTGATCATTAGAGGGAAGTCATCTGCCAATAAAGTATCTTAAAACTGTACCCAATCAACAAAGCCAAAAACAACAAAACACCCACATACTGTTGAGTGGAAAAAAGCAAGTAATAAAAGGGTGTCTATAATTATATACATTCTTAAAGCGGAGATATCGATCATTTGGAAACACGGATGGGTAGGATACGCTAACCTCTCTTACAGGAGGGGAAGAAATAGATGCTTCCTTGGTATCTGGGATGTTTTATTTCTTTAAAAGAAGATCTGAAGCAAATGTGGCAAAATTTCAACATTTACTAAATACAGGTGGTAGCTACGTGGGTGTCTGATTTCTATTCTTTATACCTTTCTGAATTTTTAAGTAGGTCATGCTTCCTTAAGGTCAGCTAAGAGTTAGGCAAATAGGAGGAGGAAGGTGTTTCAGCTTGGGGTCTGGGTGGAGGTGAGAAATGGCCCAAAGGGAGAGGGACAGGGGAAGCTCTTAGTATTGATGGAGGTGGGAGAATAAGGTGGGGGAGGGAGGGAGGAGAGAGAGGTGTAAGAAGTGATTCTGGAGAGGCAAGGAAGAGCCAGATTGCGCAGGGCTTTACCAGGCATGCTGAAGAATTTGGACTTCACCTTGAAGACAGCAGGAAGCCACTGACATTTCAGGCTTGAAAGTGAGACAAGTGTGTGTGTTAGAGATCAACTGCTCACCTACTCCTTTTGCCTGTGAATTTGGGAAGAAGAGGAATGGAATGAAATTGGAGGAATGGTGGGAAGAAATCACTCCCTTCCAAGGCTCCCTGGCTCTCTCTTCTCACACCACCATTGTAGTTCACAACCCCTGGTGATCCATTGCACTGCATATGATGGTCATCTTGTGCTGGCCCCTCCAGAGCCACTGTCTACCCTTCTCAGCCTTGTTGTCCACCCTGGCAGGCCAGATCCTATGGACCAAATCAATGAGCTTCTTGCCCTTGAGCCTCGATCATATCTCTAACGGAAAGCACAAGACAAACCTATGGGTTGGGCTATCTCCCTGGGATATTACCTTGGCTGCCTGTATACTTGGACAAAAAGAAGGTCACTGCTCCTCTAAGATGGCCTGCTTTGCACAACTCTCACCCACTGGGTTCCAGGACTCATTCCCGTCCTTGCCCATTGGCCCTGGAAGTGGTGACAACCACGCTGCTGGTGGCTCCACCTATTGTTTTATAATGATTCCCCTTGTGGATACACCTTTCTTGAGTTATCTTAACCAGTATGTGGCATCTGTTTCCCAATGCGATCCTGTCTGATCCATTGTCATGTCCTCCATTCACCTCTGACCAACTCAAGGGAAGGGAGAGAGGTCTGATTATTTTTTGTATGGCTCCTTTGCTCAGGCCTGGCACTTGTTTGGTGACAAAAACATCATTTGTAAGTGCATGATAAATTGGAATTCATGAGTGAGTGGGCGAATGGGGTGTACTCCTGGGTTTGAGAATGGGCGTACATGGGCAGGGCTTGGGCTCTTTGGACAAAGAAAAAGGGTGATTCCAGGAGAAAGGAAACATGTGAAAGGAGAAGAAAATTTTAACATTTCTGGAGCTCCAGAAACTGGATGGGAATGGTGGTAAGTTCTGCATTTATTCCTCTCATGCTGTGCTCCAAACATCAGGGTGCTCCTCTCACAGGCAGAATCCACAAGTTCAGAAGGTACGTAACTTGTCCAGCAGTATGTCCTGTGTTCTTACCATTCCTCCGTGTTGTGGGCAAATCAAGTCTATTTCTTAATTGTGCCTGCCAGCATTTCCTTAAGTGTCCAAAGCCCCACGGATCACTCAGCCCTGCCTGCTGCACCCCCAGGTTCCCACCCCCACAGGCTGCTTCCTGGCTTCAGGGTGCCTTGTCTGGGCTGTCATTTATGGCAGGGCACCTGGGGGCTGATTTCCATTCATTCTGCATCCTTCAACTTAGGCATAAATGTCACTGGTGTTATTAATAATGGTGGGCTGACGGAATGTTTATTCATCCAGTGCTTTCAAACCAATTAGGTGGCATTAGTGCTTGGATGAAGGCTCCTGAAACTAGCATTTTTCCCTGGAGAAGGAACCAAACAGATGGATAGTATACCCGAGTCCCCCATGCCAGTCCATGCCTGGAGGCCTCCCTCTGGCATCAGATCCTGCCTACTCAAGAAATAAGCCTCTTTTTCTTTATATTCCTATCAGAGCCATTAGATGCCAAAGCAAACAGGGCAGCAAGACAAGTACTTACTGATTATTGCGTACCCATGGGCCAGACTCTGCTCATTTATTTTCACCACATCCCTATAAGGAAGGCATCAATAGTCCCATTCTACAGTTGAGAAAACTGAGGCTCAGAAAGGTATAGTAACTAGGCCAAGGTAATCTAGGATTAGAACCCAAGACTGCTGGACTTCAGAATCCCAGGCTGCCTACAGGTCACCCCACCACTTCACCAAAGTCATCTCTTGTCATTTACCAGCTAGCCACCAAATCTCACCTCCTTATGGGTCCCTCTGAAACCCATAATTGCCCTGTTTCTTTCCTTCTCCTCCAGCCCTAAGCAATTGTCAAGCTGTCATTTCCTTACAAAACTGGCTCACCCTAGGCAGCCTGTCGGACACACCCATGTAACCGCCTACCCTGTTAACCTCTTAAGGTTAAGACATTCAGGGATTTAATGAAGGAGCAAGAAACTGGCAAAGTCAAAAGAAGATGAGCTTTGGTGGTCAAACAGACCTGGTTTCTCATTCCAGTCCTATCTAAATGTGCAAAACTCACTTCCCGCCGTGTGCATTGTTCCCCGTGAAATACTGTTGATACCTGCTTTCCGGGCTTGTTTCAAAGATAAAAAAGATGACTTTCTACTAAGTGACATCTACTAAGTGCTGGGTGCACGGTTGGTATTCCACAAGTAATGTCAGCTAATAGTCACTGGTTTAAATTCCTGGGTTCCAATTCCAGCACTGTCAGACCTTGGATAAATTACCTAATCTCTCTAAACCTTAGTCCACGTATCTGTCAAAAGGGGAAATACTATCCCTTTGTAGGCTAGTTGGGAGGATTTCATTAAACTAGATAACGCATGTGGATTTTTTAACAGTGATTGGCATAAAGTAGTCACCTTTATGCAAAACAAAAGTAGTAGACCTTTGTTGTTACTATAATTAGTGTTATCAAAATCTTTATTGTGGCTATCAAAGAGATACATTGGCATTCTCTTAATTACTTTATGTTTCTTGTGTTGTATTCAGATATTGTTATTCTCTCACAGCCTGGCCAAGAGGCAGAACCTTTTTCCATAAAGCTTCCCTGTTTTCCTAAACCACAAATAAGCACTCCAGTTTTGTCATGTCCGCTGTACTTGGTACCTCTCTAACAACACATTGTGTTGTAGACAGACCTGTGTGTGTGTGCTTGTCTCCTCTCCTAGCTTTCTGAATACAAGTGATCCAACCTAGTTTATCTCTTCATCTCCAGCTTCTCATCTAGTACTGTTCCCAGCACAACAGACTTGATTAAAAGAAAAAGAAGAAGAAAAGGGAGAGAAATTTTTAAAAAGAAAAAATTGTATAATTCACATGGAAATTCACATGCATGTTGCTTCTAAAAGGCAACTCTAGTGAGATTAAGACTTTCCCCCAGAGCCAGAAAGGGAAAACCCACTGTATTAATGAGAATCCACAAGGCAAGACCTTTTCTGCCAAGTTTCTAAAAGGCAGGTGACATCTGTCAACAGCTAACTCGTTCAAATGACTGAATCCCAGAGTGGGTCAGCTAGTGCAACAATTCCCTTCAGGTAATTTCTCCTAACACAAAAAGGGTTTTGAAGAGGTCTCTCACACTAATAATCACATATTGCTCCTGTGAACAATATTTTTCAAACACATGGAGAGGACAAATGACCCAAAGTCATTGTACCAACCAATTCAGAGTAAGTGTCGAAAAGAAGGCATGCAGAATGCACTGAGCCCTCAGATGTCCTCCTGCCACTCTGGCGCAACCCAACTCTCTGCTGAACTTCTAGTGGGCTGGCCATATAAAAGATTTAGAATGTAGTCTTGAAATCCCTGGGCAGGAGAAGGATGGATAAGATCCCGGGGAGTTCCACAGGTCGGGTGTAAAAACAGGAACACAAGAACATGAGACTGCCCTGGCCAGATAGCTTAGTTGATGGAGTGTCAGCCTAAGCACAAAGGTTACTGGTTCAATCCCCAGTCAGGGCACATACAGGAACAGATCCATGTTCCTGTCTCTCTCTTTCTCTCTCCCTTCCTCTCTCTCTCTCAAATCAATAAATAAAAACATTAAAAAAAGAAAAGAAGAAGAAGAATATGAGAAGCAGGGGTCAGAGAGGAACCAGAGGCAGGGGAAATCAGTACAGAGGCTATGTATGGGTGGGCACCTTAAAACTCACTGGGGTGTCTTTATTTCACCTGGATAGGGAGGTGACTTCAAGGTAATTGTGTGTGTTTGACTTCTTAAAGGTCCAGGATGGAGAAGCGTACATCTGATTTCAAAAGCATTTTCTGATTAAGGGGACCTCTTAACTCTGAGTCCCACATCCCAATAAGAACCAAAGAGCCAGGGGATGGTTGGAGCCCTGCTGCTTAGCGTGGTCCGCAGACCTGCGGCACCAGCGGCACCCGAGGGTGGGGTGGCGATGCAGCATCTCAGGCCTCACTCCAGCCCCCTCAATCAGAACGGGCCCAGGAATCTGTATTTTCACAAGAGCTCCAGGGAATCTTTAAGCACACTAAAACTTGGGACTGGTTTGGGGCATTGGCTCTTAACCAAAGATGCTCATCAGAATCACCGAGGGAGGATGGGAACGTCTTTAGTCTGCAAACACTCAGGCCCACTCCCAGGGCTCCTAAAACAGGGCGTCTGAAAGGGATCTGGTTTTTTGCTGATGATTTGTGGGTGCTTCATGTGTATAGGCGTGGTTTGGAAGCATTAGTTTGGAGCCTTATAAGTTGGCTTAAGACCTGAACCCTGGTTGATGGCCTCTTGACTGGATTCTGCTATTATCCTCAATTGTGGCTCCCCTCCATGATCTGGCTCAGACACCAGCTGCTCTTTAAGTCCCTTCCTGATCTCCCTGGTTAAAACGAATGGTGCCTGGCTCCGAGTCCCAGCAGCCGCCCCCTGCGTGTACTCCCGTTCAGCCCTCATTGCATTCCGCCTTGCATTTTGCATCATGACTGGTTCTACATGTGTCTCCCTGACTGGTCGTTAGCTCTCAGCCCTGTCCTTCAAAGCACAAGCTTTTAGGCAACCTGGTTTTCCTGCAACTCTTAGCACAGTACCTGGCATACTGCAGATACACAATATGGTTAAAGTGTTTTCAGATCAAAAGAACCAAAAACAAAAAATGTTTTATGCTTAAAGAAGCTAACTCAGTACCTGGAAAATTCATCTATTTTGGAAACTTCATCCCTGGCCAAGTTAGTCTGACAATGTTTTACCATGTGGGATACAGAGGGGAGAGCAGGAGATGGTCTTGCTTTCATAACCACTATGATCATCTCTCTCCCGCTGCTCTTTAATTACTGATTTACTTCTCCCCTTGTCCAATACTGTTCTGAAAGCTCGGAATCTACCCTGGCTAAGGAGTGGTGGGACAGGTAAGGGGTTACTAATAGCATCCCTGGTTCTCCAGGACACAGCCTCTTTATCTCTAACAACAAAACAACAACAACAGGCCATACCATTGAGCCATGAGTCCTGAGAACTGAGGAAGGCCCGTCTAATCAGTCCTAGACCTGCCCAGCTCCTGATCCAATCTCCCCGCCTTCTGGGTTATTTGACCTACCCCAAGATATATAGTTCATGGTTTTCTCACATTTAAAAACTTTTTCTTTATTTCTTTTTTTATTGATTTTAATTTTAATGGGGTGACATTGATAAATCAGGGTACATATGTTCAGAGAAAACATCTGCAGGTTATTTTTGACATTTGATTATAATGCATACCCATCACCCAAAGTCAAATTGTCTTCCGTCACCTTCTATCTGGTTTTATTTGTGCCCTACCCCACCCCTTACCCCCCCCCCCCCATTGCCAGCACACTCTTGTCCATGTCTCTGAGTTTCATTTTTATGTCCCATCTATGTATGGAATCATATATTCTTAGTTTTTTCTGATTTACTTATTTCACTCAGTATAATGTTATCAAGGTCCATCCATGTTGTTGTAAATGATCCGATGTCATCATTTCTTATGGCTGAGTAGTATTCCATAGTATATATGTACCAAAGCTTTTTAATTCACTCGTCTTCTGACGGACACTTGGGCTGTTTCCAGATCTTCGCTATTGTGAACAATGCTGCCACGAACATGGGGGCGCATTTCTTCTTTTCGAACAGTGCTATGGTGTTCTTAGGGTATATTCCTATAAGTGGGATAGCTGGGTCAAAAGGCAGTTCGGTTTTTAATTTTTTGAGGAATCTCCATACTGTTTTCCACAGTGGCTGCACCAGTCTGCATTCCCACCTCACGTTTAAAAACTTTTGGGAAGATGTTCCTCATGTCACCTATTCTCCATATGTTTTATCACTTTGATAATCCCTTCTAAACTCACCCTCATTTTTAAGCATTATGTTAATACCAGTGCCCTAATTCTCAAGAATTTCTTTCATATGTCTGACTATACCTTCGCTGGCTTCAGCCCGAGGACATGGTCTTTGTCTGGTCCTTAGAATCTTTAAGATTCAACTTCAACAGCAGCAAGAAGAATACTCTGGTGTGGAACCTTCCTATACATTCCCATATAAATCAGGCAAACAGCAGAGGGACAGCCTGGGGCCAGAGTCAGGAGTCCAGGCTCTGGTCCTGCCTCTTCCCTTGCTTCTGGTGTGGCCAGGCATTCTTCAACCCCACCTCTCTGAGTTCCAGGTCATTCATATTTCAAGTGAGAGGTTAGACTCACTCTTCCAACTCTGGAACTTACAAGCTTACTTGTCACCAAAGCTCACACTCAGAAATCCCTCACATACTACCTTTCCAGAAGTGACTTAACAATTTACATTTTATAGCCCAAAAAACAATTTTCCTGTTGAACAATTATGAAAATTCAGCATGTGGCGGAAAACGCTATAAACTGTCCTGATGTATTATTGCTCTAACAAGCCCCTGTGCTCCTAATAAAAACAGCTAGGATAGGCTGGAAGCCCACATGAAATATGGCCCACTTGTTTTCTTAACAGCCTGCTTCCCAAAGTTAGCCAGGAGCTGTCAGCTCCTGGTGGAGCACTGCAAAAGTTATAGGGCAATTTCCTGCCTTTTATCCTGGTGTCTCATGCCCTAGACATTATTTTAATGAAATTCCATTGTATCTTTGTATTCAAATGGACTTGAAGGCAAACAAAACTTTTAAAGGGAGAAGTTCCTTCCTGAGCAGGAAAAAAATGTGCCTTGTTGGTACTTAAGAACTTTGTGGAAAATCCTGACTCAGAGAATCGATTGCTGCAGGGGGTCTAGAGATGCTACCGTGTCCAAATGCTTTGGAAGTAGGGAGCTATCTGAGGATTCATTGTGAAGTTTCAGTTAATGAGCCCAGTAGGAGAGTTACTTTCCACATACCCACTCGTGTTATGAAAACATTAAGGGGGGAGCAGTGAGAAAGGTAAAAAAGGCACACTGTGGAGTGTGGAATCAAGAATGAGGGTCTTTTTTTTTAATTGAAATTTCTTATTTGAATACCTTCCCTAAATGTCAGTAACAAGTAGCCCCCATGTGGGTTCAAATGTTGTAATATTCAAATCCCTGTCCCACCTCCCCAAGAGGACCTATAGCTAGAAAGAGGCTTCATAGAATCTGACCAGAAATGGGGAGTACTTCACCTGAAATCATAGACGCCTTGAGCAAGCGGGATCACGAACTGTTCGAATCTCAGGGCTTGTCTCAAGTTCAAAGTGTTAGTGGCAAATGGCACCAGATATTAGACCTTGGTCCTTGAGATTTGGCTAAGAATGATATCAGAGCAAAGGCTCAAATACAAGCAAAAGTTTATTTAGAAAGTCACAGGGGGAGAAGTGAGGGAGTGAGCGAGCTGGGCTACGTAGGCTCAGGAAACAAGTTACAGAGGCAAAAGGAGGACCTTTGTAGCTTAGGAGAAAAATAACAAAGGTACACACCTTGAGGGAAGAAAGGGGAATGATAGGTTTCAGGCATGAGAGAGAGAAAGAGAGAAAGAAAGAGAGAGAGAGAGAGCACCCTGGGTTCTTAATCTTAAGGGTTTTAAATAGTGGGGATTTTAGGGGAAGTCTAAAAGGAGGATATCAGTAGAATAGTCATCAGTTTACCACGTGTTCCCTTCGGGTCATTATCTCCACTGATTGGTCAGTGCCAGGGCAGGGTGTCATTAATCGTTGCAGCTGGTCCTGAATTCAGCCATGCTGTTGCTTGCCTGGTTTCACTGTATTCTGGGCCTGGAGCTGAAACACAACTGAGGCCCAGATGTTATCTCTAGTTTGACCAAAACTCTGTCTCTGTGGTCAACAGACCCAAGGCTTTGTTCCTAAGATTATCTGATGTGGGTCAGAACCTCATTGTCCTGGGGGTTTAATGCTTAAGGGAGTGGTCATGCAAGGGCTTGTATGGGAGTCCTATGAGGCTATTCTCCGGCCACCTTGTTCGTCCTCTAAGGGGGTCCACCACAGCACTAGTGACATGCCAGGGGAGGAGAGGCTGGGGAAGAATCTGATCCACAAGACCAGCAATGTGGAAGGTCAACCACATGACTAGCAATATGCCAAGGGAGAAAAGGTCACCCTGGGGGCGAGGTCCCACCCCACAGCTGTCTGTTGCTAGGCCTCTGGGGCTTTCAGCCCTGGTGACTTTCTGCACCTGGCCTATCAGTGCCTCCTCTGCTCATGCCTAACTGCCCACTACATACAGAAGGATGCAGAGAGGAAAGCCAGGTCTCCCTGAATGGAAGGCAGGTTTCAGGTCCAGGAATCTTGGGCCTAGGAAAATGAGCATCAACTGGTAACAGGGCACACACAGGTGTATGGCAGGATGAGACCAGGGTTGGAATGCCAGATGTATCCAGAATTTCAGAACTGGGCTGTTTTGTGATCTGGTGTTCAGACACCTCTCCAAAAGGGCTGTAATCAGGGTGTCAAATGTGTTTTCTGAGGATTCGCATATACTATAAACACTTCCCATGTGCTAGGCTTAGGGACAAAAATCCTAAGAGAGCAAGTATCTGAGAGTCTATTCTTGGTTTCACAAATAATTTCTCCCAAATTCTACAATTGTCTCTCTTCTTGGTCCATAAAGGCTAGATAGGGCTCACAGAGACAAATTTTATGGAATAGAGAACCCCTGGAGACTCTAACCTGCCTACCCGATTGCTTATAGATAATATTGTGAGAGAAAGTCACCTGATCGACCAACAGCAAATGGGAAACACTGGAGGATAGTGAAGTCCTCCTTTGCCCCTGGTGTTCTGTTTGCCAGCATTTAGACTGAAGAGTAGATTTGCGAGGTATTCTTGGCCATGTGGCTAGGTAGGAGGAGAAAGAATGATCATGATGTAATAAGACAGTTCTGCTGCTCTAAGTATAAAGCATGTCAGAACCTCCCACTGGGAGGTGATGGCAACCGTGCTTCCAGCAATAGCGAGAGTGGATAGACAGGTATGGGTACAAACTGACCCAGTCCAGTGAGTCGGTTTAATTTGAACAGGAGGAACCAAGGGTGCTCGTACAGACCAGGTCCAGTGGCAGGTTCTAGGGATAGGAACCAAATGCACACGCAACTAGGAAAGACCTAGAATGTGGGGTTTTAATTCAAGAGGACTGAGTGGAAGACAACTTCAAGACTACCATGTCTTAAGAAATCTCAGTGAGAGTAAAAGGAATCACCTTTGAATTCCAGAAGCTCAAGATAATCTATAATATTACCAAGGCGGGTGGCATGCCTAAGGGGAAGAGGGGCCAGGAAACAGGTGGGAAGCAGAGGCAGCCCAAGTCACAGGCTGAGAAGGAAAGCCAGGCTCCGGTCACCTGTCCCATCCCCTTTAAATCCACTGCACCTCCAGACACCCAGCAGAGTATGCACCTGGTAGGAAGACGAGCAGGGAGCATTGGCTGCACACAATGGGGTGCTCATTTAGGCCACAGCTCAACACTCTCACCCAAATCGAGTGTTTTATTCATCCACAGCTCTTCCAGAGGTATCAAAGCACGGTGACCACCAACTGTTTGTCTATCATACTTACCAAAGGGGAAGGGACATTTTCTATCTAATCAGACTGAATTTCTTGTGCAGAGCTGAGCCTGTGAGTGGGTGGTTCTTTTGTAAAGGTACAGGGTCAGCTGCTATTATTATAAAGGCACATTGGCATTCAGGTCGAGGGTTGATGAGTGACTGTGCTCCACAGTCACCTAGAGACTCCATTTTCTCCTGCCTTATGGCTATGTCATCAGCTAGGATCCCTGGTCAGCAAACTGCAGCTCGCGAGCCACATGCGGCTCTTTGGCCCCATGAGTGTGGCTCTTCCCACAAAATACCACGTGTGGGTGCTACCTCGATAAGAAATGTACCTGCCTATATAGTTGAAGTTTAAAAAATTTGGCTCTCAAAAGAAATTTCAGTCATTGTACTGTTGATATTTGGCTCTGTTGACTAATGAGTTTGCCGACCACTGCACTAGGGCATTATCCACGTGGTCAGAGCTAGATCACATCTACCTTCTCCACGTGCCAACCCAAGGAGAGTGGCAAAGAGGAAGCAGAGGGCAAGATACCTTTTCTTTTAAGGTTGTCACCATACTGTACACATTTCTTCCACTCTTATTCCACTGACTGACTAGACTTCAGTCTCATGCTACAGCAAAGAATAAGAGAAACTAGAAATAAGCCTTTAGCCCCTGTGCCCAGATAAAGCCTGGTAGTTTCTATTACCAGGAGGAAGAAGGAGAAGACAGATACTGGGAAGTAATTAGTAATATTTCCCCCAGTGATTCTCAGCTGTTAATCCCAATTGTCACCTTTGCTAGAAAGTCTTTTGTGACACCCAAAGCCTGGCTCCTCTTCTGTGTTCCTCTGACACCCCACGGCTATTTCTGTTAAAACGCTCGCCTAAGTGGACTGAAATACTCCAGCTCTCTTCCACTAAAGTATGAATTATACGGGCAAGAAAATATGTATTTCTCATCTTTATATTTCCAATGCCTTACACAGTAGTAGCACATGTAGGTGTTCAATATGAGGTTTTGTTAGATGAATGGGTGATGGGTAGATCAATACATTATTCAATTGATGAGTAAATGGAACTAGGGTACAATCGGTACAGTCAAAAATCTGAAGATTTTCTTAACATGATTTATAAAAGTTACCTTCTCATATATAATCATATGCATGTGTTTATTCAAATAGATAAGCCAATGACTGCTTGACAGGGATGGGACAGAAAAGAGGCAGGATGGCTAGGTATGTCTCACACACACACACACACACACACACACACACACACACACACATGCACACTTCCTTCGCATGTGTTTGACAATATATTCTGGAGGATGGTGAGCACTTGGAAAACGTGGGTATCAGCTCTCTCTCAGAGGTACGATGCTGTGGGCACTTTCCCCGAGGCTTGCCAATGTGTGCCCTTTCTCATTACTCTCTTGGTGCCCCTGATCATGCCAGGCAGAACCCATCACAAATCCTTTGCATTGCATAAGGGTAGCGTCGTAGCAAGGAGAGCTTGGATGGCACCAAGAAGCGGCACCCTGGGGAATATCAAAGTGTGAGCAGACAGAGTGTGAGGATGGGGAAGGCCTCTGACTCAGGAACTGGGAAAGTGGTAATTTACATAGTCACGATTGCCTCTGAAGATTGGAATTGACAGAGGCTAGAGTGGGGGCGATGAGGAAGCATTCCACAACTCTCCACTTTTTTTCAGGACCTGGATAGAACCAGCGTGTCACAAACTGAACACAAACTGGGTCTAAACCTGGGGGAGCTTTAACGTTCATTCCCAAGGACTCTAATCTCACTGAGTGTTTCCTTGGGCTGTAAAAATTACCTTGGGGACTATTCTGCAAAAGCAAGCACTGAAGGGCAGGTGGCAGTGGGTTGGTTGCACTCTATATAGTGCTAGGGAGATAGATGTTACAGAAACCAGAGTGTCAGACTTGGAGGAGGAGGCAAGAGGATTTAGAATGTAACGGCAAAGAAGATGGGATTAAGAAGAGCTGAGAAATCTTAGGGCGATGAAATTGGCTAGACAGTTGCTAGTTCCCTGTGGGAGGAGTCACGGGCTCTGTTTTTCTGTTGTATAGTTATAGAACACTAGAACTGTGGGTGATATGAGAAGTCTGATGTCAGATTAAATCATGGCTCTGCCACTCACTGATTCTGTGACCTTAAGCAAGTTACTTAATGTCTATGTATCTCAGTTTCCTCATCTGCAAAATGGAGTTGATAACAACACACACCTCACTGGGTCATTGGCAGTTTAAATAAGTCACAGCATGGAATTTAGTGTCGGACATATCTTTCTGATAAACATGAGCTGTCAGAATCTGCAGTGTTGAAACAGAAAGGAATATACCAGGTTGATGAGACCAAATACAGTCTCTTCAGCCATTGGCTTTCCTCATCTCTGTGGTTGATAGGACTGTCTACTCTAAAACTTCTCTTTGCGCTTAAGTGCAAAACTGCCCCAAAGTGAATGCAGAAGTGGTTCTGGCTTCATTTGTGGTTTCTTCTAGAGGTTCATATTGTTATCAGGGAGCCAACCCTGATTCTCTCCAATCTGACCTTCTTTGCATGCTGGCATCACCTTTAGCATGCTCCTTGTCCGGGAAACCAGAAGGGTTCCACTGGTTCCAACCTTGTGGCCTCAGAGATCACCATCCAGGAGAAGGATGAGGGCTCCTCTTCTGCCAGATCCTGGACAGGAAGATGTTAGGTCACTGCCCCCCCCCCGACACACACACCTACCGCCCCACAGCCCCACACTGGTGCGTTGTGTATCATTATTTAGACTGTGTCACATGCCTGGTGACAGAACATACTGATTGGCTCAAGCCGATCCCAGCTTGCCTTAGAATTGAGGGTTAGGTCAATACCTACAGCTAATGCTAGGGGGCAGTGGTTCCCCCAAAGCAAGCCTGGACACTGTGGACAGAATATGTAGGAACTAGGTATGTTAGAAGCAAGCAAAAATAAAATATACTTGATTGTAAGTTATTAGCTGGGCTCTCAACCACAGAAATCTGAATAAGACTCTGGACTATAGTAAAAAGCATGCGATGAATTTTTAAATCATTTCACAGTCTCCAGAAGATTTCTGGGTCGTGAAAGTCTAACCACAAACCAAGGACTAAATGAAGTTGTTACCACCTAACATCCTTACACTTCAACGGCAGGAATCTTATTCACCAAAAGATTGTCTCTTCCCAACTACCAGCCCACATTGCTGTCTCGGTCTAGCTGGGAGGGGGCACAGGAAGTCACCTGGAGGGACTGAGCTGGCTGGCCAGCTGCTGGCCCATGAGAACAGCTGGAACAGTGACTTCATCTCCATAGGCACAGCCCACCTGTCTGACACTCTCCCTCTGCACTGATGAAGGGACCCTCGGCCTTCACAGAAAAGCTTATTATGTAGAAATATGAATTCGCCACCATCACTTCCTGTAAGGAGGGTGTTGCTTGGAGCCAGTCTCCTTTTATCTCTCTGCCTGGATGCTCTCAGCTCCTTGCTCCGCTCCAGCAATGAGCCTCTAAATATGCAGCACTCCTTACATTTCCCTCCAGAAATAACACGGAGACAAAGGAAGGAGGCATATTTAGCTCTAATGTTGTATAGAGTTTCATTTTTCTATTTGAATCTCTTTCTGTTTAATGAGCTAAATAGCCACTGGATGAATTAGACACACTGATCATGTATGCATCCTCCCGGGAGGCGGCCACCCGGTGGCAAGCTGTGCCTCAGACACAGCACGTGGGAGCCACACAGCCCGCCTGACAAACATGCCAGACACTGAATGGGGACCCCGCCCTGTGGGGACGCAGACAGGGAGCAGGCGATGAATCACACACGTGGCTGACCCTGCGGCCAGCCATGCAGGCAAGAGACTTAGCAGAGGCAAAACTGTGTCTTGAGCAAAATACTTGAATAATGGGACCCTGGATGGTCAAAAAGAACCCAAACCAACAATAAAGCGAAAGTAATGAGGTCACTAGAATTGACAAGTTATTTCAGTAGTTCAATCAGAGAGGCTTTGTTTCTTTCCATTGATGAGGCTATCAGCCTCTCAGATATTATTAGCTCTAAGAATGCTCCATTGGACTGGACTCCTGTGCAGCATAGATCAGCACCCCTGAATCATTCTAGTTCTTTGTTTTTTCAGGAAAAGGAAAGCTCTCAAGTTATGTTCTTAAACTCCTTCACCAAAGAAGCCATCTGGAATTAAACCATTTAGACCGGAAGAGAACATAGAACTAATATTATTTAATGCCTTCATTAATGGATGAAGATTTAGAGCCTCAGATAAAGTCACATGACCAGACATTAGTTGACCCATGACTAATCATTATAATGCTTTTACGGGTGCTAGTTTTGTACCAGATGCTGTTCTAAATGTTTATATATATAGGCCCTGGACGGCTACCTCAGCGGTAGAGTATCAGCCCAGCGTGTAAAAGTCCCAGGTTCAATTCCCAGCCAGGGCACACAGGAGAAGCACCCATCTGCTTCTTTACCCTTACCCCTCTTCTTTATCTCTATCTCTCTCTTCCCCTCCTGCAGCCAGGGCTCCACTGGAGCAAGTTGGCCCAGATGCTCAGGGTGGCTCCATGGCTTCCGCCTCAGGTGCTAGAATGGCTCTGATTGCAATGGAGCAATGCCCTGAATGGGCAGAACATTGCCCTCTTGTGGGCATGCCGAGTGGATCCCGGTGGGGTGCATGTGCGAGTCTGTCTCTCTGCCTCCCTGCTTCTCACTTCAGAAAAATACAAAAAAATAATGTGTTTAAATATATATATATACATATGTATATATGTACATATATGTGTTTGTGTATATATATATATATATTTTTCTTTTTTTAATCTGTTTAAGCTCCCTGACAAAACAAAACAATTTTTTAATGGAAGAGACTGAGGCTCCAGAGTGTTAACTAACAGACCAAAAATCCTACAGCCAGGAAGTGATATAAATGGGATTCAAACTGGGGGGTGAAGGGATGCGGGAATAGGTTCAACTCCGCGCCCATTATGGTTTTAGTCTTTCAATAAAACCTAATTCTCCTGGCTCCCAGGTTAAACATGTGAGAAAGCTCCAAAAATCAAAATGAAAAATATCTTTCCCTGTGGACCTGGAATAATTTACTTAAGCTGACAAAATATAACAAGTAGCATGAGGCTTCCTAGCCTTTGTGCTGATCGTACAAGCTCAGCCTCTAAAGAGCCCTCCGCAGCTACACTCACGTCTGCTTACCTAGAACCCTCCCTCCTGCAACCCCACCCACCACACCATAATTGTGAGTCCCCTTTGTATTGGCCAGTCTGCTCCCTCCCTCCAGAATCTGATCTGTTTTCACTCCATTCCTTATTTACCATCGATCTCCTTTGGTTCTTTAAGACCCAGCCCTGAAGACGCCTCAGCTATGAACACCTCAGCAATGACCCTGCTCAGAACCAGGATGCTCCCCTATAGCATTTTGTCCTCTATGAGAGCATTTATGTGACACTTTTTCATTATAATTAGTCATAGAAGAGCAGTGCCTAGTGGTTGAGCGCGAGGTCCTTGACACTATTCAGACTGAAGTCTGAGATTGGACCCTGCTACCCGGTAGCTGGGTGGCCCTGGGCAGATGACTAATTCTCCGAGCTTCTTCTTCCTCACTCATCAGTGTCCTTGTGAGAATTTAATGAGATAATTTATGCAAAGCTCTTAGCCAGTGTCTGTCTTATAATAAGCTCTTTTTACATCTTCATGATTATTGTTGAGGGGTTTTGCTGCCACCATCATCATTATCATTATCATCATAGACGTATTAATAATAATACCTCTGTCGAATGTAAGTTCCTGGAGGTCCAGTCTTATTTCTCTTCATGCCTAGCCTTTAGTAAGTGCTTAATATATGGATATAAAATCAATTTGTTGAAGCAGCTGTTCAATTTGCAATTTATTGTTTTGGCTTTGGTGACAACTTGTTTTGAAATTCTTGGCGTAGTTGCTTGCCACTCAGGTTTTGAGCTCCATAAAGTTTGTATTTCTCCCTGCGCGCTATACACTCAATACGTAGACTTCATCTATGTGAAAGTATTTCATGAATGCTTAATTCACACACTTCTCAAAGTTCATAGGTTGCTCAGGATGTGCACCCAGTTAGTTTTTCTTTATGAAGGCTAAGGGCTACGTTTACAAGGGAAAAGAAAATGGCCCACATTGTACACTTCAAAGTGCCCAACATTTATCAAGCACCCATTTCATGCCGGGCACCATGCTGAGCACTTCTCCTACTGTTGTATAGAATCGTCAAAACCAGTTTATCAGGTAGTTGCTCATTTGCCCCACACGACAGTTAAGTAAATGGAAACTTGAGGGGATTAAAGAATTTAGCAAGGATTATAGCAGCGACCCAGAAAGGCCGGGATTTGAAACCCATCCCCTTCTGACTTCCAAAGTATTTGGCTCTGCACTAAGCAGTTTAGACCCTTGGCCTCATTTCATACTTCCTTCGAGACTGACAGTGGTTGACTCTCGCCCCCATTTTACAGATAAGGACGCCCGGGTTTGTCTCTGTCACAGTTACTCAGAGCTAGGCTTTAAAAGGAGGGTTGTCTGATCCTATCAACGGCCCTCTTCTTTTTTGTATGATCCTCCAGGGTCAGGAACTAGAGCCTTGGTGTTTGGAACCATGCTTAGTCCAGCTGTCTTTCCATCTCCACACATATCTCCGGCCCATCCACACTCCAGGAACCACCTGCCAGCGCCAGGCAGACACCCCACCCACACATAGTTAGGAGAGAAGGGCTCCTCTCCGATAGACACATCTCCACACAATGAAGACCCAGCAGAGAAAAGAAATGTCATCAGAAAGATGTATCGGTAGTTACCACCCAGTGGCTGGTACAACCTTGAATTATCACTGAAGGATGAGCTCCGAGGGTTGTCATTAGGAGTAGATTTTGCAAGCTGGGAATAGACTGAAAGGGGGTGGGAGGATAGTGCATGATGGGAAATAGCAGCATCTTAGGGGCTGGAAGGGGGAGGGACGATGGGGTCTTGGGGTCTTGGGGGATGATCTGTTTTACAGGCTCCAGGAAGACAATGAAGTGGGGCGGGAGGAAACAGTAATGAAAGCGGAGACCCTGAGGTGGGAAGTGCCGCCAAAGCAAAGCCTGGGAAATCAGTCTGCAAAATGAATAAGACAGAGAAGAGCACCAAAAATAACCTTGAAGGTAATGGATGAGGCAGAAGAGAAAAATCAATTCACGAAAAACATATTAAGCGCAGAAAAACTAAATGAGAGCTGAGGGCTGGGGGAAGTCGAGATGATGAGAGCAGGGGACGGGGAGCCTGAAGGCTCGGTTCTGAGTCCAGCCCTGCCATTAACAAGCTCTGTGACCTTGGGCAGGCCTCCTCACCTCTCTGAACCCAGGCTGGCTCCTCTTAACACTGGCATGGTTGGACAACATGGCCTACAAAGGCCCCTGCCATTCTGACAGTCTGCGATAAAGGAATGTTCAACAACTTAGCTTCATGAAGACAGCCCCAAGCAACTAGATGAAAGTGAGCACATTAGCCAACCCTCCAGATATTTGCAAATACCTGGGTGCTTGTGAGATGTAAATGAAACCCCACTGGCTTGAGTTTCACTGTCCTTTGCTTTTTGGAGGGATTACAAAATGGATGGGGAGAGAGACTCATAGGCATAAACTAGCAACCGTCAAAGAAGCTATTTGAAAGGGATGCTATGACTTTTATATGTTAGCACCAGAAGCACACAAAAATGGTAATTATGTGAGAGGATGGAGGTGTTAACCTACCTTACTGTGGTCATCACTTTGCAATGTGTACGTGTATCAAATCATCACTTTATACACCTTACACATGATATGTCAATAATATCTCAATAAAACTAAGGGGGGGGAGAAAAAATGAAAGGAGACCCAGTGCTCATCCTGTAAGACAATAAAAGTCCTCCCCAGAAAGAGCGCTTGGAGTTAGAAGGACACCCTGGACTTCTCAGACCAACATATGGAATATTGATACATGGCCCAAGATTTTTGAATAACAGCGTAATGTCTCCCTTACTCAAAGGGTTATTTATCTCTAATCCCCGATTGTCAAGAATATAACCTCAACCTTGCAAGCAAAGCAATCAAGAAAGCAAACACAGCAGAAGAAATTTAGCTATGTTGGGTACTTGTAACGGCTTTCACATCTTTTATGTGCATCTCCAATGCCAGTGTGTCCCCACCAACGAGTCTACTCGGGGCACATGGGCGTTGCCTCACAGCTCTTTCCAACTCCAGTCCTTGGTGTAGCCACTTCTCTAAGTGGCCTTCAGTTCTGCTATAGATCCGTTGGTTTCCCACACTACCAGCTGAGTCTCGCTGGCCGTGTTGGGCTTTGCAGAGGTTGGGGACAGCTAAAAGAAATATTATCACAAGAAGGGGTAACATTTAAAACTGTATATTTTTGCATAGAGTCACATAAATACTTACACACCAATGCTTATAGAAGATTTATTTGTAATAACCAACAATTGGAAATAATCCAAATGTCCATCAATGGGCAATAGATAAGCAAACTGTGACATATCCATACAAAGGTGGGGGGGAGAGAATGAGCTATTGGTACATGTGACAATATAGCTGAACCTCAAAATAACTAAGCTGAGTGGAAGGAGGCAAACCAAAAGACTATCTGCTGTATGATTCCACTTATATACCCATGTAGAAAATGCAGAATACATGTAGCGATGGGGAGCAGAACGGTGGTTGTTTGGGTGTATGTGGGTCAACTTTGGGGGTGATGGGTATTATCTTGACTGTGATGATGGTCTCATGGATGTATACAAATGCAATATGCATTAAATTGTACACTTTAAATAAGCGCAATTTATCATAAGTCAATCTTTCCTTAATAAAACTTTTTTTAAAAACTGTACATATTCAATAATTATCATCACAGACCAAGGGAAAAATATGAAATTTGAAAACCTCCATGAGGATTTGGGGGTGCCCTCCCGGGCACACATTTTTTTCTCTTTTCCTCTGAGAGCATCTCCCAGCCCATAAGGGCCCCCACCTTGTGTTAACAAGTCCCTTCCCAAATTCATAAGGGGTTTGGGCCCTAGATTTTATCACCCTCCCTCAGAGAAATCTGTGAGACAGGAATATTTCCCCAAAATACAAGATATTGTGAAAAATAAGACCACAGTCCAGGAATGTAAAATCAGCTTTATTTTATCTACTGAGAACTGCTTTGCAAGAAGAAAGAAGAGGGTTGTCCCCCGTCAGGGGCAGGAAACCCCCGACCAACCCCTCCTTCCCACTACATCCAAAGCTGCAGGCTTTCTCTTAAGCATGAGTATAATCTCTGACTTCTCTCCCCCAAGCACACATCCACACGCTCTGAGAATTGGAGAGGAGAGAGCGAAGACTGTATGAGACTCAGCAGGGAAGAAAAGGCAAAACCCACAGGCAGAAGTTAGCAACATTCTGAGAGGCTGTTTGAAGCGGTACTAATAACAGTCACTCAAAAGGAGTCACGGTACTTGTGCCTTAAGACATTAAGGCTGTGTCATTTCCTGGGACTTTGCCTTTCTTGTGCCAAACATTGACATGTAGAGCTGTCTCACTTGGACAGGATTGGTTCATAAAGAGTTTGATAGTTTGGCAAAAATAAGATTTGATTGGGTTCTGGTCCAGTTAACCTGAGTTCCTTATGGCTGTACCAGGCACATGAACTTCCTGGTTCTTCCTTGCTGTCTCAGAGGCATTGTGCACATGCATGTGCGTGCACACACACACACACACACACACATCACCACCGCCACTGCCACCACCGGCATCACCACTCCTAACAAGAAAATTTCAGTTCTCAAAGACACTGACATGTAAATCCTACCTCCACCATTACTAGCACAGCCACCCCAGGAAACGTAGGAAACAGGGACCATCTGCCCACTAAGGAGTACCTCTCACCTGCAGCTCAAAGGCAGAACAGAAGCTGTGACAACCAAGCTTTTCATTTCTTTAGATTTTGAGCAGGTCAAGTTCTTGGGGAAGAGGGACAGCATGAGGATGTGTGACACCTTGGACCTAGCTGCCAGGCAAAGTGCTGGAAGGACGCACAAGGCTATCTTATTTAAACCTCAGAAAAGCAGCCCTTTGAGATAGATAGTAATGTATTCAGTTTGTAGATGAGGAAACTCAGGCTGAATGAGTCCAAGAGCATACCCAAGACTTAAAACCAGAGGGAGACAGCAAAACTAGCCTCTTTACACCCCTTGCTGTCTCACATGGGAGGGATCTAGGGGTACTGCAAAATAGCCCAACTCCAGCAGACAGCACTGTGAACCAGATATCATTCCCAGAGCCGAAGTCAGATCTGCATGACATCCAAGGTTAAGTTCTTTCCATTAGTCCCCGACACCTGCGAGCAGGTACCCGGTACAGAATCTGAGTACTGATGTGCAAACAGGTCAGCAACCAGTGTTTGTTTTGTTAGTTTTGTTTTTGCTTTCTGTTTGCTTTCAGCTTGAACTTGGTAGTCCAGGTTTTTAATTCACAGCTGATTAAAATCTGCTCATTAGAGAAGATGCATTAATTCATTGCATATTCATTCATCTGACAGACGTGTGGTGAGCACCTTCTACATAACTGATGCTGAGTAGTTTCTGAGGATACGTAAAGGACTAATACCATCCAAGTGCCCACCTTCACAGACTTACAGGGGAGAGCCGTAGTCAATGAATGTGCACGCGGATTACTCTGATTATAATTATGAAGAGTATTAAGAAGGAAAAACATAGCCTGACCTGTGGTGGCGCAGTGGATAAAGCGTCGATCTGGAATGCTGAGGTTGCTGGTTCAAAACCCTGCACTTGTCTGGTCAAGGCACATAAGGGAGTTGATGCTTCCTGCTCCTCCCCCCCTTCTCTCTCTCTCTCTCTCTCTCTTTCTCTCTTTCTCTCTCTCTTTCTCTCTCTCCTCTCTAAAATGAATAAAGAAATAAAAAATAAAAAAAGAAGGAAAAACATAGAGTCTTTGGGGGTGGGGCTCCTCATATATGCTCTTTTGACTAGGTTCAGAGATTGCTTTTTAGAGGATTCGTTCATTCAACAACGACTCATTGCATACCTACTCTATTATGTGTCTGTGTACGGTACTGGGAAGAAAAGACATAGTCCCTGCCTTTATAACAAATTACCACAAGCCTGGTGGCTTAAAACAACAGACATTTATTATCTCACAGTTATCCACACTGAGAGTTCCAATCTCAGCCAGCTGGAGACTTTCTTTCTAATTTGGTTGACTGCCTAAGGATGCATGTTTCCCTGCTGTAGCCACAGAGGCTGGGAATTCCAGGCTCTGAGTTATAACTCAGTGTTGCAATTATCTCACACAAGTCCAAAATCAGTTTCAAGGTGTTAGCAAACTCACACTTCCTCCAGAGGCTTTCGGGGAGAATCTATTTCTTGCCTCTTCCAGCTTCGGGCAGCTGCCAGCATTCCTTGACTTATAGCCACATCCCTCCAATATTAGCCTCTGTCCTCACATTTACCTTCTCCTCTGTGTGTCTCCTCTCCCACTGGTTCTCTCGTGTAGGACATTTATGATGACCTCTAGGAAGATGCCTGATTTCTCCCTGGTAATCCAATTTCTCATTCTAGTTTATCCTTGGCAGGCGTCTCAGTCCTTCAATTCTAAAAGATACTTCAGTTAACCCTTCAATAACTGCCCACCCCCAGAGCTCTTTTCTCCCCCCTCCGTTGCAGCCAGCCAGAGTCAGTTTCTGTTCTTTTCAACCAAAGGGGAGCTAGCTACCCACACCCAGCGCTCCTGCCGGGCCTCGCTCTGAGCCTCCTGCCTTGCCCTCTCAGGACTGCTTCTGTTGTTTTCCTCTCCCTTCATGAACCTCACTCATTTCTCTGTCTTCCCTTCTACCTTCGCCCTCTAATTACAAGATCTGACTGCTCACGCATGTCTCGAGCCACTCAGTTCCCAGCTTCTGACTTCATTTCTGGCCGTACTTTGGCTAATAGTTATACCAAGAAACACAACCTCCTTTGACAGACCCCCTTGACTTCTCTTGGTTAATGACCTTGCTAAAAAGGTCATCTGGGACACATCTGCCATCAGGGACAGACTCTGACTCTGCTTTTCTTCAGATGCACTTAGCCTTAACCTCTCTGGCCCCATCAGGCTCTTAGAAGTCCTCCCCTGCCATTTGATTGTAGGCAATTACATGCAATTAAGATTCTTCTGGATTCTGTGCATTCACACCCAGGACCTGAACTCACAGGGGCAGGCAGGAAGTGAGCAAAGTGAGCTCATTCTGCAGGTAATTCAACCGCAGACACTGAGGTGGGGGAGACGAGGTGGCCTTTGTCCTTGAACCTGAAGAGTGCTACATCGCCCATCGAGGAAGCCTGCTAGATTACAGGTGACCTCAGCATTGCAGTCAGGAATCCACACTGAGAGTTCTCATCTCAGCTGGCTGGAGACTTTCTCTCTAATTTAGTCAATGGCCTAAGGATTCACATTTTCCTGCTGTAGCCACAGAGGCTGGGAATTCCAGGCTCTGAGTCACAACTCAGTATTGCAGTTATTAATAAACTCTCACCCAAAATTTCAATGTCATGTCAACCATTAAATCATCCTTACTGTTGTAGTCAAGTTTACCATGCTCAGACTCTTCAAGGGAAAACAAATAATTCATGAGATGAAGCCTCAAATGATAGTTTTCTCCAGCGGGGACACAGTGGCCCTCAAACTACTCTTTTGCTGCTGCTTGTGTCACAGGGCAGGTTGTTTTCTTAGAGTTCTCTCATCCCGTATTTCTCTGCCTAAGAAAATGTTAGATCACATACTTCACATTTCACATTCAAGGGACATAGGTAGTATTCAATCTATAAGAAAAAGGATCCAAACAGGGTATTTAGAAGGTCAACACGGCTGTTCTGTGAACGTCAAAATGAGCAGCTGTATGGATGGTTCTACGTGGTTCACCACATGCTTTTTCATACGGTAGGTTTGGTGGAACGACAGCCTCACGTGACAAAATCAGTCATCATCCGATTCCCATTTTACAGTGGATTTGTGCCAATGGCATGCTCTGGGTGTCACTACTAATATGTAGCTGAGCCCAGGCTTGACCCCCTCTTTTCTCATTGTAGATGATGCTCTATTCACATTGCCATGCCACAAGGTTGATCCCATACCTTCTGATATTACATGTGATACTCTATCCAAAAATCAAGCGCTTTAGCTACTGTAGTTTTAATTTAAAACAGGGATTGGCAAACTTTTTCTGTAAAGGGCCAGATAGTACAGCCTACAGTCTCCCACAACTACTCAGCATAGTCCACGTAGCACAAAAGCAGCCATAGACAATATTGAAACAGATGGGTGTGGCTGAGTACCCATAAAACTTTATTTACAAAAATGAATGACAAGCTGAATTTGGCCTGGATGTCATAATTTACCAGCCCCTGCTTTAAAGTCTTTAGGTGAAACTTAGAGCTAAGCTAGCGGTCATAACTCTAGACCCCCTAGCTAGGGGTTCAATGAGTCGGTTTCAGGGGTTCGGAGAAGCCTCTGCTGCGGAGGCCAGAATAAAGTAATACCGTCATTTGTTGTGAGTTCATGCACTTTGTTGGTTTTGTTCTTTGAGCAAGGTGATGTTCATGCACGGCTCATTTTGTGCACCAGTAAAAAAACATATACCTATGTCTTGAATTTGGAAAAAAATCATATTTTATTTATCACTAAAGAAGGGTTCGGTGAATGCACATATGAAACTGGTGGGTTCGGTACCTCAAAAAAGGTTAAGAACCACTGCCTTAGCTGACGATGATGGGCAGGGCATTTCCATTTCCCAAGGGTAAATGATCCCCTGCCATCCTACGTTCCTCCTGGCATAGCCAATGCATTCACAGCCCACCCTAACACTGCCCACCCCCCAGAGCACTGGAAGTTCAGACCAGGTGCTTGGCAGGAAATGCTCATGGAGACAGTGACCTCCAGGTTGGTGACATTAAGGGATGAAAAGGTAGGCTTTGCCATTTTTTAAATTCTATATTTTCCTATACACCATACATTTTGTTCTTGCCTCCACCACTGTGCCCCTGTCTCACACCCCTCACCACCTCCATCTCCTCTGGTCACCAGCCACCTCTCCGGTGCCCCAGCTCACATGCCCCCTGGCACCCTTTCTAGCCCTGACTTTTTCAAATAGCTCTCCTACTCCTTGGCATCCAGGTGCCCAAGAGCACCTTTAAAACGAGAAGACAAGTTACACACCCAGCATTTTAGAAAGACGAAGATGACTTCCAGCTGTAGAGGAATGAAGAAGTCAATAAATTTTCCCTACAAAAATCAACTATAAAACCAGGCAGAATTGTCAAAAACAGCCATTTCAAAGGCTCAGGAAATTGACCAAAGGCAAACAACAAAATGAGAATTGCTTATTTGTGAGAAACTTTGGAGCTTGCGGTAAGAACAAGAGTCTAGAGTGTTCTTGCTGGCCATGGAAACCGTCAGCCTCACTGCCAGAGGGGCCCACTTCCTCAGGGTGGAAAGCAAGCCTGCACAGCCACAGGTGAGGAACCTGCACTCTCCTAGTCACAGGTTGAATTCCAGGTGAGGTGAGACACAAACCAGAGGATTGGCCAGAAATTTAACAGGGAGATCCTGGAAATGAGAGATTTCAGGTGGCACAATAAGCCCGCCACACATCCATGCCTGATCTGATTCTCCAAACATGCCAGGACCTGAGTGTACCCGGTAGAAAGTAACAACCATGGCAGTCTTAAAAACTGCCTGAACTGTGGATGCTCTTCCCCAACCCACACTCAGGTTCACCCACAGTGGGTCGAAGCCTTATCGGCTAGAGGTGTTTGAGTACAGGCTCCGCCCAGTTATTGGCTGACCACTAAGTTTGGTAGAAATTGGAGCAAGCCTTAGGAAGTTAGGCCAAATATAAAAATAAGAAAATTTTAAGAAACAGAGCAGAGACTAAGCAGCTACACAGCACAGAAGGACAGATCCTGCAGATTAAGTTCAGGCAAATGGCCACAGATTCGCAGAGCTGACTCAAGAAGGAGAGAAAAATCTGAAGAGGCCTCTGACAAATAAAAGAATTGAATTAATTAAAAATCCCCCCCCCCACACACACACACACACAAAGCTCAAGTCCACATGGCTTCACTTGTGAGTTCTACCACATTTTTAGAGAAGATCCTTCAAAAACTCATTTAAGAAATAGATGAGGACAGAACATTTTCTAACTTATTAGATGAACACCAGTATTACCCTGAAACCAATGACAAAGACATTACAAGAAAGGAGACCAACAGATCAATATCTCTTAAAACAAAGATGCAAAATTTCTTACATATTAGCAAACTGTATTAATCAATATATATAAAGGATTATACATACTGACCAAGTGGGATTTGTCCCAGGAAGGCAAGATTAGTTTAACATCTGAAAATCAATTTCTGTAATATACCATATTAATGAAGAGCAAAAACCACATGATCACAATAAGTTCAGATAAAACATTGTTGCCCAAAGTCCAACATCCACTCAGGATAAAAATGTTTCCAAGAAAGACTAGTAGGAAACTCCCTCAGTTGCATAAAAGGTTACCTATGACAATCCAACAGTTTACATAATAGTTAATAATAAAAGATAAGGGAAAAGACCAGGATGTCAGCTCTTACTACTTCTATTCAATATTACATTGGTTGTTCTAATCAGTGCAATTGGGTTAGAAAAATATTAACAGCACGCTGATAGGAAAGGAAGAAGTAAAAGTGTTTTTATTCTCTTACAACTTGATCTTTTATGTAGAAAAGCCTATAGAAACTAAGCAAAAAACAAAAAAAAATGCTCTACTAGAACTAATAGACATATATATTAACAAAAGTTCAAGATACAAGATCAATATTTCAAAATCATATGTATTTCAAAAGCAATAAATAATCCAAAAGTAAAATTAGAGAAATAATTTCATCTACAATGACATCGGAAAGAGTAAAATATTTAAACTTCTTTTTTTTTATTTTTTATTTTATTCATTTTAGAGAGGAGACACAGAGTGAGAGAGAGAGAGAAAGAAGGGAAGAGCTGGAAGCATCAACTTCCATATGTGCCTTGACCAGACCAGTGCAGGGTTTTGAACTGGCGACCTCAGTGTTCCCAGGTCGACGCTTTATCCACTGCGCCACCACAGGTCAGGCAGGAAAGGGTAAAATATTTAAGAATAAATTTAACAAAAAAAAGAACAATACCTGCTCACTGAAAACTGCAAAACATTGTTGAGAGAATTAAAGAATATTTAAATAAATGGAGAAATCACTGAAGTTCATGGACTGGATGACTCAGTATTCTTTCCAAATTAAACTATAGATTCAACTCAATCCCATTAAAAATCCTAACAGATGTTTCTAGAAAACCGACAAGCTGATCTTAAAATTTATGTGGAAATGCAAAAGATCTAAAATCACCAAAAATATTTTGTAAAAGAGCAAATTTGGAAGACGTGAACTACCCAATTTCAGAACCAACTATAAATCTACAGAAATCCAGAAAGTGTAGCACTGGCATAAGAACGAACATATAGATCAATGGAACAGAACTGAGGGTCTAGAAATAAATCCTTTTGTTCACATTCAATTAATATTTACAAAGGTGCAAAATCAGCTGAGTGGGAGAAGGGTGATCTGTATAAGCAAAGGTACTGGGACCACTATAACACCAATACACACACGCCCTTAAGTCCTTTGAGGGAATTTTCACAGGTCCTTCACACTACATTGTTCCAAATTCATACCCTCTCTTTCTTTTTACAATTCTTCTCTCCACTCTTACATTACACCATACTCAAAAATTAACTCAAAGTGGATTATAGACCTAAATATGAAAACAAAACCTATAAAACATTTTTTATAGGAGTAAATCTTTCTGACTTTGTATTAAGCAGAGAATTTTTAGCTGTGACTGCAAAAATGCAGTCCATAAAAGAAAAAAATTGATAAATTAGATCCTGTCTATATAAAAAATTGTTCGTCAAAAGACACCATGAAGAAAATGACAAGATAAGCCACAAGTACAAGAGAATATTTGCAAGTGATATGAATATCGCAAGCAATATAAATATTTGCAACTATAAAGGACTTGTATCAAGAATATGTAAAGAACTCTTATAACTCAATTATAAGACAAACAACCTATTTTTTAAAAAATGGGCAAAAGATTTAACTAAACATTTCACTGAAGAAACTATATGAATGATTAATAAGCACATGAAAAGATACCCCATGCATTAGTCATCAGGAAAATGCAAACTGAAACCACAGTGAGATGCCTCTACATACCTACTCAAATGGTTTTTATCCAAAAGACTGACAATACTTGGTATTTGTGAGGAGGTAAAGAAACGCAACCCTTGTTCATTGCTGGTGGGAATGTAAAGTGTCCCAGTCACTTTAGAAAACAGTTTGTCATTTCTTCAAAAGGTTAGCTACAGAGCTACCATGTGACCCAGCAATTCCTAGGTATCTACCCAAGAGAATGAAAACATATGTTCACGCTAAGACTTATATGCAGATGTTTATAGCAGCATCACTCATGATAGTCAACAAACATGTGGAAACAATCCAGTTGTCCGGGTTTTATTCTAGTGAGGCTCTATCATTGTAGATTTAAGAGCCTTATCATTTCTTTTCCTTTTTTTACCTTCAACTCCCTTCACCCATTTCTCCTGTCCTCACTTCCACATCTGGAAACCATCAATCTGCTCGCCTTATTTAAAAACCTGTTTTTGTTTTTATTTTAGATTCACATATAAGAGAGATCATATGGTATTTGTCTTTCTCTAATTCCCTTGAGGTTCATCCATGTTGTTGCAAATGGCAAGATTTCATTCTTTTTTTTTATCATTGAATAATATTTCTGTGTGTGTGTGTGTGCGTGCGCACGCCTGTGTGCACATGTATCACAATTTCTTTATTAATTCACCCAGCAACGAATACTTAGGTTGTGTCCATATCTTGGTTATTGTAAGTAGTGTTACAGTGAACATAGAGATACATGTATTCTTTGGAGTTAAGATTTTTGGGTTTTTTTCAGATAAATATTCAGAAGTGAAATTGCTGGATGCCATGCTAGTTCCATTTTGAATTTTTTGAGGTACCTCCATACTGTTCTCCACAGTGGCTATACCAATTTACATTTGTACCAGTAGTGCCCTAGGGCTGCCTTTTCTCACATTCTTGCCAACACTTGTTATTTCTTATCTTTTTGATATTAGCCTTTCTAACAGATATGGATTGATATCTGGTTATGGTTTTGATTTGCATTTCCCTGATTAATAATGATGCTGAGCATCTTTTCATGTGCCTGTTGGTCATCTGTCTTCTTTAGAAAAACATCTATTCATTTCATCTGCCTGTTTTTTAATTGGGTTGTTTAGGTTTTATTGCTATTTAATTATATGAATTCTTTAAATATTTTGGTTTTTATTTTAATTAAAAATTTTCCAATTACATTCTACATTCAATATTAGTTTGAATTAGTGTCTGGTGTACAACATTGTGGTTAGACAATCATATACTTTACAAAGGTTCCCCCGATATTCACATATTTTGGATATAATCCCTTATCAGATACACAGTGTGCAAATATTTCTCTCATTCAGTTGGCTGCCTTTTCGTTTTGTTGGTGGTTCCCTGTTCTCTTTGTGGTGCAGATGCTCTTTTTAGTTTGCTGTGGTCCCACTTGTTTATGTTTACCTTTGCTACTTCCTACTCTGTGTCAGATTTTAAACTCCATCACCAAGACCTATGTCACAGAGCTTCTCACCTATATTTTCTTCTAGGAGTTTAAAATTTGGGGTGTTACATTCAAGTCTTAAAACTATTTTGAGTTAACTTTTTGCATGGTGTCATGTAGTGGTCTAGTTTCATCTGTTGGCCTATTGCTGTCCAGTTTCCAGCACCATTTGTTGAAGAGACTGTGCTTTCTTCTCATTGGACGTTCTTGTCCATTTACTGTTGAGCAGAGAAAAAAATATATAATGTGTACATGCAATGGAGTACTATTTCATAATAAAAAAAGAGCAAACTACTGGTGCGTGGTACATCATGGGAGAACCTGAGAACCATCATGCTAGATGAAAGAAGCCACACCCAAGAGACTACATGTTGTATGATTCCATTTGCACAGCATTTCCAGAAAAGGCACACTTACAGAAACGGAAACTAGATCCGTGTTGGCTGGGGGCCAGGAACAGGAGTGTGGACTGACCACAAGTGCACACAGGAGGAATTTTTAAGTGATGGATATTATATAAAGCTGTGTTATGATTATGATCACACAACTCAAAAATCATTGACTTGCATATTTATAAGAAGTGAATTTTATGGTCTATAAATTACTCCTGAAAATATCTGATTAAAAATAAATGAATGAAAGCCGACCACAATTCGGTTGCCCCGCACTGAATCTCCTCTTCCCATTGTTTATGTATTCACTCAATTTCAGCAGCTCTTACTTTTAACCCCCCCACCTCCAGCCCCGCCCCCAACCACACCTCTGTCCTGGAGTTCATTGCCTCCTGCCTCGCCCTTGCCTCCCAAACAGAGGTCATCCTTCCTCCACTGCTCCTACGTGACTCCAGAGGCCACCAAGGTCTTGTAATGTCTTGAACCCTCTTCATTGTTCTGTAGCACACCCTCCTGAAGATGATCCCAAACGCCCAGAGGACTTGAATTCACTGTGCTCCTCTGATTCTGAACACAAGATTTTTCTCATAGCTTCTCTATCTCACTTTATGTGACCCGTTTGTGAAACAGCCTCCCCATTGCTTTCAACACGCTTAAACCCCACCTATGGAAAGCATCAATAGACATGTGGAAAGTGTATTTTATTCTAGACACCTTGTCAAGCCAAGGAAGCAAAGAATAGCACCGAAGTAATTTTCGCAAGCAGCACTTCAACCAGCTTTACTTTGAGCCCTGGATGTTTTAACATGCCCTTTGAGGGAATTTTCACAGGTCCTTCACACTACATTGTTCCAAATTCATACCCCTCTCTTTCTTTTTACAATTCTTCTCTCCACTCTTTCCTGGATCCAAAAATATATATATATATTCCCCAGTTTTTCTCCTAAAGATTAGTGTTGCTGCCTTTTTTGAGGCCTGGTCCCCTTTTGTCCCAAGTGTTTAAGACATTATCAGACCAAGATATTAGCCAGTTGTCTACATTGAAAGTTACAAGGGAAACAAAACAAGACTTCAGATGATATAAGCAAAGATGTTTATTGGAAGAGATTGCGTTGCTCAAGAATTGCCAGGAAGACTAGAGAAGAGGATCGCTCTCTGAGGAAATAAGCAGAAACACAGGTGGGCTGTGCAGTATAGCCCACACTCTAGAAGTAGACCAGTGGGGACCCTGCTTCTGCCACCATCGAACTCAGGACTCTAAAGTTCACACTATCAATTCTGCCACCACCATTATAGAAACAGGGTGTCGATGTACCCCTCCACTGCTGCTTCAAGATTTCCCACCATCCTTGTTTCTTGGCCACAAAGACTGGAGTGTTTCTGATTGGTTGAACCCAGGTCATAGAAGACTAGAAAAATGTAATTGGCTCTTTCAGCTTTTATAGTGAAAGGTGGTCTCTTCTTCCTACCAAACTCCAATACCACTGAGAAGTCTCCAAACCTAGGAAGGGAATTCAGATTCTAACATAATTGACAGAGAACTTTTCCTTTCTTCTCTTCTAGGTTTGTTGGCTGGTCTAATATTTAAATTAACATAAAACAGATTAACAAGAGATAAACAAACATTGTACGTACAGGATCCCCAAAGCCATGAAACCCAAAGACAGTCTTGAAGCTAAGGAGAAGGGGGTAGGGGTCTGAGGCTTCAGAAGGGAGGAAGACAATTCACAGGAAGATGAGAACAAATGCTTAGGAAACAAATGTTTGCCCTGCCATGCAGATAAGTCTTTCTGAAAGTTATTTGTGGTATTGTTAGTATAGGCAGCTGTATATTAATAAGGGAAGGGAGCAAAGGAAATCAATCATTAAAAATCCTGCTTGCCTTGCAAAGAAGTTACAGTTTCAGATACCCCAGGGGATTACACTTTTACCTCTCCAAGGGGTATAAGCAGCCCATTCACCCAGACTGTGGAGTAAGGAATAAATAGCAGGAGAAATTCCTCTGCTGGGTGCATACCAAATAGAAGTCAAGATAGTGCAGGGGTGCGGTGCTTCCACTTTGAGTCATGCGCAATAGAAACCAAGATAGCAACCACAGAGGCCTGTGTATCTGGCCCAGGTAAAGGATTGGATTGGATAAGGGAGACAGAATCCTGGAAGATCTAGGAAATAGATTGGTTAGGGGAGGAACCATCAGAAGCCCAGGAAAGATTGGGAAGTTGATTGGTTAGTTTGAAGGACATCTAGTCCTTCTCAACTCAAGGCAATATGATCAACTTAACAAAGAGCTAGCTTGCCCCTCATCTCTCTTTCTCTCTCTCTCACTTGGTAACACATTCTTGCTCCATTTCTAGTCTGTTCCTAGCCAGGGGAGCATAGTAGCAGCCTGGGGCCTGGAGCACACCACATGGCTACAAAGCCCAGCCTGAGCACAGCACCAAGCCGGCGTGAGTGCTGCAGGGAACACAGGCTATGCTGGCCAAAGACAAAGGCTGCACTGGACTATGTTTTAATATAAATTCAACTGTGGCACAAACATTTTTGGACATTGGTCTTTGTATTGAGTCTGATGAAGACTGGACTTTTTCCATGTTGGGACAGATGTAAAAAGAGACTTTGGAAACCTGAGGGCACCCTTCTATTTCAGCTCCATTAAATCTTATCACCAGATCTCATCCTCCCTCTTGTGTAGATCTACCAAAATGCTTTCCTCACATCACTGCAAGAGCCCCACTTTCACTGGCAACATCATTCGCTCTCTCCTGACAGAAGACCTCTATCTAAAGTGTTTAGGCAATTAAGGGGAAGGTAAACAGCTTTCCCTCAGTCTTGGGCGTCTACTCTCTTCAGCTGGAAATGATCCACATGCCAGAGTGGCATGTTTGGGGATCACATATTCTTCTCCCTCTCACTAACGAGCCCCCAAGTAGTAAAATTAACCTTTATGATGAATTTCAATAATTACTTGGGTAAATGGGTAGTCCAATGTGCTCAACTAAATGATTCAGAAATGCCAAATCACTATCTTTCTTAACATAGGTTCTGTCTATTATTGTGGGAAGGTCCATGCTTATGAAGAAGAAAAATTGAGAGTTTAGCCTGGGGAAGAAGAAATGCATAGTAGTCCCCAATTCTTTCTATTGTTATGCACATTCTGGCTCTTCAAACCATGGAGCTCCCCAGTGTAACAATGCCTTGTTTGCTCACATCTAGGCAATCATTGAACAGCCCACAGCTCCCCCTGCCCACCTGGTGAAGCAATTTTAATTCTATAAACAAAGGCTTACCTTCTCCTGCAAGCTACTGCTTAAAGGAATCTTGGTGTCAAATTCTTTTTAAAGGGAAGAATCTAATTGTGATGGAAATATCACAATTACCATAAAATTTTACAAATTGGATGTTGTTAAGGTAGAATTTGCCTACCATATTGGGCCACCGTTATAAATATACGTTTCTCATGACATTTTCTGGAACTTTATTTGACCTTAGAGGGCTTCTGATTAAAATAAAGTAGAAATGTTAAATGCAGGGAGCCCTCAACTAGGGGCCAAGTTATATTTTATTACTCAGCTCATTCTTGGCTCCTAATAAAAGCCTATAGTTTACTCTCATGACCTCTATCTATTATTTGGATAATCTTTTAAATTGCTATAAGCCAGAAAGAACATGCAGTTGGAACCATGTTCTAGCCAACATCCAACTGGCAGAATTTGAACCTTTAAATCTTAATGACCAAAGTATCCTGGTCAATGTGTTATTGTTAGCCTACCTATATATGTGGGTTAAAAAAAATTTTTTTATTTTAAAATAAAACAAATACACAAAACCAAAATAAATGTATAGCTTTAGCCATTATGATAAGACAAACACCCTCATAACACCAACTATCAGTGGTTGGCAAACCTTGGCTCACGAGCCACATGCAGCTCTTTGGCCCCTTGAGTGTGGCTCTCCCACAAAATACTACATGTGGGCGCTATCTCGATAAGGAATGTACCTGCCTATATAGTTTAAGTTTTAAAAATTTGGCTCTCAAAAGGTACTTCAATCGTTGTACTGTTGATATTTGGCTCTGCTGACTAGTGAGTTTGCCGACCACTGGCACAGGTCAAGAAATAGAATTTCACCAGTTAACCCGGTTCTTTTCTATGCCCTTTCTACTCACACCTCCCCCCACCTGGAGGACCATATTTTTCACTCCATTAAGATGCACCTGACCATAAGACACACCCAAGGTTTTGAGGAAAATAAGAAAAAAAAATATTCTGAACCAATTGATGTGTTAAAATATTTAATAAAATATACCACAGTAATATTTTAACAATGTAAACTCAACAGCAGTATTAACAACCATTAGCACTGTTATTAACAAATAAGAAGAGACTTGAATTTTCAAATACTCTTCTAGTTGTCCAGGAACCCGCAGTAGCTTTAAAAAAATGAACATTTGCTCCATAAGATGCACGAGCATTTCCCCCTCCACTTTTGGTGGGGGGGAAGTGCGTCTTATGGAGGAAAAATACGGTAATTATATTCTTACTTTTATAGTGTTGACAAAAGAACATCCAGCCTAAGAAAAAGTCTCATGCAAAAATTTATAGGAGCCAAGCTGATGACAATTGCGGGAAGCAAAATCTCAAAGGTGTGAGAAATCTTCTGGAGAATGGCAGTTTTACAGCTTATTTTATATGTTACAATCAAAGGAGGAGACCTTGCGGGTTACATGAAATCCATTGGTGGTAGGCAAGGGAGACGGGAGAAAGCAAAGCAGGCAAATCTCTGAGTTTGGATAAAAAGTAAAGGGAAGAGACACACACTCCTTTTACATTGGTGGATACAGGATAGTTAATATTTACAACACATGAAGATGGTATTTGGACAAGGATAATAATGAGGCATTTTGTGTGGTCTTGAACTCTGGAGGGAGATTGTGCCCTGAGGGGTCTGAAAGAAAAGGGATTAGTGCTCTGAAATTCCAAAGGTGAGTTGCTGTAGATGCAAAAAGACAGTCAACGATCTCACTTAAGGTCAAGGTTGACTTTGTCAAGAATGCTGAGGACCTACGACGTGACTACCCACTGTGACTCGCTTTTAGGTAGGAATTTTTACGTTCAGAACGTCCTCTGTGGTTACTTTCAGTCTCTGAGTTTGTAAGGCCCACCATGTAGGCCTCCCCTGAGCTTGTCAGGGTCAGCGTGTGGCCCCTTTTTCATCCGCAATAGTAAACAATTCTCTGTGTTTTCTTTATCGTTTTACCCCTCAAATGTGCATCCCTAGTGACTATAGTCTTGCCCATTTAAAGAAGTTGCCGTGTATTTTAGACACTACAGGTGGTTCTCCATTCCTTTCTTTCTCTAACAGTTTATCTGTTGAAGAGTCTGAATCCCTTGACCTAATTTCTGTGCTGTCTGGGTTTTGCTGACTGCTCGCTCATGATGTTATCCAAGTTCCCATCTCCTGTACTTCCTACACATGGGCAGCTTGGCCTGGAGGCCTGATCAGACTCAGGTTGAGCCCGTTGGCCAGATCACAACTAGCACATTAGGAGACAACTAATGTCTTGATTTCCTTTTATGATGATGTTGGTGCTCAAAATCCAGATTCCATAATTTTTTAGCAGATATAAATGGTAAAATTCGAATTTAATAACTTCTTTTCCATTTATTAGTTGCAATACTTCTGTAAAGTATCTCCTCTACAATTCACAAAGGAAAGATATGCATCCTCTTTCTCTACCTGATTGCAAGATAATGAACTGGTTCTCTTTCATCTTCCCAAGCTGACCAATTATGTACTTCTATATTATTTTATAGTAATTAATAATAGAATTAGAATATATACTTTATATATTTATAAAATAATATAAAATAAAAACAAAACAAATAGAAATTTTTATTTTTAATTATAGATTTATAAATATATGAAGTATATAATATAATTATATTGATAAATATATAATAAAAATAAATATATATTTATAAATATTGAAATATGGTTATGATTATATGGTGTTTTAATCCATTTCAATTGTTATCCTTATTAAAGTGTAAATGGCCTCATCTTTGGCCAGTGGGTGCTGCTTAACTTGGCTCCTGCACCCTCTAACACAATGCTAGCTTTCTTTGATAATCTCTTTGATGTCTAGTATGACAAAATATTCCAGACCTACCCTGTCCCCTTCCAGCCTCAGACCTAAAATCTAACATTTCTCAAGAAGCTCTGATTCCTTCTGGTAGGAAACAGTATTTCAAGACCACAAGCAGCCCTCGTCTGTGGTCTGTGACTAAGGATGCTTATTGCTACTGGTTTGGTCATTGTTTCCAGGCCCTTTTTGTGGACAGAGTTAGAAAATGCATATACCATATAGATAATACTTTCTCCTTCTTTTTGACATACACTCTTATATTAGTTTTAGGTGTACAACATAGTGAGTAGACATTTATATACCTTACTAAGTGATCGCCGTGAATCTAGTACCCATCTGACACCATATGTAGTTATTACAATATTATGTTTTTCAGTTCAAAATCATTGTTTATTTTTCAATTACAGTTGACATACACTATCATATTAGTTTCCAGTGTACAGATACTGAAAATTTCTCTTCAAATTCAGAACTGCTGGGTTTCCCCTAATCTCTTTCCTAATATATCTGTGTCTCCTTTCTTTCAAACTAAGTATCCTGCTTTCTTTTTTTGTTTTGTTTGGTTTGGTTTTTTTTGTTTTGTTTTTATAGGGACACAGAGAGAAAGTCAGAGAGAGGCACAGATAGGGACAGACAGACAGGAACGGAGAGAGATGAGAAGCATCAATCATTAGTTTTTCGTTGCCGTTGCGACACCATAGTTGTTCATTGATTGCTTTCTCACATGTGCCTTGACCGCGGGCCTTCAGCAGACCGAGCCATCCCTTGCTAGAGCCAGAGACCTTGGGTCCAAGCTGGTGAGCTTTTGCTCAAACCAGATGAGCCCACGCTCAAGCTGGCGAGCTCGGGGTCTCGAACTTGGGTCTTCCACATCCCAGTCCAATGCTCTATCCATTGCGCCACTGCCTGGTCAGGCGTATCTTGCTTTCTTGAGAATACAGGAGATAAGATTAGAATTTACCAGGATCTATCACACATTACTCCCTCAGCAGTCTCAGAAAAATAATACAAATACTACCACCACTATTTTCATTCCTGAAAATAATTAGAAAAAAGATATCTGCATATGTTCTCCTCACTGTCCCCTAAATTTTTATAGTTGTCCTATAAACTATATTTTCAGATTGTATAGTAATCGCATACTATTTATATGCTTTTCCCATTAAGCCCCATTCAGTTTCAAGTTTATAAGTAGCTAGGATTGAACACTCACCATCAATCCTCAGTGTCAGGGTGTCTTGGGTGATTTTGCTTATCTGAAGCTTGTTATCTGCTAATTCCCTCAAGAGGAACTCATAGGAATAATATTTCTTTGAGTTTGTACACATTGACTAGTCACCTGTGCTCTTTGTACATGAAAGTCAGTTTTTCTGAATATAAAACTCTTGAATTATATTTTCTTTCCTAAAGAATCTTAAAATGTCATTTCATTTTCTCTAGCATAAAATGTTGTCAAAAATTCTGATGGTAATCTAATTTTTCTTTCCCTTGTAAGCTATTTTCTCTTTTTGGCTAGACACCTAAATAATTTTCTTCTTCTTAAAAAAAAATTGTTTTCTGCTTTAAATACAGTAATTTTACCAGAATATGTCTTGCTATCCAGGCTCAATTTTTCAGGTACACTATGTGCTTGTGTTTTTTTCAATATGTAGGTTCAGATCTTTTATTATTATTATTTCAAGAATGTGTCTTTAAATTATAATTTCTAGCACTAGCTCTGTCCCTTTCTCTTGTTTTCTTTTTCATGGACCCCTATTGCTACTCATATAAAATTCCATGCGTCTGTTCAATATTTTAATTCTTTCAGATTCCTTTTATCTCTTCTGTTTCACTTCTTTGTGATTCTTAATTTTTTTTTCTCCTTTTTACCTTCTTTTATTCTTAAGGCATTATTTATTATGTTTCTTCAGTCTTGTGTTCCTTGTAGGTTTAGTCTCTATTTTCAATATAACTTTTTCCTTTCTCTCTAATTCCTTCCTGTGAGTTGTCACATAATTTCTGAAGTTTTACTATTATCCTCATTTATGATGATGATGATGTCATTTTTTAAATGTCTTTTAGCTCATTTTGATTACATCATTTTAGTTCAGTAGGTCAAAGTTTTGATTGGTTTTGTGGGTATATCTTTCTGGCAGACTTTCACTGTTTACAAAGAGGTTATGCTGTACCTTATTCTCTTTGTTTTTATACTAATTGTGTGTGGGTTTTGTCCTCAATATTTTTATGATGTTTATGTGAACAAATATTCCTGAACTTTGTGAAGGAAACCTGGTTCAGGGTAGATTTTCCGACTTCACAGAACACGCTCTTTGGTTGTTCTGGGGTAATAGTTAAAAACATAGCAGTTCACCTTCTGAAATTCCCTGTCTCTCTTTCCCTATCCATTTTAATAGAGACCTCTTTCTTTTTTGAGCCTATGATCTCTATTCTACTTAATTTTGATTACACATCAGCAGTTTCTCATCAGTAGGGAGACCCTAGGCTGGGGATGCCTGGCTGGCCAGTTTGAGTGTTTATAAGATGTATGTGGACCACCTTATTCCTCAGACTTTGCCACAGACCTCTCTTGCACTCACACACTTGTGGACTGGAAAGAACCTACCAGTTTCAGCTGCTGTTTGCACATTGCCCCCTGCCCCATGCTCCCCAGTGAGCCTTTATTGGCTCTTTGGGGATTCTCCTTTTCTCAGGCAATCAGATACCTCGCTGCTCCCCTCGGATTCTTCCCGCATAGATGCTGAGACTATGCAGTGCTGGGGGCCTAGGATTTGTCCCCACCTACTTGTGTTTTAGAGTTTATGGAGATAGCTTATCTATCCTCTAGTTTGCTGTAGATGTCCACAGTTTGGGGGTCTCTAACTGCTCTGTTTGTCTTTATTTGGTAAACGGGTAAAATTCAAAAAGCATGCTGTCTTTATCAATTCATTGTATACATGTTTTTTGTTTGTTTGAACTAACTGCCTAATCTTTCCATTAAAAACCAGTTTTTTTTACTTATCTTAAGAAGTTCCAATGTCTGGTTACAATGCACCTTTGTTCCCACATAGCAACCATTGGTTGTAGCTATGTATCAGCATCGCCCACTACATGGGCGTGAGCGCCCCCATTTGCTATGGCCCTAGCACCCTCCGTTGTTTTCCTGACCGTTTGACTTGTTTACACCATCTTTCTGGCTCTGCATGTACTAAAGCAGTGGTTCTTAACCTTTTTTGAGGTACCGAACCCACCAGTTTCATATGTACATTCACCGAACCCTTCTTTAGTGATAAATAAAATATGATTTTCTTTTCCAAATTCAAGACATAGGTATATGTTTTTTTATATACCTATGCACAAAATGAGCCATGCATGAACATCACCTTGCTCAAAGAACAAAACCAACAAAGTGCATGAACTCACAACAAATGACGGTATTACTTTATTCTGGCCTCCGTGCACAAAATGAGCCGTGCATGAACATCACCTTGCTCAAAGAACAAAACCAACAAAGTGCATGAACTCACAACAAATGACGGTATTACTTTATTCTGGCCTCCGCAGCAGAGGCTTCTCCGAACCCCTGAGACCGACTCATCGAACCCCTAAGGTTCGATAGAACCCAGGTTAAGAACCACTGTACTAAAAGTACACATACACACTGTGACTTCTGTTTTCAGATCACTGACAGGAAATGTCACCAGAAAGGGGCTGGGACTGAGCCAAGGCTGGTCTGCCCTAGCATGGTCTGGAATATGTGGGTTCTTGACTTTGTGCAGGAATGATTTTACAACACGAGTCCAGGTGATTTTGAGAGTATGTTTATTAAAGCTGCAGACAGTGAAAGGAAGGGCTTAAGATAGAAATGGCAAGATCACAGCAACAAGAGTGAGCCTAGGCTTGCAGGAGGCTGCCTTGGCCCTTTGAAATTATGAGGAAAAATGTCAAACTTAGGGGAAGCTACCTTGGCCTTTTAGAGAAAAAGTTACAGAGGCAGAAAGTGAGCCACACTGGGTTGCATGGACACAGGAAACAAGTTACAGAGGCAAAAGGGGACAGGTTCAGGGGATAGGCTCGTGGGAGCCTTTAGAGCTTAGGAGAAAGATAGCAAAAATTTATACCTGAGGAAAGGAGGGGGGGGCACAGATGTGCTCAAGAGAAAGCACATACTGGGTCCTTTGTGTTGAGGGTTTTATCTAAAGGTGGGAATTTTGGTGAAGTCTCAATCAGAATATTCATCAGCTTTCTAGGTGTGTCCTCTAATATGCTGAGGTATCAAAATAAGTATATAGAAGGATCAGGGTCATTCTCTGATCAGTTTCGCCTTCAAAGAATACACTGAAAAGGTAACAGGACTAAGGTGGCTCTGCCCTTGGTACAGTATGGAAAACATTTGTTCCTAATGGTCCTTGATAACAGAAGATAAGATTATGTGATTTACTAGCTGTCTATATAAATTGCTCAGCTGTCTGTTCAGGTATCTGTCTCAGTTTCCCCATTCCACTTGCCCAGAAATTTTCTTACCTTCTTACTAACCTGTCTCAGATGTAGGGATTACCAGGGAGCCACTTACCTTCTTACCCAGGGTTCTGTACTAATGTCTCATTTCTTCTTTCCCCCATTCTGAACCCAGGCTACCCTATTTTTGATGGCTGTATCCCTTCCAGATTTTTCTCCTGGAATCCCCAGACATTGAGTTTCTACCTTCCCAGACCTCCTCTGTCCTGCTCCTAGTTCAAAAAAACACATAAATGCTAAGGCTACCTGTGAATATGGTTTATAAAAGAAGACCCAGGCCCCGTCTGAGAGTCAGAAAGGTTGATAACATGAGGCCAGTTTTAACAAAATGTGAGCCAGGGTTTCAGTCGGTCAGGCAGCAGAGGAGAAAGCAAATCAAAGTCCTGGCTTTGGAGATTGGCGTGGAGCAAACATTAGGCTGGGACACTGAAGGAAAGAGCCATCCACAGTCTGTGAAAAGGAGTAGAACCAAGGTGTGGAGCAGGGATGTACGTGGCAGATGGTGAATTCTGCCTTTTGCATCCCTTTTGTATACAGCCTGGTGCTCAACCTAAAGCATGCCACTCACCAGATATCTTTGGGCCACCCCTTATGCCATAGATCCAGGAATATATTTAAACCCATAAGAAGCTGTTTACAATTCCCTAAAATGCCTCAAGATCCTAACCTGTGCGTTGGACGTGCTGCTCCTCCTGTACTGCCTTCCCTCCATCTTTGCCCAGACAATAAGACACCTCTGATCTCACCTCCTCCAAAGACCTCTTAGGCCAAGTGCAGTGCCTCATCTGTGCTCTCGGAGTGGAGCCCCCCGCTCACCACCCCCCACAGTAAAGTGCTCATCACACTCTGATTTATTTGTCTCCAAAAGCTATAAGCTCCTTGAGAACAAGAAGGTCTTACTAAATTCTGCATCTCCGACAGCTACCACATCACAGGTGCTCAAAAAGTGTATATAAATGCTTCTCAAATCACATATATCATACAATGATATGCAGGTCGTACTCGTGCCCATTCATAAGAGGGTCACAAGAGACCAGCTGACTCACCCTGCCATGCTGAGCTGAGCGAGGCTGGGGAATTCACAACCTCCAGCGATCCCATCAGCACCTTTCAGCTGCTAGGGCTCCCTTTATAATCGTTTTAATTATTTTATTACAGATTTCATCATGGAGATAATATGAGGAAGAGCAAAGAGACAGCCAGGCCTCCTGAGTTATTGTTCTGAGATGGGAACAATGTCACATTAGCCATGGAAATTCGAGGACACACAAAGGTTTTCAGAAACAGTTGTCAGCACTGCTCATAAGTTTCAAAGAGCACATTTGGAGGCAGAAACATGGTCTGGATGGAAAAGACGATAGCAGGTGGAAGGAAGTGAGAGGGCTGTTTTGTCCGTGGAGAACTGGGCGTCCTGCCCACTTTCATCCTGAGGATGGAGGGCTGCAGGGGGTGTTCACAAGTTCAAAGCTATTGTCTGTAAAAAGTGGATTTACCTGCCTGGCACTGGACCTCCTTCAGCTAAGGACACTTGATTCCCTTCTACAGGCTTGTGTCCTTGGGGAAATTTAAGAGCACCACAGTCAGGGGCTGTGAACATAAGACCACCTGACTGTTCACCCACAGTGACCCCAAGCTCTGAGCCACAAACTGAGTTTTGGCCTTCACCCAGAATAGAACCCTCAGCATGAGCCAAGTTCTAGCTCTGAAAACTGAGGCAATATCCCGTAGCTGAGTCCCGCTGTATTGACCTACCCGATACTCTAGCCCAGTGGTTCTCAGTCTTGGCTGCACATAAAAGTCATCTGGGGGCTTTTAAACATACCAATGCCTGAACTTTACCGCAGACCAAATGAATCAGAATCGCTGGGGTGGGGCTTGAGCACCAGTAGTTTTAAAACTCCTTGGGAATATTAGTTATCTAACACTATGCAACAAGGCACTACCAAACATAATGACTTAACGCAATAGACGTGTGTTGTCTGACGGTTTCTGCGGATTAGAAATCTAGGAGTGGCTTAGCTGGCTGGTTCTGGCTCAGGGTCTTTTGCAAGCTGCAGTCAAGATGTCAGCTGAGGCTGGAGGATCTGTTTCCAAGATGGTTCTTCCACATGGCTGTTGGCAAGAGGCCTTGGTTATGTGCCACATGGAGCACTCCACAGGGTTGCTGGAGCATCCTCACAAAAAGCTGGCTTCCCTCAGACTGAGTGATTTAAGAGCGAATAAGACAGAAGCCACACTATCTCTTAGGAACTAGCCTTGGAAGTCACACTCCATCATTTCCACCATATTCTCTTGGTTACTGAGAAGTTAGGTAGGGGCTTATATACAAGGAGGTGAAGCTCTTTGGGGGCCATTTTGGAAGCTGGCAAACAAACTGAATGTCTTTAAAGGGCAGCCAGGGTTGATAATTATTGCTTCTTGTCCTTTTGGGGCTGAGGTCCTGCCTTTGTCATGCTTAGCTCAAGTGTGATGCTCCCTGGGGCATTTTCCTTTTCACAGATGTAAAATTTTAGGCTCCTGGGATAACCAGCACTTTCAAAGCTGTGGAGAGGGCAGAGAGTGGGGCGTGAGGAGGTTTCAGGTCTCCCAGACGCGCCCTAACACAGTGCCACTCACAAAGCGTTTTTCATTCTTTTCTCCTATGGTTCTGAGGCAAGTGAGGCTTATTGTTGTTTATTCTCTTCACACAACAGCCAGAGTGGTTTCAGTCTTTTTAACTCTAATGAATACTTTTGTACATAATTCTTTGTTCTGCTAGCGGATTACTCCCAAGGGGTAGATTCTGTAGGATGAAAATACTTGTTCAAATCTTATTCTCCCCCATGTATAGAGGTCTAACTATTTTCGTGGCTGTTGTCATTGTTTTACCATCTCTCCTATTGTTTGTTTTATTTTTGGCATATGAATCCAACCGTCACACTCCTGTTCAGAATTGAGCAGTAGCCTCTCCGCAATCAGGAGGTCCCAAACCCTGCTCATGGCTGCTGGGCTCCTGCAAGATGCACCCCCCTCATCCCCTCAACCCCAGCCTCATGTGACCCCACTTGTTTCTTGCTCATCTATTCAGGCCATAGAGGTTAACTTCAGCACCTAAAACATAGGACTCTGTTTCCTCCTGAAGGCCTTTGCACAAACTTGTCCTCCAAGTCTGGCTTGCCTGGGGCCCCGGTGGCAAATACAATAAATTCAGATCCCCGCTCTCCAGTTGTCTCCTTCCTGTCCCTGGACTTCCATCCTGTAGAGAACTGTGCATACCACGCCTGCTCTAAAGCAGGTTCCAAGGCTCCCCACCAATGGGACAGTCGGGCTTCTGTGGTAGTCCAGGGGTTCCCCCTCACCAGGAAGTGATGGTTGCCTTGGGCCGGGCTCTGGTGCTGTGCTGGAGACGGTTCTTACCAAGGTTACCCTGGTATTTCCACCTCAGGCCTCCTCGATCTGAGCATCCATGTCTCTTGAAACAGCCCTGTGAGTGTCCATTGGCCTTCGGGAATGCTGCCAGGCAGCCCGGCCACACAGGTAGAGCATGCTGGCTGTAATTATTTAATGATCTCCAAACCATTGGGCTGTTGTTTCCTGTGGCCTGTGTTCATACTGCTCCCAGGGAGTGTCTGGCAGAAGTAAAGGACCGCTCAGTGACAGCCTCTACAACCTTCACTTCCCCCACGCATGGTGCCAGGCGCTCTGTGCGGTGCGGTGGCAGGTTGAGAGTGCCAGGGACAAAGGAGGAGCAGAGGGGCAGTCAGAGCCCTTGTCTGTGATTGACTTCCCCGAGCTCCCCAAATTACCTTTGTTGGTTCCACACTTGACCCTAGTGGCAGGCCAGGGTCCAAGTCCTCTACTCAATAGAATGTGCCCTTCCTGAGAGCCACTCCACACCATTTTTGCTGCTGTAAAACCTGTCAGCAAATCTCTGGGAATGCCCAGAGAGAATTTAAGGCAGACCCGTACGTGACAGACTCACCCAAGAAACAGACACATTTCCACTGGGGTCTCATGGCACCTAAGCTTAGAAGAAAGTACTAGGCACCCATCTCAGCATGTGTGCACGCATGCACAGACACACGCACACTAACACATTTACATACACACACATATACGCACACACTCGGGTTCACTCAGGCTGGCCTGCCTTCAGGCTGAGCAGCTCTCACTCATCCGTGGGAGGGGGACTGCGTGGCCAGGTTAACCCCCAGGAACCTCACCAGGCCACCATAGAGGCAACGTTCTAATCCACGCAGCTTCCCAGTGCCCTACCCACTGGCCTCCCTGATGGGTTATTTCTGATTCTCCACCATCCCTCCTGTCTGATCCACCTTCCCTGACCTCCTTCTCTCTGGGCCCAAATCCTACTCATCCTTCATGCTCGAATGCTCTCCCATAAAACCCCTTCGTTCTCACAAGTGGAAATGACCTCTCTTCTCTAAACACCCATAGCATTTCGGCTCCACCATGGCTCTTAAAAACAACTTCTTGCTTCCCACTCAGGTTATTTTTGCACATATTTTAATGAATCTATTTTCCCCAACTATCTTATACATTTCGCTGATGTGTACTTGCCTGTTTGTACTCTCCAGAGACGGTGTGCATTAATAGAAAGATCATTGGCTTTGACGCCTGAAGAAAACCGAGTTGGTTCCGTCTGTCTTCATTCTGCGCCCTTCCTTACTTCCTCCATAATTATTTCTGAAGCCCTCTGTGTGCCAGGTCCCATGCTGCACCCTAGCAAGACAACAGGAAAAAGACACACAGCCTCTGTTCCGCTGGAGCTCACCGGCCAGCACAGTCCTCACCCCAACCTTCGCATCACTGGCTGTGTGATTTGGGAGAGTTGTTCCATATCAAAGAGCCTCCGTTTCCTTGCCTACAAGACTGAGTTTTAGAATAATTATCTCCTAGGTGTGTAGTCATATTTAAAGGGAGCTGTGTACACTAAATACATGCTCAGTAAGTGTGCATTTCTTCCCCATACATCTCATTTAGAGAGCACTCTCACGCGTACTAGAGATTCAAGAGTGTTTGTTGGGAAAGAGAGAAGAAGGAGGAGAAGAAGGAAGGGAAGGAGGGAGGACATAACAAGAATCCATCTGAGCACCGTCTCTGGATTGCCTGCGCTCCCCTGCCCCTGCCCATGCCCCCATCCTGTCTGGACGTTAAAAGGGGATGCTGACTGCAGCCTGGGACAGCCAGCTCCAGACAGGGACACCAGCTTCCCCAGTCCTTTCCAGGTCACCCCATGGGCAAAGCCAGTCACTGACCCAGGGTTTGGGACTCTCCCATGGAATCATTACACATTTTAAAAAAAGAAAACCACCTACAGTGGCTTTCAGGGTCCCCAAAAGCTATTGCTCCCAGGTTCCCCACTGAACTTCTGCCCTTCATATTTATAACCCTCTAGTTCCTCTCCTTCATGGCTTTCCAGACAGTGGTGCAGACAAAAGGACCATTCATAACCGCTTTTCTGACAGCTGGACATTATTTAATTACAGCTGCTGGCAGCCACGTCGTGTGCTGGAGGCTATTTAAAGTTCTAGATGGCAGGGGGAGAAATGGGGAAACTTGCAACCCTTGGGGAACAGGGGTGAAGGGAGCCAGGGTGGGGAGCTGCCGGACAGACTCTCGAGTACCCCACTCTGAAGCGGTATGTCTCGGAGCACTGGCCTGTGGCCTGGGAGTCTTTGTGGGAGAAAGTGGAGAAGCGGTCAGTTTCACAAGGCATATCCTGGGGAAGGTGAACTGCAGAACCAGCAGCACCAAACTGAACAGGACTGCCATTTATCCACAGATAGGAAAAAGGACTTGTCCAAAGCCACATTGTAACTGGTGCAATTCTGGGGAAGTAATTTAAGTTCCTTGGGCCTTACTGCTGCCCTGGTATGAGCAAACCCTAGCCTGCTTAGTTTTCCACACAGCAGCCACGTGCCTGCCAGTGTCATCTCGAAGACTGGCACTGCAGCAAGTATTGCTCCGAGTGTGAAAAGGAGTATAGTCATGGATGCCATTGTTTGGTCATCTGGTCAACCCCAGAAGAGCTGCTACAGCCTCAGTCTAGGTAGCTACAACTGGAATAAGGAGATAGCTCCCCGCCCCCATATGGGGCAGGGGTTAAGGAAGGCAAGTATTCCGTAGGTTGTCATACCCTGGGGAAGGAGAAGCCAAGAGCCAAGTATGATCACAAGCAGTAATAGCTCCATGGACTGAAGGCTATTATCAACAGCAGCACTGTTATGACTAGTAACATGTTGTGCTTTCCATGCTGATATTTCCATGAACGATATGTGGTTTACATGATTTTACAGTTGGGAAGTGGAAGCTCAGAAAAATCCATTGTACTCTGAAGCTGCCCAGCCCCCAGTGGACCAGGATTCAACCCCAATTCTGTCTGATTCCAGAGTTCATGATATGTCCACCATATTGGCAGTTCTCAATCTTAGCAGGACATTAGAAATCCCCCATGAGCACTTAAACATACGAAGGCCTAGGCCAGGGGTGCTCAATACGTTGATCGCGAAGGAAGTGTGGGTAGATCGCATGACTTTAAAAAGACATGTGTCTTTTGATTGGCATACAGGGTAGCCAATCTGACATCTGAACTTTTGACACCCTACGCATGCGCGTTAAACCACGCTAACTTCTTCAGTTACATTGCTGTGTAGTTAGCCTTCAATTTATTTAAACTAAATACAACAAAGTGTATAAAAATGAGTGCCGTAGCTGGTCCGAGGGAGAAGCCTAAAACCTACGACTTTCATACAGAATGGGAGGGGATTTTTTTCACTATGTCATATTCTAAATGCGTTTGCCTCATCTGTCTGTGTGCCATTGCTATTCCAAAGAAGGGAAATGTGGAGAGGCTTTTTCGGACTGTTCATAAAAACTATGACATTGACTTTCCTCCATAAAGAGAGCTGAGAAGGAGAAAGGTGAAAGAAGAATACACAATATTAAATAGTAATAATAGTAACTTAAATAATGATAATATAGAAGAAATAAATTTATGTTTTGTATTTTTATTGTAGGTAGATCATTTTGACTTGGTCATCTTATAAGTAGCTCGCAAGCTGAAAAAGTGTGGGCACCCCTGGCCTAGGTCTTACTGCAGACCAATGAAATCGCAACCTCTTAAGGTTGAAAACTGAAATCAGTGTTTTTGAAGTGAATCTAATGTCTAGGTGTGCTTAAGAGCACCCAGTAGGACAGCACCATGCTGTGGAGAGCCCCTACCAGGGAGATATCACTCCCACAGTCACCTCCCCACTGCTGCCAAATCATCCATCCCACATGGTCAGGCTAGGGTGCTGCGTGGTGGCCAGGTCTGAACCCCACTCTGATGACCTACCCCTGTTAATCCTGGTCTTCTCCGTGGCCCTCCTAGGCGCCCTGGAGACATCAGCCTCCTGCCTGTAGTTTCAGTTCCTACCACTGGCATCCGGGCCTGCCCACTCTGACCAGTCTGCTAGCATTGGCAGCCCTCAGTGGCAGGCTGGCATTGTCCTTGTGGGCTGGGCTCCTCAGGAAGCAAACCCCGCGGTGGAGATCAGCACGTAGGGAGGCCGTGCTCTGGACAGCAGCACCTATGGAAGGGAAAGGAAGGTCGGGGAGGGAGTCCTTCAGGGCTGACTGAGGATCGGGGCAGCACGGCAGGTACAGCATCCACAGCAGCGGGGAGGATGTGAGTGGGAGCTGGGGAAGGATCCTCCTCTCCAGGGAGTTAGTTAGAATGACTTTATTGAAGCTCAGCATGGAGCTGCCTTGAACAAGGCTTTCATTTACTGCACTCTACAATAGCATTACAGCCCTCCTGCGCCCCTGAGAGCTTTACTCCCCTCTCTCGCGGGGCTCAGCTAAAAACAATCTAAGGCACTTGGCAGATCAGCACTCCCAGGCGGTCTTCAGCAAAAGTCTGCAGCAGCAGAGGGGCACACCCCACCCTCTCTCTCCCAGGGTGGCGTTCTGGGTGGGGCGGGGTGGGGGTGGAGCATCTTTTTTCTCCTTCTCTCTACCTGGCATTACCAGTGTCTGAAAGTCAGAGACCCGCTCTAAACTGTCATCAATTTCACCTCAGGAACCAAGACAGAAGTTTCCTGTCCTCCCAGGGCTCCCAGGGAAAAGGGGGTGGGGGATAAAAACAGAAACTCACAACGAAATTTCCCTATCGCCATTCAAATGCCATGCACGGGGGAGCAACGTCTGGGTTTGGGAGGAAGCCGTTATCTGGATGCAGGGCAGAGAGAACATAGGCCTGGGAAGAGCATTCCAGGGAGAGGCCTGTGCAAAGGCCACGGCTCCAAATCTGCAGTGTTAGCAAGCAGCTGTGCCCCTGGAACCGAGCCTGGGTGCAGGGGTGGGTGCGGGACTCAGGAGAGGAGTTTAGGAAGATAGGCAAGGGCAGAAAATAGAGCCCTCTATATTCATGCAAAGGAATTTGGACCTTGCCCTGAAGGTAAAGTCGTCCCTCCCCTCACCCCCACAGAAAAGCTTTCTTCAGCAGGGTTGTCACATTTTTTTAATGTATGACATAATAAAGAGAAGTCTCTGTCTTATCTTTTCCTAATCCATCTTCAACTCCCCAACCTCATTGTAAACTCACAAAACAAACCTCACTTTTGCCTTCTAAGGCTCTGATTTCTCCTTGTCTACCTCAGATTGGGCATCGATAAGTAAACACACCTTGCTGTACCAATTCTTCCCCCACTTCTGACATGGATGGCTGTCGGGGCTTGTTCACTGATTCACACTAGAAGGGTTCTGGCAAATCATCTGCTAACCCCCATCCCTGGCCCCACTTTAAGGAGAAAGGCTCTGACCCATGCAGAGAGGAAATGACTTGCCCAAGTGCACATACTAATCATCACGGACATGATGGACTAGTGCCATCAAAGTGAGCTAGTCTGTTCTCATTCCAGGAAGAAAAGTCAATTCAAACAAAACTGTGTAGCCCTCCTTCCAAAATCTCTTCTGACTCTGTCTTTTCCTCACTGCTGTGGTCCTTTCATACAGCCCCCCAGTACACAGAACCTTCCTGTTGACCAAGATGCCCCCTGAGGCCCCACCCACCTGTGCTTTCTCAGAGAAACTTCTCGGCTTTTCTTCATAACCTCTTGTGCCATCAAAACTATGTGGTCTCACGTTCCATTTTCTATTATATTGGTGGTTTCCGAAGAAAAGCAGAAATTTCACTAAACTAAGAACAAGAAGATAATGTCCCCCTTCTTCTGGCACTGTGCAAACACCTTAATTTTCTCATGTGTAGCTAAGGTTTATTTTCAACCTCTTTAGTTTCCTTTCAGCTCTGATATTCCAGGATTCTAATTTATCCAGCGGTGTGCAGAAGCGAGCTCTTTCAGGCTTAACAGAGTCCATTATGCGTGTTTCCTCCCAACTCCCTTTCTGTATTGGTAGCTTGAAATCACCCATGGTGGGAGTGTTTACACCATGGAAATTGGCAAATGTTACAATCCATTCCTTTGTGTGTGGGGGGGGGGGAGGCTTGTTTCCTAGCACCCTCACTGAACCCATTCCTTCATATCTGAATCAAAAGCAAGTGTCTGCATTCTCACAAAGACTTTTAAAAGCAAACGATACCACCTGACCAGGCGGTGGTGCAGTGCATAGAGCGTTGGACTGGGATGCTGAAGACCCAGGTTTGAGACCCCGAGCTCGCCAGCTTGAGCACGGGCCCATTTGGCTTGAGCAAAAGCTCGCCAGCTTGGACCCAAGGCCGCTGGCTCCAGCAAGGGGTGGCTCAGTCTGCTGAAGGCCCGCGGTTAAGGCACATGTGAGAAAGCAATCAATGAACAACTATGGTGTCGCAACAGCAATGGAAAACTAATGATTGATGCTTCTCATCTCTCTCCGTTCCTATCTGTCTGTCCATATCTATCCCTCTCTCTGATGACTCTCTCTCTGTCCCTGTAAAAAAAAAAAAAAAAAAAAAGCAAACGATAACTTAATCCCAAAGAAAGCATTTCTGATAGCAGAGCAAGCACAAGAGGACATACACTGAAGGCAACATGCATGCTTTTCATTGCCCATCTCATACCTTTGGTTCATGTTGTTCTCTTCCCCTGGACTTCTGTACCCTATTCATCCGTCTTCAGGTCTAACAATTCTACTCCCAATACTTGACCTACTAGCTCTATAAAATCTCCAGTTCCCTTCTCAAGATTGAATTCCCCACCCCAACTTATAGAATACCTACATGAACACATCTCTGTTCCCAGCTGGACTGTACACATTTCCTGAAAGCATGAATCGTATCTTCTTATCTCCTCCCCCAATCAGGCTAGCACAGTATCTTGCAAAGAATAGATGTTCAATAACTATCTGGATCAATGAGAAGTGTCGCACTGGGCAGATGTGCAGAAGGTATATGCTTTCTTTTGCTGTGAACTATTTTTGTTGGGAATAGAGTATAAGCTTATGAATTAAATTTAAATAATGCAAAACTGTATACAAAAAAAAGTGAGCATCTCCCCACCATGCTTAATTTTTTCATCATTACTCCCAGCCAGAGGTAAGCGGTGTGACCTGCTTTATGTGGATTCTTCCAGAAATAGTCTGCACATGCACAAACACATATGTCTGTGAAGAGACTGGTTTATTTTGCACAAATGGAAGCATGCTGTTCTGTGCATTTCTTTCTTAATGTGTCTTAAGGGTAATTCCATCTCAGCATAACTAGGTCAACCTCATTCTTCTTCGAGGCTGTGTGGTAGTCCATTATTCAGACGGGTCATATTTTATGTAACCACTTCCCTTCTGATGGAAACGTAAGTTCCTTTCTATCTTGGGAATTGCCAAGAATGTGGCAAGTATATCCACTTGCCTACATCTTGGCCCACATGTACAAGTGTATCTGTAAGAGAACATAACCTAAGAATGGAATTTCTGAATCGAAGAGTAGGCATGGTTTAACTTTGGTAGATGTTGTCGCATTTTCTTCCAAATGAACAGAGCTTTGAATGCTGTTTTCTCTCTAGTGGTCTTTATCAGCTTCTTTCTTCTTACCCATTGCTCACTTCCACCTTTTCTGGCATTAGAAACCACTGTCATTATTCTCACAGTCATTCCACTGAGCATCCAGAAGGTGACAGAGCTGACCACCTTTGTGATGCCACAGCATGGTATCAGACAAATCTCCTATCCCTTCCTCAGCAGGTGAATCTCTTGACATTATTTCTTTGAGCATGCCCAGTTCAATCTCTCTGACCTTCTTCCCATCATTGCTCATAGAGCAATAGTGAGGATAGGGAGGAGACCTAGAACACAGCTACCACTTGTCTTAGCCACTCTCTCCAGGGCAAGTAAGAGAGAGACCAATGGGTGCAAGCAGTTCTTCCCAAAGCTTCCACAGGCAAGGCATGGGCCCCTCTGTCTCCAATGTCCCCGCCTTTTTCACATCTTTATTGTCTAAGGTATTATTCATTCGGTTTATTTCTGGAGGTCACACTTCAGGAGGCATAGGGAAGCTAAACATTTGGTGCCATCTGGGTGGTGGGGTAAGCCAGAGGTTCAGGAATTCCTGAATTCTACCCTTCTGATATGCCCTCTGCACTGTGGGGTTTCGAACTAGGGAGTTATTTCCAAAGAAAAGCAAGATGGGCAAGGAAAATCCTTTTCATAGTTGGGGCTTTCTCATGAGCACGTGCACTCTTTACCCGCAGTGGCCCTACCCACTGGCCAAACATGGCCTAGCAAGTGTCCTGGACCCGGAACTGTCAATCCTCCCCTCTTGGGAGTAAGTTAGAGAGCAATGAGCAGAGAGTTGGAAATGTTGGCCTGGGCATGGGTAGGCCTTCTCAACAACCAGCATGGGAAGGGATTTGGAAGTGTGTCTTATGAGGCACCCACTCCTGATCTCAATTGGTACATTTATCATTATATTCACAATGCCTGTCATGAAAGAGTCCACTGAGTACACAGCGTGGAGGGAAGACGTCTCAAAGAGGACAGGGTGCTTCCTTTATAGAAAGCCATTCAGGAGAAGAGGGAATGGATATAATAGTATATGTTTACAGGCAAATCTTGACCCAGTGGGTAGAAGCTACAGAGAGACAGATGTCAATTCAATATAAGCAATGCTGCCAATGGACAGATTATTCCAAATAGGGAATCATCTGCTTTGAGAAGTCCTCATTTCTCCATCGCTGGAAGCATTCAAATATAGGGGGAAATGGCCTGGCAGGGATTCAAGGATTAGAGGTTTGGACTGGGTGAATTTTAAGATTTTTACAACCCCGGAGAGTGAAAGGTTCTGCGAAATGTTCTCCCTGCCTAGAAAATCATGCTGTGCGCCATCCAACCCCCATTGCTTCAGCACCAGCTACCGCCGGAGTGCGTTCTAGGCCTATCTGTTGCACTAGAGGAAGTATGTGCCCCAGGAGAGAGCTGTTCTTCACCCAAGGGATAGCTGTTCTCCAAAAAAAGACCTAGAATCTTTTTTTCCTTCTATCTTTCCTCCCTTTGGCAAAGCAGAGCCTGGGCTGAGCCATTAGACTGCCTGCTCATTTGGAAGCTTGCTTGTGCATGCAGTCTAGCACAGGCGGGGAGACAGCTGTGGTGTATTGGTCAGATCCCAAATAAATATTTTATCTCCAGCCTCTGCAGAGGTGGAGAAATGGACCTTTCAGAGATGAGCTGGCTGTGGGCTTCCTTTTGGTGGTGCTGACTATTTAGAGGATGAGGGGGGGTGGGACCTGTCATTCACCCGGGTCATCAATCTTGAAGCCCAAACCACTCCGAACCCAGGTCCCCTAGAGTCAGAATTTGACAAATGGCAAAATAAACTCAGCACGCGCAGATGAATGAGGGGGGCCCCCAGCTATTAAAAAGTCATTGCCATCTTCCTACAGTCACACAGACCACCATCCTCAGCTGCCTGTGTGGGCAAGGCACCCAGTGGGGCACACAGACGGGCACCTGCAGTCATTAGCAGCTCAGCCCAGGCACCAAAATCTGGCTTAGTTCCCAACCTCCATCACCCAGTGGGAGGCTGTGCCCCAGGAATCACGAGGCCCTCAAAATTAAAACAGAATAATCAAACAGCAAAGACGAAGGCCCAGGGGGGAACGCAGAAAAGACTGGCCATGCCAAAAGCTAGTTATTCACTGGCAAGGGCCTCAGAGTGGACATGGGAAAAAGAATAAGCGAGCACGTTCGCTGCTATGACAAATGGCCCAAGCTTGGTCGATGTGTTCAGTGAGGGGAGGACAATGAGGAAATGAATGAATCATGCTTCTACAAAGACTTCCAAGTCCTGCCTTGATTTGGGCCTCATAAAAGAGGCATGTGAGTTACTTCCAGAATAATAACATCTCAAAATATAGGCAGGAGTCAGACCAGGGGGTGGGGCTCCGCAGACTTTCCTGAGCTGGCAGCAAGTTCACTGCCAAGGACGCCCCATCCACAGATGGACAGCGAGCCCGGAGGTTCTGCCTGATGGAGCAGGTGAGCCACTGCTCCCTCCTCTGTGCAATCGCTAGAACTGGGTTTGCGCCACTGTGGAAATAATTGTCCTTATCTAATGCAGCTCACCCCACAGGGCCCCACAGGTTCCAGCTGGAACAGGAAGGAGCTCAAGCATCTCAAACATCCTAGGCTTTCAATCAACTCCCTAAAGGATGTCCAACCTCATTGTCATGGGAACAGAATGTGATCAAAATCCTTTTATGTCTTTCACCCGTTTCCCTTCCTCTGCTCTGTTATTCTTTACTTAAGTGTCTCTGTCTGTCTGCCCCTCTTTCTTGATCCCTATCTGTGGATTTCTCTCCAAGGTGTAATATCAGACCCCCGGCAGCCCCCAACGCATGGACTGCTGGAGGTGTGAGGTCATTGGCCCAGGAGAGGGACTTGGACCATTCTGACCTGGATGAATTCTGTGTGTGTGTGTGTGTGTGTGTGTGTGTGTGTGTGTTTTATTCTCTCTCTCTCTTTCTCTTTCTCTTTCTTCTCTCTCTCAGAAGAATACAAGGTCTTTCAAATGAAATTTCTGGAAGGCTATCATGTTTTCCAGTCCAAGCCCATCATCCTGTTGTAGCTGAGCCCCAGAGTGGCTAAGTGACTAGTCACAGAGTAAATCAATGCAGTTGAGGGGAAAGCTGAAATTCGACCCCAAGTCCGTAGAGAGTGGCCTGAGAGTCTCCACAAGTCATGTGTGAGGGGGGACAATGCCTGGGAGTGCACATCAGAATATCACTATCAGACGGTCAGTCCCACAACGAGCAAACAAGACACCTGATCTAGCTTAGCCTGGCTGAGAATCTGTGTGTCCCGAAGAGAAGGAAGGAGGGAAGCAGAGAAGCAGTGGTGAGGGCCAGAGGAGAGAAAGAAATTATTTGGAATCTGTTTGAGGTCACTGCATATCCATTATACGATGTCATTTTGAGAGGTAGAGTGAAGCCATGTATGAAATCAGTGACAGAACCAAATTAAAACGTAAAAGAAAAGCATGTGTGGCATTCTTGGTGTAAGTGGCCGTTGTTAAGGACCAAAGATTGTTCTCTCTCAGGGGAGTCTTGGGAAGACCCTGGAGTGCCTGTCCTCAGGTCAATGGGCTTGTGGTCACATGAGCTTCGCAGATGACTGAGAAAGGGAGAGCCCCACAAGGCAGACTAGCCCAGACAGGTTGCATGGGAACAGGGAGGCAGCCTCCCAGCCAGGGGCTTCAGGCTTCTGCCTTCTCTTCTTCTTCCTCCTCCTCCTCCTCTTCCTCTTCCACATGGGCACTGGGAGCCACCCAACCCAGAGACACCCCTTTCCCCATCCCCTGTATCCAATCTGTCACTATGTCCTTTCTGCTCTATCCACTGGATTGTCTCAGAGCTGACCCCTCCAGTCTCGTGTCTGCCACTGATGGTTCAACCCCTCATTCCTTCCTCTGCTCTGGTCACAGCACCCCTGCTAGCTCCCTTTCTTGCATCTTTCTGCTTCCATTGTATTCATTCGAGAAGTATCTGTTGAATGTACCCTTGGCCAGATTGGGCGTTGGAGAACCAAACAGGGGTGGGATTAGGGTAGGTGAGTACATGCCCCCAGGCGCAAGATTAAGGAGGCCCTCCCACTCAGGCTCATACAAGCTCAAAGTCATCCTGAGAGGGAGGGCCTCCTTTGAGGCTTCTCTCTACTCATTGCCCCTAAGCCAAGTGTGAATAAAACAGAGTGGTGTCTGCCTCTGGAGAGCTTACCTGCTTGGGAGAGATGGGCAAAATCAAACAATCCGGAAACACCAGACCAGTGCTGGGAAGGAGTGGGTCAGGGTGCTAATGCAGAGCAGGCAGCAGTTGACCCAGTCGGGAGAGGGATGGGAGGCTGCACTGAGGGATGACATTTGGACCGAGAGCTGAAGAGCTAGTAGGATCTAATGAGGTGAAGGCTGTACCAGGGGTAGGGGTCGGTCAGGGACTGAGGGCAGAGGAAATAGCAGGTAAAAATCTGCAGCAGAGGGTGGTAGACATGGATGAAGAATGAAACAAAGGGCAGATGTGGCACCAGATGAAGTTGGGGAGGAGAAATGGGGCCAGGCAAGGCTTTGGTTGGCCAAGAAGTGGTACACAGAGTCCAGCCCAAAGGCTATCAGAGCAGTCCTGGGGAGAAATGAGGGGCTTGGACCAGAGTGGCAGCTCTGGAGGGGAATGTGAGTGGGCAGCTTGGAGAGCTGGTTAAGAGGTAAAATTGACTGAGTCATGTTGATTGATCCATGCATACTCATTGGTGCTAATGGGTTTAATCAACGGAACAGATCTCAATAAAAACAAACTATTAGTCTTTACAATAGAAGTGTCAATGGGTCGTCAATGAGCAAATTTGCTAATTATCTTCCCTCTTGAGGCACTGAGTCTTGGGTGAGAACAGTTGGGGTCTTAACCCTGAGTCAGAGCTCTTGCATTGGGGGCGAGGGACGTTTCACTTGATTTTGAGAACCTTGGAGACACAACCCCCAGGGGACAGCATGGCATCTCCCAATTGTACCTCCTGTTTCTACCTCTAGAAACCCTAACCATGAACCCCAGTCTCAGGGGCCAGGTACTTTAAGGCATGGGACAGAAGCATTTCATGGAGAACAAGTAAGAATAGAGAGCAACTTGCCCGTAGCTCCTCATCTGATACCTTGCTGAAGGCAGCAGGGGTGGAGGGACTCTATACACTCCCCTCGCCTCCATTAGCCCTTGGCTGCCTTGTAGCCCCCAGGCCTTTGCACAGCCCCAGTCACTGACTTACTGCTAGCCCCACAGAGTCCTTTTTTTTTTTTTTTTTTTTTTATTTTATTTTATTCATTTTAGAGAGGAGACACAGAGTGAGAGAGAGAGAGAAAGAGAGAAAGGGGAGAGGAGCTGGAAGCATCAACTCCCATATGTGCCTTGACCAGACCAGTGCAGGGTTTTGTACTGGTGACCTCAGTGTTCCCAGGTCGATGCTTTATCCACTGTGCCACCACAGGTCAGGCTTTTTTTTTTTTCATCCAAATTCATGATTCCTTTCAGCTCTCTGTGCTTGGGCCTGTCACAGGGCTACCACCTTCTCTCCCTCTGCATTACTCCTCACACTTCCAGAAGCAGCAAGGATGATGCAGGCAGCCTTCCTCGGAACCCACCCCTGCCCCAGACATAGGGCCCGTATCCAGCCCAGAGACCGCGGGAAAAACACAACCACTGTCCGAACGAATGAATATTTTATAACTTTGACCATATTAAGAGAAAGGTTTTAGTTCTGACTCTACCTCTTTCCCACTCTCTGACCTTGGGTAAACGATCTGATCTCTGTGGGCCTTGCCTGTCTGTAAAGGAAGATGAATGTCAGCCTCAGAGACCGTTCCGGTGGGAAATGCCTAGCACAGTGCCTGGCCCACAGGAGGCTCTCACTAAGTGAGTGTCCCCCTCTCCCTTACTGTCTGCAGTCACCACGAGCCACAGGAAGGCAGATCAGGACCATCATTGACAGCTTCTCAGTTATCCACAGCATTCCATGTCCCCCGAGGGCTGAGGTGTCTATGCTGCCAGAATGAACCCCTTACCCCTTTCCTTTCAGCCTGGGAGAAAGCACTGGGTCCATGGGGAGCTGACAGGGGCCCAACCAAGGCTTGGCTGAATGAATCCAAGACAACAGGCAGGGGGAGCCAGGGCTCGCATGCAGCTTAGAGTTCTGTTTGTATTTCGTTCAACTTCAAATCAATAATGGCACTTGCAGGTCTGTTCAGGCCCTACCCAAAGTACCTAGGACAGTCCATGATTGTGACTTCCTTTCTGAACTGCAGCCTAGAGCTGGTGAAGCCTTTTACTTCTATCTCATTCCACCTGCACCGTGATGCTGTAGTTAAGGTGGGTGTCATTATCCCATTTCACAAGTGAGGAAACTGAGGCCCACAGCAGTCAAGAGACCTGCTCCAAGTCACCCCGTGAGTCTGCGGTAAAGCCAGTCCTCAAACCTAAGACAGCAAATGCTGAGGCTCGTCTCCTCCACCCCCTCCTCCCTGTCCTCCTCCTCCTGTTATTTATCTTTCTCTTCCTACTGCATTCTGGTTCATAAACCACTGATGCAGCTCCAGGTCCACAGCCCAGAGGACCTTTCTCTCCTTCCTTGGCCGCTTCTCTCCCTCCAGCATCAGCCTGGTGGAAAGCCTCACTTGACCATTGAGTGGACCTCTGAGAACTCTCATTCAATTACCATTTTAATTAACATCAGATTGACATAATGACAGACCAGCTCTGGAAGTCTGGCCAGCTGCACCAATATTCATTTGGTGACTCACAATTAGAGAAGTTCTTTTTGAACCAACTCAAAGAATTTCTGATCATTTGAGAACAAATGACAACAATCATACAATCTAAACTCGAAACAATAGGACAGAAAATTGCTCTTCTAATGACAGTTCTGAGGAGGATCGCTGTGAGGACCACACATGATTGCCCAGGCGGGGTTGGCCACTGTTGAAGCAGCCTGTATTCATTGTGGTCTGTAGTGTCAGCTTGACTGTGACCACTTATGTATGTATGTATTCTTTCATTCATTCATTCACCCCGTTTTTCACACATTCTTTCACCTATCCAGTGGTCGGCAAACTCATTAGTCAACAGAGCCAAATATCAACAGTACAATGATTGAAATTTCTTTTGAGAGCCAAATTTTTTAAACTTAAACTATATAGGCAGGTACATTCCTTATCGAGGTAGCACCCACATGTGGTATTTTGTGGAAAAGAAGAGCCACACTCAAGGGGCCAAAGAGCCGCATGTGGCTCGCAAGCCATAGTTTGCCAACCACTGTCCTGTTCTAATGTTATTTATGCTTTCATTTTCTTATACATTTGTTGACTTGTCCTTCATTCATTTATTCACTCTTTTGCTCTTTCATTTATTTACTCACACATCCATTCATCCAACAGGTATTTTGTCCCAGACAGTTTCTATAAATATCTGCTGGCATCCACTTCAATCCTAGACATCGCTGTCTGGATGCAAAGGAAAAAGATACTGGACACCTTTACTCATTTTACCAAGATGGCAGAATAATGCAGGCATGGAGTGAGGGAGGGATGTTCCGAGGGCGTCCCACTCAGGGGAGGGTCTTGACAAAGACAAGGGTCCAAGATTGGCAAAAGAGAGTAAGCCATGGAGGGAAGAACAGATACAAAAGCCCCATGATGAGGACAAGCACCTCAACCTCAGTCTGATCTGATGGGGAAGTGCTAGGAGGCAGGAGGGTGAGTCAGAAGCACAGAGAGGGGCCGGTACTTACTCAGAGGTCTTGAGTCCCAGGTGAGTATGTCCTTCAGAAACAGTAATTCTCAAACCCTGACCAACAGAAAAGTAAGTAACTGAGCTAACCTGGATTTCTTTTTTCTTCCAACTTAGAAAGGAAAATAATAAGCTAAAATGGATAGGGTTCTCTCAATTAATATTTTTCTTATCTCATATATATTTCTAAACCATTAGTGTCTCTTACTCACCTAGCCAGGGTCTAGTATGAGAGGGTATTAAATTAAGCACAAATTATGTGCTCATTATTTTGAGTAACATGGTCTGGAGCTCCATGATTCCTGGCCTCATCATGTTGGCCTGTAGTTGCTGGAAAAGACAGTCTCATAAGGAATGCCTAGAGCAGCCAGGCTCTGAAATTCCAATGCTCAAATCTGCTTCCTGACAGCCTCCACATCATAGTATTCGAAGCTGACCCTGAGGCTGGCCACTTGCCAGTGTCTGTCCATCATCAGCGGTTGGGAACTACTGTATTAGGTCCCAGCCATTGTAACTGCACTGAAGAGATAGGGTTTCGCCCAGTGGTGCTAGAGCGAACTGCCCTGAGCTGCTTTGGACTGCTGCTGGCAGGGCCCAACTGGGTAAGTAGCTAGGCAGATTTGGACAAGTGGAAACGGGGCTGAGCCGAATGGACACAGTCAATACTAGACCAAAGCAAGCATGACCAGGAGGTCACCCAAACTGGGCCAGGCTCCTGGAGCATCAGTTCATGAAACCTGACTCAATTACATCCCTAAGACTCTTCAGCTGAGGCCCTATGGCGGTACTGCAGGCCCCCAGCATCAACCAGATAGTTCAGCTCCCTCTGCCACCTCCTCCCCAAGACTCGTCTCAACTCCAGAAAATACCTCCACCTGCTACAAACTTTCATCTCCTAGCCTTAGTTCCTTTTAATCTGGATGAGTTCATTGGTGGAGGGATGGGGGGCTGGGAGAATGGGGGTGCAATGAGTATGGCTGCAAGGGGGCTGATGTTGACTTCGAGCATCTCTACCAGTCTCCCAGTCTCCCCAGTTCTGGCCAAACTCCTGACATTAGTTTTAAGATTAGTGTCAGGGGTAGCCTTGGAGTTTGCTAGACAAGGTATTAAGTCAGAGCCCCCCTCCCAAATGGGGGGAGAAGACAGGGGGCCACATAGGGCACCTGGCTCCTTGAGGGTCACGTTAGTTTCTGTGGACACCTCTCACCTTGACTCAGGAGCCTGTGCCCTGAGTATTAGGGGTGATGGCTTCTGGACATTCAGGACAGAAGACCCCTACGTACTGACTTCCCTGAGCTTTCTCGGGCACTTCCTTGTCCTCTTTCATGTCTCACTCTGTGTCTTCCCTCCTCCCCGACTCTTGTGGCTTTCCCACTTTGCTACTTCCCACTGGGACATCAGGAAGGTTTTCTTGATTGTTCCATAAAGATTGAATTGGTGCTCTATAGTTTCCAGATTTCTCCATCCATCCATCCACCCACCCATTTATCTGTTTATTTATTTATTGCCAGTTTCTATCCTGGGCATGGAGGATAAACGCATTGTTGCTCTGATGAAGAAAGAGGACAAAGGGGGTTCGTTATTATAAGTGTGTGGTTGAGCATCTAGTAAGTACATAATAAGTCTTCTGAGTATTCTGCTCTACCATTATTTTACATATGGCTTGTTCTTGTAAGTTAGTGTTTATCCCACGTTTTAAATATGAGCAAACCGAGACTCACATGGCTAAGAAGTGCCCTAGCCATATTCAAACCCTGATCCGCCTTCTTGTCTATATGCTGCACTGTGTCCTACCCTCCTTGTTACCCATTACCTACAACCACAACCCAGAGGTGGATCCGGGTCCTCCTGATTCCTGGTGTTCCCATCAGTATGGCACATTGCTGTGACATTTATTGGGGAATAAAATTAGTCCAAACAGAAAAGGAAAGCTGCAAATGGTTATTGAATTAAGCTGTTTTCTCTCTCTCTCTCTCTCTCTCTTTAACATAATTCAGTCAAATTGATTTATGTGCAGAGGCCCAGCCAGTGCCTTCTGAGTGTTAAACTCAGTCCAGGATCTGAGCAAGAAGGGAAGCTCCCGGGAAGCCATTCTCTGGGGCCACCGCTGCACATATTATATTTTTTTTATAGGGGTGGGAGTCACAGATCTTGAACTATGTTGAGATCTGGGTTTGGCTCTGATTGCTTTCTTGCTCTGAATAGGAAGGATTTGGAAGTAACATCAACATGCTGACATCAGGTGCCACCAGGGACTTGCTAATGAGCTGAGTTTCTGGCCAGCACTGTCCTTACCCTGGCCTGGCATTTGATTTAATACCTAAGCTAACCTGGCTGTAAACTGTAGGTCTACCAGGAGTACCACTGGTTACCAGGCCAAACCAATCCCGACTTGGCTTCCTGGATTCCTTGGGCTTGCTTGACTTGCAGGTCCTGATGAATCTGCATTGAATCCATTTAAAGTAAATCATTTATCTGATCTAATATGTTCTAAACCCTGCAGTTCAAATAATTTTTCTAATCAGACTGTTTCATTACTAATTTTATTGGATTAATTTTTGATTAATGTGCCTGAGAGCTGATAAAAAGGACTTTTTTTTTCTCATCACTTAAAGAAAATATAAAGTTGAAAATTTTAGAAGAATTGAGTCTGTGCTTGCCCAAAGCGATGCATCATGGGAGTATCACCAGGCTGTTTCTGGGGATGAGAAGAAAATATAACATTTGGAGAGAGTATAAAATGATCAGTGGCTGTTAGCCAAACAGATCAAGGGTGTTACACAGTTAATAATAACAACTGGTTGTCATCATGTGAGTGCCTGCTGGCTCTAGCACAGCTCTGAGAAATTTAGTATAAAATAACAGTTATTAGATCAGCTACTACTGGAATCAAACGGCCTGGGTTCAAATCCCAGCTCAGCCACTTATCCCTGAGTGACCCTGGGTGCTGAGTTACTGGCCTTTCTCTAAGCTGACTTCCTCATGGAACCCTTAGTCCAGCACCCAGTATGGATAGCAAGTGCTCGGTAAGTGTCAGCTGTCGTTATTACTACCTGCTTTGTTCCCATCGGCTCCTTTACATCACACAAGTGAGAAAACGAAAACTCCGAAAAATTAACTGGATCACTTGGCTAGAAACGGCAGAGCTGGGAAGCAGCTTTCCTGGACCTTGAACCTAGGTCTGTCAGACTCAAACCCCAGTGCTATTTTGATGACATTTCACTTTCTCTTCTGCCTTCTCTATTTGGGAGTGCTAATGGGCCACAATATCAGTCTATTAGCACCTTCCACTTTTCAGCATCTCATGCAAATGCAATTTTCTAAGCAGCCCTTTGATCTTCTGGCATTCTCTAGGCTCTTGTTATACTTGTAAGTTCTTTAAAGGTAAGGACATATGTTCCACATCTTTACAGATTCAAAAGTCTTAGCACAGTACCCTTCCCGTAAAGGAGTCAGAAAATAATTTATCAAACACTTGCATAGCCCTTACTAAGTGTCAGCCATTGTTCTATGTGTTTCACAAATATTTACCCATGTAATTGTGACACAACTCTCTGAGGAGCCTACTGCTTTATTTCAATGTATAGATGAGGAAACCAAAGCACAGAAAGGTTAAGAAGCTGAAGAGAAACGCACAGCTAATTAAGAGATAGAATCAGGATTAGAGGTCTGCATCGTGTTGCGTTCTGTGGTTAACTACAGAAAAGAACAGGCAGAACTTGACCTTGAGGAAAATTCAATCTTGTACAGATAAGATTAGCCCAGACACTATTATTTATAATTTATGTCCCACCCACATTGCAAAAGGAATGTTAACAGCTGACCTTTAAAGAGCTAAAAATATACATCAGACACAGCACCCTAATGGCCCCATCTCACCAAGTCTGTGGGCCAATGCACAAGTTCATTCTCCTTCTGGAATGCCTGTCCACCTGGAAAATTCCCAATCACCCATCAAGCTTTCCCTGCTGATACCAACTGTACCCCCAGGGTTTTAATCCATGGGGATGACTGCATGATGACACAAAAAAGCTAAGGCCATTGAAAAATGATTTTTATTACTTACACTTCCTAAGAGGAGGGGACAGGCTATCCATTCATGGCCACATGGGAAAGTACCAGGTTTAATCTGGAGGCAGAAAGCTCTGAGGAGAATGCATGGCCCAGAGCCTGGGTTGCATTTTCTGTGGGAAAGACAAAAGCAGGGGAAATAGTTTAGGACTGCCTAGTTTGAATAATACTGGCCAGCCCTGGGCTGCTGGACTGTCTCTAGTAGCCCTAGGGTGAGTTAGAGCAGAGGAATAGTGCCTCCTGAAACTAAAAGGCAGAGAGAGAAAATAGTTTAGAGTTTGGGCTCCAGATCTGTTAGTTACATATGAACGGTGTGCTCCTGAGCCTTTTACCATCACTAAGAATTTACTAGCCTTGGGAGGGGCACTTTCTCCCCAGTCAGTGAGGTCACGAATGCCAGAGCATCAAGAATACAGAAAGTAAAAAAATATAGTTAATATATTAACCTGAAGAGTTGTCCTTTGTTTCTCTATGTCTACTTTCTCCTCCTTTCTCTACTTTCATAGTATCTGGAAGAGGGCCCTATGATGTGGGATTCTGTTTGCAATCATTCCAGTATCTGCCTCTGTGAGGGCAAAGATCATGTCTTAACCATCATTCCCATCCCAGTGTCTCGCATGGTCCCTGGTATGTACTATGTGCTTAAGAAACATTTGATGACTGAAAGAATGAGAGAGAGGCCTGACATGGACCAGAGAGTAGGGAAACAGATGTATCAGAGGTGATATCACACCAGTCTTTCTGCTGAGAGTGTCCTGGCAATCAAGACATAACAGAAGAAGAAGAAGAAGGAAGAGAAGCCAACACATGAGTTAGGTGCTCCTGCTGCCTATCCAATAAATCATTCAAGATATTAGGATTGAAACTTTTTTTTCCCACTAACTTCTATGGAGTACTTGCTAAATTGGGTCTTGTGGGAAGAATATTGAATAGTTATATAATGGGCATTATATTGGCCAGAAATAGTTATATAGTCTTTATGTGGTCATTTCATTCCTTGAGCTTTGATAAAATGGAAAGCTTATTATTGTAACAACTGCAAAAGCATGTCCATGGGTATCTAGGCTAATGATGTACAAGCATACTGCTCTCTGGGGGATCTAACAGGATGTTCACTGCCCAGAGGGGTACGTGGCTAACACCATGCATATCTTGTTTCTTTTAAATGTCACTCATCTCAAAATGCATTTGATAGAAGAGCTGTCAGGACAAGATTAAACTGTTAGACGAGGTCTGGAATGCAACTGACTGGAGATTGAGCTCTGACTACCCTGTGTCCTGGCAGTGCACAGCCTTTGAGAGCCTAAACCGAACTCAGTCCGGGGTTCCTGGGCTTATCGTCTACCTCTGTCCTTGTCCTAAAGTGTTGTCGGACCTCTTGTGTACCCAGTCTTGTCTTTCTTTCTTTTTACTTTTTTTGGGGGGGAGGAGGTAGGAGAGATAGCTGGATTGAGGTATAATTTACATACTACAGAATTCATTCATTTTAAGTGTATAATTCAGTAACTTTTAGTAAATTCACAGAGTCATGCACCTATTACCATCATCTAATGTTAGAAAATTTCTGTCACCCCATCCTGTTTATTTGCAGTCACTCCTAATCCCCAACCCTTGTCCCAGGCAACCACTAAGCACCCTGGTTTGGCACCCTGTCACTTAAATACTTCCCTGCCCAGCCTTGTCCACTCAGGCGGTTGAGGTCTTTTAAACAAGAACATCTTTTTGCTCTTTATGGAAGTCAGTCTAAAAGGATAAAATTTATTTTCATTTAGCGGGTGACTTGGCAAAACTGTAGCTTTGCGCTAGTGTAGAAATTCCAAATAGCCCCGAAGAGTCAGGCCACAGGCCTCTGTGTAAGCGACGGTGTATCTCTGACAGAGGACGCCGTCTTTCTGATAGCCCCGCTGCAACCCCGTTGTAAGGCTTGGGCAGGTCACTCCCTCTCTGTGGGGCTCAGCCTCGCCACCCAGATGATCGTCAAGGTTTCCACGATTCTTTCGCGATGGTGAAAAGGGACAACAAATGATGAAGGTTGTTTTCTTCTTCAACACTCTTTCTTGTTCAAACATCAGCAAATCCCACGCCCACCTGAGAGATCATTTTCACCTACCCAGGTGCTTGTGGCCAGTTCTTTTCACTGAAGAATAAAATACTTTTAGACACAATATAGTTTTTCTTTGTTTAAACATTTTTTTTTCTGTGCATGAGAGATAAGCAGCCTTATTTTAACTAAAGCAATGTGTGGCAACTACCATAAGTAAATTATTGTTGAATACAAAGATAAGATCAACCCAACCAGACAACTGCTGGAGGAGAGATGTGACCTTCCTAAACATAAATGGAAAAGTAATTCCTTCTGAAAGGGTCCTGGGCATTGAAAGTGGGAAGTTATGTGTCTACCTTCTTTCTATCCCAAATATTTACAGTCTTTACAGTGAGCTTAGTGAGAAATTGGTAAAGATACTGAGAGGGGGAACCAGAGAGCTCCTTACAGGCTTTGTCTGAGTCCATTCAGGAAGTCTGGGTGAGCCCTGCATGCTCATTGATGATGGGATCTGCAGCCAGGTCCCCGACTGGACCTCTGAGCTGATGTACGTACAACAGGTAGAGGCAGCAGAGACAGAGGAGAATCTAAATCTTAGAGCAGGTGGTCAAAAAGGACAGCTAAGGGTAAGGCAAGACCATAAAACAGAAGAAAAGACTGAGGCTAAAAGTGAGTCTATTCACAGAGCTCATGATGCAATGGTACTCTCATATTTAGCCTCTCTTCCACCCCCAGTTTACTAAAAGCTTACCCAGTGACTTTGGGGTTGCAAGAAGATCGATCTAGGAGTCAAATGTAGACCCCAAAATGAAAGAGTACATAGATTATTAAGAGCGTTCCTAGACAACAGCTATCTTGCTCTGCGGACGAATATGGCACAGAAGAAAATTAGAGTCAGAGAAGAGAATCAATTCTCTCAGAATCTTCTGGGTCAGTCATGTCATTTAAGATATCTGAAGCTCCCAGAAAGGTCATTGTACAGAGAGGGAGCTCCCATAACTTAATTTCCTTTTGTTACATTGTGAGCTTTGTTCTCTCCCACTTTCACCTCACTTCTATCTCTTTCCCAGGCCTGCCAAGTCCTGTTTATTAAAAGTGTTGTGTCCGATTTACCCAGCTTTTAATTAAGTTGTCAGGTTGAAATGGAATTGTCTCCTGGGAAGCGAACGAAGATTTTTATGGTCATTTAATTTTTGCTTAGGATTTAAAATCTTTCTTCTGGCATGCTTAAAATTATTAATGAGATCCAGGAATTCTTGCCCATTTGTGTGTATTACAAGACATAAATCATTAAGCTCAATTAGGGGCAAGGCAAATTTGTGAATTTAGAGTTGGAGGTTGTGTTCAGTCACGTCTCTACAAAACAGCCAAGTGACAGAGGTGTGATTGACCATCAGGGGCTGGGTGCAGACCAGAAGGACAAGAGGGGAGACAATAGATAGCAGAGATAAGGAGGGTCACATGGAGACAAAGAAAGGAATGGAAGGAGGGAACATTGGCCAATGAGTCAATGAATAGAGTTCAGATAGAATGTCAGGGAGGAAAAGAGAAGGAATTAGGAAGGTGGATTACAGGAGGGGAGGTAATGCTCACCAATAGTTCTGGTTCTCCTCTTGCTCCAAACACAAAGGGAAATTAATACCTCTCTGACTCCATGAAGTTAAGCATGATTATGTGACTTCCTTTGGCCAATTAAATGAGAGCAGAAGTGACTTGTGCCTCTTTTAAGTAGAAGTACATAAAAGCTCGCATGCTATGTCATTCACATAGTTAACTTACTGTCAGCCTGGGCCCCTAAGATGATTAGAACCTTCCAGTGACCTGCTTTAGATATGTAATGTAAATGAGAAGGAAACTTGGCATTGGTTTAAGCCACTGAGAATTTGGAAGTGTTTGTTACTTTATCATAACTCAACCTATTGCAACTGCTATTGGTGAGTTGAAAGCGGGGACACCAGTCTGTAATCTGGAGAAGCTGGGTTGGGAGAGGCCAGGAAGGAACCAGAAAGGGTGAAGAATGAGGACATAGAGGAGGCAAGATCTGAACAGCTTGAGTTCTCAGCCCCTGGACAAGGAACAGTGGTTTTCATAGATGTCGAGCAGATATGTTAATTTATGCTCACTCTGTTAAAGATGGCTGTTGCTCTCATGTGGTGATGCTCTCAGGTTATATAGCTAATTGCCTTTCTTGCTTGGGAAGGGGCTTGGTTATGCTCATGTGTGCTGGAGGAGGGACCTTCGCGCCAAAAGGTTTTAAAAGGAGGAGCTAGGAAGCCATTTGGGGAGAGTGACCATGTTCTTGTAGAGAGGAAGAGCCCATGTTGTAGAAGGGCAAGGAGGCCATGTGGAAGAGGCAGTCAAAATGGTGGAATGATGAAGGAGAAACCAGTTTGTGTAGAAGAAGGAGATGGGCAACAGAGGTGAATAAGACTGGTGAGGTGTAAGCCTTTGATTCTAGGAAAACTCAGATGAGTCAGTGGCTTTGAGAGCCCTAAATGGAAAGGGAAGATTTTTCCCACTATGTGTTTTTACTCGCTTGCTGAGTGTGAGTGTAGAATAAAGGAAAAGGGACCACCAGTTTTTGGCTCTGCAGTTTCTTTATCGTTGGTCTGAATCAGACCTGAACCTGCATTGGCCAGGTGGCTTTGGTGGCGGCCAGAGCTACTGACTTTACAATAGACTAGTCCTATGGAAGGGAATCAAATGGAAATGAATGAAAATGCTTTCTGAAGTCTTAATTGTGTATGCTGCTTGCATAGTTCTAAGAAGATGCTGCACCCTTCTCAGCATAAAGGATCCAGTTCTCCTCTGAGAGAGACTTCTACCCCCCCCCCATTATCAGGCATATTTTAGGAGCAGAATAGAGTTGCAGAGGTCCCAATGCCCACGAACTCCTCTACTCCAACCAACATCTATATCTGTGTTTCTCTCCCTTTATACTTCCCACTCCAGTACCTTCCTACTGTCTTCTAAGCTTACTTCCTCTTGCTTGGTCTTCCCAACACCAGAAGACTTGTCCCAAGATTGTTCAAATGCTTTAGACTTTAGGTCCTAGAAGACCCCTTGGTCTTCTATTTCTGTCACAAGACCTTTGAGAAGACCACATAGGTAGAGTGAGGAACATAGTTCTTGGTCCACTGTTGGCTGCCTTGACATCTATTAGCTTCCACCCTCCCTCTGGATGCTACCTCTTGGGTCATTTCTATATCTCCTACCCCAGGAACCTCCTGTCAAGATGCTTTTTCACTTAGAGAAAAAAAAAAGAGTGAGGTTGTTGGAAACACCAAACTCTAGTTCAACCCAGTCCAGCCTCTGCATCGTCAAGAGAGAAAATAACAATGAGTAGTCCAGAGAAGACTTCTGGCCACAACTGTATAGACACATGTCTGAAGAAACTTGGGTCTGATTATTTTGTTTCTTTCTTAGACAAATTTCTTAGTAAGTTAACTAGTGAGGTAGATAGGGTCCCAGGCTTATCTGAAAAGAACTCACTTTTCTATTCCCCAAAGGGACGAGGTCTCAATGTTGAATGGGGCAGAGTGATGGCCATACGAAACCCAGGTCACTGTTTGATACTGCCCACCAGTGTCTCTCTCTCTCTCTCTCTCTCTCTCTCTCTCTCACACACACACACACACACACACACACACACACACACACACTTTAGGATACCCCATTCCTAGGCTATCTCCCATCAGAAATGCCAGGAACGCTACTTACCTCCTCCTACAACCACATAAAAATTACATTTAGAGAACAACTATAATTCAGAACCACCTGAAATCTGACTGAATAGAAACCCTACCATTAGGGAATTAAAGAAGCCATGTTGAGATTGATAGGATGGGTGGAGATACAGAATGGGCTGGTCCTACACCCACACTTGGCTGATAAAAATTGGAAGGAATCTCTCAATTGCAGAGGTTCCCCCTGCAGATCAAGGGGTCGCAGCCCCATTCCAGACCCCCTACTCCAGGGTCCCACTGTCAAGAAGAGAAGTCTCCATAACTTCTGGCTATAAAAACGAGTGGGAATTGAAGCTGAGTGAGATGGAAGGTTGCTGGAGTCCCAGGCATTTCCTCTTAAAGGGCCCATGCACAGACTTACTCAGAGTCACTCTCTCTGGGCTCAGTGCTGGGGAAGCAGCTTGAAAGGCACCAGAGAGATACATGGAGGAACTGACTTCTCTAGTATTAAGGCAAGAGCTGGGGGAGAACGGCTTTCTCCCAAACAGAAGTGCTGGTAGAGGCCATTGTCCCTTTTCTGAGCCCTCCCTCCACAGAGACAGCAGGCAGGCACCATATCTGAGTCTCCATCAACCTGCCTCACACAGTTTGCCCCACCCTGGTGATTCCTTGAGCCCCAGTCCCTTACTTTCAGGCCCACCCAAGTTGTTTCCAGTGGCTTCTCCATACAAATGACCTGTCTTGGCCCATGCTTCCGATTTTCCTAAAGTCTCTAAAACAATCATCATTTGGCTTTAGTGTGTCCTGTGCCTCTTTCTAAGTGACCCCAGATCTGGCACTAGCAGCAGCTGGCCTTGGTTAGCAGCTTGGCCTTGTCTGGACACCTCAAAGCCCAGCACAAGTAGCCGAAGCATCTTAAGGTTGCTTTGTAGCTCGTGTCAGGTGGCCCCAGGCAGGGCACAGGTGATGTATGACCTTGGCCTGCACCTCCCAGGAGGCTCCAGAGCCAGCACACCCAGTGGACAGCTTCAGACTACATTGAAGCACCACCCAACCACAACCACCTCCACAAGCAACACACTCAAAGAGTGGGTTCAGTGGGCATCAGAGTCCCAAATGAGAGAAAAGAAAAAACCTCCAGAAAAAGAACTAAACAAAATAGAGACAAGCAATCAACTAGATACAGACTTCAAAACACTGGTTATAAGGATGCTCAATGAACTTACTGAGACCTCAACAGCATAAAAAAAAAAATGAGTCAGAAATAAAGTCTACACTAACTTAAAGGAAGAATAGTTTACTGGGAATCAACAGAGAGTAGATGAAGCCAAAAATCAAATCAGCAATTTGGAATATAAATAAGCAAAAAAAAAAAAAAAACCCAGAAACAAATAAACAATTAAAAAGCACCCAATTAGAACAGCAAAAAGAGAGAGAGAGAGAATCCAAAATAAAATGAGGATGCCATAAGGAACCTCTGAGACAACTTCAGGTGTACCAACATTGGCACCATGGAGGTGTCAGAAGGAAAAAAGAGAGAACAAGAGTTGAAAACCTATTTGAAGAAAATAATGACAGAAAACTTTCTTAATTTTATAAAGGAAATAGAAATACAAGTGTAGGAAGCACACTGAGTCCCAAACAAGATGAACCCAAAGAGGCCCACACCAAGACACATCATAATTAAAAATGCCAAAGGTTAAAGACAAAGAGAGAGTCATAAAAGCGGCAAGAGAAAAGCAGGTAGCTGCCTACAAGGGAGCTCCCATAAGATTGTCAGCTGATTCCTCAACAGAACTCTGCAGACCAGAAGGGAGGGGCAAGAAATGTTCAAAGAGATGAAAAGCAAGGACCTACAACCAAAATTACTCTACCCAGCAAAACTATCATTTAGAATAAAAAAAATATAAAGAACTTCCCAGACAAAAAAAAAAAAAGCTAAAGGAGTTCATCACCATCAAACCAGTATTACATGGAATCTTAAAGGGTCTTCTTTAAGTAGAAGAAGAAAAATAAATGAATAAAAAATATGAACAATGACATGACAAATATATATCTATCAACAACGGCATTAAGAAATAAACAAACAAGCAGAACAGAAACATACTCATAGATACAGAGACTGTTTTGGTGGTTGCTAGATGGGAAGGATTTGGGAGGATGGGTGAAAAAAGGTGAAGATATTAAGTACAATTTTTTTGTGTGGTTGTTGCAGCATAGTCATAGGATGTAAAGCACAGCATAAGGAATATAGTCAATAATATTCTAATAACTATATATGGTGTCAGATGAGGGTGAGATTTATTGGGATGATCACTTAGTAAGTTGTGTAATGTCTAATCCCTGGGGCATACACCTGAAACTAATATACTAATGTATGTCAACAATAATTGAAAAATAAAAATGATTTAAAAAAGAAGAAAGAAATGCCCAGAACCTGGGAAAGGGACACATATCATGAAGTGTAGAAGAAAGGGGTCACTATAATGCGACCACACTAAGAACAGAAGTTGCTTCTCAGTCACTGTGGGGCGCTGGCACTGTACCTATACATGGAGCCCAGTGTGAATTGGGCGAACAAGTTAAACGGGGATTTAGATGGGGGTAGATTTTTTTTCATCCTAACATCACCTAAGGATGGAAAGTGGGTTGAGCTGGGTCAGGAGAGAGTATAGAAAATGGAGGTGGGTGGGAAGGGGAGTGTAATCACTCAGGAGTGTAAGAACAAGCCCTTCACCTTATTACTATTTGCCCTCACCCCACTGTGCCTCTAACTACCCCAAGTTCAGAGGCCTTGGATGAGGGACTTCCTTAGGCCGGAGCAAATAGTCTGCCACAGTGCTTTGGTAAAAGGGAACAGATTCCCAATACAGTAGTGCCTGCTTAGCCAAAGTGGGGTTCATTCATGCAGTTCCCTGGAACAGGAGATAGTGAAGAACCTCTTGAAGAATAGGAACTTGGACCCAAAAAGCTATCAGGAACCACAACACCTCTGTCCCCTGCCTTGCTTGCTTCCTCTGGGACCACCTGATCCCTCATTCCCATCCATCCCTGTGTGTCTGTTTAACTCTCCCCACCTTCCTCTCTCTTCTTCACTGAGTACACAGTAGAATATGACCACCCAGGGTGGATTCCAAATCTTGCATTGCATGAACCAACCCTGACTCTATTATCTATTCATTTATTTATTCATTCAACAAATATTCATTAAATACCTACTATATTCCAGGCCCGGTGTTAGATGTTGGAGATACATCAGTGAACAAAATAGACAAAGACGACTTATCTCCTGAAGCTTCCATCCTACTGTGGGATAGGGAGATAAGCAAAGAATAATCAGCATGGTAAGCAGGTAACTTACATGGTATGCTAGAAGGTGGTTGAGCCAAGAATGAAACCAAAAACATAGGGTAAGATGGGGAGCCCAAGAAGAGAGAGAAGACAGACGCATCTCCCACTGCCTTCTCCAGGGCCTGCAGTGTTCCTACCGTCATGGAAAACTTCCCAGTCTACCATTTCTTTTTCCACTGTGATCTGCATTGAGAAGGTCATTGTTAGACAAGTATAAATCATTGTGACACCAAGATAAAAACAATCTGATTAAAGAGAGATTTAAAAATAAGGTACAGTGAATTAGTAAATTATTCACAATAAAACTGGGATCTCGATCAATATGAAGAGTAAAATGGATATTAGGGCGCTAGAAAGTAGACAGTACCTGATGGGGCTCCCCAGCTAGACCGTGAGATGTGCCCTGATGAGCTTTCCCACTGTATTGACTGGATGCACATGGGCAATGGGAGGATGATCGGCTCCTTTCTGTGGGGCTCCGAGTTGTCCCTTAGCCTCTACCCTGACTTAGACCCCCAGGTCCAGCTCAAGTCAAAGTAGAAAGTGGGTCCAGTGTGCTTTAGATGGGTCTGTAGCCCAGTCTGCCTTACCTCGCATGTGTGTGTCCTCCCTCCAGTTTCCTTCTCCTCCTGCCATCCCTATTATCTCTTCCCTTTAAATATCCTCACATTTTCACCCATTTTACATCCATGAACATTTACTAAACCCCTGCTATGTGCCAGGCCCCGTGCCAACCACAGAGAACACAGAGCCGAGTGACATAGGACCCAACCTAAGAAGCTCACATTCTAAGATAGACAAAGTAAATAAATCTTCACTGGTGGCCCAGACTGGTGGTCTGACAAGGATCGTGCGAGGTGCTAGGAGGGGGCTGTGGGTAGAGAAACTACCTTCCACAGAAGTTTGGCAATAGACATAGCTCCTGACTCTGCCTTCTCCAGGGTTGGGAGCCCCCTCGGGCCACCTCCTGGTTTAGCCCCTTCGTCCTTTCCCCTTCGCGTAGTGTTTGTGCATTTTCTCAGCTGACCTCCCCAGACAGTAAGCAGTCTTGGCAGGACCCGTGCTTCCGTAAGAATCCTTGTGTCCCTACCCTATATAGCACAGAGTGATGACTCAGAATATTTGGTAAGTCCCTGTGTTCCATGACCTTTGTGCTGGGCCTTGAAAAATGAGTCAGAGTTCAACAGGTGGGAGGGGGAATAAACTCACTCGTGTTGAGCTATCTGGACTAGCTGTGCCTTCATCCTCACTCTCAGCTAATTGGGATGAGAGCCACAGATCAGCCAAAGGAATAAACCACTAATGGTAAAATTGGAGGCACTAGAGGAGCCGAGAAGTACAGTAGGTAAACTTCCCAATGTCGGCCCCCATCACTGAAGTGCCCTCTGATATATTTTTAGCAGTGTGTGAAAGATTGTGAAAGACATGGTCTTATTGTGTCCCCGTGATGAGAAATACTACCATTCTTCCCCCTTAGCCCCAGATGTGTGACCCAAGGCCAGCCCTAGACATATCAATATCTATAAATTATTTGGGGACAGCAAGGCAATGAGGGAAAGCACAGAAAGTATGAGCTTTGAAGTCACTAAAACCTGGATTCAAGCCCAGCACCACTGCTTTCCCCCAGTGAGTCCCTGGGAAGTCCCTTCATTTCTCCGCGACCTGTTTTCCACATCCGTAAAATAATCAGCACACCTATTTCATGGGCTTTTATAAACACTGACTGAGACGATGTGAATATGTGTGCCTAGAACAAGTAGATGCTCAAGAAATATGAAATGTGATTCTTGTTTTTGTTGTGTCGATGCCAGTTTCAGAACCATAATTATTAAAAATAATTTTCTGTTCAGCATAAGTCAGAGGTGCATGTACTCCTGGGTGATGCAGCGAGAACTAGTAGCTTCTTCCAACCCCATGAGTCAGTGACTTACTGTGCAGCCTTGCCCAAGGCACTGACCCTCTCTGGGCCTCTATCTTATCTGCAAAATGAGGGAATTGGACTAGATGTCATTTACATCCCTCCCAATCTCGAATTGTAAGTTTTTTTGGTCATGAAGGGGTGTCTAAGTGGGGAAATCTGCTGTTCCCCTCCAACTGATTGCAAAGTGAGAAACAAAAGCCTGAAAGTAATTCAAAAGGTCTACCAATTTCATTCCCAACTTCTCCGGCCTTTGTTATGGACACCTACCATAAATCAGACCCTACGTGCTTCCTTGCTTATCTAATCATCACAAGCATGTAATGTTCCCATTTTATAAATATTGGAACTACAACTTGGAGAAGGTGAACACACTGGTCAGGACTCCACAGCTACAAAGTCATTGCTTTTTCCTTCAGATTACTGCACCTTGGATGGAAAAAGCCCACGTACCCGCCTCAACATTCACGCAGCCCGTCCAACTCCAGACCCTAGTTCCCCAGCTGGAAACCATCTATGGTCTTTCTCGTCGTAAGTTAAGACCAGAGGCAGAACCCTTGATATATGCACAGTGCACCTGTCAGGGTAAATGACAGCAGATTTGGGGCCTAGCTAGGTGTCTGTGCATTATAAGCCCTCAATATATTTTTATTAAAAAATAAATAAATAGGTGAATGGGGGATGGAAGGGTGGGTGGATGGATGGATGAGTGGATGGATGGATGGATGGATGGATGGATGGATGGGAGCAGAATGTGAGTAGGAATTTAGACGTTTTCTTTTTGTATATCTGCTTCCAAAAAGACATGACCCCCTTACGCAAGCATGAAGGGAAACACTGAAGACATTGCTGTGAGCCCCCAGGAACGTCACCAGGCAGAACTCATCTAAGATGAAGCACATGAGGTGCATCGGATACAAAATACAAAGAGGAATCTATTCGCCACACATTTTCCCTCCCTTGGCACCTGCCTCGCCCTCCCCCCGCCTCGCCTCGCCCCTGCCTCGACTTGCCCTACCTGCGGGATCACTTTCCTCCTTACTGCAGTATTCTCTCACCTCTCCCCTGCCTTCCTGGTCCACATTATTCTGACCTTGCCCTCTGTCTCTCTCTTTATCCTAGTGTTTGTCAACCCTGCCTGCACAACAGAATCATCAGAGAGGCTTAACAATAAAAACCCATATGTGACACCAGCCCAACAAATTGAATTAGAAACTCCAGTGGTAGGCCCCGGACATGAGCATTTGTTGGAAGCCCCCAACTCCAACTTGCTCTCAAGGCTGAGAGCCACTGTTCTGCCCCTCCTACTGGGTGACCCAGTTTCCAGCTGTTTTCCGTAGTGTTATTGCCACCTGTGCTACCCTCTGTAGCAGACGTATGTATGGGGCAGGCTTCCCTCTGCTCCCACCGAGGAATTTCAGGCTTGCTGAGTGAAACACGTCTTCCTCTTTGTGCTCATTCCCAGTGCTCTGGGACACGGACAAGTCTGTAGAGGCCAGCCCTGAGAATAACAGCATAGAACCTAATAGTTAGCATTTATCAGGCTGCGCTGTGCCAGAGGCATGCTCCATTCCTTACAGGTATTTCACTTATTGTCATATTAACCCTACAAAAGTGGCTTTCATATTTAATCCCCACTTGGAAATGAGGTCAGAGAGGTGCAGAGAGGTGAAGGAACTCACTCAAGGTCACTCGGCTAAGAGGTGGAAGGGCTGGAGTTTCAGCACCGGAGCGTGGCCCCCGGGCCAGACCTCTCACCGCTGAGCTTGACCTCTGTCATGTCAGGCCACCTTGATCTTAGAACCCGGGGGGGGGGGTGTTCTTCCTTTTGGCACAACAGATGTCAGGATGATCTCCTACACGGACCCTCCAGGTGTGCCTGGAGTGTCCAGATCTTAGACTGGCACAGCTGAGGTCACCAACGGCAACGTCTTTGGGGCATGTCCTCTCTACAGTCCCAGGACATGTATTATTATCTCCCACTTTACTGAGCGTATGAGATTCTACTACTTACCCAAGGTCATGCGACTAATCAGTGGTTGAAATTCTGACCCATCTCTCTCAGTGAAGTCCGAGCTCTTCCCTCTGCACCAGAGGAGGGAAGCTGCTGTGGGGCAATGATCAGAGATAACTAGAAAATTAAGCTGAGATGTGAAGACAGTCTAGGGTCCGGGTATATGGACGGAAGCAGGAAGAACGGCGCGAGCAATATCGTGGAAGTGAGACTCGGTGGAGCATTGATGGCATGGTGACTAGCACACTTACGCTGTAACAGGTCATGTATATAGTGCCACGGTGACTGAGAGATTGGAGAGTGCAATAAGGCATATTGGGCAGGTTATTGAAAGCCCAGCTGAGGAGCTTGGGCTTTATTATGCAGGCATCAGGGAACCACTGAGCAGACAAGCGATGTGTACAAAGCGGCGCTAAGAGAGTAGAAATCATCACGATGAACGGGAAGGAACGGCCAGGAGTGAGCCAGGACGGGGGTTTGGAGGTGATTGCCATGGGCCACATGTGCAGTCTGGAGACCAAGAATGGGGATGATGGCTGGGAAAATGAAAAATGAGGGAGAGATGTGAGAGATCTAACAGAAAACTCTGCACGGCTTGCCTACCGAGTAGCTGTAGGGATGAAAGGAACGAGAGGCGTCAGAGGTGACTCATTAGCCATCAGGTCCGCTGCCAGAACAGGGGCTGCAAAGATGCCAGTCACAGTCCCTGCTGCCACAAAGCGTATGGTGCGGAGGGGGGCACTCAGCAGTAAACAAGTGGTTCAGCTTGGGGGCTAGCTGCTACTGCAGAGACAGCCTCAGGCACCGTTTCCACATTGGGGTACCTTCGTTCCCAGGGCAAAGACCTAGCCAGTTAGGACAATTTCAAGCTCACCGTGTGTGCCCCACTGTGTGTGACACCAAGGAGGAAGTGATGACCTCAGCAGTGGGATGACGAGGAGGGGACGCGTTGATCAAACTGGTGATTAGGGAGAGAGAGCAACACGTACAAAGACATAGAGGTGTTCCAAGGCATGGTGTGTTTTGAACTCCAAGATTACAATGCAGAATAAGTTAGAGAAGGGCAGAGCAGAAGTAGGAGAGTCCAGAGGGAGCAGTTTCAGGGAAAATCACGTGAGTATAGATAGTAGTTAAAAGCACGAGGTTTAGAATCAAAAGGGCATGGATTTGTTCCTAGTTATCGAAGATCAGACAAATCACTTTACTTCCCTGAGCCTAGCTTTCTCCTCTATAAAGTGTGAGTTATGTTACTTACAGCACAGTGTTCTTGAAAGAATTAAATAAGAAAACGTAAAAGGCGCTCAGCATAGGAACTGGCATGTACTTTATAAATAACAGTTGGGGTTATTGTGATAATCATGGTTGAGTGTAGGTGTCAATGACACATGAATGAGAATGCCCATCAGGCAGTTAAATATGGGAGAACTAGAGCACAACTCAAGGTCAAAGCAAGAGGAGGTGGTCCTCAAAGCTTTGAGACCAGAAAAATCCATCCAGGGACCTAGATGGCAGGAAAAGGGCAGAGGCTAGAGCTGGCCACTGAGAGAGAAGGTAACACGGGGTCATTGTGGTCTCATAGAAACCAAAAGAGATGATAACTCACAAAGTAGGTCAGGATCCAATACTGTATTTGACCAAAAAGTTTCTAGGTGACCTTTGAGAAAATGATTTCTATAGAATGACTAGAACTAATAAAGTCATAGAAGATTAGGAGAGGAGGCAGAAAAGAATGGGTGAAGGAAGCCAATTTGGGAAAAGCTGGTGACCTGAGACCCCACTCTAAGCCCCATCCTACAAACAGTTCTATCCTTTTTTCTCATATATTTAAATTGATGGTATAAGACGTGATTTCTAAATTCCTTTCCAACTCTTAGATTCTAAGCAGCAGACGAGGGTGTGGGACACGTGGGGAGAGAATTAGGGAAGATGTGCTAGAGATGTATCTAAGCCTATACCCTTCCTCCTTCTCCAGCTAGGCAACTGCCACCTCCTAGAGGAAGGAGCATGTGGTAAGCAGCCTCTGAGTTGACCCCCAATGATCTCCACCTCCTGTATTCATTCTTTCGCTTAATCCTCTCTCCTTCAGTGTGTGTGGGGGGGAGGGGACGGGGGAGGGGGGGTTGGCTCTTGGTGCCTTGCCTCTAATGAACAAAATACAGCAGAAGTGATAGATGTCACTTTTGAGATTACAAAGAGACTCAAAGAGCCTGTGAGTTACAAAGAGACTGTGGCTTTCATCTTGGGTGTCCTCAAGCTTTCTCACTCACACTGAGGAATGCCAGCTATCATGCGGTGAGCTTCCCTGTGGAGAGGTCTGCATGGCAAAGAACTGAGCAAGATCTCCATTCAATGATGAGTGGAGTCCAGTTGTCCATGAGAAACTGGATTCGGCTAACGGGCACCCCCCCTCCCTGCTGAGCTTTCAGATGGGATCACAGCCCTGGCAGACACTTTTGCAGCCTTACCAGAGACCTTGAGGCAGAGGCACCCAATGAGGCTGTTCTTGGAGTCTACAGAAACCAGGAGATAATAAACGTTTGGTTTTTTTAAGCCACTATATTTGGAAGAGGGTAACTTGTACATAATACATAATTACAAACTATATGACTGTAAATAGACTGAGTTGCACTTTAAAGAAGAGGAAGCATTAGCTAGAGGAAGACAAGATAAGAGGGGGACGAGCATTCCAGGAAGAAGTGGCACATGCCAGTCTTGGGTTTGGATCTCCATGACTTTTGAGGCCCCAACACAGAGCCCAGCACAGAATTGGTCCTCTATACTTGCTTGATTTAATTCATCTCAGCAAACTCGTCATCATCACCTCCTCATGATCCTTAGAAATAGTTTGTTGTGTTCAGCTCTCATTTACTCAAACTCATTGCATTATTCCTGTTCATAAACATTTTGCCAAGTCTCTCAGGATTTCCAGGAATGTATGACAGGCTCACTGGTCTGCATGCATGAAGACATACAAGAATCATTTTGTCAGGAGCTATTGTGGCACGTCCTTGATGCACCCCTTCCTTGATCTTTCTTCTGCAGACAGATTTAACTAATGGGCTAGGTGTCTTTGTTCTGCGAGAGCTAGCATTAATTCCTACCTGGCTTCATTTATAAGAACTAGCCTCATAGTCTCTTCATGCTTTCGCTCTACTGACATAATTGCAGAAATCCTGCCAAGCAATTTTTTCACCTATGATGAGATTTCCCTCAGAGCCTAGAATCCACAAGCAGAACCAGGGTGACCTCCCTCTGGTATAGATGGTAAATCTGACCACATCCATTTCTTTCTCCTCCAGTGTTTATATCAAGACTCCTCAACCTCCTTTGCAGTTAAGTTGGGACTCGGGTGACTAGTTCTGGTCAATGGGCTATAAACAGCAGGGATGTGTTGTCTGATCAGTTTGAGGGCAGTGCTGAATGGGAATGATTCTTCCTGACCTCCATTCCCCTGCCGAGGTTGTCACGGAGACCATAAACTAAGATGGAAGTGTTATGAGATGAAACAGCCTGGATTTCTGAGTTATCTACCCTGGTCTCTGTGCAGGCAAGAAATGAACGTTTGCCATGTTATGTCACAGAAATTTGAGGGTTTGTTTATTACCATAGCATAGCCCAACTCACGCTGATTAAGGGACCCTGGAGGTCACTGCACTAATCTCCTTGCCGTGTGGTTAACCAGCCAATTGCCATAGGAGGCAGCTCTGGGCAGAAAAAATATCTCTGGAAGTGTAGTCTGAGCCATCCTGGTGAATGAATGAACACTGCTGATGGAAGTCTGTATCCTTCAGAAAGGTGAAAAGACCATCGGATGTGCATGTGGGGAGTGGGGAGGGATGGTAATAATCAGCCTTAGGGATGGCTGGAACTTGGCACTCCCACACCAGGAGGTCTCTCTCTGTCCACCTTTATTCTCTGCTTCTCCCTGGTGCGGGCACCATTCAGGTTTCTGCAGAGTTATGACACGTACTGCCTACAGCTGAGTGCCTGTTCTTATAGTGAGTGGCTTAAAACAACGTATATTTCTTCTTTCACAGTTCTGAAGGCCAGAAGTACAAAGTCACTATTACAAGGCCAAAATCAAGGTGTTGGCAAGACCCTTCTCCCTCCAGAGACTTTCAGGGAGAATCCATTCCTTGTCTCTTCCAGGTGGCTGCTGGCATTTCTTGGCTTCTGGTCACATCATTCCACTCTCTGCCTCAGTGGTCACATGGCCCTCTCCTCTGTCTATAGTCAAACCTCCCTTCTACAAAGATACCTCAGATTGCATTTAGGAAGGTTCACCTGGTCAGTTCAGGTACTATCTCCAACTCAAGGATTTCAAATCAATCACACCTGCAAAGGCTCTGCCATTTAAGGAACCTTTATAGGGTCTGATTCCTTTGGGGCAAGGCATCATTTAGCCTACTACACTTGGCTAGGAAGGGAGGGTCCGTCTGTTGCCAGAACAATGAGAAAGAGGTGGCACCATGATAAAAATAATAAAGGCCCATAACCATTTCTGTCCTAAGTGTCTGTCCCTGGGTCCAGGACCCGGGTTCGGGAGGAAGGCTCCTCTGCTGGCTGGGGCATCAGGGTAGGAAACGAGCTAAGACACCTCCTACTAGTGGTTGGCTCTGTTTCAGAAAGACCTTGGAGTCAGAGCTGGATCGGAATCCTTTGATCAAGTGCCTCTCTGAGCCTAAATTTCTTCCTGTATAAACAGGGATTAGAATAGAACCTGTTTCATAGCTTCGTTGCAATATTTAAATAAAAGAATTCATGTCAATGCATAGTGCCTGTCACATACTGACCTCTCAGAAGTCTTCATGGAGACACCCAGGCAAAGGCCTGGATAGAAGGAGCCCATGTCGGAGAAACTAAAATAATGGGTAGAGCAGAAAATCTTAGAGCGATGCAAAAATGTCACCCAGTGAGACCACAGAAATCAGAGGGCTCACCCTTTCCAGGGACCCATAGAGGTTAAGGATGTTCATAGGACTGTGCTTAAGGTAATGGGCAGAGAGCAGAGGTGGCATGATCAGTGAGTGTTTCTTGCTCCTGCATGGAGAATGGTGGTGGTAGGTACCAGTTAGAGAACAGGTAAGGGAAGGCTGTAGCTTGGATGAAGGAGGTGGCAGGGTCAACAGAGAGAAGTGGATAGATTTGGACTCTACTTAATGGGTAAACTCAACAAAACATGGTGACTGGTTAGATCACAGCATAAGATGGAGAGATAGCAAAATATAACTTGCGTGTTCTCAGTCGAGTGAACAGTGGTAGCAATGGTGACATTGGCTGGAGGAAGTGACACATGGAAAGCACCAGGTGTGGGATGAGGGCTGGGAGTCTAAGGTGCTACATCCAGCTTTAAACAGACTGAGTAGAAGGTGAGTAGAAGGCAGCCACGTGGTGAAGCAGCGTTGGGACCCGGAGATACAGGTGGATCTTTAGAGGTTGGGGTAGAGATAGAGGTTTCTGCCATCAGCTTAGAGCTGGCTGTCAGAGATGTCGAGAATTTGGGAAAGAGTATCTAGGGGAAAAATGAAAAGAAAAGAATTTATTTCAGTTTAGCAAATACTTTTCTCGTGCCAAGTCTGTCTAGATACTGGCAATATAAAGATGGATAAGACACTGTGCCTTGGGTCTTTTAGATAATTAGTTATAGTGTGATAAATATAGGGACAGATACCTGCCACGGTAGAGGGGAGAGTGTGGTCATCTCTATGAGGCAGTGGAGGCAGATGGGCTCCATAAGCCTCGGCCCATTGCCATCATAGGAGCCCCTCACTTGTGAGGTAATAGCTTTTTTTTCTTTTTTTCATTGATTTGAAGGATAGGAGAGGATCAGAGAGAGGAAGGAAGGGAGAAAGAGAAAGAGAGAAGCATGAACTCATTGTTCCACTGAGTTGCTGCTATTTTAGTTGTGCTCTCATCCGTTGCTTCTCATATGTGTCCTGACCGGGGATCAAACCTGCAACCTCAGCAGACTGGGACAACATTCTACCCAACGAACCACCCACTCAGGGCCACAGTGCAATATCTTGACTTCCATAAGACTTTGGCATTCTTCCTCACAGTTATCAGGCAGCCATGGGCTGGGGATCCTTCTGCCCCTTCTACCCAGTCTCTGCAGACACAAAGTCCATTCGTTTACATTCTGCGCATCTGTCCCTGCTATGGAAATACAGGAAATCTCAGCTTCTCCAGGCCACACTCCTCACCAAAACCGTGCAGAGCTGCAAACTTGCACTCCAGCAGGCCTCATCGAAAAGAGAACACAATCAACTCGCTGCATTTCACAGCTGCCTCCATTAGTAACGAAATCCTTTTATTACAAGGGATTTGTTTAAAACATGTTATTAAACAAATCAAAATGAGCCATAGCAGTGAAACTTGTTAAAATGCAAAGCATAGGAGAGAACAGCTTTCTCCCGGAAATAAGAGAAATCTGAAAGTTACAATTTGGATTTTGCATGGGGGGAAAATGAGAGTGACAGGTCACAGGAGTGCTGGGGTGCAGAGACAATGGCTACTCTTAAAATGGTGGCGCTCACCTTGGAGGAAGCCAGGGTGCTGAAAAGAACGGCCCCTAGTGTAACCCAGAAATAAAAGGCCATGGCAGCTGGGGAGGCACGAATGCAAAGACCTGGACAACCCGGTCGAAGACAGGCTATTCTGTCTAGTCATCATGGTGGAGTAGCAGGGCTAGTCTATGTTGAGTGTGTACCATGAGTTACCATTTCATCAAGTTCTTCACTTGCACGTCTTACATAATCCTCACAACAACCTATGAAATAGGTAACGTTATCACCCCCATTTAACAGACAAGGAAACTGAGCCTCAGAGAGGTTCATACTTTGCCCCACTCACACAGCTAGTAAAGGCTAAACGTGGGATTTGGAATTTGAATCATACCTGCCTGACATCAGAGCATGTTTTCCTAACCGTGATGCTCGGGGTGGGGGTGGGGGGGAAGCGCTTAATGTCATCACAGACAGGGCCCTGCCCCCCAGGGGCTTAGGATGGCATGGGGTGTTTGAGTGAGATCTACAGATGTGAAATGCAAGCAATCCAGCTACTGAGGGAGTGTGGGTCCCAGCTAGGAGTTCTCACATTCAATGCTTTGAGATACCGATTTGGCTGGGCATTCCTCAGCACTGAGTGTATGTATGGGCGTGAGAAAGCAAGGAGCCTTACAGAAAGTAGTGTGCCCCGAGCACAGTGATAACTGAGCGACAGGTCCTTCTCTCAAGGTCAGTGACCTGCCCTTGGCAGGACAGACACTGCGTGGCTTGCATCTCTAACATGCCTACTTGTCAACTGGCCTCCCCTCCCCCTGGGCTGAGAAAGCCTGGGGAAGCTCAGGTTATTAAAGCAGAATTTATCATTTTAGCCTCTCAAGTGTGGACAGCACCTGGAAGTTGATGCCGCCTTTCTCCAACATGGTTTAATTCCTCCTGTGACGCCCCTGACGTGTGTGCTGTGTGCGCAGGTGAAGGAGAGTCCCGGCATTACAGGGCAACTCATCCCCTGGTGAGCAGTGCTGACTTATTAGAACATTACTTCCATGTAAAGTCAAAATGTGTCTGGCTGACACTTTTACCAATTAACATTGATTCTTTCCATTAGCCTTACAAAATCAGTCTTCAATGTGAGAAAATTGGATATTATCCAGTTTGCAAAAGGTGGTCATGTTTCTTCTTCAGCCCCGACTCCACAGGGTAACATCCCCTATGTTTCTTGGATTTCGTTGCCCTGAGTATCAGGTCGCTTCTCTTGGGACCTGGACCACTCTGTCAATGCCTCACTTAAAAGGTGGTGCCCAGTTGTGAGCATCACACTCAAGGTTCTGTCAGACCAAAGATAAATCCAGCAGGACCATCACCTCCTTACTTCCAGAGCCTCTACTTTTCATAAGGCAAACTCAGCTCCCATTTCTAACAGCCGCAGTACTCTCTGGCTCATCTCTAACTCACTACCCAAGTGAACAAGTCTTCCCCCCCCCCACACCCAACGTCTGCTGAGTCATGCCATTCCCTTCAAATCTCTGTGCAGTCAGTTCCTGGACCCAACATTAATCTCTGCCAAACGAGTTGACCCTTTGTTCCAGCTTATTGCAATCATTTTGGATCCTGTTTCTGTCATCTGACATAATTACTATCCCTGCCACTGTCTCATCATCTACAAATTTCATGAGCAAAACCTCATTGTATTTTTTTGAGTCATTGACAGAAACATGGGATTTGTCAGGCCAAGAACATAGGACTTGGGTCGGGCCTTGATGCTGGCTAAACTATCTTCAGATGCACAGACATTGAGACATTGAAGAATTAACCCACTGTGTCAAACTCACAAAAGGGCAAAGCGTGAGCCAACAGATCAATTTACTATTGAGATTGGGATGTGTTTCTGCCATGAAGTCAGCAATTGCCAGTCGCTCCATGACAATTTCCTGTGCATCCATTTCTTCACATCAGCAGCCTGGGAAGCAGCCTCTGCTCTCAGGACGCAGGGGCTGCTCATACAGTTTTCAAATGGGAAAGAAGTGAATATGCTTAAGGACTGTGTCCGTGAAGACAAGTCAGCCTGCGTGGTTTTCCCGTTCTGATGGAAAACCTCCAACGCGGCCTAAACCTGAAGCTGTCTAATGAAAGAAAAAGATAAATGGTCAAGTAATTGAACCTACGTGATAGAGGGACAGACACATTGCTGGGGGACCATGCATGGGAGATGCTCATCCTGGGAGAGGCACTTTGAAAAACTTCACCAAAAAGTGGGACATTTGAGCTAGGAGGGATTGAGGTTTGCTCAGGGGAGCAAGGGGAAAGATAGTCTGGGCTGTGGGGGACTCAGGAACTGAAAGAGACATGGCAGGTCTGAGAAACAGCAGGAGACCCAGGGGAGTAAGGGGCAGGCAGGAAACAAGGCTAAAAGATCATTTGTCCTCACCTACATCAACTTTTATTGAGTTACTTACGTGGAATGAGTATTGTTTACCGCTGGGGAATGAAGACAGTATCTTCCCTGCCCCAGAATGCTCATTGGCTGGGTAGACCTGCAAGTCATTTGTCTCCTCTGAGCTTTGAAGTCCTCAGTAAGACCAAGATAATCAAGCTCTTGTAACAGAGACTGAGATAATGTTCATAGCACATGCATAATGCGTAACACATGTGTCTGCCCTGCAGACCTATCATGTGTTACAGCATAATGCGTAACACATGATAGGTCTGCAGGGCAGACACATAGTGGGAGCACTCCTCTTTTTCTTACATGAGGTCACGTTGCATGGGACTGTATTTCCATGACTCTGTCACTTGTAGTCCCCAACATACTTCTTCTGGTGAGCCCTCCTGCTGCTGAGAAGGCTACTTGGGGACCTGGAGACACATCTTTGCTCAGCATTCTGAGAGAGAGGCTTCCAAATCAAAGCCACATCCTAGTGTCTCTGGGAAAGGTCAAACTTGGTATAACATTTCATGATTGTCCACCTGGAAAGAAGGTTTCTGTTTTCAGTAGCATCTCTTTGCATCTTGTTTTGGGTCTGAGCTGAGCTAGATACCTACCTTACCCAGGTTGAAATGGACTTGGAAAGGTGCTGGGACAGGAATTAGATCTATCCACTGGGGAGACATTTATCCCACCTGGAGAGCTGGGAGCCTGTCTGATGCAGAGCCAGAGCCCAGTGTCTGGCAGGCTGTCCAGCCCCAGCGATGCGAGAACAGCACTGACATTCAGGCCAGGAGGTCCAACAAAAGGTTAACACAGGGCCCTGCAGCAAAGAACTACGGGCACTGGGCCCCTAAAATACATATTACAAAACATTTTTCAGAATCTTATGTATCAGAAAAAGAGAACCAAGCGGTATCTATACCTCACCTCAGTCCATCCTCACACTGACTCTAGGAACTGGGAACGGTTCCTGTCTACCTCACCACTGAGGACCTGAGAGGGGACAGAGCCGTGCCTTGCTCTGGGGTGTGTGCCGGAAACAGCAGGGCTGAGCTAGAATAGTCTGACTACAGAGCCAGAGCTGTTCCCATCCTTCTAGATAAGAGGACACATCAAGAGCAGAGTCTGATGAAGGAGGCCTGTGGCTGGGCTGGACCCACAGGGCCCAATGCAGCACAGGTTGGTCCTTCTGCAGCCTTGAACTGCACAGTCCAGGCTGTGAGGCTGATCCTCATCAAGGGCACAAGCATCCCAGAAGAGCCCTTGCTCTGCAGGAGGCCTGACCACTGTCTGCACTGACCGGGAGGTAGCAGCAGCTGGGACAAGCAGGGTCCTGCCCATCATGCTGTAGCCCAGGGATGGTGTGAGACCCAGCTGCCCCCAAGCAAGTCAGGTTTCCTCGGTTTTATAAAAAGGCACATTCTGCCGGTAGCGTTTCCAGGAGAGACGTGGCAAGCTTTGGTTCAGAGCTAATAATTCTCTCCAAACAGTACTTGTGCCTACTGGAGAAGGAATAACAATCCTTCACTTTGTTCTTTATGGACAAAGAAAGCACTACCACCCACTAAGTGTTGTGATAAGCCTCCTGCTGGGAAAAGCCCCAGGTCTCCCTCTCTGCCATCTTGAACTGTGAGCTGTGATTCCAGCTCTTCTTTAAAATGTAAATCTGCCCCTCCAGGCCCATCTTAGTTCTGGTTTTCCTCACGGGAGCAGTGCTGGCTGAGTGCGCAGTGTGGGTGCTCCGCAGCAACAGCACGCGCAGATGGCGTGGTCTGGGGGTGTTAGGTGCCTTGCTGGCACACCGGCTACTTGCACAGGGGGACTGGACCCTTCAGAGGCCAAACGGACGCTCAGGGCTGGCGATCTGCAGGACAGCTGCAATTATGAGGCACTGGACCCACAGTTCAACGCAGACCCACAGCCAGGCCTCCTGCAGTGCAAGGGACCACTGAGGGATGTTTGTGCTCTTGTTGAGGGATCAAGGGGACAGCCTGCCAGCCTGTGACCATGCTGTTCGAAGCTGCAGGGGACTGACCTTTGAAAAGCTGATGGCCACTTTCCATCGCGCACTGCTTGCCACTCTAGGAATTTAAAACTGACAGCGTGGTCCAAGCCCTGGAGGAAAGCCTGGGTTCTCGATGCAGAAGCACCTGGGCCCAGATGGGTCTCCATCTATCGTGGCCAGCTGTGGCATGGTGGGCCTGTCAACCTCCCTGAGCCCGTTATTTTTCCTCCTGTGTAAGATGAACGGATCCCTTTCTGCCACAGATGGAGTTTAAATAGCCTCACACAGAGTAATCACCTAACCCATATTTCTGGCATCATCATCCTCTTCATCATGTGTATGATGAGAATCGATGAGACCAATTTTTAACAAAGCCATACTATGGGCCTACTGTGTGCAAGACACTCAAATCCTACTATGTACCAGACACCAAAGCCAAGTTTTGATGGCAATGACAGAGATACCATATTTCCCCATGTATAAGACGCTCCCATGTATAAAATACACCTTCATTTTGGGGCCTGAAATTTGAAAAATAAGTATTATGTAAAGTTATTAAACTCGAGTTTTATTCATCATAAAATTCATACAACTCCTCATTGTAAGGTTCGACCCGCATGAAATGAGACAAAGTACCAAATAGTTAAAAAGTCCAACTTTATTGGAACCTTCTGGTGGGTTCAGTTACTTGGAGAGTAGTGAGCCAGAGAAGCCGTGCCCAACTGGTGGGGCTCGAGATTTTTATACCCCTTCAGACTGGCTGGGGAATTTGGTTTGCGGAACTAGGGATGCTAACGTTGAGGAATTTCTATTGTGTTTTCGGACAGGGTGTGTGTGCTAAAGGTTAGTAATTGCAGAAGTGCCAAAGGCATGAGGGATTTTCCAGCCCCTGCCCCGGGGGTGCTACCAGACACTCATCTGCACGAAAAAGTGGGAAATGCAAGTAAAATAAATCTACAACCACTGTATAAGATGCACCCAGTTTTTAGACACCAAAGTTTTTGGGGAAAAACTGCATCTTATACATGGGGGAATACGTGCATGCGTGGACTGGGTTGAATTTGGTTTGTTCTCTTTAAGCCCCGTCTTTAGCCATGAGCCACACAGTCCATTTCCCTAGTCACTTTCTCACCGCCGGTGCCCTCTGTAACCACAGCAAATCCAAGCCACAGTTGATCACCTAAGAACTGTTTGTACATCAGCGGGATGGTCCTCCCCGTATTCCTGGGAAGACGGTAGAGCAGCTCTGATTGTCTGCGTTTTGTAGGATGCCCTAAAGGAGCAGTAGTAGATGCTAGAGGGAGGCAAAGCTACAAGGGTGTGAGGCGCCTGGTGTGTACTGGATGCCCCCAGGCAGTGTCTGAGTGTCCCTGGGATTTCTCACCAAAACAGGTCCCGGGTGCAGGTGCGGAGTCCTGTAGCACCGGGTATCTGGGAGACTGGTTGTGCACACAGTGCTAGAACCAAAGGAGGAGCTCTTTGATTGCTGACAGGGAAGGAACACATTTACTGATGGTGCTCCGGACCCTATGCTTGGTCTTTACTTGTTGAACTTTTCCAACCTCACAGTTACCATGGTGTTAGGTGTTTGTTGGGCAGATAAAATATATTATGCTCACTTTGTTAAAGATGGCGCTGCCCACATGGAAGTTTGTTGATATTAATGTGTGTTCTGGAATAGGCTGTGGGCAGGCCGGTTCATTATAGCCTAAGGCTTAGTTTAAGAGTAAGCTCTTCCCCACACCCTTGACTGATTGGATGATGTAGGGTGGTGCACTCTCCTGAGGAATCCCATTATACAGAGACTTCCTTGTTTGTATAATTGGATTAAAGGTTTTGAGTCTATGCTATTGTAAAGCCAGTAGTCAAGGCCGCCATCACAGCAGCCTGACCCGTGCAGGTTCGCATTGGATTCGGACAGATGGCAATGAAACACTGGAGCCAAAAACTGGTGAGCCATCAGCTTTAATTCTAGCTTGCACCTGGCGGGCAAGCAAAAACACACACTGGGCTCCAAAACCCATACATTCAGTGCTCACAAATCTACTGACTTATCCGAGTTTCCTAGAATCAAAGGTTTCTAGCTCACCAGATTTATTCACCTCTGTTTCCCATCTCCTCCAGCACAAACTCTTAACAAACTGGCTTCTTCCTCAGCACTCTGCCATCTTGGCTACTTCTCCTCCACATGGCTTTAATCTGCTCTCCTCTCTAATACTAACCTCAGGAACTCTGGAACCAAGAGAGAGATCAAGCTACTGGTCTCTCCCAGTTTATAGCATAGAAAATCCAAACCTTTAATCCAATTATACATAAAGAAAGTCTCTGATACAAAGCCACCCATCTGAGCCATAATGGGATTCCTCAAGAGAGTGCACCACCCTACATCATCCAATCAGTCAAGGGTGTGGGGAAGTGCTTACTCTTAAACTAAGCCTTAGGCTATGACGACCTGGCCTGCCTACATTACAGCTTTTCCCCCACAGCCATCTCAAGCATAAGGGCAAATAATATCACCTGGATGACAGGCTTCCATGTGGGCAGCGCCATCTTTAACAAAGTGAGCATAATATATTTTATCTACCCAACAGCTATAAAGTGGGAGAGACCAGTAGCTTGATCTCTCTCTCTCTTGGTTCTTGGTTCCTGAGGTATTAGAGAGGAGAGCAGATTAAGGCCATGTGGAGGAGAAGCAGCCGAGATGTCAGAGTGCTGAGGAAGAAGCCAGTTTGTTAAGAGTTTGTGCAGGAGGAGATGGGAAACAGAGGTGAATAAGTCTGGTGAGCTGGAAAGCTTTGATGCTAGGAAACTCGGATAAGTCAGTAGCTTTGTGAGCACTGAATATGTGGGTTTTGGAGCCCAGTGTGTGTTTTTGCTTGCCCGCCGGGTGCAAGCTAGAATTAAAGCTGATGGCTCACCAGTTTTTGGCTCCTATGTTTCATTACCACTGTTCGGCAGATAAAATATAATATGCTCACTTTGTTAAAGATGGCACTGCCCTCATGGAAGCCTGTCATCCAGGTGATATTATTTGCCCTTATGCTTGAGATGGCTGTGGGGGAAAAGTTGTAATGTAAGCAGGCCGGGTCGTTATAGCCTAAGGCTTAGTTTAAGAGTAAGCTCTTCCTCACACCCTTGACTGATTGGATGATGTAGGGTGGTGATGTAGGGAGGAATCCCATTATGCCTCAGATGGGTGGCTTTGTATCAGAGACTTTCTTTATGTATAATTGGATTAAAGGTTTTGAGTCTATGCTATAAAGTGGGAGAGACCAGTAGCTTGATCTCTCTCTTGGTTCCTGAGTTCCTGAGGTTAGTATTAGAGAGGAGAGCAGAGTAAGGCCACGTGAAGGCCAGGAGAAGCAGCCGAGATGTCAGAGTGCTGAGGAAGAAGTCAGTTTGTTAAGAGTTTGTGCAGGAGGAGATGGGAAACAGAGGTGAATAAGTCTGGTGAGCTGGAAAGCTTTGATGCTAGGAAACTTGGATAAGTCAGTAGCTTTGTGAGCACTGAATGTGTGGGTTTTGGAGCCCAGTGTGTGTTTTTGCTTGCCCGCCGGGTGCAAGCTGGAATTAAAGCTGATGGCTCACCAGTTTTTGGCTCCTGTGTTTCATTATGATCTGTCCGAATCTAATGTGAACCTGCGTGGGTCGGGTAGCTGTGATAGTGGCCCCGACTACTGGCTTTATACCAACTATACAAATCAAATGCGAACCTGCACGGGTCAGGCTGCTGTGATGGTGACCCCGGCTACTGGCTTTACATTTGGCGTAGTCTGTGGCAGGATTCGATACAGATCGGCATGGAGCCACCACCACCTTTGAGTGGTGGAGTAGAGGACTGGTTGCTGTTTTGGTTTCCCATAGCTGTTTTTTGGGGGACTGTAGGCTGGCTGACTTTTACAGCCATGTGTGAGGAAACTGAGAGTTCTATGAAAGAGGCTGCCCAGGACCTGCAAACCGAGCAGTGGAAGGAGCTGGAGGAAACGTGGGAGAAACAGATGCTGACCCTGGAGCTGAAGCAAGCACAGGAGGAGGCTGACCAGGTTTGTGAGATTCGCCTGGAAATGGAGCAGCTGCCGGAGAAGGAATCACAGGTTCGTGAGTTGGAGATTGCTCTGGATGTTGTGGAGCGCCAGCAGCGGCATGAGGCCAGGGCCAAGGTTGAGGCCGGGGCCGAGGCTGAGGCCGGTGCCAAGGCTGAGGCCGGGGCTGGAATTGCAAGACCTGCTGAGCAGAAGGCGGCTGCGGCCCGGGGCTCAAGCCCAGCAGCAGGAGCTGATGTTTTCAGTTCCTCTTTGGAGGATGAGGAGAATCAAGCTGGAGTTGCAATCCGCAGTCTCCAGAAGGTGAGAGCCCAGCAGCAAGGAGTAGCTATGCTCCTGGTAGGTCTGCGATTTTGGGACATAAGGGTGGATGCCATCATGTTCCCCAGAGCAGAGATGGAAATTCTGACTGCCATGGCCACGTGCTCCTTTTTGGGACAGTGTACAAGCTGCCAGGATGGCAGAGATGAGGGGGGAGACTAACACCCCATGTGTGTGGACTGATTTCTTGGACTTCGACCCGAGTGAGCACTGGCTCATTTGTTGAATGGACTTATGGTTTTTGGACAATGTGAAATACCCTGATGGGGGTGAGGGGTGGCTTTGATGGAGGCTGTCCCCCTGCCCTGGGAAGCCTTTCAAATGGCAAGAGAGAAAGCCGAGGACATTTTGCACTTTTGGCAAAGTGCTTAGAGACTGGTGAAATGTGTGTACCTTTGTAATTGTTGAAATTGTATGATTTGTCATGTTGTTGTAATTTGTGTAATGTGCCTAATTTCCTTGTACAGGAGGGATGCCAGTGGTGTAGATTGTGGGTAGTAAAGTGAGCATAAGGGTGGATTGTTGGGCAGATAAAATATATTATGCTCACTTTGTTAAAGATGGCGCTGCCCACATGGAAGTTTGTTGATATTAATGTGTGTTCTGGAACAGGCTGTGGGCAGGCCGGTTCATTATAGCCTAAGGCTTAGTTTAAAAGTAAGCTCTTCCCCACACCCTTGACTGATTGGATGATGTAGGGTGGTGCACTCTCCTAAGGAATCCCATTATACAGAGATTTCCTTGTTTGTATAATTGGATTAAAGGTTTTGAGTCTATGCTATAAAGTGGGAGAGACTAGTAGTTTGATATCTCTCTCTCTCTCTCTCTCTCTTTCTCTCTCTCTCTCTCTCTCTCGGTTCTTGGTTCCTGAGGTATTAGAGAGAGCAGATTAAGGCCATGTGGAGGAAAAGCAGCTGAGATGGCAGAGTGCTGAGGAAGAAGCCAGTTTGTTAAGAGTTTGTGTGGAGAGAAGGAGATGGGAAACAGAGGTGAATAAGTCTGGTGAGCTGGAAAGTCTGCTTGGAAACTCGGATAAGTCAGTAGCTTTGTGAGCACTGAATGTGTGGGTTTTGGAGCCCAGTGTGTGTTTTTGCTTGCCCACCGGGTGCAAACTAGAATTAAAGCTGATGGCTCACCAATTTTTGGCTCCTGTATTTCATTACCGACTGTTCGAATCTAATGCGAACCTGCGTGGGTCAGGCGGCTGTGATAGTGGCCTCGACTACTGGCGTTACAGTGTTATTATCAGTCCCATTTTCCAGGTGAGAAAACTGAGACAGGAAAAGTAAGTAGCGTGATCAGTGTCTGACACAGTAGTTGGAGGCAGGCCTGCTAGCCCCAAAGTCCAGCTTATCAGAGTCCGCACCAGGCCACCTCCTTAAACAACCATCACCCCTAAAAGACAGCCTGGTTATGGTCTTTTGCTCTGGTCCAGTCACTGGCTGAGTACTTTGCACACCAAATTTCATCAAATGTTCCCAAGAACTCTCAAATGCTAGTATCTGTGGAGACTTTTTACAGTTATAAAGCCCCCTTTCCCAGTTATTGGTCATCATTTAATTGTTATAAAAAGCCCTGAAAATAGCAGGAAAGGGAGACCCAGAGAGGGAAAGTAACTTGTCCAAAGTCCTATGTAAGGACTTCTGCCCTCCAAGTCCCATGTCTGTCTGTCTAGTCTGACTGCCCCTCCAAGTGCCTTACAGCCCTGCTCTTCCCTCCCAAATCCAGTGAAAGTCAATGTCTTTTCTCAGGTGGACAAAGTTAGGTCTAAGAAATAAAGTTGTCGCACAGCCCCAGAGAGATAGAAACATCTACTGATACGAATACTTCTCAAGACGTAGCAGTTTTCTGAGACTAGTTGCCTTCTTGACAACTCATTTACAACCGTTGATCATTTAAAATCACCCTCTCCCCTCCAACCAAGAGCCCTTTCCATAAATCAGTTTGCCGTGGATGTTGTCAGTTCAACTGCCCTGCCTCTCGAAGGGGCTCTACCTGCTTGGGGAACCAGGGGATGAGAAGGAGCAGAGCCTTCTCATGAACCACCCGGAATGAAGCCAGGAGGGAGGAGGGCGAGGTGGAGGCAGGTTCCAGTCACCCCTGAGCCGGCAGACTAACCCATCATTTATGGGTTAGTTTATGGGACACCATGCACTGCCAGCCCTCACAGCCAGAGGAGGCATCCTCTGGGGCTCAGAGTCCACATGCTCTCTGTCTAGGAATTCACTAAGTTACAGAGGGAAGGGGGCTTCCCTTAACACAGTGGTTCTTAACTTGGGTTCTATCGAACCCTAGGGGTTCAATGAGTCGGTCTCAGGGATTCGGAGAAGCCTCTGCCGCGGAGGCCAGAATAAAGTAATATCGTAATTTGTGGTGAGTTCATGCACTTTGTTGCTTTTGTTCTTTGAGCAAGGTGATGTTCATGCACGGCTCATTTTGTGCACCAGTAAAAAAACATACACCTATGTCTTGAATTTGGAGGAAAAAATCATATTTTATTTATCACTAAAGAAGGGTTTGGTGAATGCGCGTATGAAACTGGTGGGTTCGGTACCTCAAAAAAGGTTAAGAACCACTGCCTTAACATCACCCATCAGCCTTTCAGCCAAAGCTGATGGCCGTAGTGTTCAGTCACCAGAGAGGAGAAAGGGAAAGGACATGAGCAGTACAACTCTGTGTCACGTCAACAATAATTTGCAACAATCGCTGATGAAACTTCTGTCATTAAAATTTAGGAAGGGAAGAGAAAACTGAGGCATGGGGATAAATGACTTGCCCAAAGCTCACATGGCTCTAAGTGGGCTTGAGTCCTAGATCTGGCTCCAAAGCCTCTCTGCCATGCTCTGAAGGCGGGAGTGCTATCCGGTCCTATCATGTGCCCACTGCGGGCCATCAGCATCTCCTGAGGAGTGTGGGTGACAGGGGACCTACAGTTCATGGCTCTCCCCTACAGTTTGGCTGCTGAGCTGCTGTTGCTCAGGGACCCTGTGGAGCCCCACTGTGTCCTAATCTTATATTTTGAGAAAATAATGTCGAGTGACCCCTGAGTCTTTTCCTATTCTTGCAGTGAGGCCCAAAGAAGGCCAGTGACTTGCCCAGAGTGACAGTATCTAGGTTGGGTGAGCCACTTGTGCTCCGAGATTGGAAACAATTCCCAGGAGGAGAAGATCAGAGGAGTCAGAGGTTGAAAAGACATAAAAACTCTTCATGGAAGAGAGATTCTTTTTAACTAAACTTAGAAGAAAAGTGTGATGCCATCAAATTCCTAAGGACCAGGAAGGAGTAGAAAGGAACATGCACAAACCATAGAGGAGAAGCAGTAAACCAGGGAGTCCCCAGTGCTCCTGTTCGCCTGGGGGAGCAGGAAAGAGAAGGGACAGTGGATGTGATTGGGTCAAAGTTGCCATAAAACTGAACATAAGAGGTTGTTGGTGAGAAGTTAGTGAAAGTGAGTCCATAAGAGAGACATTTATAAGGCGTTAGTAGAACCATTTTAAAAAGCCTTTAGTTTGTAGAAATAGTCTCCAGCTACATTTATCTCAAGGAAGATCTTTCTAATTTTTGGAACACAGCAGATCCAGATTTGAATGCCAGCTTCTCTTCTCAAAGGTTGCAGGACCTTGGGTAAATGACTTGGCCTCTCCGATCCTTAATTTTTTCAATAAAATGGAGATCCTCAAACCTCTTGTCCAAGATGATTTTAAGGATTAAAAATAATTTCAGTAAAAAAAAAGAAAGAAAGAAAGAAAAAATAATAATTTAGGTAAAACATGTAGAAGAGTGCCCAGGGCCAATAATTTCTACTTAACATCAAGATGATGGTGATGTTGATGGTGACGGTGATGGTGATGATGATGATAAATTGTTCAGATAAGTCAGCTAAATAATTCTGTTTAGAGAGGAATTGTACTGTAATGATCAAGGTCATGGACTCTGGAGCTGTGTAAACTTCACCAATAACCCCCCATTTTCTTTTTGCAGTTTTCTTGTTTTTATATGGCGTTAGCATATTAGTACTTGCTTCCAAAAGTCAACATGAAGATTAAATAGATTAATACATGCAGAACACTGACAAGAGTGCTCAGCAAAAATAAGTTCTTTTTAAAAATTTTTTTTTTTATTATTTATTGTTTTTACAGGGACAGGGAGAGAGTCAGAGAGAGGGATAGACAGGGACAGACAGACAGGAACGGAGAGAGATGAGAAGCATCAATCATTAGTTTTTCATTGTAGCTCCTTAGTTGTTCATTGACTGCTTTCTTATATGTGCCTTGACCACAGGTCTTCAGCAGACTGAGTAACCCCTTACTCAAGCCAGTGACCTTGGGTTCAAGCTGGTGAGCTTTTTGCTCAAGCCAGATGAGCCCACACTCAAGCTGGCGACCTCGGGGTCTTGAACCTGGGTCCTCCGCATCCCAGTCCGATGCTCTATCCACTGCGCCACTACCTGGTCAGGTAAAGAATAAGTTCTTAATAAATGTAAGCTATTCACACATGCTCAGTGAAGAGCAGCTTGAAACAAACAGTTTTGGAAGGACATACAATTTCATTTCTAAAATGTGGTTTAAAGGAGCATTTTCTCATAAAATAGTTCATATTATATTTTTTCCTTTCTACTGCTTATATTATGCCAACATTTTGTTTTATATTCACTTGTTCATTTATTTTCTGAATCTCTCACTAAAATTAGGTGTGTGGAAGAAGAGACTTCATCAGTTTTCCTCATTACTGTATTTATAGCATTTACAACTGTGATTGGTGCATAGTAGGCCCCCTGGAAATGTTTTGTTTGGAACTTTATTATGATGTGTTTAGGTGTGGTTTCTGTTATGTTTATTTACTTGGAATTTGCTAAATTTGTTTACTCTATAAATGTGCAAATTTAAGAAAATTTTGATTATTTTTTTCTTCAAATATTTTTTCTGCCTCATTTTCTTTTTTATTTTTCTTTTTTTTGAATTTTAATTACATCAGTGTTAGACCTTTGGCATTGGTCCACAGGGCACTGAAGTTCTGTTTGTTTCTTCCTCTAATCATTTTTCTCTCTTCTTCACATTAACTGATTTCTTTCGATCAATTGCAATGTCACTGAATCTTCTATAATTTCTAATCTGTTATTAAGATCCTCCAGTAAGAGATTTACTTAGGTTGAATATTTCTCAGTTCTAGAATTTTCATTTGGTTCTCCTTTGTGTCTCTACTGAGATGTGATTTTCTTTTACCATTTTTATTCATTACAAGCACATTTTTCTTTAATTCTCAAGCATAGTTATAACGGCTGCTTAAAAATCCATGTCTGCTCATCTCAATGGCTGGGTCCTTTTCTCTAGGTTTACATTTTTCAGTTTCTTCAAATATCTGCTAATTTTAAACTGTGTTCTGGACATTGTATTGATACAGTGATTCTGAATTCTGTTGCGATCCTTTAAATGGTATTTACTTTATTTTTATTTTTTTAGATTTTATTTACTTTTTTTAGAAAGCTGTTAACTTGGATAAACTCAACCATTGTCTCCCCTGTCGCGGGTAACATCTGAAATCTCCATTCAGTTAGTCATTTCTTAGCTGGGCTGCATGGAGTCTGCTCCACGTATGTGTAGTTCAGGGGTTGGTCCGCCAAAGGATTGGAGAAAATGTACAGAAAAAAATTAGGGTTTCCTTCTATGACTGTTTCCTGCATGGCACCCCCTTTCTTCTTTTTTCTAGATTATGTGCTCACCCCTGAATGTTGTCTTCTGATTTTTCAAGATAGTAAAACACAAGGTTTTCTATATGAGTTTTAATGACCTTGTATAGCACTGTTAAATGGGTCCTGCCCAGTTAAGCAAGAAAAAATAAAATAAAAATCCTAAAAATGTGAAATTCATCAAGTTCCGTTTCTCTCTTCCAAGTAGAGACTCCTCTCCTCTTTCTCCCTGCTTTGCTTGCTCTCCAGTGACCTCATGCCTTTGTGCCTTCAAGTTTCCTTTTTTTTTTTTTTTAGATATTTTATCCAGAGTTAATAGATGCTGTATGTGGGAAAGTTGGTCCATTAACTTCAGTAAATGTTTTTCATTAAAAAAAAAAAAAATTACATGCAGTAAAACTGCAGAGAATCAGATTCTGAGAATTCAACCTTTAGACCTCAAGCCCTACTACCCTCTGTCTTTGACTCACTCTCCTGTCTAGGCGAGGGAAGTCTTGTCACTGTCTGTGAGTTGTCACCATGGTTCCCGGGGGTTTGTTTTAACGATTCTATAACCGAGTGGCATGTGCTTTACTTCCGCTTTCTTATCTGAGTCCCACACATCTCTAGAGGTGAGCAGACCTGGAAGAGGACCGGAGGTACCAGCAAGTCTCTCCACTGAGACCCTCAACCCCAAACATTACCCCGGGAATTGTACCCTCTCTCTCTCAGGCCATTGGTTTTTCTCTGGCTCTTGGGTCATGCCCTAAAGCAAACAAAATCTCTCCCATTAAAAATAATAATGAAAGTGCGGTGTTTTGTTTTTTTTTTTTATCTTTCTTGATTCTATCATGTTTTCCAGCTATTGTCCCACCTATCTGTGCACCTTTATAGCAAAGCTCCCTGCACTTTACTTTATCTTTTTCTCTTTCCCCATCTTCTCTTGAACCTACTGCCCACCCCACCAGCACTTCATGAGAACTGCTCTTTGGCCTCTGTGTTTTTCAGTATTTTTCATTAAAAAAAATACTGTGTTTACAGGTAATACACAGACCTCAACATTGACTGTCAAAAGCAGCTGATATAGTTGATTGCCTATACCGGATGCTTTGGAAACACCGTTTGTGCTTGGCTTTTGAAATACTATTCTCTCTTTTACTCACCTGGTACTTACTGACTGGCTACTCCTTCTAAGAGTCATGCATTGATTTTCTCATCTCTCCAACCTCTAAGCACTGAAATGTTATGAGGCACAGACCTCTTTTCCTAATCCTCAGGATGGCTCATCCAGTCTTGTGGCTTTGAATACCACTCATATACTAACAGTTATTCCCAAATGTTGATCTTCATCCCAGACATCACCTGGTCTCCAGACTCTAAATGCACCTGCCTAATCAATATCTTTATTCAGACATGTTAAACTCATTATGTTCAGAACCAAGTTCAGATTCCCAGCCCCCAAGTTACTCGTCCTTCAATCTTCTCCATCACATTAAGTTGCTGTGTAACACGTCCAGTTTCTCTGACTGAAGCTTTGGATTCCTCTGTTAGTGCTCTCCTTTTTTCATACTTCACATTTACTCCATTTGCTAAGGGCTCTATCCTCAAAAATATTTGCAGAATTTGATTGCTTCTCGCCACCTCCACTGCTTCCACCAGGGCCCAGTACGCCCCTGGATGATTTCAGCTCCTCCTGACTACTCTCTGCCTGCCTCTTTCCCTGCACGTGCTGCAGTCCACTCCGAATGCAGCAGCCAGAATGCTCTTTTTAAAACACAAGCTGTATCATGGCACTTCGCTGCTCACCACCCTTTGGTGGCTTCTTATCTCATTCATTGTGAAAGATCAAGTCTTTACAAAAGCCTGTGAGGCCCCACGTGGTCTGCCCCTCTGACCTCCTTGACTTCATCTCCTGTGATTCTTCCTCTCGCTCTCCCTGCTCCAGCCACACAGGCCCACCTGCTCCTCCTTGAACAGGCGAGCACATTCCTGCCTCAGGGTCTTTCCGTGTGTGTGTCCTCTGCCAGATGGTTCTTCCCTGAGAGCCACATGGCTCACTGCCTTGCTTCTATCAGTCTTTGCTCAGATGTCACCTTAGCTGTGGGGCCTTCCTTGACCAACCTTGATAAGAGGACAACATCTTCAACACGGCACTCTTCTCTGCACTCTGAACCTGCCTTATTTTTCAGTGTGGCCCTTGCCATCATCTGACTATGTACTTACTTATTTATCTCTTCATTATAAGTCTTCCCTCAGTAAAATGTAAACTCCGTGGGGGCTCTTCTGTTCACTGTTTTATATTTCTAATCTCAAAAGCGCCTAGAACCTGATAGGCACTCAATAATATCGGTTGAATAAATGAGTGAATGAATAAATAATTAATGATTTCATTTGGCTCAGAATTGCCAAAGGAGCATTTAAAACTATAGATTTCTTAGACTACAGATTCCTAGGACCAGTAGACTCTCCAAGGTCCCAACCTCTTTGCGCTTCTCATCTGTAGAGTAGGAATAACTCCTCACACCTCTCAGGTCTGTGGTTCAAAGTGAGTAAGAAGATCTCTACATAAAAGGGCTTTGAACCCTATCAAGCATATGGAAGTCCTCACCCATGTGGAGATTCATCTTCTATCAGTAAAAGATAGACTCAGGAGCTGACCTTTGGGATGAGAACCTCATTCCCTGGAATCCTGGTTGTGGCTCTGCCCACAGGCCCATATAATTGTACCCTCACACTTCCTGAATCTGCTACTATGCTCAGGGAGGGCCCTGTCGACATCCACCCTATTTTCCCCCTAGCATCTGAAACATTTCCTAACATCTGCCTGCCTGGCCAATTCTAACATGTTATGGACCCCATTGTAAGTCACTGCCACAGAATCTAGGGACATATTGACCTTTTCCCCAGGTTTTCTTTCAGGCAGGGACCCGATCTGCTCAGTAGTCAGTGCTCCTTCGCTCTCCTTTGAGGTTTCAGAACTGCTCCCTCTCATTGACCTTGAGCCTCATTCCCTCCCCACCTTGGTCTGTTGGCACCAGAGCTCCAGCAGCACCGCTGATGGAGACGGGCCCCGGGCCTTAAGCTGGGTAAGATGTGAAGAGAGAGAAGCAGAGGGATGCTCCCGCACGGGAAACAGAGCCAGAAGCCCCCATGTACTTCCTTCTGCCTCAACAGCAGCTGCCCAACACTCCTCAACGCTGATCTGACTTGTTTTGGCCATCTCAGCACCTGACCCCACCACTCTCTCAGCCCCGCCCTGGTTTTCCAGGCAGGGATCAGGTGAGCTGGCACCATCCTGTCTGGTTTGGCTCCAGCTTCAAGAGAGGCAGAGAGGGTTGGCTTGGGAGATGGGGGACTTCTTCCCATGAGTGTTCTTTCTGGTCGCATTTCTCCTGGGGCTCAGGTTATTGTTGGGGCCTCCACCTTCCCAGTGGTATGACCACCATCTCCAGCTTTCCCACTGACCTCCCTGGTCTCTGGAAGAACAGAGATCTCTTCCTAGATCAACCCTCCTCCCCAACATCAGCTCCCACACCCCATCAAATAAACACACAGTCACCTTAGCTTTCTGTTTTCAATTTCCGATTCATTTCAGAGGCTCTGAAACCAATCCTCCCAGAGCTCTAAAGCACAATCTCTGAGGATTAAAACCCCTGTAGGACTTCATTCCCACAAAGCAGAAGCACACTCCGCTTTGAAATTTGTTTTGCTCTACCGTTTATGTTCACTCCCTGCAAAAACAAATCCGAAAGCGTCTTTATAGTTTGCAAGTGCTTTTCACACACGTCACCTCATTCGATTCCCTCCACTGGCCCTGATGCACCTGCGTGATGCCCATTTCACAGGTGAAGGAAGCAAAGTGCAGGCAATGCTAATTATGCGACTAGGTCACAGGGCTGAGTGAGCGGCAGAGTCAAGATAGGAATCCACCTCTGGGGGAGGAAGGGAGGTTTTAATAAGATTGCCATCGGGCCTCAGAAAGGCCAACTACAACTTTTTGTTGTATTTTTTTTTCAGTTGTTTGCTGTACAAGGTATGGTGTGGCCCCTGCCTGTGAGCCTCTTGCATTTAGCAATGCTTGCTTCCTGCTCGTGTGTGTGTGTGTGTGTGTGTGTGTGTGTGCACAAACGTGCACACACACACACACACGCACACAGAAAGAAAGAGAGCGAGCCAAAAACTTACCCAACTACCAAGATCCTAAAGAGCAAAGCTGGAAGGCTTTCCCAAGCCCTGCTTTTCTATTCTACAATGTTGTGCTAGAGACAGCGTACCAGTGGGGATTCCGGGAATCAGCTACTTCTTGGAGATGGATTTCCCAACACTCCTCAAAGGGTCTACTTTGTACCTTCTGAGCTTCTGCAGCTGGAATGTGTGGGGTCCCTCCCACCCCTCCCACCAGCCTGCTGGCTGAAATGTGCCAGAGTCTCTGGCGGGCATTGCCCTGCCTTGGCTTTGATTGCTAGGGAACCGGCGCTCCTTACCGCTCTGCGGCAGGAGAGCTGTCCTAATGAAAGCCTGCTCTCGCATTTCCATTTTCCCTGCTGTTGACTCTCTTTAGTCAGAATCCACACATTCTAGGTTGATTTGTTGGAAAGCAAGCGTGGCATGCAGGCCTAAGCTGCTCATTTTGCCTGTGCTGCCAGGCCGGCTGCCCATTTGAGGGTTTTGTTCTTTGGCAGAAAAGGTAATTATGGAGCATGGGAGGTGGAGCACATACTGAAACTCTGCTCCCTCCAGTCCAGGCAGCTCGTCCAGGTTGGATTTGCCTGCATTGTAGGCTCCCCTTGTGCCTCCTGTAGGTTTCAGGGACCGAGCCTCCCATCAGCGGTCCGCGGAGTGGATGTCTTGGGGTACGCTGTTTCGCCTCACTTATGCTACCTACAGGGGTATAGGTAGTCCTCTTCTCAGCAATATCATGGGGGCATCATTTCTGGTCCCTCATTCCCCCAAGATCTTGGTATTAGAGATCAAGACCCCCTTAGGTGACAGCACTGCAGAAATCAGATTAATTCCATTGGAATGTGGTCCACGGGGTCTAAAGTGACGAACTTCGGGGACAACCAGATACCTTTTCACAATGCCCAAGCACCCCCATATTCTTTTACTAAGAAGATGCTCTCAGGATGGATCGTAGAAGAGGCATAAAATCAATAACAACAATGGCAGCGATCATGTTCTAACAGAAAGAACACTGACTACAGCACCAGGCAGATCTGAGCTGGGATGCCAGATCAGCCTCTCATCGGCTGTGTGATCCTGGACAAGACTGTATGGCCCCTTTGCCCCGTCTCCTCAGCTCTAACATGGGGTATCGCTTTTTATGACCAAGGCTCAGAAGTCATCCAATGCCCTACTACCGTGTCCCACTAGTCAACGCTGTTACAAAGATCCATCAGGTTCAAGGAGGGTGAACAGAGATCCCACTTCCTGGTGGACGAGTGTCAGTGTCACTCTGTAAGAAGAACATGTGGAATGAGATACACATCTGTGAAGTCATCTTGGCAAATATAATTAGCTACTTTGTCCAAGGCCCTTCTTCTCTGATACCCTCTCATGCTGCAGTATGGTCAGCTTGCTTGCAAGCATAAAAGCACGGACAGTGGGTCTCCTCTTAAAAGGATGGGGCTAGAGATGAGAACACCCAAGGCTGAGACAAAGCGGGTGCTTGGCATGTCCTTTAGAGAAGAAGGAAGCAGTTTCCGGAGACCTAGCTGTAATGGGCACTTCTGCTTCAGCCATGTTACAGTTTTGTTTTGTGGTACTTGTTAGCAGTGGTGGAAGCCTCATCTTTGTCCATTTCCCTTAGTTTTTGGATAAAGATCTTTCTGAGAATTGAGCCCATGTCTGTGACACTGAGAAGAACCAGAGGAAAGCTATGAATTTGCTCCCAGCTGAGTCAGAGACGAGGAGCCTGTGCCCCTGACAGGGCAGGCAGGAAGACAGGTGGGTCAGTGGGAGGCAAACTCAGGGCTGCAAAGACACATGGCCTGTCTCTAACTCTCTCAGGATAGCCTGTCTCAGCTCAGCCCTGAAGCGTTGTATATTTTGGTTCAGTGAGACGGTTGGTTTTACAGATAGAGGCAGGGAAGGATCAGAGTGGGGCGACCTCAAGGGAAAGAGACGACATGCCGGTGGGGAGAGCCACTAGCTACTGTCATCTTCACACCGGAGTATTCCTCAAAGCAGGTCATAGAGTCTATCCTTTGCCTATCACACAGTTTCACCCCCTGTGCCTCGGCCCTGCCCTGCCCCACATACCACTTCTATAAAGTGGCATCCTCCCTGCTCAGCTAAACTCCCAAAGAATGTATTTCCCCAAAGGAAGTTCCCCAAAGGAAAGGACGGCATGAAGGAACGCACAGGCTCGCTAAGAAACAGCAAAAGGTCTTCCTTCACACTCTGTTACCACGCACAGATGCTAATTCAGAAGGTCCCGGTGGGACCAGCCGAGCTCAAGTGTTCCCCATAGCGCCTGGTCCATGGAACACGCACAATGTTTGCTAAACCGTGTAAGCGCACAGGGAAGGCTTGGCCCATAAAACACTGAACATATTTGCCACCCACAGCATTTCCCACCAAGCAAAGAACATCCTGACTGTGAATATGTCTCCTTATCCTTCATTAATAGAGTGTGCAAGGCTCTCAAGGACTTAAAGACCATTTCCATTCTTGTCCTGTGCTGATAGAAATACTGTTGTTGTACTTTGAAAGTTATAGTCCAGTGTTTATTTGTCATCCATTTAGTCACTCCAAAAATATTCATTGATTATTGTACGTGCTCGGTCTTGAAGATAAGCAGGTAAGAGTAACTGCCCTTGAGGAACTCGTGTTTCTAGTGCGAAAGCAATGAAATAAACATTTTATTGTCTGTTAGAAGAAAGAATATAGGGAGCAATGAAAGCATAAAATAGGAAGGTAATTTAGATTTGAAGAAGGGGTATCAGAGAAGGCTTCCTGGAAGAGGTGACATCTAAGCTGAATTTTGAACCATGAGTAAAAGTTGGCCAGGAGAATATGTGAAGTTGGGAAGCACAAGTGCAAGTACCAAGACAAGGGACAGTATGGTGCCCCCAAGGGAAGGAAGGGAGAGGAGCTCAAAGTTCCTGGAGAGAATGTAAGAGAGGGCATGCAAGGGCAAGGAGGTGCGGCAGGAGAGAAGGGAAGAGCGGAGAGCCGTAATGCTGTTCTGAAGAGTTCGGTCTGTCTCAGAAGTATACAGTCATAGGACTAGTTTAAAGCTCGGAATTTAATCCACACCAAGTCTGTGAGTCCACACTCACAAAATCACCTCTAAGAGTTCATGACGACACAGTTGTCCTGGTAGTAGTCAAGAGCAGGGCTAAGCTGCTGACCTGTTCATGTCCCCCATACCATCAAAGGAGGGCCAGGAGCAGGAAGCAGACAGCAACTGCTCTCAGATGAGCCTCGCTAGCCCAGTCGCTTGCCCTGCTCTCTAGGCTCCCCCTGCCAGCTGCAGTCTGCCTAAGCTTATCCTCTGGCACCCTCCCTGCTCAACTAAACCTGACCTGTCATATCTGCCTGCTCCTTCCTGCTCAGCTGGACAGTTGTTTGGGGCCCTTCTGAGTAAGCCCTACCATGTCACTGCCTTTGGTCCCAAGATTCAGCTGTATTTAAACTATAAATCAGTAGGATTTTTTTCCCTTACCATTCTAACCTCAGCTACTAACTATACTTGCTATCTGTTGACTACTGATTGGCTATCTTGAAACTTTCTGAAATTAAAGATAAAAGACTCTTTAGGGATTATCACATCCAAACCTCTCATTATAGCTAATGCAGTGGTTCTTAACCTGGGTTCTATCGAACCCTAGGGGTTCGATGAGTCGGTCTCAGGGGTTCGGAGAAGCCTCTGCCGCAGAGGCCATAATAAAGCAATATCGTCATTTGTAGTGAGTTCATGGACTTTGTTGGTTTTGTTCTTTGAGCAAGGTGATGTTCATGCATGGCTCATTTTGTGCACCAGTAAAAAAAACATATACCTATGTCTTGAATTTGGAAAAAAAAATCATATTTTATTTATCACTAAAGAAGGGTTTGGTGAATGCGCATATGAAACTGGTGGGTTCGGTACCTCAAAAAAGGTTAAGAACCACTGAGCTAATGCCAAAAAGGGAGAAATGACTTCCCCAGAATAAAGATTTGTTTAAGGGTCTTTTGACCCTCAGGCTAGCAAACAACTCATAGATGGCCTCTTGGGATTGACAGGCTGGTAAGTGTGATGGGTAACAGACACCCACAACTTGAACTTGGGATTTTTTTAGACAACACCCCAGAATTTAATAATGCACTGACCCTTGTAAAGTCAGATCTATTCATTCACTCAACAAACTACCTAACTACCTGCTCTGCGTTGGGGTCTTCAGGGGGCACTAGGGAGCCAGCAGAAAACAAGCCCCAGTTCCCATGGGAGGAACCTGTATCCTAGCGAAAGAGGCGGATAACAATAACTACGCAGCCGCAGCCTGAAAACACAGCTCCAACGGGGACGGAGAGAGCGGAGAAGTGACTGCAGAATGTCGGGGAAATGCCAGGTCTGGAAGAAGGAGTGGGAATTAGGACGAGTGCGTAAGGGAGGGGCGGAGAGGTCAGTATGTATGAAGCTAGCAATGCTCACATGTTCAGAAACATCATGGTCACATGGAAGCAGTGGAAAGAGGACAAAGCCGGCTACTGGGACGCCTCACTCAGGCAGGGGTGCCCATCCGTGCCGAAAGGGGAAGAGAGTGGCCAGGTCAGCTGTGGGCCTTAGGAAGATAAAACCAGAAATGTGACTGGGGGAGTTAGGCTCGGGGCAGGAAAACCTGTTAGCAGGGCTGTTGCAGTACGCAGACACCATAGGGAAGGAGTCTGCCTGGCTAAGGTAGATGCCAAGAAAAATTGATGGGATCAGAGGATACGGTTTTGGACTCACATTTGGACCCTCATTTGGACCAATTTTTGTATCATCGAAAAGGTTATGTCATTTCTACACACTAAGCAGAGGATCATAGATCCTTAAGACCAACCCCTCATTTATCTAAATGGGAAACTGAGGCCCAAAGAGAAGTGACTTAGCCACGGTCACCCAGTTATGGTAACTGGCCTCCAAATAGCCCTTCTGACGTGCACCGGAGAAGCAGCGGGGAGCAGCCAGAAGAGTACTCGACAGTGGTTCCCAGTTCTGGTCCTTCCTCATTCTTATGGGCTGACTGTGTGTGTCTCCCAAAATTCATATATGAGATCCCTAAGCCCCACAGTGATGGCACTTGGAGATGGGGCCTTTGGGAGGTGTTTAAGCTTAACTGAGGTCATGAGGGTGAGGTCCATGATGCTGTCCCTTACAAGAAGAGACAGCAGAGAGCTCGCTCCTCCATGGGCACACACTGAGGCCAGAGAGAGGGCCGCCATCTGCAAGTCGAAGAGAGCCCCCGCCAGAACCTGATCTGCCAGGACCTTGATCTCGGACTTCCCGGGCACCAAAACGATGAGACATAAATCTCAGAGGCGTAATCCACCCAGTCTATGGTATTTTGTTGTGGTGGCCTACACAGACTAAGACACCAAATTCAGAGTGTGTTTTTCTACAATCACTGTACCCCTGGGTCTCAATTTCCCTACATGTCAAAACAGAGTATTGGGTCAAAAAGATCTCTGAGGTGGCTCCCAGCCCCGTGATGTGACGTTCCTGTTACCCAGTGAGGAAAGGACGAAAGCCGAAGTGGCTCCCCACACTGTCTCTGGCCACTTGCTAAGAGCAGCCAACTGTGGCGGGTGGTGCCCAAAGCCCAGGTGGCTGCCCCAGAAGAGAGTGAGAGGAGGGGGCGGTGGCATTAACATTCCCCTAGTACACTCCCGGGAGCTCGGAGGGCCAGATGGGAAGCAAACAAGCAAACCCTCTCACGTTTGCGGAGCCATAGATAACCTTCCATGGCAGCCGCCGCTGCTCCCCTGTTGCCTTGGCAACTTTTCTCTAGCTTTTTCTCATTTCCCAGTGCTCAGCCCCAGGAGCAGAGCCCGACTGACATACAAGTACAGGACAGACAGCCAGAGAGGGCGCAAGTGTGGGTTGGGGGGCATATGCACTGGTGGTTAGTGACCGAGGCCTCACAGCTCCGAGTGCTGGGATGTTAACCCAGGTGTGTCCAGCTGCTGCCTGCCTTCCTCACAGCAACACGTAGAAAGGGACATTTTTACATGCTAAGTCACCTGCTCTTATAAAACCACCGTTTTCCTCTAACAGTCATTTGTAGCAGCAATGGAAAGGTCACTGCTTCCTACTCCACAATGAACTTCCTGTGTGACCTTGGGCAGGTCATTTAATCTTTCTAGGCTGTGCTTTCTTCAACCATAAAATGAACAAATAATTCAATTCAAGAGCCTTGAGGCAGGCTCTCTGCTGCTCCCCCCCCCCCCACACACCTCTCCAGCCTGAGAGACTCTGGCTGAGTCTGGTGAGATATTTGTAGGGTCTGTGCTTGGGAAATGACAAAGTCTTTTGCAATGTAAAGCTTTACCAGCAATCTTATTTTTTTCCCCACATCATCATCTGTGCATTTAAGAACTGATTTTCTGAACATTTCTTCCTTTATGGGGAAGAATGCTTTAGGGACCAATATATTAGACAAATGCCCATTTTAAATCAAGAGGAAAAAGAAGCAAAGCATCTCTGAAATTATTATCAAAGTCATTAGGAGAAAAGGATCTTTTTCTTATCAGACCTCAACTTACACACAGATACAATTTGAGGAAGACTAAAAGGTAGGCGATTCCAAAAACGATATGTCACCCCCTTGGGATAGTGTGGAGTCACTTCCCCCTCTCTGCCCCCCCCCCCCGCCTCCCTCCCTGCCTTCCTTTATCTATTCAGCAGATGCTCAAACAGTGCCAACTCTCTTGACTGTTATTCAAATACATTTAAGCAGCGGCTGCCCTGTGTCAGGCGCTGTGCCGCTGTGCCGGAGAAGAGGGGATGCAGTGACAGCAAACACGATCCCGTCCTATAGGAGTACAGGATCCAGACGCAGGAGTAGGGCTCCCTCATCCGTTATCTTTGCAGCCTTCCAGAGACCCTGTGAGGACAGTGCTATCATTGCCCTTTCAGAGAGAAAGAACTGGCACTCCCGAGATGAAGTGCCCATCTTACATTCAAGGACTCTGCTTGAGTCATTTTGACCTCCTGGTCTTCCCCGCCAGGGCTGTATTTCCCAACATGGCCCCAAGCTTGCCCTACCGGTCTGTCCTCCCTGGTTTCCAACTGGCTGCACCCATCACCCTTCCAGCTTCTGCCTTGTCTTCCTCTCCACACCTGACGACATCACCGTCTCGCAACCTGTTTGCTCATCCATAGCCCCCATCAACACTACTTCTGAACCACAGGTCCCTGAACCACTAGAGCACTTACAGATAGACTTCAGTGAGTTTGAGAACCCCTATAATTTCATGCAAAATTTTGGTGGGAGAGGAACATGTGCATTTTGAGGGAAGCAAAGCTAGATCATTCATCAGATTCTCCAGAGGATGGAGAGCCCATACAAAGTGGAGAATTACTACACACGTGCCCCCAATTGTTGTGCTTCTTTCCTCTTGCTTCTTCCACAAAGCCTGGCACTCAGCCAATAGACATAGGAAGGAAGGCTGCATGGCCACCACCCCCAACTAGTTCTACTGTGTGGGATATAACACTTTGCAGACCGACAGCCAATCCCCAAGTCCTACTCTTAGGGAAATTTGCCTGGAAGAGGAAGAAAGGAAGAGCATTAGAGGGATCATAAAGACAAGTGATGGTCAAGAAGAAGGGAAGATTCAAGTAGACATAGACCCCCTGGAGATGCCAGCCACACAGAGGAAAGCCAAAGAGGCAAGAGTTAGAAGAGAAAGAATAAAATGACCTTAGCAAGGTCACAACTCAGCTAGCTCATCAGCAATACCTTCAAGTACCTTTTATGTCCCAGAAACTGTTCCAAATGCCTTACTTTGTGGGTCACAAATTGCAGAGGCACTGGGGTCATGGAAAGGGCCCTGGACTTGAAGACAGGACATTTGGCATCAGGACCAGATTCTGCTGCCCATCATTGGTATGCCCTTAAGTGAGACTCTTTGAACCTCGGTTACTTCACCTGTAAAATGGGGATCTCATCTTGGCCCTGCTTCCACAGTTGTTGCCATGAGGCTCAGATATAATGCTGGGTATTATTAAAGCAGAGTAATTACCACCAACAGAGATCATACTGACCAGGCATGACATTTAAGGACTGGACGTCTAGAGCAGTGGTTCTTAACCTGGGTTCTATCGAACCCTAGGGGTTCGATGAGTCAGTCTCAGGGGTTCGGAGAAGCCTCTGCCACAGAGGCCAGAATAAAGTAATACCGTAATTTGTTGTGAGTTCATGCACTTTGTTGGTTTTGTTCTTTGAGCAAGGTGATGTTCACGCATGGCTCATTTTGTGCACCAGTAAAAAAACATATACCTATGTCTTAAATTTGGAAAAAAAATCGTATTTTATTTATCACTAAAGAAGGGTTTGGTGAATGCACATATGAAACTGGTGGGTTCGGTACCTCAGAAAAGGTTAAGAACCACTGGTTTAGAGGTTAGTTGTTGTTGATGTCTCCCATCTCTGGACACCAACAGAGCTGGGCTCAGTTTACTGACCAGAAAGCTACTTGCTTATTACTGCCCCCACCACAGTACCACCTCTTACCCTCAGGGTGCTTAGTGCAAGCTTCAGCTCTTATCCTGCCCCAGCTGGTTCTCAGTGGTCTCAGCCTTCCCACCCAAGACCTTTGGGTTGTCCTTTCTACCATTACTGTCTCTCCACCATCCCACACCACTCCCATACGGGCTTACCATTTAATCTCTTAGCCCAGCTTCCATAGTGTTATGGTTCATCTCAGTGTGAACTCAACATATCACTACCCCTCCTTGCATATCTCAAGTGCCCCCCACCCATAAGTTGGACCCTCCTTATCTATGTATTTCTCTGAGCCTTTTTGCAATGACCAGTGATCAAGAGACCACGGTCATCTCTCCTAAGCCTTCAGTGAACAGGAGACCACGGTCATCTCTCCTAAGACAAGGTGTCTCATGTGTCCTTGTGCAAACAGAACTTCAGGCGAGATATCTGAAAGCACTCTGAAACCCGTAAGGCAGTCTGCACACCAAGACTTGGGGCAGTGTGGTGACTATGGGGCATCTATAGTGAAAGGGTCTGGGGTAAGCTGAGCTATAAACAAGGGAAGTCCTCTTTCCTCCCATCCCTGGGAGATGGGTTCTGCTTAGGGCTCTTTCTGACCACCGGTGATCAATATATTTATGCTCAGAGGAAACAAGCAGTCATAGATCTTCTATATGGGAGGCAGTTTCTTTTTATTTCAACCACATGAAATGGGGCTGGACCAACGAGCCGGTGTGAGAAGGAGATCAACACAGAATTGTAAAACGGCTGAAGCTAAAAGCTCCGTTTAATGAAACCTGAAAAATAAAACCTCTCAGAGCAGGTTGCCTTCTTGTGCTTCGGAAAGAGTAATTGTGTAGTAGAAGATTGGAAAAAACATACAAGGATGGATCTTAGGGTCTCTCTTCTGATGGGGAGGGCTGAGGGCAGGGTGGGTTATAGCAGAGGCAAAGGGCGTGCTGGGAAAAGCGGGAGTCCTTGCTGGGAGACAGTTGTGTATGTTGTTATTCATTCCACAGACATTTATTGAGCATCTACTGTGAGCAAGGTAAGCATTGACTTACCCAAACGAGAGCGGTCCAGTTTCAGCAATGTCCTTATGGTACTGCGTGCTTACATTCAGTCACTTCGATTTTACCTTCGTGGCTGTTGCCTTTGCTACAAGCTGGTTGTGCTATTGTTTACTCTACTATGTATTTCAAACTGACTTACTTTTCAAATGTCAGTACCACCCCGAGTCTTATCCATGAAATCGCAAATTTGAAGTGCGGGCCATATTTTCTCTGGTATATATATTAAAATAAACATATAATCATAGATCCCTGCTTGTCTGAGTTGATACTACCTAAAAGTGTCTGTGGACTGTCAGTGACACATATACCACATGTTGGGAAATGCTGCTGGATGGGCAAAAGTATCAATGAAGAGGAACTTTTGGTATTACATAATGGAAAACCTCAAATAGCTGGTTTAAACAAAATAGAAATTCATTTTTACCTAATATAAAAGAAGTCTGGAGATAGACAGTCCAAAGTCTGGTGTCGTTGCTCCAGGGTTATTAGAGACCCAGAATCCTATTAGATAGCAACACTGCCCTAGCATGTGCTTCCATTCTCAAAGTCACTCCCTGGCCCAAGATGGCTGCAGCAGCGTCACCATCATGTCTGAGTTCTGGGAGCCATCAGGAAGGGAAGGGAAAACAAAAAGAGTCAGCTCTCTCTGAGGACCTTTTCTGCAAGTGCTTCCAATGCTTTCTCTTGCATCTCTTTGGCTAGAACTTTGTCAGAAGGCTGGCTATACCTCAAGCTCAGTGGTTCTTAACCTGGGTTCTGTCGAACCCTAGGGGTTCGATGAGTCGGTCTCAGGGGTTCAGAGAAGCCTCTGCTGCGGAGGCCAGAAAAAGTAATACCGTCATTTGTTGTGAGTTCATGGACTTTGTTGGTTTTGTTCTTTGAGCAAGGTGATGTTCATGCATGGCTCATTTTGTGCACCAGTAAAAAAAACATATACCTATGTCTTGAATTTGGAAAAAAAAATCATATTTTATTTATCACTAAAGAAGGGTTCGGTGAATGCGCATATGAAACTGGTGAGTTCAGTACCTCAAAAAAGGTTAAGAACCACTGCTCAAGCTCCAAGGGAGCAGTTCTGCTTCATGAGTGAGAATCCAGTTTTAGGGAACCACTTGAGCACTAAGCCTCCCTACCATGCCTCTGGTGCTCTTCTGAACTTCTTCTCTGGTCCTGGCCGTGACTTTTGGCTGCCTCCATCAAAACTAAGGCTTGGCCCTGAACCCTAGGCCAGATAAGTAGCGGTGGCAGGAAATTATTGCTTTGTTTTCATTTGGTATTTTTATTCTAAAAATGGGATTCTGCTTCAGGAACTCACTTCATTGATTTGGATGTACCTCCTTGACCTAAAATCTGGACACTAGCTGATATGGAGAATCAGTGCTTCCTAGACACCCCTTTCAGCTTAGCCCACCCCAGGCTAGACCCTTCAGACATTAATTTCTGTTCAGATTATATTGGAGTTAGCATTCCCCTCTCCCTGCCCTTAGCACTGAATGAATCCCGTTGTCAGCTCTGGTTGGCCCACCTTTTGTCATCAAGCTTGCAAATAGCCAGAGTCATGCTCTTCAAATAAATCCAATCATATCTCTCTCCCCCATGTGGCTTCCTGGAGTTCCAGACTCGCTTCCTCTGCCCCTGTTGCTGTTAGGCATTGTCCACTGAGACACTGTTGCCTCTCCTGCTGGCTTGTGTTTTTCCATCCTGACCCTCTGCCTGCAATTACTTCCAGTTTAGTCTTTGCTATTTTGTATTCCTGTAAAATTAAGGATCTTCAATAGGTCCAGTTATTGCTTAGTGTGAACCTTTTTTTGTTAATGCCTTTTTGCAAAAATTCCTCCTCAATAATATGTAACATTGTTATACAGTAATTAGAGATTAGTTAATGTTTAGCTTTTTATTTAATAATGAGTTTCATAATGGGAAAATCACAATTGCCAAGCTTATGTATTATTCACCTATGCTGTTTTCTTTTGCAACTCAGTGCCCAGCACTTCAAGCGCATCCAATAAATGTTTACTAAAAGAATGAATAAATGAAAGAGTGAATGACAATATTTGTTCTCATTTGTCCATGCCGCAAGGACTTTTAAGTCCATAGATCCTGAAGCCATAGCTACACCTTGCCATTGGTCGGGAGGCGCCTTGTAAAGTGGAGTTTTAGGGCCTGACCAGGCGGTGGCACAGTGGATAGAGCGTCGGACTGGGATGTGGAAGAACCCGGTTCGAGACCCCGAGCTCACCAGCTTGAGCGGGGGCCCATCTGGCTTGAGCAAAAGCTCGCCAGCTTGGACCCAAGGTCACTGGCTCCAGCAAGGGGTGGTTCGGTCTGCTGAAGGCCCCCGGTCAAGGCATATGTGAGAAAGCAATCAATGAACAACTAAGGTATTGCGATGGCAATGAAAAACTAATGATTGATGCTTCTCACCTCTCTTCGTTCCTGTCTGTCTGTCCCTATCTATCCCTCTCTCTGACTCTCTCTCTGTCCCTGTAATAAATAAATAAATAAATAAATATTTTAAAGTGGAGTTTTAGGAACTGGAACATGAGTCAGCAAACTTCTCCTGTAAAAGGCCAGATAGTAAATATTTTAGACTCTGCGGGCCATATGGTCCCTGTTGCAACTGTTCAAGCTGCCACAGAAGCGCAAGAGCAGCTAAAGCAAGTATATAAATAAATGAACATAGCTGTGTGCCAATAAAACTGTTCGTACGTCACAAAATATTATTCTATTATTCTCCCTTTTATTTGTTTAATGATTTATAAATGTACAACCCTTTCTTAGCTCATGGGTTGTACAACAACAGGTGGCAGGCCACATTGAGCCGTGGACCAGTTTGCCAGGCCCAGATCTAGACTACGGTTGTCTAACTTTCCTGTGCATAAGAACCAGCTGGGATCTTTTTGAAAATACAAATCACCAGGAATCCATTTCAGTAGGAATAGGATGAGGCATAGAAATTTATATATACAGTGTGTCCGTAAAGTCATGGTTCACTTTTGACCGGTCGACCGGTCAAAAGTGAACCATGACTTTACGGACACACTGTATTTTTAGAAAGCAAGGAATTCTTCTGGCAAGCAGTTTTAAGATCATGTTATGAAAAAACTAATCATATTAAGTAATCATATTAAGTAAGGCAGGTTAGGCAGTCAAAACTAAAGGAATGCCAAAATTTTAACGGTTTACTACAAGGTAAGTTTATAACATGGAATTCCGGATATTCAACCTATGGATGACCCTTCTCCATGCACATACTCAGGACCCAAGGCTCTCCTGAGTTCCAAAGTCACCATGGAAGTTGTCGTTTAGAAGCAGGGGGGAGATTAAGCATTAAGATCCCAGAATGTGTGCAAGGGAGATTAATATGGGCCAGGCCTGGCAGAGGTGTGCATCATAGCCACTCTGTTTCACTGGAAAGAAATTGGTGAATGGTCTTAGACAACTAGAAAAAGGCTAGGAGAGGTAGTCTAGCTGAGAGCCCAAGAGAAATGAAAGAACATAGACTCTGATGCCTGGTTGTTGGTCCTACTCCCCTGAGCTGAAAGAAAAATGCTGCTGAAGGTCTGCCGGTGCACATTTAAGCCTGGTACATGTTCTCTTTGAATATATGTACCCTGCTTTATTAATGTCACCCCATTAAAATGAATAATAGTAAAAAAAATTTAAGCCTGGAAAGCTGTTACAACAAACAATGGAAGTCCTGGGTTTTAGACCCAGCTCAACTATTTCCCATGAACTTGGGCCTCAGCTTCTTAATCTGAAAAATCAGAATAACCACCCCATCCTCCCTCCCTTACTACATTGTAAAGCTGCCTGTAATCCCTGTGCACACGTGAGGGATGAAGACTTCAGCTCCTCCTGTGGGTCTGGTGTGGTCATCCTGAGGAAGCTGGGGACTAGGTGCTTCCATTCACGCAAAGAATGGCTCCCAAAGTGTGAGTCCCAGATCAGCTGCACCGGCATCACCAGGGAGTTTGTTAGAAATGCACATCCTCAGGCCCACCCAAACTGAACCCAGTAGAAACTCTGAGGTGGGCCCTGCAATCTGTGTTTGAACCAGCCTGCCCAGGGATGCTGATTCACGCTCAGGTTTGAGAACCACTGCTCTAGACCGTTCCTACCCCCCACGCTGTTCCCTACTGGAAGATAAAGAGGCCCCCTTTCCCCCTCGCAGGGCCTGGGACCCCTTGAAGGTCGCCTGCCCTGGGACCCCTTGAAGGTCGCATGCCCTGTGACCATCTTCATGCAGAGGCAGCAGTGTGCCACAGAGACACACACCAGCCTCCCCTGGAGTCCCGGGCTGCATCAAGCCCTCTGATTGCAGCGGCTGAAGAATCATTTTCCAAAGACCTAATTACATAATGAGGTCTTCCTGCCTGTGAAACTTCTTCCAAATCGGGCAGCCAGGTGCTGGCTCTGAGTGTGACCTGTGGGGGCCTCATTTGATTTGAATACTGTTAGGACAAGAGGTTAACACTCTGTGGCCAGAAGCACTGTCTGTGGAGGTGGCCTTTCCACCTTTCCTTCCCGCCTGAACTCGGCAGCACACAGCGGATCCTAACTGTGGCAGAGACCAGCCAGTGAGCCCAGGAACGCAGACTGCGGTCACGTCGTGCGGGATGTGCTGGCACTCTGGTCTGCCAGGCACTGGGTGCCTTTCTCCACTGTGGCCTCAGAATCGGAGGTGGTTCAGGGATGGGGAAACCCTGGGCCTAGGTCTAAAACCAAGCCTGGCTGCTGACCTGCTCCGCTAACTTCTTTAAGCCACTGAACTTTCCTGAATCTTACCTGAAAAAATGGAATGATGATTCTTGCCTAATAGGGCTGTCCTTAAGATTCAACAAAAATGAATTTATTAAAGTGCCTGGCCCAGCACCTCTGTCCCCTGGCTTACACAGGTTCCAGCCTCATCACACACCTTTACCGCCCCCACCTTCACTCCTGTCATGGTGAATGGGTGAATTATGTGGAATTCTCTGAACCTCTACACATGCGTTCTCCTCTGTCTCAAATACTCTGTGAGAGTCCCATCTTAGAAATCAGTTCCTCCAAGAAGTCTTCCCTGATCATACCCTCACCCCAGATCTAGGATAGTTTCACTTCTCTGGGGTCCCATTGCCTCCCGATGTTACCTAGCTCAGCACGGTCATGTCATTCAGTTCCCTCTACACCGTGAGCTCTGAGCACACAGCAAACGTGTCTGCCATGTTTACAGTTGCAGCCCCACACCCGGCAGTCAGTAAGTGCACAATATATGCTGAATGAGTAAACAGTCAGTGTGCGGTAAATGTGGAAGGAATGAATGAGTGAATCTCACCAGGGCACAGGCTGTGATCGGTAAAAATTCAATCCAATTCAGCAAACATTGACAAAAATTCTACTATTTGTCTAGAGCTATTGCAGGAACAGAGGAAACCAAGTCTCTACATTTAAATACTGTCCAGTCTTTTTTTCTAAATTAAATTTATTGGGTAACATAATTATACAGGTTTCAGGTGCCTGATTCTACAACACACCTCTGTAGACTGCATTGTGTGTTCACCCCCAAAGTCAAGTGTTTGTCCATCACCATTTACCCCTCTCCCCTTTACCCGCCTTCACCTCCCTCCACTCCTCCTGGGCAATTACCACCCTGTTGCCCGTGTCCATGAGCTTTGTCCTTTTCTTTTCTTTATATTTATTTATTTATTTGTCTTTCTTTTTGCTTAATCCCTCCGATACTTTACAGTCTTAAGAGCTAAGCATGAGGACAACACTCCAACCAACCAAATCATCCAGCACAAAGGTTGCTGGTTCAATACCCGGTCAGGGCACATGCAGGAACAGATCAACGTTTCTGTGTGTGTGTCTCTCTCTCAAATCAATATATTAAAAAAAAAAAAAAAAAAAAGAGCTGAGTATGGAAGGAACAGAAGGCACATACCGGAAGGAGGAAACCCAGGCCTTTAAAGCCCCGCCCCACCTACTCTGTGCCCACTAACAAATCCCACCCCGAGATACTGCTTGAGTCCACCTACAGTAGAGCCCTAGGCACTGGCTCGCCCGGTTTTCCACTCAAAAGAGCTTTAACCCAAGACTGTTTTTTCAGTTCTGTCCTCGAATTTGTGTGTACTCTCTCCACACAAATTCCCTATCTTCCAGTAGGGAAGTGCTTGTTGTTTCAGCCTCCACCAACGGAAGCCCCGGAGGAACACCCCCTCGTGCCTGTGCCCACGGACACATACCCAGCATCCTTCCTGCTCCCAGTGGAGACGAATAAGGTGCCCTTTCTCCCAGGCTGTTATGGGCAACATGTGCATGCCATCACCACGTCCCCAGCCCTGCTCTGCTGAACTCTGAGCGGAGTGCATGAGTGTGGGGCAGGGGGTGTGGAACGAGGGCAGTGGTGAATAAAAAGTCATGCGTTCTGCCCAAAGAGCCATTGCAGGGGGCTTGGCAAACTGTAAGTGCTGAGTGTATAGTCAGGGGAGCTAAGGTCGTGGTGGGAGTCAGAAGGAAGAATGACATTGGAGTGGAGGTCAGGAGGTTGAGTAGGGGTCCACCATGCCCACCAGGGAAAGCCAAAGAGGAGAATGCTCCCTGCAGAGGAGTAGCCTGGCCTGGCCCTTGAGGGGGTAGGGTCCCAGAGCAGTTCGAAGGGCAGCACAGCGGGAGACCAATGGGGATGGAATGGAGGGATGGGAGCTAGCACAGACCCTGGGGAGGGTTTGGGCGTTTATCCCAGGGGCATTGGGAAGTCACTGAGGATTTTTAGCAGAGGCTGACTTGGTCAGGTTTGCACAGATGAAAATTCACACTGGCTGCAATAGCATCAGCAGATAGACTAGTTAGAAGGCTTTAGCTGTGGTCCAGATGAGAGATGGGGTACTCTCCACTAGAAGAATGAGGTGGAGATAGAAATAGGTGGGGGATGAATAAACTTAAAGTTGCTCATGGGCCATGATTGGGAAAGTCTTGAACTCTTTCATGGCATACACGATGTGTATAACCTTCATGGAAACCCTGTACATGGTCAGAATGCCTAGAAGGGCAAGTAATTAAAGATAAGTTAAACTGACCACATCACTCTATTGCAAAGCCCAAAAGGCTAAGAATCATAAAAGTGGTTCAAAGACTTGTGGACGCCTAGATCACTCCTGGCTTGGGAATAAGGAAAAGCAAGAAGTGACATGTGGCTAGCCTTAAAGACAGGCCAGGTATAGACCTGGAGGGGTGGAGGGTGGGGAGCCCAAGGCTTCACCCTGGCAATGAGCATGTTCAGGGCAAGACTATGGAAGGGTGCATGGTGCAGTTGGCTTAAGTTCTTTAAGTCTAGAATGGAGTCTTACAAGAGTCTTAAATGCCCAAGTGAGCACAATGGGTGTTACTTCATGGGTGTGGGAAGCCGTTCAACTACAACATAATTACTGAGCCTGTCTTTGTGTCATGCTGAACTCTGGGAAAGCAGTATCAAGAGTTTTAAGGAGCTCAGCATCCAGTGGAGAGGCCAGTGTATAAATGCCATTAGCTCAACCTTGGAGGAAGAGTGAAACTTGATCTGGTCCTTGAATAACAAGGACAAGTTCACCGGACAGACTCCAGAAAAGAGAAGGTAAGGGGCAAGGGAGGAAAGAGTAGGAAAGGGAGAGCTAAAAGAACCCCCAACAGCTAGAAAGGAAAATATACAACCTGGGGCACGCAGACCAGCTGGTAAATGTGAGGACCTGCCAAGCATCGCATGTACCCTAAACTGAAAGCATGTGAGGAGGTGCTGAGGCCGGCGGGGGAGGCCAGTGAGGGAGGCCGGCAGGAGTCACTCATGGAGGGCATCACAAGATTCCCTCCAGGCTGGGAAGGTTCCCTCTGGAGATGGTTGGGAGAATGGTTAAGAGAAGAGGAAAGAATCCAGAGGTGAGGATCTATCGCAGGGTTTGGAGCAGTGAAGTGAGACAAACAATAATTGAATCAAAGACTGATAGGACCAGAAGGCTCTTATGAGATCGTCTTCTTTAAATTTTCACATTTAATAGAAGCAGGGAGAGTCCTGTCAATCACCCAAGTTCTCACTATTAGTGAGTGGGGGATGGGAAGGCTGGCTGCAGTGGGTAGAAGAGATTGGGGAGAGGAGTTCTGGAAGGGTCCAGACCAGGAGTAAAAAGGGCCTCTCTGGGGCCAGACAGTGGCTGGGAGTGCAATGGGCCGACCCAAGGCATCTCACACCCTGGCCCAGTGTATGTGGGATAGACAGTGATGGAGGGAGCTGATTGGAATTTCCGAGAGTTCTGGCCTGTTGTTCCTGAGGAGAGGATGGGGGACAGTAATCTAGGGGAACCCAGGGCAAAGCGTGGGCTACAGGGAGGATTGTGTGCTCGGTTTTGGGCATGCCAGTTTTCAGATTCCTGCAAGATGTCCACATGAAAGTAAAGTTGGAGGTTCAGGTAGATAAAAGCGCACGTTTCAGCTACAGATAGAGACTGAGGGGCTGTCCTAGGACAATGGCAGGAGGAACCATGGGAAAGAAACTAAGCCAGGGAGGAAAGGGAAGAGACCAGGTATAGGACAAACCTAGAGAGAGGGGCCCATAAAGGAGACCAAGGAGAAGGCATCAGAAAGACGCAGCAGAAGGAAGACAGTTTTAAGGACTGAACTGTCAGCACAGCCACTAAGATGATGAAGAGCAGGTGCAGATCCCAGGAGCCTCGACTTCTCACTTGTCATCCTCCTCAGCACCCCACACCACCCTGAGTCCCCTCCCCCCTGCCCAGAGTGCAACGATTAAAAAAATCCTTTGGAAAAACTCTAGAATGCCCAAAGACAGAGGCGGATTTAACAGAGGGTGTACCGGGCACATGCCCTGGGCCCCAATTTCTGAAGGGCCCCACAAAACCCCAACTTTACACTTTCTTCTAATGTAAGGGGCCCAATTATTTTCTTCTGTGCCCGGGGCCTCAATAGACCTTAATCCGCCTCTGCCCAAGGACCAAAAATGCAGGGTGCCAACCCTCTGAGACTTTGATTTCCATGGAAATTTTCCCCGGGAAATAAAGTTGTATAATGGATGCGTTATGACAGGCTCCACAATCAAACATTTTGTAATCAGAGGAAGAGCTTGGAGGCGGGGAAGTGTGAGCCATCAGCATGTGTGAGAGCACTCCTGGAGGTTAGAGGTTGCTTGGAGGAAGGCTCCCCTGGGGAGAAAAGCGAGCTTTGCACCTTGGTGATGGTGGAGGGGGAGGCATGTAAACAGGGACCAGACTGATGAGGACAAGGAGGAAAATCATTAGGCTTGTGCAAAGGCATCTGGACCTGGGGCTTATTTTTTCTGAATTGCTTCGTATAGCAGCCTCAGAAGAAATGGGCATTGGGGAGGGAATGCTTAAGGCCAGCTTCAAGCCTCCTTGCCTTTCCATTTGCAATGGGGCAGGTCATGGTGTCCAAACACCCAGACAGTCACCAATAACTAGTGGGTCCTTGGAAGTGAGGAGGGGCATGCAGGCAGAAAGAGGGGGGAGCAGGAGACTAATTATAACGGAACCCCTCCCATGCTAACTCTATGATGGGGGGAGGGTCTTAGTATCAGTTTCATTTTCCTGATGTAGATACTGAGGCTTAAAGATTCACGTACCTTGTGAAATTATATAGTTAATAAGTAACGGGGTTAAGATTTGAACTCAGGGTTTTCTGACACCAAAGACAATGCTGTTTTCAACCCTACAAGGGAAGTAGAGAGTCCTTGTACGGTAGCAGGAACAAGGCAGATTCAGGAAATTTGAAGGACAATCCTACGCCACCCCCCATATTATGGGGACATCTTGTCTGGATGGGCAATGTTTTACAGAGAGGAGCTGTCATTTCGTCAGATTCTCAGTTTCCTTGAGTCATGGGAGGTGAGAAGTTGCCACAGTCCTGAGATGCAGAGAAAAGTTAGTGATTCAGTATTTCTTGAGGCTACTCTTTGCTGGCTCAGCAGAGGTTCAAGTCACAGTCCCAGCGCACACGAGCTTACAACCGGGCCGCGGGACAGACACATTCAGCACTCCTCTCAGATGGTCTATAGCTCGGAATAACCTGTATGTTTTGGACACAACGCCTCAGTGATGGGGATGATGAAGAGTCACAGGCAGAACTCAAGGCGACGCCGTAGAGAGGGGTCTTCACCTAGACTCTGAAGAATGGACAGGACTTGGGCAAATATTCAGCCCCCTCTCACTTGGAACATTAGCATCTAAAAGTCGATGGACAGCTTTCTCCACTAAAATGCAATAATAGATTTCAATCCCCAGAACACATTACCTTAATGGGTAGAATTTTCTCTATATTAAGAGTTTTTTAGTTTAGTTTTTCTGTTTGTTTTTTTTTTTATATAAATAAACTGTTCTTAAACTTTGGGTGCTTACTACCCTTTGTCGGCTAGTGAGTGTCGTAGGTTGACACAGAGAATGAACAAGTGGAAATAAATGCTAATGGGAAACCAGGACTGTGTTTTCTTCAAAATATTTTATGTGTGATTATTCTGTGTTTGAGTTGCAGAGACCTGCGTACATATAATACGGCCATATTTCCTGCTAGAAAAATGGTTTCAGGTCTGAATGATAGAATTAAATATGTCCATATTTCATGGCATTTCACAAAGAAAACTGAGACTTCCAGGCGCTCCATCATCTAAACCACTTTAGAGGCAGGTGGATGGATCGGGATGCAGGAGCAGGGGCAGATGGAGGGCGTTCTAGACAAAGGAAGCCGAAAGGACACTGCTTTTGTAGAGGTGGGAACGAACACAGCCTGGCAGGGACAGATGTCAGCCCAGGTGCCTGGAAAACTGCTTTGTCACTTCCGATGCCACAGGAATGGCAACTTGAGTGCCAGAGGCAGAGCCAATCCTATGACCCCGCATAGCTGACCCCCCAGCCCAGTGCTCCCCCACACCCCATCCTGCCCCAAGTTCTCTCCATCAGAGATCTCACATTGATGGACCTTAATTCAATGTTGTGTTTAGCCCACCGCTGTTTTGTAAAAATTTTGATTATTTATCAATATTTTTAAATGGGATGATTGAACGTGAAAATTCAGATCTCTGGCTTCTCTTTAAAAATCCGAAGAGGAGACAGTAGTGAGCCTTCGTGCTCCTACAACAATAGGAACAGATGAGAAAGAGCTGCTGCCTTTAGCAGACTACAGACTCCCCAGGCCTCACTGCTCAAGGTGTGGCCCTCAGACCAGCAGCATAAACAATATCTGGAGCTTGTTAGAAATGCAGACCCTCGGGTTCCACCCCAAACCTACCTGATCAGAATCTTCATTTCAACAGGACCCCAGGTGCTTTGTTTGCACATTGGAGACTGGGAAGCACTGATCTGGTTACTCCCAGTTCTGGCCTAGCCTGTTTCTCTTATTTACCTCAATGGCCTCACCTGGGGACACATGACATACCTACTCTAGACCTGGTTCATTTTAACATGAGGTGCCACCTAACCCTGCCCCCTTGACCACCACCCTGAAACCTCAGGAGAAAAGGGTTCATCTTGAACATTAGGCCAATTCTATCAGTCCCATTGCCTACTCTGCTCAGTCCCCAAGCCTCCTCCATGTCCCTCATCCCAGAACCTCACCCCCTCGCTGCTCTGCACATCCCTGGATCCTGCCCAATGTCCTAGCCTTCCCCACTCGTGTGTGGTGCCATCTGGAGCTCACAATCCATGGGCAGGAGGCACCTGACAACCACAGCCCTTCTCTGAATATTCCTTTCACCCTCTCACCCTGGCTGTAGCCCTTTTCAACCCGTTCATTGTACCTCTGCCTACACTTTAGGGCTGAAAGGGAGGTAACTCTTCTCCTTGCTTTCAACTACTGCCTTCTCACCATAGATTCCCAACTTACGCACGCGCACGCACGCACGCACGCACGCACGCGCACATGCGCGACACTTGGTGATCAGTGCAGCCTTTAGCAGCAGCTCGCCCTGCTCTGTGCCCCTGCCCCACTCAGACCCCATTTACCTGTCTCTCGGTGTCCCCTCCATCACTTCCATCATCACTCACAGTGACTTCAGAGTCCCCAGGGGAGGGTCATCCAACGCTTTGGCCTCTCAGTTTCTCTACCTCATTTCCTCTGATAATTCACTTTTCACCCTCACTACCTTAGTTGGGTAAGGCACGATTCTGACTTTCCTGTCACCCATGGTCACATCACCTTGAGAAATCTTGGACTTGAAGCATCCCCTCTGATGAATTCTTATCCTACGGCTCACCCATACATTTATAACGGCTCACACACGCGTTATTTTACAGGCTCAACCACGCAGTGCCCTGGCCCTGGCTCCAGGAATCCTGTGACCTCACTGAGGCTTCTGAACAAGACCCCCAATGCTTCTCACACACACACCCTCATCATCCCCTCAGGTCCCCAGTACCCATCTGATCTTTCTTTCATTATGTTCTTTGTATTATAATCACTGTGTACGAAACACCTTTCATTCCTTTGCTACCCAGTCTCCTTTTACCTCCCAGGGCAAGCCCTGAGCTTGGTTAAATCTGACTCTTCACCTGCTCCATGCTGCCAGAGAGAAACACACATTCAGGGGGTGACTGGTCCAACTTTACACCTGTGGCCAGAAATCTCGAACTGGCACCCAGTGTTGCCTGGCAATGTTACTACACTCTCCAGATTCACTTGCTTATTTTTCCAAATGGTTGTTTCTCACCTTCTGCTCTCTACTCAAAACTCCTGCATCCTCCTCCCTCTCCAAATACTCACACACCTGTTCACCCACAATAGCCACAGTCCCAGTCCTTATTCCATGCTTGAATGCGATCAGATGTGACAAGGTAGACATGCTGTCAGATTTCCATCCGAAACGATGCTGCTCAGAACCCTCTCCTTTGTCTTCCCTCTTGTTTCTATAGGTGACATGTCCCCCTCCTCTTGCGCTCTGGGTCCCATTCATCTCTCTTCAAGCCACCGCCCTTGCACCACCCGTTGCTCCCTTCTGCTAACCCCATTTGCCTTGATGTAGTTAACTTGTTCCCTACTCTTCTCCCGCAGTGCACAAGCTCCCATTCTACCCTTCAGCCACTGCTCTATTTCTCTGTTCCCCTCCACAACAAAACTTCCTTCCAAAACACAGAGGTGCCTCTAGCCGTCCCTGTCTCTGCCTCACTTTGTCTTCCTAACCCACTGTAATCACGCGTGCAACCCCACCAGCGCAGGGACGCTGCCAGGGCCTCCTGCCAAGGGCACTGCTCCTCCCACTGACTGCCTCTCCCTCTCTGCTGGAGCCTGTCTTCTATTGGCCTCACTGTGAGCTCACTTTCAGGCTTACTCTCATTTCATAGCCTCCCTGCCTGGCTCTTCTTTGCCAGTTCTTCCTTCTGTTCTGAAACTCCCAACGTGGAAGTGCCTCAGGGCCCTGTTCGGGGGTCTCTTTTCCTTCTTTATCTACATTTCACTGCCTGGGTAATCTATATGCAAATGACTCCCAGATCTGTTATTTCCAACTTTACTCACTGCTCAGAGCTCAAGTTGCAAATATCCAATGGTCTGCCTGACATCTCCACATGGATGTGCAACAGGCACCTCAGACTTAGCAAGGCAGGGCAGAGCCCTGGATTCTCAAACAGCGCTGTCCCTGCCACTCAAGTGCATGTGCACACATGTCCGCACCCACATGCGCACGCAGAGAAAATCCCAGACTATGTTCCCCAATTGAGAAAATGTCATCCTTGTCCACCCTATCACAAGCCAGCTACCTTGTGAATATCCCCTTTATTCTTCTCTTTGATTCCCTACTGTCTTCCCCCAACAATCAGTGAACAGAGGCTGTTGATTTTACTTCCAAAATACATTGATTTTACTTCCAGAATACATACATGCTTCTACTTCTGCTGTTAACCCCTCCAAGCCACCACCATTTCTCATCACACTACTGGAATAACCTCCTAACTGGTCTCTGGCTTCCATTTTTGGTCCCTAAAATCCATTCTCCATGCAGGAGTGTTGGGCAAATAAGTTTGTAAAATTTGTGTTATTTGAATTTGCTCATTTTTATTGTTAAAAATGTCACTGGTCTGAAATTGCTAATTACCTTCCTGCTTGGTAAGGGCCATTGTTATGCTAATGTCTGCTAGAAGAGGAGTCTTTGTGGTCCCAGGTAGTTTTTAAGAAGGAGGAAGGCCTGACCAGGCTGTGGTGCAATGGATAGAGGGTCGGACTGGGATGTGGAAGACCCAGGTTCGAGACCCCGAACTCGCCAGCTTGAGCAAAAAAGCTCGCCAGCTTGGACCCAAGGTCGCTGGCTCCAGCAAGGGGTTGCTCGGTCTGCTGAAGGCCCACGGTCAAGGCACATGTGAGAAAGCAATCAATGAACAACTATGTTGTCGCAATGGCAATGAAAAACTAATGATTGATGCTTCTCACCTCTCTCCGTTCCTGTCTGTCCCTATCTATCCCTCTCTCTGACTCTCTCTCTGTCCCTGTAAAAAAAAAAAAAAAAAAAAAAAAAAGAAGGAGGAAGAAACCAAGATGGAAGGGAAGGAGAGAGAAGCCAGTTTTGCAAAGTAAGAAGCCATGTAGGCAGATGGGGAACCAGAGATGACTTAGACTAGTGGGGGGCCTTTGATTCTAGGAAAACCTGGATGTGTCAGTAGATTTATGAGCTCTGAATGAGTGGATTATGGAGTCTTGTGTGTTTTTACTCACCTGCTGGGTGTGAGACTAGAATAAGAATGGCGCACCAGTTTTTGGCTCCATTGTTATCGTCTGTCCGAATCTAATGGGAACCTGCACATGCCTGGCAGTGACGGCGGCCACAACTACTGGCCTTACAAGGAGCCAGATATATATTTAAACACAGAGATCAGATCAGATCACTCTCCTGCTTTAACTTACCTATTGCACTTGGAGCAGAACCTAAATTCTTTCCCCAGGGATTTTAACAACCTACACGATTCAACTTTCTCTTTCTTCTCCAACTTTATTTGTGTCACTCTTCCTATTGTGTACTACTTGAATATGCCAATCTCTTTTCCATTCCAGGGCCTTTGCACTAGCTCTTCTTTTTGTTTGGAATTCCTTCTTTCCCTGGTCTGACCACCTAATTAAAGGTAGTCACCCAATTGCTCCCAAGCACATCACCCTGTTTTAAATATCAGTTCCATATTTCCCATTCCCATTTCTTTTATTCATTTAGTTATTAACTATCTCCCCTCACTAGATCATAATATATATGAGAACAGGGCCCCTTGCCTTACTGACTGCTTTGTTCTCAGTGCCTAAAATAGTACCTGGCACAGAATAAGAGCTCAATAAATATTTGTTGAAGGAATGCACACACACAAAAAAGGTTTCCAAGAATAAAAACATTGCTGATCTCCAGGATTGCAAGGATAATGTTTAGCCTTCTCTTGAAAGAACAGATTTTTTTTTAAGAACTTGAGAATCATACTGTATTTGAATGCAAATGGACACTCATTAATTACAAATGAGGCTTACTATACACTAGAGTCTTCCTGGCAAAACCTCTATCTGGAAACACTTTGCTAGTAAGGAATTCTGGTGACTTATTAATTGGAAAGTCCATGTGTTTGTGTCAAAGACAGAGAGAGACAGAGAGAGGGACAGATAGGGACAGAGAGACAGGAAGGAAAGGGAGAGAGATGAGAAGCATCAATTCTTCGTTGCAGCACCTTAGTTGCTCATTGATTGCTTTCTCATATGTGCCTTGACTGGGGGCTCCAGCAGAGCGAGTGACCCCTTACTCAAGCCAGTGACCTTGGGGTCATGTCTATGATCCTACGTTCAAGACATTGACCCCACGCTCAAGCTGGTGAGCCTGCGCTCAAGCCAGATGAGCCTGTGCTCAAGTGAGGTGAGCCCACGCTGAAGCTAGCGACCTTGAGGCTTCAAACCTGGGTCCTCTGCATCCCAGTTCAACACTCTATCCACTGCGTCACCACCTGGTCAGGCCTTTTTTTAAACTTTTGTTTTGCTTTAAAAGTCTTCTTGTGGTTTGCTAATTCCAGCTGCTATCCTCAGTCCTAAGGAAACAAGGTTTTGCCACATATATAGTTATGACTCTCCCAACTAAGAATTTATATTTATTCGTGTGTTTCATTCATTTCTTCAAGTGCATGTTGGCACCCATATGTGCCTGTACCAAGAATACAGAGCTGAGATTTAGTCTCTGTTCTGGAAGCATTTCCAGTCTACTCACCAAACAGACACAAATAAATACATTCTCACATTCTCCAAATAATAAGTTAATGACATAAGAAATGTGTGAATGGGGTTAGTTGGGAAGAGAGGCCACAGAGAGATCTATAATAATGAAAGCCCAGTGATCACTACTTAAACATATTATCTTATTTAACCTTCATCCCAACCCAATGAGAAGGGATGTCTATCCCCAATTTACAGACAAAGAAACTTAGTCCCAGGAAGATCAAATATTTGGCTCAGGGTCATGCAGTGGTTAAATGGCCAGATCAGGATTCTAATTTAGTTCTTCTCAGCAGCCTCTTCCCCCTCGATAGCTGAACTTCAGGAACCTGTAGTCTGCTCCAGACCTTCCTGTTGCTCCCTGCCTACCAGGTCACAGTGACTGTCAGCTGGTCACCTGCATGTGCCTGGTACTACTACAGAATTAGTTCCCATTGTCCAACACTGGATGTTCCTACCACTGATCACCTGTTAACCAGTTTCTGCTTCCCCCTCTGCCCGGCTCTGCCTGCCTCAGGGAACTTTCTTCTTCTCTAGTGATGGGCCACGGAAGTAATTTAAAAGTGCTGCTGAGAACCCACGATGTACGTGGCACTAGGGACTTGGCGATGGGGAGCCACAAAGATGATTGAGACATGGTCTCTGCCCTGGAAGAACTAATTGTCTGGTGGGGAAGTTGGACCTCTCACCTGATTTTGACACCATAAATTGCTAAATGCTATCATGATACATGGACAAGTGGGGCAGACAGAGACTAAAACACAAGACCCAAGACCAAGCTGGAGGCATCGGGGAAGGCTTCACAGAGGAGGTGATGGCTAAACCAAGTCTTAAATAATGAATATTTGCAAAACAGAGAAGGGTGAAGGGCAGTCCAGGCAGTCCAGGTGTAAAAGGGAAAGTGTGGGCCAAGGTACAGTGGCTCTTCAGGGGACTTCATGAAGACTTTTACATGAAGAGCTTCCGTCACATCTGGATGTGCACAGCTGGGGATAGCAGAGCTGGTCCTGATGAGGAAAGGGGCCTCGGTTAGCTCAAGAACTGAGCAGAGCTGAGCCTGTGGGCACAAAATTTCAGGACTGGAGGATGCAGAGGAAGGAAATACAGCCGAGGCTGAATGTCTCTCCAATGTAAAATGCTTCAGAAGACTGACAGCCGCGTCAGCCCACCAGCCAGAAGAGATGGCTTGAGTGCCCACCAGTGTACAGCACAGAAGGAAGCTGAGACAGAGCAGACGCTGTCTGGTGCCAGGGGCGCTTTCGGTCTGGCTGGGGAGATAAGATCTGCACACATGCAGAAATCAGTTGTGCGGTGAGGCAGTCAATGCCAAGTGTCAAAGGAGTGGCTTGGTAAAGTCTGGAGCTAATTTCCGGAGGAGATTAAGCATCTAGGGAAGTAGAACACATTCTTGGAGTAGCCAGTGGAATCTGTTAAGAATCACAGAATACGTTGGGAGGTTTGGGGAGGTTTTTGGGAATGGTTGAGGAACCAGTGCGCTTTCCAGGGAAGGGCCCTTTACGGTGTGCCTGGTCCAGCCCTGAACATGTTAGCAGCCAACCTGGCCCCCATCACTGGACAGGACCCATCTAGACTCTGGCCCCTCTGAGGTGTTCACAGCCTTTTGTCTTACCTGCTTACCTTCTTTCCTGCCTGGATTTGAATTGTTCACAGATCGGTCTCCGGCCAGCCTTAGCCCCCCTCACACTCCTTAGACCTGCTGCTTGAAGCTACTTCTGAATGCTGATCTTGGCTCACCTATTTGGCTACAATTTGGCTCCTTGGATATATGAACTGTTGGTCTCTCTGAGTAGCATCTTCAACCTGAACAACCTCCCTCCAGGGTCCTATCCTGCCAACCCCACCCAGGTGTGTCCTGGTCCCCAGGAAGGAGATGACAGAGGAGAGTACTGGGTACAAGGCAGAGTCAGACCGGCATTAATGCGGAGGTGCAGGAGCTGTGGAGAGGGTCTGAGCTCTGCTCTCCTCAAATAAGCAGAAATGATTGGAAAGGGCTGAATCACGGACACTCACCTCCATGTCCCACAAGCCCCAAACCAGAGCTGGGGCATTTCCGGGTGGGAAAGCTGAGTGAGAGTTAGTGATCATGAGGAAATTGGACCTCTCACAAGGAACCCCTGGGAGGACCCTTGTCCTGCTGCACATCGGCTTAAGGTCATCTTCTGCTAATGTCACCTGCCACTTGACAGTAGCATGAATTGATCTGTTTATTCACAACACATTTTCTTCTGCTAAGCAACATTAAGTTTGAGTCAAAATACGTGACTACTATGTAATTCTTCCTGCTGCTACTTCCCTTTGGTTGCATTTTTCATGCTATTTATTTGCTCAGGGATACATGTGGGTATTCATTTCAAGAAATGGCAGTCGGAGGCAGGCCTTTACTCAGCACCCTGCAGAGAGGCATCGGAAGCCAGGACATCTCCCCAAGCTAACCCCACCTCCCCCTGAGCCCACTCCAGTTGATCCCAAAGACTGCTGTGCATCTCTCTTTAAAGGTTCATCAGCTGCATATCCATACCCCATATTGAATAATGCAATGCAATCAGATACCTGGGCATTGCCCAAAATTTACTTGGTCAAATCCTAACCCCTCTGGGCCTCAGCTTCCTTCTAAGTGAGATGGGGATGATTAAACTATAGTTAAGGTAACCATTCCCAGATTACACCTGCAAACCTGGAGTAATTTTTAATAGTGTCTCTGTATATCCATCAGTTGTTACCATACTTGTGCTGCTTGACAAACCAACCCAGGACAAGGATGTTGGCTCTTCCTCGTAAGCTTCATTCTGAACAATGCCCTTTCCTACACATACATGAATATTACAAGACTAGGACTAGGGTGAGGCAGCATGAGGCACCAGACAGAATACAGCGTGGGAAAAGATAAGTGTATAGTTATTCGTAATGATTAATAAATAACAATACAAGAATAAACTCTGTAAACCTACATTTTCCCACCCCTGTATTTAAGGAGGCACCCACTCCTAAGATCATGCAAGTGCAGGGAAAGCACCTGACAGTGAGTGCCTCCTTAAATGACACTTCCTGGGCACCTGACATGCTTCACCCTAGTCCTGGCCCTGGCTTGTCCATGCATACACACTTGCACATTTTATTTACACACAAGGGCACATACACACATACACAACAAATGCACATACACTCATGACTCTAGTCCTGACCCTGGCTTACCTGTGCATAAACACTTGTGCATTTCACTCACACACAGGTACCTGCTCACACCCCATCTCTCCCCAAAACACATATACACTGTCACTATGCAGAATTAGTTTGATGAAGCAGGAGCCTCCCTGGCAGTCTAATTTGAGAATCATGAATACCTCCCTTCCTGGACTATTACTATACTTGCAATTCTATTTTTAGACATTTAATCCTTTGAAACTTAAAAAAAGTTTCTTTCTGATATTATCTTCCAGAAAACACAAGTATACCTGGGAAAGCTCATAGCTGATATTTCAGCATCTGTCTCAACTAATGTTAGCCAACCTTGAGACCTTATAGACCTTGGAAAGTACAAAGATGACCAAAAAAAGAGAAACACTTATTGGATAAGCAGTTACTAAGAATTTGCTAGGTATCAAGCGCACACTTATTAAAAATAGCAGGATCCAACATTTATGGTGGGGATCACAACTAATTAAGAACTTTTTGAACTTTCTAGGAAATGTGAGTAGAGCAAGAAAAATTATCATCATCTCTGTTTTGTATCTGAGGAAACCCAACACTCTGGCAAATTATGACTGGCCCCTGAACGTGGTCCTTCCCATTCCCTGGCAGGAGAATTTGGTCCTTTGTCTTCTGGCCTGCTCCCACTCAAAGGCATGGCCCACTGCTCACAAGGCGAGCACGAGGCCTTTCTCTAGCCCAGTTAGCAGCCTGACTTCGCAGCATAGACCTTCACAAATGCAGCAGAGAGCAAAGGTGAGCAGTTTTTTGAGTTATTTTTTCTCTCTCTGAGCTTTCACGTTACTGACATTTCCATATTTGTGGCATTTGGTTATGCATTGGGCATTTAGGATGCGTTTATAATATTAACCTTTTCATAGGGGCCAATTTTAAAGCAGCCATCCTTGCCTGCTTAAAATGCAACTCTTGATTGTTACCTGCAATTCCAGTAGTCGGAGTTAATGAATCAAAGCTAGGAAATGCAGGGTGTGTGTGTGGAGGGAGCAGATTCTGCTAACAAATGACCTACTGCGAAATATCGGATAGCCATTCTAGTGTCACCGCTGCCAAATTTGGCTCTACGTCTTCTTGATGCAGCTGAAAAGATCTCAGAGAAGTGCATCTCTTACCTTCAGGAGCTGGGGAGCCATCATAGCCTGGGATTGTATGAAGTCAGAAGCAGGAGGCAGCCCGAGGGAGATATGGCTTCATCCCACCTCCACTCAGAAGACACTGGCTGGCAGGAGGGGTGGAAAGGATCCCCGCCCTCCTTAGGGCAGGGCACTGTTCTGGGCTGGGCCCCTTAAGTGCACCACTTTCTCTAATTGTCTTAGCAGAGATGCCAAAGTGATTTCTTAAAATGCAAATTGGATCCCCAGAGTGAATATTCCTAAAGGCATAGTGGGCATTGAAAGCAAACTGTGGCCCACGGGCCAAATCCAGATGCCCCCACTTTTGTAAATAAAGTCTTACTGGAACACAACCATTCCATTAATCTGTGTATTGTCAGTGGCTGCTTTGCCTCTATGACAGCCAAGCTGAGCAGACCATGTGGACCACAACACCTAAACTAGTTACAGAAAAACTTTGCTGCTGACCTCAAACCTATAGGATTGAAACTCCAGTCTCATGAGCACGAGATCCACGATCTTGCAGGCCTGGCCTTGCTTAGCTTCCCAGCCGTATCTCTAGGTGCCTCCACCACCCCAACACCCTGCTCTGGCCCCGTGCTTCTCAGCCCTTTTCCTAATGGATTCTATGCTTTTTGTTAATTTTTAAAATTTTTACTGTGGTATAAAACAAACAAACATAACATAACATAAAATGTACCACCTAAACCTTTTCTAAGTGCACAGTTCAGTAGTATTAGATATAGTATTAGAGTCACACTTGTACAACCGAGCTCCAGCAATTTTCATCGTGCAGAGCTGACACTTGATAACTATTAAGCACTAACTCCTCACTTCCCCCACCCCAGCCCCTGGCCACCATCCTTGTACTTCCTGTCTCTACGAATCTCACTACTCTAGGTATCTCAAAGAGGAGACACTCATATAGTATCTGTCTTTTGTCACTGATCTATACTGCTCACAAAAATTAAGGGATATTTTATCACTTCATATTCATTTTGAAATATCCCCTAATTTTTGTGAGCAGTATAGTTCACTTAGCATAGTGTCCTCAAGGTCCACCATGTTGTAACCTACAGAGCCTTTTAGGACATTATTTTTAATCTGCCCAAGAAATTTAATACCACAAATATACTGCTCATCTGTTTTGTGTGCTGTGATGCTTTGGAAGGCCACAAATCATTGAACTACCTAAGATTTTTCTCCCTCCTCCCCAGGAACCAATTTTGCTCTCATCAGCTGTTTCTCCCATTGAGAATGCCTGCCCTGGCCACGCCACCTGTAGGCCACACCTGTACCCACGTACCTTGCTCCTTCTTGTTTCCGATTGGCACACACTGCTCCAGTCTACCTGGAGTTACCTTCCCCTCATTCTTCTTGACACAAGCTGGACGTCACCTTGAGTCTCCCCCTTGCACCCTTGCTCCTTGTCGACCTAGCGCTCTCCACTGCCCTGTGCTTCCCACAGGATGTTGCCACCGTGGCCCACTTCCTGGCTCACCCAGTTGTCCGTGAGACCTCCATGGTGAGAAATGTCTCCGTTCCCTTTGCACTCCCAGAGTGAGCAGCACCGTGTGGGAGCAGAGCGGACACCTATCAGATAGTCACCCAGTGAATTAGCTCATTAAATTCACGCAGGAAAGCTAACAGCATTATTTGCCCCTTTGAACAGTAGAGGAAAATGGGGCTCAGGATGTAAAGTAACCTGCTCCTGGTCACATGACTTGGTGGAAGGGTGGCAAGGACTTTGGAGTCAGACCACTAAGTTAAAATTCAGATCCTGCTGCTAACTATCACATGCCCATGGGCAACGACGTTTCTCAGAGCCTGTTTCCACATCTGCAAAACCTAGAATCAATGAGGCTCAGTGAACTGATGTTTACAGAGTGGCCCAGGTGAGACCCAAAAAAGGGTAGCAGTTATTACTCATTAGTGATGGAGACAGCGTCTGAACCCAGAGCTGTTAGACTTCAGGGTCCAGGCGCTTTTTGCTTCTGTGGCTGCTGCTTCGCTTGAGTGCCACTGTGCTCTGTACAGTGGAGAATGAGTCAGGGCCCAACGGGTGCCCTGAGGCCACTTGTTCCCCATGGCCCTCTGTGAAAGGGCAGGACCCCTCAGGAGCCCAAAGCCAGCTCTGGACGGTCCTTGGAAAGACCCAAATTAAAAGGAGCTGAATGTTCTCAGGAGATATTTCCTCCAGTCCGGGCAGCTTGATGAATCGCCCTTCTCTGCCCTAGGAATAATTCTGTCTCCAAAACCGACACCATTTGTCTAGATTCAGAGTCACCCTGTCTCCCCGTGCCATGAGCACACTGACAAATCTGACCCTCCTGTTCCTCTCGGTAGCTGTCAACTGCAGCCCCTTTTACCTCCTGTCTGACAGGTGACACCACAGTCAAATGGGCCTGGCTTTGTAGAATCAGTCAGACTCCAGCCAGCTCTCCAGCGACAGGAAGAGGGGACCAAACCTTGGGAACCACTGATCACTCACCAGACACAGGAAGCCTTGGGCAACTCATTTTATGTCCCTGGGCTTCCCTTGCCTCACCTGTAGAAAGGGACTCCCGGTGCCATCCCCACACAGCCCTGCGACGCCCTCCATGGCTCTCTATAAAGGATGCACTAGGCCAGTGGGTCTCAAACTTTTTGAAGTCGAGGCGCACTTAAAATCCTACAAATAATTGTAGGTGCACTATATACAAATTTCTGAGAAATGTCTTATAATAATTAAGTCAAATATTAAAGAAAAAATATAAAGTCCAAGCGTGTATTTATGGTAATTAAACAAAATAAATACAACAAAATTAAATTTATTCTGACATTAAAAAACATTTTTATGTCACATTCTTTGAGTTATGCTCTTTAGACTTCGTAAAAAAGAAGGGTTAATAAATAAAAAAAACCGACAAAAAATTATCTTTATATATATATAAATACATTCTTAGTAAGATTTAGTAAATTCGGCAGGCCCCGGCGCGAATGTGCTTTTTCATTCTTGTGTTTATGAGAAACAGGAGCCTGATGTGTTCTAGCAATTTCTTCAATGTTTGGGCATATATTTGAAAGGCAAACTCTCATTTCCTCATCAATACATTGAAGAAGTCCTCTCTTTTTACTCTTAATTGTGTTGAGTGCAGAAAACCCCCACCATACATATCACCTTAACTTTACATCAAACAAAGGACAGAAGAAACTTGCCTCCAGTCTTTCGGGGGAACATGGGGGGTAGTGTAAACAACCCAGCACCACAGCTTAACAGCCTTTTGCAACCTAATCAGGCAAGTGAGGTGGGGTGTGGGGCACACTGTCAGTTTACAGCCAATTCCCCACACCTGTGTCCCCCAAAATCTAAACTTCAAAAACTCTGTTGGTTTTTTGGTCCCCATAAGGCACACCTGGAAATCTTCTAGGGTGCACGCTTTGAGAACCACTGTTCTAGGCATTCATCCACCTCAATTCCCCTCCCAGGGCTGGGAGGCAAGGGAGGCAAATGTGGCCCTCACCTCTGGTATCAAATTTAAAGCGTGCCCCAAATCTCCTTCACCAGTATAAAGGATACTTTAATGCAGCACTTTTTAAAAATCAAAATCAATTTCATAAAAGTCTTGATGAACAGGAGATCCACGTTTTAGATAAAGACAGGATGGGTATTAGTCTAGTTACCTTTTGCTTCAGGTTCCAGGGGGGCAGAAGGAAGAACAAGTGACTGACCTAGAGATGCTGGGCTTATAAACCTCACTTTGTAAAGTTGTAGTATAATCCAGAAAGTGTCACACAGGACAGACAGCGTGTGGTGAGGGAGGTGTCTAAGGCTCCCAAGCAGAGCAGAACCAGCTGCAGGTCTGGGAAGAGACGCAGGTCTGAAGGCCACTGCTCACCGGTACTCGCCTGTGCCAGAACTCCCCAAGGGCTTTCCGTGCCTGAGTGCTCTTGCTTAAGCTGCTGTCCTCCCATCTCCCATTTCTCTCCTTGGAAAAGTCCTAATCATCCCTTGATGGTTCACTCAAATGTCACCTCTATTCAAAGGGGGCTCTGTGACCTAGTTCCTCTGTGTTCTGCGAATCTATTCTTGCCATGAAGTGTTTGCTGTGTGCTGGGATGGGAAATGGCAGGCTGAACTGTGGGCTCCTTAGTGTCTTACTCCACTTTGTGGCCTCAAGTCTTAATATGACATAGGTGCTTCTTGTGTGTTTGGTCAGGAATTCTGACCTTGGACACCTCACATTCACGCACATGTGACTATAGCCCAGGGGTCCCCAAACGACAGCCGGTGGGCAACATGAGGCCCCCTGAGGCCATTTATCCAGCCTGCCGCACTTCCTGAAGGGGCACCTCTTTCATTGGTGGTCAGTGAGAGGAGCACAGGATGCATCCGCATCCATAGTTCCCATTGAAATACTGGTCAGTTTGTTGATTTAAATTTACTTGTTCTTTATTTTAAATATTGTATTTGTTCCCGTTTTGTTTTTTTACTTTAAAATAAGATATGTGCAGTATGCATAGGGATTTGTTCATTTTTTTTATAGTCCGGCCCTCCAACAGTCTGATGGACAGTGAACTGGCCCCCTGTGTAAAAAGTTTGGGACCCCTGCTCTAGCCTCTTGGCTGATCCTCTTGGATTTGGACTTGCTCTGCCACACCCTCAACTAATCCTGGTGGCAGCGCAGGTCAAGCCACTGTCCCTTTGCAGCCTGTAAAGAGGAGAGCTTCTTCTGAATGTCAACTGGCCATATGGGTTCACTGACCCCACCTTGAGAGCTCCGGGGACCCAGCCTGATGTGGTGGCAAGTGCCAGGACGTTGGAACGTGGCCTGTTTGGGTTTGAAACCATCTTCACCACCTACTGTCACCGTGGCTGTGCTCCTTAGATGATCTAAACCCCAGTCCCTTCAACGCCATAATGAGACCAAGCTTTCCACCCGGTCATTTGTGAGAATTCACATGAACGGAAAGTGTATAAATTACCCGGTGCACAGCAGGTGCTCCAGCAATTTAGCCTTTGCTATTACGATTATTTTTGTTTTCCTTTTAGTTAGGATGAGCTATGTCCAACCCCATGCCCTGGCTTTATTTTCCACTTTCAGAGAACTGAGTAGGGGTTTTGGGCAACTGGCAATTATCCTTTTACCTGGACACTAGCACTGGTATTAGCCTAACCGCTCACACTTACACTTTTCCATTGCTGGGTTCTTACAGTGTAATGTGGAGAGAGGAAAAAAAAGAAAAGGGATAATAGATCTGTGTCCTTTAAATCCAGCTGCCAAGCTCGGCTCACATTATGTGTTTTACAGACTTTGAGAACTAGAAAATAACTGGCAGGTTTGTCAGCCCCAAGTTTTCAAAGCAATGAGTCAATCCTGACTTATTGTTATTATCTCCTAATAGTTTACACTGTATTATTCCGTAATTACTCCGTGAATCACACTGACAGCCAGCGTGTTTGCAGCTTGCCTGAGTTATTCCTCCATCTTCCACTGAAAGCATCATTAGTCTTGCGCTTGCCTGCAGGAAGACGACCCCCGTCCCCTGCGGAGCACAGAGGGCCCTTTGTCAATCCTTGTCAGGAGAGGATGACACACCAGCCTTCCTGGTCTTGGGTTCGGCTGCACATTTGGGGAGCAGAGGCAGTCGCTCGCATTCTAACTAACCCCTACAAATTACACAGCCTGTCTCTCCTGTGCGGTGTGGTCTAAAGGTCCTCCCTTTGTGTAAGAATGTCCCCTTTGGTCAAACTTCCTCTCAGCTTTTAAGATTACACAGCAATTGGGTTGATTACCCATAGGAGCTGTTTGTGACAGGCTATATGACTGTGGTCATTGGAGGACAGGTCTATTATCCCTTTGTATATTAAACTGTGAGAACCCAGGAACAAGAAAATATGATTGGTCAGAACTGGGAGGCCACTGAACAGCCAGGCCAGGGTGTGCCCCCCGTGTCTGTAGCCCCTGCAGAGTGGAGCAGAAGAGGAGACAAACAGTGGGACATGCATGAGCTTTGGAGCCAAGTAGACTTGCATTTGAACCTCAGAGATGCCCCTCACCCCTTTAGTGACTTTCTCCTCCCTTTCTTTTTATTTATTTATTTATTTATTTATTTATTTATTCATTTTAGAGAGGAGACACAGAATGAGAGAGAGAGATAGAGAAAGAGAGAAAGGGGGGAGGAGCTGGAAGCATCAACTCCCATATGTGCCTTGACCAGACCAGTGCAGGGTTTTGAACTGGAGACCTCAGTGTTCCCAGGTCGACGCTTTATCCACTGCGCCACCACAGGTCAGGCTCTCCTCCCTTTCTGAGCCTCAGTGTTACTATCCATGAAATGGGTACATAAACACCTCCCTCATCAGATGCCTCCCCTTGCCCACCTTCCCCCAAGTAAAGGTTTTGAGGTTCCCTTTTGGAATGTGTAAACTCAGAAAGGCCTCAGAGTTTCAAACTCAGTGCCCTGAGACGAGGATTCTGCTGCTCAGGGCATGAGGAATGTCGTTGTGCTTCTCAGACAGTTCATTTTGGACTTAAAGCAACTGAGCAGCCTCCTTGTGCAGTCTCTTCCTGACAGCATTGAATGCGTCCATTTTGTGGCTCCAGGCTGAAGAAAGAGTTTGTTGTGTCAACACCGAGAAAGAGGGGTCCTCCTCACAAACCAGCTTTTTGTTTGAGGGGCAGCCCAAGTCTGAGGCTCTAGGAAAAGACCTCCCAAATTGTCAGAAACGATGTATCAGTGTGCAAAATGCAAATCTGCCTGGCAGGAGAGGAGCCTATACACTCCCCTCCCCCTCTCCCCTCCCCCCTCCCTTTCCCCAGGACCCTGTAGGCACAGTCAGATGATGTTCTAACATGCAACAGCAGAAACTTTTTAATTGCTTTTGAAAGTTACTTTTCCCCTTAACTTTGTTGACTTGGTGTAATAAAACCTATTTTATTATGAAAGAAATATGTACTCACTGTATTTCAAAAAATACAGATAAGTGGAGAAAAGGAAGGGAAAAATTGCCTATCCTCCTACCATCAGAAGATAACTACTTTAAAACTCCTTGGTGGATTCTCTTTCTGTCATTTTGTTGGTTTGAGATATGTTTACATATTTATAATTCTGCATAAAAATTTGATTCTTGCTCTTTCCCCTACATATTTTAACACAAGAAGCCCCTTTATGCAAACTCTCTGATATTATTTGAAGTGGCTGCATGATCTCTCCCTCTGTAGACGTGGTTCGGTCTCTGTAATCACTGCGCCATCATTGAACACCAGGGCCACGGCCAATTATTTCATAGTATAAATAAGGCCCTGATAAGCATCTCTAGCCCTGAAGCTATCTCCACACTTCAGATTGTTTCCTTAGGAAATTACTTGGTAAAAGGAGTGGATTTTTTTTTTTATCTCTTTTGATCCGTATCATCAAATTAATTCTCGAGACATTTCACTTGCTAAAAACAAACCAAAGGAGGAAGAGGAAGTAAAGAGGGCTGGCCTCCCATCATCCTAGGCTTGACCCTCTTCTTAAAGAGTCAATGGGTGAAAGTTAAGAAAGCAGATCTTCAATATCCTCACTACACAAAAGAAGTGGTAGTCGTGGGACAGGATGGAGGTGTGAGCTAATGCTATGGTAGTCATTATTGGGCATCTGGGAGAGCTGAAATGGGTTATTGTAGCTAGAACAGATGCTGTCTGGTACTGAGACAGATTGGTACCTCGAAGGCCACAAAAAATTCAATGAGGGAAGGCCTCTCCTGAGTATACTGTTCTTATTTCTGTGTAAATCTGAGACTCTGGGAGAAGAACCAAGGGCCAGAGACAATGGTCAAGAGTGCTACTGTTAAATACCTTGGCCATTATTGCCACATGTGGCCATCGAGTGCTTGAAATGTGGCTGGTTCAAATGGAGATCTGCTGAAAGGGTGAAATACACACCTGAGTTCTAAGACTTGATACAAAAAAAAGAAAAAAGGAATGTAAAGTATCTCCTTATTCTTTTATTGATTACATAGTGCAACGATAATCTTTTTATCTAATGGATTAGATAAAATGTATTTTGAAAATTAATTTCACTGATTTCTTTGAACCTTTTTAAATAGCAGAGTTACCGGAAAATGTGACGTTACATGTGTGTCTGTGTTATATGTCTATGGGACAGCAGGCTGGCAATAACTCCGGTCTTACCTTCACTGGCACCAAGAACGCCAAGGCCAACTCTCGTAACAGCAAGGGGCTGATGAGAGGCAGGCATTGCTTAGTCTCCTTGGCACCACTGTTTGGTGGTTCAAAAACCTTCTGCCGGCGAAGCAGTAGTTTTTAATCTTCACTGAACATCACGGTCACCCGATGAGCTTTAAAAAGCATGGCTGCTTTACGCTTTATGTTCCAGAGACCCAGACTCAAGTGGTCTGGGGAGGGCACAGCCCTCTGTTGTTCAAAAGCTCCACATTGTAATTAAATTGTACAGCCCCACCGGCTGTTGCCTCTTGGGATCTTGGCTCTGTCACCCGCTTGCAGGTGACTTTGGGCAGTTACTTAGTTCTAAACCTCCATTTGCTCATCTGTATACACCAAGGATGACAATAAGGTTGACATAAGAACGAAGTGGTATTACCCATGTAGAAGAACCTACCTAGCACCCTATCTGGTATGCAGAAAATGCATAATAAATCTCAACTGTTCTTTTTAACACATGGGTTATGAATTAGGGCTGCCTGGCATTAACAAAGGGCTGTGTTTGGCTCGTGAATTAGTATAGACCTTTGCCAGATAGCTGATGAAAAAGGGGGTAAAATAAAACGTGCACCTGCTTCCAACTGAGTCTGAGTCTTCCTGTTCACTGCCTTTGGTGTCTCAGAAACTCCTATGCAGAATAAACGGAGGCAGCATCCATCCAGTGGAATCAACATGAGTACCCAAGGTTTTCAAAGCAAACAGACTAAATATTTTGACTCTGCCACTTAACTGCTCTGTACTCTTGAGTGTGCATCTTAAGACCTTTGAGCCTTTGTTTTCTTAGCTGGATGATAAAGGTAACAGGAGCGTCTTTTTAAATAGCATCATTAAAAGGATTAAATGAGATAACCCACCAAACAGACCAGGGGTCAGGGTCCTTTTTGGCTGAGAGAGCCATGAATGCCACATATTTTAAAATGTAATTCCGTGAGAGCCATACGATATGTTTAACACTAAATACAAGTAAATGTGTGCATTTTATGTAAGACCAACACTTTTAAAGTACAAGAAGTCTCTGAATTCTTTTTAATAACGTTGTTATGCTGTTGATAACCAATGATGAATAAAGTACTTCTTACCATTAATGCGACTTCTGGTGCTGCATGGTTTTGCTGATGGCTTTGTAGTCTGGTTGATACGTGGTGAGGTTAAGCTTCACGCAGATGTTGAGACTTCCATCCATTAAACGTGATCGTAGGTTGGTCTTAACATTCTTTAGATGCGAAAAAGACTGCTCACATGCATACATAGAGCCAAACATTGTCAGTACAGCAATACTCACACGTTGCAGTGTGTGGTATGTAACGGGAAGCGCGTTCCAAGTTTTGACAATCAGCTGGTCCGCGGGTTGAAGTTTTTTCATTTCTCCCCACTTGTGCTTGCTCGCCAACTCTGCTTGCTGTTGTGCAAGTCTTTCCAAATCTTCATTCAGTGACTTGAATTTATTCATCCACATGTCTGAGGCCTTCAGGTCAGCAGCTTGTAGCTCAAAATCCCTGACAGAGACACTGGGGATGTAACTCAGGTCGGCACTGTCCACTGCACACTCGTGTGGATGGGTGATGAACTTAAAAAGACGAGTGCACTCACGAAATTCTCCAAAGCGCGGTTTGAATGACTGCAGGAGATTAGATGTGAAGCCCGCTAGCTGCTGGAGATCAAGATGTTGAGCAGGGTTACTTGCTATTCATGCATCTTTAAACTCTCCAAGTTTTTCAAAGTGTAGTAAACGACCTGTTTCAATGTTGGCAATGAAGAGTTCCAGCTTGTTTTCAAATGCAAACACAGCTTGTTGAAGGGATAAGACTGTATTTTCAACGCCTTGCATTTTCACATTGAGCTGGTTCCAATATTCAGTCAGGTCCACAAGATAGTAGAACTTCAGGAGCCACTCAGTGTTAGCTAACTCAGGATACTCAATGTTTTTCATTTCAAAAAAAGTCTGGATTTCGCTCAGACAAGCCGCAAAACGGCTGAGCACCTTCCTTCTTGACAACCAATGCACATTGCTGTGCAGAAGCAGACCAGGTAATTATTCCCAACTTCATCCAGCAATGTTTTAAACTGGCGATCATTTAAAGCTCAGGCAACAATAAAGTTGACCACCCTAATGACTGGCGACATCACCTCACCAAGCTGCTCGCCACACATCTGAACACCAAGCACCTCCTGAGGTAGGAAGCAGTGAAAACTTAGGATGGGTGTCTTTTCATGTTCACAAAGAAAAGCGCTACAAATCGTCTGTTTTTCCCCACCATGCACGGAGCACCATCAGTACACACCAAAATAAGTTTATCCATTGGTAGATTGTTTTCTTTAGCGAACTCAGTGAAAGACTTGAATAAACCCTCCCCTCTTGTTGTCTCTTTCATAGGCAAAACAGCAAGACTTTCCTCACATAGTGTGTCACTGACAACATACCTTGCAATCACCCTGAACTGCGACAAATGGCTTACGTCTGTTGACTCATCCATAGCGAGAGAAAAGAATGATGTTGCTTTTATGTCCTTCACTGGTGTTGCCTCAATTTGATTTGCCATCATGATGGTACGATCGTGAATAGTTCTTGCCGACAGAGGCATGTCTTTTATTCATTTGATTATCTTGTCTTTATTCGAAAAGTCGTCAAAAAGTTCATTGGCAACATCAAGCATGAGTGTTTTGGCACACTCCCCACGTGTGAATGGCTTTCCTTTTCTCACAATTGCTAAAGCACCAGCAAAGCTAGCTGAATTCCAGTCACATTGTTGGATCCAAACACGGAGTTGCTGCTGACTAGCTTGCACTCTGCACAGTAGCTCTTGACATGCTTTCTTCCTGCTGTCCCTCGCTGGATATTTCCATGCAAATGTAGTATGGCGTGTGTTGAAGTGCCGCTTATATTTGACCGTTTCATCGATGCATTTTATCATTGCATATTAGACACACTGCAGAACCTGCTCTCTCCACAAAGGTGAATTCCTCTGTCCATTCCTGCTGAAAAGTACGATACTCCTCATCTTTTTTTCTTTTAGCCATCTACTTTGTCAAAAGGGTTTCTGCAATTAGCTAGCTGATTACTTGATTAAAAGGAGGGAAGTTTACTTCCTGACCTCACAACGACCCGTGTATGTTAAGCATTATCCAATAAAAATTTGGTGTTGTCCCGGAGGACAGCTGTGATTGGCTCCAGCCATCCGCACCATGAACATGAGCGGTAGGAAATGAATGGATTATAATACATGAGAATGTTTTATATTTTTAACGTTATTATTTTTTTATTAAAGATTTGTCTGCGAGCCAGATGCAGCCATCAAAAGAGCCACATCTGGCTCGCGAGCCATAGGTTCCTGACCCCTGAAATAGACCCAGCGTGATACCTGGAACTTAACGAGAGCTCAATTGTGTCTTCTTCCTAGTTCCTGCCCTGAACTGACTGTGACCCCTGGGTAAGTCATGGATGCTCTGTAGACCATAGGATCTTCATTGATAAAGTGAAGATTTTGATCCCACAGGTCCCTTCCAAATCTATCCTTATATGTCAATTCTTATGAAATGGAAAATGGCCATCCACAAAAAAAGAACGAAACGGGCACACAGGGAGAAAAGAGCAGAGGCGGGAAATATTTTGCGGGAAGTTTAGCAACAAAAAATGGCCAGCAAGAGCGAAGGAAGAGCGTGGACTCGGGGTTTGGGAGACAGGTTTACATTCCAGCTGTGCCCTTCTTAGGAGCCCTGTGGTCTATTCAGATAATGTGATTGCATGGGCTTCAGTTTCCCAGGGGCTATAGGACTGAGCCCCTGGGATGCAGTGAGGTCTTACTGTGGTAGTGTCTGGACAGAGTCTGGCTCAATAAATGCAGCATTTGTTCTTATGTTTCTGGCTCATCACTGGTCACAGGATGCTGTCCCTTGGCCCTCCCCCAAGCCTTCCCAGAGTCCAGATGCTCAGTCACTTGAGGAATGCAAAGTGAGTGAGGAAACTTAGGAGAGAGTAAGTGTCTAGCTCCAGACACCCTGCCCAGCAGGGTTGGGGTGAGGAGCCTGGGATAAACCTACCTGCCTCAGCCCAGGAACATAAAGCCCCTTCCCTCTGCATGGGTGGCACTGACTTCAGCAGCAGGGGAGCGGGGCTCAGCCAGGTGAGGCTTTAGCGATCATGTGGTCCCACCTCTGCGACCCTTTTACAGGTTAAAAACAACAACAAGAAAGGCCAAGAGAGGGAAAATAACTGACCTCAGGCAACAGAGCAGCCCAAATGCAGGCAGAGCCATGATGGGAATGTAGCCCCTTTCCCCCTGGGACAGGTAGGCTCTCTAAGGACACACCTAGATGCCTGGTTCATAGACAGTGAGAGCATGTGCCTTTCCCTATTGTCCCAGATATATTTCTCCTCCTCCTCCTTACTGAAGGCAACTCCTTTCTGCAGGGAGAGAACAGGGACAAAAGGGACAATCACCTGTATGGTGGTTCTGAAGAGTTCCACAGGTTTATCATCTCTTATCCTCACAAAACTACAAGGCCAGGAAGGGTATCCCATGAGGAAGATGAAAAGACTGGGGTGACTAAGTGGCTTGTCCAAGGTCAAGAGATAGCTGTTAAGCACAAAGCCAAGGCTTGAACTTGAGTTTCCTTGCTCCGAGTTTGCATGTAATAATAATAATAATAATAATAATAATAATACTCATTCTAGAGGCCACACTGTGCCAACTGAGATATAATTGACTCCGATGTGGAGGACTTGTGCTGGCAAGCAGAGTATTAGGATGTTGGATGACCTTCATGACCTTGGCCAGCCCACTTCTGAAATTTGGGCCTTCATTTTCTTATTCATAAAGTGGGAGGCCTCATCACTTAAACCTTCCACCATTTTTCCAAGTGACCCCAAGACCTCCTGCATTTCTGATCAGCTGTGATTCTGAGGCAGAGTCTTACCCCCATTAGCTCAGGCTTCCTTATTTCTTCAGGCTGATATTCCCATTAACCCAGCAGCCTTCTAGCTAATGAGCTTCTCAGCCCAGGAAGAATTAACAGCCTAATCACACTCATGGCCACTGCTTTACAAGCACCTACTGCCGTCTTCTATGCAGATGTGTATCCCTAATCCTAAAATATCCTGCAAAGGGAGACTGAACAGCTCCATTTCACAGATGATGAGGCTGAGGCCCTAAGAGAGGAAGGGGCTTTCCCACAGTCACGCCACTAGTGAGGGACAGTGGTGTGGTTTAAACCTTTGCGCCTCTATCAATCACTCCATACCATCTTTGGTCTCATCGCTTAAACATTCCACCGTTATTTTCTCGGGGTTCTGAGTTTTCCGGTGCCTCTTACAGAAGTTTTCTTCTTAAAGGGGGAAAGCATTTGGCCAGTCAGCCAAGGTTCCCCCAAGTTTTCCCAACCCCAGGAAAGGGAGATAAAAAAGCAACAAGAGAAAGGTGTTTGAAAACATTCTGATTCACCTGATTACTATACTTAGCAAGGCAACCCCTGGAATCTAATTTAATGTATAGATAGCAATCGGTAAGTACCACAGGGCTTGCTAAATCTCAGTTTAAAAAAAAAACAACAAAAAAAAACCTCTGAAACAATGAAAGTGCTGCAGATCAGCTCAAGTGGAGACAGGGTTTTCCTTTTTAGCTCTTCCCAATTCTTCCTGCTCCGTGAGAGGGGAGAACAAGGCAGAGGAGAGTGGATGAGAGGAAATCCGGAGGAAAGGCAAGTTAAGAGCTTTATAAAGCAGTGATTTTCAACCACCGGTTAACTCTTTTGAGGACCGGCACGGAATTTCTGGCAGACTGACACTGGTCCACAGACTGGCGGTTGAAAACCACTGCATTCAAGGGTGGGAGATGGGGAAAGCAAGCATCACATCTGTCCCCTGAGAGGCTGTGTCTCAATCATGGGGACACAGTCCTCAGAAGCAGGGAGATTACAGGTGGTAGTGGGTGGGTACCAAGACCTACAGCATCCAGGTTCCCTCAGAAGACGGAAGAAGGGGCAGAGAGAAAAGAAGGAGACAGAGAAGGAGAAAGCATGGGGACCATCTAACTCCCTCAGGATCCTGGGGACACTTTACTCCAGCTCATGGCCCACAGTTCCGCCTGGCTAACTTCCCCAACCCAAAGTCCCCGTCCACTCCACAACCGGGGCATCTCCCTGTGTCAGCTGTTGCCTGAACCCTGACTCCCCACCTTCCCAGATCAACCAGGTACTTTTTCTAACACAGATGTCCTTTCAAAGGGCTGTTCCTCCACTCAGGGTTTGTCTCCTCTGGTCCCCTTCGTGTCGGTTTTCTAGGGCTGCCCCGACAACGTCTCACAAACTGGGTGGCTTACGACACAGACGTTTATTCTCCTGCAGTCCTGGAGGCCAGATATCTGAAGTCCTGGTGTCGGCAGGGCCGCATGAGCTCTGCAGGTCCTGGGATAGAAAGAACCGCCTCTCCCCTTGCTTCTGGTGGTGGCGGCCACGCGGGGTGCCACTTGCAGCCACTTCAGCCACTTCGCCCCAACCTCTGTCTCTGTTCCCACACAGCCTTCTTCCCTGTGGCTCGGTTTGTCTCCAATTCTCTTTCCTTACAAGGACATCAGTCGCTGGATTTAGGGCCCACCCCCATCCAGTGTGATTTCATCTGAACTTCATGACATCTACGAAGACTCTATTTCCAAATACAGCCACATTCACAGATACCGCCAGATAGGACTTCAACATATCTTTTTCGGAGATTCCACCCAGAACACCGCATCCTTGCCACAGTCTGGGGTAGGGCTCCCTTCTCAGAAACCGGCTTAGAGTCGTGCCCTTGTAGCACAGCATCCGTTACCTGCCATCTTCCTCACACTCAGCTCCTTGACAGCAGAGAATGGTCTCGTTCATATTGGGCATTCTCGGCAGAGCACGTGCACACAGACGGCAGACAAACCACTGTGTTGTGGTTAACTAAACACATGATACATGAATGCCTTTCTTGGACTTTCACTGACTTGACGCATATACCAAATGACCACTGTGCATATAGGACTGTTTGAAGCTCCTAATCATACTCTGGGTGGGGTGCTGTGCTGGGCATCATGGTAACAACAGTGACTAAGAAAGCCATTCCCTTCAAGGCTTAGAGAATGCAATGAGCGCTTTGAGGATCAGTGGAAGAAATTCTGGCCTAGAGAATCAGGAGAGGCTTCCCAAAGGAGGTGAGACTTGAGTGTTACCTTAAGGACATGAAAACTGGATAGAAAGAGGGGGCGGTGATGTCCTGGGCATGAGGAACAATAGGGTCAGAAGTGTGCAAGAGGGACTGAGAGTGAGTGACACCTTGGGAGACAGCGGCTTGGCTTTTTTGGTTGGAGAGAAAGAGCCCCATTGACGAGCGCTGGGAGGTGAGTTTAAAAGAGATTGACAGGAGACTGCAAAGAAGCTTGACCCATTGACCAAGAGGTCTAGGTGTACCGTGCAGACAGTGAGAAAACACAGGGAAGTGCATGCTAGATTGGGCAAGCCCTTGAGAGATCAGGTAGAAGGTTTTTGTGCTAGGTCAGGTGGAAGGAAATGGGATCTGAACCGGAGCAGCATTGGGGATGGAGAAGAAAGCAATGAGGAAGGGATTGGAGAGGAAAAGCTGGCAACACTCAGCGATTTACTAACTAGGCAGTGGGAACAGGGCGGAGAGAGAGGGGAAGCTGTGCTCAAGGTCCTTATGGGACATTGATAGCGATGATAGGAAGCCCTCTGGGGACATGCTGGTCAGCAATTCTCCAGGCCCACCCCTGCTCTGGGAGCTGCTGCCTTTTCTCCAGGAAACAGTGGTGTTTTGGTTGAGAAGTGCCTATTCAACAGCAGCTTTTTATCTAATGAGAATCGAGTGCTTGCTTGGTATTAGGTACTGTGCTAAAAGCATTCAGCCCGTATTCTGTCTCTTCTTCTCCCTCCACTGTGGCTCTGGGCCAAGCTGGGTTCTCAGGTTGTCAGGGACCATGATAGCTTATGCCACATCTCTTTCCAGAGTGGTTTTCTTATGACATTCCTGGTGACTGGAGTGAGAAGAGCAGCAGGCAGGCAGGTAGCCTGGAGGAATGATTAGCATCACATGGCTCTCCCCGGTTTCCCTTTCTAGAACAGGGAGAGAAGGAGTGTTGTGCTGTTGAGGATGCTGCTAGATGCCACTGATCCCTGGGCTCCGGTGTTAATGGGAGGAAGAAGACATAAAAGTGGGTTCAGTGGCTTGGCCACTTGTCAGGGGCAGCCTGAAATGCTGAAGGAGAGCGGTGATATTTCAATGGAAAGCTACTTATGGACACACCAGGCACTTGGGTTTGGTATCCTGAGTTTTACCCTCATCTCCAGGTGGCTCGGGCAACCCTTCACCTCCTGGACCTTGGGTCAGAATACAGTGACCTGTGGGATTTGTATGGTCCTGTCACATTCTTCATTTTGCTGGAGGCCAGCAGGCTCGCAACAGATGGTGTTAGGAGGGAACCATAGCAACCAGTCTGTCAGAGCTACAGCCCCAAGTTCTTACCCCATTCAACTGATGTGGAAATTGAGGGACAGAGAGTCACACTGCTCACTGCTAATGGACAGAGATTTAATCCTGTGGGGAAAGAAAAAAACTCTTGTTTTATTCACAGCCCCGTGTTGCCTTCTGAAATAGTAGCATCTGTTGCAAAAGCTCAATGAATGGGATAAGATCTCCTTCGAAGGAAAACAGAGTGCTTGATTTGATGGCACAAGGGCACCAAACCTCCCAGGAGTGCCCACCCTTCTTTCAAGGGACCCAGGGGTATCCAATTCACCACAGACCGTTTCAGTATTCCGGATTCCTACAGCCCTTACAACCCGCCTTTGCGGCCGTCTCACCCTGCATTACAGATGGCATTCAAGATTTTAGTGAGAGGACTCTCAAGGTGTCACTCACTCTCAGTCCCTCTTGCACACTTCTGACCCTATTGTTCCTCATGCCCAGGACATCACCGCCCCCTCTTTCTATCCAGTTTTCATGTCCTTAAGGTAACACTCAAGATGCATATAAGACAGCACACTATCTTGAGTATACAGTTCCCTGAATTCTCTCAAAGGGAACACGTCCGTGTTTCCAACATCCAAATCAAGACTTAGAACATTACCAGCACCGGAGAGGCTCCCCTCCCCCTAGGCTTGTTTTCAATTACCACCCTTGCCAAGTATAACCGCTAACCTGACTTCTCATGGCATAGGTTAGTTGGCTGGGTTTTGTACCTGATCACTTCAGACTTTTGAGATTCATCCCCATTGTTGTGAATGGTCGTAGATGGTTCACTCTCACTGTTGTAAAGCGCTCTGCTGCATGAATACCCCACAGTTTTTCTACCCGTCCCACGTGGATGCCATCACGGCAGTTTCCAGTCTGTGGCTATTAGGAATAGTACGGCGGTGAGCGTTTGTGTGCGTGACTTTGGGCGAACAGATGCATACCTCTTTGGGGGGGGGTATATACCTGAGAGTAGACTGGCTATGTCCGAGGGTAGCCAGATGCTGAGCGTTAGCAAATACTACCAGTTTTCCAAAGACAGCTATACCCATCTATACTCCTACCAGCAGTGTGTAAAAGTTTAATTATTTTTTGTTTGTTTGGTTTTTTTAAAAATTGCTCTCTGATGTTTTATGGCTATATCCAGAAAGAGGCAGTTAGAGTTTCAGATGTTTTAGTCCTTTATTCTCATGAATATAAAAGCATCCCCTAAATTCTAGCAGGGGGCGACTTTGACTCCTAAATGTACATGTACACACATCATTTTAGTTCCTCACCCATTCTTGTTTGGCCTTCATGATACTAGCACTATCACCTCCTCTAACCTGTACCTGGGCTGGGTGAGGTACCCCTCATTTTTGCTTCCACCACACTCTTTCTTCCTGCTCTCTCAATCCCAGTTGCTCATTTTGTAAGCACCTACCTCCTCTATCAGTCTATCAGACAGGGGCATTCTCAAAGGGAGGTATTGTGTTTCAACTCTCTCTGCTGTCAGTGCTTAATATTCAGCACAAAGTAGGCTTTCAGAAAATATTGAATGAATGAATGAGTGAATGAATGAACTTTCCTATTTAATTGGCAAGCTCATTGAAGGCAGGGGTCAAGACTTCTCTTATGTTACCCCAATGGACTAATTGGGCATACAGCAGGTACTTAATAGAAGCTTGCTACAATAGATTGGCATGAATTGCTGATCAACACCTTAGTGGCCTAAGGGAACACTCCTCTTAGAAACCACATGAGCAGGGTGGACTGGGCAGACAAGGCTCTCACTCTGGCTGAATGTGTGCAACACTGGGCTCTTCCTTCCCACTGGCTTTTCTCTTGTCACTCAGGAGGCAGACAGGGGTGATTCAGACTCATTTCTCACCCACACACAGAGCTGTCTTTGCCCCACTTTCAGCCTGGCTCAGGCTCTGATCTCCCAAGATCAGAAGCTCAAAAGCCAGGGTTGCAGTGATGGAAATAAAGACCAACCTACCTGCTCCACCCCCAAGCCTTTGGGGGCAGATTCACAGAGAGGGGGTCCTGGCTGTTGGCTAATTCTGGGTCTGACCCTCATCTGTTACATCAGTGTTTAGAGTAGGAAGCAAAGTGTGAATCCATACTGGTTCTTCCTGGGCTCTAGGTAGCTGACGGGAAAGCCAAGATGTCTTGGAAAGACTGAGACCCGAAACTGCCACCATGATCCCTACTACTGCTTAGCTTCTGGCACTGTGAGGTCTCTGACGCCAGCCATGGTGTCCGCGACCTGCTGCATGCTTGGAAGAGAGCAGCACATTTGCAAAGATCTAGTTAAACTGTCATCACACTTCTCATCCAGAGGGCTGTAAGCTCAGTGAAAGAAAATGTGTGATGAAAGTTCAAGAGATATCTTTTCCCCGTGTAAGAAGAAATCATTTCTACCAGAAATGTGATGGAGAGTAATTATGAACTGCTTCCCTTGAAGACCGAGACAGGGCCCTGTCTGCTCTTACCTCCAGCAAGAAGCAAAATGGTTTCTGTTAGAAAGAAACAAAATAACAATAATAAGAAGAAATGCTAGAAACATAATCTTTAATCTTCCTTGATGCCTAGGGAAATTTTACAGAAAGATATTTTCTTTTCATGCAACTTAATAATAAATATTTTAAACGACCGCACAGGGACAGTAAGCAGGCCTTTGTGTTTTCTCAGAGGCCTGGTTTTCGTTTTAATTCTGACCCAGAAGTGCTGTGCATCCTTGTATAAGTCAGTTCCCTTTCTGGGCCTCAGGTTCCGCATTTATAAAATGGCCCCCTTCTCCTTTGAGATGCTGAGAATGTGAAAAGACTTAAGTTTTTGTAGCTCTGTGACAAAACGTAATCATGCATCTATTCATTGTAAAGGACGGCACTTGGGCCCAAGGAATGTATTCGTTCAACCAACTTCATGCCTGCTGTGTTCTAGGCACTGGGACACAGCAGTACAAGCACTGAGCCCGCCTGTATGGAGTTCAAGGTAGAGTAAGGGTGATGAGTCCTTCATGACATCCACTAGTAAAACAGGGGCAAGAGAGCAGCAGACACAAGTAGAGAGCCGTGAACTCCCTTGGGCAGCAGCAGAGGATTTTCAGAGGGAAGGGTCCTGGGTGGTCCCAAAGGACACATTGCCAGGAAGAAAAAGGAGAAAGAAGAGGATGTTGGTAGGTTGGAGAACAGACACATCATGACTTAAGGGTTCCACGTGTGAAAGCCAACTACTAGTGGAATCTAGCCAATTCTAAACCCAGAAGGAATCAACAAGGTGATGTGTCTGCAACAGCTAACCCCTCCAGCAGGCTACTGTGCATCTCAGATCCCTACCGGCCTCGCACGGGCTTCAGCTCTGTCTCGGACCAGCTCCCTGACTTCTGGCGATTCCAGTACCTTCTCAGCCCCTCAGCTCTAGGATGGGGGAGGGGTGGGGTGGAGCTGAAATGGTCTGGAAAAGCCCTTACTAGTAGGATTATCTCTAGGCTTGTACTGATTATTACATACCAAGAGCTGTCCCAATAACAAATGAGACCTTTTAAAGCTTGAAAGACTCGCTGCTCTGAACCTACCAATGGAAATAATGAATGCCTTGACTAAATCACATTTATAAAAAATACAGCCACAGCGCTCCTCCTTTGAAAAAAAAAGATTCAAAATTTATGAGGGAATTTTATAGAGAACACATCTAGGAAGGAAGGAAGTACCTGGAAGGTGTTCGACATCCGACTTTATCACAAAGCATTAGCAGGCTCAGGAGCGGGAGTTCTAACACATGGAAAGCCATCTCTGTGGCTATTAAGGCCTGCTTATTACTGTTATTACTGCCCCTGCGACTGCTGGGGGAAGCCCCAGGGTCACATTCCAGGTCACAGAGGAATTATTTAGATTGGGGGGGGGGTGTCCTAGTTTCTTTGGTTGTTTTCAACTCCACCACCTTAGAAATTTTCCAAATGTTAGCATTTATAGTGACCAAGAAAGGGGGTGGTCTGGGTGCCACACTGACACAGGGAAAGCCTGCACTTGTCTCTGGCCCCCTCTGGGAGTCCCTGTGATGTGACTGTGATCAGCTGGTCCCTTGCAGCCAAACAGATAATCCTGGGCAACTGTTTGTTTCCTGCCCCCATGTGGGGACACCCTGGGACCTTGAAGGAGGAAAAACCATTTTGTTGGTGCTGATCATGTCCAAAACTACTCCACTAGATGCATAGTACTGTAGTTCCTTGGGTTGTTTTGTTTTAATGGTATAGCTATTCAAAGTCAAAGATAACAGAAACCCAACCCAGGATTCATATTAAGCAGGGACACTGAGGAGTTCCGAGTGGGAATAGATTACCCTGTCTTCCCATTCTTGTTAGACAAAGTGCCCCCACTTTTAAAAAAAATATATTTTATTTATTGATTTTAGAGAGAGGAGAGAAAGAGAGAAAAGATGGGGGGGGGGTAAGGAGTAGGAAGCATCGACTTGTAGTAGTTGCCTCCTGTTATGTGCCTTGACCAGGCAAGGCCATGGTTTCGAACCAGTGGCCTCAGCATTCTAGGTTGATGCTTCATCCACTGCACCACCACAGGTCAGGCAGAACTGTAGTTCTTAATAGTTAGTCATTTCAGTCCTTCCCACAGACTTTCTCCAAATTTCTGGCTGCCTAAATGTGTTCCTGGCGACCATCTACTTTCCCTCCTTGCAGATCAGCTCCCCCTATGTCTTTTTTTCCTTTGAAGTTTGAAAACAAAAGGAGCCTTACTGTTACCCCTTCTGCCATTCTCAGGCAGGGGAAGCTGCCCTGCCAATCTCCAGGTGCCTTTATACCTGGTTCCAAAAGGAGCCTCCGAGGGACTTTCCTAATGATGATCAAAGGGACCCTTGCTAGAGTAGAGTTGAAAAATAAAAGCAAGTTTATCTTAGCAAGGCATCCTGCTCTATTGATTGACTCCATTAATTAAAGTAATGAGAAATAAAACCAGTTGCTCGGTGGGCAGAAGCTGTGGAAACTTCTCCCCTGGAAAACGGTTGGAATTTGCGACGGTGACAAGTGGGCCAGATGAGGCAGGACAGCGGGAGGGGATCCCTCCTCCTCTCCTCGGTTCCCGAGGGCGGGAGAAAGCCTCATGAATGGTAGGACCTTATGTTGGTACCGCATGCTCCTCACAACTCTGTAGCGGGTGAAATCCGTCCCAGGCAAAGGCTTATTATCCAGTGATAATAGACAGCCTGGTCCCCACCCTCACTGAGGAGCAGAGTGTTCGATCGCTTCCTGAGAATGGGCATTGTTACGGTGGGGAAGAGAAGAAAGGAAGGCCCAGAAATACAGAGAGTGTGTCTGCAAATGGGAAGGAAAGGGGTGAGAGCGTGTCCCTCAAAGGGAAAGAAGGTAGCAAGGGGAGGTCGATTTCTAAATTCACCTACTCCATGATGCTACAGCGGTCCACCTTGACCCCAGGCCTTCCTGAGGCTGCCAGCTGCTGCCCCAGCAAAGTTTTCTTCATGATAAATGCAAAACTCTACACTCATGCAACCAGTGCCTTTGCAAATGCTGGAGGTTTTATCCCTGGAAGCATCTCAATCTCTTCTTGCCCCACCTGCAATCTCTCTCTCTCTCTCTTTCTTACACACACACACTTGCATCTCTTACATCCAAATCACTTTCACAAAAATCACCTGGCCAGCCTGACCTGTGGTGGCGCAGTGGATAAAGCGTCGACCTGGGAACACTGAGGTCGCCAGTTCAAAACCCTGCACTGGTCTGGTCAAGGCACATATGGGAGTTGAGCTTCCAGCTCCTCCCCTCTTTCTCTCTTTCTCTCTCTCTCTCTCACTCTGTGTCTCCTCTCTAAAATGAATAAAAGAAAAAGAAAAGAAAAGTCTTTTAAAAATCACCTGGCCAAAATGCCACCTCCTCCATGAAGCCCTTTGGAATCTCCCTAGCCAACAGTGTTCTCTTGCTCCAAGAGCCTGTGGCATTTTCCTCGATGTTCACTCATGGGATGCATGTTTTACAGCTGTTGTGAGAGTGTTTTACCTCCCACTAGCTTGTAAACTCTTTGTAAGGAAGAGCCATGCCTTAATTATCTCTGATTCTTCACAGTGCCCATAGCAGTCCCTGGTCGAAAGGGGGGCGTCATCCATAAATATCTGTTGCAATGATTATTCTCCTAATCAAGAGTCATTGGATGGAAAGGAACCATAGAGGGGGTGAAGGAATTTTTATTGGGTGCCCCCTCGAGGCAGACCTTGAAAAAGCTCTGAAAATACAAAACAAAAAATTACAGGTCTGCCTTCATGATGCTCAAAGATATATACTGGGACATCGATGAATGCACTGTGGTCAGTGAAGAATGACCAAAGGACTGCTTGCTCACCCAGCCGCGGGCAGATTCTGCCCAGAAGAGCGTTTTAGAGGAGTAACCTTAAAGTGCTACCCTCAGAGCTCACAGGACTCCTTCACTGCAGCAAGGGGAATGAGTCACAGCAGGCCTCGCCTTCCAAACGGGCACAGGACTGCAGCCTTGCAAGGGAACGAGGCCTTCAGCACTGGATGGAGGACAAAGGCAGAGGAAACTCTAGATAGCTTTCAGACTCTTGGGGGCTTGATGAATTGTTTTAATTATCCAGCCTGTAACCATTAAGGGAAGTGGCATGGATAGTAATAACACAAGAATGGGACCCAAGATTAAGTCTAAACAACAGCAGCGTTGTTCTCCCAGCGGCTGGCGCCGGACTCTGAAGCCGGTCCTGGAACCAGAGAACAGACATGTGCGGGGCGTGATCCAGGCGAGCAGCGCTGATTAGCGCCCAGCGCCTACCTTGTCAGCACCAGCGCCTGGGGTGAATTAAGCGCCTGCAAAATGAATGCACGTCTGGAAAATCTCCAGCGTGGATTTTATTCTTGCCCCAGCGTTACCCGGTATTTTAATTAACCTGGGCTGATTGTTCTAATTACTGGAGTTTTTATGCAGTGAATGGCTGGTCGGGACTGGTGACGATCAGTAAACACAATTACCCTGCTTAGTTTTAGCCAGGCTGTGCCCTTACATTTTTATTTTTTTAAAAAATAATAATTAGTAACATAAATCTTTCATTTCTAGTTCACTGTGGCTAACAGACTAAGTGGGAGGAAAAGCTTTCCTAGAATATTAAGCTTTGGTCTTAATAGTCTCCCGTCATAGATGTTTTAAGGGGCTTTCTTCATTTGGAGAATGATCAGGTGCAGAAGCGAGAGATGCAGAGGCGGCCGTGATATATCGCTGGCTGAGAAAACATAAGGGACCGCAGGCAACAATAACACTTAAAAATAATAATACATAAACACGGTATGAATGTTTCTGTGTGTTTGAGTGTTTGTGCTTAAAATACATATAAAAGTAGATGTACTAGAGTGTTATCACTTGGTACTTACCCTCGCAGAGAATGCCACTGGAGGCAGCGGGAAGGTAAGAGGGGCTCTACGTTTACTCTATATTCTTCAATGGTGAAGTTTGAATTTTATAACATTATTACTTTTTCTTTATTGACTAATGTTTTGAGAGATAGAGGAAGGGAGAAAGAGAGAGAAACATCATTTTGTTGTTTCACTTATTTATGCATTCACTGGCTGATTCTTATATGTGCCCTGACCAGGAATCGAACCCGCAACCTTGAAGTATAGAGACAACGCTCTAACCAAATAAGCTAGCTGGCCAGGGCCAACAGAACTGTTACTTCTGCAATTAAAACAGTTTGTATGAAAATCACCGCTCCTTGAATAAGCCAAGGGCATAGCAGCCCAAAGAACCTGGTTTGGGCCCCATGAATACAGGATGCCTGCAGCCACTCAAGCGCATGGTCTCAGAACACCCTCCTTGGCTGTCACAGTGGCGTCTTGTGGAACCTGGACCGTTCTCCTCGTCTTCCTGCCTCCCTGCCTCCTGGCTTCTGTGTCTGGACCCTGCTCTGTCATCTTACAATCTCTTCTTAGCTTCTGCATTATTTTTCTTGGGACCCCAACTATCTCCTTGCATTGCCTCCCTGACCCCCAGATCGTTTCTGTCTTCATTCTTGGACTCCATCTTGCTATCTATGTACTTTGATTCATTCAGTGTGAGCCCTTTCTAACCACTTCTGCCTTAAAAGATTCAGTCTCCATCCATTCATCATCTATCAGACTGGACCCTCACAACCCGCCGTCCCAGGGGTCCACCCTCTGGGCACTCAATCCAACCCACTGTTTGATGATACACATTTTTGATTCAACGTAACCTATAAACACAAGTTAATCACTTATTTCTAGGGTTCCACTAAATATAATTAATCTTTCCACTGTAGAAGGGAAATAAATAAAGTTAGACTTGTTAATAAATAGTACTTCCAATGGAGTACGTTCCTAAAAGATTATCAAGGATGATTTTTATTTACTTGATTTTTTTAACCTTATTTCCCATAGAAGAACCTAACTCCCACCTAAGATGTAATGGGAACTGTATTTAATGAGATGTGCCTGAATTGGAAATATATTAAATTGTCAAGCTGAAACAAGTGCTGTGGGGATATGGAGGGAAGGGAACCCTCGTATAATAATTAGTAATATAAATCTTTCATTTCTTTTGGTGGGAATGCAGATTGGTACAGCCACTAGGGGAAACAGTATGAAGGGTCCTCAACAATTTTAAAATGGAACTGCCTTATGATCCAGTGATTCCACTTCTGAGAATATGTTCAAAGAAACCCAAAACACTGATTTGAAAGAACATATGTTCCCCTATGTTCATTGAAGCATTATTTACAATAGTCAAGATATGGAAGCAACTCAGATGCGCATCAATAGACACATGGGTAAAGAAGATGTGGTACATATATACAATGGTCAAAAACAATATTACTTGGTCATAAAAATAATGTACTCTTACCATCTACGACAGCATAGGTGGACCTAGAGGGTGTTATGCTAACTGAAATAGGTCAGACAGAGAAAGACAAATACCACATGATTTCACTTAGATATGAAATATAAAGAACAATATTGATGAAGAAATAAAACAGAAACAGACAAAACAGATACAGAAAATAGAGTGATGGTTGCTGGAGAAGAAGGAAGTCAGAGGGTGAGAAAGGTGAAGGGGTAAGAAGTACCAGTTGGTAGTTGCAAATAGTCAAGGGGATGTAATAAATATACATGGTGCCAGGTGGGGACCCCTTTGTAAAATATATGATTGTCTAACCACTATACCCGTGATGGCGAACCTATGATACACGTGGCAGCACTGACACGTGTAGCCATTTTCCATGACACGTGGCCGCATACCAGAAAAGTATGGGGCTGCATGCCGAGAAGGATGTTTCATCCTTGGCTCCTGCATGGCCAGGTGCAGTAGCCGAGGATAAAACATTTGCTGTAGTGTAAACACTCTGTGCCAGAGGTCTGTAGGCCAAAACAACATAACTCCGGCACAGAGCGTCTAGTTCTGGGACTTCCGGTTAGGCTGTTTTTCTCAAGTGACACACCACCCGAGTTATGCTCAGTTTTCTGGCGAATTTTGACACACCAGGCTCAAAAGATTGCCCATCACTGCACTATGCTGCACACCTGAAACTAATACAAAATAATATTGAATGCAAACTATAGTTGAAAATAAAATCTTTAAAAAATGCCGAGCTGAACCCCAACCTCCAACCCTCATTTGAAGAGTAGGTGGTACAGAGTCCGGAAAGCTTCATCAATTCATTCATCTGTTATGTACTAATTCATTCTTTACAAAGCATTTATTTCCCCACTGTGAGCAGGTGGCAGGCATGAAAAAGGCCAAGCTGAAGGAAAAAAGGTTCTTACTTTCAAAGATTCAACGTCCAGCAGGAAAAGGTAGCCACACGGACCAGTGTGGTAGTCATAGTTGCAGAGGGCAAGTTCGGCTGCACCCCAGGTACAGGGGAGGCAGCGGCTAGCGGTAGACAGCCACACAGGTTAGGCACTGACAGAGGTGCTGACATGAGCAGAGGAAGTGCACCATCTCTGGCCTCAGAGAGCCCATTGCGTAGCCAAAGAATGAGATAGAAGGCTACAAGAGAAGGAACCAACAGGGGTACCCAGAGACAGAGAGCAGCTGCGTGGTGATAGACACCGTGATAGAAAAGGCACTACTTGAACCATCTTGAAGAATGAATGAGCTCTGTGCCAAGCCGACCAGGAGGGTGAGGAAAAAGGATGCTTCAGGCAGAGGGAAAAACTTGTACAAAGGCATTTTGTATTCTAAGACAGGTCAGCAGTAGAAGAGGCCTAGAATGCAAAGTACTTGTTGGAGAGCAGTGGCTGAAGGTAGCAGAGGCCCCAGGGCGAAGGGTTCCAAGCGCCCAGCCGAAGCATCCGCAGGGTGTTTTGTAGACAGCTGGGACACTCCTGAGAGCATTAAGCAGGGAGACACATATTGAAGTCTGTATTTTAGAACCATCTCTGTGGTGTCAATGGAAGGGTAGAAAGTATGACACAGTCAGACCTGAAAATGAATTAGCTTATGAGCTTAAGCACCCCCCAGAAAACAACAACAAAATAATCCCACCAGGCTACATTCCAGGGAAAAAAAGAAGAAACCTGACCCTATTGATGAAGCACCTACTCTGTGCCAGACTCCTGGCTAGATGTCATACCCCTGTCTGCTCATTCAGTGCCTGTAATGACACTGAGGGAAGGGGAGGGTGAGGTGATGAGCTCCATTTTGCAGGAAGGGAAAATGAGGCATAGTAGAGATAAGTGGATTCACAAGGTCACACAATTGCAAAGTGATTGAACCAGGATTTGAATACAAGTCTATTAGATGTCAAAGCCAGTGCTCGCCATGGCTTGTTACCTACCATGGCTTCCTTAGTCAAGGATCAGGATGACAGAGGCCAAATGGAAGACACTGAAGGAAGGTCATTGTGAGATAACTTTCCTCACTGAGCTCTGTGCATGAAGTTTGAGGTGCAAGGTCATAAATGCCTAAAGTAGTGGTTCTCAAACTTTTTGAAGTTGGGGAGCATTTAAAATCCTACAAATAATTGTAGGCGCACTATATGCAAATTTCTGAGAAATATGTTATAATAATTAAGTCAAATATTAAAGAAAAAATATAAAGTCTAAGTGTGCTTTTATGGTAATTAAACAAAATAAATATGACAAAATTTATTAAATTTATTCTGACATTAAAAACATTTTTATGTTACATTTTTTGAGTTATGCTTTGTAGACTTTGTAAAAAAGAGGGGTTAAAAAATTAAAAAATGACAAAAAAATTATCTTTTTATATATACAGATACATTCTTAGTAAGATTTAGTAAATTCGGCAGGTCCCGGCACGAATGTGCTTTTTCATTCTTGTGTTATGAGAAACATGAGCCTGATGTGTCCTAGCAATTTCTTCAATGTTTGGGCATACATTTGAAAGGCAAACTCTCATTTCCTCATCAATACATTGAAGAATTCCTCTCTTTTTACTCTTAATTGTGTTTAGGGTAGAAAATCCTAATTCACGTAAATAGGATGTTGAAAATTGTAGTAAAATGTTCAAAGCTTTTTAAGATATTGCCACATATTCTTCTTTTATAGAAATCCAAAAGGCTTCAAGAGACAATTCCTTATGTTTAATCATCAATCCACGGTCAGTGGATATAGCTGCCAGTTCTTCTTCTTCTGTTCATGTTAAACCAAAATCACTTGAAGCTTCCAGGAATGAGTTTCTAATCCAATCGTATTGTTCAGTGTTAAGTGATGGAAAATGTTATAAATTAAATTCTGGCTGTCAGCCTTCAAGTCCTATTTTATTTATACTTAACTTTTGCTCACTTCCAGAATCAGATTCTTCAATATCACACTTCTTTTTGAGAAATCTACCCATTTTATTTGGGTGTATTTATCTAAAAATAATATAATGATGTGTTAATAATAAATATAATAATGATGTGTTAACAAAAAGAGTGGTATTTCCGTAATGAAATGGTATAATAGAGTAACTATATTTATTTTTATATCTGGGCACATGCCACAAACCAGAGCAGCTAGTAATTCCAGGTCCTGAGTGGGAACGGTGCGGAATTAAGAAAATACGGGTGGGGTGGGCCCTGTAATTGCTTCTGACAAGAACAAAGCAAGCCCCAAAACCGCATCTTGCTTTATTTACAAGGCAAAGTGGGTCATTAGCAAATCAATGAGATCTTTAATCATGTTTCCAAGGCAACCCAAGAATTTTTACCAAGTGCAGAAAACCCCCACCACACATATCATCTTAACTTTACACCAAACAAAGAATAGAGGAAACTTGCCTCCAGTTTTTCTGGGGTACATGGGGGGTAGTGTATACAACCCAGCACTACACCTTAACAGCCTTTTGCAACCTAATCAGGCAAGTGAGGTTGGGGGTTGGGCAGACTGTCAGCTTACAGCCAATTCCCCACACCTCTGTCCCCCAAAAATCTAAACTCCAAAAACCTTATTGGTTTTTTGGTCCCCAACAGGCACATATTTCTCTGGAATACCATAGGGCACACCTGGAAATCTTCTAGGGTGCACCAGTGCACCCTGGAGCACACTTTGAGAATCACTGGCCTAAGGGATGTGTGACTTCCTTTGGAAATATAATACCAAGAAAACCTTTCCTCTCTTAAACAGTGCTATCTCGGATGATGAGAATCATTCAATCCATTCTTTTCCTCCTCTTGGCTTGATGACCAGGAAGCTCTCAACTCAGTGTTTAAACTCAATAATTATGGCAGCCAAAGTTATTCCATAATATGCTTTCCCAACCTTCTATGTTATTTTTTAAAATTTCCTATTTAATTGTACCCATGTACATACTGTGTTTTAAGATACCGCCAAGCTTTTTGGTATGAAGCTGGAGAAAGTAGAACAGTAACTACAAAATGTGTGTTCTACTTACTCGGTTCTTCTTTCCATCTTCACCCTGAAAACATCTCAGAATAATTGCAGCAGGGGGTGGGCCGGGGTTCCTCCTTCCTTGGGTCCTATTGCAGTGTGCCCTCAGAGAGCAGCATTGCTTTTCACCATAACGCTCTACAGTTTCCCCTGTGAACCTCAGCTATCTCTTTCATCTGCAGTATTCACTAGGTATTGGGCCCTGTGTTGTTACATACCGCATCCCAGTTAATCACGCTCACATGCCAGGTAGTTACTATTGCTCCCACTATACAGATGAGAAAACTGAGGCTCAGAGCACTTACATGACTTGCCCAGGGTTACACAGATAGTAAGGGGTGAAAATGAGATTTGAATTGAGATCTCTTGGAGACTGAAGCCTATTTTGCTTTTCCCTCTGCTGAAGGACAATTTCCTTAATCCCTTTGTGACTAGGCAAGATTGTATGTCTCCTGTGGCCTCCCCATCTCTCTACTCTGTCAGTGCCTCCAATTAATAAAAAAGAAAAAGGAAAGAGAAAGATCTGGTCCAAGCTGTTTTGACAGGACTAAACAACCAGACTGGCTATTTCCCTGACCGAAAAGTAAGTGCTTTCTAATCATAAAAATAGAATCTTTCTGTTCCATTATCTTTGTCCTTAAGAACACAGAATGGAGAATGTGTCAGACCCCCTGACTCGTCTATCTTTGTTAAAAAAAAAAATGGTTTTAATCTTTTCCCCTGAGCTCTTCTGCTTTCTATGAGGCCAGTAAGGAAAACTCAATGTGCAGATTCTAATACCAAATCCATATTACATAATAAACCTCTACCCTCCCAGCCCTCTCCCAAGGGGCACATTTCAGAGAGGCCATTTCAGAACCAAAGTACTAGAGATTCTCCGTATGGTGATGGGCTCTTAATGTCCACTGCAGGGGCAGGGGTGGAGGCAGAATCACGGGTTCCATTCTGAAGTCCACATCTCAAAAGTTTCAAGATTCTGGAAATATGGTGCTCAGTCAAAAAAAAAAAAATAGTGTCCTTGGGAAAGCCCAGCAGATATGCATAACACCATTTAGAGTCCTTTGTCCTGGTCTAGGATGGACGGAGAGAGAGGGAAGGAGAAGGGAATTACCACTATTGTCTGCAAAGAAGCTGGGGCTTGCCCTGCTGCCCCCCCTCCACCCTCATCACAGCAGCCTTTCCAGCAGGCTTCAGTAGGAAACTGAGGGCCTGAGTGGTAACACGGCCCAAGGTCATCACAGAGAGCGAAGGTGGAGCCCCAGAGCCAAGCCAGCATCGCCCAGCCTCGGAGGCCACTGCATTGCCTTCACATGGCATTGCTACCCACAGGAGAAGCAAAAACCTGACTAATCCACAAAGAATAACACACCCTCAGTGGAAGAACTCCCGGAAAAAAGAGGTCACCAGTGACAGCTGTTCCTACTTTCTGCTCGCCCACATCTCACCAGCAATGCCTCCGTAGAGACTCCTGGGTCACCTCTCTGCATAGCTTCCCAGGAGAGCCCTCTCCCTCCGGGCTGTTCTGGAGACAAACCTCCCTCTCCCTAGCCCAGAAACAATCAGACTACTTCACAGCGCGTATGAAATATGCAAGTACAAGAGAGAAAATGGAGAGCAGAGATTTCTATAAGAGAGCATCACCGTGCAGGAGTTTCTTAACAGGTGTCACATGAGAGACCCCCATCCAGGTATCCACATGTCACAATAACTAGAAAGGTTTTCATCTGTGAACTTTGTGAACAAAACACAAGGGTTTGTTGACAGTGAAGATGTATATACTCCTCTGATCAAAAAATACATATATTTCCTGGACATAATTATAGATAATAAACCATACAGCAGATTATGATACCAGATGGCAGAATGGGGGGTACCTCTAAAGAATAACCTTTGACCCCTGTGGTGAGGGGAAGCACTGTGAGTAATGTCAGATTCTTCTACAAGGGTCCATGGCCTCGGCTGAGGCTCACCTTTTGCCTTACTTAGGTCCTTGTCAACCGATCATGGGAAATTCCAAGACTTTGGCTTCTCCTTCTTCACTGATTTTTTTCACAGTGATCTTTATGGATCTATATATTGACTTCTCTCCAAAAGACTAAGTATGTGCAATCTTCGCTGCTTCTGCTCCTCTTTCTTATAAGGTGTCTAGGTGGTTCTGCTGCACTTGATTTTGCTGATCTAAGTGTTCTCATCTAGGTCCTTGTCCTTTCTGGTGCCCGTTACGTTGTTCCATGGGGGTAGGTTCCATGGTATTTTCTCTACTGTGTATTGGTAAGGCATGGCACACTCTATTTGGCAGAAAAGTCACTCCCTCCCTTGGAGCCCATGATGAAATGGAATTCCCCTATTAGGTAGAAACCTGGACACCAGGACACTTCCTGTGTAACACCATTAAAATTCCACTAACAACACACTTTAGAACATTATCACTTAAGAACGACTATCATTCAAAGTGACTACACAGCAGGCGCTATTTAACAGGTTCCATATGGTACTGCCATTTGATTCAATGTTCACAAAAATCTGTGATGTGAGCGCTATTAGTGCCACATGAAAGCTAAGGAAACAGATGACACTACAGAGTTGGTATTCAAACCTGGGTCCTTACGCATCATCCTCTACTGCCCCATGTGCTTGACAGCAGTCTTAAAGACCATTGTGGGGTTGAACTTTATTCTGAAGGTCAAGGGGATCCCTAAAAGGTCTAGAGAAGATGAGCAGAGTGTTCTGATTTGGCAGCGGCATGGGGAATGGATGAGAGTGGGTGGAAGTGGGGACCAGATGGAGACTACAGCAGGATTCCAGATGATAGGAGTCTTGAGAACATGACAGGGTGGATATAGTGAGAGAACTTTAGAGTTTGGATCAACAGGACTTGGGGATAGGCAGAGGAGTACGTCGTTGGGTGGATAGTGGAGCCATTTGCGAAGGCGAGAAATTAAAGAGGAAGGTGTTTGGAAGAAAAGGATAAGGAGTTGAATGTTGACCATGCTGCAGTTCGAGTGTTTGAAATACACTGATGGAGTATACAAAATAAGCTGCCTAAACAGGCCTAGAATTCAGAAGCAACATTTGACAAAAGTTGTAAGTTAAGGAGTCATGGCTTCATCCATGAGTTGAAACCAGGAAAGTAAAAAATTCCACAAAGAAAGCATATAGAATAAGAAGTGGGATGAAGAGAGAAGCCTAGAGATGTAGCTGATATAGCAGTGAAGTGTCTCCTCTCTGTGTTCAGATGAAAGCTTCCTATTGTCCTCCCAGGCTCTGGGCTACCTACCACCTGCTACTACCTGCATCAGGGTTCTATTAGAGCTGAGCTCCCCAAGCATGGCTGAGAAGAAATTCTCTCTCCATTTCCCAAACACCTAGATTCTCTGTTCCTAACAGAGACATTGAATCAGTAGTTTCCTGCCTGTGAGATAAAACAGTATTCAAAAGACACTGGACTGCCCTGCATTCTCCCATCCTGGCACTTATCACCTCTTCCCTGCAAACACACACACACACACACACACACACACACACCCCAAGGAGCAACCCTTTGTGAATGGGGAAGTGTATTATCTAGTAGAAAGAACACAATCTTTGGAGTCCAATAAACCTGGACTCAAATCTCAGGTTTAATGTGGAAATTGGAGCAAGTTATTTCAAGTGTCAGTTTCCATATCTATGAGATGGGTAGTCCTCCCTTAGAGACCTAGAAGGGAAGATCAGGTGAGACCCAAAGTAGCCCAGGCAACACCTTGCGCTCAGCAAGTATCGCCCAACAAAGGAAGCACTGCCTTCCTCCTCTTCTTCTCCCGAGCCTAAGATGGAGCCAAAACCACACAGAGTCTGAGCTTCATACCACTCCTCCCCCAAGTCTTTTGAACCTAGAGGGGCCTCTGGTAGGTCAGTATTTACCTGTCTGCCTCTCTACCCGGAGGCTGGAAAATCAGGCTCCATGATTCCCAAGAAAGCTTGCCCTCAGACCAGATAAGTCATGCTAAGACAAAAATGCAACCTTAAGGAATAAGACAAGTTTTCTCTCCAGCACTCAAGCAATCTTGTGTACACTAAACATCACTGAAATCAGCAGGTGTCCATTCCAAGAGAAGACTGTCTCTTGCCCTCTATTTGAGTGGTTTTTCACTTCTAGAAAAATATAATGAGAACAGCAGAAGATAACAAGAAGGGGATTAAACCCATGCACAGCCAGTGTCCAGCTTCTTCAAACGCATTTTTCACACAAATTCTGAGCCTGAAGATAAAAGTCCAGGCTATTCCCTCAGATCAGCACCACAGTCCCGACCCTCTGTCTTTTCAGGTACACATTAATCACCTAAATGTAGGAGGCGATGTTGGTGCTCAGGGTTGCTCTGAAGACAAGACCAGGGGCTTCCGTAGTCTGAGGTTAATGATCAGCTCAGGTGTATACAAGTCTTAGGGAAACACAGGTCCTAGATGTTACCTAGTCCTACTACATCATCTTAAAGGTGAAAGACCTACTCCCCAAGGCGGAAAGAGACTCTTCTAAAGTCACAGGATAATCAGTGGCAGATGTGGCACATAAGCCCAGAGTTCATAACTCCCAAGTGCCACCTGACTTTGCTAATATCAGTGTCATGTTTTGCCATCACAGATTGGGCATGCAGAAAGACATCAAAGGGGTTAAGGGATGTCACAGAGATCACAACATCAGGCTTCTATGGATAGGTATCAAACAGCCGTATTACAATAATATAAAGTATTACTATTACAGGAAGGTACTATTCTTTCATAGCATTTTATCCTATTACTGTTTTTAAATCATTTTTGACTGATAAAGTTATCACTTTACTCGACTCCACAGAGTGGGGACAGAGTGATGGAATTCCAGGTACAAAAATCCTCCAGAGTTAGGGATTCTTTACTAAACTTGTTTGATGCCCGTTTATGTAGACCGTGTGCTCAATTTGGAGATTACTGTCAAGAATGAAAAGGTCTGTAAGATCTCATGGTCTGGTGGGGAAGTAGATAAAGGTGCACTTTTTGGCATGGTGACATGATGTTGTGTGACAAAAGAAGTCAATATAGTGCATGGGGGGTTGTGTTTTTCTGAAGTGAGAAGCGGGGAGGCAAGAGACAGACTCCAGCAGGCGCCCAACCGGGATCCACCCAGCATGCCCACTAGGGGAGCATTGCTCATTTGCAACTGGAGCCATTCTAGTGCTTGAGGTGGTGGCCATGGAGCCATCCTCAGTGCCCGGGCCAACTTTGCTCCCATGGAGCTTTGGCTGTGGGAGGGGAAGAGAGAGACAAAGGAGAGAAGGAAGAGTGGAGAAACAGATGGGCACTTCTTCTGTGTGCCCTGGCCAGGAATCAAACCCAGGACATCCACATGCTAGGCCGATGCTCTACTGTTGAGCCAACTGGCCAGGGCCAATATAGTGGGGTTTGAGTGTTGGATATGGGGGGGCATGCTTCGGTTTGTGTGGTCAATGGTGCTGTCAGTTGGGATTAGGACTACTGGAGGGACCAGAGGATGCCCTGAGGGGAACAGAAGAGAAAGGATGATAGTGGAGATGGTGATGGACTGGTAGAGGAAGAGAAGGAAGAAGAGGATGACTTCAGTTCAGGACATACTACGTTCAAGCAGCCTAAGAGGAACCAGAGTGCCAGGGATTCTGTCGGGTGAACCAGTTCAGTCTCACTCCCTGTGGGATTCCAGCTCTGCTGGCGCTTTGGTTTGTAGCTCCTCTGCTCCACCACGTGCAGTGCATCTTTCAAAAACAGATGGAAGTATCTGACCCACTGATGCCTCCTCTTTGTCTTTGAAAGTATCCTCCTCTTTTCTTCTTTTATTATCATTTACATGGCATGGATGGAGACAAAAGGTGGATGTCTATAGACAATTCAGCATGTTTAGCCAGGAGTTTCAAAGGTCACTAGCTGAGTAGTAAGCAGAGGAGCAGGAGGAGGAAGAGGAAGAGGAGGAAGAAGACAAGAAGGCAGGGGAAGAGAAGAGAACTGGGAAAAGATGTGGGAGGGGGTAGTAGAATCAGGAGACAGTGCAATGAAAGAGAGAAGTTCAATCAAGTGATCAGTAGCCACCCCACCCCCCCACTCCACCCCCACCCCCCACCCCACCCCCACCCCCACCCTACCCCCACCCCCCACCCCTGCTGCTGATCAGTGGGATTCTTTCAACATGTAGAGCTGGTGGTACCTGAATTCCAAACTCCTCCACGGTCCAGTCAGCTCAGACCACATCAGATACCAAAGGATGAGGAGTTATCACTGAATGTGTTTACCAGTTCACTGAAGCTACCTATTCAATTGTTTTTTTTCCACCAAAAAATTACTCTTTACCTAAATTATGCAGGTGACTCATAATGTTTTTGATAGGTAGGTGGTGCCGACTTTTACCAGAAATAAACCAGCTCCATGGAGTTCTTTTGCATCAGATAGGACAAAGTGAAATCTATCAATGGAATAAAGCTGATCCTTTGAGTTCTTCTATCCTCCTACCTTCCTTCCTGTTTTCACTCATTAATTATCCATTCAAGAACAACACAGAATTATTGACTATCTACCATCTGCCAGCTACTGGGCAAGGCTCCGTGACTAGGGACTGGTTATGACCATGAGGCTGGCCGGGCTGGCGACAGCCATACCAGGAGAGCTGGTTAAGTACGCCAACCCAGCAGGGGACTTGGAAATCATAAAGGAAGGGAATTCCAAGGTCAAATCCAAATGACTTGGTTAGGTAAGAGAAGCTATAGATGAAAGAGCAAGGGTCATAACGCAGGAAATCCTATAAGAAGTATAAAACATGCCGGCCATCTGGAACCCGCAGGCTTGAACATTAGGGAAGACTTGTCTCCCTTAGAGAAGGAGAAGGAGGAGAGGAGGTAAGCAGTGGTGGGATTCAGCCAGTTCTGTACCAGTTTGCTAGAACTGATGCCTAATCTTTTGTTGAGTTCAGTGAACTGGTTGTTAAAATAGCACTTGGAATCAGGGCTCTCTCTAAAGTGAACGCCTGGGCAGCTGCCCAATGTGGAAATTACAAATTTACATTTCTTACTCTTGTTTAACCTTCATCTGTGCAACAGCGTACTCTAAGTGCCTGTAGTACTGTTCATTCTGCCCATAGGTGAAAAAAATTGCATGTGAGGATGCCAATCAAGAAGCAATATGGAAATATCTTAAATAACATTTTTATTGTTTTTTGTCAGGTATTATTTAATATTTTTTCATTAATATTTTTAAACTCTTATAATCTAGTTTTGTGTACCTCTTTTATTGTTCTTATTTAAGTATTAAATGCATGAAACAATGAACTGGCTTTCTGTATATCACTTTTTTTATACTTAAAATGGTCATTAGGGCAGAGAACTGTTTGTTAAATTATTTGAATCCCAACACTGCAGGCCAAGGAACTATGCGTGTTCTTACGATTAGAGTAAATACCATCTCATTGAAAGAAAACATAAATTTAGAGATTTCTTCAATAATTAAGTTGGAAGCCACAAAGCCATTCCTTCCCTAATTAGCTTGGTTCTCTATCTCAGACAAGAGATCCCTCTTCTTAAAGCTAAATTGTGTTTGCTTAAATGAGATTTCCTGGGTTTTATTTGTTTGTTTGTTTTTGACCTCTTTAACATTTTAAGGGATGTTCACATCAGCCTTAACACCTGTCTGACTTCCACTTCATCACCTTGACACCTGACTGTGACCACTTCTTCATTCAGGAGTCGCACATGAGGAGTTCAGGAGTTCCCCATGTCTCTCACCTATACCCTTAACTATTTCTTTCCAAGGAAATATTTCTCCCCATTCCCTCCGCCACCATCACACTCAGCCCTCATCCATGTAGGCAGAGATTTCAGTTGTCTTCCTGTCTCTTCTTCCTCCCCCCTCTAATATATTCTATTGCCTGTTGAGAAAATACTTTTCTAAAAGTTATACAAATAAAATCATTGTCATTATCTAAACAATGAAGTGCACAGAGAGACAGACAGACACATACCAATGTGGCCTCAAACCACATTTGTGCCTCATCTATGTTCACTCACCTGCACATACAGAGAGTTTTTGCTTCCCCACCTTTGATCACAGACCTGAACTACCAACTGTATATATGAATAGAGCCCTTAAATAGACTTAGTTTTCCCAATATTTTTTAGGTATTGCCTTCTCCTCCTCTCTGTTATAGAAACCTTAGTAAAGTAGAAGGAAGGAATGGTTCAGGGGTGTCCCAGAGCTGGCTGTGTGACCTTGGACAAGCCACTGACTATCTCTGGGCCTCCTTGTTTATCAATTGGACTGACAAGATTAAGCCAGGTGATTGCTAGCAAGCCTCCAGCTCTCAACTGAAATGAAATCCACCCTAGCTTCGCCCTGACCTGCCCTCCCCAGGTGACGCTCCTTGGTAAGTAAGGGTGGCCACCCCCTGGTGTGGAAAATGGCAGAAAGAAAATTTGTACATCCCTCCATGTACAAATACCAACAACGGGATCTGTGTCAGAAGCACAAGAACTAAAGCTGACAGATCCTTAAATGGCCCCTGTGTTCAGGCATCTATTTCAGAAGGTAAGGATACAAGTCAGAATGCCTGCCTTGCGACCTCTGTCCCACAAAGGTGCTGGCATTTGACGTGGCACCAGAAGTCCCTAGAACTTGCATGCCACAGTGGGGACCATGAGTCTGAGAGGTTTCTGTGCTGACAACGCAACACAAGCATCAGCCTTGGGACAAAAAGTATAAACGAAAGGACAATTCCTAGATTTACAAAGGCTACATGTAAGATGTTCATACCTTCAAAGAATTTCACCTGCACCCTCACATGTGACTGTCACAAGAGCCAAATTAGCAAAGCAAGCAGTCAACAAACATCCCTGAGGTCTGCTGTGTGCCGGGCTCTGTTGAGGGTGTGCAGGATACACCAGTGGACAAATTCTAGATCCCTTTCTCCATGGAGCTGACACCCTAGCAGAGTAGAAGCTATTCCTTAGGTGAACAGGCAATCTTAGAGAGAGTTAACAACACATGCAATTACAGAATAAGAGCACCGGCAGAAGCTTGATGGTTAATGACAGCAGCTATCATTTACTATTCAACAAATATTTACTGAGTGCTTACTACACGTCAAACTCCCTGCTAAATGCTTTACATATGTTATTTTGTTTAATCTTCACGCTAATCCTGCAAGGCAGATATTACAGTATTATCTCCATTTTTCAAATGGGGGAATTATGACTCAGAGAGTGTAAGGAACTTTCCCAATTTCCCCTCACTGGCTGCATAGGAGCAGAATGGAGAGAGTGGGTAATCCCGATGGTAGAAGCGGGGGAGCTTTGCGGAGGGGAATGTTGAACACCGTCTCAGAAGTGAGCATGCAGATTCACCAAGCAAAGGGAGAAGGAGGAGGTCTTTGGGGGCCACCGTTTCAAAGTCATAATATTGCAAAAAATGTGATGTAGATTTAAGCTGGAAAAGCAAGGGGTTTAGACAGCTGTGGCAAAAGGTTTTGGGGTAGGAAGTAGCATTAGACTAGAGGCTGGTGGAACCTATGGAGCCAGGGTGAGAATGAGAAAGCTTTATAAGGTAGGCTTTTCCCGAAATTCCTGGGATTGTTTTCAAGAACAAAAGAGATTATCTAGCACATCAGGACAAGTGAACAAATCTGTTGTCCTGAGCAGCTCCTGGAATTCCTGCTGCACCCAAAGGTGTGGCCATCCGTGCTTGCTCTCCCTGTAACCCACTGTTGGACACGCACAGGCTGTGAGCTCTGCAGTGCGTAGTGGGAGCCGTTGAAGGAATGACAGTCAGAAGGGCTGCGTGGGTAAGGATTGGACAGGGAGAAATCGAAGGCCAGGGCCCAGTTAACAGTAATATGTACCAGGGCAAGCTATAAGCTGTAGAACAGGAGGGCCCCAACCAAAGTGACAGTGACAATAGGTCACAGACAAAGAGCTTGAGAATGAGAATGATTTAAGAAGAAGCTTTCACAACCTTTGGTGATGGATGGTATGTGGTAGGGTGAGGGCTTAGGTAAAAATAATTCCAAGATTTCTAGGTAAAAAAAAAAGAGACTTAGAATTTCTAACTGAAATGTCTCTTCTCCTGGGTAAAATTTCAGTCTTTAAAAGGATACGTTGTCAATAGTTCACAAAGCAATATAGACATTTCACATTTGTCCATATCAGTCACTGAGTGAGTATGCAAAAGGAAGAAACACACAGAGACAGACACACAGAAAGAACCCTCCAATGAAAATTTGCATTCAGGACCCTAATAGATGAGCTCTGGTGACACCCCTTGATAAGTCGGAAGTCAGCTGTCACCTCCTGCACAAGACGTCCAAGTCCTACAGAACAAACCCTAAAATGTTTCTGATGGAGACATGATCGTTAGAACTGTTTTCTCAAATAAAATTTCATTTTTTTCTTTATAGTTTCTTCCTGCAGGGGAAAAAGTGTGATAAAAATTGGTCTGTCGTTGTTTTTAGTTTAAGAAGCGGAAAAGTGATATAGAAACATTTAAATATCACAGGACTCCCATCTTACATGTAGCTTTTGTAAAGGAAGGAAGCATACACACCCACAACATGATCCCAGCCGGAAGCAAGGTAACCAATTTGGAATGTGAAGCCATCAAACAGAACGACAACATGGAAACTTTTGTTCAAGGTGATGGCTGAAACAGTGGACCAATGAGAGAATAGAACCTGTTATTCACACTCTCTCCCAAAGAAGTAAGTCATTTTTCTGAATAGCCAATGTTTCCAGGATTTATGGATTCCTTTAAGCACCAACTTTTTCCTTAATGGAACCATTTGGCTAAAACACCTTCTAAAATATAGCCCATCTTTTCCTAGATTCTTATGCAAATTGCACAGAACACAATGTAATCTTGGTGACTCAAGGCCATCATTGTAAATTCCAACTATTATTTTGGACTAAAAGGTTTAAGGACCTTTTTTTTTTTTTTTTTTGGTGGAGCTGGCCCAACATTAAACCCTACCATTTTTCAGTCCTTTTGTCTGCTTTTATAGTTGTTTTGCCTTCTCCTTTTTTTTGTTGAGCTTTGGCTATATGTTCCTTCTCTCCGTGCTCTTGAACCTTAAGCCTGCTTGTTCCTTTTCATAATGTACACTATTTCTATTCTGCTGAGAGCCTGAAAAACAAATAGCCCAGCATGTTATCAGGATTGTACACAAAGTAAGTGTAGGCAGGCTCCATGAAAAGACAAGGGCTTGCATATACGCACACTGCGCAATGGTATCTTTAGTGTCAGGGATCAAACCATGGGGGATGGGGGGGGGAGATGATTTGACATCAGCGAAACCCGAATTTGACCTTACATAATCCACTTGCTATCTCTCAGCCTCAGGTTCCGCCTTGGCACAAATAGAAAGAATAGCATCTGCTTCATTTGGTTTCCTGTGGGGATTAATGCATGCAAAGTTCCCAGCTTGCCTGCCTCCTGACTATCCTCAATTAATTAAGGCCACTCTTCTTATGATGATTATGGATTTTGTGACATGCATTGTGGCTGCTCACATGATATTTTTCCTTATCTGCCAGCATTGCCTCTACCCTGGAAAGAAGAGTATTGTAATTAAAGAAGCATGGTTGTAATTGTGGAAGGTTTGCAGGTCCTTCAGGCTGTCGAGGTCCAGCCAGGGTCAAGTGCACCAAACCAAGTCTTCCAGTCAAGAATGTAATCACAAGACAGAGTGAGGTTTCCAAGCAGAGACCAAGAGTGGGTGATAGAGACACAGCAAGCTGGAAGGACCCATGGACAACAGGACCTCAGAGGTAAAGAATAATTTCCCCTTATTGGGGACAGTTTAGCCTCTGAGTCAGTTTTCATTATGGGTCACTATTTGGCCACAGAGCATCTATTTTGTGAGTCATTGCTGAGGGCTTGAGACTAAGGTGGGGATCCTGATGGAGCCTGATGATGCAGGGGGAGAAGGACCCAGGATTCAGAACCAAGAGGAACATGGATCAGAGTGGGCAGGGCTCAGGGTGGTGGACAGTGCGCGGTGGGGAGGATGGTGAGGCTAAGAGGTCTAGGGTTGCCGTGTCCCACGATCCAGTGAAACCATTTCAGGCACAATGAGAGCAGTGTATTTGTTAGTAAACCTTGTCTCTCCTCTGGCCATCATTCATACACAAAGACAGCGATCAGACCTGCGCGCCTCTGTACTCAGATCTTTTTACTCGGTGTTATTTATATATGACTCAACACACTGGCATCCCTGTCCTATTCTTTTTTTAAAAAAATGACATCATTTTCCAATGACACAGTAGCACCGTCACCAACATTTACTTGGCCATTCCCCTAGTGTTAGGTACATGAATTGTATTTAATTTGTTTTTTTCTTCTCTCTCTCTTTTTTCCTCCTGTATTATGAAAATCCTCAGTGTGAATACCTTTGTACTTTTTCTTTGCTTGGAGGTTATTCCTTGGGGAATCTACTAAGGTGTGGGATTATAAGGTCAAAGGTATGAAGTGTTTCATGCTCTTATTACACAGTAAGCTTATGAACTTGCCTTTATAACTCCAAGTATTTTCTGAAAACTGTCTGGAATCTAATGTTGTGTGTCAGTGCTATAGGCTGCTGAGAAATATTGAATGAGTCGATTAAGCATCATTAGGCTAAACAAGTATTGATTGGGAGGGAAGGAAGGAAGGAAGGAAGGAAGGAAGGAAGGAAGGAAGGAAGGAAAGAAGGAAGGAAGGAAGGAAGGAAACGGGACGGAGGGAGGGAGGGAGAGAAGGACAGAAGGAAAGAAGGAAGGCATCACATGGAAACAAGGAAGAATATACCTCCAGACACACAGCAAATACTAAGAATCTAGCTTCTGTTTTCACTTCCTTCATTTCCCCAAGGGTTTTTGCAAAACTGAGTTATGCTGCCACCTGCTTCGTTTTTTCTCTTTCTGAACTCCCAATCTCTTGCCTTTCTAGTAAGTTCCAACATGTTGGAACCACACCTGGATTGAAATCTGGGCTCTTAACACAGTGTAACATACCCGGTGTGACTGTAGGCAAATAACTTCACCACCTCAGGGATGGCTGCACTATGTGATCAGGGCTGTCGTTGTAGCTTAAGCTGTACTTAAACCTGCAACAGAGAGAATAAGGTTAGAAAGATAAAGCTTCTAGGTCACCATCTGTAAAATGGGAACAGTATTCCCACCTGGGAGAGTTGTCACGAAGAATCATTACAGGTGCACATGCTAGTACCTGGGAGGTACCTGGCTGGCACTCTGTGTCACTGTCCATTCCTCCCTCTCCCCTTCCCTTCTTCTGCCTCCCCCGTCCTGCCCTTCTCTTCCCACCTCCTCTTTGGATAGTCACACCATTGTGGAAGAATGTCCTAAATCCCTCCTTTCCTGCTCCTTCTGTGGGTGGACAGGCAAGATAAACTAGAAGCAGAAAAGTCTGCTGTGGTGGTTGGTCGGGTCGTTTATAAGGGAAAGAGAGTAAACAAACCTGCAGTGGCTGAGACAGAGGAAAACTGTGGCTAAGAGGAAAAGCAGCCCAGATGGAGGCATCTGACAAATCAACCTGGCTTTAAATCCCTGAGCCGCTGCAAAGGGGCTGTCTGCCGGACAGATTCAGCGCTGCTTAGTTAACGCTCCCCAAAGGGGAGGTGAGAGCCAGGGCAAGATTAAGTCGTGACAGAGAACAGGTAAGGGGACAGTCTAGGAGTTGTAAATAAAAAATGCCTAATTGTACCTAGAGTTATATATTTCATTAAATCCTATTGTAACGGAATGCCTTTTCATCATATGAGTGGATGGTAAGTGCTGGGGAAGGTTATTGAGCTTAACTATTTTAATGAGAGTTTTGTTATGTGTATGCGAGAGGGAATTGGGTAAAGAAGTGCAAAGCTCCATCTCTCAGCTAACTTTATAGCTTACAATAGCAACGGAGACCCAGTTACTCAAGGCTAGACCCAGAATAAGTCAACGGTCGGCAAGGCTATGCTAGGGGAGGGAGACAGATTGTTAAGGTGGCCTGAACACAGAAAGTCAATGTCACGGGTCAACAAGACACCACTGGGGACACAAACGCCCACAGATGGAAGCGGGCGTGGCGTGGATATCACGGACAACGAGGATCAAGGCATCCTCCCCACGGGGCTGTGCTGGTGTTGCTTTGGTCTCAGAGCTTGGCTTGAAGGTTGATCCTTGTGGGAGAGGCCACATAGTTCTCCATAATCTGGGATGAAAAATAGAAATGAAATAAATGGGGGAATTCTGAGGAAAACGGAAAACGTGGATGGTGAGAGCTCTCAGAACAACCGAGCAGCATGCTGTGCTCATTTTGGGCACAATTATCACGCATTATTGAAATTACCTTTTTTTTTACCCGGGTTCCCCACTGGACTGTAAACTAAATCAGGGACCACATCTGAGTAGACACTGCATTCACAGTGCAAAGGACAGTGCCTGACATATCCTAAGTGTTCAAAATATCCCCGCGACAATGATTACCTTCAGATAAGGACAAATTTAAGACCCTCAATTCTAGAGCCAAAGCACTTGGGATTGAATCCAGCCATTGGACAAGTTACTTATCCAATCTCTGCCTCAGTTTCCTCATAAGTAGAGGAGCTCTAATGGTATTATTACATACCTCATAGGGTTGTCATGAGGATTAAATAAGTTAATACATGTCAATTGAGCACAGTGCCTGACACATAGCACTCAATCAACATCAGTTATCAAATATTATTGTCACCACTGTCACCATCACCACCATCGTCATCAGTACCATCATCAGATCAACTTCCCAAGGACCAGGACAAGTCCCTAAACTGTGTGTGTCCATGTCCTCTTCTAAGTTCTGTTACGTGCTCATTAAAGTCACTGTTGGTACCGATACCTTCTGGTTCTCTCTGTGCTATGTTTACCCTCTCTCTGTATGAGTTACAGAAACTCCTGAATCCCAAACTCCCTCCCTCTGCCAATCACTGCATGTTTGGACCACCTTTCCAGACCAACAAGAGCTGCTTGCTCAGAGATCTCAATTGCATGTGTATGTTATAATTAGCCTAACAAAAATATGACCAGAAAATTAAACTCTAAGCCAGTACATTGCATAATACTCTTCCTAGGCAAAGGGGAAATCTCTTTGCATGACTTGCTGTTTGAGATTATACACAGGAGAGTGTCCATCCATCATCAGTGTCTCTAGCAAAGAACTAACAAAAAAATCTGATAATAAAATGCCAAGTTCTGTGTCTCTCCTTGTCATAGTACCCACTGTCCTTTTTGGATGGCAGAGCAGAACAATGTGAAATAAGAAGTTGAGGAAAATAACAGAAGTTGGAATGAGGTGCCAGAGAAAAGCAACCATAAAATAATGGAAAACACAGAGGGAAAAGGTGTGAAGAACGTGGAATACAATTACTCTGGTAAATGGTATTTACGGAATGCAGCCATTTGTGTAAGAAAGGGGACATATGGGGACTACACACACACACACACATATATATATATCCATAAAGTATCACTGTTAGATTATACAGCACATTGATAGTGTTAGTTGCCTCTAGGGAGGAAAAATTTAGTAAAAAGTCTAGAGAGGGGGATAAGGTAGAGGGACATTTTACTAAATTCTTTACTCTTTGGTCCTTTTTTGAACTATGTGAATACATTACTGGTTATAAAATGAATTTTTTAAAAAATTATTTCATAAGGTGAGCAGAGCATGAAACAGAAGTTGGCATCCGGATTCTAGTTCTCTGTTTATCGAGATCCAACCATATGATTTAGAGCCAGTCTCTGTCTCTGGATCTCGCTTCCTCCCCTGAGAGAGGAGGGGTTCAATAAGATCTCATGCACCACTCCCACCTTCCAGGACCAGCCATTCAATGGGGTGCATGCAGCTCCCACCTTCCAGGACCAGCCATTCAATGGGGTGCATGCAGCTCCCACCTTCCAGGACCAGCCATTCAATGGGGTGCATGCAGCTCCCACCTTCCAGGACCAGCCATTCAGTGGGGTGCATGCAGCTCCCACCTTCCAGGACCAGCCATTCAGTGGGGTGCATGCAGCTCCCACCTTCCAGGACCAGCCATTCAGTGGGGTGCATGCAGCTCCCACCTTCCAGGACCAGCCATTCAGTGGGGTGCATGCAGCTCCCACCTTCCAGGACCAGCCATTCAGTGGGGTGCATGCAGCTCCCACCTTCCAGGACCAGCCATTCAGTGGGGTGCATGCAGCTCCCACCTTCCAGGACCAGCCATTCAGTGGGGTGCATGCAGCTCCCACCTTCTAGGACCAGCCATTCAATGGGGTGCATGCAGCTCCCACCTTCTAGGACCAGCCATTCAATGGGGTGCATGCAGCTCCCACCTTCCAGGACCAGCCATTCAGTGGGGTGCATGCAGCTCCCACCTTCTAGGACCAGCCATTCAATGGGGTGCATGCAGCTCCCACCTTCTAGGACCAGCCATTCAATGGGGTGCATGCAGCTCCCACCTTCCAGGACCAGCCATTCAATGGGGTGCATGCAGCTCCCATCTTCCAGGACCAGCCATTCATTGGGGGCGCATGCAGCTCCCACCTTCCAGGACCAGCCATTCAATGGGGTGCATGCAGCTCCCACCTTCCAGGACCAGCCATTCAGTGGGGGTGCATGCAGCTCCCACCTTCCAGGACCAGCCATTCAGTGGGGGTGCATGCAGCTCCTACCTTCCAGGACCAGCCATTCATTGGGGGCGCATGCAGCTCCCACCTTCCAGGACCAGCCATTCAATGGGGTGCGCTGTGCTTCAGCAGCGCTCCCTCAAGCCTGGGAAGTGTGAACCTACCTGCTCTCCATTCTGGACCTGGTCCTCACAGGCCCTGATCTTGAATATGACCCTGATCTTGTATATGATGGTCGTGGGCTCCTGTTGGCTCACTTACCCTGGGCTTTAGTGCTGGTGAGGATGGGCAGCTGAGAGCTTGAACTCGGGGAAAATGGGGACTACCAACAGGGCAAAAAATACCTGATTACTGGAAGAAAGAGGCCAGAAGAGAAAATCAGAAGCCAAACGTAATAGAAGAAAGTCATGGAGTGAGAAGAAAAATATTGGAGTCGCTAAACGTGGGACCAGGTCGGATGGAACAGCAACCCCACTGCCAACCCCACAGTGGGACAGTAGGATGGGAGGAAAATAAGTGTGCAATGAGCCAAGCTTATGGTGAAGAAGTCCTCCTCACTCCCTTTCGCCAATATAGGAGCCTGCATTACAATGACTAGACATTTGCTCAGGGTCTGTGACACTGCAGCCACTTCTATGACCTCAAAGGTGAGGATGGTATCAAAGAGGACCGCTAGGCTTCAGGCAGAGGTTGGGAAGAAAAAGAAGAGAGAGGGACTGACAGTGTGACAGAGAGCCAGCGATGATGTAGAGGCAGGAAAAGAAAGACAAGGAAAAAGGAGAGAGAATGAGATTCACAGGCAGACCCACAAAAGACCACCAGTCCTATCGTATCAGTGAACTTTAATATTAAAAGTAGTGCTGATCCTGGCTGGGTTTCTCAGTGGCTAGAGCATCATACCAGTGGCGCTAAGAGGTTGTGGGTTCAATCCCCGGCCAGAGCACATAGAGAAACAACCCATGGATGCACAAATGGAACAACTAAGTGGAACAATGAGTTGATGCTTCTATTTCCCTTCCCCTCCCCTCTCCTTCTCTCTCTTTCTCTCAAATTAATGGGAAAAAATATTCTTAATTTTAAAAAAGGTAGTGTTGACTCATTGCCATGAGCAGCAGACTCCTAAAAGAAAGTGCGCTAGGTGTTCTAAGCAGGGACACCAAGAAGCCATCGTTAGTGTTCCCTCTCCCCAGCCACGACCTCCACAAATCCCAGGGGTAAGAGCACGAATAAGAACACATGACCATCAGAAGTAAGATAAGGGGCCACAAGGACCAGGTCCAGAGTAAAAGACTGGGTGAGCTTATCCTCCACAGGGCTGGAGAGTCACATTTAAAGGATGTTGACATCTAAGATCCCATCCATCCCAAGAGCAGAACATACAGGAGAAATAGTTGAAGGAACTGGTGATATTTAGCCCACTGGTGGGGTGGGCGGGGGACTATCTAAAGACTTTGATAGGTAGGTAAACCACTAGAGCCCCTTTCTGCATTGAAGTACTCTGACTCCATAAAGTCTTTTGAAGGGTTGTCATGTGAAAGAAAGATCAAACTCATTGTGTGTGGCTCCCGATGCATACATTAGTGGAAATTCACAAGAAGACAGATTCCAATTTGATGAAAGGAAGCTTTAGACATTGCCAAGTGTTCCGGAATAGGATGGTGGACTGTCACTGCAGGGGTGTGTCGTATAGCAGGTTGCGAGCAGGGTTAAGTGGAGTCTCAGGCACTTTCCAATGCTATAAGCCTGAGTAGTAGGGCTTGGGGTAAATAGGAACATTGGGGGCCCCAGTGAAGCCTGATCAAGCCAACAGAAATGTCAGCTCCTAAGACTGGCTTATAAAAACAGAAAATCGCATTGACTTAGACCTCTTTCTTCCAACAGATTCATTTCATGGGAGAAAGAGCTTATAATTAACAGTGGTGTTCACACAAGCAGAATGTGGGTTGGCTGGCCACGGGTCCTCCTGCCACTACACGCAGACACCACACAGAATGCCAGGATGCCAGATGTGGAGCAACAGATGTCTCAGAGTTAAGCAAGAAAAGGGAAATGTTCGTCAAAGCCTGTTATTGGGAAATCACGACGCTAAATTCTGATTTCTTGGTGGATGGGTTATGTGGGTCAGCTCATGCGCTGCCTCGTGAATTTGCTTTTCTGGCCAAGTGAGTCTGCCAGGATGGGAAAACTAATTCACACGAGCTGCTATGTCCATGCAGCTTAGAGCAGAGGTGGCACGGGGTACAGTTTGAGAGCACAGGGATGGAGCTGGACGGCGTGGATTCAAAGTTTGCTCTCCTGCCAAGAAGCTGTGTGGCTTAGGGTGAGTCGCTCAACCTCTCTCTGATAAGGATTCCTCCTCTTTGAAGTAGAGAAAATAATGATCTACCCATAGGGTTACTTTGAGGATTAAACATTTACAACACTATAACATTTATTCTTAGTTGTTAGTGTAAGTCTTTTAGAAGAGGACCTATTGTTTAGGAAGGACTACATTTCTTATTACATGATTATTAGTGTTGTTATTTATCGTAATACTTTTGAAAGAGGCATGATGGAGAGGGAAAATCTTGGACTTGGGAATGAGTTAGAACTGAGTTCAATTTCTCCTCTCCAAGCCCTTGGTCTAACACAGTGGTTCTTAACCTTTTTGGAAGAACCGAACCCACCAGTCTTATATGCGCATTCACCGAACAATTCTTTAGTGATAAATAAAATATGATAATTTTTTTCAAATTCAAGACATAGGTATATGTTTTTTTACTGGTGCACAAAATGAGCCGTGCATGAACATCACCTTGCTCAAAGAACAAAACCAACAAAGTGCATGAACTCACAACAAATGACGGTATTACTTTATTCTGGCCTCCGCAGCAGAAGCTTCTCCGAACCCCTGAGACTGACTCATGGAACCCCTAGGGTTCGATAGAATCCAGGTTAAGAACCACTGGTCTAACAACTGTAAAAAGGGGAGAAAGAAAGAAAAATAGAAAGGAAGGAAGGAAGGGAGGGAGGAAAGGAGGAAGGAAGGGAGGGAGAAAGAGAACTCCCCTATAGGGTTGGAGTGAGAAATTATATAAAATATGTTTTTGTGCCCAAATCAGTGTCTGGCATAGAGAAATAGTAAAGCAATCTTAGTTCCCTTCCCCTCTTTGCCACTGTGCTAGGGCTCTGTGCTAAGAGCTGGGGACATAACTATAAATAAACATTAGTCTGTTTTCAAAGGGCTGACGTCCAGAAGAAAGGCCAGGATGCAAGCAATGACAAGGTGCTACAACAAGGGCTATGGTGGCCGCATCTCTCAACCCAATTACCTAGGTGGCAGTGCTTCAGCTGGGATTTGAAGAAAGAGGTCAGCTTTACTGAGCTGGTCAAAGCAGTGGCCAGGGGCAGAGGTGGGGGTTTTAGGTTCTGTAGGGAACACATTGCATACGTGTGCCATAAAGAGAGCCATTGACCGTTGCTGAGGTCATGATCCACGTCTGAGAGTCTACTCTGGACTTCCGTGCCAAGACCCCAGGATCCTATGCAGGGTCACCCCTGTCTCTCTGGAGAAGCGACTATCTGGAGAATTAATAGGAAAACCCATCTCAGAAAAGACACCCAGGCGACCAAAAGCAGCATGTGTACATTTCAAGGGGGAAATTTCCAAGAAAGAAAAAGCCTGCAATAGCTGAAAAAATCGGAAATACTAAACGTCCTAAAGGTCTCTAGAAGATAGAGCTTCGTGCCAGCCTGGAGGGCCGATGCTGGAAGACGTTCCAGGCTTGCCCTAGCTGTTTCATCAGTCACTGCACTGATCTCACAGGCTGCCCCACCTCGGCTGGGAAGTGTTTCACTACAGCACCTTCCCCCCAGGACTGCTGGGACCAGGCTGGGCGCACTGGTATACGAGCCATTGTTAGAAGTCCCATAAAACTGGTGGATTCTGAACCTGCCCCCTCCTCAAGCCAGCAACAGACATCTTCAAGGAACCGAATACAAAGCAGAATTTCAGCCAAGCCCAACTTCAATAGCTTGTGGCCCAGACGAATAAGAAGGGCCTCCAGGTGTGTTGTGTGTGTGGGAGCGTGTGTATGTGTGTGGATGAATGGGGATGTGTAGGGCGCACATGTCCTCTTCTCCAGAGACCAGGGGCAGGGAGTGGCCATGCTGACAGGGTGCCCTCCAGATCAGTGGTGAGGGAAAGCCCACCCCAGCATCTCTCAGACACCCACTGCTCATTTAATAGATCTGCCCAGAGTGCCCCTAATAAATCATCCTAAGGCTGGTCAATCTCTTCAGGCCCGAATCCCCAACATCACCAATGGCCTCTCACCCTCTGGATCGCTTCACACTGTCTCTACTCCTACCTGCCCCCACCCCCATCAACATCTACTCTCTGGAGAATGCTTTTCTTCCTATGGAGTAATGGATCTGGAAGTGTTATCTGTCCCCATGAGGCCTCAGTGAGTCAAGTATTTGGGAAGGATGGGTAGAGACCTACTGTGTACTTCACACTGCCAGTCAGCCACAGGAGCAATATTCTTGCTCAGAGTGCAAACAGTGAGGCTTTGTGGTGCACTAGAAAGAGCAGGTGCTCAGGGACCTGGGCACAGAGTCCAGGGCCACTGCTATATGACTTTGGGCAAGCACTCAGCCTCCCTAGTCTCTCAGCTGCAAAACGGAGACAGCAGCATATAAAGTGCTTCTTCCATTCTCCCAAACATGCCAAGGCAGAATATTAAAAGGCTAAAAGAAAATACCAGGCATTAGTGGAAGTCCAAAAGTACCCCGGGGTTAGTGGAAGCCCCTGGGCCTGTCTAGGGGGAAAGGGTGACATCATTAGCCAACTGGCTGTAGGATCCTGGCTGTAAGAATAGCAGAGATGGAGTCTCTTGTCCATGGAAGTCACACTTCTTCCTCTGCCCTCCGAGGAGAGCTGTGCAGGGCTGACTAAGCCAGGGCTGAGCAGCGGAGCCTTCCAGGGAAGTGGGAAGCACACACAGGAAACTGCTAAGGCACGGGGCAGGCTGTCCCACTGAGCCCAGCCTGCTAGAGGACTAATCACTGCTCCCAGGACATCATCACACATGCTCATCTACCCCATACACATGCAGAGTACACCATCCATTCACCATCCAGAATCCTTGATGGTGTTACCTGTCCCAGTGAGTCACGTATTTGGGATGGATGGGTAGAGATCTACTGTGCACCTCACATCAACTTATCCATTCATACCTATGCACACAAAGTGCACACATATGCACATACATAAAACATACACACTATCAGACATTATCCTGCACATATTCAAATAGCCACAGTACAGCATGTGCAAACAAGCTCACATTCACAGAATGTATGGAAATGCCTGTTCACACATACATGTGCACATCCTACCCACACTCAGTTCAGGGCACCCTAGTCCAGGGGTCCCCAAACTTTTTACACAGGGGGCCAGTTTTACTGTCCCTCAGATCGTTGGAGGGCCGGACTATAAAAAAAACTATGAACAAATCCCTATGCACACTGCATATATCTTCTTTTAAAGTAAAAAAACAAAACCGGAACAAATACAATATTTAAAATAAAGAACAAGTAAATTTAAATCAACAAACTGACCAGAATTTCAATGGGAACTATGGGTGCGGATGCATCCTGTGCTCCTCTCACTGACCACCAATGAAAGAGGTGCCCCTTGGGGAAGTACTGCGCCGGGATAAATGGCCTCAGGGGGCCGCATGCGGCCCGCAGTTTGGGGACCCCTGTCGTGGTCACATACTTGTTCAAATGCCCACACTACCCAGTGGCTCCCTCTCTCTCCAGCTTATTTCACACAGTCAGAAGAATTCGCACTTATCTGCACATGGCCCCAGGTAAACACAATGTTTCTACTCCACACCTCTCCCACCAGCCCGCACTCCGCGGTACATCTGTGCAGTGACTGCATCCTCCGCCCCGCAGACTCCAGCAAGGGGCTTCCCGCTCGCTCGGTATGCAGCGGCCACAGTGGCCAGGAATTAAAATGCAGCGAGGAGGAGCCGGGCGCGTCAGCGCAGCGTCTCCAGGAGAGCACAGCGCTCGCCACCGCCGCCCCGCCCGCCCGGAGCCGCGGGGCCAGCAAGCTGAGGAGTAGGTGCTCGAAGCTCAGCCGCGCCAGCGTCGTGCGGCCGCTGCCCAAGTTCGCCCGGGGCCCGAACAGGGCCGGGCAACCGGGAGAGGAGCGCTGCTGGCGCCTGCGCCGCCACCTCGAGCTTGGAGTCTCGAGAGGAGAAGGGTGCGCGGAGCAGCGAGTTCGGGTCATCCCCGGGAGGTGTAAGCCAAGGCTCCGCAGTCCCCAGCTCCTGGCGCCGCCGGAGCAGAAACAAAAAGAGGCAACGGACAGCGAGGCCCGGATTTTCTGGAGACTCGAGGCACCTCATAGAGCCGGGTGAAGAAACGACACTTCTTTCTGGCCAGCCTCCTCGACGGGGCCCAGCTGCCAGCAGTCTCTGGCAGGACGCCCTGAGAGCCCCCAACCCCAGGCGAGAGCGGGCACGTCGCAACGGAGGGCTCGGTCGCGGGACTTGGGGAGCCTTAGCCAGTATCGGCGGAGCGCAGCCCGAGAAACAGTGAGAGGGGTCCTGGAGAGAAGGGAAAGAGGGCAGTAGCCAACGGGGCGACCACTTACCCAATACACACCCACCCCACCCGCCGAGCCAGGGGCAGCCGTGCGCCTCTGGGGGCGCTCGTTCTCTGGCGCCTTCTTTCCAGTGTCCCAGCACCACTGGGCTACGGGCCGGGCTGGTGGGGTCCTTGGGAATGTCCAAATCAGACATGGTGGCCAAGTGGCTGCTCTCCCAGGACCAGCGTAAAAGCTGGGGTTAGGCGGAACAGGGGAGACTTGGTTCAGGGTCCCCCGAGGTCCAGGACGAAGAGAGGCGGGCGCAGCACCCAGGGACTGGAGAGGCGGAGCCCGGTGGGGCCCCATGCAGAGGTAGTGGCCGGCGTCGGCATCCTTCAGGAAGACCAGGGGTCAGGAAAGTCTGGGAGGCGCACGGGAGAGGCCAGTGCCAGGGGCGGCGGACCGAAGCGGCGCTCAGTCCCGGGCGAGCGCCCGCGGAGGCGGCAGCGGCGGCGCCGGGCGGGCATGCCGCGCCACCGGAGCTCCTCTCGGGCGCACGCTTCCCTAGCGCGGGCTGCGCGCGGCTGCTGCTGCTTCCACTGCTGCTGCGGACTCCCATGGCGGCTCCGCCCGGCCGGGGCCGCCGCCGCTGCCGCCAACCGCGGGCTGAATGAATGAGCCGGAGCGGCGGAGCCGGGCTGCCCCCGGCCGCGATAACCGGCCCGGGACGCTTCCGCATGGCCCGCGAGGAGCCGGCGCCGGCAGCAGTGGCGGCGGCCGGGCAGCCCGGGGGTGGCAGGGGCGGCGTGCGCGATCGGGCGCTGCAGGGGCCAGGGGTCGCCCGCAGGGGGCGGCCGTCGCTGAGTCGCGCTAAACTGCACGGGCTGCGGCACATGTGCGCCGGGCGCACGGCGGCAGGAGGCTCCTTCCAGCGTCGGGCGCTGTGGGTGCTGGCCTTCTGCACGTCCCTCGGCTTACTGTTGTCCTGGTCCTCAAACCGCCTGCTGTACTGGCTCAGCTTTCCGTCGCACACGCGGGTGCACCGCGAGTGGAGCCGCCAGCTGCCCTTTCCCGCCGTCACCGTGTGCAACAACAACCCGTTGCGCTTCCCGCGCCTCTCCAAAGGGGACCTCTACTACGCCGGCCACTGGCTTGGGCTGCTGCTGCCCAACCGCACAGCGCGCCCGCTAGTCAGCGAGCTGCTGAGGGGCGACGAGCCGCGCCGCCAGTGGTTCCGCAAGCTGGCCGACTTCCGCCTTTTCCTGCCGCCGCGCCACTTCGAGGGTATCAGCGCCGCCTTCATGGACCGCCTGGGCCACCAGCTCGAGGACATGCTACTCTCTTGCAAGTACCGCGGCGAGCTCTGCGGCCCGCACAACTTCTCCTCCGTGAGTTGCCCTCCGCGCGACCCCGCTCCCTCTGCTCCCCTACTCTCGAGTCAGAAGGTCCCCACCCCCGGGGTGGATGGACACCAGGCCCCTTGCGGTGACATCATTCTATGAGCCATTCTTGGGTCCCCTGAGTTTTCTCCTGTAGGTTGTGGGAAGTTGAACACAACTGTAGGATGAGCCGCCCGCTCTCCTATGTTTGCCTCTCTCCTTCCTGCATCAACCCCCAAGCCCTCAACTCTGCTCCTTACGGCCTCTTTATGGGAACACTAGGCCTCCTTCTCCAGGGCCGGGCCCCAACCCCCCGGGGTCTTACAGGACTCCAGGCAACTGTTCTGCATCTGGGTTGAAGGGAAGCATGTCTTAAGTGTAGGTTTGTTGACTTTGGGGAAACGAATTGGAAGCTCTTAAAAGATGGGCCATCAGGAGAGGCACGCGGAGGCCCTAAAGCAAGCTTACCATGCTAAGAACTATGGCTTCAGAGTTCCAAAACCCTTCCAATCTAGGAGGACGTGGAGGAAAAATCCCAGAATATTTATTAACACTGATACTGTAGCTAGTTGGTGAGGGAGGCAGCAGTCCCTTCTGCTACTTTTAAAAACTGTTTGTCTTTAGTATCCAAAGGAATTGAGCAGTGGTAGGCACTGGCGGGGCTCTTGTCCCCACCTGGTGTGAGTATGGGTCTTCCGGTGTGGAGGAACAAACGCCCCACAGTGGAGAAAGCAGCTAGGCGGAGATTGATGGGACAGCTAGGGCCAGGAGAAGCTGTGCTCAGGGTTTGTAAGCCATTTGCTGTGCTGGTTCCCCCACGCTGTGGGTCTGGATAACGCAGCTGTCAGACAGAAGGTATCTGCCTTGTGCTGCTTGCCTAGGAAGAAATTGGGTGCCAAGCCCCAGCACGGAGGGAGCCAGTGCAGCCATTTGTGTGTAAATGCCTCCTTGGTAGATTTGGGCTTTTTCACTAATGCGGAGAATGCTGGTGTGTGTATTTATTTGTAGGGCTGTGATGGTGATTTTACCAGCTTTAATGCAGTTTTGTTTCGGACAAAGCTTTTCCTGGGATGGTAAAGAGATGCTATAATTCCAACAGGTGTTAGCCTATCGGGCCAGACCTCTGATTGGCTGATAGGGCTAGTCCTTGTCTGGAATGGTGACCTTGGCTTCAGTCTTACCCTCCTTGCTTTGCTTTCAGCCTGTTTGTAGAGCAATCCTGAATTATTGTTTTCTGGGCCTTTTCAGTTTGCCTTTAGAGAATACCTACCTGCTAACTTAGCTTAATACTGTACCTTAGCAAGCAGGAGATTCCATGAACACTTGCTTCTAAGTGACTTCTTCCAAACTTCATACACTATTCTGAGTTCCACAGAGATGAACAAATGTGGGTAGGGATGCCTTTTGGTTTACTGTTTTTGTCTAACCTTTAACTAGCAGCTCCTAGAGTTATATTAAAGTTTAATGCTACATTCAAGTATCAGCAGCTCCAGCTCCAAGTTTCAAAACATAGCCCACCAAATACAATTCTGCACATCTGACAATGGCTTTACATTGTGTGCAGAATTGTGTGCTAACAGCCAGTATTCACCGATGGCATTCATCACAACCCTGCTTTAGCAATGAGTTTTATTCCCCCCTTTAAAGATTAGGCTCTAAAACACCATCCACAGCTCAGAGCCAGAAATTTCAAAGTCCAACTTTACATGCTATCAAACACATTATATAGAAGCCACATATAATCTTCCTTTCTGACCCTGGGCCTCTCTTCCATCAGAGAACCCCTGGGTAGGACTCTTGCCCTCCCCTACCTCCACCAAATCCTATTCTACCTAGGAACATGGCTGGGAGAGTTGAAAAGGGAGCTGCCCCAGGGGTGTAGGTGGTCATGTCCTGGCCACATGTTACCCAGCTCTAATTCAACTCTGTGTGCAAACACAACACCTTCTGGAGCTACCTGACCTCAGCCTCCCCGGCAGGTGCAGGTATGGCCATGAGTTGAAGAAAGCAGGATCCTTCCCACTGAGCAGACCCCTTTTCTTCCCTCCATGTACCTGCTTTCCTGTATTTGAAGAGTTTGCAGGTACACACCGAACCAAGCAAAAGTATTACCTCCATTCCCCAAAGGTATATGTTTCTGGTCACTCAAGTGACCCTTACTGGCTTCCTATCATGGTCTTGTCTTAGGAGTTTCCAGCTCCTTAACATTGTATGCTGCAGTTTTTCCCCTCAAGGGCCTCAGAATTAAAGGCTGTACCCCTCTATCTGTGGAAGCCAGAAGCTATTTCAGGAGAGCCTCAAATGCAGAATGGACCTGTCAGAAATACTTTCGTCTAGCTACATACACTATTCTGTCTCAAGCCTTTGTCATCTTTGATGGAGTGGCACTATACTGTAGTGGTTAAGAGCATGAGTGCTCAGGCTGCTGTAGTGGCGCAAATGCTGAAACCACCACTTACTGTGTGCCCTTGGCAAGTGACTTAATCTCTCTGTTCTTTAGTTGCCTACTCCATCTAGTGGAGGTAACAAAAGTAGGTACACTATATTAGTTCCGTGTGTGTGTGTATAGATATAGATATAGATAGATTAGATATAGATAGATGTGTGTATAAAAATAAATACATATAAAGAGGGGCAGCTCTTAAAATTGTGCTGGACCCCCATGAAAATGTTGCCTTCAAATGCCATTAGCCTCCCGACTGGCCTTTGGAGTCCGGCTCAGTACTCTCTCCACTCTGTGTCTATCCTCTGCACTACAGCCAGAGTAGTCTTTCTAGAGCTCCCTTCTGAGCATGTCATCTTGCTTCTTAAACCCTCAGTGGCTTACCTGTCCTCAGGATGAGGCCCCGTTCCTCAGGCCCTGCACCTAGGCCCTGCCTTCCCTCCTGCCATGCCCTCTCTCGCACCACATACGCAAGCTCTGCAGAGTGCCGTACGACATCTGGACCCCACATCACAAGGCTCTCTGCCTTCCTGTGCCCCCCACCTCTGCTGCTTTGGCAACCTGGGACACCAACTCCTCCTTCCACACTCAGCCCCGGGGGTGTTTCCTGATCACCCCGATCTCCTCGGCTCATCACCAAACAACGGATGTCTGCCTCCTTCTTGCCCTCTACCACCCTGATGAGGTGTCAGTCCTTACTGTGTGTGCATGTCATCACACCTGCCAGTCTGTGACTGTCCCCCCTCTGGATCCAGGCAGGAATCCTGTCCAATTTTCCTGTCGTCTCTTTCACCCAGCATGGAGTCTGAGTCTAAGTGCTCAGGAAAGGCCTGGGGAATGAATGTCTTCACCAGGTAACCCAGGATTTCCTGCTGTCCTGGGTCACCCACTCCCATGCTCTTGGCTTAGTTTCTTCAGGAAATACCAGTAGAGTACATTTCTAATGAGTAAATGCCTAAACAATTTGGAGGCATTTATTCCTTTGGGGAATAAGGAGGTATGGGATGCCAAGCACTCCTCAAACACCTGTGCTTCCCAAGCCCTAAGGTAGGACAGGCACCTTTAGAGGTATGTGCCAGCTGTCCCCAAGGTCTCGCTTCATCCAGTGAGACTCCCGGTTTGGAAATAAACTCAGTAGGAGAGAGAAGAGTATTACGGAGAAACATCTGTTGGGTTTTAGGGATCACCAGCTCCATTCAGGTCGGGTTTCCTCGTAGCTCCTCTGTTTGTTGCAGCTGTGCAAGGGTTAATCACTCAGCGCTCGGACAAAGCAGCTCCTGCTTCTGAATGCCCATGTTGTTTCCCTGGCATCAGTCCTGGACCTCAGACTCTGCACACTCTGGCCCTTCTGGGTTTCCCAGGGATGGAGGAAAGCAGCCTTCCCAGTAAGTGGGCAGGATACAGCACTGTGAGGCCAATCTATCTGGGCACTGGGGCCTTTGAAGAGGGACTGAGGCGGGGGTGGGGGGGTGGGGGGTGGGGGCCAGGGGCCAACGGAAACCAACCAGGGTCCACTGTGAGAACAAGGAGCAGTGCCCCTCTCTGGGGAGGAGGCGTGGTTCAGGGAAGTGTCAGGCAGACCTGGCTCAGGGCTTTGGCTCCGCCCCCTTCTCACCCAGGGCAGGCACTGAACTCTCCAAGTCTCAGAGAGCAGGGAGGACGATAACATAGATGTAGTGACTGGCCCATGCCTGGACATTAATAGGTGCTTGATATTCAAGAATTATTGTTATAATTTGGAGAAAGAGATTGACACAGAGTCTTTATATCTGGTGATAACAGTTATTAATTATCATTAATATAATTATTGTATCTTATCACGACCACTTACCTGAATGAACATATGCTTATTTTCTAGTTCATTTATTCAATCAATCAGTGTCTGTGGCGTGTCAGCTATATGTTAAGCTCTCTACTAGCTGCTGGGGATATTAAATTCAGTGCCTGGTACGTTGCCATTTTGTTGAGAGAAGAGGGATGTGAACAGTTGCCAGGGTGCAGAGGTGCTCTGAGGACTCAGAGGCATCCCCAGGTAGAGAAGGAGAGAAAGGGGACAGCATGTGCAGATAAGTACAGGGACATGAAACGATGAGGTGGGACACAGCCTTTCTAGGCCCTAAGAGTAGCAGTTCAAGGTAGCCAGAGGGACAGCCAGATGTGCGGAGGTGGGACAGAGTCGAGGGATGATGACGCCATGGTCTGATGGACACGTGGAAGCCAAGCTGAGCTTTTAAACTTTGTAGCAAAAGCTCTGACTCCTTTCATCCTGGCTGTTACTTCATCTATGTCCTGGCCCCCTAACTGATGCCCCCATTCCTAACCCCATCTGAGGCCACTTCTCCCTATACCCTTCTCTCATTTTCCACCCGCATTTGCAGGGGTCAACCTTGAGTCCACATTGTGGACTAGTCAGACTTTGAAGACAAGGACACAGCTCTTGGTTTCATCCCACTGTGTCAGAGAGAGCAGGCTGGCTAGCAAGAACCAGTGACAGAAAACGAGAAGTCATTTCAGCAGCATATGGCTTAAAATCAGCAAATTCTGTTGCAATGGTGCTAGCCCAACAAGCCCAGTAGTTATGAGGATGGATGTCTACAGGGAGGCAAGCAAGATACTTTTCCCTTTAGCAGAAGAGGAATAAATGAGCTAATACATACCAAGTGCTTAGAACAGTTTCTGGCAACAAGTAAAGACTCAATAAATGTGAGCTATTTCCATTATTCAATACTCGTCGTGAGCATTTCAAGTGAAGGACGCGAGCGAATAGCACTGGGCAGCCCTCGTGCCAGACCCGGGCTGCACGTGTTTCATGCCGTGTCAATTCTCACAATAGCCCTAAAAGGTTGTGTGATTATCCGCACTTCACAAATGGGGGAACTGCAGCTCAGGGGGAGTCTGTAGTTTGCTCAAAGTCACAGAGCCAAGAGGCAATGAAGCTGGGGTTTGAACCCAAGTCCTCATGACTGCAAAGGAGCATGCAACTGGAGCCGCATTGGTGGGAGGCAAAGAGCGCCCCGGGAAAACCAGTCCAGCCTCAGTTCCATCCTGACCAGCTACGTGACTTTGGCCTCAGGATCTTCTATGAAACGAGAGCATGAGCTAAATGACCAATGGGACTCAGCTAAAAAGTTCTCCGGCCAAGCCAGCAGTCAGGGCTTAAATAGTACAGATGGCCTGGGCTATTTAGCCACCCATTTCTTTTCTTTGCAGAGCTGAAACAGTGATTAAGGGGGAAATGGACAAGTTATTGATGTGCTGGAGACAGGATGGTGATTAAATAGACATTTATACAAGGAACATGAAAAGACCTACGTCAGTTACTTGACTTTGGGGAAATTAGTTTAGGGAATCAAATGTAAACTCTGCTCGAGTCTGCAGATATCCAAATTGACCAATTTGGATATCTGCAGGCCGATTCTGAGAGTGACTGGGGGCCACTGTGGCTGGTCATGTCGGCATCAATCAGATGACGGCCCGATTGAGAAGGGCGGGAAGAATCACCAGGCTGTTTGCTTTTGTGCCTCAGTTGCTTTGATTCCCCTGAGTGGTTTGCCTGAATCAGCTACTTGGAGATTCAAGCAACCGATGCTCGTTGAGAGGCTATTGTGTGCGGGGCACTGGGCTCCAGAAACAACCATAAGTTATCTCGTTTCTGATCAACAGGCTTGTAAAGGTCAGTGTATTTCGTCAGGGTGACTGGATCTATAAGCAGCTGCCCATCATGCAGGGACTGGGACCAGGCATGTGACAGCCTAGGATTCCTATAGGATACCTGTTAAGTAAACGGTCACATCAGTTTCACCAGAATCGAATGGGTGTTATAGAACCCATTTTACAGATGAGGAAAGCAAGGCTGCGGAAGGTACAAAGTCACAGCTTGGGGGGTTTGGGGGTAGCAGAGGGAGAAGTCAACGAAAGAGCAGTCCAGCTCCAAAGCCAATGTTCTTTTCTATGACACCATTCTGCCAACACTCAGAGATACTGGGCAGAACAAACCCTTCCCTTGAGGGTGTCCCTCATGATCTTTCAAGTCTTAACTCACAGTTTCTTTCACTGCAAGTTGGTACAGGAAGTCCTCTGGATTGCAAGGCCTGCGAGTCTGAGAATGAAAGTCCATTCCTAAGAGAACAGGATCAGTGATGGACTAGTACCTTCCTGCTCCATCTGCCAAACAGCTGAATAGAAGTAGCTCTATGAAGGGGAATCTACTCAAGAGTTGTGAAAAAGTTTTAATTCAGCCATAATCGGAACTAAATTATCATTTTCATTCTTCCAAGGACATCGTTAACTTAAGTCCTGGCTAAGGAAATGTTGTCAAGTTCAGAGCCAGCTCGTGTCTGTGGTAACAAGCGGATGGATGACTCACTGGTAGTGGGCACATGAGTTAGTTATTGGTAAAGCAAATCAAGGCCGCTAACATCCTGGGCAAGTTTGTTCTACTGAGCATGTCAAATAGCCCCCCGAGACCACTGTTTATACTACTCAACTGCTTAGTAAATGGTTTTCTCTGATTCCACACGTTTATTGAGCTCCTGCTCTCCATCGGGCACTTTGCATTCATTCGTTTATTTCAGCTGGACAACAAGGGGACAGTGTTCCTTTGTCCCTGGAACCCATCAGGAAACTGAGGTGCAGAGTGGTTCAGGGGCTTGCCCAAGATTATAGACAGAAACCCTGAGCTTAGGGTTCCAAAGTCAGAGCTCTTTGCATGACATCAATCTTTGCATGTGGAACACCGTTCTTTCACTGCCCCACAAAAATATCCCAGTCCAGTGGAGTCTTAATTATCATGCCTGGGTAGGGTAGCGCAATGTGTATTATCATCTCATTGGATCCCTACAGCAGTGGAGGGTGGGATGCACTCTGTCACCTGCCTGACTTCAGAGAGGGCAGAATTGATGGGTCCCATGGCACGGGAACGGAGAACAGCCAGAATTTGGATTCAGGCCTCTTAAGGCTTCCACATACCCCTTCTTCCCCCACAGCTCCTCTGTTCCTGGTCAGCGTGGGCCTGAGGGATTTGACCTGCCCTGGAAGATTGTTTTAGGGAAAAAGCAACAGGCTTCTGAGTTCTGTGCAGAAAGGAATCGGTGCTGAAACTGAGTGCTGAGAAGGCATTGAGGCAAAGGTTGAGGCCCTTCTTTATCTTTGCCCAGAGACCGGTCCTGCTTCCTAAGCAGGCCTGTTCAGGTCCCCTCCAGTTGTCTGTGGATGAATGGGGTAACCTCATACTTCTCATACTTTAACATTCCCAGTTGCCTGGGCCAACCGCAGTGTTTCTGATTCAGTGGTTCTGGAACCGGGCTTTAGATTTGCGTTTCTGAAAGCTCCCAGATGCTGCAGATGCTGCTGGTCCATGGACCACAGAGGCAGGCAAGGCTACGGGCTCTGTAAAGTTCCATGAAGGCTGCAAAGGCATCAATAGCCTCTCTCAGTCATTCCCGATTCTCTGGGTCTATAAAAGTGCACGTGAAATGAGTATCCTAGAGCAAAGCAAGGAAGAACACCTGGAGGAAGAGTACTGGTCTCCCCAGTGAACCCAGGAAGATGGACATAACAGAGGCATCATTATTCTGGAGCAGCCTTCAGGCCACACCAGAGCAGGGTCCACAGAGGGGCCATGGGCCTAGCCAGAGTGTCAATCAAACCAAAATGCTAAGGCCACCTGGTAGACCGAATAATGACCCCTCAAAGATAGCTACGTCCTTATCCCCAGAACCTGTAAATACATTACCTTACATAGCAAAAGGGACTTTGCAGATGTGATGAAGCTAAGGTTTTTGAGACAGAGAGATTATCCTGGATCACCTGGTGGGACCAATGTCATCACAAAAGTCCTTATAAGAGAGAGGCGGGAGGATCAGAGCCAGAGAAGGAGGTGTAACTACAAAAGGAGAGGTCAGAGAAAGAGAGGTTTAAAGATACCGCGTTAATGGCTCTGAAGGTATAGGAAGGGGCTGTAAGTCAAGGAAAGCAGGCAGCTTCTAGACACTGGAAAAAAAGCAAGGAAACAGATCCTTCGCCAGAGCCTCCATCCTTGCCCTCCCCTTGATTTGAGCCTTCTGACCTACAGAACTGTAAGCTGATACATTTGTGTCACTTGGAGCTGCTAAGTTTGCAGTAATTTGTTACAGCAGCAACAGAGAACTAATACAAGCTTCATTTATTATACATAACACTCTCCACTACACACGTGATTCCACATAGTGAGCTAGGCTGAGGAGGTTTGGATCAGGGTCTGTCCCCAAACCAAGAAAATAAAAGAATCCATAACAAACATAATTAGGTTAGGTTAAAAAATAGTCAGTGGGGGAGTGTTTGATCCCAGTAAATTCAAAAGGAAGTAGTTGAGGAAATAAGAAGAGGGTGGCTACGGGAGTCAGACAGACTCAAGTTCAAATCCAGGCCTCCTGATACTGTTAACTGGGTTGCTGTTGGGAATTGCTTACCCTCCTTGGGATTGTTTCCTTCTTTGTAAAATCATACCTTTCTTATAGGGTTGTTGTGAAACTTAATATATTCATTCATTAAAATAATCACTTGTTGATAGTCAGCTATGGTCTAGTGCTGGTGGATAAAAGTTGGGTTTAAATACAGAAAGCATCCCTACTCTCTGGAATATAAAAGCATAAACGTCTAGATGTGAACTATCACTGTCATCCCTTCATCATTGTTAATAGGTGACACCTCTCACTTCTTCCAAGGAAGACTTTCAGGCCCTGGAAGAATAGTGTGTTAATGGTGGCCTTCTGTATATTGTCATAGTTCTAGCCAGGGACCATCATGTAGTTTCCTTATCACACTTCTATGGGCTGGGCAGAGCTGTTTAGGCTTTCTTCCTCCATTCAGTACCCAGACCCAAATTAAAAATCAGAGAGGGAGACTGAGTTACACAAGGTCACTTTGAAAGCCCTGGGGAAGCTTGAAAGTAGACTCTGAGGATATTTGAGCTGGAGCCCAGAGAACATATTTTTATATCGCTGCAGGGGCTGCTTCTTCCTCTGTGAACTTACCCTTCTCCCGAAATATGTATGCTGCTCATCCCCTTCTGATTCCCACGGCATATCTGATCTGAAAAGCCGTTGCTACTCTGATCCCTGAAAGTGAAGGGTTTAATCTTCCCTTGGAACCCCTCCCAACGAAAATTATTTTCCCACTTTGAAATGGCACAGGCATCCACTGTGAACTCACGTCTATAAATCTGAACCCGCTGCTCAGGGAAAGCAGCCGAGGTTTGATTCTGTTCTCAGCAAAGTCTCCCGGAGCAAATTATGGCAAGACTTTGATTTATAGAGGCACCTCAAAGGCTCTGGAGTGAGACGCGTGTGTATTCACTTTATTACCGTTTGTTCTGCACTATCTCTATGCTCCCCGCACATGGAGTCAAAAGACTATTTGGTTGGAAGCTGGTGACCTGCCAGTTTGCACAGCCCTGCTGTTCAGGAACATGGCTCTCTTTGGCAATGCAGCCAATAACTTGAAAGGGGATGGGGGTCCTTATACCATTGTTGGGGTGAAGTCCACATGTAACAAACAGGATTGAAGACTGTTGCCCAAAATTTTTGTGCGAATTCCGCCAGCTCTACGATTGGACGGTACTTGTGTGGACCTCCCAGCTGCAACCCCAGGATTGCACGGGCAAGCTTGATTTAAGATTCAAATATCTCAGAACAGCTGGAGATATTTAACATGGCTATAATTACATTACATTTTTGACAGTACATGGAGTGAGAGTCTTTCTTGTTGTTGTTGAATATTCCGGGAGCATCAAATAGTTTAGCCAGGGAGACATGGCTGCATTTTTTTCTTACATCCAAGTGGTTTCCTTTTTAAAATTCTGGCCTGGGCCAGTGTCCCTGGCTCCCTCTTCTTTTACATTGTCTTTGGAAAGGCAAGAGCGATGCCTCTTCAGCTGCGGCCGAGGAGCTGGGGTCTGGGGTAGGTGCGCCGTGATGCAGGGGAAGGAAGGGAGCAGGCAGGGCAGTAGGCGCCCCTGTGTGGCAGGAGCAATAGGCAGGGTCTAGAAGGTCATCACAGCGCCCCTCGCGCGTGCGCACACGCACACACACACACATCCCAGCCAAGATGAGGAAGCAGACGCCCAGAAAGCAGAGAGATACCTGCCAAAAGTGACATTACTAATCCATGTTGGAGCTGGGGTCAGCCAAGGTCTCTACAGAGATATTCCTGGCCATTTGGGTGTAATGGTTGATGCCGGGAGGTAGGGTGGGGACAGGATGGAGGATCGCCTGCTCTGTGCTTTGTCTTCTTCAACCCTCTTGACAGTACTCATGGGGACAGTACTGTTGTTCCCATTTGATAGAAGAGGGACCAAGGCTTATAAGGTTAATGTAGGAAGTGGGATGAGGACCTACATCTTATGATACCACATTTTAGATTCTTTTTAGTTGACTTTCTTGGGGTGATACTGGTTAATAAAATTACATGGGGTTTATTCCATAATATATCATCGGTCCACTGCACCGAGCATTCACCAGCCCAAGTCAGGTCTCCTCCCATCATCATTTATGCTCCTCTGTGCATTGTTGCTGCAGCCACTGTGGAAAGCAGGATGGAGTTACCTCAGAAAACTAAAATTGAAACTGCCTTACAACCCAGCAATTCCACCTCAGGGAATATATCCAAAGAAACCCAAAACACTAACTTGAAAGAATTTATGCACCCCTTTGTTCATTACAGCGTTATATACAATAGTCATGCTATCTCATTTTGAATATTTGATTTTCTATTGACTTCTGGCTACCTCTCTCCCACTCCTTTCCCTCCCTGACTCATGCCGCAAGGATCTCAACCAGCCAATAGGGTGGAGAAGTACCTACTACCTCTCCGCATTTTCCTGGAGACAGAGGTTTGTGGCCCTGAGTCACAAAGCCAAGTCACTTAGGAGCAGCTCTTTTTTCAAGGAATTTTTCAACTTCTATGCCCTTGCTCAAAATGTTCCCTTACCCTACTCCTCACTCTATATGGCCATGGGCTCAGATGTGCAGTCTGTGCCTGGAAGGGTGCCTGAGGTCTGCGGGCAGGCTGCGGGAGGAGGAGACTAGGAGGAGGCGGCAGGGTGGGTGGGAAGGACCAGCTTCTTGTTCTGCACCGAGTGGTTTGACTTTTCTGACCACGTGTATGTGTAGCTTATAATAAACAAATTCATGAAACAAAAGTACTTTATGAGAGAAAAAAAAAAACGCTCTCTTCTGAGGTTATCTCCAGACACTTCTCCACGTAGACTATCTGGAATGTAACGGTCTCATTTTTTTCAACCCCCCGGAGACTCACTTTGGTGAGGCCCCTCTTGTCTGGCCCTTTCCTCTCCTGGGCTTTCAGTGCAACCCTCGTCAGACCGTCACCTCCCCGAGGGTAGAGGCATGCCTGGCGCCACCTTCTGGTTGCCCAAGTTCCCAACACCGTTCCTCTGCAGTAACAAGAGCTTGGTCTGAATACGGAATTGCCCAAACAGGAAAAGGGATTGGTACCAGCAAAATATATGTGGACTCGTTCAGTTAGTTCATTAATTCATTAGGTCAGGAGTTACTGAGAGCTCCCATGTGCCGGGTATTATCCTAAGTGCGGACTATAGAGGGAAATGGATACACACGGCCCTTCCCTCGGGAGCTAATATTCTGGAGCTCATTCTGCATGCCTGTCTGAATCATTGTTGAAACATCCCTGGCCCCAACCCGGAACCACTGAATCAGAAGTTATGGGGGAGAGGACCATCAACCTAATTTTAACATGCAACCCCAGGTGACTGTGGATTTAGGAAAACATTCTGTGTGGCGGGACGGCAATGATAATAGATAAAAAATAAGTGAACAGCAGTGCTTTCAATATTAATAAATGCTGTGAAGGCAAAAATACAAAAACAAGGGCATGTGATAGAAAATGGCAGGAGCTACCTGAGGACAGGAGGAAGGAAGGATGGGTTCCCTGGGCTCGTGACCTCTTCGCTGACATACCTGGAAGGTGAGAAGAGGAAGCCATGCAGGGATGCAGGGAAAAGCATTCCCAACAGAAGGAACAGCAAGCTAAAGGCCCATGGGTTGTGGTGGCTGTGGTAGGGAGCGGGTGGAAATTCATCTTTTTCCTTCTGTTGCTGGAAATTCAGATCCTGTGGCTCAGATCTCCTGTTCTTTGTCCTGTGAGCACATCTGGCTTCTTTCAACATGTGGCTGCCTCTCTCACCCACACAATTGAGAGAACAATGCGATTCTAGCAGTTCTGGAAATATTGACCTTCAGAATGCTAATGTAATGGATCCTTCCTTCCTTAGGCCGAACTCTCCTTTGCAAAACAACTGCAAGTGAGCAGAAAGAACCGCAGTCCCAAGAAGCCAATTGCAAATCCCCGGGGAAGGGCAGCTCAGTGAGACTGACCGACACGGCCAGGCCCTTTCTTTGGAGTGCAACATCCTGGTTAATTAGCACCCATTCTGCTGCTGATTGATCTTCATGAGGGCAAGGTCTTACTTACACCCTGAACATCTGATGGACTTCCCTTATTCATCTGCTAGAACGTTAAAGCGGGATGGCTGGTTGTCCACACTGAAAACTGGCCCTCATGGCTGTGTTTCACGGACAACTTGCAAATTTTCCAGCATTTCTTCATCTTCATGATAATCGTGTGACAGAAAAGCACGCAGTATTGTTTCCACTTTACAGATGGGATAACTAAGGCTCAGGGAGAGTTGACTTGCCCACGGTCACCCAAGTAGTGCCAGAGGCAGTGCTGGTCTGACTCCTCCTCTGGTACTTCCCTTGCCCATTGTGTCTCCGTGTCACTGTCACTCCTGGGGAAGTCTTCCTTGATGAACCTGGAGGGCTCTCTGAAACCTGGGCAGGTAGCTGAATCCTTGATCCGGAGGTGTCTAGCTCTCCTACGGAGTCTCTCAATCTGCAGTAACTTTTACATGCATGCGACTCCCCTGTGGTGGTGGCTAAAATGCAGGTTCTGGTTCAGTAGGCGGGGCCTGAGATTCCGCCTCTCTAACACACTCCCCAATAACCCCAGTGCAGCCCCTGCATGGACCACAAGGATCTATAAAGCAGGGGGAAAGGCAGCATGGAGTACAAGAAAGAAGGGCCTCTGGTACCCGGCGACCAGGGTGCACATCAACCCTGATGCTTCATTCTGTGTTACAGTAGTCATCGCTTTTGGACAGAGTTCACGGAGGGACCACCTTGTTTGCACCCGGCCCTGAGAAGCAAAGCTGCTTCTTCCAGGTTAGACCTTCTGGCTGCTGCTGCTTCAAATGCAGACGGCAGAGTCAGCACTAAGTCTCTACAAGGGAAACTCCTTTGTCTTTATATGATGCTGAAATGACTGGCCATTGCGGGAGACCGTGTGAATGGAAGAATGGAGTCACATGCTTTCAAAATGAGTGCCTTGCAAAGATGAGCCAACACTAGGTATTTCTGTGCACTTTCCTGACTTTAGTGGATGTCAGTAGACACGTTCGTGAGAGATGCGAGTCAGAGAAGGATGGCTTCTAGCCTGATCACAATAATCAGTCTTTGTCTTCTTGAGGCATATCACTACTGAGAGGGAGAACACTTCAATTTGAGGAAGTCGTGCCAATGACAGGGCATGCCTAGGTAATTCAGCTAGAAGCCTGTGCTTTTGTTGCTGCAAAAGCCATTAGTTAGAATTACTGAGGCTGCTTGCAAACCATGCCTTGGACTGTCCATTTGATTCACTCACTTGTGCCTTCCTTGGTATTTCAGTCATTCATTCCTTAGCTCATTCTTTTTATTCATTTATGACTCTCCGATTAATCTACTAATATATACCCTTATTGAGTGCCTTCTGCATACTGGGTATTATGCCAGGCTCTAAGGATATCAGGAGTAAATCCATTCTAAGTCATCAATCTCCTCGCCCCTGTTTATCCTGTAGCCAGCAACAGGCCATACGCCTCAACGGCCTCTTCAGTTTATTGCTGGAAAACTGGGCCAGCCATTTGTTATCTGTGTTCTGAGAATCTCTCCTGCTTAAAGTGATCATGCGGTTTCCTATGACTAGATAAAGCTAAGCACCCAGGATGGCTCCAAACTCTCACCCCCACAACTCATGCCTTCTGCCATGTAGAACTACCTCGGGTTCCTCGCATCTGCCACGCTCCCCCAGACCTTGGCATATTCTGTCCTCTTAGCCCACGATGTCCTGCAAGCCCATGTGTTCCTGGAAAACTCTTCCTCATTCTTTCGGACTCAGCTTTGCCATCTTCTCCCCTTTCGTAGACCTCCATGCTAGGAAGAATGAGGTCCTCCCTCTACCGGGATGCACATAGCCAGTGATGCCCTGACATACTCGCACACAGTGGTTAAGAGGAAGGGCTCTGGGTTCAAGTCTTGGCTTTCCCATGCGCTAGCTGTCTGACTGATGTGGAAAGATGTTACTGGGGTCAACACAGGTTCACCTTCATTCTCCATTTGGATTTACATAACACCCCCAAGGGAAGGTACAAGAGTTGCCAACCCCAGGCAAGTGGAGTGACTTGCTTGAGGTGACAAAACTAATAAGAAGCCAAGTCTCAACTACAACTTAGATCTTCCCCATCCCGGGCTGATGCTAGTCTACAACAGACTCAAAGATGTTAGCCACTGGGAGTCAGTAATTTGCAACTGTTGGGCATTTTCATTACTGCACTGAAGGCTAGAAGAATCTGCTCCGGCCAGACAAGTGAGCCACAGAGGAGAACTGAGGTTATTGTATGATGATTCAGGCTTTGCAAAGCAAGTTTTGCCTGAGATATTTAAATAACTTCCAAGTTATTGCCACCCCACGCAGGGGAGGACAACCAGGCAGTGGTATATGACTTCTGGGTGGGAGGGGAATTGAGTGGGAGGCCGGAGCCAGGCTTCCAGAGAGAAATTACCATTTTGTATTTATTACTTTGGCTCACAAGAGTGCCGCAGGGACAGGATTGCTAATACATTAGATAATTGCCTTAGTTCTCCACTTCATTTTGCGGTGTTTGGACCAACCCAGGTGCAGACCTGTAGGACAGGATTCAGCTTAGGCCTCCCAGGTGCCCAGGGCTCTCTTTGGGGATATGAGAGGTTGGAGGGGGGTGAAGGGAATGAGGTGGGGGTGTCCATCTCTCAGGCATGAAGGTACAGACACCAGGATTGTCTGGTCTGTGTGAGCAGAGTGAAGGGAATGGAGAAAGAGTACCAAGCTGGGAACCAGGAGACTAGAGCGTGCAGTCTGCCACTGACTGCTGAGCAGCCCTGAGCCCTTAGCCACCTATCTCTGTGCCTCTAGGTCCCCATCTGGAAAATAAAGGGAACAACCCAGTATGTCTCAACTCTGGCTGCACATTAGAATCACCTGGGGGAACTTTTGAAACAAAAAACTGACTAACCCCATGCTCAGCTCCAGCAGCACTGATTTCATTGGCCTGAGGTAGAGCGCAGCCATGGGTAATTTTTAGCCAGAGTTGAGGGTCCCTGGACTAAACTGATCTGTGCGGTCATCCTCAGGATGGGCGTTCTAGGAGCCTGTGCCATCAAAAAAGTCAGCGAGTCAGTGATCTGGAGATCCAGGGTCAATTGATTCCACATTTAGATTATTGCTATAAATCATTTGTACCTGCTCGTGTCTCACCTTCTCCACAGTGAGGCTCCGTCTTGCCGGTCAGTGTTGGAGATCTGCACCCGGAGGCAGGGGCTCAGCCTCAGGCTCCTGTGTTAGCTTCAGGACTGTGGTTCAGTCGCCTGGGGACCCCGGGACCTCCTTTCCCCTAGACGATGAGAGAGCAGCTCAGCTTTGCCTGCCTACAAGTGGGTGGGGGCAGATTTAGTGTCACAGTGCCATCTGGTTACAGAGGACTAGCCCGTCCAGTGCCTGAGCAGTCAGCCTGAGAGTGCAGAATACTTTTCCTGTGTCCTAGATACGGAGGTAGAGGCTCCATGTGGCCGGCTAATGTGCCGCAGGCCATCCAAGCAGGAAGAAAAAATGGAACCAGACAGGTATCAATTCAAACCCCAGCAATGCAACTTCCAAACTAACATTGACTCCTTTATTAATTGTTCTGTACCTCAGTTTCCTTATCTGTAAAATGGACATGAAAGCTATCCATCTTGAGAATGGGATGGTGAGAAGGAATAAGGTAACCAGGCAGAAGTCCTGAGGTATCTGGCACGAAGCTGATGCTCAAATAATATTTCCTTCCTCCTTCACTCCCTCCCTCCCTCCGTCATTTCTCCCACTCTCCTTTTATCCCTTTCTTCTCCTCTGCTGGATCTTAAACTCTCCAAAAACTGCGACCGTGAGAAACGATGAACTATTCGTGACCTTGGACAAGTTGTTCAATGTCTCTGAGCCTCAATTTCCCCATCTGTAAAATGGGGATGTTAGTGATATTTGCAGCGGTATATGTCAGAAGAAGTTCTGGCATATCTGGCATGGAGTGCTGACTGCTGCTGTCCTACGCCTGCAGAGCCTACCTCTTCCTCACTGGGCCCTGGCACAGAGGACCACTCGGCCCTCCTCCCGGCCCCCAGTAGTTGTTGAGTGATCCAGGCAGTGACCCCTACTCCCCGAGGCAGAAGGACAGTAAGCAAGCACAGCTTCCCAAGTCCTTACTTACCAGGGTGTTCTCAGCCCTGACAGCTCTGCTGAGCACCTGAGGCCCCCAGGGTTCTCAGCAGAGAGGCAGCCCTGTGTCAGGGCATTGCTTATATCACAGTGGTTCTTAATCTTTTTTGAGGTACCGAACCCATCAGTTTCATATGCGCATTCACCGAACCCTTCTTTAGTGATAAATAAAATATGATTTTTTTTTCCAAATTCAAGACATAGGATGTTTTTTTTACTGGTGCACAAAATGAGCCGTGCATGAACATCACCTTGCTCAGAGAACAAAACCAACAAAGTGAATAAACTCACAACAAATGACGGTATTACTTTATTCTGGCCTCCGCGGCAGAGGCTTCTCCGAACCCTTGAGACCGACTCATTGAACCCCTAGGGTTCGATAGAACCCAGGTTAAGAACCACTGTTATATCCTGAAGTGGAAAAATACGGGAAAAGCTATAAATATGGAGGATTTGTCTGTGCTAAGTCATAGTTAGAAACTCTGGCTATATAACTTTTTAATTCTCCACTCCAGCTTGTAAGCTCACGCAGTAAAAATCGTCACTAGTAATTTATTTTTTTTCCACTCTTTTAATTTTATAATTTTTTCCCTTAACTAACCAAAAAGTCCTCCTAAACTTGCCGTAAGTGTTTTTTTTCCCCTTCAGTGGTTATAAAATGTCACCAGGGATTACAATTTAAAAGTTATCTGGCAGGATGAAAATGTACAGACTCGGGGACAATTTCTTAATTAGGTGTTAATAAGGAGAGAGTCCTGGGCGTGGCAGCCTCACCTGCCCCCGTGTGGCCAAGGAGGCTGGCATGGAGGGAGGTTGTTCACTCAGGATGGGTGTGCAGCTCAAGTGCTGGATTTGAGTCAGTTCTTCACCTTGAAGCTCAGTGATCCCAGGCAAGTGACTTTGCTCACAGGGCTGTTTCCTCATTTGTAAATGTGGACAAAAATCAGTGACTGACCTCCCTCACTGGAATGTCCTGAGAATCCAAAGAGATAATGTATAAAAAATTTTGTTCAATGCAAAGTACTATAAACATGTTGGAGATTATTGTTACTGATGATGATGGTAGTGATGGTGGTGGTGGTGGTGATGATGATGGTGATGATGATCAGGGGTCCCCAAACTACAGCCCGCGGGCCGCATGTGGCTCCCTGAGGCCATTTATCCGGCCCCCGCCGCACTTCTGGAAGGGGCACCTCTTTCATTGGTGGTCAGTGAGAGGAGCACAGGATGCATCCGCACCCATAGTTCCCATTGAAATTCTGGTCAGTTTGTTGATTTAAATATACTTGCTCTTTATTTTAAATATTGTATTTGTTCCCATTTTGTTTTTTTTACTTTAAAATAAGATATGTGTAGTGTGCATAGGGATTTGTTCCTAGTTTTTTTAATAGTCTGGTCCTCCAACGGTCTGAGGGACAGTGAACTGGCCCCCTGTGTAAAAAGTTTGGAGACCCCTGATGATGATGGTCATGATGGTCATGATGATGGTTATGATGGTAATAGTGGTAATGGTCATGATGATAATGATGAATGTGATGATGACGATTGGTGAGGGTGGTGATGATGGTGATGATGATGATAATGATGGTGATGATGATGGTCATAGTGGTGATGATGATGGTGGTGGTGTTGTTGATGATGGCAATGACAACAATGATGAATGTGATGACGACAGTGGTGATGGTGGTGATGACAGTGGTGATTACGATGATGGAAATACCACCATGTGCAGGGTAGAGCCTATGGGTTTATGTGCTGAGAAGAGGATTTTCCTCAGAACCTTATACTTTTCTAGATATACAAAATAGGTGCTCAGTAAAGAATCATCCACCTAAAATCAACTTCAGATTTCAGAAGTCAGTCCAGCTCTTAGAGGTTTCAGTCATTTGTTCAGCACATAGTATTGAGTGCTTACTGAATGGCAGAAGGTCAGAACTAGTTAGCACTGGACCACAGTGAGCAGACATGACAGGCAGGCACCATCCCTCCTCCCAGAGGGCTCACCGTAGGGAAGATGGTAGAGTGGGCTGGTGGAGCTAGATGGTAAAATATAAACAAATAACAATTTTAGATGGTGATAAAGACTCTGAAGACAATCAGACATGACAATAGGATATAAAGAGATGGATCCAAGTGTTGGCAAGACCCTGTTAGTTTGTGTAGGCAGGAAGGCCTGTCTGAAGAAGTGACATTTAAACTGAGACCAAAATGATAGAGAGATATAACCAGGGAAAGATCTAGAAGCAGAGTGTCCCAGGTGATACAATGTAAAGGCTCTGAGGTGGGAATGAACTTGGATGTTTGAGAGATGAAAAGAACACCTGTGTATCTTGAGCAGAAAGGAAGAGTGGTTTGAGTTGATATTGGATAGGTAGGTACAGGCTAAATTGTGGCAAATCTTATAAGCTGGGCTCTATTTGGAGATCACTCCTAGGGCAGTGAGAGGCCTTTGGACGATTGAGAACAGTGGTTCTTAACCTGGGTTTTATCAAACCCTAGGGGTTCGATGAGTCGGTCTCGGGTTCGGAGAAGCCTCTGCCGCGGAGGCCAGAATAAAGTAATACCGTAATTTGTTGTGAGTTCATGCACTTTGTTGGTTTTGTTCTTTGAGCAAGGTGATGTTCATGCACGGCTTATTTTGTGCACCACTTAAAAAACATATACCCATGTCTTGAATTTGGAAAACAAAATCATATTTTATTTATCACTAAAGAAGGGTTCAGTGAATGCGCATATGAAACTGGTGGGTTCGGGACCTCAAAAAAAGTTAAGAACCACTGATTTAGAAGGTATGGGAACACCATGAATGAATTAATATACTCTTTGAGAAGATTGTTCTGGCTCCAGAGACTGGACAGGGCTGGAGGCAGGAAACAAGTTAGCACATGGATACAACATTTGGAATGAGAGATGCTGGTAGACTGGACTTGGTTTTTTTTTTTTTAATTCTTTTTATTTATTCATTTTAGAGAGGAGACGCAGAGTGAGAGAGAGAGAGAGAGAAAGAGAGAAAGGGGGAAGGAGCTGGAAGCATCAACTCCCATATGTACCTTGACCAGACCAGGGCAGGGTTTTGAACTGGTGACCTCAGTGTTCCCACGTCGACGCTTTATCCACTGCGCCACCACAGGTCAGGCTGGACTTGGGTTTTAATGATAGAGGTGGTAAGAGTGGTCCACTTGGGGATACAGTAAAGGTGGATCCAGTGAGGCTGGATGTTGGCTTGGGTGTGGTGTGTGATAAAGGGAGGACTCAAGAATAACTCCCAGGTCGTGGGTCCGGGCTACTGTAGGTAGGTCTGATGTTGGTCTCATGCACTGAGAAGGAGAAGGCTAGGGAGAGTAGATTTGGGGGTTTTGAACCAGTGACCTCGGTATTCCAGGTCAATGCTTTATCCACTGTGCCCCCACAGGCCAGATAAGGGAGAGAGTTTTTATTAGTCAGGGGTGCTACAGAGGTGCCCAAGCTGTGAAGGGAAGGGTTCAGTTGGGCGATCCAGCCTTCATTCAGGGTCAGAAATGAGGTTGTCCTAAAGGCTCAGACAGGTAACATAAGGAGCAGCCAGGTTGAAGCAGATAGGGAAGTAAGGCCACTGGCCAACTGGAGAACAGGCATGCTGCCTGCAGACATTCTTAGAATCTTTCAAGTCTCGTGTAGATTCAAACCTTTAATCCAATTCACAAACAAGGAAGTCTCTGAAACAAAGTCACTTATCTGAGGCATAATGAGAAGATTCCTCATGAGAGTGCACCACCCCACATCAAAAAGGGTGGGAAAGGCTTAGTCTTAAAAACTAAGCCTTGGACTATAACGACTCTGACTGCTTATAGCCTGTCCCCCACACACATTAATATAATCACGCCCATGCCAAGCAAGAAGGGCAACTAATATCATCACCTGAGCGACGGGCTTCCACGTGGGCAGCGCCATCTTTAACAAAGTGAGCATAATATATTTTATCTGCCCAACACTGTTCTAGAAGCAATGTGCAGAGGATGGCAGGGGTGTAGGTCTCGTTAGTCTGCAGGGAGAGGAGCCAGGAAACTCTTTTCTCAGGTGAGAGGGTTGCTGGTGGAATGGGGTCCTTGCAGTGTCAAAGATAAGCATTTCTGGGGACCCACCTGAGAGGATGAGGTCTGGTGGGAAGATTTATTGTGGTGGAAATAGAAGTCTGCACCCAGGTTCCCACTGTCCCATGTCCATCTACCCCCATTATAGGAACAAACCCAGCCTGTCTTCATCAAGCCCAAGATAAAAGCCAGTGTCCTGAAGTTCTGTGCCATGCTGAATCTTAGTCCCGTATCGTCCATGTTTGTCCCCATTCAGTCTGCTCCTGCTGCATTCTGGTGGGTGCCACGTTACTGCACCCAAGTTTGCACGTGGAACCCTGGCCCTGGGCAGCTGGCATGTTACCTGGCACGCGCACATGCACACATGGAGAGAGAGAGACACACACACACACACACACACACACACATACAGAGAGCTAAAACAATCTCTTTGTTAAGCTTGGGTTGTATTATCTCAGGCTTGGGAAGGACCAGGCACTTCTTCAGACTAACCAATCAGTTCTCCAGTCTTTATTGGGCTGGCCTTAGGTCCTTACCCTAAGCAATCCATTTCCTAGATCTTCCTGGGTTTTGTGTCCCTTATCTAACTGATCCTTTTCCCAGACTAGACTGCCAGGTCTCTGTGGTCGTCATCTTAGCTCCTATTCTGCACACCTCAAAGTGGAACGACCTCCCCCTGTGCCCTCTTGACTTCTACTGGGCATGCACCCAGCAGTGAACTTTCCTGTGATTGCTTTATCTTTCCCTCAGTAATCCTGACTGATGACCTGTATGGATTCTTCCTGCTCACCTTGGGAATTAGGTCCTGAGGGTGGAAGATGCCCTGGGAGTGTGTGAGAAGCTGTAACTTCCTAATGAAGCAAGCAGGCTTATTGTCCGATTCAGCACCCAGCTTATTATTCTTAATAATGTCTGATTCCCTTTGCTCTCTTTATTAATATCTAACTACCTACGCTAACAAGAGGCAAATCGGGATGGGGAAATGGCTCATTATAACATAATTAGCTGTATAATCAGTATGCAAGCTTATCATCTGAAAATGTAAAAATGATTATACAATTAAAGAATTTTCTTCCATTTAATGGAAGTAACTTGCCAACCTGGGGATTTGAGTGGGTAGTTGAAGAAAAATAGTAAGATATTTTTTTAACCAATTGATTTTGCAAAGAATTAGTTTATTGATTCAAAAAAATCACTCATTGTGGACAGCAAAAGTTGTAAATGAGATCAGTGTCTGGTTAGCATGAAAGTTAGGTGCAGGGACCCCGAGGTTTCCCCTCATTAGGCTGGAGAGAATTGTTTGCATGGTTGGAGAGGAGGGGACTCTGGCTTGGACCACAGAGCCTGCGGGACCTGAAGTGAGAGGACTCGGGTCTGAAACTGTCTCCTCTGCTCTCTGTCATGTATCAGGAAGTAGTGGAACTTTGGGCAATGAGGCAGTCTAAGCTGAACAAGGCTGCCTCTGCTCCAAACAGAAAATATTCCTACCACCATTTTCAATGTTTTTAAATACACAGAATAGCTAGGAAGATGGAAAGATGGAAAGATAGGAGGATGGCTGGCTGGCTGGCTGGATGGATGGATGGAAGGAAGGAAGGAAGATAGGTAAGGTGGAAACTAAGTCCCAGAGAGGTCCATCAACCTGGTCCAGGTTACACAGTGTTAACATTAGGCAGTATGAGTAGTGGAATGACCAAGGGTGATGTAAGTAGTAAGATTTGAGTTTGAATCTCGGTTCTGCCATTTAATAGCTATGACCCAGGTCAAGGTGCCCAAACTTTCTGAACCCCGGTTTCCAGGAAATGGGGTTGCTGACATCTGCTTTATCCAATGATTGGGAAATAAAGGACATTGCTTCAGTAAAAGTGCTTAGAATGATAGTATGTACTGATACTTTATGCTTTATAGGTGTTTGTTCCTTTCAACTTTGCTCTTAAAAAATTCCCTCCTCCAAAGAGCCCTCCCATTAAGCCCAGCTGGCCCTGACACTTCTCTATCTGGCGGGCCATCTGTGTTCCATTACTTTGCACTGATTATCTTGTTATAGGATTAATTTTTAAACTCCTTCTGGCTTTTCAGTTTCCTTTAACTTTGTGCTCCTTGTCTGTTCTTACTTATTTTCTCTATCGTGAATACTCTAATAATAGACTGGGAGTGAACAGATGGATGGATACATGAATGGTTGGATGGATGGATGGATGGATGGATGGATGGATGGATGGATGGATGTCTGGGTGTGTGTGTGGCTGGGAGGCTGGCTGGCTGGAAAGAGTAGGTAGATATCAATTAGGGTTTACTGGTCAGCATAGAAGCAGACCCTGGCCAAATTAAACAAAAGAGATTATGTTAGAAGGATATCGGAGACCTCACAGAATCAGTAATCCTGGCAGGGCTTTGTTTAGTTAAGCAACCACTGATGAGATTTGCTACACCAAACCTGGGACCAGGGTAAAACCTAGTTAGAGTGGTGGGACACACACAAGCACCATGCATGCACGGACAAAGGCACACAGGTGCACGCAGAGAGAAGTGCTGGAAAACCAAGCTAAGAAAAAGACAGGGCCTGGGGAATTACAGGGTTAAAAGGCAGCAATAATTACCCCTCAGCCAGAGCAGAGGACCCTGCATCTGGAATGAATGAACAACAGGCATATTTCATGCCCAGACCAAATTGCATTCAAGTCTCAGACTTGGAAAGAGAATCCAATTGATATGGGTTTGGTCACATGTTCCTTGATGCATAAGCCACCCCCCCACACACACACACACAAGCATGTGTGCACAGGTAACTTCCCAAAAGGAAATTAATATATTGTGGCCAAAAGAAGAGAGAATGGCTGCTGAGGGCTCAGTGTCCCACCACCTTATGTGTTAATTGGCCCCCTGCCACTCAATCCCTTCATGTCTCTTCTCACCCTACATTCTCCCCCCACCAGGTCTGCCTTCTGGCTCCCCTCCACTTCTGGGCATCCTCCCTCCTTCCCTCTTAAAGCACAGTCACTTCCTGCCTACTTCACGAAGCCCTTGCGACTTCCCAAGCCCACTCGCATTGTTCCTTTCCCTGAGCTCCAGTTGCCCTTGCCATCAGCAAGCCCCAGAATTGTCCTTAGCTACAGTCTGTGTGCTGCTTCACCTTTGGGGTGTGGGCTCTACTCTAAATTTTCTGAAAATAGAACCCTTGTCAAACTGGCCTGATATATCCTGTGCCCCTAGCTCAGTGTTGGATTCAGCATCAGTGACCAGTGAATGCACGCTGATCAATGATCAACAAGGGAGTGTGGCACAGCATCATCCACTACGTTATCATGTCTTAGAAATGAGTCCAGGCACTGGCCCGTTGGCTCAGTGGTAAAGCATCGGCCCAGAGTGTGGATGCCCTGGGTTCGATTCCAAGTCAGGGCACACAGGATAAGTGTACATCTGCTTCTTCACCCGTCCCCTTCTTACTTCTCTCTCTCTTCCCCTCCTGCAGCCATGGCTCAATTGGCAGGAGTTGGTCCTAGATGCCGAGGATGACTCCATGGCCCCTATCTCAGGCCCTAAGAAGAGCTCGGTTGCTGAACAACAGAGCAACACCCCAGATAGGCAGAGCAATGCCCCCTAGTGGGCTTGCCAGGTGGATCCTGGTTGAAGTGTATACAGGAGTCTGTCTTTCTGCCTCCCCTCCTCTCATTGAATTAAGAAAGGAGAAGAAATGAGTCCAGCCAAACATCTCAGAGAGTTGAATCAACAGGGACCTCAAGAGCTGTCTTATCCAAAGTTGTACAACTGATCAGAGATAATTCTTGGCTTGGAGCCCTGCTGCCTTGGGCTGTGCATATGCATGTATGTACATGTACGTGCTTGCATGCGTGTGTGTGTATGTGCATGTGTGTGTCCCACCTCTCTAAGTTGATCTAGCATGGTACTTACTGTATTTGACATCTGCAGTTGTAAAATTAAAGCCCTGCCGGGCTGTTGCCAACATGCCTCTTTCTTGCTCCTGCCCCACCCTTGCTCAAGCTTCTGCTCACTGAAAGACCCTCTGCCACTCAGCAGTCAAAAAACGCTGATTGAGCGCCCCAACACTTCATTTCTTTTGAGAGTCAATGAATTTCAAAAAGTAGATAATTTGTTGTGTCTGGACAGAATCAACTGAATCCTTGTGTTGCCGAAATCACTCCAAGTAGGAGCGCTTGTCAGCCACCTGCCTCACTCCGCCGTTCTGTGCTACTTGAAAAATTAGTTGGCGTACTGGAAATAAAGTCACAGGGAGCGAACATTTTGACACGGTAATGGTCCCCTGCCTTTCTCGACATTTGTGAGGGAGTCAGAGTCCATTATAATGTCACAATGGCACACGCCACTGACATCTCATTGAATAATTAAGAGGTGGTTTAATCATGGCGATCATCCACTTAGTGTCTGATTCCAGATGTCGGGGAAGCACGTTTAAGGAAGCAGCCGTGGGTGTGCAGGCGGGGGATAAGTCTGGGTGAGGACGGAGGCCTCCGGGTGTCAGGTTCTGCTACAGTGCTGCCACTGGGGGACTGGGAGGCAGCTCCTGACCCTTGCAGTGTCCCCTGTTGAAGAAAGAAAGGAAAAGTATTCCTACCTTCTTTCACTTCTGTGAACTACATGCAAAGCAGACTTTTCAGTGCAAATGAAAACTGAGTTTGTTGTTGCTCATTAATCAGAGCAGTTTCCGTTCTCTCATAAGGCAGCTATTTATGGAATGGCCGCTCTGACTCCGGCGTTGCTCTCAGCGCTATGGATACGGGGAGAAAGGGACAGACTGGGCTCCCACTTCTATGGGGCTGATGTTCCACAGCGGGGAAGGATGAAAACACACCTGTGCCATGTGTGGGATTGAAGCAGGATGGCTGGGGGACTGTGCTGAGCCACATAGCCAAGGGTCCCTCTGGAGAGGGGCTTTGTAGTTGTGGTCTAAATGACAAGAAGGCAAACAAGAAGTTGCCTGGGTGAGCACTCATAGCAGAGAGAAGTAAGAGAAAAGGTTCCAGGTGGGAAGGAACGGGGCGTGCTCAAGGACCAGCAGAGGACTGGGGTGGCCCCCGGGCAGGAGGTGAGGGGACTGGGCCCCCCAGGCTTCTCTGGTGGGCAGTTTGGATTTCGGTCTCCATGTGAAGGAAGACCGGGATGAGGTGAAGCAGAGCAGCGACACTTGGAACACAGAGGTCTTACATTAGAGAGAATGAACCTCACCTTTGTTCTCCAGCCCTGAGCTCCCCCTCCGTGCCTGGCTCCATGCTCCATGCTGGGGAAGACAGTTAGTGAGTACACTTACCTCAGGGGCTCACTGCTATGTGGGGAGATGACTGACTGAACAGGCAATGACCACCTGGGATGATGGGAACCAGAGTGCAAGGACCTAATCCGGGAAGGCTTTCTGGAAGAGGAGGCCCCACACTGAACCTGGAGGGATGATGAAAAGGGATTGGCCAGTCAGATAAGGCAATATGAAAGAGAACATTTGAGACAGTGAAAACAGCCTGGGCTAAGAAGGAGCCCCCAAAGAAAATGGTATATCTGGGGAATAACAGGGTGTCTGCAGGACTGGAGTCACGTGACCAGTGAAGGTCACACGGTAGGCAGTTTTTTACTGCCTTCTTTATTCTCCCAGGTTCGGGTGACCACGGTCAAGTGTTCAGAGCACTGGATGCGTTGGGTGGTCCCAGACTGTTCTTAGCAGTGGTGGTGCTCAGACCTGGCAGAGTTCACACCCAGCCAGGCCAGAAGTGATTTTTCCCCCCTATGGGCAGGCGTTCCTGACTTGCCTCTCACTTTTCCACAACTGTTACTCTTCCCAGCAACTGGTCAAATTTAAGAGTCAGACTCTAAAGCCAACACAGTCCAGACGGTATGCTTCTAACAACCTCACCCCTGCGGATAACGTGGTAATTGGGGAAACTGAGCCTGGAGAAGGAAGCTGAGTTAAGCCAAGCCACAGAGCCTTCGGGTGGACACACTGGGACCAATACGCTGATCTCTTGACCCTGATCTGGCCTTGCTCCAGAAAATGGCTGCCTCGTCAGGATGGGGGCTGACTGGAGAAACAGCCATTTCCTGCACAGCCACCTCCCCTGTACACTGTGAGAGGTACAGGTGGCCCAGACGGGAGGCTCCGTACAGATGTGGTTCTGAGCTCCAGTTTGGAGTCAGGCTGCGCTGGCGTTCACTTCCTGCCTCCATTCATTGTTAGTGGTGTCATGGTGAGGCTACTGCACTTCTCTGTGCCTCGGTTCCCTCATCTGTAACAGGAGGAGAGTAATCCCACCTGCTGCGTACTGTTATGTGAGTGTTGAGTGAGGTAACACGGGCAGAGCACTCAGAACCCTGCCGTTCACAGAGTACAATCCACGGTAGCCTGGCATTTGTCTCTGGGCCCCGGTACGAGCTGCTGTTGAAGTGCTCCCCGTGGGCCAGGCAGTGCTCCCTGTGGGCCAGGCACCATCCTGGGTGCATTTCACATCTCATCCTGGTGGTGACATGATAGCCAATGAAGTACTTTACAAACGCCTGGCCCGTGCCCCGTGCCTCTCAGAGATTTATTGCACTCACATCACCTCATTCAATCATCACAGTCATATTGCAGAATGAATTTTATAGACGCAGAAAGAGAGGCCCAGAGTGGTTCGGTTGCTTGTCCCAGGTCACAGAGCCAGTGAGAGGCAGAGGAGGGTGCTAGCTTAAAGCACCTGCTCTTTCCCCACTCACCACCTGTCTCCTTTCCCAGGCTCCCTGCCTTGCATCTTGGGAACCCATTGCTACTCCGCTGGGGTCACTTGAGACTCCCCAAGCGCTCACTCTTTGTCTACAGCAGCCTCTTGCTTTGTCCTATGGAGAGGTGAGCGTGGAGAGGACGCCGTAGTGTGCTATGTGAATTTCTCTTGCAGGCAGAGTTGTGCAGCAGGGAGAGCCCCTTCCATGTACCCAGATGTGTGCAGCAGCCCAGTGCATCCTGGCTGGTGGTGGGCGTGTTCCTGCTATAGAGCGACCTGCAGTACTCCTTCACTGAAGGGCAGGTCCTGCTCAGAGCAGCAGCAGGTGGCAGCCTGGTGTTCATGGCCCCGACAGGAGGCCCCACCCTAGCAAACATCAAAGTCAGGAGCTGTCAAACGGGGCTCCCTGTTTGTGGTCAAAGCCCCAACCCTATACTCGGCCACAGTGTCCCCGTTTCACCTGGTGGATTTATACCCCAGGTTTTCTTTGGAGAAAAGGGTTTATCAACGAAAACACTAAAAGCTGACACTTGAAGCTTACAGGTAGACCTCTGAACTCACAGCCGAGACGTACAGCAGCACATGGTACGTGTGTGGGACAGTGGTCTTTCTAGACATGGGTTATCTCTATGGCTCAGAGGGCCAGCAGATGGGGTGTGCAGAATAAACACGCTTCACTCGCCACCTGCCACTGTAGAGGTCACAGCTGACCATCTGTATAACGAGGTGGTGTCTATATGAACTAGTAAATAGAAAGCACTCAGCTGGGAGGAGGAAACACCCAGATGATGAACAAACTGATGCCTTTCCCTCGGGGAGCTCGCAGACCGGTTAATGAATGAAGGCAGCATCCTTAGCACTCCCCTTAATAGCTCATTTACAGAGCAGACAGCCATGACTTTTCTTTAACGTCCTCCTGAGTCTTTTGCATTAGCCTTAGGTACCTCCTTCCTGATTGAGACATGGGTGTCCATCACCCATTACAGGCAGCCTTAACCCCTTCCCCTCCAGACTCCTTCCCCCTGCACATTCAAAAGGCTTGCTCTGTCCCCCCACCCTGGCTTTCCCTCTCATGGCACCTGATTTTCCCCCTATAGCAGTCAACACAAAGTGTGACTACACATTAATTTGTGTTATTTATTTCTTTAATGTCTGCCAGTTGTTGGGGACTGTCTGTTGTACTCATGTTGTTTAACCAGGGTCTAGCAAAACATCTGTCCCCTGGACATAGAGATTAACTTTAAACCAATGAATAGTCTTTGCGGAGATTTCGATAGGTAGTTCGGAAAGTGAGTGAGGTTGAGAACCTGGGGGAGGGGTTTGAATGACAGGCTGAGAGAGTTGTGGTATAAGGCACCTGAGCAGCTATAGACTTATCTTCCTCCCTCCCTCCCTCACTCCCTCCCTTGTTTCCTTTCTTTATTCCTTTCTTCTTTCTTCCCATCTTCTCCCTTTCTTTCTCTCCCCCTCCTTCTATTCATTGAAAGGTGAAAAAAAATGGGAAAGAGACCCAGGGGAAGGCAAAGGTGTCAGTGAACTTTGAAGCCGGCCGGAGAGCCTGGTAAACCTCTTCTGTGGGTGGGCGGTCACTCCTGCAGGAGCTTCCCAGCAGGCGCTGCAAGTGCCAGGCGTTTCCACAACTCACTGGAGACACATGGACTTGCAGGCCAGTTCCCAGCACAGACCGTTCAGGCCCCAGCCTGACAGCCTGGTCACGCACCTTTGTTACTCCTGTCTCCAGACACTACCATGGCAGGCAGCAGCTGCTGGCACCCTGCGTGGATGCAGAGAGTGACAAGGCACCTGGGCCGGCTCCCTCTGGGGTTGAGAACACTTCAGGAGTGAAGGCAGCCACCCGTCCCCGCATTTGCCACCATCACACTCGTGACCAGTGATAGCAGTGCTGAAAATGTGAACTCTGGAGGCTGACTTCCTGAGTCCGCATCCTTTCTCCTCTGCTTACGAGCCACTTGTGTGTGGAAAACATGGATAATATAACAGTGCTTGTGTCCTAGGACAGTGACAAGCATTAAGTGAGCTAACATATACAAAGTGCTTGGCCATGGTCTGTGCTCAGAGCATCTGGTCTGTCGTTATTGCAACAATCTGGATGCCTGACTCCCCAGGGACAGGGACCAGGCCTAGCTCACTGTGCAAAAGTTAATTGACTTTCTTCAGGTCACCAGGAGAGTCATGGCAGAGCCTAGCTCCCCATTTCCTTGCTATTTCTCCCATTACCCCAGAAGCTCCATGAGGGCAAGGACCCACACCCACCACCAGGCACACAGCGGCAGCTCAGAGAACAGCTGTTGCGTAAATGAACGACGGGGTGGTGTATGAGAGCTGATGATGCTGGGATGCAGAGGGTGAGAGGAAGGCAGGACACAGAAGTCATTCTTCAGTGTCCATCTTGCTCAAGAGAGAAGGTCATAATTCTAACAGCCAAGTGAGGAAGCCATCGGGGAAAGTGAGCAATGATGAAAACTGAGTTGACATTTGTGATAGAGAACCAGGATACTGTTGGGGTCACAAATGAACTTTTTACTTGGAAAAAAAAATGGTCCTTTGAGTAAGACGCACTTGGGTATTTATTTCTAAGTCTGCAGGCAAATCAAGAGTGTGAGGTTCTGCAGTCAGATCAGGGCAAAAAGGAATAAAATCAAAATGTTTGTCAGAAAGGCTTAAAAGGGTTCTGAAGAGGGAGGGGGTTCCCGAGGAAGAGCAATCTAGTGGCAATAAAGCATCTTTGCAATCATGTGAGACCACAGTGGGAGGCCCGCGTTTGGTCTTCCAAGCTCATTTGCCTGCTGGTGCCGAGGGGCCAGGACCTGCCCTGTGCAGGGAGCCAGTGAGGACTTCTGGGGACGGCCAGAGCTCTCCCTGAGGAAGCAGGCAGGGACCTGGCACCGGGATGGAGAGGTGGGTATCTCTGCATCTCTACTTGCAGGGCTCTGCCCAGTGTGGCATACCCACAGGCTACCTTGATCCCATAAATCATTTACGGCCTCGCTTGAAGAGGCCTCCTGCCTTGCACTGTAGCCAAGACCTGTATTCCTTAGCCTCCTGGTGGCAGCGTTCTATCGTGTGGCTGTTGGAGGTGATGAGGTTGAGTAGGAAAAAAACATCAGACCATCATTTTCCTTTCAAGAAGCTATTAGATGATTCCATGTGACCTTCAGGGGAGCCCGGGAAAACTCAGAGTGGCAAGTGCCCCAACCGGCTGCTGCAGAGTTCACAGGCAGGGCAGGTTCTACTGGGAGCCACGTGCATCTGGTTGCCATCCCAGTGACCCTCCGTCACTGCTGTTGCTCCTGTGATTAGAGAATGCTTGGGCATGAAGTCTGGAGACAAGCCGGGCAGCCCAATGGGAGAGCACTGGCCCCAGGATCCAGGACACTGAGCTTTACCTGCAGCTCTGCCCCGTTCTGCTAAGATAACCTGGGCAGATTGTTTCCCCAAAGTCCCCAGGAATGACCCCAAGTGGGGACCCCAGGCCAACAGCATCAGCATCACCGGAGAGCGTGTTCAAAATGCAAGTTCTCAAGCCCCAGACCCAAATCTGAAACAGCAGGGATAGAGCCCATCACGTCGGTCTAACGGGGTTCCGGGTGATTTGCATGCGCTTTCAGGTTTGAGAGACACAGCCCTGGAAGGAGGGTTGTGGCTTAGATCCATCCCTATCTTCAGCTCCCTGCATGACATTTGGTAGGGGCTGTATGATAAGATGATCTATTAGGACCCTGAGATAAACGATCAAGGCCAGACTTACATTTGGGTCTCCAGACTGTCAGTCCCTATCCTTTCCACCAAATCTTGGTGTTTTACTACTTTTGTTTTTCTCTACCACCAAGACACAGCCTGCTGCTTCATTTACTGCTCCACCTGCGGGTCCAGGCAGTGATGTGTGTGCCTTACCTTGTCTGTTGTGCCCTGCATTTGGAGAGCGGGTTGGGGGAGTTCCTTTGGGCCCAACTTCTAAACTAAGCAGTGACTGCGTACGGAATGCCAGCAGTGATAGCAACACATATATGACACATAGGTTTGCAGGATTCTGTTATATAAAGTACTAGGTTTTATGACCCTGGTTTTGCAGACTGATTGCGTGAATTGTAACAATGCAATATATCACTGTGTAAGATAGTGCCAGCAGAGGTGGAGGCCTAATATATCGTTAGCAGATAGGATGCTGCGTTTAGGAATGGGCTATTTTTATTTAAGTGTCTTTGGTGTTTTAAAACTGTCAGCTCTGAGATGTTCCAAGAACTGACAAGTTTGGGGCAAATACCTTTTTTTGTGTGTAAACCCCAAGCTTTCGCCATTTCCCAAAGTGGCCAAGGGAAACTGCCAAGGTGAATATGGGTGTGCCAGGCAGAAGAGGCACCCCCTCTATTCTGCTGTATTCCTTCCTGCACATACATGTGCAGATACACACACTCTCTCTCACACTCACATACACACCCTCCCCACTTCTCCACCTTCCTGTCCTCTGTGCCTCATTTCCCAGGAAACACTTGGGAGCCCACATGGATATGTCAAGACTTCCACTGTATTGCTGGTTGTTCATACCCAAGGCAATATATATACCATTGGTTAAGCGCTCATGCCCTGAAGCCAGACTGTCTTCAGTTCAAATCCCTGGTTCTACTAAGTAACCTTGGAAAAATTACCTCTTTTGAGCTGTAGTTTCTTCTGTGAAACACCATGAACAGTGCCCAGCATAATAACAGTCAATAACAGCTGAAGGAATGAGTGGCACTTGCCTGATTCCTGTTGAGAGCACTGACTGAGATAAAGCACACAAATCATTTAGCATAGTCCCCATCATATAATATTTCTATCCACGTATGTTTATTGAACACTTACTATGTGCCAGACATGGTTTAAATGCTCTGTACCTATTAGTTTAGTTAATCCTCAAAACAATCTTTTGAAGTAGGTGCTGTTGTTATCATTTCTACCTAGCATGCGAGGAAACAGAAAGACAGAGGGACAAATAGCTTGCTCATGGTCACCCACATAATAGATACTAAAGCCACAGTTTGAGGCTGTGCTGTTCTCCTCTGTCCTGTACTCTTGTTGAGATGAGTGAGTAGTCAGCGAAGCTGTGGCTATCATCATTATACCTCTTTCCTCTGGAGGCTACGGACCCCTGGGCCACACACATAGATGCCAGCCCTCTTGCCTCACCCAGGAGATGGTGACAGAAGAGGGAGGGGTGGCCCCTTGACACTCAGCCAGGTCTTGTCTGGGAGCTGGTCTGTGGGAGGCAACATAACATGCACTTGGTGCTGTGGGCTCTTGTCCTGCTCCTGAGACTAATGTGCTGTGTGACCTCAGAGAAGTCAGCTCACCTCTCTGAGCCACAGCCCTCCTCACTCTGTGGAGCTTTTTACGATCCAGTTGGACAAACTCCAGTAGAAAATATGGTTGGACGGAGAGGTTGAAAAGTAGAGATGTTCAAATCCCACTTCCCTGGGGTGGGAAATGAGGACACCACTCTCCACGCCCCCCCCCCATCCATGGCAGGACCCACATGGGCTCTGTGAACCTGGGGACCTGGCTGTTGGAGTGAGCTCTCCTGCTGAGGATGGCGTGTTGCCCTCACAGGTCCAGCCCAGTTGTGCCTGATTGCTCCAGATAGTTCAGGGTTCTGAATTTTTTTATGTGCAATCTACACATTTTCAATGTTGACAACAATTTTTACAGCAGTTTGTGATGACAGGCACATCTGTGGGCTTGAGGCCCAGGGCCTGACAGTCTCCACCTCTGCATCTGTGCCTGCTGGGGTAGAGCCGCTGGCAGGGTTACTCAGCGGGCGGAGGCTGCCCATCACCTCCGCCTTGGCGCACCTGCGGGGGACTGGGAATGGCCTCCTTCCGTATTCCCAAACCCAGGAGGATGCTCTAAGAGGGCGAGAAGATAGACTTCCTCTTACAGCAAAAGTTTTTTTCACGTTGGTTAATTTTTGTTATCATGGACGTAGTGCACAAACATGGTTTAAAAATATACAAACAGAACCAAAGAGTATAAAATAGTATAATAGGAACCAGCGCTCTTCCAAGAAGTAAACCAGCAGCTTCCGGTGTCTCTTTGGGGCATATATACATTTTTCCTTTACATCCCAGGCTCATACTTCATATTCTACACTCTGTTCTGCACTTTTTTACTTACCATGTCTAAGACACATGAAGTAAAAATTCAGGTTCACACCTTAAGGCACGTGTTTTCATATTAGCAAATACAAATCCATTTAGGTTTTTGGTTCCTAGTCTAGACCAAACTGTTGTTTGGCTTTGCCAGCGTTCATTTCACAGGTCCCACGGATCAGACCCTTGGGTGGTATTCAGTTTTTTCAACCACAGATTTAGGCTATAAAGAACAACTTTGTACGTTGTCTGTTTTTCCATACATATAGTATGACTGTAGCCTGAGAACTAATATGTATTTCTCAGAATGACCCCTCCAATCCATGGGTAGGAGTCTGACATTCTCCAGTGACACACGGACCTGTGGTACTCTTGCTGTAAGTATCAGAGAACACGTATGACCCTGGCAGAGAACAAACAGTAACGCAACGGGGGCAAGTGGTGTTGACAGCTGACTGTGGGCAAAGGGTAAGTGGGTGTGCTCTCTTTGGAGAATTCCTGCAGCTTTTATCTAAACTTAAAATAATTTCCAAATTAAAAGCGTTAGCAAATTACTCTAATGAGGCAACATTGTGACTTGCCTGTAATCTTACATCATTAATTAAAAGCATCTTGGACCAGCCTACTGTTTGGTCTTTTATTATTATTTGATTTTTTAAACTGTTTACAATAGTGATACATGTGTATAATCACAAGGGAGTAAAACAGTAGGAAGACCAATAAAGGCCCCTCCTAGACCCTGGAGAAGCAACCTGCCCAGCCTGGTGTGACTGTCACCTGCAGCTTACTCCTGGTTGACACATACTGTGTGAGCATATCTTCACCCATTTGTGTACTTTTAACCAGAACTGTACATACGGTGCAGAGCTTGCTCTCTTTCCTTATCACACATCATAGATTTCCTCCCTGCTGCAGGTTTAGATCTAACAGTCTTGGCTTTACACTTTGTTGCATTCCCGCACAATATTCAGTGCAGTAATTTCTTTTCTAAATAACATGTTGTTTCATTATAAACATTACCAGTTCAACATAGAAGATGTAGCTAATTTATAAGCATTAAAGAAAGGACATAAGATGACCCCCAGCCCCTGCACCAGCAGTAACCACTGTTAGCACTCTCGTGTATTTCCTTTGGGTCTTGTTTGCTGCGCACGCATTCACATGGCTGTGTGTATGTCTGTGTGGGGGTAGTTGAGAAAAATGATGCCGTTTTCTGTGCTTTTTTGTGTCCTACTCTTTTGATTTATTGCTGCAATGTGAACATTATTCTCATGTATTCATTTAAAAAAACACCCAGGAAACTTGAGAGGAAACAGATTTTAAGTTAGATTGGGTTTGTCATGCCTATGACTTGGGAAAGACAACCGGGGAAGGAGGGGATGCCTGAGCAAAGCCCTGAGGAATGGATAAGTGTCAATCAGATCGAGAGAAGAGGGAATAGGTAGTCCAGGCAGAGGGAACAGCATGGGCAAAGGCTGAGAGCTGACGGAGCTAGGTGCATCCGAAGCCCACACAGGTCTGATGGGTTGGAGTGGGGAAAGGAGACAAGGGCCAGCTCTTAGAAGGGTTTGGATTAAATTAAGGGGCTTGAATTTTTGTCCTGACGGCAATGGAGACCTATGGAAGGATTTTCTCCAGGGAGGGGAGGGAGGATGATACAATCACATTCAAGATTTGCGTTTTAGGAACAATCACACTGGTGACCATGTGGGGGCAGGACTGGAGAGGGCACAACTAGAGGCAGGGAGAGGGTCAGAAGTCTCCCAGAAATTCCTGAACCAGTGTTCCCTGACATTCAAAAAACTCAGCCAGCCCTCCCTCACCCCTGCAAGCACGCACCACTTCTGGGACAGTGGCCTGAGTCTTCCTTGCAGTTGTGATATTCTCAGCTGGTGGACGTTGACTCCAAGTCCCAGAGTGCCTGTTAGCATAACTATTAACAATTTGACATAAGTGGTTTTGAAAAAGTTGCACCGAGAAAAATCTCTGTCTCTCTTCTACAGTTGTCTTCCATGACCTACATAGTTCAAAAAATCCCAGAAATTCAGGAGAAACAAGGTCCCGGGAACCCATATAATGACAGAACCCAACAGATAGCTCAGTTGTACAAACAGGAGATGAGTCCGAGTGTGCCTTCTCCCCTAATGATCCCCAGTCTGATGGCCTCAGCATCATGGACCTGGGGTTTCCCCAGAGATCAGGCCACCTTTCACGTGTTAGTCGGGACATCTACAACTCTTGGGAGAAGAGACTAGATGCCTCACTTATATAAAAAATTTTCTTCTTAATCAGATCCTCACTTTCCTCTTCTTTCTAAGATAACTAGAGTCTCAGGGTTGGATGCTCACCTGTTCTTCTAACTTCTCTCCCAAACTGAACCCCACCTCAGCCTTGAGACCCCTGGCTGACTGGCCCATCCAAAAGGGGTCACATCTGCAAGCAAATGCCAATCACTGCTTTTCTTCCTTCTTGTAAACATCTGTAGTATTAAGGGGAAAAAAGAAAAATGCAAGAATATTCATCAGCCTAACTTTGGAAGTGTAATGTTTTCCGTGAGACATCAATAATGCTGACTTGAGCCTGACCAGGCAGTGGCGCAGCGTGGAGAACATCAGATTGGGATGCAGAGGACCCAGATTCAAAACCCTGAAGTCACTGGCTTGAGCATGGGCTCACCAGCTTGAGCGCAGGGTCGCTGGCTTAAGCGTGGGATCATAGACATGAACCCATGGTCTCTGGCTTGAGCCCAGAGGTTGCTGGCTTGAAGCCCAAGGTCACTGGCTTGAGCAAGGGGTCATTTGCTCTGCTGTAGCACCCTCCCACCCCACCCCACCCCCGTGAAGGCACATATGAGAAAGCAATGAACAACTAAGGTGCCACAATGAAGAATTGATGCTTATCTCTCTCCCTTCCTATCTGTCCCTATCTGTCCCTCTCTCTGTCTCTGTCACACACACACACACTCTCTCTCTCTCTTTCTCTCTCTGACTTGATGGTAATTGTTTATTTTCAACCCAGGTCTAGTTCATATAACTCCCAGTGATAGAAATGAGGGGTGGTATTTGTGTGTGTGCACGTGTACATATACACCCATGCTTGTGTCTGTGTACACTCATGACTAAAAGGAAACAAGAAACACCTGTTTAGTTTTGAGTTCCTGAGGGTAAGCATACTCGTTAGGACGCAGGATTGCATGTTGCTAAAAACGTGTGGACCTGCATTTAAACCCTAGCTCTGTCCCCTGTGAGCTGTGAGATCTTGGGCTGTTTTATACCTTTTCTAAGGGGTCGGTTTCTTCGGCTGCAAAGCGGGAATACTATAATCACTACAGCACAGGGGTGCGAGTACTCATTGAGATGATAACTAGCAAACAAAAGGACTTACCGCAGCGCCCGGTCACCAGTAACTGTTATTCTGATGGAGCTCAGCGTATCAATATAAACGGAGGGGTCCAGCTGTTTCTGAGCAGAGGGATCCAGCTGTGTCTGAGCGGAAGGATCCAGCTGTGTCTGAGCAGAGGGATCCACTGTGTCTGATGGAGGGATCCAGGTGCACTGGATACAACAAATCAGACTTGGCATTGGCAGATTGTAAAGGACAGGAGGGTCCTGGTAAATCTAAGAAGCCAAGACAAGCTGGAGTGTTGTTAAAATGGACAGATGCAGCTGTAGCCCAGTGAAGAGCCAAGTTCTTGAAAGAAGGAAAGAGGACATACAGTGAGCCAAAGATCTGAGCAAAGAAATCCAAACTCCAGTTGGGAGAGCCAAGAAATGTGGAAATGTAAGGGACGCATCATTTCAGGAGCTAAAGGCCAAGTACGAGGTTGTCTGTCTCAGGCGACAGGATGAGCAGCCCTGGAACATCTGTGCTGCCATCACTGGGCTCTGCAAACACATTTTCCTGCTGCTCGGGGAAACAGCGTTCCTGACTTTGCCCAACGTATTAACCTTGGGACTTGCAGACCAAACACAAAACACACTTTGCTATTGTGCTCTTCCAGCAGGCCATGCGCCCGAGATCTGGTCCCCAGGCTGGGTCTGTGTCAGCCCACCCAGAGAGGTGTGTCAGGTCCTTGTAGACCAATTTGTCCTAGAACAGACAGCCGTTGTAACAAAGGTTGTTTGTAGCATGCATGACATTCATTTGCTCATTTGCATCTCCTTCCCCTCTTAAAAAACTGAAAGCCTGAAAGCCGAAGCAAATAAATGATGAAAGGAAGGGAAATTGAATGCCTAATAAATGAAAAGCCCGCAGTGATGAAAACTTTGGTGCACTTTGTAAACAAAACAGGTTCTGCCAAAGAGAGGGGCATGAACTTCCTGAGCAGGTCAGCCCTGTGGTTTGTGGCTCATGCTCTTGATGGGGAAAACGTTCAGAAGGAAATAGCAAAAATCCACCTCTCCGCACACTCTGCACGACCCTAGGCAATTTACCCCAGCTCTTCAAGGCTCAGTTTCCCTATCTGAAAAATGGGCACGGTGGTCCCTGACCTGCTTATCTCACTGGGTTCATGGAAGATCAGCGTTGGTGATATAAACGGGGGAACTAAAGCTAAAAGAAAAACTTGCAGATTAATCAAAGGGATTGCTTTTAATTAAATGATTGTCTACTGAAATCAGCCAGACTTTTGCCCTTAGAAACAGCATGGGCTGGGGAGAGCACAGTCTCTGCATACAGATCTGAGTTTGAATCCTGGACCTGTTACCTGTATGATGAGTCACTCTACCTCTCTGAGCCTCAGTTTTACCACATGTGAAATGGGAATAGTGATGCTTGCACCCTGATAACATTAGTCAAAGAATTAATTAACGTAAGCTATAAGATGATACTTGGTACATAGTAGGTGCTCAAGTAAAACTGCATTTACTGTCCTTCCTGCCCTGACTCTTAGAACAAAGCATTTACCCTAATTTCTTGGTAACCCAGAAGCTGCTTCCTGAAATTGTAGAGACTTACCACAAGAAAAAAGTTATAATTTTTGAGTTGTTGTTGTTGTTTTTAGCTCTGAGAGGCCTTAGAAATACGTAGCTCGGGATCTGTTTTTCTCTTACGGTCCAAGCATTTTAAACTGACTACAAATACTATACTAAGTCAGTGCCCTCATCAAACTATAGCCATGCAGCAAATTTGACATCAGAACGTAACAAGTAGGCATGAAGCATTAAGAATTTGGCTGGCTATCTGCAGGTTAAAAATGGAAATAAAGCATGCACACAAATACATTTTTATACATAACTGTTTGAAATACATATTCATCAACACCAATTCATCTAACTCCAATCACACAGAGCTTTAAATTCAAAAGTGCTAGCGAATTCTGCCTTTAGTCAGAATTTTTCAGTCTGTTCCTCGGGGCTGTCGGGGTCCATGGAGGTGCCTTGGACTCATGCCCTTTTTATACTCAGAGAATGTTCTTTGAGTCCAGGGGCAATGACTGCTGTAAGCCATTAGCATGATCTCCTTGGGCCTCGCTGGACATGAGTTTGGGAGGTAGCTGGGCAGTGCTGGGCTGGCCTTCGAAGTTGAGACAGGCCTGCGACCCCACATGAGGAAAGGACTCTCGGCTCTGGTCTCCAACTCCATAGGCCGGCTGCCTGCACCGCCTGGGTCCTCTAGAGAGACATCTTGCCTTGGTGGGTATTGGGGGAAGAAAACTAAAATTCTTTGAGCACCTCTGATGTACCTTGTAACTTATACACTGTCCAGCAGTCCCCCTTGCCCAGTTTCAGGCATCCACTAGGGCTCTTGGAACGTGCTCTCCATGGATAAGGAGGGATTATGATATCTTATTACTTTCCAGGGAAGTAGATTTTTGCAGTCCCATTTTGCAGACAAGGAAACTGAGGCGCACAGTGGATAGGTGATTTGCCTCAATCGACACAGCAGGTGTCAGAAGCAGGATGACTTCCTAGGGCTCTGGCCCCAAGAATCCCTATTTCGAACCCAGATCCCCATGACTTCTGGGTTGGCTGCACTCACTGCATTCTGGGGTACTTTCTCTTCTCCCAGTTGTCCCACCTCCCCAGCTGCAGGCTGACAGGCCAGAGGTCCCAAGCTTACATCTCATTGGGCACACATTCTGAGAGTCTAGAACAGGGGTAGTCAACCTTTTTATACCTACCACCCACTTTTGTATCTCTGTTAGTAGTAAAATTTTCTAACTGCCCACCGGTTCCACAGTAATGGTGATTTATAAAGTAGGGAAGTAACTATAAAATTTATAAAGCAGAGTTAAAGCATATAATAATAATTATTTACCAAGTACTTTATGTCGGATTTTCGCTAAGTTTGGCAGAATAAATCTTTATAAAACAACTTACTATAGTTGAATCTATCTATTTATTTATACTTTGGTTGCTCCACTACCGTCCACTATGAAAGCTGGAGCACCCCCTAGTGGGCGGCAGGGACCAGGTTGACTCCCACTGGTCTAGAGTGTTCAGCCTCTTCCATAGCCTGTCGGATACAGGCCCTACCCGCCTTTGGCAGAACTAAGTTTCTGCAGCTGATGTTTTTGCATGGGAGTCAGCATGGGGGTCTGTGGGGTAGACTACTGTATGATCTATGAAACCTAAACGTATATGCCTTTGCTCTTAGGCAGGATTCACCCTCCCTCTCCTTAAAGGGACCTTGCTCAGGAACCTATTCTTGGCTTAGGCTCACTCTTCCTGCCCCAGGGAGCTTGAGGGGAACTCCTGCCACCAGGTCACTTTCTTACTGGCCTCCGGGCTGCTAGGGGACACAGGTGGGCTCTCCCACCTTGGTTTCTAAAGCCACTCTGTTTTCTCTGTCTCTTATCCTGCCTCCCAACCCCGGAATAATTCCTTCCAAATAAAATAATAATAATACTGATGGGTTCAAAATCTAAGAGACAATTTCAGGCGTTTTTCATTGACAGAGTTTCATGAAAACCAAATAAACTTAAAAAAGAGATCCAAGGAGACCGGCCGTTGGACACCCAAGATCTCTAGGGCCCTAGACATTTGTATTTGGGGACAAAAGCACCCCATTTTGTATCAAACACACCAATATGAACCCCTAATCCCATATGAAATATGAATTTTTTCAGCAACACACTTTTGAAAAGATCAGTGAAATTCTGTTTTTGCAGTTAGTTGACCACAAGTTGCTCATCTGACTCACCACAGGCTTTGATTTCTTAAGCACCATCCTGCGTCCTTGGGAAGGAATCCTTGCAAGGGGAGGAGATTCTAGCCTACATGTTATTTTTCAACCTAATGAAATTTTAATGCACGCTCTGTGGAGCAATTAATGAAGTTGACATGACATTACATTTTGTAGACATTTAAATAAACACTCATTTATTTCATGTCTGCCCTTCTCCTGTTGGATTTTAGAGTCAATACGTTTTTGTTTTTCCAGGCCCCAATTTTGATTTTTGTGGACTCTTGAAAGCCCTCTAGGTCCCAGGGCCTGCATCAGCAGTGACTGGCAGATGAACTGGCCCTGCTGGGGAACCCTCGATGGGAATCAGAACGGCCCGGCCCGGGGCTTCCCCTGGCCACCGTGTGAGTGTGAACAAGTCCGTCCTGAGCTCCCCAATCCTAGAGGTGGGGTTATGGCTCCGCTTCCATTTGCTTGTAGGAATCAGATGGGATCAGTAGAGCAACATACCTTTGCTATTTATGGTGATCGTTTTTACTGCCCCACCGGCTGACTTCACCTGGGCCAGGTGTGGCGGCGTGCCTTATCCCCTCCTGAGCAGCAGTCAGCCACTGCGCCCTAGCAGGGCTCCCTGCAGCATCTACTGTTTGCCCAGTTACATCCGACCCCATTCTGCCCGCTGGTTTGGCTACCAGGCCTGCCTAAGTTTTGGTAGAGTTGCCCCACTGCATTGAAGGGACAGGTGTTTACTGAGTGCCTGCTCTGTGCTGGGTGTTTTTTACACATCATTTTATTATTTAATCCTCAGGGAAGTCCGTGAGCCGGGAAGTGTTCTCTTCCTCTTCTGCCCTCACTCTGCCTGCCTCACACCCTGCGCCAGGAGGGAGGGAGTCCATCTTCATGCTCTCCTCTCGCTCCTCCCACCCCCACGTCTTAGCCAGCAGCAGCGTCTACCTTCAACATATCCCCCAAATCCACAAGCCTCTCTCCATCTTCTCTGCTACTATCTTGCCAGGAGGACGATACAGCTGTCTATAAACACCTTCTCACATTCACCAGGTCCCCCTCCATCCCACCTTCTAATGGGATCCAGAGTGCATTTTAAAAGTAAGTTGCTGTTTACTCCCCTGCTTTCTCCTTCAGTGCTTTTCCTGGGCTCCTCTTGCAGAACCTGCCTCAGCCTCGGACCCCATCCCTCCCCATGTGCCCTGTCAGTCTTGGCCCTCCTGCCACTCAGCCTCCAGTGTCGTGAGCCCCCCAGCTCTTTGCACCTTTGCCCAGGTTGCCTCCAATGCTCTTCCCCTAACTCCTCACTTGGACGCCTCCTTCTCGCCCTTGGGCTCCCAGCTCTGCGGTCACCTCTTCAAGAAGGCCTCCCCACATCTCAAAGGCACGTCTGTCCATGTCGTTGTCTCAGATTTTTCAGCCTCCTTCCTAGCTGCACACACAGTATGGAACCCGCTTTCTTGCTCCTTTCCCTGTGTAATGCCTGCCTCCCCAGAGTCAGTATCTCCCAGAGGGCACGCTCAGAGCAGCCAGCACGGGGCCCGGCTCTATAGGAGTTCAACAAACAGCTGTTGGATGAATAAAGATTTTCATATTGATTCCGTGTGGCAGAGCAGATGTTTAAGCCAGAGATGAGTTGAAATTCCAACCCCTTTAGGTTTGTAGCCACCTCCTCTGGACTCCTCAAGCCCCTCGTCTTCTCTCTGGAGTAGCACTTCGATTGATTTTTCCTGTCTCCTTTGGTAGCCTATGAGTTTTCAAAGACAGGAACCCTGTGTCTCAATTAAAGAGTAAATCGAACTTATGGTGAGGCAGTCCCAGGAATCGAGGCCGGATTGGGAGTTTTTATATTGCGTGTGATTATTCCTACGGGTTGTTACAGTTAGGATCTATAGTAATATAACTACCACATCATAATTATAACAGAATAGACTATGTCCATGCTAACAATGCTCCCCCTTAGTCTCGTTCAACCTTTTTGTTAAGTGTTTGAGACCAAGAGCTCTGAGAGAGGGTCATGCCCAACATCACATGGTGGCAGGACTGAGACCAGAACTCAGGGCCACTCATTTCCTGTTTTGTGCTTTCTGCTTCTTCTTGCTACCAACCTGCACCATTTTGTTTCTCTCCTCTGCATTCTCAGCTGGACAGAGATGCTGGCCAGTGAGAAAGGCAGGGCTTGGGGGATGGCTTCTCGTTGTTATTCACGTTGAAGGTTTTGTGTGGAAAGTGCAGCACTCCCCACGCGAGGTCCATCTGAGAGCTCCCGGGGCAGCAAGGTGTAGCGGGACAATGGCGGCTTCTTTGGGACTGTGAGCTGCTGACGTCCCCCGGGGTGCTGTTCAAAGCATCTGTTATCCCTGCAAAGCAGAATATTAGGCTTTTGTGGGTTCTTTTGTTATCAAAGCTGATCGGGTTGTATGAGCTTTATACTGTGTGTGCGCTTACACCCTTTAAGTTAAATGTCTGCATGGAAAATAGAAATCATCAAAATTAGGTCTAGTACAGATTACATCAGGCGCTGTGCTGTGTGTTTTATATGTGTTCACTCATGTAAACAGTGACCTGATCAATTTGACCCACAAAGGCCACCAAACTGTATAAATCATAATTTCACGGGCTCCCCGGGGACCTCCTCTTCTAATCGGGCAGTCCACATGGTTTCCTGAAATCAGTGGATGGTCACCTAGCCTGCCTTTCCAGTGTGAACTGTAGACAAATACACAATTGTCCCCAAATACCGCCAATACAAATCCACTGTTGTTCTATGTCATTTCAAATAAAATAGTTTTGTTCTGCTTCTTCCTTCATTGTAGATGAGGTCATACCTCAACGTATTTGACCTGGTACGAGTGTCTGTCCTAACAGGACCACTTAGCATGTCCCCGTACTTCCTCGGACTTGCTCCATGGGAAAGGTCATACACGTGATAAAAAGATAAAAAGACCTTGCCCGTTTAATTTGCACAGCACCACATTTATTCTAGAACTGTGCACTGTTTATTGCTGTTTATGAACTTATGGCAGTGGGTTGGGGCGACAGGAGGTTCCTAGGAGATTATCTGGTCCATCCCCTTTATGTCACCTAAGAGGAAAGTCTCAGAGAGGTTAAGTTACTTTTCCAAGGCCACACAGCTAACTGTGGCAGAGCTAACACTAACACCCATTTCTCCCAACTCCAAGGTAGGTGGTCCTTTTTACAGAGGATGTCAAATGATCAAGAAGAAGCCGGGGTTGGGTACATGGAATTTTTTATATTAGTCTCTCTACTTTTGTTTTTGTTTGAAATTTTCCATACAAAAAGTTTAAAAAAAAAAGAAAGCCTTGGGAGAGTGTTTAATTATCACAGGAGGGGATCCTGTTTTTATATTGGCCTCTTCAAAGAAGACTTGTTTAATTCTTCCCGAAGGGATGTTTTCTGTACTTTGAATTTTCTCAACATTACACACAGTCTGTTCCACACATAATAACTAATGGAGATGCAGAGGTGTGTGTGTGTGTGTGTGTGTGTGTGTGTGTGTGTGTGTGTGTGTGTATGTGTATTTTTGTCTTTTGTCCATCAGCCAGAATGCAAGCTATCTTGTCTGAAGCTCCAAACCCCTCTAGGAGGTGGCCTTCGGTTTTCCCCCCAGCTGTGGTCTCCCAGATCTCCTGTCCACGCCAAACCCTCGTGACCAGGATATCCCTAGTCTCACCCACCTGCAGACCTTCAGGGTGTTTGCCTTCACCAAGAACTGCAGCGCTACCATTTACTAAATCCTTGCCTTTGAGCTGACTCGTTTTGTTGACTTCAATATATTTTCAGGGAAAACTGTGTGTCATTGCTGTGGATGGAAAATCAGCCGTATTATCTATGAAATCAGGATTTGATGTACTAGTAACATTTATTCTAACGGTCATTATAGAAGGCATAGCTATTTAAAAATCAAAAATGTTTATTGACGTACAACTTAAAATTTCAATGTAGACTGTGCTTTAGGAAATGGTCTCCTTGCTGCTGATCTCTGGGGAACAGCCCACCTTAATGTCTGTGCCCAGAATCAGACCAGTGGAAGGGGTGTGTGCATACGAGTGTGTTTTCAGCAGTAGGACCTGGCCATCTGACCATTGCAACTGGCATATTCCAATGAGTGTGCAGCTTGTTAGGAAGCTAAGCAGACAGTCTGGTAATCACCTCTCAGCATACTTGTTCTCGATCCACCCGCCCTTCACAGCAAATACCCCCCTACCCTTAACCACTCATGCTGGTAATGGAAGTAGGACCCAGAAGGGATGGATCTTAGCTAGAAATAGATGTTTTATGAAGGTATTATGTGCTAAAGTAGAATTTGTCAATTGGGAGCTCCCAGAGGTCTTGGGATTACTCTCGTAAATGTCAAGGGTTTAATGTCGTCATGTTTATTGAGAGGCAGCGTGGTGTGCTTGGAGTAGACTAGGCTTTGCAAACACAGAGACTGGCTTTAAATCCAATTTAAGTCATCTCGAGAAGTTATGGGGGGTCCTCTGAGCTTCATTTGCTTTATCTGCGAGATGGGGATAATAAAACCTTCCATCCGGTTGGCACTGAAGATCAACTAAGAAAGAGCTGGCAGTTGCATCCGGCCACACAACACAGACAGTTGTGGTTTCCCTAAATTCGTGAAAGACTTTCTGATTCTTTGAAGAAAGAATAAATTGCATTTGGTATGGATTCAGAGTTAATGCAGGGAATAGTTATTATTGTATTCCGATATTTTGAGATTGCATTTCCATTTACATATGACAACTATCAACTAAGACATTGATTTAAACAGATCACTGCATGCTTGCCTGATGGTGTGGTGAAGGCATTCCAAGGCACTGCTGTAGAACCACCTTCGAAGTGTCTTGTGGCTCAGCGGCCCCCGTCCTGCTTGACTGTGACACCCAGGGGAACGGGGAGCGGGCCTTCTCTAGTGAGCCCATAGCAAAAGCATTTCCTCTGTGCATGTCGGATTCCCAGAGCAGTGCTCCTGGATTGAAGCTAAAGGAATTAGCTCACAGGACTGCTACGGTCCAGAACGTCCAATAAATACAGCCCTCTTTCCTGCCCAGGTTCTGAACCGTTTGGAAAAATAAGAAAGAAGAGTAAACAAGATAGAGGCCAAAATGTTCCCCTCGTGACCAATAAGATCTGGCTAGATGAGGGATGGTTTATATCTGTGGGAACAGGACTTCCGAAACAAGCACAAAATGCTGGAATTGCACAGTCAGGCAGCATAGGACTGAGACGGGCATCCCCGATGATAGAACAGCAGACAGAAATAGGAGTGCCCGAGCCATGACCCAGACAGAAGCTGAACCGGGCCTGAACGAGGCTTCCGCCGTGTGAGGGCAGCTGAGGGGGTGCATGGCCTCCTCTCAACCAGGGTGGATGTTTTCCTATGTGGTTTGTTTTCTGCCTCTACTTCTCTCCCAGAACCCACACCCTTAAGTCATTAACTAAGCACACAATGCCCCTTTAACCTCTATGTAAAAGAGGGGCGATGCTCGAGAGAATGAGTCACCACGGTCTCTGGATGAAGTTGGAATGAGGGGTTTAGGTGTGACTGGCCTGCCACTTGCGCAGTGTGTGACCCTGGACCTCTCTCTTAGGCTACCTGAGCTTCAGTCTCCTAATCCATACAAGAAGATCTATGAACTCCGCATCCCAGGGTTGAGCTGGGTGATAAATGAGGTCACGCCTGTGCGCGGACACTTCGTGAGTAGTACAGGGTAGGTACTCTGTAAGTGGGAAAGTGAATTAAAGATTTAAAACCCCCGGATACTGGCATGCCAGAATTCTGTTTTCGTGCTTTTTCTTCAGAGGGCTGGCGTGAAGAGGACAAAAGAACATGGCTGTAAGAGCATCTCTGTTTATGGAGGGAGAACACCGTTGGGACAAGGACCCAACAGATATGAGACCCAGCCTACCTTCCCTGGGGCTGCAGTTCCTTTCTGCCCCTGGCTGCCTCCCACAACAGCCTCTGTTCACCTCCCAGCGCCCTACAAGCAGATCAGGTGGGGACTCTAATGAGACAGAAACTCTCGCCCAGACAAAGACCTTCGGGCCTGCACTGCACAGTGCCCGGCAGGGTCCCCAGAGATGAGGCCAGTCTTTGCATCCTGACCAGTTGCCTAGCACCCGGACATCTCCCCTCTCCCTGGCAGGCTGCTTTCTGTGAGGAGCTTTTCACTCACCGGCCTCAACCAAAGACGGTCATTTGATAGAGGATCTGGAAGAGGAAGACCAGCAATAGGAGGCCTGCTGGAAATCCTCATGATGGAGCTGGTCCCTGGTGAGGTCTGCTGAGCCCGGGCCTGGCAGGAGAAGCGGCTGCGGCCTGAGGCCTCTCTGTCAAGAGAGACGCAGGGGAGGGAGCGTTTTCTGGGTAGTCATCTGTGCTTCACCAAGACAGTGTGGGGCATTCATTCCTCACTCTGCAGACCCCAAGTCAGGGTAGGGATGGAACCAGCACCCATAGGCCCAAAGCATCCAGGTCAGCCATCTTAGGATGTCCCCATTTCGAAACTTCTCTGGCTCCTGTGTTATAAACTCTCCCAGAAATCCCTGATTATGTGTACCTTCTATGTGCCAGGGCCAGAACTGGTGCTTACCATATACTCTAGTAGGATAGACAGGCAAATTAACAGGCAGTTATGGTACAGTCTGGGGAGGGCTGTGCTGGGGGAGGACCAATGAGAGAGATCTGACCTCTTCTGGAAGTCAGGGTAGGCTCCCTGGAAGAAGTGATGTTTAGGAACAGCACATGCAAAGACCTGGAGATTAGAAAGAAGGAAGTTTAGGGGGGGGGGCAAGCACAGTGCTGAGTGTGGGCAGGTACTGAACATGATGAAGATCATAGACTTCTTGGTTGCCCGGTCTGTGGGATGGCTGTGAATTCTCCATGTCCCTGTCCCATACTCTCTTAGTTTCCTGTGGTCACTGAACCAAACAGCCACAAACTGTGTGACTTAAAACAGCAAAAATTGATGCTTTCACATTTTGGTGCCAGAAGTCTGACATCAAGGTGTTGGCAGGTTCATGCCCTGAGTGACAGCTCGAGGGAAGACCTCTCCCTTGCCTCTGCCGGGTGCTAGTGGCGCAAGGCCCTCCTTGGCTGGCACAGGGCAGCATCTCTCCAGTCTCCGCGCCATCTCCACATGCCTTCTTCTCTCTGTGTCTGAAACTCTCTCTCTCTTCTCCTATGAAGATGTTTTCTGTGTTCCTCTGGCCACATCTCCCTCTCTTCATTGGATTTAGGGCCCACTTTCCGTCCAGGATGATTTCATCTCAAGACCCTTAACTGATTACATCTGCCAACCTTTCTAAAGAAGGTTACATCCTGAGGTTCCAGGTGGACATGAATTTTGACAGGACGCTGCTAAACCCTCCATAGTACACCTTCTGGCCCCTGTAATTTAATATGCAAAATACATTTACTCTATCCCAGCATCACCTCTCAGTCCAAAAGTCTCACCAATTCAAAAATTACCAGAGCTCATCATCTAAATTATTTAGACCAGGTATGGGTGAGACTCTGGGTCTGATCCATCCTGGGAAAAATTCCCCTCCACTTGGTGCCAAGAAGAAGTTCAGGGCACACTGGCTACCCGGAGGCCACAGCCGGTCACACACGGGGCTGGCTCCCTTCCTAGCAGATCTCAGTAGACCCTGGAACTCAGTGAACAGAGCAGCCTAGGGGGCTATACTCTGAAGGCCGGTGAGGAAGCCCAGGTGATGCCAGTGTCCTGAGGAAGCTGAGCTAGAGTCACCCACTGGCATTCTGCACTCCTAAGCCACCCCTTCCATCAACCCATGTATTTATAGAGTTGTGTTTATGCCCTAACTCATTCCAAAAATTATTTGAGTTATAAATAGAGCAGGGGTTCTCAGGGATCAATTCCCACCCCCTCCTTGAGTCATTACTGCTTGGCTGTGCTCTGGCTGTGCTGGAACACTGTCAGTGACCAGGCTCGCCCCGACAGGCTGTGCCCTCCTACATGGTTTCCTGTATTCGGATGGACTGCAGGGCCCTGCAGGAAAGGACGACAGGGAAGGAGCACTAGGCCCAGTTTGGTTTGGCCCATGTGTATGATTATTCCTGGGAATAAAACAGATATGGGTGCACCATGGCTGCCTGCAGTCGTGGCTATGTCTGTCTCATCTCTCATGCTCTGGGCTCCAGCAGTTACCTTGCTTTTCAAGAGCAGAAGACAACAGCCCTGGCCAGGTAGCTCAGTTGGTGAGAGCATCATCCTGATGCACTAAGGCTGCGAGTTCAATCCCCGATCCAGGGCACATACAGTAATCAACCAATGAAGGCGTAAATAAATGGAACAACAAATCAATGTCTCTCTCTCTCTTTTCAAAAGCGATACATTTTTTAAAATTAAATTAAAATAAAAAGTAACAGAAGACAAGAAGACAAGTGCTACCTAGAGGAGAGTAAATGTGACCAGAGTCACGTCACGCGCCCCCAGGAGAAAGGGGCTGAAGGAAGCAGGAAAGGAAGTGGTCACAGCTTTGTGTCCGGCCCCAGCCTGACCCCGCAGGGGAACTCTGAACCCACTCCCCTCTCAACAAAGCAGCATGTCCTCCCACCAGCCAGACTGGCCACTTCAGGCCCGACCAGGACAGCGATCACAGCCTTCCCTGAGGCAGAGAGAAGACTCGTAAGAGCTGGCAGCCTCTCAGGCCCTGTTTTTAGTAAATTACAGGCAGGCACTCAGCCTGCCCCAAACCTCATAAAAGATGGATTCATGGCTTTATACAAACTTCACCTTCCTTTTAAAAGGCTGCCAACTTCAAAGAAAAGAAATAGACCATTGTAGGCATTTTGGTGGTTGTAGTAAAATGCATCCCTTAGGAACGGGGTTGTGTTTCAGCCTCGGAGACAGGTAATGTAGCCATGTACGTGTGGACGGGGCCACCTCCTTGTGGGTGACAGGTTTTATTTCCCTACATTGTTTTATGCTGAGAACTGCCAGCCTGTGGCCATGACCTACTTTCTATTTTACAATACAGTGTCCAAAGCTTGGCCGGGCTGCCCCACTTAAAGGAAACCAAGAATCCAGTTAGCCAACTTGGAGAACATATGTGCCAGAATGTCTCTTGACATTGTATTTTACCAAAAATTAAAATAAATGTGTGTGTATGTTTAATTTTTAAGACAGTGACCAAAGGTGTCGTTTCACTTTTGAAATCCTGGTAAGAGATCATGTGTGTATGAATCTAATCAAGTGGTAAAATCCAGCTCTGGAGAAAATAACACTGACAGTGTGTGTGATATGTGAGTTTTCTGTGTCTAGAGTGAAAACCTCTGTAGGGGAGGAAGAAGCAGTTTCCTTCTCCTTCTGAGTTTGTAGCTGAGACCCCTGTCATGAAAGACGTGAATAAGAGAGAGCTTATTAAAGTGTGTGCATGCTGCTAAGCCAGTCCGATTCCTGATGACCCCATGAATGAGTGATGTCCACAATGTTCTGTCCTCAGCAGACCTACTCACCTCCTGTAGACTCACACACACCTGTGGCCTTTTTATGGAGTCAAAACATCTCGTACTTGGTCTTCTCTTTTCCTGCTGCCTCCTCCTTTTTCCTGGCATTATGTTTCTTTCTTTCTTTCTTCTTTCTTTCTCTCTCTCTCTATCTTTCAAAACAGAAACAGAGAGAGGGACAGATAGGGGCAGACAGCGGAAAGGGAGAGATGAGAAGCATCAAGTCTTTGTTGCGGATCCTTAATTGTTCATTGATTGCTTTCTCATATGTGCCTTGACTGGGGGGGGGCTGCAGCAGAACTAGTGACCCCTTGCTCAAGTCAGCGACCATGAGGTCATGTCTATGATCCCACTGTGACCCTGGACTCAATCTGGTGAGCCCACGCTCAAGCCAGTGACCTCGGGGTCTCTAACCTGGCTCCTTTGTGTCCCAGTCCAACACTCTATCCACTGCATCACCACCTGGTCAGGCATGATTGTCTTTTCCAAAGAACCTTGCCTTCTCATGAACCTTGCCCAAATTAGGACAGCATCAGTTTTATCATTTTTGCCTTCAGTGATGTTTCAGGCTTAATTTGCTCTAGGTCCCGCTTGTTTACCTTTCTGATGGGTCAGGTTATCTGAGGTGCTCCCCTGCAATACCATATTTCAAATGAGTAATTGCTTTTTCCCCATCAGCTTTCTTCACTGTCCAACATTCACATCCACACTTAGTAATTGGGACTGCGAGGGTGTGGGTGATCTTAGCCTTGGTCTCTAATGACATACCTTTGCTCTTGGTGATCTTTCCTAATTCTTCCATTGTTGTCCTTCGAGTCTCAGCTTTCTCTTGATTTCTTGGCTGCGGTCTTTATTTAAATTGACGACTGAACCAAGGTAAACAAAATTTTTAACAATTTTGATGTCTTCACTGTCTGTGTTAAAGTTGTGTATTTCTTCTGTGGTCGTGATTTTTGTTTTCTTGACATTCAAATTCAATCTTGCTTTGGCATTTTTGTCTTTCACGTCCATCAGAAGTCACTTCAAATCATTGCTCCTTTCTGCCAGAAAGACAGTGTCCTCTACATATGTTGTTATTGATATTTGTCCCACCAGTCTGCACTCTCCCTTCCTCTGAATCAAGGCCAGTTGTTTGTATAATGGGCTCTGTGTACGGACTAAACAGATAAGGAGATGAAATGCACCCTTAGTTTCCTACCTGTGCCTGTATAATAACATGTACACATGGGACATACCCAGGGGAATATGAGTAACTCAAAAAGGTAGCTTTAGAATTCAAGCTTAATTACCATCTTAGTAGAAAAAAAGGGAGAGGGGATGAGGCCTCCCAAGAGAGAAGAAGTGATTAGGAAGGACGAGTGGGTCCTTAGAAGAACAGATAAGAACTATGATAGTTTTGTGACAAAACGTGTCTAAGTGTAGAGTTGACTTCTAGTCTCTTCTTTCATGACAAGAATCAATCTCCCCTGGTAGACCAGACTCCCAGGAGGGGGCTTATGATAGTTGAGTTCCTTTTGAAGGATTTAATTTGAGTCAGATGAGTTCAGAAAAAGCCTTTTTCTGTGTTCGTTGTTCTTCAAGTACCTGCAGCTCAAAACAATATACCAAAGTGGCACATTTTGGGCTGGTGTGTCCTGAACTCCTACCATCACATTTTGGGGTGGTATATTCTGCCAACATCCAGCTCTTAGGGAAGTGGGATGAGGGCCTCTGTGCTCAGGGCACCCTGGGTGGGAGGAGTGGGGAAGGGAAGACTTGGTCTTTAGGTGGCATCTACGCACAGCTGGCTCAGTGGATCTGGAATGCGAGGATTGAGAATCATCTAGGGTAGAAGTCTTCACACCAGGCTCCCCAGACCGACCGCTGAGGGTACGGATACAGGAGACTCTCCAGGGGGTACACAGACAGAGATAACAGCAAAAGAATGAATTTCCAGATTCTCAACTTCCTCGTGGTCTGCCTGGGAATGTGCCTGGAATCTACCAGGATGGCTCTTCTCAGCTGGCCTTTCCTAACCCACCCGATGAAAGTCAGGCCTCCCACTTTCTAGGTTACATTTCCCTGAGGGGTGCAAAACCTCTTGGTACAGTCAAAGGGACAGTTCAAGACTGTGCAGCTCCAGAGGGAGAAGCCACTGAGGACAAAGCCAAGGCGTTTCAGTAGGAGTCAGGTGTCAAAGGCTCTGTGGTTCCTTTGTCCACATTCTCTGCCATTTACCTTCATCTCTCCCGGCATTTGGAAGTGGCTGTGGGGATGTGTATTCATGGGTTTATTTAAATTGAAAAATGATGCCGGGCTCTTGCCTGAAGTAAGTCTGATTTGGCTGATTGATCTGATAATGAGGATGGCTTGGTCATTTAGGTTTGATGGGGTTTAGGACATGCTACCCCCAAATATAGCACCCTGGTATATCAAATATTTTTTTAAATTTTATTTTTCAATTGCTGTTTACGTTTGATATTATTTTGTATTAGTTTCAGGTGAACCACATGGTGACTAGACAATCATATATGTACTTTACAAAGTGCTGCCATAGTATTTCCAGTACCCACCTGGCACCGTCCATAATTATTACAATATTATTGGCTGTGCTTTACTCTACATCCCCATGACTACCAAGGGTATTATGCTAAGTGAAATAAGTCAGAGAAAGACAACTACAATATGATGTGGAATCTAAAAAGCAAAATAAACAAACAAAATAGAAACAGACTCATAGATACAGAGAGCAGACGGACGGTTCCCAGAGGGCAGGCAGGCTGGGAGGCTGGGTGAAAAAGATGAAGGGAGTAAGAAGCACAAACTGGCATATCGAATATTTTGAGCTGAAGGAATTTGAGAAGAACAGAAGCAGGAAGATCACACTGACCTCCCTGCCTCATCCTTCTTCCCGGAAATAGGTCATAAAACTGCCAAGTGAAAGGCGCCCTCCCCGTACCAGGAGGAAAGAAGACAGCACAGTATTATCACCAGAGGTGGGGAATTGAGCACCAAAGAGGCTGTATGACCACACCTTGTCAAACTAACCCTTAGCATCCTAGTTACTTCTCCACCGCCTGCTACCCTAGCCCAAACCCTTTGTCTCACCGGTTCTTTACAAATTGACTGTTTCTTTGTCTAAAACGTATAAAGGCTCTCTTCTCTGGCTGTTTCTGATCTTTATACTCTTGTGAAAACTCCCAGTACATATAAAAACTAAAAAAAAAAAAAAAGATCATATATATGATTTTTTTTCTCCTGTTAATCTTTGTCAGCTTAATTTCTAGACGCAGCCAGTGACCATGAGAGGGATGAAGGAAACTTCTTCCTCCCCTGCAGGTGGTAGGATGGACATTTTACATAAATACAGTGAGCTCAATTCAAAGCCAAGGTTTCAGTGAAACTATATTGAAAGCACATGTACAAAATAAAATATATTTAGTTGCTGCTTTAAAATGTTTTGGGTGGTTAATAGTTTTTCAAATTTATTTTAGGAATCTGTTAGTAAAACTGCTTAAGTCTCGAGCATGGTGCTAAGAGATGGTCCTACACAGTAAATATATGTGGGATGACAACAAAAATGAATGAATATGGATGAGGAGACCGAGGCGGCGGCAGACATGTAATTTGTCTATTTTTAAAAGTGTCACTCAATTGTACACTTAAAAATACTTGAAAGGGTAAATTTTATGTTGTGAATATATTACTGCAGTAAAACTGAGTGTCAGAGTTGAGTCACACCCAGGTATCCTGGATCCTACCCAGCATCCCCTGCTCACCTCCCTCCCCATTCTTTGTCTTCTTAATTTTCTGCAAATGTTGCTATCAGGTGTTTGCTGAGTGATGCTTGCAAAACAGGAAACTTATTTGTTGAGAAACACTGAAAATAAGACACAATTCTAACCAACCACAGGCATAGGCCAGGAAGGAGAGTTTCTAAGCCTGAGAAGTAACAGGGTCAGGGGACAGTTCCAACACCCTGATCATAGTGACCCAAGTGGCCATTAGTTCTGGATCCAGAAGGCATCAGAGTCAAGTATCTGAGGCTGAGTTCTAGGCCTATGCAGTCTGGGATAGGACTCCAGCTAGTGCTCCAAGCACCAGGCAACAGACCCAGCCATGAGGAGACAGAGCTGGCACAAGCTGGGGCAGCAAGATACCCTCCAATCCAGGCCCCATGCTTTAGAGGGCTCCATTCTGGCTCCTGTCCAGCCATGTACATCCCTATAGAGTGAGGAGGCCATGGGCCCATGGCCACTCGGAGCCAGACCATACTCCAGACCCTAGCGCCTGGGACCCCTTTCCCAAAGAGCAACAAGTCCTACAGATATTAGGGATAGACCCGGGCAGGCATGGGAATATGTTTTCTCCTGATTGCAAGGAAGATGAGCAGCTTGCCTGGTGATGCCACAAAGGCACCCAGAGTCTTAGCACACAGGTGCTCTTGGCCCTAAGTGGGTCCCCCTTGCCCAGTGTTTTCCTTCACCTGGATGCTTTGCTCTATAAGGACCAGAGAACCCTGCCTTAGGCTCCCAGAGCTGGGGGTGGGGGGGTCTTTGTTTAATGACGAGCATCTTCTGTTGCTCTCCCCCAAGGCACCTGGTGTGGTACTGAGCTCACAGGAGGCATTTGATAACTAGTTCATTGGTATTAACTACTAGAACGTCCCATTTCCTTGGCCCACACAGGAAATGAGTAAGAATCCCTAGAACCCCGTGGCTGGTTGAGGTTGATACTGCTTGGTTGTTCTCTGTAATAACCTGAGCAAAACCCAGGGCGCATTTTATATGTGACAAGTCTTATTCTTCAATAAATGTTATTACCACCTTTGCCAAGTAGTCACTCAGTGGCAGGCACTGCGCTAAGTGCTGTCCCTCAACGCTGTTAATCCTCACAACACCAGAAGCCTGGCAATATGATGCCCCGTTTTCAGATGGGGGATTGTGGTTTAGACAGGGCAGAGCTGAAACAGGCCCCCAGGTCTGTGACTGGCTCTGGAAAAAGAATTATTGGCCTTCCTGCTGGATTTTCCCAAGACTGACCTCTGTGGTCTTGCAACTCCCCACAGCACAGGAGGATGGCCACTTACAAACTGAGTTATGCAAGAAATGGGTGAATTAGCACAAATTCTTCCTTAAATTTCTTGTGTGGTATAAGCAAGAAACACATTTGTGAAATTTCATTCACAAATTGATCATACATATATTTAAAATTATATACTTTTTTTAAAATTTATTTTTATTTATTCATTTTAGAGAGGAGACACAGAGAGAGAGAGAGAGAGAGAGAGAGAGAAAGGGGGGAGGAGCTGGAAGCATCAACTCCCATATGTGCCTTGACCAGACCAGTGCAGGGTTTTGAACTGGCGACCTCAGTGTTCCCAGGTCGACGCTTTATCCACTGTGCCACCACAGGTCAGGCACTTTTTCTTTTTTTAGTAAGAGGAGGGGAGATGGTGAGGCAGATTCCCACATGCACCCCAACCAGGATCCACCCAGCAACCCCCATCTGGGGCCAATGCTTGTATCAACCAAGCTATTTTTAGTGCCTGAGGCCTGCAGTCCAACCAACCAAGCCATCCTCAGCTCCCGGGGTCTTCCCTCAAACCAATCAAGCCACTCTCTGCGGGAGGGGAAGACGGAGAGAAACAGGAGAGAAGCAGATGGTTGCTTCTGTGTGCCCTGAAAAGGAATCAAACCTGGGACATCCATACACTGGACTGATGCTCTAGCCAACTGGCCAGGACCCGTATACTCTTTTTTTTTTTTTTTTTTAAGTGTTTACTTTTCTTTTTTTTAATGTTTTATTTTATTTTATTTTATTCATTTTAGAGAGGAGACACAGAGTGTGAGAGAGAGAGAGAGAAAGAGAGAAAGGGGGGAGGAGCTGGAAGCATCAACTCCCATATGTGCCTTGACCGAACCAGTGCAGGGTTTTGAACTGGCGACCTCAGTGTTCCTAGGTCGACGGCTTTATCCACTGCGCCACCACAGGTCAGGCAGGACCCGTATACTCTTAATGTCATATGATACATATATACTCATATATCAAAATCACTTCTATCTCCTTTGACCATATTTTCATTGCCACATCACCTAGTGTGGGGACCTTTACCATTAACCTCAGCATCCACACTGGGTGTATGTCAGCTCACACAGTACCCCCACCAACCCCATTGTTTTATTTGGTACATATGGGCATGTTCATCCTCATTGTACATCAGGGAAAACAGAGGCCTATGTAGGTGAAAAAGGTGAAGGACTTAGCAAAGAAGAAAACCTTATAGACACAGACCACCGTGTGGGGAGTGCTGGAGAGAAAGCAGTAAGGGGAGGGGAGGCGCGTAATAGGGGGAATTGATGGTGATGGAGGGGACTTGACTTCGGGTGGTAAACATACAATGTAATAAACAGATGATGTACTATAGACTTGTGCACTTGAAACCTGTATAATTTTGTTGGCCTATGCCACCCCAATAAATTCAATTAAGAAAGGAAAAGAAAAGAAAGAACAGAGGCTTATGGAGAGGACATGGCTTCCGCCAGCTGGAGGACGTGACCAGCCAGCTGGAGAAGGTATAGAACTGAGCTGGATGCCCCCCCATATCCATGGCCCTGCTCCCGGTCCTCACTCCCCTGACCACAGCAGGATGAAAGGGGCAGCACTTGTTTCCCTTGGCTGTGGGCTCTGGACCGGTGAGCAGGGCTCCGTGTAACCTTCCCTTTCACCTAGATAGTTTATAACCTGTCGCTGAGCCTCAGCTTCCACCAAAGAGGGACAGTCTCACCAGAGTGACCTCGGGCCCAGAGACACAGAGGCTCTGAGACTTACTGAATTCATATAGACCACAGTATCTGCTGGCATTTTCAAGTGGACAGCTGCCAGCTTTGGGCCTGAGGGGCCTCTGACAATTTATTAGGTAGAAGTGAAGGACACTGCTGTGCCTCACCCCAGTAAATGAGTCATTCAGTGGCCAGCCTGCATGTCATGAGCCAGCATGGGTCCCACCTGGGACCCAGGAAGAGACAGATGTCCTGCGTGACCATCCTTGGCTGCCTGGCTCCACTCCATAAGACCCATCTGGGTCCCAGAATCAGGGCAGCTCAGGGCTAGAAAGGACCTTCAAGGTCATCTGGTCCAAATACGTATCAAAGGCTAGAATCCTACCTAGTGACGCCTACCTCCTGCTTGAATGCCTTGGGTGGTGGGGACCTTGCTACCTCTAGGAACAGCCATAGCTGGAAAGTCCCCTGAGAGTCATCTGATCTGATATCTTCATTGTTCAGATGGAGACATTTCCAAAATCAGAAAAACAGCTTGTTCCAAGGTCGCCCAGGCAGGCCAACAAAGAGAGGTCTACTTACCCCTTCCCACACAATCCCACACTGTGGTCATCTATCAATTCCTGGAGTGAGCCACGCTGTTTCATGCCTCCTTGTCTTAGCTCACCCTGCACCACGCCCGGTCCCGACTGCTCGTTGTACCGTATCTCCCTCCTGCGTGGGAAAACGCACTGGCCTTTCGAGGTCCCACGCAAGCATTTTCTCCTCTTGCCTAAGACCTAACCCCCACAGTTAGAAATACTCCCCATCTCCAGTGTCCCAGGTGTAGCCTGTGCTTAGTTCAGAGCTCTTGTCTCCCTGGATTCCATATCTTTATACCCATCTGATCTCTGACTGTCCTGTCACCCAGTTATACGCAGCCTTTCTTATTCTTATTATCTCCAAGTTCAAGAGGAAATGTCATGGCAAGTTGTGCCACCTCCCGAGATCTTTCTCTCCCCCAGCCTAGCTCTGGGTATGCCCGTGTAAATCTCTTGGATTCTGAGATCCATCTGAGATCCAGCCCCTGGAAGTAAAGGGGAATGTGGGATGCAGCCGTGTCATGCTCGTGTGGTGGAGGTACCAGAGGGCATGGACGGGGCGGGGGTGTCAGACAGATAGACCTCGGCTCCAGCAGACGGAAGGATGGTGGAAACAGACTGTAATAAGTGCAGGGGGCAAACTTGAACATTTACTGACTCCAGTTCATTGGCTGGTGTCGCATCCTCCCTTGCTGTGTGACACACACTCTCTCTCACCTGTTAGAGGTTTCCAGGCAGGTGTGACCCCTCGTTGGAATGGTGGATAGTACACACACAAATGGGACAGATGTCATGTGGCTATCCCATACTCTCAGGATGTCACACCTTCTTGAATGTTACACACTCACGCAGCTATGCACACTCGCGAGCGTGTACCTGCCTCCCCAGGGTGCAGTGTTGGTATGGTCCACATCCTTCCCACCTGTGGCTGGAGCGCTTTGCTGCTCCATGACCACAAGGCCTGCAACGCAGGGGAGCTTTGTAAAAGTTGGCTGAAGGGGCCCAAGAGTGTCCAGGTGTCCTGGTTTCAATCACCCCCCAGATCTTCACTCCCCTTTGCCCAGATATTGAAAATGATAGAGAACGGGGTCTTGCTATCACGCTTGATCAATGTGGATGCCCTGTGGAAAATGCTCAACTCTTCACTAAGCAGGAGGGGAAATCATGGAATTGAGAGGGAGTGTGGAAGGCATGGAGTGAGAGTCCTGGCGATATGCTGTCTCCATGTAGACGGGCCAAGGGGGTGGCATGCCAGGGTGCCAACACAGAGGGAGAAAATGTGTGAATTACAGGTTTTAGATGAGAGGAGAGGAGGTAGTCAGGCAGACTCTCTCATGCACCCTGACTGGGATTCACCCAGCAACCCCTTCTGGAGCTGATGCTTGAGTACCAAACTATTTTTAGTGCTTGAGGCTGATGCGCAGACCAATCGAGCCACTAGTTGTGGGAGGGGAAGAGGGAGAAAAGGGGAGGAGGAGGAGAGCAGATGGTAGCTTCTCCTGTGAGCCCTGACGGGATTGAACCTGGGACGTCCATGCTCCAGGCTAACACTCTACCCACTGAGCCACCAGCCAGGGCTTAATAGCATGGTTTTAAAAGATTTTATCCCCATTTTGTCAGACATATCCCAAAAGCCCTGTAGCTAGGTGACAGTTTCAGTGCAGGACTTGGGCCCCGCTGACAGTCTCTGTTGGGTGACAGATGGGAGACCTCAGGCCTCCCTGTCTGATACAGCAGCCCCTGGCCACTTACGGCTACTGAGCACTTGAACCATGGCTGGTCCAAAGTACTTTAAGAGATGTACTCTAAGTGTAATCGTGGCTTTGTGTAAAAAGAAGATGTCAATCATTTTCATGTTGAAGTTATACTCTTTTGGATATAATGGGTTAAATAAAATAAAATTTAATTTGTTTAATTAATGAATTAATTTCTTCTGCCTCTTTTTTTGTCTGTTTTAAAGCGCAACTACCAGAAAATTTGAAATTACTTCTGAGGCTTGCTTTATATTTCTGCTGGACAGCGCTGCCTCAGGCCTGCCCAGACAGGGAGGGGGCTGTCAACTGTGGGGGCTGAGGGCACCCCCATTCCTTCTTCTCCTTTTTCCCTGACTTATTAATGTACGTGGTGAACACTTATTGAGCACAATGAGCTCTGCAGGCACTGTTCTAGGCACCAGAGAAGCAGAGATGCAGATAACACATAAACAAACAGATGGGTTATGTATAACTATGATGGGCGTTGTGAAGGAAATGACCAGAGTGACCGCGGTGAGGGGAGCAGAGTTGTTCACACCCTCTTTGCCCTGCTTCTTCCTGCTTTTGTTGATACAGGCACATTGGCCATACTGTTCTCCTAAGGCCTCAATGTTGGTAACTGCAGCTGTGTCGTAAACATCTCAAACTGCATGCTGTGTGAACCCAGGAACTCCTGCTCATCCTCCAGAACCCTCCCCCCATGGCACTCTCTGGCTGAGACTTTCCTGCCTGCCTGACAGAGTCAGCGTGTACTGCCTTTGTGCTGGTACTGATGACATCCTATGTATCCATCCCATAAATATTAGTATGTGCTTGCCGCATTCTGAGCACTTAGCCAGAAGCCGGAAGTCAGGGGTAGAGCAGCTGAAGTCCTTGTCACGTGGAGCTCACAATTGTCCTGTAATAGTTTGTTTCGTTGGCTTGCTCTCTCCTTGGACCACAAGCTCCTCCAAAAACAGGAGTCTTCTCTGACTCCGTGTGCTCAGAATCCTGATGAAGCTACCTGGCACACAAATTCTTGATAACTGAATGAAATTAAAATGAAGGAGGAAGGAAAAGTGTGATACGATGAGGTTTGGGAGGGTGTTAGTAACCACCTCAGTGATGGGGTTGCGGAAATCTCTTTCCTTGCTCCCTTCCTGGGCCAAGAAGCACAATCCCTAAACCTCCTCAGCTCTCATGCGTGCCGCTGGCTGTGGCTAGTGTCACCTGAGCCATGGAACAGAGAAGGCTGACCACCAAGTCCAGCTCCCACTGAGACCTCAGCTGGCTGCTCAGAGCAAGACTGGTCACTCCTTTCATTTTCTGAGTTTTAGAGTTGGACACAGTTCCAGATCCTTTACTTCATGGGGTCAGCTGTCTCTTAGGACCAGAACTGGCTGATGGTCACCTGGCCAGTGGGTAAGGTCTGAGTCTCAAAGGGCAGGGGGACAGGAGAGAGGGGGTTTTATTAATGATTTCCATATTCATGGAGTATTGTAAATTACTACAAATCATTAACTCCTGACTATATGCCAGGCACTGTTCTAAGCACTTTCTATGCATTAATTCATGTAACCCCATAACAACCCCATAAGGAGAACTATTGTTAGCCTCCATTTTACACATGAGTAAACTGAGGCACAGAAAGGTTATAACTTGGCTCCAATCACAGACAGTGAGTGGCAAAGCTGGGCTTAATGTCCTGGCTTGTAGCCATGCCTTTCGGTACAGAGCATTGTATTTAATCACCCCCTCTTGTTGCACACTTGGGTGGTTTCGGATTCCTTGCTATAACAAACATTACCATGCCTCGTTGTGTATGTGTGAAAATATTCCCCCAGGCTGCCGAGCCAGAGGTGTCAGGCCTGCTTCATTTTGATAGAGTGCCAAGGCTGCCCTATTTACACTCAGAAGGTTCCTTTCCTATGCTAGGTCTCCCAAAGAGCAGCAGAGGTCGCTGTCAGTAGAGAGGACCAGAAAAGGCGGTCAGAAAAGGCTAAGGGGCTCAGTGTGGCAGGCTCCCTGCAAACCTGCTCTTCCTCTCTGGGAGGAAGGCTTTGACGGCTCTTTCCCGACAGCACCCGATGTTCATAGCTTTGCCCACTTATCCTCCAAATCAGCATCTGGCCAGTGGGTACCAGATGGGATGACCTGAAGTCCCCACTACTAGAAATGACAGCAGATCTTCTGTGTGGTAGTCGCGGCTTCCAGCACGCTAAAGCAGTGATACTAACACCCATATCACAGGGTCCTGGGATTAGATGCAGTAGGTGTCCACATGCACCTCACCTCATGTAATGGCAGTGACGATTACATAAATTACATAAATGACTCAAAGGAGACACCCAGCAAAAGCCAATGTTCTCTCTTCTCTATTCTAGCATTCATTCACTCATTCATTCATTCATTTATTTAATCAGTCATTTATTCACTTGACCTTTATCCAGCACTTTCTTCTAGTTGGGTGTGTTCTCTTGTTCTCCATAATTTGGTCCATTTGTTGTCAACTCCTGCCACCTTCTCTGAGAACAACATTGCTTTACCTTTCTTTCACTCCTCTGGCCTCCCTCTTCCCCTCCCTGCCACCTCTTGCTCCCCCAAAGCCCTAAGACATGTGAGTTCTTTAGCCCAGTCTATTTCTGGAAACAGATGCCACCTCTGCATATCCAGGTGCCAAAGCTGGAGATTACCAGCCATCATCCTATTTTGCATCTGGCCTCATGCATAGTTCAGGGCCCAGAAAGCAAGAGCAGAGTCATTAACATGAAGTGGAGGGGAATGTCCAGCTCCAACACAGCCCCATTGCTTTTATGGTTGGCTGTTGCCAAGTTCAAGTGCACAACACCTGACCCTGTGTTCTTCTTGGCTTGCATTTGAAGTAGCTTCCCATATTGAGACAATGCGTCTGAGCCTCATCTCATCTGCAACAGGAGCCCTTTCCAAGAAGCCTGTCGAATGAGTCAAATCGTCAAATCATTGAAAAGAAATAAAACAGAAATACCCGGACCTCTGTCCCCTAGAATGCCAGGTGCAAAAATCAGGTGTCTTATGGCCAGAATCTTCTTTGCCCCTTGACTGATCTTGCCAGCCAACTCTGACTTTCCAAGACAGAGGGCCATCTGTGACCCCGGCCCTACTGGGTCTTAGCCCAGCATTGCCTCGGCACAGAGGGGGCCCACAGTAAGGTTTGGGGCTGCAGCTCACTCGTGTTACCTTCTTGCAAACACTGTCTTCCTGATACTGGGAGAGCTCTGGTGGGTGGCTGCCCTAAACATTTCAGTTCTAGGCCTCTTTGTCTTTGAGCCTCCTGTCCAATACCAAATATTTTGTAAAAAAAAAAAGGCACCAGGCAAATCCCCTCCTGACGCCATGCTGGAAATAATTTTATAAAGTATACTTATTGATTTAGCTGAATATCTCAAAGTTTGGGTGTTTGGGTTTTTATTTTCCCTTAAAAATAACCTACTGTTAGCCTGACCTGTGGTGGCGCAGTGGATAAAGCATCAACCTGGAATGGAATGCTGAGGTCGCCGGTTCGAAACCCTGGGCTTGTCCAGTCGGAGCACATGTGGGAGTTGATGCTTCCTGCTCTTCCCCTTTCTCTCTCTCTCTGTTCCTCTCCCTTATCTCTAAAATGAATAAATAAAGTCTTAAAAAAAAATAACCTGCTGTTAAAGGGCAAACATTTGAAAAGGGAGGAAGTTGGATGTGTTTTGGTTCAGTACTGTGAGCTTCGGGTTGAAATGTAAAATAGGGATAATTAAGACTTTTAGCACATCAAAGCCTTTTTTGGAACGTGGCTGCCTGGTGTGAACTTGGCTCCCCAGTGAGAATCTCATTTCCTGATGAGAACCGGGTTTCCTGGGTGAACCTGGGTCCCTAATATAAATTTAGTTCCCTATTTACTAATTCCTTACCAGGGTTCTTGGTAAGACTCTGGTTCACTCCCCTTAACATGGCTTCCTGATCTGAACTTGGCGTCCGGCACCGAATTCGTGATCTTGAAAAGTTTTGTACAGGATAGCAATGAATGAATGCTGCTAGTCAGTAGTTTCATCGGATAATATTTTGGAACACGTACCCTCTCTTAAGAGACATATAGAAATATTGCCTAAATTATAAACCCCGCTGTTACAAACCTCCCCATGTATTTATGTGAATGGCATTCCCCCAACAAGCCAGGGGAGTGGATAGAGAAAGCTCTCTTTGGGCACAAGAAAGAGAAAAATATTCCCTCAACTGCTTTGCTTAATTCTGTTTTTTTTTTTTTTTAAAGCTTTATTGGCATATAATTCACATGTCAAACAGTTCATCCCTTGAAAGTGAGCAGTTCACTGTTTTTAGTGTATTCACCAGGGATGTGCAACCATCCCCATGACTGACAGTTAGAACATGTATGCCCCCCACAAAACAAGCCCCCGTACCCGTTACCTGTCACTCCCTATTCTCTCCAGCCTTCAGCAGCCTCTAATCTGTTCTCTGTTTCCATAGACTTGCTCCTCCTGGACGTTTCATATAAATGGGATCATAAAACGTGGGGTCCTTGGTGACCAGCCTCTTAGCATCATGTTGTCAAGGTTTATTTATGTAGTCACCTATGTCAGGACTTCATTCATTTATTTTTTAGCAAATAATACACTGCCATGTGGCTGTAGTATGCTTCATTCATCCATTCATTAGCGGGGGTTGCTTAATTTTTGTCCTGGATGATAAGCCATGCCGTTGTGACTAGAGCACAAGAATTCCCCTAGTCACTCGGGTTCTTTTTTACTACAGAGAGCATCCCTCATGTGCCCTATGCCACCACTTTCTCTCTCTGTAGCACTACAGAGAATCTACTTACCCAGAGAACAGCCCAGAATAACCCCCCCAAAACACATTCCGTTTATAATGGAGCCCCCAAATGTTGAGTAGACTGCAGAAGGCATTAAGAAGATAGGCGTCACTTCAAAAACGAAGTATAAATGTGAACGGATTAAAATAACTTTGCTTTCACGGGGAAGTGAATTCTAAATAATTATCTTTAAGATGAATTTTTAGGGCAAAAGAAATGTCTTGTGATCTTTCTGCACAGTATCTGCATTTCAAAGTCAAATAAATAAATATATTCAGTGTTTGGTCCAAACAAAAAACAACTTAATAGACTCTTCATAATGTGCATGTAAAGCCAGTAGCCACGGCCACCATCAGAGCCAACACATCCGAGTTTCCTAGAATCAAAGGTTTGTACCTCACCAGCCTTATTCACCTCTGTTCTCCATCTCCTTCTCTCTGTACAAACTCTGCACAAACTGGCTTCTCCTTTAGCAATCCGCCATCTTGGCTGCCTCTCCTCTCCTCCACATGGCCTTTTTCTGCCCCTCCAGCAAGGGCTCCTCTGCCCCATTTTATAGTGTAGAAATCAAAACCTTTTATCCAATATGCAAACAAGGAAGTCTCTGATACAAAGTTACTTATCTGAGGCATAATGGGATTCCTCATGAGAGTAAACCACCTCACATCATGCAACAGTCAAGGGTGTGGGGAAAAGCTTAGTCTTAAAACTAAACCTTAGGCTATAACAACCCTGCCTGCTTACAGCCTGTCCCCCACACTCAATGCAAACTATAAGTGAGCAAACATATATATCATACTTACAAACTTATTTGACCAACAGTGCATTATGGCTATTTCATAGAATCAAATCTAAAAGAAGTGAATTAATTTTACTTGGCCCTCTTTAATTAAGCATGTTAAATAACTTTGGGTATTTTTCAGTGCCAAGTAGGAGCAGAACCTGAAAGCCTAAAATATTTACCCATAGTCTGATCACCTAGGTTTCTCGTTATTTCAAGATCAAGTGAAGATAAATTCAAATGATGAAGTCTTTCAGAAAGGAAGAAAAAAATGGTCATCGTGTTTTCTGGTCCTTGAAGATTCTACCTCTTTTGTTTAGGTTAAAAACATTTCTTGCCGCTCTTTTCTGAAACTCAGATCATTTGCTGGCTTTTTACAGAATACATAACAGTATTTGAACATTTAGGAGCACCCCACAATACCAGATGTGGGCCTCAGATGTGGAAACCAAGACTCAGAGAGGGGAATCGCCTTGGCCAGGATCACATTTGGGTTCACAGCAGAAACAGGACTAGCTTATTTCTAGAACAAGAGAATTGCTATCACAGTCTATATCTCTTTTCTAGGAGTGTGACTACAGCGAGGACTCTTTAAGCATCATGAAGAAGATAGTATAAGAAAGTTGAGCATGCCACATGGGCAGAGCAGAGGGACTAGAAAAGTGGAGAAAGTGAAGGGATGAGATCAGTTATATGGACTGATTACCTACCTAGTGCCAGGAGTTGTCCTGGGCACTTTGTATAGAGTATCTTACTTAGTCCTCAAAAAATTCTGGAGACAGCTACTACTTAGTGGACTCAGGATTTGGACCTCCAAGCCCCAAGGCCCGTATCATTTCTCAATTTTCTGCTTCTCCCAAGGGGGCTGGAAACCGTGTCAATGGGAAAGTAAAGATGTTTAGCCTAGGAGACATGACAACGGCCTTCACTCTTTTTAGAGCTCACAGAGATAAGACATGTAAGAACTACTGGAGAGTATAGCTGGCGTCTATAGAAGGAAGGACTTTCTAACGGGTCCTTTCTCGATAGAACAGATTGCTTTGTGAGGTAGCAAGCTCCCTGTTCCTGGAGGTATGTAAACAGAGGCTGAAAGATCACATGGGAAGGCCAGGGTGGAGTAGAAGCTCTGATCTCAAGAGGCCCCAGAGTTCCTTGGAACACAGTTTGGGAAACACAGCACTTTACAGTTCTGGGCTTTGTAAACACAGAGACTCAGGTTCAATTTTTTATTCCCCCCATTCGCTGATCCAAGTTTCAGTTTTCCCATCTATGAAACAAAGACAACATACCTGTGTCGTCAGATTGTGGCAAGGATTTGTGAAGATGATGGATGGATAGGACATGCCAAGAGGTGACCTGACACCTGTGTGAGCAAGGAATATGTATGGGTTGGTCTTCATGACCTCATAGGCCTAACGTATATTACCTCATTGTGAAGATCAAATGAAGTAAGATATGAAATAATGTGTGCAAAAGTATTTGGCATGGGGGGCGGGGGGGTTCATGAAGGCCGACTTGCCTTGCTGCCTCCTCTCTCTGGATGCCAGTAGCTAGCTCACAGCAGACTTCCTGAGTCGGGAAGGAAGGCGTCAGCTACTCAGAGCATGGAGCCCTCCCATCTGCTGATGGCTGTTCTGAAAGAAGGTGACATTCTCAGCCTCACCAGGCCCTTGAGTTTTTAAGTAATTGAAGTGCTAAGACTTTGAAGTGACTCACCCTGTGCCGTTTATTCTGGTCTCCTTTGCACAAAATGAAGTCATCAGCTCTTACCACCCACTGCAAAATCTTGAAGATTAGAATAGCTGAAGAAAATACCAAAAATAATTTCCTGCGCCCGCTTTGGCTCTTTCTTACTTGGGTGGGGTCGGAAAATATTCGTGGCAGATCCTGACTCATCAATATGGTAGCCTCCCTTTATCACTACCTCCATAGAGGGGGTGAGGAGGGAATGGTTAGGATGGAGGGACTGCCCTGAACAGTTCGGTCTGATTTACAGTCCACACTGGAAGCAAACAGGAAAATATGTTTTAAAAATCCATCATTGGTGATTGAACACCTACTATGTGTGAGGCACGCTGACAGGGCAGAGGAAACAGTGACTCCCAGAGGCAATGCTTATCTAATAATGATAAGAATAATAAACTCTCACATGCTAAGCCTCTGCTATGCACCAGGCACCATCCTTGGCATTTTGTTTTGTATCTCTAATACAGTTCTTCAAAGTAGGAATTATAGTGCACCTGTTAGAGAAGGTGAATCGGAGACATTAATTCCTTCATTCACTCACCCAAATGACGCTGGGCTGGGAGCTGGACCGGATGCTGAGAATGCAAGATGTGCAGAACACAGGCTCTCGGCTGAGTGCAGCGGTCAGTGGCTTTCGCAAGGTCACAAACAAGCAGTGGTGGAGCAAGGGTGTGAGCCTGGCTTTCTGCACCCCAGCCCTGTGCCCCCCCCCCCGCAGCATCAGGAACCTGCCTTTGACCAGGCGCCAGCCGGGCTCCTGGACTCCCAGGGATGGGATGTATGCCATCTGCACTCAGAGGCAGTCTTGCGGTGCACTGAGAGCACAGCCATGGTCCTGTGCCAGGGTCAACAGTGCAGCTCATTTATTTTAAACAAAAACGTTTAAAATTATGAGTTGCACGGTCTAGCGAGTAGGACTTTGTCTTTGCCATCACAGGAAATTTTTCTGCAGAAATTGCCATGTTTTACAGGACTGTCTCAGCACTGGGTCACCCCAAGAGGACCTCTGTGCAAGTCACATATACCTACAGACCTGTCTCCCATCCCCTCTGCTGAGGTCCAGAGGGCAAGTTGCTAACTCAGCCCTTCCCTGGGCCCAAGTGTGCCCCCTCACAGCTCTGCAGCAGACACTGAGTCCCTACTATGTGCGAGTGCTTTACCTGTATCGTCTCGTTGGCTCCTCTCAGGTGCCTCCAAGGCGATGCTGTCATCCTGTGTTTTTTTTTTTAATTTAGAAATTAAATTAAATGGGGTGACGTTGATCAATAACAGTACATAGGTTTCAGGTAAACATTTCTTTAGCATTTTAATTGTTGATTCTATTGTATGCTCATCACCCAAAGTCAAATCATTTTCCGTCACTGTGTATTTGTCCCTCTTTACTCCACTCCAGTGGAGGCTTAGGAAGTATGACACAATAAGGCCTGAAAATGAATTAGCTCATGAGCTTAGACCCTGCAGAAAAAAACACACCAGGTTCATTCTGGTAAAGGGAAGAGGAAGAAAACTGATCCCTTTTCCTTCATCAATTTAAGGATGTTTTTAGCTATGATTTCTTCAAACAAGTTCTCTATCCATTGTTCATTCTCTTCTCCTTCAGGAATCCCTATGATGCAGATGTTGTTTCTCTTCGTGTTGTCACAGAGCTCGAGTTTCTTCAGCCTTTTGGGGTCTCTTTTTCTTTTCCTCTGCATCTGTGCTTACCATTATCTTGTCCTCTAAATCGCTGATTCAGTCCTCTGCTTCATCCAGCCTGCTGTTGATTCCTTCTGATACTGTGTTTGCCATTTCTGATTTTTTTTTTTTATGGTCTCAATGTCCTTTTTAATGCCTACTAAGTTCTCATTGTGATCATCCATTCTTGTTCTAAGATCTTTGAGCATCCTAATAACCATTATTTTAAACTCTTCATCTGGTAGTTTGGTTTCTTCCCTTTCATTTAATTCTTTTTCTGGGGAGTTCTGTTGTTGATTCATTTGTGTCATATTTCTTTGTCCGTTTTGTCTGTGTATTAGGTAGCTCTGCTCTGACTCTCAAATTTGTTGTGACATCTTTATGAGGAACGTGGGATCAGTGGTACTGACCTCCAGGCCACCTGCGCTCTTTGCTCTAGGAATGTTTCTTTAGGGTTATATTTACCCTCCTATTGAATGTGAATCTTGAGTGCTATTAGCCCTTTCATGGGTGGTGTTAACCCTTCAGGCTGGCTAGTTCTAAGGGTCAACCTTGATCACATGTATTAGATGCTGTGCAGTGTATGTCTTATGAGGCATAGTTATTCTCAGCAGAGTCTGTTGCTTGCTGGACTCCTTTGGGCATGCCATTTGTGTTGCTAGTTGAGTCTAGCATTGATGCTGTCTGCCACCCATACTACTAGTATTGGTTCTGGGTCCTCTTGGATGGGGTTCAGGTAAGGGTTGATGTCAGATATTGCTTATAACCCATCATGGGCTACCTGTCTGGAGCTAATGCTCTGTTTGCTATTTGTGTCTGCATTTTCTGTGCCTGGGTGTGTGGGGGAGAGGCCAATCTATGTATAAAGATCAGCTTCCTCTTGCTTAGAACTGATAGAAGCTCGGTAAGAGGACCCAAGTTCCTTAAGATTTGCCTCTACTATTCAGCTGTTCCACCTCCTCTTGCAGCCGCCTGAATTTTCCACACAGTCTTCTGTAGAAAGATTGTAGTTGGGGCTCAGGCTGGCCTCATCCCACTGACCTCTCCACAGGTTGCAAGCTTGGTAGGTTAGGGCAGCTGAGGTCAGAATGACAACATTAGTGGGACCCTCTACTTGCAGGATCTCTTGGTCAGGACCTCAGTACTGGGAAAGTGGCCAATGCTCCAGAGCCTAATCCTTCAGACACTGCTGGATAGTCTACTTCTATCTCTTCCCAGCAAGGTAAGCAGCAGGTTCAGATTGGGTGGGGCCGACACTCCCCTCTGCAGAAGTTCTTTCAGCTGGTGAGCCCCTGGTCTCAGGAAGGAAGACTGGAGAGAGTCTTCCACTGGGGCTGATTGTGCCCCCCCCAGAAGGTATCTAAGCCCCTCAACTGATCCCAATAATAGGATCCAAAGAACTCAGACTTTGAATGTCTGTGCTTTAAACCTCTCTCTCTTCCCCCTTTGGAATTTAGCCCAGTGGGGTAGAATATCCAGGACCCGGGCAGGCTGACTATGAAGCTCTACCTTGTCCAATGCATGTGAGCTGCTGTGCAGGTGTCAACCACAGAAAGTGGAATTTGCCTCAGGTTGGTTTGATGCCTGACAAGCTCTTCCTTTAGATATGCTGCAAGTAAGGTGGTTGGGTCCTGCTCTGATGTTCTCTGTAGCTCCAGCCTCAATGCCAGAAAACTGAGTCACTGATGCAGCCCCTGCTTCCTGGCTTACTTCTCAGAACTATCCAGTCTCCATATGTCGGGGCAAGAGGGATTCCCAAGGGTAAGGCAGTTGCTTTTTCCCAGGCTAATGCCACACAGAGGGGACACTCCACCCAAGAAATATGTTGACTCTGGTATTGGAGAATGACTCAGCACAAGGGTTCCAGTAGCTATCCTCCAGCATGTCTCCCACTGAGGCCACCAACTTCACACTTTCCTCAGGCAACTCTAGTCCTTTCAGCCCTTCTTCCACTGGAGGCCTGGGTAAGTGGCTGTGAGTGAGATTTTATACACTGGCCCTTTAAGACAGAGCCTGCATCTCTGAGAGCTCCACCTCTTTTTCACAGACAGAAACCTGGGCTCTTTTCACTGCCAAATGCTGTGTGGGTGCCTCTTCTATGCTCTGGGGTTCTAAGCTGGGGCACCCCCTGTGGGGCTGAGGACCCATACCTCTCAAGGCAAACCTCCCCACAGTTTGAGTCCCTGTGGACCCTCCTGGGAGCGGGGCAACCCTGTTCACATCTCTGCCCTTCCTACCAGTCTTGTTGTGGCTTTTTCTGATGATCATTGGTTATAGACTCCTCTTCATTTAGTCCAAAACCGGTTTCTCAGGATGATTGTTCTCAAATTTAGCTATAATCCAGTTTGGTCCTACGAGGTGTCAATTGGTACTTCTGTTTATTCCATCGCCATCTTGGAATCTCGAAATCACATAGTTCTTAGCTTTTTCAGATTTACTGATTTCACTCAATATAATGTTCTCAAGGTTTATCCATGTTGTCATAAGTGTCACTATGTCATCATTTCTTATGGCTGAATAGTATTCCATTGTATCAATGTACCACATCATCTTTATCCAACCCTCTATTGAGGGACACTTTGCTTGTTTCCATGTCTTGACCACTGTGAATAATGCTGCGATGAACATGGGGGTCCATGTGTCTTTGTGTATCAATGTTCTTGAGTTTTTTGGGTAGATACCCAGCATAGGGATTGCTTATCTTGTTTTCAGAAGAGAAACCTGAGGGCCCAAGAGGGAGTGTTCCCTCCCTTCCAGACCCAGCTGTGTCTGGAGTTAGAGTTAGAGTCTGGGCTTTTTCCAGGACACCAAGCTGTAGGTTCCAAAGTGCTCTGGGGGAGCAGCACAGACACGGAATATTTAAGCTTGGTCAGTGTGGCTGGTAAGGAAGGACAAGCACCCAGAAGCTGAAGGCTCAGGCTCGGGCCTGACTTGGCCTTAACAAGTATCGTGTTGCAAGATAGAAGATTCAGGCATGCCGAGCCTCAGCTATAAAATGTGTGCACACATGCATGTGTGTGTGTGTGTGTGTGTGTGTGTGTGTGTGTGTGTGTGTGTGCGTGCGTGCGTGCGCGCGTGCATTTCACAAATAGGTAAGAACAAATTACAATTCATGATTCCTTTCTGCTTCATGAGAACATGTGACAAGCAGGAAGAACCCAGCCTTATCCACCTGAGAGCCTCCTGGAAGCCACTGTGCTTTTGTAACGTTCTCACTTCCCCTCTCCAGACCCCGCCTCAATTTGGGGTAGCCATCAGTCAAAAGGAAAGGCCTCTGCATAGCAGCGCCTTTTTCTGTCTAAGAGCAGGAGCGCTCAGCCAGCTGAGCCAGCATCTTGACTTTGCTCCCCCCACCCCCACCACCCATATAGATCATCTGAGTGCTGGCTGGGGGCCTTCCAGAGGTGCCAGCAAGGAGCTGGCCTCTACATCTTCACAATGGCTTGTGGACAGGATGCGGCCTATGGTCTGTGCATGTACATACATTTCAAAAGCTCTATTTATTCCTAAAAAGTATGGCTAAGTCATATTTTGTTCAGATTGCCTTTTAATTTACCCTGAAATTTGAACCTGCAAAAAATACAACAGTTAGCAATTACAAATGTTCTGACGGTCAACCCATTTGTCCAAACCGGAAACCTGGGACTTCCTCTCTCCCCCTAACCCTCCAAACCAATTAATTTGCAAGTACTGTAGCTATTGATTTACCTCCTAAATCTCCCTCCCAGCTGTTCAGCTCTCTCCATCCCCGTGGCCATGCACTCATGGTTTCTCACATAAATCATTGAAACGTCCTGACTGCTTCTCACTAACCCCATCCACACTCTCGGTTGGACCAGAGTGATCTTCGTTAATGTCCGGTCTGGTCATGAGTCTTCCTTCTTTAAAACCCTTCTGGGGTTTCCATAACCTTCTCAATGAAACCCAAGTCTACAGCATGGCAACTACAACATTTGATGATCCCAACTTAGCTCTTCCCTCCCCAAGCATGCCACCCTTAGGCCAGGCCACGCTTTGGGTAGCTCCTTAAACCCAGTCATGTTCTCGATGTCTTCCTTTTAAGTCTTTGCAAACACTGCTTGGAGTGTCTCTCTGTCTCTTCCTTGCCTAACACCTCCTCATCATTTAGGACACATGCAGAAGGGGCCCTTTTGACATCCTCCCCACCTGCCTTGTGTAAACCAGCCCTGGAAATCTGCTCTCGCTGGACCATGATAACTGAGCTGTTTTTCTTCCCTTCCAGACTCTGTGCCACTTAAACTGCCTTTCACCTCGGCAGCCAGAGAGCCTGGTCTGTTGAGTGAATGAGTGATCACTCATCACGTCTACTTAATGTATGACCCTCCTGATGTCTTTTGAGTGTTTGCTTAGACATTATGACATATTTACTCATAGGACCATGATGGCATACCTATGACACGCGTGTCAGCACTGACACACGTAGCCATTTTCAATGACAGGTCTGTAGGCCAAAACAACAGAACTCTGGCATAGAGCGTCTAGTTCTGGGATTTTGGGTTAGGCCATTTTTCTTGAAGTGACACATCACCCGAGTTATGCTCAGATTTTGGCGAATTTTGACACACCAAGCTCAAAAGATTGCCCATCACTGTCATAGGATCATCAGTCAGTGATCAGTCAGAAGTGAAGTTCCCTGGTCTCTGAGACCATTGTGTGAGCAGTGAGGAAATAAGGAATAATTTCTAAAACTTCAGTATACATTTGACTTTGAAGTCATTGAGTTAATTTCAGTAGATCTATGTCCATTCAAAAGGACATTTTTATAAAATCACTATAAGAGCCACATGAATATTTTAGAAAATACCTAATCACCCCAAGTTTTACAACCCAAACCTAACCACTAACATGTTGGTTAATTCCTTTTAGTATTTTTTTTTTCTCTGTGTAGGTTTAAGGGGTTTTAAAAAATATATCAATTCAAAACTATTTTCTTTGTATCATTTTGCAAGCCACTTTTCCTCCTAATGACAATAGCATGTTCAAGGAGGTACAGATACAACATTCAATGACTACATAAAACTCCAATGAGTGGATGTTCCATAGGTTACGTTTCTTCCCTTTGCTGTTAGATGTTTACATTGTTTCTACTATTTTCTTATCCTAATTCTGGGGCACTTCATATTTGAAGATTTTGATAGGGCGAATTCCCAAAAACAGAATTACTGAGTCAAAGGCTAGGAAAATCTCTTCTCTTCTCCTTCCTTCCTTTTTCTTTCTTTCTCTCTCTCACTCTCTCTCTTTCCCTCCCTCCTTCCTTCCTTCCTTCCTTCTCTCCCTCCCTCCTTCCCTTATTTTTGCTAGAGCATTTCTAATTCTAATGGTCCTTGATGAATGTTGCCATCTGTTGTCCAATCAGTTGCCCCAGTACACAGTCTCCTCAAAAGTGTATGAGAATCCCCACTTTACCACACCTTGCTCTACATTGCAATTATTATTTTAAAATAGCTACTATATTTCCACTGGCAAGAAATAATTTCACACCATTTGGCTTTGTGTCATTTGGATGAAGAATGAGACCCAGGATGCTCCATATGTTTACTTACAAGATCTATTTCCTCACTGTGAATTGCAGCTGATTGTCCTCTCCACTTACGGGGAAACACAGTAGACAGAGCAAGCATGAGCCAGGCACGTGAACTCCATGCTGGCTCCTTGTTACCAGCTGTGTGACCCTGGGTGCATGTCTGTAGCTCCCCCGGCTTCTTTTTCCTTGTTGGTGAAATTGGGAGTCTAATCCCAGCTGGCAAATCTGATGTGAGGATGAAAAAAGGAGCAACTTGCGCCCACCTGGCCAGCCCCTGCCATACAGCAGATGTGCAATTTTAGTTCCCCTTTTCTTTCTTTTTCAGCTTTGTGTCACTGCCTCAAGGTGATCATTTAAGCCCTGCTACTTGGAGAACAGAAGCACCAGCATCTCCTGAGAACTGGTTAGAAATGCAGATTCTTGGGCTACGTATGCCCCAGATCTATTGCTTCAGAATCTGCATGTTTACAAGGTCCCCAACTAGTTTATATGCACAGTACAGTTTGAGGACTCCTACTTTATGCTCTGAGAGTTGATGGTGATGGGTCTGTTCTCCAGACACAATAACCAGCATCCATCCAGGGAGCAAGCAGAAGACTATGAGACTGGTGCCAGCCCCAGAGAACAGTGGGCGAGCAGCCTGCACTAATCCCCTTAGAAGTTGGCCCAGCCACCTACAGTCTCTGGGCAGGCAGCCCTCAGCCAGCAGGTCCGTGTTGTATTTTTGCCTGAGTAAGGGCTATATCACTAGGAAGAGTCAACCAGGGGTGCAGGAGAGCGGTTGTAGACTCAGCAGGACGTAGCAGCCTGACACGTTGACATTCTAATTTGTTGCAGGGAGACCGGAGCTGCTGGCAGAGGCCTCAGACAGTAGTCAGAGTTGCTTCTGAGCATGGAGAGCAGGTCCTGGGTCATTTAGGCCCTGCTCCTTGTGCATGCTATGCTACTTGGGGGAATGAGAGATGTGTTTGAACATGGCAGAGTGGCAGCTGGTCAGGGACAGGCAGGCTGTCAAGCTTTCACAGCCAATGGCAAGTAAATTAAGGCTCAACGAGATGGCAGCTAAACACCTGGCTTGCTAGAGGTGAAGGAGTGGACATAGCAGGCTTTCCAGCTCCCTAAGGCTCTTATCACGCACCTAGTTGACAGATCAGGAAACTAAAGTTGTATTTTAAGACACTCAGTGTTCCAAATAAGGATGGTAACAGGGCTTGAACCAGGGCCTAGGTCTTTGGAATCCCGGTTCATGGTTTTCAGTTAAGCCATGCCATCGCCCACCGAGCTTTACTCCCAAGCCCGATCTCCCCTGCTGCCAGGCCCAGCCTCCACTGGCTCAGAGGATAACCCCATTAGGTCCCAACAACCACTGGCAATTGAGCACACCGACTCCTGAACTATATCATCCCCTTCATGTCCCTCACACTGCCACCTCCTCTCGTCCCAGAGCCTTCACATTTGCAGACTTCCACTGCTTCTACTCTTTCCAATCAGCCTTTATTTTTTTTCACCTCCAGTTCATAAGACTAATCTGTGCCCACTCTCTGGCCAGGGCAGCTGGAGGAATACTCCCAAATTAATATGCACTGGAGTTTCTCCCAGAGGGACGGTTCCACAGCCTGCAACTTGGAGAGGCTGCCGCGGACCAGCGCGGTTCGTAATTCTGGTTTGAGGGAGAACAGTGCAGAATTAAGAAAACAGACCATTAAGAAAAAAGGATGGGATCCAGAGGCCTCTTCAATGCTGATGGCAATATCCGCCAGCCCCATAGCCCCAGTTTGCTTTATTATATAGCCATATGCAAATAAGGACGTCTTTGATACAAAGTTATACATCTGAGGCAAAAACAGGAACTCTCCCAAGGCATAAACAGGAATCTCCCCACCATGCATAAGTGAAATCAACCAACATCTGAACAAACAGAGTGAGAGGAAGGGCATGTAAATTGCTTCCAGCAACTTAAGCAAGCAAGTGAAGTGGGTGCAAATACTCAGCATCATAGCCAATATGGAGGTGTGTGTGTAGGGAGAACTTAACCTTTTACTAATCCTCTATAATCTACAAAGGTTTTTTGCCACTTGCAGTCTACTACAAGAGGCCTTTCCAGGGAACCTTAGGAAACTGTTTGCATAAAACATTAATGAGAATAACCCGCATGGAGTTTGTTTTGGGTACTCCTTCAGTGGGCTCAACATCTTCCCCATCATGAGTTTATAGGATTAGTCTGCTCAGCACGCAGAGATAGAAATTTCAGAGCTGGAGCTGAGAAATCATGACATCTTCAGAAGTTAAGAGCAATAAGGGCTTCAGCCAAGCTAACATAACAAGTGGCTGGCAGAGTCGTGGTGGAACCCAAGTGACGTAGCTCAGGGTACTGTCCTCTGTCACTCAGCTACCTCCTTCCCTTTCCTAACAGGGTCAAAGAATGTGAATGTTTGTCTTATTTACAGATTGCATTGTTTCAGATTGAGGGCAGTGTAGCCAAAAGGGGTGGGAGGACAGGAAGGGAGACACCTGGAGAACCAGCCTCATTTCCTTCCATTCCTGCCTTTGACACGTGATTCCATTCTCTTCCTCCTGTTTTGGGAGGTGTGTGGGTTTCCAATTGTAGTTGTAACATGACCACAAACAGTGGCTGAAAACAATAGAATGTATTTTCCTATAGTTCTGGAGGTCAGAAGTTCAAAATGAGCCTTCCAGAGCAGAAATCAAGGTGTTAGCAGGGCAGGTTTCTTCCAGAAGGTCGAGGGGAGAATCCATTCTATGCCTCTTCCAGCTCCTGGTGTTCCTTGGCTTGTGGCCGCATCACTGCAGTCTGCCTCCATCTGCACATAGACTTCATTTCTTCTGTAGTCACATCTTTCTCTGCTTGCCTTTTCTAAAGATCCTTATGATTACACTGGGCTTACCTACATAATCCATGATCATTTCCCCATCTCAAGAACCTTAACTTAATCATAACTGCTAAGTTCTCTTTGTCAGATAAAGTAATAATCACAGGTTCCAGGGATTAGGATGTGGATATTGATGGGGGCCATTATTGAGCTGACCATAGGTAGCAACAGTGGGTATAGACAATGTGTATAAAAGAGTAAGAACCTTTGAGCCATGGCTTGGTGGCTCAGTGGATAGAGCATTGTCCCACTGCACCGAGGTTGCAGGTTCAATCTCTGGTCAAGGTACATACAAGAAGCAATCAATGAACGCACAACTAAATGGAACAACTAAGTACAACAAGTTGATGCTTCTCTCTCTCTACCTCTTTCCCTGCCCCCACCCCATCTCTCTCCCTTTCTCTTTCAAATCAACGGGAAGTTTTTAAAAAAACAACAACAACAAAGAGCCAGGACCTTAGAGATAAACATGGGTTCACATGCCAGCTCTGATGCTTGCTAACTGTGAGAACTTGTACACATTTTCCAGCCCTCCTGGGACTCCTGTTTCCTTTCTGCAAATGGAAGTCCCATTATCCCTTTTCTGGGGCTGTTGTGATGATCAGGTTCAAGTCTCATCAAACACCCACTGTTGTAGCTGGTGCTCTGTAGGTATTTCATATTGGCAGCCCGGGGTGCTAGGGGATGCTGGAAAGCTGCTTCTTCACTCGCAGGGCTGTCTGGTACTGCCCCGCTGATACTAAGGAGTCAGCAAATTCTTCAAGGATGCAAGAGCCAGCCGATGGTACAAACAGATTGGCCCTCCATTATCCTCGAAATTAAGTTTGCACCAGGTCCATTTGGATTAGCTAGTAATGGAAAAGGCAAAGCGCTGATCTATGGTAAGAGAATTCTGAATAAATGAGTTTGGGATAATGTAATATCCATAATAGACGGAAGGGGCTGTGTGTTCTGCCTGCTTTCCTGCTGAGAAGCTCCAGCCAGTCAGGTCTTAACTTTGATTTTTTTTTTCTTTACATTTCAAGAGATGTTTATTTCTCTTGTGATGGGGCATTCCCACTTTGCAAGGAAAAAAAAAGAGAGAGAGAAACAAAAGCAGTCACCTCTGACTTTCTAAACTAAAGATTTGAATTTCCAGCCACTAGCATCAGCTCCATGGAGTCCTCACTTTCATCAGCAGCATTACCAACCTGCTTGTTTTATGAGACCTTAGAGGTAGTGCCCCTCCACTCCTCAGTATGTGCTAGCAAGTGTTTAACAAGTGGATTTGGAGTGCAGGGGTCCTGTGTGCCCATTTCCTTGGTGTAAATGTTCCCACCATGGCTGGTTTCAAGCTCTCAACCCAATCTCGCTGCGCATGGAGTTGGGCAGGACGAGCTGTTGGCTGATGAGCTGGTGCAGGCTAGTTCCAGCACGCAGCTGTTCCACCGGCATGTGTATCCCTCTGCAACACCCCTGTTCCCACAGCCCTGGCTCCACGGCAGAGGCGTGCACTCCTGTGCTTGTACACTACACCCTTCAGCCCTGGAAATCACCTAGCTTCCATCAGTCAAAATTGTATTTGTTCCTCTAGCTTGGACACATAAAGTCTTTCAAGAGAATTAATCCTCTCTTTCTCTGCTTCTCCACAGAACACTCTTTATACCTTTATTTGGCATTTCTTTCTTCCTGCCTTGTAGTATACAGCTCAACATCTTCCCCGGTCATCTGGCTTTTGGAAAGACAGTGGCCTGAGCTGAATCCCTTTAAGTGGCTCACAGCACATGAGATTCTCAACTGTGACAGCAAGGCCAGCAACCCACACCCCGCTTCCCGGAAGGTGTGCACAGAGCGCACACAGTACGTGCTCGATAAATGGAGAGGCCTTGCCTTGGACGGCAGGACCAAGTCCCATTCCCCATCACCTGCCCTCACAATCCCGGGACTTAGATGGTTCTCACTTAGCCAGGACGTGTTGACATGAGATGACATCTCCAAACACGTGCAACGCAAATAGAGATGAGGGGGAATGGTGCCCTCAAAGGTCGACAGCTGGCCTCAGATCTCACCCATATGGGATGAGCTTGAACAGCCTGAGAGATTCTAGCTCAGCCCCGGGTGGGGAGGGAGTGTGGAGATGAGCGCAGATGGAAAGCTTTCATGGTGGCTCAATCTTGCAAGCATCATAGATAACTCGTAAATGTCAGAAGTGGTGCATACAGTTTAGAAGGCAGAAAGGAATCTGGAGATAGTAAGATACTTACCAGACCACGTGAGGGAGCCGACTCAGCCTCAGATGCCACTCGAATTTTCATTAGCAGAGGCTCAGTGAACTTGAGCAGCTTAACGCCTAATAGGAGCCTTCCATTTTCTTATTTGCGATCTGAACACGTTGCCTCATTATCCAGTGTAATATTTCCTGACGGATGCTTGCTCCACCGGTGTCTATGAGATGGAGAAATATGGGGGACGCGGGGAAAGGAGCAGCTCAGGAACTTTGTCTGCTGTCTTTGTCTTACGCTGGATCCAAACGGGTATGAATGATCCCCCAACGCGTGGGGGGCATCCGTTGCATACATTCCTGTGTTCTACCTCATCCTTTCCCTCTTTCACTTGAGCTTTAAGGTTAGGTGTTTCTGGATTCTGCATAAAAGGCTGAGACAGACCCTCTGGGGAGCTGCTGCCTATTTGGAGATAGTTTATGAGGAGCCAGATGGACGAAGTCTACCGGAGGCTGGCTCTGACGTGAGGCTGGCAGACCACCCGATATCAGGAAGGCAGGAGGAGTGAGGAGCTGCTGAGGTCGGGTGATCCAGCCAGCTCCGTGTAAGAACACTGGCTGGATTCAGGCGTTCATTCATTCACTTAGTCACGCATGTATACACCCTGTCTTCCAGCAAATATTTATGGGGTGCTTAACCTGAGCTAGGCACTAGCAACACGATCATCAGCAAAACAGACATAGTACCTGCTCTCTCCCAGCTCAGGGCAATGGTTCTTAAACGGGGGCAGCTTTGTTCCCCAGGGATGCATTGGCAGTGCCTGGAAATACTGTTGGTTGTTGTAACTCAGGGGAGCTCCGGCATCTAGCGGATACAGGCCAGGGATGCTGCACAGCATCCTAAAACGCACAGGGCAGGCCCCTCCACAAAGCGTGATCCAGTTCAAAATGCCAGCAGGGCTTAGGTCGAAAAACCATGGTCTAGAGGCTTTTCGGGGAGACATTCCTTATGTGACATGTTTTCAAGGGCAAATAATTTGTATTGCTGACCTATATGTTTGCACATAAGCCAGAAAAAGATAAAACTGGGACAATTTCCAAATAAAGTTTGAAATATCACAGCAACAAGAAGAATGTCCTGTGTCTGTGCAGCATGGTGAGAGACTGGGCCGCGTGGGCAGGCGATCTTGTTTCAGGGCTGCTGAGTGATCCTTGGGGGATGCCTAGAAGGCAGTGGTGGTCAAAAGCACAGGCTTTGTGGTCGGGACCCCTGGTTCAGGTCTGACTCTCCTACCCCTGCCTGAGTGATGCTGAGCCGTTCACATTACCCTCCTCACCTTATCTGGTCCTTTCATGACAGCCATTAGATCCAGATAAATGTCCTCCAAGGCATTAAAAGGCAGACGAAGACACTGGCCCTTACACTTGGAACTGTGTACCTGACCTTGACCTTAGCATCCCCTTCACAGAATTTCTAGCATGCTTTCTCTGCTTCTTCACACCACCTCCAGCTGGCTAAATGTAGCCCCTTCCCAAGCCCAGCTCAGTCCCCAGGAAACAAACATACCAAGGCCCAATGACCCCTTTCTCTCGACCTTCCCAGCCTGGAGTCAGGAGGAGTCCACGTCTCATTCATCCACTCACTCTATAAGCCATTATTTTACCCTGTCTTGGTGTGGTTCCCCTAGAAGCAGACCCTTCAAAAAAAGGACATGGACCTTATTTGGAAGCTGACCCCAGGAAACACTGATAGGGAAGGAAAGTAACCAAAACCAGTGCATTATTTAGCAAGTTAGCACCTTGGGCAGTTAGCCCTCACTCAGCCAGGGAACTCTGGAAGCTGGAGGGGAACACGCCCCTCAGAGTTATCCCACCTGAGGGTGAGGGAGGGGGGTGTTTATGTACCAAGTCCTGCCAGCCCGGTTGAGGACAGCTCCCGGAGAGCTTTAACTTGCTGGTACTTTTGGCCTCTGGCCTGTGTGTGGGCGGAGAGGGCTCTCACAGTCAGAGAAAGCCCGCAGGCAAAAACACTGAAGATGCTGGTGTTGAAAATCGGTATCTCCGACAACAGTTGTCGAGTCTGAGGGGACAGGAGCAGGCAGTAAAAGCACGGTCTACGACCGGTTTTTCTTGGCACTTCTTTTTATTTATTTATAGTTATTTTACTGTGGGAAGACACTTTGCACGAGCTCCTGTGGACAGTACAGCGCCACTGACCATAGCCCCAGTGCTCTGCAGACCTCTAGAGCGTACCTTGCTTATCTAAAACGTTTTGCACTTTGACTCTTAAATCTCCATCTCCCTCTGCCCCCATGCCCTGGCAACCACCATTCCACTATTTTATTCTATGTATTTGACTGTTTTAGAGAAGTATTTATCTTTCCACGACTGGCTTATTTCACGGTAGCTAAATGTCCTCAGGGCTCATCCGCGTTGTCGCATATTGCAAAATTTTCTTCTTTTTAAAGGCTGAACTGTATTCTGCTGCGTGCATAAACCACACTTTCCTGATCTGTTCCTCTGCTGAGGTGGACATTTAGGTTGTTATATCTTGGCTATTTTGAATAATGGAGCAGTGAACATGAGAGTGCTAATATCTGCTTAAGATCTTGATTTCAATTCTTTCAGATAAATACCCGGAAGTAGGGTTACTGGATCACGTGGAAGTTCTACGTTTAATGTTTCGAGGAATCTCCATACTGTTTTCCACAGTGGCTGCACCATTTTACATTCTCACCAACAGTGCACGAGGGCTCCAATTTCCCCACATCCTCTTCAATACTTTTCTCTCTCTCTCTCAACAGCCATCTTGCAGGTGTGAGGTGATATTTCGTGGTTTTAATTTGCATTTCCCCGAGGATTAGAGATGTTGGGCATTTGTTCATATGCCCGCTGGGCGTTTTTATGTCTTTGAAGAAATGTCTATTCAAGCCCTTAGCCTGTTTTTTCAATTGGGTCATTAGTTTTTCTGCTATTGAGTGTGGGCGTTTGCTATTATTGCCAGACACCATGCTTACTGCTGAGGCTGAGTAGATGCGGGTGATCTGGTCGCCCTGTCTGAGAGCTGACGCCCTGGCCCTGCCTCTTCTCATCCATAATATAAAGTCTAATAAATTCTACCACACGGGGATGTTTTGAAGATTCAATGGCATGCCACATATGAAAACCTTGTGCAAATGAATTGTGGGCACAGATTTTAGATGTTATTATCACCACTCAGCAAGCAAGCGTCACTTTACTTTCTGTAACCTTAGTTTCCTCCATCTGTCAAATGAGAGTAAGAATATTTGCTCTGCCTACTTCAGAGCCACCATGTGCTTTAAATGAAGAAACGAATGGGAACGCGCTAGTAGAACACTATTGAAAAGTAAAGAAGCCTGCTCCCCACCTGCAATGGAGGACAGGGATCTCATGTGGTCCACCCTTGTCAGCCTCTCCTCACACCCGGGAGAGTGCCTGCAACATAGTCAATGTTCCATTAGTCCTGTCGGGTCAAGTTAAATGCCACATCTATTCTGACTGTAAAGTGGACAGAGAAGGAATTATTAAACCCATTTTACAGAGGAAACTGAGGCTCAGAGAGGGAGATAGTTATGCCACTGGGAGTGGGCAGAGCCAAGACTAGTATCCCTGATGCCTTGATTTCGCGTTTGAATGACTGCTTGGGAGATACCCCCCCCCCCAAAAAAATACACATTGATGTTTCCTGGGGGCAAAGCAGCCTATGGCTCTCTGGCATTACTGATCTCTAATCACTTACACAGGGTCAGTGTGAAAGTAGCTTCTCCAATCCAGAGGTATCTCAGTCTTTTTGGATTTTCACCGTGGATTCAGTTTAGTTGCATCTGATCAGATTCTTACCCACCCACTCCCAGTCCCCATTAAAGAGGCCAGAACCCATGGAAGGATGTTCTGCCTTAATTGGGACACACAGCAGAAGGATCGTCAAAGGGTAGAAGGCAGACACCACCCTCCCCGCAAGGAGAGTCAACAGACAGACCAACTGAGTCTGAATCTATCATAACATAGCAGTGAGAAGTCCCATTCTGGGATGGCTTTGGGTGGCTGCCAAGCCTGGATTCAAGTTCCAGCACTTCCATGAGGCAGAAGGCTTCACCCCTGTGCATCCTAGTTTCCTCCACAGCGATATAGAAACACCACTCACCTCCCTGGATTTCACGAAGACTGAATGAAGATCATAAGTGCAGAGCAGATAGTGTGGGGCCTGGCACATAGTAGGTATTCAACAAAGTGTGGTCTCCCCTTTCTGCTTTGTCCCCACCAATCCCAGAACTAATTGTGCTTGGACTGCTGGCTCCTCCACCTTCTCACAGGTCGTGAGAATTTACAAGGCAGTACCAGGCAAGCCTTTCTGTTTCCTGGGAAGTACGGCGCTGCTGTTTTGAAAGCAAAATATATATTAAAATGTAGCTCTCTTCCTACCGTCCAGGTTGGAGTCTCCAGGACGCCTCCTGTGGCCAGCCTGCATTTTTATAACCCTGGTGGGTTTCATGACAGGCCCTGATTCCTGCACTCTCATTTACCATCCTGACCCTGAGAGCATCTGATTTGAAGCATCAATCACAGTTTAGTGCTGAGCTCCCTGTTTACAAGTAACAACAGGCACTCCTGTTGCCAGATCTGAACTGTGGTCTCGGAATGGGGTGTTAGGGAGCCTGCATGGCCTAGAAAGGAATGAATGTTGTCAGCCCAGTCTAATTGTCTCCTGCTGCCATCACCGTGGGAATGCTATGTCAAGAAACATCACAGCCTACAAGGCCCCAGCCCTGCGGCATGCTGGGAGATATGATGGCAAAAAATGATGTCAGTATCACCAGGCCAGGATGGAGGCATCAGGACCCAAGTAGGACTAAAGGGCCAGCCCTCTCCAGAAAAGGGCCAGTTATACAGATTGCCAGGTCCAAAGGACTTCTGCAAATTCTAATCAGGGGTTTCCTAAATACAGTATGTTCAGGTTGTTAAAGATATTATACTTCCACCAAAAATGTCTGTGCTCATGTAGCCCCCCGGTCAAGGCACATATGAGAAAGCAATCAATGAACAACTAAGGTGCCGCAATGAAGACTTGATGCTTCTCATCTCTCTCCCTTTCTGTCTGTCTGTCCCTATCTGTCCCTCCCTCTGTCTCTGTCTCTGTCTCTCTCTCTCTCTCTCTCACACACACACACCTCTGTCTCTGTCTCTCTCTCTCTCTCTCTCTCTCTCTCTCTCACACACACACACACACACACACACACACGTCTATGCTCAGTAGTCACCTGTGTTTCAGGATGCTGGATTACGATACGTCAAACATCTCTGTTTACTGCAGCACTCACCGGAAACTTTAATGAGTGATGTTCTTATGGATGTCCAAGATAGGAATACAGAATACAGGCTTTGTCAACATTTTTTAAATTATAAACCTTTTTGTTTGTTTGTTTAATCTTCAAAAAGAGTATCTGATTGGACCAGTGATTCCCCAAAACATATTTTGGGAAATGCTGATTCAAGCTGGCAGTATTTCCAACCGGCACAAGGCAGGAGCTTCTATGTTTGCTGCTCTCAGTCTCAGGTGATAAATGCAAGGGACACGCAGGACCAGACGTGGAGGGAGGCCTGGGAAGGGCCCGTTGCAGGACTAGGGCCTGGGTGAGCATCTGGTCTGCAGAGCCAGGCTCCATTCCCCGTTGGGGTTCCACTGCTAACTGTGAAGGAGAGAGAAAGCTGCAGACCCCACAGAGCAAGAATTAGAAGAGAGGATACTGAATGGTGACCAGGGGACAGAAGGCTCTGAATCAGGGCGGGCACTTTTGTTTGCAAGTGAGAATGCCCCAGTCAGATGGGTTTCTGTACACTGCAGAGACTATAGGGTCCAGGTAGGCTGTCAGGGCTCTGCCCAGGGATCCAGTGGTGTCACCTGGAGAAGGTTTGCTTCTCTCCATCCTGACTCTGCACTGGCCTCATTCCTGGCCAGACTGTCTTTTCACAGTGGCCACTGGAGGTTCCCAGTTCTACATCCTTCCAGCTTCATGTCCAGTGGAAATGAAAGAGGACCACTTCGCCATTAGAGTGCACATGGACACACACATACACTAGAACTGAGTTGTATAGGCTGTAATTACCCTGACTTGGATCACATGTTCATCTCTGGTCTAACTGTACCAGGGGATGAAATTCACCTGGTGGCTTGGCCTCAGTCATTGGTGCCACCCTTGGAGTCTGGGCAAAGTCTACTTCATCTGAAGCAAATGAAATGGGTGGAGGAGCTGATTCCGGGAGAAGGAAAAAGTCCTCCTGGACTAGTTACCAGGATGGTGAATGGGTGCCGGATAGTAGACACAACAGATGTTTACACAGCTGCCTTTTTGGTGACCCCCAGGGAGGGCAGCAGCTGACCATCACCTCCTAACTTGATGAAGGCTCATCATACTGTGGCTAGGCTGCCCTCTCATTGACTTAGTGGCTAGACAAGGGCTGAGACTCCAGGTGACAAGAACACAGTGACCAATGCTAGACACAGGAAGGGTTGGTAGGGACTGATCCAGGAGAGAAGTGCAGGCTGGTTCTTTGGAAAGATTCAGCGTTTCACCAGACAGAAGACCAGTCAATAATCAGACTTAAAAGGGCATGGCTATATGCATGTTCTCCGGTCAGAGTCTAATGCTCTGCGTGAGGGGACCTAAGTCCTGCCTCCCCTCTGGGTCTGACCAATAGAAAATAGACACAAAGATCACAACCAAACGCCAACTAAATATCAACTTGATTCAAGGCCAAGCATGTGCTTAATGCCTCTCAAAATGCAGAGTTGTCTGACATGAGCTGGATTGGAGAGTATGACTTACATCTGAGGCTGAAACAGGGGGTCTCATAACCCTCTTCCCTCACTAAGTGGAACCTGCCAGGGGTAGTTGGACAGACCATGCAAATGCTACTCAGCTGGCCACTGGCCTTGCCTCACACACCCAAAGAAAGTGACAAGCCACCCAGGGCGCTGAGCCCACATGAGCAGGGAGTAGAGGAGTGAGTGAGTGCCCAGATCTGTCCTGTGGGTCAGGGGAGGCCTCGGAGAAAGAACACAAGTGGAGTTTGTCGCCCACTACTACCCCTCATAGAGAAGAAGCCACTGAAGGTCAGCTCCCACCCCCAGTCAGAGGAGCTCCCTCTCTCTAATTTGTGTGCAATTAAAAAGGGGCTCAACCTCGGTATTCCCCAAGAGGGCAGAAGTGTATGGAAGTTCCCTCCGCAATTGCAGAGCTGGCATGTGGGGAGAGAAGGAAACGGTTTCTTTGCATCATTTAACCAGGTCTAGTTTCTTGCCATGTGGCTGTATTGAATCCCCTGGCCATGAGGGCTAGACCTTGGGGCCTCACTGGATCAGAGAGGTCGTTACAACCAAACAGCTATGACTTGAAAAGGCATGTTGATACCCGCAGTCACACATATATACACAGATGTATGTATACGTGTGTGTCTGTGTGGCCCTGCCCTCACGGCGTTTCCAGTCTAGATCAGAAGACAGACATGGAAACCATTGGTTCTAACACAGTGTGGTCCACGTGCTGAGCTTGCTCTGAGTAAGGAAGGGACTGTGGCTGCTCAGAGAAAGGAGGACCTGTGGTCGAGTCAGAGAAGAACCTGAGAAAAAGAGCTAAGTGCTCCAGCGATGCAGCTGGGCACGTACCACTGTACCAGACAGTTCTCTCATCCAAGCGTTCTCTCCTGTTCCCCGATCTCTGCTGAGGACTTCCTGGCTCTCTACCCGACCAGGCCACCTCTTCCTTCCTGTGGCTCCGTTGCAAAGCCGTTCCAGCTGTCGAAAGTGCTCCTGAGCCCCTCATCCTTTGCTTCCGCTAATGGCTGTCTTTCCTAGTTCTTTGACCAAAGAAGACGCCGTGTTCTCAGGTTGAGCCACTGAAGGTTCCAGTCACCAGGGCAGGCTCCACGTGCCAACCTTTCTCAAGGAACCTTGTGTTGTTCTTGGCTTTTTTCCTCTCTCTGATTTTGAAGTGCTAATCCTTCTGGAGAGGCCTCAGGGAGCAACCCCCAAATGCAAGGATTATGCTAAATAAAGCCTGGAAGGAGAAGTTTTAATAACTGCATTATTTAGGGTGAGGACAAGGAAACCATCATTTCCAGCAGTCACATTTTCTTTCCATAGAAATGCAGATCTGATTTTTTCTCCTATATGTGCATACTTCACTTTACATCTTGTGTCTAGGCTGGTTGCCAAGTTTATCTGGAGCCCTCCTGCACCTCTCAGTGGTACTCCGTAGTGGGCACTGACCTTCTGGCCACCCAGATGGGGAAAGCAATCTCTCGGGGTGCATGAAGTGTCTGGGCCCTGCACATGGTGCCCTCCATCTCACACTTAATTTCTTCCTGCTTTCAAATCCAATTCAGAATATGCCCTAGAGAGAAAACCATCTTTGCTCTAGCAGCCCAGTGAGCCCAAACGGCCCATTATCTCCCTCCAAAGCTCACTGCACAAAAGGAAGCCACAGCAGTTCCCATGGGGAGACAACCAGCGCTTTGTTATTGCAGATGCAGCCTAACCTACTCACCTCTCACCGCATGCTCTCTCCTGCTGGTTCTGCGGTGCTGGAGGGCTGCTGGACGGGTGTCTCCATGAATGAATGAATGGAATGAATGAATCAAATTTTCATCCATTCATTCACTCATTCATCCAACCAACTAATGTTTAATGGACACCTACTATGGGCCAGACACTGCTGTAGGCACAGAGGACACATTAATGAACAAAACAGACCAAAATGCGTGCCCTCACTGCTTGGAGGAAACAGAAAATAAGCAAGGTAATTTCATATGGGGAATAATAAGTGCTAAGAAGAAAAGACAATTTAAGCAAAGAATCTGTGTTGGGAGGTGAACGTTTTGATACGGTGGCCCGAGAAGGCCTCCCTGAGAAGGTGATGTTTGAGGAAGACCTGGAAGAAGTCAGGAAGCTAGAATACCTAGTATAATTTGTGTACCCAGGGAGAAGCACTCCAGGCAGAGAACAGCCATTGCCACAGCCTTAAGACGGGTGATGGCCTGGGGTGTCCAAAGAACAAGAGAGCTGAGCTTGGCAGGTTATAGGGGCCAGATGGTAACAGGCTTTATAATCATGGTGAGAAGCTGGGCATTTACTCTGAATGTGATGGGGAACCTTTGAAAGGTTTTGAGCAAAAGGGTGATATAATTTCACAGGATCACTCTGACTACTGTTCTGGGAATAAACTGAAGGGGGTAAGAGTAGAACCAAACGGGACTGTTCTAATAATCAAGGGGAAGCCAATAATGGCTATAAGGCCCATAGAGGTGGGATGGTGAGGAGTCAGTTTCTGAACCCCTTTTGAAGGTGGACAACAGAACCACAGCCAGACCATATATGTGGTGTAGGAGAAGTAGAGGGGTCAGGGTGACACTGGAACTTTTGTTCTGAGCAATGGGAAGTCAGACTTTCCTTTAGGAGCTGAGTTCTGGGCAAACTCGGACTCCAAGAGCTTTGTAAGGGGGCAGTTGAGTATAGGAGTATGGAGGTTAAGGGAGTAAGTAGACTTGGCCAGGTTTATCTGTGAGTCCTCAGCATATGGATAGTTTTTAGATCTGAGACTGGACAAGATCCTTAGGGATAGAAAGCTAAGTCAAAACAAAAACAAACTGTGGCCTCTCTGCCAGGCACTGCAATGGCTACTTGACATACAGTGATGAAACTCGCCTTCCGGTCTGGGGCGGGGACAAGTAGCGGAAGGGACAGGGCCAGCAATGTCAAAGGAATGCAACCATTGCTGGTGGCAGGAAGCTCAGGGGTTAGAGGGAAGGCTAGCCCTGAATGAGGTAGGGAGGTCAGGGAACACCTTCTAAAGAAGAAGCCCTGAGCTTCCCATAAAGGTAAAAGGAGTTATTCAGCTGTGATGGTGGGAAGGTACTCCAGAAAGAGGGGACAGCATGTGCAAAGGCAGGAAGTAGGCAGAGTGGCGCTGGAAGAGGAAATGCCTGTGGAAGAGTGAGGTGAGGCTGGGGTGGGGGGAGTGAGATGAACGCAGGTCTCAGGTGCAATGCTGGGGAGTGCGGACTTCCCTGAGACAAACAGGGAAGGGCCCCTGAAAGACTATACTTACAAGAATGTCATAGTCAAGTTTCCTTTATTAAATGATTGGCATCTGGGACATATGATATATATCCAGGTTGTTGACTGTAGTCAAGGTATTCACGTGAAGCAGTTCTTTACAAGGTAGAGGAGATAACCATTTCTGAGCCTGCTTCTTCATTCATGGCACAGTAACTGTCCTGAAGCTAGAGGTGTGCCTTCCTGGACCAGGGTCATGTTCAGGCTCAACAGAAGGGGGAGAGAGCTCACTGCGGCTACATTACCAAATGAACATCATCTTTGTAACACCCAAACCCACCACAGGGGACAAATGTGAATGTCTGTGTTTTCTAAAGTAGACAGTGAAATCTCAGAGTTTATGTATCAAGTCCAGAGTCACTCAGTGCAAAAATGGAAAGCCAGGATTGGAACCTGGGTCTGTGGATGCTTCCCCTGATTAAGCATTTCCTAGCAAGCATTTATACCAGTGGAGAGCATGCAATTTGCCGGGCAGCTGATGATTAAACCAGTTGGCTAAGTGGTCCTCGCGCCTCATAAGCAGTTGTTCTTTCCTTGACATACTGTGGATAGAGTTTAAATATTGTCTTTCAAATCAATGCTCATTTTATTAGCAGGAAGCATTTAGAATGAGCCATTACACCATCACGGGGGCTTTTATTGTTGGTCCTTAATAAATATTTGATGCTCAAAATGGCTATGCGCCCACGGTGTGGGGATGGTCCCACTCACTCCCTCCTCTGCTCCCTCTGCCATGAAATTAATGGAGGTATTTGTTAACAGACTTATCATTTATCCTACTTTTAACTGATATGGTGCCAAAAAAAAAATAAAATAAGCGTACTGGAGGAACTACAGAAGGCTTTTTAATGATAGTAAAGTTAAATCGAAAGAACAAGCCTTCCCACTGGCTTGTTATCACAAGCCAGGCCTCCAACAAGATGGGTAATGACTGGCCAAGGCCTGGGACCTAAATTCAAACGTGTTTATTGGCTCTTTAGAAGAATGAGTGTGCCTTTAGCTCCCCGTGCCTCTTTCTCCAGCTGATGTGGTGATATTTAAGGAGGTCTTTATCTGCCATTTCAGTTTTGCCCCAAACACCTTGGTGCTCATGTGGTGTTGTTTGCTTATTTGAGCGATGGCATCGGGTCTTTCGTTCCCCAGGGCGGGAGGGTCCAGGGAAGGTTAGAGGAGGTTCCTCCTGGCTGGCGGGGGCTACCCAAGCCGAAGGTGACCAAGAGGGCTACCAGGATGCAGGCAGTGATGTGGTCAGGCTGCCATGTGCCAGGGGGCACACAGGTGACACGAGAAAGCCATGACAGTGAGAGACTAAGAGGTCTGCAGGGCACAGCAAGGGTGAGAGTAGACCCCAGGCCCAGGTGACAGAAAATAACAACAGCTACCATTTTATGGAATCATGTCCACTGTGTTTTAGGCATAGTACTAGTTTCCTTGTGTCAACTCATTGGTCCATACGACAACTCTGTAAGCTTAGTTCTAACATTATTTCTAGTTTACTGATGAGGAAACTCGGTACCAAGAGGTTAAGCATTGTCCCCGGGGTCTAGGCTCCTTGTTAACATTGGTGGAGCCCAGAACAAGAGAAACAATAGAGGCCCATAGACCACATGTCTAAAGATTAGAAAGTTATGGATCCAGCCAACAAAAAAGTCAACAAATTATTCAATAAAATGTTTGGTCATCCTGTTTGACAAATATACATGTACTATCTTGTCTGGAAAGCCCGACTTGAATGCTCACACTCCTTAGAGATCCAGACCAGAACCAGTGGCCCAGGGAGAGTGATCCCTGTCCCCCAGCTCTATCTTAAACTGTGAGGGACCTTTCACACATGCATGGAGACACCCCAGCCTATACATACAAGGTTCAGACTTTCAACTTAGGTGTAGGGGGTGTGCACACCAACACCATGTCTAACCTAGGGAGCATGGCCCCTCAGTGAGGCCCTCCTGGGGCCTAGAAGCTGGCATGGAGTCATTCAGGTAGAAGGTTCCATGGATCTAGGGACCTAGAGTGTGGTCTAGAAGGAATAGCATGGTTTCCAGGTGAGCATGTCTTCTTGGCACCAGTAGAGGACACAAGTGGGAAAAGGGCCCAGAGCAGGCCCAGTGGCAGAGCTGAGGCTTGAACCCAGGATGGCTGTCTCCAGAGTCCAGATGCTGAACTATTTCTCAACAACAAAACGTAAAATCCAAGTGGGGACCATAGATTTCCAGAATCTCACATGTTAGAGCAGAGAAAATAGGTCTTTGTAAGGCCAGAGGCTGCCACCGTCGTGGCCATTCATATGCAGGTTCTCATTGGATTTGAGCAGGTGGTAAAGAAAGAGTAGAGCCAAAAAATGGTGAGCCATTCCTTTACCGGCCGATAAGCAAACACACAGGGAAAATACTTCCCTCTCATTTAGAGTGCCCAAAGCCCTGACACATCCAGTTTCACAACCCGGAGAATCTTATCCAGTTCCTCCTGGAATCAAAGGCCCCTACAAGCCTCAGTGGGCTCCCAAAGCCCCTCAGCTCTGGTTACCCATCTGCACACCTTCTCTCTCTGCACTAACTGGCTTCTTCTTTAGCACTCTGCATTCTCTCTGCTCTCTCTGCAAATCTACCTGGGCCCACAAAGACCCCTCCTCCACCATACATTAGCAAAATAACGGCCCCTCCCAAGCAGGAATGCAATTCACAGTTTGCAATCAACTGCCCTGCTCTGCCATTCTTTTAACAATAAAAGCGAGCAAACTCAAAAAATACAAATTTTACAAACTCCTTTGCCCAACACTATTTTAAACAGCATCTAGTCTAACTCCAGCCCATGCTCACTTTCACTCTGCACTCATTTCATGGATAAAGAAACTGAGGTTCAGAAAGGTGAAATGACTTTCTCAAGGAGACAGGCGCAACATAGAAAGCTAGGCCATATCCTGCTCCACCCAGCCTCTCTCGACCCCACCTGCCAGCTTTCTAGTGAGGACTTGGACATGTGTCCTTGCAGGGGACAGCACTCTCCATGCGGTTTACAGTACGTGTCCCAGTGCCAAGATGGGGCTTCCTGTGGCCATTTGTGTGTCACACTGCCGGGAGCCCTGGCTCCTGTCACTGCCTTCCCCTTCGCTTTCTAAATCAGATTTGTTGTCTTAAAATATCTATATTCAGCCACTTCCCACCTGCAAGAATGAAATTTTAGCCTCTCCCGAAGTTCTTCACTGCCTCAAAGGAACACTCTTGTCACTGAGTTGTTCATGACCTCAGGCACTGCCACCAAGCTCAAAGGTGTTTCCTGGACCCAAGACTGGGGGGAGGGTGTTCCTGGGAGGGGGGCCTGCACTTAGAGCTTATTGCATCTGAAAACAGCATATTGCTTCCACTGAGAAAAGCCATTTGCAATTCTATTTATGCTCCTCAGGGTGCTGCACATCCTTGCCTGGGCTTGTGGAAGGCTCCAGCAAATCGCTGCAGGGACACCCCAAAGGAAACCCTGTATATCTCTAACCTTCTTGGTGGATCGAACTCGCTGGAGCATCTTTTGCTTCAGGTTATGCTGACATTCTTCTTCCATAAGTGTTCATAGTCATCATCTTCTCGGGTACTTCCAAGCCATAGACTGCGGAGCATGGTAGAAAGAGCACAGTTTGAAACAGGATTTGTACCTGAGTTCTACCTCTCTTCATAGCTGTGCGGCCCAGATTCTACTCTTTGGTACATGTCCAAGTACCAGTTTCCCCATTTATAAAATGAGGATAACAAAGGAATTGTAGTAAAGATGAAATGAGCTGCTAACCTGCTGATAGCTTCATGGAGCTCCCACTCTGGGCCCCATTCCCTTGGTGTGTGTAAAGGAACCAGTAGTATATCGGGCACATGGCAACGATGCATGACGTAAGGCGGGGCATGTGTAAGTGCCACATTTTTAAAAAGGAGAAAACTGAGGTTCAGAGGAATTCAGTGGCTGCCTAAACTCAGCCAGCAGGTAAGCTGTGTACCAGAAACTCCACCTAGGAGGCTTGGCCACAGTTTTAGGAATCCCTTCATTCATCCTCAGAGAAAGCAGACATCCCTGCCCAAGGAAAGCAGCAAGGCTGATAAGGTGTGTGGGTAGGCGACAGCCAGAATTATGGAAGCCTGAAATTGGACAGTAGAGAGTCCTAGCCAGGATATTCCCAATGCCCCAGATGATGCCAGAGCAGCCTTTTCTTCTCTAACACATTGCTTCATTTCATGTATTTAAGTGTCAGGGCCAGGCCATGGCCAGTTGGCTCAATGGTAGAGTGTCGGCCCGGCGTGTGGAGGTCCCAGGTTCGATTCCTGGCCAGGGCACACAGGAGAAGCACCCATCTGCTTCTCCACTCTTCTCCCTCTCCTTCTTCTCTATCTCTCTCTTCTCCTCCTGCAGCCAAAGGCTCCATTGGAGCAAAGTTGGCCTGGGCGCTGAAAACGACTTCATGGCCTCCGCCTCAGGCGCTAGAGGGGCTCCCGTTGCAGTGGAGCAATGCCCCAGATGGGCAGAGCATCACCCCCTGGTGGGCATGTCGGGTGGATCCCGGTCAGGAGCATGCAGTAGTCCGTCTCTCTGCCTCCCTGCTTTTCACTTCAGAAAAATTCCAAAAAAAATTTAAATGTCAGGGCCAGTAAGATTTTTGGCAGGACTCATATCAAAAGTCTTCCTCCTACTCAGAGACATGGACAAGAGTGTGGTGGTTACTGAGGGTGGGGGAGAAGAAGGAGAGGGAGGGGGTGGGGGGAAGGAGGAGAGGGAGGGAGAGGGGGCAGGGGAGAAGCACAAAGAAAACCAGATAGAAGGTGACAGAAAACAGTTTGACTTAGGGTGATGGTGGTGGGCATGCAACATAATCAAATGTCAAAATAACTTGGACATGTTTTCTCTGAACATATGTACCCTGATTTATCAATGTCACTCCATTTAAATAAATAAAAAATAAATAAATAAAACTGATGAATGCCTTTGCAAAAAAAAAAAAAAAGTCTTCCTCCTGTCCCTCATCCTCTCCAGACCATCAATCTCAGAGTCCCCTCACCCTGTCCCAGGAGGATGAAGAGGTGAGGGCAGCCATCCCTGAGATGGAATATATGCTCAGACAACTAAACTGGAGCTGTGGCCCTCCTTCCTAGCTACATGACCTTGGGCAAGTCTTTTGACTTTCTGATCATCTATTTCCCTTTCTGTATAATGAAGATAATCATGTGTGCTCTCTAAACCAAAATAATGTCATTTAATTATTGGGCTTTTAAGTCTGCCTACTCTGATAGCCTACAAACTCCCCAAGGACTGGGTTTGTTCCTTAATGTGGAAAAGTTGATGACCAGCAGTCATTTAATACATGGATTGGAAAAATCTTTGAAACTGTAAGATAGCAACCCAACCGCCATTATGATCATCATTCATAATAATAGTCATAATGCGATGAAGTCATTGGCAAGATGCTTTTCCATCCACACTCTCCCTTCATGCAGACAATGACTCTCTTCTGTGTGATTATCTCATTTTACAGTAGGAGTGAATCGCAGAGTTACCCTGAGGTCACGCCAGCCTGAGTGACGCAGTCACACTCGCATCTGCGTCTCTACGTGATTCCGAAGAAGCTCCATGACCTTTCTTCCCCACACTGCTGTCATTGTGGGGGTTTAGGCCGTGCAAAGGCTGCTTTCTGCCTGCGGCCTGTGATCGGGAAGGTTGAGGTTGTGGCTGACATCTGGTTTTAAGTTTTCTTTCCATGTTAATAAATAATATATATGTCACAGTACAGACAAACCAGATGAATACTAATTAGCCAAGCCCGAAGCCCAATGTAGCTTGTTCCTACAGTCATCTTCCTACCTCCTACCCCTCTTTCTCAGTCCAGTCTTCACACATCCGGCTGAGCTCCAGATATTTCTGCCTGGGTGCTGTCATCATGATCTGAAGAGTGGCAAACATTAACGTTTTGTCTTTCCCCAAAGTTTGCCTCTCAGCCTGCTGTGATAGGCTTTGCAGTTTGGTGTGCTGGGGGGAGGGGGGACAGCTGATGGCCCTGAGTGCCCCACTGACATAGCCAGAGCTGGGTTTCACCACATGATCTACCCCTGAAAGTCGGCCCGCTTTGACTTTGGTCTTTGTTTTGCAGAGTGTAATAGATTGGGCTGAAGTATTATCAATTAGAAGTGGGAGCTCCCAAATAGTAGATTTCTACCCCAGTCTGAAAACTTTAAGGCTTAGATTTGTACATAATATGTATGCTCTCTACTTTCCGGTGCTTAAATATAAGATTTCATGTATAGAGACAAGAAAAAAACTATTTTAGAGAAACTCTACATATGGAAGATCACAGGTGCTGTATTTTGTCCTATTTAATAATAACCATCATCATAAGAGCTGGCGTTCAATATGGACCTTAGCAGTGCAGTGAAGAATTTCACATCTATCCTCTCGTTTGATCATCACAACAGCTCTATGACAGCAGTAAGGGCAGTGTCGACATACCCATTATTTGGATGAGGACACCAAGGCATAAGCAACGTACGATGAAAACACAAGGGAAAGAGAGGCTGACTTTGACTTCGGAGACCAGGAACAGCCTTGTGGTGGGGATGGCATTAGAAGTGAGTCTTAAAACATGAGGAGTGTGCAGAGAAGTGGAAGCAATTCATTCCAGCTTTGTGGAACAGCACAATCAAAAGTCAGGAGTCTTGGAAAGTTTTTGGTGTGCCTTGGTTTGGGGAATAGAGACTGGTGCCCAGTCATGGTGGATCTTAGCTAGCACCTTCTACCTGCTGAGGCATTTATTGTCTGTTGTCGTAAGGGTGGGCTCCCCAGAAGCGGACCCTGAGACAAGAATTCACGCAAATGTGATTATCTCATGGTGGGGCAAAGGTGTAATAGCCACCTTAATGAGAAGGCATCTTAATACTGACAAAGCCGGCAACTCCATAGAACAGAATTTATTACAGGGTAATTAATTTACGGGAAGCTTGGGTCGGAACGGAAGAGACAACCCAGCAATTTTGTCAAGATTATTCTCCGCCACCAGACCTTTGCTACAGTACTTTTTTTTTTTTTTTTTAACGGTATAACTCAGGTACTAATGATTGACAAGACAGAGGAACAAGGAATGCAGAAGTGCCGGCGGCCGTACTTCCTGGTGGTGTTGTGGTAGATGATTGCTTATAGTCTCTACTATTACCAGTTCTACATTTATCTCGGTTGTCATGCCCTTCCAGCTACTGCGAACAAAAATATTTAAGGCTACATTTTAAGGAACACAGATAAGCATCAGCTAGAAGGTTTTGATATGCTTGCTGAGGAGAGTAAATTGGTCAAAGGTCACAGCATGAACCTTAAATCCAGGGCACAGATAAAGATGGTTTAGTTCACATCTACATCAATAAAGTGATGCATTAGGAAGTATTCGCAGGAAAAAAATAAACAGTGAAGGAGGACCTGGAAGATGGCCAAGCCAAGCAAGACGACCAAACAAAGTCCCCAAAATGCAAACTTGACTGTCCCACCAGGCATTCTGGAAATAGTGTAGACCTGTGTGACTCCAAGCATGGTCCTGGACCAGCAGCAGCATCACCAGGGACTCTGCAGACTCTGAATTTAGAGCCTCAGGTCTCCTTTTAATGGTTCAGATCAATCTCAGAGTTGTTCCAATAAATACACAAGGGAACTGAAGTATTTACATACCCTGTACCTATCAGTCATTGGTTAAGGGTTGCTCCCCAGGGGGATGTAAATTTCCAGGTACTTTAGGCTTCCCATGTGGTGGATGCAGATTCCAGCAGGCAGAGCAGCCTTCCAAAAAAGACGCCTGAGTTAGGACTGTAAAAGCACCTGTCAGGCCAGGTGCCCTGAGCAGGAAAATAGTGAAGGCTCCAGGGTGTGCGAGCAAAGCTTTATAGAGTTCGGTCCTCCAACCAGCCCAGTGCAAGCACAGATGCATATCTGCATCCGTTAGTCCAGCACCTGTGGGCTCAAAATCTTTGGGGCAGTCAGCCAGGGAGGGTGTGGAGGCTCTGGAGAAAGGGTCCACACTGCAAACTAAGTCACTAATCTTCAGGTTTACCTGGGGAAGGTTTTATTACTTCCTGACACTTATAGGCATTAACAAAGTGTTCTAAGTAGAGTTAAGTAGGGTCTCCCCTCTTTAAATAAACAGATAAAACATCTTTGTAATTCAAATATTAACATGTAAATGGATACCATTAATGGACTTGCAAATGGATTAGTTCTATCAAGCAAATTAAATATTTCCCTGAAACCCAGGGTGAACTCCTCAGTTGCTTAGCAAACTCCTGCCTTGTAGACCACTGTGGTGAGCAATCCTTGAACAAAGCCCAAGTCAAAAAATAAATTATAATATGTATGGGCAGAGTCCTACCCACCAAAAAATAGCCACAGTGACTCCTATGGCAATTAAAAATAATAATAATTTAAAAATCCTAGTCAGCCATGTGATCATGAGAGTTAACTGATAATCTACATAGTGGGTTGATGACCTCATACGATTTCATCCAACTGTAGGGTAATATATATGTTCAGAGCATGTTTAAGGTAGGCTAAGCCGTGATGTTCAGTAGGCTAAGTATATTAAATGCATTTTTGACTTAACAATACTTTTAACTTGTGATGGATTTATTGGGACATAACCCCATTGTAAGTCAAGGAACATCTATACATACACCCATAAAACCATCAACATAACTAAGAAAATACAGTCGTCCCTCACTATCCACGTGTTGGTTCCAGGAACCCATGGATACCCAAATGTGCAGATGCTCAAGTCCCTTTTATAAAACAGTATAGAAGTTACCTAAACTGATGCATAGCCTCCCGTATATAAGAACTTTAAATCATGTCTAGATTTCATGAAACAATGTAAATGCTATGTGAAAGGTTGTTATACTGTACTGTTTAGGGAATAATGACAAGAAAAGGAAGTGTGCGTGTTCAGTACAAATGCAACCATTGTAGTACTGACTACATAGCATATGTCAGCAACAACATAAATTTTTCCCCGAAATATTTTCAATCTGAGATTAGTTAGGTTAAATCCACAGATGCAGAACCCATGGATATGGAGAGCTGACTGTAAATGTTTCTATCATCAAAGTTTTCTCATGTCCCTCTGTCATCCATTCCTCCTTTAATCTGCATCCCTAAGGAATGACTGATCTGATTTCTGTCACTATGGATTAGTTTGCATTTTCTAGAATTTTGTAGAAATGGAATCATACATTATGTTCCCTTTCTTGTCTGACTTCTTTAACTGAGCATAATAATTTTTAGACTTCTCCATATTAGATGTGTCAACTCTTATTAGTTCTGGTAGCTTCTTCTGTAAATTTCTTACATCTTCTACACAATAATTATATATACAAATTAAGTCAGTTTTACTTCTTCTTTTCTAATTTATATGCCTTTCATTTATTTTTCTTGTCTTATTGCAGTTGTTAAGCTCTCCACCACAATGCTGAATATAAGTGGTAAGAGCAGACATTCTTGCCCCTTTTAGGAAAAATCATCCACTCTCTTGCTGTTATTATTCAAGCCTTCTATACCCTTACTGGTTTTCTGCCTACATATTTTACTTATTAGTGAAAAAGGAGTGTTGTTATCCCCAATTATAAGTGTATCTTTGTTTAGTTCTCCTCTCAGTTCTATCAATTTTTGCTTCTTAGATTTTGAAGCTCTGCTGTTAGATGTATGAACACTTAATTATTTAGTCCTTTTGGTGAATTGTCCCCTTTATTATTATGAAATAAATATTTTTTTCCCTCGTAATATTTTTTGCTCTGTAATCTACTTTGCCTGTTGTTATTAATAAAGCCATTCCTGTTTTCTTTTGATTAGTGTTAGCATGATTTACCTTTTTATATTCTTTTAGTTTTATCTTTATGTTTAAAGTATTTTTGGTTTGTGAATAACATATAGTTGGGTCTTGCCTTTTTTATATCCAATCTATCTCTGACTTTAATTGAGATATTAGAACTATTTTATTTAATGTGACTATTGATTGCTATGGTTGGGTTTTAAACTTAGTGACTTACTGTTTGTTGTTTATTCATTCCATCTGGTCATTGTTCCCTTTTTCTACTTGTCCTGCCTTCCTTTGGATTAATTTTTTTTTTTTTTTATGATTCCATTTTAGCTTCTCTGTTGGTGTCCTAGTTCTGTCTCTTTATTTTCTGTTTTTAGTGGTTGCTCTAGAGCAGTGATGGTCAATTTTTTGAGCTTAGTGTGTCAAAATTCACCAAAAAACCGAGCATAACTCGGGTGGTGTGTCACTTCGAGAAAAACGGCCTAACCGGAAGTCCCAGAACTAGACACTCTGTGCCGGAGTTCTGTTGTTTTGTCCTACAGACCTCCAGCACAGAGTGTCTACACTACAACAAATGTTTTATCCTCAGCTACTGCACCTGGCCGTGTAGGAGCCGAGGATGAAACTTCCTTCTCGGCATGCGGCCCCATACTTCTCTGGTATGCAGCCGCATGTGGCCGCGTGTCATCAAAATGTCTACGCGTGTGAATGCTGACACGCATGTCTTAGGTTCGCCATCACGGTTCTAGAGCATGGTTCCTCAACTCTGACACTATTGGCATCTGGGCTAGACAATTACTGACAAATGTATAGGATACTGTCCTATACATTACAGGATGTTTAATAGCATCCCTGACCTCTACCCACTATCTGACAGTCACATCCCTCCCCACAGTGACAAATACCACTAGGATGGGCAACCCTAGAACCACAGCTCCAGAGTTTATAGTATAAATTTTTAATTTATTGCAGTCTATCTTTAAGCAAATATCATACCACTTCATGTATAATCTAAGAAACTTACAAATGTATACGTACATCGCCCCAACCCATTTTAAAGCTATTTTTGTCATACATTTTACTTCTATGTGTGCAATAAATCCCATAGTACATTGTTATTTCTGCTTTTTAGAAGTAGTCTTTTAGAGCAGGGGTCCCCAAACTTTTTACACAGGGGGCCAGTTCACTGTCCCTCAGACCGTTGGAGGGCCACCACATACAGTACTCCATACACTGACCACCAATGAAAGAGGTGACCCTTCCAGAAGTGCGGCGGGGGCCGGATAAATGGCCTCAGGTGGCCGCAATTTGGCCCGCGGGCCGTAGTTTGGGGACCTCTGTTTTAGAGACATTTTAGTATAAGAAAAATATTTATATTTACTCACATATTCCTATATAAATTCAAATATCCATCTGGTATTTTATATTCAGCTTAAAGGACTTATTTTAACATTTTGTATTGTAGGCGCCTGCTAGTGATGAATTCTGTCATCACTTGTAAGTTTGAAAAAGATCTTTAGTTTATCTTTTTTTATTTAGATATATTTTCACTAGATATAGAATTCTAGGTTAATAGTTACTTTCTTTCAGTACTTGAAAGCTATAACTCCACTGTCTTTTGGTTTTCATTGTTTCTGAGAAGTTCGCTTTCATTTTAGTCTTCATTTCTCTGCATACCATGTGTCTTTTTCTCTGACTTTATTTGAGATGAATTTATCTGAGATTTTGTCTTTAAAACTACTTTTTAGCAATTTGATTATGATGTGCTTTGATGTAGTTTTCTAGGTTTTTCTTATGTCTGAAGTTCATTGATTTGTTTGCACCTATGAGTTTGTAATTCTCATCGACGGTTTAAAATTCTGGCCTCATGTTTTCAAACATATCTTTCTCCCCTCTCCTTCCTTCTTCAAAGACTAATTACATGATATCATCCCACAGCTCACTGATACTCTGTTATTTTTGTCTTTTCTCTTTGTGTTTCATTCTGAATAGTTTCTATTGCTTTACCTTCAGATTCATTGGTCTTTTCTTCTGCAGTGTCTAATCTAGTATGAATTCCATCCACTGTATTTTTCATCAAAAACATATTTTTTTCATCTCTAATATTCTGCTTTGAGTCTTTCGGACATCTTCCACGTCTTTCCTTATCATGCTTACTTTCCTATACCTTCTTAAACAAATGATATATTTATAACAGCTGTTCTAATGTCCTTATCTATTAATCTGATTATCTCTTTCATTTTTAGATGTTTTTATTTAGTGATTTTCTCATTAACATAGGTCATAACTGGGTCTGTTTCTTTGAATGCTTGAAAACTTTTGAATAAATGTCAGGCACTGTGAATTTTATGAAATTGAGCATTGTAGTTTTTTAATTCATTTAAATATCTGGGGCCCCATTCTGGGATGCAGTTAAATTACTCAGAAACTGTTTTGATGCTTTAAAGCAGGGACAAGAAAACTGCATCCTGCATGCAAAATCCAGGCCACTTTCTGTTTTTGTAAATGCTGTTTTAATGGAACAGTCACCAGTTCCATCCACTTATTTATGTATGGTGTGTGACTACCTTTGCATGAGTAATTGAGACAGAAACCATATGATCTCCAGAGCCTAAAATATTTAGTATCTGACCCTTTACAGAAAACTTCTGCTGACCCCCACTTCAAAGGCTTGTTTTAAGCTTTCTTAGGTGGATCCAGAACAGCCCTAGTCTATGGCAAATTTGTCTCCAACACTAAAGCAATATGCTTTGGAGGGCTCTGCTGGATGCCTGGTGTATTGCCGTTATTACACTGGCTGGTAGAAACATGTTCCTGGTCATTTGATCTCTGGGGATTATTCTGCCTACAGTGGTTGTTTCTCTCAGCTTTGATAGTTAGTTACCTCATACCCATGCACTTTTCAGTGCTCACTGAAGATGTGAGGCAGACTTTCTACATCACTCTGGGTCTTTATACATCCTTATCTCTTAGGTTTTCAACCACATGAATTCTAGCTGTTTGCCCTTCCTGAATTATTTTCAACTCTATCACCTCAATTTAGGAAGACTGACGGGATCTGTTATAGTTCTTCCTCCCTGGACCACACTCTAGAAACTCTCTTGGCAGCAATTTGGGGCAGCTGTGGGGCTTACCTTGTTTGTTACCCTTCTCTCTGGGACCGCTGTCCTCAGTTGACTATGGTTCAATGTCTGAAAAATATCCTAAGCTTCTTATGGGAACTACAGATCTTACTGTTTAAGCCAGATTGAGTGGGTTTTTCTCTTCTATGCAGCCCAAACCACCTCACTGATGCAGTCATCCAAGAATACAGGCTGCCAGTTTGGTGGAGAATTTATAATCCCTTTGAACCCTGAAAAGCCATGTTACGGAGGAAAGAGGGGAATAAACAAACAAAACTCATTCAAAACTGAAAAACAACATACTACTATAAGAAGAGGATATTTCAAAATAATGGAATCAATTTTCACAGATGCTGGTGAGCAGCATTGTAGATAGGACATGTTTTGTTTGATTTCCACTTAGACTTCTGTTCTTGTTGTTTTGTTTTATTTTAGAAAGAGATTGTAGACAAGGTGCCAGAGGACTAGAACTGAATACATCTTTGGGGCCTGTTTCTCTCTGTTACTAACACTCTGAAAGGAGTTGTGGGAGTTGATTTCTCCTGAGATATTTAATAAAGGTTCTCGGCCTCATGAATTTACTGCATTTGCTTATATTAAGGAGGTGCTAAAATTTCATGTAAATTTATACTACCTCCTAGGGGGTACTAAGTACTGGAAGCTTCATACCTTCTATTTCAAATAAACTGACTTTTAATGTTCCAAACTTACAATTGAGTTGGAACAAACCCAGCAACACCACAAATCACATGGGTCAACACTTAGAGATTAACAAGTCAGTGGTGCTGGATACTTACCACCAAGAAGGATGCAGGAAGGTGTGTAAATGGGTAGCAAAGGATGGGAGTTGAGGACAGGACCTCAGGAGAAGTTTGGGGCTTTAAATTAAAAGGAGTCAGAGCAAGCAGCAGAGCAGAGGGTCAACGTTCAAGCTGGGTGGTCTCCCATTTGGGATGTCTATTATGAAGAATGTGGAGAACCAGAAATTTGATATGTCTGGGGGCTGACCACATGCCATGGAGGAAGTTCTATTTCAAAGGAATAGGACTGGGTGCTCTGGCCCTCCCTTCCAGAGTCTCAGACAGCAGCACTTTTAGGAAACACAGGGCCTTCCTGGGCATGTTCATCACAGGCAATGCCTTTCTACAATGATATGTTCCAGATGAGGAGTTTTTATGATGGATACTTAGGAGGAAGTGTTCTTCAGTGTTAACATAAGAGTTGATGAGGTGTTGAGTTGGAAGCAGGACACCTTGATTCTGTTTAATAGCTGGGTGACCAGATAGCCAGGTGGATTTGGACAGGTCACTTTATCCTCCTGATGCATTAACTCCTTCTCTCTGAAATAAAGGGGTTGAACTCTATGGCTCCATTGTAGTAATAGACTCCTTTAACTCAGCACTATTTAATGTGCCGGTTGCCATCATAGACATTTCACATTACAATGCTCAAAATCCTCAAAATAGCTTATGACACAGACATTATCATTCTAGCTTAAGGTGTCTAACGAACAAACTGAAGCTCAGAGAGATTAAAGATGTGCCCAAAGGTGCACAGCCAGGAGGTGAGAGAGCCATGACTCCATGGCAGGTCTCAAGTCTAAAGCCATGAGCTCCCTTCTACTTTTAACCAACAATGATTTTTGCAGAGTATGACTGAGCCTATGCAGTTAGATTGCAAATCTTGAAATCCAATATAAGCCACAGTAGTAAACAGACCAGGAGTGTGTAGCGTGTTGTTCTGTGGCCTACCACTGCTTTATGCAGGACTTGGTGGAGAACCGCTGATGATGGAAGATTATCATAGGTCCAATAATGCTTTGTAATTTGAGTCTTACTCATTCAGATTTTGATATAAAAACTGACCCTCTGATGTGCTCTCTTTTGAGTACATAGTTTGAAATGACCTCTGCTACTAAAAACTTTGGCGGGGGGTCTCACTTAGTAGGGAAAATCCATTTAAAATCAGTATCCTTTTTCTAAAATTAAGGGTTCTCAAATTAAGCAGTCCTTTCATGCGTCAGCAACTTGGGAGTCCAGCAATTAATTACTATAATAATAAAGGTCTTCAATGTTTATGATACACACTTGCATTCTGCAGGCTTATTAGGAATTATAATTTTTTCATTAACTCCCTTCATATTCATTATTTGCACTCTGTTATATATATTTAAGTTGATCATTTATATACCATTTGAAAGAACTAAGACTGTTTTTCATTAAAATCATTGTATAATTTGAACATTTCACTAAGGTTAATAAAAACTGTTTCAGGAAGGGAGGGGATCTCAACTTCAGTTTACATAAAACCAGGTACAGTTGAACCCTGGATGCAAAACCCCATGCAGTCAAAAATCCATGTATAACTATTGACTCGCCCAAAATCTAACTACTAGCAACCTACTGTTGACCAGATATCTTACCAATAACATAAACAATTAACACACATTCTGCATATGTATTATACACTGTATTCATACAATAAATTAAGCTTTAAAAAAAGGAAATCTTAAGGAAATCACAAGAAAGAGAAAATATAAGTTGATCTGAGCAGTTCAAACCCGTGTTATTCAAGAGTTAATTAACCTTTGAAAGCCCACTGTCCAGTGTGGTGGTTACACTTTGGAGTGAGGAGGCAAGCAGGCCTCCAGTTGAGCTTTGTTTCTTACCAGTTGTGTGGCCTGAAACACATTAGTTTCACCTCTCTGTACATCAGTTTTCCTTTTCTAAAAATTATTTTTTTTATTTATTCATTTTAGAGAAGGGGGGGGAGGAGAGAGAGAGAGAGAAGGGGGGAAAGAGCAGGAAGCATCAACTCCCATATGTGCCTTGACCTGGCCAGCCGAGAGTTTCAAACTGGTGACCTCAGTGCTCCAGGTTGACGCTTTATCCACTGTGCCACCATAGGTCAGGCTGTACATCAGTTTTCTGATCTATATAGCAGGGATGATGAAAATAATAGCTACCTCATTGCTAATAAAAGTTGTGAAATGTGTGAATGAATGAACCGAAGAAGGAATGGAAATTCACCAGCACACTTATGAGTCAAATATGGAACATGACTCTCCTTTAAGAAACAATCAACAGGGAACTGTCATGCTGATAAGAACGTCGCTGGAAACCTGGGAAAATTGGAAGGGAATAAATTTATAGCTTCTAGAACAGTAGCCAGTCATTGTATGTGCCTCATTGTGAAGAGTGGCGGCCCTGCAACTCATCCATTTAAATTCAATGGCTCAGGGGAAAAAAATGACAAGGATCTTAAGGAGATAATTTCAAAATCGCCACGGTTTCCTTTGTTGCAGCCTATACTGATATTGTCTTGTTCATTATGACAGAGAGAGGCTTCGTGAATATCAAATGTGTATGCCGCAAGAAGAGAGCAAGGTACTAAAAAAAAGGACAAATTCAAATTATTTTCAGCTAATTATTCTCTCATAATTGAGGCACTGATTTTCTTGATGAGTGGTCAAGTGTTCAGCCCAGTCTGGCACCTCCTGGTAACCTGGAGCTGGGAAAAACTTCAGATCACAGAACAAGAATAATAACAACAACCACTGAAGACTTGGACAGGGCTTCCCAGTCCCGCAGCGCCTTCCCACTTACCTCATTGGGTTCTCGGGAGAACCCGGTGAAGAAAGCAGGAGAGTCAGTGGCAACTCTAGCTTTCCAGGAGCTTGGGTCAAAAATCGTGGCTTCCTCTTTCTTATAAAAGCCCATATCCCATCTGCCAGTAACTCCTGGTAGCCATTTCTTCACTGTCTACACAGACTCCGCCCCCTCCTCCGCCCCTCCTCCACCCCGCCTCCCTGCTGCAGGCTACCATCACCTCTGGCCTAGGTTAGCGCCAGCCTTCTACCTGTCTCCCTGTGTCTGCCTCAGGGCCACAATAGCCCTTCTCAACCCAGTAGCCGCTCTAGAATCCTCTTAAACACAAAGCAGATCCTGTCACTTCTTTGCTCAAAACCATCTATGAGTTTCCCATCTCATTGGATTGAACATCAAAATCACTAGAAGGTTTTGTACAGTCTGGTCACTCTTCCCTTCTGTCCTCAGCTCCTACAACAGACCCGCTCACTCACCCGCCTGGCTTCAGTCACGTCAGCTTTCTTGCTGTTCTTAGAATAGGTTTGGGGTCTGTTTTTTGGTGTGGTTTAGTTTTTTGGGTTTTTTTGTTTGTTTGTTTTGTCTTTTTTCCACTGTTGTGTCTCTAGCACCTAGCACTGTATCTGGCTCAACATATATTTGGCAAATGCAGTGAATTTTTTAAACGGTCTCTGGAAACAGACAACACGAATTTGCATTTCAGCTCTGCCACTTACTGTGTGACCCTGATTGGTCTCCTCATCTGTAAAATGTGGCTAATAGAAGTACCTGTTTCATAGGTAGAGTGAGTTGAATTGTGTCTCACTAAAGGACATGCCCTCATTCTAACCCATGGTACCTGTGAATGGATGGGGCTTATTTGGACACATTCTTTGAAGCTGTAATTGAGTTCAGGATCTCAGCATAATATTATCCTGAATTTAGGGTGGATCCTAAACCCAATGGCTGGTATCCTTGAGCGAAAGAAAGGGGAGATTTGAGACACAGGGAGGAAGGCCATGGAAGCAGAGATTGGAGTGATGCTGCCACTAACCAAGGGATGTCAGAAGCCACTAGTGGAAAGAGGGAAAGATGAACTCTTACTAGATCCCCCAGAGGGTGCATGGCCTGGCTGACACCTGGATTTCAGACTCCCAGCCTGGAGAGCTGTGAGAGAAAAAACTGTTGTTCTAAGCCACCACATTTGTTAGGCCAGCTCCAGGAAACCAATGCCATAGGGTTGTGGGAGGGATTGAATGGTCTTATCTATAACGCGCTTTATTATAAGTAGCTTTATAGGTGTGTTAATATTCTCTTTTACAGACAATGAAATCAAAGTGCTCAGAGGCTGCATGACTTATCCAAAAAGCTCACACCTGCTGTGTGGTGGACTAGGGATCAGAGCTTTCACAGGATGGCTCCAGGTTCTGCCAGGTTCCCTGGCATTTTGACGACAGATGGCACCTGGCTGATGGTCATCTCAATTAAGTCCATTCCTTCTCCTAATAGTCTATAAATTGGCCATATGTTTTTCAACAAGGAGTTTTTCTTTTTTCTTAGTCAACCAAAGCTCCCTAGGGTTCTATGAATTGCTAAAGTTAAATGTTCCAGATGTGAAACGCGGAACGCCCTGGTGGCCTATCAGGTTGCCCACAGACATTGGAAGGAGCTGAGGGTTTAGCCAGCCACACTTGCCTGACGGGGACCCTACCTCCCCAGTGACATGCACGGAAGTCTGGGAGCTAGCTGCCTGCTTCACAGAAAGGCTCAGGGAGTGGGAAATATGCCCAAATGTCCTCGAGCATTCTAGTTAATAAATACGTAGCTTCAAGAAGCATGGTTTTGAAACATCAGAGGGTCCCCAAATAGCTGAATGAGTCTCCTAGTCATGTTTTCTGGTAGAAATTTTCTCTGTACATCAACAAGCCCAAAATCACTGCCAAGGACTTACTGTAATTACAGGCTGAGATGGTGGTAGAATAGAGAGTGAAGAAAAGCTTCATATGATATTACTCCCCCCACCTACCTCAGGAGTCCTGGGTCTCAGGAAAGGGGTCCCTGCTCCTTAGTGGGCACTGGCTTCTGGCTTCTGAGGGTGTTGGGAAGAAAGGAATCCAGTAGTGGGGACGGAACCAACAGGAATACCAAGCAATCCTCTCCACCTCCACATTGCCTCCCTGAGGCACCACCTGGTCACTGTACCCAGACCGTGCACCCTGAAATAAGGGCAGGAGTAGGGAGCAGTAGGCAAAACTAAGAGGTGGTTTGGATGGGGGATGCTCCCAGAACCTCTGGTAGCAAAGTAGTTAAACTTGCACATTTCTGGAGTCAGTCTGCTTGGATTCAGATACCAGCTTCATCACTTTGTATGTCTGTTAAGAGCAAACTCTCTTACCAGGTCTGTGCCTCCGGTTTCCTTATCTGTAAAATGAAGTTTGCAGAGAAGATTGGCGAGTTCATTCATAGAAGGCATGAAGTACCTGGCACATAACAAGTACTCAATAAATTTTAGCATCTATTCTTATCACTGTTATTATTGTGAGTAGATCTGTGAAAGGGGTTGAGTGGGTTGGATGGGAGAGCTTTCTGAAGACTGACAGTCCAAATCTGCTTCTGCCTATACCTCCTGCTTCCCTCTCCCCACAATGAGGAGAAAAAATAAAGCTGTGACACAGAGAACACCTGCCAGGATGGAGAACCAAGACTGAGAGGTTGGGATGGTGATGGGCGAACAGGAGGAAAAGCAAACATACAGAACATTTGTATCTTGATCAACTAACTGCTCAGTGATCTCAAGTTACATTTCTGAAAGTTGGAAGTGAATAGAACCCTTGTCAGCCAAGTCCTGTTTTCAGTGCATTGGGATATAGTCGAGATCCTATAGTAAATCTTGCTGTAGTTTCCTGGCCACTCCTTTCCAATTGTTTTTGTTCCTTTGAGGATTTGAGGGAATGCTAGGGTTCTGAAAGAAGCCACAGAGACAAGCAAAGAAATCTAAGAATGAAAGATTGAGGCCCTGCCCAGTTGGCTCAGTGGTAGAGCCTCAGCATGGAGTGTGGAAGTCCCATGTTTGATTCCCAGCCAGGAGAAGTGCCCATCTGCTTCTCCACCCTTCCCCCTCTCCTTTCTCTCTATCTCTTTCTTCCCCTCCCACAGCCAAGGCTTCATTGAAGCAAAGTTGGCCCGGGTGCTGAGGATGGCTCCATGGCCTCTGCCTCAGGTGCTAGAATGGCTCTGGTTGCAGCGGAGCAATGCCCCAGAGGGGCCAAGCATCGCTTTCTGGTGGGCATGCGGGAATCTGTCTGTCTGCCTCCCCCCACTCACACTTCTCACTTCGAAAAAATTTAAAAAAATTTTTTAAATGAAGATTGAGCATGGTTGCAGATAAAACCTCCCTGAAGGAATCTGTAATCAACTCCTCCTTTCATTCCACAAGCACTCCCTGCATGGGTTTGAGGCCCACTTGGCTCCAGAAAAGCCATGGTGGTCCTGGCATCGAGGAGCCCCACGCAGTGGAAAGGAATAACCGGTCAATGAATGATTAAAAATAGTGTGAGCCATGACAAAAAGTCAGAATGGAGGGGTCCTTTGAGCAGAAGCACCAACTCTGCAGCTGTTTGTACTGAACATAGAATAAACTTTAGCATTAGCCAACCTGGTTTCCAACTTCTGGCCTCAGCACCAATGAGCTACTGAACTTCCTACAAGCTTCTTAATTTCACAGCCTCGGTTTTTACACCTGTAAAATGGCCCTGCTGCCCATCTACAGGGTTGTTGATAGGGTAGTCTGAGATAATACAAAATGGAGCCCAGTCCCTGGCACATAGTAGAGATGCAACTGTTTGTTCCCTTTCACTCGAGGGGGCCCAGAGAAGTCTTTATAAAGGAGGGGCCCTTTAAATAGGGAAAGGAAAGGGAAAGTAAGGAGGGAAAAATAAGAGCTCACCCGGTGGAATGGGATGCGTTTGAGGAACCCTTTTGACAAGGTTGTGATTTCTGCCCAACTTTTCAGGAACCCACATACTGGTATTTTGTTATAGCAACTAACTGATAATAATTTTTCAAAGCCAGACATGTGGGTATTTTTTTCTACCCAGAAAAGGATCTCTTTTAATTTTCTTTTTTTTTTTTTGTATTTAATGGTTGTTTTTTGGTAGTCACAAAACATCCTCTTACTGCCAGCAACAAATCTGCCAAAAATATCACAGAGGGCATTGAATGTGCCAGGAAACTGAAAAGAGGCAGGAAACTGTTTCCTGCCATTAAAATGGAGTGAAGCTTTGAAGGTGAAAAATTAGCAATGAACCCAAAGAAGAGGTAGCTGAGCTATGAGAGGCAAGCCTGGACCCCCAGCCACCCCAGCCCCTTCTCCTCCCCCTCCCCCTCCCCATCAGATGGCTGTGCACAAAGGCACTAAGGCCATGCAGATTGATTGAACCCCAGGCACCCTTCAGTATCCAAGCTGCTCTGCTGGTGAGCTTCTATTTCTAATGCACTTATAATTCTGGCCAGTGTGAAGAAACGAGGTCTCTCTCCCAGAATGGACTCTGAACTGAGCTCAGGAACGAAAACCTCGGTAGTGCCTTGCGTATGGCTACCCCCAGGGATGCTCTGGGCGCAGACGCAGGGAGGCTGGAGGGGAAGCCACGCTGATGCTGGCACTGAGCTAGCCCACTGATTCACGTTTGTATATGTGCAGGCACGCACATGCACGCTCGGAGCCTCCCTTCCTTCCATGGGGCCTCCTTTCCTGGGCTGTTATCTTCTGGAATGAGCCTTAGAAACCAGTCTCATCTAGTTGGTGTGGAGGAGCCGAGGGAGAGAGGATGCGTGTCTGCTGTTCTCTTATTACTCAGCCCATGCCTCAAGTCGTGACCTCTGTCCAAACTGACCCCCGAACCCCTGCTGTCTTCTTTCCTGACTGGTCTCAAGACTCAGTTTAAATGCCACACTCCCTGTCAAGAGGACTATAAGACCCAAGGGATAAGGATTATATGGCTCTATTCACCATTCTGTCCCTGGTACTTAGCATAGTGCCTGACATGTTGTAGGTGCTCAATAAATATTCATTGAGTAAATAACAAGCCTGTCTGTTTAAACTCCATTTCCCCGAAAGGGTGGGACTCCATTTGTAATTTCTTAGCTCCACATTTCACATCACACAATTGTTAAATGCCTTTCTCTCTATCTAAATTGGGGGCTCTTCATCTACACGGATAAGCTTCTGAGGAATCCAGGAGCCCCCAACATTTCTCATAGAGGTCATAACTGGAATAAGAGCGGGAGCTGGATTAGTGTGCGAGGGCTTGACTGTGCCCCCTTTGAGGCCAGGGTCCTGGCTATCTCAAGGCGTGGTGCACAGTAAGTGCTGAAGATGTGTTCACTGAGCGAGGGAGTGAGAGAACGATCCACAGCCCCGGCCTGAGTTTCCACTCTTACCGGATTCCCAGACACTGATGCCTCCAGTCACAGCCTCGTGACTGAGGGATTTGGGCATTTCAGAGATGATCACAAGTGAGCTAGCTCACTCATGCGTCTAGCATACCAGTATGTCAGCTGGCGGGAGGCAGCTGTGTCAGCCAGAGCAGAATGCCAGGTGGATATCCCAGCTTACTCTCCCGAATGAACTCGGGCCCCCACCTGCAGCCCATCCCGTCCCTTCCGGGCTTTGAGCATGTCTCAGCCTGTTCAGGTTGCTATAACAAAACACCATAGACCATGGCTTATAAACAACAGAGGTTTATTTCTCACAGTCTTGTATTCTTGGAAGTCCAAGGTCAAGGCACTGGTAGAATCAGTGTTTGGTGAGGCCCACCTCCCAGTTCATAGATGCCACATGGTGGGGGGTGGAGGGAGAACAGTGGATCTCTCTGAGTTCCCCTTTATAAAATCACAAACCCCATTCGTAAGGGCTTCGCTCTCATGACCCAAGCACCTCTAAAAGGCCCCTTGTCCTAATATCACTCTATTTGGCATTACCTTTCAGCATGTGGACTTGGAGAGGCACAGACTTTCGGTCTGTAGCAGTCTGCCACCGGGGTTTGTTGTGCTGGGTGCCCCCTTTATCTGATAGCAACCCCCCTCCCTAGGACCGTTTTTATGTCCTTGTTTCTCACCATCACAGTTCTCCTTCTGGCATGTTTGCCGTGTCCATGGCAACTGCTATCTTTACCCAGTAACCCAGGATCCCCTTTTTCATAGGGGGACCCAGGATTTGTGAAGGTCCATACACTAAACCAAGCACTATACAATCTCTCTTGGGTTTTTAATTAACCCAAGTCATTAAGCAGGTCAAAGGCCAGTAGGACACAGGGTTCCCCTCTGCAGGGCTGGGGACTTCCCTCACCCCGTGCAAGTGCCATTACTACACTGGAGAAATTGCAATGGGGAAACCAAGGAGATTATTACCAGAAATCCTGTTCCTCTACAAATGCAAGCTGTCCCCAGCCACCTATATTCTTGGACACAGAACAAAGGCAGTCAGCTTAAGAATTGACTAGATCAAGCACACAGGCAAAGGCCTCCTCTCTGTCCCCTGGGCCTCTGGAGAGAGGCCTGGCCAGGAATCACGCTCAGCCTTTCCGTGATGGCCATTCTGAAGTGCTCTGAGGATGGGACATTAGACCAAGGCCTCTGGGGAGCAGCAGGAAGCCATGGGAAGATGGCACTCAGACTGTGTGTCTCTGAGCCTCAGTTTCCTCACCTGTGGAATGGGATAATTCTTGCTCAGCCCACATCCCTGCATTGTTATCAAGATTAAATGACATGATTCTGTCACTGATATTCAACAAGTACTACCCGATCAGCTACAATATGCTAGGCTCTGGAGGTATAAAGGGACGAGATATAAGTGCTGCCCCCAGAGAGCTTACAATCTAATGGGGTAGACAGAGGCACGATCAGTTCCAACACAATGTGGAAAGCACACAGCCCTATAGAAAAGCTCACAGGATACCATCTGCCCAGTTGTGAAAGGTTAAAAATGGAGGCCTGACCCTGGCCAGGTGACTCAGTGGATAAAGCATCGTCCCAATGCACCAAGGTCAGTGATTCGATCCCCAGTCGGGGCATGTACGAGAAGTAATCAGTGGGAACACAACTAAATAGAACAACTAAGTAGAATGAGTTGCTGCTTCTCTCTCTGTCCCTTCCCCTTCTTCCTGCCTCTCTCTCTCTCTCTCTCTCTCTCTCTCTCTCTGTCAATGGGGAAAAAAAAATTTAAATGGAGACCTCTCAGAGGAGAAGCAGGGACTTGAAAGATGGAAAAATGTTAGAAAGAACAGATAAAGGACATTCCAGGAAGGGGAAACAGCCTATGCAGAGTCCAGGGAAAAGAATACGGCCTCTTCCTGGTGGTCACAGCTTACTTGGTACACAGGAGGAGAAGCAGAGAGACTCCTGGAGAGGTGAGCAGGAACTGGGTCAGAGAATAGTGTGGAAATTGGGCTTTTCCCAGAAAACAGTGGGGAGGGATTTTAAGCAGAGATGTAAAAAAAAAAAAAAAATCAGATTTTTATTTTCAAAAGGTCACTCTTGGCTGCAGGTGGAGAATACTGTAGAAAAGCAAGTCTGGGAGCTCTGAGACTGGGTAGGAGCGAGATGGAGCTGTCTGGGAAAGAAGCCAGGGGACCCGAGTGGAGAGGGCAGCAGAGAGATGGAGGGGCGTGAACGGATCCCACAGACACTGGGGAGGCAGCTGATCTCAGTGAATGAATGAGAAAGCTTTACAAACTGAAAAGTGCTGCTTCTTTAATAGCAAAGCTTTGTATTCTAAACATGGGAGCCACATTAAGTTGTTTCAGCCTGCTGTGGACACGCCTTCTCATCTGAAAAAAAAAGGGCCCTTTCCCCCCATTTGTGAATTTTTCTCATCTCTATAGTCTGACAAGGGCAAAACAATTAAATAATAGGAAAGTGGAGAGGCGTGCTTTTAAAAATAAAGTGAGACTAGGGGCTGTCTTTGGTAATGGGGGGACACAAAGTACCCACAGGACTTGCCTTTTTTTGCCAATAGCTACTTGGAAGAAGTGCCTAGAAAGTCCCCTCTAGAGATAGGAGGAGAAAAGCATGTCAGCCAGATCAGAAATTGTGGGTTGAAACTGTGCAGAAAGAACATCAGTTTCAGGGAGAAAGATTTTGCAAAAGAAAAGTGCCTAACCAGTGCCAATTTAGTAGGCCACATTAGCAGTAGAAGAAGAAATGTTGGTATTCTATCATCGGCTATTTTTTTAATCACCAGAATATTTAGCCTTATGTAAGCCATCTCATATACATTAGAACTAAGAGTGATTTTTTCTATTGTTTAGGGTTTTTAATTTTGGCAAAAGAAACCCCATTTTTGGCAGGAGTAGGGGGGGCAGGCAGAGGGGAAGATTTATTCAGAATGACAAAGACACAAGGGTACTTGGTGGTTGTGTCAGGCAGAACAAGTTTGGTTTATGCTGTGTAAGAAGCAAACCCCAACCACACTGACTTAGCACAACATGAACTCATTTCTGGCTCATGTTATGTGTCCAGTGGAGATCGACAGCAGAGCACTCATGGACCCAGGCTCCATCTCATATGAGTTTCCACAGTTCCCAGAGCAGGGTGTGAGAGTGAGATGCTCTGGCTCTTAAAGTATCCTCCCTGCAGTGACATGTGCTGCTTCCTTTCACTGGACAAAGCAAGTCACATATGGACAGAAGTTGTATTGCAGGGGAGTGTAATCCTATCTTACCATGTGCCTGGGTAGGAAGAGAATGTCCATCGACAGCCCCAGTGAGTACACAGAGCACCAGGACCATCATCAAGTCCTTTGTCGTCCCCCCCTCCCCGCCCTGAGATTCTATCTCCCTGAGGGCAGGGGCCACATCTTATTAATCTTTTATTTCCAGCATGAACACAGCCCCTCTCAGAGTGAATAAACAAATGAATCAATGCTTGCATCTCATTTTCAGAACGTGTTGAGTTTTCCTAAATGATTAGTAGTTTCAGGGAGGTCTGCCCATATTTTTTCATCAATTTTCCTTCAAGATTTTCTGGACCACCAGAAGCTAAGAGACTTTTCCCCATAACCTACAGAGTAGATTCCCTGAGACTGGGAGAGGCTTAAGAAACATTCGTTCAACCAGATTAAGAGAGCAGCCAGCTCATCAAAGTTACTGTCATCTGGTTGTCTGGGACACAGGAATTAGTTAAGAGAGACCAAGAATGAGGAAAGGTGTCCTCATGTTGAAGGCACAGTGCTTGCAGCTTTATGGGACCTTTCTCACTTAATCTCCAAAGCAGTCCTGGAAGGAAGGTGTTATTACCCCAACCCCCCATTTTACCAATGAGAAAACTGACAGTTGGCTCTGGCCAGTTGGCTCAGTGGTAGAGTGTCAGCCCAGCATGTAGATGTTCCTGGTTCGATTCCCAATCAGGGCACACAGGACCCCTCCCCTTCTTGTTTCTCTCTCTGTCTTCCCTTCCTACAGCCATCACTTGATTGAAGCGAGATGGCCTCCGGTGCTGAGGATGATTCCATGGCCTCTGCTAAGAAGAGCTTGGTTGCTGAGCAACGGAGCCACACTCTAGATGGGCAGAGCATCACCCCCTAGTGGGCTTGCCGGGTGGATCTTGGTCAGGGAGCACGCAGGAGTCTGTCTCTGCCTCCCCTCCTCTCACTGAATTAAAAAAACAAACAAACAAAAATAACTGACGCTTGAAGAAAGAAAAGCCTTTGCCCAGGATCTCATGGTGATTAATGGCTCAGACCCAGATCTGTCCAGTGCTAAGCCAGCGCTCTGAACGACAGAGCTGGCCTCTGCTACAAGCAGGTCCCACTCCATTTCAAAGCAATTTGTTTTCCTGATGAACTTCCAGCCACCCGTGACCCTTTCTCTATCCACCCTCCGGGAGACAAGAAAGGGGCCAAGAAAAATGCAGCCCCCACCTCCCACTCAGATGCGGGGCCCCCAAGTTCTTGCCTTCCACAATACGCCTTCAGCCTCTTCGGCAGTGCACACGGATCTGTGCCGCGAGTGTGGCGCCAGGAATAGTTCGGGTCTGTGGCAGGTTTGTTTCCTTTCTCTGGTCGCCCGTTCTCACGCCGTTCAGGTGGCCACCGCCCTGCAACCTACATCTCTCTCCGACTGCTCCTCTTGGAGGTGGTGCAGTCCCGGGCAGGGAATCCGACTGTGGACCCCGCCCCCTCGGTTCTCCGTCATTCTGTCTGTGTGACAGGCTCCTGAGTCGGCCTTCTGGTTTATAATAAGACTGGTGGGGAGACAGGTGGAAGAAGGAAGGAAATGAGAAAAGACATTCTTGAGGTTTTGTTGTTGTTGTTTGGGCGGGAGAAGTGGAGGGTGTGGGAAACATGGCCACTTGGTGTGTACGGGAGGAACCCACACAGGTACCTAGGCTAATGTCTCGGTCTGCGCCACAAGGAAATACCATGCTCTAAAAGCCAGACATAAAGGACTAAGGAAATACCATGCTCTAAAAGCCAGACATAAAGGACTAAGGAAATACCATGCTCTAAAAGCCAGACGTAAAGGACTAAGGAAATACCATGCTCTAAAAGCCAGACATAAAGGACTACGGTCCCTTCCCCTCCTGGCTTTTTTTGTGAGCTGTCCTATAGGACCTTCAGTTGGTAGAATTTTTCCTATTTGTGCCTTTAATTTTGCCTGACTGCATGCTCCCCAACTCCTAGTCAGATAGTTACTGATCTGTTTTAAAAACAACAATGGGAAGCCACTTCCCACTTGAAGGGAACTGGTAACGTCAGGAACAGCCGTCGGACTTCGTGCATCTAGAGTTTGGAATACTGAGTTTCTCTGCGTCAGGGTCCTGCCACTTGGATCACGAGTTTCTCCCAAAGGCTTTAGCTCCCCCTAGAAGCCACTTCCATGAAATATATTTTCAGGCTCATAAAACTCGAGGAAGAACTTACCAAAACGACGGCTTGGCTGTACTGGGTCGCCTTGGAGGGGTTCCTACATTCCCTCATAATGACAATGCGTGTTTCCAGTGCTACTGGGAGTTGGGTTCTCTTTGTTGGTTGCACATTATTAGCTCCCAGCAAGCTCTCTCTCCTCTGTTGCCTCCCTAGCACAGGACAAGAGAGGCTGTGCACTTCCTGGTACAGAAGAGCACTAAGAGGCCCACCCAGGGCTGTAAAAATTATTTGTGGAGATATTATCACGGGGGAGCCTGGAATGAGAATTATAGTTATCAGAAGTAGCAGTGAGGGCTGGGAAACGGGGCTAGAGCTGAGAAGGGGGCAGGCAAGAGGCACCTGGAACAGACCTCTTCTCCTGTCCCCCTCTGCTGTGTGTGTGAGAGAAGGATCTGGGACACAGCTGGAAGTTCACTGACCCCAGGGCTTCGTAGGGTCATCTCTATTAGTTCAGATGCCACAAGAGACACTAGGGGTCTCCACTTCTGGGCTACAGTTTGGAGACAGGAGAGATACCACTCTAAATAAACTTGGGCTCAAGGTTCAGCCCCTAGCCCCCCCCTTACTATCTGTGTAATTCTGAGTTCATTACATAACCTCCCTGAGACTCTAGTTTCTTGTTTGTAATAATAAATAGCTAGCTTTTAGTGAAGGTGCTCAGTGCTGTCCATAAGGCACTGAGCAAAGTGTTTGAGGTGACTTGTCTAATTGGATCTTTACAGCAGAGCTTGGTGTGATGTATAGCGTCCTTCTCCCTTGCATTACTTCCATCAGACTCTGTCTCCGCAGCATGGACAGTGCACGTGGGGATGGAAGGAAGAGACATAGCAGAGGCTGGACCATCCTTGGAGCTGGGCCAAGAGTGGGGGTGTGGGTAAAGCCAATGGCAATGGACGACGCCATCTTTACCCTTGGCCAAGGTTGGGTGAAGTCCTCTCTCCTCTGTTCTCCCATCACTGTTCTCTCTCCCTGCAGATTGTCTATTGACATATCCATCCCTGCTGCCCCTATACAAGCCAGGCTATAAGTACGCTGAGGGCAGGGACTCTTTCTTATCTCTGGGTCCTCGGGACTTCTGCAGAGCCTGGCATTTAGCTGGTGCTCAGTGAAGAAAGTTGATCAAATAAATAAATAAACAAGTAAATCAGTCTATTTGGTGAACAATGGCTACAACCCCCCTGTCTCTAAGATTCTGGTCACAGCATCTGTGCAACCCTGGACAGTCACTTCCCCTCTCTGGGCCTCGATTTTTTTTTTTTCTGTAACATGAAGGCATTAGAAAGGGTGATATGTTAGGGCCCTCTGAGCTGGGCGATTTTATGACCATTTCCAGTGGCCACACAGCTCAGAGCAGTCCTAGAGCCTCCACAGGGCAGGAAGTAGCCATCCCTGAGGTCCTTCCTTGGACAGCAGGCAGCTCAGAAGGGCTCAGATGCCCCTGCCTTTCAATAGGAAGTCTCACTCCCAGGCCACGATGCAGGCCAGCTTTCACTTACCTAGCACCCTGCTCACACGCTCCAGTATACAGCCCTGCTCAGCACTGCAAGGAATTCAAAAGCAGCCGAGTCCCATTCTTGCCCTTCATGAGGACTTAATTTAACATCTTCCCACAACTGTCCATAATGCAGGGTCTACTGGAAGAAGAACCTCAGGACAGGTCTAAGCCATCATGTACATTGAATTCATAGGGAAAAGATGATCACAGCTGGCTGGAGATGAGAGGGAGTTCTTTCTACAGGAAGTGGCATTGGAAGGGCCTTGAAGGATGGGTTGGACTTGCGCAACCAGGGATTGGAGAAAGCGTGTCAGGCAGAGGGCTCGGGGTTGTGCAAACTGCAGAAAACCCATGTCTGGGGAATGGCAGGCAGTCTGGTTTTGCTGAGCCGAGAATTCCTCCAGGAGGGATGCGAAAGGAAGGCTGAGGAGGTCAGTGAGGCACTGTGGGGTACAGCCTCGAATGCCAGAGTGAGGACTTTGTACCTAAAGCTATACCCAGTGAGGAGCCAAGAAAGGTTTTTGAATAAAGGGGTAAGAACAGGGCTGCCTTTGGGAAAAATCTACTTGGCAGCAAGGGTATAATTGTTTGGAGAAAAGGGACACAAAACCTGGGGGGAGGGGAAGGGGCGGCACTTCTGAGGCAGCCACATTCATCCAGGTGAGGAATGACAAGGAACTCAACTCGGGTGATGGCAGCAGGGCTAAGCCACTAGAAGCTGCTCTGGGGCCACTGTGGGAACAGAAACCCTGCAGCTGGTCAGCTGATTGAACAGAGATCAGGAGCGGAGTCCCAGCGGCCTGCAAGGCTTTGGTTATAGCTGGCTCACTTGGGGCAGCAGCGCCATGAAGAGAAATAGCAGATACAAGAGGGCATGCTCGTTTGATGGCAGCAGGGTCCCACGCAGGTTGTGATGCAGATGACGGAAGTGGCTTGGTACATGTGAAGTGTCATATGCTGGCCTGACACGTTGTCTTTAAAACAGTGGTTCTTAACCTGGGTTCTATAGAACCCTAGGGGTTCGATGAGTCGGTCTCAGGGATTCGGAGAAGCCTCTGCCGCAGAGGCCAGAATAAAGTAATACCGTAATTTGTTGTGAGTTCATGCACTTTGTTGGTTTTGTTCTTTGAGCAAGGTGATGTTCATGCACGGCTCATTTTGTGCACCAGTAAAAAAACATATACCTATGTCTTGAATTTGGAAAAAAAAATCCTATTTTATTTATCACTAAAGAAGGGTTTGGTGAATGCGCATATGAAACTGGTGGGTTTGGTACCTCAAAAAAGGTTAAGAACCACTGCTTTAAAACAAGGGGTCAGGTCACATGCTTGGGCCATGTGCACCTACTCTCAAACTTTGCAGGAGAAACTTTATACACACTGACTCATATAATCATCACTACCTGCCCAGCAGACAGGCAGCGCACTCTCTTCCAGCCATAAAGTATTGATTCTGTGATTCCAGTCTGTTATCAAATATTGCTCTTTTCATAGGAACAAGTCAAAATCCCGCCTCTTTTGAGCTCTTCAGAAGAAACAAACAAATCACTGTCACTTCTAGAGCTTTAGCTGAATTTGACATTCTCTGAGGCAGTGGGGAGAGACGTTCTGCAGAGCCTCCGTGATACAATCCTGTAGCTCCTCACTTGAGGCAGATTGGCAGGGCTGTCAGCCTGGGCGCTGGCTCTGCCCAGTGTCTCGGTTCTCACTGCGTTTCCCTGTGGCCCATCTCCCCCAGTCACTGCGAGGATGAGGCCAGGCCAGCTGGGCTTTATTTAAAACCATGGGGAAGCAGGTCCTGCCTTTGCTCAGGAGACCTGGAGTATGATGCGTGCCCTGACCCCAGGAACACCAGTTGGTAATGAGAGATGGGGTTCAGGGTCCCAGAAAATAAGGGGAGCACAAGCATTTCTTCCTCTTCCCAGCTAAAGGAGTCTCCTTGCCCTTCTGTACCCTCATTGCACTTGGTGATAGCGGTCCTTTGGAACTTGACTCTCAGTTCTGTCTATATTATCTATGTTCTTAGATTATTTCTCCCTCTGATGAGCTACTTGAGAGCAAAGAAGAAAGGAAAGGAAGTGACATGGCATAAGCAGCGGATGGGTCAAACAATGCAACTTTGTAACTATTCATTTATGTGACCACCCACGGGAATCATCCCCATTTTCCAGAAATGGGGATGATTAAGGAAATTAAAGATTAAAGCAACTGAGTAAACTCAGGAAAGGTGCTTAGACCAGTGCCTGGCACAAGTGTCCTATAAATAATAGCAACTATAGGCCTGACCTGTGGTGGCGCAGTGGATAAAGCGTCGACCTGGGAACACTGAGGTCGCCAGTTCAAAACCCTGCACTGGTCTGGTCAAGGCACATATGGGAGTTGATGCTTCCAGCTCTTCCCCCCTTTCTCTCTTTCTCTCTCTCACTCTGTGTCTCCTCTCTAAAATGAATAAATAAAAAGAAATTTTAAAAAAATTAAAAAAAATAATAATAGCAACTATTACCTTATCAGCTGTCTTGTCTAAGGACTCACACCTGGACTTCAGTCAGGTTGGACTGAATGCAGAGGTCTTGTGTGCCTAAGCCCCCAGGGCATCACAGGGCCCACTACAGCAATTTAGAAGGAGCTCTCCAAACCCTTCAGTCGATTATTCTTTCATTTATAGCCTTGACCCTTCCACATCCTCACACAGTGCTCGACTATTTCAGTGGGACACCAATACATAATTATTAAGCAAATGTAATTCAACTCCGGAACTACTTTACAGGGAGCATTACCTTACAAGAGAAAGGTAATTCCATCAGTACCGTTTACTGCCCTTGCTTCTCTCTTCAAAAAGTGGCTGGGAACCTTAGCAGAAGCACCAAATGGAGATGTCTCTGTCGCTCTCTCTGGAGCTCAGTTTCTTAAACAGGCTAGAACGTGCTTGGCCAGAGTGGCACCAGGAATCCAGGAACCCAGAAATGAAGTCTTTTCTGGCTGATTCATGGCTGGGCCCACTTAAAGGGGCCCACTTAAAGATTAGCCAGACCTCCCACTGCCACCAGACGCCCTCACAGCCAGTCCGTGAAACACCCACGGAGGCCCCTGCAGCTTACGTGTTCATCAACACACACACACACACACACACATACACCCCTTAGAAGACAGCTTGACCCAAGACTGAACCATCCTGTGACTATCCATCTCGGGCACATGTTAGTTTCCCTTATGAGTGTTGACGCAGTTGGAGTGGACCGAGTCAGAGCGCCCTGCCAGGCCCAGTGTTCTGTGACGTTTTGCATGGCATAGCTTGATTTTAGCCGCTCCTGCCCCAAATGCTGGAGCTGGACAAAGGGGAAAGCGGGATCTGTGGCTAGACGTGACCTGGGTCACCAAGTGGACCGTGAGCACAGGTTTCCTGGTGCAGGGAGCACTCACCCAGGAACTCTGGGTTCAGAGCAGCTTTATTAGGAGTCCAGGGACAGGTGAGGCCCCGTGATCAGCTACCACATCTGTGCCAGGTGTTCGCTTTGTCTCTGTTGTTCTTAAGCTTCAACTGGCTTTTCGTGTCCTGGAGATGACAAGGGTACTGAAGAGCATCACAGTGCACGTGATCAGTGTGAGGGAAGGGGACTTACCACACCAAGGGAAGAGAGGGACGTCATTCCCGCACTGGAGGGGAGCAAAGCGGCAGGCAGAAAGAACCCAATGGCAGCTTCCCAGTGACAGAGGGGATGCTGGGGAGATTTACATATGGAAAAGGCAAGGGTCCTGAAGTCCCTGCCTTGCAGGGTCACTCACAGGTTCCAAGGCAGTTCTTGCCTCCAAAATATTCTTGACAGGTAGGTTATTAGTCCAAGGGGCTCATTACAAAACATAGCTTCTGGGAAGCCCCGAACCTTGAACAAACTCCTGCCAACAGGAGGGTGTGTGTGTGTGTGTGTGTGTGTGTGTGTGTGATTAGGTGTCTGTGTTTATGGTTCGGGGACAGCTCTTTCCAGAGAGTCTGGCCAGCCTTCTACCCCTTTCATGCGACTGCCGTTCCTGCAGGAATTGGGTCCTCTGGGAAAGATGTCAGCGGGCCTCACTGTCTGAATCGCAGGGAAGAGAGACTCCAGGGAGAGCCCAGGACGACAGCTAGTCCTCAGGATCCCAGAGAGATTTGTGAGTCACCTAAATATAGAATCTGCTGTCCTGCCAAAAGGGAGGCGAGCCCTGTGTCAGCTGTCAGCATGGGGTGGGAGCAGGGGTGCTGGTGTACAGGCACACCTGCGTGCTCACATAGGCCTGGGCCCGGCCACAGTGGGCGGGGGGGACGCTGGTGTACAGGCACACCTGCATGCTCACATAGGCCTGGCCCGGCCACAGTGGGCGGGGGGGACGCTGGTGGTCAGGCACACCTGCGTGCTCACATAGGCCTGGGCCCGGCCACAGTGGGCGGGGGGGGGGGACGCTGGTGGTCAGGCACACCTGCGTGCTCACATAGGCCTGGGCCCGGCCACAGTGGGCGGGGGGGACGCTGGTGGTCAGGCACACCTGCGTGCTCACATAGGCCTGGCCCAGCCACAGTGGGCGGGGGGGACGCTGGTGGTCAGGCACACCTGCGTGCTCACATAGGCCTGGGCCCGGCCACAGTGGGCGGGGGAGACCTGGCAGGAATCTGGAACCCACATCAGGAGAGGACGAGTGACAGCAAGGAGTAGTAGTGTGGCTTTGTGGCAGGACACTTGTCCCTGTGGCTTCTGTTCATGTGACCTTGGGCAGGCCCTCATTTCCTGACCTATAAAATGAGGTCAACCAGAGTTGAAGACGCAGGACCCTCCACCTCAGGTTTATCCTTGCTGTTCCCTCTGCCTGTGCTTTTCCCCACGGTGCTTGCATGGCTGCTTCCTTTGCCCCCTTGATCTGTACTGACCTGGGAGTGAGGCCATCCTGACCGCCTATTTAAGATTGCAGCCAGCCCTGGCATTCCTGGGTCCCCCTTCCCTGCCTTACTGAGCACTGTCTCCATAGCTCCTTCTTCCCCATAGTGTTCGTCCTCAGCCGAGGTAGTATATATTTTATTCATCTCCTTGCTGACTGCCTGCCCCACAGGGATGTAACCTCCACGGGCTCCATCTTTTTGGTTCAGTTGCCATATCTGCCATGCCTACAGTGGTGCCCAGGGTCTAGTTGGTATTCGATAAATAAGTGTTGGACAAATGCATAAGCAGGTGAATGAGTGAAGGAGGCGGCATGTGAAAGTCACTTGGTTCTGGTGGCAGGCAGTAAGCAGATGACATCTGGCAAGTGGTCAGCCTCAAGAACGTCAACCAGAGGTCACATGGAAGGTTCTCAGAGTATGAGTCGGGGGCTGGAATGGACCCTGCAAGTCACTGTGGGCAGCTGCAGGCACACAGAGAGGTGGGCCTGGGAAGTCTGCAGAAGTGAGGCCACCTCTTGGGAAAGTAGGGAAGAAAACTTTGCACCTAGTCTTTTTCCACCAAGAGGGCTGTACCTCTTATTCTCTGTCTTAAGGACCTGTTCCCTGTTCTTGCAGAGCCTTCTCTGATACCCAGGTACTCCCTGAGTGTCCTGCAGCCTCTGGGCCTCCCTCTCTCCGACATCTCTCCGGGGATCTCCGTGATCACACCCAGCTTCAACTCCTGCCCCGATGGACTCGGCTCCTTGAGGCAGGACCATGTCTTATTTGCCTCCTTATCCCCAGAGCAAAGTCCAGGACTAGGTGCAGAGTGGCCTATGCTGGGCAGGGGTCAGTGCACGCAGGAGAAACAAGCATGGCCATTTTAGATAAAAAAGGAAATTGGGTGCTTACAGAATTGCAGGAATAGACAAGGGGTGAGCTTTCGGTTGGATGTCTATGTGACTCTCAGAATACGCCCAGAAGTCGCCCATCAGGGGAGCTGCTACCTAGAAGGCAGGGAAGCAGGAGGCCTCTGCTCCCATCCCCACCCACTTGCCTAGACACCCACAGAAGTAGCACAGTGGGAAATGAATGTCCCGTCACTAGCACTGGGATTCAGTAGCAAGCAGAGTCCAGGAGTCTGAGATGGATCACCCAGCAACTAGAACAGGACATCAAGTCAGAGCTGGACCCGAGGGAAGGCAGGCTTGTTCCGGAGCCCAAGTCAGGACTTGGCTGCAGGCGAGGTGGGCCCATGGCTTCAATTATAGACAGGAGGGGGCCGTAAGGGGCACGAAGCCGGGCAAGCCTTTACAACAGCCGACTTCCAGACAATGTCCATATCCTTTGCTCTTCTAGGAATTTGTTCTGTCTGATATCACTAGAAAGAAATGGGCCACCCTCTGGGCTTGGGGAGATGTAGCATGCAAAGAGATTTGTGTTGCAATGCTATTTGGCCTGAAGTACTGAAGCCAATGTCATGGGAGCATGCCTCATTCACCCCAACTCTCACATGGCAGCCCCCCAGCCGCCACAGGGTAGCTGCAGGCCTGGCTTCTCAGCTAAGTGTGATCAGGAGCTGATTCTATCAAAACCTCCAGGAGTGGATGGCCTCCTGGGGCAGGGGTAGGGTGGTGGCTCATAGTAGCCAAGCTCTTCCAAACGGCTGAATGGTAAATAGAAACACCCAGTGATTCACTTTCCCTGGAAGACAGAACTGCCAGGCAACAGGAGAGTGCCAGATGGTTGGCACCTTCTTCTCTCAGCATGACCTCTTTAGAAAGCCAGGTTAGAACTAGAAACTTTCTTGATGGGAACTGAGGGGTCCGGGTGATGCTAACAGCTAGTGTCATTACATGATGCTGATCTGGGGTCCCTAGGGGAGCAGTGTAATGTGTCTAAAGGTATCACTTTGAAATCAAAGCACTAATTCAGATCTTAGCTTTTTCACTTATTAGCTGGGCAAGTCTCCCATGCCCCAATCCTGTTTCTTCACTTGCATAACAGAATAGTTATACCACCTCCCAGGGTGTTTGGGAGGTTCACATAAAGCCCCATGGGGAAAGGACCCAACCTCCAGGTAGGAAGAGATATTTGTTGAGCACATACTGTGTGCCAGGTATGGTCTTGGGCATACAGCCATGAACAATGCCAAAAGCATCTTCACAGAGCTTATATTCTAGTGGTGGGAAGCAGATAACAACAAGCAAACAAATAAAATGTTGGGTGATGACGAAGTGTGTAAAACAAGATAAAACAGGGCATTGCAAAAGAGTGAGATGGTAGGGCAGAGTTGACTGAGGGCTTTAACTGGGGTTGGAGAAGGCTTTTTTAGAGAAGACCATGTTTAAAGCTTACATGGCCATTAGGAGATATTCATGCAAAGAGCAATGAGAAGAAACAGGAAGAGCAGCCTGTACAAAGGCCCTGTGGTCGAAATAGCTAGGTTTGAGAGGAAAAGGTTAGTGAGATTTGGGCATATAAAGGAAGACAAGCTAGATGCATGGTAGAATGCCTGACACGTAGTAGGTCCTCCTTACACATGAGTCCTCTTACCCACTGCAGCAGTAAAGACAGGAATGCTTAGATCAGCTGGCTCCACAGTCCTCCCTCCGCACAAGAGACAGCCAAATCCCAATTCCCTCACTCTGGAGCAGGTCCCTGTCTTCCACTGTCACAGAAGATGTTACTACTTCTCTGGTGTAATTGCATTCCAGGCTTGTGATGTGATTCAGGAAATCCCCTCAGTTCTGCAACAACCCACTTACAAGCTGTCCTTTAGATGGGGTCTCTGCTGCCGATGCTTTCATCTTTCCTCCTTTATGAATTTTTATTAGCAACCATTTCACAGAGAGGTTTTTCCTGACCTTGCCCTAGACTTGTTCATTCTATGCACATTTGCTGAGCCAGGCCCAGGGCTGCAGAGATGCCTGAGGGCTTCTTCCCACCCACGAGCAGCACACACAGCTCACAGTCCATGGGGAAGGTGGCCAGTCTATACAGCACCTGTCAGCCCCTCCCCACCCACACCCCATCCCAGTCATCTTCCCATCAGCCAGGCAGATGGGACCTATCACAGGGACATTCCCACTCCTTGGCGTCCTCTCTTTGATGTGTTTGAAGACCATAGCAGACAGTCTCTGTTGTTACTTCTGCTGAAGTCATGTGCATCTAGTTTTATGAGAGGCTCTGTCCATGCAGCACAAGATGAAAATGATCTCCAAGTAGGCCCGGAACAGCTAGACAGCAGCTCTGGGCTGTCTGTCTACAGAGCTACAGAGCAGAGCATGTGTGAGGAGGAAGCGTCAAGGCTGGATGGGCGTACAGAGATGCTAAGGTCAGCTCTGGAGGCCGTGTTGGGAGTGGAAGGGCTCTGGTGGTGAAGCCACAAGACTTGAGCTCAGAGTCTCTCCATCACAGAGTCTCAGTTTTCCCATCTATGAAATGGGGATAATAATCCTTGCCCTGAGTTATTTTGAGGATCAGATGAGACAATGCCAATGAAATTACTTTATAGACTTGAAAAGCTTTATAAATTTTTCTTTCTCTTAGGAGGCTCCAGGTGGGCATGGGACATCATGGAGTTAAGATCTAAAAATATTAACAACGGTCATCATCTACTGAACATTTTCTGTGTGTCAGGCCCTGCGCTGGGCACACTGCACGAACCGTCTGGTTGAATTCTCCCAAGCCCAGAAGGTTGGTGCTAGCATGATTCTTATGTTAGCGTTGAGGAAGCTGAGGCTCAGGGAGATGAACTAACTTCTCCACGTCACGCAGTTGGGAAGCAGTCTGCCTCCTGAGCCGCCGCTCTTACACACTCCGTACACTTTTATTACTACAAACCGGCGTACCAGCGCCACATGAGCATTTCTAAACCCAAGGTGAGATCATTTCAAGCCACTTCTGTGGGGACCCAAAGACTTCCGTGGAGGAAGGGGTCCTGGCCTACGCAGGTGATGTGCTGACTAGAAGAAGCCTAGGACAGGTAATAAGAGAACTAGATTTTAGTGACTATGACCTCTGACCCTTCACCTCTCGGGACCTCTGTTTCCCCATTAAGAAAACAGGAGGGAGAGAGAAGATTAATTTAGAACAGTGTCTTTCATCGTTTTTTACTCTAGCCCACATAGGCAAGGTAGGAAAAAAGAAAAAGAATAAATAAACCCCACAGCCTCCTGCTGCGTCTGCTGTCCCGTTTCATCAGGAAAGGACCTCAGAGGTAACATGAAAGTTACAGTCAGGCAGTTTTGGGGAAAGACTAGAGACGGATGTGCTTCAGGAATGGGAGAGCAACCATTCGTAGTTGAACTGCAATGCACACGTGCCTTAAAGCCCAGCCATTGAAAAATCCTAAGCCCAAATCACTGTTGTTGCGCAAACAACCCACTACAAAGTAAACTGGGAGTGATGAAACTAAGCTAACGGTAATTTATAATTAAAAAGCAAGATCGGTGGCAGTTGGAAAGCCGCAGCAGCTAAGACAACGCCACCGACTCTCTTGCTGACAAAACCACCCTCTTTGCCTCCCTATCAGCCGTGCCCAGAAGTGGGCAGCACCCCTCTTTGTGGCTTGGCATCAGACTTTTGGGATAGAACACCAAAAATGGAGCAATTTGGTAAGGTCACGTGGCTCGTAAGTGGTAGAATTGGGTATTGAATCTAGGCCACTCAGCGCTGAGCTCACTGTGCAGTACTGTGTTTGGACGACCACTGAGAAGTCCGCCCAGTAACAGACAAAAGTGAACTTCATTAGCATTGCCAGTCATTCACCTAAATGAATCAAGAGAGGGCTTGCATTATCAGATTAGTTCAGAGCCCACCAGGAGACCCTTTGAGCTATGGAGATCCACAGGCATGGCCCTGCCGGCAGCTCATAGTCCACAGGCTCTCTGATCCATCCCACCACTCACTCCCTGGAGCAGTGTTTCTCAAATGTGGGTGGTTGTGCCCCCACAGGGGACATTCGGCAACACCTGGAGACATTCTTCGTTGTCACCACTTGGAGAAGAAGCCACTGGTAGTGAGTAGAAGACAAGGGTGCTGTAAATGTCCTCCTAGCCACAGGACGGCCACCACAACAGAGAACTAGTCAACCCAGCAGGATCAAGGTCGAGAAATCCTGCTATAGACTCAGAGCTGTGAACAAACCAAGTTGCCCTTGGGAACTGTGCACAGAAGGCAGCATCAGGCTGAGTAGAACATAAGGGACCAGGGTATACCGGTCCCTGAATCCCTGAGGCAGAAGCACAGTGAGAGGGAGAGGCAGGGACTGGATTCAGACAGCCTGGGGTGGGATGCTCTCTTCATCACTCACAAGCTGTGTGACCTTGGGCAAGCTACTTAACTTTTCTGGGCCGCAGTTTCCTCGTCCAGGGATAACAGCAGTGCCTATGCTGAGGAGTTGTTGTGAGGCTTTGATGTCATGGGGCTTACTAGGTTTACGCAGTATCTGACACATGGGAAGACTGATGATGATGGTGAGGAGGAGGAGGAGGCGGAGGAGGAGGAGGACAGTGACAATGATGCAAGGTGGAGGCAGGGCAAGATAAGGACACGCAAGTTGAACCAGAGGAGCTGAGGGGCACAGCAAGGATGGAATTTGGAGCCCAGTGGACAGGACAAAACAGCAAACCTGCTGAGCTCCTTAAACGTGGTGACCTGTAGGGTGGGACCATGTGTTCCCTCATAGTCACACCCATGCCCCTTCAACTCCAACACCTAGGAGGGGAAATGCCGCAGGCCAGTGAGGGCACACCGTTCCCTACCACTGCCCCCTGGTCTTTTCACTAGCCAAGCCCAGAGGGCACCGCCCCTTCCCCAAGAGGTGGAGCTGGATTCATTCATTCATTCATTCATTCAGCAAGAACTTACTGAGCATCTCCTAGGTGGAAGCATTGTTCTAGGCACTGGGGAGGAGCAGTGCACAAACCAGGTGAAAGCCTCACTGTGGAAGGCAGACAGTAAACAAATCAGTTAGGTTTGTACCAGTAGGTCGTGTACCAGATGGCGATGCACGCAACATAGAGAAGCAGAGCAGGAGAGAGGAGAGGGTGGGTCGCTGCATTCGCGTCCATTTTAAGCAGGGTGACATTTGAGCAAAACCTTGAAGATGGAAAAGGAGCAAACCACGTGGACCCTGGGGGAAAAACATTCCAGGCAAAGGGAATAGAAAATGCAGGAGCCTGAGGCTGCAGCGTGCTTGAGGTGGGGAAAGCAAAATGTGTGGGTGGGGAGAAGGTAGATGAGCTCAGAGAGGAGACAGGGTCAGCTATGGAAGGCTGTCAGGCCATGCCAGGACGTCGGCAGTGACCCAGAGTGAGATGGAAGCCAGGGGAGGGCAACATTGGGGAGACTTTGTTAGTCAGCCCTGCCACCGTGCTGAAAACACAGAGCGGGCAGGGGCGGAGGCAGGCGGGAGACGGGAGTGCTTGGAAGCAAGGTGGTGGCAGGAGGGGTGGCAACGTGCTTGGATTCAGGGTATAGGTCCAGGCAGACCCAGTGGGCTGCCCCAATGGATTACCTGTTGGCTGGGAGGGAACCAGACTGAAACCACAGGATGGAGTTTAGAATAAGCCATTTACTAATATAAGGAGAGCCACATGTGTGGGAGAAAGCTGCAGTTTCGGAATGAGACAGGGTTTGACTCATGGTTCTGCTACTTAAAGGAGGACACAGTCACTTAGATTCACCAAGCCTTGGTTTTCTCATTTATAAAATGGGCATATAATGCCCACCTTACAGGATTATGATGAGACAGGAAGGTAAGGCTGACCCAAAACAAAACTGGTGCCCTTTTCTCAGTGACATCATTCTGGCCCTTCCTTTTGGTTACAGCCCCTCACTCGGTTGGTTGGCTGGATCTCACGGGGGTGCCTGGGGTTGGAAGGATCACTGAAATGGTCAACAGTTGCTTTTGTTGTCTGGAGAGAGAATGGGACGGCTGGTATTTGCCCTGACCAAGTCCTACTTCATGAGCTAGCACATAGGTGGCTCTCACTCTGCTCTTCAGTCTCCATAGCCTTCCCAGGTCCCAGACCCATGCAGTCAGGCACTGTTCCCCAGGGCAAAGCAAAGGCAGGACTGGAACAGAATGTGTTTAGGGGCCCAGGCAGTGGTTCCAAGTCCTTGCAGCACAACAAAATCCCTGCATGGCTTTTTAAAAATAGAATGTCCAAGCGCCCCCCCACCACCACCACCCTAATCTGATTTAATCCACTCTAAGTGCAGCCCAAGGACTAGAAATTTTTAGAAGTTCCCCAGGTGATTCCAAATTACAGCTATGATTAAGATATACAGAACCAAGTTAGGATTTTATCCCTTTTACAGATATAAAACTCTGAGAATCAGAGAGGTTATGTGGCTTTTCCAGGGTTTCTCAGCAGGTAAGTGGTAGTAGAGCCAGGATACGAACCCTGGTAGATCTGCTTCCAAAACCTGGGGTCCTTCTACTGTATTATAATTGACACATTGTATCATTGAACAGAAGTGCTTATAATACATTGTAAGTTTTCTTCTGTGGCACGTTAATTCTGGGGTGCCAGAAATAGTCAAAGATATTTAAATCTTAAGCATTAGGAAGCCCCAGACATGTATATAATCCATGTCTACAAAAGCGTGTATCCAAAGTGATCCAGAGTCAGAAGGAGAAATGGGTTCAGCACACAGAGGTTCTGTTCCCAGGCAACTGTGGAGACACATCTGTGGGCAAATCAAAGAGTCCTTGCATCAGGGGACCAGAGTTGCCAGACCTCAGTGTGCCCACCTGGTGCTCGGGTCAGATGAGCACGGTGAGGATTAGTTTAGGAACCACTCACGGTCAGCCAACATTTACTGGGCACCTGACAATGCCAGACTTGAAGTTGGGCACCAGGGTCCCTGATGAGCTGGCACGGGCTCTGTTGCTCTCCCTGCTGATGGGAAGTCCTGGGCCTCCAGCTGGAGCTGCATCCCTCACAGGTGGTGCTTGCAGAATAGAAGTTGCCATCGCCACCAAAAGCTCGGCGCAGCCGGCGCAGGTGAAAGACAGCCGGGGGACTAGAAGCCTGGCCCTCGGTGTCCTATAAAGCAATTAGAAATGCAAATAAGCCACACAGTAATTACACACAAGTTTCAACTTTTCTTCCAGCTTCACAAACCACCTGTTATGAAATTAAAGGGGATTCGTTTTTTTTTAATTAATATGACAGTAATTAACAGAGAGTTCAGATGCTTAGAACTGGGTCTGCATGGGGAGGAGGGTAAGCATTGAACAAAACGTGATTTTATTTTTCAAAATGTTCTGAGCATGTTGGGATTCTGTAAGCACTCCCCTCTGCATTCATATGGTAACCGCATCCATGGTTGCCGGCTGCGGTGTCTGAAGCTTACAACCAAGGACTGCATCTTGAAACCAAAATGTGCTGGAGGGCAGAGCACAGGTGTTGGGCTGGGCAGACCTGGGTTTGAATTCCCGGTGGCTACTCACCAGCTGTGTAGCCTGGGGGAAGTTTCCTAACTTCTCTGAGCCATAATTTCTCCTTCGAGATAACATAACCTGCCTCCCCGAGGTTGTTATGAGATTGTTAGGAAGAGTTAAGGGGGAAATGGTGCATACCCCTCTACCAATTTATTAAAGAATAAAAAAGAATTAATGATCACCATGAGGTTGGCTGTCTGAGTCTGTACAGTTCTAGTGTGCATAGAACGGTCTTCATTTTAGCACCAGAAGTCTCACATCTTGGGCAAACTGGAATGCCAAGTCACCCTAGTTCCCTGGAAAGCAGGCCCTGAGAGAGGGTCTAGTGTCCATTAGGGGGCACCCTTGGGACCAGAAGGGGAAAAAAACCAGGACAGACAGAGCAGAGGGGTTAGATGTCAAATTGTGAGGCTGACCCAACAAGCGCCTTTGTCAAACCCACAGGCACTCAGAGTTAACTGTCCCCTCAGAGCTTAAGTCGGGGCTGTGGGGCCCTCAGGGATGAGTTGGTGGATGGGGCTGCCTCGGGAGAGGTGAGAACTTTGGGGCAGCTCCCCTACAGGACTGCGGCTGGAGGTCTCAGCTGCAGCACCCCAGCAGTGGGCAACAGGTCTTTCCGTGAAGGGGGTGAGGCAGGGCGTTAGTGTCCCCTATAAGCATGAAAGCAACCACCTTACCTAGAAGACATGCATTGCATAAATTGTGGAAGTACACTCCCTGCCAGCCTGTCATCGAGACGGAAGATTAAAACCAACTATTACTGTATCCAAGAAACCCCTGTCCCGCCAGACCAAAGGCTAGAATGTGTTTATGAGTGTAGAGATCATAGCAAGCACTCTAAAAATAATACATCGGTTCCCTAGAGCTTTCTTACTTAGCTTGTGATCACGTTGCCCCCACATTAGTTAACCCACGATCCTCCTCCTCATACGCACTAACCCCTCTGCAATAAATAAAGCCGGTCTACGCCCCTCCCTCCAGGAAACGGTGGTATGTATGCAGAGAATACTGTTTTAGTTTTTCCTCCGAGGCTCCCCCCAGGGTCAATGCCCAAGGCTCACTTTGGAAACCCAAATCCCCAGAAATCCAAACCCCTTAACTTGACATTGGGAACCCTCCCTGATCCATAGGCCAACTTCCCATTCCAACACTCTCCCGCTGCTCTGTGCGAACCTCTTGTTTCAAGGCCCCTCACTCAGTCCTCCATACCCACTCCTTCCTCTCTGCTTTAACCTTTACTCCTTTCTTCCTCTTGCTTTGATTTACTGTTTATCTGAACCCTCTCATCCTTTGAGACCAAACTCAGAGTGACCTCCTCCTTAAAGGCTTCTTCAGTGCCCCCGTCTGCAGGGATCGGGTCCACGTGGGAAACACCAGTGCGGTTAGCCTTCCTGACTTTGAGGTGTTAGGCATTTGGCAAAGGCATTCTGACTCTTCAGCGGGAGTGTAAGCTTCTCCTGCGTCCAGCTACCCCTTTCCCTAAACCCAGTCCTCCGTGCATAGTGTGACCTTGTAGTTCTCCACTGGGCAGTGTGCAGAGCAAGCGTACACCAAATCTGGATGACCTTGAACAAGAACTATACTCTCTGAACATCAGCTCCCTCGTCAGTAAAATAAAGACAAAAATAGCTTCTGCTTCCCAAGATTGTTGTGAATATTGAAGAAGGTGGGTGAGCGAGAAAAAAATCCCCAGGGGAGATGGTGTTAAATGACAAACCCATTATCAGTGTTGGTTCCTTTCTACCCTGACCGTGGAGACAGAGGCACTGCAGAAAGGGGAAACGTTTATTAAGCAGACCTCATGGGTGAAGCACTTACCGCATATCTTGGACTGGGGAATTATGACTTGGCAGAGTCATTACTCCAGGACCATCACTTCAGAAGTGAGAAAGCCACAACAGGAGGGCTTTCCAAGGTCACATGAGAATAAGTGGTAGAAATTAAAGCAGAAATGACTTCACTGTGATTAAAGAAAGAATTTGGGCACAAATAAAACCAGATAGAAGGTGACAGAGGACAATTTGACTTTGGGTGATGGGTATGCAATATAATCAAATGTCAAAATAACCTGGAGATGTTTTCTCTGAACATATGTACCCTGATTTATCAATGTCACCCCCTTAAAATTAATTTTAAAAAAAAGAATTTGGTGCTCATCAGTGAGAAGACCATGGGATGACTGATTACAGGTAGATGTGAGGCTTTGCTCTCCAAAGATGTTCCCGGAGGGAAAGGAACATTTTTGGGGAGGAGGGCATTCATTAAGAGGCAAAGGAACAAAGCTCCTGACCTGTCCAGCTCTGGAATGTTCTGCAATTCTCTCTGTGACTACCTGAGCAGCAGGCAGGCTATCTGTGCCAATAATAATAATAATAATAAATAGGCACCTGTACTGGGCAGGTGGGTGGGAGGGAATATGTTGTCATGATAGGAAATAAAACCCATTTTTCTTCCATGTCATTTCTTTTCAGTAATTAACTAGATGCTAATGCCTTCAAGTAAGGTTCCTCCAAGTCCGTAATTGAGCTTTAATAAGGTATGCCTGGAATCACAGGGAAACAAAACCACAGTCTGAAGCTGAAATGTCAGGAAAGCTCCACGTCAGCTGCCAATTCCCTAAACTTGAGCGAGAAATTCATTAATGCCCGAGAGCTGTCAGAGAACCCTCAGAACTAATGACCATGTCAACTTATTAACACAATTACCTTAAAATAATTAGCAAGCTCTCAATTTGCTGTGACGGACCTCATAGATTACCTAGAGATGTGAAGGTAGCCACGGGAAAAGGGTCAAGATGGCGGGGCTGGAGCCTATTTCTTCAAATATGGTTCCTTTCAAAAGGAGGTGGGAAAGATGGAAAGAGGAAGAAAGGGGAACAGGCAAAATACAAAACAGCGAATTCCTATATGAATAAACTTTTGTATAACAGTATCAGTGAAATAAATAAAAAATTAAAACAATGGGATTTCACATTTTATTTATCAAATTGTTAATAAAAAATATTTTAATTAAACCCAAGGCTGGTGACATTGAACTAAGAGAAGCACTCATACAATAAATGTAGGAATGTGAATTAGTAGAAACTCTCTGAAAGTTCCTATCAAAACATGAGTTTTCATTCACCCAAATATTAATGAATCATCTACTATGTACCTAAACCCTACTGTGCTAGCGTTAGGTAGGCAGCGCTAGACCAGATGTAGCCTCTTAAATCAAGAATAAATAAACAGCCAACAGCACATAACTGTTACGTGATGGGTATGCAAGTTATTATTTACCATAAAATGGCATCATTTTGTAATGACTAAAAGTTCTATTTTTAAAAACTAGTTAGGCTGACTTTTTGGTGGTACAGTGGATAAAGCATCGAATGCTGAGGTCGCTGGTTTGAAACCCTGGGCTTGCCTGGTCAAGGCACATATGGGAGTTGATGCTTCCTGTTCCTTTCCCCTTCTCTCTCTCTCTCTCTCTTGTCTCTAAAATCAATAAATAGCCTGACCTATGGTGGCGCAGTGGATAGGGCGTTGACTTGGAATGCTGAGGTCGCTGGTTCGAAACACTGGGTTTGCCCAGTCAAGGCACATACAACAAGCAATCAATGAACAACTAAAGTGAAGCAACTATGACTTGCTACTTCTTGTTCTCTCCCCTCTTCTCTCTGTAAAATCAATAAATAAAATAAAAATAAAATCAATAAATAAAAATAATCTAGAAAATAATTTTTTAAAAAAGCATAGGGAATTATCCATGGTATAATGCTAAATTCAAACATCAGGATAAAAACTCTCAATGGATATAATTTCCTATGTGTTTAGAACAAGATGGCTGGAAAAGTATCAAAACATTGTGGTTATGGCTGTGTGTTGGGATTATAGAAATTTTTATTTTCTCTTTTATGTTTCTATATTTTCCATTTTCCTACAAAACAAAATGCCAATCTGAAGCTGAACTGTCAAGAAAGCTATGGGTCAACTTTTAATTTTTTTATTATTACTACTTTATTATTACTTTTATAATAAAAATACTATTAGCTGGTATTTACTGAGAGTCAAGCGTTGTGCTGAGTGCTTTCAGACTTGGTTGTTTAATTCCCACAATAGGGCACTACTACTATGATCTCCATTTTATAGATAAAAATACTGAGGCACAGTAAGGTTAAGTAAGGGGCCCAGCCTTGGAAGTGGCAGAACTGGAGTTTGAACTGAAGCAGTTTGACCCTAAGATCTTAATCATCTGCATTGTTGGTATTTAAGGACATAGCTTATAGTTTGTTTCAATATGGACGTGGAGAGCTACATGGTAACATCAAACAAAACCTAACTGTGAAGTCAGGTGACCTTGTTTTAAGTCCTAGCCTTGCCACCTCCTGGTGACCTTGGACAACTCACTTTTCATTTTCTGAGCCCCAGTTTCATCATCTGTAGAATGGTTTTAACAGTCCCTGCCCTGAGCTACGTAGGGAATATGTGACCTGTGCCTGTGTTTCTTTGCACAGTGTGACTCTGTGGGCATACTGTACGGACAGTAACTGTTACTAGTATTTCATGTCTCACTCCTGCGTGGCTTTTCTGTTGACCTAAGTGGGGGACGTAGTTCCAGTCTTATCTCAGCCCCTCCCCAGGCCTCCGTTTTCCCATCTGTTCAGTAGAAAGAGAGGGAACCTTCACCTTCGATGCTCTTCCAGCTTGGACATCGTGAGATTCCAAGTGAATACACTGATCCTCCAACCTACGACGAAAACCAGTGCCCAAGACAGGCAGCTGCAGCTGGGAGAGGGACAGCTCTGGGTCAAAGCTCGACTCAGGGCCACAGCCTTGTCAAGAGCACTTAAAAGCGATGATGCATGTACTGCATTCAGTAAACATGAGTCCCCTTCCTTCCCCTGCCCACCAGCCGGGGCCAGCTGGCCCTGGTCCTGGATTTGACCGTGGGGTCATTTTTGCTCATTAGAAAAATCATTAGCAGCTCCTTCCTCAATTAAAACCTATGGTGGAAATGTAAGTTAGATTATATTGCCTCCACAACCCCCTTAGGACAATCCTGCTGGGTCTCATTAAGGGTAAAAAAAAAAAAACGAATTACAGTGAATTGAAACTTGTCAGAGAACACAACACTTCCTCTGGCCCAAGCAAAGGTGTATATTAGTGTTATCAAAGTTGCAATTCAGTAAGATATCATCAGCCCATGTGTCCTTCTAGATTGAAACACCAGCTGAACCTGTACGATGTCTTATCAGACAGTGAAAATTGTTTCTCTTCTCAGAGTGGCTGTCAGAGAATTCAAATCTGAATTCACAGTTCACATGCATTTGCTAATTTATTCAAATGTTGGCTTCACCTAGCTTCTGTCTCCTCTTACTTGCTTTTTAATGTGCCTTGTTGGAGGGGGGGGAGAGTAATTTTTACTGTTCACTTCATATATTCTGAAATATTTCAATTTCCTCAGATTCTCAACAATGATAAACATAATAACATTCCTCTCATTTGCCCAGCCCTGTAATATTATCCAGTTAACCCAACCTTACCCAGACTTGAGATATCATCAAACCCTTACTTCAAATGGCTGGATAGCTCAGTTGGCTAGAGCATTGTCCCAACATACCAAGGTTGTGGGTTCAAACCCCGGTCAGGGCACGTACACGACTCAACCAATGAATGCATAAATCAGTGGAACTACAAAGCAGATGTGGGATACAAATCAGCACATTTCAGAGTGGGAAGTTCAGCTCCTTGGGAGACATCGAGGAGTAAAACTGCCACAGCAGCAGTGAACGGCAGAAGGACACTGACTGGGCCTGTCAGTTGACATCAACATGGAGGACCCCCCAGGTTTGGTTTGCAATGGGCTCGTTTCCCCTGAGGGCCACTGAAGTGACCAGAGCTCCCAAATGGAGAGCCTCACGGCTCTGGAATTTATCATGTAGCCTTCCAGATCCTTCCAAATGCTTCCTCCTCCCTTTCTTTCCTTCCTTTCTAGACCAAGGTGGCTCTTGGGAATCCAGCCAGGAGCCAGGGCTGCGCAGGTGATGCCTCCGGTGGGACACAGTGTTCTGCCATTCCAGTCTCCTCCAGCTCTGGGTCATGGGCCGGGCGCAGCCTCCTTTGTTTGCATGGAGCGTTCTTGTTTAGCCCAGTTCCCTCTGTTTGGCTCTGAGCCAGCTAGGAGCTCCTGTTGTCTGGGAAATGTGATCTGGATGTCACAGATTCAGATTCTGTAAGCCCACCTGTTTCACGCTTCTTGATCCTGGGCAGCTGGGTCAGGTGTCCACAGGGGAAGACTTAGAGGGCAGGTGTCACCCTCCATCTGGCAGTGTTGCAGCCAGCCATGTATTGTAGGATATGGGGCCCCTCCCTGACCCCTCCAAGTGTCAAGTTCCTCAGCTGCAATATGGATAGAATTCTTCCTGCCATGTGGGTTGTTATGGGGATTGAATGAGAGATGATGCTTTCAAAGTCCCCAACACAAAGGCCAGACCCAGAGGTGTTTGTTTATTCAGTCGTTCATTCATTCATTCATTCATTCATCTGTCAAACAAAGAGCAGCTTTTCCTCTTTCCTCACTCCGGTGATCTCTGGGGATTTGTCATGGACTCGGAGGAGGCAGGATGGAAAGTTGAGATTCCTGCACCGTTATGTCATGACACATAACACCAGCCATAGAAGGATATTTTTGAGACCAAATTAGAATCTGTACAAGTCACTAAGGTGACGCTAAGAGGGAGAAATGTTTGGAAAACATGGAACACTCTTGCCTCAAAATGCAAGTGAATGCGAGCTGGCCATGCCTGCGGGTCGGCTGGGGCAGGAAGGTGAGGGGCTCCACTCGGCACAATTGTGGAGACCAGTTCTCCGGGCAGAGCCCCAGGAGGAGGAGCCTGCTTCACCTGAGTTGACTGTTTCAGTCACAGGGTGAAGGGAGTGCCCAGCATTTATTAGTCCCTACTCTGTCCCGACCACTTCCCTGTCATTATTTCACTCAACCCTCCCAATACCTTCATGACATCTTATTACTCTGTTTCCAGAGAGGAAGAAACTGAGATGCAAAGAAGTTAACTCAGTTATATATCCTCAGCAATACCAAAATAGGCAAGGGATTTCCAACAGAGGCCGTTTAATCTGGGAAATTTGTAGCACGTGCACTGGAAGTCTAAGGGAGAGGGGCAGGGAGCTAAGGGAACCCAGAGATTAGTAACTGCAGGAAGTGTCTACCACCTGCTAGGACAGGGAAGCAGAGGTACTTGGACTGGCCAGCACGGCACTGGTACTGTGAGTGATAGAGGAAGCTGGAGGCTAGCGCCACCGATGCTCTCTGATGCTTGAGGGATGCTGAGCTGAAAGGTGGCAGACAGTGCCTTCTGCATTCTCCTGACTCCATTGTCCTACAAGACCAACCAAATCTGCTGAGCTCCCACAAGCTTGCAGTGTCCTGGCCCCAGCACCAGAAAAGAGAAGAGCAGGATGGGTCAGAGCTGAGAGACTGTGTGTAAATATCAGACCCATCGTCCACGGAAGAAGGGAGCTGACATGGAAGCCCAGTCTGCCTCCCAGGAGGGGACAAGCAGTGACAGGGCACCTGCTCTGTACTGGGCACTGTACAGGTGCTGGGAGTACAGAGCTGAACAGGAAACACCCGGGTTCCAGGAAGCTCCCAGCTTAATGAAAACAAAGGTGCAGTGCCCCTGATCAGCTTTCTCTTGTTCCTGTCAGGCTCGACAGCAGGATCTTCAGGACAGTGAGTTTTCTGGGAGGATAGGAGTCTAGGTACCTGTCCTAAGGCCATCACAGGAGGCCCATAGATATGCTCGTACAGTGGGGTGGCCCAGTTCGCCAGCGTTCATGAGCTCGGTGTCTCTGGGGCCAGGTCCTGCCTTCTCCAGGGGTTACGTCTAGTTCCTCCTCCAGCCTTCTTCTTGCTGGTCCAGACCTCTTCCACCTGAAACCACACCCCGTTCACCTCTGCAGCCCACATTATCTTCCTCAGAGCATGTCATTAAACTGCTGTTTTCATGAAGACTCTTGGTTGCACATGACACAAAGCCAATGCTAACTGACATGGGCAATGGAAAGAGTTTATTGGAAGAATGATAGGCTATCTTGCAAGGGTCAAGTGCAGCTGAGCTCTTGGAGGAGTCAGAACCAGGATCTGGAGTGCCATATGAAATGTGAACAGGCCTCCACCTGTGTCTTCACTGCTCTCAAGCCTGCTCCCGCCCTTCCCCTCCCCTCTCCCGTCCCTTACCCTCTTCCACCTTTCTACCTCTTTTTCCCCCTTCTCTCCTTCCCTCCTCTTTTTCCTCCTCTCTCTCCCTCCCTCCACCCCTTTATATCTTAGGTCACAGAGACAGGACAGAGCCACCAATCAGAATGCCTGATGTTACAATATAATTCATGTTCCCAAAGAAAAATTGAACTCTCTCCAAACCCATTCTAAACAATATTCCAGGGACAGAACTGATTGGTCCAGCTTAGCTCAGGTGGTGCCTATCTTGGAACAACCACCTTGACTAAGAAATTAAGGTCACATAAATGACTTCTGCCTATAGGTAGTCCATTCCCAGTAAATAGGAGCAGTTCCTAGAAACAGAAGGATCACATTACAACGAACCATGAACCATGTGTATTACACTGAAGGATAGCACCACGCTGCATTTCATCATTCCCCTATTGTTGGACATTGCTTATTGCTACATTTCGGAGACTGTGAATAATGCTTCAGTATATTTCTTTATGCATGAATCTTTTCCATAGTTAGAATTGCTTTCTTTATATACATTCCCAGATGTGAAATATAGCTTAGAATTTATGTGGGTTTTTAAAAATTAGATTATCCAAATACCAACACTGATTTTACTACTGTTGCCATGGAAACTATTTTTCTGTTGCTAGGCAATTGGTAAAAAATTAGGTAGTGAAGACTAGTAAAAAAGATACAGACAGTCTGTCTGTAGAACCAACAATCTGGAGTTAACTCAGCTTTTAACTGGCTTTATGACCTTGGGCAGGTTGTTTAACTATTTTGACCATTCTCTGTTCTTCCAAAAATGGGATAAACATATATAGTTATCCTAATTGGGTTATTTGGAGGAGTAGGAAGAATATATGAAAAGCAAAACCAATCATCATTCTGCCTGCCACATAGTACGTTTTCTATAAATTGTATTTTTTATATTATATCTTAAATGTTTTGATGGATATAGTAATCACTTTTCATCATGGGATTAATACTAGTCAAAATAGACGATTCACAGCCTTAGGTCAGCACACTGCTAGACCAAACTGTAGCTATCTCTACATGTTGTCTACCTGAGATATCTACACCTCAAAGAGAAGCTTTACCTGACTCGCCAGAACTCATGAACTAAGAAAGGTTCAGAGGTCTAAGTGACCCGTGTATGCTGCTATCTCAGTTACTGACTGCCACCAAGTAGCATGCTGGCAGGCCTTAGAGTCACATGGAATAGATAAAACTATTCACTTTCTCCACGAGATGACATACATTCTTCCCCCAGCCCACCACCAAGCCCTTGGGGAGCTTTTTGGTTTATATGTGGAGGAAGAAGTAGAAGCACCTGTATCCCAAGGGTCAGAAAGACACAAGGCCCTGGTCTTCAGGACAATGGACAGTGGCATGCGTGTCCAGTGTGTTTGGAGCCTGACACTTTAATCTGGACGCACCAATAGCTCAAAGAGTCTACCACCTACAGTATACACACATTCAGGATGGTCATCATGGGGACACTGATGAATACCCAATCAATGGTTTATTGCTAGTACATGATCACACATAATAAAATAGGATCTATTTTTCTGGTGATGTCCAAAAGAAGAGGGCAGTCTTACCTGAGTAAAAGGTACGGTCTACCTGAGTCTTGAAATTGGGGGCCAAGTGGACTAGGAGGGGCTGGATATTCTAGGCAAGAGGAGCAGCATGTACAAAGATCTCAAGAGGTCCCCAAGGCCCAGTGCGGGGCTCCGTTGTTCTCTGTCCTATCCAGAGAGACAGCCTGCTCTGTGTCTTTGAGGACTCTGGGCTAGGCATGCAGTGACCTGCCATGAGTCCAGCCTCTCCCGGCAGGGGTGTTATCCTTTATCAAAGGGTGTAGCTATCCTTTGAAGACAAACCTATAAATGTTCAGAGGAAGCTGCGTTATGATGGATTCATCTCTGCATGCTAGCTCTTAGCTCCCTGTCTGTTTGGGTTATTTTTGTTCCCGCAACCCAATCCTCTGGGTGGAAATTCTACCTCTAGACTCCATGGAGGGCTCCGTGAATGAGCTGGGTGTCCCAAACCCCTAAGCACATGTTCTCTTGAAGCTCACTTTTTGAGTCTTCACTTTATTTCATTATCCTCCTTATTTGCAAATAACTTATTTGTTAATGTATTTAATTAATATTGACTGAGCTCTCAGTATGTGCCGAGCACTGCACTTGGTGCTGAAGAGGCAACAGGGAACACCCCCCTTATCTTGCCCTCGTTGAGTTTACAGTCCAATGGTGGAAACAGATATTTTTAAAATAATCTTATACACATAGATATATACCGATAAGGTCTGGAAACAGAAAGAGTAATTTTGTTTTATTATGAACAAATTGAAGATGTCCTTGTTGATATTATGTATAGCTGTCTCTGTTTCCAGGCTTCATGAACACCCTGTATAATTACAAACTGTAATAAGGAAAAGCTCAGAGGGCTAAGAGGTGCTTAACAGAAGGACTGAGGATGAGGGTTCTGGAATATTAGGGTTATGAGAGACCTCGAGGGCAGTAAAGACTGATGCTTAGGGAGAATGAGGGATTACCTGGGGTAACACAGGGGCTTAGTAGCTGGGGAAACTGAGGTTTGGACCTCCTGCTCCAGCTCCTTTTGTAGAGCTCAGAATTAGTCAATTAGTGAATGTACGTTGAAGCCCAAGAAATGGTAGTTGGGAGCTACCACCATCTCTTCAGCACACTCCTCCCCTCACCTGGGAAGCAGCTCTCCCGGGTCTCTCTTTTGTCCTCTGGGGAGGCCTACTCCAACCTCAAAGCGTTAGGGTCAGATCTGCAGTCCCAGTTCTAGCGCTAACCCGGCCCAGGAGCTCAGCTTAACTCGCGGTGTCTGCTCTGTGCTTGAAGCAATGCAGGCCACTGCATGAGCATTTAGCGGGACATTTTACGTTTCTTTTCCTTGCCAGGAAAGCCTACCTCTCCTTCCTTCCTCCAGGTTTCCCCTGAGCAAAATATAAATTATTTTAACTGTCTTTACTTAAAAGCCAACAACTTAGAAATGAAAGGTGGTTGCCTTCTGTTTTTACTGCTTACAAAGCAAAGGGCCAAGATGCTGGACCACAGGAGTTTCAGCTCTGAGATAGACAATCTGGGACAACAGCCGACAAGCAGCCTCCACCCTTGGGGAGGGCACCCACAGTCTGATACTGAGGACATAGCCCCGCCCAGGAGAACTCCTAGTCTGATGGGATAGGCAAAGCTCTGTCCCGAGAGTCCCCAGTCCAATGAGGAAGACAGATGGCTGTCTTTCTTTGCAGATAAAACATTGCAATTCAGAGCCTTTGACAAGCTCAGCACAGATCTGTGACCAAGAGCTCTGCAGGAGGCCACCATGCTGCTCACCCCAAGTTTTGCAGGCCCACCCAGAGTGAGGCTCATCCCCACCCTGTCGCAATGTCTTCTTGCCCAGCCTTGCGGCCTAACACATACCCCAGGGGAGCCAGTCCAGCAAGGTTTGATTAATGCACATCTCACAGAGTTGCCAATTAAATGTTAATAGTCCTGCGCAGGAAGTGGTGGATCTGATATAGGACAGGGCTCAAACTCGGGAATTTAGCAATAGTTTTGCAGCAGCTTCCGGGTTCTGAGAATCAGGTCCCCCGTGGGTCCAAACATGCCGTGTGAAGTGACACCCACCTGAAAAAAACCAAGGTGCGTCTCTAGCTCCCTGAGTGAAGGGAGCTATATATTTTTCTGAGCCTGTTCAATATGGCAGCTAGTTTCCCTATATTAACTTACTTCCTGTAATCCTACCATGACTCTCAGATAACTCAGTTGCCAAACACTGGTCTAATTCCACAGCTCTTCCCTTTTCCACTGTACCATGATGCCTCCTGGACACACTCAAAAAATACCCTGGAGTTGGGGGGAGAGGGAGGGAAGCTGCTCAGATTCAGGCACATGGTAACTACAGAGCATGCTTAGTGGACCCAAGTAGCTAAAAGAAATGTTGAGTGTGCAGTCTGGGAGCTTTGGATATAACAAAAACAAGCCAGTGATCCTTAAACATCAGTATTCATAAGAGTCACCAGGGAGTCTTATTTAAAACCCAGGTTACTGGGCTTTACCACCAAAGAGTGTGGCTCAGTACCTCTGGGCGAGGCTGAGGAAATGCATTTTAGGGACAATCTAGGCAGTCCCAATGCAGCTGGCCCCCGGAAGAGATTTGGAGAAACACCAGCCAACCCTTGTCCTCTGTGCAGTGTGGTGTCCCTTATAAACACATACACTTCCTTAATCTCATCGGATCCTTGCGACTGTACGCCCTGGCAGGTAGACAGGGCAAGACCATTTTGCACGTAGGAGAGCTGAGTCTCTGTAAAGCAAAGCAAAGCAACAGCATGAGACAACAGACCTGTGGCTTCCTGCCTCCAGGTCGGCACCTACTCAAGTGGGCGGTCTTATCTCCGGGAACCACGGAGGGGAGAGGTGCAGGCACTCTTCAGGATACGGCCCACACGAGGATGTTTGTGAGTGGGTCAGTGAGACCAGGGGCCAGTCTGTGGGGCGTGCGGGAGAGGACAGGCTGCCGCAGGGAATGGAGGGAACTTTATCAGCATTATTGACCAGTCAGAAGAGAGCAGGGCTGGGGGCCAGGCAGACTCTGGCAGCCCCGGTGTGAGATGGTGGAGTCCTGACCCTGCCCGGGGCAGTCCCTGTCGTGAAGGGAGACAACACCAGGGAGAGAGGTGTGGGAAGTTTGTGCCCAGAACACTGCTGCCCACAATAGTCACCAATTAGGTATTGGATAAGCAAAAAGAAGATCGTAGGTAGCAAACCACTGGTCACAGAGTCAAGGATGGAGAGACGCAAAGATTTTCCCAAACACCTTGTGTGGGGCATTGGAGCAAGGATGGGTTTGGGGAAGAAACTTGAAACAGCTTTATTCTTATATTTAAGTCCAGTGGGGCAGGAGTTGGACTCGGGCTGAGAGGTCTGGAAGGTAAAACCCAGGTGGCTACCAAGCAGGCAGGAGCAGTGTCTCCAGGATGTAAGAACATAGTCCCAAAGTCGGGAAAGAGGTGACATTGCTGGTGGTCCTGACGACCTGGGAAAGGATGCTGGGAAGGAGGCAGGAGCTGTGAGGGACTCTGGCAGTTCAAGTCATGAAAGGTCAGAGCCGAAGGAACCTTAGGGATCGTCAAGCCCTACTTCCTCACTTTACAGGTGAGACAAGGGAGGCCCAGACACGAGAAGTCACCTGCCCAAGGCCACACAAATGGGGGCGGGACTCCATGACTGACTCCCCCCAGACCAGCAATTCTTTCAACCCAGCCCAGGGCATCTCTCCAACGTTCTCCAACATCCCACTTACTAAATACTGTAAATCAGAAGAGACACCAAATAAAATCTGCAATTTTTAAAATGTCAGGTCAGGATAGTGTCTTAACATAATCCAGATGGAGGTATTAGCATACGTGCTTCTCCACGCTGCCTGCCAAAACTTGCTGACATCTCTAAAATGGAAAATGTTATTAGTCCTTGGGATGGCAGGGGCCCTTCGAGGGTACATGGGGTGAGAGGAAAGGTGGGAAGGCGAGGGCACAGCCGTGGCCCAGGCTGCAGGCAAGGGGCGGGGAGGGGCTTGGGCAAAGGGAAGGTGTGTGGGTTTTGTTTTTTCCCACCGGGGAGCAGCACATGGGTGATGGTCAAATTCTTGGCAAGAAGGAACCCTATCAGTCGAGGGATCCCAAGTGCAGGGCTCACTAGTGAGCATGAAACATGCATTCTGATCAGACTGCTCACAAGTTGCTGGGTAACACTGGGGACCTCACCTTACCCCTCTACTCTTCGGTTTTTCTTATATGTAAACGACGTGTTCGGAGTTAGATGATCTCCAGAGCTCTGGACCTCCAGCTCTGACATTCTCTTTGTGACTTCCTTATGACCCCCGGGCAGCCGCCCCTGAGCTGTCTCCTAGAAAGGACATCTCTGCGTATGACAGCCCACCCCGACCCATCTGTGTTCCTCACTGAAACTTTGGCTCTGGCTTACCAGCCTCAATCTTGGCATCTCTCAACAAGAACTCTGGCCTTCCGGATGCCGGACACCTTGGCTAAGCTCCTTCCAGGAACTTCTGTCCCCTGCGTTGCTTGGCTCCACTGCCCTATGGTGAGTCCCAGGCCTGACGCCATGAGGTGTGTCCAGCATGCATTTGTGCACAGAGTTCCAAGTTTCCCAGGAAAGTCCAAGTTGGGAGAGATGTTTGTATTCACCTAGTCTAACTCCCCTCCCCCCACTAAAGTGATCCAAATAGCCTGTCTTTTCTGCTAAAAGGAAGTAGAAATGGATACAATGGAAAAAAATAGATTAGGGCTGATATGTGGCAAGATTTTGTACATTATCATGTTGGCCAGTGTTACCCAAAGAGAGGTCTAAGGAACCATAATCCTGTACAGTATAGCATAATTTCCACTAGCAGTCATGTATCCAACCATGAACTCGGAGGGCTAGCCACATAAGGGACTTGTGGCAGATGCTGTCAGTGCTCTGTACCGTGTGGCCTCCACACTCCCCTTTCCTGCTGGGAACTTTCTGCAGACACCTGTGATTTTCTGCCTGGGCAGAGGGGCATCCTAGAACTGAGCACGAGGCATGCTGGAAGTTCTGGTGGTAACACTCCGGAAGCAGTTCTCAACCAATGATAAAGAGATGTGAGCATATGAGCAGCCAGCTTTCTCCCCTCTCTGGTCTGACAGTCCTGTGATATGTTTTTCACCGTCTCAGGGGATATCCCCTGTGGCCCAAACCCCAGTCACCTCAGCAGGAACTGGCTCCCACAGACTCGATATTGGTTGCCTTCCCTTCCATGCCTTACTTCATTACCTTCCTACCAGAACTTGCTGGAATCATCCCCAAATATACCCCTAGCTTCTGGAAGAATCCAGCCTAAGACACAAATGGTGTATAGTCTGCCCCTCTTGGAGATTCACAGTACATATTAAAGGCTCTGAGAAGTCCTTTAATATATATATATTAAATATATATATAATAATATATATTGTATATATTTAATAATATATATACAAAAATTTAATTATATATAAATTTATATATATATATATATATATATATATATATATATATATATATATATATATATATATATAAAATTTTAACTGTTTAGCTCAGCATTTCCTAATAACCTATTGACCACAGACAGTTTGGTTCCCATAAAGTCTCATAGTAATAGTGTTTTCTGGAACATACTTAGGTAAACATTATGGTGACAGGCACAACTGGAGTCTTACTGTAGAAAGGCCCAGTGAGTAGTGGCTTGCCCGTGGTAGGAACAAGAACTGTCAGCAGGGTTAGCTGCATCTCACATTTGTGTGGGCGTTTTAGAACTCACAGATTGTCACAGCCACCCTGGGATGGTAGACAGAGACAGTATTATTACTCTTACCCTACAGATGAGGAAACTGAGACTTGGATAGACGAAGAGACGTGCCCAAGGTGATACAGCTAGGAAGTGGCAGATTCAGGACTCCTAACTCCATGTCTCCCTTTACAACAGATTTCCTGGGGAACAGCAGGACTAGGAATAGAACCCATGTCCCCATCATCCTAGTCAATGAGAGTCAGCCACAAGCCTTCCAAGGTTCCTATAGGTGAGCGATGGTTATATGAATGTGGAGGGAAATGGGAGAAAGTGCCGAGGCCATGGGTGTGCACACTCTACAGGTGTTATGTCTCTTATTGTGATTCTCTCTTCTCACTTTCCCCCATCACACACACGTGTATCACCTCACATTAGCTGTCACTGGTCTGAAATCACCATCAAGGGGTGTCGTACAGGACCTAGGTCAGCTAGCAAAGTAACCAACACACACACACACACACACACACACACACACACACACCACTTTCTCCATGCCCTTGTGTACACAGATTTCCAGGCAGGTGTCCATTCAGATATATACTCAAGCATGCACTTGCATACCGACATCCACATAACATCTAACACACTTTCTTGTTATTACGTGTTGCAATGTCCATTTACCCTTCTAGACCTCTGGACTATATAACCCACAAGGGTAAAGGGCTGAGACTCTCTCTTTCACCATAAGAACCCCAGCGACAAGAAATAGCAGGTGCTCAATAAGCCTGTGTGGAATACACGGATGAATCAACCCACAAATGTGAAAATTGCACATATATAGCAAATAACAATGCACACACAGAAAAATATTTGTACACACGCCCCCCAATATGTGCATGCAAGCACACGTGCACATGCGAACACAAAATCCACACAGATCTCCAGTGCCCCATCCAGCACCCAAGGTCAGGACATGGACATCACGCCCACTGATGTGAGTCTCTTGGGTGGGATCCAGAGAGCCTCCAGCAGCCGTCACTTAGCTATCAGTCTCTCTGCCCCATTTATAGTTGACATAAAATGTGTCACAGCTGCTTCACTGGAGACCAATGTAGACATGGAGGGAAATGGAGAAATATCGGCCCAGCTTGCATTCTGGCTCACTGGTTTGGGGGAGCTTAAGGCATAAATGAGTTTGCATTTAATTGACTTTTTTATTGGGCTTTAATTCACTGATACTTTTCCAGAGACTGACTCCAACAGGCAGACGCAGGGTAGAGCGGTCTCAGGGGCTACAGCCCCCTGGCTCTCTCCCTGTACCCTCCAGCCTATTCTAAACTACGTCTGCACACAGAACCACCCTGGAGCGCATGGGGATGTGAGGAAGTCGGCCGGCAGTGCCTGTTCCCTGCCCGGCCGCCATCTTTTGCCCCTTCTCATCAGCTCTCTTGTCATAACTCCCTTCCTCCTGAAGGGCATTTCAATTTAATGCAATCATGTTGATGGAAAGCTTGCTCTATCCTGGCCCTGTGCGGGTGCAGGGATACACAGATGAACAAGAACAAATCTCTGCCCTCTGGGAACCTGAAATCAAATCAAGAGACAGACACGTAAATTTCACAATAGGATAGATCTCAAAAGTAAACCCGCGAACAGGTCCAGGGAGGCACCGTGTTCATGTTCGGGTAAGGCTGCCCTGATGAGATGCTCCCGCTTCCTCTGGGCAGGGACAGAGTTTGCCAGGCAGGGTACTCCCATAAAGGGCATGCCAGGCAGGTGGAACAGCAGTTGTGGAGACTTGGAGGCTGGGAGAGTGGAGAGTGTCCAGGCATTCACCAGAGGTCCTAGGTGTTGGGGAGGTGGAGGGAAGAGAGGGTGCTTGTGAGAGCAGTGGGACTCAGCCTGCGAGTCGGGAAACCTGGATTCCTGTCCTGTGTTTGCAGCTAATGAGCAGTGTGGCTCTGGGCAAGGGATCTTCCTTCTCGGAGTCAGTGTCTTCATGTGAAACATGAAGAGTTTGAACTCATTGAACCGAAAGATCCTCTGTCCTCCCCAAGGCCTCTATTCCTTCATTGAGATGACACTGCTCCGCTATTCTAAGTTTCTGACGTGGTTGCTGCCGGCTTTGAGCAAGTTCGAAAGGAGCTGCCCCAGAAAGCCTAGTAGGGAACTCTTGTGGTCTGAGACTCCAAGGGCCTTACAGAGCAATTGTGGGTGCCAGTCCTGCTCTTGGGGTGGGGGATGGGCTGGAATGCCCCTTTTCCGAGCTCTGCCAGGGAGTGGGAGAGCAAGGCCAGCCCAGGACAACACTGCTGGGGCATCCTTCCTCGAGCAGGAAGCCTGGGCAGATTTTAAAGGTTTATCATCCAGATTCATTGGATTTTTTAAATGTCAGTGTTTCAGAGGATAAACTCTAATTACCTGGGAAATTTTCTCATTGCACCATACAAATGCAGCTTGACTGAAAGTGTGGACATAGTTTTTGTAAAACTATAAAGGCCTTTGCAAATATACTCAGTTCATCTTTAGGGTGACCCTACATCCCAGTCTACCCTAGACCGTGCCAGGTTATGCCTGTCACCCTGATGTAATTACCGAGAGCGCCCCCACCTTTCACTCTCAGAAGTGTCCTCATCCAGGGCAGTAAAGATTACAATCACCCTGAACATGAAGCTCTGGAGGGTGGCAATGGTAACAGGGAAGCAGTCAGTGTGCACGTGGGGGAGGAGCAGACTTCGGTATGCACTGTCCTGGGTGTTAACACCACTCCATCGTGGATGACGGACGGAGCCTTTCTGAGCTTAGCGTTCCGATATGTAAAACGGGGGTTGTCATACCTTCCGTCTCAGTTGCTCAGGGAAACAAAGGAGATGTTGCATGTGTGTACCAAACGCATAATGTTCTCAACATATGTTCCCTCGCCACCTGGCACTCTTATGATGCCCAGTGCTGGGCATAGAGGAACTTGGATGTTGAATGCATGAATGAATGAGTTCATCTGCCAATTAAGCACGGAAGCTGAAGTTGGGGTTCCTCTCTCTACACCCCAGTTCCCTCTACTGTCAGATAAGCTGACCTGTTCTGAGAATTCTGTGACTCTTCTGTTGTGGGGAGAGGGTTTGATTCCTTTTCTGGTCTCCCCTCACCACCCCCACCCCCAGAGCCTTCTCAGAGCCCTTGCATTGATTTTTCTCTGAACTTCTGCTTTTCTTTTAACTTCCATTCAGCTCCTTTGTTCTTTTATTCTTTCTTTGTGATGATTCTGATGGGACCAGGGGCAGTTCATCTTCATTTCAGCACCTCTCCTAGAGGATCGATATAGACCTCACCCTGCCTTCGTATTTCCCAAAGTCCCTCCTTGTTTCCTGACCTGCCTTGGGGCAGCTATGCACGTGGGTTCCTGTGGGTACCTGTGAACTTCGTGGATCCAAGTTTGGATCCTGGCTCCTATGTATGTGCCTAAAGGGCTGAGTTTGGGATAATAATTTGCTTGTGGTAGACTTCCTTGTGACCTCTCAGTCGGTTTCCCATCCCTAAAGGGAGGATAATAACACTTAAGACCGCTATGAGGATAAAATATATAACTATGGGTGTCTCGGCCGTGCTTGGCCTTAACCAGCACCAAGGACTTCACAATCTGACTTGACCCACCTTTCCCATCTCATCTACTCTGTCCTGGCCCCGCGGCCTCCCCTCCAGTCCCGCCAGTGTGCTCCCCGCTCCTAGAGCACCCATACGTCCACTTGCTCTTCTCCATCTCTAGCCATATTATTCCCTCTGCCCTTCCCCACTTGGGGTGTCCTGATATCCTCGTCCTCCTCCTCCACCCAGCCACAGCACAAAGCCCACCCCCTTCACAAGCCGTTTCTGATCCTTCAGGTCAGAACTGACCACTGGACCCCACTCTGTGTCTCCCCAGTGTGTCTGACTGGTCCCTCCATCTACCACACGCTTCCTTCTGCTGTCGTTTATGGTAGCTGTTTGCTTCCTCCCCTGTCCCCCCAAAGGGCTATAGAGTCCTTGAGGGGGAACCTGGTCTTGTACATCTCTATATTATAAATGACCTCAAAAACTTTGTGAAATGAGGTAGGGCATGAGCAAATGAAATTAAAATTTTGGTCATGATTTCCAGTTCCACCTGTTTGGTGAACTGAGCCAACACAAACCTATCTTCCACCACAAGCACGTGGAAATGCAGGGCAAAGTGCAGTTTATATTTCAAAAATGTTAATGCGGAGCCAAGCTCTAAAGAAAGGGAAACTCCAAGCACCAGACATGGGAGGGCCTGAAAGCAGGGCTTGCATAACACCAGACCCAGGAATAGCTATGTGTGTATAGATGTGTGTGTGTGTGCATGTGTGCCTATGCGTCTGTGTGTGTGCAAGCGTGTGTGCACGCACTCTGCTCAACCCAGATAAATGACCTGAATGCTTTCTGTGTGCAGGCCCATAGCTAAAATTAGGGGATCTGGCTCATTGTCCCCTCCTTCCATTCAAATGCTAGACTGCATCCTCAGGAGAACAAAAAACCTTGGGGACATATTTACTGCTGGTCTGAACACCTTCTCCATATTATCCTGTTTAACCTCATGACAGTCTTGTAAGGTGGAGGGTGTACAAGGAAGAACTGAGGCAAGGGAAGTGAACTTAGTCCCTGGGTTGGGATGGTCCAGCATTTGAAGTCAAGCATGTGACGCTGAGCCTATGAGTTTGAACGCTATGATACATAACTGTGTGCCACATAGTAGGTGTGTAAAAATATCTGTTGGATGAAAACTGGAATAAGTGGCCAGGAAAGGCTCACAGAACCTTTAGAATACTGTTGTCAGGGCCAGACCTGGAACCGCTGATGGATAAGGGACCCAGCATCCAGCCCAGCCCTCCGTAAAGAGCACCAGTTTTAAATGCAGGGAACTCCTCGGGCCTGTATGCACTGGGCGATGGTTTCTCCTGCCTCAGGACGATTGCATCTGGCCCCATTTCCTCCGAGGCTCTTCTTGATTTTTTTTTCTCCTCCCTGCTGTGCATCTGGCTCTAATTCCTTTCCCGGGTCCCATTTGGTGGTTACCATTTATGTTCTAAAACGCGCCATTAGGCATCTGATGTATGGTATGTTGTGTGTGGGTGGCCATGCTGGTGCTCCCAACCATCTGAGGAAATAAAGAGGCCACCGCCATCTGCTGGGAGCGCTGCCTGCTGACATGTTTGCCAGCAGGCCTCTTGGGTCTCTGTGGGCTCAGCTGGGGGAGGGCAGGCTGTCCCCCCATCCTCACAGTCCCCCTTTGGGAAAATAAGCCCTAGAGAGGGCAGGCCTGGCTACTCTCTCCACACACAACTCGAGCATCCGTTTACGGGACACCCAGTGTGTTATGATACCCCCAGTGTGTTCCAGGAGCTAGAGACAGAACCCATTGGAAGGTTCGGTGTGTGTGACTCAGGGCCTGATCCGGACTGGATCAGGGTCTGGGGCAGGGTCACAGCTGCAGCTGAATGGGTCTGGGGGCCATGGAGTCTGCCAGGGAAGACTGTGCCCTGGCCATGTGGACACACAGCTCTCCAGCACCGTGCACATCTACCAGTGATAGGAATGATCTGGGGCATGGAGTGCCTCAGTGGTTACATGTGAAAATTGCTTAGGATCCTTCTAGAATTCTGGAATTTTATCAATGGAAGGATCTTTGTAGATTGCTTTCCCTGCCTTTTAAGCCAGACTGACCCATTCAGATCCCCTCCCCTAGCCATCCCAGAAATGTAGCCCCGCCCCCCAGTGTAGCTGGTGTTTGAGACAGACCTTCATGGTCCATTCCCTTCTCTCCACCAGACCCTCCCTTTATTGAGGCTCATCTCCGCCTTGTTAATAATAAAAACAACTATAATAAGCATGGCTATGTAAATGCCAGGCACACACGCTCATTTAATCCTCACAACATTCCTACGAGGTAGGACCTACCTTCATTTTACAGATGAGATCATCAAGCCTCATGGAAGGCCGGTGCCTTGCTCATGTTCACACAGCTGGTAAGCAGTCATGTACGGATCTGAGTCTGAAAGCTCGTGCTGTCGCTGGCTCAGACTGCTGGCCAAACCTGTGGTGCCTAATCCTGACTTGGACCCCTCCCCCTCATTCTGTTCACCTCCTCCCAGACTTATTGGCCTTTCTAAACACATTGGGTATCTACCCTGCCTCCATCCCCGACATCTCCACTGTCTGGAATGAGGATCTTGGCTTCAGCCCCTGGCTCTGGAGAATCCAGCTTTCTCCCAGACCCTCAGTCAGTGTCCCACCCTCAGCAGCAAAAGGGTGAGGATCCTGACTAAGGTCAGCTGGTTCAGTCTCCTACTCCTGGCAGTATCTGCCAATGTCCCAGCCTTTTTTTGAGGGGGGGGAGGAAGAAGGAGGTTACACATAGCATTTTCGTAGATCTTTCTAGTAGCAGAGATCTCCTTCCCATGGCAGTCCATTTGATTCGTCTTTGCTTAATAATTAACATATACCTGTTTTGGTTATGATAAAGTTCAAACATATACAAAATGAACAGAACAGTACAATAAACTCAATGTGCCTACCACCTAGATCCAACAGTATTAACATCTGACCTTCCCATTTCCTCTGTACCTCTGCTCCTCGCCATCACGAAGAGGGTGATATGATGATGTTTTAACATTTCCTTGTCACTGTTGTAAAAGTTATATGCATTGAAACGCGCAGGTCTTACCTGCATTGTTTTGAGAAATGGATACACCTGTGTAACCCATGCCCTTATGATACAGAATACGTCCACCTCCCTGGAAAAATGGTTACGGGATGTTTTCATTGTTAGGTTCTTTCCCTATGCCCATCCCCAATGCTAGAACTGTTTTCCACGGCTGTGCAGACTAACTCTATTCTCTCTTCCAAATGCTGTCCCTGCCAATGTCTGCGGCAGCAGTGGTGATTCTCGGTAAGCCTGCCCTCTTCCATGCTGAATACCCCTGTCTTATCCCACCATTTCTTCTTTGTTTTCGGAAAATGGGGACTAGCTGCTGACATTGATGAAAGGACGCCTGATTTCCTCCTCGCCAAACTCCTCCTTAGCCCGCTCCACTTGGAGCCATCAGGATAGGCAGAGGTTTGTGACAGGAGGTCTTGCCCATTTGCTAAAGTTCTGTCTGGCTGGGGTGGGGAGGGAGGCTTACAAAAGGACTCACTTTATGCAGGCTGTGAAGGGCAGAGCTGGATGCAAATTTATCTTTCTTTATAAAACAAATTGCAGCATAACTTCTTGCCATCATTCTCTGTTCATTTAAATGAAGTCATTCAACAAACTTCCATTGAGTACCTATGCTAAGCATAAAGCACTTGGTTAAATAAGACATAGCCCCATGGTTTGGGGATGGAGCAGGGATAGACAAATCTGCATTCATCGCTTCCCCCGCTCAGTCCCTGGCTCTAGCACAGGTCGGAGCGTGGCTGCTCACCGGGCAGGACTGCCTCGTCCACCAGCCACTTGCAGTGTTGGCACCTCTGTAGAGAGGCTTCTCCTCCTGGGTTCTGTCTTCTCCCCAAGGAAGGACCAAACCCAATGGGGGACAGTCTCCAGCTCCTTGTCTCAATCCAAACCAGTACTGTAGGGCCGCCGAACCCTGAGAGATGTCATTACTCCATTCTTCAAATGAGGCATCAGAAGTTCAGGAATCAATGTAACCCTCTTGGAGCCTGTTTCCTCATCTGCAAATGGGACCCTCGTGTCTATTTTGCAAGCTTGTTGTGAAGTCGGTTGTCCTTTTCATCACAAATGTCTCTACTCCTGTCTTCGTCTGGCCCTGTGGCCCAGACCAGGATGAGGCAGCCAGGCACCGTCCTGCAGGCGGTGTATCTGCCAGAGGACTGCGACGTGTCAGGGGTGCTCACTCCCAGGCAAGTGTGAACGCGGTCCCCGGAAGTGAGTGTCGCCATACGTAGCACGCCGTAGGCACCTCATGTGCCCTGTGCTAGTCCAAGCCCTGATTCAGGGGTGAGGAGATGCGAAATGAGTGAGGCTGGTGGGGGGGAGGGGTGTAGAGAGCACAGGGAAGGCAGCAGCGTGGGGTGCTGATGTCAAAGCCGTAGCTGACAGCAGGCCCAGCCACAGAAGCACACCACTCCGCGGAAACAAAGGGTGGACCTTGCTTCCTGTGACTGACCCTGGGGAGCTGCATTCGGCACACCGATGTGCACGAATCAGTGTTGGTCTCACAGCTGCTCTGCCTCCCCGATCATCTGAAGCTGTTTTATCTCCATTTCCTCCCAGACGGCTCATGAATTACCTGAGGGCAGTGTCCACGTCCTGCTTCTCTTTGCATTCCCAGGACCCTGCAGAACACGCGGCGTGTAGCACTTGCTCATGAGATATGGAATGAACTAAAGAATGCTTTGTCTTGCATTTTGAAAACCTTTCATCATCGTAGGTCCTTTGATACATCGATCATAAGTCATGGAACTGTGGTACAACGAAAATTAGATTCTCCTGGGAGGCAAGTCTAGCAATCTGAGGCAGTAAGACGTGGGGACGTTCAATAAATATTAGCTCAGTAATACAGGCGAGTAAATGGTAGAATCAGGATTCAATTCCAAAGCTTATTGCTCAGTTCACTACAGTACAGGGCCCACATCTAAGCAATATGTCTGGGGTTTTGTTTGTTTGTTTTAAATAGACAAAGTCCTGCCTCTATCACCAACTAGTCTCTCCTACCAAAATCTCCCAGATAGTGCCCTCATACTGCCCTGAGGAACTTACCCAAACCTTCCCCTACCCTCAGACATTGCCCTGTAGTACAGAAACAGGCAGAACTTAACATCCCCTGGCACAAGGATGGCAAATAAGATTCATCTCCTTCAGAGTGGCAACCAGAATTGCTGGGCTGAAAACTACAGTGAGACCCAGAGGGAGAGGGTGTTGTGATCAACTGGTTATGTCTGCTCTGGACTGAGGAGGGAGCACTCATCATGCATGCTTAGATCGGCCAGTTGGGCCTTAGTGCCAAATGTCAGGGGAGTAATCTGGTTAAACTCTGGAAAACCCTCTGCTCTTGAATCTCTGATGGGTCTGACCACTCATCATGCAAGCCTTGCTACTAAGATTACATGCTGCTGGGTCTCCAGAAACCCCCCTTGGGGAAGAACTAGAAGACAGTGGCCTCCCTCAGTAGTTTCTGAAGAAGCAGAAATGCGTTTTAAGTGCAAAAACATGAAATCAGTAAGACTGTGGCATGAGGATTTCAGTGCCACGTGGGTAGTTACATATTTGACCTTTTCTTGATCAGCTTTTAGAATCAGCCTGCCTTGAGACTGTTTTTAGCCTTGGCATTAATTGGAACATCTGCTTTTCCTTTGTAAACATCATAAACCATCATTTGGTTTTCACTGATGCATCGTTTTCAATGCAGCCCGTAGAATAATGCAAAATTAACCAGAAACACAACAGAACACATTTCTGGTCCCCTCTCCCTTCTTCTCCTCCATCTCACACCTGCTCAAAAAGAGGCTGATTCTCAAAAGGTGGGTAGTGAGGCAGGTGCAAGGGGTGACACATGTCTTTCTCAGGGTTGGTTATCCAGGTGTCAAACACACTCACCTTAGGAGGGTGAAGCCCACCCAAGCCCCTGGGCTAGGTGCTGGAGACATGTCAGAAAAGTGAAGTTCAGATAAGCAGAAATATTCACCGAGGTTGATACAAATTATTTATACAAGAATACCCAAGGAATATTCCAGAAAGAATCCAGGCATGCCACAGGAAGACCAAGTGGGTACATATTCCTACTGGTCTAGCAGGCAGCAGTTAGAAATGGACACAGGGCTGTAGTCACAGGATCAGGCAAGCAACTGGAAAAAGAACATGTAACAGGGACCATGAATCCAGGAATCACATCCAATAGAAGCTCAGGTTTCAGAACTCAGGTGCAAAGTCCCTGCTACTAATAATTATACTAGCTAATTTAATTAAGTGACTACCCTTTGCCTGGCACTTTATATCCATTATCTCATGGTTAATCAGAACATAAGACTAAGATGTGCCCTGCAGTGGCATTCCGCGCCCCAGAACAGCAGAATGTGGCAGGACTTGGTGCCACCTCCCCTGTGTGTCTGGGCTGCTGTGCCCTGAACGAACCCTGCCCCAGTCGGCTCTGCCTAGGCATTGGAGCAAGCCGGGCAGTGGGAATGATGTCAGTCTGGCGAGAAGTATGGAGTGGCCACAACGGAGGGAAATGGACCGGGGCTGTGGATAGTGTGTGGCCGCACTTTCTCCTTCACCTTTTCTGAGCTTTGGCCTACCTTGAAGGCAGAGAACCCCTCCTGAGTCCTGCTCCCCACAGTTAAGGATCCACTCTTCAGGGTCAGCCTCAGCTGGCTAGGAATGGGCTCTTTTTATTATTAATCCACATCCCTTGTCCTGTTGACAGTGAGCAGGTCAGAGACCCAGGCTTGGGGTGGGGGGAGGTACCTCTAAGGTCTGACACAGTTTCCTTGGAGAGGACCAGATGCCACTTTCTGGGACTCACTGCATCTCTATCTTAATAAATATCTGCTATCCGACAGCTGGACTCAATTATTCATTGTGCACAGTGTCTGACACATAGTAGGTGTTCAGCAGGCATAATGTGAATGAATGAGTTCATCTTCCAAAAATCCTGCCTATTTAGAGCCCAGACATGTCTACCTGGGGGTATTAGGTTCTGGAAGTGGAAGAGATCCAGAATGACGGGCAGATAGGCAGGGCTCAGCAGGCAGCCAGAAGCCTAGACTGCACCCCTGGCCTTCCTGACAGCATCCACATGGCCCTGCTGAGACCAGGAGCCAGTCTCAGGGATCTGTCTCAACCTGCTAAATACCATTGGTGACCCCCAATACCATTGGTGGCCCCCCAGTGGCGTGCTATCCCTAGGGCGAATTCTGCCACAAGCCCCCACATCCTCACCAGCCCTGCCCACCAGGCAGCTTCCCTCTGTGCACTCCCACAGCACGTGGCAGCGCCCTGCATCAGTCTGCTGGGATGCCCTCCCTGCGAGGTGCTTCCTAACAGGTTGACTCATCTCTGCATCCCCGACACCTGGGACGTTGCCTAAATCACGAGAGGTGTTCGTAGATATTCACCACGCGAATGAATGGATGAGCCACGAACGTGGTCCCGGATGGAACGGCATCTCAGATGCAGTTTCTACCACCCAAACACAGCTCTTTCTGTCCCCTGCTCCTGTGGGGCTCGGGCATACGGCAAGCCACGAGCAGTCATGCTCTCTGCCTGGGCCGAAGGGTTTTTTCCCTACAAAGTGCTTTCAGACCTATTGTAGCCCTTTTGATCTTGACAGTAATTTGAGTCGAAGGTTCTATTACCAGCATTTCCAAGATGAAGGATCAAGAGCCACAGAGGATGAAGTGTGTTACCCAAGTCAGTGAAGAGCCGGCACTGGATCCTGGATCTGTCTGGCTCCCAGTTGTACTCCTGACTGTTTCCTTTGCCCAGGCACCTCCCACTAAGTACCTACTGTGTGCCAGGTTTGTGGCCAGGTTTGGGAAGCAGAGATGAACGTTCTCTGCTGGGGAGACAGACGGTGGAGGGTCTCTGCAGAAAGAGCAGCCTAGCCTTCGCCGAGCCCTGTTTGAAATTTCCATCAAGCCCAGACTCCCACCAGCCAAGCTGCCGTCTAACTTGAAAGCTGGTTCCCCACACCCCACTTCATCACCTCAAGTCGGGCCCAGTGTGGGATTCTCATGTGGCGTGCCAGGAGCGATTCACCAGCGGAGGTCTAGCCTTTGGAACAGCCCTCCAGATGAATACCTGGAACACCTTCAAGTTTTTCTCTGCCTCCGTGAGCCGTCCGCCAATCAAACCTTTGCTCGCAAAGCATTTGAACTGAAGGCGAACATGCAGGATTACCCGAAGCTTTGATGCTGTTTTCCCAGATGGATTTTTCTGTCGCTCACTGCTCTTTCCCTTCACAGGGCACTCACACATCTCCTCCTGCATGGTCTGGAGCTTCCTGGACAGCTGCCCAGCAAATAAGGCCTGGGCTGCGTGTCAGGCTTGAAGAGAAGAGACCAGAGGGCCTCTTAGCAAAACTGGCATGGAAAACGTCACATCCCAGCAGTTGGGTGCAGAGACACAGAGGAGGGGGGTCCCATTACAATGTCATCCATTCCAATAATGCGAAGCATTAGTCTTCTAACCACCCAAACATAGAAAAGGGAAGTCAGGAGAACCACTCTCGAGCTGTTGGACCTTGGACAAGGCGCTTCGCCTCTGAGACCCTCAGTTTCCTCCTCTGCAAATTGGGGAGAATAACATCTACATCAATGGGCCTTAAAAGGTAGAAGGTGTAGGAAGCCATCAGCACCATTCCCAGTTCATGGTAAATGCCCAGAGATTGCTCATTCTTCTCTTTCCTCCCTAAGAGCAGTCTCTAGGACAGATGTCTCTAGGAATGATGTCCTAGGACAGATGGTGGCCACTGGGTGGGAAGAAGGGACAAGTGGTTGCCACGGAGCTACGTGTCCCTCATCTCCTTCATTCACAGGGACAGCATCTGCCACATGGAGGTACTTTCAGGGGTGTTGGTCAAACCAGCCCTTTTCCTCTCATTTTGGGTCACAGTCATGCAACAGGCCTTGGAACATAAAAGGTGGCCAAACATTTTCAGTTCAAGGGCAGATGATTGAGCACGCAGATTTTTTTAATGATCCTGTCTTTGCCATCAAAGTGCCAGCCATCTACTGCGCCCCCCTTACATATAGGCCCCTCTGCTATATTTAATTTCCCAACAGATTAATTGGCAACCTCAGAAAACAAAAGGCAGCTTCATTTTGTTTCCTGAAAGCCTGATAACCCATTTGACAGACTCTCATTTCCCAATTGTATGAACTGTGTTTGAGGAGTTAGAGAAAAACAAAACAAATAAAACTAAATGGTCGGCTTTAACATGCACGTTATTTTGCAAACAGCCTAATGAGAGATTTCAGTAACTCATTGACAAGAAACCTCAATCAACTCAGGGAGGGAGAAAAAAGGCTTGATTTTAGAGCAGTACCATTTCATTTCCTTCAAGCGCAGTAAGCTAGAAGAGACGGAAACCCACTGCCTAGGAGAAGCCCTACAGGTCAGGATTAATGAATGGGTTGGAAGGTTTGAAGCTTGCAAGCCTAATTGTGTGCTGGTAAATGGATATTCCAGCAGTCTTTAAGGGAGCTTATACATAATTTATTCTCTTAAGTAGGTTTGTGGTGTAGAAATGTTGGTTGCACTATTAATTGGACCAGAAAACTGTGTCTTCATGAGTACCACCAGCTTTTCCTAAACTTCCCAGCAAGGGCTTCACATTGCATTTCCCAGACTTTGTAAGGCAGGGTGCCCCAATAGATCATGCTGAGCCTGGATGCTGGTACCTGAGCCAGCAGCAGTTGCCAAACTTTCTCTTATTCCAGAATGTAATGTCCCGGGAAGGGGAGTCTGCCATTTTCTCCAACCCATGGCATGCACACATGGAAGGCCATCAGACCCAGGTCAAATCTCAGCTCTGCCCCCAAACTAGCTGTATGACCTAGGGAAGATCACTTCACCTCTCTGGGCCTTAGACTCTTCATGTAAAAAATGAGATGTTTGGGCAATGGTATTTTTGGTTCCTGCATTTTCCCAGGATTCCCTGACACTGAAATGCACTTCCCCCACTATGAAGTGGGAGAGCCCTAGTGTTAACCAAGCACTGTTCTCACCTGCTGGGAACAGAGCTGGCTGGGAGGGTATATGGCTGTGAGCTGCAGCCACAAGGGACAAGAGGCCAAAGCACAAGTTTTTGAATTAGGCAAAGATGGATTTCCCTCTGGATTCTTCATTGACCAGCACTGCGACCTAGCTCAGTCTCTCTGGGCCTCAGTTTTCTTATCTGTAAAATGGGGGTAATGAAAACAATACGGGAAGGCTGTTGCAGAAATTAGTGATGGCAAAAATAAACTAAAAATGAGTTGTAAGCATCAAAATGTCTCCCTCCCCTACAGAACTCCACTGTCCCAGTGTCTCGTTGGCTGCCCTGGGCTTCTAACAACAGGCTTAACATGATTAAAGAATAAGCAATCAATGGCACGTGGTGATTTTCATTCCCTTAACTACTTCAAGATGAGTTTGCAATGCCTGACTGGTGGTGGTGCAATGGATAGAGCATTGACCTGGGACACTGAGGTCCCATGTTCAAAACCCCGAGATGCCAGTTTCAGTGCAGGCTCACCATCTTGAGTGTGGGGTCATAGGCTTGAGCATGGGATCATGTCCATGGTTGTTGGCTTGAGCCCAAGGTCTCTGGCTTGATCCAGGGGTCACTGGCTCAGCTGGAGCCCCTCAGTTGAGGCACATATGAGAAAGCAATCAATGAACAACTAAGGAAAGCAATCAATGAACAACTAAGGTGCTGCAACAAAGAATTGATGCTTCTCATCTCTCTCCTGCCTGTCTGTCTCTCTCTCACTAAAAAAAAATAAAATAAAATGAGCTTGCTATTCTGGAGACATAAGCAGACAGAACAGGACCCCTCATCTCTGACCCTCCATCACCCAAAAACTTATGTCTTCCCTTGAAAAGGAGAAACATAGTAATTCCACCCCCACCCCCAGTATGGAGTCATAACTACTATAGGTATCTATTATGTATAGATACCTACTTTCATTCTCTCCTTTATGCCCTATAAGCACATGGCAACATTATCTTGCCCAGTTTGCAGATGAGAAAAAGCAGAGGCTCAGGAACTGTCTGTTTCTTTCCCTCCAACTTCATGGAGCCGTTGAGTAGTTGAAGTAGATGCGGGTTCTAAACTGTAACACACCATCTACAATGTTAACAATGAAGGTGACAGTCATGGTCACATTTAGAGATCCAGGTTTGAAATGTGCATCATTAATTCTTAAAAATCGATCCAACTAAGTGCAACTCTAGATTCTTACCAGCCGTCAGTTCAGGCCCTGCCAGCCGCCAGCGGCTGGCAGTACTCCCGGCAAGCAGGGAAATACCTGTGAGAGCAGCGGATCTGAAGACACAGCGAGCTCCACCTGACAGTCTGGACTTAAATAAATTGCGTTTTCTGGCTGGGGGCGATAAGGCATACATTTGAAGTGTGTGTTACTCTTATACATCATTATGCCCTGAAATGGGGGAAAAGAGCTTTGTCTTGTCCCAAGTTTGTAGCAAAACTGAACTGTGTATAAATAGCCCTCAGGCCTTTGATGTTGAGCAGAGAGGAAAATAATACCTCAGAAAATCCATGCAGAGCAGAGGGCTGGGCGGGACAGGCAGGCAGGGAGGCCGGCAGGCAGGGAGGCCGGCTGAGAGTACCCTGCTGGGTCTGACCCCTTCTCCTGCCCCCGCCAGGGTAAACTGTCTTAGTTCCTGAAAGGATTATTTTCTCTGGTACCTTCACAGAGAAGCAAGCGGAAATGCTAAGTACAATTAAGTGGGAAACTGAGAAAGCCACAGTGGAGAAAGGGAAGGGAGGCGACCTGGACAAGGTGTCAGCCTGAACTCCCACCAGAACCCGGCCAGGCTGGCTGGCCAGCACCAAAGAGTGCCTCCCAGAGGTGGGCCGGGGGATAGTCAACGGGGAGTAGCAGCACCTTGGAACCCAGTCATTCATTCATTCGACAGAGCAGACACAGTCCCTGCTCTCCAGGAGTTGACAGTTCAGTGTCAGACACATCCAACTAATCTAGTTGCGTCCTTTGATGTGTACCAAACAGGAGAAAAGCGGGGGTGCACGGTTTTATTACAAGGAGCCCCGTTTACACAAGGGCTGGGAGCAGGGGCCACTGGTGAAGAGAGGTCTCTGGAACAGGGCATTTAAGCCAAGGCATGATCACAAGTTGGCCAAGCAAAGGTGTGGGAGAACATTCTAGGCAGAAGAAACAGTAGCTAGTAAAGCCCCATGAGGGACTGAGCTTGTTGCACTGTCCGGGAACTGAAGGAGCCAGTGAAACTTGTGGGAGGGGACAACTGGGTCCCCAGCTGAGCTCTGGAGGGCCCAGTGGGGATTTGGGACTTTATCTTCAATGCACCATGAAGCCACAAAAGGGCTTTAGGCCTCTTTATGTTGGTCCTGACTTGATGAAGAACTTAGCTGTTGTAAATTGTCCCTTGGCCATTTCTGAGACATAATTGCAGTCACCCTCCAGCTCCCTGCCCTGCCACTCTGGTTGCCACCACGCCTGACCAAGTTCTGATCTGCATCAACTCTGTGCACTTGCCACAGCACCCAGGCGGAGGGAGCAGGAGACATGGGACTGATGCTGAGGCCCCTGCAGGAGCTGCCATCTGGGCCTAGAATGAGTGCCAGGCCTGTAAGGGGCATCAAGGAGGGGGAGCTAGTCTCCATCATGCCCATCTCAAGCACCCGCCTGAGCCATCTTTTACGGGGAAAGGCTTTGATTCACAAGGCTTCAATACTGCCAGCCCAGTGCCTGCACAGAGCAGGAACTCAGCCAGTAATCAGCTGAAGTTAGCAATGCCCTCCGTTCTCCATCTCCTCTTGTAAGTGGGGAAATGGAGGGAGACTGGGATAAAGGAAGGAATCCATGTCCCAGATGGATACATTCTGGCTGATAGCCTTGATCAAGTCACTTCCCCTCTCCCAGGTCTCTATTTCCTTATCTATGGTGTCAGGTGGGTGGATTCTAAGTCTCCTTTTAGTTCCCATACCTCGTCATCACCCTCAGAAGCATAAGGTCAATACCTTTATCAATGCCACACAGCATGTCTGTGGCAGGGCTTGGATCACAGTTGACTCCTGGAGTGGACAACATATTCTAACCCCAGCCCAATATTCTGAAATTCACATACCAAATTTGGGGGTGGAAGAGACTTACAATTTACAATGATCCAGTGCTAAACCGAAATGTAGTTTTACTTACAAATCTCTTTGTATAGATAGAAAAATTAATATTATAAACAATTTTGGAACCAAAGAGGTTATTTGGAGGGATCTACAAAGAAAAACTGTATTAGAGTACTGCACCCTAGAAGTCACTCTAGATGTGTACAACCCCTTGCAATGGATGTTCTAACTATACGATGCTCTAAAATCTGTTCATTGCAGTGGTTCCCAAGAGCATCTCTCCAGGGGACAAGTTCATTAGCCAAGTTCAGTGGCTGCATACAATAGTGACGATAAAGTTCAGTTCTTTGAAAAAGCATGTTCCAGCTGTCTCCACCATGAAACTGAGAGAGTAGGGTATGTCTATTTTGAAATAGTTCAGCTGCCTGGGACTTGGAGCCATTCTGTATAGGAGTGAAAATGCAGGATCTGTTGTTTTGCTAACCGCTCCTGTAGATCAGGAGTCCCAAACTTTTTACACAGGGGGCCAGTTCACTATCTCTCAGACCGTTGGAGGGCCGGACTATAAAAAAAACTTTGAACAAATCCCTATGCACATATCTTATTTTAAAGTAAAAAAACAAGTTCTTTTAGATGAAGGGTTAGGTTGTTTATTTGAGCTTTTTCAAGCTTCTTCAGGAATGCCTGTAATGCTATGAACTCCCCTCTCAGGACTGCTTTAGCTGTGTCCCATAAATTTTGAGTTGTATGTTCATTATCATTCATTTCTAAAATTTTTTTTATTTCTTCTTTGATTTCATTGTTAACCCATTCATTATTTAATAACATGCTATTTAGTTTCCATGTGTTTGAGTATTTTTCAGTTTTTCTGTTGTGGTTGATTTCTAGTTTCATGCCATTGTGATCAGAGAAAATGCTTGATATGACTTCAATCTTCTTAAATTTGTTGAGACTGCTTTTGTGTCCTAACATGTGATCTATCCTAGAGAATGTACCACGAGTGCTTGAAAAGAATTTATATTCTGCTGGTTTAGGGTGAAAGGTTCTGAAGATATCTATTAAATCCAGTTGATCTAGTGCGTCCTTTAAGTCTGCTGTTTCTTTGTTAATTCTCTTCCTTGAGGATCTATCTAGTGATGTAAGTGGTGTATTGAAATCTCTTACTATTATAGTATTGCTGTTGATCTTGCCCTTTATATCCATCAAAGTTTGCTTTATATATTTAGGAGCTCCTATATTAGGTACATGGATATTTATGATGGTTATATCTTCATGTTGGATTGCTCCCTTTATCATTATGTAGTGTCCTTCTTTATCTCTTACTATAGCCTTGGTTTTAAAGTCCATTTTCTCTGATATAAGTATTGCTACCCCAGCTTTTTTTCCATTTCCATTTGCATGAAATATTTTTCTCCATCCTTTTACCTTCAGTCCATGTGCATCTTTTGTTTTAAGGTGTGTTTCTTGTAGACAACATATGTAAGGGTCCTGTTTTTTTATCCATGCAGCTACCCTATATCTTTTGATTGGATCATTTAATCCATTTACATTTAAGGTTACTATTGATATGTAGTTGTTTATTGCCATTTTATATTTTAAAGGTATATTCCTCTTTTGCTATATTCTTTTCCCACTTTGATCTGTTTACAACAGGCCCCTTAACATTTCCTGCAGCATTGGTTTTGTTGTAATAAATTCCTTGAGTTTTCTTTTGTCTGGGAAGCTTTTTCTTTCTCCTTCAATTTTAAATGATAGCCTTGCTGGATAAAGTAGTCTTGGTTGTAGGCTCTTGTTCTGCATTACTTTGAATATTTCTTGCCATTCCCTCTAGCCTCAAGTGTTTCTGTTGAGAAGTCAGATATCATCCTTATGGGGGCTTCTTTGTAGGTGATAGCCTTTTTTTCTCTAGCAGCTTTTAATATTTTCTCTTTATCACTTAGCTTTGGTAGTTTAATTATGATGAGTCTTGATGTAGGTTTCTTTGGGTTTCTTTTTAATGGAGATCTCTGTGCTTCTTGAATTTATGAGACACTTCCTTGCATCAATTTAGGGAAGTTTTCAGCTATAATTTGATTGAATAAAGTTTCTACTCCTTGTTCTTTCTGTTCTTCCTCAGGAACCCCTATTATGTGGATGTTATTTCTCTTCATGTTATCACAGAGCTCTCTTAGGTTTCCTCAGACTTTTTGAGTCTCTTTTCTTTTTTCTGCTCTGCTTTCATGCCTTTGTTCATCTTGTCTTCCAACTTGCTGATTTGATCCTCAGCTTCATCCATCCTACTCTTAATTCCTTCCATTGTAGTCTTCATTTCTGATATTGTATTTGTAATCTGACTGATTCTTTTTTAATATTTCAATGTCCTTTTTTATACTTGCTATCTCTTTATTTAGGTGTTCATAATGACCATCCATTGTTGTTCTAAGATCCCTAAGCATCCTAACAATCATTATTCTAAACTCTGCATCTGGAAGTTTGGTTATTTCCATATCGCTCAGTTCATTTCCTGGAGGATTCTCTTGTGGTTTCATTTGGATTGCACTTTTCTATCTTCTCATTATGTCTGTGTGTTTGGGTGTGTTGTTTGTAGAGCTGGTTGAGTCTAGGCTTGGTGTTTTCTGCCTCTAATTTTCAGTTGTGTTATTTCTAGGTCTTCTTGGGCTGGCTTCAGCTGTTGTTTGTAATCCACTGTGGAATTTAGCTTTTCTAATAGAGCCCCTTTGAAGTCTTGATTTGTTTGTTTTCTTCTCAGTTTTCTTAACTCAGTGGTAGTCTTGTTTACTGATCTCATCAGGGGGCTTATTTAAAACTGTATCGAGGAATGTGGTGGGTATAACCTGAGACTCTGAAGACTTGATCTGCCAGTTACTCTCTCTGGGGGTGGGGTGCTTTCTCTGCTTCAGTAGGGGGAGGTGTATCTCAGATCTCCATGGAGACCTGAGTTACTGTCCCTCCTCCCCACTTTTTGTTTTCAGCTGTGTCTTTTTGTGCTGATTGGAGCTGGAGAGATATCTTCAGATGGTTGACCCGGAACCACTTTAATTTTGTCTTATGTGGAAGGATCAACCCCTCCCCCAGCTATGGCTGCCTCCAGCACCTCCCCCAGGTATGGCACTGGATTTGTCCACTGCTCAGGTCCTCCCATGCATTCCTTTGTTTGTCACCAGCTGTCTCCATCTCCTGCTTTCCTTTTGGAAAACAAGCCAGCTCTTTCAACAAACCTTGTTCCCAGGTGCCCAGGCAAGTGGCTGTGAGTGACATTTTCTACTGCTTTCCTTGGATTGAGAGCCTTTCTGAGCTCTCAGCCTAACCCCTACCCATTGTTCCTGTAAGCAGGGAGGCTCACCACTCCTCAGTACTCCCCACCAGGCCTGGAGTGGCTTCTTCTTTGCTCCTTGATTTTTGAGAGCAATTCTTGTAGTCCAGAGTTGGTTTTTCATGCTGATCATTCCTAAATTAATTTGTAATCCAGTTTGGTGGTGTGAGCTGGGAGTCTGTGTGTCTGCCTACTCCGCTGCCATCTTGTGTGTCAACATAACCCTTCATCTAAAATAACTTGAAAAAGAACAGCAAGTAAGGCTCAGAGGTAGTAGAAGGAAGGAAATAATAAAAATCAGAGCAGAAATAAATGACATAGAGGCTAAAGAAACAATACAGAGGATCAGTGAAACCAAGAGCTGGTTCTTTGAAAGGATAAATAAGACTGATGAACCTTTAACGAGATTCACCAAGAAAAGAAGAGAGAGGACTCAAGTAAATTAAATTAGAAATGAGAGTGGAGAAATAAAAACTGACACAAAAGAAATACAAAATATTGTAAGAAAATGCTATGAAGAACTGTATACCAAAAAATTAAACAACCTAGGTGAAATGGACAAATTCCTTGAAACATATAATCTTCCAAAAATCAATCTGGAAGAATCAGAAAACCAAAACAGACCGATTACAACAAAAGAGATTGAAACAGTAATTAAAAAGCTCCCAAGAAACAAAACCCCTGGGCCAGATGGATTCACTGGTGAATTCTACCAAATATTCAAAGAGGAACTAACTCCTATCCTTCTCAAGCTATTTCAAAAAATTTAAGAAGAAAGAACACTACCAAGTTCCTTTTATGAAGCGAGCATAATTCTGATTCAAAAACCAGGCAAAGACAACACAAAGAAAGAAAATTACAGGCCAATATCCCCGATGAATTTAGATGCTAAAATCCTCAACAAAATATTACAAACCAGATCCAGCAATACATGAAAAAAATCATACATCATGATCAAGTGGGATTTATTCTGGGGAGGCAAGGATAGTACAACATTCATAAATCAATTAATGTGATTCACCACATAAACAAAAGGAAGGAGAAAAACCACATGATAATCTCAATAGATGCAGAAAAAGCACTTGATAAAATCCAGCACCCATTTATGATCAAAACTCTTAGCAAAGTGGGAATACAGGGAACATACCTCAACATGATAAAGGCCATTTATGACAAACCCACAGCCAACATCATAATCAATGGACAAAAATTAAATGCAATTCCCCTAAAATCAGGAACAAAGCAGGGGTGTCCCCTTTCACCACTCTTATTCAACATAGTACTGGAAGTCTTAGCCACAGCAATCAGACAAGATAAGAAATAAAAGGCATCCAAATTGGAAAAGAAGAAGTAAAACTGTCATTATTTGCAGATGATATGATACTGTATATAGAAAACCCTTAAGGCTCAGTCAAAAAACTACTGGACCTAATAAATGAATTCAGCAAGGTGGCAGGATATAAAATTAACACACAGAAGTCAGAGGCATTTCTATACATGAACAATGAAATGTCAGAAAGAGAAATTAAGGAAACAATCCCATTCACTATTGCAACAAATAAGTACCTAGGAGTAAATTTAACCAAGGAGGTTAAAGACTTGTACTGAGAAAATTATAAAACATTGATAAAAGAAATCAAGGAAGACACAAACAAGTGGAAGCATATCCCGTGCTCATGGTTAGGAAGAATAAACATCATTAAAATGTCTATATTACCCAAAACAATTTATAAATTCAATGCAATACCAATTAAAATACCAATGACATACTTCAAAGATATAAAACACATATTCCAAAAATTTATATGGAACCAAAAAAGAACACGAATAGCCTCAGCAATCTGAGCCTCAGAATATGGGGAAGGGGGGATGCAGTCGGGGTTACCCTAGAATCTATGTAAATTCAGAAGAATAAAGTGGGAGGTATCATACTTCCTGATATCAAGTTATACTACAAGGCCATTGTTCTCAAAACAGCTTGGTACTGGCATAAGAACAGGCATATAGATCAATGGAACAGAACAGAGAACCCAGAAATAAACCCACCTCTTTATGGAAAATTGATATTTGACAAAGGAGGTAAGAGCATACAGTGGAGTAAAGACAGCCTCTTTAACAAATGGTGTTGGGAAAACTGGACAGCTACCTGCAAAATAATGAAACTAGACCACCAACTTACACCATGCACAAAAATAAACTCAAAATGGATAAAGGAATTAAATGTAAGCCGTGAAACTATAAGCATTCTAGAAGAAAACATAGGCAGTAAACTCTCCGACATCTGTCGAAGCAATATATTTGCTGATTTATCTCCATAGGCAAATGAAATAAAAGACAAGATAAACAAATGGGACTATTTCAAACTAAAAAGCTTTTGCACTGCTAAAGACAATATGAACAGAATAAAAAGAGAAACCACGCAATGGGAGAACATATTCGACAACACGTCTGATAAAGGGTTAATAACCAAAATTTATAAAGAACTTGTAAAACTCAACACCAGGAAGACAAACAATCCAATCAAAAAATGGGCACAAGAAATGAATAGACACTTCTACAAAGAGGACATACAGATGGCCAATAGGCCTATGAAAAAATGCTCAACATCACTAATCATTAGAGAAATGCAAATTAAAACCACAATGAGATACCACCTTACACCAGTCAGAATGGTGCTCATTAACAAAACAACACATTATAGGTGCTAGCGAGGACGTGGAGAAAGGGGAATCCTCCTGCACTGCTTGCTGGTGGGAATGCAGACTGGTGCAACAGCCACTGTGGAAAACAGTGTGGAGATTCCTCAAAAAATTAGAAATGGAACTGCCTTTTGACTCAGCTATCCCACTTATAGGAATATATCCCAAGGACACCATATCACAGACTGAAAAAAAGAAATGCACCCCCATGTTTGTGGCAGCATTGTTCACAATAGGGAAGATCTGGAAACAGCCCATGTGTCCATCAGTGGACGAGTGGATTAAAAAGCTTTGGTACATATATACAATGGAATACTATGGGGCCATGAAAAAGAAGGAATTACCTTTTGCAACAATATGGAGGGACCTGGAAACTATTATGTTGAGTGAAATAAGCCAGGCAGAGAAAGAAAAATATTATATGACCTCACTCATTTGAGGAATTCAAGGAACATTGAGAACTGAGGAAAGGGATTGAGACAGAGGAGGGATCAAAGGGACCAGAGGAAAAGAAGACAAAGGGAAAGGGGAGGATAGGTGGGGATAAACATGAAGAGAAAGGGGGAGGGTGCTGTAGGGAGGGGGGCAAGGGAGATGTGGAGGGGAATATGGGGAAGGGGGGATGCAGTCGGGGTTACCCTAGAATCTATGTAAACACAATTAATTAAATTAAATAAATAAATAATAAAATAAGACAACAAAACGGGAACAAATACAATATTTAAAATAAAGAACAAGTAAATTTAAATCAACAAACTGACCAGTATTTCAATGGGAACTATGGGTGTGGATGCATCCTGTGCTCCTCTCACTGACCACCAAAAAAAGAGATGCCCCTTCTGGAATTGCGGCGGGGGCAGATAAATGGCCTCAGGGGGCCGCATGCGGCCTGCGGGGCCATAAGTTTGGGGATCCCTGCTGTAGATCATGAAAGAAATCCCCAAATCCTTGCTCATAGTTGGACCACCTGCATGTGAATATTTCAGTGGTAGTCAGCCTGGTCCCTACTGCCCACTAGTAGCCATTCCAGCTTTCATGGTGGGCGGTAGCGGAGCAACCAAAGTATAAATAAAAAGATAGATTTAACTATAGTAAATTGTTTTATAAAGATTTATTCTGCCAAACTTAGCGAAAATCTGACATAAAGGACTTGGTAAGTAATTATTATTATATGCTTTAACTTGCTGTAACTCTGCTTTATAAATTTTATAAGGTAAAGTTACTTCCCTACTTTATAAATCACCATTACTGTGGAACCGGTGGGCAGTTAGAAAATTTTACTACTAACAGAGATACAAAAGTGGGCAGTTGGTATAAAAAGGTTGACTACCCCTGGATTGGCTGATAGAAAAAGCAAGGCAAAATAGAAAGAGTACATGACTTAGATACATCCCAGTGACAAAGACCCAGGACAGCACACCCAGAAAGAGCACGTGTGTCAAAATGAGACAGACATGGATTTGAATTCTAGCTTCTCTGCTTAATAGCTGTGTGACCTTAGGTGAGTCTCTTAACCTCTCTGGTCCTTGGCTTCCCCCTCTGCACAATGGGAGCAGCAATAGGCACTCATGGTCACAGTTGCAACAGTTAAATGAGACAATACAGGTAAGCATGCAGCACAGTGAGTGCCTGGCACATGGTAAAGCCTGTCTCCCTTCCTTCCATCCAGCCATCGAGATCTTCATAAGACAGGAAGCCTCCAGCACTGGCCTTCACTAACTACCTGCCTCTATACAGGAGGATAGGAGGCCAAAGAGTATCTCTGTGGCCTGCACACATCAGGTGGGGATAGCGTAGGGGAGCATGGTCTGGGAGTCGACCCACACCCAATCTCAGTGGCTGCTAGAATCCAGTACAGTTGGCCTGGCTCGCCTCCATCCAGTTTTGCCAGATCTAATCTGGCTTCCACAGGATGTTCCAACGCTGTTATGTAATTGTAATAACCATAGCATTTATAGAAAGCTTTGATAGTTTCAAAGAACTTTTGCATGTATTACCTCAGTTGATCCTCTCAATGACCTTGATAGGTAGCTAAAGCAAGGACTTAGAACCGCCATTTTATAGATGGAGAAATTGAAGCCTTAGGGTTTATTTGGTTCACCTTAAGTCACACAGCTAATAAGTGGCAACAGCAAACTTGGACAAAGATCTCTATATTCCTCGCCCTGAGCTTTTCCCATACCATCCCACTGTACCTTTGTAAATATGCACTCATCAGGCAAAAGTAGACTGAGCACCTAATGTGTGCCAGGCAAGGTCCTGAGTGCTGGGATTCAGAAATGAAATGCAGAGTCAAGTTCAGGAGAGATGTGGGACTGCTCAGTAACATGTGATAGCCACCATGGTAAAGGAGTAAGGGGAACAGTCGGGGTGGAGGTAAACCCATCTTGATCCAGGGCCTCAGGAAGGATTCCTGCAGATGCCTCAGTCCAGTCTTGGAGAACAGTTAGAGGTTGCCCAGGCAGAAGAGGACTGAGAGGAGCTACAGGAAACAGAAGCAGCGGATAGAAAGCCACGGTGTATGAAGCAGCAGGGCCCATCTGGGGGTGCTGTAAGGTGTTTGTTTTGGCTCCACCCCGTGCGACAGGCACTGTGCTAGGCACTAGGGATAGCAATTTCAGCAGGTGTAGTCCCTGAGCCCATGAAGCTTTCCTCCTAGTGGCTTTCCGGAGACTCAGATAGGAAACAGTAGATGGCATAGGTGGAGGCACCATAGAAGGCCGGGTATGGAGGGCCTGGATTTCAGCCTAAGGGGATGAGGAGGCCTGGTAGATTTTAAGCACAGGATTAACACTATCAGGTTTGCATTCCAGAAAAAGCAAACCACAATTAACTTAAAAGATGGGCTAGAGAAGGTTGTCCGGAATCTGGGAGCCCAGCTAGGAAACTGCAGCAGCCTGGGCAAGAAATGCCAGGGTCTTAACATAGAGCAATGCAGAAGACAAAAGGCAAAATGCAAGATGGTTATAGAGACAGTGTTGACAGGTCTTGCTGGCTAATTGAACATGAGGGTAAGGAAGAGGAGTGCTGGAGGTTTTTGGTAGGTTGTAATGGTATTGGAACAGGAATGCAGGAGAACCATCCTTAGGTGAGGAAGGTTTGCTCCCACTGGGACATGCTGAGTGTCAAGGGTCTGTGGTCCCCCTAAGGTTATACTTATTAGGTAAGTAGATTTACTGTGTCTGGAGCTCAAGAAAGATCTCAGAGTCACGGGTGGAGATTGGAAGGTCAAGAGCTTCCTAACAATATCTGTCACTTGGATGTGGGCAGAGGGAGCCTACAGAGGGACAACTGATCAGAACCCATTGCAACAAATCCCAAAAGGTATCCAGATTTGTTCTTCGATGCCAGAATCCCACTTGGCAAAAGTCATGCCATTAGCCAGAGTGAGCAATCCTTGACCCCTAAGAGGGGTTGATTGGGTTGGGCTGTGGGGACTGTGGCCTGTTGTTGGATTTCTGGGGTCTCACCAAGCTCCAGAGCCCAGTCTGAAATCACCCATGTGCTTCTCTCTCTCTCTTCTCTCCTTCAGGTGTTTACAAAATATGGGAAGTGTTACATGTTTAACTCAGGCGAGGATGGCAAACCTCTGCTCACCACGGTCAAGGGGGGGACAGGCAACGGGCTGGAGATCATGCTGGACATTCAGCAAGATGAGTACCTGCCCATCTGGGGAGAGACAGGTGAGCTGGGCACATGGGCCTGGGAAGTGGGTGATGGTGGAGGGGTACAGGACTTTGAAAGACTGGTTTGCCTCAGGTGGGCTGTCTTGGCCCACCTTATGAAAGTCTGATCTCCACCAAGGGGTTGAGGGCATGCCTGTGAATAGTAAGGATGATTTTCCTTGGATTTCACTAGATGGGAGAGAGGCAGATGATGGGAGTATTGGAAAGGGAAGGCAGGTAGGGTAAGAAGAGGTATTGGGTGGAAGCATAGAGAAAGGTTTGAATAACAAGTATGGTTGGCCAGGTGACTGGCTTGATTTCAGTATAAGAAGAAAGGATGCATCACCCCTTCTCTCCCGGCCATATTGAATATCCCAGCCCAGCTAGGAGGCCCTATGGAAAGGAAAGCAGGCTCATCTCACCGGAGGAAGATGGAGGAGCCATGTGGTGTTGGAAAGCCAAAGACTAGGGACTCAGAGGCCTGGCACCATACCTGCGTGAGCCCCTCGGGGTGCATGTGTGTACAGATTTCGAAGCTTATTTCATGCATTCATGTATTTATTCAACAAACAATTCATTAGCCCTTTATACTATCTCAGGCTCTGCATCAAAGGACATTAAGGTGGAAAAGACCAAGTCCTTGATCATAACCTGGAGGAGGAGACACATGACTGCAGTCCACCATGACATAAGCGTCCCCAGTATGATGCAGGGACAGTGACCTCCACCTGCCACAGGGAGAAGAAGGTTCAGGGCAAGCATCCTCACACACGGGGCATTTGAACAGGGTCTTGAGATCCTGGATTATCACAGTGAATTCTCATAAGAGGAGTGCAGAATGGTCAGACTGAGAAGGCGATATGAAGGCAGAAGCAGAGATGGAGTGATGTAGCCATAAGCCTAGGGATTCCAACAGCCTCTAGAATTCCACCAGGTGGAGAAAGTGAGGAGGAGCCCAAGGGTGGGACCGTGGACACTGAAGAGACTCAAACAAGACTAATGCTGTGTTCAGGGCATAACAGTTCAGAATGGGGAAGGAGCTCCAGAGGTGGGCCTGAGGAGGGGCCACAAGGAGAGGTAGAGGGGAGATAAGGTTCTAGTAGGAGGGAGGCCCTAGGTCCTCAGCTTGGAGCTGGGGGCGGCGGGGGGAGGGGGAGCCAAGCAGCCTAGCCCCTGCTTCCTGCAGCTCCACCCTGGGATTTGTGCAGCCAATGCCATGCCTTACCTGGGCATACCTTACCATGCCCAGGCCTTCCAGGCTTCTGAGGCAGCAAACGCTTCCACCAGGGTTGACTGACTGCAGATTCCCAGCTCTCTCCCGACTACCGTGCTCTTCCTTCCTCCCGGAATCTCTCACTTGAGCGACCGGGGAGGTGCGTGTGGCCACTTACCTCACATTATGGTTGGTTCTCCTGCTCCTTCAACTGAAAGGAATGTGACCATCATAGGCTCATTCCAGTAATTTAGCCTCCTGGCAGCCAGGCCCCAGCTGCTGCTTCCTAAGCAGACACTTAGTTGATTCCTTTCAGTCTTCTAAATTCAATATCCCTCCCCTCTGGCACATGGATGAAGGTGTATGTGACCATCAAGCTCTGGCATCCTCTCTGAATGCTGACCAATGGAGCCCAGCTCTCCAGAACATCCCGGAAGCCAACCTGTGTCTTATGCCCATACGGGCCTGTAGGTAACCCTGGGTCCTGGGAGCTGCATCTTGGCCCAGAGAGAGACCCTACCTTGTAAACACCAGAACATATTTGCCTATTGAACCACATATGGAAAAGGAGAGAAATAAGGAAATAAAAATGAATTCTAGAGACTCCACACCCAAAGCCTGAGCGGAAGTTCATTATGCCCTTCGGTGGTAATGTCAGATTTCTCACCCTGTCACCTGATTCAGGAGCAAAAGCACATGTATAGACACACACACACACACACACACACACACACACACTCATACTCATACATGCACACCACATTTTCACACTCAAGATACCCAGCACCGTCACACCAACATCTTCACATGGCAAAAGTCCCTATGGGGTCTGGCCTTGGGTCTGAGCACTGGCCACTGATAGAAGAGGCTCCACCCCAAGGAATCTGCATTCTGCCTCCTGAAGTCATCAACGGTCAAAGCAGGAAAGAACCTTTGAGATCACCTTTTCCAGACTATGTCTGGCATTCTCCCCAGGAGGAAGGACTGAAGCCTGGCCAAAAGCAGTGACATGCTAGAAGTCATGCAGTAAATTCATGGACAAGCCAGAACTGTGCTGACTGAAGCTTCTTGACCACCAGTCAGCCCTAGTGGATCATGAGCAATACTAATTTAGGATAAATCGTAACTGTGATTAAGGACCTGCTATGTGCCTACCACCATGCAGGGCAGCCAGGGATGCAGAAGACAGGAGACAAAAACCCCACCTTTCAGGAGTTTATCAACCCCTTAGGAAGCCAGACTTGTGCACAGAGTCCAAAGGAGAACTCCACTCTCCTTTCTACAACAGGTCTACTCACGTGACACAGCAGATTTCCACATAAACTATTTCAACGACGGTTGAGGGGCTGGGGAAACAGGCTGTGTGAAGAAGGGGTTTAAAGCAAGGGTAGTGGCCAGAAGAAACTGGTTAGAGAAGAAACCAATCAATGCTGTCCTACAAACGTTCTAGAACATTCTGCAGTGATAGAAGTGTTCTCTGTCTGCACTGTCCAATCTGGCAGCCACAACTGGGCATTTGAAATGTGGCCAGTGACAATGGGGAGCTGATTTTTTATATCATTTCATTTTTAGTAATATAAATTGCCACCGTAATGGACAGCACAGCTTCAGACTTCTGGGATTTTTTGCTTTGGCAGCCTCTCCCATGTTCCTCTGTGGTGACGTTCCTGGCTCCTGGCCTTCCCCCACCACAGCCAATAGCGGAGGGAAGAGTTCCTTATCCCCATTTGCCAGGGAAGGAGGCTGTGGTCAGGTGACTTCCCCCAGGCCACAAAGCGAGACTTGCAGCCAGGACTCCTCCACTGGGAGGCATCCTTCCCTGGGGCTAAGAAGTCACTGAGCAGCGAGGTGCCTCTTGGAGAGGCCGGTCACCTCCATGCTTGCTTGTTTCCTGGGCCAATAAGGGATGAGCCCCTGTGGGCAGGGGTGAAGACTACCCACCTGGTGGAGGGTGAGAGGTGGTCTTTGACATGTAGATGCTTGTCCGTGAGGCCAGCTGAGGAGACTCAGCCCCATTCGCTGCTTGGTCATTGCCCCCAAAGTCCATGGCACAGCCAGGCCTAGCCCCGCCATGGTCCATAGGAGAGAGGCAGCTTCTTTCCTCACCGTGCTGTGTAGCCCCACTGATACCATCTTGCTTCCTTGGCATGCCCACCTCCTCTTCGTCCCAGAGAAAGGAGCCTAAGTCCTTATAGGAGATGCGTGGGTGGTGATAGAGAAGTTAACTGAGACCCGTCTATTGAGGAAGTGGCCCCGACCGCATGATGGCAGAGGCAGTATAGAGTCGGGCGGGAAAGAAGCCTCACAGGGACAGACCCTAGGTCAGTGATGGGCAATCTGTTGAGCTTGGTGTGTCAAAATTCACCAAAAGAACGAGCATAACTTGGGTGGTGTGTCACTTCGAGAAAAACGGCCTAACCAGAAGTCCCAGAACTAGACTCTCTGTGCCAGAGTTCAGTTGTTTTGGCCTACAGACCTCCGGCACAGAGTGTCTACACTACAGCAAATGTTTTATCCTCAGCTATTGCACCTGTCCGTGCAGGAGCCGAGGATGAAACGTCCTTCTCGGCATGCGGCCCCATACTTCTCTGGTATGTGGCCGCGTGTCATCGAAAATGGCTATGCGTGTCAGTGCTGACATGCGTGTCATAGGTTCACCATCACGGCCCTAGGTCGAATCTCCAGCTCTTTCATTACTCTGTGTGACTGTGGACAGGGGAATGGGCCTCAGTTACCTCATCAGTAAAACAGAAATCAATAAAACAAATAAAGCCGGCCAACTTTACAAGACGGCTGAAGGAATCTAATGAGAGCTCTTTGTAAACTGTCAGCAGCGAGGTGTGATTGTGATGGCCAGTCACTGGGGGGTCAGTTGCACAACTCCAGAGTCGAGTGTCATCCTGACCAACAGAAAGGACTGTGGGCACCCATATGTGAATCAGGAACAGGCACCCACTTTGGGCTGACCCAGCCCAATGGGCTCATGTTTAGCAAATAGAGGGCAACTATCAAAATTACCTGAAGTGTTCTTTCCTCTGGGCTGACAGCGCCCCACGCTAGGATGCCCCTTTGGCCAAATGTCCTTGTGCAGGGCACCCTGGAAATAGGCCATTTTAAGGAAAGCAGGCTCAGGGACATGTGGAGCTAGTCTGTATGCCCCCAGATGATCCCAGTGGAATGTCAGGAGTTTGGGATATTACACATTGCAGGGATAAAAAAGACCGGGAGGCTCTGGTTAGACAAGTTAAACACATTTATTCATGGCAGGGAGCCCTGTAATATGCCACACCATGCACCCTCCGAGATGGGACTATTGCACCCAGCGTTCATTTCCCAGGGTGCCTTTGAGTGGAAACCTCCTTTCTCAGGGAGGAGCTCACAAAACAGAAAGGGAAGAAACGCTGTCCTAGCCTGTGAACGTGGGGATCCCGTGGCCAGGGCTTCCTAAAGGAATTAATCTGAAGCCTGGTGGGAGGTTGTTAAAAATGAAACTGTGTAGCTGCCGCTAAGGAACTTCAAAGGAAACAGAACCGGGCTGTGGGCTGTGCGGGCTGCATGGGAGAGGAGAGACACCGGATTCGCACAAGTTTAGGCATAAAAGGAATGGTGTTGCCCGCAATCCAAGCTGCAACAACCAAAGGCAGCTCCAGAAACAAAGGAAGGGAGGGCCCAGGTCCCCTCGGGCTTCTCACTCCCCCTCTGGCCTCTCCTCTCTCTGAGTCCCTTCATTCTCTCTCCCTAGAGACAGGGTGTTTTCACACATATTTTTCACACGTGGTTCCCAATAGTTTTATATTTTACACATCCTACCCCTAGCAAGAGACTGTCCTGAGCCTCTCACTGATCCCGTATTAAAAAGTAAAAGTTAAAATAGAAAAATAAACAGGACAAAGAATCATTAGGCCCAGCTCAGTCAGGTACTCGCCCTTGGAGCAATCAGTGACCAGAGTGAGTTCATGAAAGGACATTCTACCTGAAGGAAGCTGGGGAGATGGCAGCTGGCAGGAGTTCCCGAGAGAGTGTCTCCTGAGTGGCCATGCTGGGCAAGGGAGGACCCTGGGTTGCGGAGGGGGAGTTGCATCTGAGGACACCAGGATCGGTGTACAGGGAGCTCTTTAAAAAATTCAATTTCTGGATAAATAGGCTCAAATAGGACCCCTCTCTTTCTCATCTTCCTCTGTCCTTCATTCATCCCAACACAAAATACGTTTTTATCAAATATTGTCTCCTTGGTTTCTCTCAATCCTAGTATCGCAGACAAATGAGTTTGATATTATATGTTTGGACAAAGGAATTTCTTTGAGTCTATGCTCTAGCAGAGGTATATATCCATCCCCTCATCATCCCCCTCTATTCCCTCCTCTATACACTTGGCTCTGACTTCACTGGCTTTCCTGTGGCTTCTGGAATACTCTAGGACATCTGCGTTCTCCATTCCCTCCACCTACAATTCTCTCTGCTCAGTGCCACGTGGCCCATTGCCTAATCGCCATCCAGTCTTCGCTTAGGGAGGCCTACCTTGACCACCTTATTTAAACTTGCGCCCCACTCCACTCTTTATCTGCTCTGCTGGTTCTTTTCTCTATGACACATGTCACCTTCAAGTGTACCATGTGATTTACTTACTTACTTTTTCTTGTCAATCCCCTTTTACTAAAATATGTGCTCCGAGATGTTGGGGATCTTGGATGTCTCATTTACATATACCAGATATACCAGATTAATAAATATTTATTGATACATTTGTTGAGAGAGAGAGAGAGAAATTGCTATGCACACTGACGGGGCCAGGATGAGGGAGACACGAACATGCATGAGGAACTACTACGGTATGTGCCGTGAACATTCTATCCCGTGAATCCTCCTAGTTATCCTGCTAACAAGGGTTATAATCCCCATTGAAAGATAAAGAAACTGGAGCCCAGAGAGGTTGCATAAGCTTCCTACGAACACACACCTCATTAAGTAGTTGAACCAAGCCGAAAACCCACTTGTGAATCCAAAGGCAATTCCCCTCTCCCAGTATCCCTTTAATGTTCAAAATGGGATTGTAAAGGCACCACCATGAAAATGGCTCAGGGAAAAAAAGGTTTGGATGACATCTCTGAAGACAGAATGGCATATAATGATAGGTCTGTTGATGTCCTTTGCAATTTTTTTTCTGTTTCTTTTTTCCCAATAGCAGAATCACTGTAGTGAATAAAAGCTTTAGCACAGCCCCAATGTATAAAACAGAAGAAGGCGGAGCTGCTTCAGTGCAGCTGGAGATGGGGACCCCAGTTTGATTTCTCCGTGTTCAGTGTGGCCAACATGGGACATTTCTAAGGAAAACCCTAGAGTTCCAGGGATCCTAATTTGAAAGCCATTGGATGGATTGACGTTATTGGGATAAAAACAGAGTCGGTTGGTTGATTTTAGGGCTGTGTACATCACAGTGACCGAGCCTAAACATCATTCCCCCTTTGTCTGCAAAGTTAAAGAAGTTCATGATGGGTCTGATCTGCTCCGGAGCCTCAGGGAGGTTGGCAGTCTAGACTTCCGGTTGAACATGGTGGATTGAACATAAGGGTTCACAGAGGGTCTCCCCCCAAACCCTACCTAGATGCCAATGAAGGATTTTTTTTAAGGGCAAAATGGACGGGAGAGAAAACAACAGTAGACGTCAACTAATCTTTGGAAGATGGAAAGCAGATGGTAGCTGACTTGGCAGAGCACACGAGGCTGAAAGAGAAGGTTCCGCCCTGGGAGGCAGTGGACGCCAACCAGTTCTCACCATAGATGCTCAAGAAAGGATCAGGGGCTGAGGGCATCAGATTCTCCTGAAGATAGGGATGAGAGGTGGAGTTAAAATTGGAAGGATTGGTTCAAAGTCTATAAACAGAACTGTTACGTCCCCCAGATATCCTCCCATGGCCCAAAGCAGTTAGACAAATAGCTCTCCACTGGCGCTGAAAATCAGATTGAAACAGATAGGCTGTGGGCTTGGGGGAAGTGAGCAAAGCTGAGGGCACCAGTGAGGTGTTGTACAGAAAACAGGGAGAGGCGGTGAAACTCTGCCTACTGAGTATTGAGGCCTCCAGCCAAGCAGATATGCCCACCCCAGACAGAATTCTGGGGGAATCCTTCCTCGAGACACTGAGAAACTCAAGAAAAAAGACCCGCACAGAATGACAGTCAGGAGTTTCCAAACAGAACAGCCAGGTTAGGTCACTCTAGAGTGAGATTCATTGGGGAGTCCTCCAACATGTAAGGAATGGCTGTGCAGCCTTCAATTACCTCTTCACTGTGAATGGACAGCCAAAAAGTCAGATGTTTGAGGGAAGTTACTAGCAAGGAAAGGAACTAAAATTAACCAAACAAAAAAAAAGAAACTGAGGAAATAGAAATAATGATTCATGGCACAAGCTCTAGGGCCAGACTAGAGCCTGGATTCAAACCCCAGCTATACAACTTAACAGTAGCTGGGTCACCTTGGGCAAGTTACTTAACTTCTCTGGGCTTCAGTTCCATCACCCATAAAATGGCAATAACATTATTATGTACACAGTAAGGTTGTTAGGAAGTTTGAAATGAGTTCATATTTGTGAGGTACTTAGAAAGGGGCCTTAATAAAATTAGGCACTGTATAAGTGTTTTGTAAGTAAAATAAAAAAATAAAAGCCAGGAACAGAAAGGAACGTCAAACTGTTTTAGTTAAAATTCTCAAGGGGTAGGAGAAGAGCATTGCATACATCAACACGTGCTATTCAAATAGGATGCTATTAAAAAGTAACATTCAAAGAAGATGTTTTGAACACTGGAAATGAAAAATACAATTGCAAACATTTATTTTCAGACTCATAGAAGGACTGGGATTGAGGAAAACTCCTGAAAAGTAAAATAAAAAGACAAACAGGTAGAAACTGGGAGAGGAAAAAATATGAAAATGAGAGGTAAGTCCAAGAAGCCCAATATCCTACTGTTAGGAGCTCTAGAATGCCATAGCTGAGAGATGGACAAGAGGGCAATGCTAGAGAAATAATGTAAGAAAATCCCCCACTGAAACGCGTGATTTTCCACAGGAAAAGTATTTTCCAAGTCCTGTCAGCAGTCAGTGGCAAAACAATCGGACCAAGACAGATCCTTGCGAAATTCAGGCTAGCAGAGATACTCCGAAAACCTTAAAGGTTTCTGGAGAGAAAATACAAGTCACATACCCAGGATCTAGAATCACAATGGCCTGGAATTTCCCAACAGATAGTGTTGACACAAGACAATGTCACGATGCTTTCAGATTGTGAAGGAGAAGAATTCTTTGTTTTCATTTAAGTATATTTGGTAGTATACAATATTATTTTAGTTGTATTAGTTTCAGGTGTACAGTATAGTGATTTAGCAGTTTTATACCTTACAATGTGGTTACCTTCTCTCTAATTCTAATATTCATCTGTCACCATGGAAACTTATCACAGTATTACTGACTACATTCCCCTTTATCTTCTCTACTCATTCTCTCACCCTCCTCCCCTCTGACAACCATCCCTTTGATCTGTTTCTCTGAGTCGGTTTTTGTTTTGTTTTATTTTAGATTCCACATATAAGTGTCTTTCCCTATTTGACATTTGACATGTTTCACTCAGCATAATGCCGTCTAAGTCCATCCATGTTGTCGCAAAGGGCAAGATTTCATTCCTTTTGATTGCTGAGCAATATTTCATTACACACACACACACACACACACACACACACACACTACATCTTTTTTATTCATTCATCTCTCAATGGACATCTAGGTTGCTTTCATATATAGGCTACTGTAAATAATGCTGCAATGAACATAGGGGTTCATATATCTTTTTGAATTTGTGTTTTTATTTTCTTTGGATAAATACCAAGAATTGGAATTTTGGGGTGATATAGTAGATTATTCTTTAGTTTTTTGAGTAATCTCCATAATGTTTTCCATAACAGTGGCTGCACCAATGTCCAGGTTCACCACCAGAGCCCAATGGTTCCCTTTTCTCCACATCTTTGTCAACATATGTTATTTGTTGACTTTTTGGGAATAGCTATTCTGACTGGTATGAGCTTGCATCTCATTGTCTTGATTTGCATTTCCCTGATGAGATACGATAGAATTCTATATCCAGCAAGCTACAACTGAAGCGTGAAGGTAGAATTTGGTTTCCAATCTATTCCAACATTCAAACATATTTAAATATATTCCAAAATATATTTTTTCATGAGAACATTTAAGTTCAACTCTTAGCAAATCTCAATTATACAATACAGTGTTATCAACCAACGTCACCATGTTTTCCATTAGATCCTCTGACCTTGTTCATCCTGTCACTGAAAGTTTGTACCCTCTTACCAGCCTCTCCCCGCTTCCTTGTTTCTCCCTGTTTCTCCCCAGCTCCTGGCAAGACTTCTCTACTCTCTATGGACACCTTTCTCTTTGTCATTTCTGTGATAGGTAACCCAGCAAGCCAAACAAACCAGCCAACAAAGAGAGAAAAAAAACAAACAGCAAGAACAAAATAGTTTCACAAGAAGGAAATGAAGAAACAGAATATACTACAAGGCTCGGGGGTGGTGGTCATAGTCATAATTATGTAAAAGTTGGACACTGACCTAAACAAAACATCCCCGAGCTCTATACAGGAGGATGAGAGCGGTGCAAATGTGGCAGGACACTTGTAGGAAGCCTACAGCCTCATCCCCATGGTAGGAATTCAGTGGAGACTATCTAAAATTTTTAGAAACCAAGAAATAATTGTCAAGCAGTTGATGTCCATGAATGTATGAAAGGAAACGCCAGAAGAAGCGGTAAGAACAGTTGAGGGTCGCCGTCTCCAGAGAGTGGGACTCAGGGCTTGGGGAGAGCTGGGGAGGAGGCTGCTGTTTTTCATTGGCAGTCTAGCAGTTAACACTTGGCATTTTAAATTATGTACATTTATCGCTTTGATAAAAGTAAAAATTAAATTTAAAATAATCATGAATTTTCCACATAGCTGGAAGGCCTGAGAAACTACTGAGAGCAGGCATATTTTCCACTCCCCGTCACAAATGGGACATTCCAGGGAGTGGGTGCAGATGGTTGCTATGGTTCTGCCACCACTCTTCTCCCAGGAAATGCTCTGGCCTTAAGGCCCTCCCCAAATACACAGCTGCAGGCTTTGACCTGAATTTGGAGAGTCCTGAGCACAGGGAACCTGGGACTCTGAGCTCACCCTCGGAGTGGCCTATGCTGGATGCAGGGGTCTCTCCAGGCGCCTGGAGAAGTGTTGCTATACGTCAGAAGCCCCGCTGGAGTCAGACATCCATTACACAGCCAGGAGAAGCCTGACCGTTACCATTCCGAGAGGACCTGCTCAGTGCTAAGCAGAGAATAACTAGTGTGCTCTAGTTAAAGCTCCCAGCCAAGGCAGTGGTGTGAGGGGAACATCTAGGAGGTGAATGGAGCAGACCCACCTCAGAGTTCGCATCTGCCTAGTCAGTAAACTGCCAAGAGCACCTACTGTGTGCCAGGCACACAGGGATACAAGTGAAACAGCCCCATCCAGGCTTTCAAATAGTCTAGAATAAGAACCATCTTGAGGTTCCATTTACATAGCAGATGGAAGCTCACTGATCCAATAGCCTTCGTGGAAATTACCTAAGGAGTGCCAAGTAGTCACAGTCTGATCGGGGGACACAAAAACAATGAAATGTCATCCAGTGTTCTGACAGATGGAAAGAGAGCACAAAGGAAGGGACAGTAAGTTCTAGAAGGAAGGAAAAGGGTATCTTGGTGGAGGCTTCAGAGGGGAGAGGACCTCTTTGGTCTTAGTCTCAGGCCTGTTTGCTAGGTTGCTAGGCAGTATATGGGAGCTAGAGAGGGTGTGGGTCATGGCCATGGAGAGGGAAGGGAATTGGAAGCAAAGGACAACAACATCCCGAGGTGTCCTGCCATAGCTGGATCTAAGGATGGGACCTGGGTCTGGAGAGGCAGGCAGAGGCCAGATCACCACGGGCCTGGTGTGTTTTGCTGCACACAGATGTTCTCCTGTGAGCCCGTCCACCCAGAGTGTGGCCCTCCAGCCAGCAGCATCACTGTCCCCTGGAAGCTTGTCTGAAATGCAGACTCTCAGGCCCTCCTTGGAATCTGCACTGTAACTGGTGAGCCAACAGTGACACATTCTAGTGTCACTGTTCCCCACCCTTTGAAAATATGAGGATGACTTTTTAATGTCCAGATATTGGATTTTTTTTATATCCATTGATTGAGAAAATAGGAACAAGAAGTTGCTCTGCATTCAGCAGTGCTTCGTCTGGTTTTGAATCCCGCGATCACCTCACAATCTGTATGCGTGATCCGCTCAGCAATCCGGTTATACCTGACTTCCACCAGCAGGGTGTGTAAACCGAATTTTTACGAATAGAATCTTAATCACTCACCAACTTCCCCTGTAATTTCAGAGACATGACACTTCCTGATGGCTCTTCAAGGGTGGTGTCACCTGCATGCCAGTCTCCCACCCGGATTTATCAGCCTTCTCAGCAAGTAATTTATCATCTCTGAGCCTGGGTGCACTACAAGAACTCATTTAATGAATCCTTGCAATAAATCTTTTTGTTATGAGACCAGACCCCACACAGGGCGCCTTCACCAATGTATGTTTTGTAAATATTCTATTTAACAGGAATGTGTTCAGTGTAGCGACTCTTTTCTGTTGCATAACCAAGACCTAACATTAACTGTCTGCTCCCCCAACATGGGCACATCACTCTACAGTATATAAAGTGCTTCGCCTGTGTTCTGTCTTCTGATCCTCATACATACACTCTTATGACATAGAGCAGCTCTCCTATTTCACGGATTAACCCATTTAACAGATGTGATGAGCAAGTCCCTGAGGCGCTGAAAGACTTGCCCCTGATCCCATGGCTGAAACGTTTTGAAATTCAGACTTCAATCCCTATCTTCTGATTTGGTCCTTGGCTTTTTTCCTAGAGCTAGTATTCCTTAAAAATGAAAATAGAAAAAGAAAAAAGATTACTTTGGGCAGCACTACATATAACAGAGCGGGATATGTGCTTGCTGCCGTGTGTCTTAGGGCCTTATAAAATGCCACTGTGCTTTGAGGTTCTGCAGGAGGCGGGTGGGGTTTGCAGCCTTCACCAGACTTTTGCGGCCACTTGCTAACAGCTCCTGGGTCAGGCGCTGTTGGTACAAACACTGTTACATCACAGTGCCACCCGGAACAGACACAATTGCATCCCATCCAGCATGGGGACGCAATGTTGACGTTAATTCCTCCAGAAGCTCGCCTCGCCTCTCAGGGTCACCTGTGGGCAATCGAGCGTGAGCATGCCCATCCCTGTGCTGGGTTGGGATGTTCTTACCTAGGCATACTGCTCAGCTGGGCCTGTCTGTCAGGGGAGGGGGACACGGGGAGACGCATATCGCCCAATTTTAGCTAAGCAACAATTTGTGGGTTCTTTGGCTGTCTTTAGAAAACTCAAATTGTTCTGACTTGATGTGAGTACTGAGCAGCCCTGTCTTTTGTTAAGAAATCTGTTTTCCAGAAAATACAAATGAGAGGCCATGAGGTTAGGAGACTTGCCCGTGACCCCCCAGCTCATAGAATTTTAGTGCTGAAAATAACCAGAGAGATCAGGGCCCCCTTCATTTTAAAAAAGAGGAACCTAAGGCTCAGAAAGGTAGTGTCATTTATCTGAAGTCATACAGCTATTAAGCAGTGGGGCTCCGAGTCAAACCCAGAGCTGTGATTTCACAGTCCATGCCTGTCTTGATTTAATTTCTTGCTCCTCTTCCCCGGGGCCCCACCTTAGCCTGCTGGGATCTCTCTGTAAGAGTCAAGAGAGCATGCGGGACCAAGATGGTGTCCCCGAGTGGACCACCTGAACAGCACTTGGCAAACCCTTTCCACCAGGGCTCTCAAGGGCGGGCGTTGGGACCTCGGTTCCTATCCTTGTCACTGTCACTTGCTCATTGAGCTTTCCCCCGAAACCGTGAAATGAAAGAATATAGGCTGCTAAAAACAGTATAAATTAAACTGTTCTTCCCCCTCCATCCTTGTCCAGCTTGGAACCTTATTGGCTTGTCAACTGGGACCACTGCCTCTTCTAGCCAACTGGCAAAGGGCCAAAGAGGCTCAGGAGTCAAGGGACCTGGTTCCTGGGCTCTACTAAGCTGCCACTTGTCATGTGGCCACCACTGTCTTCTCTGTGAGCCTCAATTTCCTCACCTAAAAGATGAAAAGTTAGTTGAGTTTAAAAAGTGTTGAGGGCAGTCCTGACCAGGTGGCTCAATGAATAGAGTGTCATCCCCGCACACCCAGGTTGCAGGTTCAATCTCTAGCTAGGGCACATACGAGAAGCAACCAAGGCAAGCACAACTAAGTGGAACAATGAGTTGAGGCTTCTCTCTTCCTCTCTTTCTCCCTCCCCCGCCCCTCTCTCAAATCAATGGGAAAAAATATTTTTAAGTGTCAAGGGCTCTCCTAACTCCAACGTTGTGTGCATCCATGATACGTGCATAGATGCTGGCCTGTCCTTTACCCTTTACTTCTCTCTCTCTCTCTCTCTCTCTCTCTCTCTCTCTCTCTCTCTCTCTCTCTCACACACACACACACACACCACATATACAGACACACTTTTCAGTCCCCAGGGAATTGCAGGGCAGTGCCACAGCCTTGAATCATTGGTGGCAGCCAGGGAAGCCAGTGGGGTTGCAAGGAGAATGACCCAGCCGATGGATGCCCTCCCCCTCCTGCCCTGCCCGGCTGACACATGGACGGGAACACCCAGGCCTTTCTCCCTGGGGAACAGTGAGGTCCAAAGGACAGGTGTCATCTCGATAAATAGGGCCCCAGTGGTTAAGCCACTGTGATTTCATGGTCAGCAGAGACCAGGTAGATCGAAGTCATACCAGACAGTAAAGCCAGCTGTATCCCTTTAGGGAGCTGTCACAGGCCATCTTTGCGGCCCCTGCCCAGACCCCTGTGCTCTGATTCATTCACCCACTAGTCCTTCCACAGCCACCCACTAGTCTATGGCTCTCCACCTGCAGCCTCACAACGGTGGCAGAGGGTCCTGAGCGGTCTCAGCAGACCTCATGTGGACCCAGCTTGTCCACAGACTCCCCGTGAGACTCAGACAAACCTGTCACCCTCTCGGACTCTCTGTTGCTCATCTCTACTCCCTCAGGGGAGGGGAAGGATTCTGTGAGTCTCAGGGGTTAGCCATGCAGTTTTGTTCACTTCAAGCATTTGCTGAGCACCTACAGAATGTGAGGCATTACGCATATAAACATAAATAAACATAAACAAATAAAACATGGACTCTGTCCCCAAGGAATCTCTCAGTTTTAGTGAAAAGAGAGAGAAAGAGTTATGAGTGACTCAGGGAATGGTAAATACCAAATACTGGGACACCCAACGGAAGGAAGCCTTCTAGGAGGTGGTGACAATGAAACTGGGTAGGGGTCTACCAGGGGAGAGGAAGGACCAATCAGGGTGGAGGGTCGAGCATCGGAAGAGAGAGGGCTGTGAGACAGCAGCCGACCCCGTCGGCTTGTGTGGAAGCCAGAAACACTGAATCAGTGAGGCGGACACCAGCCCTGCAGAGGGGTGGATCCCTCCTCCGTGCCAGGCTCAGTGCTCAGGGCTTCCTGTGCAGTGTCAACAGCCCTGTGAGGAAGAATCAGTTATCACATTCAAAGCCATTCTGCAAATTTTGCATAAAAATGAGGCTCCAGGTGATTCAATAACTTGTCAAAGGTCCTAGAGCTGGACTTAACCTCACCTTGACTGAGCCCAGAGCCCTGAGCTTCTATCCAGCTATCCCAGGCTCTCTCTGGTTCTGACCCACGTGGTAGAAGGAGCCTGCACTGCCATTGTCTCTGAATGCCTAGCTCACTCCTCTGAGAAAGTGGTACTCGGTCTCTGGGGGCCAAAGCCCAGCCCACCTTGGCTGCGTCTAGGCTGGGAGGTGGGCCCCCAGGAACTCCACAGGCCGTGCGGTGCGGTTGGCGGTCCTGGGGACGATGAGGAGAGGGTCCTAGGCCCCTCTGCATGGAAGCGTGGCCAGGCGAGCGTGTTCCTGGGTACACCCCTTCTGACGAGGCCTTCAGCAGCAATGACACACGGGTCAATTCCACTGAGGAAGGTCAGCATGGGAACAAGAAATCAGTTCTCCACTCAATGTAAGGATGAACTTTGAAAATCATGGCTGCCCCTGCAGGCAGTGAGGTCTTCATCCTTAAAAGTGCTCAAACATAATGGCTGTCCTCCTGTGCATGATGTCAAAGAGGGGCCTCCTGCTGTCTCTCAGAGGCTCCTCAGAGTTTGACCACTCAGGACTCAAACAGGAAATCAACAGCACTCAGAGAGTGGGTACACAAGGAAAAATTCATGAATCATTTACAAAGATGTGGACAAGGCTTAGGGAAGGCATTATGAGATGGTGTGGTGTCCTGGGCGTGGTACCAGGGAGAACCACCCCAAGGGAGAGGGGAAATGAGCTGGCATCAGAGCCCAGAGAGAAAGCAATGTGAACAACTTGGCTCCCCCCTGTTTCCCACCCAGAGCTGTGGTCTTCCAAGGTGATGTGGTTCCAGCCTAGCATGACCCAGCAAATAAAGTTGAGAGACTGAATATCCCAGCCTGACCCTCCTCCGTCCTCTGGTTTCCTACCTGGGCCACCGTTGGCCAAACCCAACCAGAAGCAGAGGACAAAGAGAGGCCATCAGTACAGTCCCTACAAGGGTAGCTCCAGGCAGAGAGCACAGTGGACACGATTGGCCAGGTGACGGACAAGCAGAAGCTATCCTGCCCTGAGATGACCCCGACCACCATATGGCTGGCCTTTCCACCCTCTTCTTCCAACCACTGTTACAAAGCCAGATTTGTCCAACATAAAATGGCTTTAAATTAGCACAACCCTCCCTTCGCCTAGAAAATGTCTCCGGATTTTTAAAGCAGCTCCCCTTCATGCATGTCTCCAATGTTTATTTCCTCGGACTGTTTTCTGTAATTTGCAAAGATGTAAAGATTTAAGCTACATTAGCTGCAATGGACTTTTCCTGCCCTATTACGCATTCTGCCCACCGCTCCCTGTCTCCTCCAGCAGCGTCCCCAAATTCTCTCTGCGTGAGCAGAACACACTCTGCAGGTAGGCCTCATCTCATGCCACAGTGGTGGTGTTTCTGAAAAATGAAAGAGGAAATCAGCCTCTGCACGTTGAACATGCCCCACCACCCTCCCCCTGATTCAACATCATCTTTCCTGTTAAGCTGTCCGGCTTTCAGCGTGGTCCCAATTAACAAGGGTTCCTAACACGGTGTGTGCAGTAATTTCCCTGTTTTCTGTGCTCTCTCTCTTGCTCTCTGGGGCTTTGAATCCTAGTATTCCTGATGTGTAAACAAATTGAACTGCACTTGGGGCCAGCACTCTTTGAAGCAGCTTAGTGTTGAATCATTTAGTGGCAAGAAAACAGGAGAATGTGAATAATCCCGTCAGGCACCAAGCTGGGTTACTGCTAGGGCTGGCTTCTTGTATGTGTGACTTGTGTGGGCCCACAGGCCCCCATGCTCGGAAGGGTTTAATATTCTGCTATTATTGTCTAAACTCTCAATACTTTTAGTCAAGGGCCCTACATTTTCATTATGGCAGCTGCTGTCGTTTTGTGTGCGGCCTGCCTGCATCTCAGCAGAGGAGGACACTTACATCCTGTGACATGGGAGTCCCCACTGGCCTGAGAGGGCTGGGCTCTGCCCACAGCTGACATTCTGCAGCTGCACTGCCCAATGACATGAGAGTAGCCACATGTGGCTACTTAAGTTTAAGTTAACGAACTAAAATTAAATTTAAAATAAATTAATAAAGCAAGCAAAAAAGGTAACTATTTCAGGTGATGGTTGTGTTAAATCAAAGGGAGAAATTCTTTTTCAATGCATACGTATCTCAAATCATCATTTGTACACTTTAATATCGTACAATTTTATTTGTCAGTTATATGTCAGTAAAGCTAGGGGGAATTAATTAGTTACTTAATTAAAACTTCAGTTCCTCAGTTGCTAATCACCCTTGGTGTGGCTAGTGGCAACCATGTTGGATAGCACAGAACATTCCACCCTGGCAGAAAGTTCCACGGGCGAGCGCTGGTCTAGAGAGAACAGGAACCTCACCCACCACCCTCGTTCGCCCACGTTCGCCCACGCCCCTCGCTCACTGGATGTCTGTAAGGGACACGTGATCACATCAGGATTTTCCTTTGTCCCAGCTCCTCCAACACCTGGAATCAACTCCCCTTGTAAATCCTACCCCAGTCTGACTAGCCTTGGACAGCCCCCTGACACAGGCGCACCCACCTGTCTGCTTTGTCCCCAAGTCACCGCATTTCAGACTGAAAGGCATCCTTTCTTGTCTCCCCCTGTAAGTTGCGGGACCGCACCTCTGAGGCTGTCCTACTGGCTGTCAGGGCTCTAAGCTCAGTGTTACAGCAGGTGCGCGGCTTTGGCCGGCTCTGGAAAGCCAGTGTTGGCATCTCTCCGTCCTGAACTCCCAAGTGCGGACACCCTGCAACCCCGACATCACAACCCGTTCAATCTCTTCCCCACTGAGAGCCTGCTCTTGGGGCTCCTCCATCTCTCCTCAACCCTACTCCCGGGCAGGCCTTAGAAAGCACAGCTGTTGAAAGTGACTGCTCACCCCCTCTTCCCATCCATCCTTCCTCTCCCACAGTCCCCTCCTGATGTACCTGGGGACCGGCTCCGGGGGAGGCAGTGGGCACTCAGTTCTCTTGAGGCGTTCGTCACAGACAGGAGAGAGGGACACAAAACCACAGAATACAGGGAGGGACACATGGGCAGGAATTTGGACCAAGTAATCTGAGTAAAAAGATCAAAAAGCAGTTGACTGTTGGGGGAAGGGGGTGTGTTCATGGATTGCCTGGATTCTGTTCCTCTCCACAAAGACATAGAATGGGACGCCGAGGGCCTCTTGGTCTGCACCCTGTGTCTGCCGCTGGATTCCTCATCCAGACGGTGGAAGCCATGCCCATCCTCCCTGCAGGCTCTGTCTGCCTCCTACACCCTTCTTTCCATGCACCCCACCTTGGATTTCTCACCCAGCTCCGGACCCCTTCCCCAGCCTCTGTCATTGGTCCCCATGTAGCTTGTGGGTCCTGCCCACTCACCTGGCCCCAGTCCTTCCATGCTCACCTTTCTTGTGTGTGACAGCTTTAGTGCATGTCTCCAAACTCTCCCCAAGGGATGGTCCCAGTGCTGACACATCCCTCCCTTCCTCCCTAACTTCCGACCTCCATTTCTCACCCACCATCTTCTCTTACCCACCCTCTCCTCACTCTCTCCTTTTAGAACACTCCTTGGCTTGGACTCTAAATTGGCCTTGCCCATTGATCAGTGAGTGAGGTTTGAGTCACAAATCCTTCACTTGTTCCCCAGTACTAGGTAGGTACCTGGTCCCGTGCAGGGCCTTGGAGATCCAGAGAGAAAGCCCAGAACGTGGCCTCAGGATGCTCTAGTCTGTAGAAGCACAGTTGTCAGATAAAGGGCTATTACACGCGTGGCGGTGGCATGTCAGGCTTATGGGAAGAATCTAACAGAGCAAATGAAGGACTTGCTCTGTGTGGGGCTGGGAGCTAAGTCTTCAGTGATGAGTAGGGAGATGCACAGGTGGGCAAGGCAGAAAGCCACCCAGGCAGAAGAGATCTGTGTGCATCTGCAGAGCAAGGACCAGTAACAATCCACCTGGGGAGTCCTGGAGGGTGGCAGCAGGTAGAGCCACAAGTAGAAGGCTGCCCAGAGCAAGGCTGGGACAGGGGCAGGAGAAGGTGATGGGGCTCCTTATGAGCACAGGAGAGAGTTACACAGGTTTGTGCTTTGGAAAGCTTGTTCTTTAGGCTGTTTGGCAAGATGAATGAAGAGAAGGAGCCTATTAAAGGCTTATATATCCCAAGGGAGCACTCTTCGCCAATTTTCAGTGCCAACATATATGATGAGCCCAACTCCACCATCGCATCACCTTCTGCCACCCGGCCACCTCTCACTGCCCAGGCCGTTCCTCCTGCCAAAGGAAAAAAAAAAGGCAGGAGCTTCTCTTTTAGTTGCCCATCTCTGCGACTCAGGGCACCGACACGCAGCATACAATATGAGCAAGTCCTGTATTTTTATTTCTACTGTGTCTCATGATGTCCCCCCCCCCATCTCCTCCCAGTGGAAAAGTTTATTAATGAACAAACAAAAGGTGCTTGATTCACATCGTAATCGCATCCTATAGCTTTGGAGACTGAAGCAAGGTGTTGGCCTAACTGACCTGAATCAGTTTCTGATTTCTACTGAAACAAATTACCACTAAGTTAGAGGCTTAGAACAACGCCAATTTATTGTCTCACGGTTCTGCAGGCCAGAAGTTCATCATGGGCTTCACTGGCCTAAAGTCAAGATATTGGCAGGGTTGTGTTCCTTCTGGAGGTTCTAGAGAAAACCCACCTCCTTACATTTTCCAGCTTCTGGAAGCTGCCTACATCCCTTGGCTTGTGGCTCCTTCCTCCATCTTCAAAGCCAGCAGCATAGCATGTTACCATTCTCTCTCTGACCCAGCTTCTCCTACCTCCCTCTTACAAAGGCCCTTGTGATCACTTTGGAACACACAGCTAGTTTGTAATAGTCTCCCCGTCTCAAGATCCTTAACTTCATCAAATACGCAGTGTCCCTTTGCCATGGAAGGTACCATATTGACAGCTTCCAGGTACAAGCTGGTGGACAACTTTGAAAGGCTTCATTCTGCCCACCACATGACCTCTCTAGTGTCCCTTTGAGTTTTTCAGCCCCAGGACTCTGTAGCATCTGTTGTCTCTCACCCATGGTTCTGTCCATCTTTGTTCTTTCAGAGGAAACGACGTTTGAAGCAGGAGTGAAAGTTCAGATCCACAGTCAGTCTGAGCCGCCTTTCATCCAAGAGCTGGGCTTTGGGGTGGCTCCAGGGTTCCAGACTTTCGTGGCCACACAGGAGCAGAGGGTAAGTTCCTGGGCTCCCTTGGTCAGTAGTCCTCGCCTATCCGGGCCACCTGCAGAGCTGGGAGGAGAAGTGGGATTCCCACATCTGGAAGATCCTGAGTTACCCAGGAGGCTGGAGCACAGCTGGGCTCAGTAAAGGGACTCACCCTGAGAGGGGAAACAGTGTCAGCTACCTTCGTAACCCAATTCCCCGGTGCCACACGTCAGTTCCTAAAATTGGGCGTAAAGGAAACGCAGCGAATTTTCTTTTTCCCTGCATTGTTATTTGTTTTGTTTTTACTGGAACATTCCAGGACAAATATTTGGGGTGGGCGGACGTAGGGGCAATAATGAGTGCTAAGGAAACTGCTAACCAGGATTTTGTATGTTGTATCACTGTGCTGACATAATTCAAAGCTGCCGACAAAAAGGCAAAGGAGTGGGGGTGTCACTGTCGCAATAGGGCTGAAGTGGAAGGGAGCCTCTCGCAGGGGCCCTGTGCTGTGCCTGCTGTAGTGCCAGGAAGGGACCCCCCAGCCAGGCAGGACTGCTGCGCCATCTCTGCATGGCGGTGGAGTGAGGACCAGCTAGGCTCAGGGCTGATGGGGGTTTCACGTCTTAGAAGGGAGCCACTCATAAATTCTCGATAGGGAGGAAGTCTCACAGCAGGTCTTCAGGGAGACCCAGGGATGCTCTCTTTCCCCTGTCCCTGGTTTGCTGAGAATGCAAGCTGGAGGAGCTGCGACTCTGAGGAAGTCCTAAACCAGATCATGCAGAATCTTCGCCCTGCAACGCCTGGGGCAGAGAGTGTCAGTGAGAGGTAGGAGGTGCCGGCTGTCCCGTGTCAGAAAGGGACAATCCGGGAGAGCAGTGGAGGAGTGATCAGCAAAGAGACTGACATGTAACTTTCAAGTTCAGCTTGTTTTTAGCATTTAACTCAAATGTCATCTTTCATCCCGTCATGACTGGAGCTCTTCTTATGAAACAGTATTCTGTGTTAGAAACAGGGGTTAATCTATAAGCAAGCTGTGTTTTTGAATCTCTGGGGACAAGTGATGGTGTCCCCATCAGTAAGTACGAGGCACAGTACTTAATGCCTGGGCAGTTGCTGAAGGCCAAGGTCAGCCTCCACTGTAGTACAGAGGGTGAGATGGCAGCTTGGAGGAGGGGCCGAGGGGGCTGAGAGGTTGGCCAGGCTTTATGGGCCCTGGGACTAAGATGGGTGGTGAAAGCAGAAACAGTGTGCAAGGGTGTGCAAGGTAGGGACCGAGCTGTGAGCTCAGAAAACCTCATCCTTAAGGACAGGCAGGAGGGCATGAACCAGGCTCATGCAGCAGGGAGCCAAGTTCAAGGCTGAGGATCTGAGTCAGGAAAAATCATCTCGGGATGTAAAGTACAGCATTGGGACTATATAGACTAAATGTTGTAATAATGATGTGTGGTTCCAGGTAGGTACTAACGAGACTTACCTGGAGGAATCACTTCATCACTTCTATAAATGTCTAACCACTATGCTGTATACCTGAAACTAGTATAATATTGAACGTCAACTGAGATTGAAGAGAAAAATTTTTAAAGAGTGAGAATGCCCACTTGGGCAGCTGTTAGCCAAAGTGTGACAGCAAGCCTGAGTACTGTCAGAGATAAACAGAGCCGGGCACTAGTTAAAGGGCAAGGACAGATTTTAACCAGTAATAGACTTATTGCAATAGGAAAGGGGGTTCCGCATACACTGAACTCACCTTTGATCTGTGCAGGGGTGAGCGGGCATTTTAAGGAGAAAATCAGGGAGGAGGCCGTGGGAACAGGAAGGGCTGAGCAGGACCAGGGAAGTGCAAACGCAGAGTGGGAAGAAGAGTTTGGTCCTTGTGAACCCCTCTGGGCTTCCAGCTGGCACTTGTCCAAGTTAGGCTCCTACCCTCCCATAAAGACAGGGGACAGAGGCCCTACTTATTGGGGAGGGTGGTGGAGGGTTGGCAAGTGCAGATAGTGAATTCTTTTGGCAGTTTCCAGCTCCTTAGGTAGGGAATTTAGGAGGCAGGAGGCTAGGTCCATCCTAGGGTCACAGCTTGGAGCTGTTAGAAACTGCTAGCATTTGTTTGGGTCTTGACAGGCTGACACTGAGTCCTTGTGTGGGGTGAGTAAACCCTCTTCCCTTCAAAGGCCCAGGCAGGGCTTAGACTAATTACTAGCTGTGTCCATGAATTCTTTGATTCTCTAAAGGTGAGCTTTTGATCAGTTGCCCATGGCAAATCCGAGTTTGTGGTTTGTTTACGGTAACGCCACACCTGCCACGAGGGACTTCTGCTGACATCTAGGTCCATACAGCTATCAGCACCCAGGGGACGTGGGCAGCACTCTGTGAAACCCAATGTCACTTCGTCTAGCCACTAGAAGGTTGGAGAGAAGGAAGCTCTTTGTAGGTTGCTGTTGTCAATGGCCTGAGAGATGGCTCCTTCCCCCTGGGCCCCACTTACTCTACAGTAGTGACACGGAAGACATGTCTAAGCTGGGTGGGAGATGGACAGGATGTCCTCTAAGAATCCTTCAGTCTCTTTCTCTTCCCAATATGAGTCAGAGGGACTCCCCATGGTGAGTGGGAGCAAAACACATTCCCAGCATCAGAGGGCAAGTTTGTTTTTTTTGGCTTTGAAGTATACTTGCAGAAAATCAGCCCCATTCATATGCGTATTGCTATGATAATTATAACTAATAATAAGATATTTGGTTAAACACTTTACAGTCTTCAAAGCATTTCCGCACCATCTCATTTTATCATTTCATTCATATTAATAGAGAAATACAAAAACACATCCCGGGGCTAAATCTAATAATACATTATGTTTACATGTATATAAAAGAGCATATTCATAGGAAATAAGACTCGAAGGAAATAAGCCAAAATACCCACAGAGAGAGGGTTATGAATGATTTGTTTCCTTCTCTGGGTTTTTCCTCATGTTTTATAATGCAGCTTTTTTAAAATGTTTGTTTAAATCATTTTTTACTTTTCAATTACAGTTGACATACCATATTATATTAGTTTCAGGTGCACACCCCAGTGATTAGACATTCTATAACTTATGAAGTGGTCAGCCCTATAAACTTTGTAGCCATCTGACACCGTACATAGTTACTAGAATATTACTGACCATACTCCCTATGCTGTACTTCACATCCCCATAACTGTCCTGCAACAACCAGACAACATATTTATACTTCTTTATCCCTTCAGTTTTTTCACCCATCTTCCAATCCCCTCCCATCTGACAACCATCAAAATGTTCTCTGGCCTGACCAGGCGGTGGCGCAGTGGATAGAGTGTCGGACTGGGATGCGGAAGACCCAGGTTCGAGACCCCGAGCTCGCCAGCTTGAGCGCGGACCCATCTGGCTTGAGCAAAAGCTCGCCAGCTTGGACCCAAGGTCGCTGGCTCCAGCAAGGGGTTGCTCGGTCTGCTGAAGGCCCACGGTCAACACACATGTAAGAAAGCAATCAATGAACAACTAAAGTGTCGCAACGGCAACAAAAAACTAATAATTGATGCTTCTCATCTCTCTCTGTTCCTGTCTATCTGTCCCTATCTATCCCTCTCTCTGACTCTTTCTCTCTCTCTCTCTCTCTCTCTCTCTCTCTGTCCCTGTAAGAAAAAAAAAAAAAAAAGATTATGTCTTTGTCTTAAACATTTTGCATTTTAAGTATGATGTGTCTTGGTGTGGGCCTCTTTGGGTTCATCTTGTTTGGGACTCTCTGTGCTTCCTGGGCTTGTATGTCTATTTCCTTCACCAGGTTAGGGAAGTCTTTTTGTCATTTGTTAAATAGATGTTCAAATTCTTGTTCTCTCTCTCCTCTTCCCGGCATCCCCATGATGTGAATGTTGATACACTTGAAGTTGTCTCAGAGGCTCCTTATACTATCCTCAGTTTGGGGGGTTATTTTTTCTTTTTGCTTCTGAGTGGGTGGTTTTTCTTCCTTGTATTCCAAATCACTGTTGATTCTCAACTCCATCTACCCTACTATTGATTCCATATAAATTATTCTTTATTTCAGTTAGTGTATCCTTCATTTCTGACAGGTTTTTGTTTTTCATAGTTTCCAGGTTCATTTTTATGATGTTGAAGTTCTAAGTTCATCTACTCTACCCCTAAGTTTATTAAGCAGTCTTATAACCAGTGTTTTGAACTCTGCATCTAGTGGATTGCTCGTCTCCATTTTGTTTACTTCTTTTTCTGGAGTTTGGTTCTGTTCTTTCATCTGGGACATGTTCATTTGTCTCCTCATTTTGGCAGCCTCCCTGTATTTGTTTCTGTGTATCAGGTAGAGCTGCTATGTCTCCCGAGCTTCATAGAGTGGCACAAGGTAGTAGGTGTCCTGTGGGCTCCAGTGGTGCAACCTCCCTGATCACCTAAGCTGGGTACTTGAGGCGTGTCCCTCATGTGGGCTGTGTCCATCGCCCTGTTGTAGTTGAGCCTTAGTTGCTGTTGGCAAATCAATGGGATAGATTTTCCTTAAGGCCCATCGGCTGCAAGGACCGGTTGGGACCACCAGAGAGGGTCAACTGGGCAGGGGCCCACCCCATAGAGCAGGACTTACTTCAGCAGGGTTCTGGTACCTGCTGAGTCCACCCCTTGAGTGTGTTGCTCATGGAATAGAAGTGTGATCCAGCATGATCTGAAGCTGTCCATTGGGTGCACTGGTTCTGGGCCTTCCAGAAGGTACAGGCCAAGGTCAGCCACTGCCTGTGTTCTGTCCAGGGCCACCTAGCATGAGCTACAAAGCAATCTTCAGATGACTTTTACTTGGGCTTGGAGGTATCCAGGAGAGGCCAAGCTGTGAACCACGGCTGGCTGCCGCTAGTACTGGGCCTTGGGCCATTTAGTGAGAGGTAAGGGATATGCAGGGGCCAGGTGCTCCTTGTGTGAATGATTTCAGGAAAGTCTGAAGTCTGAGAGCCAAGATAGGCCATTTGTATGGAAAAGCCACTAGAAACAGCTTGGGTTTGTTAGCAAATTGGTGGGGCCAGGCCTCAGGGAATCACCAGGGCGGGGCTGACAGTGTGAGCCAAGTCAGTGAAGACTCAGATATAGCGCCTGCCTGCTGGTTCTGTGGGGGGAGCGCTCAGAAACAATGGTCTCTGCCAGCACTTCTGTCTGGGAGAATGCTGCCCCTCCAGCTCTTGCCTTGATGCCAGAAAATTCAGATCCTCCCTATATGTTCCTGGTTCCTTTCAAGCTGCTGCCCGAGGCTGGAGCTCACAGGGAGTGGGTCTGGGTAAGTTCATGTGTGGGCCCTTTAAGAAGAATACCTAGGACTCCTGCAGCTCTCTGTCTCACTCACACACAATCCTTGTTGGTTTTTACAACCAGAAGTTATGGGAACTTGTCTTCCTGGCACTGCAACCCTGGGCTGGGAGCCCTGGTATGGGGATGGGATGCCTCACTCCTCAGGGGTGACCACCGCAGCCATGATAGCCCTCCTAATTCTTGTCCACCGCATGTGGGTGTGGGACCAGCTTGTTCTGTGTCTTCACCCCTCCTATCAGTCTTGATGTGGCTTTTTCTTCATATCCTAGCTGTAGGACTTCATTCAGCCGGATTTCAGGGGCTTCTGAGTGATGGCTGTTCTGCAGTGTAGTTGCATCTCTGATGTGGTTGTGCGAGGATGTGAGTACCTTTACCTGCACTGCCATCTTGACCAGAAGCTGTAATGTGGCTTTGTTTTCTCATTCAGCAAATGTTTCTTTTTTAATTTATTAATTTTAATTTTAATGAGGTAACATTGATAAGTCAGGGTACATATGTTCAGAGAAAACATCTGCAGGTTATTTTGACATTTGATTATAATGCATACCCATCACCCAAGTCAAATTGTCTTCCGTCACCTTCTATCTGGTTTTATTTGTGCCCCGCCCCCTAGTCCCTTCCTCTCCTGCCGCCCCCCCCCCCCATAGCCAGCACACTCTTGTCCATGTCTCTGAGTCTCATTTTTATGTCCCATCTATGTATGGAATCTTATATTCTTAGTTTTTTCTGATTTACTTATTTCACTCAGTATAATGTTATCAAGGTCCATCCATGTTGTTGTAAATGATCCGATGTCATCATTTCTTATGGCTGAGCAGTATTCCATAGTATATATGTACCATAGCTTTTTAATCCACTCGTCCTCTGACGGACACTTGGGCTGTTTCCAGATCTTTGCTATTGTGAACAATGCTGCCACGAACATGGGGGCGCATTTCTTCTTTTCGAACAGTGCTATGGTGTTCTTAGGGTATATTCCTAAAAGTGGGATAGCTGGGTCAAAAGGCAGTTCAATTTTTAATTTCGTGAGAAATCTCCATACTGTTTTCCACAGTGGCTGCACCAGTCTGCATTCCCACCAGCAATGCAGGAGGGTTCCCTTACCTCCACATCCTCACCAGCACTTATTCTGTGTTGTTTTGCTGATGAGTGCCATTCTGGCTGGTGTGAGGTGATATCTCATTGTGGTTTTAATTTGCATTTCTCTAATGATTAGTGATGTTGAGCATTTTTACATAGGCCTATTGGCCATCTGTATGTCCTCTTTGGAGAAGTGTCTATTCATTTCTTTTGCCTATTTTTTGATTGGATTGTTTGTCTTCCTGGTGTTGAGTTTTACAAGTTCATTATAAATTTTAGTTATTAACCCCTTATCAGATGTGCTGTCGAATATGTTCTCCTATTATGCAGTTTGTCTTTTTATTCTGTTCTTATTGTTTCTAGCTGTGCAAAAGCTTTTTAGTTTGATATAGTCCCATTTGTTTATCCTGTCTTTTATTTCACTTGCCCGTGGAGATAAATCGGCAAATATATTGCTGCGACAGATGTCAGAGAGCTTACTGCCTATGTTTTCTTCTAAGATGCTTATGGTTTCACGGCTTACATTTAAGTCTTTTATCCATTTTGAGTTTGTTTTTGTGAATGGTGTAAGTTGATGGTCTTTTCTTGCAGGTAGAGGTCCAATTTTCCCAACACCATTTGTTAAAGAGGCTGTCTTTACTCCATTGTATGCTCTTACCTCCTTTGTCAAATATCAGTTGTCCATAAAGGTGTGGGTTTATTTCTGGGTTCTCTGTTCTGTTACATTAATCTATATGCCTGTTATTATGTCAGTACCAGGCTGTCTTAAGTACAATGGCCTTGTAGTATAACTTAATATCAGGAAGAGTGATACCTCCCACTTCATTCTTTCTTTTCAAGATTGCTGAAGCTATTCTTGCTCTCTGTAGGTTCCATATAAATTTTTGGAATATGTGTTCTATATCTTTGAAGTATGTCATTGGTATTTTAATTGGCATTGCATTGAATTCATAAATTGCTTTGGGTAATATAGACATTTTAATTATGTTTATTCTTCCTAACCATGAGCACGGTATATGCTTCCACTTGTTTGTATCTTCTTTGATTTCTTTTATCAATGTTTTATAATTTTCCGAGTACAAGTAAGTCTTTAATCTCCTTGGTTAAATTTATTCCTAGGTACTTTATAATTTTGGTTGCAATAGTGAAGGGGATTGTTTCCTTAATTTCTTTTGCTGACAGTTCATTGTTGGTGTATAAAAATGCCTCTGATTTCTGAGTATTAATTTTATATCCTGCTACCTTGCTGAATTCATTTATCAGGTTCAGTAGTTTTTTGACTGAGACTTCAGGATTTTCTATATATAATATCATATCATCTGCAAATAATAATAGTTTTACTTCTCCTTTTCCAATTTGGATGCCTTTTATTTCTTCTTCTTGTCTGATTGCTGTGGCTAGGTCTTCCAGAACTATGTCGAATAAGAGTGGTGAAAGGAGGCACCCCTGCCTTGTTCCTGATCTTAAGAAGATTGCTTTTAATTTTTGCCCATTGAGTATGATGTTGGCTGTGGGTTTGTCGTAGATGGCCTTTATCATGTTAAGGTATGTTCCCTGTATTCCCACTTTGCTGAGAGTTTTGATCATGAATGGATGCTGGATTTTATCAAATGCTTTTTCTGCATCTATTGAAATTATCATGTGGTTTTTGTCCTTCCTTTTGTTTATGTGATGAATCACATTGATTGATTTGCAAATATTGAACCAGCCTTCCCTCCCCAGAATAAATCCCACTTGATCATGGTGTATGATTTTTTTCATATATTGCTGGATCCAGTTGGCTAATATTTTGTTGAGGATTTTAGCATCTAAATTCATCAGGGATATTGGTCTATAATTTTCTTTCTTTGTGTTGTCTTTGCCTGATTTTGGAATCAGAATTATGCTTGCCTCATAAAAGGAGCTAGGAAGTCTTTCTTCCTCTTGAATTTTTTGAACTAGCTTGAGAAAGATAGGAGTTAGTTCTTCTTTGAATTTTTGGTAGAATTCACTTGTGAAGCCATCAGGCCCAGGACTTTTCTTTGTTGGGAGTATTTTGATAACTGTTTTGATCTCATTTGTTGTAATCAGTCTGTTTAGGTTTTCTGATTCTTCCAGATTGATTTTTGGAAGATTGTATGTTTCAAGAAATTTGTCCATTTCATATAGGTTGTCTAGTTTTTTGGCATACAATTCTTCATAGTATTTTCTTACAATATTTTGTATTTCTGTTGTGTCAGTTGTTATTTCTCCACTCTCATTTGTAATTTTATTTATTTGAGTCCTCTCTCTTTTTTTTCTTGGTGAGTCTAGTTAAAGGTTCATCAATCTTGTTTACCTTTTCAAAGAACCAGCTCCTGGTTTCATTGATCCTCTGTATTGTTTCTTTAGACTCTATGTCATTTATTTCCACTCTGATCTTTATTATTTCCTTCCTTCTACTACCCCTGGTCTTTACTTGCTGTTGTTTTCCTAATTCTTTTAGATGCAGGATCAAGTTGCTTATTTGAGCTTTTTCTAGCTTCTTTTGGTATGCCTGTAGTGCAATGAACTTCCCTCTCAGAACTGCTTTTGCTGTGTCCCATAAATTTTGAGTTGATATATGCTCATTATCATTCGTTTCTAGGAACTTTTTTATTTCTTCCTTGATCTCATTGTTAATCCATTTGTTATTTTATAACATGCTATTTAGTTTCCAAGTGTTTGAGTATCTTTCAGTTTTTCTTTTGTGGTTAATTTCTAGTTTCATGCCGTTGTGATCAGAGAAAATGCTTGATATGATTTCAATCTTCTAAAATTTGTTGAGACTGCTTTTGTGTCCTAACATGTGGTCTATCCTAGAGAATGTACCATGAGCACTTGAAAAAAATGTATATTCTGCTCCTTTAGGGTGAAGATATCTATTAAATCAAGTTGATCTAGTGTCTCCTTTAAGTCTGCTGTTTCTTTGTTAATTTTATTTCTTGAGGATATATCCAGTGAAGTTAGTGGGGTATTGAAATCCCCTACTATTATAGTTTTGCTATTAATCTTGCCCTTTATATCCATCAAAGTCTGCTTTATGTATGTCGGGGCTCCTATGTTCGGCATGTAGATATTTATAATGGTATATCTTCCTGTTGAATTGCTCCCTTTATCATTATGTAGTGTCCTTCTTTATCTCTTACTACAGCCTTTGGTTTAAAGTCCATTTTGTCAGATATAAGTATTGCTGTCCTGGCTTTTTATTTTCATTTGTATTTGCATGAAATATTTTTCTCCATCCTTTTACCTTCGGTCTATGTGCATCTTTTGTTTTAACGTTTGTCTCTTGTAGACAGCATATATATTTGTCCTGTTTTCTTATCCATGCAGCTACCCTATGTCTTTTGATTTGATTATTTATTCCATTTACATTTAAGGTTATCATTGAAATGTAGTTGTTTATTGCCATTTTATTCTTTAAAGCTGTATTCCTCGCCTGACCTGTGGTGGCGCAGTGGATAAAGCGTCGACCTGGGAACACTGAGGTCACCAGTTTAAATCCCTGCACTGGTCTGGTCAAGGCACATATGGGACTTGATGCTTCCAGCTCCTCCCCCCTTTCTCTCTTTCTCTCTCTCTCTCTCACTCTGTGTCTCCACTCTAAAATGAATAAAATAAAATAAAATAAAATAAAGCTGTATTCCTCTTTTGCTATATTCTTTTCCCCCTTTGATCTGTTCACAACAGACCCCTTGGCATCTCTTGCAGGATTGGCTTGGTTTTAATGAATTCCTTGAGGTTTTGGGTTTTTTTTTTTTGTCTGGGAAGCCTTTTATTTCTCCTTCAATTTTAAATGTTAGCCTTGCTGGATAAAGTAGTCTTGGTTGTAGGTTCTTTTCTGCATTTCTTTAAATATGTCTTGCCATTCCCTTCTGGCCTCAAGTGTTTCTGTTGAGAAGTCAGATATCATCCTATGGGGGCTCCTTTGTAGGTGATAGCCTTTTTTCCTCTAGCAGCTTTTAATAGTTTCTCTTTATCACTTAGCTTTGGTATTTTAATTATGATGTGTCTTGGTATAGATTTCTTTGGATTTCTCTTTAATGGAGTTCTCTGTGCTTCTTGAACATGTGAGTCATTTTCCAGCCTTAATTTATGGAAGTTTTCAGCTAAGGTTTGGTTGAACAAAGTTTCTATCCCTCGTTCTCTCTCTTCTTCAGGAACCCCTATGATGCGGATGTTATTTCTCTTCATGTTGTCACAGAGCTCCCTTAGAGTTTCCTCAGTCTTTTTGAGTCTTTTCTTTTTTCTGCTCTGTTTCTGTGCCTTTATTTTGTCCTCTAACTCGCTGATTCGATCCTCAGCTTCATCCATCCTGCTTTTAATTCCTTTCATTGTGTTCTTCAAATCTGATATTGTATTTGTCATTTCTGTCTGATTCTTTTTTATTATTTCAATTTCCTTTTTTATACTTGTTATCTCTTTATTTAGGTGCTCGTGATGACTATCCATTGTTGCTCTAAGCTCTTTGAACATCCTAACTATCATTATTTTAAACTCTGCATCCGGTAGTTTATTTATATCTGGTTCATTCAGGTCCTTCTCTGGGGATTTCTCTTGATTCATTTGGGTTGCATTCCTCTGCCTGTCCATTTTGTCTGTGTATAAGAAGGGTGTGGCCACTGGATTCCAATGGGTGTTGCCTCTGTGTTACCCAGGTGTGGTCTATCTGCAGGCCCGCCAACCCCTCTGCCGCTGCCTAGGGCGGTTGGGTATGGGCTTAGCTGGGGCTGGCCCGTTGTGGCTGTTGCTGCAGTTTCCGCCTCGTCTCCACCTCCACAGGAGGGGCTGTGTGCTCCTGCCAGCTCTACAAACCTCAGCCTGTCTCAGCCTTCGCCCCGCCCCCTTGGGTGGGATTGTGCATGGGTTCGAGCTACAAGCCTCAGTACCAAGGGCAGGGGTGAGCACCTTGGCTCAGCTGTGGTCCCCACCTGTTCCCAGGCTTCCACCCAGCCCCCACTATCAGAGCCGGCTTGTGCCCAGGCTTCTTCCCAGACCCCATGGTCAGGGCCAACTTGCACAGGATCACAAATCTCTGGGGCTGCTTGCATGTGCTCAGCTGTGAGCCTCTGCCTGTCCCTGGCTTTTGCCCCGCCCCCACAGTCATGGCTGGCTGGGGCAGGGTCGCAAACCTCAGAGGCCAGGTGATGCTGCGCTCCAGGGCGTCCCTGCTCAGCAGCAGATCTCTGCCCGTTCCGGGCTCTCGCTTTTCCCCTGCAGGTGGGGCTGCAGGCAGGCCGCAGCTGCTGGACCGCTTTCGCGCATCCCCTCTGCCCCTGCTGGGCTAGACCAAGATCATAGCCGGCAGGCCCGGCCTCTGCCCCTGCCCACAGAACCGCATTTCTGCATCCCGCCATCACCGTCCCTCCCGCAAGCCGTCTGCAGTGTGGGTGGGGGCACTGCAGCTCAGACCCTAGCACTCCATACTATAGTCCTGGAAGCTCCCTTCGTCTAAGCAGCTCTGCTCTAAGTGCCGCGGGAGAGCTTGTTTGGCTGGTGTCCTGTCTCCCTTTGCTGGTATTGCTAGTTCCAGGGGAAATATTTGTTTCAGATTTGGGAAGTGACTCAGCCCAGGGTTTAGAGTGGCTGTGCCTTCCAGGACCACACTCTCTTCCCGCTGCTCCGGTCCTCTCCTCTCTGCCCGTCCCCCAGAGCCCCGGGTGAGTAGTTGTAAGAGAGGTTTTCTGCGCCGTCCCTTTAAGAAGAATCCTGGGGCTGAGAAAACTGTCTCTTTCTCACAAACAGTATCCTAACTTGTTTCACAGCTAAATACAGTTCATATGCCTCTTTTAGGCTCTGGGGCTGTAGGCTGGGGCTTTGTTCCTGGGACCCAGGTCCCTCCCTCTCCGCTAAACTCTCTTCCTGCCACTGAGTCTCTCCAGGCTGCCATTCGCTCCGGGGAGCTGGGCAGCCCTTTCCACATTTTCACTTTTCCTACGAGTCTCAATGTGGCTTCTTCAGTGTTCCTTGGTTGAAGAATCCATTTAGTTTAGTTCAAAGTTGGTTTATCCAGATGATGGTTCTTAAAATTAAGTTATAATCCACTTTGGTTCCAGGAGTTGCAAGTTGGTACGTCCGCCTACTCCATCGTCTTCTTGCCATCTCAGTCAGCAAATGTTTGTTGAACACCTCCTATGAGTGAAGTGGTGGGGAAACAGTGGTGAACAAAACAGAGCCGGTGTCCTCATAGAGCTTGTGTTGTCATGATTTCTTTCACAAAGAAAAAATAAATAGTGTGAGACCAAGTATAATTTGGGGATTTGCCCCCAATTGTATGTTTCTACTCTGCCCTGAGTGCTGACTGATACAACTGCCCGTGGTCCTCAAACACTGCATTTCATTGGTTCTAAGATGCCTATTTTTTCCATGTTGTAACATTCATAAAAGCAGGATTTGTTCCCCAATCATGTGAATCTCACAGTTCCCATTGGCAGAGCTCATTCTCTCTTGTGGCACATACAGTCATGGTGCACCTTACAGACTGTGGAGTGTACGTGCTTCCCATCCCAGGGTTCTGCTGCTTGAGGTCCAAGCTCACGGGAGTCTTGGCTGGGGGTGGGCAGGTGACAAAACTGTGAGGAGTAGAAGTCTGTGTCCTGGGTAGTCGGTGAGACTCATGCTAGGGAAATTGATTCCTGAGTGAGAGCCCTAAGAGGCACAGGGAACTTGACGGAACCCTGCCATGAATCTGTGTAAATGGGAAAGTCCTCTTACCTGGTAAAAATCATTCCACCCTTGCAAAATTATTCACGTACTTCTTCCTCAATATGTTTTTATTTTACTTTGTAACCCAAACCAAATTGCTTCTTTTCATCTGTCGTTGCCCTACCCCCAGTTAAGACAAGGGATGCCCCTGACTTTGTGGGGAACCTGAGAAATGCCCCCCTGGCTGGCTCAGCATGACAGTAGCCCCTGCATGATCCCGAGACCGCCACCACCAGACACAGGCATTGGGACAGCATGCGCCGGGAGCAGGAGCAAAACCCTGGAGGCTTAATCACAAAGTTGCTACGATCTGAGCGCGCACTACCTGCCAGGCATTAAGCTGCAGACACCTGTCGTGCATTATCTCATTCACTCCCCCACAGCAATCCTGAAAGGGCGATATTGTTACTTCCATGGTCTAGATGACAAAACTACATCATTAAGTAACTGGTTTAAGGTCACAGGGCTGGGGACGTAGCAAGGCTCACCTTGAAGCTGGATCTCTCTCTGGAGAGAAAATCAGACTAGGAGCCTAGAGGTCTGGATTCCTGCCCTGACTGTTCCGTGAGACCTTGGACAGGTTGCTCTTCTCCCCAGGCCTCAGGCTTCTCATCCATAGAATGGGAGAACTGGAGCAAATGACCGCAAAGGGCCTCCAGCACAAACAGCCTGGGAGTCCCTGCCCGTGTCACTCAAGCTCACAGCTATCACTGGGAAGTTTGGCCAACAGAACTTTTGCACCCGTGCCCTGCTCTGCAGGAGCTGGAGTAAACAACAGCCCTAACTCTAGGGGAGAGGCTCTGGGCCTGCTCCTTGCTCCTGCCTCTTCCTCTGCCCCCACACATAGTGGTCACATCGCCACCCTGCCTTAAACCCTTACATTCCTGGACTTCCTATAATTTGCAAAGTCCCAGCTTCTTTAGAACGGCTCCTGATGCCCTGTTCCACCTGCCCACTGCCCCCTCTCCAACCTCATTACCTGCCTGTGGCGGACCAACATGTACCCTACATTCCAGTATGGGGAACTATCTGCCAAACATTCCCCGATCTTGGATGCCCACCTTGGTACATTTGCACCCCACTGTTCCTTCTGCCCAGAATCCCTTCCCTGTCTTATCTACTTGGCAAAGGCTTCTTCCTATTTCCAAATACTGCTCAAAGAACATGGTCTCTAAGAAGGCCTTCCCATCCCATCCTGTCACTCCCCAAGGAGCAGCTAGTGCACACAACACGTTGTGCATTCATTTATTACATCAGCAAATATTCCCTGAGTACCTACTGTGCTGGGAAAATGAAGTCGAGCAACACCCGGTCCCAGCCTCGGTGCGTGCACAGAAGGAAGGGGCTTTTAGGCAATTCTGTCACACTCCTAAGACACATCCTACTCTCCTTGTAGGACATACTTTTCCTGGTACATCACTGCCCCTTGCATCTACGTCTTAGGAACTTTCTTCTCTGGCCTCTGTCAGCCTTGTCCCACCGAGACTGACTGCTCCCTAAGAGCAAGGATTGGGTCTTTCTGGCTGCATGTTCCCAGTGCCTCAGTCAGCAGGCATTGTGGAAAGAACAAAGGCACCTAACGCTCCAGCCCGTGCTGTGTGCTTGGAGAGCACTCCGAGGCTGCGCTCTGATGCTCTCCCTGCCTCCACCGCCCACCCTGCCAAGACTCCCATTAGAATCTGCTCTAAGGGCCCTCCTTCCCCTCAGGCTGGGAAGCTGGCTGTGATAGATAATGACATCTGTATCATTGCTGGCCACACACTTAGTGACTCTAAACAAACCAAAAGCTTCTGAAAGGGGTCAGGGCTACAGATAGAGACCTGGAAGCCATGGGGCAGAGGAGAGTAGGTGGAACAGAGCAGGGAGTGAGGACAGAACTCCGGAACTAAGGAGGAATGAAATGAGTGAGTGGATATATGTGCAAGGGCAGATCGAAGGGGCGGATCGGAGGCAGCCGCATGGGAAGAGCCTAAGACAGAGTGTCTCAGGTGTTGACATCACCAGACTCCTTGCCCCCAACTTTTTATTTACTTTAAAATTTATTTATTTATTTATTAATGAGAGGAGGGGAGGCAGACCCCCACATGTACCCCGACTGGGATTCACCTGGTAAGCCCACTAGGGAGCAATGCTCTGCCCATCTGGGGTCCTTGCTCCATTGCAACCAGGGCCATTTATCAGCACCTGAGGCTGAGAGACCATGAGCCATCCTCAGTGCCCAGGGCCAACTAGCTCCAGTCAAACCATGGCTGCCGGGGGTGGGGGTGGTGATGGAAGAAGTGAGCAGGGGAGGAGTGGAGAAGCTGATGGTCACTTTTCCTGTGTGCCCTGACTGGGAATTGAACCCAGAACACCAGGACATCTACACTCTGGGCTGATGCTCTATCACTGAGCCAACTGGCCAGGGCCTCCTTGCCCTAAACTTAAGGTGATTGAGGTCCTGGTGGGACTCTCAGTCATGATGTGACAGCAAAAGGCATCATCTGCTCAAAGAGCCTGGTGGAGATTCTTGTTTTCTCCAAATTTCTCCGTGTCGTCATCAAATACTTCACGCACCACCTGTCCCATGCCTCTTTGCAAGCCTGGAATCAAGCTAGAGATCCTGTCTTAGTGGTTGGCCACCAGCTTCATTGTTCAGAAAATTCTCCAGAAAATATGGCTCTGGGTTTTTATTTGAGGGTGTCAGAAACAGCTTGAGGAGCCAGGGTTGGAAATCACTACCCAGAAGTATCTCCTTCTCACTAAGAACCCTTTCCACTACCAGTTTGGAAGCCCTGGGTAGGAGAAGGATCTCAGTTTCACAGCCTGTACTGTGTTGGTTCCTCCCTTGAGCTGTGTCCAAAGCACCAGAGAATGCCCATCATCACACCACGTCCTGCACAGAGCAGCTGCCCACTAGCCTATTCGGGACTGTAAATGCAGGCAAACCCTCACACGTAGGTCTTGCTGGCCTCGGTTAGGTCATTGGCAGAACGTGTGAGCCCAGTTGGCTCCTGCAGAAGCCTAAGCCTTTGCCTTTGATGTAGGTTGACCACATTTTCAACATATGGAAGGAATCCCTCCATGACTCACCACGAGAAGCAGTACCCCCCACCCCAATAAAAAGGCCCAACTGTTGGGTGGGGTGCCCCTGCCTGCTTTGGACAGCTCCCCTCCAGCTCCCAAACACCACTTCCTGAGCACCTTTCATAAGAGAAGGCTCATTTGTCAATCTGATGGCCAGATCCATGATCCTTAACGTATGTGTTTTCATGCGCCCCAGTAGAAATGGCGGTTTCCCCGGTTGTGTTTTCCAAGGCAGGGGAGAGAACGCGCTACGCGTGCCTTCAGCAACTTTCAAGCTGCCAAAGCAGGAGGCTCCGCAATACGGCGGCATCCAGCCCTGCTCCAGAAAGCACCAGGGAGGCATCAGACGGTGGAATCGCCTGCGATGTGGCCATTCACTGCACGATCAACAGGGGGCATTGTTTCCCATAAAGAGATGAAAATAAGAGTCAATTAGGCATCTATTAGCTTAGCTCACTTCCTACGTATTGCTACTCAGCCTCTAAAGTATAAATACCTTCAGATCCCCACATGGTTTTTCCAAAGGTCAGGTTTTCGCCTTTTTCCCCCAACACAAGAAGTTGTTTTGATCAAGGTGAGGGTTATGGCGAAGAGTGGGGGAGGGAAGAGTTTCCAAGTTTCCTCTAGACTTACTTCTCCCGACCACTTCACCTCCCTCTCACTTCCCAGTGCACCTCAAGCACTCCATGGAAACATTTCTTTGTGAAGGTCAGCCATGAAACCTTTGTGACTGAACCCAGTCTTTGTGGATAAGGATGCTCCCCACACCTCAGCCTTCACCCCACCGAGTTTCCCAGCAGCGTGTGGACTTGACCACGTTCCCCCTGTGACATTCTTCTCCACCCTGGTCTTGTTTGCTTCTCACCTCTCGGCCAGCTTCTTTCAGTCCCCTTTATAAGCAGTTGTTTCTCTGTTCATCCCTTACATGATGGGCACTCCAGGGGGCTGTTTTATTGGCATCTGCCAGTCTGCATTGTTCTTCAGTGAGTTCAGCCTTTACTGTGACTTTCAGATTGCCATGCGCAGACTGGGTATCCTTCCCGGCTCTGGACCCAGCAGTCCAGGTGCTGCCCAAAGCCTCCTCTTGGAGTCCCGTCGTCTTCTCAGATGAACAGTCTACACTGAGCTCATCCTCTTCCTTTGACCCTATACCTGCACCTGAAAACTGCTTCTTCCCCTCGAGTCCCCAACCCTGTAAACGACCTGAGTGCAAATCTGCATTCATGAGATGTATGTGACCTGGTGCCTCATCTTCCTCTTCAGTAAAATGGAAATAACAACAGTTCCGTTCAGCCGGTCACTAGAGGACTGTGTGAGGCCATGAGTTCGTGTAGAACAGTTCCTGGCATAGAGTAAGTGCTCAGTAAGAGCTGGTTATTAGTATCCCTCAACCCAGACACTGCTTTAATCTGGTTCTTCTCGGTTCCCCACCTGGGTAAGGACAATAGCTGCCTCACTAGTCTCCACCCTTGCCCATCTTGCTCCTCTCCAGTCCATTTTCTGCATCAACAGGGTCTTCCTAAAATACAGATCTGAGCGACTGTCTCCCTTCCTCATTACCCACAGGATGAAGTCCAGGAATCTCCTCCTGGGTCTTTCTGTTCTGGCTCCTGCCTTCCTTTGCAGCTGTGTCTCTGGCTTCTCCCCCAGCTTCCCACTCCATGCACCAGCTACACTACACTGAGCAGTCATTCCCAGGCAGTGCAGGCGCCTCCCCTCTCTCCTTTCCAACAGCCCCCTTCCCACCCATTCTTTATCTAATTCATACGTGTCGTTTGAGACTCAGCTCAAATGTTACCTCCTCCAGAAGGCATCCCACAGTATTTTGTGTGAATCTCTAGCATAAAATTTACATATTATAATCATCTGTTTATTTATCTACCTTCCCCACCAGATTGTGAGCTCTTTGAGGATATGACCCTATCTTATTATTTTTATATCTCAGCATTTACATATAGAAAATGCTTGACAAATTCTATTAAATGGAATGGATAAAGAAATGGATGTGTGAAGGAGAAAGAGCCTGATTTATCATGTCACTCTCCTGCTCGATACACATCAATGTCTTTCCCAACCCAGAGAATAAAGTCCAAATTCTACATTCTGACTCTAGCCAGCACCTTTCCCAATGATCACTCTCATTGCTGTCCAGCAGCCATCCTCTGATCCACACACAGCGCCCCCCACAGGCCTGGAGCATCTCCCACTGACTCATTTTTTTATTGAGCATCTACTATGTGTCATGCACCGTGTTAGACATGAGGGAGTCCTCAGTGAACAGGACTGTCCTGGCTCTCAGAACCTACAGTTTAGCAAGAGAGGTAATCAATCAATCACAGATTAAGGGCTATATGTGTCTATGTAATGTACCCCCCATATAACATGAATTTCTTAAGGGAAAATATTAGTTCTTACAATTGTTTGATGGACACATGGATGGATAGGATGTTATACAATGACCTCTGAAAGCTAACTTCAATAATTTACAGTCCATTTGCTCTACCTAGCATTCAGAAACAGCCATTAACACTAGGAACTAAAAACAGCCATTAACACTAGGAACTGAGTGCAGAGAAAAAAAGGATAAGCTGTAAACTGTACTAACGGATAGGGCAGTCCCAGTCTGCATCCATGGTGGGGTGCCCACTCTCATGAGCGTCCATTCGGGCAGAACTTCTCCCGACCCTCTCTGACCTGGCTCTGACATCAGAAGCCAGTGGCCTCTCCCTCAGTGATCATTTCCCCCTCAAACCCTGGCGGAAGAACAGAAGCCTAATGTCCATTCACTCACTGACTTTATCTGACTCGGGAGACAGGCTAATAAATTAGAACATTCTTTGCTTGGGTCCTGCTACCCAGCACTACATTATCTTTTGATTCATGAGCAGCTCGCTATCTGAACTCTGAATGCTGTAGCCTTGGCTTCTGGTGGCTTTTTTTTTTTTAATAAGGGACAAAAAATATATCTGTAGAGGACACTTCCATATGCAGGCTGAAAACTGTTTCATTTATTTTCCTGCCAGCTGAGAAGGCTAGATAATCACAAACAAATCTTTTAGAATTAACATGAATGAATGAGTGAATGAATGAATGAATGTGAACAGTCCTGCTGACTGTCACACTCCCATAGCAAGGGCACAGGAAGGGGGGGCTGGTAAAGACATCTCTTTTTTATCCCCCCTTCTCCTTTATGCTTGAAAACAACTGTTGCCCAGGGATAGGGAAGTCCCTACATTTGTTTCTGTTGTGACAAACGGGCCAGATAGCCCCAGTAATCATTCGCTCTGCGCTAGTAAATCTTAGTGCTTATCCTAGACTGTTCTGTGCTCCAAAGCATCTTTGGTCTCTCAGCTACTGAGATCTCTCTTTTTTGAGAGCATTTAAAACATTTTAACAACAGCCAGCCAACTATTAATACGCATTTACCTAATACCAATAGTTATTGGCATGTCTTGGTCCAAGCAATGAGAGTATGCCCTTTGAAGACAAGGACTTCAAAACATTAGCACAGCCTAATGCAGTGCATGAATGAATGAATGAATGAATGAATTGCAGACTTAATATCAGTTAATGGATTGCTCCAAACCCTGCAGCACACCCTATTATGGAACAAAAGATCATTCTGAAATGAGAGTCATCACACCTTGATTGATCTACTTTATATTTTGAGATAGCACTCAAAGTCTATAAAATGGAGACTTTGACTTTAATTGGGTGGCAAAGGACAGGAAGATGGCATTTGGCCAAGGTCTATGGGAGAACCAAGGGGACTGCAAAAGGAACAGGCAGAAGAGAAGTGAAATCCCAGCAAAGAAGCCCCCCCCATCTCTGGAGAGCAGATGGGCAGCTGCTGAGGGGGTGTAAACTGGAGAGCCTTTGCGCTAGAGCAGTGGTTCTTAACCTGGGTTCTATTGAACCCTAGGGGTTCGATGAGTCGGTCTCAGGGGTTCGGAGAAACCTCTGCTGCAGAGGCCAGAATAAAGTAATACTGTAATTTGTTGTGAGTTCATGCACTTTGTTGGTTTTGTTCTTTGAGCAAGGTGATGCTCATGCACGGCTCATTTTGTGCACCAGTAGAAAAACATATACCTATGTCTTGAATTTGGAAAATAAAAATCATATTTTATTTATCACTAAAGAAGGGTTCGGTGAATGTGCATATGAAACTGGTGGGTTCAGTACCTCAAAAAAGGTTAAGAACCACTGCGCTAGAGAGATGAGTGGGGACTTAGGAGCACCCATTAAAATACAAAAGCACACATCCCCTACAATCTAGCAATTTCACTTCTTGGAATCTGTTCTAAAGAAATACTTTAAAATGTACCCCAAGAAGTATGGACAAAGATCTCTTCTATGCACTGGTTGTGAGAGCAAAAATTTAGAAACAACCTAAATGTTCATCAAATTGGGATGAATAAATAAAGGAGAGCAGGTGCATATGAATCCTCCCAGCCCACTGCAACAGTTAAAGGAGGTTAGGAAGACCTGGAGGTCCCTTGGGGAAATTTTTCAAGACATGATGGTAAGTTAAGAAAAGCAAATTGCAGAACAATGCATATAGTGTTCAGAATACTCACATGTTACACGAAGCTATATATTTATAAATGCACGGGTATGCACAGTAGCACACAAAATTTCTGGAGAAATGCCACACTGAGAGCTGCTCGGAGAACAGAAACAGAATTGAGTGTGCAAGATTTTTTTTATTTTTCTGGACCCCTGGAATATTTATAACAAGAATGAATTTGTGTATTTATATGTATTAATTGTGCAATTGTTTTTGATTTAGGAAAGAGAGAAACATCAATTGGTTGTTCCACTTATTTATGCATTCATTGGTTAATTCTTTTATATGCCGTGACTGGGGATCAAAGCTGCAACCTTGGTGTATCTGGATGATGCTATAACCAACTGAGCCATCCAGCCAGGACCTGTGCAAATTTTTAAGGATGTGCATAATGCAACTATTTATAAATATGTTTTATGGTTTGGACCCAGTGTCTAACACACAGACAGGCTTGCCTAAGAGCGAAGTCAGCCTGCTCCCTCCAGCCAAGGACAGCCTCCTGCCCAGGCTAATCCTGGAATAACTTCCCCAGGTACACCTGCCCGCAAATCCTACTTCTGCTCCCAGCATATGCGGAGGTCACAGGGAAAGGCCTGCAACTCGGAAGGTTCCTTTTTAGGAAAAGCAACTTTTGTCAAGATTTCTTTTTCTGCCCTGGCTGGTTGGCTCAGTGGTAGAGTGTCAGAGCGTTGGCCTGGTGTGTAGAATTCCTGGGTTCAGTTTCTAATCAGGGCACACAGGAGAAGTGCCCATCTGCTTATTCACCCCTACCCCATATCTCTCTGTCTCTCTTCCCCTCCTGCAACCTTGACTTGAATGGTTTGAGTAAAGTTGGCCCTGGGCGCTGAGGATGACTCCATGGCCTCACCTCAGGTGCTAAAATAGCTTGGTTGCTGAGCAACGGAGCAGTGGCCCAAACAGGCAGAGCATTACCTGATAGGGGGCTTGTTGGGTGGATTCCGGTTGGTCGGGGCTCATGCAGGAATCTGTCTCTGCCTCACCACCTCTCACTTAATAAAAAAGAAGGAAAAAGATTTTATTTTTCTGATCTTGAAGTTAGTTTAAAAAAAAGAAGTCCCCCGCCCCATGTCTGGGACCAGAGTGTGCAATTCCCAAGAATCACTGAAGAGCATAGTGTCTGGTACTTCATCAGTCCTCCATTTACGTGGAGTAGATTTAATTAGCTCAGTGGGTTGGATGAGCCTGAATTAGATTGGATTGGTTGATTAAGTTGGATTAGGTCCACAGCTGTCCTTAACCATTCCATAGCTTCTAAAATTGAGGAATCCTCTTTCCTAATTCAATGCCTTCAGTTCTGGGTTGCTTACAGGGATGTCCCCACTAACAGCTTGACACCATCTCCCTGCTCCAATATAAAGACTTTGGCTACCAATTCCCAGGGTCTTCTCTTTGTTGCATGTCTGTCTCTGAGACTAAGGCTTTCTCCTTTGCATACCCAGCACCTGTCCTGGTGCTCAGTGTATAATATGGGCTCAGTCGATGTTTATTGAATTGAGCTGAACTGAACTGAACAACCCACACCTCCCCAAAATGGCCTGAAGGGAGCCAGCAGCAGGAGCAGACCCAGCAAGGATTGGGGTGTTCCATCCAGAGCAGTCAGGCTGCTCTCAAGGTCAAGCCCCAGATCTATCACTGGAAACGGTGACCCAAAGGATGACAGGAGACACGCTGGTGCTTAGTGACTGCAGGCGGAGGAGAGGAGCCTGGGCTGAGCCACACTGGAACCTTAGTCAGGAGGAACACAGGTGAGGCCTCCCTGCCTCTCAGAGGGGACGCAGCAGGGGAGGAGACGTCTCTCTGCAGAACAGTCTTTCAAAGACTCATAGCTGGTATTTGTGGAATCCAGAACCCTTCTGAATGCATCACACCCCTTACCTCCGCTCTGCCTCTCAAACCCAATAAAGTATATAGAAATGACTGGAAACCATTTTACAGAAAATAAAACTGGAGCACAGAGAAATGAAGAAACTTGCCCAAAGACACACAGCTGGGAAGTGGTACCGCCTGGAACTGGGACAGGTTGATGCCACAGCCGAGGACTCTAAACTTTTAGAAACACTGCCCATGGTTGTCCTGAGATGTGCTGCCTTTGTTCTGGCTGGGAGAACAGAACGGGCTCTGAGGAACTCAAAGAGAGGGGACCCACGCGTGGAATGAGGCCTCCCTGGGGCAGGTGCTGGACGGAGCCCTGAGTGCAGGAGAAGGAAGGCAGCCCAGCAAATGCAGGTGGAAATTACTGGAAGGCCTAGGGCAGGGAGAGGGTCATGCAGAGATGCATTCAGCACAGGCACAGGAACCTCCAGAAAGGACAGAGGGAGAGCATGGTGAGGGGCAGGGCCGGCAGGGACATGGCAAAGAGCCAGCAGCTGCCGCCACAGCTTAATATAAGAAACTGGGCAGGGCAAGACAGAAAACTGGGGAAGACAACCCAGAGAACCCTCATTTCGAGCAAAGAATGGTTATGGTTTGGGTATCTTACCTCGCAATTCCCTGTCTGTGTACTTTGTTTCCGCCTTAGTTAGGGCTCTTGGGGTTGCAAGACAGGGGCAGGGCTGTGGCTACTGAAGCCCACAGAGGGGCCCACAGGTGCAAAGACAGGGCTGCACCTGGTGGTTTCTGAAAACCACAGCCCGGGAGCTGCTCTCTGCTTCTTCCTATGTCTGTTTGTCTCTCTCTCCCCTCCCCCTTCCTCTCTGTCACTCCCTCTCTCCTTTCAGGGGAAACATGACGTCTTTGCATCTGTCTGTCCTCTCCCTCTGCCGCCCGGCTGCCTAACCCTGCTCACCCACTTGCACATGGTTTCACCTCTTCAAACCCGCTGCTTACCCGGAGCCCATGGTGGCTGCTCTCAGTAGGGATTCGGCTGGGGCAAGTTCCGAGAGTCATTTCTAATCCAGCTTGTTCTTTGGCCTCTGGCGTTGTTTTCTCCTTTTGTCCCTCAGCATCCTTTCTCATAAGCATCGTCTCCTGTCGTGAGATCTCTGTACCACCCGTTGAGAGTCACAGTTCATTAAGTAGAGCTACCAAGGTCGGCCCCATCATGCTTTGCTCTTCAACTCCCAGGACCTCCCAAGTACCGAGGGTCATCGGTGGATGCCATGCACCAGCTGCTTAATCCAGTCTGCCTCCTCGCAACTGCCTTCAAGATAGGCTTTCCTGCACCCCTCTTACAGATGGGGAAACTAAGGCTTAGTAGTGGAGAGACACAATTCAAACCCAGACCTTTCAGCTTCCAAAGCCCGTGTTCTTTCCACCATCTCATGCTTTGTGTGAGCTCCCAGGCGCCCCAAGAGGCCAGGGCCTTCTGTGTGTGGCACAATTCCTGGTAACCAAGAGGACAGCAGACCCTCAGTTAAAGGGAATCCATTTCAGAGCTCCACATCCTTCTAATGCCAACTTTTCGAATGGGATTGATGTTGGTTTGTTTCACAAGCTTTTCGGGAGCCACTCAGTGGCGGCAGCGTACTTGCTGACAGGTAGCGAACGTTGCTATTATCACAGCTCTCCCCCAGGCTTGCCCATCTCTCCAGTTGATCCTCGTAGAAATGAGGATGAGTCACTGCTGAAATGTGCCAAGGAAACACACTCCCATTTTGTCCACACACCATGGCAACAAAGAATACAGGATTGTACCATACATGTCACGCGCCCAGGCAGCACGGCGGCCCGCCTGGGTACATATTCATTGTGACACTGCTTTTCCACATGCTTTCTAGCGGGGCACTGGCTTATTTTTCCTCTTCCCAGCGGGGAAATACATTTGTCCTTATGATCAGGAATGAAGGCTCAGCTCCCAACCTGTTGCCCTGCTAGGAGGGAGGAAGGAGCAGCAGCACAGCCCAGGGGTGGCGGACGGAAGCCTGCATAGCACTGACTCTGCCATCTGCTCTCCAGGTAGGCATGGGCAGTTCACTATCTCTCTCTGGGTCTCAGACGCTCTACCTGTCAGATGGGCTCATCACGTCTATATCTCACTTGGCTCTTGAAAGAATCAGATTCTGTAATGACAATACCCGCACTTTGATTAGGAAGTAGCTACATCATCACTCTTTTCTGGATGGAGGGATGGTGACACATGGTGGAGCCAGGCACTCCTGATAGAGATCTGCTCTCACCTGGAGAAGCATTTAACCCGGTAGTAGAGTGAGCCTGGTGCTGACAGGGCTTGGACTGGTAGTGGCAGAGGATGTTCTGACTCCTGCCTCTAGCCAAGATACAGTAACAGAGTGGGTTTATCTTCTCACATAAAGCTACCACCAAAAATAAGACAAAACAGATAAAACTATAGTTTTCAGGAGTTCTGACTGTTAGACAACAAAGAACAGTGATCCCAGAAAGATGGGAAACAAAAACAGTGAGCCCTGTGACTACTCCAGCTTATGTCCTTTAGAGAGTCCCCCGGCTGCAGTGCCTGGGGGGCGGGACCCAGGCCAAGCCCCAGGAATTCCCTGAGTTGAGGAGTCCAGGAAGCCCAAGGCAGCTAGAGACCATAGGCCAGAATATCAAAGAGGAGACGGAGAACTCCAAATATCTGTACAGCCCCACCCACTTTGGAATCAGTTTTCTGATTGGACATGCATGTGAGGAAATGACCTAAGGCCAGGGAAAAAACCAGCTGCAAGGACTAGTGAGAGCAGTGCCCAGCCCTGACACAGAGCTGGGAATAGTACCTATTCCTTCCAGCCAATCTAGAAGCCCTCATAGTTTGTAGGACATTGGGGAAGGTATCCACAAAGGTCTTGTATCAATAGTGGGAAATAATCAGCCCTAGATCAATATTTCTTTGCTTCCACCTAACAGATCCTCAAACAAAACCCAAAAGGCTCAAACTATTTCCAAGTAACTTAAATGTGTCTCAGAACAAAACTTGAGAAATGTTATAGGAATACAAAAATATCCAACACCCAACATGATAAAATCCACAATGTCTGGTATTCAATCAAATATGACTAGGCATGCGGAGAGGCAGGAAAATACGGCCTATAGTGAGAAGAATGATTGTTCCACTGAAACTGACACAGAACTAATACATGTGCTGAACAACCAACAAGGGTGTTAAAACGGTTATAACTAAATCCCATGTGTTCAAAGGGTGAACATGGAATATATAAAATTGAGCTTCTAGAGATAAAAGACTACAATGTCTGAGATGCAAAAGACACTGGATGGGATTAACAGCAAGTTAATCATCACAGAGGAAAATATTTGTTTACTTGGAAAAACAGAAATAAAACACAGAGAAAAGAAAGACTGTTTGAAATGAAGAAGGCATCAGTGACCCATGGGACAACTTCAAGGGGCCTAACGTGTATTTGGAGTTTTTGAAGAAAGGGGAGGGGCAGAACGCTATTCGAGGAAATGATGGCCAAATTTTTTCCAAATTTTATGAAAACGATAAATCCACGGATCTGATAAACTCAACAAACCTCAGTCCCAAGAAACATAAAAATGGTTCCAGCACAATTAAAGGGCGGATTGTCAGACTAGATAAAAAAGCAAGTCCCAAGACTATGCTGGCTACCAAGAGCATGCATTTAAAAATAAAGAGATAAATAGTTAAAAGAAAAGGATGGAAACATATATATCATCCTTGCACTAACCAAAAGAAAGTTGGAATGGCTATACTCATATAGGACAAAGTAGATTTCAGAGCCAATAATATCACCACAGGTAAAGAAGGTTGTTATATAACGATGAAAGGTTCAATTCATCAAGAAGACGTGAAAGTCCTAAACATGTTTGCACCTATTAGCAAAGCTTCAAAAATACGTAAGGCAAAAGCCGACAGAACTGCAAAGAAAAATAGACAAATCCACAATTATAGTTGGGGACTTCAAACCTCTCTCTCAATAATTGTTGGGACAAGTAGACAGAAAGCCAGCAAGGATGTGGGAGATTTGAAGCACACTTTCAACTTTGTTGACCTAATGCACATTCACACTCCCTGCAACAGTGGCAAAATACATACTCTTTTCAAGTACACACAGGACGTTCGCCAAAGTAGACCATCGTCTGGGCCACAAAAAAAATTTCAATAAAGTTCAAAGGGTTCGAGTCCTACAAAGTATGTTCTCTAGTCATAATGGAAATTAGAAACTGATCACAGAAAGATATCGGAAAAATCCCCAAATATTGAGGAGCTAAATAAAATACTTCTAAATAATCTATGAATGAAAGAAGAACTCAAAAGACAAATTGGAAAGTATTTTGAGCTGAATAAAAATAAAAATTTGTGGATGCCACTAAGAAGATTTATGGAATTAAACACCTATATTTAAAAATGAAGGAAGTCTGCCTGACCTGTGGTGGCGCAGTGGATAAAGCGTCGACCTGGGAACACTGAGGTCGCCAGTTCAAAACCCTGCACTGGTCTGGTCAAGGCACATATGGGAGTTGATGCTTCCAGCTCCTCCCCCCTGTCTGTCTGTCTGTCTGTCTGTCTGTCTCTCTCTCTCTCTCTCACTCTGTGTCTCCTCTCTAAAATGAATAAAATAAAAAGAAATTAAAATTAAAAATGAAGGAAGTCAGCCTGGCCAGATAGCTCAGTTGATTAGAGCTTCATCCCTAAGCACAGAGGTTGGCGGTTCAATCCCTGGTCAGGGTACATACAGGAATAGATTGATGTCCTCTCCCTCACTCTCAAATTAATAAATTTATTAATTTAAAAAAATAAAAATAAAAAAGAATAAAGTCTCAAACCAATGACCTCAGCTTCTGCTTTAAGAAATTAGAAAAAGAAAAGCAAATTAAACCAAAAGTAAACACAAGAAAAAAATTAACATCAGAATAGAAATCAATGAAATATAAAAATAGAGAAAACAATGAAGCAGAAAAGTTTTTGAGAAGATTAATAAAACTGATAAAACTCTAGCTAGAATGATCAAGAGAAAAACACAGGGTATCAGTGTTAGGAAGGAGAGAGGTGACCTCAGAATCTATGGATATAAAAAGAGTAATTAGAGAAAATGTAATAACTTAATAAATTCACCATCTTAAGGCTTGATGGTGGGCTGCCATTGGTCAAGTTCACAATCCCTTTCTGCAGTTTCTAGGGGCTGCATCTAGGGTGACCTACCATGCTGGTTTGTTCCCACCCTTGGGAGGTGGGACTTTCAATGCTAAAACTGGAAACATTGGTCACCCTAAATCTGTATCCCTCTGGGTCACCCTATCTTTTCATTAGTTCAGTCACCCAGAAGCCACCACTGCCCACATTGGGATATGACTTATCAGGTTTGACCCTGTCCCTGTGCTCTCTGGGTTGTCTGAGCTGGCCAGGGTCTTTGCCTGACCCCCTCTCTCTGCTGGCCCTGCAGGCCCAAGGCTGGGTCTTCGGGGGCTTTCTGCCTCCCTGGCATGGTGCCGCAAATGCCCCTAACCAATAGTCCCCTAGCATCGGGCCTGAGCTGTGCTGCAGAGGCTGCTGGTTCTCAGAAACCATGACTTGAGAAGGCAGTGAAGAAGTGACTCTTCATCATCAGGGCTGTAAGGGGCTTTGAAAGTATGACTGGTCTTTTCCTGGCCCACCCCAAACCCCTCACTAACCATTAAGCCTGAGAGTTCATCTCTCTTCCTCAGTGCTTCTGTGTTTCTGCCTTTGCCTACTTAAAGGGAGTCCGGGCATATCTGAGCCCTCTGGGGTATTCTGGAGAGTCAGGCCTCACAGCCTCCTGAGCCCGTCCCACCCTCACTCAGGCACCCTCTGTGCCTCTCTGTTATCTAAGAACTAAAGTATGTCTTCGTGATGCCAATGTTCAATGATCGTGGTTTATACTTCACGTACTCCTCTGTCAGATGGGTCCTGCAGGGTCCCAACTCTGAACCTCCGTTGGCTCCATTTCTCAGAATTCCAGCTCCTCCAACTCCTCACGTACAAACCCAGCAAGCACTTCTCTTTGTGTTCATCTCAACCACCACCTTCAGGAAGCCTTCCCAGATGACCACAGCTGGCACAGAGGTCTCTTCTTTGTGGCTCTTGGCACTTTCCGTGCCAGGAATAACTGTACATCAGAGTTATTCATGTGCTAAAGTTCTCTTTGGTCCTAGAGTATATTGCTTACTTGCCAGCATGCTCTCAATTGTCCAACCCTTGGCCAAGGCCTAGCCCAGCTATGAGCTGGTCCCATCATTTACCCCCAAGAACTCTATATTTCAGCCAACATCACTGACTTGTCAGTCCCCAAAAAAGCCACGCTCGCTCACATAAGATCCTGGGCTTTTTGCCCATGCTATTCCCACCATTTATTATGCCCTTCCTCCAGATCTGATTGGTAACTCATTCATCTTTGCACAACCCCAGACTTCCTTCCCGAAGTCCCCGGGATCCCACCTATTGCCAGGGAGCACTTACTACCCTATACACTCCCATCTCTTTGCCTTGCCATCCCTCCACTATACGGGGACCGCCTTCCATACCATCCATCTCTATATACCTGATGCCAACCAGGGGACCCAGCAAACATTTGTTGAATGAATGATTGTGCTTCATGGTTTCCTGATGAGCAGACAACTCACCACCTCCAAAAGCCTGTCTTGATTTAACATCCTTAACTAACAGCTGATTAGCATTGCTATGGGACCTTAGGAAAATCGCTTTCCCTTTCTGGGTCTTCTGTTTATTCATTTGTAGAATGCAGGACTTAGATTTGGTAGAAAAGGAGGGTCCTGACAAGTTTCTTTTTCTAATATTGGTTCTTTGGCACTAAATTTTTAGCCTAAAAATCTTCAATATTCATATGTCTGGTCTTTTTAAGTGGCCCATGAGGACATACTTCCTCCTCCAGCCAAGTCCAGCACCAGGCAGGGTGCCCCCAAAACCCTACAAAACTCCTGCTGAATAAGTATTAGACCACCCAAGGGTCCAGGATCTTGCTACCTATAAGCAGAGTGAGCATCTTTACACTCTACAGAGGTTAGGGTGTAAAGGTTATATAGCCAGAGGTTAACAGCGAGTGATCAGAGACAGCATTCTTCCCCAAGGGGTTACCCGAATGTGTTCCCAGTTGTCTTTATAACTCTCCTGGCTCTCTAATATGTCCCCAACTCCAGAAGTTCCTTCCTGCCCCGGAGCAATAAGCCACTGCCTTTCTGAGAGAGGACACAGTGAAAAGAATGGCTGGATAGAGAAACTATAAATAAGGCAAGTGAGAAAAAGATGAGAACGACAGATATTAGGAATTTTTAGAAACACACTAATGTGAAAACTCTATGCTAGGAATTCTGAAAATTTCAATATAATTTTTATAGAAAAATATAAATGACTGAAAGTGTCTCAAAATACATAGAAAACCTGAATAAATCAATTAATCGTGGGAAAATAAAGCCACAGACTCCTCCTTAGAGTATTTTGTTTTTACTTTTTATTGAGTTTATTGGGATGACACTGGTTAACAAAATGATGCAGACACCAGGTGCCCAATTCTACAACACATCATCTGCACGTTGTGTTGTGTGCTGCCTCCCCTCCAAGTCAAGTCCCTATTCTTTTATTAATTATATTTTCTAGAGCTTTAGTTCTTTGGCCAGCAGATCAATGGGTCAGCAGTTTGGAAGAAATGAAGAGGTTTTACCTTTTTGAAGTACTGTGGGTGTGTGCCCAGGAGATTGTGCCTGTATCATGCATTATTACAACAGGTCACTGGTCAGAGAGTGTCTAAATAATTCTGGGTCAATAAGCAGTTCTGTGCAGCGTCGCGTGGTGTTCAGTAACTGATTGAACGTTGTAAATCAGTGGGGTTATTTTCTCATCCAAGAAGAACCTCAGAAATGAAAAGAATGGGATGTTCAGGCATCTAAGTATAAAAAGTTGCAGCTTGAAAGAAAAAAAGAAATTGGCAGGAAGTGGGATCAAAGGCCTCAGGGGAAATCCTAATTGGAAAGATGGTGAAAGATGGTCCGGGTGTCCCACCTGGCCGGGGAAGGACCTGGGGCAAGAGAGCCCTCCTGTTGTTGGGTGGGAGGTGACTCGGGTGGGCTTTGGCGTCTCCACTGCCTCCAAGGGCATCCCAGCTCCACCGCTGTGGCGCTGTGGCATCTGGAACATGGCCTCAATCTCTCAGGCTCATCTGTCAATGGGAAACATTCCCACTTCAAAGGGCTGTTGTGCAGGTTAAACGAAATACGTAAACACTTTTAAAATTTGACATACAGGTTTTTTTTTTCTCATTTGACTCCACTTTTTATTCTTTCAACAGCATAGCCCATCTTGCAGTTCTCTTTTCCCTCCTTCGCTGGTTCTGTCACATGAGGCTGACGATATTGACCCCCGAGACCATGTCCTGACCACTACCTCTTGTGCTTGGTAGACACTGCATGAATATGCATGGATGAGTGAACAAGTATCTGCTTGTCCCTGGAAGGCGAGGATGGTCATTGGCCCCCATCTTCCTCCTGGTATCATTTGAGTAACACTTCATTCAGTTGTTTTCAGTAAATACAAAATCTTTACCGTGTTCCCTTTAGTTTAGTAAACTAACCCCCCAAACAGCCATGTCCATAAAAGTATGACGTGTCTCCACGTTCCATCGGAGAAACTCACACTGAGGGGACTTACCCGCAAACCTTGAAAGTGACGGCCTCTGAATCAAGCCAGGTCCTCCTCTGAGTCCACACCCTTCACCACTCCCTGAAGCGCCCTGAGGAGGGTCTGTCGTCTTTCTCTTTCAGAAGTTAGGCACGCGCATCCTTTTAAAGTCAGAAAAGATAGGAGAAGAGAAGCATGAAAGCTTAACCTCCTAGAGACTGCCTGAGTTGAATACTTTGGAAGATCTCTTCAGATCTTTTTTTCCTGCCATTTCGTGGATTTGGTTTTTGTTGTTGTGTGTTTTAAAGCCAGAATGATAGCATTGATTTCAACTGGTGAGCCAACAAGAATTTTTAAAACATGCAATACCTGACTATTTCATCAGTTACTGACCTCCTTTCCCTTAGATTGTCAACTTGAAAAAAGAAAGAAAAGAATGACAACAGCCAACACAACTAGAGCCATCAGGTGCAAGCAAGTCAAAATTATACCTAGGTTTTCTCTCAGATCAGCAAATATATATTTTTGGTGTGCCGCAGAATTTAATAATTAGTTTATGAGTGCCATGAGATGAAAAAGGTTGAAAACCACGGTTGCATCGTATAAGTGGGTGTGTAACGTTCTGTGGAAGGCATTCTCTCCATATCCATCATTTTAATGGCTGCATAGCATTTCTATCTAATGGACACACCGTCATTTACCTTCTCCGCCACTGCTGTTGAACATTTGAATTGCTTTAGCTCGTACTGCTATTGTAACTAACACTCTGCTGAACAACTTTCCTCTCGGAGCTTTAACATCCATTTTCAGGCTAATTTTAATTCTCTCCTTAGTCCAGTTTTTAGAAGGATGAGATTCCTGGGGGGGGGGGGGATTAGCATTTGTAAGGCTTTTGAACCATGTAGTACCAGGTGTATTTTCCCAAAGACTTTCATGCAACAAAGGAAAGAGAAAGTAGAGGACCAAAGGAGGATAAATGGGTACTAGACAGCTGACAGCCACAGACAAGAAAAAGCAGGGCTTGTCAGCAATAAAGCTTTATCACGGACCAGGTTATGTCAAAGAGAAGCTATAGCAAGCATCAAAAAGATGTTTTCTGACTTCTCAGGAGAGAGAAGAATGGATATAAATACTGCATGTGGCTAAGTCAAATAAAGATATTTTCAATCACTCTAAAAGCACAATAGTTATCCTTGCTAAAAAAAAATGACACATGGAAATATACTCTTTTTTAACAATTCTCCCAGCCTTTGCTGGTCTGCCACCCAATGTGCTTCGAGGAAGGAGGCCCGGGCTCCAGCGTGAGGTATGGCACTGACATGCAGGGGCTGCCACCTCTGTGCGCATCTGCAGCCCTGCCGCGTACCCCCAGGGGTCGTTATGGGGATATGTAAGCTCGTGTGTATGAAAAGGCTTTGTAAAATTTTAATCACTTATATGATTTTCTGGTCAAAAATTAATTTTCTATTAATTGTTATGCGGAATACAAGGACCTTCATGGCTCTGCAGAAGGCATCCCAGAATAGTTTCTCAATGTTTTCACATGCCAATAAACTGTGTGCCATTCCTTTAAAATAGGTTTATTTCAATTTATAAAAGTGAGGTATGCTTAATTTTACTAGAAAACTCAGATTGTATAAAGCAAAGCACAACTTCTGCTTTCTAAATCTGGGCAGGTACAGCCTCTGTCTGTTCCGTGCTCCCCACTTCCAGTGCCAGATAAGACTGTGCTGGTCAGACAGGCTGTACCTGCCCTGGCCAGATAGCTGGGTTGAGTATTGTTCTGATATGCAAAGGTTGCCAGTTCAACCCTCAGTCAGGGCACATACAGGAACAGATCCAGATCTCTCTCTCTCTCTCTTTCTCCCTCTCTAAAATCAATAAATTAGAAATAAGGGCTCTTGACTCCCATGCCTCCTGGAGCTGAGCTGTCTGCCTCACATCCGTATGACTGGGCTCTCTGGCTTTTCTCCAAATCTGGGACAGCTCAGGAAGGGCTGAAAACCCTCCATTCCCTCTAGTGACAGCAGCTCATGTTCTTGAAGATACCAGCTCCATGGGGTATTTCATTTCTACCTAATTAAATGGCCCAGTTCTCCAATTATTAATTTCCTTCTCAGGGGAATCTCTGATAGGAACTACATTGACTTCTGATGTCAGCCCCTGGACTGTGAACTTTATAGAGCAACCCAGGACTCCCAGCACATAACGGTGGGGATGTCAAACTCTCTGATCCAGGGAGAGATGGAGCATAAGGAACTCAGAGAGCGTCCACAGATAGCCCATAACATGACTCAAGGGCCAGGAAATAAGGTCTGTGAGCCCTGCTTATGTGGCCGTTTTCCCAAAAGAGGTTGAAATTCACCTGGGGAGCTGGGAAGAGGTTAGACACCCTACCCTGAACTGTCAGGAGTGATGATCAGGCAAACAGCATCAAGCACATTTATGTCTAACTTGAGGTCATTTTACTTCAACCCCTTCCAAGCTCTACTGCTAATTTCCGAATGGATTTTCCAAGAGTGAGTCACTCACACACACACACAGCTGTGAGCCTATGGAGTCCGTTGCCTACAGTAAAGGCTAGTTAGAGCTTTGAATGAGGAATTCAGGGATAACCCAGAGACCTGAAACCTAGTCCCACCTCTGCAGCCAACTGCATTACCCCAGGCAAATCTTCTGGACCTCAGTTTGCCCATCTGTCAAAAAGCTTGGGCTAGATGAATGGATCTTAACCTAGCTACAGGATTAGAACCTCTAGGGGGCTTTTAAAAAATACTAATATTTGGGCCCTGCACCAGCACAACTGAATCCTAATCTCAGGTGAGCCCAGGGCAGCTATGGTTTTTTCAGGTACCCCCAGAGGTTTCCGATGCAGGGTATGGGCTGAGCACCACTGCCCTGCCCCCCATGATCCAGTTCCGCTGTTCAATTGATTGTACCACTTGTCATAGAGGAGACAAGACAGGGAGAGATGATGGAATAGCCTCTTTCTTCTGATTCTCATGAAGGGTGGAAAGGCTCACACCGCACCAGCTGGGATTCAATTTCATGTAGGAATTTCCTGCACAGAAAGAAAAGGGTGTTCTGAATATACAATCAGACGATGGAAGCCCTGGGCTTGAGGTTTGTCAGCAGAAATATTCTGCCAAGGGACAGGAATGGTTTCCTCTCCACGGGTGCAGCCTGGGGTGCAGGATGAGCTGGGAATCTCAGAGGGAGGACCGGTGGCCACACAGTGACCGCAGGGAACCTCCCTCGTTCACCGTGGGCCCAATGGTGTGGTCAGAACACCTTTCCGGCCCCTCCGGAAATGAAACTGAGCCAACTCCTGCTTTAGCCTCTTGCTGGCCATGCACCCTATACCAGTCCCGGCTCTCTATACCTCATATTCTCCTCTAAAATGGGAGCGTGGGAGTTAAATCAATATCCTATTCCATCAATTCTAAGTCACACATTAAACATCTCTGAAATTGAGATGGGTCTTCCAGTTAATGGCCTTTTATCATTAATGGCAGGATAGTTTTCTCACTGGCATGCAGAACAATGGTGCCTCCTTCAAGGGATAGGATCTGGTGAACAGTTAGCAAACAATGGTAAAATACAGTACCACCTCTGGTCCCTCCCAACTCAAACATCCTAAAAATTCCATGACTCCTAGGCCCTGGGCCTTCATTCCAGATCACCTTTATCTTCAAAGTGTATATTCATCAAACCCAATGGAGAGACACCGATTTTCATTAGTTTTGTTGTGGTTGTGGTTGTTTTGCCGTTCAGTATTATCCACGGACCAGCAGCATCAGCACAACAACACATCAGAAACACCAGTTGGTTAGAAATGCCAAGTTTCAGACCATGTCTCAGATCTGCTGAATCAGAACCTGCATTTTAACAAGATCCCCCAAGTGATTCTTGGCTCATTAAAGCTTGAAGAGTATTATAAAGTTCACACATGCCCTCTACCAAACATACACACACACCTGTTGGCCAGGAACACTCAGCCAGAGCCTCACTATAAACAGGAAACTCTGTGGGCTCCATTTCATTCTACGCTGCCTATGCTGTGAAGAGCAGTTTGTTTGAAGTCTGAAATAGGAAGGAAGACCCTGAAGGGATAGAGACTCAACTGTTCCTTTAAGAGTCGGAGGTGGGCAGGTGGATAATGGCGGCTACAGCCGCATCCTCTTAGGTGGCAGAATTGGGGCTGGGCCTGGACACTACCACTGGCATGTCCACTCCCCCTTACTGACCATGTGACACCTGCTCTGCCCCTCTCCTTCCTGGGCCTCACCCTGGGAACCCTTGACCAGAGAACCCATCGCTCCACTGGGTCTGTGACCAGTCTAGTCTTGGCTACTCATTTCTGCCCCTGACCTCAACTTCAGGTCTACATTTCCTCTTTTCCTGGTGTTCTTCTTAGTTCCTGCTGAGTCCACCATCCATTCATTCATTTAAAAATATTTTATTGATTGATTTTTTTAGAGAGAAAGGAAGTGAGAGAAAGAGAGAGAAACATCAATTTGTTGTTCCACTTATTTGTGCATACATTGTTTGATTCTTGTATGTACCCTAACTGGGGATTGAACCTGTAATCTTTTTTTTTTTTTTTTTTTTTTTTAATGAGAGAAGGGAAGGCAGAGAGACAGACTCTCACATGCGGCCTGATCATTATCCACCTGGAAAGCCCACTAGAGGGTGATGCTCTGCCCATCTGGAACCATTGCTCCATTGCAAATGAAGCCATTTTTTAGCTCCTAAGGTGAGGCCATGGAGCCATCCTCAGTGCTCGAGGTCAACTCGCTCAAGGCAATGGAGCCATGGCTGCAGGTGGAGGGGCAGAGAAGCTTCTCCTGTGTGCCCTGACCAGGAATTGAACCCGGGACTTCCACATGCTGGGTCGACGCTTTACCGCTGAGCCAACCGGCCAGGGCTGAACCTGTAATCTTGATGTATCGGATTGGTGCTCTAACAAACTGGGCTGCTCAGCCAGGACCCATTCATCCATTAACTTGACAAATATTTACAGAGCATCTTCACAACCTGGGAAACCTTAGATACTTAACACGTGGGCCTACCCGTTGGGAGCTCACAGTCTGTAGAGCTCCCTGAGCTTGCTAATGGCATGGCATGAAGTGTGCTGAGAATTCCTTCTGCCCGCACCACATGTGCCCTGATAGCCAAAGTCAGAGGACCTCTGTCGTGAGTTGCAAGCCTAAAGATGGTCTTTCCTCCCATGCCAAGGCACAATGGATCACGTGCATTTCCTCTTGGGGTCAATAAATGAGGACATCTTACCCCAGTTTTATAACTGCATGCTAGTTTATGATCCAAGTGACTGAAGTCTAAGTAGTGAAGCGGTGTTTGCTTGATGAATGTAGCACCGGAATGCTTGAGGACTCCACATTTGCTAAACCTGCACCATAAGCTTTTCTGTAATGATAAATGCTCCCTGGTGTCGGGCAAAGCTGAGAGCCACCAGCACCACCGAGGACAGTCTTCTGAAGAATTGTGGCTCACACGGACACAGCTCAGGAAAAACACTGAGTATCGATTTCCCTCCCATGACTAGGCTGTTAGCAGTTAAATCATAGAATCCTGGAATGCAGAAGCTGGAAAGACCCTGAGAGACTAGCCCTGCCAAGCAACCTCTTGATTTTGCTTATGGAGAAACTGAGGCCCACGGAGGGAAGGTTGCCTTGGTTACTGGTTTGGCTGCAACAGAGCCGGGAGTTTAGTCAGTTGAGCTCCAGCTTTGCGCCTGCTCTGGGGAAGAAAACCAGTCTTACACACACACACACACTCCCTCTCTCTCTCTCTCCCCACCCAACTCCCCAAATGCTGAAAAGCTAGCTGGAGGCAAGCATGTCAGCCAATAACTACAATTAGGTGTTTCAGGTGCTGGGATCAAATGCACGCCTGGACACCAGGGTCCAAAGGGGGGAGGAATTGAGGAGAAGGCTTCTTGGCAGAGGAACATAAACCGAGCCTTAAAAGCTGGGTAGGTGGTTGAAGGTTGAGACATAGAAAGAACCATCCAGGCAGGGAGGCAGAAGAGCAGAGGTGGAGAGGCTATGGCAGTCTGGTGATCTGGGGAAAGAGGAGAGGAGAGATAGGAAGGCAGATCCTGCAGGGTCTTCTGAAAAAGAGGTGCTTGGGTTTTTATACAAGGGAAGGTCGTGACATGACTGAGTCTGCATTTCCGGAAGATCGGGTTTGGGGAGTCAGATTGTAGGAGGGTACATGGGAAGCAAGGGGACCAGATAGGAGATTGCTGCCATAGTCCAGGAAGGAGCTGATGACAGTCTCAACTTGTCAAGAAGAAGGGACATCTGCACTGACTTGAAAGGACAAAATCTGACTTGCTCACCTACCCAGTGGAACTTAAGAGAGGGGAAGAGGGGTCAAGGCTTTTTTATAAAAAGACCATGTTCTTCCTTCCAACCTCCAATAGGAACAATTTTTCAGGTCTAAAAATTAGGACTATATATATCCAATGTTCGTCAAGTTATAAGTGAATGTCCACCTAGCAGAGTTACAGTACACTATCTAGTTCAGAGGTCCCCAAACTACGGCCCGCGGGCAAAATTACGGCCACCTGAGGCCATTTATTCGGTTCCCGCCACACTTCCAGAAGGGACACCCCTTTCATTGGTAGTCAGTGTATGGAATACTGTATGTGGTGGCCCTCCGATGGTCTGAGGGACAGTGAACTGGACCCTTGTGTAAAAAGTTTGGGGGCCCCTGATCTAGTTAGTAGAAGCCACCCTGCTAACTCAGAATAAATTTCCACCTGGAATTTCCTTAAGTCTGAATGTTCAAGTACTGTTAATGAAATTGTTGCCTGTTGTAGGCAGGAAAGGCTAACTGCTATAACAACCCTTAAGTGTGAGTGGTTTGTCACAATAAAATTTTATTCCTCACTCATGTCCCAGTCCAGTGCAATAGGCAGTGAAGCTCTGCTCCAGTCAGTCATTCAGGGATCCATGTTTCTCTCATCTTGGAACACTGTCCTCCAGGACATCTACTCTTAACCATCTCAACCACATCACTTCTACCCACCTGTAATTGGTGAGAACTAGTCACAAGCCCCAACTATAGGAAAAGGGTCTTGGGTAAAGCAACCAGCCCAGGAAGGTGAGAACTCTAGTACTAGAGCACTTGTGGGTCTCTGTCACTCTGCCCGAATTTATCCATGTGATGGAGTCACAGTTTAGCACACAATTTTCTTAATGAAGATGCTCTTGACACTCACTGGAGCTTAGTGGACAGGACTTTCCTAGCCACCCCTCAGCCAAAGACCCCGAGCAGCAAGGGTGCCTCATACCCTGGAGGTCACTAGTAGAGATTGTGTCCTGCAACCTGTGCCCTCAGCCCCCAACCTGCCTACCTCCCCATGCCTGGCACTTTCTGTCATCACGTGTTCTTCCTAATAAATGGCTCTTCCCTTCTGCACCCACAAAAGACAGAGTCTCTAAGACAGTTGTCAAGAATTACCGAAGCCCAGAGAGAATGAGAGCGATTCATCAAGAAGACATATAAGCCGATTGGGCAACTTGTGATTAGAGTGGTTTAGCTACCCAAAGGGATAACAGGATAAATTACAGCCAGAAGAATTAACAATTATAACCTTGGCATCTTATATTGTAAAGGCTCATTCCAATCACCTGTCACCGGGCTTTTAAAGTTGAAGGGGAAACATTTGAAGGTGCCTGACTCTGCATTTGGATCTCACTTTGAACAACTGAAGGATGGGTTCCTGGGAAGAGCGTGAGGTAGATATTAATCAGCGAAATCTTTCCCTTGGACCACTCTGCCAGACTTTTTTTTCTCCAATCCTATTTGATTGCTAGCTGGTAATAGCCCGTAGCACTGGCTTCCCACAACACGGCTGCGTTCTTTCACTCTCCTCACTAACGTTATTGTCGAGTAACTAATGATTCGTAAACAGACATGGCCCTGTGTACATGTAGCTGCCATTTAAAGGACTCTGGCTAAGCCCTTTGTGAAAATTAGGGATTCTTGACTGATTAAAATAAGCCTTGTCCTGACTCAAGGTTGGGTACTTTTACAGCATTGATTTTCTTAAGGCAAAGAAATTTTCTGGACTCAAAGAACAGGATCTTCATTACATTGAGCACCTGCTATGTGTCATATAAACAGTGTGCTGGATTATGTTTGTATGTTATCTCAGAAAATTCTACAAGACAAGGAATGATATTTCTCTTGCACACAGAGGTAACTGATACTCAAAGGGGTTCAATAATTTGCCCAACTGATACTCAAAGGGGTTCAATAATTTGCCCAATGTCGCCAATCTAGCAGGCAGTGAAGCTGAGCTCCAAGTTTAGGATGTCTGACTCCAAATTTTTTCTAATTCTTGCCACTCACAACACAATCCCCAGGTAAGGTGTCTGCCTGTTGGCCTCTCTGGAAGATCCCAGAGATAACTCAGGGGATTAATATTTTTATAAAGCTCCTAGGAAAGGACAACACTTTGAAACCATAGTACAGTGTGATGCTCAACTCAGTGTTTAGGGCTATCTTGCCCCTCATAGATGGCTGGGCAGGGCCCCAGAAAAAGGACTGGACAGGGCAAAGGAGGGGGAATAGCTGATTCAGTGTGAGCAGGACCAGGAGTCAAAAGACCTGGGTTGTTATCCAAACCCTGCCTTCAACTTGGTATATAACCACAGGCATATCATTTCGCTTCTGTGAACCTCAGTCTTGTCATCTGTAAAATGGTGATGCTATGGCTGCCCTGCATTACGGGGGAAAGAAGGGACCTTCAGGCCACATCCTGAGACACACAGGAATCTCTCGGTAGGTCTCTGATAATGGAGGGCTTCTTTCTGGGGCAGCATTTGTTACCTGGGATTAGCCAAGGAGGACCACCTGGGAGAAAGGACCATAGGGTAGTGGTGCAGGCGTTCAGCATCAGATTGTCCATCACTTACCAGCAGTTAGATTTTGGACAAGCTTCTGCACATCTGTGCCTCAGTTTCCTCATCCCTATAGCAAGGGCAATAGTAACTACCTCATGCTTAATCTATGCAAAGTGCCAGGACCAAAGGGTATGAGTACAGGCCTCCTCCCTCCACCCACCGTCCCGCCCTCTGTTGTGGTGGCATATGCCAGTCTCCCCTCCACCAGCGGCTGAGGGCCATGAAACAATGAACTTGAACAGGGGTTATTTGTTCCTCTTTGAAAGGCGAGCACCCAGGACTTCCTCGTGGTCTGACAATTTGCATCTGCTCCTCTGGGATGTTCCAGACTTGCAGGGGAAGTTTCGCTTTAAACCATTTTCTCAAGGCAACAGAGAATACACCTGAGCATTTTATAGTTAAGTCAATATTGCCTATGATTTGTTCCGACGCTTACCTGAGTTGGGGAGAAGGGGAATGAGGTAGGCTGCACAACATTTTGAATATCAACAATACGATGGATCCTGTACACACATTAACTTGGCAAATTTCAGACCTGTGGAGGAGTGGCATGTGCCCATGGTCATCCAGAGCCAGCATTTGACACTAGGTTTGATTGATCCCAATCCAGACTGTGGTCTCTTGGAAAAGCAGGAGAAGGGATGCTGCCAACCCACACTGCCAACCAAAGGCTGCCCTCTCCTCCTGCATGTCTCCAGAGCAGATGTATGTTCTGCTGGGAGGCGGGTGGGGACCAAGGAGTAGCCTCTCAGCTTAGATGTGTGATCTGGGACATTGGTCTAGCAGCCACATTCAGTATAAAAAGAACCTCAGCAAAAAGACTTAGAGGGTTATTTACATCTTCTTAGTCACAGGAATGGGTTTAGATCTCAATCAAGGTCTTCATCAGACTAAGCGGTATTACCTGCCACCATTTTCTTCTCTAATCTTCCCATCTAGTTCAAGTAGCCTTGCCCCAATCATTGGGATGACCACCAGGGGGCAGCAGTGAGCAGGAAACCTTATCCAGCAAGGGAAAGTTTGCTCCAGATACAGTCCCAGGTTGGGGGAGGGCATTTGGGGGCTCCTGTTATATGCCAAACACTGTGGTAGGTGTCTCAGACTACATGTTATCTCATTAAATACTCCCTCGAACCCTATGACGTAGAGATAATTATTTCCATTCAGCAGATGAGGAAACTGAGGCTAAAAGTTATGCTAAAACTTGCCATGGTCTCAAAGGAGGCCATAGCAGGAGTTCCCACTTATTGAGCCCCTGCTCTGTGCCAGGCACTTGCTGAGCCCTTTCAAGCAGGGGCTCTTTTACTATATTTCATCAAATCTAAGACAACAATAATGATAAGGGTGGGCATTATTTTATGTGCCAGTGAGAAAGAAAAATACTACTCGTTAAACTAGAGCACACTGCTAATGGACCGCCGATGTTAGGATGTAGGAAAATGTGTATTTTGTAACCAGTGAAATAGTGACATTCTCACAACATGAAATATGTATGATTACTCACAATTTCCAGATGGGGAGATGAAGACAGGAAGTGACAGAGCTAGCACGCAAACTCTGGTCATTAAGTACCTGCTGGTTCCAGGTGCTGACATTCTCCTAGGCTACCTGGTTCAGACCCCACAACACTCCTGGGGAGCAGTACTGATGTCCTCATTGTGTCCTCACATGGCCCTTCCTCTGTACATATGGAGAGAGAGAGCTCTGGCATCTCTTCCTCTTCATATAAGGACAGTCATCCAATCAGGAGAGGGCCTCCTTCTATGATGACCTTGTTTATCCTTTATTGCCTCCTTAAAGGCCCCAGTTCCAAATACAAGGCCAGTGGTGTATTGACCTTTCCATTGCAATCCTTCCTAATGGTTAAAACATTTAAGGTGACGTCCACAAAAGGGCAACATTGGCCCAGTTCCCCTTCAAAGGGTTTCACAGATGCCTCCTGTAGACTTTGTAACTGTCACTGGGAGCCACAGAAGACCACCAGCTCAGACACTCAACATTAGAATCATTTAGTAGAAAATAACGTATTTTTAAGGTTGTAAATAACTCTGACCTATGTAAGAAATACGGCCCAATTTGCTGATGATGGTGGCATTTCAAGGGAAGGTGGAAAGGAACCAACAGTTTGAAGAACAAATTGGAAGTTATGGATGGGCTCTCACAATTATAATAAGCCCCCTACACATGTTCATTATTTGGGGAATTAGGAATCACAGTGTGGTGTTATAAACAGGATAGGTAACAAGCGACTGCCCCTCTTTGGAAAATTACATAAGAGTCAATGAACCCTGGCTAGTTGTCTCAGCAGTAGAGTATCTGCCGGGCATGTGGAAGTCGCAGGTTTGATTCCTGGTTAGGGCACACAGAAGAAGCGACCATCTGCTTCTCCACCCCTCCTCTTTCTCTCTCTCTCTCTCTCTCTCTTTTTTCTCCTCCTGCAGCCATAGCTCGAAAGGTTCAAGCAACTTGGCCCTGGGTGCTGAGGATGGCTCCATAACCTTGCTTCAGGTGCTAAAATAGCTGAGCAACAGAGCAGCAGCCCAGGGGGCAGATCATGCCCTGTAGAGTACTTGCTAGGTGGATCCCAGTCGTGGCACATGCGGCAGTCTGTCTCTCTGCCTCCCTGCCTCTCACTTAGTTTAAAAAAAAAAAAAAAAAAGAGCTAATGAAATGTGTTTCTAGTTGGTACAGGGCTGAGCTGGGAAGATGGAACCTGAGAATTCACCCTCACCTCTGAGCGTTAAGTGGCCCAAGAGCATAAACTTTCTATTCTACATCTTTCTTTTTTCAATTACAGTTTACAGTCAATACTATATTGTATTAGTTTCAGGTGTACAGCATTGTGGTTAGACAATCATATATTTTAGCAAGCGTTCCCCGGATATTTCCAGTACCCCCTGGCACCGTACATAGTTCCTACAATTCTCTGCGCTGTACTTCACATCCCCGTGACTGCTCTGTAAGAACCAGTCTGTACTTCACAGTCCTTTCACCTTCTTCACCCAGTCTTCCAACCCCTGTCCCTGTGGCCACCATCAGTCTGTTCTGTGTGTGGTTCCGCATCTTTCCCTTCCGGAATCCACAAGTTTTATGCCATCATCCCCCCTACCACCCCCCCACCCCACCCCCACCCCCGCGCCACTAAAAACCTACAGGATGGGGCGCGGTGGGGGCAACAAAAGATGCATTTTTATATGGCAACTGCCGGTGCCTACAGAGCGCCCGTGCTAAGCCATCTCCGGCTGGGAGGGGTGCAAGAAGCCTCAATGAGGCAGTGTTACAGCCCAGGGAGCAGCTCCCCCCCACCCCCGGGGCGAGTGGGCGGGCTCTCGCCTTGGTCCATAGCTCCTGCTCTGCGGGCCTCCTGCTGCAGCACTGGAGTCCCGAGGGAGAGGGTACTGCGCCTCATTCTGACGCCCTTGCTGGGTCCAGAGGCCTCCGGGTGGAGGGTTGGGCATGAAATTGTTAAAGTGCTGCCCTGCCACTCAGGGAACTCGCCCACCCCTACCCGGAGAGGTAGCCGAGAGTTAGCTTGAGGATTAACAGGAGCGCACAGCGGTCAGAGCTGGGGCTCCACAAACATCCTGTCCTTCCTATTCAGACTCGACAGAAAGCCGTCCTGTTAGCTCAGAATCTGTTCAGGACCTGCGGAGGGCTCCGGAAGCGGTGGGGAGGGGGTGGCAAGTGGTCCCACCGGAGGGTTGTGGAGCCAGAGCCGGAGCTGGAGCCCAGCTAGGCAGGCTGCCCGGTGTTCAGCCCACCCCACGCCCAGTCACTCCCAGCCCCGGCAGATGCCACCCTGAGACAATGGACTGCTCCCCCAGCCGCCCTCACCCAGACATAGGTCAAGTAGGTTTGCAATGAAGCCAAAGGCAGCAGCAATGTGGTAAATGCATCAAGGTGGGCTTCCCTTTAAGAAAACCCAGTGATGGGAGAGGATAGACTTTGCATGGGGCAGGGGTTGGGGGACACGATGTGGTGTGTAGATGGGGTTAGATTGAGTTTTACACTTGAACCACGTTAACACAATAAATTTTAAAAGAAGAAAGAAAACCCATTAAGTGAACATCTCAACCTGGATCCAACTTCTGTTTCAGATATACCCATTGAAGAGAACAAGGTATTCCCAGAAAGGATGGTGAACGGAGGCCCATCTGTGCCCCTCCAAATACCCCCCCAATATCCCAAAGCTCCCCCTCATCCGGGAATGTCCCCCTGTTACATAAAACTAATGGGCCCTAAGGGAAGCAGTGGATTCCAGCTGGATGGCTAGCCCAGAAGCAGAGTGAAGCCCTAGCTGGGGCTGCAGTAAAGACACAGACTGCTCAGGGCTGCTGGGTGCACTGTCTGGAGGCAATATTCACACTCTGGTCCAAGAGAGTGGAATTTCCTGTGGCCGAGCTGTACGCGCCCTGCACAGCTGTGCACAGCATCTCTGAATTGCTCTAGTTTAGAGGAGAGGCCAGTCCTTCCTGCTGGCCCTTCTGGACTCTTCATTGATGATGTTCAAGGGTGTACTGGGGGATTTTCTCAGAAAGATGGAAATGCAACAAGAACAAAAGAGAGAGAGAGAGAGAGAGAGAGAGGAAGGAAGGAAGGAAGGAAGGAAGGAAGGAAGGAAGGAGGAAGAAGAAGGGAAGAAAAGGCAGAGCAGAGAAGCAGTCTAGAACCCAGATGACCACTTTCCAGTTTACAGAACTGAGGGCGTGGAAGAAAGGGACCGGGGAAATCTGGACCACCTAGTGTCACATCATGAGGACCCGTGCAGCACTGACAAGTCAGGGGGAGAACCTGCCCGGGCCCCACGACAGGAAAAGACCAAGGGACACAGGCAGAAGCCTGGGACAGGGTTGGAGGGATGAAGAAAGCTGAGGCTCTGTGGGGTGAAGCCCAGCTCAGCCTGTGAGGAAGTAGCCAAGCCAGGGCTGTGGGACTGCAGCCTCATTCCTGGGCGAGAGGCCGCCTCCCCGCCTGCATCCCGCAACACTTCCCCTCTCCCTGCTTCAACCAACAAATCACACACCGAGGCAATTTGCTGAGAACACGCTGCCAGCAGTGCCGCCAGCACTTGCTGGAGAAATTGTGTCCGGATGAAGATGTGATTATAATGACGCGCGGTATGCACAGCCACGCTAAATACACCCCTGCGAGGCAGTTCTTCCACTGGGCCAGGGGGAGGGGGGTGGAATGGAGCAGGGCTCTTTCCTGCGGGTGATGCATATTTGCTGCAAGTGCACAAGTCCCAGTGACAATCCTGGAGAATTTTTCAGTCACCTGGGCTGCTCCCTGAGCACTGAGCAGGGCACCCAGCCGCCACTCACCCATAGGCCCACCTTCCTGCACAGCCTGAGGCTCCCCCTCCAGGCTAGGCCACTCTTTACCTCTGTGCCTTTGCCCAGGCAGTTCCCGCAACCCTGAACACGCTTCCTTCACCTGATCTGCCTGTTGAACTTAGTCATTCTAAACTCAACTCAAAGGTGACCGACCACCCCTCCATAAAGGTTTTCCTGATCCCCCCCACTCCAGACTGAAGTGGCCTTCTCTCCTCAGTGCCCCCACTATTCCTGTACAGTGTTACCCCATTACAGCACTTGCCTGTTCTTTCTAGACTGTGAGCCCCATCTGTGGTCGTAGGAGCCACATCTTACTCATCTTCATAGCTTTAATCCCTAGCAGTGTTCCTAGAACGGATTGGGGGTAAATACATGTTTACTGGACGTGGAAGGTGGATGGGTGGGTGGGTGGATGGGTGAATAGATGGGTGGGTGGATCGGTGGGTAGGTGGATAGGTGGGTGGGTGGACTGATGGATGGATGAATGGAAAGAAAGCTACAGAGGCTTTTTGCCCTGTGACCCCAAAAGTGGGAAGGATTCTTGTAGAGCTTCAGAGGCATACCTATAGCCAGCAAGGCCCACAGTGAAATTCATGTTAGAATGAGGCAAGTTACAGTCTTTCAAAAAAACATCGTGTTGCTCTTTTGCATAAACAATTCACATTTTCTGCTCATGATACGTTCTCTCCACTCATAGAAATTTTTTACAGCGGATACAACCTTATTATTTTATTATTAGTCACCAACCATGGGTAATTCACTTTTTAAATTGATTTTTGTTGCTTATTGAAGTGCTGCATCAGCTACTACTGCTTAGTTTCTAGCCAGCACAACAAACAACTGTGTGTGATCCCAGCACTGAATTCTGATTAGCTGAATCTTCTTGTGGTCCAGATGCTACCAACACCAGTCAAGGATGCTCCCACTCCAGGGGGGCAAGTTGGGGTTGTTCTTGTTCTTGTAGGGCAGTCCTAGCGTGTATTTTAAATAGTACAAAATAATTTTTATCTAGTATATGTGAATGTTTAAGAGTGTGTGGTTTGGTCCTACACATGAGGCCTCCCAAAATGCATTTCTTCTCAGTTCCAATGTCAATCCAACGACAGTGTTTAGATAGGTTCTAAGACCATATCTGTGATTGATAGGCAATGCCTGCCATGTGCCCAGAATCAGAGGGGGGGGGGGAGCAGTCACCTGGTTTGCCTTACAAACCGCCATCTATACTAAATTCTATTCATCCGGAAGCTGTCTAGTATCAGGTGAATAAACTAAGTCCCCTAGAGAGGACCGCGGGGTAGCAGCAGAGCTGAGGTAGAATGCTTCCTGACCCCCAAACAGGAGCCTTGCAGCCAGTCAGAACTCAGTTCGAATCCTTCCTGCCTCTGCTGCTTCTTAACCATGTGGCACTGGGCAAGTTACCAAAGTTTGCTCATCAGTAAAGTGGGGATAATAATATTTGAGTGGCAAGGTTGTGTACTGATTAAACTGTTCAGTGAACTTCTGCGACACTTCCAATATAGGGATCTGAAGAACTTATGTGCCTACCTCAAACCTCTGCCACGGCCTCCACCCATCTACCCAGGAATGACCTCTGCTTCCGGCCGCCCCCACCCCTGTCGTAGATTCTTCAGTCAAGGCAATGTAGCTGGTTATTAAAAGTGAAGTTTGCTAGCGTCTTTTTTTTTAATTTTATTAATTGATTATTTTAGAGAGAGAAGTGGGAAAGAGAGAGAGAGAAAAACATTGATTTGTTGTTTCACTTATTTATGTCTTCATTGGTTGATTCTTATATGTGCCCTGAACGGGGATCAAACCTGCAACCTTAGCATATCGGGATAATGCTCTAACCAACTGAGCTAACAGGCCAGAGCATCTGCCAGCTTCTAATTCAAGCTCAGCCACCTGCTATCCATGACCACAGTCACTTAAGTTCTCCAGTCTCCCAGGTATACAATGCAGATGATAGAAGTTCAGCCCACAAGGTTGTTGTGAGGATCAATGAGTCAGTACACGTGCGGTGCTTACTAAGGATTCAATAAACACCAGCCATGTCTATACCATCAATGAGTGTACAGTCTGCCTTTTGGGCAAGTGGTACCTGTTCACACAGGATCATCATGAGAATGGGAAGGGACGATGTTCTGAAAAGCGCCTACCTGGCACATAGCAGGTGCCCTCCGACTGGCAGACATTGGTATTGCTCAGTCTCCTTACTTGGACTTCTTCCTGATGCCGTCTCTTCTGCTTTGACCTCGTGGGATGAACTCTCCCTGGGGCTGGCAGAGATGGGGAGGGGGACCTCATTGCTTCTGTGCTGCCATAAGGACATGTCTCCCTGAGACTGCGCCACTGCCTCTGTTACCAACTGATTTGTGGATTTGATTTCAGTATTTGGTTTGGTTTGAGTATTGCTTAAAAAGAGAACAATATAATCATTTGTGAACATACTTAAATCACTCGGCAGGATGCAATAAAAACATCAGACTCGAAATGATGGCTTAAAAAGCAGAGTCTGGTTTCCCTTCCAATTGGGTGGGCAAGGCAGGCTCAAAATTGAAGATTCTGCAAGAGTTTAGATGCTATCTGATCCAGACTCCTTATTTTATGGAGCAGATAAATAAGGCTCAGAGAGGTTACAATTCCTGCCCAAGGAAACACATAGGTCGCTGGGACCTCAGTGGGTGGGTGTTCAAACTGCGCTGAAATCCTTGGTGTTCCTGGGAGCTGCTCAGGACACAGAAGGGCCCAGGAGACTGAGCTCAGACCCCTGGACTCCCCATCTGCCCCCACAGCAGCTCACCTTTGCTTCTTTTTTATAGTAGCATCCATGTCATATTTGATTTGACATGTGTGGGAGGTGGTTCTCTGGCTTTTGAAAGTTTGCAAATCACTTTAAAGAGTAGGGGCTTGGGAGTCTGAGTGACCTGGAATCCATGTAATTTGTGACCCAGGGAAATGTACATAACCTGATTGAGCCTCAGTTTCCTCATCTGTAAAATGGGGTATCAGGACTGGATGGGAAGATGAAACAAGATTACTCAATGACAGGGCCCAGTACAGTGCCTAGCGCCAGGAGGGCACCTGATAAACAGGACAACCTGTCTCCCTAGAAGCCCCCACAGTGCCCCAGTCACAATCCTACCCACCTCAATGATGAAGACATGGTCAAAACTGCTGAATGCTGCCCTTCCGCTCAGTAACACACAGGTAGAGGTCCCAGAGAAAAGCCTTCAGAGGTAACCCAAAATAAGTATGGGCCACAGGTGGTCAGAGTGGGCCTCTCTGTTTGTGGTCACCAAAGTGTGTGTCTGTGTCATGGATGCAAAGGCACAGCCAGCTGGGCTCTCTCCCTGCGTCACTTCACTCCATGAGCCAGATCCCCGGTGGGGAGATGGGAGGTCAATACGGACTCACAGTGACACCACGGCTCCAGGTGTTCAGCATCTGTCAGGCACCGGGCATGCTGGGAGATGTTTCATCTTGCTACAGAACACAGCGGAAAGACATCGTAACATCTCAGTTTCAGAACTGCCTTCCCTTGGGAAAATACCTGAGATTGTGTTGGTTCTGCTCCTAGAAAGGGCAGCAAAGCCCACGGGGAGAGACGGAGGAGGAGAGGGACTGGGGCTGGATAAGGTGAAGGGGTTTTGCTCTGAGGCAGGTCCCTCCTCCTGCTCTTTCGGGCATCTCCCACTGCTAATGCCTCAAGCGAGCGGCTTTCTGTGCAACTTAACAAGGGCCTGAGTTTCACATCCTGTCCAAAGGACCGAACAGGGACCGGAAGATGTCAGCCAAGAGTGACAGCCGGGTTACACATGGCTCCTGTTCAGAACTCTTCCCAGCAGTGCTCTGAAGTCGCCATTGTCTCAGGGTGGTTCTCATGCAGAAAGAAGAGGTCAAAGAGGTGCACCCACTTGCTCTAGGTCCCCACGAAGGAAATGGCAGAGCAGGACTGCACCCCGTTTGGGTCTAACCATGGAGCATGTGCTCCTAACGTGGCTGCTCTTGAAGATGGAGAACTGGGATCTGGGCCAGGGATAAGTGAGGAAGAGGAGGGAGGCAGGCAGACCAGAACCAAGACCCTGATCTAGCCCAGGAGGGAATGTGCAAGGGTTACCCCGGAGCCTAAGGAGATTCGGTCCAGGTGGGCATCTTGTGTAATCACCAAAGCGAGAGGCCAAGTGGCTGACATAACAAAATTGTCAGGTGGGCATCTCTCCTTGTCTCCCTCCTCCTCTCTCTCATCTCATGCCTTTCCTACCCTTTCCAGGAGCAGAATGAATATATTCTTGTGCAGTCACATCATCTCAGAACCCCCCCCCCCTTCCCACAGCAGCATCCCAGCCAAGGCACTCAGAGAGTGGGCTGCAAACACAAGGGAAAGACAGCGTGAGCTTGGCCAGAGCCTAGCAGACTGGCCTGCTCCCTCCGGGCAGCTCAGGCTGCAGAGACAAGCCTTGGACAGCGATGCTAACTGCAGCGCCATCTGCTGGCTGGCTTCGGGATCTGTGGGCTGGGAGAGCCAGTGGCTGAGGACCAGCACAGAATGTCCGCAGGACAGCCAGGAAGCAAACTCCAGCTTCTAGTGACAAAATGAAAATGACTGTAGAAAAACAGCCTCAAGACAGTGGAGTAACAAAAGGCAAGCACCAGAGTATTCAGTCACAAAAGTTCTGAGTTCTTTACTCAGTTCATAAATTTAAGCAATTATCTAAAGCCACCACCAGTACCACAATGGAATAAAACGAGTAAGGGAGGAGGATGCTTTGTAAGTACATGCAGGGACATGTCCAGGCTCAGTTCTGGGCATCTCTCCTCTCTCCCTGGGCTGGCTCGTCTGTCCCCAGCTTCATTATACACAAAGCCTCCCACATTTCCATCTCCAGCCCACATCTCTCTCCCAGCTCCAGACTCCAAGTCTGGCTGCCTGGTGTCACCTTGACTTGGATGTCTGAACTTGGAAGGAGTCCTTATAATAAACCCAACACAAAATAACTTGATGCCAAAAAAGTGGAAATTTTCTGGTCTGTAAAACCAAAATGTAAGGAGAGCAGAGGTGGAACTAGGCTATTTGTTGAATGGATGGAAGGATGGAAAAACATGGAAGAGTTTCCTAGGGGAAAGGGATGGGAGCTGAGTCAGCTGGCGACTTAACTTAGTTAATCAGATGAGACTAATTGCTGGGGGTGGGGGTGGGGCCTGTGAAGTTTACCCAAAGTTACAGAGTTAGCCCATGAAAGAGTGAGGTTCGAGGTTCTGTCTGGTTCATTGCACTGCCTCTATTCCTTAAATCAAAATAACAGATTGAGGGTCTATGATTAAACCCGGGGGCTTAAGAGGCTTTAGAAGTCATTTTATTCACTGCATACTCAATGCTTGAATCCCTCCTTTCCCACCCTGGCCAGGTCATCAGGCAGCTTCTGCTTGAATATCCCTCATGATGGGGAACTTGCTCTCAAAACAGTGATTATGTTACTGACTCACACAGTAGCTTAGAAAGTAGAGCCAGCATTTTTCCTCCTTTAAGATTAAATAAGGCAATACATGTAATGTGCCATTCACAGTGCCTGCAACATCAATAAATCATGGTCTCCATTTCAGTTACTACCACTATTCTTGTGTCTGCCTTTCCCCGGGGATGCTAGAATACAAATCTAATTCTTCTTTCCTGAGACGGCCCTTCAGATATTTGAAGACAGTGCTTCGAGGTCCCCCTGAGGCACTTCTTGCCCAGGATAAACAAATATTCCAATCTACTTTCAGACAGTCACCGGTAAGCAAGAGTTGATACTGTGCAGGCTGTGATTTTGCAGCTGCTGTGGTATATGAGGCATCAGAAAAGCTGATGGAGCGAATGATGAACTGGCCACGGCAGGGTTATCATGGCATCTGAATCATGACCTCCACACAAAAAAGGGAAGTGGTTGACCCTGAGCAGACCTTGGCTCCTCGCCAGAGCTTCACCAGCTACATTCTTGGTCCACCCACCGTGGGAACCTGTTTTAGTAGAAGAAAAAGAAATGAGTATCCCTCAAAGTTAATACACATCATTTTAAACCCCCAGCTTTGCCAAAAGTCACTATCAATCCTTCCCAAATCCAGTTGGTGAGTTTATGGATTCAATACTGAGCAACATAGGAGACCTAACCCATTCTAATCTTCAAATATCAACTTCCCAACCCTTCCTACTTACTTATGGGGAAACTAGGTTCAGAGGGAGCAGTGAATGATCCAGGGTCATACAGGAAATTTGTGCAAAGGCCTGATCAACTTATGAACCCCAAAGAAGGACGAGATAGTAAATCAAACCAGTACAAGAAGGGAAGAAAGGCAATATTAGGTAACAGCCAAACAGAAAAGCTCTGGGAAGCCCTCCCTGGTGTGTTTCTCCCTCTCTTCCACCATGTCCTGCAGAAACAATGGAGTATGATGTGACAGGCACAAGGCTGGAGTCAGAAATTCCTGGGACCGTGTGCTGGCTCTGCACTGGCAGGGCGTGTGGTCTTGAACAGGCTACATGACCTTTCTCTTACTCAGGGTCCTCATTAATAACATGAGACTAGGAACATCTCTCTCAAAGGAGTCCTAGGAATGTTAAATAAAGCAAGTGTGGAGACTATGAGTTCTCACTAATGGTGGAATCACTTATATAAGACTAAGTCTCCAGGTGTTTGAGTATTTTTCAGTTTTTCTTTTGTGGTTAATTTCTAGTTTCATGGCATTGTGATCAGAGAAAATGCTTGATATGATTTCAATCTTCTTAAATTTGTTGAGACCATTTTTGTGTCCTAACATGTGGTCTATCCTAGAAAATGAACCATGAATGCTTGAGAAGAATGTATATTCTACTGCTTTAGGGTAAAAAGTTATGAAGATATCTATTAAATCGAGTTGATTAGTGTATCCTTTAAGTCAGCTATTTCTTTATTAATTTTCTTTCTTGAGGTCACCCCATTAAAAATTAATTAAAAAAAAAAAAGACTAAGTTTCCTGGAAATAAGAATTACAAACTCTGGGAAATATATTTTTTAAAGTATTTGATGAGATTAAATCAGGCAGAAACTGGGAGGTATTCAGGCCTTGAGGAGAGGGGCCTGCACTGAGTGAAATGCACGTCTGTGTCTCTGACTGCTCTTGAGGGCACGTCTAGTCCTAAGGAAATGCAGAAGCTGGCGCCTGAGCAGGAAGCAGCAGACATTAAGTTAAAAAGTCACAAGTGAGGGTTCCGGGTTGTCAGAAAGTTTGGAAATTGGGACGAAATATCCTAGAAAAGAGGGACCCACAGAGGGGGAATCCCAAATTTTTATATAAACTTTACTAAAATCATAGACTGAAACTTGAACTTCATCTAGATAGGGTGACACTCCCAGAAGCCCAGGACAACAGTTGAAGGAGCTGGACAGTAATTTCAGCAGCGGCCGATGCAGAGGAGACAGACTTTGTAATTCAAGTCCCACCATGTTAGACTTTGCCGCAAACCAGCACAGCTAGTAATTCCGGGTCCTGAGTGAGAATGGTGCAGAATTAAGAAAACAGGCTTAAAGTAAAAAAGGATGTGTTCGGGAGGGCTCTGCAATGCTGCTGGCAAGAACAGGGTGCACTCAAAAACCGCTTTCTCATTTATTTATAGGGCAAAGTGGGTCATTAGCAAATCAGTGAGATCTCTGGTCACATCTCCAAAGCAACCCAAGAATTTTACCAAGTGCAGAAAACCCCCACCATACATAACATCTTAACTTTACACAAAACAAAGGATAGATAAAACTTGCCTCTAGTCTTTTCGGGGAACATGGGGGGTAGGATGAGTATAAACAATCCAGCACCACAGCTTAACAGCCTTTTGCAACTTCACAGAACAAGTGAGGTGGGGGGTTGGGCAGACTGCCAGCTTATTGCTGGTTCCCCACACCTCTGTCCCCAAAAATCTAAACTGCAAAAACCCTGTAGGCTTTTTTGGTCCCCAACAAGACTTGATGAATACCTTGGGCTTTCCACTGAAATCCCCTAAGTGTCATTCCTTAGGGGTTAAGATCACATTCCAAGACTAAGGGCAATAGCCCAAGACTAAGAGACTACCGATTCTTATACAAAGCCCACACAGCACCTTCACTAAGTCAAAATGATTCACTACTAATGTAATTGCCCACTAGAACCAAACTCAGTACTATTCAATGGAAGATAACAGATCTGTAGTCACTATAGTTATCCACAGTATCCAGCATACAATAAAAAATGATTGTGTCCTTCACTATACAAAAACCTAGCCACATGAAGAAAGGGAAACTGCCTGACCAGGCGGTGGCGCCGTGGATAGAGCATCGGACTGGGATGTGGAATACCCAGGTTCGAGACCCTGAGCTCTCCAGCTTGAGTGCGGAGCCCATCTGGCTTGAGCAAAAGCTCATCAGCTTGAGCCACCCAAGGTCGCTGGCTCCAGCAAGGTGTGGCTCGGTCTGCTGAAGGCCCGTGGTCAAGGCACATGTGAGAAAGCAATCAATGAACAACTAAGGTGTCGCAACAGCAACGAAAAACTGATGATTGATGCCTCTCACCTCTCTTCATTCCTGTCTGTCTGTCCCTATCTCTCTCTCTCTCTGACTCTCTGTCCCTGTTAAAAAAAAAAAAAAAAAAAAAAAAAAAAAAAAGGAAAGAAAGAAAGAGGGAAACTGTAAAAGGAAAAATAATTAGTAGAAGCAGAACCACCTATAATCCATGTTGGAATTTAGAAAACAGCAACTTTAAAATAACAACAAAAACATATTAAAGAATTGCAGAAGGAGATGTAGATAAGAACAGACCTTGGGGCAAGGTACAAAAACTTTTTGAAAAAGTCAACCTGCAACTGAAAAATACAATTACCTGAAATGTTCGACAGAAGTGAGCAGGACATTTTGAAATAAGAGAAGACACTTAACAACCTGGAATTGTATATCGAGTCACAATATGTTTCAGCCATAAAGCTTAAACTCAGACATTTTATAGATAAATGAAAACTGAGAGATTTTGCCACAGGTAAACCATGAGTAAAATATATGCTTATACTACAAAAAAAAAAAAAAAAAAAAAAGTAAAGAAAAGGGAACTGGTATCAAATAGAAATTCAATACAGGAAAGAATGATGAACAGGAAGGGATGTAATTAGGATTATATGCAAAGTGGGACAAGATTAGGTCAAGGTAAATCATCATTAGCTAAGGATGCATACTGTAAATCTTAGAGCAACAATTAAAAATAGTAATAATTCAGAGAGGTATAAAAGCCAATAGAAGGGGTGGAATGAACTGCTAAAACAATCCTCAGTTAACACAATAGGAGTCAGGAAAGAGATAACAAAGGAGGAAACAGCAGTGGGACAAACAGGAAGCAAAGCAAGACTGTGGGCTTCATCTCAATGGTATCAAGAATTACATTAAGTGTAAGCGGATTAAACCCTCCAATATTGTGACATAGGATAATATAGCAACAGTCAAATGGGCTGTTTACAAGAGATTACCTTAAATACACTACTATTCTGTTTAAAAGTAAAAGGATGGACAAAAAAAGGAATGGGGAAAGATAAACAGTAAGCATATTTCCTCCTTGCTCAAGTTTTGTTGCGTTTTTGTTTTTCAAGGAAATTGTCCATGTCATCTAATTTGTTTAGTTTATTAACCTAAAGTTGTATATAATAGTCTCATCATTTTAAAAATATTTGTCTGTAGGATCAGTGGTGGTATCCTCTCTTTCGTTCCTGATATTGGTAACTGATGTTATGTTTTACTTACTGTTATTGATTTCTAATTTAGTTATGCTTTGGTCAGAAGACATACTCCCTATGCTTTCATTTTTTAAATTTATTGGGGTTTGTTCTATGTTCCAGTAGATGATGTATCTTGGTAAGTGTTCCATTTCACCTGAAAATGCATATTCTCTATTTGTTTGTACAGTGCTTTTTACAAGACCATTAGGTCAGATTGTTTTATAGTGTTGCTCATTGTAAAGCCAGTAGTCGAGGCCGCCATCGCAGCAGCCTGACCCGTGCAGGTTCTCATTAGATTCGAACAGTCGGTAATGAAACAATAGAGCCAAGAACTGGTGAGCCATCAGCTTTAATTCTAGCTTGCACCCGGCGGGCAAGCAAAAACACACACTGGGCTCCAAAACCCACACATTCAGCGCTCACAAAGCTACTGACTTATCCGAGTTTCCTAGAATCAAAGGTTTCTAGCTCACCAGACTTATTCACCTCTGTTCCCCATCTCCTCCAGCACAAACTCTTAACAAACTGGCTTCTTCATCAGCACTCTGCCATCTTGGCTGCTGCTCTCCTCTCTAATACCTCAGGAACCAAGAACCAAGAGAGAGAGAGATCAAGCTACTGGTCTCTCCCACTTTATACCATAGAATCAAAACCTTTAATCCAATTATAAAAACAAGGAAGTCTCTGTATAATGGGATTCCTCAGGAGAGTACACCACCCTACATCATCCAATCAGTCAAGGGTGTGGAGAAGAGCTTACTCTTAAAACTAAGCCTTAGGCTACAACGACCCGGCCTGCCCACAGCCTGTTCCAGAACACACATTAATATCAACGAACTTCCATGTGGGCAGCGCCATCTTTAACAAAGTGAGCATAATATATTTTATCTGCCCAACGCTCATCTCTTCTATATTGTTGCTGACTTTTTGTCTATTATTCACCCGTTACTGAGAGAGCAATGTTGAAATCTCTAACTATGACTGTGTCTATTTCTTCCCTTTAGTTCTGTCAGTTTTTTCTTCATGTATTTTGGAAACATATCATTAAGCAATATATTATTTAAAATTATTATAGTTTCTTGATGGATTGTGAAATAACCCTCTTTATCTCATGCAATATCTTTGTCTTGAAGTTTACTTCATGTAACAGACATTTTTGTTAAGCAAAAGAAGCCAGACACGAAAGAGCACGTAGTGTTAGTTTCCAACTATATGAAATGTAAGAACAGGCAAAGCCAACAATGGCGATAGAGTCCCTCCCTGCAGTGCCTGGGCAGGCGACAGGCTGATAGAGAAGGGACAGGAAGGAAATTTCTAGAGGATTGAAAGTGTCTTATGTTGCCTGACCAGGCGGTGGCGCAGTGGATAAAGCATCAGACTGGGATGCGGAGGACCCAGGTTCGAGACCCCGAGCTTGCCAGCTTGAGCACGGGGCCCATCTGGCTTGAGCAAAAGTTCGCCAACTTGGACCCAAGGCCCGTGGCTCCAGTAGGGGGTTGCTTGGTTTGCTGAAGGCCCGTGGTCAAGGCACATGTGAGAAAGCAATCAATGAACAACTAAGGTGTCGCAACGGCAACGAAAAACTGATGATTGGTGCTCCTCACCTCTCTCCGTTCTTGTCTGTCTGTCCCTATCTATCCCTCTCTCTGACTCTCTCTCTGTCCCTGTAAAAAAAAAAAAGAAAGTGTCTTATGTCTTTATGTCTTGATTAAAGTGGTAGCTCCATTGGTGTATATATTTTTCAGAATTGGTTAAACTGTGCACTGAAAATGTGTGCACTGTATTATATTAAATTTTAAAAAGAGACAGGTGTAAAGGACTTGGCTTGAGGCTTACACATAGTAAGTGCTTAACAACCATTAGTTTCCTCGCGCTTCACCCTCTTCACCCATAGGTGTTAAAACATTTTATGGTCATTGGGTCTCTGAAAATAAGTGACATGAGAAGTTTGTCTACAACGTGACACTGGAGAGTTGGTCTAATCAGGGCCAAGGCTCATAACTAACATAGTTTATGCCTAAGGTCACTTCATTTTGATCCTCCTCCAGGTATAGGTCTGGGATCCCAAGTCAGGAAGGTAGAATTTAAGTAGGTCCTTCCAAGAAATGGGAGGTGACAGCATATGGAAGTGGGACAACATGTAGCATGTATAAAACACCCCGTGAAGATCAGCATTTTGGGGAAGGCTGTAAGAGATAAGATAGGAAAATTAGTGTTAGAGCCAGATGTTGAAGGCTGTGAGGTCAGTGGAGTTTAGACTGTCATATAATAGATGCTCAATAATTAGTGATTGAATGAGTGAATGAATGAACCATTGATCCATCAAGGGTAAACCTCCAGGGCTGACCACTGCTCTCTTCTTCCTGTTTTGCAGCTCACATACCTGCCCCCACCATGGGGCGAGTGCCGATCCTCAGAAATGGGCCTCGACTTCTTTCCTGTTTACAGTATCACCGCCTGTAGGATCGACTGTGAGACCCGCTACATCGTGGAGAATTGCAACTGCCGCATGGTGCACATGCCAGGTCAGTGCCAGGGGCAGGGTGGCCACAGGGCCCCACCTGGGACTGGCGGGGACCTTCTTTGCATTTCTCAGTCTAAGGGGAAACAGTCTGCTCACTCCACAAGCATCCAAAGGGGTGTCATTCTGGAAAGACTGTTATTTGGTTCCCAGATATTTAGAGGGCAGATTGAAACATCCACTCCAGCAACCAAGGCAGCACCCGCATGTCCAGAAGCATCCAGGTGTTTGGAGAACGTTCCTCCCAATGCTCAGTATGTTTCCTAATAGTATCCTGTATCCAGATACCTGGATGCTTGCAACTGCTGCATCCTGGTATGGTACATGTTCACACATCCAGATGTGTTTTGCTTCCATCCAGATTGCATCCAAACGTCCAGCACTCTTTCAAATAAGGCAAAAGTCTATCAGCCAACAAGTAAATATGCATGTGCAGACATTTCTGATGTCAGACTAACAGTGTATGAGGCCATCTCCATAGAGGTGGCTGGCATCCCAGCAGCCGACCTGCAGACTGGTGAAAGGTGATAAGGGCAGGAAGAGTTTGGTGTTATATCATGGAAGGGTGACTGGGACTGGAGGCAGGGGCCTTAGCTTCTAATTAAGTTTCCTCCACTCATTTGCTGTGTGTACTAGCCCAACTTTCTAAACCTCTCTGTTCTCACCTTCATTATCTTTCAAACAAAAACATTAGTTATTATGAGGATAAAGTTAGGCTAAGACATTAAAATGCTTTTTAAACTACAGAAAGCAATTATTGTATTAGTGTATGGTACTTTTGGAAGAGGAACCAAAAGTACTATTGACTGAAGACCTACTATGTGCCAGGAAGTTCTCTATCATATATAACAGCTACTATTTCATGTTTATAATACACTTTATTTAAGTATACTTAACAAAATCTTTATATTGGATATTTAGTTGTTTAGCTGTTTTGTTTATTTATTTATTTATTTATTTATTTAGATTTTATTTATTAACTTTTGGAGAGAGAGAGACAGAGAGAGAGAGAGAAAAAGGGAGGGAGAATGAGAAAGAGGAGGGAGAAGCAGGAGGCATCTACTCATAATAGTTGCTTCCTGTATCTGCCTTAACTAGGCAAGCCTAGGGATTCGAACCAGCAACCTCAATGTTTCAAGTTGACACTTTATCCACTGTTCCACCACAGGTCAGACCATTGCTTTCTGATATAACCAATGCTGAAATGAACATCCTCACAGCAAAATTCTGAATTATTTCATTGGTGATCAGTGATTGATTTAGTAATCTTAGAATTATTGATCTTTAAAATTGCCTCTGAACTACCTGGAAGACAGGGCAAAAGGAAAATGTATCAATCAAATTATTATTATTATTATTGGAGAGGAAGAAGCATAACAGCCCCCCGGCTCTTAAGAAACGGTGTTTGGGGAAATGGTAAGGAAAAGATACTGCGATGGACTTTCACTTGAGCACTCAGTAAAAGAGAAAGCAGTAGGTCCTAGGTTTCTAGGCAGATATGCCAGAAAGGGCAACTGAGCTATGGCGCTCAAAACGGGGCCACCAGCCAGTGAGGTCTCCCTCACAGAACCTGAGCTAAAAGCAAGCTGTGGAAATTTCAGCCATAGCCATGCCGCCCGTGACACTGTTCCTGGCATCTCAATTAGTAATGTGGAATTAAGCGCCCAGCAAAGAGGAGCTTCTTACAAAGCAGCCCTTCCCACATACAGCAAGCACTGCGATGTGGGGGGAAGAGCCTCAGCCTCGGGATCAGACTGACCTGGGTTCAACGCCCACCTCCATCACTGCCACTCTGGTGTCCTGGGAAGGCAGGATACAGTATTTCCTACTTCAAAGGGTACCCGTGTAAGTTCAAGAGATGACCCACCCTCAGAATTTAGCAGGTGTTTACCGGCTCCTCCCGCTTGGAGCCGCCAAGGTTTTCTCACCCATCAGCAACGCAACAATCCAGAAAGGTCCCGTTATTGCCTACCCAAGGTCACAGAGCAAATGAGAACCCAATCTTCTGGTTCTGGGTACACTGCTCCCCCGAAGTCCCCAGGCTACTCTAGTCAAGAGCTTCCTTCTGACTGTCCAGCGGCAGACTGCTGCCCCTGCCTGTAACGAGAAGTGCTCCCTTCCCCCACCCCCAGGAGGGGCATGTTACTGCTTGAGTACCTCTCCCTCTGCTTCTTCATTGCAGGGGACGCCCCTTTCTGTACCCCCGAGCAGCACAAGGAGTGCGCAGAGCCCGCCCTCGGTCAGTACTGGGGGCACGTGGAATGACAGGGGGGGCCTGCGGTGGAGATCTTCTGGGTGTGGGAGGGGGAAGGGGAACAGAGAAGGGGGAGGGGCGAGGATGATGAGAGAATGCACAGCAGGTGGGATTAAGTGGAGGGCACAGAAGGAACTTGACAACATTCCCCCCCACACATGCTGGTGGTTCCCATAGGGAGGCTGAGGTTATTCTAAATCAGCTGAGCCCAGGAAGGCAAGGGAAAGGAAACCGGTGAGGCCACGTGCACGTTTCACACGTGCGAAAGGAAGGCACCAGGCGCTCCCCCTTCTCCCGCTTGGTGTGTTCCGGTTGGAATAACTGCTGGTCCCCTCCCCCGTCCGCCCCCCAGTGGAAAACTTCAGGGTGAGGAAGACCCCACCTACACACTACAACCCCAAAGCTAGACCCACTCCACATGCCTGCCTCTCTCCAGATCTGGGAAAGGGTTTATGATCAAGACAAGCAGAGAAAACTTTTATGTCACATGGACTCAAGCCCATGCGGCAACTGCACTTGCTGGAGTTAAGGGGGGGCAGCTCTGGGTTCGCATATCCAGGCGGCCTGGTACGGGGAGGCCCAGCTGAGAGGAGAGGTGACTTCCAACGTGTGTGAGGACCCCGTCTCTCCCTGGAGTGAAGAGTTAACAAAACCCATGGGTACCAGAAACACCGAAGTGATTAGAGGAAGCAGGTAAAAGAAGCAAAGGGAAAACAGGACCAAGAGTAACCCCAGAAAGAGTGGACTCCTTTTTTTAAAATACACACCGACACTCTAAACCTAGTGCAAAAGCCCAGCTCCCCTTCCCTCCACAGCCCCCACCCCTCACTTACCCAGAGGGCAGCTCTTCCCAGCTCACTTCTCTGCTACAGGACATGCTACTCTGGGGCCAGAGGTCCCCGTCCCCAGGCCTGGCTCAGCCTCACCTCCCCCTCCCCTGCAGGTCTGCTGGCAGAAAAGGACAGCAATTACTGTCTCTGCAGAACACCCTGCAACCTGACCCGCTACAACAAGGAGCTCTCCATGGTGAAGATCCCCAGCAAGACCTCGGCCAAGTACCTCGAGAAGAAATTTAACAAATCAGAAAAATATATCTCGTAAGCTCATGGGGTGTCTTGATCGGGGAGTGAGGCGGGTATGAGTCAGGAGGAAATTGGGGACAATCAAGGAAGAGGGCAAAGTTAAGCACTTGGTTCCACTGAGCAGACATTAAGTGAGCACCTACTATGTGCCAAGTTCTATGTTCAGCATTCAGAATATGAAGACAAAGATGACTAAGATATAGCCCCTGCCTTTCAGAGCTTATAGTCCTGTGCAGTGACAATTATCCAACTGAGAGCTACAAAGGCTGACACAGGCAATAAGGATACAGGGAGCTGGTGGACTGTACCTTGCATGGGGATGCAGTCGAGGAAAGCTTCAGGGATTATTTTGAATGACGTATAGGAGTTTTCCAGGCAGGCTCTGCCTATTCTGTTCCCTCTGCCCAGAATGCTTTTCCTCTCACTCTTCACCTAACTGGTCCCTCATTGTGCAGAGATTTAAATGCCATCTCCTCAGACAGTTAACTTGGGTCCCCTCCTAGGACTTTTATCTTGAAGCACTCGTGTTTTTCTTTAGAACACTCACGTCCTGAGTAAGTCTACATTTGTGTGTGTGTTCCCTCTTTACTACCTGCCTGCCCCACTAGATTGAAAGTTCCCTGAGGGCAGGGGCCTTTCTTTTTTGTTCTCTGCTGTGGAGTATCTAGCGCAGGGTTGGTGCTCATAAAAAACAAAACAAAAAATCTTTTAACAGAGTAAAGGAATAAAAGACTTGGAAGAAGAGGGTGTCCCAGGCAGAGGCTCAGCAGAGAAAACTGCTTGGGGTAGAGAAAAGCTGCGAGGGAGAACTGGGTTGGGCAGCTGGCTGAGCAACAGGTGCTGCCGGCTGAGCTGAGGGGGTGAGGGGACGGTCGGTCGGTGGCAGGGCATGGACTTCCTCCTGGGAATGGGAGTCGCCAGAGAGCTTCAAGTATGTGAGTGACAGGCTCAAATGTGTATTTTAGACTGCTGCTTTTCAACAGTACTCTCTCTGATAAACTGTTCTAGATCTGTGAGATCCAACACGATATCCACTTGCCGCCGTGGTTATCATCAAAGCTTGAGTGACACGGGAACTGAATTGTCATTTTACTTCATTTAATTAGTTTAGCAGTTTTAGAAAGCTCCTTTCGGGCAGCAGTTTAGAGGATTGATGGGAAGCCAAATGGGCAGAAGGGAGCCTGTGATGAGGTAGTCGTCATAAACCAGGCAAGAGAGAGTGAAATGTTGGCACCTCGGAGAGCCCTGCATAGAGAGAGGTGGGTTTGCTCCTCGCTCCCCAGCCATGCCCTCCTGCTAGCACAGTCGCCAAAGCCCATCCTGGCACTACCTACAAACCTACTGCTTTTGTTCAGCGGGCTGGGGACCGTGGCATTGGGGGCGTTGTGAGCAGCACTGAAGGAGACAGGGAATTGGAGGCGGCGCCAGGTCCCACCGCTTAGCAGACATCCTGCAGGCAGTAAGGACTCCTCCTGCCAAGATGTGTCTCATTAACGCATCTGCCTGAAGGAACAAAAGGAACCAAGGTGCTTCTGCCAGGAGACACACCCCAGCCAGATAACAGTTTCTGCCCTGAAAAGCTGCTCTGGCTCTGGCAGCTGACTTGGCAGTATTAGGATGGGGCCCCCACTAGGAGAAGCTTGTTATAAATCCCAGTAGACACTTGGGGGACTCTCAGGAATGGGCAGAGGAGGCCAGCTGGGTCAGGCAAGCCTTGTCAAGAGAGTCCTGAGGTCGCCTGCAGGTAAGGACTCAGGCAGACCCTTTGGGGGTTCATGAACCCGGAGGCTAGGCAGAATTCTTGCAGAGAGTCTGGGGTAAAGGGGGACAGCTGCTATATGCCTCCAGTACTGGGAACATCACGGGGCTGGGAGTCCCGACTCCTGGTTTTAAGCCCCAGCTCTGACACTAACCAGCTCAAACTCTGGGCCAGTTGTTTCACTTCCTGGGGCCTCCGTTTCTGTTCACGGGAAAGCTGTGTTAGGTGGGCCTGCGAACCCCAATGGTTCTACCCACGTATGGTTCTGCACATTCCTTCTGCAGAGAGAACATCCTTGTTCTGGATATATTTTTTGAAGCTCTCAATTACGAGACAATTGAACAAAAGAAGGCGTATGAAGTTGCTGCCTTACTTGGTAAGTCAAATTGTCTATGGCACTAATTTGCACATCGTATAGGCAGGTGGGTGGTGGGCAGGCAGGTAGATACATAAGCCTCCTGATGAGCCCAGCCTTTATGCTCACTCACTGTTCCCCCTATCCTTGCTCCACTCCTGTCCCGGAACTGAAAGAACACCAGGGCAGCACAGGTTTTAGGCTAGTTCCTGCTGCAACCCCCGCCTCAGTGTCCTCATCAGCACATTGAGGCAGGTGGGCTAATGTTCTCTCAGGGCCTTTCCAGAGCTGCCCTCTTGGATTCCATGGTCTTCTGCCCCCAGGTTGGAGTTGGAGCCTTGGGGCCGTGGCAGGGACAAAGAGCTATCAGATGTAGGCAAGGCTGAGCTGTGGGTGGTATGGGGCCAGTAGTCGCAGCTGTCACAGCCTGACACGTGCAAGTTCCCATTAGATTCGGGCAGACGGTAGAGAAACAGCAGAGCCAAAGAATGGTGGGCCGTGCCTTTATTCTAGCTTCGCACCTGGCCAAGGAGTAAAACACAAGGAGGGAAAACACTTCCCTTTCCCTTCAGGGCTCCCAAAGCCACTGAGACATCCAGGTTTTCCTAGAATCAGAGGCCCACACCAGTCTCAGCAGAGTTCACAAAAGCCCCTTGCTCCTCACCTCTGGTTCCCCATTTGCCAACATGGCTTCCTTCTCTGCAAAACTGGCTTCTCATTCTTTCCCTGCCATCTTGGCTTCTTTCTCCTTTAGCACTCTGCAAAAACATGGCTTCCTTCTTCTTCCTCCTTCTCTGCTTTTAAAACTTTCTGGTGCGAAAAACCCTCCTCCCACACACATTAGCATAACAATGGCCCTTCTCAAGCAGGAAGGCAACCAGCAGCTTCATAGACCAGCACCATTTTTAACAATTAAAGTGAGCAAATTCAAATAACACAAGTTTTACAAACTGATTTACCCAACAGGTGGTCCCAGGAGGTGGACATGGCAAGGGTCCCCAGTGGAGCCCCCACCAGCAAAGCAACGTTGCTGCACTGGGAAGGCTGGGTGGCCCCTTTGGCTGAGTCCTTTGTCAAACACAAAAGAAGGGCACACACCTGACACTTAGGCACACTTCATGCACATACGAACACACGTGCACACACGACTTGCACGTACATAAGTGCAAACTGCCCAGCAAATCTCCATTAAGGACACAGAGTGAGCAGTGAGGGAGCAGAGGAATGAAGGGGAGGCTTTTGGAGCTCAGCACCAAGTCCCTCCAGGAAGAGCCCCTCCCCACGATCTCATGGTTCAGAATGCGGTTGTTGGCTCCTCCCAGTTATAATATAATCAGGGTAGGAGTGGGCAGATGTACCCATTAGAAGGTTCTCAGAACAGAGGCCAGCCTGGAGGATTGTATGCCCAACCCCAACAGCACCCTCATTCCAAGCACACACACACACACCCTGAGCCCAGTCCTAGAGAGCACAGCTGGCAAGAAAGTTGTGGCTTCCCTCCTCCCACCCCCATCCCAACCATTTCCACCACCAAAGGTTATTTGAAAGCAAAACTAGTGATAAGGGCAGGGCTTATCAAAGCCACATAGCAAGCTGTTGGCCACTTCGAGCTCAGAGCCCTGAAGGGCAGTGGGGCAAAGTACCTGAGGCTGTGGGGGAAATCACAACCCCTTAGAGAAACGTATAATAGCTTCCACTACAAATACCCAGGCACACATACATAGTGCTTTCATTCCATTTCAGGTCTTCAACGATCTTGCGCTCCCATAAGAGAGTGGTTTTCAAACTCTTGTGGGCCAGAGGATCACCTGGGGAACATATAAATCCTGACATCCAGACCCCAACCCCAGAGACTGAGTTTGTAGGCCTAGGGCAGGTCCAGGCATCCACACTGATTACAAGTTTCCCAGGAGTTCAACACAGGGGGATCTGAACACAAGTCCAGAATTGGTAACGGGGCCCACCCTCCCCAGGGTAAGAACCTCTGCTCTGGAAAAAAAAACCACATTGAACAGTTACCTTTAGATAAAGGAGATAGAAGATACTTCCAATAGCCTTATCCCAAGGGTGAGAGGGGACCTAAGGTGGCCCTGAAGGCCATGTCATGACTGAAGGGATGGAACCTCTTGTGACACTGCTCCCAAGACACCCCCCCCCACACACACACACACACCAGGAGACCTAACACCTGTCTCAGACCCAGGGCAAGGACCACACCTGTCTTATCTCTATTCCCAGCCCACAGCCAAACCAAGGCCCAATCAGTGTGTTTTTAACTATAATTGGCAAGCCTGTCAACTATGAGGCCTACTCTAGAATCCTCCAATAGGCATTCAAGTTAGTTCCCATGCTCACTAGGTGCTGCAAGCCATCAGCTCTCAAAGCTAGGCATTGAGAAAGGGACTTGTCAAAGGCCTGGTCTTCCAGTTACAAGCCCAGGCTCCCAGTGGAGGGGAACCACTCAGGTCTGGTTTCTGACTGCTGAGTCTGTTAACCCCAGCCCCCTGGAAGGGTTGTGAGTAAAGCCAAACCTTTGGTCTTTTCTGTCTCTTTCCAGGTGATATTGGTGGCCAGATGGGATTGTTTATTGGTGCTAGTATCCTCACAATACTAGAGCTCTTTGATTATATTTATGAGGTAAGATTTGGGATTACTCGTGGGGAAATGACCATATGCCCCAACACTAGCAGGGAGGGGGGTGATGAGGCTGGATTGAGGCCAGATCTGAGCCCTCCCTCGGCCAGGCTGGACATGGTGGCTCTTACATGGGTGTGTCTGCACCCACACTTTCATACCACTCACACCCACTCACACCACACACACACACACACACACACACACACACACACACACCTGTCCTCTGAGTGGAACCTTCGTGCCTGAGGCAGATTGAGGCTAGGGGCATTTCTCACAAGCCTCTTCTGTTCTGAGAAGAGCAGAAGATGTCTCCCCCAGGAGGCTCCTGGGACACAGCATCTGGAAGCTTCTCTGACAACGGACAGCACTTCTGGCCTTGAGAGCTCCTGGTGCCCATCAGCCTTCCTCCTGGCCTCTCCTCAGACCAGCAGCTCCCAGATTACTCAGGCAGCCCAGGTCCTGTTGAGGCCCCAGGACCACCGAGTCTTGGCCCAGCGAACAGGGCTGCAGCCAGAGTCTGCCTCCCAGAGAGGGCTGGCAGTAGCCAAAGGCTGCCTGCTGGGACTCACTGTCGGGGCTGGAGGGCCCCCCGTGACCTCCTGCCTTTTAGCATGGTCAGCTTGTTCCCCGAACCTGGAACACTTCCCATGGCCAGATTTATTCTGCTTTGTTAATTTTTGTAAGAAGCTGTACAAAGTTACGAAAATTGAATCACACTGGGTAACATATTTAACTACCTTTTACTGCTAAGAATAAAATTTTACGAACTCAAGTGTGCCCTGATCTTGTGAACTGTACAGTTGACTGGCCTAGAAAGTGATTATCAATCTTGTCCCCAGCCCAACCTCAGAAAGGGGCTCCCAGGCTGCCCCTGAGGACAGATGGGAGCCAGCCATTCTAGCACGCACATGCCACTCACCCACACTCTCCATCCACAAGAGAAGGCGGTCCACACTGTAAACCAGGGCCCTCCTGTGACCTCTTCCAAGCACTAGCTGTCGCACCAAAACCCCACTGCAGCCCAAAGATGAGGCAAGGACCCCTGGAACTGGCTGCCCGGCTGGGCTTCTGTCACGGTTTACATAGCCACAGCCCAGGCAAAGCTACCATGGCAGTTCCCCAGCAGAGCCGAGTGAAGGGAGGTCTCTTTGCCTTTGCACCGTCCCCCAGCCTGACCACTCTCTCCCTGCCTTCCCTGCAGCTGGTCAAAGAGAAGCTGTTAGACCTGCTTGGCAAAGAAGAGGATGAAGGGAGCCATGACGATGAGAATGTGGTGAGAGCAGCCTGTGGGTTGAGGTTGATTTGCCCCTTTGGTTTGCACAGGTGATGTGAAACCGGATCCTGGGGCTGGAGCAGGAGGGACGTGCCTCACCGCACACCTTCCCATAGCTTGTGAGACCCCGTCAGCTCCCAGATCCAAGATAAAGCCTTGAGCCTCTCTCTGAGACTCATGGCAAAGCCTGATTATAAGCCGTGTGTGCCGGGGATACCGGGAGGTGCTTCTAAGGGTTGCTGCTTTCTGGCCCCGCCCATTTCTCCCAGGCCAGGGGCTACTCCCATTTTATGGCCTTGGGAGAACCAGACACGCTCTGGGTAGATCTGTTCCCTTCTTCTGACAAAATGCAAGCAGGGACGTCCCTGGTACTCTTCCCCTTTTGAAGGGGATGTAGGGTGTGGGACCCTGTGAAGCTTATAGCAGCAAAATACCCATAAATGCTGACTACTGTATACCTTCAAGCGGTCAGACACCATGCTACGTGCCTTAGCAGTCCCATGTCATTGCAGCCGTATAGTCACCCTAGGGAAAGGCCTGTTTTCATTCAGATGAAGGGAGACCAGCCTGTAAAGCAGTCAGCATTGCCGAGTTTATAGTAAGTACTCAGCAAGTGCAGGTTCCCTTCTCCCCCACTTTCCCTCCTGCCTCCAGAATGTCTCAGTCACAGGCCTCTCCCCCAGTGTCATCCTCGTCAAACCTCCAGATTCTTGGCACAGCCTCCTAGCTAGTCTCTCTGCTTCCACCCCTCCCAACCTCCCACCAGCAGCAGTCCAAGACAACCTGGGAATCTTCCTAAACGCTCACAGCCATCTCAGCCACACTCGGCTCAGGGGTCCAGGACGACTTTCCCCTGTGGCCAGCCCAACCCGACAAGTCCTTTGGGCAGCTGTGGGCCAGCTGTGGGCCAGCTGTGGGCAGCTCCGGTTCTTGCTGTTGGTGGCCTCCGCGCTTGCAGCTTGGCCTCAGCAATCGGCGCCCCCGGTAAACCCCAATGGAAGCCCCTAAGGTCAAAGGTAAAATGGGCTATCCAGCCCCAAAGCTAGACATCACTCAGATGTAGCATCTGGTGGCACATTAGGGGACTTCTAGGGGATAAGACCAAACCACCTGCTAAAACCCATCATCAGAGAGCCCTCTTGCCGCCCCAGAGGGCGCCTAGGTGGGCAATGGCGAGGATTCTGAAGGCAGTGAGTGAGGCCCCTTCGACCTCATGCCTGAGATGGTGAACAGGTGCATAGGATGTCTGAGACAGGAGCAGCAGTGCCCCAGGGGAGCCCACAAGTGAGGAGCATGGTCCCCAAGGCTGCCAGTGGCACTTGAAGAATGTTTGAATAAATAGAAACACCCACCTTGCCCTTTCCTCCAGAGCACTTGTGACACGATGCCAAACCCCTCTGAACCCATCAGCCACACTGTGAACGTGCCCCTGCAGACGGCCCTGGGGACCTTGGAGGAGATTGCCTGCTGACAGCCCTTGGACCACTCGACACCCCACAAGCAGACCTTGAGGCCCAAGATGCAGGACAGGGGACAGCAGGCTCAGGCAGGATGACCCCTGATGACAGAAAGCAAGAACCCCCTATGCACACATAGCAAACTATCTGCCAAAACCTCGCCATGGCCACGTCTGACACGATGCGTCCTCGGGCCCTGCCGTGCGTCCCTCTTAGGAGAAACGAGTTACACTCTGGAACTGTCCCAGAGCCAACCTACCCTCACATCTCACTGCCAGATGTATAAAGCACCTGCATGCTCGGACTGCTCACGGCGCCACCTCCACGTCTGTCTCTGTACCTGACACTCCTCCATGCGGTTTCCAGTGGCCACTCTGCCGCCATGCAGTGGGACTGGGTTCCAGTCCCAACATCACCATGAGGCCACGCTGGGATCACACCTGCACAATCAAGAGGGAAGTCGCAGACCTGTCAACTCCGTCTGATCCTTGTGTCGTTTGTGAAGGTTCTTAACCTGCCCACAAACCCCTTCCCCAGCCTCCAAGCTGGTCCATGGAGTGACTGAGGCCAACCCTCACCCATCCCAGCACCAGTGATGGAGGCACAGTGGCCTGGGGGACTCCAGCACTTGTCCGTCCATGCCACCCACGCCATTCTGCTCTCCCTGTGACATGGCTTGTACAGTCTGATTCCGTTTTGGGTTTTTTTGTGGGTGGGGGAGGACTTTTATTGTCTGTCGGAGACCTGTTTTGTTTTGTTTTCTGATTTGGGGGTTTGATGTTCTGAGGTTTAGTTTGGGTTTTCCATTTCCTCTGGTGTTTATTTATTCGTGCTGCCGATCACAGTCATATTAAAAGCTGGTCTTGTGGAGGTGGCTCCACGGTTTCTGCCTCTTCCCGACTCTCAGGCCTCTGTACCCGAGGGCATAGGAAAGGGCCAGACCTCCGAGTTCAAAAGCCACGGAGCATGTAAACTTTTATGCACCAACACTTACCTTTACAAAGTGTGTATGCCCTATGTTCTATCCTAAACCTTTAAAAACTATTGGTCGCAACCTTGTAGATGACTTTATGACCCATTGACAGGTTGCAACCCACAGTCTGAAGGACACTGCTCTGGACAGTGGCATGAAGAGAGGGAGACAGAGAACCTGCCCAGACCTGAAAACCATAAGGGAGGACTTCACACCCCTCTGCGCTGCCATCTTCTGTCCTGACTCCTCCTGACCCCGTCAGTGAACTTGGGCTGGACACGGCCACAGCATGGTCTCCCTCCCACACACCAGTGTTTCTGAATCCTCGCTGTATCTCCTCTCTTCACCCTTCAAACAGAGCTGCTTGTCCCTGCAGAGGTCACATTCGCACTCTGCCTTGCTCCCCACAACACCTGAGACGATGTCCAGGTGAGAACAGAGGGTGGGGAGAGGCCTGGCCTGCTCCTTCAAGTGCCCTGTGGCAAAAGAAAGCTTCCTATTTAGGCAGAATCCTTGTTCTCACGGCATCATGCTAATTCCATAGGGACAGTTCTTTCTCCCACCACCACCACTCTCAACTCAAAGTGTCCCCCAAAACTAAGAAGATTAAATGTGGTTTGTGCCTTCCACTCATGCGCAGATATACAAAGCCACTGGCTAGACCAGAGGTCTGCGGTTCTGATTCCTGCTCTGCCATTCAATCCTCTCTCTTTCTCTCCCTCTCTCTTTCTCTCCCTCTCTCTCTCTCTCTTTCTCTCTCTCTCTCTCTCTCTCCTGCCCTGCCCAAACCACAATCTCAAGGGAAGGGCATTTCCCCACTGTGACCAATTGAAAAGAGCCCGCATTAGGAGTTAGGAGCTTGGGCCGATGCCTTCCTGTCTCGGGAGCTCCCTAACAGCAGATGAGACCCTCCCCTCTCAGAGTTCAGTTTGAGAGTGAAGATACTACCTGACCTGTGTCTTCACAGGTGACCTCTGGAGGCCCCTCAGACTCAGGTGCTATGTCCACACTCCTCCACTGCCTAGTGGGACTATTCAAACCGGCCACACTCGTGCATAAGCGTCGGCTGAAAGCCAGCAATACTGGGGCTACCAGGAAACAGTTGGGACAGTGTCCCTGTGATGTTTTCTCTCAGCTGAGGTTGCCCAAGGCTGTTGGCAAGGCTGGGTCAAAATTCTTAAAAACAGCATAAAGTTGTAGGAAGGGGCCCTATTTTAGTTTTCTATTGCCCCCAATTAAAAATTATGACAAATTTAGTGGATTAAAACAACACATATAGGCCCTGGCCAGTTTGCTCAGTGGATAGAGCATCTGCCCAGCATATGGACATCCTGCATTCAATACCCCCGTCAGGGCACATACAAGAGAAGTGACCATCTGCTTCTCTTCCCCTGCTCCCTTCTCTCTCTCTTCCCCTCTCATAGCCAGTGGCACAATTGGATCAAGCGTCTGCCCTAGGTGCTGAGGATAGCTTGGTTGGTCCTAGCATCAGCCTCAGGCACTAAAAATAACTTGGCTTCAGGCATCAGCCCCAGATGGGGATTGCCAGGTGGATACCAGCCAGGACACATGTGGGAGTCTGCCTCAGTGTCTCCCCTCCTCTCACTTAAAAAAAAAAAGGCCCTGACCAGTTGGCTCAGTGGATAGAGAGTCAGCCCAGCATATGGACATCCTGGGTTCGATCCCCAGTCAGGGCACACATGAGAAGCAACCAACTGCTTCTCTCCCCTTTTCTTTTTCCCTTCTCTTCCTTTTCTCTTCCCGCAGCGAGTGGCTTGGTTGGTTCAAGTGTTGGCCGTGGGCACTGAGGATGGCTTGGATTCAAGCATTGGCCCCAGACAGGGGTTGCCAGGTGGATCTCGATTGGGGCACATGTGGTAGTCTGTCTCACTATCTTCTTTCCTTTCACTTAAAGAAAGAAATTAAAAACAAAACAAACCCACATATACTATCTTACAGTTCTGGAGGCCAGAAGTCTGACACCAGTCTCACCGGACTAAAACCTAGGAGTCAGGAAAGCTGGGTTCCTTCTGGGAGCTCTAAGGGAGAAACCTTTTCCTTGCCTTTTCCAGGTTCTTGGGGCTGCCCACATTCCCTGGGTAGTGGACTCCTTTTCTTTGTTCCAAGCCAGCAATGACCAGTGTGTCCTTCTCACAGCACTTAACAACAACGTCCTGTAATGTTATCCACCTCTAACTCGGATCCTCTCCCGCTTCCTTCTTCCACTTGTCAAGGACCTTTGTGATTACCCGTATTTCCCCATGTAGAAGACACATCTTAATTTGGGGGCTCGAAATTTGGAAAAAAAAGTGTATTACATGAAGTTATTGAACTCAAGTTTTATTCATCATAAAATTCATACAACTCATCACTGTCAAAACTCCCATCCATTAGCTTGTCCTCATCTGGGTCTGGTGACAAGTCTCCATATATTGCCTTGTCCTCAATTCCATTTATGGCATTTGAAATGCCATACTTCTACAACCACTGTATAAGATACACCCAGTTTTTAGACACCAAAGTTTTTGAAAAAGGGTGTCTCTTATACATGGGGAAATACGGTAGCTTGAGTAATCCAGGAAAACCTTGCCATCTCAATGTTATTAACTTAATCACAACCTTAAAGTCTCCGTTACCATGTAAAGTAGCATAGTCACAAGTTCCAGGATTAGGGCGTGGACATTCTGGGGGGCCATTAGTCTCCTATCACAGACTTTTTGAACCCTATCACCTACTGTCCTCGTGGTTCAAATGATCAGCCCCAAAAGAAGACTTGCCTACGGTGAGTTAATGGCAATGCCAAAGACATAATCCCAAGCTCCCAAACTCACATTTCTATTTATTAACCCACTTAAAGCAAGGACTGAGAGTGATCATTATTCCAGATTGCCAGGGCATGGAACTCCCTCTCCTGATACAAGCTCACTTCTCAGCACATCAGGCCAGGAAATGTCCTGCTTCTGTCTAGACCAGTGGTTCTTAACCTTTTTCGAGGTACCAAACCCACCAGTTTCATATGCGCATTCACCGAACCCTTCTTTAGTGATAAATATATTTTTTTTTCCAAATTCAAGACAAAGGTATATGTTTTTTACTGGTGCACAAAATGAGCCATGCATGAACATCACCTTGCTCAAAGAACAAAACCAACAAAGTGCATGAACTCACAACAAATTACGGTATTACTTTATTCTGGCCTCAACGGTAGAGGCTTCTCCAAACCCCTGAAACCAACTCATCGAACCCCTAGGGTTCGATAGAACCCAGGTTAAGAACCACTGGTCTAGACTATCCGACGCAGAAGAGCAGGCAGTACCCTCAGACGCTCCATCAGGGACAGGAATCTAGTGGAATGTCCATTCAGTGAGTTTGGAGACTATCGGATGCTCTGCCTTGTTCCAGTTTACAGCTCCATAAGTTTTTTAAAAATCCATAGATTAAGTTGCAATTCAGACTGCTTCATTGGATTTCTGGCTTCCTTTCCAAAGAAAAAACAAACCACTTCAGATCAATTTAAGATAGAGCAAAGAATACCCTAACAGGTTTGAATTGCTTCTGGCCTCACAGATATATGTGTCCCTTTCGATTTGGGGATTCTGGCTTTGTTCATCTTAGAGGAGGTCTGCAAACTTAACCTGTATAAAGAAAAGAAGGCAGGAAATTCAAGAAAGGAAATCAATAGCTAGCTACTGATTAGTATTGACTGGTTGTTAACCAAAGACATAGTTGTTTGCATAAACTCCTGGGAGTGATGGGGTGTTTTTCATTATAATCATTTCAAACAAAAAGCACATGTGTAATTGCTTCCTTAGTGAAGACCTGGGGAGGGCTGGTAGGCAGAGTAGACAGGCGGATATGTCACATTTTCTGGAATGACTAAAATGATGACACAAGGGCCAGGAGTCTAGATGTAAGGCCAGTAGCCACGGCCACCATCACAGCCACCTGGCCTATGCAGGTTAGCATTAGATTCGAACAGACAGTAATGAAACAACAGAACCAAGAATTGGTGGGCCATTAGCTTTAATCCTAGCTTGCACCCAGCAGGCAAGAAATACACACAGTGGGAAAACACTTCCCTTTCCATTCAGGGCTCCCAAAGCCACTGACTTATCCGAGTTTCCTAGAATCAAAGGTTTCTAGCTCACCAATCTTATTCACCTCTGTTCCCCATTTCCTTCTCTCTGCACAAACTGGCTTCTCCTGCAGCACTCCGCCATCTTGGCTGCTTCTCCTCTCCTCTACGTGGCCTTTCTCTGCTCTCCTACAGCATGCGTTCCTCCTGGAACGTAATCATTCTTTCCCCGAAACAACTTAATCTCTCTTTCTTTTAAAACCTTTTGGCGCAAAAATCCTCCCCCAACACATATTAACATAATCATGCCCATTCCAAGCAAGAAGGGCAACTAATATTATCACCTGGGCATCAGGCTTCCACGTGGGCAGCGCCATTTTTAACAAAGTGAGCATAATATATTTTATCTGCCCAACATTCCACCCCTATGCTCACTTTACTACCCACAATCTACACCACTGGCATCCCTGTGCAAGGAAATTAGGCACATTACACAAATTACAACAACATGACAAATCTACAATTTCAACAATTACAAAGGTATATTTCACTAGTCTCTGAGCACTTTGCCAAAAGTACAAAATGTCCTTGGCCATCTTTCTAGCCATTTGAAAGGCTTCCTGAGGCAGTGGAGTGCTTCCAGCAAAGCCACCCCCCCCCACCCACAACAGGGTATTTCACATTGTCCAAAATCCGTAAGTCCATCCAACAAAGGAGCCAGTGCTCACTCCGGTCATAGTCCAGGAATCAGTCCACGCACATGGTGCCTCAGCCACCCCGCTCATCCCTGCCGTCCTGGCAGGTCTTACACTGTCCCAAAGAGGAGCACGTGGCAATGGCAGTCAGCATTTCCATCTCTGCTCTGGGGAGCATGATAGCATCCACCCCGATGTCCCAAAATCGCAGACCTACCAGGAGCGTAGCTACTCCTTGCTGCTGGGCTCTCACCTTCTGGAGACTGCGGATTGCAACTCCAGCCCAATTCTCCTCATCCTCCAAAGAGGAGCTGAAAATATCAGCTCATGCTGCCAGCCTTGCAGCCCCGGACCCGGCCTCCCACCGCTGCTGGCTCTCCACAACATACAGGGCAATCTGCAATTCATGAACCTGTGATTCCTTCTCCAGCGGCTGCTCCATTTTCAAGCGAATCTCATGAACCTGATTGGCCTTCTCCGCTGCTTGCTCCAGCTCCAGGGTCAGCATCTGTTTCTCCCACGTTTGCTCCAGCTCCTTCCACTGCTCGGTTTGCTGGTCCCGGGAAGCCTCTTCCATAGAGCTCTCGGTTTCCTTGTGTATGGCTGTAAAATTCAGCCAGCCTACGGCCCCCAAAAGGACAGCCATGGGGAACCATAACAGCAGCCCGTCCTCTACTGCACCACCTAAAGGTGGTGGTGGTTCCAAACAAAACTGTATCAAATCCTGCCACAGACTAAGTCAAATGTAAGGCCAGTAGCCATGGCCACCATCACAGCCACCTGGCCCATGCAGGTTTGCATTAGATTCAGACAGACGGTAATGAAACAACAGAACCAAGAACTGGTGGGCCATTAGCTTTAATCTTAGCTTGCACCTGGCGGGCAAGCAATACACACAGTGGGAAAACATTCAGGGCTCCCAAAGCCACTGACTTATCCAACTTTCCTAGAATCAAAGGTTTCTAGCTCACCAGCCTCATTCATCTCTGTTCCCCATCTCCTTTTCTCTCTGCACAAACTCTGCACAAACTGGCTTCTCCTTCAGCACTCTGCCATCTTGGCTGCTTCTCCTTTCCTCCACGTGGCCTTTCTCTGCTCTCCTTCAGCATGGGCTCCTCCTAGAACGTAATCACTCTTCCCCTAGAACAACGTGATCTCTCTTTTAAAACCTTTTAGCGCGAAAGCCCTCCCGCAACACATATTAACATAATCACGCCCATTCCCAAGCAGGAAGGGCAACTAATATCATCACCTGGGCGACAGGCTTCCACGTGGGCAGTGCCATCTTTAACAAAGTGAGCATAATATATTTTATCTTCCCAACACTAGAACAAGCCCAAACCACACAGTTGGATCATCAGTAACCTCAGAGTGTGAGATCAATCAGTCAATTCATCAATCAATAAATTAATGACACGTGACCTCAGAAACAGAACTAGTGGAGTCCACTGTAGTCAGGGAGACGAAGGACTGAGCATTCCCCTGAGTAGTCATCCCAGAATGGGATGCTGGCTGCTTCCATCCTGTTGCTCTGTCGTTTGGCAGAGAGAGGCCAGAGTTCTTTTATTTTCCCCTTTCCAGATTGCAGCTGTTTTTGTTAAATCATAACCATGAACGTGCCTAGTGAGAAAGGGTCTGCAGGAGGGTGCCTGGAGAAAGGTGCTTGGTGAGCTGGGAAGGAGGAAGTCAGAGGCAGGCCCTGCCCACAGGTGTGACCTTGATGGGCAGCCCCTCCCCCAGGGAAAGCTCAGATCAGTCTGTGGGAGACTAGAGGCCCAAGGAGAGACCTGGATCTCTTCCTCCAGAAGCTCAGAGCTTTTGATTGGATTGTGAAAACTGAGCTCAGGGCTGACAATAAGGACCTCCAGAAAGGGCCAGAGAAGCAAGGGGAGCTCCAGAGGCCAAGGAATCTGCTTCCACAGGGGGAGTGTTACCAGCCCAGGCCCACGTATAGCCAGGCAGACCCTACGCTGCACAGAACAAGCTTCCTGACAGCTGGGAAGGCAGCAGGGTGACAAAGGGAGGGGAAACACATGAAGAACACAGATCCGCCATTCATTCAACTCCTAATGATTGTCTGCCTATTATGTGCTGGGCAACTACTTGCCCTCAAGGAATTTACCATCTGAGCAGGGGATACTGACCAGTAAACAGATGACTAGGAGAGACAAATGGAGTTTTGCAGTGGAAGTGCAGTGACAGATCAGCACGTATATGCAAAGCCTGGGGGTGAGGTCACGGACAAGGCACAGGTCAGTGACTGCACGTAGGTCCAGGGGACCCAAGCATAGAAGTGAAAGGGGAGTGTCCAAAATGACCGCTGAGGCATAAGCAGGTGCCAAAGGATGAAGAGTCTGGTCACCATGCTGAGGGTGCCTCATGGTTAAAAGTCCTCCTACTTCCTTCCTCTGATCGCCAAGTGTCTAGGAAGGTAGATCCCAAGCCAAGGGTTAATTTACTTGGCTGGTGGCTTTCTCCCCACTCACTTGAGATTCCTGCCACATGGATCAGTTTGTGCATGCCTTTGTGTTCCACTAAGGCTACTAGGTTGAGTGTATTTGGGCCATGAGGTCTCTTGGGTACCATAAAACAGGTCGGCAGAAACCACCCATCCTGAGGACAGGTGAAAGGAGGAGAGTCCCTTACTATTATTCATGTTAACATTCAGTGACACCTACGCTCACAGACTTAGCAAGAACAATAGGTTGGTAAAGTCTTTGGACAGAGAATTAAAAGACTACTTCTAACCCATTTTTGTTATGAATGGACCATATAACTTTGGACAATTTACTCCATTTCCCTGGGCCTAAATTTCCTCCTCTCTAAAAGGAGAGGGGATGAAAAATGGACAAAAAAAACCCCAACTATTTGATGCATCCCAACTCTGACAGTCTGAGTGTAAGTAAAGAATGGTGTCAGGTATCTAAGCAAATATTTATGGTAATTTACTGCTTAGAGCTTCTACTTCTTATCTAAATGATGGAGATAATGCTGCCTAGTTTTCAGCATTATTATGAGATCAAGTTAGTTGTATATTTTGATCTTTTTACACACAATTTAAGGCAGGGTATCAAGCCCCGGAGCCTGTTTGTGATCCCCAAGGGGCGCACAAAATTCAGCGAAGCCATCCTGGTGCCGAAAGTGTTAAACTCTCCCCCAGAACACCACAGACCCAGGAGGAGCAACCAACCTTTCTTATCTTAAAGTGACATAATGACTGTCTTTTTTATTTTCAATTTATAACAGCCAGGATTTGATCAATTTCAAGTGTTTTCTCCCATAACTTTTTTAAAACTTTGGCATGGGCTGCAGCTTGTGCACTAGTGAGTCCCCACAGACAGCAACCTAAATGAATGAGCAGAAAATGGAGCTGTGATTTCATAACATTATCTCAGACGTGTGGTGATTTTGAGGACCAGGAAACCTGCAGACATAGAAAGCAACTGTATCCTGACCAGGTGGTGGCGCAATGGATAGAGCGTCGGACTGGGATGCGGAGGACCCAGGTTCGAGACCCTGAGGTCGCCAGCTTGAGCGTAGGCTCATCTGGTTTGAGCAAAAGGCTCACCAGCTTGGACCCAAGGTCGCTGGCTCCAGCAAGGGGTTGCTCAGTCTGCTGAAGGCCCGTGGTCAAGGCACATATGAGAAAGCAATCAATGAACAACTAAGGTGTCGCAACAAAAAACTGATGATTGATGCTTCTCATCTCTCTCCGTTCCTGTCTGTCTGTCCCTGTCTATCCCTCTCTCTGTCCCTGTAAAAAAAGAAAGAAAGAAAGAAAGAAAGAAAGCAACTGTAGCCTCACTTTGCAAACATCCCTGTGGCCTGGTGTTAAGGGATGAGAGCACTGACCATGCACACAGAAAATGCACACACAACGTTCTCTGGCCGCTGCTGTGCCCAGAAATGCAGATGTGCACCACTGTTTTCATGTCATTTCTGAGCAGAACTGCAATGATACTTTTTTAAAAAATCTTCTCCTGATAATGGCTGTGAGCAATGCTTTGGGATGGGGAATTTGGATGTCTGGCCTCCTTGAAGCTGGTCTCCATGCCATAGGTCTGAAGTAAGTGGCTCATTGGGCTAACTTATCACCATTATGGCCATTTGTCTTTAGTGTACTTCAGACGTTGTGGCTTCCTTTCAAAAAGAGCTGCATGCAAATTAAAGAAGCCCATAATAGGCCCTGACCAGTTAGTTCACTCAGTTGGACTGTTATCCTGAAACACCAAGGATGCAGGTTCATCCCCTGGACAGGGCACATACGGGAAGCAATCAATGGATGAACAAGTTATGGGAACACCAAAATGAATGCTTCTCTCTCTCTTCCCCCTCTTTCTTTCTCTCTCTCTCTCTTCCTCTAAAATTAGCATTAAAAATTAGCCCAATGTAAAGTGATTGGTGGTACCAAAGAATACCCACCTCCACCCACCTCAGAGGGAGATGAGTTTGGAAGCTGCTGGGAGACTTCCCAGTGCCACGCGGGGTCTCCGTCCAGACTCCCTCAATCCACGAGCGCTTCCTGCGAGCTTTGGCCAGGGCACTCTCCCCTGGATACTCCTCTTCCATCTCCACCTGTCCCTGGTCTACCACTCAACCCACACCCCTGGGACCTCTTGTCCAGCCCTGACCCTGTCCAGCACCACCCCGAGGGGCCTTGAGGCTATCAGGCCAGCCCAGAGCCTCCACGTCCTTCTAACAAATCTCCCTTTGATTCGAAAGGCCTCACTCCAGCTGCTCCTTCATGAATGGGACCCAGTGGGGCAGTCGTGTGGATGGATGCAGGCAACAGGAGTCTGAAGTGACATTGAAGTAGAGACTAGGAATCAAACAAAGACAGTGGGCCCTGAGCCTCTGCCCAGGTGAGGGAGAGAAGACTGTGGGTGACCCAGACAGCCACCTCTCAGCAGAGCACAGTGACTAATGACTAAAAGCACACATGGGGTTATACTGCCCTGGGAGCAAACCAGTCTCCCCGGAGCCTGTTTCCTTATTAGCTGTAGAATGGGGATCAAAATGGTACCCCATGACAGTTACTGTTTTAGGGTCTAAATTAGATAAGGCGGGAACATGGCAGGCACACGGTGTTTGCTTTAATATTAAAAAGAGAATACTAGTATCTACCTACTTGTGACTTAATGAGAATGAATCTATTAGTTGTTGATCCCACCAAAACCCGACTCCAGCAAGGGCCGGTCCCTCATCACTGTCCACTTGTATGAGCAGCTTGACCAAGTATAATCAAGACCTTGATTGGAGGCAAGAGCTCCGCTGGCATGTACAACCAAACACCAGGGTGGGCCACAGGTGGGAGGGGAGTGGCCCGACCCCAGACCCGCAGTGGAAGGAAGCTGGTCTGCCTCACCCACTGTAAACACTCAGCCACCTATGACTATTGGCATTTGGAGATAGCAGGTAATTGGGAAGGGGTTGGGGGCATCATAACCCACTTCTTCCGGGGGTCACCAGCCATGCCTCAGTAGGTAGCTCAGTACTTATACGGTTCTCTGAAGCTTCTCCAGAAGAATCTACACTCTGAACTCAGGGCTCAGCCTCTGGGACATCACCTCTGTTGCTGCTCTCCCACCCCACCCACAGCCGTCCTGAGACTCCGCCCACCTTCCCCCTTCTGACTCAGTCCATGCCAGGGGACCTGAGACAGGGAGCTGTGGGTTACTGGGAGCCAGCGCTGCCTTCTCCTGAGCTTCCCACATACGGAGGAAGGTGGAGAACATCAGTTTGCTGCCTGACAGCATCTGTGCCCTCCACCCCACAGCCTCTGAGCTGTGGGAGGCAGCACAAATGGTGGCTTCCTTACTCAGGATGTGACGGCCACCATCACTGTCAGTGGCAATTGATTCTCCTGTGGCTGAACGGCACGGGAGAGCAGGCTGAGAGCTCTAGATGAAGTCCTGGGGGTTCTCCCTCATCGTGCACCACCCCATGGGGACCACCGTGCGTTAGCAGTCACCAGCGGTAGGACCAAAGCACCGTGGACACCTCTGTGACCAGAGCGACAGAAAATAAGAGCCTTCTCAAATGGGCCAGGGGTACACACCACCAGTCCCAGGAAGGGTTGCCAGTAGTGTATAGAACACTCAGCTAAATTTGAATTCAGGAACACAGCAAATCATTTTTTTAATGTAAGTATGTCCCATGCAGTATTTGGTCCATATTCATACGAATATTTTTCATGTATCAGAAATTCAAAGTTAACTTGGACCTCCTGTTTCTGTTATCATGGTTTATTTTTTGTTTGCTTGCTTGTTTTACTAAATCTGGCAAACCCAGATTCAGGGTCTAGCACATTCTGCCAGGTGTGGTCCAAGGGAGGCACTGAACCCCCCGCCCTCCTAGGCCTCCAGAAAAAGAAGCCAGACTTCTGTCATAGGCTCTTTGGAGCCAGCCTTCCTGAAGCCCAGCCCAGGTGGACAGGTGAAGAAACCCCGAGATGCTCTGGCTCCCACATGCCACCTCGATGCCCAATGACAGCTGAGAAACACACACTCAGGTTAAAACTACTTTTTATTAGTTGGCTCATCTTCCTTCTCAGGGAAGGACTCAAAACACTTCACCCACTCTATTATACACGGCCAGGTCCATCCAGAGAGGATCCTAGAAGTCACAGCCATCCACCCAGTCGCTGAGGTCCTGGCCCTGGCAGTTTTGCCTCCAGGTCTCCCTGAGGATGGAGAGGGGGGAAGAGGGGAGACCAAGTCAGTGCAGCCTTCCGTCCTGCTCAGAGAAGAACAGGCAGGAGGCGTGGGCTCTAAGCCAGAAGCGAGGTTAGGAGAGCGGATAGCAAGGAGAAGACAGAAGAGTAAACTGTGCTAACTAGCAAAGAACCTTCTAGAAGAAGTAAAAAGGGAACAGAGTGGCCCTTAAAAATAGTCATCAGTATAGCCTCATTATCCCAGAGGGATCACAGTTATTTGCTCAATTCACCGAGAAGTCAGTGGCAAAGGCCTGGGGTCCTGAGATCCAGTCCAATGCCCTTTTCTGACATCATGCTGCATCTGCTGACAGTGATGCCCCCTTACTTGTGTACAGCCCTTTACAGTTTACTTAGCACCATCACATCCATCACTCATGTGCCTGTCCCCCCCACGTGGCCTTAAAGGTAGATTAGGTTGATATTATGTTTCCTGGATTAAAGACGAAAAACTGAAACCGAGGTGCAAACTTGCTTGTCCAAGGTCCACGGCCACTAAACAAAAGACCTGCACCCACGCCCAGTTCTCCTGGGTCTTTGAGTCATAGGTAACTACAGTTCATAGATGTTTTCCAGACCATTACTTTGTTCCAGCATCACACTGACATCTTGAAGATGATAAGCAAGATTTTGGGATTCTGGGGTCCTGTGGTTCAAAGTTATCTAAACTTTGATAACGGGTGTCCTCCATGGCATCAATGTTAAAGAGGTCAATGACCAGGAGTGTCCCTAAAGGACCTCTATTGTCCTATCTAACAAGAGTGGTCTGCTGGCTTCTCAGTCTCTCCCATTAGACTGAGAGAACCTTGAGGACAAGGTCTTGGGTCTCAGCCACCGCGGAAGCCCAGCCAGCACGCAGCACAGAGCAGTTCTCAATGTGTGCACGGGGAAGAAACAAACAGCACCCTTTCCACCTCCCGGGGCTACTTCCCACTAGCCTCAGCCCCTCAGGAACTCTGCATGCCATGGGTTTACTCCCAGTGTACAAAACAGACTTGTTCTTTGATTTAGCCCAGACGTCCTGTTTCTTCCATCCCAGGGTGGCACCTCAGGGCCTCGAGCCCTCGGATTCCTGCCTGAGCCTGCATTCCCCCTTGCTGATTTGACTCAGGTGCGCTATGTCCTGCTGAGCCTGCCTCGGACAAGATCCGGCACATAGGGCTCGGGCTGTTCTCTAAGCAGTGTGTCTCCAGAGCTGCAGCCATTGCAAGGCCCGTCTCCAACCTTCTCTGTATTCATAGCCACGTTCCCCTCCTCCTCTCCCTCACTGGCCACATATCACGTGTCCCTCGTCATTCGGCACAGCTCTCATACCCAACCCTTCTCCTGTCTGCCACCTGGTGACTGTTCAAGTCCGGACTCCCTGTCTCTCACCTAGACTCCTGCAAAGGATCCTCCACCAGTCCCCCGCTCAAGCCTCTCACTAGATATTCCGTGCCATCCAGGTCACTTTATCAGCCTGTCACTCACATCTGCCCATGGTGCTTGCTGCACCAGCCACCTGGTGGTTTCCCTTCCTCTCATTCTGCCCCCTGCTGGTGAGTAAAGGGAGACGGGAAACTGTATGTGAGGCTCCCAGCAGAAGAGGCTTAAAGCTGTTGGCCCCCTGCCTCAGAGGAGCCCCTGTGAAGCACAGACCTTGTCTAATGCCCCATTGATGCTCAAGCCCCTCCCTCGTCTGGGAGGAGGGCTCCCCATCCTGGGGGAGAGAAGTGGGAGAGGCAAAGGCTGACAGGGTGAGGCTCCGGAGAGCCCACTGGGCTTCAGACAGGGAGTCTATTATTTCACGTGTTGTACAGCGTGGGTCTTTATGTAAAAGTCAGTGTAGACAAAGGTGTCATGGTTAGAAAACAAACTATAAAGGTTTTCTAGACCCTGACCTAGCAGAACTGGAGAAAAGCATCCTGACATAGGCCCAGCTCGGGAGAGCCAGGCTAGCTCCCTGACCTCCAGTGCATCGCTTATCTGCCCTGAAACTCAGCGTGTGGTTTGCAGATGCTTCACTGTAGTCGTCCTACCAGCGAAGTGTGCGGATTAGACTGTGAAGCCAGGGATGGGGCCTGGGACAGAGCGGACACTCAGAAAAGGTTAGTTCCCTGCTGCTGGACACCTGTCCTGTCCACATACCCTTGGGGGGGCTCCAGTCACATTACTTACCAGTTGCTCAGACCGTTGGTCTCCTGACTTATCTTCATGGCACAGATAACACTATCCTTGAGGTTAGCGTTCAATAAGTCTGGGGTGGGAGGCAGAGAAACACAGTGAGGGAGCTGAGGGCAGAGCTGGATATACATGAAGCACCTCTCTCTCTCTCTCTCTCTCTCTCACACACACACACACACACACACACTTCCATCCTAAGCCCGACTCTGTCTCTTGACCCTACCGGAAACACCAATGTTGCTCTGTCACTTTCTTCTCTCTCAGTAGCAGCCCACCATCCGCTCCTACATCTCTCAGGACAGTCTCCCATTGGGACCCCAGTTCAGATTCATGAGGACCCACCCTCATCACTTGTCACTTCCCTCTTTCCCTGGTGGGAACAGCAGGGTGTATGGCCTTCCCCACTCAGCAATAAAGGCACGAAGAACAAACAGAGCCAGAAAGAAGTAAAGACTGGTACGGAGGACTGACCCCAGCCGGCCTCAGGCTCAGACCCAGCCTACCTGTGCAGTACACGTGGCACAGGTTGGGGCCTTTTTTATTAAAATTTTTACACCACTTCCGGCTGTTGATCTGGAAGATGCCACTGTTGGTGCTTCCATCAGGTTTATGGTCCAGAGCATCTGTGTCAAAGCCACTTGCGTAATAAGCAAGACAGACCCCTGCATAAGGTGGAGACACACACCTGTGGGTCACATGGTTAAGGGAAACCCAGACTAGAGTATTTACTCTGTAGGTCCCACATGTTAGTTTCTTCCAGCCTCAACACCTACTTCAATGTGTTCAGGAAAGATGCCCTCCAACCTACTTGACAAATCCAACCAAGAAGGCTCACAGAAACAGTATAATGCTCAAGGTTACATACTGCTACCAAATAGCAAGAGTCAAGCCTGGGCCTCAGAGCTCCCATCCCTGGGCAAGCAATCTTCCTGTTGTCTCTGTTCTGCACATAGTGAAGCCCAAGAAATGTTTGTGGAATGACTGAATCAGAGCTAACTCTTTAGAGGCAAGATTGGGAAGACCCCTGTGGCACCTCTAGAGGGCTCTAGAACTAGGGACACATGAGTCCAGACATGGCTGTACTTCAAAGCATTCCCAAACTGCCACCAGCTTGAAAAGTCTGGTATTGCTGGTTGACAGTTTGCCCTAAACTTCAATGGGAATGTCTGTGCTTCGTGCCAAGATTAGGATTAGGGCACTACACTGTTCTGTTCCTGTGGCTCCTGCCTTTGGCAGGGTGGGAAACGAAGGTGCAATTGCGATCCGGCTACCTGTTGCCTGCCTTCTCTTTGTTTAACCTAGCGCTGGGGATTCTCTACCTGTGATAACATACAATCCTTGCTTTACAAATGAGAACTGAGGCTCAGAAAGCTCCCGAGGCCACGCCCCTTTGGGGAGGAGGGGGGAGGGGAAAAGGGGGAGGGGGGAGGAGGGAGGAGGGAGGGTGGGAGGGGGGAGAGGAGGAGGAGAAGAGGAGGAGGAGGGAGGAGGAGGAGGAGGGGGAGGGGGAGGGGAGGAGGAGGGGGAGGAGAAGGGGGGAGGGGGAGGAAGAAGGAAGGAAAGAGGAAGGAAGGAGGAAGGAAAGAGGAAGGAAGGAGGAAGGAAACGGTGGGTGTAGTCCAAGGCCCCCCCCCCCAGGAAGGGTTCTCACAGTCAGCCAGGCTGTAGCCCCGGTATCCTTCCAGACCGAGGTCCTGTAGCCTTTCAACCAGCTCACAGCGGCCGAAGACCTTGGCTTGTCCAGGGACGAGCAGGCAGCTTAGCAGAGAGACCACAGCCAGCCACGTGACCCCAGGGGGGCCGCGCTGCCCTCGGGGAGCCCAGCTCCTGGCTTCCATGTAGGCGGCAGAGGGGTGGCCCCAATTGCTGGGCTCAACTGGGGCTTTGAGATGGGAGGAGAGGAACGGGGCTGAGTGGGTCCAGGAAAGGGGAGAAGGCTCCCACACAGCCAACCAGCTCCCCTGAAGCCTGGTGAAGCACCAGCCACACTGGAGCCCCAGGACAGGGTCCCTGAGGCCAGAGCCTCTCCCTTCAGCTCCTGCTTGATGCCTCCCTGCCCAGACGCAGAGAGAAGAGGAGGGACATGGGGGAGAATGCAGACATATTTTGAGCTCCATACTACATGCCAGGAGTGACTGAATCCTGAGGCGGGCATTTCATGACCAGGAAGGGGTGCAGTGTGGATGGAGACCAAAGGTTATGTGCATCCAGAGTCCCATTGGGGTACAGCAATGAGTGGTATTCCCAAGGGGATGGCCCAGCAGTGTCACTGGTGTAAATCAGCCCCTAAACCCAACTGCCAAGGACACTGGCTTCCAGCACTGAGCCTCCCTCCAAGGGCCTGAGCTGAAACAAGGTCCCCAGCACACGGCCATGTGTGGCCCTCTACGTGGGGACTGTGGGGACTGTGCTTTCCTTGCACCCCGTCCCCAGGTTGGTGCTGACCTCTCCTTCATACCCACCGCCCTTCTAAACTCTCACCCTGCAAAATGCCCTCTTGCCTTGAAGCTCAGCCTGTTTGCCTTGCCCCCCCCCCAAGTGTCTCATCGCTGGCTCAGAGGCCAGTCCCCAATATCAGGAAGGACATTTGCATCTTGTTATGACCTGCACCTCCACTGTGACTCAGCCCCCTGCCCCACGGCCTCATAGTCTCACATTCACAGCCCACATTCACCGGGCTCTGTACCTTCCACTCCCTTCTCCCAGACCACCGCCTCCGACAAAGCTCCTCCCCTGCGTCAGGACCACTCCCCCTGCTCACTCGCCCTCCCCCTTCCAGGGGTTAAAAAGCAAAACAGTGGCACCACCTGGACAGTGAGTGTCCTTACAAACATGTGGCCTCTACCCCTGTTAGAGCTTTTGTCACTGAGGATGGCAGGAGGACTAAGGAGGTGGCTCTGATGTGAGGCCGTGCCTCTTCTGGATGTTTTCTAACTTAATCGTATCTAGTCCTCTCAACAATCCAAGGGGGAGACAGTTATGATCCCCAACGTACAGATGAGGAGACTACTTTGACTGCTATAGACTGTTTTTGACTTTTTGTAGCAAAGTGACTAAACAGTCATTTCATCCTGAGCATTTTATAGCAGGCTCTGAGGCAGAAGGAGTCGGACTGGTGGTTCAGAGACCAGAGACCGCTAGCCTGGGCTGCCCTCTCTCTGAGCTCATCACTCTCCCAGCCCAGGATGCCCCTCCACATCTGACCACCACCTTCCAGCGCAGGGACCTCGTTACCAGCTGCAGGAAGAGGGGAGGGGGCTCCCTGACGGGTGTCGTTCCCACCAAAGCTGCCACAGCAGTGAGAGAGCCCGAACGCTGCAGCTCAGGACACCACCTATGGTCCTGCTGGGTTGGTTGCCAGGCACCCAGTGTTAAGAGACTGGTTGGGGAGGGCTGGCTCTAAACTGACATAGGGCCTTCTGGAATGGCCCTGTTCTGTGACCTCATCATCTAGAACCATCTCTCACCCACTGAGCTTTCACCAGTCCCTTAATTTCTGAACCTTGGGGACACAAGAGATGTATCTAAGCATAAGTTCTCTGACCAGCCTGCACACACACACAAACACACACACACACACACACACACACACACTCACACATATACACACTATTTTGCAGGATGACTCATCTCCCACCAGATCCTTCAGGTGGTTACCCAGTGATGTGGCCAGGTGTCTAATGCCTTCCCAGGCAGCCTATCTCACTCATGAGCCTGTTTCACTGGCAGAAAGTTCTGGAATGCTGAGCCACAAACCATCCCTTTTTTTCCAGCTGGATGATGATGTAAACAAGCCTGGGACAATGATGATGCTCTCAACCCTAAAACTTGAGGGACACAGGAGTGAAATGGAAAGGCATGTGACAACCATGTCTGTGAACCCCTGGAGTCTGTTTGGAAGCTGTGAGGCACTGCACTTAGAGCATGGGCTTTGGCATCAGGCTGACCTGGGCACAACCATGGACACTGGTGACTTCCAGCTAGGTGACCCAGAAGCAATGACTTAACTTCCCAGTTTCCCCAGGTCTCAGGTGGGAATAACAATACCTAGAACATCTTTACAGATGTTTAGTGCCTACAGTAGAGCGCTCAGGGCTCAGAGTGCTCCATGCATAGGCACACAGGGGTACCACAGCCACACCCGTGTTAAACTGTACCACCGTCACCCTACCGGCCTTGGCCCCAACCCAGTCCAGCCAGGTGAGAACTGGGGCTGGTGGAGCAACAGCCACAGTTTATTTTCTTTCTCTCCCTTTTATTTTTAAATTTTATTGTGGTACGAACACTTAATATGAGATCTACCCTCATCAAATTTTTTAGTATACACACAAGACCACTGACTGTAGGTACAGTGTGTGTTGTACAGCCGATCTCATAGCTTATTCATTTTGCTTAACTGACACTTTATGCCCAAAGATCAGTAACTCCCATTTGCCCCTCTACCAGCCCCAGGTCACCACCGTTCCAATCACTGAGTCTATGAATTTGCCTATTCTAGATCTCTCATATAAGTGCGACCACGCAGTATTTATCTTTCTGTTGCTGGCTTATTTCACTATGGTTCATCCATACTGTTGCCTATTGCAGAACTGCCTTCTTTGTTTAGGGCTGAATAATTGTAGTATATCATTGTGTGTATAAAATATACAACTTCTTTAGCTATTCCTTTGTGCATGGACATTAGATTGTTTCCACATCTTGGCTATTGTGAATAATACTCATTAAACATGAGGGTGCTGATATCTCTTTGAGATCCTGATTCCAATTCCTTTGGGTAAGTGCCCGGAAGTAGGATGGCTGGTTCACATTGTAGGTCTGGTTTTGATGGCTGAGTGACCTCCACTCAGTTCTCCATGTGGCTGAACCCTTTGGCATCCCCACCAGCGGTGCGCAAGAGTTTCAGTTTCTCTACCTCCTTGCCGATACTTGTTGGCTCTTGGGTTTTTTATATATACGTAGAACAGCCATCCTGAGTGAGGCTAGCTCACTGTGGTTTTGATTTGCATTTATTTCCCTGATGATTGGTGATGCAAAGCACATTTCCCCCCATATGTCTGTTGGCCGCTGGCATGTCTTCTTTGAAAAAAATGTCTGTTTACACCAGTATTTTTTTTTTTAGCAAGTGTAGGGAGAGAGACAGACAGATAGACAGGAAGGAAGAAAGATGAGAAGTATCAAACTGTAGTTGCACCACATTAGTTGTTTATTGATTTCCTCTCAAACATGTCTTGACAAGAGATAGGAGGTGCTTCAGCCAAGCCAGTGACCCCTTGCTCAAGCCAGCGACCTCAGGGTTTCGAACCTGTAACCTCAGCACAGGTGGATGCTCTATCATCTGTGCCACCACCAGTCAGGCCACAGCGGTATTTCTTAAAAGCTCCCAGATGACTCCACTGTGTAGCCAGACTTAAGCCTTCTCTCAGGGGAAGGAGCTCTGGACCTGAGCTGAATAAACTTGAGTTCTGTCTTGCTCTGCCCCTGACTGGCTATTTAGTCTTGACAAGTTCACCTCCATTTCCTCATCAATGAAATAGAGCTGTGACCCTGCCCTGCCCACTGGAACCATGGTACTTGGTCTCCCCAAGCCCTGCTTTGCTCCACTGTAAAATGGAAATAATCCTCCTTCACTGTCTCAATGCAGAAAGGTAGCTGACCACTTAGATTAATCCATTTTCTCTATTGCTTTTATTTTCTGGCCCTTGGTGGTGATTCTGTCTGGTTGAGTTTTGGAGCTTTTACTGCATTGGCCTGCTTTTACCATTTTATCGCTGCTTTTTATTGAGTAATCTTTCAGTTTATTTTACTTTATTGCATGTTTTGTTATTTCCCACCTGACTTTCTCTTTTAAATGGGGAATAAGAAACAGCAGCTAAAAGGAACTGTTATGAAAGCAGCCAAAGCCCCCAGCAGGTGATCCACACGTCTTTATTTTTCTGCTGAGCTCAGCAGAAGTCTTCCCTGTTTCCCCAGAGCGAGCTCGAATTCTCGACCATATCTTAGCAGAGACCCGCCACCAACTTCCTTCAGGTTTAAGTTCTCTAGCAGCACCCTGATAGCCCTGGTCCTCACACCTGGCAGCACTTTAAAAAAAATACTGATGCCTGGGCCCTACCGCCAGTCAGCTACATCAGAATCCCCAGAAAGGTGGAGGGTATAAATATCAATAGTTTCTTTAAACACTCCAGGTGATTCCAAAGTGCTACTGGACTGAGAACCAGTGTTCTAAGCACATTATTATTATTATTATTTATTCATTTTAGAGAGGGAAAAGAAAGAGAGAGAGAGAGAAAGAGAAGGAGGAGGAGCAGGAAGCATCAACTCCCATATGTGCCTTGACCAGGCAAGCCCCGGGTTTCGAACCAGAGACCTTGGCATTCCAGGTTGACGCTATATCCACTGCGCCACCACAGGTCAGGCTCTAACCACATTTTTTATAGTTCCCTGATGCGTAGCACTGTTTTGCATTCATGTCTTTGGTGCTATTATATATGTCAAACACACCCTTTCTGCCCCAACTCTCTGGTTTGGTGCTAGCCCTCCTTAAAGCAACACTGAAGCTTGACTTCCTCCCGTAGGCTCCTCGGACTGACTTAGGACTCCCCTTCATCCCTGCACAGCGTCCTGTGCTAATCTGTAACCTCGGCATCTATCACACTGTCCGCACCTTCTTCATCACCCCCCACCCCAGACTAGGAGATGCCTGATGTGCATCTCGTGTCTATTTTCTCACCGTTGAGAACAAGAACAGAACACACTATGTAACAGAATAAAGAAATGAATGAAATCTCCTGGTCAGGCAATTCAGAAGAACCTTAGCCCAGGGGACTCAGTACATTAGGAGAGTACTGACTCTGGTCCCAAACAGTGTGCCAGGGTCACTGTGGACAATGAAATAAAAGAGTCCTCTGGCTGCAAGTAAGGACAGCCTGGAACTCCTGGAGGAAGACCTGCTCACCTGATCCACTCCAAACTTAGAACATAGAAACAGAATTGAGTTCTTCTGGCTAAGTTGTATCCCTGTTATTTTCATCACTGATCACAGTACCTGGCTGTAATTGTAAGACATTGTTATCAGGAGGTCGGAGAGACATGTGAAGTCACTAACTCTACACTAAATAGTGTCACAATGGCATATTCGTTTAGCTTTGTGTCTTCTTCATTATTCTGTCTTCCTCCTCATGATGCTGAATTTTATGTGTCAACTTGACTGGGCCACAGGGCACCCAGATATTTGGTCAGACATTATTCTGGATGTTTCTGGATGACGTTCTTTTAAATAGAAGTATATTTGACATATAGTGGTGTATAAATTTAAGGTGTACTGTGTGCTAATTTGATAAGTTTTTATATTGTAATATGACTGCCATCACAGAGATAAGTAGCACCTCTACTGTGTTATGTAATCCTTTTGAGTGGTTGGAATATTTAAGTTCTAGTCTCTTAGCAAGCTCCTAGATTATAATACAATATTTTATCTATAGTCACAATACTGTAGAGTAGATGAGATTAATGTTTAAATCAATAGACTGAATAAAGCAAATTCCCCTCCCTAATGTGGGTGGGCTTCACCCAATCACTTAAAGGCCTGAGTAGAAAATAAAAAGCTGATTCTCTCCAAATAAAAGGGACTCCCTCTTGCCTAACTATGTTCAAACTGAGGCAGCAATTTTTTTCCCACCTGTGGACTGGAACTGAAATATCAGCTCTTCCTAGGTCAAGCCTGCCAACTTTGGACTGGAATTATACCGTTGGTTCTCTGGGTCTTCAGCTTGCCAACCCTGCTGATCTTAGCGCTTGACTACCTCCAAAGTGCATGAGCCTTATCACAAATTTTAAATATATATATATATATATATATATATATATATATATATATATATATATAATCTCCACTCTTCTAGCCAAACTTTTAATAGTTCCCTACATGTGTGTGTGTGTGTGTGTGCGTGCGTATTAATATACACACATATCCTTTCAGCTCTGTTTCTGTGAAGAGCCCTGACTGATGCACTGCTTGTGTGAACTTGGTAGAAGGTTATTTAACAGTCATCAGATTCGTGTGTGTGTGTCTGTGTGTCTGTGTGACAAAGACAGAGAGAGGCAGATAGGGACAGACAGACAGGAAGGGATAGAGATGAGAAGCATCAATTTTTTGTTGAAGCTCCTTAGTCTCCTTAGTTGTTCATTGATTGCTTTCTCATATGTGCCTTGACCAGGGGCGGGGGGTACAGCAGAGTGAGTGACCCCTTGCTCAAGCTAGCAACCTTGGGCTCAAGCCAGCGACCATGGGGCATGTCTATGACCCCACACTCAAGCCAGTGACCCCACGCTCAAACTGTTGAGCCCGTGCTCAAGCCGGATGAGTCCATGGTCAAGCTGGTGACCTCAGAGTTTCGAACCCGAGTCCTCTGCATCCCAGTCCAATGCTCTATCCACTGTGCCACCGCCTGGTCAGGTGGTCGTCAGATTCCTTAATCCACATTATCCCCTTCCTCGCCCTCATGCCACTACTGGCTGACGTCCTCCCCTCCCACACTTCTGATGTGAGGTTTTGACAGTACAGGGCAGCTGGCTGAGAGCAGCCAGACCCAGGAGGGAGTCTTGATGTGGCAAAGTCCCTAGCTCTGGGACCTGGGTGGGTACTTAGCCTTGCTGAGCCTCAATGTCATCACTTGAAAACTGAAAAGAACTGCATCCTGTTTTCGCACCCCACTGCCTAAGGGATTAATGAGATAACATGCAAAGCTTCTCACACAGAACCAGGCACCAAGCAGACACTTCCTTCAGTAAAAGGTAGTTTTCAGTTACACTGGGGAACAAAAGTTTTGTTGCATCCACAAAAACATTTGTTCTTACCTAATTCTAGTGTGCTAATCTCAAATCTGACATTAGCTTTTCTCTGTAAGCTACAGTTTGTTTGCAGGTCAAGATTTTAGGTTTTCATCTTGAAATTGTAATATTTTCAACATTTAGTTTAACATAATGAAGTAGAATATCTTCTTGGGCATCATCTTTGTGAAAATATAATAATTTATATAATGCAGTAAATACACTAAAAGATATGATTGCATCAGAATTTGTTTACAATTTTGAAATAGAACATATTAAAACACTTATTTTAATCATAAAATTTGCGCAAAACTTATTTAAATTCTAGTCAGACAAAAATTTGTGTTTGTAGCTCTTGCATTTGTGTACTTGTTGAGGACAATCTTGTTTGATGCTCCAGCAGTAGTCTGCTCATCGCTAACAGCTCTAAGATTTTCGGGAAACTTATCAAGGTGACTGTTCAGGAAGTGAATCTTAACACTCATGTTACATCCAATGTTGCGGAAAGCCAACAGCATCCTTTGAACCAGAAGTTCATAGTTTTCTGCTTTCTTGTTGCCAAGGAAGTTCTTTGTAACTGCCACAAAAGACTGCCATGCTGTTTTCTCCTTCTTATTCATCTTCCTGGCAAATTCTTTGTCATGTATGAGGGTTCGAATTTGAGGTCCATCAAATACACCTGCTTTTATCTTCTCAAAACAGGAAAGGCAGAAACAATATGTTGAAAGCATTCACTTTCTCTATTCAAAGCCTGAACAAACTGCTTCATTAAGTCAAGTTTGATGTGAAGTGGGGGAAAAATGATCCTGTCTCAGTTAACTACAGGTTCATTCACAATATTTTGCATCCCTCCTTCCAGAGCTTCACGTTTTGGCCACTCCTTCTATGTCCAGTGTTTCTTCTGAGCTCGGCTGTCCCACAAACACAGAAAGCAAGGATACTTCATGAAACCTCTCTGTTGTCCTAGCAGGAAATTTACCATTTTAAGATCCATACAAATGATCCAGTTATGCTCCTCATACTTCAGAAAGTCGAGGACAATTTTTATGTCATTATAATCTTCTCACAGATGAGTTGAATAACCAATTGGAACCACTGCATAAACACTACTGTTGTGTAGGAGAACACATTTCAGACTCCATTTAGAGCTGTCAAGAAATAGCCACCGTTCTGTTGGACTATAAGTGGTAACACCTTACTGTCTGAGAAGACTACTGATATGACAGTAAACAAAGTGTTTGTCTTTGGAAAAAAGTTCACAAAAAATTTGTTCACGGTTCCTGAAATGGGATACTTTAGCTGACCAGTGAAGTACATTCTTTTCTTGAAGCCTGGAGGCTAATAACTCAGCTGCTTTCTTTGATAGGCCCAAATCTCTTACTAAGTAATTCAATTTGGGTTGGCTAAACTGCTGAGGGGTTAATGAGTGCTTGGCATCAGAAGAAGACCCTTCAGATTCTACAACCATTTCCTCATGCATCTTATCAAAATACACTTGATCACCATGTTCACTTTCTTCGTCCTTAGAAGAAATAAAACCATTGAAAACTGGAATCGGGAGTGTCTCAGAGTGTGGGATAGGTCATATTGCTGAAGGAATATTAGGATATGCAATCACATGCTGTTTTCTCTTGCCAATGCCCTTTGTATGGATCAGACAGAAATAACAGCCACTGCTGTGGTCCTTAGGTTCACGCCAAACCATGGGAATACCAAAAGGCATTCCTTTGCATTTTCCTTTTGTCCAGTCACGAAGTATTTCCTCACAATTATGACACACAATATGAGGAGCCCAATTGTTGTCTTGATCGCCAAGGGGAACTTGAAAATAGGCAATATATGCACGTGTCACAAATGATGAAATATTGCACCTTTGACATTGAAGTGTGTAACAGCGACATATATAACAGAAGCTGTCAGGACTATTCTTATATTTATACCTACTCGAAGAAGCCATGATTCAATCTTAAAACAAAATAAGAAGGTGTTTTTATCAGATAATAATTTTTACATTTAAAAACAACTACAATTATGTAAATGATGTTTGTAAAATATTAATTGCCTTGTGGTTATGTTCAATCCAAGAGTCATTGCCCTTTAACTTCAATTTAAAAACCAATGCATGCCATTAACTATAACAAAAAGAAATTAAAATTGCATAAAAACTAGAGCATGCACTAAAAAAGGATTTCAGATTTGCAATCAACGATGCAGAAATATATAAAAACAGTTCTAAAACCTCATGCAACAGAAAATGAAAATAATTGTTCCTCAGTGTTACTGTTATTTTAGGGGAAAGGAAACCAACTAACCAAACTTTTGAGAATTGCATTTGAATTATCAAAACATAAAAAGATTGTTAGGGCAAAATGTATCTTCAGGGCTCAAAACTGTCCCCTCCCAACCTTTCCTCAGTCAGTACATGAGGAACTATACTTGACCTTTAAGTTCGCCCAACAATAATCCCTTGCCAATGGAGGCAGGAGGTGAAGCATCAGAAGGAACCCGTTACCATTGGATGCAATAACCAAAACAACAGAAGAATATCACAAGCCCAGGCTGGATGGCTGGTAACCAGCATCAACAGAACCTGCCAGAAGGAGGCAGCAGAGTATAAAACTAACCCTCTCACCCCTGCTCTGGAGCTGACTCCCCTTTTTGGATTCAGTCCACCTGATCCCAGATACTTGCAATAAATTTTCTTTACTACACTTAGAGCTCCGCATTATTGATGTGACTCCTGTTGAGTCTGAGACCTTTCAAAGATCTAAATAAAAGCACCAGAAGGATAATGCAAAGGAAAAGCTGAGCTTGTTCTAACTGGTCAGAGACCTCTCTTTATCCAAGTCGGGTTGTGTAGTTCCCTTGCTGACATTGCAAAATCTCTGGATAAGCAGGGAACTATGCTACTAAGAGTCATCTTCTTGGACTTACTTCCTAGGGATTCATTCTCAGAGAAACTGATAGAGCCTTTAAATAAAGGAAAAATATTCATTCTAAAAAAAGTGTCTGCCTCATCCCAGTCACACACTCTCCTCCCCATCCTGATGTCCTTCAGAGGTCAACAATGATTCTTCAGCCCTGGCCGAATAGCTCAGCTGGTTTGAGTGTCATCCCAATCTACCAAGGCTATGGGTTCGATCCCAGGTCAGGGCACATACAAGAATCAACCAGTGAATGCATAAATAAGTGGAACAACAAATCAATATTTCCCTCTCTCTTTCTCTCTACCTTCCTTTCTCTCTAAAATCAATACATAAAAATGTTCTAAAAAATGGTTTTTCCAGCCTGACCAGGCAGTGGCGCAGTGGATGGAGCGTCAGACTTGGATGCGGAAGACCCAGGTTCAAGACCCCGAGGTCGCCAGCTTGAGTGTGGGGCCATCTGGCTTGAGCAAAAGCTCGCCAGCTTGGACCCAAGGTCGCTGGCTCCAGCAAGGGGTGGCTCGGTCTGCTGAGGGCCCGCGGTCAAGGCACATGTGAGAAAGCAATCAATGAACAACTAAGGTGTTGTAACAGCAACGAAAAACTAATGATTGATGCTTCTCACCTCTCTCCGTTCCTGTCTGTCCCTATCTATCCCTCTCTCTGACTCTCTCTCTCTGTCCCTGTAAAAAAAAAAGGTTCTTCCATACCTGTTCGCACCCCTCTGCCTGGTGCTCTCAGGGTATCTAATCTGTCTCTCTACATATAAATGCGAGAGCGGAGCGTGTCGTCTGCCCGCTTGTAAACCACTCCGTGGAGCCCTGTCACCTGCAGGACTAGTCCCGCTGATTCAGCTCAGCAGCCGGGGGGTCCTCCACTCTCTGTCCCGTCCCCACTCCTCCAGCCTCAGCTCCCAGCTCCTCTCCCACAGATACTAGCCCCCCGGCTTCCACGGTTCTGAAATACTGACTGTTTCCCAAACTTTTCTGCCTAAAATCTCTCCTCACTGGACACCAAATAACTCCATTTCAGCCTTCAAATTCGGCCTAGCGTTGCACCTTTCTCACAGTGGTAACCCTACCGTCTCTACCTCCTGAACCCTCCCATCTTTCTTGTTGTCTCAGCACTGAGTTCATCCCTGTCACGGAACTACCACGCTGTACTCTAATTTATGTTGTACATGACCGTAGCCCTGTCTGCAGGTGCCACCAGAACAAGGAGTGTGGCATTGTTATCTCTGCATTTCCTGGCTTAGCCCATTAATGGGTAAGGCACACAGAAGACCCTCAATAAAGGTTAGGTGAATACGTTTAAAAAGACACTGATTGGGACCTTGCCAGGTGACTTCAGTGAATAAAGCCCTGGTGTGCTGAGTTTGTGGGTTAGATCCCCGGTCAGGGCACCTATGAGAAGCAATCAGTCTGTGTATAACTAAGTGGAACAACAAGCTGATGTCCCCACCCCGCCTCTCTCAAATCAATGGGAAAAAAATTTTTAAAGAAAAGAAAAGAAAAAGAAACACTGATTGGGGAGGGAGGGAGCTAAATGTGATACAAAGGGATAGCACGAGGGTGATTTTGAGGGGACTGAGGGTTCTGTAGCTTGGCCAGCATGTGCTATAAATGACATAGCACCGTACATACACACACTGCAACAATGTCGATGTCCTGATCTGATATCCTGTTACATGTATGTATGCTGTAACCATTGGGGGAAACTGCATGAAGGCTACGTAGGATCCCTCTCAACTATCTTTGCAACTTTCTGTGAATCTATAATTAGTTGAAAATAAGTTTTTTTCCAAGGGAACATGTACAAACTGTTTTTATGATTCTGAACGAGCTAATAAAATATTTGGAAATGAGAGTCAGTCAACTCCAGAATTTTTCACAAAGCCTAATTTAAAGTTACTTAACACTGACTGGCTAGAGGATAAGTAATTAGAACATACACACAACCCAAATGCGCGTCAACATCTGGTTTATTTAGAGCTGTGATGACTGTCTGCTCTAAAGGCCTTTGGTCCACTGAGTAAGTGGTTGAACCCTGGGGGCCGTGAGTCAGGTCAGTGCAGCTGGCGGAGGTGAACAAGGGCGCCTGTGACGAGACACCTGATAGAGACAAAGCTTCCGTTACCCCGACCAGCCATAGGGAAAGAGGCTGAATGGGAGGGAGAAGACTGCAGACCTGAACCCCAACTCTGGGAAGCTGTGGGACCTAGAAACCCGAGTCCACGTCCCCAGCAACTTGGAAGCCCTCACGAGCTGAAGGTGATAAGAAATGAGACTTCCAGCAAGCTGACATGTCAAGGACCTACAGCCGCAACAAGCCCAGGCCTCTAAACTCCTGAGATTCTTAGCAACCAGAGTGGGCTAAGAACCTGACGACTTCAAGAGCTTAGAGCCCTAGGAGCCCGGGGCCCCTGATAACTGAGGTCTCTAATGACTCGGGGCCTTTGAGAACCATGAAGCCTTTAATAAATTGAAAAAATTGAATAACCTGGGGCTTCTAACAACCCAAGACCTAGAATAAACTGAGACTCTTAGCAACCTAGGTCACCTAGCAACCTGGAGACTAATTATCAACGACTCCTAGCAACCACACACGCAGTTGATGCACAAGCTAGGGGCCCAGCATGCATCCCTGGTCCCAGACTGCCTCTCCCTGTGCCGTGGCTGCACCCTGAGTCTTCTTAAGCAGTGTGACCTAAGGAAGAGAGGCAGGATCCTGAACCAGAGACCTGTGCTTAAAGTTCTGCTTTTGCAACTTACTAACTGTAAATCGTTTGGCTTATGCTCCCTATCAGTCTCCTTCTATGTAAAATGGGAATAACTATAATATACAGCTCATAATATTATTCTGAGGATCAGGTAAGAGGCTTATAGGAAAGCACTTTAACAGCTATACATAGGTTAGCTGCCGTTTCTGACTACACCCTCACCCCCCTACACACCATCCCAATACCCATCTGTCAATTCAACATCCAAAATATCTTTCCCATCTATTCCAGCTCTGTCACCACCACCAACGTCTCAGTTTCCTCCACTTCACTCTCTACATTGCTACCATTTAGAGTTCCAGCACACAAGTCCCATCATGTCACTTTGGCCAAGCGGCGTTCACTGCCTTCCTGGTCCCTGGAGTCAAGTTCAAACCCTTTACCATGGTACATACACTCCTCAAGGTCAGGCCCCATTTCTCCAGCCTCATCTTCCATCGCTCTCCTGATCTCCACTTCCTGAGACCTGGGGATTAATTAGCATCTCAGTTTCCCAGATAGAGAAACTGAAACAAGTAACTTACCCAAGATACTGAAGCACTGACCCGAAACCAAGTCTGACTCAAGGTCTCTGACTGCAAAGCCCAAGGTTCAACCCTGCCGCTTGCACCATTCCAAAAACGCAATTCTCTGGCTGCTCTCTTCAATAACCAACTTAGGTCTCTTCCCTAAGCTCCTCGAACCTTTTCTGCGGGAGCCACTGGACATTTGGCTTTGGTGGAGCCCGAGGATTTCCACCAGGGGGCGCTGTCCTCGAACGCAAGCGTAGAAATAGTGTACACTCGACTTCAGAGACTATGAAGACCATGCCCAGGGATGCTTCAACTGGGGCCTGTCTCGTTTTGCCAAACAGATCACGGTATAATTTTGGGAGAAATGGTTAGAAACTTACTTCTATGTTGCTTCTCTCAAAAAGGTTGTTATTAATATTCTAGTGACTTAAAAAGTCATTTTTGTTAACCTCTTCTTGTCAGTGAAACAGGTTATTCTCAGTTTTAAGAATACACATTTTCCTCCGTGAAACTACTCTTATCAAAATACGTATGAGCGGTAAGCATCTTTATGTACCCTGTGTGATCCTCAGGGTTGGGTGTGTTAGGAGGCAGATGATCCTGACCAGGACACATCAGTGGCTCTTAGCGCATGATAGCAATGAGAGCTAACGTTTATTAAGCACTTACTGGATGCTTTCTCTCACCTGAAATTCAGGCTCCCAACTGATTTGCACTGTTTTCAGCTGTATTGACAATTAGGTCACTCAGGAGGAAATTATGCCAGAGGAAATCAGGTCAGACTCGGCATCAAAAGCTCTCTAATTCCCACACTGTATCAAATGGGCTGTTGAAATGATTCTTCCAGTGGGAGCTTTTGTTTTTGGTTTTTGGTTTTTCCTGACAGTGATATTTCTCCTTAGGACGATGGGTCAGAGGCCCAAATACAGGAGCGTGAACCTTCAAAGCTCAAGTTCTTTCCACCTCACTAGGTAGGCTGTGTGCAAAGCCCAAGAGCCATAGCCGGCCCCTTGCAGAGTTAAAAAAAAAAAAGATTCTCTTGTCTCAAAGGTCCCTCTACCCTGGTGGCTGTTGGATGAGGACACTTTTTAGGAAATCACAGTTCCCTTGAACTTTTCTCTCCCTGGTCATCCATTATGATGGTTTTCTAAAAAATAATAATAATAAAGACAAGTGTTTATTAAGCACCAACTATGTGCGCGGTATTCGCCTTTCCTCCTCACAGCAACACAGGAATGGTGAAGTGGGAATAATTATCCCCACAGTGTAGTAGTTTATGGAGACTCAAAATACCATAGGAAAAATCTGCAGGTATGTGGGCTAAGGAGGCAAAGCTAGTGAATGATAGGGTTAGGCCTGGCCGTGTGGATCATTAAACCAAATTTAACACCTCCTTTTTCAGGTCAGGAAACAGCACATAGTCAGGGCTGAGATGGCTGGTCTAGCACCACAGAGAAAGCAGGGAGAGGGGACCAGGCAGAGACTGCTCTGTGCTGCCCACGAGGGTATTCCAACCTCAGCACTATTGACTTCAGGCGGAATAACTGTTTTACGGGCCTGTCCTGTGCATTGTGAGGCTTAGCAGCCCGACTTCTACCCACTACACACCAGTAGCGTCCCTCTGCCCAGCTGTGGTCATCAAAAATGTCTCCAGACATTGCTAAGTGTCCCCTGGGGGACAAACCCACCCATCACCATGAACTTGGAGCTCAGCTCCTCCCTTGCAGTTTGGGAGGAAACGGTATTTGGGTGCTAAGGGCAGAAAGTCCGCCCAACCTCCCAGAACTGTGAGAGCTTTGCTGGGGCCCCACCTCCATCCACAGAGAACAGCCCTCAGGTGGGGGAGGGGACGGTGGCAGAGGGAACCCAGCATGAGAGCCAGACCTTCTGGGAGGTCACATCAGTATCCTCAGGTCACAGAGGAAGACTGGGGCATTCAGAGTGTTGTACATACCCAGAGAACTGAGCAAGATTTCTCACACTCATCACAGGGAGCCCCCTACAGCACCCAGGATAACTGTCCATCTGAGTGTGCTCTGGGCCGGTGAACAATGCCAGAGGGCACCTCTTAGGCAGTCTTTATTAATTATAAGCAGAGTCTATTAATGTGAAGTTATGCTTTGTAGTGTCAGATCTGGCCCTGACCTGACTCGCACTTGCTGTGGGCCCTAGAGCAATTTGCCTTTCTTCTGGGGATCTTTGTCCTCCTATTCATAAAATGTGGACATCAGATGCACCAGTGATGAGCAGTCTCCTACCATCCCCATCGGCCTCCTCACACCCCCAACTCTGAGGATCACACAGGACACATAAAGATGCTTACTGCTCATATTTATTTTGATAAGAGTAGCTTTACTGAGTTTTATGGAGGAAAATGTGTATTCTTAAAACTGAGAATAACCTTTCATTGACAAAAAGAGGTTAACAAAAATGACTTTTTAAGCCACTAGAATACAGTGGTACCTTGAGATATGAATTAAGATAGGAGCTGCGACTTGGTCCATATTTTTGTTCGAGATCCAAGCGAAATTCCGAGATATGAGTCGTGATTCAGGAAGCTGCCACTAGTTGGCGCGTTGGCACCCAGGTCCAGCACAACACCAGCATCTTGTTCTTTCTCAGGTGTTACCAGCAGAATGAAGTAGACTCTCATGCGCTGTACTCGTTCTGGCATCATTCTTGCAGTTTTCACTAACTTTTTTTGTGTGCTATCATGGAGCCAAAGAAAGTGAGTGTAAAGGACAGTGAGAAGATCGATAGAAGTATAGCAAGAAATAATAGAAAAACATGAGCGCAGTGTACGAGTGATTGAACTGGCAAGGCTGTACAATTTGTACCATCCTTAAACAAAAGAATGCCATCAAAAGCACAAATCCAGAGAAAGGAGCTACAATTCTGTCCCAATTAAGGACAAATATCCCTGAAGAAATGGAGAAGCTTCTGCTGGTGTGGATGAAAGAGAAAGAGCTGGCAGGAGATACAGTGACGGAGACTGTAATATGCGAAAAGACACGTATTATTTACGGCGACTTGAAGAAGAAAGAACCATCAACCTCAAAAGAGGCAGCAAAAGATATGTTTAAGGCAAGTCACGGCTGGTTTGAAAACTTCAAGAAGAGATCTGGCATCCACTCGGTGGTGAGGCGTGGTGAAGCTGTGAGTGCTGACATTAAGGCAGCTGAGGAGTACATCACACATTTTGCTGTGCTTATCGCAAAGGAAGGCTACATCCCCCAACAAGTGTTCAACTGTAACAAAACAGGGTTGTTTTGGAAAAAAGTACCCTGGAGGACTTTCATCACCGCTGAGGAGAAGAAGCTGCCAGGCCATAAACCCATGAAGGACCATCTGACCCTTGTATGTGCACAAATGCTAGCGGTGACTGTGAAGTAAAGCCACTGCTAGTGTATCATTCCGAAAATCCTTGAACCTTTAAGACTCACAAGATCTTAAAGAAAAACTGCAGGTTATGTGGTGCACCATGCTAGGGCATGGGTTAGGCGGCAGTTTTTTATTGAATGGGTAAATCTCATCTTTGGTCCTGCAGTGAAGAAATATCTTCAAGAAAATAAACTCCCAGTGAAATCATTACTAATCCTTAAAAATGCTCCAGCCCACCCACCTGGACTTGAAGAGGACATTCTCGATGAGTTCAAATTCGTGAAAGTCCTCTACCTCCCACCCAACATGACTTCAGTCTTGCAACCTATGGATCAGCAGGTCATTTCCAACTATAAAAAGCTTTACAGAAAGCACTTGTTCCGCCACTGTTTTGAGGTGACTGAGAATACAATTCTAGCCCTTCGAGAGTTTTGGAAAGATCACTACACCATCGTGTTATGTTTACGCATTATTGACTTGGCATGGCAACAGGTTGCAAGGAGAACCTGAACTCGGCATGGAAAAAGTTATGGCTTGATGTTGTTGCAGACAGGGACTTCGAAGGATTTGAACCAGAGACCGAGACCAAGGTAGAAGCGTTGGAGGAGATTGTGTCCCTCAGAAAGTCGATGGGTCTGGAGGTAGATGAGGTTGATGTAAAAGAGTTCGTCGAGGAACATGAGGGGGAACTCTCAACTGAGGACTTGAAGGAGCAACATACGGAGCTTCTGCAGGAGATTAGTAGTGAGGAGGAGGTAGAGTCGGAGAAAGTGATTTCTACAAGTGAAATTAAAGACATGCTGGCAATGTGGGAGAAGCTTTCAAATTTCATTGAGAAGAAACACCCAGAAAAAGTTTCAACTGGTCGTGTTTCAGCACTTTTAATGACACTTGTTTGTCACATTTCCAGAACATTTTAAAAGCTAGGCAAAAGCAAACCTCTTTGGATAGATTTTTATTCAAAAGTCCTGCAAGTGAAAGTGCCGGAAGTGCAGTCAAAAAGACAAAAACAGGTGATGATTAAATGAAAAATACATAATGTTAAGCTTAGGTTAAGTTTAAAGTTAAGAAAGTGCATTTTTTTACAATTAAGTTTTTGTGGTTTCATTTTAAGTAAAGAAAGCGCCGTTTTAGTTTTGTTTAAAGTAAAGAAAATGCAGTTTTAGTTTACATTTAGTGTTAAGAAAGTTCAGTTTTAGTATACGTTTAGTGTTAAGAAAGTGCACTTTTAGTTTACATTTAGTGTTAAGAAAGCGCAGTTTTAGTTTATGTGTCTACACTGCCTGCATCCCTTCCTCCCTCCCTCCTCCTCCGCCATTCACCTCCATTAGCCGCACTTGTCTGTCTCCAAGGTAAGAATACAGTACTAAATAACACTTTTTTCTTTTATTTCATATATTTTGTTATGCATTGGTAAAGTATACATGTGTGTTTCTTAATTAAAAACATGTCTTTTTCATAATTTAGGATGGCTTGGGGATGTTTCACCAGGCTGGAACGGATTAAATCTATTTTAGTTATTTTAAATGGGAGAAATTTGTTTGATATACGAGTTGACTGACTTACGAGTTCAGTTACAGAATGAATTAAACTTGTATCTCAAGGTACCACTGTATTAATAATGGCCCTTTTGAGGAGCAGTAACATAGAAGTAAGTTTCTAACCATTTCTCCTAAAATTATACCGTGATCTGTTTGGCAAAATGAAACAGGTCCCAGTTGAAGCATCCCTGGGCATGGTCTTCATAGTCTCTGAGGTCTGATGTACACTATTTCTGTTCTTGTGTTCGAGGACAGCGCCCCCTGGTGGAACTCTTCCAGTGGCTCCCGCAGAAAAGGGTCGAGGAGCTTAGGGAGCTTAGGGAGCTTAGGGAGGATACCTAAATTGGTTAATGAAGAGAGCAGCCAGAGAATCACGTTTTTGGAATGGTGCAAGCGGCAGGGTTGAACCTTGGGCTTTGCAGTCAGAGACCTTTAGTCAGACTTGGTTTCGGGTCAGTGCTTCAGTATCTTGGGTAAGTTACTTGTTTCAGTTTCTCTATCTGGGAAACTGAGATGCTAATTAATCCCCAGGTCTCAGGTTTGTCCTGGGAGTAAGCGAGGGAAGTGGAGGTCGGAAGAGCGATGGAAGATGAGGCTGGAGAGATGGGGTTTGACCACGAAGAGCGAATGAACCATGCATTCTTTGTTAAGATTTCTGTGAGTCTCTAACACTGTGAAACACCTTGACAGTTTCATGTGAAAGATGTTTGGTGGCCTGTGCTACTCCCCCCGCCCACCTTCACACACACACATACACACACATACACACACACACACACACACACACACACTCACGAACCCATTTCACATACAGAAAAGCTAATGTTGGCCCTTTAGCTAAGATGAGGATCTGAAGGATGAAGCATATAAACGTGTTTTTTAAAGCCCTGTTTCTTCCCCTCCCTCCCTCATACCCCCCCCCCCAGACATGCGAGCCAGAGGAGTCGACTGCTCTGGACTGTTTAACATAGGGAGGCATCATCTTACCTCTGAGCCTCCATAAAGAAAGTGGACTTGTAAAACATGATCTGCCCAGTGGTACAGCCATGATCATCTTTTATTGATTAAAGGTCAACTAGAATGTAGATAAGTAAAACTCTGCAGAGACCTGACATTCTGAAATGCCAAGTCCTAAGGCTGAATGTCTCAAACCAATCACTCAAAATACAAAGAGAGTGATTCCCGACGAATGATCAGAGCCTCGGTCTCCACTGCATCTAAAATCCAGATCACCAGCCTCTCACAAGGGCTGCCACGGAGCTCAGAGTGCACACTGATCAAAACAGAGACCTGCAAGCATGCCCGGAGCTCACGGGACTGTCAAGCAGACCTGTGAACTCTTAGGTGCGTATTCCTGCTTCTGGGAGCATGGAGACAGTGGCTCCCACAGGAGAGATGAGCAGCAGCTACCCAGTTCTGGTTCCTTAGACATTCTAAATCAAAAGTGGAAACTTGCTCTGCTCCAGGATAATCCTTTCTTTCTCCAGAGAAGGTGGCTTTAGTTATCACCAGCTTCTTCAGGAGAGGAAGCCAATTTATACTGAGGCAATTGAGTTATTCCAGAAGCTTTAACCTAATTATATTATCCAGAGAATTCAACACTTGAGCTTAAAAAGCAGCCACTTCCTTTTTTTTCTTCAATTTATTGATTTGAGAGAGAAACATCTATTTGTTGTTCCACTTACTTATGCATTCAATGGTTGATTCTTATATGTGCCCTGGCCGGGGATTGAACCAACAACCTTGGTGTATCAGGCTAGTGTTCCAACTGAGCACTTGTTTAAGTCTAGGTCAAGGGGTTGATAACAAGCCCGGTCAGAGCTCAGGACAGGGTTAGGGTTGGGAGTGGGGGAGACAGTGGAGAGATACAGTCTCAGCTCCAGGGCCAGCCTCTGGAAAAGGCAGCACTGAAGGTGCTAAGCTTAAAAAGTGAAGTAAGCTCGGGGTGAAAGCAGCAAGTGTCAGAACAGCTGCTCTGGCTCGGATAAGGGCGCACCGGCGGCAGGTCTAAGCAGCCCCCAAAACCAGGTGTGCAGAAGTCAACCTGGAAACTCTCTCCATCTCAGGCAAGACCCTACCAGCCAGTGGGGAGGGAGGAGAACAGGGATGTGGCCCTATTTTGTTTCTCAGTACTTAACCCAGACACCGGTGTAAATAGATGCTTAATAAATACTTATAGAACAAATGAGTGCAAGGCAAGTCCCTCACAGACACCAGGTCCACTCCTTGCCTCGACCATTCTGCCCTACAGGAATGAAAAGATGCCCCTGTCTCTTCAGTGTTCTCCTTGAGTAGTTTTTATTAAACCACTAATTACAATTGGGTACCAAGAACACAAGTCCAGATGCTGCCAAATTGTAAAGGACAAGGATATTGTAGGGGAAGTCTAACGGGCAGAATAAATCATGGAGATAGATATGCTGATTAGCTTTGGGGGGCAGTGCATGGGGGGGCATACCAGAGCCAGGGGGCCTGGCAACAGGAGCCTGTCCCCAGTGCTACCATGGAGAGAGGCAGAGGAAGCAGGACTTTGCTTCCTGGTCCGGCCAGACGCACAGGATGAAGACCTGTATAGAACAACTCTGCAAGCCCGCAATGGGGTGTGGTCTCGCCCATCACCTGAGCACCTTAACTTCCTGCGTGGGCTTCTCCGGCAGCCAATGAGAGAGCAAAGAAGCAGAGAAGCCACGTGGATTGGGGCTGGCCTGTGGCTCAGTTCTCTCACCTGTGCCCCGGGAGATATTACAGGAGTTCATCATGCCACTGTCTGGGTAATAAGAAAGAAAAAGAGGAAATAATCTAGCTATTCATTACCAGAAAAATGAAGAAATACATGGTGGTAGAATTACTCAGGGAATACCCAGTGATGGTAAGTGGAGTATGCTACAATTTATATATAAAATGTAAAACCCTACTGAATAATGCCATTGGTATTAATGGATGCATAAATATGGGGTAAAAGTGTAAAAACATACATAGGAATGATAAACGCTGGACTCGTGGTAGCAGTTCCTCTGAGGAGGAGGGAGAACAGGAACTGAAGTGGAAGGTGCAGGGAACTTCAATTATATCAGCAATGTTTTATTTCTTTAAATGAGATCTGATGCAAATATGACATAATGTTAACATGGGATAAAGCTTAATGGTGGGTAAATAGGCATTCATTATGGCCCTTTCTATTCCTGTCTCATCTTTGAAATAGTTCACAATAAAAGAAAATTAACTCAGAGGAGGGGGGAGCAAAGGGAGGAACAAGTTGTTAAGGAAAAATATAAATCATCAATTTGAAAACGTGCCAGTAGCACCAACAGGAAGAGGAGAAGAGCCCATCAGTCCACTAAAAGGTCCTTCTGGGCTTTCTCAGGCTCCCTCAGCCACAGGCTAGAACTCAGGGTGTGCCCGACAGAGAACCACATTCAAAACCACAGGAGGGCTCTGCCCATGTGTTTGTCCCCTGTGGCTGGAGAAGGAAGGCTACCAGAGTCTGGAACATACATACCTGAGCTACCCCCTTGCCAGAGGGAAGCCTGCCCACACCCAAAAGGCACAAGAAGTCATTTCAGGGCTTCAAGATGTCTTATGAGGACTCCAGATTCTCTCAGCAACACCTGCAGAGATGAAAAAGGACAGGACAGGCTTCCCTTGGGGACCCACTGACAATTCAACAAACATTCACTGACCATAGTTCCAGTTCCTATTTAATGTTGGGGGCTGGGTTGGACTGAAAGTATCAGGAAACTCAAGGAGGGGTGGCTTAAGCAAGACAGAAGATTATTTCTGCCTCGTGTGGAATAAAGCCAGAGGGACATAACTCAGGGTAGCGACAAGTTTCTGCCACTCTTAGCATGTGACTTCTGTTCTAAGGAGACAGCTAGAGCTCCAGCAGCCAGATCTTCCTTCCAAGTAGCAAGATGGCAGAAAGGGAGAAGGACCAGCAGCCTCTCTTTTAGAGGAGTTTTCCAGAAAGCATCATCCATGATCTTTCCCCTGACATCTCATTGACCAAAGCATGGTCCCATGGCTACGCTTACTCCAAGGAAAGCTAGGAAATGCAGTCTTCCTTTTGAGAAGCTAAAACCCAGCAGTTCTGTGACTAAGGAAGAAGGGAAGAAAGAACATTAGAGAAGGCAACTTGTGCCTGACCGGCGGTGGCGCAGTGGATAAAGCATTGACCTGGAACGCTGAGGTCACCAGTTCGAAACCCTGGGCTTGCCAGATCAAGGCACATATGGGCATTGATTCTTCCTGCTCCTCCCCCCCTCTCTCTCTCCTCTCTAAAATGAATAAAAAAATAAATAAAAGAGAAGGCAACTTGCAATCTGTCACAGTCACCAACAGAGTGCCACCTGGAGCAGGTACTGCCACTTCTTCGCCCTTAGTCGGTGCATTGGACTGAATCACAACTAAGGGCCTTTCCAGACCTGACATTCTTTTTTAAGCTAAAGTTTTTTTGGGTTTTTTTTAAATTTCTTTTTTTTAATTTATTCATTTTAGAGAGGAGACACAGAGTGAGAGAGAGAGAGAGAGAAAGGGGGGAGGAGCTAGAAGCATCAACTCCCATGTGTGCCTTGACCAGGCCAGTGCAGGGTTTTGAACTGGCGACCTCAGTGTTCCCAGGTCGACGCTTTATCCACTGCGCCACCATAGGTCAGGCAAGCTAAAGTTTTATATTTATATAATTCATGATTCCGAAGTCAGAAGAGGCAAAGCGAACAGAAGTAGTATTTATTATTAATGAATGATCGACACTTTTACTGTTTATCTCTTTTAAACCCCAGAAGCATCGGTGTTGGATGTACCAGTGAACCCCCTTTTAGTAATGAGAACATTGAGGCTCATGTAGGCAAAGCCACCTCCAGACTCACACAGCTTTCAGCCCTGAGTCCACTATATGAACTCCATCCATGCTCCTTCCCTGTAATAAGACATCAATTTCTAGATATATTTGGAAACATACCCAAATACAGTCCCAGGTTTGCCACTTACTAACAGTGTAACCGGGGACAAATTACTTGCCTCTCTGCCTGATTTTACTCATCTGCAAAATGTGGATAATAATGACATTATGTTATAGGGTTGTTGAGAGGATTAAATGATGAATAAACATAAAACACTTGGAACAGGTCCGGGCAGGTAGTAATAGTGCATTAAGTGTCAGCTCTTACCCTGCTGGCCACAGGTGAGATGCGCCTCGAGGAAGAGCAGAGGAGAACAGGAAGCAGCGGGCAGGGCCCAGCACAGAGCTGGGAGGAGGTGACGGCTGTGTCGAGACTTAAGGGATGAGCAAGAGCAGGGATCCCCAAACTACAGCCAGCGGGACACATGCAGCCCCCTGAGGCCATTTATCCAGCCCCGCCGCACTTCCGGAAGGGGCAGCTCTTTCATTGGTGGTCAATGAGAGGAGCACAGGATGCATCCGCACCCATAGTTCCCATTGAAATACTGGTCAGTTTGTTGATTTAAATTTACTTGTTCTTTATTTTAAATATTGCATTTCTTCCCGTTTTGTTTTTTTACTTTAAAATAAGATATGTGCAGTGTGCATAGGGATTTGTTCATAGTTTTTTTTTATAGTCCGGCCCTCCAACAGTCTGAGGGACAGTGAACTGGCCCCCTGTGTAAAAAGTTTGGGGACCCCTGAGCAAGAGCCACGAGTGTCTCTCCAAACCCAGCACTTAAGCAGGGCCTTGGCCTGTGTGGGTCCTCACCCGGCACATATTTCATTTGACTAGACCTCAAGTAAACCTCTAAGATTGAGAGACAGACATGAATCTTAAATTTTATGTAGAAGGGAAGCGGCACATCCTAGTTCCCACCGCCAGTTCTCCATGGCACTGGGAGCGTGGAAAAGAGAGCAGCCGAGGCCCTGGCCAGCTGATCAGTGATAAAGCATCGGCCTACTGTGTGGAAGTCCCAGGTTCAATTCCCAGCCAGGGCACACAGGAGAGGTACCCATCTGCTTCTCCACCCTTCCCCCTCTCCTGCCTCTCTCTCTCTCTCTTCCCCTCCTGCAGCCAGGGCTCCATGGGAGCAAAGTTGGCCCGGATGCTGAGGATGACTCCATGGCCTCTGCCTCAGGAGCTAGAATGGCTCCGGCTGCAACAGAGCAACGCCTGAGATGGACAGAGCATCGCCCCCTGGTGGGCTTGCTGGGTGGATCCTGGTTTGGCGCATATGGGAGTCTGACTCTCTTCCTCCCCATTTCTCACTTCAGAAAAAAAATAAAATAAAATAAAAAGAGAGAGAGCAGCCAAACATCCAGAGAGTAGTGCGTGGACATGGGTCTTGGGTCTGTCTTGGTCCAACAGGCTATGTCCCAGGTGTCCTACTTTGTTATTCACAGCTGGCAGCAGCCAGCCCTGCAGCACCAGCCCCACCTTCTGAACTTTGTCCCCAATCAGAAAAATTTTCTGCTCTGTGTATTTAAAAAAAAATAATGACTACACAGGGTCACACCCATGGGTCCATCTGGCCAGGGCACTGTCACCAGCAGGAGGCCTGAGGGACAGAGCTGCCCTCCCCAATGCCAGTTCCTCCCAAGGAGGAGCGCCTCATTCTCTAGAAACCACATATAGACTGGCTTTTGGAAACAAGACCTACCATACCAGGATATGGAGGCTAGCACATGGAATGGACTTGGAGACCTCATCCCAAATCTGCACCCGATTCCTTCTGTCAGCCTCGGGTCAGTGCGAATAATCATACCCTTCTCATACGGTTGTTTTTTTGTTGTGAAAATTAAATGAAAAAATGCATGTCAGGTGTTCGAACAGCTCCGGACACGCAGTAGGGACCCAGTCCATGCGAGGCCCCTTGATTCTGCAGGTTCTCCCAGCTTTAACATTCTCCAGCACTATGTCCATGAGCCCACAGCTGGCTAGATGACTTTTCTCTTTCTTTTCTTTTTTCCTGTCCTAAATATATCTTCTGCTTCTGAACTTATTGAGTTTACCTTTGAACTTTTTCATACTGTTTATGCTTTTAGGACTTTTTATGACACCTGTCACATGATGTCGGATGTTAGGAGTCCTGGGTAGCACGCTCCCCCTTTCTCCTCCAAGCTTCGATGAGATCAAACCAATGGCATGGGCCCACAGAATCATATGCCAAATGGGAGCAGATATCTAATGTATTCATCCACTATGGACCACAGGCTTCCCTATAATTTGTGTTGGTGAGTTCCGATCCCGGCACATATTTCATTTGACTAGGCCTGAACAGAAGGTTATAAGGTGGGATTTTCTAACTCCCAAATCTAGATATTAGAACATATCATTTCACACACAAGAAAAGTTTGCCTGCAGAGATATAACCACAAATCTTGCCAACAGAGAAGGCTCAGTTCAACCATACAGACAAGGATGCAAACCTCCTCGAAGGTAGCCCTGAGCCAGATCCAATGTGCTCTACATGAGGACAATAGGAGAAGTAGAGCTCCCTGAGGAGGGCGGGAAGTCAGAGAGGAAGTAGATATCCTAGTTCCTGAACTGAGTCACAGTCACCCAGCCCACTAATAAAAGGGTGACCCAGGAGTATCAGCCTCTGTCCAGCCCATCTAGCCCATCTATTCATGAGAGTAAACAAAGACAGATGAGAGAAAAATATTACACATACTCTAACATGCCTCCATCACAGGAAGAAAGAGTTTGAATGGAACTTCAAAAGAAAGGTAAGAAAGAGAGAAAGGTTGCCTCTAGCCCAACACCATAGGTCTCTCCTTTTAGTCTTACCTTGAGCAGTAGCAAAACCCCACACTTGAACATACACACATGTATGTACACACACAACCAACTAATCCTACCTGTGCAGGAAGCAGAAGATTGAAGTTGAATGGAATAATGGAATTTGGCCTCATATCTGAACTTCTCATCCAAGTACAACACACATGCTGGACTGAAGGCATGTCCAAACCAGAACACCACTGAAAATAGATTGTATGCCTTGTATCCATTGTATAAGGGACGATGTTGCTGAATCTTGTTCCCAGAATCCCTGAGACTGACACCCTAAAAATAAGTAGAAACATAGTGATTCATCTGCCATTCTGGAACATTAACCCAATAGACAGCAGGCCAGGGTCGTGGACTCACACCTGAGGGGCTTTATGGTAGCTTCCTCAGAGTCGGATCCAGAGCTCATCCTTGCACTGGCCCACTGCCCAACTGGCAGTGTGGAGCGCTGGGCATGCCATGAACTGGGCAGTCCTTGGCATGCTTTCTCTTCCCTTACAAGCTGCATGAGCTTGGAGAGTTTGTTCCCCAGCTTACGTCTCAGTTTCCTCTTTGCAAAGTCTCATCATCCTAGTTTCAAAGCAGGTGGAACCATTGGTACCCATGGGGATCTCCTAGACATATTTTAAGGCTCCAGCAAGATGGGTATGGGATGTGCTTTCCCAGGGAGAGGGCATGGGTACACCAATTCCATCAGAGCAGGAGGAAGTCACCAGTCTAGCCACAAGTGGGCAAGGGAAAGCAAGTCTGATTCACTATGCATTAGCCAAATGGGGCTTCATTGTCTGAAAAGATAATGTGAGAAAACCTCTCACAGGAAAGAAGCCAAAAGTTGTGAGGAGTAAAATCCCACTTGCAGAAGCAGAGAGAGAAATGGTAACAATGAGGAATTAACACAGAAATCACTAAAAAAAAAAAATTCAAAAAACCAAAGTGGAACTACTTGTCAAGATGGTGGCATAGGTAAACACAGTGCTGAACCCTCTGACAACCACATCAGAATTACAACTGAACTACAAACCAACCATCATTCAGAAGCACCTAAAATCTAGTTAAACAGAGAAGTCCTACAATTTGGGATTTAAAGAAGAAGCTACATCAAGACTGGTAAGAGGGACAGAGACCAGGCTGGTGCCACACCTACCTGTGGTGGTTAATAATCAGGAGGGAGCCCTGGGTAGCTCACTTGGTTAGAGCATCGTCCAGATCTGCCAAGGTTGTGGGTTTGATCCCCAGTCAGGGTACATACAATAATCTAGCAGTGAATGCATAAATTAGTGGAACAATGAATCCATGTTTCTCTCTCTCTCTCTCTCTCTAAAAATCAATAAGTAAACTGAATTATTTTAATCTGAAGGAATATATCTGAGCGTAAGATCACAGACATTGCAGGCTTCCCTCAATGAGGGGAATGAGGGAGGAGAACCAGAGGAATGTAGGAAAGGGGCCTGCAGTGTCTGTGATCTTATGCTCAACCAGTGACCTCAGCATTACGGACTGAGGGAGAAAGGGCTGACTGAGAAAGTTTGAAAACTAACAAACCACCGCTGTGGTTCTTGTTATCAGTTCCCTGAAATAAACTGGCAGCACCAGCAAGAAGAATAGATTACATGAATAGTCAAGGACAAATGGTTCAAACCTTCTCTCATACCCCTCCCCTCCCAGAGACACAAAAGTCATGTAGGCCTGCAAACAGAGAAATCAAAGAAATCAGGCCCTTGTCACGCGAAAGCTAAATCTGTAAAGGTATATAAGATGGAAGAAATCGAACTTCCAGGAGCTCGTGTTTTTGGTGCTACTAGTCCCAGGTGCTCTGCCAGCTACCAATAAATCCTACTTCCCCGATCAAGTGGTCTGGATGTCTTATTCTCCCTCAGGGTTCCTTCCTGCAACATATCAGCTGTGGAGGTCACCCCTGAGAAGTGAGAGGTCCCAACCCTACACCAGGCCCTCCAGCCCAGGGTTCCAGAGTCAGGGAAAAGAAGTCCCCATAACTTCTGGCTGTAAAAACCTCCAGGGATTGTGGCTGACTGAAAAGAGTGGCTGCTGGAGTCCCAGGCAGTTTCTCTTAAAGGGCCCACACAGACTTATCTCTGTGAGCTTCATCTCTGAGGCTGTAGCTTGAACCAGGGACACGGGTGGTTACTGAATTCTCTGGCATGAGGACGAGAGTGGGGGAAGGGCAGCTATCTGCCAGACAGAAGTGCTGTCAGGAGCCATTGTTCCTTTTCTGCAACCCCTCTCCACAGAGCTGGCAGTGTGCTCCATATCCGAGCCCCTAGCAACCTAGCTCACACTGTTTGCCCAGCTCTGGTGATTCCCTGACTTTGCCCCACCCATCTCACAGGGCCACCTACGCAGTTTCCATAGGGAATGGCCTGTCTTAACTCATGCTTCAGGCTTTCCTGAAATCACTCAAAGAAGCAGCACCTGGCCTCAGCATGTCCCATTTCTCTCGCGAAGTGGCCCCAAGCCCAGAACTTGCAGCAGCCGGCCTTGGGTCACAGCTTGGCCTCGCCTGGGCACCTCCAAGCCCAGCACAAGTAGCAGCCATCTACAGATCACTTTGTAGGTCATGCCAGGTGGCCCTGGGCAGAACACAGGTGGCAGTTGACCTTGTCCTGCATCTCTTTGGAGGCTCCAGAGACAGTGTATCTGGTGGACAGCTTCAGACAATGTCAAATCACCACCCAACCACCTCCACAAACAACACACTTACGAGGCCAACTCAGCAGGCACCGGAGCCCTGCCAGAGTAAGTCCTGCTCTTTGTGGTAGACCCCTTCACAGCTGATACTCCACGGGGATCCGTGATCACAATCAGTCCTTGCAGCTAATTGTTCTGGGGGTAAATTTCTCCCATTGATGTGCCAACAACAATCAAGGCTCAACTACAACAGGAGGCTGCACACAGTCCACACTGGAGGGGAGTGGCACACCTGGAATGACTAGCTCTGGTGATCAGGAAGGCTGTGCCACTGGGTCCTACAGGGTACCTTCTACATAAGGTCACACTGCCAAGCCCAGGAGATGTGATAGTTCTACCTGATACATAGAAACAAACACAAGGAGGCAACCAAAGTGAGGAGACAAATGAACATGTCCCAAATGAAAGAACAGAACAAAACTCCAGAAAAAGAAGTAAGAAAATGGAGACAAGCAATCCAATAGACGCAGAGTTCAAGACACTGTTTATAATAAGGACGCTCAAGGAATTAAGAGAAGAGTACATGAACTGAGAAAGAATTTCAACAACATACAAAAGAACATGGAAACCATAGTAAAGAACCTGTCAGAAATGAAGGACACACTTACTGAAATGAAGAATAATTTATAGGAAATCAACAGTAAAGTAGATAAAGCAGAGAGCCAAGTCAGCAATTTGGAATATAAGGAGGCACAAAACACCCAATTAGAATAGCAGAAAGAAAAAGGAATCCAAAAAAACAAAAAACATGAGGATTGTATAAGGAGCCTCTGGGACAACTTCACATGGGTACCAACAGTCACATGATAGGGATACCAAAAGGAGGAGAGAGCAAGAAACTAAAAACCTGTTTTTAAAAATAATGACAAAAAACTTACCTAACCAAGGGAAGGAAATAGACATAAAAGTCCAAGAAGTTCAGAAAGCCTCAAACAAGGTGAACACAAAGAGGCCCACACCAAGACACATCATATTTAAAATACAAAATCTTTAAGGCAAAGAGGGAATCTTAAAAGCAGCAAGAGAAAAGCAATTAGTTTCTTCCCTACAAGGGAGCTCCCATAAGACTGTGGGCAGATTTCTCAACAAAAAACTTTGCAGGCCAGAAGGGAGGGGTAAGAAATATTCAAAATAATGAAAAGCAAGAAACTACAACCGAGATTACTCTACCCAGCAAAGCTATCATTTGGAATTGAAGGACAGATAAAGAGCTTCCCAGACAAAAAAGAAGCTAAATGAGTTCATCACCACCAAACTATACTGCTCACAAAAATTAGGGGATATTTCAAAATGACTATGAAGTGATTTAAAAAAAGAAGCATTTGATTTCTTTTTATTAAACAACATCAGAAAAGCAAACGACAAGTCAAAGGAAGTTGCTTGATTATGCAAATGAGCTGCCAAACCAACTTTTATTTCATTGGTAAAAATGTATTATACAAAAAGGCTGAACATACTGTAGTATCTGCACATTCTCTGATCCCCTAATTTTTGTAAGCAGTATAGTATTACATGAAATGTTAAAGGGTCTTTTTTAAGAAAGAGAAAAATTAATTAAAAATATGAACAATAAAATGGCAATAAATATATACTTATCAAAATTGAATCTAGCCTGACCAGGTGGTCGTGCAGTGGATAAAGCATCAGCCTGGGACACTGAGGACCCAAGTTCAAAACCCCAAGATCACCGCATTGAACCCAGACTCATCCAGCTTGAGCATGGGGCAATCAGCTTGAGCATGGGATTATAAACATTACCCCATGGTTGCTGGCTGGAGCCCAAAGGTCGCTGGATTAAGCAAGGGGTCACTGGCTCGGCTGGAGCTTCCTGGTCAAGGCACATATGAGAAAGCAATTAATGAACAACTAAGGTGCCACAACTATGAGTTGATGCTTCTCATCTCTCTCCCTTCCTGTCTGTCTCTGTCTCTCAAAAAATAAGTAAGTAAATAAATAGCATAGAATCTAAAAAACAAAATAAACAAGCAGAACAGAAACAGACTCATAGATACAGAGAATATTTTGATGGTTGCCAAGATGGGAGGGGGTCTGTGGGGTCAATGCTAAAGCTGAAGGAATTAAGAAGTACAACTTGGTTGTTACAGAACAGTCATGGATGTCAAGTACAGCATAGGGAATATTGTCAATAATATTCTAATAACTATGTATGATGTCAGATGGGTACAAGGTATATCTGGATGATTACTTAGTAAGTTATATGCTGTCTAATCACTGGGGCATATACCTGAAACTAATATAATAATATATGTCAACTGTAATTAAAAAATACAAATAATTTTTTAAAAAGACAGCCAGAAAAATCAGGTAATTATTATGCAGAGGTGGGGGAGTATTGAGTGTGAGAAGCAGAAGGGAATCTTCAGGATGCCAGGGGTAAAGGAGGAACTTGGAGAAGGCTGCATGAGCATGAGGTTGTCCCGCATAACAAATCTCTAGTTAAAGCTAATACGAAGCTTCAGTGAAATGCAGAATAAACAGCACCTGCCTCAGAGAGAAATGAGGTGAAGAGGAGTCAAAAACAGGAGCTACTGAATGTGCCAGAGCCATTGGTTTCGGGGGCCAGAATCCTCCATACTAATGAGATGCAGAAGAGAAAGAACAGAATTGTGATTTTAAGAATCACTGAAATGTGTGAAGGAAAAAAAAACAACACATGACCAGGAAGATAACATTCATGACTTAAAAATAAAATGAGAAAAACAAAACAAAGCAAGCTTAAGAATAAGATTGGAGTGAGTTCTTCAATCATCCATATACGTATTTGTTCAAAATGTTATTGTTTTAGCAGTGGGAAAAGGATTAGAGTCAAATAAAATATGCAAATGCATTTTATAATGAAAATCCTGTGATGAACAAGTGAGATAATCATTATGAAAATTCTCTGAGAAAAATACAAAATGTTCTAGAAATGCAAGGTGACATGATTAACATTCTAAGGTAGATGTTGCTGTGTGTGCTAAGAAAGTTAGCTCTCCAAGTGTTGGTCATGGGCCCAAAGTAGCCTTAGTTCAGATTCAGAGAGCTCTCAAAAGCTAGGCTCTACAGGGCTGGGACTTGGAGGAGAGCAGGGCCTGGTATATACACTTGGTTCCCTGGAACCATCTCAAGTTGGAAGAATTAGGTTTAAGTCTCTGGCTGCAATACATAGAGCCAGAAGATAGAGAGGAATAAAATGAAGGGAGAAGAGTAAAGGAGAGAAGGGAGATGTCTCTAGCATTTATTCAGTGCCTATTAGGTGCCAAGCACTGATATTATGGTATTTCATTTACCCACCAAAATAACTCTACAAGAGCCTTAGACTGGCCCAAGGTCATATTAGGTGTTCGAGTTCCTTATGAGCCCTCTGTTTTGACTCCATACTCTTTCTGCAGCATCACACCCATAGCTACAACTCTGATGATGGTGATCCATGAAAAATCTCCAGCCTTATCTACTCTGAGTTTCAACCATTATATGCAACTCCATGCAGAAATCTCGAATACACTGCATACTCTTCTTCAAGTCCAAAGCAGATGGCTTCAACCTCTTCCCCAAACCTGGTCCTCTCTAGTGTTTCCACCATCAATGATCCCTATCCCCAAACTGTCACCCACATAGCTATGCAAACCTGAAACCTAGGAGTCCTTCTTGACACTTCACTGTATTGTATCCCTGTGCCATAACAAATCTACCCCAAGCTCTATTTATTATACTTTCTAAATATCTCTCAACTGTATCCACTCCCCCACCTTTCCGACTGCCTCTCACAGCCCAGGCAAAGCTACCATCTTCTCTTGCCCAGGTTGATGCAGTAGCAATGGGTCTTCTCTATCTCCACACAGAAGCCAAAAGGGTTTTCTCAAAATACAAATTTGATTGTATTTTTATCTCCACCCACTCCACCCCCACCCGCTGTGAATAAACCATTTGGATTCATATCACTCTTCACATAACAACCAAAGTCCTGCACATGGCAGATCTCATTGTCACCCCTGTCTACTCTCTATAGTGACACTGGCTTAGTCTCAATTCTTGTCTTCCTGCCACAGGACCTTTGCATGGACTATTCCTTATATCCCCACTCATCTACCTCTGAACTGCTACTTATGCTCTAGATAGTAGATCCCTTTTTAATGGAAGCCTTCCTTGACATCTTGATAGGTCAACCCCCTAACAATCTTTTATAAGATTCTATCTCTCCTCTTAAAACACTTTTTAAGCTTTTAATTATACATGTCTTTAAGCAATCATTTCCTTAATATCTGTCTTCCCTCATTAGTCTACAATCCCATGAGAGCAGAAATTGTGTAGTTTATCACTGCCCTACATCCCCAGCACTTAGGCAATGCTTGGCACATAACAGGTGTCCAGTGGAGTATGCAGAAGGGAAGAAGGTCGGTGAGGAAGGAGATGGGGAGGGAGTAGCAGAGTCAGGATCCCAAACTGGGTCTGCCTACCTCCAAAGCCCAGACTCCCTCCCAGCATCAACTAATAGAGGGAAAGAAAGGATAAGCAGACATTATCACCTCACCATCTGGTCCAGATGAAGACAGGCTAGTCTCTGAGAGAGCAGACCAGTGCCATTGTCGATAGAATTTCATCACTGGTCTTCCTTTCTTGTTACTTTTGACTGCCAGACTGCGCCTCCTCAAATGAAACTCTACGCAGAGACTGGTTCATTGAGGCACCACGAATAATTATGGTTATATTTCAAATGGCTCATCATTGCTCTCAGGATAAAGTTCTTAAGATGATTTATGGGCCCTCCTTGGCATTCCCTGATTCTTTCCAATCCCCTCACCCATCACTGTTCTCATCTAAAATTCTAAAAAAAATACTATGTTCTTTCATGTCTTACCTTGGCACAGGTAGCTTCCTCTCTGTGCACCCCCACCCATTCTGTCTGCCTGGCCAATGTCCCCTAGTCCTTCAAGACTCTCCTGCACTCCCCTTGCCCCCTAGTCCTTCAAGACTCTCCTGCACCCCCCTGGCCCCCGTCATCCGTCTCTTTGAGCCTAACTATTTTTACCACTGTTTTGGGGCTGGGTTTGAAGCGAATAAAGGAAGGCTTGATTTCTTCCATTCTGGTTGCTTGGGGTTTTTTGTCTGCCACTGCATCTAACCTGTGAATATGATTATTAATCTTCCACCAAGACACTCTGCTGCTTCAAACATTTCAATGTTATTTATTTGATCTCTGGGTGAGACAGGATTTTCTAAGCATAAAGGCAATGGAAGATAACACTAAGGGAAAGAAAATCAATACATCTGACTACACTTCTGGATGTCAGAAACATGCTAAACCAAACTAAAAGACAAATGAAAAGAATTGAAAAGATATATATAATAAATATGATAAAAGTTTGTTATCCTTAATATATAAAGAGCTCGAAAAAATAAATAAGAAAACTATTGCAATCCCAGTAGGAAAATGGCCAAAGGACATAAATACAGTAAGTACATATAGTTAAAAAACCACATGAAAAATGTTTGACTTCACCAGTAGTCAGGTTAATGCAAATTGACACAATACCAAATTATTGTTCAGATATCAAATTAGGATAACCTTGAAGACTGCTGAGGATGCAGTAATTATTTGATAATTTTCCCAGAAAAAAATAGGAGCTATTCCAATTTCAGTCGCTCCCTACCACCTGCCGTCCAGTCCTCACCTCCTTCTCCCTTCTATCCCCTCCCACCACACCTCACCTCCCATGTGACACTGGCAGAGGTAACTCCCTGAGCACAGTGTGGACTGTCACACTGCACCCTCGCCCTTCCTGGATCCTGTCCTCCTGCACCTCTACCTCCCCCACCTAACACCTTCGCCTCCCTGTCAATTCTGGGACATCACCACTTTCTTCCTGGGCTGGGTTTGCTGCCCCTGCTCTGCACTCTGGTTACACACACATTCCCTCGCTTAGTGCTTACTGTCTTATATCGAAATGACTCTTTATAGATTTCTCTCCACCTTGGATTATAGGTGCCCTAGAGAGGCACTGTATTTTTATTCATTCCAATGTAACCAGGGTTAATGCACTGTGGATGCTCCCCAGATGACCCGAGCTGATCAGTCATGCGGTAAATTAATTATTCCACTTAGTGCCATACATTTTTGTCACTATTCTGGTAAACTCACATTTTACCCAAAGAAGAACAAACTAAGTCATTTTCGATGGAGAGAGAATACCTCACTCATGCTCAGCCCCCATTTTAGTGCCAACGGTCTATCCCCGAGTTGTAACCAGCCGCTGGCCATGAAATTAATGTACTGGTCAGGACCACCATATTTTAAATGAAAAATCTTAGAACTAGACAGAATGGAGTGACTTGGATCTCCTTTCCTTCCACTCACTGTAGTCTTCCCCACTCACCACACTGGGCTTAGAAGTGGTGACCAACACAAGCTGGGGAGCAGACATTCCTGATCTGATTCTTCTCAACCCTAAAAACGTCACTGATCTCTCTGGGTTTTGGTGTCTGTATCTGTACAATGGGGGAAACAAAAATACAGATGGGATGGAATGGAACAGAAAGGACGCAGTTACGCCTCAAACCCTCAAAGCCTGCTCATCAGCTTTGCTGCTACAGTGACTGTTACCTGGCAGCAGCAGCCCCAGCGCCACCACGTGATCTGGCCAGCACTTTCTGTTCTGATGCCTCCCCTCCCCCTCCTCCACAGTTGCCCGTGCTGACCTTACACCATGACTGAGTCGTGAGCCTATCAGACTCAGGGAGGAAAAGTAGTGAATGGCATCCAGCAACTTTATGGGGCCTGGAGCCTACCATCATAGGGTATGGAGTAAATGAGTCTCTTTCCAAATCACAATTCTGACCAAGTCGCTCCCCTGGGCAAAGCCTTTCTATGGTCCCCATCATATGCAGGATAAAGCATCACCTCCCTAATATAACCTATAAAGTCCCCCATGATCTGATGCCCTGCCAACCTGCTCAGTCACTATGTCCTTGACCCCATCCCTCCACAGTCACCTGCATTACTCAATGAGCCACCCTCTCTTGGCCCTGGATCTCACCCACATGGCCTAGTCTCCCAGAACACCTCTGACCTGCTGTCAAGCCTCAATGGAAGCATCAGCTCCTTCCTGGTGTCTCCCAACTATCCCAACACTTCCCACCCCACCCCCTAACACCCACCCCTGCCCCCATGGCCCTCTGCTGCACACCCATCCCTCCTACCTGATCACAGCTGGGGTCCAATCAGCTGCTCACTTGTCTCTATACTTCTTTGTTCTGTATTCCTAGCACCTAGCTCAACACTTACCCCAGAAAAAGCAAACAGGGAGGAAGAGATGGACGGGGAGGAGCTGAGAAAGGAGGGAGAAGATAGAAAAACAGATGGGAATTCTTCATTTCACACCTTCCCAAAATGTCCAAGGTCATAACACAACTCAGAGGCTTGGAAGGTAAGTCATTATTTGAAGCTCAGGCTCATGTGGGCACGCAGAGCCTCTGAGGAGAAGCGCCTGGCCTGAGGCAGGTCGGGGTGAGCACCAGGGGAAGCTGAACGCCAGGAACACGTGTTCTCCCTGGGACGTTTCCCAGGCTGGAGGGGCTCCTGGCCCCACTCTGGAGGAAGCAAACTTGAGCCATCAGCCCTGGGAACCCTGATAAAAGGCTAAGCACTTTGACTGTCTCTGTCCTAAACATACCTGCGGTGGGGTAGGGACATGCTGGGCCACTCTCCCTACTGCGGTGACTCCACAGTTTTGGCTACTGTTACAAAACTCATGAACAGAAGCCCCAGCTTGGACAGAACCATAGTACCTGAGCCAATACCACCGGGTCTGCTGCATCAGGGCATGAGGCGGGGTAGGCATCATGGGGAAGGGCTGGGGAAAGAAGGCTTAATGTTGGTTAGTCAGTAGCAGGCACACAATTGGGCATTTCACATACATTTCATTTGATTCACATGCCAGCCTGGTGAGGCCGTCAGTAACCTTGAGTTTTCAGGTGAGAGAGCTAAGGAGCAGAGAGGTTGAGTAGCTTATTCAAGCTCACACCTTACATGACCAAGCCCACATTTGAACCTAAGTCTAACTTCAAAGATATTACCTTTCTCAAGCTCAATTTCTATCCTAATTCCTTCTTCATTCACAATTTTGAGTCTGATGCTCATATTCCAGGGTAGGATGGTGTAGGGGTCACCGAAGAAAAGATCTCCCACCATGCACATAGACCCTAGTGAACGAGGGACCTGGGATGTGTCTATCCTCTGGGAAACCAGTCCTGGCTGGATCCTGGATACTGGACAGAGGCTGAAGGGGCTCGCCAACCAGTCCCTCCCAAGGGAGAAGCCAACTCCAGCCAACTCCCAGAGGGTCTAGAGGTTGAGGACTTCCTCCGGCTGAGAGATGGTGCTTCTACCTCAACCGTCAGCCAGGAACACACAGCCTTCTCCAGAGACTTCTGCTGTGCCCTGCACTGGAGACGAAAGGAACACTCCCAGCAGCGGAACCAGGGGCCCTGCCATCCAGGAGACACTTCCATCATCTTCAAGCTTCCGTACACTGAAAGGGCAGCATCCCGGGGCTGAGGAAGCAGGTGTGCCAGGATGTGCAGAGCTCGAAGATGACTGTGGGTGTCACTTTAGGGGAAACTACTCTAACTCCACACCTGGGTGATGGTACTTGAGAAGCCAGGGCTGCTTCTCTTTGGGGTAGGGTTCTGGTCCTGGTTAAGTGCAGGGCACATTTACAATTGTGGCAGCCATTGTAATCCTTACAAGAATTAGTTTCCTGTCTGGTTATGAAAGCAGGTTTTGAAAGGAAGGAAAGAGGACAAAAACGGGGGGACTATGGATGTCTGTGTATGGAGGCCACAAATAGAAAAGTCCAAGTGGCTTTGTGGACATTTCCCACTCATAGCTTAGCAGCAGGACCTAGCATGCATTCAGAACCGATGGGAGCGGACCATCCAATATCCATCCTTCAGTCCATGAGACTGAACTCCAGCCTCCCTCTCCTGACCATCTCCCCGGGGCGGGGTCACTGGTACACGTGCTTCCCAGCATCAGACACGAACCACGGTTCCCCCGGCCGGGCCCCTCTCCCAAGAGCAATGCTGGCTCTGAGAACCTGGGGAGAGCAAAGCATGTGAGGCGTACCTGCGCTTAATGCGGGAATTATGCAATCCGGGGGTGTGTCTGGATTGTGCGGTGGTGATTCTGGGTCTCACAAAGGTCTAAAGTCATAAATATGCCCCTTATCTTTCAATTTTTACAGAAAAAACCGATGTCGAAAGAATGCAGAACACATCCTTCATGGTCATTGCTAATGTGGAATGTGTGGTTGTATCTTCACCTCTTTCTGAACTCAGGGGTCTTTAAATATTTCCCCTTGGCTCATACACACAAGGCATTCTGAGGACTCCTGGGCTACCTCCTTACACCCTCAGTTCTCAGACAAGTATGTCCCACACGCATTGAATTTGACTCAATAACCACACACCTGAGAGAAACCTAAGTGCACGTTTACTATCCACCTTGTGGTAGCTAGGGAGAATTGCAGGCACAGTGATGGAACAATCAGCCCTGCAGAGCTCACCTTCACACCCACACCTGTGAAGGGGAGGAGGCGCTCAGAGGCCCCAGGGACCAGGCAGATGACACAAATAAATGAAACAGGCCAGGTGACAGAGGACACATCTTGTCCAAAGAGGCAACTCCTCCTTAGTTCAAATGATTGTCCTGTGTTGAAAATGCAGATCCCAGGTGCCTCACATTCTGATTGTTCCAGAGAAGCCAGAAATGACGATTGTGAGGTGAAATGCCCCGGTCTTTGATGGCGGCTCAATCTTCCAGGAAGCACTGGGTGAGCCAGATAGGGATCACAGTGCGCCAGTTTTCAAAGGTCTGCCGCACGTGGGGAATGGCGTCTCCGCCGACTGGTATCGGACTGCCACTCACTGCTCTGCTGTGCACACAGCTGGACTCCCATGGAACTAACTTCAGGGAAAGTGGAAGTCTGGGCAGGGCCGCCCGGACAGCAGCAGGTGGCCCTGGAGTCAGCTGCTGGCCAGCAGGCTCTAAATGGCCGACTGCTCCTGCAGGAAGCCCTCAGGGCCTGCGAGGCCTTTCTCGGGCTCAGAAGCCAGGGCTGCTTCTCGCAGGACTTCCAAGTGCTCCTCGGCTGCTGACAGGGACTGGTCAATCCAGTCCAGGCCCCCAGTCAGGTGACAGGCATTCCTGGTCACCAGCACCAGATGACTAACAGACAGGAGCAGGGCAGTTGTCCTAGAAGAAAACAGTAACAGATTCAGGGCCCTTAGGAAAGCAAGGGCTTTGTACCAAAGGGTCTGAATTCAAATGTATGTTCCCCAAACTGAAGTCCTTTCCCTGTGAGGTGGGTCACTATATAATTTAGAGATGGTACCGTGCTCCACCCTAACTGGGTAATCGCGGTGCCCTTTGTTTGCTCCACTGCTGCCCATCATGAAAGCTGGAACGCCTACTAGTGGGAGGTACGGACCAGGTTGACCAGCACTGCAAAAGTGGGCGGTATTTATAAAAAGTTTGAAGACATCTGTTAGAGCATCATCCTGATACATTAAGGATGCTGGTTTAATTCCCGGTCAGGGCAGAAAAAAGTATTAACCAATGAATGCATAAATAAGTAGAACAACAATTTCAAAAGGCGACGCATGTTCTGGGCAGTAGGGGAGGATCCCGAGCGAGGGGCTCCTGGGCGTGTCCTGTGCACGGTGAGCACAGCTTCAGCTGAGGCGTCACGTCCACCCTCACTGCCCTGCTTACCACACGCCCCATAACCCTCCCCCTCCCCCTCCCCCCCCCCCCCCCCCCCCCGTAGCACCCACAGCAAAGGCGTGTCTGCCCCAGGTCCACCCAGCAGGGAGTGGATGGTGGGCAATGGAAGGGAGGGGAGGCACTGATAAGACTCAGTGGGGCTGGATGTGATCATAAAAATTCAAAATCGTTTGTCACGGTGTCAGGGAGAGGACTGGCCTCTACCCGCTGCCAGGCTCGGCCCACTGGCTGGCTGACCGTTCACACTGCACTGAAGGGTACCCAAGGCCCAGGACGGGCCAGGAGCCCAGCAAACAGCCATCTCCTCAACAGCCCAAATGCCCACCTCCCAGATCTGGTCAGCCGGGAGCCCGCAGCCTGGAGAGAAGAACGCCCATTCTCACCGTGCATCCAGGAGCTTTGGGTCCAGCGGGGGGTACATGGATCTCACAACATCGTCCACTCTGAGGGGAGGCAAAGGGCTGTCAGTATTTCAGTCCCCGTCTCCTTTCCTCCCTTCTTCTCTCCCACCTTTCCTTAGCCCAGCTTTTCACTGATGATATCAGGTCCCGTCTGCAGTGGTTCTTTTTCTAATAGCTTTTGGATTCTCCCACAGAGCCTCAGGAGATGTCAGGTTCCATTTAGAGAATATTTTGTTTTCTTGATTGGTTTTAGTCATAGTGATTTAGAAAGTAAAATGTTCAAACATCTGAGATGATGTTAAAGATACACGATGTATTAAAAAGAAAACTGCCCTGGCCAGTTGGCTCAGCGGTAGAGTGTCAGCCGGCATGTGGAAGTCCCGGGTTCAATTCCCCGCCAGGGCACACAGGAAAAGCGCCCATCTGCTTCTCTACCCTTCCCCCTCTCCTTCCTCTCTATCTCTCTCTTCCTTTCCCACAGCCAAGGCTCCATTGGAGCAAAGGTGGCCTGGGCCCTGAGGACGGCTCCACAGCCTCCACCTCAGGCACTGGAATGGCTCCGGTGGAAACGGAACAATGCCCCAGATGGGCAGAGCATCACCCCCTGGTGGGCACGCCAGGTGGATCCTGGTTGGGCACATGCGGGAGTCTGCCACCCCACTTCTAACTTTGGAAAACTACAAAAAAAAGAAAACGAAAATGAAAAACTGCCAAACAATATATACAATTTGATTGATTCCATTTGTATAAAAATAAATAAACAAAAGCTATGAAATGGCAGAGAAGAAAGGTCTGGAGGAATACATACTCTTCTATAAGTTAGCCCAGGAATTGAGAGGGTGCAGAATTAGGGAATACTCCACTTTCAAGATAATTGATTTCTGCCATGGTTTGATTTTTACAGGAATTTATTATTTTTGTTTTTGTAAAAACCATGGTTAAAGGTTATACAGAACAGGAAAAAAACAAACCCTACAAATTTAATTTGGGTGCAAACTGCTCCATTGTATTAAACCCACAGTATAGTGTGTGGCTAATTATTTAAATCTAGTTCATAAAGGAATGAACTATTCCTTCTGGCTTGCATGGTACAAGGTCCTGCAGCAAATGTTTGCTCTTGAATCACTTGATAATCGGGAAGAAAAATAATGTAGTGTTTGATTTCTAAACACACTGGAAAATAGATGTCTTTAAATGTTCTTGTCTTGGAGCTGAGGGGCTGGTGAGAAAATGCAGAGGCAGGGGCACTCTCAGCATCCAAGAAGCAAGAGCCCATGGAGCTCAGGAGGCGCCACATTCCCACCAGCGACCCTCCCACGTGGCTGATGAAGAAAACCTGGACAATAGCGCACTCAGGCACACCCGCATACCAGCCACCAGATGGCAGCACAAACTCAGGACAGCCCCACTCAAAGAAAAGGTCTTTATTTTTCTTCATCAAATTGAGCCCAAGGAGCTGGTGTAGCTGTTGATTCCAAATTGTTGCCTCCCACGTGGAATTTTTCAGATTCCTTGAATTTGGGAGATCTGAGTGACGTGTGGCCTCACTTCCCACCCAGTCCTGGAGGTTGCTGGCTGGGCCATGCATGGGGCAGCAGGTGACAGCCACACCAGAATAGTGTCCAATACAGACGTGGGTGCGGGACAGGACATGACCTAGAGGTCACTGCAGAGGGGGCTATGGGCCCCTGTGGGAAATGTGCTTACTGCCCTGGAGCCTGGGAGTCAGGAGGGGCAAAGTAGGGGAATACAGTCCCAGCTGGCACGGGACTGAGAAAGGAAGCAGCCACCTGGGACCTGTGGGACAAGAGTCAGCACTAGTCCTGTGCTGGAATCTCCCACGCCTTCTGGAGGTGGGCGACTGTGAGATCAACTTACCTTGAGAGTGTCTCAACACCAAACCCCTCCTGGATGCTCTGAGCATGTTCAGGACACAAGTAACAGTGGACTGTGAAGTGTCCCAGAGCCTGGCTATGCCAGCCACCTCATGTCCCCCATGGAGCAAGGGGACCTAAGGCCCTGACCGCTCACCTGGGGCTGATCCGCTTGGCCACCACGATGATGTCGCTGACACTGGCTGAAGTCTTCATCTTGGCTCCTGAGCCCATCGTCATGGCAACAAGTTTTTCTGTCAGAGTGTGACAGATCTAAGACAGCAAGGAGAGAAGTAATGGGGGCTGACCGAGCCCCTGAAGGGCTTCTGCCACCCCCACAAAGACAAATATGATCCCCACCTGGGGTCCCACTCCACAGCTGGGCCCCCTACCCCAATGACTTATTAAAGTGAAAAGTACACAGGAATGAGAGGAAATGGGTGGGAGAGGCAGAGGGTGAGACAGGGCCGGGGGTGGGGGAGGACGAGGAACCTCAAATCAGGGTCAGGTTTTCAGCTGAGAAACATCTAAGCTGAAATAATCTGTCTAAGAAAAATCACCTGCTCTGATTTCACCAGCTCGCTTAAGGGGGAAAACCTACTTTCTATTCCTTCACCTTCTGGTTTAGTCTTCTATCTACAATGGGGCACCCTCAGACACCTGGCTGGACAAAGGACAACTGTCCCCTTTAAGCACATCCTCCAAAAGTAACATTTATTTCAACAGTGCTCCAGGGCAGTGCTCGGCAAACTCATTAGTCAACAGAGCCACCTATCCATAGGACAACAATTGAAGTTTCTTATGAGAGCTAAATCTTTAAACTTAAACTAGATAGGTAGGTACATTTTTTTATTGAGGTAGCGCCTGCACATGGTATTTTGTGGGAGAGCTACATTTAAGGGGCCAAAAAGCCACATGTGGCTTGTGAGCCGCAGTTTGCCGACCAGGGATCTAGGGTAATTTACTAGCGTGCTTACCTAGATAATGATGAAACGGCTTTGGAGAAAAATAGGATAAAGGCATGTCTATGACATGTGCCTTTCTCACGATACACACACACTGCCGGCCATCCCAAAGCTTTATTCCTGGAGGTGCCTCTGTCCCTGGCAAAGAACTCCCATTACTTTATTTATACTTGGGGTTGGAAAAGAGGGGTCACAAAGGAGCCAGGAGAGAGTCCATGAGCCCCCACCACAGGGACTCAAAGGCCGCTGGCCAAAACAAAAGGCCCTTGAGATGTCAATAGGAAGGTCAGAGCCACTCCTTTGATCTAAGGTCCCAACATAGACCAATGATTCCAGTCCAATAAGACTCCTTTCGGCTGACTCATCGCCTACCTCAGGAGCCCCCATCCTCCTCCTCTAACAGGCAGGGGAAGGGGACAAACCCAGTGCTGAGACACATCCTGGATGGCGGAAGAGAGACACAATTTACCTCTACTGCTCTAGACACTGTGCCTATCTCTGTCTACAGTCATCTGTATTTATCTACACCCAAAGAGCTTCTTGGAATTAATAATAAGCTTGGACTCTGACATTTCCTATCGGGCATTTCTTTCTCAAGAGAGACAGCTGAAGAAGAAGCAGGATGAAAGACTTTTTTTTTTTTTTTTTTTTACTTATTTATTGATCTTAGAGAGAGAGAACATAAGGCAGAGAGAGAGAGACAGGGACATCCATCTGTTTCTGTACATGCCCTGACTGGGGATTGAACCAGCAACCTTTTCATATCAGGACAATGCCGTAACCACAGGAGCTATCTGGCCAGGGCAGGATGAAAGACGTTTTTAATATCTTATGCTGAAAAGCACTGATGAAAAGACAAAGCCATCTTTTTTGAAATCTTGAATAATTATTAGACAAAGAAATAAATGAGAGAACAAAAAGAGAGATAAACACGTGATTCCTCAGGTTACTGAAATGAAAAAATCAACAATATTTGCAATTGGTCAAATATTTCATTACTACTACTATTCTATTAGGCAGGATAATTGCCGATAAGAATTGAAAAATACATCTGCCTGACCAGCATTGGCACAGTGGGTAGGGCATCGACCTGGGACCACCACCCTTTACTTCTGCAGCAATCAAAGAGAATTACCTTCAAGATGGCTATGCAGTGGGACATGAGGCCCCTGGGGAGACAGAAGGAATGTGTCAGTGCTTATCTTTACAGGCCCACCCCCCTCCTGCTGTCCCTGCTCCTCACCGAGCTCTGACATACCTGAAAACCACCTGAGAGCAGGGAGGCTCAGGGTTAAAATGTACAAGTCCATGAGCTAAATGGGGAAGCACCTTCCATCCTTAACCTTCTCCTGCCCACCCCCACCCTCTTCATTAGCTCTCTTCCCCTCAGTCCAGCATGCCCGGAGCTTCTGATGCTGTTCCTTCCTCCCAGAATAGCCTTCCTTTCAGGCTCAGCCAGGGGAGACCCTCATCTTTCAAGACCCACATCAGAAGGCACCTTCCCTGTGACATCCTCCCCATCCCATGCACCACTAGACATCGCCTCTGCCGTGTGACGGCTGCGTGTGCACAGAGACCCCTGTCATTTCTGAGACAGTGCATCCAGGAGAATTCTGTCTCCACCACCAGTTTAATATCTGCAGGGCCTGGCCCCGTGCCCTGCACATGGTGCCCGCACATTGTTCCCCACAGACCTCAGCTGGGTGAACAAATGACCGAATGATGGAAAGTGGAGAGATCCCTGAGGACACTGAAGACAAAGGCTTCCTCCCTGGAGCCTGACTGTCAGACTTGTGGGCACCCCAGTGATAACCAGGCTCATCAGGGTGACTTTATGACAACTTTTGCCACACACTACGGATCTCAGAGTTCAGGTCTACAGAATGGGGATAGAATGTGGGCTCAGGACAAACAGTGTTATGTCACATTCCCATTTCCCTCCTGGGGAGAGCAGGGCAAGAGCAGATACTGACACAGGGCTCCTGGGGTCCCATCGAGTGCTCAGGAAAAGGACGCCAGAAAAGGGCACGAGGAGTCCCGTTTGCTGTTCCCAGAGGGCCAGTGGAAAGCAAACCACCCCCACGGCCTTACGAGGCATCTTCAATCCAGTCTCCAGTCTCCAGGATGGCCTCAATGTGCGGGTTGGTGATGACGACATCGTCCAGTTCTAACTCCGAGGGCTCAGACTGCGTCTCCATGGCTCCGATGAGGTCCACAATGGGCCTGGAAGGAAGAGCCCAGGGAGGCGGTTTCATGATGGACGGCTGCTGCCGACCGCACGTGGAGGTCCATGGGCCCCCAAAAGGATGAAGGGAGTGAATAACTTAAAGCGGGGACCAAATCTTAATGGGTCCACAGTAATGGACAGGGCTTATGCTAGACAGGGACTCCAGGAGGCAAGCAGGGCAGTAAAAGAACAACAACAAGGTGACAGAGAGTGAGATGAGACACCAACAAGAAGAGGAGGACTACAACCACAGTAATGACAATGAGGGATAAGACAAAGCTTCTCTCTCAGGACAAAACAACATCCTTCCAAAACTTGTTCTTCCTTCCATCCTGCCTTTTCCTGACAAGCTACATTACTGAAGACCCAACCCACCAGAACCCCACTTTTGTTCTGCAAAATGACTCTTGGGAACCACCTTGGTCCACCCGCATAACCCCGCCCCCTCCCGGTGACACTGGAGAAGTAACACCACCTGCCACTTGACAGCAGGATTCTTTAAGAGATGAGGCACCAGCCTGACCAGGCGGTGGCGCAGTGGATGGAGCGTTGGACTGGGATGCAGAAGACCCAGGTTCAAGACCCCGAGCTTGCCAGCTTGAGCACGAGTCCATCTGGCTTGAGCAAAAACTTGTCAGCTTGGACTCAAGGTCGCTGGCTCCAGCAAGGGGTTGCTCGGTCTGCTGAAGACCCGCGGTCAAGGCACATGTGAGAAAGCAATCAATGAACAACTAAGGTGTTGCAACGGCATAAAAAAACTAATGATTGATGCTTCTCACCTCTCTCCATTCCTGTCTCTGTCCCTATCTATCCCTCTCTCTGACTCTATCTGTCCCTGTAAAAAAAAAAAAAAAAAAAAAAGAGATGAGGCACCAGAGCATTCTTTTCAACAGCAGAGCTTTCCTGGATCATAAAAATGGGCATTTCCTAATTCAACCACGACAGAGATGCTGATAGGGTTCAGATAGAGGGGTAAGAGAAACTAAGGGTTCATGACTGTGGCCCCTTAAAGATCTGTAAATTAAAACATTCCAGAACTGAAAACAGGATCTTGCTTACAAAACCTTTTTCACATGAAGAGCATCGTGAAGAAATCTGAGCAGAGAGAGACAGTCCTGTGCTGGGATTTCCCAACATCTAACGTCTGCTGCTTAGATGTGTGGCTGGGTGTGGGCATCGGATTTCTGTTCCTATGGGTTTGGTTGGAAAGGGATTTGGTTTGTCCAAATGCCAAGTGAGGTGGCCAGTTCTAGAGTGAGGGCCACCTCCTTGTGCAGGTGAACGTGTTAAGTCACCTTCTCATTAGTTCAGTGACAGACCAGAGGTAGCTCGGGATGTTGGGGGGCGTAAGCAGCACTCTTAAGCTCTGTGGTCTTTATTGGGATGGAGAGCCTTCAGCTACCATTGCAGACAGAAGGCTGAGCCAGTTGCCCAGCCCCAAACTTCCTTTTCTGTTGTCGGAGCCCCAGGGCACAGCCGCCCTCCTCCCCTGCCCGCCCGTAGCACTCACTTGGAATCATAGCGCTGCAGCAGGTCCCGAGGTCGGCATAACCGCTGCCTGCACACCACCACCAAGGCTGCAAACGAGGCCAGAAAGATGGTGGCCAGCACGCCTATGGCAACAATCACCACGGTCTCCATGCTCCCGGGCTCCCTCAGTCCCAGTCACATCTCCCGCGTGGCTGAAGCCTGAAGGACACATGACAGAGCGGGCCTGGTCAAGAGGCTGCAAACAGTGGGGCAGCGAGGTCTCACCTGCAGAGACCTGAAGGCCTCAACAGCATCCAGACGCATTTCACATCCTGTCCCAAATCTGCCTCTCCTGTATTAGCAGGTTGGTTTCTCAGTTGGACCAGCGTGGACTTTGCCCTGGGACTAAGTAAACATTTCCACCAGCTCTGTTGTCCTTGCATTTACAGCAAGTGCATGAAACAAGGGCGGGACCGATTTACTGAGGGCCTCCTCCCAGCCAGACACTTTGTGTGTTAACTCTTCTAACGATGCTATGAGGCAGGTATCAGTGTCCCCATCTTACTGTTGAAAAAACTGAGGTTCAGGGAGGTTAAGAAATCTGTCCAAGTTTATATAGTCAGGAAGCAGAAAGCCAGCCACTTAAACTGAGGTGAGCATTCAACTACGTTGTCCTTTCTACAAAGTAAATTCTCAATAGTCTAGAAAAGGTTTTGATTGTCAGTTTCAGTGTTGGAAACTTAACACCGTTATTAAACTTTTTATTGACTGTTTTCTCTCAGGAGATTCTTTCAAAACTTTTTAAAATTCATAGCCTGGAGGAGCAAGGGCATCTCAGAGAAGTGTGTATTCACAATGTCTTTTTTTTTTCTTTAATTTGAGAGAGAGAGGAAGGTGGTGGGGGCAGGGATTTGTTGTTCCACTATTCATGAATTCATTCATAGATCCTTCTATGTGCCCTGACTGAGGACCAGCCAGCAACTTTGGTGTATTGGAAAGACACTAACCAACTGAGCTACCCAGCTAGGGCCTCCACAATGTCCTTTCAAAGTTTCTAACTTGTGTCACTTTAATCAAGTCTCATTTCCTCTCTTGCTTTTAACTTCTCCACCTGCAAAAAAAAGGGGGGGGGTACTTTAACCTCAGAGTTTCCATACTCTCCTCTCTGAATTTTGATAGATAAAATGGCTACTCAGCTGCCATCCCAAGAACAACAATGCAGGCCTGAAGGAGGAAGAAGGTCTGTAAACATAACATTCTCACCCCCTCCCCCAACTCTGAGATTATATAGTTAATTAGCTTGCTATTCTTTCTTAAGGGTTTTCTGGCCTCCCCTTTGAAATGCAACAAGATGTGCATATGTCTTCACAGCAGGATCTGGAAAGTGGCCTTGGGAGCCAACATTTGGGAGGAACCTGACCTTGAGGTTAGGAAAGGAGATAGCCATCTTTGAAGGGGCTAAATCACAAATCTTAAATCTTTTACTTTGTATCCTAAGAAAGCAGGGACTTTGTATCCTAAGAAAGCAGGGAGTCTGTGGGAGAAATTTCACGGATAATTCCCAGAAGCACCAGCACCCGGCTGTTCCTAGGAGATAACTGACCCAGGCTGTCTTGAAGATTTACCATGCACCCCAGCTAGGACTACACTGATTAGGCCTGTGCTACATCAGAAGAACCTGCAAAGGAGGTGTTTCTGCAGCTGAACACCCCCCCCCCCTTTCCCATCTACTACTCATCAAGTCAGAGACCAAGGCCATAAACCAAGATATGCTAATCCGCCTATATATAATGCTCCCTCCTGCAGCTCTGAGCTGAGACCCTCTGCTGGTCTCAGCCTTCTTGCACCGTGTGTTTTTTTTAAATAAATTTTCCTCCTTGCCTGACCTGTGGTGGCGCAGTGGATAAAGCATTGACCTGGGAACACTGAGGTCGCCAGTTCAAAACACTGCACTGGTCTGGTCAAGGCACATATGGAAGTTGATGCTTCCAGCTCCTCCCCCCTTTCTCTCTTTCTCTCTCTCACTCTGTGTCTCCTCTCTAAAATGAATAAAATAAAAATAAAATTTAAAATAAATTTTCCTCTTTGAACACACTAGCCTCATGTTTTTGGTTCGGCCCATGGTTTGTGCCTTTCAGATTTAATTCTACATTCCATGTCGTGCAGAGGTCCCCAAACTACGGCCCGCGGGCCCAATTGCGGCCACCTGAAGCCATTTATCTGGCCCCCGCTGCACTTCCGGAAGGGGCACCTCTTTCATTGGTGATCAGTGTATGGAGTACTGTATGTGACGGCCCTCCAACAGTCTGAGGGACAGTGAACTGGCCTCCTGTGTAAAAAGTTTGCGGACTCCAGTCTTCGAGAGTCCAAATGCTGCCGGTTGCCATTCAATAAAATATTTATTGTCCATCTACTACACACCAAGCACTGGGATGAATTCTGGGCATCAGAGATAAAAAAAGACATGGACCTCAAAACCCAGGGGAAGAAGTGGACAGGCATTTCAACTCCATGTCCTGTGCCATATGCAGAAACACACAGAAAAGAGAGTAACTGTGATTGCATGACATTTTCTGAGAAAACCTTCTTTACAGGGCAGGTGATGCTTATCTGGGTTTTGAAGGATGAGTAGGAGTTTGACAGGCGGACAAGGTAAAGACTTAGCTGACTCCCGAGGGCCAAGGAGGTCTTTCTCAAAGGCCTCACATAGTTGCTCTCCCACCTGGAACTCACTTGCCCACACGGTAAGATGGTTAGGGTCTCTTCCCTCTCTGTATCTCTGATTGCATATATTGGAGGACGGGGCTCATTCTCAGGGTCTGCCTCAGTTTCTCTAAATGTGTGTTTACACTGTCCCTCCTAAAGGACTCTCTCCTTTAGCCCTTTGTCTTTCTTCCTCTAATTTCTTCTGTCCTTCCATTTTCCCGTTTTCCTCTGTACTCAGACTTTTTCTCTCCTTCAGTCTCTCCCCTTCCCAGAATTTCCTTCCACCACCACCGCCCCGCCCCCGGCCCCATGGCCTCCAAGACCACCCCCCTTTGTCCCTTTGTTTCCTCTCTCTGCCTGTGCGCTGAGTGTTTTTCTCTGAGTATGAGCTTCCGGAGTTTGTGCGGTCTCTGTGATCTGGCTGCGTGTTTCTTTGTGTGTTTCCTTTTCATGGGTAGGTCCCAATCAGTCTCTCCCTATCTCTCTCACTCCCTTCCCTCTTTTGGGTTCTAAATCCACAAGATAATACAGACCCAAGCCCCTACTCCTTGCCTCTGCACGGCAACCCAGAACACTCACCATAAACTCCCAGGAGGTTGGGAGGGACCCCCACCGCCTCCGCGCGCGGCGCGCGCTGTGCGGGGCTACCCCGTACGCAGCGCCAACTTTCTCCAACTTGTGTGCACCCGCGCTAGCCCCGTGGCCGCAATAAAGCGGCGGCCGGGCCGGGGCTCCCCTTCGCAAGACGGCGCCCCGAAGCCCCACACCCTCCTGCCCGGCGCCGGCGCTCCCTTGTCCAAGGGGCTGAGCTGGGTGGCTCGCCCCGGCCCCTCTCCCGCAGCTCCGGGGCGGCGGGGCTCACCCACCTCAGGCTGTAGCTGCGGGACGCATTCCCGGGGCGCTCCCACGGCCGCCCCCCGCTGATTGCAAAGTCCCGGCGCGGGACTCGCAGGCGGATCCTGGGAGCGGAGCATGCCGGGAAGAAGCTGGGCTGTCCCAAGAAATCAAGATAAGTCCCCTGGCGCGGCCAAGCCCTTGGCAGTGGAGCGGGAGGGGGAGACGCTGGCCGCCTCCAAATCCCCCGCTGCCAGGCGCCGCTGTCACCGCCAGGCCCCCAGCCGGGACGGGGGGTTGGGGCAGCACGCGGCAGTCACTGTGAGACCCAGCAAATGGTCCTCGTGCCCCCGCGGAGGTCAGGCCCCGACTGCACAGTGGAGAGGGGCGGGGAGGGTCCCTGTCTCCCACAACCCCCTCCCAGGATGGCCATCCTGGGGGCTGGGGAGCACAGCAGTTTCCACAGTGAGACTGGTCTTTACTTGAGTCTGCTCTGCTAATACGGTCTGGTTTAACTCCTGGTTCTGCCACTCATTAACTGTGGACAACTTATTTCACTTCCCTGTGCCTTGGTTTCCACATCTGTAAAACAAGGCTCCTCTTGTCAGCATCCACCCAGTCCAGTAACACGATCCATGCAGTGCATTTAAGAGTGCTCCGCCCTGGGTGAATGTGAGTCAATGACAGTCCCACCAGAATCAGGAGTAGAAATGCAACACTCTGGCTGACATCCTGCCCCCACTATTCACACTCCACTCCATCCCATTCCAAAGGGAAATTCAGTGCGTTCGTGTGGACACGGCCTCCTTAAAGATGCCCAAACCTGCTATGCACGATGCAATGGAAGAATGGAAGTCCATATAGGCCCGGGAAGCAGGCTGAGGGCTTCTCAGACAGAGGTTTTCAGTCCTGTGTACCAGGAGCATGGTCTAGAATAGTGACCATGCCACAAGAATTTTTGTGCATGCAATACCTGACTATTTAGTCACACTGTTCTTTAAATTTGTTTTATTTTTTTACTAAGGCTGTATATATAGTAGGGATGTTGTCTAGAGTAGAGAAATGTTCATTCTGAGTCTTGATTTCATGAAGTATCAAATTATTTTAATAGAAAGATTGCTAGTCCCTTGTTATTGCTCTTAGAATTCTACCAATTGCTCAATCATAGAATTTGTATTTGTTTTGGCACGTAAAGAAAATCAGCAGAAGTTAAATATTGGAATGAGCAGGGTGGGAATGAGTAACTATAGAACCAGGCTACCCTAAAAATATACTTATCTAATCAAAATTTATTCTCATCAGACAAAGTGGAAGCCATGGAGACTAGTGACAGTAAGACAATAAGCAAGCTTGCTATGGGAGGACAAAGAATTTTGCAAAGGTTTCTCTTTACAGACTTCTAACCTCTGTTTGGACTTTCAACTCAAAATGTTGTATTGTGCTTTTTGGAATGGAAGACATGTTATAAGATTATGTTTTTTAATACTCATAAAAACAGAAGAGAGTAAATTAAAAAGAACCTATGAATTTTAAACATGGTGGTCTTCATGGTGCAAGCTTAAATTTCCCCAAATAATATAAAATGTGCATATTTAAAACCAAAAATATACACAGCCACGCTATGGAATCAAAAGGGGATTGTCGGTGAACTTTGACAATACTGTATGGGAAAGGGGACCTGGCCCTTCAGGTCTGCCAGGGCCAGCAGTGGTGTGTGGGTTGCTGACTTTGTGCAGGAAAGATTTCGCAACATGAGTCCAGGTGATTTCAAGAATAAGTTTGTTAAAGCAGGTACAATGAAACAAGGGTCTGGGGTAGAAGAAGCTACAGGAGAGAGACTACATAGGGCCGCTTTGGCTCATTGGGAAGTCAGAAAAAGGGAAACCTTGGAGACACGTTCAGGAGGTTACCCCGGGATGAGGTGCCGCTGCCCACTGCTCCCCTGATTGCAGGTCTTCTGGAGACTCTTAGAGTGCAGGAGATGCACGCCTGTGGGGTACAAGATCAAAGAGGGAAAGAGGCAGGCATACTCCCTGGATAGAGAGTACACACTGGCTTCTTTGAGGAATTTTAAAGACTCTACATTTAGGGGAGAATTTCAACTCAGTATTCAACAACTTTTCTTGGTGTGTCCTTTTAGGATCGTAGTCTCTACTGATAGGACAATGTCAAGGGCTCATTAGTCATTGCAGTTGGTCCTGGCTTACTTAACCCAGCTGGTGCTGCTGCTTTTCTGGCCCTGGAGATGAAACATAACCGAACTGAAATGACCTGCTGTGTTTACCTGTAATTTGCTATCTGTCTCAGTTTCCCCACTCTACTTGCCAAGGAATTTTCTTAGCTTCTTACTATTCTGCCTTAGTTCCAGGCTTATTCCCAATGAACAGTCATCATCCAGAGGGATAAAAGGGGGTGGTTTGTGGCTCAGCATTCAAGAACTTTCTGCCAGTCAAACTGGCTCCTGGGTAAGCTAGGCTTCCTGGGAAGGTATTAGGTACCTGGCCATATCACTGGGTAGCCAGCTAAAGGATCTGGTGGGAGATGAGTCATCCTGCAAAATAGTGTGTAGGTGTGTGAGTGTGTGTACAGGCTGGTCAGAGACCTTATGCTCAGAAACGCCTCTTATGTCCCCAAGGTTCTGAAATTAAGAGACTCGGGGGTCTGGTGAAAGCTCAGTGGGTGAGAGATGGTTCTAGATGATGAGGTCACAGAACAGGGCCATTCCAGAAGGCCCTATGTCAGTTTAGAGCCAGCCCTCCCCAACCAGTCTCTTAACACTGGGTGCCTGGCAACCAACCCGGCAGGACCACAGGTGGTGTCCTGAGCTGCAGCGTTAGGGCTCTCTCACTGCTGTGGCAGCTTTGGTGGGAACGACACCCGTCAGGGAGCCCCCTCCCCTCCTCCTGAAGCTGGTAAAGAGGTCCCTGCGCTGGAATGTGGTAGTCAGACGTGGAGAGGGCATCCTGGGCTGGGAGAGTGATGAGGTCAGAGAGAGGGCAGCCCAGGCTAGCGGTCTCTGGTCTCTGAACCACCAGTCCGACTCCTTCTGCCTCAGAGCCTGCTATAAAATGCTCAGGATGAAATGACTGTTTAGTCACTTTGCTACAAAAAGTCAAAAACAGTCTATAGCAGTCAAAGTAGTCTCCTCATCTGTACGTTGGGGATCATAACTGTCTCCCCCTTGGATTGTTGAGAGGACTAGATACGATTAAGTTAGAAAACATCCAGAAGAGGCACGGCCTCACATCAGAGCCACCTCCTTAGTCCTCCTGCCATCCTCAGTGACAAAAGCTCTAACAGGGGTAGAGGCCACGTGTTTGTAAGGACACTCACTGTCCAGGTGGTGCCACTGTTTTGCTTTTTAACCCCCGGAAGGGGGAGGGCGAGTGTGCAGGGGGAGTGGTCCTGACGCAGGGGAGGAGCTTTGTCGGAGGCGGTGGTCTGGGAGAAGGGAGTGGAAGGTGCAGAGCCTGGTGAATGTGGGCTGTGAATGTGAGACTATGAGGCCGTGGGGCAGGGGGCTGAGTCACAGTGGAGGTGCAGGTCATAACAAGATGCAAATGTCCTTCCTGATATTGGGGACTGGCCTCTGAGCCAGCGATGAGACACTTGCGGGGGGGGGGGGCAAGGCAAACAGGCTGAGCTTCAAGGCAAGAGGGCATTTTGCAGGGTGAGAGTTTAGAAGGGCGGTGGGTATGAAGGAGAGGTCAGCACCACCCTGGGGACGGGGTGCGAGGAAAGCACAGTCCCCACGTAGAGGGCCACACGTGGCCGTGTGCTGGGGACCTTGTTTCAGCTCAGGCCCTTGGAGGGAGGCTCAGTGCTGGAAGCCAGTGTCCTTGGCAGTTGGGTTTAGGGGCTGATTTACACCAGTGACACTGCTGGACCATCCCCTCTGGGAATACCACTCATTGCTGTACCCCAATGGGACTCTGGATGCACATAACCTTTGGTCTCCATCCACACTGCGCCCCTTCCTGGTCATGAAATGTCCGCCTCAGGATTCAGTCACTCCTGGCATGTAGTATGGAGCTCAAAATATGTCTGCATTCTCCCCCATGTCCCTCCTCTTCTCTCTGCGTCTGGGCAGGGAGTCATCAAGCAGGAGCGGAAGGGAGAGGCTCTGGCCTCAGGGACCCTGTCCTGGGGCTCCAGTGTGGCTGGTGCTTCACCAGGCTTCAGGGGAGCTGGTTGGCTGTGTGGAAGCCTTCTCCCCTTTCCCGGACCCACTCAGCCCCGTTCCTCTCCTCCCCCTAAGGGGCAGACTTCCCTGGGAGGACTACCAGGGCGGTGGAGCTGCCTGACATCTCAAAGCCCAGTTCTGAGCCCGTCTATCGGGGCTGCCCCTCGGCCGCCTGCATGGAAGCCAGGAGCTTGGCTCCCGGAAGGCAGCGCGGCCCCCCTGGGGTCACGTGGCTGGCCGCTGTCTCCCTGCTAAGCTGCCTGCTCGTCCCCGGACAAACAAAGGTCTTCAGCCGCTGTGAGCTGGTCAAAGTGCTACAGGACCTCGGTCTGGAAGGATACCGGGGCTACAGCCTGGCTGACTGTGAGAACCCCTCCTCCTGGAGGCCTTGTCCTACTCCCACCACCTTTTCTTCCCTCCTCCTCCTCCTCCTCCCCCCTCCTTCTCCTCCCCCTCCCCCGCCTCCTTCCCCTCCCCCTCCCCCCTCCTCTTCTCCCTCCCCCCTCCCCCTCCTCCTCCCCTCCCCTTCCCTCTCCCCCCTCCCCCACCCCCTCCCCCTGCCCCCTCCTCCTCCCCCTCCCCCCTTCTCCTCTCCGAAGAGGCGTGGCCTCAGGAGCTTTCTGAGCCTCAGTTCTCATTTGTAAAGCAAGGATTGTATGTTATCACAGGTAGAGAATCCCCAGCGCTAGGTTAAACATAGAGAAGGCAGGCAACAGGCAGCCGGATGGCAATCGCACCTTCGTTTCCCACACTGTCAAAGGCAGGAGCCACAGGAACAGAACAGTGTAGTGCCCTAATCCTAATCTTGGCACGAAGCACAGACATTCCCATTGAAGTTTAGGGCAAACTGTCAACCAGCAATACCAGACTTTTCAAGCTGGTGGCAGTTTGGGAATGCTCTGAAGTACAGCCACGTCTGGACTCATGTCTCCCTAGTTCTAGAGCCCTCTAGAGGTGCCACAGGGGTCTTCCCAATCTTGCCTCTAAAGAGTTAGCTCTGATTCAGTCATTCCACAAACATTTCTTGGGCTTCACTATGTGCAGAACAGAGACAACAGGAAGATTTCTGGGGCCCTGAGGTCCAATCTTGACTGCTGCTATTTAGGCGCAGTATGTAACCTTGAGTGCATCACTTTGCCCCTCTGAGCATTAATGGATTTATTTGTCAAGTAGGTGGCAGGACATAAGCCTGATGACCTCAAAGCATCAGTTGAGGTTCAAAGGAGCTAACATGTGGACCTGCATTGCAAAAACTCTAGTCCGGGTTTCCCTTGACCATGTGACCCACAGGCATGTGTCTCCACCTTATGCAGGGGTCTGTCTTGCTTATTTCGCAAGTGGCTTTGATGCATCTGATGTGGAGTATGAACCCGACGGAAGCTCCAACAACGGCATCTTCCATATCAACAGCCGGAAGTGGTGCAGAAACTTTGATAAAAAAGGCCCCAACCTGTGCCACGTGTACTGCACAGGTAGGCTGGGTCTGAGCCTGAGGCCGGCTGGGGTCAGTCCTCCGCACCAGTCTTTACTTCTTTCTGGCTCTGTTTGTTCCTCGTGCCTTTATTGCTGAGTGGGGAAGGCCATACACCCTGCTGTTCCCACCAGGAAGAGCAGTATGTGGCAAGTGATGAGGGTGGGTCTCCCGATCGGAGACTGTCCTGAGAGCTGTAGGAGCGGATGGTGGGCTGCTACTGAGAGAGAAGAAAGTGACAGAGCAACATTGGTGCTTCTAGTAGGGTCAAGAGACAGAGTCGGGCTTAGGATGTAAGTGTGTGTGTGTGTGTGTGCATGTGAGAGAGAGAGAGGTGCTTCGTGTATATCCAGCTCTGCCCTCAGCTCCCTCACTGTGTTTCTCTGCCTCCCACCCCAGACTTATTGAACCCTAACCTCAAGGATAGTGTTATCTGTGCCATGAAGATAAGTCAGGAGACCAATGGTCTGAGCAACTGGTAAGTAACGTGACTGGAGCCCCCCCAAGGGTATGTGGGCAGGACAGGTGTCCAGCAGCAGGGAACTAACCTTTTCTGAGTGTCTGCTCTGTCCCAGGCCCCATCCCTGGCTTCACAGTCTAATCCGCACACTTCGCTGGTAGGACGACTACAGTGAAGCATCTGCAAACCACACGCTGAGTTTCAGGGCAGATAAGCGATGCACTGGAGGTCAGGGAGCTAGCCTGGTTTCCCGAGCTGGGCCTATGTCAGGATGCTTTTCTCCAGTTCTGCTAGGTCAGGTTCTAGAAAACCTTTATAGTTTGTTTTCTAACCATGACACCTTTGTCTACACTGACTTTTACATAAAGACCCACGCTGTACAACACGTGAAATAATAGACTCCCTGTCTGAAGCCCAGTGGGCTCTCCGGAGCCTCACCCTGTCAGCCTTTGCCTCTCCCACTTCTCTCCCCCAGGATGGGGAGCCCTCCTCCCAGACGAGGGAGGGGCTTGAGCATCAATGGGGCATTAGACAAGGTCTGTGCTTCACAGGGGCTCCTCTGAGGTAGGGGGCCAACAGCTTTAAGCCTCTTCTGCTGGGAGCCTCACATACAGTTTCCCGTCTCCCTTTACTCACCAGCAGGGGGCAGAATGAGAGGAAGGGAAACCACCAGGTGGCTGGTGCAGCAAGCACCATGGGCAGATGTGAGAGTGACAGGCTGATAAAGTGACCTGGATGGCACGGAATATCTAGTGAGAGGCTTGAGCGGGGGACTGGTGGAGGATCCTTTGCAGGAGTCTTAGTGGGAGACAGGGCGCCCGGACTAGGACAGTCACCAGGTGGCAGACAGGAGAAGGGCTGGGTAAGAGAGCTGTACAGAACGATGAAGGACAGATGATATGTGGCCAGTGAGGGAGAGGAGGAGGGGAACGTGGCTACGAATACAGAGAAGGTTGGAGACGGGCCTTGCAATAGCTGCAGCTCTGGAGACGCACTGCTTAGAGAACAGCCCGAGCCCTATGTGCCGGATCTTGTCCGAGGCAGGCTCAGCAGGACATAGCGCACCTGAGTCAAATCAGCAAGGGGGAATGCAGGCTCAGGCAGGAATCCGAGGGCTCGAGGCCCTGAGGTGCCACCCTGGGATGGAAGAAACAGGACGTCTGGGCTAAATCAAAGAACAAGTCTGTTTTGTACACTGGGAGTAAACCATGGCATGCAGAGTTCCTGAGGGGCTGAGGCTAGTGGGAAGTAGCCCCATGAGGTGGAAAGGGTGCTGTTTGTTTCTTCCCCGTGCACACATTGAGAACTGCTCTGTGCTGGGTGCTGGCTGGGCTTCCGCGGTGGCTGAGACCCAAGACCTTGTCCTCAAGGTTCTCTCAGTCTAATGGGAGAGACTGAGAAGCCAGCAGACCACTCTTGTTAGATAGGACAATAGAGGTCCTTTAGGGACACTCCTGGTCATTGGCCTCTTTAACATTGATGCCATGGAGGACACCCGTTATCAAAGTTTAGAACCCCTGGAAACTAGAGACCATGGAACCTCAGGATCTTGCCTATCTTCTTTGAGATGCCAGTGTGATGCTGGAAGAAGGCAATGTTCCTTGCTATCTGCTTTCCTCACCTCGCTTTCTCCGCAGAGCAGGACGGAAGGCTGCACTGACTTGGTCTCCCCTCTTCCCCACTCTCCATCCTCAGGGAGACCTGGAGGCAAAACTGCCAGGGCCAGGACCTCAGCGACTGGGTGGATGGCTGTGATGACTTTTAGGATCCTCTCTGGATGGACCTGGCCATTCACAACAGGGTGGGTGAAGTGGTTTGGGTCCTGCCCAAGACGGAAGATAAGCCAACTAATAAAATGTAGTTTAACCTAAGTGTGTGTTTCTCAGCTGTCATTGGGCATCCAGGTGGCATGTGGGAGCCAGAGCATCTTGGGATTTCTTCACCTGTCCACCTGGGCTGGGCTTCAGGCCAGTTCCAAAGAGCCTCTGATGGAATTCTGGCTTCCTTCCCTAGAAGCCTGGGGGTGCAGGGGATTCAGTGGCTCCCTTGGACCACACCTGGCAGAATGGGCTAGACCAGGCGTGGCCAACAGTTTTTGCCCCTAGGCCAGATTAGAAAGAAAACTTTTTTCTCGGGCCACACGAAATATTAAAATTAAAAAATGTTAAATACAGAAACAATTCGTTTAAGTAAACAAAATTTTATTATGTAATTTGTTTATGAATAAATGTGAGTGAAAAAATTTAATATACAATATTATTCTAATAAAAATATATTTTAATAAAAATATAATTACAAACCATATAAATATCCAAACTGTATCTCAATTAATCCAAACAATATTTAATTAATAGAATGAGCTTGAAGGGGCTATATTGCAAATAAAACAATTATTTCGTTTTACAAACAACCTGGACACGTTTTCAGTTATCAACTGCAGCTATTGTCTATGCTACAATGCCACTTGACTCAGCACACTTGACCACAAAAATAACAAATTGTTTGACCTTGGATGCGCACTGGCAAACTCCGCCTAAAAGAATGTGGGTTTCATATCGCTGCTAAATGTCAAACAGTTCATATCGAGTACAGATGAGCACAAAAGTTGTAAATCTTTATAATGGAATTATTTAAAAAATAAAGAAGTATCATGAATCCATTCAACCAATTATTGAAAGTTAACCCTAGATTAGTCACATGCAGAATTCTTTTCCGCGTATCACTATCTTCTTAAATATCTCAATTTCCAATAATCAAAGATGCTTCCGCTTCTGCATAGCTGAGATTTTAAAGTAGCAGAGAATAGTAAAAATTTAATCGCTGGCCGGATTCCGTCCGCAGGCCACATGTTGGCCATGCCTGGGCTAGACCCTTTCTCTGAATCTAGATTTGCTAGATTTAGTAAAACAAGCAAGTAAACAAAAAATAAGCCATGATAACAGAAACAGTAAGCTCAAGTTAAATTTGAATTTCTGATAAATAAACCATATTCTTTTGATTAAGACCCAAATACTGCATGGTACATACTTAATTAAAAAAGTGTTTCCGCCTGACCAGGAGGTGGCGCAGTGGATAGAGTGCCGGAGTGGGATGCGGAAGACCCAGGTTCGAGACCCCAAGCTCACCAGCTTGAGCATGGGCCCATCTGGCTTGAGCAAAAAGCTCACCAGCTTGGACCCAAGGTCGCTGGCTCCAGCAAGGGGATGCTCAGTCTGCTGAAGGCCCGCGGTCAGGGCACATGTGAGAAAGCAGTCAATGAACAACTAAGGTGTTGTGACGGCAACGAAAAACTGATGATTGATTCTTCTCACCTCTCTCCATTCCTGTCTGTCTGTCCCTATCTATCCCTCTCTCTGACTCTCTCTCTCGCTCTGTAAGAAAAATAAAAAGTGTTTTCTTCTCCAGTGGAGCGAGTTGGCCCGGGCACTAAGAATGGCTCCATGGCCTCTGCCTCAGGCACTAAAATGGCTCCAGTTGCAACAATGGCCCCAGATAGGCAGAGTATCGCCCCTGGTGGGCATGCCAGGTGGATCCTGGTTGGGTGCATGTGGGAGTCTCTCTGCCTCCCCGCTTCTCACTTAACAAAAATACAAAAAATAAACAAATAATAAAAATAAAAAATTATTTCCTTGGTTTCTTAAATTCAAATTTAGCTAAGTGTCTTCTACACTTCTGGCAACCCTGCCTGGGTCTAGTATTGTGTATCTTTGGCCCATTTGAGAAGGCTCTTATTTTCTCTGGCTCAGATCACAGAGGTGTCCATGGTGCCTTGGCCCTCCCGCGGGTGACCGCTAACGCACGGTGGCCCCCATGGGGTGGTACACGGTGAGGGATAACCCCCAGGACTTCATCTAGAGCTCTCAGCCTGTTCTTCTGTGCCGTTCAGCCACAGGAGAATCAATTGCCACTGACACTGATGGTGGCCGTCACATCCTGGGTAAGGAAGTCACCATTTATGTTGCCTCCCACAGCTCAGAGGCTGGAGCGTGGGGTGGAGGGCACAGATGCTGTCAGGCAGCAAACTGATGTTCTCCACCTTCCTCTGTATGTGGGAACTCAGGAGAAGGCAGCGCTGGCTCCCAGTAACCCACAGCTCCCTGTCTCAGGTCCCCTGGCATGAACTGAGTCAGAAGGGGGAAGGTGGGCGGAGTCTCAGGACGGCTGTGGGTGGGGTGGGAGAGCAGCAACAGAGGTGATGTCCCAGAGGCTGAGCCCTGAGTTCAGAGTGTAGATTCTTCTGGAGAAGCTTCAGAGAACCCTACAAGTACTGAACTGCTGACTGAGTCATGGCTTGATGATATATGAACCCCCAGGACCTTGCACAGGGCCTGTTACACAGTGAGCTTATGGGAAGTGCTCATGGACCCAAGGAGACCAGACGGAGACCCTGCGTGGCATTAGGATGTCTCCCAGCGGCTTCCTGACTCATCTCCCTCTAAGGTGGGTGGAGGTGTGTATTCTTTGGTGCCACCAATCAGTTTACATTGGGCTACATTTTAATGCTAAGAGAAATAGAGAGAGAGGAAGGAGGAAGAGGAGGGGGAGGAAGAGAGAGAAAGAAGCATTTTGTTTTTTCACTTAGTTGTTCATTCATTGATTGTTTCCCATATGTGTCCTGACCAGGGATTGAACCTGTGTCCTTGGTGTTTCAGGATAACAGTCCAACTGAGTGAGCTAACCGGTCAGGGCCCATTATGGGCTTCTTTAACTTTCATGTAGCTCCTTTTGAAAGGAAGCCACAACATATAAAGTACACTAAAGACAAATGGCCATAATGGTGATAAGTTAGCCCAATGAGCCACTTCCTTCAGAACTATGCCATAGAGAGCAGCTTCAAAGAGGCCAGACATCCAAATTTTCTTAGAGGTCATTCTGTCCATCTCCCACCCAGCTCAGACATGTCTTCTGTGTCACTACTGGAGAGAAAGTAGGGTTGAGGGAGTAAGGAGCCATCTCTCAGGCCATTGACAATAGCAACCTAAAAAAAGCTTCTTTCTATCCAACCTTCTAGTAGCTAGATGAAGTGACACTGTGGGTTTCAGAGAGTGCTGCCCAAGTCCCCTGCGTGCTAACAGCAATATGGACCTAGATGTCAACACAAGTTCCTTGTAGCAGGTGTGGAGTTACCGTACACCAGTGGTTCTTAACCTGGGTTCTATCGAACCCTAGGGGTTCGATGAGTCGGTCTCAGGGGTTCAGAGAAGCCTCTGCCACGGAGGCCAGAATAAAGTAATACCATAATTTGTTGTGAGTTCATGCACTTTGTTGGTTTTGTTCTTTGAGCAAGGTGATGTTCATGCACGGCTCATTTTGTGCACCAGTAAAAAAACATATACCTATGTCTTGATTTGGAAAAAAAAAATCATATTTTATTTATCACTAAAGAAGGGTTCGGTGAATGCGCATATGAAACTGGTGGGTTCGGTACCTCAAAAATGGTTAAGAACCACTGCCGTAAACAAACCACAAAGATTTGCCCTGGACAAATGGTCAAAAGCTCACCTTTAGAGATTCAAAGAATTCATGGACACAGCCAGTAATTAGTCTAAGCCCTGCCTGGGCCTTTGAAGGGAGGAGGGTTTACTCACCCCACACAAGGACTCAGTGTCAGCCTGTCAAGACCCAAACAAATGCTAGCAGTTTCTAACAGCTCCAAGCTGTGACCCTAGGATGGACCTAGCCTCCTGCCTCCTAAATTCCCTACCTAAGGAGCTGGAAACTGCCAAAAGAATTCACTATCTGCACTTGCCAACCCTCCACCACCCTCCCCAATAAGTAGGGCCTCTGTCCCCTGTCTTTATGGGAGGGTAGGAGCCTAACTTGGACAAGTGCCAGCTGGAAGCCCAGAGGGGTTCACAAGGACCAAACTCTTCTTCCCACTCTGCGTTTGCACTTCCCTGGTCCTGCTCAGCCCTTCCTGTTCCCACGGCCTCCTCCCTGATTTTCTCCTTAAAATGCCCGCTCACCCCTGCACAGATCAAAGGTGAGTTCAGTGTATGCGGAACCCCCTTTCCTATTGCAATAAGTCTATTACTGGTTAAAATCTGTCCTTGCCCTTTAACTAGTGCCTGGCTCTGTTTATCTCTGACAGTACTCAGGCTTGCTGTCACACTTTGGCTAACAGCTGCCCAAGTGGGCATTCTCACTCTTTAAAAATTTTTCTCTTCAATCTCAGTTGACGTTCAATATTATACTAGTTTCAGGTATACAGCATAGTGGTTAGACATTTGTAGAAGTGATGAAGTGATTCCCCCAGGTAAGTCTCGTTAGTACCTACCTGGAACCACACATCGTTATTACAACATTTAGTCTATATAGTCCCAATGCTGTACTTTACATCCCGAGATGATTTTTCCTGATTCAGATCCTCAGCCTTGAACTTGGCTCCCTGCTGCATGAGCCTGGTTCATGCCCTCCTGCCTGTCCTTAAAGATGAGGTTTTCTGAGCTCACAGCTCGGTCCCTACCTTGCACACCCTTGCACACTGTTTCTGCTTTCACCACCCATCTTAGTCCCAGGGCCCATAAAGCCTGGCCAACCTCTCAGCCCCCTCGGCCCCTCCTCCAAGCTGCCATCTCACCCTCTGTACTACAGTGGAGGCTGACCTTGGCCTTCAGCAACTGCCCAGACATTAAGTACTGTGCCTCGTACTTACTGATGGGGACACCATCACTTGTCCCCCAGAGATTCAAAAACACAGCTTGCTTACAGATTAACCCCTGTTTCTAACACAGAATACTGTTTCATAAGAAGAGCTCCAGTCATGACGGGATGAAAGATGACATTTGAGTTAAATGCTAAAAACAAGCTGAACTTGAAAGTTACATGTCAGTCTCTTTGCTGATCACTCCTCCACTGCTCTTCCGGATTGTCCCTTTCTGACACGGGACAGCCGGCACCTCCTACCACTCACTGACACTCTCTGCCCCAGGTGTCGCAGGGCAAAGATTCTGCATGATCTGGTTTAGGACTTCCTCAGAGTCGCAGCTCCTCCAGCTTGCATTCTCAGCAAACCAGGGACAGGGGAAAGAGAGCATCCCTGGGTCTCCCCGAAGACCTGCTGTGAGACTTCCTCCCTATCGAGAATTTGTGAGTGGCTCCCTTCTAAGACGTGAAACCCACATCAGCCCTGAGCCTGTGCTGGTCCTCACTCCACCGCCATGCAGAGATGGCGCAGCAGTCCTGCCTGGCTGGGGGGTCCCTTCCTGGCACTACAGCAGGCACAACACAGGGCCCCTGCGAGAGGCTCCCTTCCACTTCAGCCCTATTGCGACAGTGACACCCCCGCTCCTTTGCCTTTTTGTCGGTAGCTTTGAATTATGTCAGCACAGTGATACAACATACAAAATCCTGATTAGCAGTTTCCTTAGCATTCATTATTGCCCCTACGTCCGCCCACCCCAAATATATTTTCCCAGAATGTTCTAGTAAAAAAAAAAAAAAAGGCCAAGGCACACAGAAGAAGCGCCCATCTGTTTCTTCACCTTTCCCTTTCTCTTTTCTCTCTATGTCTCTCTTCCCCTTCTGCAGCCAGGGCTCCACTGGAGCAAAGTTGACCTGGGCTCTAAGGATGGCTCCATGACCATCTCTAGAATGGCTCCCGTTGCAATGGAGCAATGCCCCAGATGGGCAGAGCATCACCTCTCGAGGGCTTGCCAGGTGGATACCAGTTGGGTGCAAGCAGGAATCTGACTCTCTGCCTCCCAACTTCTCACTTCAGAAAAATAAAAAAAACAATGCAGGGAAAAAGAAAATTTGCTGCGTTTCCTTTACACTCAATTTTAGGAACTGACGTGTGGCACCAGGGAATTGGGTTACTAAGGTAGCTGACACTGTCTCCACTCTCAGGGTGAGTCCCTTTACTGAGCCCAGCTGTGCTCCAAACTCCTGGGTAACTCAGGATCTTCCAGATGTGGGAATCCCACTTCTCCCAGCTCTGCAGGTGACCTGGATAGGCGAGGACAACTGACCAAGGGAGCCCAGGAACTTACCTTCTGCTCCTGTGTGGCCACGAAAGTCTGGAACCCTGGAGCCACCCCAAGGCCCAGCTCTTAGATGAAAGGCAGCTCAGACTGACTGTGGATCTGAACTTTCACTCCTGCTTCAAACGTCGTTTCCTCTGAAAGAACAAAGATGGACAGAACCATGGGTGAGAGACAACAGATGCTACTGAGTCCTGGGGCTGAAAAGCTCAAAGGGACACTAGAGAAGTCATGTGGTGGGCAGAATGAAGCCTTTCAAAGTTGTCCAGCTGCTTGTCCCTGGAAGCTGTCAATATGGTACCTTCCATGGCAAAGGGACACTGCGTATTTGATGAAGTTAAGGATCTTGAGACGGGGAGACTATTACAAACTAGCTGTGTGTTCCAATGTGATCACAAGGGCCTTTGTAAGAGGGAGGTAGGAGAAGCTGGGTCAGAGAGAGAATGGTAACATGCTATGCTGCTGGCTTTGAAGATGGAGGAAGGAGCCACAGCCAAGGGATGTAGGCAGCTTCCAGAAGCTGGAAAAGGCTAGGGGGTGAGTTTTCTCTAAGCCTCCAGGAGGAATGCAATCTGACCAACACCTCAACTTTAGTCTAGTGAAGCCTATTATGGGCCCTGGCTGGTTGGCTCAGTGGTAGGGTGGATCCCGGTTGAGGCATATGTGAGACTCTGTCTCTGCCTCTCATTCTCTCACTGAAAAAAAACCCCCGATATTTTTATATTGCTTCTTGATTAGTGTCCTCACTGGTAATTTTTTTCACCTATGGAAAGAATGAACATTATTACTACGGGTGTTTACAATACGCTGTTGCACAGAGGATAGTTAAAAAGAGTAAAGAATGAAAATGTGTGGTTTCCACATTGGGCAGCTGCCCAGGTGCCCACCTTACAGAAAACCCCGTACAGGTGCCATTTTAACAACTGGTTCGCCAAACTCAACAAAAAGTTAGGTATTGGTTCTGCGGACTGGCGCAAAGTGGCTAAATTCCACCACTGGGTGCCACCCTCCAGGACTCCCCAGGTGGGTTGTTACTGGTCCTTGCTCTGCAGATGCACACAGATCTCTTCTGCCTGGATGGCTTTTTACCTTACCGACCTTACCATCTCCCTACTCATCACTGAAGACTTAGCTCCCAGCCCCACACAGAGCAAGTCCTTCATTTGCTCTGTTAGATTCTTCCTATAAGCCTGACATGCCACCGCCACGCGTGTAATAGCCCTTTATCTGACAATTGTGCTTCTACAGACTAGAGCATCCTGAGGCCACGTTCTGGGCTTTCTCTCTGGATCTCCAAGGCCCTGAATGGGACCAGGCACCTAACTGGTACTGGGGAACAAGTGAAGGATTTGTGACTCAAACCTCACTCACTGATCAATGGGCAAGGCCAATTTAGAGTCCAAGCCAAGGAGTGTTCTAAAAGGAGAGAGTGAGGAGGGTGGGTAAGAGAAGATGGTGGGTGAGAAATGGAGGTGGGAAGTTAGGGAGGAAGGGAGGGATGTGTCAGCACTGGGACCATCCCTTAGGGGAGAGTTTGGGGACATGCACTAAAGCTGTCACACACAAGAAAGGTGAGCATGGAAGGACTGGGGCCAGGTGAGTGGGCAGGACCCACAAGCTACATGGGGACCAATGACAGAGGCTGGGGAAGGGGTCCGGAGCTGGGTGAGAAATCCAAGGTGGGGTGCATGGAAAGAAGGGTGTAGGAGGCAGAGCCTGCAGGGAGGATGGGCATGGCTTCCACCGTCTGGACGAGGAATCCAGCGGCAGACACAGGGTGTAGACCAAGAGGCCCTCGGCGTCCCATTCTATGTCTTTGTGGAGAGGAACAGAATCCAGGCGATCCATGAACACACCCCCCTTCCCCCAACAGTCAACTGCTTTTTGATCTTTTTACTCAGATTACTTGGTCCAAATTCCTGCCCATGTGTCCCTCCCTGTATTCTGTGGTTTTGTGTCCCTCTCTCCTGTCTGTGACGAACGCCTCAAGAGAACTGAGTGCCCACTGCCTCCCCCGGAGCCGGTCCCCAGGTACATCAGGAGGGGACTGTGGGAGAGGAAGGATGGATGGGAAGAGGGGGTGAGCAGTCACTTTCAGCAGCTGTGCTTTCTAAGGCCTGCCCGGGAGTAGGGTTGAGGAGAGATGGAGGAGCCCCAAGAGCAGGCTCTCAGTGGGGAAGAGACTGAACGGGTTGTGATGTCGGGGTTGCAAGGTGTCCGCACTTGGGAGTTCAGGACGGAGAGATGCCAACACTGGCTTTCCAGAGCCGGCCAAAGCTGTGCACCTGCTGTAACACTGAGCTTAGAGCCCTGACAGCCAGTAGGAGAGCCTCAGAGGTGGGTCCCGCGACTTACAGGGGGAGACAAAAAAGGATGCCTTTCAGTCAGAAATGCGGTGACTTGGGGACAAAGCAGACAGGTTGGTGCGCCTGTGTCAGGGGGGCTGTCCAAGGCTCGTCAGACTGGGGTAGGATTCACAAGGGGAGTCAATTCCAGAGGCAGGAGGAGTTGGAACAGAGGAAAATCCTGATGTGATCACGTGTCCCCTACAGACATCCAGCGAGCGAGGGGCGTGGGCAAACGTGGGCGAACGAGGGTGGTGGGTGAGGTTCCTGCTCTCTCTAGACCAGCGCTCGCCCGTTGAACTTTCTGCCAGGGTGGAATGTTCTGTGCTATCCAACATGGTTGCCACTAGCCACACCAAGGGTGATTAGCAACTGAGGAACTGAAATTTTAATTAAGTAACTAATTAATTCCCCCTAGCTTTACTGACGTATAACTGACAAATAAAATTGTAAGATATTAAAAGTGTACAAATAATGATTTGAGATAGATGCATTGAAAAATAATTTCTCCCTTTAACACATCCATCACCTGAGATATTTAACTTTTTTGCTTGCTTTATTGATTTAATTTTAATTTGTTAACTTACACTTAAGTAGCCACATGTGGCTAGTGACACCTCACTGGGCATTGCAGCTGCAGGATGTCAGCTGTGAGCAGAGTCCAGCACTCTCAGACTAGTAAGGCGATGAGAACACCACCTCCCTGCTCCCCTATGCAGCTGTACTTGTGGATTTCTTGTCTGGAGGCCCTGGGTGATGTGGGTGGGGTTCTGAGCAGTGGAATTCATGACCAGCCAATGACTGCAGTCCCAGATCCTGTCTGGCTCTTCCTTTCCCAAAGTACCACTTATTCTATTTTTTCTTTTTAATTTTTATTCATTGATTTTAGAGAGAGAGAAAGAGAGCAAAACATGGGGGGGGGGGTTTATGCCACTTATTTATGCATCCACTGGTTGATGCTTATATGTGCCATGGCTGGGGATAAAACTCGCAACCCTGGTGCATCCAGACAATGTTCTAACCAACTGAGCTACGCGGCCAGGACCACACCTCTTAATCTCATGACTCCAAGTAGAGTTCTTTCTCTTCCTTCACAGAATTGCCCTTGGCTTCCCTCTGTGGATTATTCTCCAGTTTGATAGTGAATAACAGCCCAGCTTGAGTCCCTGCCCCACACCCACCTCAGTTTCCCACATTTTCTGAACATGGCAAATCATCAGTATATATATAAAGACCCAATTTAAAAGCTGAAGTTATAACACATAGATGTTAGAGCCAGAGGTTCAGACTATGCCCCTCTGAGCATAGAGAGAGGCCAGTCCTACCTGCCGGTCCTTCTGCACTCTTCAGTTGATGATGCTCAAGGATAGACTGGGGGCTTTTCTTAGAAAGATGGAAATGAAACCAGAAAAGAAAGAAAAAAAAAGGAGGAAGAAGAAGGGAAGAAAAGGCAGAGCAAAGAAGCAGTCTAGAACCCAGATGACCACTTTCTAGTTTACAGAGCTGAGGGCGTGGAAGAAAGGGACCAGAAAAATCTGGACCACCTAGTGTCACATCATGAGGACCCCTGAAGCACTGACAAGTCAGGGGAGAACCTGCCCGGGCCCACGACAGGAAAAGACCAAGGGACACAGGCAGAAACCCGGGACAGGGTTGGAGGGATGAAGAAAGCTGAGGCTCTGTGGGGTGAAGCCCAGCTCAGCCTGTGAGGAAGTAGCCAAGCCAGGGCTGTGGGACTGCAGCCTCATTACTGGGCGAGAGGCCGCCTCCCCGCCTGCATCCCGCAACACTTCCCCTCTCCCTGCTTCAACCAACAAATCACACACCGAGGCAATTTGCTGAGAACACGCTGCCAGCAACATCGCCAGCACTTACTGGAGAAATTGTGTCCAGATGAAGATGTGATTATAATGATGCTCCGGCATGCACAGCCACGCTAAACACACCCCTGCGAGGCAGCTCTTCCACTGGGCCAGGAGCAGGGGCGAAGGGCAGGAATGGAGCAGGGCTCTTTCCTGCGGGTGATGCATATTTGCTGCAAGTGCACAAGTCCCAGTGACAATCCTGGAGAATTTTTCAGTCACCTGGGGCTGCTCCCTGAGCACTGAGCAGGGCACCCAGCTGCCACTCACCCATAGGCCCACCTTCCTGCACAGCCTGAGGCTCCCCCTCCAGGCTAGGCCACTCTTTACCTCTGTGCCTTTGCCCAGGCAGTTCCCTAGACCCCAAACAACCTTCCTTCACCTGATCTGTCTAATGGACCACACAGTCATTCTAGATTCAACTCAAAGGTGACTACCCCTTCCATAAAGGCTTTCCTGATCCCCCCCCCCACTCTAGACTGAAGTGACCTTCTCTCCTCAGCACCCCCACTATTCCTGTACATCGTTACCCCATTACAGCAGTCGCTTACTACGTGCATGCCTGTTCTTTCTAGACTGTGAGCCCCGTCTGTGGTCGTAGGAGCCACATTTTACTCATCTTCATAGCTTTAATCCCTAGCAGTGTTCCTAGAACAGATTAGGGGCTAAATAAATGTTTATTGGACGACGGATGGATAACGAACGGAGGAAATAAAGCTGCAGAGTCTGTCTGCCCCATGACACCCTGCGCTCCCGCGCTCCCCCTAATGATTGTAGCGGGCCTCGCTCTGGCCCAGGCTTGTTGGTTCAGCTCACCCGACCCCCCACCAGGCCCGTGGCCATTATCACCGAGCGAGAGGGAACAAACAAGATGGCAGCTGGAGGCAATCCGGAGTGGAGCTCCAGCACGCGGATGGGTCTTCTCTCTCCACCCGCTGCCGCGGGCTCTGCGGGACTCCCAGCTCGCGCGGGGTCCCCAGCGCCACCCCTCTGTCTTGCCTCCTCTCCGCCACGGCCCCGACAGGACGGCCCGCGGGCAGGTGTCCTAGCAGCCCGCGGCTCCCGCTGGGAAGCGCTGCGCTGCTGCCCGCCCGCCACCGCCCCCACGTCCGGACCGGACCGGTGGAGGCTCGGCTCGCGACCCCGCGGCAGCAGCTGGGACGGGTGGGCGGCCCGCCAGGCTGCTGGGGCGCCCACCCGCCGCGGCTGCGCTCGCCTCCGGGCAGCAGTAGCTAGAGAAGCCGCTGGCGTCGCAGCCCTCGCCTGGCGGTTTGAGACAGTTGGTCACAGACACCCCTTCTCTTGCACTGCTGGCCGCGTGGTTTTGAAAACGGATCAGTAAGAAACCTGTCTGGTCCTGTGTGTTTTTATTCTTGAGTGCTAACGGGCTCCTGCAACAGTTGCTGGTGAATGGCTGATTAAAAAGCAAAACAGAAAACCAGACAAAACCTAAACAAACGTGATAATTCATCAAATTCAAAGTCATTTTGGTTAGATCCAAAATAAAAGTAGGAAATCATAGAACACGCACCTTCCTAATTTGATCCTTTCGTTTAGCCCAAGAAATGCAGTCGTGTCACCTGTTGTGGGATATCCACACATATCCTGCACACACCGTGAGGGTGGACCAACTTCTAAGCCCCACAGCAAAAGTACAGGATAACTTATTAGAAAGTGACTTTTTCTTTTTATCCCATTTCAAAAGATAAAAGTCCTTCTTGAATTAGTAACGAATTTCTCCATGGTGACTCCAGGTTCTCACAGAAAGTTTCTCTAGGCTGGTGCTGGGCTGCATTTGTTTTTGAACAAATACTTTGTATTAAATACGCAGTTAGATCTTACTAAAATGTGAAAAAAAGCATAACTTGTAGCAATAATCTACAAGATTTCTTACTTCATATATTTGTTAATCTGGGTTAACTAAATTAGAATTCAGTTTTAAGAGTATTTACAGCCTGACCAGGCTGTGGTACAGCAGATAGAACAGTGGCTAGAGCATATGTTGAGGACCCACGTTTGAAACCCAGCGGTTGCTGGCTTGAGTGTGAGCTCACCAGCTTGAGTGAGGGGTCACTGGCTTGAGCATGGGATCATAGACATGAACCCAAGGTCACTGGGTTGAGGCTTAAGCAAGGGATCACTCACTCTGCTGGAACCCCCAGGTCAAGGCACATATGAGAAAGCAATCAATGAACAACTAAGATGCCGCAACGAAGAATTGATGCTTCTCATCTCTCTCACTTCCTGTCTGTCTGTCTGCCTGTCTGTTTCTCTAAAATAAAAAAAGTATTTTCAAAGTAAAATTTGTGAGGAAATAGGATCTTTAAGAAGTAAAGCATGTCACTTGGTTTTTGAAAAGAAACTAGGGTAATAGAAGTGGTTAAATTTTAATGTTTCCATTTTTTATGACTGCTTAAATACTAATTCTTTTGCCTGGCAGTAAGAACATTTGCCCGTCCTGGGCGTGGTGGGTAGGATGGGGGTGGGGGATGCTAGCTGGAGAATGAATTAAGTGTCAAGTATTGCATGTAGAGGAGACTGTGCCACTTTTCATTTCTTGCCAACCTGATTTTAGTACATCTTTTATAGTTACAGGTTTAACCTTAAGAAATCACACGTGGTCCTCTCTCCAAGAGCCCAGAACTGGAAGACCTGTGGAGACTGAGGCATTTGGGCAGGGTAGTCAGCTAATGTTAACTTCTCTTTGAAGGCATAGTAAAGAGTGTTTAGGAATAATGGCCATGCATGTGATGATTTAAATTACAATTTGTGGTTGGGTTCCTTTAAAAAAAGAATTTATATATTTATGTCCTTACATGACATTTTATTTTTCTTAATGACACCCAGTCTACCTTGTATACACTTGTCTTTTCTTTATATGAAAATAAGGATTATCTATCCTCCTATTAATCGTATCCCCTTGCATTTCTTAGCAAAGTATCTTGCACGTAGCAGTAGCAGGTGTTCATCAAAGACTGATTGGATAAATGATTGTTAGTCAGTGAGAACTTGATGGAGTTTGATCATTCTTCAGTGGCTGCCATTACTAAATAGTATGGATTTAGGAAACTAAAAACAGACAGACCGGTGTGTGTTTTCAGTAGCAGCGTCAAGTTGTTTTGAGCTACTGTTTCACATTGCTTGCCAAACATTTTCCTTTCTTTGTTAGATGTGGTAGATGCAGTGTTAGGTAATTGAAACACATTATCTCTCACAATTATGGTAAAAGGGGTGATACATTTTGTGTCCTAAGCTGTCAGACTCTGTCCACTTTCCTAGAATGAGTAACAGTGCGTGGTAGTGACTTGTTCAGGCTAAGCACTAGTTTCATTAGGTTCTTTTTCTGTTTTATTTGTTTGTTTTTTGTCTGTAAATCCAGACAATAAAGGCTGGGAAGAAGTGTCATGAACCTGCGCGGCTAGTACCTTCAGGTCCCGAGTGAGAACGGTGCAGAATTAAGAAAAATACACTTAAAGAATTAAAGAATAAAAGATGGGGTCGGGAGGGCTCTGCAATTACTGCTGGCAGAAACAGTCCGCCCTAGCAGAAAACATGGCCGCCCTCAAAAACTGCATCTTCCTTTATTTATAGGGCAAAGTGGGACATTAGCAAATCAATGACTTTCCTGATTACAGTTTCCAAGGCAACCCAAGAATTCTACCAAGTGCAGAAACCTCCCACCAATACATAAACATCCTAACTTTGCACAAAGAAGCCAGTCTTTCCTTCTGGGGAACATGGGGGGCAGGGTGAGCATCACAACTAACATGGAGGTGTGGGGAAGGGCTTAGCTTTTTGCAAGGGAGGTGGGGGGTTGGGCAGACTGTCAGTTTAAGCCAGTTCCCCACACCTCTGTCCCCCAGATATCCAAACTCTAAAAACCCTGTTGATTTTTCGGTCACCAACAAAGAAGGCTGTCAGGTAAATGTGTATATGTGTGCATGCTTTGGAAGTTAAAAACATGTTAGGGCTGCTTTAAGATATTTCAAAAGCACATAAAGAGCCTGACCAGGCGGTGGCGCAGTGGATAGAGCGGCGGACTGGGATGGGAGGATCCAGGTACGAGACCCTGAGGTCGCCAGCTTGAGTGCGGGCCAGATGGTCGCTGGCTCGAACAAGGGGTTGCTCGGTCAGCTGAAGATCCTTGGTCAAGGCACATATGAGGAAGCAATCAATGAACAACTAACGTGTCAAAACGAAAAACTGATGATTGATGCTTCTCATCTCTCTCCTGTTCCTGTCTGTCTGTCCCTATCTATCCCTCTCTCTGACTCTCTCTCTCTGTCCGTTTAAAAAATTTTTAAAGCATATAAAGAAATATAGTTGGTGGACTTGAATCTTGCTGTATTGTCAAGGCTAAAAGAGGAATTACTTAATTGGTAATTAGATTAATTTTTGTAGACTAGAATGTTGGCTTAAGTACTAACATATTAAAGTCCTAGTATAAGAAATAACTTATTCATCTATTCATCTATTGAGTTCTTTGTAGGTAGTATAACCATTGTTGGTTCAAAGACATTGGTTGATGTTACTAACACAATTTTCCAAAATCATTGATTTTAAAAGGTTTATTCAGTAGAGATTATGTGCTTTTCTTTTATAGAGAAAATACTAAAATGGGTATTGTAAGGTTGGTGGATAATGGGGGACAGTCACTTGAGGAACTCAGACCCGGGACTTTTGGCTAGGGTCGCCCACAACCAAGTGCACCAAAAGAAACTTCCCAGGAGTCCTTGGGAAAAGAGCGACCGTCAGTCAGCCAGTGAGATTTCACCACGTCATATTAGCTCACCCACCCTAGAGCACCCCTTTAAATACCTCTCACATGGTTTAATTTGCATGACTTCCCTAGCCTCTGTCACCAGGGCTAGGGAACCTCCACGGGCAGGATGTGCGGTTCTTAATAAAATCTTTGCTATTCCACACTTCCTGGCTCTGGTCCCCTTCCTTCTTTCTCGGCAGGGAAAAATACCTTACAGGTACGTAAGATACATGATGTTACTATTGTTATAAAGTACTGTACCCCATATTCTGAAAGGCACCATACCTCGCTTTATCGGGTTTACGTAGAGACACCCAGTCCAGATGAATTTTGAAGAATTTTAATAAAGGAGATTTATTAAATATGCGGTCCACATATGGCTAACATGGGGCACCAGACCCAAATCGTGCAGTTCCACAAATATTTCAGGGGCTGTTTATATACCCTTGATCACACACGGTGGGGGGGGAGCATTATATCATGGCACAAGCTGACATTTGTTTAGGGGATACACAGAAACATTAAGACTTTCAAGGTAACACAGTCAAAGATGTTTACAGATCTTTTAGGGTTCATCTTTCTTCACTAGCCTAGAGGTATTTTACTCTCAAGATTCCAGGAAGGAGGAGGAACTACAATCAATGTAAAATGGTATGTAAATTATGTTTCCTATTGAAAGAGAAGAAGTTTCTTGGTTAACCTTTATTTTAGATTTAAAACTAAATGACCCATTGTTTCTTGCAAGCCAGAAACTTCTACATTCTTTTCCCTCTCCTCCCCAAAGGAAGGACGGGACAGGAAAGCCTGACCTTCCTTCTAGAATATCAATATTAATTTTGCACCTTTTTGGTACCTTACAGCACTATAAGGATGACAACTTGTCAATACAGAATTGAATCATCTAGTTTTGCTTAAGCTAGAGGTATTTGGCTGAATAATGCCTTTTTTTATTTTGATTGTTAACATTCAAAGTTTTTTCAGCCTATACATTTTCTGACATACTTTGCCAATACCCTGAGAATGATTAGATAGAAAATCTATTTTGGATAGGCATTGGATAAAATTCTGACAGCACCTTGAAATCAAGAATTTGCTAATTTAAAATATTTGAAGCACAGTTGAAATAGAATAATAGTCCTTGCATTTAACTTGCGTGGGACTTCTGAGAATACTTAGCAGGAATTTTGACATTTGGACCCTGTGCTGACTACAGAAAGCAAAAGCTCTGTGTCGTCCTGGGCTTTAAGAAATGTGTCTGTCTGTGAAATACGTGAGGAAGGGATTCAGTATTGATGCTAAAGGTTTCAGAAACCTGATATAACAAGAGATCCATCCTTATATGAGGCCACTCTTGCAATCAGTTCCACTTAGAAACCATTACTACGTGCTAGACACTGGGGGTAAGATGTAGCCTCCTCTCTCTTGGAGTTTACATGCCAGAGGTTGTGCTAGACAGTCAACCAGGAGTGAAATAAAATAGAATATAAAAAGGGCTGTGAAGGAAGCAAATCGAGTGCTAATTATAGTATTTCAACAAAATTATTTAACATGCTGGCTTTTGCACCCTAAATGTCTTTTCCATGTGTGCACAAAGGGTGGACCTCTGAAAAGTGGCATTGCAGTTTTTCTAGATTAAGGGCTGTGTTAGCCAGGGTGAGAGGGGAACGTTTTCCCATACCATTGTAAAGGGTTATTCACTCGGTTTCAGACCTGCTTTCCCAGGACGAATTACTCCTCCTCCAATACCCGATCTCCAGACATTTTGGAGTCATCACAGATTCAATTGTAGCCCCCATCCACGTACCCCCTGTGGTACGTTAAGAATCAGACATGGGCCTGACCAGGCAGTGGTGCAGTGGATAGAGCATCGGACTGGGATGCGGAGGACCTGAGTTTGAAACCCCAAGGTTGCCAGAGTGCAGGCTCATCTGGTTTGAGCAAAGCTCACCAGCTTAAGCCCAAGGTTGCTGGCTCGAGCAAGGGTCACTCGGTCTGCTGTAGTCCCCCCTGCCCACCCCCCACCCCCCGGTCAAGGCACATATGAGAAAGCAATCAATGAACAACTAAGGTGCCGCAACAAAGAATTGATGCTTCTCATCTCTCTCTCTTCCTGTCTGTCTGTCGCTCTCTCTGATTCTCTCTGTCTCTGCCGGGAAAAAAAAAAGAATCAGACATGGATATGGAAAATTTCGGGCAAATGACAACATTTCCACTCCCCTCCGCCCTACCAGGTGTTCATTTTGTAGGTCAGCTACTTCCCTGGAAGCAGTGTGGCTAAGGGGAGGGTTTCAGCTTTGAGGGGGAAGAATTCAGGTTGCGGGAACTGGGCTAGCACTTCTGAATTTCCTGGGATGGCAGGCCCTGTGGCTTTTTTGGGAAGCCCTGCACCACCCCCAAAATCTCCACCTCCTGTAACCACCGCCATGCCATCACCCCAGCCTGCTGGAGTTTGGGGCCACCCAGGTGTGCAACCCAAATGCTACCTCACTGTGAGAGGTGAGGGGAGCCCCACTAGGAGGTAGTTGTCGCCTCTGCAGGGAAATCACTTTGTCCCTGGTGATTCTGGGAAAAGGGCTTGCTCTTCTGCAGACATTCTCAGCCCAAGAATAATAAAGTTTGGGAGCTGAGGCGGGGGAGGGGCCCGTGGTTGCCAGGGGCACATTCGTGGCACAGCTGCCAATTGTGACACGGCTGCTATTCAGCAGTGCTGTGCAGCGCCTCACTTGCCCGGGTCATTTGCTATTCTTTACTTGTCGGGTGGGCTTTTTGTGCCCTGATCTCTGCCTGTCATGTCCAGGCTACACCTCTTGACGTGGCAGCTGTTGTGGCGGCTGGTCCAGGCAGCTCAGCCTCCGCAGTTGGCCCGGGACCCTCTCCTGCTGACCTCTGTGCTCCCAGGGCCAACCAAGGCCTGGCCTTCGGATCAGCAAAACCTTCCACAAGAGCCTTCAAATACTACTGAAGGGGTTGAACCTCCCACTCGGCAGGTGGTCCCTCCGCAGCCCCCTGAGAAGGTGGAATCATCTCCATCCCAGCAAAAGAGCCCAGCTCAGCCTCCAGAGCCACCTAAGGAGGTTGTAGTACAACCTCCTGCCCATGGTAATACAACAGTTTCAGTTTCAGAACAGGATCGGCCTTTAAATCTGGGGTTCACCATAACTCCAGAACCGACTGTGGAGGCTAAATATCCCACAGCCCTGCGGCAGACTACAGCTCCTCCCAAGTACCTGGTGGTGACACTTCCCCATCCAGAGCCCGTTGGACCTTGGCAACCAACCTTGACTGAAGTTACAGTTGAAGCTTTAGACCCAGAAGTTACCCAAACTCAGCAAGCAGAGTCACCTGAGACAGCTCCTCCAGCCACTGAACACAAAGCCACTACGAGCGTGTGTGAGCTCTGCACCTGCAGCCAGGAGACGCTGTCCTGTGTGGCTCTCGGCCGGAGGCAGAGGCTCCGCAGCGTGCCTGTGCTGGAGCCCAGCACCTACAATGACACCTTCACCACCTTGTAAGACTTCCCAGTCCCCATTCTTCTCTGCTTCCCACCTAACACGGCAGCCAGCCTTTCCGTGAGGGCTTCCCGGGCTTCCCTCATCTTCCCCAGCTCACGTTGACTGACGTGGTGTTTGTCTTTTGTTTGTCCTTATCTTCATTCTCCTTATAGTTGTCCCCTCTTCACCAGCCTGTTACTTGTAATTGCTCGTATTATTTTCCTTTATTCATCTTTTCAGCCCCATCACTTCATTCCTTAAACTCCACCCTCCCACTTTTGCTGCATCCCCTCTACAGCAGCACCGCCCCTCCCATCTCACTGGTGCTGATACAATATAGTGGTTAAAAGTAGGGAATCTAGAGCCAGAGTGACTGGGTTTGAGCCCGGGTGTGTCCTTCATTAGCCTTGGGGCTCTATTTCCTCATCTGTAAGATGAGGATGATAACTACCATCTCATAGGATTGGTGTGAGATTTAGATGAGTTAATATATGTAAAGCACTTCGAGCAGTGCCGAACAGAAAGGTATATGCGTGTTAGCCATTACCTTATTCCATCCCTCAGTTATGTCCAGAACTCATCTTTGTCCTTGACTTTCTATATGTGTGTGTGTATATATATATATATATATATTACCCATTTTGTGCCCAACCCAGGGGTAAGTACTGTGGGAGCCACAGAGAAGTATGGCATGGTCTGTTGATCATGACAATGATAGATGGGAAGAAAGAGAATGTGCATAACCCAGGTGGTGGTTTTGATTAAGTGCTAAAAGGATACAGACCAGAGGTGCGAATTCACCGAATCTGGGGGCACTGGGGTGGATGGAAGTCAGGGAAAGCTGCAAGGATAAGCCAGAACTTCATCTGGGACTTAAAGGGTAGCTATGGTTTTTTAAATAGAGAGAAGGTAGTGATTACAGTCTAGGCAAAGGCAGGGCTTCAGGAAGGACCAGGACTTAATAGGCCAGTCCATCCGTAAGGCGTAGGTTTGGGAAGAAGCAGTGAAAAATAGGACTACGGAAAACCTTGGCTGTTGGCTGTAGGTGTTTGGAAGTCACACTGAGACAGGGAGAGCCACTGAAAGCTTTCAAGTGAGAGACACATGATTAAAATAAGAGGATTGTTTTAGATTTCATATGCAAAGTGATCTAGTAGGAAAGCTTGATTCAGGGAGACAAAACAGAATGCTCTGGGAAAATCTAGGTGTAAAGTGAGAAGGCACTGAGTTGGAGCCCTTGTGACAGGAGTAGGAAGAAAACCTTGGGAACACCACAGAGGAAGAACTGACGAGATTTAGTAACTGCCTGGAGTAGGGGGATAGGAGGTACAGTAAAGAAAAAAGTCAAACGTGACCCTGTCAAGTTTCTGTCCTGGCTGACGAGGAGAATGGTGGTGGTGTAGCAGGTGGGCATAGAGCAGCTGGGAAGGAGAGCCAGGCTGAGGGAGATGAGCTCAGCTTGGGGTACCTTATTGCTGAGTGTAAAGCAACCAGAAGGCTCCTGGCTGAGTGGAAATGTCCACTAGGCAAAGGGGCAGAGAGGTACCTGTTTGACTTTTTCTGACCTTCCTGAAAAATGTGTCTGTGAGCTGAGTAGGTGAGTTGTTGCTGAAGGAGGAGGACAAAGCTAGAGGTAATGATTCAGGGTCATCCACAGACTTAGTGGTTGATGCCAAACCTCAGGAATTTAACTGCTTCTTTTAAACACCTGTAATTCATGGATACATTCTTGCTGTTGTTTTTAATGGCACAGAAGTATATAGGATAAAATGTGAAAATCACACCTAACCCTATTTATTTATTTTTAACTTATTTATTGATTTTAGAAAGAGGATGAGAGAGAGACAAAAACACCAACCCCTATTCGTATGTGCCTTGACTGAGGATTAAGCCCACAACCTCTTATATATTGGGATGACACTCTAACCAATTGAGCTATCTGGCCAGGGCTCTACCTAACCCTTTCTGTTACTCCTGTTACCATTTTGGTGTGTGTCTATCTTTCCAATCTCTCTCTCCCTCTCCCCCTCTTGCATTTTTTCCCCCCGGAATGAGGTTATATTTGACCCCGTGCTCGGTGATTTGAGCTTTCCCCTACCAAATATGTCTGAGATCTTTCCAGATTTGTTATTTTCATTTCTATTTGCCCTTGTTCTTCTAACACCTAGAGAGACATCCACAGAGGGCGCTGAGCCAAAGCTTTGATGAGGCCTCCCATAGGATTTCTTTATATTTATTTGCTGATAATGATACCTTTTTTTTCATTTTTCTGTTGAGTTATTCTTTTCTCATTGATTTGTAGAAGGAGTCATTTTAGACACAAGTGGTTTGCGGGGATGGGGAGGAGGATTTAGAGTAGTTACCTGGCATTCCCTATCCCAGATAAGAAGTCCGGGTTCTGAAGAGGCGCCTCGCTGTTTGTGCCAGCGGCCCCACATTAGCACTTTATTAAGTGAGCCTCCTGGGAAGCCGATGGCTGCGGAAATGAGAAAGCTGGGGTCTTCTGCATTTGTCTATTTCCCTCAAGATTGCCATGACTATTTTTACTTACTCTGTTCATTTTTCTACCCAGTCACGGATATTGACTGTGTTTCTCCACAGAGATTTACGAGGAAATGCTATTTCATACATTGAAGAGAAAACATGGAAGCCATACCATCAAATTGAGAAACTGTGAGTATATGCTTTCCAAAAATGAATACAAAAAACCAACTGTGTCGTGAGAGCCTTCTTGGTCCAGAGTTTGGGGGTCAGTAACTCTGAGAAAATGAATTTTCCCCTTCATATCCCAAATCAACCTCTATTGATTAAAATTCTGTGTTTGTTTTCAAAATTAAATTTGGCAGGCCCTCTTTAAAATGAGTCAATTTAAACTTATTTTCCATGATAACAAGTAATACATGACTATGTTCTCAATATATAAAAATGAAATAATAGGCCCTGGTTGGTTGGCTCAGTGGTAGTATTGGCCCAGCATGTGAAAGTCCCAGGTTTGATTCCCGGTCAGAACACATAGAAGAAGCAACCATCTGCTTCTCCACCCCTCCCCCTTTCACTTCTCTCTCTCTCTCTCTCTCTCTCCTTTCTTCCTGCAGCCATGGCTCGATTAGAGCAAGTTGGTATTTATGTTGCATACTGCCTCAGGCACTAAGAATAGCTCAGTTGCTGAGCAACAGAGCAATGCTCCCAGATGGGCAGAACATCACCCGGTAGAGGACTTGCTGGGTGGATCCTGGTCAGGGCACATGCGGGAGTCTATCTCTGCCTCCCCTCCTCTTATTTAATAATAATAATTTAAAAAATGAAATAACAACTAGTATCGTGAAAACCCTGCTTGTGCCCTCATCCCCCACTCTTAAGGTAACCGCTACTCTGAGTTTGCTGTATCTTTTCAGACCTGTTTCCATGCATTTGCCAACATACATATTTACAGATAGCAAAATAGCTGTGTTGTATGATTTTCATATATATATATATATTCTTTTTTTTTTAAGGGACAGAGAGAGGGATAGACAGGAACAGACAGACAGGAATGGAGAGAGATGAGAAGCATCAATCATTAGTTTTTTGTTGCGACACCTTAGTTGTTCATTGATTGCTTTCTTGTATGTGCCTTGACTGCGGGCCTTCAGCAGACCGAGTAACCCCTTGCTCAAGCCAGTGACTTTGAGTCCAAGCTGGTGAGCTTTTTGCTCAAGCCAGTTGGGCCCACGCTCAAGCTGGCGACCTCGGGGTCTCAAACCTGGGTCCTCCGCATTTCAGTCCAACGCTCCACTGCACCACCGCCGGGCCAGGCATGATTTTCATATATATTTTTAAACATAAATGGTAATATACTACCACTTAGTTCTTGATATGTCTTAGATTTGTTTCCTTTTTAGAATGTGGAAAGTTTCCCCATTCATTTAAGCTTCTGCATAATATTCCATAGTATGGATGGTTGTATTACAGTTTAATAATCCTCTACGGATGGATGTTTAGATGATGTCCAGTTTTCTTGTTACATGTATTGCGGAAATGAACATTCTTGTATATGCGTCTTTGTGAACATGGGCAGGTATTTATGTTGAAATTTTTGGGGTGAAGACTACATTGATATAACAGTGTTCTGCCCTCAAAGAACTTGTGCCAACTTACACTGTAATCAATGGGCCATGACGGCATTCATTTTCCTAGACCCTTCTACTGCTGGATATTCTCTATTTTTTTTTTTTTTTTTTTGCTGATCTTTGAATTGTTCTGATTGCTTGTAAATTTAAATATCTTTATATACTTATTGAACATTAGTATTTTTTCTCTGAATTTGCCCTGTCCTTTTTTGCCCTTTCTTTTTGTTTTTTATTTATTTATTTAATTTCAGAGAGAGGAAGAGAGAAAGGGACAGACAGGCTTGAAGTGGAAGAGATGAGAAGCATTAATTCTTTGTTGCGACACCTTAGTTGTTCATTGATTACTTTCTCATACGTGCTTTGACTGGGGGGCTCCAGCCGAGCCAGTGACCCCTTGCTCAAGCCAGGGACCTTGGGCTCAAGCCAGCCACCATGGGGTCATGTCTATGATCCCACGCTCAAACCGGTGACCCAACACTTATGCTGGTGAGCCCATGGGTTTTAAACCTGGGTCCTCAGCATCCTAGGCCAATGCTCTATTCACTGCACCACTGCCTGGTCAGGCTCTTCTGTTTATTTATTTTTTAATTGCTTTGTAAAAAAGTCAGTTTAGCATGTAAGTAACTGTGGAAAAAAATATTTATAGTCAAAGTAATTAACTGTTTGCACCCTGGCATTTTTCATAACAGTTTGTGTGTCGTGTTATTAGTTCGTCTTGAATAGTTAAGTCATAAATTATTTCTGAATAATAAAAGACATAATAGTCATAGTAATCTAAAAATAGGGTTTGTAACAACTCTAAAAGATTCCCCCCTTAGTCTGATATCTTATTGGTAAGGAAAAAATGTTAGAACCAGGCAGTTCTCTTTAATTTATGAATTTCTTTAAGACTGTATATAGTTTATATTTCCCCTGATAATATTTGACTTGGAGATTTTGCTTCCCAAACTTATAAGAACAATGAAAGTCATTTGGCACAAGAAACAAATACCATTAGCTTTCTCTGAGAAGTAGAGGGGACAGGGTAGGCGGAGGGTCAGGGTTAGAAGAAAAACTTTAGATTGTGTGCCATATACCTTTGTAATTTTGAACCATGAGAATATACATTGCCTTTTTTAAAAAATAAATTGATATTTAAACATTAATTTTTTAAAAAACATCTGTTTTGGGATTTCTCCACAATGACATGAATCTGGTAAAGTTTGAAGACCTGCCTCCCCTTCTAATATCAGTTGCTTCTACCTGGAGGAAGACACCCTTGCTGCCCAACCCAAGGAAGGAAGATGTGGGGTTGGTGTGCTGCCAGCTGCTCCTGCCACAGTGTCCTGCGGGGTACTCCAGGGCACTTCTGGTAGGGGAGCATTTGTGGAACTACTCCTGTGCCTTGAGCTAAGGTTGTGATTTATAAATGATATCTTTCCCATTTATAAATTATATTCTTAGGGTTTTTTGTGGAAGTTGGAGGGGTAGAGACTGGGCATATTTCAATCTGCCAACTTGAAACAGCATATTTTAGAAAAACAATTTTGTACCCCTGTTAGATCCTAGAGAAACTAGGTCAAATGTTTATGTATCAGGATACAAATACAATAATGTTCAAAGAAACATTGTAATAACTATAAACTAGAAAAATCTTAATATCCACTAGGTAGAAAAATTCTAGTATCCACTGAAAGACAGAAACCACAGGCCGAACAAAAAATACAAGGCTAGTGTGTCCAAAAAGGAAAATTTATTTTTAAAACGCCTGGGTGCAAATGGACTAAGACCAGCAAAGGGTGTCAGCGCTGGGGAAGGGATAGAGCAGGGGTTATATAAACTAATCAAAGGGCCTTGGGCAAAAGCATCTGACATTGCTGCATCTACAGGTGCAAGATAGCTTGGTGGCTGAGAGTGGCACTACAGTTCCTCAAAATTGTTTGCACTCTGAGTCAGCCAACCCTTATCAGCTAGGGAGATCTGAGGAGCCCAGTTACTGAGAAAGCAAGTCCTTCTTTCTCTTTTGGGCGTGCATTGTTCTGGAGAAGGCAGCTGAGTAGTCATTTTATGTATCATCCACTAGTATCCAACAGTAGAATGGATAAATAATGTGTGGTAGAGTCATACAATGTAATGCTATTCATTAGGTACATAATAATATAAGCTACATGAGTAATCTTAAGTTTTCTGGTAGCCATTTAAAAATACAAGTAAAAAGAAACAGTGAAATTAGTGTTAATATATTTTATTTAACTCGTATCCAAAATATTATTTTCAACATATAATAGTTATATGGATTATTTATAAGATATTTGACACTTTTTCACATTTTATCTTCAAAACATCCAAAGCATTGTCATTTCTACATGGAAACTATATAAAAATTGTTAATGAGAGAGTTTATATTCTTTTTTCAATACTAAACCTTTGAAATCTCCACTTGGTTGCTAAATGTTTTATCAGAAAGACTTGATTTGTATTTATATTATGTAAATTTACAGTTGAAAAAGTAGCATGACATGCCCAAGTTGTTGCTAACGTACTTAAACAGGAGTCAGAGAAAGTGCTGTGATTGGAGAGGGGCACCGTGTAGGCTCTGGGATGCTGCAGCGTGCTCCTTCCTGACATGAATGGTGTCACATAGCTATTTATGTGGTGTGTGTGCTTTATGCACATTTTAGTCCTCAAAAGAATTTATTTATGGGGGAAATAATCAAATGGCTTCACTTGCAGCCCTGATGCATTCTGTATGGGACTTCTATGATAAGTTTTAAGAAAGAGAGTAGGAAATGGCAGTTCTGCCAATGTTGGTACCACCCAGAGTTGGGTTCTAACAGAGACATTGTGATCTAGGGAGTTGGCATTAACTATATGATTTGGTGAGAAGAGTGAACAGGAGTGTGTGTGTGTGTGTGTGTGTGTGTGTGTGTGTGTGTGTGTGTGTGAAAGAGAGGGGGGGAGAGAATGAGAGAGATGGAGAAAGGTGGACACAAAGGAGCACATGAGAAGAAAAGTTTGAATAAAAAGACAGCAGAGATCACTATCCTTAAATTAAATAAAAATTAGGATATTTCAATGGGACCATTACCCAGGTTTTTCCATGTATATGTTTCTGTAGTTATTTGTTATAGTTATTTTGTATTTTTATCCAGAAATAACCTTTTCATTTTTCAGAATTCTTAGTGGAAATGAATTAACAGAATTAAAACACAATTCCTTTGAAGGACTGCTATTCCTCAAATATTTGTAAGTTAACTTTATTTATTTATTTATTTACTTATGAGGTTTTAGTTATATGTATCTATAAATTAAATAAGGGGTTCAAATTAGATAATCTCTACAGTTTCTCCCAGGAATAAAATTCTACACTTTGTAAATTATGTAGGGCTGTCACCCATCTCCAGCATTTAATATCTCCCATGCATTTCCAACTTTTTAACCATATAGACAAGATATAGATAGGAAAAACTGTTCAGTTATAGAGGAAAGTGGTAAAGAGGTCTGAGGAACTATAGGCACCCATTTGTACCTTTTTATATATGTTCATATACCATTTGCTTATGTTCATATTTAGTTTAAGGCTTATGGATCAAATCAAACCTATTGTCTGTTTTTATACAGTTCATAAGTTAAGAATAATTTCTATACTTTGAAAGCGCTGAGAAAGAAAGAAGAAAAAGAAGAAACAAAGAATATGCAAGACAGATTGTCTGTGGCCTGCAAAGCCTAAAATATTTATTGCCTGGCCTTTAGAAAAGGCTTTAAAATATTGATTTAATAAAATGAGAGAAATTCAACTTAACTTCAAATTGTCCCTATAGAACAAGAAAACATAGAGCACTTACATTAACTTGAGTGTCATTAACCCAGAATTTTTGATAATTTAATCTAAATGAAATTAACATTTACATATTAAATTTTAAACTAAGCAGATGAATTATGTAGAGTCTTGTTAAGAACATGATAAGTTACCAAGAGGACAAACCGGTGTTAAGGATTTTCATGAAGGAGTTGTTATATGAATATTAAAAATAAATGTTGAAAATGATGGTTAAGTAATATAATTAGAAATGTTTAACCCTGGCTGATTGGCTCAGTGGTAGAGCATCAGCCCAGTGTTTGGATGTCTCAGGTTTGATTCCTGGTCAAAGCACACAGGAGAAGCAACCATCTGCTTCACCATCCCTCCTCCTCTCCTTTCTCTTTTTCTCTCTCTCTTCCCTTCCCACAGCCATGATTTGGTTGGAGCAAGTTGGCCCCTGGTGCTGAAGATGGCTCCATGCCTTGCCTCAGGTGCTAAAATACCTTGGTTGCCAAGCAACAAAGCAACAGCCCCAGATGGGCAGAGCATTGCCCCATAGTGGACTTGCCAGGTGGATCCCTGTAGGAGCACACGTGGGAGTCTGTCTCTCTGTATCCTCATTTCTCATTTAAGAAAAATGGGGAAAAAATGTTTTGGGCCAGGCAGGCAGGCTCAGTGGGTACATATCAGCCTGGTGTGTGGGTGTCCCAGATTCAATTCCTGGTCAGGGCACACAGGAGATACAACCATCTGCTTCTCCTTCTCTCCTCCTCTCACTTCTCTCTCTCTCTCTTCTCCTCCTGCAACCATGGCTCAATTGGAGGGAGTTGGCCCTGGGTGTTGATGATGGTTCCATAGCCTCCACCTATGCTAAGAAGCACTCTGTTGCTGAGCAACAAAGCAACAACCCCAGATAGGCAGAGCATTGCCTCCTAGTGGGCTTGCCGGGTTGATCCCAGTTGGGGCGAATGCAGGAGTCTGTCTCTGCCTTCCTTCCTCCCATTGAATAAAAAAGAAAGAAAGAAATGCTTACATTAAATAAGCGTATCAGAAATGCCCCTAACATCACTTATTACAAAATAAAGACCTCTCTAGCCTACTGTCAAGGAAGAAATGTTTGCCTAGTAATTTCTATTTTTGTAGAGATAAGGAGATTTGCTTTGCTATAAAAACTCAATGTTTATCATTTGCCCATGGCATCCAGTGTTGGGTATGTCATTAATTCTTATTAAGCTAATTAATGATACCCTAACAAATATTCTTTTTGCAAATGTAGAAGGCTAAGGAAAATGAGTCCAAGCACTGGACCTACTATAGTAAGCACAAAGATAGGTCAGACAGGTTGCCTACCCTTCCAGCAAATCATGATAGTAACTCGATAGAGGACTGGATAAAGAAGATGTGGTACATATATACAATGGGATACTACTCAGCCATAAGAAACGATGACATAGCAACATTTACGACACATATGGATGGACCTTGAGAGCATTATACTGAGTGAAACATGTAAATCAGAAAAAGCTAAGAACTGTACGATTTCACACATAGATAAGATGTAAAACTGAGATTATGGACATAGATAAAAGTGAAGTGGTTACCAGGGGTAAGGGAACGTGGGGGAGGGAGAGGAGAACTTGAATGAATTGGGAGAGGGAAGTGGGTAGGGAAGGGTATAAAGAGGGACAAATATAAGGTGACAGAAAATGGTTTGACATTGAGTGATGGGTATACAACATAATCAACAGTTCAAATTATATAGAAATGTTCACCTGAAACCTATGTACTCTTATTGATTAATGTCACCCTGTTAATTTTCTAAATAAAATTTTAAAAAAAGAGTGGGTGTTTTTCAAAGAAAAATCTAGTACCATGCTGTTTTTGTTGTCCCACCACTCTACAACTGAAGCAATTAAGTTTATGCATTAGTAAAGCAATATAAAATAAAAAATGAATTTCTATTAATATAACAGAAAGTGACATTCTGAATTAGTTCAAAGTTCTGTATTAATCAGAAGAGTAACTTCCTTCCAAGTTATGTGAAAAGGCATCTTTTATTTCTTGTATTGAATTGGCCTAGAAAACAGAACTAAACCTGGAGGTATATAAATGTGAGACTATTTCTTTTAATATTAGAAATTTATAATTATATATGAAGATAAAAACTTTGAGCTCATAATCTAAATTTAATCCTTTTGCTCTCAGGAAAGATTACCTTCAAAATCTATCAAGATCTATAGTTTTATATTTTATTTATGAAGATCATGAAGGTGAAACATTTTTTTTAAATTTTATTTAGAAAATTTAACAGGGTGACATTGATCAATAAGAGTACATAGGTTTTGGGTAAACATTTCTATTGCATATTTTTTAATTTTTTAATTTTATTTAGAAAATTAAATTTAACACAATGACATTGATCAATAAGAGTACATAGGTTTCAGGTAAACATTTCTGTAACATTTGAACTGCTGATTATGTTGTATACCCATCACCCAAAGTCAAATTATTTTCCGTCACGTTATATTTGTCTGATTCCACTCTTTCCCCACCTTTCCCCATCCCATTCCTGCACATCCCTTTCCCCCTGGTAACCATTTCACTTTTATCTATGTCCGTGAGTCTCAGTTTTATATCCCACCTAAATGAGAAATCATACAGTTCTTAGCTTTTTCTGATTTCCTTATTTCACTCAGTAATATGTTCTCAAGTTCCACCCATGTTGTCGTAAATGGCACTATGTCATCATTTCTTATGGCTGAGTAGTATTCCATTGTATATATGTACCACATCTTCTTTATCCAATCCCCTATCGAGGGACACTTTGGTTGTTTCTATATCTTGGCCACGATGAATAATGCTACGATGAACATGGAGGTGCATGTGTTTTTGTACACCAGTGTTTTTGAGTTTGGGAGGGTAGATACTCAGTAGAGGGATTGCTGGATTATATGGTAATTCTATTCTTAATTTTTTGAGAAACCACAATACTTTCTTCCATAATGGCTGTACTAATTTGCATTCCCACCAGCAGTGAACGAGGGTTCCTTTTTTTCCCACAACCACTCCAACACTTGACATGACCAGTCTTGCTGATAATAGCCAATCTAACAGATGTGAGGTGGTATCACAGGGGTCGGGAACCTTTTTGGCTGAGAGAGCCATGAACACCACATATTTTAAAATGTAACTCCGTGAGAGCCATATGATATGTTTAACACTAAATACAAGTAAATGTGTGCATTTTATGTAAAACCAACACTTTTAAAGTACGATAACTCTCTGAATTCTTTTTAATAACATTGTTATGCTGTTGCAAACCAATGATGAATAAAGTACTTCTTACCATTAATGCGACTTCTGGTGCTGCATGGTTTTGCTGATGGCTTTGTAGTCTGGTTGATATGTGGTGAGGTTAAGCTTCATGCAAGCATTGAGACTTCCATCCGTTAAACGTGATCGTAGGTTGGTCTTAACGTTCTTTAGATGTGAGAAAGACTGTTCGTATGTATACGTAGAGCCAAACATTGTCAGTACAGCAATACTCACACGCTGCAGTGTGTGATACGTGACGGGAAGCACATTCCAAGTTTTAACAATCAGCTGGTTTGCGGGTTGAAGTTTTTTCATTTCTCCCCACTTGTGTTTGCTCGCCAACTCTGCTTGCTGTCGTGCAAGTCTTTCCAAATCTTCATTCAGTGACTTAAATTTATTCACCCACATGTCTGAGGCCTTCAGGTCAGCAGCTTGTAGCTCAAAATCTCTGACGGAGACACCAGGGATGTAACTCAGGTCGGCGCTGTCCACTGCACACTCGTGTGGATGGGTGATGAACTTAAAAGACGAGTGCTCTCATGAAACTCTCCAAAGTGCACTTTGAATGACTGCAGGAGATTAGATGTGAAGCCCGCTAGCTGCTGGAGATCAAGATGTTGAGCAGGATCACTTGCTGTGCATGCTTCTTAAAACTCTCCCAGTTTTTCAAAGTGTAGTAAACGACTTGTTTCAATGTCTGTGATGAAGAGTTCCAGCTTGTTTTCAAACGCAAACACTGCTTGTTCAAGGGATAAGACTGTATTTCCAATGCCTTGCATTTTCACATTGAGCTGTTTCAGATGTTCGGTCATGTCCACGAGCTAGTAGAACTTCAGGAGTCACTCAGTGTTAGCTAACTGAGGATGCTCGACGTTTTTCATTTCAAGAAAGGTCCGGATTTTACTCAGACAAGCCACAAAATGGCTGAGCACCTTCCCTCTTGACAACCAATGCACATTGCTGTGCAGAAGCAGACCAGGATAATTATTCCCAACTTTATGCAGCAGTGTTTTAAACAGGCAATCATTTAAAGCTGGGGCAACAATAAAGTTGCCACCCGAATGACCAGCAGCATCATATCACCAAGCTGCTTGCCACACATCCGGGCACAAAGCGCATCATGAGGTAGGATGCAGTGAAAACTTAGGATGGGTCTCTTTTCATGTTCATGAAGAAGCGCTATGAATCTTCTGTTTTTCCCCACCATACATGGAGCACCATCAGTACACACCAAAATAAGTTTATCCATCGGTAGATTTTTCTTTTAGCGAACTCAGTGAAAGACTGGAATAAATCCTCCCCTCTTGTTGTCTCTTTCATAGGCAAAACAGCAAGACTTTGCTCACATAGTGTGTCACTGACAGCATACCTTGCAATCACCCTGAACTGGGATAAATGGCTTACGTCTCTTGACTCATTCAAAGCGAGAGAAAGAATGGTGCTGCATTTATGTCCTTCACTTGTGTTGCCTCAATTTGATTTGCCATCATAATGATATGATCGTGAACAGTTCTTGCTGACAGAAGCATGTCTTTTATTCGTTTGATTATCTTGTCTTTATCCGAAAAGTCATCAAAAAGTTCATTGACAACATCAAGCATGAATGTTTTGGCATACTCCCCATCTGTGAATGGCTTTCCGTTTCTCCCAATTGCTAAAGCAACAGCAAAGCTAACCGAATTCCAGTCACCTTGTTGGGTCCAAACACGGAGTTGCTGCTGACTAGCTTGCACTCTGCACAGTAGCTCTTGACATGCTTTCTTCCTGCTGTCCCCCGCTGAATATTTCGATGCAAAGGTAGTATGGCATGTGTCGAAGTGCCTGCCGCTTTATATTTGACCGTTTCATCCATGCAATTTTATCATTGCATATTAGACACACTGCAGAACCTGCTCTCTCCACAAAGGCAAATTTCTCTGTCCATTTCTGCTGAAAAGTACAATACTCCTCATCTTTTTTTCATTTAGCCATCCTCTTCATCAAAAGGGTTTCTGCAATTAGCTAGCTCACTACTTGACTAAAAGGAGGGAAGTTTACTTCCTGACCTCACAACGACCCATGTACATTATGCATTATCCAATAAAAATTTGGTGTTCTCACGGAGGATAGCTGATTGGCTCCAGCCACCCACAACCATGAACATGAGTGGTAGGAAATGAGTGGATTGTAATACATGAGAATGTTTTTATATTTTTAACGTTATTATTTCTTTCATTAAAGATTTGTCTGTGAGCCAGATGCAGCCATCAAAGGAGCCACATCTGACTCACGAGCTATAGGTTCCCAACCGTTGCTATAGAGCCACAATAATCTTTAATTATATATATTATTTATAGGTCAGGAACCAACCTATAATATTTATTGGCTGGAGCCAATCACAGCTATCCTCCGGAAGAACACCAAATTTTTATTGGATAATGCATAATGTACATGGGTCATTGTGAGGTCAGGAAGTAAACTTCCCTCCTTTTAGTCAAGTAGTGAGCTAGCTAATTGCAGAAACCCTTTTGATGAAGAGGATGGCTAAATGAAAAAAAGATGAGGAGTATTGTACTTTTCAGCAGAAATGGACAGAGAAATTTGCCTTTGTGGAGAGAGCAGGTTCTGCAGTGTGTCTAATATGCAATGATAAAATTGCATGGATGAAACGGTCAAATATAAAGCGGCAGGCACTTCGACACATGCCATACTACCTTTGCATCGAAATATTCAGCGGGGGACAGCAGGAAGAAAGCATGTCAAGAGCTACTGTGCAGAGTGCAAGCTAGTCAGCAGCAACTCCGTGTTTGGACCCAACAAGGTGACTGGAATTCGGCTAGCTTTGCTGTTGCTTTAGCAATTGGGAGAAACGGAAAGCCATTCACAGATGGGGAGTATGCCAAAACATTCATGCTTGATGTTGTCAATGAACTTTTTGATGACTTTTCGGAAAAAGACAAGATAATCAAACGAATAAAAGACATGCTTCTGTCAGCAAGAACTGTTCACGATCATATCATTATGATGGCAAATCAAATTGAGGCAACACAAGTGAAGGACATAAATGCAGCACCATTCTTTCTCTCGCTTTGAATGAGTCAAGAGACGTAAGCCATTTATCCCAGTTCAGCGTGATTGCAAGGTATGCTGTCAGTGACACACTATGTGAGCAAAGTCTTGCTGTTTTGCCTATGAAAGAGACAACAAGAGGGGAGGATTTATTCCAGTCTTTCACTGAGTTTGCTAAAAGAAAAATCTACCGATGGATAAACTTATTTTGGTGTGTACAGATGGTGCTCCATGTATGGTGGGGAAAAACAGAAGATTCATAGCGCTTCTTCGTGAACATGAAAAGAGACCCATCCTAAGTTTTCACTACTTCCTACCTCATGATGCGCTTTGTGCCCGGATGTGTGGCAAGCAGCTTGGTGATATGATGCCGCTGGTCATTTGGGTGGCAACTTTATTGTTGCCCCAGCTTTAAATGATTGCCAGTTTAAAACACTGCTGCATAAAGTTGGGAATAATTATCCTGGTCTGTTTCTGCACAGCAATGTGCATTGGTTGTCAAGAGGGAAGGTGCTCAGCCATTTTGTGGCTTGTCTGAGTAAAATACGGACTTTTCTTGAAATGAAAAACGTCGAGCATCCTCAGTTAGCTAACACTGAGTGACTCCTGAAGTTCTACTAGCTCGTGGACATGACCGAACATCTGAAACAGCTCAATGTGAAAATGCAAGGCATTGGAAATACAGTCTTATCCCTTGAACAAGCAGTGTTTGCATTTGAAAACAAGCTGGAACTCTTCATCACAGACATTGAAACAAGTCGTTTACTACACTTTGAAAAACTGGGAGAGTTTTAAGATGCATGCACAGCAAGTGATCCTGCTCAACATCTTGATCTCCAGCAGCTAGCGGGCTTCACATCTAATCTCCTGCAGTCATTCAAAGTGCGCTTTGGAGAGTTTCATGAGAGCACTCGTCTTTTAAGTTCATCACCCATCCACACGAATGTGCAGTGGACAGCGCCGACCTGAGTTACATCCCTGGTGTCTCCGTCAGAGATTTTGAGCTACAAGCTGCTGACCTGAAGGCCTCAGACATGTGGGTGAATAAATTTAAGTCACTGAATGAAGATTTGGAAAGACTTGCACGACAGCAAGCAGAGTTGGCGAGCAAACACAAGTGGGGAGAAATGAAAAAACTTCAACCCGCAAACCAGCTGATTGTTAAAACTTGGAATGTGCTTCCCGTCACGTATCACACACTGCAGCGTGTGAGTATTGCTGTACTGACAATGTTTGGCTCTACGTATGCATGTGAGCAGTCTTTCTCACATCTAAAGAACGTTAAGACCAACCTACGATCACGTTTAACGGATGGAAGTCTCAATGCTTGCATGAAGCTTAACCTCACCACATATCAACCAGACTACAAAGCCATCAGCAAAACCATGCAACACCGGAAGTCGCATTAATGGTAAGAAGTACTTTATTCATCATTGGTTAGCAACAGCATCACAACGTTATTAAAAAGAATTCAGAGAGTTATTGTACTTTAAAAGTGTTGGTTTTACATAAAATGCACACATTTACTTGTATTTAGTGTTAAACATATCATATGGCTCTCACGGAATTACATTTTAAAATATGTGGTGTTCATGGCTCTCTCAGCCAAAAAGGTTCCCGACCCCTGCTCTATAGTATAATTTGAAGACAGGTAGTGTGACACCTCTGGCTCATTCTTTTTCCTCAGGATTGCTTTTGTTATTTGGGTTTTTTTATGGTTACATACAAACCTGGTAATTTCTTTAAAAAATAACATTGGGATTTTGTTGGGGATTGCATTAAATCTGTATATTGCTTTTAGTAATATGGCTTTTTTAAACTATGTTGATCCTTCCAGTTCATGAACATGGAATATTTTTCTATTTCATTGTTTCTTTTTCAATTTCTTGCAATAATGTTTTACAGTTTTCAGTATATAAATCCTTCACATTCTTTGTTAAGTTTATTCCTAGGTATTTTTGTTGTTGTTGCAATTGTAAAAGGACTTTTACTTTAATCCTATTCCCAATGTTTCATTCTTGGCATATAAGAAAGCAGTGGACTTATGTATATTTTGTATCCTGTGAATTTACTGTATTGGTTTATTGTTTCTAATAGTTTTTTGGTGGAGCTTTGAGGTTTTCTATATACAAGATCATGTCATCTGCAAAAAGTGATAACTTTACTCTTTCTTTGCCGATATGGATGCCTTCTATTTTTTTCTCTTGACTGATTGCTCTGACTAAAACTTCCAGAACTATGTTGAATAAGAGTGGAGAGAGTGGGTAGCTTTGTCTTTTTCCTGATTTTAGAGAAAAAGCCTTCATTTTTTCACCATTTAGTATGATACTAGCTGATGGTTTGTCATATATGGCCTTTATTATGTTGAGGTACTTTTCTTCTATTTTGATTCTATTGAGTGTTTTAAACATAAAGGGATGTTGTATCTTATCAAATGCCCTTTCTGCATTTATTGATAAGATCGTATAATTTTTGTTCTTTGTTTTGCTGATGTGGTATATAACGTTGATCAACTTCTGTATTTTGAACCATCCTTGTGCTCCTGGAATGAATCCCACTTGATTGCGGTATATTATTTTTTTAACATGTTGTTGTATTCGATTTGCCAAGTTTTTAAGATTTTTGCATTTGTATTCATTAGAGATATTGGTCTGTAGTTTTCTTTTTTGTATGTGTTGTCCTTGCCAGGTTTTGGTATGAGAGTTATGTTGACCTCATAAAATGTGTTGGAGATTGCTTCTTCTTCTATTTTTTTGTAAGTCTTAGAGAAGAATATGTACCAAATCTTTGAATGTTTTGTAGAATTCATCAGTGTAGCCATCTGGTCCTGGACTTTATTTTTGGGGAGGTTTTTGACAGTTGTTTCTATTTCTTCCCTGCTTATAGGTCTATTTAGGTTTTCCACTTCTTCATGACTCAGTCTAGAAAGATTTCATAGTCCTAGGAATTTATCCTATTCCTCAAGGTTGTTGATTTTGGTGGCATATAATCTTTCATAACATTCTACTATAATCCTTTGTATATCTATAATGTCTGTGGTAATTTCTCCTCTTTCATTTCAGATTTTGTTTATATGAGTACTTTCTCTTTTTCCTTAGTAAGTCTAGCTAGTGGTTTGTTGATTTTATTGATATTTTCAAAGAACCAGCTCTTTGTTGTATTAATTTTTTCTGTAGTATTTCTGATCTCTACTTCATTTAGTTCTGCTCTTAATTTTTTACTATTTCCTTTCTTCTGGGTTCCTGACTTTGGGTTGCTTTTGTTCTTCTCTTTCTAGTTCCTTAAGATGTGATCTTAGATTGTTTACTTGGGATTTCTCTTGTTTCTTTTTTTTTTTTTCTCTCTCTCTTGTTTCTTGATATAAGCCTGTAAGGATATAAAATTCCCCCTTATTACTGCTTTCACTTCATCTCAGAAATTTTGATATGTTGTGCTCTCATTTTCATTTGTCTGTATATATCTTTTTATCTCTGCTTTTATTTCTTCTTTGACCCAGTCTATTTTTAGAAGTATGTTGTTTAATTTCCACATTTTTGTGGGTTTCTTTACTTTCTTTTTACAGTTGAATTCTAATTTCAAAGCCTTATGATCAGAAAATATGCTTGGTATAATTTCATTCTTCCTGAATCTGTTGCTGTTAATTTTATGGCCCAGTATATTACCTATCCTTGAGAATGTTCCATGTACATGGAGAAGAATATATAATCTGAAGTTTGGGATGAAATGTCTTATAAATTTCTATTATGTCCATTTGGTCCAGAGTGTCATTTAAGGCCAGCATTTCTTTATTGATTTTCTGTTTGGATGATCTATCTAAAGCCATCAATGGTATGTTGAAATCTCCAAGTATGATTATGTTTTTTCTGCTTTTATTTTTAGATCAGTTAGTAGATGTCATATATATTTTGGTGCTCCTTGGTTTGATGCATATATATTAAAAAGTGTTATGTCTTCTTAACACAGTCCCCTTTATCATTATGAAATGTCCATATTTGTCTCTGGTTACTTTTGTTGTCTTCAAGTCAGCATTGTCAGATATAAGTATGGCTACACCTGCTTTTCTTTGGAAATTACTTGCTTAGAGAATCATTTCCAACCTCTCACTTTGAATTTACTTTTGTCCCTGCAGCTCATATGTGTCTCTTGAAGGCAGCATGTGGTTGGGTTTTGCTTTTTAATCCAATCTGCTACTCTTTGCCTCTTTATTGGTGAGTTCAGGCAATTTACACTTTTGGGTAATTATTGACTCTTAAGGATTTCCTATAGCCATTTTATGTTTTGTTTCCTGGTAGCTCTGTGTCTTGTTTGGTTCTTCTCTTTTTTGTTTCTGTCAGTTGTTGTTGTTGTTTGATGGTATTTCATACTTCTTTCCCCTGTTTCTTCTTCTTTTTTTTTTTTTTAAATTTTATTTTTATTTTATTAATTTTAGAGAGGAGACACAGAGTGAGAGAGAAAGATAGAGATAGAGAAAGAGAGAAAGGGGGGAGGAGCTGGAAGCATCAACTCCCATATGTGCCTTGACCAGACTAGTGCAGGGTTTTGAACTGGCGACCTCAGTATTCCCAGGTCGACGCTTTATCCACTGCGCCACCACAGGTCAGGCTGTTTCTTCTTTTTTTAAGCTGTGTATTTCAGTAGTGGCTTTTTCATGAGTGGCTATCACCATACTTTCCCAAAAATAAGACAGTGTCTTATATTTATTTTTTGCTCCTAAAGACACTCTAGGTCTTATTTTCAGGGGAGGCCTTATATTTCTAAGCTTTAAAATAATTGCACTAGGTTTTATTTTCGAAGAAACAGGGCACTAGGTTATTAAGAGAAAAATGTTCGTATGTACAAGAGTCCTTTGTCTTATGAGTGCTTCTGCACTCCATCCTCCTTTGCTACTGCAGATCTTTATCCTCTCCCCTTTTATGTTATTGTTGTCACAGATCATCCTTGTTTTCATTGTGACCTTTTTGGAGATTTTATTTGTAGTTTTGATTTGTTTTGTTCTTTGTGTCTTGTCAAATAACCCCTTGACTATTTCCAGTTGTGGGATTTTCTGGTAATAAATTCTTTCAGCTTCTCTATGTCCACAACAGTATTTATTTCTCCTTCATATTTGAAGGATAAATTTGATGAATATAGTATTCTTGGCTGGTAATTCCTCTCTTTCAGTGCTTTGAATGTTTGGGTCAACTCTCTTTTGGCTTGTAGAGTTTCTGCCGAGAAGTCGGATGATAACCTAATGGGCTTTCCTTTATATGTTATGTTCTTCTTTTCCCTAGCTTCCTTGATGATTCTTTCTTTGTAATTGACTTTTGATAATTTTATTATGATGTGCCTTGGAGTAGGTCTGTTTGGTTTGAGGTAATTAGCCATTCTGTTTGCTTTTTGGATTTGAGACTCTTTTTCCATAGGTTTTGGAAATTCTCATCCATTGATTTTTTGAATGGGCTCTTCATTCCCCCCCCTTCTTTTTCTGATATACCCATTATTCTTATATTGCTCTTTCTGATGGTGTCAGACAATTCTTGTAGAGCTCTCTCAGTTTTTTTAATTCATGAATCTCTTCTCTCTGTAGCATCTCTAGTTCACTGTCTTCAATGTCACTGATTCATTTCTCTATCTAACTTGTTCTATCAACTAAACTTGCTACCTCAGTCTCCAATTCATGTATTGAAGTTCATGAGTTCTTCATCTCTGTTTTTAAAGTTTCAATCTCTTTGGTGAACTCATTAATATGCCTACTGGTGTTTCTCACATCTCAGTGAGTATTTTCAGAACTTCAAGTTTGAATTCTCTATTATTTAACTCTAAAGTTTCTATGTGATTAAAATTTTTTTTGGAGATTTTTAATTTTCTTTCTGAACTACATCTCTGTCTTGCATAGCCATGGTATTCAATTTCTTCTTCTTTGATGTCATTTTAGAGTGGTATTGTTAAGAACCCTAACAAAAAATAACAACTAAAAAAATGAAAAATTAAGATAATACAAGAATTTTTAAAATTATGACAAGTAAAAAGGAAAAATCACCAAAAACAAAAATTAAAAACAAAAAACAAAATAAAAACAAACACCAATAAAAAATAAGAGCAAAAAAATAGAAAAATTAAAGAGAATTAGATTCAAAAGAAAAAAGAGGATAAAAAAATAAGAAAAATTGAAGAAAGGAAAAAATGGAGAAAAACGGAAAAATAAGTTTTAAGTTTTAGAGGTTTCTTCCAGTAGGTGTCACTATATTACAAGTTTTAACTCTGTGGAATTCCTGGGCTGTCCTCCACTGAGATGTTGCTGTTGCAATGATGTAGACGGGGCCACAGTCATGTTGGTAGGTTGGCGTGTAGTGAGGGTTTAATGGCTTCAGCTTTCTGGCACTAGCAATCTCAGTCTTCTGGGTACTTCTCCCCATGTCTCAACAGACCTGGGGACCAGTCCCAGAGCACCTCTGTTCTTTAGGGGAGAGAGTGGCTCTGGAGAGCTAGCTGTGGAGTTTGTCTCTGCTACTCTCTGTACTGCAAGGTGAAGGAGGCGGGATCTGGGAGGCTTAGGGGCCTCACTTTAGTTTTCTCTGTCTCTACTGAGTGCAGGCTACAGGCAGACCACTCAATATTATCATTCTAACCTTTACCAATCATTCCTAATAATTAGATATCTAATTGAGGCCATGTTTTTCTTTTACTTTTTCTAGAGATTTATCCTTCAATAAGATACAATTTATTGAAAGAAATACATTTGAATCTCTTCCTTTTTTGCAGTATATGTAAGTTATAAATATAACTTCATTATGTTTAGAATATTTATAAAACTTAATTATAAACATCTTTGTTATTCATTTTGAAGTAAGATTAAAATTTTATTAGTAGAAAGCTATTAACATTATGTAGCAAATCCTTTTTGTCTCTTGCAAAAATTAGTGTGAGAATTATCTCACAGATCAGAATGAGTCATTCGACAGGAGTGGTTCTCTACCTGGGTAATTATGCACCCAGGTGGCAATATCCAAACACATTTTCATTTGTTAAAACTGTAGATATACTACTGGCATCTAGTGGGCAGAGGCCTGAGTTGCTGTTCACATCCTGCCATGCACAGAGTAGCTTCCATAACAAATAATTATCTAGCCCCAAATGTCAATAGTGTTGCAGTTGTGTAACCCTGTTCTAGAGAAATACAAATCACTTAATACAAGGTTTATAAGCACGTACTGTTTTGTATCTAATGCACCACATGCATAAACATGAAAGCATAAATCATAAGCCGGTATTTTCCACTATGAAATTTATTTAGGATTTGGAGGAAGTATTGAGGTTGTTTTATTATATATAAATTAGAATCACTGCCAAAGGATAAATGATCTGAAATAAATTTTTTTTGTTTTCTTTTGCTTGTCATTTTTTGTAGAAATCTTGGTTGCAATTTGCTCATAAAACTGAGCTTTGGAACATTTGAGACTTGGCATGGAATGCAGTTTTTACACAAGATGTAAGTGAAATCAAAGATGAATACATGTAAAAAGCCATGTAAAAACATCATACAGTGATTGGTTAGCCGATGTAAGCCCGAGTTTAAACTCTGAAAAGTGTGGCATAGGAGCCATTCATTTTTGTCAGATAAGGAACTAAGGTACAGAGAGGCCGAGAGACTTGTCTAACTCTTAGGCGACGTGCTCTGCTTCCCCAGTGCTGATCAGCAGTGTGGTCAACAGGAGGGACCGCACAGTTAACATTCAAAGTAGCCTCGGCCTGGGAATTCCAATGGTGCTGCCTCTCCAATATGTGAACGGTCCTTGAAGTTCCACTTCTTAATTTAATTTTGATTCCTGCCCACATGCGAGGTTCTTAACTGCTTTCATGTGTGCAACATAGAACTGAGTCAAGTTTAGCTCAAAGTTCTCCAAGGAACAAAAGAGTGTGTGTGTGGGGGGGGGGGGGGGTGCTTCCTCAGCCATAAGTCTCTGTTAAAAGATAAAGCCAAAAGAATTTCTTAAACTTGTTCCAGGGCACTCCTCACTCCCTCCCCATTACCCAGAACATTATTTTTCAGAAAGTATGTGCTTCTGAAGTGAGTTATCTGTAGGCTTTTTGAGGCATTGGAGAAAACATGCTGTTTATGTTAAGCTGTGGTGTGAAAAAATATTCATAAAGAAAATACATAGCTATAGCTTTATTCCAGTTTCTTTCCTTACTACTCCTCGTAAGAACGGTGGGTTTTGTGCCCTTTCAGCCTCAAAATTCCATGATTTCTCTGGGACACAAGCAAATCATAGTGGGTTGGGCTGTGTTTTGCTCCCGGTATTATCCGTTCCCTCAGTAGCTGCGGTGTTAAAACATTTACCTGTAATTGTTTTCAACAATTCCCCCTGAGGGGAGAGGCGTTTAGCACTAGGTAGCTCTCAGTCAGGTCAAAGACAAGCCTTTCAAGTGAGGTTTTCCAGGGAACCGGCAGAGGGCTAAAATGACAGTTTTTTGGGAGTGAGAGTTGTGTTCTATTCTTTCTGTGGTACTGGGGATGTGGGCTATTTTTCATAGTTCCTCCCGGGCTGGAGAGCAAAGGGCGAGGATGAGTTAAAGCAACACAGATTACTGTCCTTACAGAAATTAATCATTTCCCTTGAATAAATGTTCCCTGGACTCCTGCAAGCCTGTTGGTTAAATTTCTAGAGTTTGGAAGAGTTGATTCTGACCATTTTTGCAGTTCTTTTTTGTTGCTTTTTAGTAAGGTGACCAGACGTCCTGCTTTGGGCGGCACAGTCCCAGTTTTTAATTTGTCTCGTGTCCCGTGGTGCTTTTAAAAAGTCCCGATTTAAAAATATATATTACAATACTATTTTTGCATTCTATGAAAATTTATTTTTGCTCCATATAGACCAAATTTTTAATCAAGAACCCCCTCGTCAATGGTGTCCCACTTTACCAATTTTAAAATCTGGTCACCTTATTAGGGATGAATTTTCAGGTGTCCTTACTCCGCCATTTTCACTGATTTGCCTAAAACATGGCTTTAAATCTCTAAAGGCTCAATGACAGTAAGCTAGTTAAATATTTATTCACAGGAGATGATTAGAGATCAGGAAAAAAAAGAGAAAATGTAATCTCATAGAGACTCTCCCAGGTGGGTACATGAAATTTGAAAAGGGATTTCTATATCTAATCATCTCAAAATGAAAATTAAAGTAACAGCTATTTTTAAACTCCTTTTCTTCATACCAGTTAAACACAGGCTCTGGAGTAAGAACTGAGTCCTAATTCCAGCTCCGCTTCTTACTAGCTTGACAACCTGGGACAAGTTATATAACCTCTCTGTGCCTTAGTTTCCTCATTTGTAAACTGGGGTAATAATAATATCTATCAATAAGGTTATTGTGAGAATTCAGTATGAAACGTTCATCACATATGCCCAGCAGCCTAATAGATACGAGCTATGACAATCCTCTTTATAGTATTCTGCAAAAGTGCACTAATGATTCTTGAGTAGAATTCACCTAAAGACAGATTTTCTTTTCTTTCTTCCTGTTTCTTTTTTGTTTTTTGTTTTGCTTTGCTGTTTTAAAGAATTGAGAAGAAAATTTATTCCAGGATTTGGAATAAAAGTTTGTGGCAGTGCCTGACCCGTGGTAGTACAGTGGCTAGGGCATTGACCTGGAAGGCTGAGATCCCAGGTTTGAGACCTCGAGGTTGCCAGCTTGAATGTGGGATCATCAACATGATCCCAAAGTTACTGGCTTGAGCCTAAAGGTCTCTGGTTTGAAGCCCAAGGCCGCTGGCTTGAGCAAGAGTCACAACTCAGATTGAGCACCTGTCAAGGCAAATATGAGAAGCAGTCAATGAACAATGAAAGTACCACAAGGAGCAACTACAAGTTGATGCTTCTCTCTCTCTCCCTATCTCTCTCTCTTTCTACCTTTCCCTCCCTCTCTCTTGCTCTCCTACACACAGAAAAAATTGTGTCAAGAAACAAAGGTGGTCATTTTATTGACAAGTAAACAAAATGTCATTTTTGTAATTAAACATTTAGTAAATATCTAGTACATGTCAGACACTATATCAGACACAGGTCAACAATGACAAAGTCTGGTCCTTGCTCTCAAAGAGCTAACTGTCCAAGAAACTGACTAGTAAACAGGTGATTATATACAACGTAACAAAGCATATGATACAAGAATATATATGGGAGTGTATGTTAATATCTGGAGATGAAAGGAAAGTTCCTTGAATTATGAAGTACACTAGGACTAGTATTTCCTATGGAGGAAGAGCTCCCTATCAGCATAATCACCTCTAGAGTTTACAATTTGAAAAAATTCTTTAGGATATTTTTTCCTTGCTATCCATTTTCTTTATACTTTCTCTTCTCCACTTTATCATTTAGAGATTGGGTAGCTCCCAAAAAGAAAGTGCTTTATGGACCTTAAGGGTGACCTATAGGTGAAAGCACAAAATAATTTTTTCTTAACCCTCAAGTTTTGTAACAACAAAATGAGTATAAACTTTCATGACATTTATAGAAAATGCAGATAACTTTCATTCCATTGCATTTTTCAGAATTCTCAATCATAATCCTCTAACCACTGTTGAAGATCCCTATCTTTTTAAATTGCCAGCATTAAAATATTTGTAAGTATTCCAACAATCTCATGGCTGATGAAATGGTTTCTGCTCTTTCTTACTTTCGCCAATCATTAAGTATTCTGCATTATGACTAAAAAGTTATAATTTAAATTTTAACTGAGTTGTTATTGAAAAAGAGTTATTGGCACAGAAAAATGATTAAGAAAGAATACACGTGGGCAGGGCAGCCAGCAGAGGGAGGGAGCAGTGTTGACGAACACAAAGATCTAGGGCAGGGGTGCCCACACTTTTTCAGCTTGCGAGCTACTTATAAGATGACCAAGTCAAAATGTTCTACCTACAATAAAAATGCAAAACATAAATTTATTTCTTCTATAGTATCATTATTTAAGTTACTATTATTACTATTTAATATTGTGTATTCTTCTTTCACCTTTCTCCTTCTCAGCTCTCTTTTCGGAGGAAAGTCAATGTCATAGTTTTTATGAACAGTCTGAAAAGGCCGCTCCACATTTCCCTTCTTTGGAATAGCAATGGCACACAGACAGATGAGGCAAATGCACTTAGAATATGACATAGTGAAAAAAATCCCCTCCCATTCTGTATGAAAGTGGTAGGTTTTAGGCTTCTTACTCGGACCAGCTACGGCACTCATTTTTCTACCCTTTGTTGTATTTAGTTTAAATAAATTGAAGTCTAACTACGCAGCAATGTAACTGAACAAGTTAGCGCAGTTTAACGCGCATGCGTAGGGTGTCAAAAGTTCAGAGGTCAGATTGGCTACCCTGTATGCCAATCAAAAGACAAATGTCTTGCTGCGTGCTTCTGCTGGACCCGGACTCTACCCCGCCCCCGCGGAGCCCACTTGTGCACAGGAGCCCATGCTGGAGGAGAGCAGAGAAAGGCCACGTGGAGAAGAGGAGAAGTAACCAAGATGGCGGAGTGCTGAAGGAGGAGCAGAAGTTTGTTCAGAGAGAAGGAGATGGGGAACAGAGGTGCAAGCTAGGATTAAATCTAATGCCCCACCAGTTCTTGGCTCCATAGTTTCATTACTGCCTGAATCAGATGCAAACCCATATGGGCCAGGCGGCTATGATGGTGGCCGTGGCTACTCGCTTTACAGATATTTTGGTGCAATAAGATACTATTCTTTCATGAAGTAGCATATTCCTCCTACCGTAACAAATCAGGGCTTTCAGTTTCAATGCTATATGGTGCATTGAATGTGTAGTGTCTGCAGAGTAATCTGTTGAATTGGTGAAAAATTCTTATTCAGTATTAACAGAAGGACTGAATTTAGGGAGACAAAAAATTAATTCACAAACAATTCTGAGTTTTAATAAGTATTCAAGTGGTTAGTTCCTGGGTAGAGATAATTGTAATTCTATGCATGCCTGAAATTTTTAACCAGGATGAAAATATGTGTATTCAAGGATTCATTTTTCTAGTTGACCAGACTCCATCGTTGAGCACAGATCCTCTGCATGCCGCTCTAAGGACAGCTGAAAGGAGCACTCCAACAGGGCCCCATTGAGCTGTACCCTGACACTCCATAGGATCTAACTGAGAAGGGGAAGTCACCTGGACTCAGATCTCCTCCAGTGACAGATGTGCTGTAAGTAGCTATTGTAGAGAGCTGTAAGGAGGAAGCAAGATGGCGACGGAGTAGACGGACGTACCAACTTCCAACTCCCAGAAGCAAAGTGGATTATAACTCAATTTAAAGAACCATCATCTGGATAAACCAACTATGAACTAAACTAAGTGAACTCTTCAACCAAGGAACACAGAAGAAGCCACATTGAGACTGGTAGGAATAGCGAAAATGCGAAGAGGGCTGCCCAGCTCCCCGGAGCAAGCGGCAGCCCGGAGAGACCCGCGGGGCCGGAGGAAAGTTTGGCGGAGAGGGAGGGACATGGGTCCCAGGAACCAAGCCCCAGCCTGCAGTCCCAGAGCCTGGAAGAGGCGTTTGGACAGTTTTGAGCTGTAAAACAAGTGAGGGAGCTCCCAGGCCTACAGTGTGGAGTATTAGGTCCCTTCCTACTCTGCTGAGGGCTGCTTAAGGGTTTGAGGCGGCAGGACGCTGAGGCGCGGTTCTGTTGGCGTGGGCGGAGGCCAGGCCGGTGGGAGATCGGTCTAGCCCAGAGGGTCGGAGGGGACCGCGAAAGCGGTCCAGAAGCTGCGGGCCCGCCTTTAATCCCACTTACGGGGACAAAGCGGGAGGCCAGGAACGGGCAGGCCCTGCGCAAGCCGGCCCTGACCGCGAGGACTGGGCTAGGACCAGGGACGGGCAGGGGCTCGCGGCTGAGCTAACGCTACTATCCCCACCCGGCCGGAGAAACTGCGGATTGCATTCATACATGCACGAGCGGGCTCCCCGGGGGAGGGGTAGAGTCCCGGTCGAGCGGAAGCACGCAGCTGAGCGGAAGCCAGCAAACACGCCCGCCCCAATAAACCTTGGTTTCCGACCCTGCACAGAAGGGCCCTGGCCTCGAGGGCAGGGCTAAAGCTCCAGACGGGCAAAAGCTTACAGCTGAGAGCACGTCAAAAGCCCCGCCTAACCCGCGGAACTGTAGCGAGCAGGCTCCGACTGCTGGTTCTGGGCGGAAGTCCAGAAATAGGCTGGGTCCGCAGCTGAGGAAAGGTGCTCACCTCTACCCTTGGTGCTAATCTTGTGGCTTCAGTGACAGCCCCTCCCACGGAGGAGAGGCAGAAATCACAGCAAAAGCCACAGTGGGCCGGCGCAAATGGAAATGAAAAAAAAGCAGGGGTAGCAATACTTATATCAGACAAAATGGACTTTAAAACAAAGGCTGTAGTAAGAGATAAAGGAGGACACTACATAATGATAAAGGGAACAATTCAACAGGAAGATATAACTAATGTAAATATCTATGCACCAAATATAGGAGCCCCGACATACATAAAGCAGACTTTGATGGATATAAAGGGCGAGATTAACAGCAATACTATCATAGTAGGGGATTTCAATACCCCTCTAACAACACTGGATAGATCCTCAAGAAAGAAAATTAATAAAGAAACAGCAGACTTAAAGGAGACACTAGATCAACTTGATTTAATAGATATCTTCAGAACTTTTCACCCTAAAGCAGTAGAATATACATTCTTCTCAAGTGCTCATGGTACGTTTTCTAGGATAGACCACATGTTAGGACACAAAAATGGTCTCAATAAATTTAAGAAGAGTGAAATCATATCAAGCATTTTCTCTGATCACAATGCCATGAAACTAGAAATTAACCACAAAAGAAAAACTGAAAAATACTCAAACACTTGGAAACTAAATAGCATGTTATTAAATAATGAATGGATTAACAATGAGATCAAAGAAGAAATAAAAAAGTTTCTAGAAACAAATGATAATGAGCATACATCAACTAAAAATTTATGGGACACAGCAAAAGCAGTTCTGAGAAGGAAGTTTATTGCACTACAGGCATATCATAAGAAGCTAGAAAAAGCTCAAATAAGCAACCTGACCCTGCATCTAAAAGAACTAGAAAAACAACAACAAATAAAACCCAAGACAAGTAGAAGGAAGGAAATAATAAAGGTCAGAGCAGAAATAAATGACATAGAGACTAAGGAAACAATACAGAGGATCAATGAAACAAGAAGCTGGTTCTTTGAAAAGGTAAACAAGATTGATGAACCTTTAACTAGACTCACCAAGAAAAAAAGAGAGAGGACTCAAATAAATAAAATTAGAAAGGACAGTGGAGAAATAACAACTGACACAACAGAAATACAAAGCATTGTAAGAAAATACTATGAAGAACTATATGCCAAAAAATTAGACAATCTTGGTGAAATGGACAAATTTCTTGAATCATATAACCTTCCAAAAATCAATCTGGAAGAATCAGAACTCCTAAACAGACCAATTACAACAAATGAGATCGAAACAGTTATCAAAAAACTTCCAAAAAAGAAAAGTCCTGGGCCTGATGGCTTCACAAGTGAATTCTATCAAAAATTCAAAGAAGAACTAACTCCTATCCTTCTCAAGCTACTTCAAAAAATTCAAGAGGAAGGAAGACTTCCAAACTCCTTTTATGAGGCGAGCATAATTTGGATCCCAAAACCGGGCAAAGACAACACAAAGAAAGAAAATTATAGGCCTATATTTTTGATGAATTTAGAAGCTAAAATTCTCAACAAAATATTAGCCAACCGCATCCAGCAATATATGAAAAAAATCATACACCACGATCAAGTGGGATTTATTCTGGAGGGGCAAGGCTGGTTCAATATTCGCAAATCAATCAATGTGCTTCATCACATAAACAAAAGGAAGGACAAAAATCACATGATAATTTCAATAGATGCAGAAAAGGCATTTGATAAAATCCAGCACCCATTCATGCTCAGAACTCTCAGTAAAGTGGGAATACAGGGATCATTCCTTAACATGATAAAGGCCATCTACGATAAACCCACATCAAACATCATACTAAATGGACAAAGATTAAAAGCAATCCCCTTAAGATCAGGAACCAGGCAAGGTTGCCCACTTTCACCACTCTTATTCAACATAGTTCTGGAAGTCCTAGCTACAGCAATCAGACAAGAAGCAGAAATAAAAGGCATACAAATTGGAAAAGAAGAAGTAAAACTGTCATTATTTGCAGATGATATGATATTGTATATTGAAAACCCTAAAGTCTCAGTCAAAAAACTACTGGACCTTATAAATGAATTCAGCAAGGTGGCAGGATATAAAATTAACACTCAGAAATCAGAGGCATTTCTATACACCAACAATGAAATATCAGCAAAAGAAATTAAGGAAACAATCCCCTTCACTATTGCAGCCAAAAAAATAAAGTACCTAGGAGTAAATTTAACCAAGGAGGTTAAGGACTTGTACTCGGAAAATTATAGAACATTGATTATAGAAATCAAGGAAGATACAAACAAGTGGAAGCACATACCATGCTCATGGCTAGGAAGAATAAACATCATTAAAATGTCTATATTACCCAAAGCAATTTATAAATTCAATGCAATACCAATTAAAATACCAATGACATACTTCAAAGATATAGAACACATATTCCAAAAATTTATATGGAACCAAAAAAGAACACGAATAGCCTCAGCAATCTTAAAAAGAAAAAATAAAGCAGGAGGTATCACTCTTCCAGATATCAAGGTTTACGACAAGTCCATTATACTCAAGACAGCCTGGTACTGGCATAAGAACAGGCACATAGATCAATGGAACAGAACAGAGGACCCAGAAATAAACCCACAGCTTTATGGACAACTGATATTTGACAAAGGAGGAAAGAACATACAATGGAGTAAAGACAGCCTCTTTAACAAATGGTGTTGGGAAAATTGGACATCTACCTGCAAAAAAATGAAAATAGACCATCAACTTACACCATTCACAAAAACAAACTCAAAATGGATAAAAGACTTAAATGTAAGCCGTGAAACCATAAGCATCTTAGAAGAAAACATAGGCAGCAAGCTCTCCGACATCTGTAGCAGCAGTATATTTGCCGATTTATCTCCACGGGCAAGATAAACAAATGCGACTATATCAAACTAAAAAGTTTTTGCACAGCTAAAGACAATAGGAACAGAATAAAAAGACAAACCACACAATGGGAGAACATATTCGACAGCACATCTGATAAGGGGTTAATAACTAAAATTTATAAAGAACTTATAAAACGCAACACCAGGAAGTCAAACGACCCAATCAAAAAATGGGCAAAAGAAATGAATAGAAATTTCTCCAAAGAGGACATACAGATGGCCAATAGGCATATGAAAAAATGCTCAACATCACTAATCATTAGAGAAATGCAAATTAAAACCACAATTAGATATCACCTCACACCAGTCAGAATGGCACTTATCAGCAAAACAACACAGAATAAGTGCTGGCGAGGATGTGGAGAAAAGGGAACCCTTCTGCACTGCTGGTGGGAATGCAGACTGGTGCAGCCACTGTGGAAAACAGTTTGGAGATTCCTCAGAAAATTAAAAATCGAACTGCCTGTTGACCCAGCTATCCCACTTATAGGAATATACCCTAAGAACACCATAGCACTGTTCGAAAAGAAGAAATGCGCCCCCATGTTCGTGGCAGCATTGTTCACAATAGTGAAGATCTGGAACCGGCCCAAGTGTCCATCAGAAGACGAGTGGATTAAAAAGCTATGGTACATATATACTACGGAATACTACTCAGCCATAAGAAATGATGACATTGGATCATTTATAACAAAATGGATGTACCTTGATAACATTATACGGAGTGAAATAAGTAAATCAGAAAAAAAGAAAAACTGAGAACAGCATGATTTCATACATAGGTGGGACATAAAAGTGAGAATATGAGACATGGACAAGAGAGTGGTGGTTATGGGATGGGGGAAGGGAGGGAAGAGTGGGATAGGGAGGAGGGGAGGGACACAGGGAAAACCAGATCGAAGGTGACAGAGGACAATTTGACTTTTGGTGATGGGTATGCAACACAAATGAATGATAAGATAACCTGGAGATGTTTTCATTGTACATATGTACCCTGATTTATTGGTGTCACCCCATTAGAATTAATAATAATAAAAAATATATATATATATAAAAAGACAAATGTCTTTTTAAAGTCATGCAATCTACCCTCACTTCCTTTGCGACCAGTAGATTGCGATCGAGGTATTGAGCAGCTCTGATCTAGGGCATGTAGGCACATGCAGAAATGACACTGATCTCAGAAAAAAAGGAATAAGTTGGACATATGTAATTTTTTTTATTAAGTGAGAAGCAGGGAGGCAGAGGCAGATTCCTGCACATACGCTGATCAGAATCCGCCCAGGAGGCCACTATGGGACGATTCTCTGTCCATCTAGGGCTGCTGCTTTGTTGCTCAGCAATTGAGCCATTTTAGCACCTGAGGTAAGGCCATGGTGCCATCCTCAGCCTCCAAGGCCAACTTGCTCAAATGAGCCCTGGCTTCAGAAGGGGAGGAGAAGAGCGAGAAAGGAGAAGGGGAAGGGAGAGAAGCAGATGAGCACTTCTTCTTGTGCCCTGACTGGGAATCGAACCCAGGATTCCACACATGGGCCCAACTGTCCAGAGCCTTAGATATATGTATTTTTTAAGAATAGTAATCAACTAGTGGATGCAATTGAGAATGAGAAGTAGAATAATGGTTAAAAAAATAGATTATACTGTTCACCAAGGTCATTAATTTGATGACACAAATAAATTTAAATTTCTTCAGGAAGAGCTCTCTGAAATGATCATCCATGACAGGGAGGCCAGGATTGAAGTACTCACATGTCATTAAGTGTCTTTTTAAACACACAATCTTTGTCTTTGGGCTCGTAGCATGCACGCTTGCGCTTTCTCCTTTAGAGACATGGGAACAACACAAGTGTCACTTAGAACAGTGGAGAGCATCCTCATGATGACCCTTGGACTGGAAAAACTGTAAGTTGATTTTTCTTATACTTATTTTCACTTCGTTTTTTATTTAGGTTTGTTTTATTATTTTCTTCCGTTTATTAGTGTCTATTTAATAAAATGTACTCTCTCAAGTGTACACGTCAGTGGGTTTTGATGAAGGTGTGGTTATGTACCAGCACCACATTCAAGTAAGGGAACACTTTGTCATCCCAAAAAGGCTCCTCAGGTGTCTTTGCCATCAATTCCTCCTCCCACCGCCGACCCCTGGCAAGCACCAGTCTGATCTTTGTCACTATGGTTTTGCCTTTTGCAGGGGGTCTTATAAATGAGATCATAGTGTAGCCTTCTGTGCTTGGCTCTTTTCACCTGACATAATCCTTCTGAGATCCATCCACGTTGCTACACCTGTCAGCAGTTCATTCCTTTCTATTGCCGAGTGGTGTTCCAGTTGTGTGGGTATACCAGCTTGTTTATGCAGTCATCAGTTAATGCATATCAATAGTTTTTTGACTATTATGAATAAATCTGTTAAAAATATTCATATGCAGGTATTTGTGTGAATGTATGTTTTCATTGCTTTGGGGCAATATACCCAAGGGTGGAGTTGCGGCATCATACGCTGAGTGTATATTAAACTTTTAAGAAACTGCTCAACTGTGTTCTGAAGTGGTTGTACCATCTTGTCCTCCTGCCAACAGTAGGTGTGAATTGCTATTGCTCCACATTTTCACCTGATATTTATATATCCGGTGGTGTTTTTTTTTTTTAAGTTAGCCTCTCTAGTAGGAATGTATTTGTATTGCATTGTGGTTTTATTTGCATTTCTCCAATAGCTGATGATGTGAAATGTCTATGTGAAATATCTTTTTTTTTTAATTGAGAGGAAGGGAGATAAGAGAGACAGACTCCTGCATGTGCCCCAGCTGGGATCCAACCGGCAACCCCTGCTTGGGACTGATGCTCGGACCAACCTAGCTATCCTCAGCACCCTGGGCCAACCAATCGAGCCACTGGCTGCAGGCGGAGAAGAGAGAGAGAAGGGAGAAAAGAAAGGAAAGAGAGGCAGATGGTCACTTCTCATGTGTGCTCTATTGGAGATGGAATCCAGGACTTCCACATGCTGGTCCGATGCTCTATCCACGCAAACTGGCCTGGGCCAGAGTAGAAATTCCTTATTTCCAGATGTCCAATTTATCCTTTTATTTCTTTTATGGATTCTACTTTTGCAATTGTATCTAAGAAACCTTGCCCAATTCAAGGTCATAAAGATTTCCTCATTTGTTTTCTTGTAGAAGTTTTATTTATAGTTTTAGGTTTTCCATTTAGACCTTTCAACCAATTTGAGTTCATTACTGTATATGGTTTGGACTGAAGTTCACTTTTCACATGCAGCTCTACAACTGTTCCGGCCCCATTCACTGAAAATACATCCTTCCTAAACTGAGCTGCCTTTGAACCTGAAAGTTGTTTGGTTACTCCAGGAGCTTCACATTTCCACCTGAATTTTAGAATTAGCTGGTCAATTTCTACAGAAATGCCTGCTGGCCTTTCGATGTATAAATCAATTTGGGAAGAAGTGACAACGTCTTAGCAATATTAAATCTCCTACTCATGAACACATTGTTTCTCTCCATTTATTTAGATCTTCCTTAATTTCTCCCAGCAATGGTTGTAGTTTTCCGCGTGCAGGCCCTTTACATCTTTTGCCAGTTTCCTCCTGAGTGTTTTATACACCTGATGCTATTATACATAGTCTTTTTAAATGTTCAATTTCTGATTGTTTTTTGCTAGGTACTAGAGAAAAATTAATGTTTTATATATTGATCTCGTGTGCTGCAAACTTGATGGACTCATCTATTCTACTAGTCTTTTGTTGATTCCATCAGGTTTTCAACATAGATAATCATGTTATCTGCAAATAAATATAGCTTCACTTCTTCCTTTTCATTCTGAATACCTTTCATTTCTTTGTCTTTTTCTTGCCCTGCTATACTGGCTAGAACATTCAGTGCAATGTTGACTAGAAGCAATGAGAGCTGACTTCCTTGTCTTTGTCCTGATCTTGGTGAGAAAGCACTTTGTCTTTCATGATTTAAAATGGTGTTAGAGCCTGACCTGTGGTGGCGCAGTGGATAGAACATTAACCTGGAATGCTGACGTCACTGATTCAAAACCCTGGGCTTGCCTGGTCAAGGTACATAGAGAAGTAATCAATTGAACAACTAAAGTGAAGCAGTATGAGTTGATACTTCTCTCTCTCTCTGTCTCCCTAAAAATCAATAAATAAAAAGCTATTTAAAAAATGGGGTTAAATATTTTTGTAGAAGTCATTTATCAAATTAAGGAAGTCTCCTTTCATTCCTAGTTTTCAGAGGATTTTCTTAAAATCAGGAGTGGATGTTTGATTTTATCAGATACATTATATGCATCTATTGCAATGATTTTTCTTTTTTAGGTTATTACCTTGGGTAAATTACATTGGTTTTCTGATATTAAACCAAACTAGTATTCTTGAGATAAACACCATGATATATCTTTTTATATATAGTTGGATTTTATATGCTAAAATTTTGTTTAGAATTTTAGCATCTGTGTTCATGAGATATTTTGGTCTGTAGTTTTCTTTTCTGTAATCTTTGTCTAGTTTTGATAAGGGGAAACTTGGCTTTACAAATAAGCTGAGAAGTATTCCCTTTTCTTCAATTTTCTGGTAAAGTTTGTGTAGAATTACCATTGTTTCTTCCTTAAATGTTTGGGAGAATTCACCAGTAAAGCCATGTGGGCTTGAAGCTTTCTTTGTGGGAAGGTTAAATTGCATATTCAATATCTTTAATAGGGCTACTTAAGTTACATATTTATTCTTGTGTAAACATTAGTAGTTTCTGTCTTTAAATAAATTTGCATATTTCATGTCCAATTTATTGGTATAAAATATTTTATAATATTTCCTTATTATCCTTTTAATATTTGTACACTCTATAGTGATGTCACCTGTCTCGTTACTAACATTGATCATGTTTTTTGTTTTTTCTTGAGTAATCTGGCTAGAGGTTTATCAATTTTATTGATCTTGTCTAAAAAACCATTTTGTCATTTCACTGACCTCAATTTTTCTGTTTACATTTTATTTATTCCTGCTTTAATCTTTATGATGTCCTTTCTTCTCCTTACTCTACGAATAATTTTGTTATTGCTGGGTTTTTTATGAATCCAGCATTTTTGATGTGTCTAAGATAGTTATCTTATAAATAGTCTGGATTTGTTTGTTTGTTCATGATTAGATTCAAGGTAAACTATTCAGGAAAGAATACTACACAGGTGATGTGTCCTTTCTACCTCATCACTTCAAGTGGCCCATAGTGCTAAGTTTGATCACTTGCTAAAGGGGGTACCTTTCAGATCGCTCTATTGTAAAGTTACTTTGCCTCTTGGTAATTAATAAATAATGTGGGCTGAAGTCCCAACTTTTGGTTGGGACTTCAGAAGTGAGGCTTCTGAATTAAACTGCAGATCAGTGTCACCCAGTTCTAATCCCTATCACCTTTATTCTAGGTGTACTATACCCACTGACATTCTTTCCCTGCTGCTGGGATCAATGAAGATTCTGCTCTCAACTTTTGACCCAACTGTGTATCAATGATAATTCAATGTCTGAATCAATTATTACATTGGTGCTTACAAAGTGACACTTTTTCTCATTCAATTATTCCTTGTACATTTATTACCTGGCATTATTCTGTAAATAATAGCTCCCCCTCTTTTCTTTCTGAGCATCATTATGAACCCACAGGCTCTTCTTTAAATTAATTATGTTATACCTTATTATCATTATTTTTTAATATTCAGACTGTGGAGATTTGGGCAATTCAATCTGTATGTTTTAATCACACAATGTTTTTTATGCTCAGAGTAATTTCTAATATATTTACCCCTCACAATTAGAAACTAAGTAAGAGATTCCATATGTTGGGACTTATCCAGAGTCTTTTAAAAAGCAGTGGTGGGATTCAGCCAGTTCACACTGGTTTGGCAGAACCAATACCTAATTTTTTGTTGAGTTTGGTGAACTGGTTGTTAAGATACCACTTGTAATCAGGGTTCTCTCTAAGGTGGGCACCTGGGCAGCCACCCAATGTGGAAATCACAAATTTACATTCCTTACTCTCTTTTAACTTTCATCTATGCAACAGCATATTCTAAGCGCCCGTAGTAATGTTCATTCCGTCCATAGGTAAAAAAATTGCAAGTGAGGACGCCAATCAAGAAACAATATGGAAATATTTTAAATGACAGTTTTATTGTTTTGTTTTGTTTTTTTTCTTTTTGGTCAGGTATTATTTAACATTTTTCATTAATATTTTAAAACTCTTTCTAATAACATAATCTAGTTTTGTGTACCATTTTATTGTTCTTATTTAAGTATTAAATGCATGAAATAATAAACTACCTTTCGGTATACTGGTTTTTATACTTAAAATGGTCATTAGGGCAGAGAACCGATTGTTCAAGTTTTTGAATCCCACCACTGCTTATAAGTCTTCTCTCTTCCTGTGTACTCTCAGCCCTAACTGGGACTTTTGGTTGGGATTTCAGAAGTGAGGCTTCTGAATTAAACTGCAGATCAGTGTCACCCAGTTCTAATCCCTATCACCTTTATTCTAGGTGTACTATACCCACTGACATTCTTCCCTGCTGCTGGACACTTCTGTCCTACTCTCTATTTACAATATTTAAGAGGAGCAAATGGCCAACTGATCCCTACCAAACTGTCAGGCGATACGTCCCAGCAACTCTTTATGCACAACCCTGTGGTACCCTTACCCCGCCTCTTGTACCTACTCAACTCACTTTGCGGCCACAAATTTAATTCTCTGTGTTTCCATTTTATAGGATCTTACCTAGCCATTTGACCTGCTGCCTCTGCCAATTTAAAAATAATGTTGAGGCTGTCAGCAAGACAGTCACACTGGACTGTGACACTGAATGTCTGGCAAACACGCCTTGTGGTGAGTCTGAAGGCCTGTTGATGATTTTTTTTAATTTTTAGTTTATGTTTTAATTTTTATTTCTATTCAATGATGATAGATTTTTAAACAAATAATGTAACTGCATTATTTTTATTCATTCATTCAGAATTCAACTCCCTACATTTCTAAGAACCACCCCCTTGCTAAAACTCAGATTAAGGAACAAGGGAAAGAAATGGAAGGGGTGTAACATTCATGGCCACACAGTGTGTGCTGTGCTCTCTGCTTGTTGATTTGCTTCCAAATGAGAACTTACTCATTAGTGGGTCACAGTTTGTCCACCAGTTTCGTATGCATTAGGTTTCCGTTGCCCTTTGCCTTATAGGACAGGTATAGTTATATTTTTATTTTGTTTTTGCAATTTTATAAAAATAGTACAATCGATGCTGTTACATGAACGTTTTATTTGGAACCTAGGAGTTTCTGGTGCAATCACCAGAAGCTGCTCTCCAGCCTTTCTGGTGGAGGGGAGGCTCTTGTGTTCTTAGACTGTCTGACTCTGAGCCTGCTCTTAAGCTCAGGGTTTTCTATCCTTCGAACACTCAGGTGCTTTTAAGTATTTTTCTACATATTAGGTTTATTGGCACCTACTTGATAACTTTCAAAGTGTGCTTTCATGCTCAGATAGCTTGAATATGGGTCTCTGTCAGGGACCAGGGCACATCATAAATAATGCTTTGCTACTTCTACATGTAAGTAAAAACAAGATCAGAAAGTGTTAAGTACTGCCACCGATTGCCAAGGTCTCCTGCTTCTAGTTTGGGGCTGTGCAACCTGTGTTGCACCTTTATCAGGACCCTGGCTGGCCTCCTTCTCTGACCCTCACCACCCCAGCAATACTTTAAATTTTTTCCAGAAAAAAAACCCAGCTGGCCCTGGCTGGTTGGCTCAGTGGTAGAGCATCAGCCTGCATGTGGTGTCCTGGGTTCAATTCCCAGTCAGGGCACACAGGAGAAGTAACCATTTACTTCTCCACCCCTCCCCCTCTTCCTTCTCTTCATCTTTCTCTCTCTCTCTTTCTCTCCTGCAGCCATGGTTCAGTTGGAGCAATTGGCCCTGGGCACTGAGGATGGTTCCATGGTCTCACCTCAGGCACTAAAATAGCTCAATTGCTGAGCAACAGAGCAACAGCCCCAGATGGGCAGAGCATCACCCCCTAGAGGGCTTAACAGGTGGATCCCAGTCAGGGCACATATGGGAGTCTGTCTCTCTGCCTCCCCGCTTCTCACTTAAGAAGAATAAAAAAGAAAAGAAAAAGAAACTGAGCTGCACAAATAGACACTTGACCTTCATGCAGTCAGAAATTTTGGATAGTTCCCCAAGTAAAGCTGAAAATATAAGAAATGACAAGAGGTCCTGGCCGGGTTGCTCAGTTGGTTCAATCGTTGTCCCAATACACCAATGTTGCGGGTCCAATTCCCTGTCAGGGCACACGCAAGAGCCAACCAATAAAAACATAAATGTGTAGAACAACAAATCAATGTTTCTCTCTCCCTCTGTCCCTCACTCCCCTTACCTCCCACCCTATCACTCTCACCCCCTCTCCTTTTCTCTCTCTAAAAGTCAATAAATAAAAAACATTTTATGACATGAAATGAAAGCAAAGTAGGCATCTGACAAAAGTTGCTTCTTCCCTCTGTATTTTAGGGCCCCAAGTATAATTATTCCATAGACGTATTGAATGTTCCACATTGGCACACAGCCTGTCAAATCTCTTTACCCACATCCCAGGTGCCTACATTTGAGGAAGGAACAAGGGTGGACATAGGGGTTTTTCTGTATAGAGCCTTCTGTTATGGGGCTGGCGTATGTGGCAGCAGGGACCAAGCTGAGGAATGGGTGGTAGGCGGAGAAGCGCACGTCCGCATGAGGACCTGTTGGCAGTGGGTGCTCATTATGGTCACCTGTGATGGGAGCAGAACACGAGCACGCTGAAGAGATGAAGAGAGGAAGCCTCACGCTCCCTCTGCATATGAGGCAGGGCAGAATGGGGTACATGAACATGAAGAGTCACACTAGGTCTGCAAAGAGTCTGACTGAGTGCAATCTTCCAGCCTTGGCTTTTTTGTTCAGTACCCGGAAATTAGCCATTGGGGATCAATGGAATAATCCTAAATAGAGGTACTGTAATTCACACTGTGTAATGTCCTGAAGAAATAACAACTTTTCAAAAGATACCTTTTCTCCTTTTGTTGTGTTGCCAATCATAGGTTTAAGTTGGAGTTGATTTTTCTCCTCTCTAAATGGCTCTCAAATGTTTCCTGTTTCCTGATTTATTTGACTGGGATCTATGGCTGGGGACTGGTAAAAGCTGTCCCAAGAGCCTTTCATTACTAAAAGTGATGTCTTCTTTTTTGGCAGATGAAGAACAGTCTGTAGGGAACACAGAGGGCTCACTGGAGGAAGCAGTGCGGGGCCGGGAGAGGAGCGCTGGCGCCAAGCTGACCGTGGAGCCAGAGAGGGTATCCTCAGACAATGGCCACTGCTTCTCAGCCTTCCTGAGTGAGCAGCTCGACTTTAATGACAGAGTGATGTGATTAGTGCACTAGCACACATATTGCCTTATTTCTTGGAGGGGAATCTAAGACAGAGAATCAACGTTATTACCATTTATTAAACTCCCTTTTCCCAATGTACAAGGTGGAGATATGCCAAGTCATGGGAATGAAAAACAACAGGGAACCGTCTCTTAAACCTGAATGTTACAATTCAAGTTACAAAAATAAATTGAGGAAACTATTTTCTGTTACAGGCCTGATGAAGCTTCTCAATGAGCCGCAAGGAGTCATGGTTCCCAAGGCAGAGAGGGATACGGGTCAGTGGGAAAATATCAACCAGAGGACAGACATCCAGAGTGAACAGGAACAGCAAGAGTCAAGTAAGGTGAGGAAAGCTCCTGAAACACAGGACCTGGATGTTTAGTCAGTGTGGGACAGGCCATGAAAGCACCCAGCAGGAAGACCAGGGCACCTCGTCCGTGTCTTATCTTGGCGATATGACTTTGGCTAAAACAGTGATCTTCCACTCTGCGCATTTTGAGAGTGAAGGGAGACTGTTCCTAGGGTGGATGAGAAGGGGACCAAACACACAAGATAAATACATTGTACAAGGAAATGCTATTGCTAAGATTATATAACACATTAAGTTTGGTATGTTCTTTAAGAACCTATAAGCTACTCACTTAGAAGTGTGGGGTTTTAGCGTAGTAATTAAGAATAGTTTGCTAGTCTTTAGAATAGGCTTAAGAATAGTATTTATCCTTTCCATCTCTTGGGGTTTTTTTTTTAATTGTTCTTTATTTTTTTAGCTCACAGAAGTTGTTCCAGGATATGGCTATAACAACAGACTCATCTTGGCTATACCTATGACTATAGTAGCAATGATTTTGATTATAATTTTCCGTCTCATTGTGGTAAGACAACAGTTAATTCAGGTTTCCAAAATATATTCTGCCTTTAGAATAGATTCAGAACCCACAAACTGAAAATCAAAGCCACTTTCCCACCTACTCCTACTTGATATTCCCCTTTAGTCATGAGGCCTAACATATGCTTTGTTCTTTCATTACAAACTATATTCCAGGGATTTTTAAAGGAAGCCCACTCCCAGAGATCTCTATGGAATTGGAGTCAAGATAACAAGCCACTAGACTATTTTGAGAAGTTAAGTTTAATAGGCCAGAGTTGACATGATAGCAAAATTTCTTCAACTCAAAATGTAGGATGGCAGTTGATATACTCACCAGTCACTCTCTTTCTACCTGATTGCATTCCTTGTTGGCTGCAATGAGGGGAGGCACAGAATGTTCACCCTCACAGAGCTATGTCGCCCTGGCATGAGCAAGAGTCAAAGTGTGATCTTGCCAGCTCATTAGATTTGCTTAAAAGTTTTCTTCCCCAGTGTGAAAGGCACGGTGTAAATAGTTCAGTGAAAACACTGCCTCCTAAATCCTGCATCCAGCCTCTCTATTGCACGTCATATTTAAGGTCAGCTGTTCCTGGCACTTGTCTATGTCCCTTTTGCCCAGTCATATAATGGTTTAATTTTCCCAACAGGCAGGAGCTAACATTAAAAGATTGGTTTAAGAAGCTGACGATCTTGACTCTACCCTACTAATGCAACCTAATTTACCTTCCTGACCTTTTCAGCGGCCACGGCAGCCTCCATTCCAGGCAAAGCGCCCCTCACCATAACCCCGCACCCCATGCCCACCCCTCCTCTGTTTGCACCTTTGCTCATCTAAAACCCCCTTACTGGGCTCTGCCTGCGCAGGTCCTATGACTCCCTCAAAGCCAGCTCAAGTTCACCTTTCCCCGTAAAGCCTTCCCTGAGTACTCCAGCCCCCCTGGTCCTCGTCCTTCTCTGGGATTTGTCACCATTTTGGGGGGGAGGGGCAATGGTGAGGCATTCCCCTCCCCTGAGAACTTAAAAGTATGGTGAACAGTTTTTTAAAAGGTGGCTCCCCAAGAGAGAAATAGCGAGGCAAACACATGGCGGAGCAGAGCGGAGATGTGTAGGGACCAAATGGCTTCCTGGTCTCTCAGACCAAGTAGCCTTCCAACTGCTGTAGTGTGCCATGGTGGTCTCCCTCTGCTGAATGGATTTCCCTGCTCGTGTAAGCACGGACGCTGCCTGTGGAACAGATGTAATCCTCATTGTCAGGTCATGATCTGCCATTCTGATTTTTGATTGATCCTGTGGTATGGATAAGGTGAGACTTCCCAATAGGAAGAAGTGAGTTCTCTCTTAGTGAGAACAGAGTCTGATCTCGGAGCCTAAGAGGCTGGGGACTAGCATGGGGTCAGCTTGCCAAGGCCTTGGGAAAGAAAGTCATTGGCCATTGCCCAGACAGAGGGCCATATCCCTCTACATCTCCAGGTGGCATGTGGCCTTTGCTCTCTGGGAATTTCCAGAAACTCCTATACTGAAATTAATTTCTATGTCATTTAACCTTGCATTTGTATCTATTCATGTGGGTTTATTATTTCTCCTCCCCACTGCGATGATAAGCTTTTTGAGGACGTGGACCAGGTTGTGTTGTGTTTTATAGAGGACAGTCGTGATGCTAAAAGAAAGAAAGATGAGGCATTTTGTCAATTTGTCGTTGTCTCTTTCTTTCCAATACTTCGTTTTTCTTATTAAATTGATGAGGACCTCCTCAACAGTGATGAAAAGTAACAGGAATAACAGGCAGCCTATTCTTGTTCTGGACCTTGAAACAAAGCTGCTATGTGAGTTTCTGGCAGGTACTTTTCTTTTCCTACCTGTAAGAGTTTTTATTAGGGGTTACCTGCTGAATGCTCTCTAAAACAGCCAATGAAAGACATTGCCAGCCGCATGCCAGACCTAAGTTAGGGACTATTAAACATGATGTCTGTCCTCAAAAACTCACCATCTCACTTATAGGGGAACCAATAAAGATTTAGAGATAGTGGCCATTGTGTTGAATAATCATGATGTTTTCTTCTAAAATAGATTTATTGTCATAGAAGAGCATCAAAGGAAGGTAAAGAAGGAAGCTCAAGGTAAATATTATTCTGGCAGTTTTCTGTTTTTTTAAATTTCTCATTAATTGGGGGGCAGAGGAAGAGAGAGAGAATCAACTGGTTGTTTCACTTAGTTGTTCCACTTAGTTGTGCGCTCATACGTGCCCAGACCTGGGTCAAACCGCGACTGCTGGTTTACCGGGTCCATCTTTATCCACCATGCCTCCAGGCCAGGGCCATTCTGGCCATTTATAAGGTGAACTTTTAGAACCAGAGGAACTTCTTTATCCTGTAAGCAGTCTGACGTGACCTCTGAGAATGGTTTGTTACTCACCTGACCCAGAAAACCTCACAAAATCAGGCAAATGAAGAAGTTTAAAGCTTTGTGTTCACTTTAAGAACATTCGTGAAACTGCCCCAGCCATCAACGGTATGCATATCTGAAAAGCCACCAAGTATCTGAAAAATGTCACTTTACAGAAATAATGTATGTTATTTTGTCATTCCATGGTACAGTTGATAGGTGTGCCCAGGCCAGCGAGTAAGGATGAATGTGGGGTCAGCAGCCCAATGGAGTGCTGAACTTTTTGTGCACATGCTTCAAAATGCAGACGGTAATGCAGAGCTTAAGGTTTAGAGCAGTGGTTCTTAACCTTTTTTGAGGTACCGAACCCACCAGTTTCATATGCGCATTCACCGAACCATTCTTTAGTGATAAATAAAATATGATTTTTTTTCCACATTCAAGACATAGGTATATGTTTTTTTACTGGTGCACAAAATGAGCCATGCGTGAACATCACCTTGCTCAAAGAGCAAAACCAACAAAGTGCATGAACTCACAACAAATTACGGTTTTTCTTTATTCTGGCCTCCGTGGCAGAGGCTTCTCCGAACCCCTGAGACCGACTCGTTCGATAGAACGCAGGTTAAGAACCACTGGCCTAGATGCAGAGCCTCTGGCCTTGGAGCACATCCAGGCGAACAAAGCTCCCAAGATCAGAAACAGAACCAACAGAGCTCCTGGGCGACTTCCCCCTACATGAGCTCTCCTGCCACACCCAGATGATTTGTACTGAAAAAGAGCAGACTGTTCCTAAACCGGAAGAGTAGTTTGCACAGAATGAAGATATCCCAGAAGAAACTGAACAAACAGAAACTTATAGCCTGGGAGTAAATTCAGCATAAAATAAATGCTAATAAAAGTTAAAAAAAAAAAGAATTGAGAGAGAGAGATGTGATGATTGAAAGAGGGTCAGAGACATGTGATGTTTGCTGGCTGTGAAGATGGAGAAAGGAGCATGAACCAAGGAATGCAGGCCGCCTCCAGAAACTGGAAAAGGTGAGAAATGGACTCTCCCCTGGAGCCTCCAGAGAAGAATGCAGTCCTGCCCACACTTTGATTCCGAGTGAGACCCGTGTTGGAATTATGACCTACAGAACTAGCTGAACTTCACCCCCAGTCCCCAGAGCCAGTAAGACATGGGCCCCATGTTCCAAACCCTGTTGCCTTTCATTAACCAGAACAGAACTCATGGAGGGGAACCACTGCCCCTGACCGTGTAGATGCCAGCTCCAGGATGCGGCATGAGCCCCCCTCAATGGAGACTACTGGGTCTACAGGCCTGAGTGCCTCTGGTCCCTGGACTTCACCCTGCACCCAGGGATACCCCTTGGAGTTCACTGGTGCTGTTGTCAGCCCACCCTGACTGTCCCCTTCCCCTGGGATGCGGAGTCAGCCTCCAGAAGCCACAGCCAACTGGTGAGGTGGTGCTGAGGACAGCTACACAGAGCATCACCCAGCAACCTCTTGTACAGCAGACCCTCCAACCCACCCTGAGCAGGGGCCCTGCCGAACATAGTGACATAACCAACAGCAACTTTTACTCCAAAAAACAAAGAAACAAGTCAAGCCATGGAGGCAAGTTCGAGTGCACAAAGGAGGTGCTTCACTCCCTCATGCAGTGGCAATAAATTGAGGCTGTGGTCAAGGTCAAGGAGACTTATGGGGACACTGGAGTCATCTGCCGACACCTCAAAACATTACCTGTCAAAATGCAGACCAAACAAAACCTCTCTGATAGCCTGAGGCTACCATTTGTAGCATTCAAGGCTGGATCAAAAATGGCTAAGAAGAGAGAGGAAGGCATTCCAAGCAGAGGAATTAGAGAACTGGCAGAGGAAAAGACTTAAAGACTGGGGGGACAAATACAGTTTATGTCCAGGATGGCTGGATAGAGTTGAACTTTGGGGCAAGAATTCCTCAAATGTCCAATGATAGCCAGCAGCCATTACAACAAGTAATATCTTTAGAACCAAAGCCCCCCACACTCTTCACTTGGCTTTCCCCTTTTACATGATAAATAGAATACACAAATTCTGACTGCAATGCTGGAGTAGTTATTACTGTGAAGGCGCACTTACCACACCTGCAGTTTAGAGAGCATTCACACACATTCACCTCTGTACAGCTGACCACAGTCTGGGGGTTATTTTGTTCCCATTTTATTGATGACAAAAGTGAGTCTCTGAAGGATAAAACAACTGGCCTAAGCTCATCCACAAACCTGACTCCTCACTGAGTGCTCAACTCTCTGCATATTGCGCAAAAAGGAAGTCACATTTGAAAACCCTCAACCCCAAACATCATCCGGTATCAGTTCCTGGGCCTTTGTGTTTCTAAACCTTCAGGGCCTGGCTTTGCCTGGATTTTGTAAAATTAGCTCCCTAGCCAAAACTTATTAGAATGGGATTGGCACTGGTGCATCTGGTGTCACTAGTCCTTTCATGAAACAGCGTAGAAGGAAAAGTCTTCAGGCCCCTGTTCTCTCTATTCCCTTTACCCAAACCTCATAGAATATATACTCGGGGAGACCTTACACCAGTGGTTCTCAAACTTCTTGAAGTCAGGGTGCATTTAAAATCCTACAAATAGGGCCTGACCTGTGGTGGCGCAGTGGATAAAGCATGGACCTGCAATGCTTGAGGTTGCCGGTTCAAGACCCTGCACTTGTCTGGTCAAGGCACATATGGGAGTTGATGTTTCCTGCTCCTCCCCCCTTTCTCTCTCTCTCTCTCTCTCTCTGTCACTCTCTCTCCTCTCTAAAAAATGAATAAATTTTTAAAAATCCTACAAATAATTGTAGGCGCACTATATTCAGATTTCTGAGAAATGTTATAATAATTAAGTCAAATATTAAAGAAAAAGATATAAAGTCCAAGCATGCTTTTATGGTAATTAAACAAAATAAATGTGACAAAATTAAATTTATTCTGACACTAAAAAACATTTTTACGTTACATTTTTTGAGTTATGCTTTTTAGAATTTGTAAAAAAAAGGGGTTAAAAATTTAAAAAAACAACAAAAAAAGTTATCTTTTTATGTATATCTATACATTCTTAGTAAGATTTAGTAAATTTGGCAGGTCCCGGTGTGAATGTGTTAAGTTTTTTCATTCTTGTGTTTATGAGAAACATGAGCCTGATGTGTTCTAGCGATTTCTTCAATGTTTGGGCATATATTTGAAAGGCAAACTCTCATTTCCTCGACAAAACATTAAAGAATTCCTCTCTTTTTACTCTTAATTGTGTTGAGTGCAGAAAACCCCCACCATACATATCATCTTAACTTTACACCAAACAAAGAAGAAATTTGCCTCCAGTCTTTCCGGGGAACATGGGGGGTAGTGTAAACAACCCAGCACCACAGTTTAACAGCCTTTTGCAACCTAATCAGACAAGTGAGGTGGGGGGTTGGGCAGACTGTCAGTTTACAGCCAATTCCCTACACCTCTGTCCCCCAAAATCTAAACTCCAAGAACACTGTTGGTTTTTTGGTCCCCAACAGGCACATATTTCTCTGGAATACCATAGGGCACACTGGAAATCTTCTAGGGAGCACCAGTGCACCCTGGTGCACACTTTGAGAACCACTGCCTTAGACAGTAGTTTGTCTTTCCCTTTAATAATAAGGAAAGGGAGAAGGGAAAAGGGAAAATATCTTGTCCCCTGGTGACATTGCTGGTGTCAGAAGATGGTTCTTTTCCAGTTGGGGACTTCTCCATTGACTGTGCTGTGCGCTACATTTTATGTCACAGCTCAATACACACACACCACACAGACATAAGTACTCAAAATTATTATGCACTCTGATTTTTTTCTATTCTGTTTGTATTTAAAAAGGGTATTTTGTATTTTAGTGCTGGGTATGAGCTTTAAACTGATTTCATAACTCATCAGTGACAGCCTGCAGTATGGAAGTCAGCAAGCTAGATAACTTTGCTAGTTGGACTTGGGCATTTAGTTAAGAGTGATTTAACTTACAGGATAAAGCAGTTAGGAAAACAAAAGCACCTTCTCCCCACCTCCCACCCCCAGTGAATGATGCATGGAAGACTAAGTCCACAGGGGACAGATGTAAAATGCTTCTGGAGAGTCAACCACTTCTGTCCGGTGTGGTTGTGCTTTTTTTTTTTTCACTGCATGAGGCTCTTGGCCAAAAGCCAAGAAGGTGAGTGGGGCTGAAAATCCTGCCTGGACTCCAGGCCAAACCACATACAGAGGTCTCCCCAGGGATACTGCGGGCACATTTTAAACAAAGAACCTCTGGAAGCCCAGCATGCAAGGAATCATTTTCAAGGTCCCAGGTCTGTCGTGATTTTGCTAGTGGGTATGGACCCAGGTACCCATTTAATCTTAATAAGACCAAGCTGGACAGACAATGGCATAAATGAGTAATTGTCGGTGTGCATTTTCCTCCAAGGGGCTTTTGTCCAATTCTCCGGCAGGAGAGATGCTCACCGGAACGCAATATGGAGGTAACCTGAGGAGGAAGTAGTGTGGTGGGACAAACTGGGAAGACGCAGAGTTCCTCTTTCCCTGTCTGTTTCCTAGGAGGATGTCGTCTGGAGAAGGAGAAGGCAGCCGCTTTGGCTTAGGGATCTGTACAGACCTGTCAGTGGCACATGCATAAAGAACATGGCACAGAAGCTACGTGACAAGAATACAGCTGTTGAGGATGAGCTGTTCTACAAAATGTAAATGGGGAAATTTTAGAATTCTTATCTGAAATGAGGAAATAACAAATAGTTTAATTGTTCCTTTCCAGAGTAAAATCCCTGGCCTTGCTCTTCTTCCCCCAGGCTGCGTGGTGAATTCTCAGTGGTAAGAGTTGCTGCTTCAGACTCAGCTGCTTAAGAGTCAGGTGAGTCACAGCATGTGACACTGCCACCAAGGGAACCCCATCCTCAGGTTACCTGCAAATTTTATTGAACTATGAGTACAATAAATTGTATTTTTTTAGTTCATTATCATGTGATTTTTTCTAGCTTTATAAAGGTATAATTGACAAATAATAAAAAGTTAAATCTATTTTTCTTTAATTTTTCTGAAGTTAGAAGCGGGGAGGCAGTCAGACAGACTTCCACATGAACCCGACTGGGATCCACCCGGCATGCACATCAGAGGACAAAGCTCTGCCCATCTGGGGCATAGCTCCACTGCAGCCAGAGCCATTCTAGCTCCTGAGGTAAAGGCCATAGAGCAGGGGTCGGGAATCTATGGCTCGCAAGCTAGAAGTGGCTCTTTTGATGGCTGCATCTGGCTCGCAGACAAATCTTTAATAAAAAAATAAAAATGTTAAAAATATAAAACATTGTCGTGTATTACAATCCATTCATTTCCTACCGCTCATATTCATTGTTGCGGGTGGCTGGAGCCAATCACAGCTGTCCTCTGGGACAACACCAAATTTTTATTGGATAATGCATAACGTACACAGGTCATAGTGAGGTTGCCTCCTTTTAATCAAGTAGTCAGCTAGCTAATTGCAGAAACCCTTTTGATGAAGAAGATGGCTAAAAGAAAAAAAGATGAGTATCGTACTTTTCAGCAGGAATGGACAGAGGAATTCGCCATTGTGGACAGAGCAGATTCTGCAGATTGTCTATTATGCAATGATAAAATTGCATTGATGAAACAGTCAAATATAAAGCGGCACTTTGACACATGCCATACTACATTTGCATAGAAATATCCAGCAGGAGACAGCATGAAGAAAGCATGTCAAGAGCTACTGTGCAGAGTGCAAGCTAGTCAGCAGCAACTCTGTGTTTGGACCCAACAAGGTGACTAGAATTCGGCTAGTTTTGCTGGTGCTTTAGCAATTGTGAGAAATGGAAAGCCATTCACAGATGGGGAGTATGCCAAAACATTCTTGCTTGATGTTGTCAATGAACATTTTGACGACTTTTCGGATAAAGACAAGATAATCAAATGAATAAAAGACATGCCTCTGTCGGCAAGAACTGTTCACGATCATACCATCATGATGGCAAATCAAATTGAGGCAACACAAGTGAAGGACATAAATGCAGCACCATTCTTTTCTCTCGCTTTGGATGAGTCAAGAGACATAAGCCACTTATCCCAGTTCAGCGTGATGCAAGGTATGCTGTCAGTGACACACTACGTGAGGAAAGTCTTGCTGTTTTGCCTATGAAAGAGACAACAAGAGGGGAGGATTTATTCAAGTCTTTCACTGAGTTCACTAAAGAAAATATCTACCAGTAGCTAAACTTATTTCGGTGTGTACTGATGGTGCTCCGTGCATGATGGGGAAAAACAGAAGATTCGTAGTGCTTCTTTGTGAAGAAGAGACCAATCCTAAGTTTTCACTGTACCCTACATCAGGAGGTGCTTTGTGCTCAGATGTGTGGCGAGAAGCTTGGTGAGATGATGTCGCTGGTCATTCGGGTGGTCAACTTTATTGTTGCCCCAGCTTTAAATGATTGCCAGTTTAAAACACTGGTGGATGAAGTTGGGAATATTTATCCTGGTCTGTTTCTGCACAGCAATGTGCATTGGTTGTCAAGAGGGAAGGTGCTCAGCCGTTTTTGCGGTTTGTCTGAGCGAAATCCGGACTTTTCTTGAAATGAAAAACGTCGAGCATCCTGAGTTAGCTAACACTGAGTGGCTCCTGAAGTTCTATCTCGTGGACATGATTGAACATCTGAACCAACTCAATGTGAAAATGCAAGGCATTGGAAATACAGTCTTATATAACTTCAACAAGCAGTGTTTGCATGTGAAAACAAGCTGGAACTCTTCATCGCAGACATTGAAACAGGTTGTTTATTATACCTTGAGAAACTGGGAGAGTTTAAAGATGCATGCACAGCAAGTGACCTTGCTCAACATTATGATTTCCAGCAGCTAGCAGACTTCACATCTAATCTCCTGCAGTCATTCAAAGCGCGCTTTGGAGAATTTCGTGAGTGCACTCGTCTTTTTAAGTTCATCACCATCCACACGAGTGTGCAGTGGACAGTGCTGACCTGAGTTACATCCCCAGTGTCTCCATCAGAGATTTTGAGCTACAAGCTGCTGACCTGAAGGCCTCAGACAAGTGGATGAATAAGTTCAAGTCACTGAATGAAGATTTGGAAAGACTTGCACGACAGCAAGCAGAGTTAGCAAGCAAATACAAGTGGGAAAAAATGAAAAAACTTCAACCCACGTACCAGCTGATTGTCAAAACTTGGAACACACTTCCCGTCACGTACCACACACTGCCTCGTGTGAGTATTGCTGTACTGACAATGTTTGGCTCTACATATGCATGTGAGCAGTCTTTCTCACATCTAAAGAACGTTAAGACCAACCTACGATCACGTTTAACGGATGGAAGTCTCAATGCCTGCATGAAGCTTAACCTCACCACGTATCAACCAGACTACAAAGCCATCAGCAAAACCACGCAGCACCAGAAGTCGTATTAACGGTAAGAAGTACTTTATTCATTATTGGTTAGTAACAGCGTAACAACGTTATTAAAAAGAATTCAGAGACTTATTGTACTTTAAACGTGTTGGTCTTACATAAAATGCACACATTTACTTGTATTTAGTGTTAAACATACTGTATGGCTCTCATGGAATTACATTTTAAAATATGTGGCATTCGTGGTTCTCTCAGCCAAAAAGGTTCCCGACCCCTGCCATAGAACAATCCTCAGTGCCTGGGCCAACTTTGCTCCAATGAAGCCTTGTCCGAGAGAGGGGAAGAGAGAGATAGAGAGGAAGAAGAGGAGGAAGGATGGAGAAGCTGATGGGCAGTTCTCCTGTGTGCCCTGGTCAGGAATCGAACCCAGGACTTCCACACGGCCGGCCGACGCTCTACCACTGAGCCAACCAGCCAGGGCCTTAAATCCATTTTTTAAAAAAGAATGTGGGAAGAATCAGCTTCCAACAAGAAAACTCAGAAGAATACTAGTTATTCCAGTATTGTAAGAAATTATTGCATCAATACCAGTGTGATGATTCCAATCCGATGGCCAGGTAAGATATCTCTGGGGTTCAAACAAAATAGGATCTCACTATAGTGCTCAGAAGAGCAGCTAAGGCAGGGATTAACTTGCCTGGAAAGTAGAGAATTGCCAGACCTGTAATTAATAGCTAGTCATCTTTAAGTGCTTGCAACAAACCAAAAACTGTCCTGTGGATATGACCTTATTTAATCCTCACATCAGCTGTTATCTTTCCCAATTTACAGATGAGGAACTAGGGGCTCAGGGACATTGTGGAACTCCCCTGAATTCACACAGTCTGACCCCTCTTCCTGAGGCTAAGGGGCTGTGGGTGGTTAGACTTGACTTCTCTTTCCTCTTCTGAACATCAAATTCAGTTGACCTATAAACACTACAGATACTATAGTTTAAGCCCCACACTTACTGGGTTGCCCCAGGCCCATGGTATAGAGCTGGGATTCAAAACTAAGCATTCCTGGCTCCAAAGCTCACTTGCTCTGTTACTGAGGGAACTATGCCACCTCTCCAATTAAAATCAGAAAGAGCTGGTTGAGAATCCTAATTCTACCATGGATTAGTAGACCTTGGGACCCCAAGTTCTCTCAAGGCTGTTTTCTTATCCACACTAATGGGGATTACAAAGGCACCTAACTTCCAGGTCATTGGTAAGGACATCATCGTTCTTCACTGGTAAACAGTAGGAACTTCTGTTTTCCACGAATGTTAAATCCCTGGCCCCTCATCTCCTAGGTCAGGGCAGAGATTCTCATTTTCCTAAGTGTTTATTTCTAATCATCCTGCTCAACCATTAACTGTAGTGAAGGCACTGAGTGAGCACTCTAGTCTAAAACCTAGGGTGGGGGGGTGGGGTGGGGGGGTAGGCGGTTTTCATTCCTGGAGAGAGAATTACTCCAAAAGGGCCAGAGACCAGCAGCTGACTTTATAAGTGGAAACGGTCATTGGGACCTCGACCTTCGAAGAGATAGATATGGGGGACGCTTCCCGCAAAGGTCGATGAAGCACCCGAGTCCTGGGCAGAGATCAGTGCAGCTTTCAAGAACTGGTCTGTTCCTCAGCCAGCCCTGAGGCCACTCACAAGGACCCCTGGACCTGCCTCCAGCGGGACCTCCGCATCTCTACTCACACTTGGGTCCCAGTTGACCAATGCTTGAGTCCGTGCGGCTTCCGAAGCACCGCAATGCAGCCCCTGCTATTTTTGTTTGAGTCCATCTGAAAGAGAACTGTCACTTCTACGATGGAAATCAAATTTATCTGCATAGCTACTGGAGCTCTGGGTTTCCCACTGATAGGCAGGTTGCCAAAGGTTCAAGCTATCTCTGGGCGCTTCCTTTTGGTGTATAGTGGCCAAAACGTGTGTTTTCCCTGAGAGCCTCCAGGGGGCTCCAACCTGGACCTGAGCTCTGCCCCACGGCTGCGCCCACACCGTGGTGGAGGCTAAAAACACAGTAGGCGTTAGTGTCCCGTTCCACAAGTGGGACGACAGCCTTCGCTGGAGGCAGAAGGACAGTCGCACAGCGACGAAGGCGGTGCTGGGCCAGGCGAGGTCGCGAGCCCAGACGCCAGAATCTAGTCCGACGCAGACCCCGCGGGCAGCGGGCAATGAGGACCGGACGTAGGCCGCGGCTCTCCGCATCCCGCTCTAGTAACGGTTCCCGAGCCTCCTTACAATCGGGGGTGGAGAACTCCCGGTATCTGGGAGCGCTAGCCCCGCCCCGCCCCGCCTTGCTCCGCCCCGAACTTCTCCGTGGTCCACGATAGGCTGCTCCAGGGAGATGGGCGGGGCCGAGCTTACGTGATGGCTTTAGGCGGCCTTGGAGCAGATTCTTGTCTTCAGTAACCAGAAGGGCATAGAATTCCATCCGAGCTTCTGGAGCTGCGGTGGCCGGGAGGGAGTATGTCCCGTGCACTCATCGCTCCTTTTGGGGAGTTAAGGGTCCGGGCCTGGAGGGCAGCGGAGGGAGGGTGGGCCGAGACGCGAACGAGAGATGGGCCCGCGCCATGATTCCAAACAGTCGCCTAACCCCACTCCTGCATCACTGGTCTTGCGTAAATACAGCCTCACCCTTTACCCCACTCTAAGCCAATTCCAACCCCAATTTCGGCCACATCCCTCCTCCTCCCTCTAACACATCTCATCCTCAGCCTTCAACCGCTTTGGCATTCCTAAGGCCCCACGCAAATCTGTTTGAGACCCACCATTGTGGTTTGCCTTTTTTCCAGATTAGCTTTCTTATCCTAATCTCCCACACCCCGTGGTAGATCCCCAAAGTCTGCTCATCCTAAACACCCACCTCTATCCCACTCTCATTCAGGACCCACCACTAAAGTAGATGCGCGTTGAGTTCACCCCTTTTTTCTTGATACCTCTAACCACAGTCGTATCCCAGGTCTTCTAAGTATGTAGCTTCTTGTCCTCACAGACTCAACCCTACCTCCTAGCTTATCTCTTTCCTTTCCATATCAAACCATCCTGAGAACTTCATAAGTCTTGGCTAAATGGCCTCTAGCTTGTGCTATCCCAGTTCCTACCACTGTCACCCAATCTTATTTAAAATGGGGTCTCCGTATCCTTTCACTTCTGCTGTCCCCTCCTCAGCTCTTCAGCCCAACCCTGCACACATTTTTTCCTTGACCCAGTCGCCATTCAGTCTGAGATCTTAAAGTTCCCTGCTAGCCCCACCAGCTGCCCCTCAGCCAAATCTAAGAGCTTGCTCAGAGAGGGGCAGTTAGACACTGGACAGCTTGACTGGTGTGTGCAGGGCCTCAGATGGTGAGTAAGTGTAGAGGAGAAGACATTCACTCTTGGGGCAGGGGCTTTTCCTGGGTGTCTGGTCCTCTGTGTCAAGGATTATGATTCCAGCACTCATATTAAATCACTTGTGCCTACTGGAATGGTAGGTATCTTTCAAATGCCCAGAAGGTGGAAAATGGCCACTCATCCAGTGCATTCAGCCTGGGGCAGCAGAAGCCATCACCTCCTTTTGGCTGCTGTTCTGGCCTTGAAGAAACTCAGTACCACTGTGAGGGGTTGGCTGTGGTTACAGAACCATGTCCCCGTGTCTTGTCCTGGCAGTTGGAAAATACCCTCACAGAGTGCTCCTCCGTTCCACACCTGATACCAGATCAGTTCCCGCACTGAACACGGGACACTACGGTGCCAGAGGTGATGTTACATGTTGTAAAGAGTGTAGGTGAGTGGTCCTGGGGAGGTGAAGCCTAGGTGGGTATGGAGGCTGTAGCTTCGCTTCCTCTTTTTGCAGGGACTGCATCATTGACTTTTGGGCACCTTAGTTACCTATGAACACAGGGAGCTGAGTTACTGCAGAGTAGCTGAGGTCGAGGGACATTCCTGAGGCATCGAGGCACCCTGCTTGACATTTATAATCTGGGCTTTTTCGGTGCACGTTCCCTCCAAATTCTGGTGACCTGGTTTCAGAGGGTTGGCCAGTTGACAGCAATTTTAAAGGGCCCCAAACAGGACCCTTGCCTTTGCTCACCATTTGTAGTCGTGTCCTTTAGGGAATACAGTCGAGAATAGGCTCCTGACCAGGGCAAAAGCCCGGTGCTGGGACAAAGGTCTAGGGGCATCTCTGATGTTCCTACTGAAAACAACTGTAAGTGCTGAAAACAGCAAAACAGGACACAACTAGCGTGAAATTAACCTGAGGAGTTACATGCTCCTTCCCTCTCCCTAACTGTCCCCCCACCGGAGCCTCTTTCTGTTACTTGTTTCCACTAATACCTGAGCAGTCTGTTTCAGCAAGACTGCAGGCTCTTTGCCTCCACTGCTTGTGGCAAGGACTTGAAAGGAAGGTGAAATTGTACAGGCTTCTCTGTTATTGGAGCCCCAGGACAACTGGTGGACGTGAGAGTCTCCCCTTCAAAGTCTATAAGAAGTTTTGCAAAAGTGTAACTGCAATGGGTTGCAGAAATCCTTTACTAAGGACATGTTAAAAGCCATCGGTACAGGTTACACGATGTCCCCATGGGACTACAGAGCTATAGTAAGACCTGTCTTGACCCTGGCCGGTTGGCTCATTGGTAGAGGATCCAGTCTGGCATGTAGGAGTCCCATTCCTAGTCAGGGCGTACAGGAGAGGTGACCATCTGCTTCTCCATCCCTATCCTTTCTCTCTCTCTCTCTCTCTCCACACCCCACAGCCATGGCTCGAATGATTCAAGCGGGTTGACCCTGGGTGCTGAGGATGGCTCCATGGCCTCCCCTCAGGTGCTGTGATAGCGCTGTCGCCAAGCAATGGAGTAGTGGCCCCAGATGGGCAGAGCATCCCAGGTAGGGGGCCTACTGTTTTCATAGCATTCAAGTGCATGTGGAGTCTGTCTCTGCATCCCTGCCTCTCACTTAAAAACAAAACCAAACTCTTTAACAATTGCACAATTTAGCGTTTGGTTTCAAGAATATCTGGCTGCCTCTCAGCAACTGGCCATACAAAATTTAGAAGCCGGCATTCCTATTGGAATTGCGGTTAACTAGGGCCGGTGCCTAGTGATACATACTCGGCAAGCACAAGGCCAGATGAATCGAGCGGCTTCCCCTCAGATCTATCAGGCCGCCTACAGGGGTGGGGAAGGATCCCACATACGAAGGTACCCACAGAATATTTTTCCACCATCCAACAAGGCGCTACTAGACCTTATAGAGACGATTAATCGCCTGCAAAATGCTATCTCCCTGCAGGTGTTTAATTCTGAAGCTGCTTTGTTTCTTGCTCTACATACAATTAGCCTATGAGAATGCTAATGCTGATTGTCAGAAAGTACTGCTTCCCTTAATGGGACAAAATCCTGATATTACTCAAATGATTGCGACCTGTCAGAACACTGGCACCGAGATTCATAGGGCCTAAATATTAGCCACTGCTCTTAGACCCCAGACCTGTTAGAGTTGTAAAAAGAGAGCCATTTCCAAAAATATTGCAAATTCATTAAATCTGCAGACATCAAACCAAAGAAAAAATGTCACCATTGTCAAAAGGGTTTTCACTGGGCCAATCAATGTCAGTCCAGATTAGATCTGAAAGGTAAGTCCTTATCAGAAGTTGGAAAGATGGGTGCCAACTCTCAAGCCCCAGAAGCTCTAGGGAGCCAAGGGAATTAGGTGGGGCGGTCAGCACTCCAGCCCTGAATCAGGGACTCCCATAGGGGAGTCCCCTTCTGCCACCTTCTTCCCCAACCCCACCCATAGGGATTATAGGCCTCTGGGCTGCCCTGGTCCCTGGCAGTGCAGGGTTAGACCTCCCATTAGCTAAAGATGTTCTATTGAATGAAACTGGTGCAGTACAAGTTGTCCCCACCACTGTTTGGGGGCCTCTAACACCTGGCACTGCAGGCCTCATTCTGGAAGATCTAGTTGCACCAGTCGGGGGATTCAGGGTCTCCCTGGATTCATAGATTCTGATTATAAGGGACAAATTAAGATCATGCTTACTAGCTCCGACTGTCAGAGCATCTCAAAGGGCGTTTGTCCGGCACAGATTGTTTTGTTCCCTTACACCGTTCCAGCAACTCAGACTAATGACAGGGGAACGGGAGCAGTTGGCAGTACAGAGGCTTTTTGGGCAACACGATTGACCACTCAAAGACCCTACCTTACTGCTTTGATTCACAATAAGGCTGTTACAGGGCTAGTAGATTCTGGGCCTTATGTCACCATCATAGCCACTAAAGACTGGACTAAAGATTGGGAGTCGTCCCCCTCCATAGCCACAGTCCCTGGCTTAGGAAGTACTCAGAACCCCCGACAGCAAATACCCCATGTTGTGTACAGGCCCAGACGGCCAGCCTGCTGCCCTGTGCCCTGCATTCTAGATCTCCCTATAGCCCTGGGGGGCCGAGATCTGTTCACAGCAGTGGGATGTACATTTGTGCACTTCTCCAAATTTGTCCTTGCTGCCCCTGCCACTGAACCGCTCAGACTACACTGGATACCGGGCCCCCCTGTTTGGGTGGAGCAGTGGCCATTCAAAGGGGAAAGGATAATTCAGACTCACACACTTGTTCCGGAACTGTTAGAAGCAGGAAGAATGGAACATTCTATGAGCCCTTGTAATACCTCTGTTTTTGCATTCCCAAAAACTGGCATATGCAGGCTCCTACATGACCTCAGAAAGCCGAATGCTAGAGTAGTTCCTATGGGAGCCTTGCAGCCTGGAATTCCTAATCCAGCCATGATACCTCGGGAATCCTCCCTTATAGTCCTTGGTTTGAAGGATTGTGTTTTCACAGTTCTGCTCCACCCTGATGAGAGGAAAATTGGCTTTTTCCCTACCCAGTGTAAATTTTCAAGCTCCCATGGCACAGTATTCTTGGAAAGTCCTTCATTAGGGAATGATTAATAGTCCTACCATTTGTCAAACTTTTGTAGCAAAGGCCCTTACACGTACAAGGTCTCAATATCTTGAGGCATTAATTTATCATTACATGGATGATATTCTAATTTCTCATCCCAACCCACAACAACTGAATTATATACTACAACATCTCTTTTAATAATTTCAAAAAAGCAGGACTAATTATCACACCTGAAAAAATCCAGACACAAGAACTCTGTTAATATCTAGGTTATATCCTCACTGGCTGTTCACCCATGGGCTATTGAACTTTATATCCCGAAATTGAAACAGTTAATGACCTCCCAAAGATACTAGGTCATATCAATTTACTACCTCCCTCTTTAGGGATTCCCAAGCACATGCTCTTTAATTCTCAGCAGGGGGATCCCACCCTTGATTCCTCTCATCACCTTTCTGCAGAAGCAATTATTAATTACAGTAAATAGCTCAGTTATCTCAGCAACAATTAGCTAGCATTAAAAACAGAGCTCCCATTCATTTAATCATTTTAAATACTCCTCACAGACTTACTGGGCTGTTATGTCAATTTGTTCCACAATTAGGAACCATTGAATCGATCTTTGAGTCACATCATCCCAGAAAAAAGTTATATACACAATTAGAACGACGTTTTTCTTTGCGGTCACAAGGCAGAATATGCTGTCAGCAGCTTTTGGAATGAGATCCTGACGTCATTATCCCAGGGTTAGAGAAGCCAGTTTCACTTTGCCTTTCAATTTAGTAAAACATTACCAATACAGGTAATTTCTTTTTTTATCTCCCCTTAAGTGATAAACGGGGAGGGAGAGAGACAGACTCCCGCATGCGCCCAGCCTGGATCCACCTGGCAAGCCCCTTATGAGGTGATGCTCTACCCATCTGGGGCCGTTGCTAGCAACTGAGCTATTATTAGTACCTGTAGTGAAGCCGTGGAGTCATCCTCGGTGCCCAGAGCCAACTTGATCCATCTGAGCCATGGCTGTGTGAGGGAGGGGTGGAGAGAGAAGTATATGGTCACTTCTCTTGTCTGCCCTGACTAGGAATCAACCCCGGGACATCCACACACAGGGCCAACGCTCTACCACTGAGTCAATCGGCCAGGGCCTACAGGTAATTTCTGGATCTCCATTTTCAAAAACTTTTTAACTGTTTTTGTTGATGATTCTTGAAAAAAACAGAACAGGTGTAGTTACATGGAAGGCTAACAATCAATAACAACATTTTATCACCTTTGGTCATACCAGCACCCCGAGGGCAGAACTAGCGGGGGCGGAGGGAGTTAAATTGTTTCCTGATCAGCCACTAAACATTATTACAGATTCTGCATATGTTGTCCATAGGGTCCAGGTAATAGAGACAGTTCTTATTCAGCAGACCTCAGACCGACAACTTTCTACCCTGTTCCAGCAACTTCAAAAACCTCGTTACTGTCTAAAGACATCCCTATTTATTGTTCACATTAGATCTCATTCAGTTCTTCCTGGCCCTTTAGGGGAAGGAAACTCTCAAGCAGATACTCTTGCTGTGTTCCTTGACGCCCTCTCTCAAGCAGTTCAATCTCATCAGTTCATTTTTCATCAAGGACAGCGTGCATTAGCCAAGGAATTTTCTCTCCCTCTCAGTCAAGCTCGTGACATTAGAGCTTGTCTAGACTGTCAACGTTTTGCTATCCCAGGCCTTCCAGGAGTTAACCCCCGAGGGTTAGCCCCTAATAATTTGTGGCAAGTTGACATGACACATCAACCAGTGTTTGGCAAATTAAAATATCTACATGTAACTATTGACAGTTACTCAGGATTTTTATATGTCACCTGCTAAGGTGGAGAGTCAGTGCAGCATGTGTGTAGCAAACATTTACTTGCCACCATAGCGATCATGGGCTGCCCTCGAGCAGTAAAAAAGGATAATGGCCCTGCCTATACTGCATGACACTTTTAACACTTTTGTCGTCAGTGGACCATTACACACCCAGGGTCAAGCCATTGTCGAACAGGCTCACAGTCGTCTTAAGCCTCACCTATTAAAACTAAAAGGAGGGAACCAGGAACAGAAGTTAACTCCCCAAGAACAAGTACATGAGAGTTTGTTTACTTAGAATTTTTTAAACGTTTCTTCCACACGTACTGTCGCATCTGGAAAACATTTCTCTCCTCCTGTGGACAACCCGAAACCATTAGTTTTGTATTGGGACCCTCTTGCAGGTCCTGATTGGAAGGGGCACATTGAGTTGCTTACTTGGGGGAAAGGATTTGCTGCTATTTAGTCACCTACAGGTCCTGTGTGGATTCCTGCCTGATACGTAAAACCTTACCATGAGTTGCCATCAACCAAGTGGGGACCCCCAACCTGATACTCAGTTGCTGGTACCCAAGCAAAGCACTCCACCAGACATGAAAGCGCCACCAAAGAGGAGGAAGAATAGCTGCCCCGACCTGCCTTGAGGCAGTTTGAAGAACCTGACCACCCGGACTCACGCGGTATTGCAGAACACCGGGACACCTGCCACCCCAGAAACCCTCTTTCTTTCTATGGTTTCAGTTATTACCCTTGAGTCCCAGGCAGCAAAGGTAAAACTTTTACTCTTTTGCTCTATATTTACAGTAAGTTTACCTCAGCCTTTAACTTACGGGGCTCATGTTCTAGGTCTTTATATCTTTGATGTTATTACCTGGGAGGACCCTGAACCTCCTCTTTGTCCCAGTGACTCCCGAGGTACAGGGGCTTCATGGCTTCCCCAGCCAGGGCCTCTCTGCAGTTGTGGAGATAACTTGTGGTCAAGAAAGCTATCGTAGTGGGTGCTATAAGGTACGCCAAAATTGGTATTTTCTCTCAGAGGCGCTTCCTCTGTGTTTCTAGAATCTCCTTTCCCAATAACGGAAACTCTTCTTATCAGTTTTCCTTTTTCCCCACGATGGTACATGAACTACGTTTACCATAATTTAACAGAGAGATGTGGGGCCACTCACTACCAAATACTTGTTCGAGCTGTTGGCGTTCACGGTAACCCACAGAGAGGAAGAAATCACTCCAAATCTCTCATTCCTGTCTGTCGCCATCCTTGGCTTTCTTTCAAAGATGCTATGGATTTTTCCACAGTTCCCTTAGTTGTCAGTAGAACCCTGGAAAATTGGGGACCTCAAGGGCTATTGGAGAATGCCTTGTGCTTATATTAATGGGTCTCCTTTATGAAACTTCATTTTGCAGGGCCCCGCCTGAAGCTCCTTCGCATTCACCTAAGAAAGTCAATCTTTTCTCCCCTGAAAAAATATATCTGGAGGGCCACACTACCTTTCTCCTCTGGAATCTTACGACTTCGACAATACAGTTTCTCTACATGGGTAACTAATGATAGCATCACTCAAGTTATAATATGTACTTCCCAACCTTATATTTTTCTAATGACGTATAACCCTCCAAATATTATCGCTCTCAACATCACCTCTGTCGTGGGACACATAGGGAACATTTTAATACTACATTTTGTCATAATGTTACTTGGATTACTCCCTGTATCTCCCACCATGTTACCACCCTCAAAGTAACCCACTTGTATTGAACATACTCCGCCAGTGCTCACAGGCCTGGGTCCCAGTTAACCTTACCCCGCCATGGCTGAGTAATTCTTCCCTTGAGCAGGTCACTGGGGCTCCCGAGAAGGAGCAGGAAAGTGTTCTTTGGGAATCCTAATTGCCTCCATTATTGCTACTGCTGCAGCAGCACTGTCCCAGCAGTTCAGACTGCCTAGCATGTTAACCAGTATCTTCAGAATGTTACTTCTGAGCTTCGATCTCGAGCACAAATTGACCAAGAATCCTACAAACACTAGCTGCTTTGGAGGCCGCTGTTGTCTGGATTGGAGAAAAGCAATAAGCTATGTGGGATCATCAGTGGCTTGTTTGTGACACCAAATGTCATAGTACAGTATATGTGTCAGCCCTGTTCCCTTTAATGCACAGAATCTTGGGAAGATATTTAACGCCAACTTCATGGCACCTTTCATTCCCCTTTGGGACAGGACATGATCTCCAAATTAAACTAAAAAAGCAAATGTTACAACCCAAGCAAGAGGCACAAAACGTAGCTCTGCCCAACTTGAAGATACCAGTCCTGCTTAGATCTCCATCATTGGTTTCAGGTCTTAATCTACACCTTAGGCCTTTTACAGGACTCACTAAATCCTTCTTTGTTTCCTTTCAGCCTTGAACATCATTTGCCGACTTTTTCAGCGGACCCTTTGAGTGGAAGCCCTGATTACATTATACCTCCCCCCTCACCCCCCGCCGTAGAAATCTGCTCCTATCCCAGACCTCTCTCAAGATCTAACCCCTTGTTGACTCCCATAAAACAAGAAAGGGGGAATTGTAGGGAATGCAGTTGGGAATAGGCTAGTGGCCAGACTCTTGGGTGGGCAAAAGCCCAGCGCTGGGGCAGAAGTCTAGGAGCATCTCTGATGTTTGTGCTGGAAACAGCGGGTGCTGAAAACAGCCAATCAGGACGCAACAAGCACAAATTAACCTCAGAGTCAACATGTTCCTTGCTTACCCTTCACCCTCCCCACCCCAGAACCTCCCGTTGTTTGTTTCCACTAATAAATATCTGAGCAAGACTGTGGATCCTCTGCAAGAGGTCCGGGTAGTAGCCTCCCCTAGGTCCCTGGTGCAGCTCATCTGGTCTCTCAAATAGTTGTTGTTCTCACAACATTTTTCCTTTGAAAACTGAATGCCCTTCTGCCTCCAGTGTCTCCCCATTAAGGTGTGATAGATCTGAATGGTTTTCAGCCTGTTGGCAGCTTGACGTAATGAAGGCAGTGCCCGCTTCTGAAGAAGTGTATACTTAACTTTCCACAATCTGAACTGGAGATAGCTGCCTTGCGACTTAGTTTAATTTCACTGATCAGTTCATTGAGCAAGTATTCTTTGAGCATCACTGTGTGCCAAGCACTGTTCTAGGCACTAGAGATGCAATGGTGAATGAGCCAGGCTAAGTACCTATTTTTATTTGTTCAGGGTTTTGCCCTTGTTAGAATCCTGAAAGAGATGGGACAAGAATATGGGGAGACGGTTGTTACTGGATGAGAGGGGAAAAAGCCGGTGTTAACTGAATTCACATTTCTGGCCTTGGTCTGGGAATCACAAGCTAGAAGTTTCTCACCCTCCAGCTGGCATTCAGTTGCTTTAAAGGCCTAGTTCTCCCAGCATACCCGCTATAGGACCTGGACCAGAAATCCAATTTCATTCGCGTAGGGGAGGCACTGTTTACTTACTCATCACTCACAGGGCTGACAGGTCAGCTGCCTGTCTGAATCAGAAGATAACTTTGTCATTATCTTCTGATTGAAAACCATGACTCATCAGTTGGTACAGTACTAGCTGGTTATTATTATTATTATTATTATTATTAATAATATAGGTGATGATTTTTTTATTTTATTTTATTTTTATTTATTCATTTTAGAGAGGAGACAGAGAGAGGGGGGGGGGAGGAGCTGGAAGCATCAATAATAGTAACCATCCTGTACCTGGCTGTTGTGTGAATAGGTACAAGATTCGATTCAGGCTGCAGACAAGACACTGTTTGGAATGGCTGAGGAGTCTCTAGGGGAGGAGATTCCTGTTTACTAATAGAGAGCTTTGAAAGTGATGAGGTTGGGTCATTCACTTCTTTTAGTGTAAGTCTCACTTTGCTATATGGATCACAGTATACTTTTAGGATAAATGGTTAGAAAATCAAGGTAGCTGCTCCTCAAAAAGGCCGTTAATATTTTGGTGGCCTGACAGGTCATTATATTAACATTCTTCCTGTCAATGAAACAAGTTAGTCTGAGTTTTAAAGGATATACATTTTCCTCCATAAGGCTCAGAAGCATCTTTATGTGCGCTGTGTGATTCTCACAGTTGGGAGTGTGAGGAAGCCAGTGGGGACTGGGAAGACTGCCCATCATTGGTGCACTCAACATCCTCATTCTACCAGGCCCAGAGCGAGTGTGAGTCAGGTCAGGGGCCAGATCTGACACTACAAAGCATACCTTCACATTAATAGACTCTGCTTATGATTAACAAAGACTGCCTAAGAGGTGCCCTCTGGCATTGTTCACCAGCCCAGAGCACACTCAGATGGACAGTTATCCTGGGTGCCGTAGGGGGCTCCCTGTGATGAGTGTGAGAAATCTTGCTAGGTTCTCTGGGTATGTTCAACACTGAATGCCCCAGTCTTCCTTTGTGATCTGAGGACACTGATGTGAACTCCCGGAAGGTCTGGCTCTCATGCTGGGTTCCCTATGCCACCATCCCCTCCCCCACCTGAGGGCTGTTCTCTGTGGATGGAAGTGGGGGCCCCAGCAAAGCTCCCCCACAGTGAGAGGAGGTTGGGCGGGCTTTCTGCCCTTAGCACCCAAATACCGTCTCCTCCCAAATTGCAAGGGAGGAGCTGAGCTCCAAGTTCATGGTGATGGGTGGGTTTGTCCCCCAGGGGACACTTAGCAATGTCTGGAGACATTTTTGATGACCACAGCTGGGCAGAGGGACGCTACTGGTGTGTAGTGGGTAGAAGTCAGGGGCTGCTAAGCCTCTCAATGCACAGGACAGGCCCGTAAAACAGTTATTCCGCTTGAAGTCAATAGTGCTGAGGTTGGAATACCCTCGTGGGCAGCACAGAGCAGTCTCTGCCTGGTCCCCTCTCTCCCTGCTTTCTCTGTGGTGCTAGACTAGCCATCTCAGCCTACCTGCCATTTCTTGACCTGGAAAAGAAGGTGTTAGATTTGGTTTGATGATCCACACGGCCAGGCCTAACCCTATCATTCACTAGCTTTGCCTCCTTAGCCCACACACCTGCTGATTTTTCCTATGGTATTTTGAGTCTCCATAAACTACTACACTATGGGGATAATTATTTCCACTTCACCATTCCTGTGTTGCTGTGAGGAGGAAAAGCAAATACCGTGCACATAGTTGGTGCTTAATAAATGTCTACTGCATTTCCTCATGTATAAGACACACCTTTTTCCAAAATATTTGGGGTCTATAAACAGGGTGCATCTTATACAGTGGTTGTAGGAGTGTGGCATTTCAAATGCCATAAATGGAACTGAGGACGAGGCAATATATGGAGACTTGTCATCAGACACAGATGAGGACAAGCTAATGGATGGGAGTTTTGATAGTGATGAGTTGTATGAATTTTATGATGAATAAAACTTGAGTTCAATAACTTTATGTAGCCTGACCTGTGGTGGCGCAGTGGATAAAGTGTCGACCTGGGAACACTGAGGTCGCCAGTTCAAAACCCTGCACTGGTCTGGTCAAGGCACATATGGGAGTTGATGCTTCCAGCTCCTCCCCCCCCTCTGTCTCCTCTCTAAAATGAATAAATAAAAATAAAATAAAATAAAAATCATCACCTATATTATTAAAAATAATAATAATAATAACTTTATGTAATACATTTTTTTTTCAAATTTCGAGGACCAAAATTAAGGTGAGTCTTATACCTGGGGAAATACGTACAGCATTTTTTTTTTTTTTTAACCATCATAATGGATCACCAGGGAGAGAAAGCGCAAAGGAACTGTGATTTCCTGAAAAGTCTCCTCATCCAACAGCCACCAGGGCAGAGGGACCTTTGAGAGAAGAAAATCATAGTATTTTTAACTTTACAAGGGGCAGCTATGGCTCTTGGGCTCTGCACACAGCCTACCTAGTGAGGTGGAAAGAACTTGAGCTTTCAAGGTTCGCATGCCTGTATTTGGGCCTCTGATCCACCCTAAATTTTTTTTAAAAGTCTCTTGACAGGAAAAAAAAAAAAAAAGGCTTCTACTAGAAGCATCATTTCAACAGCCCAGTCAATACAGAGTGCAGTTGCAGTGCTTTGCTTCTAAGTCTGACCTGATTTCAAGCCACACCTTTGCGCTCATTTCCTCCTGAGTGACCTGATTGTCTATATGGCTGATGGTGCAAAATATTTAGGAACCTTGTGAATTTCAACTGAGAGAAAGCATCCAGTATATGCTTAATAAATGTTAGCTCTCAGCCTTGGCCAGTTTGCTCAGTAAATAGAGCATCAGACTGGCATGCAGATGCCCTGGGTTTGACCTCTGGTCAGGGCACACATAAGAAATAACCATCTGCTTCTCTTCCCCTCTCTCTCCCCACTTCTCTTTCTTCCCCTCTCTCAGCCAGTGGTTCAATTGGTTTGATAGAGGGCCTCAGGTGCTGAGGATGGCTCAGTTGGTCCAAGTGTCGGCCCCAAATAGGGGTTGCCCAGTGAATCCCAGTCAGGGCACTTGCAGAATTCTATCTCCCCTCCTCTCACTTAAAAAAAAAATAAAAAGTTAGCTCTTGTTGGTATTATGTGCTAAGAGCCACAGGTAGGTCCCAATTTGTTGCCTGCTAAGGTGACTCCTCTATTACAATGGGGTCACAACAATTTTCAAGCCACCTTATGGTTTCATGAGAATTCTAGACGTTCAGTAGCCTGTGCTACCCGCCCACCTACCCATACACACTGCACCCTCAAGGGCACATGTGTCAGGAGTTTAAAACTAACTGCTCCTGGCTGTGGGGAAGTGTTGGGCAGATAAAATATATTGTGCTCACTTTGTTAAAGATGGTGCTGCCCACATGCAAGTTTTAAGAGTAAGCTTTTCCCCACACCCTTGACTGATTTGATGATGTGTGGTGATGCACTCTCATGAGAAATCCTCCCATTATGCCTCAGATAAGGGACTTTGTATCAGAGACTTCCTTGTTTGTAGATTGGATTAAGGGTGTGGATTTCTACACTATAAAGTGGAGCAGACTGGGAGCTTGCTCTATCTCGGTTCCTGAGATTAGTATTAGAGAGCAGAGAAGAGAGAGCAGAGTAAAGCCACGTGGAGGAGGGCAGGAGAAGCAGCCAAGAAGGTGGAGTGCTGAGGGAGAAGTCAGTTAGTGCAGAGTTTGTGCAGAGAGAAGGAGATGGGGAACAGAGGTGAATAAGTCTGGTGAGCTAGAAGCCTTTGATTCTAGGAAACTCAGATAAGTCAGTAGCTTTGTGAGCACTGAATGAGTGAGTTTTGGAGCCCAGTGTGTGTTTTTACTTGCCCACTGGGTGCAAGCTAGAATTAAAGCTGATGGCTCACCAGTTCTTGGCTCCATTGTTTCATTACCGACTGTCTGAATCTAATGCGAACCTGCACTGGCCATGTAGATGTGATGGTGGCCTTGGCCACTGGCCTTACATTTGGGGTAGTCTGTGGCAGGATTTGATGCAGATCATTATGGAGCCGCCACCATCTTTGAGCGGTGGAGTAGAGGACTGGCTGCTGTTATGGTTCCCCATGGCTGTCCTTTTGGGGGCCGTAGGTTGGCTGACTTTTACAGCCATGCATGAGGAAACCAAGAGCTCTCTGAAAGAGGTTTCCCAGGACCTGCAAACCGGGCAGTGGAAGGAGCTGGAGCAAACATGGGAGAAACAGATGACAACCTTGGAGCTGGAGAAAGCGCTGGAGGAGGAGGCCGACCAGGTTTGTGAGATTGAGATTCTCCTGGAAATGGAGCAGACACTGGAAAAGGAATCAGAGGTTTATGAGTTGCAGCTTGCCCTGGACATTGTGGGGAGCCAGCAGCGTCAGGGGGCTGGGGCTGAGGCCAGAGCTGGGGCTGCCAGGCCTGCTGAGCAGAAGGCAGTGGCGGTCCAGGGTTCAAGCCCAGCAGCAGGAGCTGGTGTTTTCAGTTCCTCTTTGGAGGATGAGGAGAATCGGGCTGGAGTTGCAATCCACAGTCTCCAGAAGATGAGAGCCCAGCTAGAAGGAGTACCTGCTACATTCCTGGTAGGTCTACGATTTTGGGACATAGGGGTGGATGCCATCATGCTCCCCAGAGCAGAGATGGAAATGCTGACTGCCATTGCCACATGCTTCTCTTTAGGATAGTGTGAGACTTGCCATGATGGCAGGGTTGAGAGGGGAGGCTGACACCCTATGTGGACTGATTCCTGGACTATGACCGAAGTGAGCACTGGCTCCTTTGTTTAATGGACTTATGGATTGTGGACAATGTGAAATACTTTGATAGGGGTGGGGGGCAGCTTTGATGGAGGCCCTCCCCCTGCCCTGGGAATCCTTTCAAATGGCAAGAGAGAAGGCTGAAAACATTTTGCACTTTTGACAAAGTGCTCAGAGACTGGTGAAGTGTATCTTTGTAATTGCTGAAATTGTATGATTTGGCATGTATTTGTAGTTTGTGTAATGTGCCTAATTTCCTTGTTTAGGGATGCCAGTGGTGTAGATTGTGGGTAGTAAAGTGAGCATAGGGGTGGATTGTTGGGCAGATAAAATATATTATGCTCACTTTGTTAAAGATGGCGCTGCCCATGTGCAAGTTTTAAGAGTAAGCTTTTCCCTACACCCTTGACTGATTGGATGATGTGGCATGGTGCACTCTCATGAGGAATCCTCCCATTATGCCTCAGGTAAGTGACTTTGTATCAGAGACTTCTTTGTTTTTAGATTGGATTAAAGGTTTGGATTTCTACACTATAAAGTGGGGCAGACTGGAAGCTTGCTCTCTCTCTCTCTTTGTTCCTGAGGTTAGCATTAGAGAGGAGAGCAAATTAAGGCCACGTGGAGGAGAGGAGAAGCAGCCAAGATGGTGGAGTGTTGAGGGAGAAGCCTGTTTGTGCAGTTTGTGCAGGAGAAGGAGATGGGAAACAGAGGTGAATAAGACTGGTGAGCTAGAAACCTTTGATTCTAGGAAACTCGGATAAGTCAGTAGCTTTGTGAGCACTGAATGAGTGGGTTTTGGAGCCCAGTGTGTGTTTTTACTTGCACGCCGGGTGCAAGCTAGGATTAAAGCTGATGGCTCACCAGTTCTTGGCTCCGTTGTTTCTTTACCTTCTGTCCGAATCTAATGCAAACCTTCATGGGCCAGGCGGCTGTGATGATGGCCTGGGGTACTGGCTTTACAGGAAGGCATTGTCGTACCCCTGAGCCTTCATAAAAATAAGACAAACTTGTGAAACATGTAGAATCTGCCCAGTGGTGAAGCCAAGAACATTTTATATTGATTTAAAGGTTAACTAGGATATTGATAACTTAAACTTTGCAGAGACCTGACATTCTGAAATGCCAAGTCCTAAGGCAGAATGTCTCAAACCAATCACTCAAAATACAAAGATATGATATTCCCAAAGAATGATCAGAGCCTCAGCCACCACTGCATCTAAAATCCAGATCGCCAGCCTCTAGCAAGGACTGCCATGGAGCTCAGAGTGCACACTGATCAAAACAGACCTGCAAGCATGCCCGGAACTCACAGGACTGTCAGATAGACTTGTGAACTCTTAGGTGCGTATTCCTGCTTCTGGGAGCATGGAGACAGTGGTTCCCGCAGGAGAAGCGAGCAGCAGATACCCGGTTCTGGTTCCTTAGACATTCTAAATCAGAAGTGGAAACTTGCTCTGCTCCAGGATAATCCTACTTTTCTCAAAAGAAGGTGGCTTTAGTTATCACCAGCTTCTTCAGGAGAGGAAGCCAATTTATACTAAGGCAATTGAGTTATTCCAGAAGCTTTAACCTAATTATATTATCCGGAGGGTACACCACTTGAGCTAAAAAGCAGCCTCTTCTGGCCCTGGTCTATTGGCTCAGCGATAGAGCGTTGGCTCAGCGTGTGGAAGTCCTGGGTTTGATTCCTGGCCAGGGCACAGAGGAGAAGTGCCCATCTGCTTCTTCGCCCTTCCCCCTCTCCTTCCTCTCTATCTCTCTCTTCCCCTCCTGCAGCCAAGGCTCCATTGGAGCAAAGTTGGCCCAGGTGCTGAGGATGGCTTCATGGCCTCCATCTCAGGCACTAGAATGACGGCAGCCGCAATGGAGCAACGCCCCAGATGGGCATGCCGGGTGGATCCCTGTCGGGGACATGCAGGAGTCTGTCTGACTGCCTCTGCGCTTCTAACTTCGGAAAAATACAAAAAAAGAAAGAAGCCACTTTCATCAAGTCTAGGGCAAGAGATTGAGAACAAGCCAGGTCAGAGCTGAGGACAGGGTTAAGGGGTGGGAGTGGACAATCTCAGTTATAGAAAACAAACGAAAGGGAATAACCTAAATGTTCCCTAGCAAGAAAATGAAGAAATACATTGCACTAGAATTACTCAGTGGAAAACCCAATGATAAATGAGTTATGCTAAAATTTATATATAAAAATTCAAACCCTACGTGTTGGGCAGATGAAATATATTATGCTCACTTTGTTAAAGATGGCGCTGCCCACGTGGAAGCCTGTCGCCCAGGTGATTGCTTGGTATGCCGTGATTATATTAATGTGTTTGGGGAACAGGCTATAAGCAAGCAGAGTCGTTATAACCCAAGGCTTAGTTTTAAGACTAACCTTTTCCACCCTCCCTTTTTTTTTTATAGGGACAGAGAGAGAGTCAGAGAGAGGGATAGATAGGGACAGACAGACAGGAATGGAGAGAGGTGAGAAGCATCAATCATGAGTTTTTTGTTGCCGTTGCAACACCTTAGTTGTTCATGGATTGCTTTCTCACATGTGCCTTGACCGCAGGCCTTCAGCAGACCAAGGAAACCCTTGCTGGAGCCAACAACCTTGGGTCCAAGCTAACGAGCTTTTTTTGCTCAAGCCAGATGGGCCAGCGCTCAACCTGGTGAGCTCGGGGTCTCGAACCTGGGTCTTCCGCATCCCAGTCCGACGCTCTATCACTGCGCCACCGCCTGGTCGGGCTCCCACCCTTTTTGATGTGGGGTAGTGCACTCTCATGAGGAATCCCATTATACCTCAGATAAGGGACTTTGTATCAGAGACTTCCTTGTTTGTATATTGGATTAAAGGTTTTGAATCTACACTATAAAGTGGGGCAGACTGTGAGCTTGCTCTCTCTCGGTTCCTGAGATTAGCATTAGAGAGGAGAGCAGAGTAAGGCCACATGGAGAAGGCCAGGAGAAGTAGTCAAGGTGGTGGAGTGCTGAGGTAGAGAAAAGGAGATGGGGAACAGAAGTAAATAAGACTGGTGAGCTAGAAGCCTTTGATTCTAGGATACTCGGATAAGTCAGTAGCTTTGTGAGCACACTGAATGAGTGGGTTTTGGAGCCCAGTATGTGTTTTTACTTGCCTGCTGGGTGCAAGCTAGGATCAAAGCTAATGGCCCACCAGTTTTTGGCTCCATTGTTTCATTACCGACTGTCCGAATCTAATGCAAACCTGCATGGGCCAGGCGGCTGTGATGGTGGCCGTGACTACTGGCTTTACATTACGGAATAATGCCATTAGTATTAATGGATGCATAAATAGAGGGTAAAAGTGTAAAAACGTACATAGGTATGATAAACACTGGATTTATGGAAACAGTTTCTCTGAGGAGTAGGGAGAACAAGGACAGGGGTGGAATGTGTAGGGAGTTTTAATTATATCAGTAATGTTTTATTTCTTTCACATCTAATGCAAATGACAATGTTAAATGGGGTAAAGCTTAATGGTGAGTAAATAAGAATTCATATACTCTTTTCTATTGTCTCATCTTTAAAATATTTCATGATGAAAAAATTAATTTATAAAGGGGGAAGGTAAAGAAGAAACATTTTTAAGGAAAAAAATAAATCAATTTGAAAACCTGTCAGTACCAGCAACAGGAAGAGGAGAAGAGCCCATCAGTCCACTAAAAGGTCCTTTGGGGCTTTCTCAGGCTCCCTTAGCCACAGGCTAGAACTCAGGGTGTGCCTGACAGAGAACCACATTCAAAACCACAGGAGGGCTCTGCCCATGGGTTTGTCCCCTGTGGCTGGAGAAGGAAGGCTACCAGAGCTTGGAACATACATATCTGAGTGTTGGGCAGATAAAATATAATATGCTCACTTTGTGAAAGATGGCACTGCTCACATGGAAGCCTGTCACCCAGGTGATATTATTATTTGCCCTTATGCTTGGGATGGGTGTGAGGGACAGGCTGTAAGCAAGCCGGGTCGTTATAGCCTAAGGCTTAGTTTTAAGAGTAAGCTTTACCCCACACCCTTGACTGATTGGATGATGTAGGGTGGTGCACTCTCATGAAGAATCCTCCCAGTATGTCTCACATAAGTGACTTTGTATCAGAGACTTCCTTGTTTGTAGATTGGATTAAGGGTCTTGAATCTACACTATAAAGTGGGGCAGACTGGGATCTTGCTCTCTCTTGTTTCCTGAGGTTAGCATTACAGAGGAGAGCAGATTAAGGTCACGTGGAGACCAGGAGAAGCAGCCAAGATGGCGGAATGCTGAGGAAGAAGACAGATTCTGCAGAGAGAAGGAGATGGGAAACAGAGGTGAATAAGTCTGGTGAGCTAGAAACCTTTGATTCTAGGAAACTTGGATGAGTCAGAAGCTTTGTGAGCACTGAATGAGTGGGTTTTGGAGCCCAGTGTGTGTTTTTGCTTGCCCGCCGGGTGCAAGCTAGAAATAAAGCTGATGGCTCACCAGTTCTTGGCTCCGTTGTTTCATTACCATCTGTCCGAATCTAATGTAAACCTGCATGGGCCAGGCAGCTGTGATGGTGGCCCTGGCTACTGGCTTCACACTGAGCTACCCCCTTGACAGAGGAAAGCCTGTCCACACCCATAGGCAAAACAAGTCATTTCAGGGCTTCAAGATGTCTTAGGAGGACAGGTTCTCTCACTAACACATGCAGAGATAAAAAAGGACAGGTCAGGCTTTCCTTGGGGACTCACTGACAATTCAACAAACATTCATTGACCATAGTTCCAGTCCATATTTAATGCTGTCATTGGGGGCTGGGTTGCACTGAAAGTATCCAGAAACTCAAGGAGTGGTATAGAGACTGTAAAGCCAATAGTCGAGGCCACCATCACGGCCCCCTGGCCAGTGCCTGTTCGCATTAGATTCAGACAGTCGGTAATAAAACAACGGAGCCCAGAATTGGTGGGCCATAAGCTTTAATCCTAGCTTGCACCCGGCGGGCAAGTAAAAACACACACTGGGCTCCAAAACCCACTCATTCAGTGCTCACAAAGCTACTGACTTATCTGAGTTTCCTAGTGTTGGGCAGATAAAATATAATATGCTCACTTTGTAAAAGATGGCGCTGCCCACATGGAAGCCCGTCACTCAGGTCATATTATTTGTCCTTATGCTTGGGATGGGTGTAGGGGAAAGGATATAATGTAAGCAGGACGGGTCGTTATAGCCTAAGGCTTAGTATTAAGAGTAAACTTTTCCCCACACCCTTGACTGATTGAATCATGTGGGGTGGTGCGCTCTCCTGAGGAATCAATCCCATTATGCCTCAGATGGATGACTTTGTATCAGAGACTTTCTTGTTTGTAGATTGGATTAAGGGTTTGGATTTTTTTAAAAATCTTCTTTTTTGTGTGTGTGTGTGTGTGTGAGCTATCAGCTTTAATTCTAGCTTTTACCCGGCAGGCAAGCAAAAACACACACTGGGCTCCAAAACCCACTCATTCAGTGCTCACAAAGCTACTGACTTATCCGAGTTTCCTAGAATCAAAGGTTTCTAGCTCACCAAACTTATTCACCTCTGTTTCCCATCTCCTTCTCCAGCACAAACTCTGCTCAAACTGGCTTCTCCCTCAGCACTCTGCCATCTTGGCTGCTTCTCCTGGCCTCCACCTGGCCTTAATCTGCTCTCCTCTCTAATACCTCAGGAACCGAGATAGAGCAAGCTACTGGTCTGTCCCACTTTATAGTGTAGAAATCCAAACCCTTAATCCAATCTACAAACAAGAAAGTCTGTGACATAAAGTCACCCATCTGAGGCATAATGGGATTCCTCAGGAGAACACACCACCCTACATCATTCTATCAATCAAGGGTGTGGGGGAAAGCTTACTCTTAAAACAAAGCCTTAGGCTATAACGACCTGGCCTGCTTACATTACAGCCTTTCCCTCACACCCATCCCAAGCATAAGGGCAAATAATATAACCTGGGTGACGGGCTTCCACATAGGCAACGCCGTCTTTAACAAAGTGAGCATATTATATTTTATCTGCCCAACACCTAGCATCAAAGGTTTCTAGCTCACCAGACTTATTCACCTCTGTTTCCCATCTCCTTCTCTCTGCACAAACTCTGCCCAAAATGGCACTCCTCATCACTCCGCCATCTTGGCTGCTTCTCCTGTCCTCCACATGGCCTTAATCTGCTCTCTTCTCTAATACTAACCTCAGGAACCAAGAGAGAGCAAGCTCACGGTCTGTCCCACTTTATAGTGTAGAAATCCAAACCTTTAATCCAATCTACAAACAAGGAAGTCTCTGATACAAAGTCAGTTATCTGAGGCATAATAGGAGGATTCCTCATGAGAATGCACCACCTTACATCAAAAAGGGTGGGAAAGACTAAGTTTTTGGGTTTTTTTAATTTTTTTTTTTTTTTTTTTTACTTACAGGGATAGAGAGAGAGTCAGAGAGAGGGATAGATAGGGACGGAGAAAGGTGAGAAGCATCAATCATTAGTTTTTTATTGCTGTTGCGACACCATAGTTGTTCATTGATTGCTTTCTCACATGTGCCTTGACCGCGGGCCTTCAGCAGACCGAGTAACCCCTTGCTGGAGCCAGCGACCTTGGGTTCAAGCTGGCAAGCTTCCTGCTCAAGCCAGCTGGGCCCGCGCTCAAGCTGGCGACCTCCGGGTCTCAAACCTGGGTCTTCCGCATCCCAGTCCAACACTCTATCCACTGCGCCACCGCCTGATCAGGTGGGAAAGGCTTAGTTTTAAAACTAAGCCTTGGGCTATAACGACCTGGCCAGCATACAGCTCGTCCCCCACATATTAACATAATCATACCCATTCCCAAGCAGGAAGGGCAACTGATATCATCACCTGGGCAATAGGCCTCTGTAAAGCCAGTAGCCAGGAGCACCATCACAGCAGCCTGACCCGTGCAGGTTCACATTGGATTCGGACAGTCGGTAATGAAACAACGGAGCCAAGAACTGATAAGCCATCAGCTTTAATTCTAGCTTGCACCCGGCAGGCAAGCAAAAACACACACTGGGCTCCAAAACCCACTCATTCAGTGCTCTTGGCTGCTTCTCTTCTCCACGTGGCCTTAATCTGCTCTCCTCTCTAATACCTTAGGAACCGAGACAGAGCAAGCTACTGGTCTGTCCCACTTTATAGTATAGAAATCCAAACCCTTAATCCAATCTACAAACAAGAAAGTCTCTCATACAAAATCACCCATCTGAGGCATAGTGGGACTCCTCATGAGAGTGCACCACCCTACATCATTCAATCAGTCAAGGGTGTGGAGAAAAGCTTACTCTTAAAACTAAGCCTTAGTCTATAATGACCCAGCCTGCCCACAGCCTGTCCCTGAACACACATTAATATCAACGAACTTCTGTGTGGGCAGTGCCATCTTTAACAAAGTGAGCATATTATATTTTATCTGCCCAACAGTGTGTCAAACTTCAACCAAAAAAACAAGCATAGCTCTGGTGGTGTGTCATTTCGAGAAAAACAGCCTAACCGGAAGTCCCAGAACTAGACGCTCTGTGCTGGAGTTCTGTTGTTTTGGCCTACAGACCTCCGGCACAGAGTGTCTACACTACAGCAAATGTTTTATCCTCGGCTACTGCACCTGGCTGTGCAGAAGCCGAGGATGAAATGTCCTTCTCAGCATGCGGCCCCATACTTCTCTGGTATGCGGCCGCATGCAGCCACGTGTCTTCGAAAATGGCTACGTGTGTCAGTGCTGACACGCTTGCCATAGGTTCACCATCACGGCCCTAGACAAATGTTCTAATCTTGTTAATGATTGTGCCAGAATTTCATTCTCTCCCCCGCCTGCGTGTGATCAAGGGTATATAAGCAGCCCCTGAACTATTTTTGGGACTGCACAATTTGGGCCTGATGCCCTGTGTCAGCCATATGCAGCCGGCATATTAATAAGTCTCCTCCTTTAATAAAACTCTTCAAAATTTATCTGGACTGGGTGTCTCTACATGGACTCGATGAAGTGAGGTACAGTGCCTTTCAGAATCTGGGGTGCAGTATTTTATAACACTTCATTTGCTCTTTGGTATATGAAATTCTCTGTCCTCTGAGCAGCCCAACCATAAACTCCAACTTCATGGCCTCTATTGGGCAGATAAAATATATTATGCTCACTTTGTTATAAATGGTGCTGCCCACATGGAAGCCCATCACCCAGGTGATACTAGTTGCCCTTATGCTTGGGATGAGCGTAATTTATATTATTGGGTGTTGGGGACAGGCTATGGGCAGGCAGAGTCCTTACAGCCCAAGACTTCGTTTTAAGAGTAAGCTTTTCCTCACACCCTAGACTGATTGGATGATGTGGGGTGGTGCACTCTCATGAAGAATCCTCCCATTATACCTCAGATAAGTGACTGTATCAGAGAATTCCTTGTTTGTAGATTGGATTGAAGGTTTTGAGTCTACACTATAATGTGGGGCCGACCGGGAGCTTGCTCTCTCTCGGTTCCTGAGGTTAGTATTAGAAAGGAGAGCAGATTAAGGCCACATGGAGGAGAGGAAGCAGCCAAGATGGCGGAGTGCTGAGGGAGAAGCCAGTTTGCAGAGTTTGTGTAGAGAAGAGATGGAAAACAGAGGTGAATAAATCTGGTGAGCTCGAAACCTTTGATTCTAGAAAACTCGGATAAGTCAGTAGCTTTTTGAGCATTGAATGAGTGGGTTTTGGAGCCCAGTGTGTGTTTTAGCTTGCCAGCCGGGTGCAAGCTAGAATGAAAGCTGATGGCTCACTAGTTCTTGGCTCCATTTTTTCACTACCGACTGTCCGAATCTAATGCAAACCTGCATTGGCCAGGTGGCTGTGATGGTGACCTTGGCCACTGGCCCTGCAGCCTCCTTTTCAATGCGGGATGTAATGTCACCGATAGGCAACTCACAAAGTTGCTTATAGTAGTGTGTCAACAGTGTTCTTGGTTTCCAAAAGAGGGGAGCCTAGGCATTGAAGACAGAGCAAATCTGGCACTGGCTCCAAAAATGGATTACAGAGTTGTTGGGCAGATAAAATATATTATGCTCACTTTGTTAAAGATGGCGCTGCCCACGTGGAAGTCCGTCGCCCAGGTGATAATATTAATTGCTCTTCTGGCTTGGGATGGGCGTGATTATGTTAGTATGTGTTGGGGGAGGGCTTTCACGCTAAAAGGTTTTAAAAGAAAGAGAGATCACGTTGTTCTGGAATAAGAGGATTACGTTCTAGGACAGTGGTTCTTAACCTGGGTTCTATCGAACCCTAGGGGTTCAATGAGTTGGTCTCAGGGGCTCGGAGAAACCTCTGCTGCAGAGGCCAGAATAAAGTAATACCGTAATTTGTTGTGAGTTCATGTACTTTGTTGGTTTTGTTCTTTGAGCAAGGTGATGTTCATGCATGGCTCATTTTGTGCACCATTAAAAAACATACCCATGTCTTGAATTTGGAAAAAAAAAACATTTTGTTTATCACTAAAGAAGGGTTCGGTGAATGCACATATGAAACTGGTGGGTTCGGTACCTCAGAAAAGGTTAAGAACCACTGTTCTAGGAGGAGAGCAGAGAAAGGTCACGAGGAGGAGGCCAGAAGAAGCAGCCAAGATGGTGGAGTGCTGAGGGAGAAGCCAGTTTGTGCAGAGTTTGTGCAGAGAGAAGATGGGAAACAGAGGTAAATACGGCTGGTGAGGTTAGAAACCTTTGATTCTAGGAAACTCGGATAAGTCAGTAGCTTTGTGAGCACTGAAAGAGTGGGTTTTGGAGCCCAGTGTGTGTTTTGCTTGCCTGCCGGGTACAAGCTAGGATTAAAGCTGATGGCTCACCAGTTCTGGGCTCCGTTGTTTAATTACCGTCTGTCCGAAGCCAATGTGAACCTGCACAGGCCAGATGGCTGTGATGGTGGCTGTGGATACTGGCTTTACAAGAGTACATTCACTAAGGGAATTGCAGAGGTTATAGGGGCAGGATATGAAATGACCCCATGGGACAGGAAGGGGTTCGTGAAGTAAGTAACCACCACTGCTCAATACTGTGTCCGGCTTCAAGAATACCAGGATGCAGCTCAGACACAGCTGTAGAGAGTCTGAATGTGCAAGCTCCAACTGGTGTTGGTATGCTCACAGGAGCTGGGGTTATGACACTCCCCTGGCTCAGGCCTGCTTGAAGTGTGCTGCCTTTTCCAGGTTTTTACAGCAGCTTTAAAGGCATGGGTTCAGATTTCAGATATCAAGGCCCCTATGATCTCTTTTACAAGCCTCCATCAGAGACTAAGGATCCGTATATTGATTTCATTAATCACCTGCAAACTGCCGTCTCACAACAGGTGGATAGTGAACAAGCAGCAATGGTGCTGACCCTGTGATTGGCTTATGAGAACACAGATGCTGATGTCCAAAAGGCATTGGCTCCTCTTAAGGAGAAGCACCCTAACATGGCAGAAAGGATCAGAACCTGTCAAAGTGTAGGGACAGAAATACACAAGGCCCAAGTTTGGGCCACCACATTACAACCAGAGATATGTTTTAATTGCAGCAAAGAAGGACATTTTCAGAAAGATTTCAGGCACAACCTAATGGCAACTGTGTGGCTTGGCTTTTGTGTGTGCCCTGAGGGGCTAATTAAAACTCAATCTGAAAAAACAATACTCAAATCTGAAAATTCCTTTTAAAGTTCTAGCAAAGCAGGTTGTAAAAAATCAGTATGATCAATACCTATTCTTGTATATATGCAAATTACCAGGCCAGGTTAAAACTGGACTTAATACTATAACCAGGATAACCTTAATTTGGCTCTTTAAAAATACTAAGGATAATTCTAGGGAGAAAAACTATGTCAGTAAAATCCATTAACAGAGTTATGAATATCAGAAACTAGACTGCATCCTGAATTTTTCTGATATTCTTGAATGTTTTGGCTACCACCCTCTGAACTATTGTTTTGTTTCTTCCCTATTCTTTGCTTTGAAATTATTCCCAGCCTGACCAGGCGGTGGCGCAATGGATAGAGCATCGGACTGGGATGCGGAAGACCGAGGTTTGAGACCTCGAGCTCACCAGCTTGAGCGCGGGCCCGTCTGGCTTGAGCAAAAGCTCCTCAGCTTGGACCCAAGGTCGCTGGCTCCAGCAAGGGGTTGCTCGGTCTTCTGAAGGCCCGTGGTCAAGGCACATGTGAGAAAGCAATCAATGAAAACTATGGTGTCGCAACGGCAACGAAAAACTAATGATTGATGCTTCTCATCTCTCCGTTCCCATCTGTCTGCCCTATCTATCCCTCTCGTTGACTCTCTCTCTGTCCCTGTAAAAAAATAATAAATAAATAAATAAACATTAAAAATAAAAAAGAAATTATTCCCAGATTAGGGGATCATGGAGGGTCTTACTATACTACTTCCCGAGCAGCTGCTGAGTGAGTATTTACTTGGGGAAGTTCTGCTACTTTAATCCTTTAGCACCTCTGTCACGAAAGGCCCTGACTGAGATCGGGCAGGTGTCTTTCTGGTCTGGCTGTGCGCTGAAATCCCAGGTTGCGGTAACACAGAACAGGTTAGAGGTTCCTCTCTGGTTTGTCTGATTCTGGTTTCTTTTACAGTTTTTGTCTGACATTGTAGTAGAATGGGTAACACACTATCCACTGGTAGGAATAGCCCCCTAGGGGGAATTCTGGCTAATTACTTGACCTATGCTTATAAAGCTATAAAATAATACCAACTTAGGATAGCCAAGATGTGGCTCTTTTGAGGCATAAGTTAGGTTCTTGCATGCAAAAACTAGAAATGCTTGTTCTAATATTGAACTAAGTAAAATAGTTTCATTCCTGTATTTAAATGCTCTAGGCATTGTTGCTTTAAAATTGAAATACATAAAGAATGCCCCTTCAGTAGAATGGCACCCCTTATATATACAGTATAAATATGTAAGGATAATATACAAATATAAATATGTAAGAATAAATAGAATGGAATTTTGGATCCTAAACTTGTGTCTTTGTTTTGTACTGTGTGGTCTTGCCATACTAATTGCTGTGCTCTGTGATCATTGTCTCCAGAGTTAAGGGCCAAGAAGCAACTTTGCTATTAGGCTTAATTAGGTTTTATTTATGTGTCATGCCAAGTCTCTGTACTGTAATTGTCTCGTTTGCATGTCCTCCGATTGTACTCAGATCTGTGAAATAGGAGTAGTCACTTTCATTTTGAAAGCTCTTTTCTGTCATCTGTTTGTCTGTCTGTAACTTTTACTATTTTGTGTGCAAACCCCTACACTTGAACATACACACATGTGCATACTCAGGCCCACATACCTTCTAATCCTACCTATGCAGGAAACACAAGGTTGAAGTTCAGTGGAATAATGGAGTTTGGCCTCATATCTGAACTTCTCATCCAAGTACAAGACACACGCTGGACTGAAGGCATGTCCAAACCAGAACACCATTGAAAAAAATTGCACGCCCTTTGTCCATTTTATAAGGGATGATGTTGCTGAATCTTGTTCCCAGAATTTTTGTGACTGACACCCTAAACATAAATAGAAACATAGTGATTCATCTGCCATTCTGGAACATTAACCCAATAGACAGTTGACCAGGGTCATGGGCTCACACCTGAGGGGCTTTATGGTAGCTTCCTGAGAGCAGGATCCAGAGCTCACCCTTGCACTGGCCCACTGCCCAACTGGCAGTGTGGAGCGCTGGGCATGCCATAAACTGGGCAGTCCTTGGCATGCTTTCTCTTCCCAGCTCTTCCCTTACAAGCTGCATGAGTTTGGAGAGTTTGTTCCCTTGCTTGGGTCTCAGTTTCCTCTTTGCAAAGTCTCATTTTCCTAATTTCAAAGCATGAGTAACCGTCAGTACCCATGGGGATCTTCTATTGTGAAAATTCTCTGAAATAACACAAAATGTTCTTGAAATACAAGGTGGCATGTTTAACATTCCAAGGTAGATGTTACTGTGTGTGCCAAGAAAGTAAGCTCTGCAAGTGTTGGTCATTGGTCCAATATCCCTTAGTTGAGATTCAGAGAGCTCTTAAAAGCTAGGCTCTCCAGGGCTGGGACTTGGAGGAGAGCAGGACCTGGTGTATACACTTGATACCCTGGAACCATCTCAGATTGGAAGAACTAGGTTTCAGTCTCTGGCTGTAATACACAGAGCCAGAAGATAGAGGGGGATAAAATGAAGGGAGAAGAGTAGTAAAAGGAGAGAAGGGAGATGTATCTAGCATTTATTTAGTGCCTACTAGGTGCCAGGCACTGATATTACTGTATTTCACTTACATATCAAAATAACTCTCCTAAAGAATTAGAATGGCCCAAGGTCATATTAGATGTTAGAGTTCCTTATGACCCCTTTGTTTTCACTCAATACCCTTTCTGTAGCATCACACCCATAGCTACAACTCTAATAATGGTGATCCATGAAAAATCTCTAGCCCACTCTAAGCTTCAACCATTTTTATCTAACTCAATACAGATATCTCCAATGTATCTCAAAATCAAGTCCAAAAGAGATTGTTTCAGCCTCTTACACACCTCATCTTTTTAGGTTTCAACAACTTTGTGAGACCCAGAATCCAGACACACCCCCAGATTGCATAATTCCCGCATTAAGCGCAGGTATTCCTCACATGCTCTGCTCTCCCCAGGTTCTCAGAGCCAGCCTTGCTCTTGGGAGAGGGGCCGGGCCGGGGGCTGCCGTGGTTCGTGTCTGATGCTGGGAAGCACGTGTACCAGTGACCCCCCCCCCCCCCCCGCCCCGGGGAGATGGTCAGGAGAGGGAGGCTGGAGCTCAGTCTCATGGACTGAAGGATGGATATTGGATGGCCCACTCCCATCGGTTCGGAATGCATGCTAGGTAGTTCATCTTCCTGTCCTGCTGCTAAGCTGTGAGTGGGAAATGTCCACAAAGCCGCTTGGACTTTTCTATTTGTGGCCTCCATACACAGACATCCATAGTCCCCCTGTTTTTGTTTTCTTCCTTCCAACTTTTCTTTTTTTATTTTTATTCGGTGAGAGGAAGGGAGGCAGAGACAGGCTCCCACATGCAACCTGACCAGGATACACCCAGCAAGCCCACTACGGGTGGCTCATTGAGTAATGCAGGTGACTGTGGAGGGATGGGGTCAAGGACATAGTGACTAAGCAGGTTGGCAGGATATCAGATCATGGGGGACTTTATAGGTTATATTAGGAAGTTGATGCTTTATCCTGCGCATGATGGGGACCGTAGAAAGGCTTTGCCCAGGGGAGGGACTTGGTCAGAATTGTGATTTATAAAGAGACTCATTTACTCTATACCCTATGATGGTAGGCTCCAGGCCCCATAAAGTTGCCAGATGCCACTCACTACTTTTCCTCCCTGAGTCTGATAGGCTCACGACTCAGTCATGGTGTAAGGTCAGCACGGGCAACGCTGGAGGGGGGTGGGGCATCAGAACAGAAAGTGCTGGCCAGATCACGTGGTGGTGCTGAGGCGGCTGCTGCCAGGTAACAGTCACTGTAGCAGCAAAGCTGATAAGCAGGCTTTGAGGGTTTGAGGCATAACTGTGTCCTTTCTGTTCCATTCTATCTGTATTTTTGTTTCCCCCATTGTACAGAAACGAACACCAAAACCCAGAGAGATCAGGACATTCTTAGGATTGAGAAGAATCAGATCAGGAATGTCTGCTCCCCAGCTTGTGTTGGTCACCACTTCTAAGCCCAGTGTGGTGAGTGGGGAGGACTACAGTGAGCAGAAGGAAAGGAGATCCGAGTCACTCCATTCCTCTAGTTCTAAGATTTTTCATTTAAAAAATGGTGGTCCTGACCAGTACATTAATTTCATGGCCAGCTCTTGTTATAAACCCTAGAGGGATAGACCGTAGGCACTAAAACAAGGGCAGGACATGGGTGAGGAATTCTCTCTTCATCAAAAATGACTTCATTTGTTCCATTACGGGTAAAATGTGAGTTTACCAGAATAGTGACAAAAATGTATGTTGCTAAGTGGAATAATTAATTTATTGCATGACTGATCAGCTCAGGTCATCTGGGGAGCATCCACAGTGCATTAACCCTGGTTACATTGGAATGAATAAAAATACAGTGCCTCTCTAGGGCGCCTACAATCCAAGGTGGAGAGTAACCCATAAAGAGTCATTTGTGATATAAGACAGTAAGCACTAAGCGAGGGAATGTGTGTGTAACCAGAGTGCAGAGCAGGGGCACCAAACCCAGCCCAGGAAGAAAGTGGTGACGTCCCAGAATTGACAGGGAGGCGGAGGTGCAGGAGGACAGGATCCGGGAAGGGCGAGGGTGCAGTGTGACAGTCCACACTGTGCTCAGGGAGTTACCTCTGCCAGTGTCACATGGGAGGTGAGGTGTGGTGGGAGGGGATAGAAGGGAGAGGGAGGTGAGGAATGAACGGCAGGTGGTAGGGAACGACTGAAGTTGAAAAGGCTCCTATTTTTTCTGTTTAGAGTCATGAGAATGTCCCTCATCTTTCAATATTTACAAAACAAGGTGCTGTCCATACAATGTGGAACACATCCTTCATGGTCATTACTAATGTGAAAATGAATTTGTGGTGGTATCTTCACCTTTTTCTGAACTCAGGAGTCTATAAATATTTCCTCTTGGCTCATTCACACAAGGCATTCTGAGGACTCCTGGGCTACCTCCTTATACCCTCAGTTCTCAGACAAGTATGTCCCACACGCATTGAATTTGACTCAATAACCACACACCTGAGAGAAACCTAAGTGCACATTTACTATCCACCTTGTGGTAGCTAGGGAGAATTGCAGGCACAGTGATGGAACAATCAGCCCTGCAGAGCTCACCTTCACACCCACACCTGTGAAGGGGAGGAGGCGCTCAGAGGCCCCAGGGACCAGGCAGATGACACAAATAAATGAAACAGGCCAGGTGACAGAGTACACATCTTGTCCAAAGAGGCAACTCCTCCTTAGTTCAAATGATTGTCCTGTGTTGAAAATGCAGATCCCAGGTGCCTCACATTCTGATTGTTCCAGAGAAGCCAGAAATTACAATTGTGAGGTGAAATGTCCTGATCTTTGATGGCGGCTCAATCTTCCAGGAAGCAGTGGGTGAGCCAGATAGGGATCACAGTGCGCCAGTTTTCAAAGGTCTGCCGCACGTGGGGAATGGCGTCTCCGCTGACTGGTATCGGACTGCCACTCACTGCTCTGCTGTGCACACAGCTGGACTCCCGAGCCCCATGGAACAACTAACTGCAGGGAAAGTGGAAGTCTCGGCAGGGCCGCCCGGACAGCAGCAGGTGGCCCTGGAGTCAGCTGCTGGCCAGCAGGCTCTAAATGGCCGACTGCTCCTGCAGGAAGCCCTCAGGGCCTGCGAGGCCTTTCTCGGGCTCAGAAGCCAGGGCTGCTTCTCGCAGGACTTCCAAGTGCTCCTCGGCTGCTGACAGGGACTGGTCAATCCAGTCCAGGCCCCCAGTCAGGTGGCAGGCATTCCTGGTCACCAGCACCAGATGACTAACAGACAGGAGCAGGGCAGTTGTCCTAGAAGAAAACAGTAACAGATTCAGGGTCCCTTGGAAAGCAGGGGCTTTGTACCAAAGGGTCTGAATTCAAAAGTATGTTTCCTAAACTGAAGTCCCTTCCCTGCGAGGTGGGTGAATGTGTAATTTAAAGATGGTACCGTGCTCCACCTTAACGGGGTAGTTACAGACATCTTCAAACTTTTTATAAAAACGGCCCACTTTTGCCAGGCTGGTCTACCTGGTCCCTACCGCCCACTAGTGGGCGTTCCAGCTTTCACGGTGGGCCAGTCGCGGTGCCGCTTGGTTGCTCCACTGCTGCCCATCATGAAAGCTGGAACGCCTACTAATGGGAGGTACGGACCAGGTTGACCAGCACTGCAAAAGTGGGCCGTTTTTATAAAAAGTTTGAAGACGTCTGTTAGAGCATCATCCAGATACATCAAGGATGCCGGTTTGATCCCCGGTCAGGGAAAAAACAAGTATTACCCAATGAGTGCATAAAATAAGTAGAACAACAATTTCAAAAGGCGACGCACGTTCTGTGCAGTCGGGGAGGATCCCGAGAGAGGGGCTCCTGGGCGTGTCCTGTGCACGGTGAGCACAGCTTCAGCTGAGGCGTCAAGTCCACCCTCACTGCCCTGCTCACCACACGCCCAATAACCCTCCCCCTCCCCCCCCCCCGCCCTGTAGCACCCACAGCGAAGGCGTGTCTGCCCCAGGTCCACCCAGCAGGGAGAGTGGATGGTGGGCAATGGAAGGGAGGGGAGGCACTGATAAGACTCAGTGGGGCTGGATGTGATCATAAAAATTCAAAATCGTTTGTCACGGTGTCAGGGAGAGGACTGGCCTCTACCCGCTGCCAGGCTCGGCCCACTGGCTGGCTGACCGTTCACACTGCACTGAAGGGTACCCAAGGCCCAGGACGGGCCAGGAGCCCAGCAAACAGCCATCTCCTCAACAGCCCAAATGCCCACCTCCCAGATCTGGTCAGCCGGGAGCCCGCAGCCTGGAGAGAAGAACGCCCATTCTCACCGTGCATCCAGGAGCTTTGGGTCCAGCGGGGGGTACATGGATCTCACAACATCGTCCACTCTGAGGGGAGGCAAAGGGCTGTCAGTATTTCAGTCCCCATCTCCTTTCCTCCCTTCTTCTCTCCCACCTTTCCTTAGCCCAGCTTTTCACTGATGATATCAGGTCCCGTCTGCAGTGGTTCTTTTTCTAACAGCTTTTGCATTCTCCCACAGAGCCTCAGGGAGACGTCAGGTTCCATTTAGAGAATATTTAGTTTTCTGGATTGTTTTTAGTCATGGTGGTTTAGAAAGTAAATGTTCAAACATCTGGATTATGTTAAAAATTTACTATTTATTAAAAGGACAGGCTGTGGCTAGGTTGCCCAGTAAACATAGCATCATCCTGGTCCGCCCAAGTCATGGATTCAATCTTTGGTCAGAGTACATATAAGTAGAAACCAATGAGTATACAACTAAATGGAACAATAAGTTGATTCTTCTCTGTCTCTTTCCCTCTCTCTCTCCCCCTTTCTCTCTCTCTTTCTCTCAAATCAATGGAAAAATTAAAAAATTAAAAATAAAATAAAAAGACAAACTGTTGACCCTGGCTAGGTAGCTCAACTGATTAGAGCATTGATCTGATATGCCAGAGTTGAGGGTTCGATCCCTGGTCAGGACACATACTTGAATCAACCAATGAATGCATCAATATGTGAACAACAAATCAATGTTTCTCCCCCTCACACCCCTCCTTGTACTTCAATATTTTTAAAAAAGGACAAACTGCTAAACAATATATAAAGTTTGACTGATCCATTTGCATGGAAATAAATAAGCAGACCCTGGCAGATTGGCTCAGCAGTAGAGTGTCAGCCTGGCATATGAAGTCCCGGGTTCGATTCCCCGCCAGGGCACACAGGAGAAGCACCCATCTGCTTCTCCACCCTTCCCCCTCTCCTTTCTCTTTATCCCTCTCTCCCCCTCCCGCAGCCAAGGCTTCATTGGAGCAAAGTTGGCCCGGATGCTGAGGATGGCTCCATGGCCTCCGCCTCAGGTGCTAGAATGGCTCCATTTGCAGCAGAGCTAAGCCCCAGATAGTCCGAGCATTGGCCCCTGGTGGGCATGCCAATGGATCACGGTTGGGAGCATGCAGGATTCTCTCTGTCTGCTTCCTACTTTGGAAAAATACAGTAAAAAAAGGAAAGAAAGAAAAGAGAGAGAGAGAGAGAGAGAGAGAGAGAGAGAGAGAGAAGGAAAGGAAAGAAAGAGAGAGAGAGAAAAGGAAGGAAGGAAGGAAGGAAGGGGAGAGAGATAAAGAGAGGAAGAAAGAAAGAAAGAACAAAGCAAAAGCTATGAAATGGCAGAAAAGAAAGGTCTTGACAAATACTCCTCAATAACTTAGCCCAAGAATTAGGAGGGGGTACAATTATGGGATACTTCACTTTCTAGATAATCGATTTCTGCAATGTTTTTATTTTTACAAGAATGTTTTATTTTTGTGGTATTAAAAACATGGTAAAAGGTTATATATAACACTTAAAAAACTACAAGTTTAATTTGGATGCAAACTGTTACACTATTTCTTTTAACACATTATATACCATGTAATTCTTTTAATATCTAGTTCATTCTGATTTGCATACTACAAGTCTTGCTCCAAATTTTTGTTCTTGGGCCATTCCATAATCAGGAAAAACTAACAATGTATTACTTGATTTCTAAACATACTTGAAAATACATGTCCTTCTCTAGAAAGAAAATGAATGTTCTTGTCTCAGGCGTGAGAGGCAGGTGAGAAAATGCAAAGGCATAGTCACTCTTGGCCTCTCCCTGCCCCTTTCTCCACAATGCCCTGGGCCTGAAGCCACTCTCCTTGAAACTAACATGCTAGCAACACACTATGTGGAATAAATGGAGCCAGAAAAAAAATGGGGACAGACCCAGACAGGAGAAAGAAGTGGGAAGACAAAAAGACAAAGCAAGGACAAAGATTAAATCATGGTAGGAAACATTCTGGAAGACGTCTGAGGTGCTCAGCAGGATGGGTCAGTGAGTACCAGGTCAGGTCTACTCTCTGAGCAATGCCGCACTCACATTCTACCACCACTGCTCGTCCTGGTCACCCGGACTCTGCTCGTCCTCAGAAATCTCAATCTCCTGCCTTCTCTGACCTCTCCTGGCAATGCTGCCTTGTACTCTGGTACCGCATGAATTTCCTGGCCACTGGCGTGGCTCTTGGGAGTGATAGAAGCATGACTAAGGTCCAGCAGGTATGAACAATGCAGAGTCTCTACCAATAATGGGTGGCCAGAGGACAGTCTGCTGCTTGCCCAGAGCCTGGTTTGGAGGGTCTTTCAGGCCAGAGGCTGACCTAGGCTGATACAAGCCATGTAACTACACCCACCCGGGGACAGCTCCACAGAAAGCCAATAGCTGTTCTGGGCTGAGTCCCTCCCACTTTTTCAACTCACTGAGCTCCCTGGGCAGGGTTCAAGTACACCAGATCTTTCATACTTCCTCAGAGGGCTGGCTCCTTGTGATCTGTCCCAGGTCAACTGGGAAAACCAGAGCACTGGAGCTCAGGAGGCAACACATTCCCACCAGCGACCTGGAGGAACCCTCCCTTGTGGCTGATGAAGAAAACCTGGACAATAGCGCACTCGGGCACACCCGCATACCAGCCACCAGATGGCAGCACAAATTCAGCACAACCACTCTCTAAGAAAAGGACTTTATTTTTCTTTGCCAAATTGAGCCCAAGGAGCCCGTGTAGCTGCTGACTCCAAACTGCTGTTGCCTCCCACATGGGATTTTGCAGATGCCTGCAATTTGGGAGATCTGAGTGACGTGTGGCCTCACCTCCCACCCAGTCCTGGAGGCTGCTGGCTGGGCCATGCATGGGGCAGCGGGTGACAGCCACACCATAATAGTGTCCAATACAGACGTGGGTGTGGGACAGGACATGGCCTGGAGGTCACTGCAGAAGGGGCTGTGAGCCCCTGTGGGAAATGTGCTTACTGCCCTGGAGCCTGGGAGTCAGGAGGGGCAAAGTAGGGGAATACAGTCCCAGCTGGCACGGGACTGAGAAAGGGAGCAGCCACCTAGGACCTGTGGGACAAGAGTCAGCACTAGTCCTGTGCTGGAATCTCCCACGCCTTCCGGAGGTGGGCGACTGTGAGATCAACTTACCTTGAGAGTGTCTCAACACCAAACCCCTCCTGGATGCTCTGAGCATGTTCAGGACACAAGTAACAGTGGCCTGTGAAGTGTCCCAGAGCCTGGCCATGCCAGCCACCTCGCGTCCCCCATGAAGCGAGGGGACCTAAGGCCCTGACCGCTCACCTGGGGTTGATCCGCTTGGCCACCACGATGATGTCGCTGACACTGGCTGAAGTCTTCATCTTGGCTCCTGAGCCCATCGTCATGGCAACAAGTTTTTCTGTCAGAGTGTGACAGATCTAAGACAGCAAGGAGAGAAGTAATGGGGGCTGACCGAGCCCCTGAAGGGCTTCTGCCACCCCCACAAAGACAAATATGACCCCCACCTGGGGTCCCATTCCACAGCTGGGCCCCCTACCCCAATGACTTATTAAAGTGAAAAGTACACAGGAATGAGAGGAAATGGGTGGGAGAGGCAGAGGGTGAGACAGGGCCGGGGGTGGGGGAGAGCGAGGAACCTCAGATCAGGGTCAGGTTTTCAGCTGAGAAACATCTAAACTGAAATAATCTGTCTAAGAAAAATCACCTGCTCTGATTTCACCAGCTCGCTTAAGGGGGAAAACCTACTTTCTATTCCTTCACCTTCTGGTTTAGTCTTCTATCTACAATGGCTGGACAAAGGACAACTGTCCCCTTAAGCACATCCTCCAAAAGTAACATCTACTTCAACAATGCTCTAGACTAGTTTACTAGCATGTTTGTCTAGTTGATGACTAAGAGGCTTTGGAGAAAAAAAGGAAAAAGGTATGACTTTGACACATGCCTTTCTCACGGTCCACACGCTGCCGGCCACCCCAAAGCTTTGTTCCCCTTTCCAAATTCCCCAATGTTAAGACCTGGAGGTGCCTCTGTCCCAGTCAAAGAAGTCCCATTACCGCACCTATGCTTGGGGTTGGGAAAGGGGGGAACAAAGAAGCCCAGGAACCCACCCAGGAGAGATCCCAGGAGCCCCACCACAGGGACTCAAGGGCAGCTGGAAAAACAAAAGGCCTTTGAAACCTCAATAGGAAAGCCAGGGCCACTCCTTTGATCTAAGGTCCCAACATGGACCATTGATTTCAGATCAATAAGACTCCTTTGGGCTGACTCATCTTCTACCTCAGGAGCCCCCATCCTCCTCCTCTAACAGGCAGGGGAAGGGGACAAACCCAGTGCTGGGACACATCCTGGTTGGCGGAAGAGAGACACAATTTACCTCTACTGCTCTAGACACTGTGCCTATCTCTGTCTACAGTCATCTATATTTATCTACACCCAAAGAGCTTCTTGGAATTAATAATAAGCTTGGACTCTGACATTTCCTACTAGGCATTTCTTTGTTCCTAAGAGAGATAGCTGAAGAAGAGGCAGGATGAAAGACTTTTTTTATATATATACTTATTTATGATCATAGAGAGAGCAGAAGGGAGAGAGAGAGACACCATCTGTTTCTGTACATGCCCTGACTGGGGATTGAACTAGCAACCTTTTCATATCAGGACGATGCAGTAACCACAGGAGCTATCCGGCCAGGGCAGGATGAAAGACTTTTTTAATATCCTATGCTAAAAGGCACTGATGAAAAGACAAAGCTGTCTTTTTTGAAATTTTGAATAATTATTAGACAGAGATAAATGAGAGAACAAAACAAAAGATAAGCACATGATTCTCCAGATTACTGAAATGAAAAATCCAACAATATTTGCAACTGGTCAAATATTTCATTATTAATACTATTCTATTAGGCAGGATAATCGCCAATAAGAATTAAAAAATACATCTGCTCAACCAGCGTTGGCACAGTGGGTAGAGCATCGACCTGGGACCACCACCCTTTACTTCTGCAGCAATCAAAGAGAATTACCTTCAAGATGGCTATGCAGTGGGACATGAGGCCCCTGGGGAGACAGAAGGAATGTGTCAGTGCTTATCTTTACAGGCCCACCCCCCTCCTGCTGTCCCTGCTCCTCACGGAGCTCTGACACACCTGAAAACCACCTGAGAGCAGGGAGGCTCAGGGTTAAAATGTACAAGTCCATGAGCTAAATGGGGAAGCACCTTCCATCCTTAACCTTCGCCTGCCCACCCCCACCCTCTTCATTAGCTCTCTTCCCTCCCTCCCTCCACCCCACCCCCTTCCAGCATACCCCGAGCTTCTGATGCTGTCCCTTCCTCCCAGAATAGCCTTCCTTTTAGGCTCAGCTGGGGGAGACCCTCATCTTTCAAGACCCATGTCACAAGGCACCTTCCCTGTGACATCTTTTACAAAGTCAACGCCCGCCTCCCCATCCCATGCACCACTAGACATCGCCTCTGCCGTGTGACCGCTGCGTGTGCACAGAGACCCCTGTCATTTCTGACACAGTGCATCCAGGAGAATTCTGTCTCCACCACCAGTTTAATATCTGCAGGGCCTGGCCCCGTGCCCTGCACACGGTGCCCGCACACTGTTCCCCACAGACCTCAGCTGGGTGAACAAATGACCGAATGATGGAAAGTGGAGAGACCCCTGAGGACACTGAAGACAAAGGCTTCCTCCCTGGAGCCTGACTGTCAGACTCGTGGTCACCCCAGTGATAACCAGGCTCATCAGGGTGACTTTATGACAACTTTTGCCACACACTACGGATCTCAGAGTTCAGGTCTAAAGAATGGGGATAGAATGTGGGCTCAGGACAAACAGTGTTATGTCACATTCCCATTTCCCTCCTGGGGAGAGCAGGGCAAGAGCAGATACTGACACAGGGCTCCTGGGGTCCCATCGAGTGCTCAGGAAAAGGACGCCAGAAAAGGGCACGAGGAGTCCCGTTTGCTGTTCCCAGAGGGCTAGTGGAAAGCAAACCACCCCCACGGCCTTACGAGGCATCTTCAATCCAGTCTCCAGTCTCCAGGATGGCCTCAATGTGCGGGTTGGTGATGACGACATCGTCCAGTTCTAACTCCGAGGGCTCAGACTGCGTCTCCATGGCTCCGATGAGGTCCACAATGGGCCTGGAAGAGCCCAGGGAGGCGGTTTCATGATGGACGGCTGCTGCCGACCTCCACGTGGAGGTCCATGGGCCCCCAAAAGGATGAAGGGAGTGAATAACTTAAAGCGGGGACCAAATCTTAATGGGTCCACAGTAATGGACAGGGCATATGCTAGACAGTGACTCCAGGAGGCAAGCAGGGCAGTAAAAGAACAACAGCAAGGTGACAGAGAGTGAGATGAGACACCAACAAGAAGAGGAGGACTACAACCACAGTAATGACAATGAGGGATAAGACAAAGCTTCTCTCTCAGGACAAAACAACATCCTTCCAAAACTTGTTCTTCCTTCCATCCTGCCTTTTCCTGACAAGCTACATTACTGAAGACCCAACCCACCAGAACCCCACTTTTGTTCTGCAAAATGACTCTTGGGAACCACCTTGGTCCACCCGCATAACCCCGCCCCCTCCCGGTGACACTGGAGAAGTAACACCACCTGCCACTTGACAGCAGGATTCTTTAAGAGATGAGGCACCAGAGCATTCTTTTCAACAGCAGAGCTTTCCTGGGTCATAAAAATGGGCATTTCCTAATTCAACCACGACAGAGATGCTGATAGGGTTCAGATAGAGGGGTAAGAGAAACTAAGGGTTCATGACTGTGGCCCCTTAAAGATCTGTAAGTTAAAACATTACAGAACTGAAAACAGGATGTTGCTTACAAAACCTTTTTCACATGAAGAGCATCGTGAAGAAATCTGAGCAGAGAGAGACAGTCCTGTGCTGGGATTTCCCAACATCTAACGTCTGCTGCTTAGATGTGTGGCTGGGTGTGGGCATCGGATTTCTGTTCCTTTGGGTTTGGTTGGAAAGGGATTTGGTTTGTCCAAATGCCAAGTGAGGTGGCCAGTTCTAGAGTGAGGGCCACCTCCTTGTGCAGGTGAACGTGTTAAGTCACCTTCTCATTAGTTCAGGGACAGATCAGAGGTAGCTCGGGATGTTGGGGGGCGTAAGCAGCACTCTTAAGCTTTGTGGTCTTTATTGGGATGGAGAGCCTTCAGCTACCATTGCAGACAGAAGGCTGAGCCAGTTGCCCAGCCCCAAACTTCCTTTTCTTTTGTGGGAGCCCCAGGGCACAGCCGCCCTCCTCCCCCGCCCGTAGCACTCACTTGGAATCATAGCGCTGCAGCAGGTCCCGAGGTCGGCAGTACCGCTGCCTGCACACCACCACCAAGGCTGCAAACGAGGCCAGAAAGATGGTGGCCAGCACGCCTATGGCAACAATCACCACGGTCTCCATGCTTTCGGGCTCCCTCAGTCCCAGTCACATCTCCCGCGTGGCTGAAGCCTGAAGGACACAGGGCAGAGCGGGCCTGGTCAAGAGGCTGCAAACAGTGGGGCAGCGAGGTCTCACCTACAGAGACCCAAAGGCCTCAACAGCATCCAGACGCATTTCACATCACGTCCCAAATCTGCCTCTCCTGTATTAGCAGGTTGGTTTCTCAGTTGGACCAGCGTGGACTTTGCCCTGGGACTAAGTAAACATTTCCACCAGCTCTGTTGTCCTTGCATTTATAGCAAGTGCATGAAACAAGGGCGGGGCCGATTTACTGAGGGCCTCCTCCCAGCCAGACACTTTGTGTGTTAACTGGCCATATAACACTAGCCTCGTGTTTTGGTTTGGCCCATGGTTTCTGCCTTTCAGATTTAATTCTACATTCCATGTTTTAGAGAGTCCAAATGTTCCCAGTTGTCATTTAATATTTACTGATCATCTGCTATGCACCAAGCACTGGGATGAATTCTGGACATCGGAGACAAAAACTACATGGACCTCAAAACCCAGGGGAAGAGGTGGACAAGCATTTCAACTCCATGTCCTGTGCCATATGCAGAAACACACAGAAAAGAGAGTAACTGCGATTGCATGACATTTTCTGAGAAAACCCTCTTCACAGGGCAGGTGATGCTTATTTGGGTTTTGAAGGATGAGTAGGAGTTTGACAGCTGGACAAAGTGAAGACTTAGCTAGCTCAAGAGTGCCAAGGAGGTCTTTCTCAAAGACCTCACATAGTTGCTCTCCCACCTGAAACTCACTTGCCCACAAGGTGAGATGGTTGGGGTCTCTTCCATCTCTTTATCTCTGATTGTATATATTGGAGGGTGGGGCTAATTCTCAGGGTCTGCCTCAGTTTCTTTAAATGTGTGTTTACACTGTCCCTCCTAAAGGACTCTCTCCTTTAGCCCTTTGTCTTTCTTCCTCTAATTTCTTCTGTCCTTCCATTTTCCCGTTTTCCTCTCTACTCCGACTATTTCCCTCCTTCAGTCTCTCCCCTTCTCAGAATCTCCTCCCCCACCCTGCCCCATGGCCTCCAAGACCACCCCCTTTGTTTCCTTCTCTCTGCCTGTGCGCTGAGTATGTTTCTCTGAGTGTGAGCTTTCTGAGTCTGTGCGGTCGATCGTTCTCTGTGATTTGGCTGCGTGTTTCTTTGTGTGTTTCCTTTCTATGGGTAGGTCCCAATCTCTCTCTCTCTCTCTCTCTCTCTCCCTCCATTCCCTCTTTTGGGTTCTAAATCCACAGGGTAATACAGACCCAAACCCCTACCCCCTTCCCACTGCCAGGCAACCCAAAACACCCAGCGAAAACACCCAGGAGGTTGGGAGGGACTCCACTGCTTCGACGTGCGCGCTCTGCTGGGCCACCCCTCCCGCAGCTCCAACTTCCTCCAACTTGTGGGCGCTGCGCCCGCGCTAGCCCCCAGGCCGCAACAAAGAGGCGGCCGGGCCGTTGCTCCCCTCTACAAGGCAGCGTCCTGAAGCCCCACACCCTCCTACCCGGCGCTCCCTCGCCCAAGGGGCTGTTTTGGGCGGCTAGCCCCGGCCCCTCTCCCGCAGCTCCGGGGCGGCGGGGCTCACCCACCTCAGGCTGCGGCTGCAGGACGCATTCCCGGGGCGCTCCCGCGGCCGCCCCCCGCTGATTGCAAAGTCCGGGCGCGGGACTCGCAGGCGGCTCCTGGGAGCGTAGCATGCCGGGAAGAAGCTGGGCTGTCCCAAGAAATCAAGATAAGTCCCCTGGCACGGCTAAACCCTTGGCGGTGGAGCGGGAGGGGGAGACGCCGGCCGCCTCCAAATCCCCCGCTGCCAGGCGCCGCTGTCACCGCCAGGCCCCCAGCCGGGAACGGGGGGTTGGGGCAGCACGCGGCAGTCACTGTGAGACCCAGCAAGTGGTCCTCGTGCCCCCGCGGAGGTCAGGCCCCGACTGCACAGTGGAGAGAAGAGGGGAGGGTCCCTGCCTCCCATAACCCCCTCCCAGGATGGCCATCCAGTGGGGGCTGGGGAGCACAGCAGTTTCCACATTGAGACTGGTCTTTACTTGAGTCTGCTCTGCTAATATGGTCTGATTTAAATCTTGGTTCTGCCACTCATTAGCTGTGGATAACTTATTTCACTTCCCTGTGCCTTTGTTTCCACATCTATAAAATGAGGCTCCTCTTGTCAGTATCCACCCAGTCCAGTAACACAATCCATGCAATGCATTTAAGAGTGCTCCGCCCTGGGTGAATGTGAGTCAATGACAGGCCCACCGGGAACAGGTGTAGAAATGCAACACTCTGGCTGACATCCTAACCCCCTCTGTTCACACTCCATTCCATCCCATTCCAAAGGGGAATTCAGTGCGTTCGTGTGGACACAGCCTCCTTAAAGATGCCCAAACCTGGCTGTGCACAATGCAATGGAAAGATGGAAGTCCATATAGGGCCGGGAAACAGGCTGAGGGCTTCTCAGACAGAGGTTTTGAGTCCAGTGTTCCAGGAGCATGGTCTAGAATAGTGACCATGCCTCAAGAATTTTTGTGCATGCAATACCCTTTTTACCCCATCCATCCTTTAGTCCATTCTGTGTGTGGATCTTTCAGGTATGGCTGTGCGCCCAGCTGGGGTTCCTTTGCTCCATTATAGTCGTTCAATTTGTTGAAATTTCAAGGGGAGATATCAGGAGTATCTCTCACACCACCATCACTCTCATGTCATCTCTCTCACTACATTTCTGACGGTGGAATTCAAATAATTTAGCCACGGGTTGTCTGCCCTAATGTCCGTTTTAAGTATAAAAAAATAATAAACCGAAAGGTAGCTTATGATTTCATGCACTTAATACTTAACTAAGTATATAATAGTTTAAAATATTAATGAAAAATTATTAAATGATACCTGACAAAAAAAAAAAACCTTTTATTTAAGATATTTCTATATTGCTTCTTGATTGGCATCCTCACTTGCAATTTTTTCATCTATGGACGGAATGAACATTACTACAAGCGCTTAGAATATGCTGTTGCACAGATGAACATTAAATAAGATTAAAGAATGAAAATTTGTGATTTTCACATTGGGCAGCTGCCCAGGCACCCACCTTAGAGGGAACTCTGATTACAAGTACCATTTTAACAACTGGTTTGCTGAACTGAACAAAATAATTAGGTACCACTTCTGCCGAACCAGTGTGAACTGCCTGAATCCAATCACTGATTTCTAAGAACAACTGTCTTGCTAAAACGGAGATTAAGGCGCAAGAGAACAGAATGGAAGTGGGAAGGGAAGTAACATTCATGGCCACACAGTGTGTGCTATGCTCTCTGTTTGGTGCTTTACTTCCAAATGAGAATTTACTCGTTAGTGGGTCACAGATTGTCAACTGGTTTTGTATGCATTAGGTTTTAGTTGCTTTTTCCCTTCTAGGACAGGTATAGATAAATTTTTATTTTGTTTGTATTTGAAATTTTATAAAAAGAGTACAAATGATGCTGTTTTATGAAAGCTTTATTTGGAACTTGAGTGCCTCTGGTTCCATCACCAGAAGCTGTTCCCCAGCCCTTCTAATAGAGAGGAGGCTCTTTTGTTCTTAGGCTGTCCAGTTCTAAGCTTGCTCTGAAACTCAAGGTTTTCTATCCCCCAAACACTCAGGTGCTTTTGAAATATAGAAAAGAAAAGCTCTTAGCGTGAATAATTTTTGGCAGAACTTACTTTCTCTAAAACAAAGAGACTTTTAGCAGAACTTACTTTTTTTCTGAAAGGACTCCATACCCCTGGCCTTGAAGCTGGGTTCCCAGGCTGTGATCTTGGATAGTCCCGCAAGGTTGCAGATGTGTCCCAGAATGTTGCTCCCTGAATTAACCTTATAAACACTGTTAGAGAACTTGTTTCACTGCTTTGTTTTACTGCTATGCTTCCTCTCCTCCCCATTCTTCAATCAGTCTGTAATTTTGTCTTTAAAAGCTAGCCCCAAACTGTGTTCAGGACAGCATTGATTTGAAAGACTTAGATCTCCGGCTTTAAAGACTTCTTAATTTGGCTACTTAATTGTGTGTGTGACAAGACATCTATCTGTTTCTTGCTGTTTCAATACAATACTTTAAAGTATTTTTCTACATATTAGGCTCATTGGCACCTACCTGATCAGTTCTAAAATGTGCTTTCATGCCTCGATAGCTTGAATATGGGTCTCTGTCAGTGATCTCTGTCATTGATCTGAGGTACATCATAAATAGTAACACTTTACTACTTTATAAAGACAATGTCACTTGCCAGACCTGTGGTGACACAGTGAATAAAGCGTCGACCTGGAATGCTGAGGTTGACAGTTCAAAACCCTGGGTTGGCCCCGCCAAGGCACATACAAGGAGCAAACAATAATAACTAAAGTGATGCAACCAAGAGTTAGTATGTCTCACTTCACCCCCTGTCCCTATCTCCTTTCTCTATAAAAATCAATGTTGGTCAAATAAGTTTGTAAATATGATATATATGTTTGCTCGCTTATAGTTCACATTGGGTGTGGGGAACAGGCTGTAAGCAGGCAGGGTCATTATTGCCTAAGGCTTAGTTTTAAGACTAAGCATTTCCCACCCTTTTAATATTAAGATTTTTTCAAAACTAAGTTTTTCCCCACACCCTTAACTGTTACATGATGTGGGGTGGTGCACTCTCATGAGGAATCCCATTATGCCTCAGATAAGTGACTTTGTATCAGAGACTTCCTTGTTTATATATTGAATTAAAGGTTTTGATGTCTACACTATAAAATGGGGCAGAGGAGCCCATGCTGGAGGAGGGCAGAGAAAGGCCATGTGGATGAGAGGAGAAGCAGCCAAATGGTAGAGTGCTGAAGGAGAAGCCAGTTTGTACAGAGAGAAGGAGATGGGGAACAGAGGTGAATAAGGCTGGTGAAGTAAAAACCTTTAATTCTAGGAAACTCAGATAAGTCAGTGGATGAGGAGAATCGGGCTGAAATTGCAATTCGCAGTCTCCAGAAGGTAAGAGCCCAGCAGCAAGGTTTTTCCTGTAAAATTTATTTTGTGTGTTGGGTCCCCTTCTCATCCCCCCTAGGAACAGTGGCACCAGTCTCTAAATGAGCAGAGTGGAAGATCACTGTCTTCACCGAAGTCACATTGCCAACACCGCCTTCTGCTTCATGGGCGTTGCAGCCCCAACCTCAGCCCCAGCCTCCCGCTATTCCTTCTCCAGCGGCTGCTCCATTTCCAGGTGAATCTCATGAACCTGGTCAGCCTCCTACTCTGGTGCTTGCTCCAGCTCCAGGGTTGGCATCTCTTTCTCCCACGGATGCTCCAGCTCCTTTTACTGCTTGGTTTGCAGGTCCTGGGCAGCCTCTTCCACAGAGCTCTCGGTTTCCTCATGAATGGCTGTAAAAGTCAACCATCCTATGGCCCCCAAAAGGACAGCCATGGGAAATCATAACAGCAGCCAGTCCTCTACTCCACCACTCAAGGGTGGTGGTGCCTCCATACTAACTTATATCGAATCCTGCCAACTATGCCAAATGTAAGACCAGTAGCCACAGCCACCATCACAGTCACCTGGCCATGCAGGTTCGCATTTGATTTGGACAGACGGTAATGAAACAACGAAGGCAAGAACTAGTGGGCCATTAGCTTTAATTCTAGCTTGCATGAGGGGGGCAAGAAATACACACAGTGGAAAATCACTTCCCTTTCCATTCAGGGCCCCACCCTGCCTTGCCCAGCCCCTCCACCCCCACACCAGCTCTTCCAGGCTCCGACATAGGCTGTGCGGCCAGGGCTGGGGCACGGCCTACCGTGCGTGATGGCGTCAGGAGCCCTAGAGGAAGCTTGCTGTGGTCAATAACTTGGAGGCTACAGAGTCCCTTCTGAGCTTCTGGGCTACCTTGGCCAGGAGAATGTCCTGTCCACTCCTTGTTCCTTTGGTGAGTTAGGGGTCCAGGTCTGGAGGGCACTGGAGGGATGGCAGACAGAGACTTGAATGGATGATGGGCCCGCACCATGATCCCAAAGAGTCACCTAACCCCACTCCTGAATCACTGGTCTTGCGTAATTGCAGCCTCACCTTTGACCCCACTCTAGGTCAGTTACAACCCCAATCTGAGCCATGGCCCTCCACCTCCCTCTAACACATTTCATCCTCAGCCCTCAACCACTTTGGCATTCCTAAGGCCGCACACGAATCTGCTTGAGACCCACCATTGTGGTTTGCCTTTTTCTGGATTAGCTTTCTTATCCCAATCTCCCACACCCCATGGTCAGCTTCCCAAGGTCTGCTCATCCTAAAGACCCCACCTCTGTCCCACTCTCATTAAGAACCCACCACTAAAGTAGACGTGCTTTGAGCTCACCCCTTTCTTCTTGATACCTCTAACCACAGTCCTGCACAGCCCTGTCCCAGGTCTTACAAGTATGTAGCTTCCTGTCCTCACAGACTCAACCCTAACCTCCTAGCTTATCATCTCCTTCCTTTCCATCTCTAACCATCCTGAGGACTTCCTCCAGCCATAAGTCTTGGCTAAACGGCCTCCAGCTCATGCTGTCCCAGTCCTACCACTGTCACCAATCTTATTTAAAATGGGGTCTCCGTATCCTTTCACTTCTGCTGTCCCCTCCTCAGCTCTTCACCCTAACTCTGCACCCATTCTTCCCTTGACCCAGTCCCCATTCAGTCTGAGATCTTAGAGTGCCCTGCTAGCCCCACCAACTGCCCGTCAGCCAAATCAAGGAGCTTGCTCAGAGAGGGGCAGTTAGACACTGGACAGCCTGACTGATCCGTGCAGGGCCTCAGATGGTGAAGAAGTGTGGAGGAACAGAGATGCAATCTTGGGGTAGGGGCTTTTCCTGGGTGTCTGGTTCTCTGGCCCAAGGATTATGATTCTAGCACTCATATTAAATTAGTTGTGCTGGTTGCTGGGATGGTAAGTATCTTCCAGATGCCTAGAAGGTGAGTAATAGCCACTCATCCAGTGCATTCAGCCTGGGGCAGCAAAAGCCATCACCTCCTTTTGACTGTGTTCTGGCCTTGAAGAAACTCAGTACCACTGTGAGGGGTTGGCTGTGGTTAGAGAACCATGTCTCCGTGTCTTGTCCTGGCACTTGGAAAGGACACATAGAGTGCTCCTCTGTTCCACACCTGATACCAGATCAGTCCCCGCACTGAACACGGGACACTACGGTGCAAGAGGTGATGTTACATGTCGTAAAGAGTGTAGGTGAGTGGTCCTGGGGAGGTGAGGCCTACATGGGTATGGGGGCTGTAGCTTCGCTTCCTCTTTTTGCAGGGGCTGCATCATTGACTTTTGGGCACCTTAGTTACCTATGAACACAGGGAGCTGAGTTACTGCAGAGTAGCTGAGGTCGAGGGACATTCCTGAGGCATCCAGGCCCCCTGCTCGGCATTTATATTCTGGGCTTTTTCAGTGCACGTTCCCTCCAAATACTGGTGACCGGGTTTCAGAGGGTTGGCCAGTTGACAGCAGGTTTAAAGTACATCAAACAGGTCCCTTGCCTTTGCTCGCCATTTGTAGTTGCCACTTGTAGTCGTGTTCTGTAGGAAATGCAGTTCAGAATAGGCTCCTAGCCAGAGACCCCTGGGGGTGAAAGCCTGGTTCTGGGACAAAGGTCTAGGGGCATCTCTGATGTTCCTACTGAAAACAACAGTAAGTGCTGAAAACAGCAAAACAGGACACAACAAGTGTGAAATTAACCTGAGGAGTAACATGCTCCTTCCCCCTCCCTAACTGTCCCCTCCCACCAGAACCTCCTTCTGTTGTTCTTTTGCTCTAATACAGAGGTAGTTAACCCTTTTATACCTACCGCCCACTTTTGTATCTCTGTTAGTAGTAAAATTTTCTAACCACCCACCGGTTACACAGTAATGGTGATTTTATAAAGTAGGGAAATTACTTTATAAAATTTATAAAGCAGGAGACGATAAGATGGCGATGGAGTAGGCAGACGTACCAACCTCCAACTCCCAGAACCAATGTGGATTATAACTTAATTTTAAGAACCATCATCTGGATAAACCAACTTTGAACTAAACTAAGTGGACTCTTCAACCAAGGAACACAGAAGAAGCCACATTGACACTGGTAGGAATAGCGAAAACGCGAAGAGGGCTGCCCAGCTCCCCGGAGCAAACGGCAGCCCAAAGAGACCCACGTGGTGGGAGGAGAGTTTGGCGGAGAGGGAGGGACCTGGTTTCCAGGAGCAAAGCCCCAGCCTGCAGCCCCAGAACCTAGAAGAGGCATTTGAACAGTATTGAGCTGTGAAACAAGTGAGGATACTGTTTGTGAGAAAGAGACAGTTTTCTCAAACCCAAGATTCTTCTTAAAGGGACAGCGCAGAAACCCTCTCTCACAACCACTCATCCGGTGTTCTGGGGAACGGGGACAGAGGAGAGGGCCAGAGCAGCAGGAAGAGAGTGTGGACTGAAGGGACAAACTCAGGGAAAAACACTCTGAGGGACAGCCACCCTAATCCCTGGGCTAAGTCACTTCCCTAATCAAAAACGAATATTTCCCCTGGAACTAGCAATACCAGCAAAGGGAGACAGGACACCAGCCAAACAAGCTCTCCCGCGGCACTTAGAGCAGAGCTGCTTAGACGGAGGGAGCTTCCAGGACTATAGTATGGAGTGTTAGGGTCTGAGCTGCACTGCACCCACCCACACTGCTGAGGGCTGGCTGGAGGGACGGTAGCGGCGGGACGCTGAAACGCGGTCTCTTGGTGGGGATGGAGGTCCAACCAGTCTGAGCTCGGTCTAGCCCAGCAGGGTAGAGGAGACGCACGAAAGCGGTCCGGCAGCTGCAGGACCACCTGTAGCCCCACCTGCGGGGGAAAGCGGGAGGCCAGGAACGGACAGAGATCTGCTCTGTGACCCTGGACCTTGCGCAAGCCGGCCCTGACCGTGGGGGCGGGGCTAGGACCAGGGACCCGCGTAGGCTTGCAGCTGAGCTCTCGCCAGCAGCCGCGCCAGGCCAGAGAAACCGCGAGCGTGAGTTGGCTCTGAACGCGGGGGGCGGGGCTAAAGCCCTGGATGAGCGGAGGCTCGCAGCTGAGTGCACGCCAACAGCCCCACCCAGCCCGATAAACCCTGGTATGCGATCCTGCACAGGCAGGCCCTGGCCTCGAGGGCGGGGCTAAAGATCTGGCCGGGCAGAGGCTCACAGGTGAGTGTACGTCAGCAGCCCCATCCAACCCGAGAAACTGTGGCGAACAGGCTCTGACCGCAGGGGCTGGGCGGAAGCCTGGGAACAGGCTGGGTCTGCAACTGAGCAAAGGTGCTCAGCTCTACCCTTGGTGCTGAGGCTTGTGGCTTGAGTGCACTGCGCAACCCAACCTGTGAAGGGGAAAAGAAGGCCCAGGCAGGCTGAGGTTTTTATAACTGGGCAGCAGAACACAGCCCCTCCCTTGGAGGAGAGGCAGAAATCACAGAAACAGCCGCAGTGGGCTGGTGCTGACAACGCCCATACCCAACCGCCCTAGGCAGTGGCAGAGGGGGTGGCGGGCCAGAAGACAGACCACACCTAGAGAACACAAAGGCAACACCCATTGGACTCCAGTGGCCTCAACCTTCTTATACACAGAAAAAATGGGCAGGCAGAGAAATGCAACCCAAATGAATCAAGAGAAATCCCCAGAGAAGGACCTGAATGAACCAGATATAACCAAATTACCAGATGCAGAATTTAAAATAATGATAGTTAGGATGTTCAAAGAAATTAGAACAACAATGGATAGTCATTATGAACACCTAAATAAAGAGATAACAAGTATTAAAAAGGAAATTGAAATAATAAAAAAGAATCAGACATAAATGACAAATACAGTATCAGAACTGAAGACCACAATGGAAGGAATTAAAAGCAGAATGGATGAGGCTGAGGGTCGAATCAGCGAGTTAGAGGACACAATAAATAAAGGCACAAAGCAGAGCAGAGAAAAGAAAAGAGACTCAAAAAATGTGAGGAAATTCTAAGGGAACTCTGTGACAACAAGAAGAGAAATAACATTCGCATCATAGGGGTTCCTGAAGAAGAGGAGAGAGAACAAGAAATAGAAACTTTGTTCAATCAAATCATAGCAGAAAACTTCCCTAAATTAAGGCTGGAAAACATTTCACACGTTCAAGAAGCACACAGAACTCCATTAAAGAGAAACCCAAAGAAATCTACACCAAGACACATCATAGTTAAAATACCAAAGCTAAGGGATAAAGAGAAAATTTTAAAAGCTGCTAGAGAAAAAAAGGCTATCACCTACAAAGTAGCCCCCATAAGGATGATGTCCAACTTCTCAACAGAAACACTTGAGGCCAGAAGGGAATGGCAAGATATATTCAAAGTAATGCAGAACAAGAACCTACAACCAAGACTACTCTATCCAGCAAGGCTAACGTTTAAAATTGAAGGAGAAATAAAGAGCTTCCCAGACAAAAAAAGGCTCAAGGAATTCATTAAAACCAAACCAATTCTGCAAGAGATACTAAGGGGCCTGTTGTGAACAGTTCAAAGGGAGGAAAGAATAGAGCAAAAGAAGAGTACAGCTTTAAAGAATAAAATGGCAATAAACAACTACATATCAATAATAACCTTAAATGTAAATGGATTAAATGATCCAATCAAAAGACATAGGGTAGCTGCATGGATAAAGAAACAGGACCCATACATATGCTGTCTATAAGAGACACACCTTAAAACAAAAGATGCACATAGACTGAAGATAAAAGGATGGAAAAAAATATTTCACGCAAATGGAAATTAAAAAAAAGCCGGGGTAGCAATACTTATATTAGACAAAATGGACTTTAAAACAAAGGTTGTAGTAAGTGATAAAGAAGGACACTACATAATGATAAAGGGAACAATTCAAAAAGAAGATATAACTATTATAAAAATCTACTCACCAAATATAGGAGCCCCGACGTACATAAAGCAGACTCTGATGGATATAAAGGGCGAGATTAACAGCAATACTATATTAGCAGGTGATTTCAATGCCCTACTAACATCACTGGATAGATCCTCAAGAAAGAAAATTAATAAAGAAACAGCAGACTTAAAGGAGACACTAGATCAACTTGATTTAATAGATATCTTCAGAACTTTTAACCCTAAAGCAGTAGAATATACATTCTTCTAAAGTGCTCATGGTACGTTTTCTAGGATAGACCATATGTTAGAACACAAAAATGGTCTCAACAAATTTAAGAAGAGTGAAATCATATCAAGCATTTTCTCTGATCACAATGCCATGAAACTAGAAATTAACCACAAAAGAAAAACTGAAAAATACTCAAACACTTGGAAACTAAATAGCATGATATTAAATAATGAATGGATTAACAATGAGATCAAAGAAGAAATAAAAAAGTTTCTAGAAACCAATAATAATGAACATACATCAACTCAAAATTTATGGGACACAGCAAAAGCAGTACTGAGAGGGAAGTTCATGGCACTACAGGCATATCAAAATAAGCTAGAAAAAGCTCAAATAAGCAACCTGACCCTGCATCTAAAAGAACTAGAAAAACAACAGCAAATGAAGCCCAGGACCAGTAGAAGGAAGGAAATAATAAAGATCAGAGCAGAAATAAATGACATAGAGGTTAAGGAAACAATACAGAGGATCAATGAAACCAGGAGCTGGTTCTTTACAAAGGTAAACAAGATTGATGAACCTTAAACTAGACTCACCAAGAAAAAAAGAGAGAGGACCCAAATAAATAAAATTAGAAATGACAGTGGAGAAATAACAACTGACACAACAGAAATACAAAGCATTGTAAGAAAATACTATGAAGAACTATATGCCAAAAAATTAGACAACTTAGGTGAAACGGACAAATTTCTTGAATCATATAATCTTCCAAAAATCAACCTGGAAGAATCAGAACACCTAAACAGACCAATTACAACAAATGAGATCGAAACAGTTATCAAAAAACTCCCAAAAAAGAAAAGTCCTGGGCCTGATGGCTTCACACGTGAATTCTACCAAAAATTCAAAGAAGAACTAACTCCTATCCTCCTCAAGCTATTTCAAAAAATTCAAGAGGAAGGAAGACTTCTAAACTCCTTTTATGAGGCAAGCATAATTCTGATCCCAAAACCGGTCAAAGACAACACAAAGAAAGAAAATTATAGGCCAATATCCCTGATGAATTTAGACGCTAAAATTCTCAACAAAATATTAGCCAACCGGATCCAGCAATATATGAAAAAACTCATACACCATGATCAAGTGGGATTTACTCTGGAGAGGCAAGGCTGGTTCAATATTCGCAAATCAATCAATGTGATTCATCACATAAACAAAAGGAAGGACAAAAATCACATGATAATTTCAATAGATGCAGAAAAGGCATTTGATAAAATCCAGCACCCATTCATGCTCAAAACTTTCAGTAAAGTGGGAATACAGGGAACATTCCTTAACATGATAAAGGTCATCTATGACAAAACCACAGCAAACATCATACTAAATGGGCAAAAATTAAAAGCAATCCCCTTAAGATCAGGAACCAGGCAGGGGTGCCCCCTTTCACCACTCTTATTCAACATAATTCTGGAAGTCCTAGCTACAGTAATCAGACAAGAAGAAGAAATAAAAGGCATCCAAATTGGAAAAGAAGTAAAACTGTCATTATTTGCAGATGATATGATATTGTATATAGAAAACCCTAAAGTCTCAGTCAAAAATTTACTGGACCTGATAAATGAATTCAGCAGGGTGGCAGGATATAAAATTAATACTCAGAAATTAGAGGCATTTTTATATACCAACAATGAACTGTCAACAAAAGAAATTAAGGAAACAATCCCGTTCACTATTGCAACCAAAAATATAAACTACCAAGGAGTAAATTTAACCAAGGAGGTTAAGGACTTGTACTCGGAAAATTATAAAACATTGATAAAAGAAATCAAGGAAAGAAGATACAAACAAGTGGAAGCATATACCATGCTTATGGTTAGGAAGAATAAACATCATTAAAATGTCTATATTACCCAAAGCAATTTATAAATTCAATGCAATACCAATTAAAATACCAATGACATACTTCAAAGATATAGAACACATATTCCAAAAATTTATATGGAACCAAAAAAGAACACGAATAGCCTCAGCAATCTTAAAAAGAAAAAATAAAGCAGGAGGTATCACTCTTCCAGATATCAAGGTTTACTATAGGCCATTATACTCAAGACAGTCTGGTACTGGCATAAGAACAGGCACATAGATCAATAGAACAGAATAGAGAACCCAGAAATAAACCCACAGCTTTATGGACAACTGATATTTGACAAAGGAGGAAAGAACATACAATGGAGTAAAGACAGCCTCTTTAACAAATGGTGTTGGGAAAATTGGACATCTACCTGCAAAAAAATGAAACTAGACCATCAACTTACACCATTCACAAAAACAAATTCAAAATGGATAAAAGACTTAAATGTAAGCCACGAAACCATAAGCATCTTAGAAGAAAACATAGGCAGCAAGCTCTCCGACATCTGTAGCAGCAATATATTTGCCGATTTATCTCCACTGGCAAATGAAATAAAAGGTAAGATAAACAAATGAGACTATATCAAACTAAAAAGTTTTTGCACAGCTAAAGACAATAAGAACAGAATAAAAAGACAAACCACACAATGGGAGAACATATTCGACAGCACATCTGATAAGGGGTTAATAACCAAAATTTATAAAGAACTTATAAAACTCAACACCAGGAAGACAAACAATCCAATCAAAAAATGGGCAAATGAAATGAATAGAAATTTCTCCAGAGAGGACATACAGATGCCCAATAGGCATATGAAAAAATGCTCAACATCACTAATCATTAGAGAAATGCAAATTAAAACCACAATGAGATATCACCTCACACCAGTCAGAATGGCACTCATCAGCAAAACAACACAGAATAAGTGCTGGCTAGGATGTGGAGAAAAGGGAACCCTTCTGCACTGCTGGTGGGAATGCAGACTGGTGCAGCCACTGTGGAAAACAGTATGGAGATTCCTCAAAAAGTTAAAAATCGAACTGCCTTTTGACCCAGCTATCCCACTTATAGGAATATACCCTAAGAACACCATAGCACTGTTTGAAAAGAAGAAATGTGCCCCCATGTTTGTTGCAGCATTGTTCACAATAGCGAAGATCTGGAAACAGCCCCAGTGTCCGTCAGAGGATGAGTGGATAAAAAAGCTATGGTACATATATACTATGGAATACTACTCAGCCATAAGAAATGATGACATCGGATCATTTACAACAAAATAGATGGATCTTGATAACATTATATGGAGTGAAATAAGTAAAACAGAAAAAAACTGAAAACATCATGAATTCATACATAGGTGGGACATAAAAGTGAGACTATGAGACATGGACAAGAGTGTGGTGGTTAAGGGAGTGGGGGAGGGGAGGGGCACAAAGAAAACCAGATAGAAAGTGACAGAGGACAATTTAACTTTGGGTGATGGGTATGCAACATAATTGAATGATAAGATAACCTGGAGATGTTTTCTTTGAACATATGTATCCTGATTTATTAATTTCACCCCATTAAAATTAATTTTAAAAAAATTTATAAAGCAGAGTTACAGCAAATTAAAGCATATAGTAATAATTACTTACCAAGTACTTTATGTCGGAATTTTGCTAAGTTTGGCAGAATAAATCTTTATAAAACAACTTACTATAGTTAAATCTATCTTTTTATTTATACTTTGGTTGCTCCACTCGCACCCACCGTGAAAGCTGGAGCGCCCCCTAGTGGGAAGCAGGGACCAGGTTGACTACCACTGGTCTAATATGTAAGCAGTCAATCTGAGCAAGACTGCAGGCTCTTTGCCTCCACTGCTTGCGGCAAGGACTTGAAAGGAAGGTGAAATTGTACAGGCTTCTCCGTTATTGGAACCGCAGGACAACTGGTGGACGTGAGAGTCTCCCTTTCAAAGTCTACAAGAAGTTTTGCAAAAGTGTAACTGAAATGGGTTGCAGAACTCCTTTACTAAGGACATGTTAAAAGCCATCGGTACAGGTTACACGATGTCCCCATGGGACTACAGAGCTATAGTAAGACCTGTCTTGACCCTGGCCGGTTTGCTCAGCGGTAGAGGATCCAGTCTGGCATGTAGGAGTCCCATTCCTAGCCAGGGCGTACAGGAGAGGTGACCATCTGCTTCTCCACCCCTCCGCTTTCTCTTTCTCTCTCTTTCCCCCACATGCACACACAGCCATGGTTCGAGTGGTTGAAGTGGATTGGCTACGGGCACTGAGGAAGGCTCCATGGCCTCATCTCAGACAGCTCTGTTGCCAAACAATGAAGCGTCGCCCCAAATGGGCAGAGCATCCTGGGGAGGGGGCTTGCTGGGTTCATTGTTGTCGGGTACATGCGGAGTCTGTCTCTGCCTCTCTGCCTTTCACTTAAAAACAAAACCAAACTCTTTAACAATTGCACTATTTAGCGTTTGCTTTTAAGAATATCTGGCTGCCTCTCAGCAATTGGGCATACAAAATTTAGAAGCCGGCATTCCTATTGGAATTGCTGTTAACTAGGGCTGGTGCCTAGTGATACATACTGGGCAAGCACAAGGCCAGATGAATCGAGCGGCTTCCCCTCAGATCTATCAGGCCGCCTACAGGGTTGGGGATGGATCCCACATACGAAGGTACCCACAGAATATTTTTCCACCATCCAACAAGGGGCTACTGGACCTTACATAGACTTTATTGATTGCCTGCAAAATGCTATCTCTCTGCAGGTGTTTAATTCAAAAGCTGCTTTGTTTCTTGCCCTACAATTAGTTTATGAGAATGCTAATGTCAATTGTCAGAAAGTACTGCTTCCCTTAATGGGACAAAACCCTGATATTGCTCAAATGATTGAAGCCTGTTGGAACACTGGCACCAAGATTCATAGGGCCTAAATATTAGCCACTGCTCTTAGACCCCAGACGTGTTACAGCTGTGGAAAAGAGAGTCATTTCCAAAAATATTGCAAATTCACTAAATCAACAGACATCAAACCAAAGAAAAAATGCCCCCATTGTCACTGGGCCAATCAATGTCAGTCCAAATTTGATCTGAAAGGAAAGTCCCTATCGCAGTGGTTCTTAACCTTGTTTGAGGTACCGAACCCACCAGTTTCATACGCGCATTCACCGAACCCTTCTTTAGTGATAAATAAAATATGATTTTTTTTCCAAATTCAAGACATAGGTATATGTTTTTTTACTGGTGCACAAAATGAGCCGTGCATGAACATCACCTTGCTCAAAGAACAAAACCAACAAAGTGCATGAACTCACAACAAATTACGGTATTACTTTATTCTGGCCTCCGCGGCAGAGGCTTCTTCGCACCCTTGAGACAGACTTATCGAACCCCTAGGGTTCGATAGAACCCAGGTTAAGAACCACTGCCCTATAGGAAATTGGAAAGAAGGGCACCAACTCTCAAACCCCAGAAGCTCTAGGGAGCCAAGGGAATTAGGTGGGGCGGTCAGCACTCCAGCCCTGAATCAGGGACTCCCATAGGGGAGTCCCCTTCTGCCACCTTCTTCCCCAACCCCACCCGTAGGGATTATAGGCCTCCGGACTGCCCTGGTCCCTGGCAGTGCAGGGTTAGACCTCCCATTAGCTAAAGATGTTCTATTGAATGAAACTGGTGCAGTACAAGTTGTCCCCACCACTGTTTGGGGACTCCTAACACCTGGCACTGCAGGCCTCATTCTGGAAGATCTAGTTACACCAGTCGGGGGATTCAAGGTCTCCCTGGATTCATAGATTCTGATTATAAGAGACAAATTAAGATCATGCTTACTAGCTCCGACTGTCAGAGCATCTCAAAGGGCGTTTGTGCGGCACAGATTGTTTTGTTCCCTTACACCGTTCCAGCAACTCAGACTAATGACAGGGGAACGGGAGCAGTTGGCAGTACAGAGGCTTTTTGGGCAACACAATTGACCGCTCAAAGACCCTACCTTACTGCTTTGATTCACAATAAGGCTGTTACAGGGCTAGTAGATTCTGGGCCTGATGTCACAATCATAGCCACTAAAGACTGGACTAAAGATTGGGAGTCATCCCCCTCCATAGCCACAGTCCCTGGCTTAGGAAGTACTCAGGACCACCGACAGCAAATACCCCATGTTGTGTACAGGCCCAGACGGCCAGCCTGCTGCCCTGTTCCCTGCATTCTAGATCTCCCTACAGCCCTGGGGGGCCAAGATCTGTTCACAGCAGTGGGATGTCCATTTGTGCACTTCTCCAAATTTGTCCTTGCTGCCCCTGCCACTGAACCGCTCAGACTACATTGGATACCGGGCCCCCCTGTTTGGGTGGAGCAGTGGCCATTCAAAGGGGAAAGGATAATTCAGACTCACACACTTGTTCCGGAACTGTTAGAAGCAGGAAGAATGGAACGTTCTATGAGCCCTTGTAACACTATTGTTTGCATTCCCCAAATATCTGGCAAATGGAGGCTCCTACACGACCTCAGAAAGCCGAATACTAGAGTAGTTCTTATGGGAGCCTAGGAGCCCGGAATTTCTAATCAAGCCATGATACCTCGGGAATCCTCCCTTATAGTCCTTAATTTGAAGGATTGTGTTTTCACAATTCCGCTCCACCCTGATAATAGGAAATTTGCTTTTTTCCTACCCAGTGTAAATTTTCAAGCTCCCATAGCATGGTGTCATTGGAAAGTCCTTCATTAAGGAATGATTAATAGTCCTACCATTTGTCAAACTTTTGTAGCCAAGGCCCTTACACGTACAAGGTCTCAATATCCTGAGGCATTAATTTATCATTACATGGATGATATTCTGATTGCTCATCCCAACCCATAACAATTGAATCATATACTACAACATCTCTCTTAAAAATCTCAAAAAAGCAAGTCTAATTATCGCATTTGAAAAAAATCCAGACAAAAGAACTCTGGCAGTATCTAGGTTATATCCTCACTGCCTGCTTACTCATGGGCTATTGAACTTCATGTCCCTAAAATTGTAACATTTAATGACCTCCAGAAGATTACTAGGTCACATCAATTTGCTACCTTCCTCTTTAGGGATCACTGTGTACATGCTAACTAATCTCTTTAATTCTCTGCAGGGGGATCCCTTGATTTCCCTCGGCAGCCTTCTGCAGAAGCCCGGGCAGAATTATGATAAATATCTTAGTTATTGTGTCAGTGACAATTAACTAGCATTAAAAATGGAGCTCCCATTCATTTAATCATTTTAAATACTCCCCACAGACTTAATGAGCTGCTATGTCAATTTGCTCCACAATTAGGAACCATTAAATGGATCTTTGAGCCACATCATCCCAGAAAAAAGTTATATACACAATTAGATCAATGATTTTCTTTGCTCTCACAAGGCAAAATATGCTGTCAACAGCTTTTGGGACGAGATCCCAACATCATTATCCCAGGGTTAGAGAAGCTAAACTTTCACTTTGCCTTTCAATCCAGTAAAAAATTACAGCTTCTGCCTGACCAGGCTGTAGAGCAAAGAATTGAACATTGGACTGGGTCGCAAAGAACCCAGGTTTGAAACCTTGAGATCGCTGGCTTGAGTGCAGGCTCCTCCAACTTGATTGCAGGTTCCCCATCTTGAGCGTGGGTTGCTGGCTTGAGCATAGGATCATAGACATGACCCCATGGTCGTTGGTTTGAGCCCAAAGGTCCCTGTTTTGAAGCCCAAGGTCGCTGACTTGGTCCCAAGGTTGCTGGGTTGAGCAAGGGGGTCACTTGCAGTGCTGTAGCCTCCCCCCCCCCACCAATCACCCTGTCAGGGCACATATGAGAAAGCAATCAATGAACAAGCAATTAATGAACAACTTAAGATGCCGCAGCAAAGAATTGATGTCTATCTCTGTCTGTGCCTCTCTCTGACTCTGTCTCTGTAAAAAAAAATTTTTTTTTTAATTATGAATTGCTTTAGCTAACTTTATTGGCACTATTCAATATACTTTTCCCTCTGTAAAAATGCTAGGTGGATTACAATTGTTGCCAATCTACCCAATACGGGTAATTCCTATTTTTTTTTTTTCCTTCTTAACTGTGAAGCAGGGAGGCAGAGAGACAGACTCCCGCATGAACCCAGACTGGGATCCAAACAGCAAGCCCCCCATGGGGCGATGCTCAGCCTATATGGGGCCATAGCTAGGCAACCAAGCTACTTTAGCACCTGAGGTGAGGCCGTGGAGCCATCCTCAGCACCTGGGACCACCTTGCTCCAACTGAGCCATGGCTGTGGGAGGAGAAGAGATAGATAGAGGGATATGGTTGGAGAATCAGATGGTCACTTCTCCTGTGTGCCCTGACTGGGAATCGAACCCGGGACATCTACACACTGGGTTGATACGCTGCCACTGAGCCAATTGGCCAGAGCCTACAGGTAATTTCTTTATCTCCTTTTTAAGAAACTTTAACTATTTTTCGATGGTTCTGGAAAAAGCAGAAAGGGTGTAGTTACATGGAAGGCTAATAATCAGTAGCAACATTTTATCACCTCAGATAATACTAGCACCCAGAGGGCAGAACTAGCAGCAGCCATTGCTGCCCTTAGTTTGTTTCCTGATCAGCCACTAAACATTGTTACAGATTCTGCATATATTGTCCATAGGGTCCAGGTAATAGAGACAGTTCTTGCTCATCAGACGTCAGACTGACAACTTTTTACCCCATTCCAGAAACTTCAAAAATCTCGTTACAGTCTGAAAACATTTCTATTTATTGTTGACATTAGATCTCATTCAGTTCTACCAGGCTCTTTAGTGGCAGGGAACTCTCAAGCAGATACTCTTGCTGTGTTCCTTGACGCCCTCTCTCAAGCAGTTCAATCTCATCAGTTCATTTTTCATCAAGGGCAGCGTGCATTAGCCAAGAATTTTGTCTTCCTCTCAGTCAAGCTCGTGACATTAGAGTTTGTCTAGACTGTCAACATTTTGCTATCCCAGGCCCTCCAGGAGTTAACCCCCGAGGGTTAGCACCTAATAATTTGTGGCAAATTGACATGACACATCAACCACTGTTTGGCAAATTAAAATATCTACATGTAACTATTGACAGTTACTCAGGATTTTTATATGTCACCTGCCAAGGTGGAGAGTCAGTGCAGCATGTGTGTAGCAAACATTTACTTGCCACCATAGCGATCATGGGCTGCCCTCGAGCAGTAAAAACGGATAATGGCCCTGCCTATACTGCATGACACTTTTAACACTTTTGTCGTCAGTGGACCATTACATACCCAGGGTCAAGCCATTGTCGAACAGTCTCACAGTCGTCTTAAACATCACCTATTAAAACAAAAAGGAGGGAACCAGGAACAGAAGTTAACTCCCCAAGAACAAGTACATGAGAGTTTGTTTACTTAGAATTTTTTAAACGTTTCTTCCACAGGTACTGCTGCAGCTGAAAACATTTCTCTCCTCCTGTGGACAACCTGAAACCATTAGTTTTGTATTGGGACCCTCTTGCAGGTCCTGATTGGAAGGGGCACATTGAGTTGCTTACTTGGGGGAAAGGATTTGCTGCTATTTAGTCACCTACAGGTCCTGTGTGGATTCCTGCCGGATACGTGAAACCTTACCATGAGTTGCCATCAACCAAGCGGGGACCCCCAACCTGATACTCAGTTGCTGGTACCCGAGCAGAGTACTGCACCAGGCATGAATACGCCAGCGAAGAAGAGGAGGCCTATTAACCTTGCGTACTCAACCACTCATGCCCACAAACTTACTTGGGGCAGTTTGAAGAACCTGACCACCTGGACTCGCGCGGTACTGCAGAACACCGGGACTCCTGCCACCCCAGAAACCCTCTTTCTTTCTATGATTTCAGTTATTACCCTTGAGTCTGAGGCAGAAAAGTTAAAACTTTTACTCTTTATTCACCTCAACCTTTAACTTACTGGGCTTATATTCTAGATCCTTCTATCTTCAATGTTATTACCTGGGAGGACCCTGAAACTCCTATTTCTTCCAGTGACTCTCAAGTTACAGGGGCTTCATGGTTTCCCACCCTCATGGCCTCTCCGCAATTGTAGAGATAACCTGTGGTCAAGAAAGCTATTATAGTGGGTTCTATAAGATACCCCAAGATTGTTTTTTTCTCTAGAAGGAGCTTCTTGTATGTTTACAGAATAGCTCCTCTCTTGATAATGGAAATTCTTATCAATGTATTCCTTTTTCCCCACAATGATACATGAACAACATTTATCATAATCTAACAGAGAGATGTGGGGCCACTCACTACCAAATACGTATTTGTTCGAGCTGTTGGCGTTCAGGGTAGCCCACAGCTGGAAGAAATCACTCTAAACCTCTCATTTCTATCTGTCGCCATCCTTGGCTTTCTTTCAAAGTTGCTATGGATATGAGTTGGACACTGTGTCATTCCACGGATTTTTCCACAGTTCCCTTAGTTGTCAGTAGAACCCTGGAAAATTGGGGACCTCAAGGGCTATTGGAGAATGCCTTGTGCTTATATTAATGGGCCTCCTTTATGAAACCTCGTTTTGCAGGGCCCCGCCTGAAGCTCCTTCGCATTCACCTAGGGAAGTCAGTCTTTTCTCCCCTGAAAAAATATATCTGGAGAGCCACACTGCCTTTCTCCTCTGGAATCTTACGACTTCGACGATAAAGTTTCTCTACATGGGTAACTAATGATAGCATCACTCAAGTTATAATATATACTTCCAACCTTATATTTTTCTAATGATGTCTAAACCTCCAAATATTACCACTCTCAACGTCACCTCTGTCGTGGGGCGACATAGGGAACATTTTAATACTACATTTTTTCATAATGTTACTTGGATTACTCCCTGTATCTCCCACCATGTTACCACCCTCAACGTAACCCACTTGTATTGAACATACTCCGCCAGTGCTCACAGGCCTGGGTCCCAGTTAACCTTACCCCGCCATGGCTGAGTAATTCTTCCCTTGAGCAGGTCACTGGGGCTCCCGAGAAGAGCAGGAAGTGTTCTTTGGGAATCCTAATTGCCTCCATTATTGCTACTGCTGCAGCAGCGCTGTCCCAGAAGTTCAGACTGCCTAGCGTGTTAACCAGTATCTTCAGAATGTTATTTCTGAGCTTCGATCTCGAGCACAAATTGACCAAGAATCCTACAAACACTAGCTGCTTTGGAGGCCGCTGTTGTCTGGATTGGAGAAAAGCAATAAGCTATGTGGGATCATCAGTGGCTTGTTTGTGACACCAAATGTCATAGTACAGTATATGTGTCAGCCCTGTTCCCTTTAATGCACAGAATCTTGGGGAGATATTCAACGCCAACTTCACGGCACCTTTCATTCCCCTCTGGGACAGGACATGATCTCCAAATTAAACTTAAAAAACAAATGTTTCAACCCAAGCAAGAGGCACAAAACGTAGCTGTTGCCCACCTTGAAGATACCAATCCCTGCTTAGATCTCCATAATTGGATTCAGGTTTAATCTACACCTTTGGCCTTTTACAGGACTCACTAAATCCTTCTTTGTTTCCTTTCAGCCTTGAACATCACTTGCCGACTTTTTCAGCGGACCCTTTGAGTGGAAGCCCTGCTTGCATTATACCTCTCCCCTCACCCCCCGCCGTAGAAATCTGCTCCTATCCCAGACCTCTCTCAAGATCTAACCCCTTGTTGACTCCCATAAAATAAGAAAGGGGGAATTGTAGGGAATGCAGTTGGGAATAGGCTAGTGGCCAGACTCTCGGTTGGGCAAAAGCCCAGCGCTGGGGCAGAAGTCTAGGAGCATCTCTGATGTTTGTGCTGGAAACAGCGGGTACTGAAAACAGCCAATCAGGACTCAACAAGCACAAATTAACCTCAGAGTCAACATGTTCCTTGCTTACCCTTCACCCTCCCCACCCCAGAACCTCCTGTTGTTTGTTTCCACTAATAAATATCTGAGCAAGACTGTGGATCCTCTGCAAGAGGTCCGGGTGGTAGCCTCCCCTAGGTCCCTGGTGCAGTTAGCTCATCTGGTCTCTCGAGTAGTTGTTGTTGACACGACGTTGTTCCTTTGAAAACTGAATGCCCTTCTGCCTCCAGTGTCTCCCCATGAAGGTGTGATAGATCTGAATGGTTTTCAGCCTGTTGGCAGCTTGACATAATGAAGGCAGTGCCCGCCTCTGAAGAAGTGTATACTTAACTTTCCACAGTCTGTGAACTGGAGATAGCTGCCTTGCGACTTAGTTTAATTTTACTGATCAGTTCATTGAGCAAGTATTCTTTGAGCATCACTGTGTGCCAAGCACTGTTCTAGGCACTAGAGATGCAATGGTGAATGAGCCAGGCTAAGTACCTGTTTTTATTTGTTCAGGGTTTAGCCCTTGCTAGAATCCTGAAAGAGATGGGACAAGAATGTGGAGGAGACGGTTGTTATTGGATGGGAGAAAAGAGGGAGAAAAAAAGATAGCCCGTGTTAACTAACTTCACATATCTGGCCTCACCCAATAGGCCTTGGTCTGGGAATCACAAGTTAGAAATTTCTCACCCTCCAGCTGGCATTCAGTTGCTTTAAAGGCCTAGTTCTCCCATCATACCTGCTATAGGACCCTGAACCAGAAATCCAATTTCATTTGCTCAGGTCAGGGGCCAGATCTGACACTACAGAGCATAACTTCACATTAATAGACTCTGCTTATGATCAACAAAGACTGCCTAAGAGGTGCCCTCTGGCATTGCTCACCAGCCCAGAGCACACTCAGATGGACGGTTATCCTGGGTGCCGTAGGGGGCTCCCTGTGATGAGTGTGAGAAATCTTGCTAGGTTCTCTGGGTATGTACAACACTCTGAATGCCCCAGTCTTCCTCTGTGGCCTGAAGACACTGATGTGACCTCCCAGAAGGTCTGGCTCTCATGCTGAGTTTCCTCTGCCACCGTCCTCTCCCCCGCCTGAGGGTTGTTCTCTGTGGATGGAGGTGGGGCCCCAGCAAAGCTCTCACAGTTCTGGGAGGTTGGGCGGACTTTCTGCCCTTAGCACCCAAATACCGTTTCCTCCCAAACTGCAAGGGAGGAGCTGAGCTCCAAGTTCATGGTGATGGGTGGGTTTGTCCCCCAGGGGACACTTAGCAATGTCTGGAGACATTTTTGATGACCACAGCTGGGCAGAGGGACGCTACTGGTGTGTAGTGGGTAGAAGTCGGGCTGCTAAGCCTCTCAATGCACAGGACAGGCCCGTAAAACAGTTATTCCGCCTGAAGTCAATAGTGCTGAGGTTGGAATACCCTCGTGGGCAGCACAGAGCAGTCTCTGCCTGGTCCCCTCTCCCTGCTTTCTCTGTGGTGCTAGACCAGCCATCTCAGCCCTGACTATGTGCTGTTTCCTGACCTGAAAAAGGAGGCCTTAGATTTGGTTTGATGATCCACACGGCCACACCTAACACGATCATCTGCTAGCTTTGCCTCTTTAGCCCACATACCTGCTGATTTTTCCTATAGTATTTTAAGTCTGCATAAACAACTATAGTATGGGGATAATTATTCCCACTTCACCATTCTGTGTTGTTCTTGGAGGAAAAGAGAATATCATACACAGTTGGTGCTTAATAAACATTTGTTTTTGTTTTGTTTTGTTACTTTAGAAAACTATCATAATGGATCACCAGGTAGGGTAAGTTTCAGCAAACTGTCATTTCCTGAAAAGTGTCCTTATCCAACAACCGCCAGGGCAGAGGGATCTTTGGGACAAGAAAATCACAGTTTTTTGAACTTTGCAAGCAGCGGCAGGTGTAGGTCCTGGGCTTTGCACACAGCCTACCTAGTGAGGTGGAAAGAACTTGAGCTTTGCAGGTTCACACGCCTGTATTTGGCGCTCCGACCTGTCCTAAAACAAAACAAAAGTCTTCTACTGGAAGCAGTATTTCAACAGCCCAGTCAATACAGAGTGGGAGTTGCAGTGCTGATTCCAAGTCTGACCTGATTTCAAACCACTCCTCTACCCTCATTTCCTCCTGAGTGACCTGGTCGTCAATATGGCTGATAACAGTTCAGATTATTTAGGAGCCTTGTGAATTTCAAGTGAGAGAAAGCATCCAGTAAGTGCTTGGTGTTAGCTCTCAGCCCTGGCTGGTTTGCTCAATGAATAGAGCATCAGCCTGGCATGCAGATATCCCAGATTTGACCCCTCGTCAGGGCACACATAAGTGACCATCTGCTTCTCTTCCCTTCTCTTCCCTTCTCTCTCTTCCCCTCTCACAGCCAGTTGTTTGATTCGGTTGATAGTTGGCCTCAGGTGCTAAGGATGGCTCAGTTGGTCCAAGCATTGGCCCCAGATAGGGCTTGGCAATTGGATCCCAGTCGGGGAACATGCAGGATTCTGTCTATCTCCCCTCTTCTCACTTAAAAATAATGTTAGCTCCAGTAGCTATCATGTGCTAACAGCCACAGGTGGGTCCCAGTCACTGTGTTTCCTGCAAAGGTAACATTCTTCAAGATTTAGGTGAGATCACAACCATTTTCAAACCCCCTATGGTTTCATGAGAATTCTAGATGTTTGGTGGCCTGTGCTACCCGCCCACCTACCCAAACACACCACACCCCCAAGGACATGCATGTCAGAGTACTGCAGGAATCAAAGGAGGACAAAAACGCCCAGACAACTTGATGAAGGAAGTAGGATTTATTAAAGGCAGCTGAGCACGTGAAGTTTGTAGCTCCAAAACGACTCCCCGAAGTTGATTTTCTTACAGGTTATATACCTTTACAGTATCTAAGCAATGGGCATGTGATTTCTTTGTTTAAGGTTTCCCATAACTCAAGGAGAGTGGAGGGAAAGCTTCAGTGGGGTCAGCAAGGAGGAAGGAGTTTCTAGATCACTGGTTAGTTACATACAGATCCTGCTATTCTTGCTTTGTATTTAACTATGGGATACAGATAATTTATCACCGGCTGACTCGGAGACCCCAGCTGGCTCCTTCCTTTGTATTCTTTTTGTTTCTTCCTTCTTAGGGAAGAGGAGGTCTGCCCCTCCTTCCTCACTCCCCCTTTTGAGACTTCAGAATGTCTTTTATACTGGAGTCTCACATTCTTCATCTGATCCCAAAAGGGATCAGACTTCATTGATCCTGATAGGGCAGGTCAAGTAAATACGGGCTGTTGTACATTGCTGTACTGTGACCTCTATCATGTTCCTTATGCTATTTATTAATAGTGGCAACAAACATGGATCTATTAAGCAAATTCTTAGGAGTAGTAAGACTGCTCTTATTAGAATTTTTAACCTACTAAAGGCTGATAACCAGCCCCCAAAAAGGCTACTGGGGCTTCCTAGAACTTTGGCCTGGGCTATTATTGGTCCTTCTATCTATTTCTCCTATCTTCCTGCTGCTATTTTTACTTTAAATATTGTTGTAGTAGGAGGATCTGTAGGATTATAACAGACATAGGGCTGGTTATCTCCTGGGTCACACACTGAATATTGAGTCTAATTATAGGTACAGCTCCCTTGCTGAGTTCCCTCACACTCATAGAAGCTATAGAAAAGCAAGGGGGTGGAGACCTTTGGCCTTCCTTGTTGACACGGATACACAGTTCACAGTCCTCTGCCCTAGTTCTCCTCCCTCCCCAGAGTCCAATTATAAGGAGCCCCACGGCGAGATTCCTCTGGATTTGGTCATATGTGAACCAGCCAGCTCCCGGTTTGTGGCTGGAGCAGGGCATGTTCTTCTCAGGGTCAACTTGCAAGGGTTGGCAGGGTTAGTCTCTGCTGTCTACAATGGTGTCTCTGCTGGGGCTGCAGGCTTCAGCCAGCTATGGTAAATCCAGGCGGGTATGCCTTCTACCTGGGTCAGGGGGGAGCTGGATTCTAATCCTTGACCCACACCTGGTCTCCTGGGGAAAAGAAAATAGACAGGGGCAAACATACTGATCGGAGCCCTATCTAGCACCTACTTGGATAGGGTACCGGCCACCTTGCCTAGAGCTTTTAATTGCATATGTAGTTCTGTTTCTTGTAATTCTCAGGGAGTCCCTGGCAAGCTGTGTAATATTGGCAGAGGCCTATTGTATAATACCTCATAAGGTGAATACCTGGTGTTCTTAGAAAGGGTGCACTGAATCTTAATATTAGAGGCAAAGCTTGTACCCATTTAAGACCTGTTTCCTGACATAATTTGCTAAGCCCTAACTTCAGAGTCTTATTTATGCATTCCACCTTTCCCAAATTCTGAGGTCTGTGTGCCGTGTGAAGCTTCCAGGTGATGTCCAATGCTGGAGCTGTTCCTTGTACTACCTTAGCCACAAAGGTCGGGCCATTGTCGGGCCCTATCCGAAGTGGCAGTTCAAGCTTTGGAATTACTTCTCTGATCAATGCCCTTGTTACTTCTCTAACCTTTCCAGTCTGAGTGGGGTAGGCTTCTACCCATCCTGAGTTGGTGCACACTAACACCAACAGGTACTGGTAACCTTGACTTTGGGGCATATTGGGTTTTTTTTTCTTTTTTCTTTTTTTTTTTTTTACAGGGACAGAGAGAGAGTCAGAGAGAGAGACAGACAGTCAGGAACGGAGAGAGGTGAGAAGCATCAATCATTAGTTTTTCATGGCCGTCGCAACACCTTAGTTGTTCATTGATTGCTTTCTCACATATGCCTTGACCGCGGGCCTTCAGCAGACTGAGCAACTCCTTGCTGGAGCCAGCGACCTTGGGTCCACGTTGGCGAGCTTTTGCTCAAGCCAGATGGGCCCGCGCTCAAGCTGGCGAGCTCGGGGTCTTGAACCTGGGTCTTCCGCATCCCAGTCCGGCGCTCTATCTACTGTGCCACCTCCTGGTCAGGCTGGGGCATGTTGTTGAAGTCCACCTGTATATCCTCAAAGGCGGCTGCCTCGTAGGACTGAATACTGGGGGGTACTTAAAGTCCTTGTTTCGCATTATTCTGATGGCAAGTTGAACAACGCATGCTGACTTTCTTGGCTATGGAAACCAAGAGAGGGATATAGAAATATCTCCCTAGCAGTTTTTCTGTCTTTTATTGTCCTAGGTAGGTGGCAGCGTGCAAAGCCAGGGCTACTGCTGGCCCCAGCAGGTGGGGTACGACAACTCTACCATCTGGCAGTTGCATCCAGCCATCCTTTAATTCTTTGTCCCCTTCTTTCTCTGTCCACCTTTTCTCTCCCTCAAAATATCTGGGTGCAAGTTCCGGGGCCCACGGATGAGAGGGGCTATAGTACCCTTGTCATAGGGCAGGGTAGAAGCCCTCTTTGTCTCTGCATTTGCTCTGGCATTTCCCCAGGCTTCTACTGTTCCTCCCTTCTGGTGTACTCGGCAGTGGATCACTGCTACTTGTTTGTGCTTCCAGCAGCTGGGGAATTTCTCCTGGATATTTAAGATCTTTGCCCCCAGCAATTAAGAGTCCTCTCTTTTTGTGAATTGCCCCATGTACTTGGAGAGTGAGAAAGGCAAAATGGGAATCTGTAAAGATATTCACTCTTTTCCTTTCACCGAGCTCTAAGGCTTGAGTCAGGGCAATCAGTTCTGCCCACTGAGCAGAAGTGCCTTGGGGTAGAGGCCACGCCTCTATAGTCTCTGTTAGAGTCACTACTGCATACCCGCCTGCCTTTCTCCTCTTGAGTTGATGGAGCTGCTTCTGTCTACATACAGCTCCCAGTCGAGCTCCCTTAGGGGTTGATCTAGCAAGTCCAGCCGGCTGGAGTACACTGCACCAAGTACTTCTAAGCAATTGTGTTGCAGCTTTCCCTCATTTACTGGAAGCAGTGACACTGGATTTGAAGTGGTACACACCTCTATTACTAGTCTTGGGTTTTCACATAATAAACTCTGGTACTTAGTGAGGTGGGCATTTGTGAGCCAGGGATGTCCTTTGGCATTTATCAGTCACGATGGTATGTGGCACCCGCACTTTTAGGTCTTGTCCTAAAGTTAGTTTGTCTGCCTCTTGCACCAGCATGGCAGTGGCTGCTAGGGCTCTCAAGCATGGTGGCCAGCCCTTTGCAAGCCTGTCTAGTTGCTTGGAGAGGTAGGTTACTGGTCAAGGCCATGACCCCAAATCCTGGGTTAATACACCCACTGCTCTCTTGCTCCCCTCTGAGACATACAGCACAAAAGGTTTTGCTAGGTTAGGAAGACCTAGCGCTGGGGCAACTTGTAATTTCTTTTTAGGAGTCTGAAAGACACAGTCCTGCTCTGGCCCCCAGTCTATAGACTCTTTTTCTCCCCCCTTTGTGACTTCATAGAGGGGTTTGGCCAGTACTGCAAAGTTGGGGAACCACAAACGGCAGAATCCTGCTGCACCCAGGAACTCTCTAACTTGTCTCTTCGTGGTGAGGACTGGGATGTTCTGAATAGCCTGTTTCCGTTCTACCCCTCCCCTCCTTTCCCCCTGCTGGAGAGTGAATCCCAAGTACTTTACCTGCCTTTGGCAGATCTGGGCCTTTTTCTTCTCTAGGTGGTGTAGAAGCTCTTCCGTTCCTCGAGCACATCCTTGGAGAGTCTCATGACCTAGCAACAGGTCACCCACACACTGAAGGAGGACACATCCGATGTCCTGTGCTGGGAACCTCTGGAGGTCCCGAGCGAGGGCCTCCCCAGAGATAGTGGGGAAGTTCTTGAACCCTTGTGGGAGCCTAGCCCAGGTGTACTGCGCCTTTGCCCCTGTGGCCGGGTCCTCCCATTGGGGGGGCAAACAGCTCCCGGCTTTCAGGAGCCAGTCTGATACTAAAGAAGGCATCTTTTAAGTCCAAGCAAGTGAACCATGAGACCTGAGCAGGGAGGAGGCTTAGGAGTGTGTAAGGATTTGATACTGTCGGGTGCAGAGTCATTGCTGCCTTGTTTACAACCCTCAAGTCCTGTACTGGCTGATAATCATTGGTTCCCAGTTTTCTGACAGGGAGCAAAGGAGTATTCCCGGGTGACAGCCACAGGATAATAATTCTGTGCTCCTTGAGCCTTTGTAAATGCGCCTGGATTCCTTCCAAGGCCTCCCTAGGAATCGGGTATTGTTTCTGGCTGACAGGCAGTGCCCCAGGTTTTAACTCTATCTGTACTGGCACTTGGTTTATTGCCAGCCCGGTGGGTGAGGGTCTTCAGCCCAGACTTCAGGGTATTTTTGAATTAGTTTTTGGCTTGGCGGTTTCCCAGACGCGGTAGCAAAAATTCTTTACTCCTCCTCTCTGGGAACAATTATAGTTAGAACAAGCCTAGGTTAGGTACCAGTTGTAACCTCCCAGCTAGGGGAGGAGAGCCTGGGCCTGATTCTGGCGATGCAGTGGGAGTCACCTTGGGCTCAAGCTTGGGCGAGCTTATGCTGAGACCTGATCAATCTGATGATGGCAGGTCTGAGTCAGTGGCAGTCTCTGGGGTGGACAGAGAGTGAGGAATAGATGGGTAGAGATTCACTGGATGTAAGGTGGAGAAGTGAGAGTTTCTGCTTCTGGTTCACAAGAGGTTAAAATTTCTGGCTTTGGCTGCTGCAGTGGCTCCCTGGGTCTGGTGGAACCCTTCTCTGCCTTAGCTACCAGTGCTGTGGAAGCCTGACTTCTAAACCAAGTGTTTATGTAGGGAAAATGGTCGGGGTGGCCTGGAACTCTAGTGGCTACCTGCTATACCTTCTGTACAACAGACTTATCCAAGCTTCCTTCGGACAGCCACCTGTAAAGCCAGTAGTCACGGCCATTATCATAGCCGCCTGGCCCATGCAGGTTCACATTAGATTTGGACAGTCGGTAATAAAACAACGGAGCCAAGAACTGGTGAGCCATCAGCTTTAATCCTAGCTTGCACCCGGTGGGCAAGTAAAAACACACACTGGGCTCCAAAACCCACTCATTCAGTGCTCACAAAGCTACTGACTTATCCGAGTTTCCTAGCATCAAAGGTTTCTAGCTCACCAGACTTATTCACCTCTATTTCCCATCTCCTTCTCTCTGCACAAACTCTGCACAAACTGGCTTCTTCCTCAGCACTCCACCATCTTGGCTGCTTCTCCTCTCCTCCACATGGCCTTTATCTGCTCTCCTCTCTAATGCTAATCTCAGGAACCAAGAGAGAGCAAGCCCCCGGTCTGCTCCACTTTATAGTGTAGAAATCCAAACCTTTAATCCAATCTACAAACAAGGAAGTCTCTGATACAAAGTCACTTATCTGAGGCATAATGGGAGGATTCTTCATGAGAGTGTACCACCCCACATCATCCAATCAGTCAAGGGTGTGGGGAAAAGCTTACTCTTAAAACTTGCACATGGTGCCTGACCTGTGGTGGCGCAGTGCATAAAGCATCAACCTGGGAACACTGAGGTCGCCAGTTCAAAACCCTGCACTGGTCTGGTCAAGGCACATATGGGAGTTGATGCTTCCAGCTCCTCCCCCTTTTCTCTCTTTCTCTCTCTCTCTCACTCTGTGTCTCCTCTCTAAAATGAATAAATAAATAAATTTAAAAAAAAGAAAAACTTGCACATGGGCAGCGCCATCTTTAACAAAGTGAGCATAATATATTTCATCTGCCCAACACCACCCTATCCCAGAAGTGGGCCATTCTAATTCACACAAGGTCCTCAATTTCCCTGGGGACATAGTAACCCCATAATCCCCTGAGAACCCTTTCTTAAAATTCTTGACCATCGTGGCTAAAGGAGCGCGTTTTCCCTGTGAACCTCCTATACCTCCCACGACAGACAGCAGTCACACTGCAGAAAGAATGGGGGAGAGGAGGGGACCCCACTCGCTTCAGTCTGTCACCAGCCACTCCCCTTGCAGGAATGGCGGGCCCTCTTGGCAGATGGCAGGCTGATATAAACCATCAGCACGCAATTCTGCCTCTGAGCCATATGAGGCGCCCTGCGGAACCGCGGTTCAGGACCCAACACTCACTTCGGCCCAGTAGGAGAGAGTCGGAACCCTTTCCCGGTGTCGGTCTCATTCACTCGACACTCACTCTCTTTTACACGACCTCCCCCACACCAGTGGAGGGTGACGAGTCAACACTCCTAACCCTGTAGGGCCTGTTCCCCACAACCTGTGGAGGGTGATGAGTCATCATTTCTAACCCATGGAGGATGACGAGTCACCACTCCTAACCCGTGGGGCCCATACCTCACAACCTGTGGAGGGTGACTGTCAGGGACTGAAAAATCAACAGGGTTTTTAGAGTTTGGATTTCTGGGGGACAGAGGTGTGGGGAACTGGCTTATGCTGACAGTCTGCCCAACCCCCACCTCCCTTGCAAAAAGCTAAGCCCTTCCCCACACCTCCATGTTAGCTGTGATGCTTGTCCTGCCTTCCATGTTCCCCGGAAAGACAGGCTTCTTTGTGTATGTTCATGTATGGTGGGGGTTTTCTGTACTTGGTAGAATTCTTGGGTTGCCTTGGAAACTCATCAGAAAAGATCTTATTAATTTGCTAATGTCCCACTTTGCCCTATAATTAAAGGAAGATGCTGTTTTGGGGGTGCAGCCATTTTTTCTGCTAGGGTGGTCTGTTTCTGCCAGCAGTAATTGCAGAGCCCTCCCGACCCCATCTTTTAATTCTTTAAGTGTATTTTCTTAATTCCGCACCATTCTCACTCAGGACGTGAAGATACTCGTCGCGCTGGTCCGCAACAAGAGGCGCCTGAACCAGGGACTCGAGAAGGGGAATACTAAACTAAAGGAAGGTGACAGAACTCCCCAGGCGTGTGCAGTACGCAAGCTTTTGAGAAGTAAAGCTTTTGAGCAGAGTTTTGGGGGAAAGTATATTCGGGAGTAGTAAATTATGGGACAGTTAGGGTCAAAAGTGAGAGACCTTCTTCTTTTTGTACAAATGTTTTTATTTGAGGAGAAAATGTTGTTTAATCAGAGTGAGGCAGAAATAGAGGAAGGTAAGTATGAGAAGAACTTGGAGTCTGAGGAGGACTTGGGAGATAATAATGTTCAATCAACCTTCTGCTCCTCTGTATCCTTATCACGTTGCCCCCAAGGTTTTTGTCTCAGACCGTTGGAAATCCCCGCTCCAACAAGCTTTAGATCAGGCTTGAGATACAGGGGCCAAAACGGAGGAATTCAGCAAAATTAGGGAAGGCACAGATGAGCCATTTCAAGAATTTATTTCACAGTTGATTCAGGCAGTTGAAAGGATAGTGGTAGACAAAGAAGTAGGAAGGATTTCAGTAAAACAGTTAGCGTATGAAAATGCTAATTCTGTTTGCCAGGCTGTGCTTCAGCCTCACCGCAAGAAGGGAGATACAGAGGACTATATCAGAATATGCGCTGATGTTAGGACTTCATATATGCAAGGTCTTGCTTTTGCCACAGCGCTTAAGGGGAGGCTTCCAGGATTCTTTGATAATAGACAAAACAAAACAAAAAAAAAAAAAAAGAAGAAGAAGAAGAAGAAGGAAGGTCAGGGAAGTACTTCTGCCTGTGAATCTTGTTTCCAATCCGGTGGCGGTAGCAGCGGAGGCTGGGTCAGGCCTCCATGGGTGGCTGCTACTGCTGAAGGGCAGGTGATTCAGGGAGGCGGACAAAGGAGCCTTCCCCGCCCCCATCAACTAAGTTTGCTGCTTGGCTAAAATTGAGGTAAAGAAATTTCAGCATAATCAATCTGGGCAGCCAGTTGCAGCAGCTATTAAAATTTGAGAATGAATAAGAGACTTAGATATTAGGAAAGTTACAGCTTTTTCTTGTTATTTTTTTAATTTTCTTTAATGTTTTAGCTTCAATATCATTTTGTTTCTTTCCTATTCTTTGCCTGGAAATTAGGGTGGGGGATGCCTGTTTGGATGTGGCTATATAAAATTTTCATGCGGCTGCCTTGAGATTTTTCGAGAAAGAATTTTGTTTTGTCTCATTCTTCTTTTGTCCCTCTCAAAAAATGTTCTGACTAAAATCAGGCAGACATCTTTCTAATATGGTTGTACTCTGAAATCCCAGGTTTCTCTCTGGTTTGTCTAGTTCCCCAGTCGGCAAACTGTGGCTCATAAGCCACATGCAGCTCTTTGGCCCCTTGAGTGTGGCTCTTCCACAAAATACCATGTGCGGGCGCTACCTCGATAAGGAATGTACCTACCTATATAGTTTAAGTTTTAAAAATTTGGCTCTCAAAAGAAATTTCAATTGTTGTACTGTTGATATGTGGCTCTGTTGACTAATGAGTTTTCCAACCACTGGTCTAGTTTGTCTAATTCTTGTTTCCATTTAGTCTTTGTTTAATGTTGTCTAAATGGGATTTTTTTAAGGCCTAAATTAAGTTCTTGCATGCAAAAATCGGGAATGCCAGCTCTAATCATGAAAAAAAGAAATGGTAGTATCTCTACATTTTTTTAAATTAGAACATGTAAGGCACACTCATCTAAATTTAAATAGAATGAAATGTGGATCCTAAAGACTTTCTAATTTGACCGAACTGCTCAAAGCTGCAAGCTGCAAGCTACTGCAAGCTAGAAGGCTTGAAGCAGGGTAGATTTGCCTAAGAAAAATGTAATTTTTTCTTTACTATGGGAAGATAACAAAAGTCATACTGGATTTTTCCAGCCTTAATGTACTCTCTAGATTGCCTGTTAATTAGTGGGGTAGAAATGTTTTAAAAAGTATTAGAATGTTACTTGAAAACGCATTTACTATATTTTCAAGATTAACATAAAGACAGGTATTTCCTTACAATCCTCAAGGTCAAGGCATTATAAAGTGTGCCCACCAAATGCTTAAAAATAAATTATAAATAATTTTTAAAAGGGGGAATCATATCCTGGAACACCTGCAAATCTTCTTTATCATGCTTTTTAGTTAAAAAAATTTTTTTTGAATGCTGATGTACAGGGTCATTCAGCAGCTGAGAGACTCTGGAATTCTACAAGGGAAGCCAAACCTCTTTCTCCTGCAAATGCCTACCCTCCTTCATTTGATCTAGCTAGTAACACTGTTCCGTCTTTTTCCAGTCAGCTCCAGATATGTGAAAAAAAGTTTATATAGGCGGAATAGGACCCTCAAACCCTTCAGCGAGATCTTCTGAGCATGGCTTTTAAGGTCTATAATGACCAAGAGGAACAGGAAAAGGCAGACAGAGCCCAAAGAGATCAGGCAAAATACCAACTCTTGGCATATGCCCTTAAAGGCTCTAATGTCCCTAAGGAGCATCATAAGCCTCCATCAGGGCCCTGCTTCAAGAGTGGAAAGGAAGGTCATTGGGCTAAAGCCTGCCTGGCTTCTTGACCTCCACCAGGGCCATGCTCTTGCTGTGGGAAAAAGGGACGTTGGAAGGTAGGCTGCCCCCTTGCTCTTCCAAGGGCGGGTTCAGTCTCTTCCAGCCCTATCCCAGCCACCTCTGACCTAACCTTGCCCAGCCCTGCTGGGACTTACCACTGAAGACTGAAGGTGCCCAGGGCTGTCGGCCCCATCTCATGTCACCATGGACGAGCCTAGGTTAACCATCCAAGTAGCAGGTAAGCCAATCTCATTTCTTATAGACACAAAGATCACTTACTCTGCCTTGCCTGAATATTCGGGCTTTATTCATCCCTCAAAGATCTCTGTTGTGGGTGTTGATAGTCTTATTTTCCTCCTCGTTTGCCATGGACCCACTGCCTTGTTTAATCTCCTCCTGCTTCAATGCCCCATGCCTAGTTTGGGCTGAGACCTACTCCAAATTCAGAGCCTCTCTTTCTCTCTCTTTCCTTTTTTCCCACTTCTGTTACAATTTTACCTCTACCACCCAGCATAGTGTATCCCAAGGTTCTCCTCACCACCCCACGGCTGCAAAACTCCAGGGAAAGGCGCTCTGGGTTTGCCTCTCCAGGTTAAAAGAAAACGGAAGCTCTGTCTCCATACATGCTGCAGATGGCCCTTCCATTCCACCTGAATCATTGCCAGCTAGAAGCAGTGGTCATTGGGACTTGAACTCTAGCTGCAAAGTGTGGAAATATGACAACAGTTCCAGTGCCATGCGGACTTGCCTGAATGTGTGTGGCTCCTGCTCCTTGGGACAGTTCTCAGACTGAAGTGGGGTTGGGTTGCATTTACAAATAATGTGGAGCAGTGATGGTGTCAACATGGACTTGGTGAAATTACATTATCATGTGAAGGACATTCAAAACTGCAAAGATTTTATTTTAGATCCTGCTGTATGAGCTAAGAATTTGCTTGAATCTAAAAGGCTTTAATTACTTCATTGTATTAAGACACTTGTTTTGGCTTCTGTTAGCATTGGCTATTTTAATTTTGTTGTTTATTTTATATTTTTCCAGTCTGCCTCCCAATTGGAGCATGGGAAATCAGATGAGTATGAATCACAGCACACAAATTGAAGTTAAAAATATAAAAGGGGGATATGTCGGGGATTGAAAACTCAACAGAGTTTTTAGAGTTTGGATTTCTGGGGGACAGAGGCGTGGGGAACTGGCTTATGCTGACAGTCTGCCCAACCCCCCACCTCACTTGCAAAAAGCTAAGCCCTTCCCTTCCCCACACCTCCATGTTAGCTGTGATGCTCGCCCTGCCCCCCATGTTCCCCGGAAAGACAGGCTTCTTTGTGTATGTTCATGTATGGTGGGGGTTTTCTGCACTTGGTAGAATTCTTGGGTTGCCTTGGAAACTCATCAGAAAAGATCTTATTGATTTGCTAATGTCCCACTTTGCCCTATAAATAAAGGAAGATGCGGTTTTTGGGTGCGGCCATTTTTTCTGCTACGGCGGTCTGTTTCTGCCAGCAGTAATTGCAGAGCCCTCCCGACCCCATCTTTTTAAATTAAAATTTTTAAAATATTTTATTTATTTATTTATTTATTTTTACAGGGACAGAGAGAGAGTCAGAGAGAGGGATAGATAGGGACAGACAGACAGGAACGAAGAGAGGTGAGAAGCATCAATCATGAGTTTTTCATTGCCGTTGTGACACCATAGTTGTTCATTGATTGCTTTCTCACAAGTGCCTTGACCACGGGCCTTTAGCAGGAAATCCCCTGCATACACTCAGCAGGAGTGTCTACAGGGCAGCTCGGGGGCTCCCCAACGGGATGCCCGAAGTCCGCCAATTGCAGGCATCTTTCCTCCTTGGTTCCCAGCCAATGCACCATATATTGCAGAAATCAAAGGAGAACAAAAACGCCCAGACAACTTGATGAAGGAAGTAGGATTTATTAAAGCTGGTGGAGCACATGAGCTTGTTGCTCCAAAACATGGGCTCCCCGAAGTTGACTTTCTTATAGGTTATATACCTTTACAGTATCTAAGCAATGGGCATGTGATTTCTTTGTTTAAGGTTTCCAGGACTCAAGGAGAGGGGAGGGAAAGTTTTGGTGGGGTCAGCAAAGGGAAAGGAGTTTCTAGATCACTGGCCATAGTTACATACAGATCTTGTTGTTCTTGTTTTGTATTGTAACTATGGGATGTAGATAATTTATCACTGGCTGACTCGGTGACCCCAGCTGGCTCCTTTCCCTTGTATTCTTTTTGTTTTCTCCTTCTCAGGGAAGAGGAGGTCTGCCCCTCCAGAGAAGGTGGCTTTAGTTATCACCCAGCTTCCTCAGGAGAGGAAGTTATTTCAGAAGCTTTAATCTAATTCTATTATCCAGAGAGTTCAACACTTGGGCTTAAAAAGCAGCCACTTCCTTTAAGTCTAGGGCAAAAGGGGCTGAGAACAAGTCAGGTCAGAGCTGAGGACAGGGTTGAGAGAGTGGATACAATCTCAGTTCCAGAAAACAAAAGAGAAAATAACCTAAATGTTCCCTAGCAAGAAAATGAAGAAATATATTGCACTAGAATTACTCAGTGGAATAGCCAATTTTAAGTGGGGATGCTAAAATTTATATATAAAGGTTAAAATCCTATGGAACAATGCCATTGGTATTAGTGGATTTATAAATAGAACTTAAAAGCATAAAAGCATTCGTGGGAATGATAAACACTGGATTTATGGAAACAGTTCCTCTGAGGAGGAGGGAGAATGAGGACAGGAGTGGAATGTGCGGGGAGCTTCAATTATATCAGTGCTATTTTATTTCTTTAAGATCTGATGCAAATATGACATGATGTTAAATGGAATAAAACTTGATGGTAGGTAAATAAGTATTCATATGGTCCTTTCTATTGTCTCATCTTTGAAATATTTCACGATTAAAAAAATATTTTAAAAATGAGGAAGCAAAAGAAAAAACATTTTTAAGGAAAATAATAATTTGAAAACATGCCAATAGGAGCAACAGGAAGAGGAGAAGAGCCCATCAGTCCACTCACGGGTCCTTCTGGGTTTTCTCGGGCTCCCTCAGCCACTGACTAGAACTCAGGGTGCACCTGACAGAGAACCACATTCAGAACCAAAGGATGGCTCTGCCCATAGGTTTGTCCCCTGTGGCTGGAAAAGGAAGGCTAACAGTAAGGTAACCAATTGTCCTCCTATAGGGAGGACAGTCCTTCTTTTGTAAGTTCCATCCTCCCTCAAAAAGTATCCTCCTTTTTGATATTGGAAGACTAAACTGTAAATTTCCATATTCGATCAATGCAGAGTCAATCCATTGTGTGTGATGTGACGTATTTGTATCTAAATGAGTACTTTTTTTCTTACAATTATTATTAAAGATTAACAGGCATGTAAGCATAATTACAATATAAAATATTACAAATGTTTTTATTATGTATTTATCATATTATAGTGTATTATTGCTGCAATGAATAAAATGTTTCTTTTATTTATGATATTGTTTTCTTCCATTTATTTTTGTCCTCCTTTTCAGAGTCTGGAACATACATACCTGAGCAACCCACATGTCAGAGGGAAGCCTGCCCACACCCATAAGGCACAAGAAGTAATTTCAGGGCTTCAAGTTGTCATGAAGGGTCCAGATTCTCTCAGAGATGAAAACAGATAGTCCAGGCTTCCCTTAGGGACCCACTGACAATTTAAGCATTTATTGGCCATAGTTTCATTCCATATTTAACACTGTCAACTGGGATTGGGTTAGACTAAAAGTAACAGGAAACTCCAGGAGGGGTAGAGGCCCTGAATAGGAACACAGAATAAAGACAAAGTTTAGTTCCCTGAGGCAAAAGCCACAGTGGCGTCACTGGATGAAAAGTACTGAACACAGTACTGTGTTGAATACCGCACAATAGGGATGGAATTAACAATTCTGATTAACCAATAGGCAGAGTAGATATCTCAAAAGTGAGCTACTTCCTTACCCTTTTGTCTGCTCTAAAGAAGTTCCCCTTTCTGACTTCATTCTCATCTCTGCTTCCTGGCTTCCTCATCCTCATCTCTGCTTCTATATGTGTGCATCCATAAACACCTGTAGGAACTGGGGATCAGGGCCATTTCATGAAGCCTGTATAGCGGATTGTGAGGCAGTCTCCCCTATGTCCCTTGGTGCACTCCATCTGGTCTCCAAGTAGTTACTGTCTCTGCATCAAGTGGCACCAATGTAGGGTATGAGAGCGAAATGACCTCCCAAAGCCTGGAAAAGGGGAAGGACGTTGGACACATCCTGGTAAGTGGGCCACAGACTGCTGAGGAACAGCCTCCGAACATCTGCGGTGAGGTGTTAATATGGATCAGACTAGTGGGTTCCCTTCCCTTTCCCTGCTTCTCCTTCATTTGCTCTTTAGGATATGAAATTCCCTGTCCCCTGAGCAGCCCAACCATAAGCTCCAACTCTGTGGCCTCCTCCTCAATGCGGGATGTAACGTCACTGATAGGCAACTCACAGAGCTGCTTATTGTAGTGCGTCAACAGTGTCCTTGGTTTCCAAAAGAGGGGAGCCTAGGCATTGAAGATGGAGAAAATGGGTCACTGGCTCCGAAAATGGATTACAGAGTCCATTCACTAAGGGAATTGCAGAGGTTATAGGGGCAGGATATGAAATGACCCCATGGGACAGGAAGGGGTTCGTGAAGTAAGTAACCACCACTGCTCAATACTGTGTCTGGCTTCAAGAATACCAGGATGCAGCTCAGATACAGCTGTAGAGAGTCTGAATGTGCAACCTCCAATTGGTTTTGGTATGGTCATAGGAGCTGGGGCTTATGACACTCCCCTGGCTCAGTCCCGCTTGAAGTGTGCTGCCTTTTCCAGGTTTTTACAGCAGCTTTAAAGGCATGGGTTCAGATTTCAGACATCAAGGCCCCTATGATCTCTTTTACAAGCCTCCATCAGAGACTAAGGATCCGTATATTGATTTCATTAATCACCTGCAAACTGCCGTCTCACAACAGGTGGATAGTGAACAAGCAGCAAAGGTGCTGACCCTGTGATTGGCTTATGAGAACACAGATGCTGATGGCTGAGAACACAAAGGCTTTGGCTTCTCTTAAGGAGAAGCACCCTAACATGGCAGAAAGGATCAGAACCTGTCAAAGTGTAGGGACAGAAATACACAAGGCCCAAGTTTTGGCCACCACATTACAACCAGAGATATGTTTTAATTGCAGCAAAGAAGGACATTTTCAGAAAGATTTCAGGGACAGCCTAATGGCAACTGTGTGGCTTGGCTTTTGTGTGTGCCCTGAGGGGCTAATTAAAACTCAATTTGAACATTTCTTTTAAAGTTCCAGCAAAGTAGATTGTAAAAACCCAGTATGATCAATTGCTATTCTTATATATATGCAAATTACCAGGCCAAGTTAAAACTGGATTTAATACTGTAACCAGGATAATCTTAATTTAGGTCTTAAAAAAAAAAACTAAACTAAGGGTAATTTTAGGGAGAAAAATTATATGTCAGCAAAATCCATTAACACATAGTTATGAATATCAGATGCTAGACTGGATCCTGAGTTTTTCTGATTTTCTTGAATGTTTTGGCTAAAACCCCTGAACTATTGTTTTGTTTCTTCCCTATTCTTTGCCTTGAAATTATTCCCAGATTAGGGGATCCTGGAGGGTCTGACTATACTACTTCCCGAGCAGCTGCTGAGTGAGTATTTACTTGGGGAAGCTCTGCTACTTTAACCCTTTAGCACCTCTGTCACGAAAGGCCCTGACTAAGATCAGGCAGGTGTCTTTCTGGTCTGGCTGTGCGCTGAAATCCCAGGTTGCGGTAACACAGAACAGGTTAGAGGTTCCTCTCTGGTTTGTCTGATTCTGGTTTCTTTTACAGTTTTTGTCTGACATTGTAGTAGAATGGGTAACACACCATCCACTGGTAGGAATAGCCCCCTAGGGTGGGTGAAGTCTGGCTAACTGATCAACCTATGCTTATAAATCTATGAAATAATACCAACTTAGGATAGCCAAAATGTGGCTTAAGTTAGGTTCTTGCGTGCAAAAACTGGAAATGCTGGCTCTAATATGAACTAAGTAAAATAGTTTCATTCCTGTATTTAAATGCTCTAGGCATTGTTGCTTTAAAATTGAAATACATAAGGGATGCCCCTTCAGTAGAATGGCACTCCTTACATATACAGTATAAATATGTAAGGATAATATACAAATATAAACATGTAAGAATAAATAGAATGGAATTTTGGATCCTAAACTTGTGTCTTTGTTTTGTACTGTGTGGTCTTGCCATACTAATTGCTGTGCTCTGTGATCATTGTCTCCAGAGTTAAGAGCCAAGAAGCAACTTTGCTATTAGGCTTAATTAGGTTTTATTTATGTGTCATGCCAAGTCTCTGTACTGTAATTGTCTCGTTTGCATGTCCTCTGATTGTACTCAGATCTGTGAAATAGGAGTAGTCACTTTCATTTTGTAAGCTTTTGTCTGTCATCTATCTATCTGTCTGTCTGAAACTTTTACTATTCTATGTGCACTAGAAATCCGCTGCTTCCATTACTTGGCTTTTGTCCCAGTTAGACTTTGTAAAGGTCATTTACAGCACTGGTTAATGTGAAATAATGTTTAAAGACTAGTGTCTCAGTCTCTATTTAGAGGATTTGGTTTATAAGTACCTTTTGTTTGATCTTTGTCTTTATTTAGAATTTGGTTATTATATTATGCACCAGCTTTTATGTTGTTCATATTGAAGATTCTGAGAAAAAATAATAATACCAAGTGGGGAAAAGATCTCAGTCTCTTTCCAGACACTAAAACTCAGAAAGAAACAAAAGAAAAAAAGAGAAACTAGGTCATTTAAATATGTTATAGCCTTCTTCAGGAGACCTGGGAAATATTGTAATCCTGAGAGCAATAGGAGAATTAACAACTCTCCAGACCCTGTGCAGGCTGCAGGCTGCAAAAATGGAAAGGATCATACCATGACCTCAATGTAAAGAAAAAACAATAAAAAAGACGATTTTAAAATCCAAGTGGTTCAGTAGCCCATCCTCTCCCTTCTCATCAGTCATCCTAGAAGGTTGCCAAGGACCAATTAAGAGTCTTGCCTTCTCTGCAGTTATTAATAATGCTGTAAGACATAGAACTATTCCAAATGTTTTTTTAACCCAGTGGTCTAGAAAGGCATTTGACATTACTACTAGTTTAATTTAATTATGTAATATATTTTAAAGTTCTTAACAGGAAATGTTTGTTTTGCCTGGGTTTACAAAAGGTTCCTGTTAGCTCTGTTATATCTTTTGAAAATATAAGCATGTTTGCCAATGAAAGAACCTGTTTCTAAAGGTCATGAAATATGTTCATGAAAGTATCAATCTAAAACTGATAATTACTTAGTCCACACTGAAAGGTAAGACTTTTGGAAATTGAGAATTCTGATTAATTGGAAAGAAATGTATAGTTTTAATTATAAAATGTATAAGGGGTAGAGGTACTTTCGAAAGAAAAATAGAAAGGAACCTTGGGACATTCTTGGGGGCCTCAGAAGTTTAAAGAATTTACCCAAACTTAGAGGTATTGCAGTAGGGGCCAATGAACTTCTTAAAGTGACACCCACTGTCACCTTCTCCGAACTCTGCACGTCCTGGCACACCTGCTTCCTCAGCCCCGGGATGCTGCCCTTTCAGTGTGAGGAAGGTTGAAGATGATGGAAGTGTCTCCTGGATGGCAGGGCCCCTGGTTCCGCTGCTCCATCCCTCTACCTGACCACAAGTGGGGTTCAATCAGCTGCTCACTTGTCTTTATGCTTCTTTGTTCTGTATTCCTAGCACCTAGCTCAACACTTCCCCCAGAGTAAGCAAACAGGGAGGAAGGGGTGGACCGGGAGGAGCTGAGAAGGAAGGGAGAAGATAGAAAAACAGATGGGAATTCTTCATCTGACACCTTCCCAAAATGTCCAAGGTCATAACGCAACTCAGGGGTTTGGAAGGTAAGTCATTTTTTGAAGCATCAGATCATAGGGGACTTTATAGGTTATATTAGGTAGTTGATGCTTTATCTTGGAGTGTTCCTGGAGTGTTCCTTTCGTCTCCAGTGCAGGGCACAGCAGAAGTCTCTGGAGAAGGCTGTGTGTTCCTGGCTGACGGTTGAGGTAGAAGCACCATCTCTCAGCCGGAAGAAGTCCTCAACCTCTAGACCCTCTGAGAGTTGGCTGAAGTTGGCTTCTCCCTTGGGAGGGACTCGTTGGCGAGCCCCTTCAGCCCTGTCCAGTATCTAAGATCCAGCCAGGACTGGTTTCCCAGAGGATAGACGCATCCCAGGTCCCTCGTTCACTAGGGTCTATGTGCATGGTGGGAGATCTTTTCTTCGGTGACCCCTACACCATCCTACCCTGGAATATGAGCATCAGACTCAAATTGTGAATGAAGAAGGAATTAGGATAGAAATTGAGTTTGAGAAAGGTAATATCTTTGAAGTTAGACTTAGGTTCAAATGTGGGCTTGGTCATGTAAGGTGTGAACTTGAACAAGCTACTCAACCTCTCTGCTCCTTAGCTCTCTCACCTGAAAACTCAAGGTTACTGCCTCACCAGGCTGGCATGTGAATCAAATGAAATGTGTAGGGAGAGTGGTCCAGCATGTCCCTGCCCCACCGCAGGTATGTTCAGGACAGAGACAGTCAAAGTGCTTAGCCTCTTATCAGGGTTCCCAGGGCTGATGGCTCAAGTTTGCTTCCTCCAGAGCAGGGCCAGGAGCCCCTCCAGCCTGGGAAACATCCCAGGGAGAACACGTGTTCCTGGCATTCAGCTTCCCCTGGTGCTCACCCCGACCTGCCTCAGGCCAGGCGCTTTTTCCCTGGAGGCTCTGCGTGCCCACATGAGCCTGAGCTTCAAAAAATGACTTACCTTCCAAGCCCCTGAGTTGCGTTATGACCTTGGACATTTTGGGAAGGTGTCAGATGAAGAATTCCCATCTGTTTTTCTATCTTCTCCCTTCCTTCTCAGCTCCTCCCGGTCCACCCTTTCCTCCCTGTTTGCTTACTCTGGGGGAAGTGTTGAGCTAGGTGCTAGGAATACAGAACAAAGAAGCATAAAGGCAAGTGAGCAGCTGATTGAACCCCACTTGTGGTCAGGTAGAGGGATGGGTGTGCAGCAAAGGCCATGGGGGCAGAGGTGGATTTAGGGGGTTGAGGCAGGAAGTGTCGAAATAGTGGGGAGACACCAGGAAGGAGCTGATGCTTCCTTTGAGGTTTGGCAGTGATCAGAGAAGTGTTCCGGGTGACCAGGACACGTGGGTGAGATCCAGGTCCAAGAGAGGGTGGCTTACTGAGCAATGCAGGTGACTGTGGAGGGATGGGGTCAGGGACATAGTGGCTGAACAGGTTGGCAGGGCATCAGATCATGGGGGACTTTATAGGTTATATTAGGCAGTTGATGCTTTATCTTGCGCATGATGGGGACCATAGAAAGGCTTTGTCCAGGGGAGCGACTTGGTTAAAATTGTGATTTGGAAAGAGACTCATTTACTCCATACCCTATGATGGTAGGCTCCAGGCCCCATAAAGTTGCCGGATGCCACTGAATACTTTTCCTGCCTGAGTCTGATAGGCTCACGACTCAGTCATGGTGTAAGGTCAGCAAGGGCAACTCTGGAGGGGGGTGGGGCATCAGAACAGAAAGTGCTGGCCAGATCACGTGGTAACGCTGGGGCCACTGCTGCCAGGTAACAGTCACTATAGCAGCAAAGTCGATGAGCAGGCTTTGAGGTCTAACCGCCTCCTTTCTGTTTCATTCCATCTGTATTTTTATCACCATAATTGTACAGATACAAACACTAAAACCCAGAGAGATCAGTGACTTTCCTTGAGTTGAGAAGATCAGATCAGGAATGTCTACTCCCCAGCTTGTGTTGGTCACCACTTCTAAGCCTGGTGTTTTGCGTGGGAGGACTACAGTGAGCGGAAGGAAAGGAGATGCGAGCATCACTCCATTCGTCTAGTTCTAAGATTTTTCATTTTAAAAAATGGTGGTCCTGACCAGTACATTAATTTCATGGCCAGCTCTTGGTTACATCCCATAGGGGGATAGACCGTAGGCACTAAAACGAGGGCTGGACATGGGTGAGGAATTCTCTCTTCATCCAAAATGACTTCATTTGTTCCATTATGGGTAAAATGTGAGTTTACCAGAATAGTGACAAATATGTATGGCAATAAGTGGAATAATTAATTTATTGCATGACTGATCAGCTCGGGTCATCTGGGGAGCATCCATAGTACATTAACCCTGGGAAGATTGGAATGAATAAAAATACAGTGCCTCTCTAGGGCGCCTACAATCCAAGGTGGAGAGTAACCCAAAAAGAGTCATTCGTGATATAAGACAGTAAGCACTAAGCGAGGGAATGTGTGTGTAACCAGAGTGCAGAGTAGGGGCACCAAACCCAGCCCAGGAAGAAAGTGGTGACATCCCAGAATTGACAGGGAGGCGGAGGTGTTAGGTGGGGGAGGCAGAGGTGCAGGAGGACCGGATCCGGTAAGGGCGAGGGTGCAGTGTGACAGTCCACACTGTGCTCAGGGAGTTACCTCTGCCAGTGTCACATGGGAGGTGAGGTGTGGTGGGAGGGGATAGAAGGGAGAGGGAGGTGAGGACTGGATGGCAGGTGGTAGGGAGCGACAGAAGTTGAAAAAGCTCCTATTTTTTCTCGGTTTAAAGTCATGAGAATGTCCCTCATCTTTCAATATTTACAAAACAAGGTGCTGTCCAAAGAATACAGAACACATCCTTCATGGTCCACGTCCTTCATGGTCATTGCTAATGTGGAAACGAACGTGTGGTGGTATCTTCACCTCTTTCTGAACTCAGGGGTCTTTAAATATTTCCCCTTGGCTCATACACACAAGGCATTCTGAGGACTCCTGGGCTACCTCCTTACACCCTCAATCCTCAGACAAGTATGTCCCACACGCATTTGAATTTGACTCAATAACCACACACCTGAGAGAAACCTAAGTGCACGTTTACTATCCACCTTGTGGTAGCTAGGGAGAATTGCAGGCACAGTGATGGAACAATCAGCCCTGCAGAGCTCACCTTCACACCCACACCGGTGAAGGGGAGGACAGGCTCAGAGGCCCCAGGGACCAGGCAGATGACACAAATAAGTGAAACAAGCCAGGTGACAGAGTACACATCTTGTCCAAAGAGGCAACTCCTCCTTAGTTCAAATGATTGTCCTGTGTTGAAAATGCAGATCCCAGGTGCCTCACATTCTGATTGTTCCAGAGAAGCCAGAAATGACAATTGTGAGGTGAAACGCCCCGGTCTTTGATGGCAGCTCAATCTTCCAGGAAGCACTGGGTGAGCCAGATAGGGATCACAGTGCGCCAGTTTTCAAAGGTCTGCCGCACGTGGGGAATGGCGTCTCCGCTGACTGGCATCGGACTGCCACTCACTGCTCTGCTGTGCACACAGCTGGACTCCCGAGCCCCATGGAACAACTAACTGCAGGGAAAGTGGAAGTCTCGGCAGGCCCCCCGGACAGCAGCAGGTGGCCCTGGAGTCAGTGGCTGGCCAGCAGGCTCTGAATGGCTGACTGCTCCTGCAGGAAGCCCTCAGGGCCTGCGAGGCCTTTCTCGGGCTCAGAAGCCAGGGCTGCTTCTCGAAGGACTTCCAAGTGCTCTTAGGCTGCTGACAGGAACTGGTCAATCCAGTCCAGGCCCCCAGTCAGGTGACAGGCATTCCTGGTCACCAGCACCAGATGACTGACAGACAGGAGCAGGGCAGTTGTCCTAGAAGAAAACAGTAACAGATTCAGGGTTCCTTGGAAAGTAGGGGCTTTGTACCAAAGGGTCTGAATTCAAAAGTATGTTCCCCAAACTGAAGTCCTTTCCCTGCGAGGTGGCTCACTATGTAATTTAAAGATCCAGCTAGGAGAAAGAAATGTGAAGACAAAAAGACAAAGCAAGGACAAAGATTAAATCATGGTAGGAAACATTCTGGAAGACGTCTGAGGTGCTCAGCAGGATGGGTCAGTGAGTACCAGGTCAGGTCTACCCTCTGAGCAATGCCGCACTCACATTCTACCACCACTGCTCGTCCTGGTCACCCGGACTCTGCTCGTCCTCAGAAATCTCAATCTCCTGCCTTCTCTGACCTCTCCTGGCAATGCTGCCCTGTATTCTGGTATCGCATGAATTTCCTGGCCACTGGCGTGGCTCTTGGGAGTGATAGAAGCATGACTAAGGTCCAGCAGGTATGAACAATGCAGAGTCTCTACCAATAATGGGTGGCCAGAGGACAGTCGGCTGCTTGCCCAGAGCCTGGTTTGGAGGGTCTTTCAGGCCAGGGGCTGACCTAGGCTGATACAAGCCATGTAACTACACCCACCCGGGGACAGCTCCACAGAAAACCAATAGCTGTTCTGGGCTGAGTCCCTCCCACTTTTTCAACTCGCTGGCAGGGTTCAAGTACACCAGATCTTTCATACTTCCTCAGAGGGCTGGCTCCTTGTGATCTGTCCCGGGTCAACTGGGAAAACCAGAGCACTGGAGCTCAGGAGGCGCCACATTCCCACCAGCGACCTGGAGGCACCCTCCCTTGTGGCTGATAAAGAAAACCTGGACAATAGCGCACTCAGGCACACCCACATACCAGCCACCAGATGGCAGCACAAACTCAGCACAGCCCCACTCTAAGAAAAGGACTTTATTTTTCTTTGCCAAATTGAGCCCAAGGAGCCCGTGTAGCTGTTGACTCCAAACTGCTGTTGCCTCCCACATGGGATTTTGCAGATGCCTGAAATTTGGGAGATCTGAGTTACGTGTGGCCTCACCTCCCACCCAGTCCTGGAGGCTGCTGGCTGGGCCATGCATGGGGCAGCGGGTGACAGCCACGCCAAAATAGTGTCCAATACAGACGTGGGTGTGGGACAGGACATGGCCTGGAGGTCACTGCAGAGGGGGCTGTGAGCCCCTGTGGGAAATGTGCTTACTGCCCTGGAGCCTGCGAGTCAGGAGGGGCAAAGGGGGGAAAGCAGCCCAGCTGGCATGGGACTGAGAAAGGGAGCAGCCACCTAGGACCTGTGGGACAAGAGTCAGCACTAGTCCTGTGTTGGAATCTCCCACGCCTTCTGGAGGTGGGCGACTGTGAGATCAACTTACCTTGAGAGCATCTCAACACCTAACCCCTCCTGGATGCTCTGAGCATGTTCAGGACACGAGTAACAGTGGCCTGTGAAGTGTCCCAGAGCCTGGCCATGCCAGCCACCTCGCGTCCCCCATGAAGCGAGGGGACTTAAGGCCCTGACCGCTCACCTGGGGCTGATCCGCTTGGCCACCACGATGATGTCGCTGACACTGGCTGAAGTCTTCATCTTGGCTCCTGAGCCCATTGTCATGGCAACAAGTTTTTCTGTCAGAGTGTGACAGATCTAAGACAGCAAGGAGAGAAGTAATGGGGGCTGACCGAGCCCCTGAAGGGCTTCTGTCACCCCCACAAAGACAAATATGACCCCCACCTGGGGTGCCACCCCACAGCTGGGCCCCCTACCCCAATGACTTATTAAAGTGAAAAGTACACAGGAATGAGAGGAAATGGGTGGGAGAGGCAGAGGGTGAGACAGGGCCGGGGGTGGGGGAAGGCGAGGAACCTCAGATCAGGGTCAGGTTTTCAGCTGAGAAACATCTAAGCTGAAATAATCTAAGAAAAATCACCTGCTCTAATTTCACCAGCTCGCTTAAGGGAGAAAAACTACTTTCTATTCCTTCACCTTCTGGTTTAGTCTTCCATCTACAATGGGGCACCCTCAGACACCTGGGTGGGTAAAGGACAGCTGTCCCCTTTAAGCACATCCTCCAAAAGTAACATCTATTTCAACAATGCTCTAGGGTCATTTATTAGCATGTTTGTCTAGATGATGATTAAAAGGCTTTGGATAAAAGCAAGAAAAAGGTATGACTATGACACATGCCTTTCTCATGGTCCACACACTGCCAGCCACCCCAAACCTTTGTTCCCCTTCCACACCTCCCCAATATTAGGACCTGGAGGTGCCTCTGTTCCTGGCAGAAAAGTCCCATTACCTCACCTATACTAAGGTTTGGAAAAGAGGGGGCACAAAGGAGCCTAGGAACCCACCCAGGAGAGATCCCAGGAGCCCACACCACAGGGACTCAAAGGCAGCTGGCCAAATCAAAAGGCCCTTGAGACATCAATAGGAAAGCCAGGGCCACTCCTTTGATCTAAGGTCCCAACATGGACCATTGATTCCAGATCAATAAGACTCCTTTCGGCTGACTCATCTTCTACCTCAGGAGCCCCCATCCTCCTCCTCTAACAGGCAGGGGAAGGAGACAAACCCAGTGCTGGGACACATCCTGGTTGGCAGAAGAGAGATACAATTTACCTCTACTGCTCTAGACACTGTGCCTATCTCTGTCTACAATCATCTATATTTATCTACACCCAAAGAACTTCTTGGAATTAAATAATAAGCTTGGACTCTGACATTTCCTACTAGGCATTTCTTTGTCCTCAAGAGACAGAGCTGAAGAAGAGGCAGGATGAAATACTTTTTTTTTTTTTTTTTACTTATTTATTGATCTTAGAGCAGTAGGAAGAGAGAGAGAGACATCTATCTGTTTCTGTGCATGTCCTGACTGGGGATTGAACCAGCAACCTTTCCATATCAGGACAATGCTGTAACCATAGGAGGTATTTGGCCAGGGCAGGATGAAAGACTTTTTAATTGCTGAAAAGCACTGAAGAAAAGACGAAGCTGTCTTTTTCGAAATCTTTAATTATGAGACTAAGAAATAAATGTGTGAACGAAAAGGGAGATAAGCTCGTGATTCCTCAGGTTACTGAAATGAAAAAAAGCAACAATATTTGCAATTGGCCAAATATTTCATTATTACTACTACTATTCTATTAGGGAGGATAGTTTCTAGCAAGAACTGAAAAACACATTAGCCTGTGTTTTTCACACGCCTCTGCAGTGTGACCGCTGCGTGTGCACAGAGACCCCTGTCATTTCTGAGACAGTGCATCCAGGAGAATTCTGTCTCCACCACCAGTTTAATATCTGCCGGGCCTGGCCCCGTGCCCTGCACACGGTGCCCGCACACTGTTCCCCACAGACCTCAGCTGGGTGAACAAATGACCGAATGATGGAAAGTGGAGAGACCCCTGAGGGCACTGAAGACAAAGGCTTCCTCCCTGGAGCCTGACTGTCAGACTCGTGGGCACCCCAGTGATAACCAGGCTCATCAGGGTGACTTTATGACAACTTTTGCCACACACTAAGGATCTCAGAGTTCAGGTCTACAGAGTGGGGATAGAATGTGGGTTCAGGACAGTGTTATGTCACATTCTCATTTCCCTCCTGGGGAGAGCAGGGCAAGAGCAGATACTGACACAGGGCTCCTGGGGTCCCATCGAGTGCTCAGGAAAAGGACGCCAGAAAAGGGCACGAGGAGTCCCGTTTGCTGTTCCCAGAGGGCCAGTGGAAAGCAAACCACCCCCACGGCCTTACGAGGCATCTTCAATCCAGTCTCCAGTCTCCAGGATGGCCTCAATGTGCGGGTTGGTGATGACGACATCGTCCAGTTCTAACTCCGAGGGCTCAGACTGCGTCTCCATGGCTCCGATGAGGTCCACAATGGGCCTGGAAGAGCCCAGGGAGGCGGTTTCATGATGGACGGCTGCTGCCGACCGCACGTGGAGGTCCATGGGCCCCCAAAAGGATGAAGGGAGTGAATAACTTAAAGCAGGGACCTAACCAGTGGTGAGATTCAGCTGGTTTGCACAAGTTTGGCAGAACAGATTTCTACTTTTTCTTGATTTCAGTGAACTGGTTATTAAAATGGCACTTGTAATCAGGGTTCTCTCTAAGGTGGGCACCTGGGCAGCTGACCAATGAGGAAATCACAAATTTACATTCCTTACTCCTTTTAACATTTACCTGTGCAACAACATATTCTAAGCACCCGCAGTAATGTTCATTCCTTTCATAGGTGAAAAAAATTGCAAGTAGGACGACAATCAAGAGACAATATGGAAATATCTTAAATAACAGTTTTATTGTTTTTGTCAGGTATTATTTAATTTTTTTCATTAATATTTTAAAACTCTTCCTTATAACAATCTAATTTTGTATGCCTGTTTTATTGTTCTTTTTAAGTGTTAAATGCATGAAATAAACTACCTTTCGACATATCTTTCTTTTTACTTAAAATGGTCATTAGAGCAGAGAACCATTTTTTAAATTATTTGAATCCCACCATTGGACCTCACCTAATAAGCCTGCAGTTATGGGCAGGGCTGATGATTAACCCAAGGAGGCAAGCAGGGCAGTAGAAGAAAAACAAGGAAGCAACAGGGAAGGAGATGAGCCACTAACAAGAGTGAGCTACAGCTGCAATCACAACCGAGATATATGAGAGAGGACTGTCCTTCAGGACAGGATGTTAGCCTGTAACTTGTTTCCCCTTCAAGCCTATCTATCACTGAGAAGCTAAATTTCCTAAGACCTACCAGAACCCCACTTTTGTTCTGCAGAATGACTCTTGGGAACCACCTTGGTCCACCCGCATAACCCCACCCCCTCCTGGTGACACTGGAGAAGTAACACAACCTGCCACTTGACAGCAGGATTCTTTAAGAGATGAGGCACCAGAGCATTCTTTTCAATAGCAGAGCTTTCCTGGGTCATAAAAATGGGCATTTCCTAATTCAACCACGACAGGGATGCTGATAGGGTTCAGATAGAGGGGTAAGAGAAACTAAGGGTTAGTGGCCAGGCTTGTACAACAACTGTCAATAAAAATATCCCTAAACTACCCTGGCCCAGAAGCTCAGTTTGTTAGAGTGTCATTCAGAATAGCAAGGTTGCAGGTTCAATTCCTGGTCAGGGAATATACAAATATCAACCAATGAATGAATAAATAAGTGGAACAACAAATCAATGTTTCTCTTTCTCTTTCCCCCTTCTCTCTTTATAAAATCAATCAAGGCCCTGGCCAGTTTGCTCAGTGGTAGAGCGTCAGCCCTGTGTGTATGGATGTCCCAGGTTTGCTTCCCAGTCAGGGCACACAGGAAAAGCGCCCATCTGCTTTTCCACCCCTTCCCCTTCTCTCATTCTCTCTCTCTCTCTTCTTCTCCTTCAGCTATGGCTCAATTGAAGTGAGTTGGCCCCTGGCCTCTGCCTCAGACATGCACTCAGTAACAGGCCAAACTCCAGATATGCAGAACATTGCCCCAGTGTGCTTGCCAGGTGGATCCTAATTGGGGCATATGTGGGAGTCTGTCTCTCTGCCTCCCCTCCTCTCAATGAAAAAAAAAATCAATCAATAATTTAAAAAAAAAAACAACCCTAAACTGAAAATAGGATCATGCTTACATAACCTATTTCACATGAAGAGCATCATGAAGAAATCTGAACAGAGAGAAAGAGTCCTGTGCTGGGATTTCCCAACACCGAACGTCTGCTGCTTAGATGTGTGGCTGGGTGTGGGCATCGGATTTCTGTTCCTCTGGGTTTGGTTGGAAAGGGATTTGGTTTGTCCAAATGCTAAATGAGATGGCCAGTTCTAGAGTGAGGGCCACCTCCTTGTGCAGGTGAACGTGTTAAGTCACCTTCTCATTAGTTCAGTGACAGATCAGAGGTAGCTCAGGATGTTGGGGGGCGTAAGCAACACTCTTAAGCTCTGTTGTCTTTATTGAGAAGAAGAGCCTTCAGCTACCATTTTAGGGGTTATTCATTTATTTTTTGTATTTTTCTGAAGTGAGAAGCAGGGAGGCAGAGAGACAGACTCCTGCATGCCTGGACCAGGATCCGCTCGGCATGCCCACCAAGGGGCGATGCTCCACCCATTTGGGGCATTGCTCCATTGCAACTGGAGCCATTCTAGCACCTGTGGCGAGGCCACGGAGCCATCCTCATCCTCAGTACTGGGGTCAACTTTGCTCCAAATAGAGCCTTGACTGTGGGAAGGGGAGAGAGAGAGGGAAAAGAGAGGGGGAAGAGTGGAGAAGCAGATGAGCGCTTTTCCTGTGTGCCCTGATCAGACATCTAAACTGGGACATCCACACGCAGGGCGATGCTCTACCACTGAGCAAACCGGCCAGGACCCCTTTAGCTACCATTTGAGGCAAAAAGCAGAGCCAGTTGCCCAGCTCCAAACTTCCTTTTCTGTTGTGGGAGCCCCAGGGCACAGCCGCCCTCCTCCCCCCCCCGCCCGCCCGTAGCACTCACTTGGAATCATAGCGCTGCAGCAGGTCCCGAGGCCGGCAGTACCGCTGCCTGCACACCACCACCAAGGCTGCAAACGAGGCCAGAAAGATGGTGGCCAGCACGCCTATGGCAACAATCACCACGGTCTCCATGCTCCCGGGCTCCCTCAGTCCCAGTCACATCTCCCGCGTGGCTGAAGCCTGAAGGACACAGGGCAGAGCGGGCCTGGTCAAGAGGCTGCAAACAGTGGGGCAGCGAGGTCTCACCTACAGAGACCCAAAGGCCTCAACAGCATCCAGACGCATTTCACATCACGTCCCAAATCTGCCTCTCCTGTATTAGCAGGTTGGTTTCTCAGTTGGACCAGCGTGGACTTTGCCCTGGGACTAAGTAAACATTTCCACCAGTTCTGCTGTCCTTGCATTTACAGCAAGTGCATGAAACAAGGGCGGGACCGATTTACTGAGGGCCTCCTCCCAGCCAGACACTTTGTGTGTTAACTCTTCTAACGATGCTATGAGGCAGGTATCAGTGTCCCCATCTTACTGTTGAAAAACTGAGGCTCAGAGAGGTTAAGAAATCTGTCCAAGTTTATATAGTCAGGAAGCAGAAAGCCAGCCACTTAAACTGAGGTGAGCATTCAACTCTGTTTTACTTTCTACAAAGTAAAGAAAATTCTCAATAGTCTAGTCTAAAAAAAGTTTTGATTGTCAGTTTCAGTGTTGGAAACTTATAACTCTTATTAAACTGTTTATTGACTGTTTTCTCTCAGGAGATTTTTTCACACCTATTTTAAACCCACAGGCTGGAGGAGCAAGGGCATCTCAGAGAAGTGAGTGTTCACAGTGCAGGCTTCCCACCAGTGTCCCTTTCATCAAGTCTCCTCCCCTCTTTGGTTTTAACTTCTCTACCAGCAAAAAAAAAAAAAGTGCTTTGACCTAGGAGTCTCTGTGACTCCTGTCTTTGGATTTAATTCTACGTGCCATGTCTTAGAGCAGGGGTGCCCACACTTTTTCAGCCTGCAAGACGACCAAGTCAAAATGATCTACCTACAATCAAAATGCAAAACATAAATTTATTTCTTCTATATTATCATTATTTAAGTTACTATTATTACTATTTAATATTGTGTATTCTTCTTTCACCTTTCTCCTTCTCAGCTCTCTTTTCGGAGGAAAGTCAATGTCATAGTTTTTATGAACAGTCCGAAAAAGCTGCTCCACATTTCCCTTCTTTGGAATAGCAATGGCACACAGACAGATGAGGCAACCGCACTTAGAATATGACATAGTGAAAAAAATCCCCTCCCATTCTGTATGAAAGTGGTAGGTTTTAGGCTTCTCCCTCGGACCAGCTATGGCACTCATTTTTATACCCTTTGTTGTGTTTAGTTTAAATTAGTTGAAGGCTAACTACGCAGCAATGTAACTGAACAAGTTAGCATGGTTTAACGCGCATGCAGTAGAGTGTCAAAAGTTCAGACATCAGATTGGCTACGCTGTATGCCAATTAAAAGACAAATGTCTTTTTAATGTCATGCGATCTACCCACACTTCCTTCGCGATCGAGCACTAGATCCCGATCGACGTATTGAGCACCCCTGTCTTAGAGAGTCCAAATGCTCCCGGTTGTCATTCAATAAATATTTATTGACCATCTACTATGTGCCACGCACTGGGCTGGATTTTGGAGTTTGAAGTTAAAAAAGACATGGACCTCAACTCCACGTGCCTGTACCATATGCAGTAACACAGAGAAATGAGAACAACTGTGACTGCATGACATTTTCTGCCCTTCCCAGCATTTCCTTTCTCCTCCCCCTCCTCCTGCCCCATGGCCTCCAAGACCACCCTCTTTGTTTCCTCTCTGCCTGTGGCTGAGTGTATTTCTCTGAGTGTGAGCTTCCTGAGTCTGTGCGGTCTTTCTCCGTGATCTAGCTGCGTGTATATTTGTGTGTTTCCTTTCCGTGGGGTAGGTCCCAGTCTGTCTGTCTATCTATCATCTATCTATCCATCTATCTATCCATTTCTCTCTCTCTCTTTCCCTCCCACTCCTCCCTCTTTTGGGTTCTAAATCCACAGGGTAATACAGACCCAAACCCTAACCCCTTCCCCTTGCCGGCAACCCAGAACACCCGCCGGGAGGGTCCCCCACGGCCTCGAGCCCGCTGTGAGGAGCTACCCCTCTCACAGCTCCAACTATTCTCCAACTTGTGGGCGCCACCGCTGCGCCCGCGCGAGTCCCGTGGCCACAACAAAGCGGCAGCCGGGCTGGAGCTCCGCTACCCCAAGGCGGCGCCCCGAACCTCCGAACCCCCACACCCTGCTGCCCGGCGCCGGCGCTCCCTCTCCCAAGGGACTGGGCTGGGCGGCTCGCCCCAGCCCCTCTCCGGCAGCTTCTAGGCGGCCGGGCTCATCCACCTCAGGCTTCGGCTGCAGGACGCATTACCGGGGCGCTCCCACAGCTGCCGCCCCTACCGCTCACCCCGCTGATGGCAAAGTTCGGGCGCGGGACTCGCAGGCGGCTCCTGGGTTCAGGGCATGTAGATAAGGAGCTGGGCTGTCCCAAGAAATCAATAAGTCCCCTGGCGCGGCCAAGCCCTTGGCAGTGGAGCAGGACACAGGCAGCCTCCAAATGCCCGCTGCCAGGTGCCACTGTCACCGCCAGGCCCCCAGCCCAGCCACGGCTTGGGGCAGCAGGAGGCAGTCACTGTGAGACACAGCAAGTGGTTGTCGCGCCCCCGCAAGACCTGGCCCAGGCAGGCGACCTGGAGGGAAATGGGGAGGGTCCCTGCTGCCTCAAACCCCCACCCAGGATGGCCATTCATCTAGTGGAGGGCTGGGGAGCACAGCAGTTTCCACAGTGTGACTGATCTTTGCTCAAGTCTGCTCTGCTAATGCGGTCTGGCTTAAATCCTGGCTCTGCCACTCACTAGCTGTGGGCAACTTATTTCACTTCTCTGTGCCTTGGTTTCCTTATCTGTAAAATGAAACTAGCGCTTGTCAGCATGCTCCCAGTCAAATAACAGGATTCACGCAATGCATTTAAGAGTGCTCCGCCCTGGGTAAAGAGGGAAGAGGCTGGTTCCTTGCCAGGAGGTGAAGTTCATGACTGCCCAGGCAAGGGGGGAACATTTGTTTAGTACCTACTAGTTAGGTACCAGACACTCATTAGACACCTTACATGCCTTATCTCATTTGAACTCCTCACCAACCCTGAAAAGTCAGTATCATTGTGTTTGCAAGGGAGGGAATAGACTTGGAGGCTAAGAAGGCAACTTAGGAGCTCTCAGTTTGTATGTGGCAAAGGAGGGCGTGGATTCCCTGGCACCAAAGCCCAGACAACATTCAAACTGGGAAACTGCTAGCTCCACCCCCAACCCATGTCTCTGGGCAGCTGCCCCTTCCTTCCGGACAGATGGGACCAGTCAAGTGCATCAAATCCTTCCTACTCTAGCCCGAAAAGCTTCTCACATTGTCTATAATCCTTGATAAACCCTCCCGGGCCACCTCTGGGCTGTCAGAGTGGCATCCTTCACTCCCATTGGGTAAGGGGTTAAGAGTAGGAGCCTGAGCCAGAAAAACCATTTAAGGTCAGCCTCCTGCATGAAGTATCTGTGATCTCAGAGAGCTCACTCAGTCTGAGTTTCCCCATCTGCACTATGGGCATGGCAGTAAAACCCATGGCCTGCAGTTGCTGTGAGGATTAAATGGGGTGATACATTTAAACTGCTCTTCGCATAGAAAGTGGAATGGTAGTTGCCATGGGCACACAGGGACGAGGGAGAAGTGGGAGTGTTTAATGGGGACAGAGTTTCAGTTTGAGAAGATGAAAAAAGGGCTAGAGATGATGGTGATACGTAATATGAGTGAACTATATACTTTAAAATGGCTAAAATGGTAAAATTATGTTATGAATATTTTATCACGATTAAATTGACATGCTCAGCTCACCCTACCTCAGGGCTGTGCTGTGCTCTCTGTCTGGAATCATTAGCACTGTCATTCCTCTGCTTGCTCCCTCCCTTTGCTGAGGAGCCTTTTTACAGTCACCTCCAGAGAAGTCTTCTCTGATCATGTGATCTAAAGTAGCACCTCCCCTCACCCTGATGTGGTGTCTTTGTATGTGTGTGTGTTGTGTGTGTGTGTGTGTGTGTGTGTGTGTGTGACAGAGACAGAGAGAGGGACAGATAGGAACAGACAGAAAGGGAGAGAGATGAAAAGCATCAATTCTTTGTTGTGGCACCTTAGCTGTTCATTGATTGCTTTCTCATATGTGCCTTGACTGGGGGCTACAGCAGAGCAAGTAACCCCTTGCTCAAGCCAGCAACCTTGGGCTCAAGCTGTTGAACCTTGCTTAAACCAGATGAGCCTGTGCTCAAGTTGGTGACCTCGGGGTTTCGAACCTGGGTCCTCCATGTCCCAGTCCGACATTCTATCCACTGTGCCACCACCTAGTCAGGCTGATGTGGGTTTTTTTAATGACACTTATCACTACCTGCAAATCTACTAAATGTTTGTTTATTTCTTTTCTCCTCCCTGAATGTAAGTTCCATGGGGACAGGGACTTCACTATCCTCTTCTCTGCCCACCCTTAGTATCTAGACAGTGGTTCTTAACCTGGGTTCTATCGAACCCTAGGGATTCGATGAGTTGGTCTCAGGGGTTTGGAGAAGCCTCTGCTGTGGAGGCCAGAATAAAGTAATACTGTAATTTGTTGTGAGTTCATGCACTTTGTTGGTTTTGTTCTTTGAGCAAGGTGATGTTCATGCACGGCTCATTTTGTGCACCAGTAAAAAAACATATAACTATGTCTTGAATTTGGAAAAAAAAATCGTATTTTATTTATCACTAAAGAAGGGTTTGGTGAATGTGCATATGAAACTGGTGGGTTCGGTACCTCAAAAAAGGTTAAGAACCACTGATCTAGAATAATCCCTGGCATTTAGTAGGCTCTCAATAGACACTTGTGAAAGAAGTGAACATAAAGCTTAATTTTTATCACTCTCATTCCCAGTCCTAGCACCCAAGAGCCTGCTGGGTGGGGTCTGCAACCATGGCAGGCTTACGGCAGAAGGGTTGAGCTCCTGGAAACATGCAGAGAGGGCAAGGCACCTGCAGTGGAAAAGAAGAAAGGTTGACCTGAATGAAAGTCAGTTTTATTTTATTTATTTGTTTATTTATTTATTTATTTTTAATGAGAGAGTGAAAGAGAGACAGGAAGGAAACAATAGAGAGAAGAGAGAGATGAAAAGCATCCACTTGTAGTTGCTTCACTTTAGCTGTTTATTGATTGCTTTCTAATATGTGCCTTGACTGGGGGGCTCCAGCCAAGCTAGTGACCCCTTGCTCAAGCCAGCGACCTTGGGCTTCAAGTCAGCGATCTTGGGATCATGTCAGTGATCCCACGCTAATGCCAATGACCCTGCGCTCAAGCCCACAAGCCATGCTCAAGCCCATGGGCTTGGGTTTTCTAACCCAGAATCTCAGCACTCCAAGCCAACACTCTGTCCACTGTACTCCCACTGGTCAGGCGAAAGAGTCACAATTTTAAATACCTGATTTGACTGTGAGTCCATGCTTGTTTTAAGTGTTCAGGCACATTTGTGGGCTAGTGAATGGCTTTCCAGGGAGAAAGGCCAGCTGGGGACGGGCTGTGTACAGGCAAGCCACGTCTTCTCTGAGCGGTGGGTGCGGACAGTGACCATGGTGAAGTCAGTTTTCCTTTCAGGAGCAAAAGCCAGCTAACTCAGAACGGCTGCAGTTGGCCCGACTGAGGGGCAGGACCAGGAAGCAGGGAGGAAGGAGAGGGCTGGAAAAGGGCTGCAGCTAGCTCAGGGTTGGGCCAGGATCTCCGCTGGGGACAAAGGTCAAGTTTGCATTTCCTCTAAGTCAAGGCAACTGGGCCACTGGACATAGACACCACAAACAGGGATTTCCCCAGGGGAAAATCCCAGCAATCGGAGAGCAAAGGAAACTATACTTTTGTCAAAAACACTTCAAATCTTCAGTAGACTTCTGGAAGAGGTCTAAAGACGGACTCACAGCCTTCCCCTCTTGCACTTTCTAGTCTTTTACCACCCTCTTCAGTCACTGAAACTCTCCTGCTTTACGTATTTAGGGAGTAATGGGCAGGTGTGTATAAGGGAACACAACATCCCATATATTGTTTAATGCAGAAGAGGCTGGTTCAAGAATGGGTTTAATGTTTGCAGTAAAGAAAAGTCATCTGGGTCTCCAGCTTTAACTCTGACACACCAGCATTCTCTCCTTTTAATGTTTCAACATATTTGTAACCATCACGATTGCTACCACTGTTTAGACTTTTTTGTGCCCGCACTGTGCTAAGTACTTTACATAGAGTCCAAAATTATTACAACCACCCCTTAATATGGGCATTATTCTCTGTTGGGCAGATAAAATTTATTAGGCTCACTTTGTTGGAGATGGCGCTGCCCACATGGAAGTTCATTGATATTAATGTGTGTTTGGGGACAGGCTGTGGGCAGGCTGGGTCGTTATAGCCTAGGGCTTGGTTTTAAGAGTGAGCTTTTCCCCACACCCTTGACTGATTGGATGATGTAGGGTGGTGCACTCTCCTGAGGAATCCCATTGTGCCTCGGATGGGTGGCTTTGTATTGGAGAGTTCCTTGCGTGTAGATTGGATTAAGGGTTGGGATTCTACATTATAAAGTGGGACAGACCAGTAGCTTGCTCTCTCTCTTTGGTTCCTGAGTTCCTGAGGTTAGTATAGAGAGTAGAGCAGAGTAAGGCCACATGGAATCCAGAAGAAGCAGCCAAGATGGTGGAATGCTGAGGAAGAAGCCAGTTTGTGTAGAGAGAAGGAGATGGGAAACAGAGGTGAATAAGTCTGTGGGAAACAGAGGTGAATAAGTCTGAGGGCTAGAAACCTTTGATTCTAGGAAACTCGGATAAGTCAGTAGCTTTGTGAGCACTGAATGTGTGGGTTTTGGAGCCCAGTGTGTGTTTTTGCTTGCCCGCTGGGTGCAAGCTAGAATTAAAGCTGATGGCTCACCAGTTCTTGGCTCCGTTGTTTCATTACCGACTGTTCGAATCTAATGCGAATCTGCATTGGCCAGGCGGCTGTGATTGTGGCCTCGACTACTTGCTTTACATTCTCCCTCACTTTATATATGAGGAAACTGGGGCTCACAGCGATTAAATACGGTTCTATAGCCAGTGAGTGGTAAAGCTGGGATATGAACTGGAATCGTCTGTCTGAAAGGGGTGCAATGGCACCCAGCACCTCCCACAGCGCCTATCCCATAGTGTATATGTCCCAAATGTTTGATTTTGAATGACCTGAATTAACGGGTCTTCAGGATCTCACCGAGCGCCTCCTCTGTTCAGGTGCTTTACAGGCAACACTTCCTCTCATTGTGTCGTCGGCTCTGGGCAGTTGAGATTATCTACACTCCGTGCAGGTACACTGGGAATCTGGGAGATTAAAAGGCCTGTCAGAGGAACCACAGCTAGCAACTAGCAGAGCTGGGTGTGATTCTCACTAAGTCTGTCTAACTCCAAGCCCTGTCTGTGTGTTTCTTACACCCCGCTCCCTCTGTGCTCTCTCAGCCATGGGAGGGACATCAGCTGACTCGGAGGGATCCCCCCCATGACCAGGAGTTCCCTGCCTCTAATGGAGTTTCACTGCTATTATAGTTTTTTAAATTTATCCTTAAAAGTTATGAAATTGACCTAGGTGCAAATCTCTAATAATAATAGCTAAAAGCAATAAGAAACGCTCTCATGTACATATTGATTTTCATGTACATCAGTGTGACTTTCACCTTGTGTGCTGTGCACGATCATCACCACTTTGCAAACAGGGAAACAGTGAAGTGATGACCTGACTACACTTTCAGTGTAGCCACTATACCAGGCTCCCCTGAAGTTCAAAGCTGAATTCAAACTGGGAAGTGTGAAATAAGAGAGGGAGAAAGGGTGTTAGGCGAGCCAGGCATTTCTTGACCACCATCTTCGTCACTTGCCCCATGCCAGAGTTCATGCCTCAGCGACGCACCCTCGTTTCACCGTCTTGTGCTTAGACCTAAAACCTGATCTTCTAATCACTTAAAGTGAGAGATAAACAGCAGCTTGTGGTAAAAAGTAATTAGAACAGTAAAAGTACCTTTGGTTATTGCAAAAGGGTTAGGTAGCCGCTCTTGGTCCCCTTTATATTTCCTTGTGGGTGGAACAGCCCCTAACTAAGGGGCAACCAAATCCTTGGCCCAGAAGTCAAGCTCAGTACCTATGATGAGTGACAGGACTTGGGGAGAAACCCAGGTTCCCCTCTAGCCAGATCCCAGTGCCTGAGTGGGAGGCACCTAGGTGGAGCCAGAGAATTTGAGACCCTCTCGGATCCCTGCGGACAGTCAGCTCTAGGCTGGAGGTGGAGAGAGGGGAATCCTCATTTGGCTCCTGAGTCAGTGGTGAGATTCAACCGATTTGCACCCGTTCGACAGAACCAATACCTCATTTTTTGTTGCGTTCAGCAAACTGGTTGTTAAAATGGCACTTGTAATCAGGATTCTTTCTAAGGTGGGCACCTGGGCAGCCGCCCAATGTGGAAATCACAAATCTACATTCCTTACTCTTTTTTTAACGTTCGTCTGGGCAACATCATATTCTAGCTTTTAAGTACCCGTAGTAATGTTCATTTCATCCATAGGTGAAAAAAATTGCAAGTGAGAATGCCAATTAAGAAGCAATATGGAAATATCTTAAATAATAGTGTTATTGCGTTTTATTTAACCTTTCTTTTTTTCTTTCTTTCTTTCATTTTATTAAGTGAGAGGTGGGAGGCAGAGACATACTCCCGCATGCGCCCCCACTGGGATCCAGCAAGCTCCTACCATGCAACACTCTGCCCATCTGGGGCTGCTGCTTCGTTGCTCGGCAACTGAGCTACTTGAGCACCTCAGGCCAGGTCATGGAACCATCCTCAGTGACAGGGCCAACTTTGCTCAAACCATTTGAGCCATGGCTGTAGGAGAGGAAGAGAGAGAGAGAAAGAGAGGTGAGGGAGGGGTGGAAAAGCAGATGGTCACTTCTCCTGTGTGTCCTGACCGTGAATCAAACCCAGGACATCCACATTCTGGGCTGACACTCTACCACTGAGCCAATGGGCTAGGCCATATATTTTCATTAAAATTTTAAAACTCTTCCTTATAGCATAATCTAGTTTTGTGTACCTCTTTTATTGTTCTTATTTAAGTATTAATGTATGAAATAATACACTACCTTCCAGTATATCATTTTTTAATACTTAAAACGGTCATTAGGGCAGAGAACAGGTCGTTAAATTATTTGAATCCCTTCACTGTCTTGAGTCAATTCCCCAGGATAACTGGGCTGGAAGGAACTAGTGTCTAGTTTGGGATCCCAAAGCCATCCTAGGATACTTGCCCTAGATCCCCAGGACAGCAGGAACCTAGCAGAGAAGCCCAGGTCTGGACTAACAGTCCCCAGATTGCCCTCAGTGCCTCGATTATCTGCTTCCAGTTACTCACCTGAGCAGCAGGTGGTACATAGAGAATACAGGGCCGGGGCTACAGAGTACTCAGTATCTTCCAGTGTGGTACACAGAGAATACAGGGCCGGTGCTACAGAATACTCAGTATCTTCCAGTGTGGTACATAGAGAATACAGGGCCGGGGCTACAGAATACACAGTATTTCCAGTGTGGTACATAGAGAATACAGGGCCGGGGCTACAGAGTACTCAGTATCTTCCAGTGTGGTACATAGAGAATACAGGGTCGGGGCTACAGAATACTCAGTATCTTCCAGTGTGGTACATAGAGAATACAGGGCCGGGGCTACAGAGTACTCAGTATCTTCCAGTGTGGTACACAGAGAATACAGGGTCGGGGCTACAGAATACTCAGTATCTTCCAGTGTGGTACATAGAGAATACAGGGCCGGGGCTACAGAATACTCAGTATCTTCCAGTGTGGTACATAGAGAATACAGGGCCGGAGCTACAGAATACTCAGTATCTTCCAGTGTGGTACATAGAGAATACAGGGCCGGGGCTACAGAATACTCAGTATCTTCCAGTGTGGTACATAGAGAATACAGGGCCGGGGCTACAGAATACTCAGTATCTTCCAGTGTGGTACATAGAGAATACAGGGCCGGGGCTACAGAGTACTCAGTATCTTCCAGTGGGTATCATACATAAAACCTTGAGGCGTGCTTAAGATTTATACACTTTGCTATAGGTTAAACCTCAACTAAAACAAGTTGTCAATTCCCTAGTTAAAATCCTTCAGTGGCTTCATGCTGTCCTTGGAATTGACACCAAACCCAGAATGGAGTTGGCCCCAGCCTTTTTTTCTAACCTCATCTTCTATCGAACTTCTCCCTTGCTTGGTAGAACCAAGCTGCCTCAACCTTTATCTAGTTTCTCTAATAATCTAAAAGCTTTTCAGACTGCCTCAGGACCTTTGCTCAGGCTGCTGTTCCCTTAGCCTAGAATATATCCTTATACTTAGCACCTTCTCGTCCTTCATGTTACCTACCCAGGCTTTCCTAGATCCCCACATCTACATCACATCATCCTGTCTATTCTTTCTGCTCCTATTGTATTTTTATAATACTACTATACTTGTTTTGTTCTTTTTTCCACATTTGGGACTAGCATATACATTTGACAGACAAGACACTGATTATATACATGCTATTATACTAAGCACTGCATAGATTACCAATACTATGATGGGTCTTACAGTCAAAGAGCAAACATAGCCCTTTGCATTTTATTTTTTAGTTCCTATAAATCAAGGTAGGGGTGTTTAAATGTTTTTTGTTTGTTTGTTTTTTCTTTACAGAGACAGAGAGAGAGTCAGAGAGAGGGATAGGTAGGGACAGACAGACAGGAACGGAGAGAGGTGAGAAGCATCAATCATTAATTTTTCGTTGCTGTTGTAACACCTTAGTTGTTCATTGATTGCTTACTCACATGTGCCTTGACCGCGGGCCTTGAGCAGACCGAGCAACCCCTTGCTGGAGTCAGTGACTTCGGGTCCAAGCTGGCGAGCCTTTGCTCAAGCCAGATGGGTCCGCGCTCAAGCTGGCGACCTCGAGGTCTCGAACCTGGGTCCTCCGCATCCCAGTCCGACGCTCTATCCACTGCGCCACCGCCTGATCAAGCTTAAATGTTTTTTAAAAATCATTACAGTGATTTATTACAGTGCAGCAGCCTCATCCTTTGGGCTGGAATGGGGACAGAGTTGGCAAGTATACAGTGTTACAGGTTCAACTGTGTTCTCTAAAAAGACTACAGGTAAGTTCAAAACAAGAGAGAAGGATGCCTAGGAAAAGTTAAAAAACTATAGACAAGCAGAATGACACACATACAACAAGAGAAGATGCCTTTATTTTTTTTCATAACTTACGATAAGACCGAGGTTAAAAATACAGAACCCGGGGTCCAGGTGTGCAGCAGCAAGACTCCTGTTACAGCATGCACCTTTCAGACAGTTTTTCTCCCAACACAGCTCACTGACATAACCGATTTGTTTTGACAAGGGCAATCGTTTTGACAACAGGGCCATTCAGAACCACTTCACTTATTCAAAAGCTCTCCCGAGAGGATCTCTGTTTGACTGCTTCAAGGACCTCTCCGCTGGTGGTTGTAGAAGAACAGGTTAACCGCCTCCTGGGTAACTAACCCATTTCAGTTGTCAATCCTCCAGAGGCCCAGCGCATCTAAGACCCAGGAGCACCGATGACGTCAGGGTGAGCCTGGGGTAGAAACAGCACAAGGGCGAGACAGAGGAGTGAAGACTTCCCACAGTGAGCCAGTTTTCATCTAGCCCAGCACCCATGGCTCCCGTGGATTCATGCCCATGTGGAAACACATGAATGACCGAAAGGAACAATGGTAGGAATGTGGTGAAAGAAATCAGGCTGTTCTACCTCCCATCTGTCTCTGAGGAAGGGAGCAGGGAGCAATTTGTAGCTCTTGAGGCAGTGAACCCTTGCATGGATCATACAGACCGACCCTGGTCACTTCAACTTTTGTGCCTCAGTTGTTCTTATTAGAATCAGCATTAACACCCAGCATCATCTGAGGATGAAAAATGTCATTTTAGTTAAGAGTGTACTTTCACACTCTTTATCTCACATTAGTAAGCATGTTACTTGGACACTTCTCAGTTTCCAGCCTTACTTCCCTGCGCCGACATGATCTCCAGCCAAGTGGGGAGAACTTGCTCTTCCTCGAATGGATGTGTCCTTGTGTTCTCCGGTCTCTGAGCCACTGTTTATCAGTCACCCCCACCTACCATGCCTGTGCCCAACTCCAACTTCCAACCTATCTTTGCATTTAGGCTCCTCCCCAACTGCTACCCCCTGCTTATCCATATTCCGTGCAACATTATCAAGTCCTTCCTTCCACCAAAGATTAGAGCACTTTGTGGTTTCAGAGCCGTTATCACCTGCTGCTCTGTCATTAGCGTTCTTGTCTAACATGAGAGAGGCCAGGGAAGCAGTTAAAAGAAGGCCACCCGAGAATCAACCCCCCCAACCCCACACCCCCAGGGCTCTCATTCTAACTCTGTCTAGACAGGAGATGTCACATCATATAAGCGAGTCATCTTCTCACAATGGCTCTCATTTCCTTTTTTTTTTTTTTTTTTTGTGAAAGGAAAGGCTTGCAGTGGGATTCAGAAAGTTTCTCCTGGTTCTAATGTACAGGTATTTCCTCAATGCCCTCTCCTTCCACTGCAGGCTTGTCAGTCCCTTTACAATAGAGAGCTCATCAACTGTGTGTGAGTTCCCACAGTGGACCTGGCTTGCACATAGACACTGTAGCCCAGGGGTGGCCGACAGTTTTGTCCCCGGGCCAGATTAGAAAGAAAACTTTTTTCACGGGCCAGACGAAATATTAAAATTAAAAAATGTTAAATACCAAAACGATTTGTTTAAGTAAACAAAACTTTATTATGTAATTTGTTTATGAATAAATGTAAGTGAGTGAAAAAGAATTTAATATACAATATTATTTTAATAAAAATATATTTTAATAAAAATATAATTACATACCATATAAATATCCAAACGATTTGTTTAAGTAAACAAAACTTTATTATGTAATTTGTTCATGAATAAATGTAAATGAGTGAAAAAGAATTTAATATACAATATTATTTTAATAAAAATATAATTACATACTGTATAAATATCCAAACTGTATCACAATCAATCGAAACAATATTTAATTAATAGAATGAGCTTGAAGGGGTTATATCGCAAAGAAAACAATTGTTTTGAACTCAAAATGGATAAAAGACTTAAATGTAAGCCGTGAAACCATAAGCATCTTAGAAGAAAACATAGGCAGCAAGCTCTCCGACATCTGTAGCAGCAGTATATTTGCCGATTTATCTCCACGGGCAACTGAAATAAAAGGCAAGATAAACAAATGGGACTATATCAAACTAAAAAGTTTTTGCACAGCTAAGGACAATAGGAACAGAATAAAAAGACAAACCACACAATGGGAGAACATATTCGACAGCACATCTGATAAGGGGTTAATAACTAAAATTTATAAAGAACTTATAAAACTCAACACCAGGAAGACAAACAACCCAATCAAAAAATGGGCAAAAGAAATGAATAGAAATTTCTCCAAAGAGGACATACAGATGGCCAATAGGCATATGAAAAAATGCTCAACATCACTAATCATTAGAGAAATGCAAATTAAAACCACAATGAGATATCACCTCACACCAGTCAGAATGGCACTTATCAGCAAAACAACACAGAATAAGTGCTGGTGAGGATGTGGAGAAAAGGGAACCCTTCTGCACTGCTGGTGGGAATGCAGACTGGTGCAGCCACTGTGGAAAACAGTTTGGAGATTCCTCAGAAAATTAAAAATCGAACTGCCTTTTGACCCAGCTATCCCACTTTTAGGAATATACCCTAAGAACACCATAGCACTGTTCGAAAAGAAGAAATGCGCCCCCATGTTCGTGGCAGCATTGTTCACAATAGCGAAGATCTGGAAGCAGCCCAACTGTCCGTCAGAAGACGAGTGGATTAAAAAGCTATGGTACATATATACTATGGAATACTACTCAGCCATAAGAAACGATGACATCGGATCATTTATAACAAAATGGATGTACCTTGATAACATTATACGGAGTGAAATAAGTAAATCAGAAAAAAAGAAAAACTGAGAACAGCATGATTTCATACATAGGTGGGACATGAAAGTGAGGGTATGAGACATGGACAAGAGAGTGGTGGTTATGGGATGGGGGGAGGGAGGGAAGAGTGGGATAGGGAGGAGGGGAGGGACACAGGGAAAACCAGATTGAAGGTGACAGAGGACAATTTGACTTTTGGTGATGGGTATGCAACACAATTGAATGATAAGATAACCTGGAGATGTTTTCATTGTACATATGTACCCTGATTTATTGGTGTCACCCCATTAGAATTAATAATAATAAAATATATATATAATAATAAAAAAAAAAGAAAACAATTGTTTTGTTTTACAAACAGCCTGGACACGTTTTCAGTTATCAACTGCAGCTATTGTCTATGCCACAATGCCACTTGACTCAGCACACTTAACCACAAAAATAACGAATTGTTTGACGTTGGATGCACACTGGAAAACTCCACCTAAAAGAATGTGGTTTTCACATCGCCACTAAACATCAAATAGTTTATAATGAGTACAGATGAGTACAAAACTTGTAAATCTTTATAATAGGATTTTTTTCAAAAATAAAGAAATATCGCGAATCCATTCGAGCAATTATTGGAAGTTAACCCTAGATTAGTCACACGCAGAATTCTTTTCCACGTATCACTATCATCTTAAATATCTCGATTTCCCATAATCAAAGATGCTTCCACTTCTGAGTAGCTGAGATTTTAAAGTAGCAGAGAATAATAAAAATTTAATCGCGGGCCGCATAAACTCATTATGCGGGCCGGATCTGGCCCGCTGGTCACATGTTGGCCATGCCTGCACTATACGTTTATCCAACCAACATCTGAGAGGCTGACCCAAGGCATAGACTTGACCCTTTGGAGGCTTGAAGAAGCAGACCCACACAGTTAAGGACAGGCTAAAGAAAGACTAAATATTAGAAGACTGCTTAGTCCAAGCCCTCCTACAGAGGGCCCTTCCAAGCCAAATGCAGGATCTCCAGTAGCGGTTCTTAAATGGGGGCAATTTTGCCCTCCAGAGGATATTGAGCAATGTCTGTGGACACTGATGGTTGTCACAACCAGGAGAGATGGTGCTACTGGCATTTAATCGGTAGAAGCCAGGGATACTAAGCAAAATCTTACCATGCACAGGACAGCCCTCTGACCCCAACAAAGGATTATCCAGTCCCCAAATGTCACTAACGCTGTGGTTGAGAAACCCTGCTCTGTATCAGGCACCTTCCGTCCTCCTATCTTTCTTTAATCCCATCTCCCCCTTCTCTTAGGATAAGCAACAGATTCCAAGTGATACTGCTGGGATATAGGGGGCTTTTGGTAAAATAACACACACACAGACACTCAGCCTTGCTTCCTTTAATGCCGGTGGCCGAGGCCAGGCAGTTCCACCTTGGATTTGGGCAGATGGTAGAGAAACTGAGGAGCCAGAAAGCATTGGGCCATTTCCATTTAATAGAGTCTTGCAATGGTGGATGAGCTAACTGGCAGGGGAAACTACTTCTCAGGCAAACAAACAGCAAAAATGGCCCCTCACAGTGGCAGGCAGGCAATCCACAATCTGCTGCCCTGAGGGCATGCACCTGTGGCCTTACATAGACTATACACATGTGGTGCTGCCACGTGCTCATGCACTAGTCAGACAAAGTCCCAGCGAGCAAGCCTGACAACTGTTTTCCCAACATCCCACCCCTTTAGGGTGGCTCACCTCACAATCTACGTGACAGGTATCTTCCATTTGGTCCCTGTGTGAGGAGTGAGGTACATTATATACACAGAAACAGTACAGACTACAGCAAAAGCACAAGTTATACAACAATCACAATAATTACAAAGGTGCCCTTCACACTGTCTTCCTGAGCTTTCTGCCTAGGGAGTTAGGGGGCCCACCTCTAGCCCTTTACCCACGGTAGGTGGGAGGGCCTGTATAGTCCAGAGCTATGTTCACTGAAACTGTAAAGTGTCCATGGTACATCTCTGAAACTGGATGGGAGCAGCTTCCAGTGCAGGAGGGCCTCTCCAGGTGCGGCGGCACCCCCATCAAGGTCTATTGTAGTACAGTCCACAAGCAGCGTGTCCACCCAGCAAGGGAGCAGTGCCCCCCTCTGGTCACAGTCCAAGAGTCCATTACACTTCTCAATAATCAGTTCATGATAGCCCAGCTGTCTGTGCAAATCACCAAGGTAAAGGTCCGTTACAGACAACTAGCCATGTAGCTCTTTATTAATGGACCTCAGCACCTTTCCATAAGTGCTCTGTCCATTGCCACTAGCCCCATCCAAACCCCTCAGCAAGCTTGCAGAGCTTGGCGGAGTCAGACACATTCACGGCCTGTGCTGCCTTCACAGTTCTCTTAGCTGCTGCTGGGGGGGGAAAAAGCACCTATTATCTTCTAAGGCCAACACCTTCTGTACATTAGACCAATTCACAGGGGCCTCCGGTGCCCCTGTTAGGTGGGTCCCTCAGGCTTCCCCCTACTCAAACTGGAAAAACAGGTCTTGGGGAGATCCTTCTCTGCCACAGCTATTTTCATCATAATAATCTTGCAATCGTGCAACCCGAACACCAGCCATTTTCTTGGCAGCTGCTGGAGCCACCTGCCTCCCCCACTTTTTCAGCAGCTAGAACCTCTTGTGGCTTAAGCTGCTGCCAAAGCACTAACAGGATTTTATTAGACCTGCCACCTAATTTCTCCCTATCTGCCCTTGCCGCAATCAAATCTACCCACATCTGTGTTCAGGTAACCTTTACAGGCCCATTTCTCTTGTTAGTCAGGGCTGGGGACAGCACAGGCAGCAGCCCGCACAGCCTTATTTATTCATTTTTATTCAGTGAGAGGAGGGGAGGCAGAGACAGACTCCTGCGTGTGCGCCAACCAGGGCCCACCTGGCAAGCCCACTAGGGGGTGATGCTCTGACTATCTGGGGTGTTGCTCTTTTGCTCAGCAACCAAGCTCTTCTTACATGGCCTGAGGTGGAGGCCATGGAGCCATCCTCAGTGCCTGGGGCCAACTCACTCCAATTGAGCTATGGCTGCAGGAGGGGAAGAGAGAGAGAAGGAGAGAGAGAGAGAGAGAGAGAGAGAGAGAGAGAGAGAGAGAGAGAAGTGAGGGGGAAATAGAAGCAGATGGGCACATCTCCTGTGTGGCCTGACTAGGAATCGAACCGAGGACATCCACATGCAGGGCTGACGCTCTACCACTGAGCCAACCAGCCAGGGCCTATACAGACTTATGATTCCATAATGTCTCCAGCTCCCCCAAATCTGCCACCATCTGTATACTGTTGATGGGCTGCCCCACATAGGGTCTCAAGATAGCCACTAGTGACTCAAAAAGGGCTGATGGGGCACGACAGGGAATAAGGTCCCTTATGCCTACTGTAAACACTTCCTCATCTGGCCCATGGGACCTCGGTTGAAAGCAGCATTCCTCATACCCTGTTCCTGGAGGACTTGCTGTAGCTCTGTATATGTCTGCCGTCAACTCACTGCCTCCTGCAAGACTCCAGTGTTCTGCCAGACTGTACGAATGGCAGCCATCACCCAGTCTAATAGGGTCTGGTTTCCTGGATTGTCTGGGAAGTTCTGAAGATACTGTCTCAAGGAGGAGTGTGTGGTAACGGCGGCCAATTTCTTCATCTCTGTTCCAGAGAGCATGATGCCATCCACCCCATATGTCCTACAACCACAACAACCAGGCTGCTAGGGGTTTGGTGGGTTTCTGCCTGAATTGCACCCCCAAATCCATCAGCTCTTCTGGGTGAAGAATTAGACCACAGAGTTCTCCACCACCTGTGGAGGGGGCTGTGCCTGCCCCTGAGGGACTCTTGGCTGTTCAGTTTTTACCTTCTGGGTGATCACCGGCCCGGCTCTGAGTCTGTGGATGGCAGTTTCAGCCCATTTCATCCTCAGAAGGGTTGAAAATGACTACAACCACCGACTCAGAGCCACTCCACTGGCACGGATTCAGCTCCTTCTTCAACAACCACTCTGGCTCCTGCAGCTGCTGGCTCTCGGCATGAAGCTTAAGCCCAAGCTCTTGAACCCGCAGTTGTTTCTCCAACAACTGTCACTGCCAATGTTCAGCTTAGAGGGCAAACTGCAGCTCATGAAAGCAGTCAGCCTCCTTCTCCAACAACTGTTGCAGTTCTTGTCTTTGTCGGCACTCAGTCTGCAGCTCATCCTGGAGGTCTCAAACTCGGGCAGTCTCTTGTACAGCACAGAGCTCTCAATTTCTTCTCACAGGGTTATGAGAAACACCCAGCCCATGGACCCCAAAAGAACAGCCACAGGGAACCATATGCTAGAGAACAATAGCCACTCCTCTATCCCACCCTTCAAGGGTGTTGGCGGTTCCATGCTGATCTGATCTGAATCCTGCCCACTACGCCAGATGTGGTGGCCGAGGTCAGGCAGGTCCAGATCGGATTTGGGCAGACAGTAGAGAAACTGAGGAGCCAGAAAGTGTTGGGCCGTTCCTGTTTAATAGAGTCTTGCAACAGTGGACGAGCAAACAGTCAGGGGAAAACCACTTCTCAGGCAAATGAAGAGCAAATATGGCCCCTCACAGTGCTGGGCAGGCAATCCATAATCCACCACCCTGAGGGCAAGCACCCATAGCCTTATATAGACTATACACATGTGGAACTGCCATGTGCTCACGCACTAATCTGGCAGAGTACAAGCGACAGAGGCAGATTTAATGGAAGGCGCACCGGGCATGTGCCCTGGGCCCTGACTTCTGAAGGGCCCCACAAAACCCCAACTTTACATTTTTTTTCTAATGACACCAAGTTTAAGGGGCCCAATATTTTCTTCTGTGCCCGGGGCCTCAACCGACCTTAATCTGCCTCTGACAAGCAAGCAAGCCTAACACAGCTGTTTTCCCAATACTTCCTCATCGCAAAGAAGTAAAATCTAAAATCAAGCCTTAGTATATCTTTCATAGAACCCCCTTACTGTCTTCCCCATAGCTTCTTTTTGAAGGGGAAGACGTTCCCAATTTTGTATTCTACAATTTGTATGTTACAGGGTGAGGCGGGTGGGCAGGAATAAGGAATAGGGGTGTCTTCCTAATTTGGGTAAGTTCTAAGTGCACAGCACCATTTCATGAAAACCTGATCTAGGCAACTCTTCAAAGTGTAGAACAAACTAAGTGGTGAATCCTCCCTCCCCCACAAGAAAAGAGGAGGGCATTTAAGAATCAATTTACAGATTGCCTGTCAACAGATACAAGAAAGAGAGACACCAAGAGCTCAGGTGTTCAGGGTTGCTGCCAACAGAATGCAAGCCAAGGGGAGAAGACAGCAGCCGTCGGCAGATCCAGTTAACGGAAGCTGTTTGCACACTGCTCTTCAGGAACTCAATGTGCGAAGAAGGACTCCTGTGTCAGAACAAGTCGAAGGCAAGAACACACTCAGGGCCATGAACTTGATACCTGTCTTGGCCATTCTCAAGTTCCACAAAGAGAGCCCTAACTCATTTGCTTTAGGATTTCCGCCCCGTAACCAAAATAGGCCTCCTTTCCTTTCTCCTCTTGTTCCCAAAGGCTGAGCTGGCCCACTCATACTTCTTTTTGGCTAGAATCTGTTTTAATCTTCCCAGTGAATCTTTGGCCACATAAGCAAATGAAGTACATGTGGGAGGTGTAATCCTTACGCTTCTAACTCAGAGCATTGGCTTCAGGCAAGAGTGTGCCCCGAAGAGGTTTATAGGGAGAGCTGGAATGCACTCTTTGTAAATAAAATGAGCAATGTTAGGGATGGCACCTGCAAGAGAGGAATGCTTTCAGAATCCTTGAGGCAGAATAGGTGTGGGGGGAAAGCAGGCTTCGGTTCAGCTACACTCCTGAAAGGAGGAGAGTGAGGTGGGAAACTCGATAGCTGAAGCTTTCTCCTGCGAAAGAGAAAGCATCCACTTTGATGTCATGGCCATTAGTTTCCCAGGCGACACTCATCTCGGAAGTTATCCTTTTCCTGTGTCTAACTCCCTGAGTTCTTATTACACTGGTTCTTAGCAGCAAGGAATTCCAAAGGACTGGAAGCAAAATCCTGGAAGCTGTAATTTTCTAAAGCATCACGGGTGAATCCAACGACCAGTCAGATTTTCATTGGTCTGTAAACCCTTCCCAAAGCAACTATGCAAGAATTGGGGTTCGGGGTGGCAGAAACAGCTCTTCGTGACACTGCGCTTATGCCCTGCATGCTTGTATTTGCATTGGGAAAGATATGTATCTCCTGAAAGGCAAGTATATACCTGGTTGTGCAATTGCAATTAGGAACTCAGGTAACAAAACACGAATAGGAAAGCCAGGAAGTCACTGTACCTTCTAGAATGAATGTTGCGCAATTGTAGATAGAGAGGCCATGAACTCCCTGTAATGAGTCTATCAGTTCAGCCTCATGGAAGTGACTGACCAGTCTGACACAAACAACAGATAAGAAGACACTAGAGAACTAGGGTGTCAAAAGAAGAGAAGAACCAGACCGGAAGTGACACCCTTTCCTCCCCCACCTAATTATGAGCCCATCAGAGCTCAGGCTGGGGGACAGGTGAATCATAGTAGTATTGTCACCATACACTGATTGAGCTCTATGTCCCAGACCCCATCCTAAGTGCTAGACATACTTGACCTCATTTAATTATCATAGCAACATGATAAGGGAGGATGTTAGTATTACTCTCACTTTACAGAAGAGAAAACTGAGTCTTAAGTGACTTGCCCCGACCACACACCACGCATACAGGTCAGAACCAGCCCCTGAACCTTTGCTTCCAACCCCACACTCTACCACCTTCCAAACCTGAACACCAGAGCCTCGCTATCCTTGTAGTTACACACACATGCTCTACACATTTGATGACAACAGCAGAAGCTAAACTGCAGCTGAGCAGAAGCTAAACTGAACGCTTCTATGAAAGAAAATGTGGTTTCCTATTGCCTGGTAGTCAAAGCCAGGTCCCACCCACAACCCCACTCCTAACTCTCTAACTAGCTCCAATGCTTATCATTTAGCTATTGAAAAATGGCATATATGCACAGAGCATATATTTATATGATGAAGTGAATTGGAAATTTTAATGCAAAGAAATACATACAAACTGGCAGGTGTCTTCAAGGTTCCATGGGATGGCACACTTCACTGGACTGGGGCAACGGGAAGAGTCAGGCCAGGAGGGAACTGATGTCAAGAGGATGCTGCAGAGAGCATCTGAGGCAGTGGCAGAACGCCATATGCGGGATGGCAGTGGGAGTGGCCTGGCCAGATGGCATTCACTGATTCAGAAATATTCAGTAAATTTTGATCCCCTGCTAAGTACAGAACCCACAGATATGCATAGAAATAGTAATAAATTCCCAATAGGAATTACCAGTCACACAGAGGAAAATCATAGGGTGATTAGAAAACCCATAGGCAGATATTAAAAATCTCAGTCTGCTCCAAAGGACATGCAGTAAATTATTACCTGACAATAATTTCTCTATCCTAGAAACAAAGGAAGAAATTTCACTAATCGCAATTCTAGCATGCATTTATTAAGTGCTTACTATACCTGCCTTGAATTATATGCAGCACTTTATAGTCATCATTTCATGGTTTTAATAATTGGAGATGGATTTTATCTTCTCAAGAATAAAGATAAGGAAACTGAGGCTTATTATACAGACGGACAAATTTGTTCAAGGTCACACAGGGAGTAAGTTGCAGAGCTAGGAATTAAACTCCGGGGTGCCTGACACCAAAATTCCCATCGATGATCTCCAAGTTAGGGCCCCTTCCCGCCTGCAGCGCCATCTCCTGGGCTACTTATTATTAAAATAAAGATCCCCAAGCCCCTGGGCCAGGTCCCTAAAATTTGGGCGCCACTGTATCACCACTGCCTCCCAAGTATCGGAAAATGCGACTCTGAGCTGAATCCTATTCAGAAAAGCTAACTAGAGACTTGGAAAGAATGGGAACACCAGAAAAAAGTGACAGTGTGACGTGGAGAAGAGATAAGCAGAGTCAGACACAGACCTTGGAAATGGAGAAGGCAGACTTCAAAGAGATCAGAGAAAACACAGTTAGGATTCTGTGGAGAGCAACTCTAGAAGGCAGGTCAACTCAAGAACAACAGGAGGCTCTTCCTTAACTGGCTATGACCTTGGCTCCCCTCCTGGGTTACAGTTCACTTGAACCTGGTCCTATCTCAGTGGAACATCAGACCCAAAGGCCACACCAAGCTCACAGATAGGGATAATGAGTAACAAGAGCAGAAGATGGGGCAGTTGGGAGCTGGTTGGCATACAGGGCATGGAGTGCATCTGGGCAGTGGTTCAGGAATAAAACTGAGTGAAAGGGAGTTGGAATCTGCTTTTATGTAGAGACATCTGCAGGCGATGGGGGTGGCCTAACAAATCAAATGGCCTGGCGCCAGTCCAGGCATCATAGCGCATTGTAGACAGGATCAGGCCTCAGGTGGGAGATTGGATTACATGGCCTCTGAGGTCTAGATTCTCTGGATTCTACTTTTAAATAATCAAAACTGGCCTAACCAGGCGGTGGCACAGTGGATAGAGCATCAGACTGGGATGCGGAAGACCCAGGTTTGAGATCCTGAGGTGGCCAGCTTGAGTGTGGGCTCATCTGGTTTGAGCAAAAAGCTCACCAGCTTGAACCCAAGGTCGCTGGCTCAAGCAAGGGGTTGCTCGGTCTGCTGAAGGTCCGCGGTCAAGGCACATATGAGAAAGCAATCAATGAACTAAGGTGTCGCAATGAGAAACTGATGATTGATGCTTCTCATCTCTCTCTGTTCCTGTCTGTCTGTCCCTATCTATCCCTCTCTCTGACTCTCTCTCTGTCTCTGTAAAGAAAAAAGAGGAAAAAAATCATCAAAACTTCCCCCTGTATCATCACTTTAGGGTTGGGTTGTGAGAATTTGGATAGACATACGGCTCATATTATTTCTACCTCTAGATCAGTGGTTCTTAACCTTTTTTGAGGTACCGAACCCACCAGTTTCATATGCACATTCACCAAACCCTTCTTTAGTGATAAATAAAATATGATTTTTTTTTCCAAATTCAAGACATAGGTATATGTTTTTTTACTGGTGCACAAAATGAGCTGTGCATGAACATCACCTTGCTCAAAGAACAAAACCAACAAAGTGCATGAACTCACAACAAATTACAGTATTACTTTATTCTGGCCTCCACGGCAGAGGCTTCTCTGAACCCCTGAGACCATCTCATTGAACCCCTAGGGTTCGATAGAACCCAGGTTAAGAACCACTGCTCTAGATAGTCTGAAGAATTAATACAGTCAACTGGAAAAAGTCAGAGGGTCACACTGTACATTTTATTTTATTTTTTACAGGGACAGAGAGAGAGTCAGAGAGAGGGATAGATAGGTACAGACAGACAGGAACGGAGAGAGATGAGAAGCATCAATCATCAGTTTTTGTTGTGACACCTTAGTTGTTCATTGATTGCTTTCTCATATGTGTCTTGACCGTGGGCCTTCAGCAGACCAAGTAACCCCTTGTTCGAGCCAGCGACCTTGGGTCCAAGCTGGCGAACTTTTTGCTCAAGCCAGATGGGCTTGTGCTCAAGCTGGCGACTTCGGGGTCTCGAACCTGGGTCTTCCACATCCCAGTCCAATGCTGTATCCACTGCACCACCACCTGGTCAGGCACACTGTGCATTTTAATGTCGTCTTATTTCATGATCTTAACTCTGGGAGATGGTTGCTGCTCACCAGTTGAGAAACTCTGGGAGAGTGTCAGGATTAGAAGGGAGTTGGGAGGCAGATTAGACAATGTCACCTTAAGTAGGATGTCCCATCCTTCCTGGAATGTCAGTCCTGTGGCTACTGACCCAAAATTAATGATGGATGATACTACACTAACTACTTGCTGCTTTGTCAGGTGAGAGAAAGGAAGGAATTAAAAATTTTCTCAATCCCAGCAATATCTTCTTTAACGTTTACTCCAAGCTTTTAGAAGAGAAATGGGGAGAAAGAAGGCTATCAGCCTCCTACTTAGGATTGGGATAGAGAAGTACTGGGGTTACCCAGAGAAGATCTCGAGTGCTGTCCTTCTTCCTCCCTGCCTCCTCCCCACACACTGTCTCACAAACGGAGGTCCACATTGGGCAGTGGAGACTACCTGCTACCCAAATCAGAAGTCTTCGGTTCTGGTTTCAGCTCTACCAGAGCCTCGCTCTGACCTTGTCAAAGTCAGCTGCTCTTCCTGAGACTCAGTTTCCCCGTCTGCAAACCAAGGACACAGAGCTCCTTTCAAAACAATCAAACTGAGTACAGAGGAAGTTGAGTGATGCCTCCTGAAGAACGGGAGGAGCTGGAAGAAAAGAAAGAGAAGGAAAGGGCTGCCATCTCCAGGTTCTTGGGGCAGCAGGTGGGCAGTAACGTATTGTAAGGTTCCTTAGAATCTTGCTACCCCAAGTGTGTTCTGCAAACCTGCAGCAGCTTCCCTTAGGGATCTGGTCAAAATGCAGATTTTGAGTCACTGGGTCTGGGGCAGGGCCTGAGACTATATTTCTAACACATTTCTGAGTGATTCTTATACAACTTTAGAGATGTCCTGCCCTGTCCTGGTAGCTTGGTTGTTCAGAACCCTGGTCAGCAAACTGCGGCTCGCGAGCCACATGCGGCTCTTTGGCCCCTTGAGTGTGGCTCTTCCATAAAATACCACGTGTGGGCACTACCTCGATAAGGAATGTACCTACCTATATAGTTTAAGTTTAAAAAAATTGGCTCTCAAAAGAAATTTCAATCGTTGTACTGTTGGTATTTGGCTCTGTTGACTAGTGAGTTTGCCAAGCACTGGTTTAGAGCATCGTCCCAAAGTGCAGAGGTTGCTCGTTTGATCCCAAGTTGAAGCACATGCAGGAACAGCTTGATGTTCCTGTCTCTCTCTCTCTCTCTCCCTTCCTCTCTCGCTGAAATCAATTAAGAAAACAAAAAAGACGTTCTGCCTTTTCTTATTTTTAACATTTTTTAAAAGACTTTATTCATTTTAGAGAGAAGAGAGAGAGAAGTGGGGGAAGGAGCAAGAAGCATCAACTCCCATATGTGCCTGGACCAGGCAAGCCTGGGGTTTCGAACTGGCAACCTCAGAGTTCCAGGTCAATGCTACGTCCTGCCTTAAGACACCAGCAATCCATGATTTATGTGCTTTTCTGTTTTCTCTTTCATGAGCTCCTATCACCCTTCCAAATTTTCTGACTCTAGGACTATTTCCAATGGCTAGAATAGTTTGGCTTTCTGGCTTGGGCCTTAGAGAAATGCACCATGCATAATATAATATTACATCTATGCATACCCACTGACTAATAAATTAACCCACTGATTAATTCACCTATTATATTCAAGAGATACTGAAGGGGCAGAAAACACAGCTGGAGGATTTGAAATAAAAATATGAGTAGGGCATGGCCCCTATCCTAGAGAATTTAGGGACACGCCTAGACAGCCAACTCCAATTCTGTGTGATAAGTACTCATGTAATTAGCAAAGAGGATACATTCCAGAGACTTGTTTATAGTCATAAACTATGTTGTCACGGGCAGGAAAAAATCTGGAGGCAGTCCCAGGCTGTGTCCGCCTCCACCATCTGATTCCGTCTTTCCTATGGACTTAAATGGGTGGCTCCTCTGACCACAGAGGAGGGTGTGATCCTGGGACAGTCCCTATCTGGTGACTCACAGGATACTGACAGTGATGACTTGCTTAAATTCTTCTTCACTTCCCAATGATGAGGACCTATGGTGTGAAGCGTGCTGGGAAAGAAAAATGGGAGCAAATATTTTCAGTGTAAAGTTCAGAATTGCTTTTCATGGATAAACCAGAGCAGATTCTCCCCCGCATGCTGTTCACTGTGGGAGGGTTTTCCGTACTGCAGCTTCTGTTCAGTGAAGCCATCAAGTGTGCAGGCCTGGGCCCAGAAGAGAAGTAACCACAGCCCCAAGACCTGATTAAAGGGGCAGGAGAGAGAATGAGATAAACGCTGTGCAAAGACTGATTTGAATGCAGAAAATCGACCAAGGGGTGGACTTACAACCTCACATTACATAAGCTCTAGATTAAGAGACCATTCCATAGTCATTTACCGAGCTACCATTTATTGAGAGCTGCACATCCTAGGCTCTGAGCTCCTAGGTGCCAGAGTTACATCCAGGAACAGGACAGACACAGCTTCCAGTGCTCAGAGCCCTCGCAGTCTAATGAAAGTAGGCTCAGGTGTGTTCAGTGCCATAACAGGAATGACACTTCCAGGGTGTTGTGGGGGCACAGAGGAAGGACAGCTAACCCTGACTTAAGAGATCATGGAGCCCTGACCAGATAGCTCGGTGGGTTAGAGCATCACCTGAAGTGCAGAGGTTGCCGGTTCAATTCCTGGGTCAGGGCACATACAGAAACGAATTGATGTTCCTGCTCCCCCTCCCCTCCTTTCTCTTCCTCTTCCACTGAAATCAATAAATAAAAAATACTTTAAAAAAAGTTAGACATTTAAAGAGAGAGAGAGAGAGAGAGAGAGAGATCATGGAAGCCTTCTTGGAGGAAGTGATGTTGAGGCTGAGAGAGAAGAGATGAGCAGAAGTCAGCTAGGTCACAGGGGTGAAAGGTGGCCACAGGAAAGAATTTCAGGCACAGAAGAGGATGTATCCTTTGTGGGACATATGGCCACATTTGACAACTAAGGCAAACATTACATCATTTTTGTTTTTATGATTATCTGGTCAGTGTTATCATCTCCCGGCGCAGAAATGGCAGCCAGAGCTAACAGATATTCTGTATCAAAGTTGTCAAAGTGTGTCTTGGTTTTTTAGTTTCGGTCTGTAAACCTCTAAGGTGACTTTTATTTTTAAGTATTGATTTCTTTAAACTTTTTTGGTTTTGAATAGTTTTAGATAATTTTATTTGACTTTCAACTTGATCTTTTGAAATAATTTCAAACTTACAAAAAAGTTTCAAAAATAGTGTAATAAAAGTTCCCATACATTCTTTAACTCTATTTATCAATCACTTACATTTTGCTACATTTGCTTTATCCACTTATATCTATCGACCTATATATATCTAACACAATATTATTATTATCTTTGCCAAATAATTTGAGACATCATTGCTTTCACACCTAAATACTTTAGAGTACGTCCTAAGAACAAAGACATTCTCTTATGGGACCACAGTACAACAATCAACTTCAGGAAAACTAACAGTAATACTAACCCAGCTCCTACCTAATACAGTCTGTATTCATATTTCACCAATTGCCCCAATAATGTCCTTCATAGTTTTCTAGTTTGAGATCTAGTCCAGGTCACACATTGCTTTTAGTGGTGGTGTCTCTTTGGGGTCCTTTAACCTGGACCGGTGCCTCAGCTTTTCTTTGTCTTTCACGCCATTGATATTTTTGAAGGCTGCAGATTGCTTGTTTTGTACAATGCCCCTTACTGTTTATTTATTTGGTGTTTCTTCATGATTAGATTCACTTTTAAAAGGTAAGTGATGTCATATCTTCTTTAGGAGATCATATCACTCATCACATCAACTCAAGACATCAGTATATCTCATTATTGATGTTAACTTTTATTTTTGGTATATTTAAACTGTAACACAAATATACATATCCAAATGCATGTAGATTCAAATTTTATCCCAAAGGAGATTAATGAGCTAATTTGCTTTACATTACCTTGTTTGAATTCAGTCTTCAATGTTTAGTTTCTCCTGCCATCTCTACAGATATCGAAACGTCTTGTGTAAATGGGTCATATTGATTAGTAAGATTGTAGCTATATTTTGGCATTTAAAAAGGCTGGATGTAAAATTGTTTGAGGAACAAATTATTGCTTATCTATGAAAAAGAATTTTCTTAATTCTGTACAACCAAAGCAACATACAGAAGAAAATTGAAATCCTAAGGATGATGTAAAGTGACAATGAGCCCCGTTGGACAGATCTGGGTTCATCAAAAGAGGCTCATTTGTCTTAAAGCCTGATTTTATATTAATTTCAGCTTATAAAATACCCTTTGCATATGCTCTGTATATGCTACATATGTCGGGCTCCTGTATGAACTATTGAGTGAAACATATTTCAATCAATAGCTCCCTTGCTTTGGCCATTTGGAAACCATAGCTGCATACCACTATAAATCAAACCCGCTGTATAATCTCTTTTGTTCTAGTCACCCAGGGCTCAGGAAATACACATACATCCATTTACTAATGGGTCAACATACATCCACTTACTAATGGGTCATTGAGTGCGGTTCCTGGTTGCTCCAAATTGTACAAAAATAGAGATTAGTCTTGCTTTTCTTTTTGAAGTTCAGTTCTATTTATGTTAAAACATTCGAACACAAACACTTTATGTATATACCATACTCTACACAATCACCTGTTTAGCCACAGATTGACTCACATGAATGACCCAACTTAAAAGACAGTCCTACCTTGGACAGTGTATAATCCAGAGGTCTTATTCCACAAATGAAGACACTGAGATCCACAGGGGTGTCTTCTGAAGAAGGTAGTCAGACTGCCGCTCTGCTTGTGCAAGGGGGTGGGGCAGCTTTTTGATGGCAGAGACGCTCTCTCCAGAGGCAATCAAGCTGTCTTCTGCTCTGTCTTGGCCAGAGTAGGCTGTTGGTAGCTGAAGCAGGTCTTGAGCGGGGTCCTTCAGGTTAGCTTACTCATCTCAAACCCAACTATAGAATTGGAGCCCATCAGGGTCTTTGGGAGCTTCTAGATTTCCTAGTAGATTTTGGAATAGAAGATGGTCCTACTGGAAACACAAGGCAGAAGAGGAGCTGCATGAGAAAGTCATTTATAATATATTTTCATTGGGAAAATGCAGTCTACGTTCCAAAAGAATTTTTCAAGTTCAACCAATGTAGCTACAAATATTCCATTCCATTGAACCATAGTGGATTTTACATCTACATGTGCGAGTCAGTATCCTAGCTACTTGGCAAGTGCCAAGGGGAATATCGGAAAGTTTACAGCATGGCCCTATGCTCAGGAAGCCTGCAATAATCCCAGGGAGAAGATCCATACATACAGTATATATATATTTTTAAAGGATCTTTTTGTTTTTTCTTTATTCATTTTAGAGAGGAGACACAGAGTGAGAGAGAGAGAGAGAGAGAGAGAGAGAGAGAGAGAAAGGGGGGAGGAGCTAGAAGCATCAACTCCCATATGTGCCTTGACCAGACCAGTGCAGGGTTTTGAACTGGCGACCTCAGTATTTCCAGGTCAACGCTTTATCCATTGCGCCACCACAGGTCAGGCCCATACATACAGTATATTAAAAACGTAATAATATAAGGAGATGTTTGATGACATGCTCAGATAAGTGGAAGAGAAAAATGGATCATGGAACATTGGAAAAGGAAAGCAGTCTGCTATGTGGCTAAATGCTGGGGCTCATAAGTCAAATGACCTGGATGACAATGCAGCTTCCCCATTTCCTAGCCATGTTCTCTGAGGCGCTTAGAAGCTCTGGTTATTTTTATTGTCACCGATATGTTAGCTATTATTATTTTCTCAGCCTGGTCGTGAGACATCATTTCAAGGATAGAGAGCATATGAGCAGAGGAGCAGGAGTGGGCTTTGCGGCTGGGTAACAGAATCACAATGAATTATCCTCACGAAAAGCTCCGCAAGCGACTTTTGTAACCTTGTTGGCATTTACCAAGTAGGGCGGGAGGCAGCCACCCTGGAGACCTGATCCCACCCACTCCCCTACGTCCACACTGGTCGGCACCGCCCTCCCGAGATCCCAGCGGCGGTCCCCAGAGGGCGCTGCTGCCCCGCCGCCGAGCCCGGCCTGGCGCGTGTCCCCGCCGCCCACCCCGCGCGAGCGCGCCGCCCAGGTGAGGAGGCGGGGGCCTGCGCCGCCGCGGAGCGGGCTCCTCAACAGGCGGGGCGGGGTCAGGCGGAGCCGGAGAGGCCGGGCCGGGCCAGGGGGCGGGGCGCGGGGCAGGCGGCCGTGGGGCCGCCGCCAGACCAAGGCCAGAGGCGGGACCAGCCGCCGCCGTCTCCGTCTCGGTGTCCCGTCCCCCACAGCGCCAGGCAGCCGCCGCGGGAGAAGCGGAAACTGCCGGGTGCGCCCGCCGACCGAGAGCGCGCCGAGGAGGAGCGGGGCGGCCTCTGTCCGGCCCAGACCCGCCGAGCAGAGCCCCGCGCCCTCTCCCTCGCGGCCCCCAGCCCGCGGCTCCGCCCCGGCCCCGCCCGAGCTCGCCGTGCACCCCCGGACCGGCCCCCGCGGCCCCAGCGCGCCCACCTGAGCCAGTCAGCGCCCACCTGAGCCCGTACTCCGGCGTCATGGCGGAGCAGGAGAGCCTGGAGTACGGCAAGGCGGACTTCGTGCTGATGGACACCGTCTCCATGCCCGAGTTCATGGCCAACCTCCGACTCAGGTGAGGGTGGAGCGGCGGAGCGCAGCGGCGCGAGCCTGCGCTTCCCCGGGAGGGGGCGCCCCTGCGGTGCGCCGAGCTCGGGGGATGGAGTGCGACCGGAATGGGGTATCCCGGGCTCTTTTCCGAGAAAGGACGCCCCGGGGCGTGTAAGGAGCGTGCCAAACTGGGGGGCTGCGCTCTTCTGAGAGGGGGTGTCCATAGATGCTGTCCGGTCGAGGGAGTGGGTGCGGGGAGGTGTCAGAGGTGTGCGGAGATGGAGGCAGCGCTTGGGGCTGAGCAGGCTAGTGCGCTAAGCCAGGTAAATGATGTGGGCGGACCGGGTGACCTCATGGAAACAAAAGTAAAGGAATATAACTTCGGGGAGAGTCGTAGTGGCCCTGAAGTCCTGGGAAGACTATAGAGGGTTGTTTAGTAGTGAGCCTAGGGTCTCATCCTGGTTTCACGCTTCCTTCTTTTTCTTTTCTCTTCCTTCTCCCCCCGCCTCCGGCGTGGTTTCATCACGTCATTCAGGATGCTGTGGAGTGATCCCTGAGCTGTCTGTTCCAAGACACAGGCTATTTTTTAGTTACTCTCTAAACGTAATTAGACACGTTTCCAGACATCGAAGAGACTGCTCGGCTTGCCAGTGCCAAGATAAACTGTCTGAATTTGACAAGGCATTCATGGTTTCAATTTTTTTCAAGGAGTTATGGATGGAGCCCTTGTGTTATTGACATCCTTGAAAATACACTCACAACTCAACACCCCCAAATGGGTTTCCAAAGACGAATTTATTTTTAGAAAGTCTTCTACATGTGATTATTTCTCTTTTCATAGAATAATGCGTAAGCAGAGCTATAAAATAGTTTTTTTTAATTTATTTTTTTATTACAGTAAATAGAGTTTCAGAATAACTGAGTTTTGGTGTGTGTGTGTTTCCTGGAAGTTCTAGCCCAATTTTCCTGTAAGGTTTATAGCTAAATGTCACATTATAAGCTTCTAAAGTGAAAACCATAATCTAGTTTTGGGTGCTTAACTACCCCACTTCTCAGTATTAATTGCCCCTGCTAGCCTCAATTTAAATTTTAAAAGCTTTTTTTAATCTTTGCAGTTGCACCCCCCCCCCCCCCGCCCCGAGTCTTCATCTGCTCTTGTCCAAATTTCCTCATGTTCCAGAGGGTGGAGCAGGGGTACAGGATCTAATTTTCTACACCTGCCTATTATTATTTTTTTTTAAAGCATATTTTTTATTTATTTTTTTAAATTTTATTTTATTCATTATAGAGAGGAGATACAGAGTGAGAGAGAGAGAGAAAGAGAGAAAGGGGGGGAGCTGGAAGCATCAACTCCCATATGTGCCTTGACCAGACCAGTACAGGGTTTTGAACTGGAGACCTCAGTGTTTCCAGGTCTACACTTTATCCACTGTGCTACCACAGGTCAGGCTACACCTGCCTATTATAAGCACGCCTCCGTCAGCGTACCTAATTTCCTCATTTGTAAAATTATGAGGATCTTCAAGATTTTTTTCAGCGTTTATTTATAGTCTCTTTTGCTTTCATATATCATTGGTTGCTGAGTTTCTAAGTGTGAGATTTGAATCTTAAGAGATTATTAATGTGAGCCAAATTTAACTCCTTTGTGCACAGAAGAGAACTTTACAATTAATTCTCCATTGTGTAAGGTATTCTAGGAGGTAGGGTAGGAGGATCCAAAGAATTCAGTGATGTGCTCTTTACCTCTCAGAGAGGGGTCATGTCAATGAAGACAAGGAGAAAGGTAAATACAGTGTGTCCGTCAAGTCATGGTGCACTTTTGACCGGTCAGAGGTCAAAAGTGCACCATGACTTGACGGACACACTGTATTTTTATTGATTTAAATAACAGCCGAAGAAAAAAAGCAGAAGAGCTAATTAAGCCTTGTAGAGTTTAGGTGATTCTTTGCTAAGTAATTGTACAAGCTAATTGTTCTGGAAGTTCAGAAGAGGGAGAGGTGTTTTAGGCTGGCTTAGCACACCAAATAGAGGAGGAGAAAAGTTGAGTTGTGAAGGATGAGTAGGATTTGTCTAGGTGGAGAGGAACATTCCAGGTGGATAAAGTGGCATAAGCAGAGGTGGAGGCAGGAAAACCACTTCCAGGTGACAGTGAGTAAGTTCCTTGGATGGAAGAGGTCATGGGAGGAATCACCAGCTCGCCTTAGAACGACCCTTGGCTAATGCCCAGGTTCCTAGGTCTACCTTCCCACCCAGTCACCAAGTCAGTCAAGATTCTAGATGTTCAGACATGCGTATGTCTCGTCAGAACTGGCTGCAGTCTCCTTGTACAGATTTGGTGATTGTTCATGACTTACGTGTAAGTCGGGAGTAGTTTGTTCCCAGTAGCTGTAAAGACAATCCAAGCAAAGGGTAGCAGTGCTCTTGTCCTCCTCTCCAGCTGTAAACCCTGAAGACCCGGGTGGGAAGCTGTCCTCTGTCTATAGTCTGAATTTCTCATCACCCAGCCTGTTTCAGTGCTTAGCTGCTTGAGTTTCTGGGCTCATGCTGTTGTGACCGTGGGATACTTGATTTACTTAGAAGGTGACCAGAAACCTACTACAGATACAGGTGCTCTTGTGTGATGTTGTAGTGTTTCATGTCCTGAACCGTAGGTGGTTGGGCCATACCATGTGTAGCTTTATGGTTGTACTAAGGCAAAAGCGGGGTATATTTCATCTCTCAGTGATAGGTGTGCATGTGCCCGATCATTCCTGCCTTCAATTTGTGATCTGTGACGTACTATTAGGCACTTAAGGCTGCCATTGTTTCAAGGGTCTGTGTCTTCCAAACTTGATTTTAATTTCTTGACAGCAGCACCCAGGATAATGGTGGGCACATAGTACCTTCCTATGACAGCATATTTCATAGAGAGGGGGAAAAAAAGGAATGTTTCATTTCCCTTTTTGAAGCTTTTATGAATGTCCATTTAGAATTACCTTCTGTTGCTGCTCTGCTGGCCTTCTCTGTTCCTGTTAGAGCTAAAGCTTGATCTTTAGACATAGGCTACAATTGATGCCAATTTCCTTTTACTGTTAACTACTTTTAAAAATTGATGTAGGTGTGTGTATGTGAATCTGGAATGAGGCAAGATTAAAGGGGTGACGTGGATTACTGCGGGTTAGTACCTATATCTGGGAAGGAATTTCAGTTCTTATTTTTTACCCTCATGCCCAAGATGGCTAGTATCTTCTTTTTTAAATTGGTTTTAGAGAGTCAGAGAAAGGGAGAGAGGGTAGGAGGAAACATTCATTTGTTGCTCCACTTAGTTGTACATTTGTTGATCACTGCCCGTATGTGCCCTGACCAGGGATCGCGCTCGCAACCTTGGTATTTTGTGTCGCCACTCTAACCGACTGAGCTAACTGCCAGGGCCCCAAACTGCTAATATTGTGAGGGTGGCTGCCTTTCCCTCCTAGAAATCTCTTGCAAGGGGAGATGTGTTCGTTTTTACTTGGGTGGAGGTGGAGTGGAGGTGCCGGTAGTTTTGGCAGTGGTGATAAGCTCCTCCCTCCATTTTCAAAGGTATGTGCCCAGGAGTAAGATTCCTGCGCAGGTACCTCCTGCCTTCATGGTCAGGCTTGGTTCCTGCCACCAACCCTCATGACCACTTGAAGACCCGACGGTGGCATCCCCACTACATTCTGCTTTCCCCCTAGTCACTTCCTTTTTTGGACCTGGAGCCCCCTGGTTTGCCTGGGCCGTTCCTGTACTTGAGTTTTTCTAGCATTCGCAGTAGCTTTGCACCCTCTCTTGAAGCGAGAGAACTGCCAGGGTGAGCCGCGTGGAACATCTGGTCCTCTCTGCGCTCCTTGTCCTCGCTTAGCCGTCCACGTGAAAGGAAGAATGCAGACGCTGCTCTGGAGTGGACTTGAGCTGAGGATGGCGTCCCTGAGAGTCATGCTTTTCATTTCATAGGACCAAGAAATGCATCTTCAGCTTCCAAGAATCCAGTTTCTTAACTTTGTGGTTGATGGTATAGGAATAAGGAATCATCAGCTCAGCCTTATATCTTGGCTCTTTGGAAATTTTAATTTTTCCTCCCCTCTTTTCTTACTGGCTTTTCTCTTCCATAAAAGCAGTAATTTAAAACACCGTTTGCCAAAGCTATAGGCAACTTTTTACTTTTAATCTAACACAGTATGTCTTTCATACCTCTGGCACTATTGACCTTTTGGGCTGGATAATGCTTTGTTGTGGGGGCTGCCCTGTACATTGTCGGATGTGTAGAATCACTCCTGGCCTCCACCACCCAGATGCCAGTAGCAACCCTTCCCTCCCACTTACACAACCAGAATATATCCAGAGAATGTTACGTCCCCCTGGGGGCAGGGGGAACTTGTCCTCATTTGAGAACCACAGGCCTATGCTATTCTCACTCTCTTGGAATGTTCTCCTTCCCTCATCTCTAATCTTCCTGCCTGTCACACTCGCATTCTTCAAGACCAGTTCTGAAAAGTTTTTCCCAATCCTCCCAAGTCAGGGTTAATTATACTCTTACCTGTGCTCTCAGGATACATGGACACTTGGTCATACTGTTAGAATTTATTGTGTTGTTATCTGCATGCCTGCCTCCCTACCAGATCTTGAGATCTTCAAAGACAGAGCCTGTCCAGAGGTGGATCCAATTTTTATGGTTCTTTGAAACTCCTTACAGTTGAGGAGGTAGGAAACCATCTTTAAGAAAATATAAATTATGAGTGCAATCTTAGATACAGGAAGTGGACAGTGCAAGTGAATGGCTAGATGCAAACCCACCTCTAGTCCTTTTTCGTTTTCTATCATGCCGCAGAACTGGCCACCGGTGTGTTCACTGCATCTTAAAATGAGTTCCCTAGGCAGTTAAATACTGCCCGATCGCTCTCCAACCAGTGGAATCCTTAATTTTAAAAAGAGTGAGTTTTAGAAGTAGCAAACAGGCACACACACATGCTCACCACACAACCTCCGTCATCTTTTTCTACTGCCCTTTGGTCATTTGGAAAATTTGGTGGGATGAAGGATCCCTCTTTCCTGCCAGGGGCAAAGCCTTAGCTACTCTGGGTGGTCTTCAAGTGAGTATAAATCTGCAATTGGTTCAGAGCTCTAGTTAGAAGTAGTTTTCGTTAGATTTATAGGAGAGGTGAATGGCTCACTAAATCTTTTTGGCTTCCATGTGAAATTCTTTGGCAGCCCCTTTTAGAGGCCTTTGGAAAAGGACAGTTTGCTCTGTGCCTGTTTTGCACATTGGCTTCATATTGGGACAAAAATGAGAATTTGGGTTTTGGAGCTGCCATTTGGAGTGAATCACCCTGCCGTCTTGCTTCCTTTCCTCCTCCGTGACAGATTTCCAAGACTATTTTTATTCAGGGTCATTTGTTGACCCTGGAGACTTCTGCAGAGTTTAGCTCCCAAATAGAGCCAGATGTGGGTAGACTCAAGTGCTCAGAGGCCGCTACTGTTGCAGATTTTTGAGGGGTTCTACTCTGCCTTGAAGAGATGAACTTTGGCCCTTCGCTTAACTTGGACTCAAAATTGGTGACTCTGGTGTAGATAGAAATGTGTTCATTTAATGACTCACGTGTGAATTGTCTGCATTGTGAATTATGCTAATGTGAAGAATTCTGTATGTTGACATTCTCACCTAAGTCTGAGCCATCTCAGCAAAAAGGACCCTCTCTTAAGGACTGGCCCCATTTTATGATTCTTTGGCATCCATTACAATGTTGCTGTTGGTACTGGATTGGACCATTGTGTCATTGCCCAGCCACCACTGAGGCGGTCTAGTGGGAAACTGCTGTCAGTGGTGGCTCTGGCCCCACTGGGTAGATGAGCTGTTGATGAGCCTCACTGACATGGCTTATAAAAATGTCAGCTCCATCCATAAATGGGTTCAGAGGGTTACAGCATTTTAAAATATACATTGTAAGCTTCCCTCTTTTAGTCTACTGCATTCCTTGGTTGAGATGACAGTTTTATTTCCTGTGGGAAGCAGGCTCCTTTCAGTTCAACTGCTATATAATTACTGGTTAGAGCTCTTAATAGAACAGTTTGCACAGACTAGTTTTTGGCATTTGTAGGAAGAGGAGAAGGGAAAGCATGCTTGCCACAGGGAGCAGCGGAAAGTGCGCAGTCTCTGAGACCTGACTGACCCGAGTTCAAATTTCAGCTTCACTTTTATTCTCTTTAGCATTAAGACTTTGGGTAAGTTAACTTGCCTAAGCCTTAGTTTCTACATAGGTGTGTGTGCGTGTGTATAAAATATATACATATATACATATATATGTATAAAATGTATACATGTATAAAGCGATCGCTTTTCAGTATTATTGGGACAAAGTCACATGAGGTGTAGAAAGTGCCTGGTGAGTGCTTGGTACGAAATTCCTGCCCAACTTCTGTGACCTGTCTTCCTGAGTCCTTCCCAAATGAATTCACCTCCCTGCCCTGAGTCTGTAGCTGCTGAAGATCTATTTTTCACTTCTTTCTTCCTCACGATGAAGATTTGTTTGTTTTAGTTGGTTCAGAAGGCAAGGATGAAAAATGTTCTAGCAGGGGTTTGGGATTACCTTGGGGAGAGAGCACAATCATTGGCGATAGACAGATCTGGACCTTTGTACCTTGGGTAAGTTGGCTTGCCTCTCTGAACCTTTGTTTCTTCATGTGTAAAGATGATGTGTTATTGTGAAGATTAAATTGTAGCACCTGTAAAACATCCATAATAACATCCAATGTGGTACCCATAGCAGAGCAGATTGTCTTCTCAATCATCTGGCCCAGCCCGAAGGACCAAGTACATTTGCATTTCCAAATTCTCCCCATAACTGTCACCCTGCACAGACTCATAATCCTGCTACTTCCACAGTTTAATTTCTGAAAATTGTTTTCAACTCTTTGGAAAAGGAAACCTGCTATTCATATTAAACATTTCCAAAATATTTTATTCTGCATGTCACTGTTCTCTGCTTTCATGAGCATTGGCTATGTTAGTATCTGAAAACCCCAGGCACTATAGCTGGGTGATGAACTTAAAGTAGACAGTCATTTTATTTGTTTGAATATCTAACGTGTTTCCTTTTTAAACGTCAGACCTTAACTTTTTTCTTTTTGAGGGGAGGGGAGATAGTAAGACAGATTCCCACATGTGCCCCAACTGGGATCCACGGGGCAACCCCTGTCTAGGGCCAGTGCTGAAATCAACTGAGCTATTTTTAGTGCCTGAGGCTAATGCTCAGATCAGCTGAGCTATCCTCAGTGCCTAGGGGCCAATGCTTGAACAAACTGAGCCACTGAATTCAGGAGGGGAAGAGGAAGAGAAGGGGGAGAGGGAAGGGGAGAGAAGCAGATGGTTGCTTCTCTTGTGTTCCCTGACTGGGGATCGAACCTGAGATGTCCATACACTAGGCCAATGCTCTGTCCACTGAGCCAACCAGCCAGGGCTTATCTACTTTTAATTAAGTCTCCTGCTTTAAAGCTAGCAACTATGTACTTGAATTCTTGCTTTGTGTTTATCATTGTATTGAGTTCTTTATTATTTTTATATGAAGTCATTCTTTGGGATATAACTTGATTAGGAGTAAAAGATGCCTTAATTAATGGACTAACATAAAATAGAATATTACTGAGCCAAAATGAATAGTGAAGACAATTATTTTAAGAAGTTCCTGGAGAGAAAGAATCAACATATCATATTTTTCAAGAAGAGAACTGGCAACAGTATAATTAAGAGTTGTATTTGTGTTATATACTAGAGTTCTGAGGGAATTCAGAAAAAGAGAAAATGGGATTGGGAGTAGATAGAAAGTACTCTGTGAAGAGGTAGAACCTGAGCAGACCCGTGTTGGAAGGAGATAATCTCTCATTTGAGAATAGCCCTTCCACATGGCCCCCATTGCCCGGTGGCCCCGGCCACACTAACCTTTTCTTCTCTCTCTTTACCTGCTCTCAGTGGGCTGCCCATGCTGCTGGCCAGCTTCCATTGCTTAAAAATATTTCCTCCACATCGTCTGCACTTTTTTCCATTCCTGTTTTACGCTTCCCAAAATTCTCTCAACAAGAGTTTGAGTCAGCTCGATAAGGATCTTCTTAAAAAGTCAACTACTTCTAATGCAGCACAGACACATTCATGTAAATTAGCTTGATCCATTCTTTCTCATGACTAGATGAGATCTGTTAGAAGGAGGGACTGAGAATTTCACTTTTGAGAAATCATTTTGTAGCATATAACTTTTCAAGAATAAGGTTGGTCGGGGATGGAGAACTGAACTTGGGTGGGAAGGGATGGGCAGGCTAGAGTATGAATTCAGTTCATTCTTGCGGAGGCAGGCCCTGATGACTGAGAGGGAGAGTGCCAGAGAAAAACTTTACTCAATTAAAAAACGTGTCTTGTTGCCCTGGCCAGTGGTACAATGGATAGAGCATTGTCCCACGGTGGCTGGCTTGATCCAGAGGGTATCAGTTCGAACCTCAGTTAGGGCACATGTGAAAAGCAATCAGTGGGTGCACAACTACGTAGAATAGGAATTGATGTTTCTCTCTCTCTCCAAAAATAAAAATAAAAATAAATTCTTTTATCTTTGTGCTTAGAAAAGAAATGAAAATATTTTATGCCTAATTGGTAAAATAGGAATGGTCTACTTTTTGGAAGTAGACCATTTTAAAGTAAAGGGCTCTGACAAGTGACTTCATTTGATGGAGAAGGGACTTGAGAGCATCAGCTGGTGCTTCTTGATGCTTGCCTACCTTCCAGTGTTCTCACTGGCCCAGCATCATCCTTGATGAAATTCCAGTTTGTATTTCCAGCCACACCTGCTCATGTGGGAGAACTTACTGTTATGGCTGACTAAGACCTTCATTTCCCCCACATTTTGTCTCCTTGGTGCACTGTATAGAAATTAATTTAATGGTAATGAGATTAGAGCATTAACTCTAGTAAAGCTATTTTGCTTTAAGATTTAAAAAGCTGACCATAGCTTTTCCGCAAAAGAGTCATGAACCAATTCAGGGTTCTAAAAAATCAAACAAAAAATCCTCCCCAAAACAAATGGGATAGATGGGAAAAGATATATCCAGGAACAAGTACAACTTTGCTTTCGTTTCTCCTCTCTGCCTATCTCCTCAATCATATTACTAAGACTTGGGGTGGGGTGGGGGAAGATGACCGACCACTTTTAGGTATATATAGAGGTTGCCTAAATGCTAGAGGCAAATGAATTGGTAAAAAAAAAAAAAAAAAAAAAAAAAAGGGCTTCATCTAAAGCAGTGACGCAAATGCCAAGAGAAACTCAAACAATTATTTCCCCTCTGACCACAGAGTCTGCTTTGAGTCACTTGTACAAAAGAGCATCATTCGTAGCAGAGTCAGGGTGATCCCGAGTGGCCCTATCTCTGACTGCTGCTTTGTGTTCAGTATAAAGTCAAGAAAATTTTTATAGTCCATTAAAAAAAAAAAAGGTCAAACTCCATGAACAACAACCTTACATGAATTTTGGGTAACCCTAAACTGGTTGTTTCAGTTTCGGCTTTTACAGACCCCCATGATCATTCATTTTAAATTCACTATAAGAATGGTCCTCAGTAATGAAGTTGAGTAAGCCTGGTCTGCCATTCTAAGCTATGTTCCTATAATTATGAAGACTTTATTTAAAAAAAAAACAAAAACAAAAAATTCTCAAAACTAACAAATCTCTAGAGTAGTTTAAATGTCAGTGAGTAAACTAGGGTGTTTCTCATTGCGTCCATCCTGACCCGTCAGTTCTCTGTGTCCCAGCTCCTGGGTTCCCGGTCCAGAGGGCAGAGGCCAAGTTCACTTTATCTCTGAAAGCTTATTTCCAGGTTTCAAGGGCAGCATGTTTTCACCTCTACCAGTGAATGAATAAATAAGTGGGTAACATTTCTGCCCCTCTGATTCCTCCCTGAATTATGTATTTACAATATGTTACATATGTATTCTATATCATATGATCTGATTTTTCTGTTGTAACTTGTCTTTGGGAAGACAGGAAAGTGAAACCACCATTACTCTTGAAAATAAAAACTAAAATATATTTGGGGTCTCTGTGAAATGGTGGACTTTTTATTTTTCTTTTAAACGGCTTGTGGAACTCAGACACCTGATACCTACTATTGCACAAGGTGGAAGCAGTTTAGTGGTGCTGTAATCTTGCTCTGTCTTCTTGTTGCCTACCTTAGCATTTGGCTACATTTTTACCAGCATCGTGGTACTTTTGTTGAATGTCTCTAAGGGACATGCTTTTATACAGCAAATTCAGTGATTAAGCTTATTTAGATGGGTGCCGTTCTTTTTATTAACCTGCATTTATTCTGTGATGTCCTTGTACTGTTGGATTCTAGGTGGGGTGGAACAGGGCTTTAGACCCCCTGCTGTCTGTTGCTTTCAACAGAGCAACTGTGATTCTACATATCGGGGTTCCAAGGAGTATTTTGTTTCCGAAAAAATGCTGTCACATTGAAAAAACAGTTTGAAAACCACTGGTCTAGGTGATTGTTTTCCGGATGGCTTTTACCCTTGTGAACACACACACACATAGAAATAGTCCCAACCAAAATGGGTTGAAAACTGGGCAGTGCAGTCTACAATAACGAGCAAAGAAAATATCTCCGTCATCCAGCCTTAAGCACGGCTGGACTATACACCCCGTATGACTTAAATGATTCACTTCAGTTTTCTGAGCTTCTATTGCCTGATCTTAAAATGGGACTGGACCCTGCAATACAAGGTTACTTCATTACGTGAGATTATAGGTGGGTTGTTTATTGTTCTTAACACATCAAGGATATGCCAGTGTTTTATTGTTGTTTTTTTACTTTGTTCAGTTTTAGTCCAGTGGGGGATAAATTAGGATCACCAAGATAGGGGAATCAGAAATTACCATGGTCACTTCATTCTGTTTATTTTTTATTGATTTTAGAGAGAGAGAGAGGGAGGCATCAGTTTGTTATTTCACTTGTTTATGCATTCATTGGTTGCTGCTTGTATGTGCTCAGACCAGGGATCGAACCCAAAATCTTTGCATATTGGGACCATGCTCTACGCAGCCAGGGCCTCAGGGTACGCAAATGTTAATGCTCCGCCATCATTTTTGCTCCTTAAACAGAATATAAAGAACATGATTTAATTTTTTTCTTAATAACTTGGATCATGATGACCATAGTTTTGAACAATTGTTTTGATGACCTGGGGATTTATGAGATATGTATAATGTTTTGTTCCACACTGTGTTTGATCTAAACAATATGGGTCACTTTCTGTTGTTACTTTCAGTGCCTCCCTGTGAAGTCTGCCTCCCCTCTTCACTGACAAATCTGATCTTCTCCAGATGAGCTCATAGAGGGGGAGCATGAAGTAGGGGTTCGTGTGTTCTGATGAAGACTAAGGGGTTGCCCTGGGTCTGTGAGTCATAGGATAGGAGCTTTGAGATGTCTGTTTTTTATTTTCTCTGCTCAGAGGTGTTTTTTGATTTCTTTGATATGGAAAGGCATGTAGGCCACGGCTGAGCTCTGAGTAGGTAAGGTGCTACTCTAAAACATATTGCTGCCCGTGGTATTTGAATTATTTGTGTGGTTGGAACAAATCAAAGCATGCTGAGTGATCTTCCCACACAGTGTGCACTTCACGATTGCTTGTTGATTTGCTGCTATTGGCAGAAGCTATTCCTATTTACATCCCTGCCTCTTAGGTTCCGTTTAATCTGAAACCTTTACTGAAAAGGAACCTCTTCTTTAACTTCTTGATTTATCCTCGGCTGCAGCTTCTCGAGTTCAGTATTGTGTCAGAGTTGCCCGGCTTTAAAAACACACACAGATTCCCTGGAGGGTCTGATGTATTTATTAAGCGGCAAGAATGCCCAGGTGATTCTCACATGCAGCCAGGTCAGGCACCATCCTCCTAGGCTAATGGTTTTTCACGTCACAGTTGTGTTCTGTTAGAGCTCACTGGGGTGTGACTGTAATGTGAGCCGGCTGGTATATTAACCAAGGCATCATAACTTACCCTAATAATCAGTGTTCTAAGGTCTGTTATGATTATTAAATCAGTTTAATTTTTTGATAGTCCCACTTTCTTCTTCAACCTTACAACACATTTTCTGTTCTTTCGCCCTTTGGTTATACTTGCACACTTTTTAGCATACTTTATATATTATTTCTGTTACCAGACTTCTCCATGCAAAAAGGTATCATCACGCCTGTTAATACTTTAGTGTATTTCCTTAAGGTGTTTTGTACATCTATTATGGAATGTATTTTAAAATTTGGAGTCTTTCTGCCTACACCAGATATAATTTTGTAAGCAGTTTTCATATAGAACAAAGTGTCTTAGCATTATTCCATGGCATTAGGTTGCCTCTGATGGCGACCATGTCTTCGTTCTTTTCTGGGCATGCAGGGACCACCCAGACAGACATGGTTTCTGCTCTCGTTGCACTGATGAACCAGCGGAGGAGATGTACAAAACTGGTAAATAATGAAAAAATAACTACAAGTAGTGATGAGTGTAGAAAGGAAGAGAGTAGGGTTTCTCATCCGGGAAAATGGCCGTGATGTGTGTGCATGCCCCAGAGAAGTCATTTTATGGGGAAGCTGGCCTTGAGTAAGACCAGAAAGATAAGGAATCTGCGGACAGACAGGTGTAGGGTGGAGGAATCAGATAGGAAAGGGTAGTACAGGCAAGGCAGAATCACGAGAGAGGGAGGAAGGAGGAAGATGTTGACAGATAGATGGATGCTTGGTGAGATCTGGAAGCTGGAGGGCATCCAGGGAGGTTGGAGTCTCCAGACAGAGTGGGGACAGGAGATAATGGAGCACCAGTCAGGGACAGCTTTGCGAAGGGTCTTGGGAAATGAAGGATTCAGACTTGAAGTACCCTGGGAAGTGATTGAAGGACTTTACACATCACACATCTTGCAGTCACTTCAGAGTGATAGCACTATTTTAAGTATCTGGGCTTCCTTTCATTTGACTGACAATATTCTCCAGGTCAGGTGGCTGTTTGGAGTGTTTGTGTTTGTCAAGTTGGTGAGTGGAGTATGGACCAGTTGCTTTCTATGCATTTCTTTTAGGGATAATAAATACAAATAGCCCTGTTTTGATCTGTAGCATAGCAAAGCTGTTTCTTGGAGTAGGCAGCCCAAGAGCAGCGTTGTGCTGATTTGAAGTAAGTCAGATCTCCATAATGACTAATAGAATGCCAGTGATTTTCAGGGGCTTTTGTTCTTGATTTTATGCTTCAAGCCCTAAAGGAATAATTCTGAGTCATGAAGTCTCTGGGTCATAGAATTTTAATGCCAGAAAGGAACCTTGATGTTATCTCACTGATGTACAGATACATGAAGTTAGAGATAAGGTGAGTATGTGGTTTGTTCAGGATTCCTTTCTCGGTTAGTGGCACAGTTATTACGGAGCAGAAAGCTTCTGCGTCCTAGCTCTGTATTTATTCTTCTGCTTTTCCTCTCTTCTTACCTGTATTGCTTTGCTATGGAGGAGCAATTCTATAACTTCCTTTAGTACCTTTCTTCTCTGCTCCAAAGCAACTTACTTAGAGATCTGAATGATTGAAACAATGGAAAAGCTAACAATGTAAACATATATAAATCTCTAGTTCTCTACTGAAGGGCAACAATGTAAGATCAAACTAGCATTGTAGGAGTGCCAAAGATGAAGATTTTAGTTGTCTATACTATGTGTCAACCTGACCTCTATCAAGAAAAATAGGAACTCAGAAGTTCTACTCAGACTCATCCCTCCTCTGCTGGACGGGTGGATAGTTCCCATTCCACCCTGTATCTGTTTGAATGCTGTTGGCTGCAACTCAAAGAAAACCTGACCAAATGAAAAGGAAACGTGTTCTCTCACACAACCAGAACCGCAGTGGTAAGGAAGGCACTGGCTGTCCTTCACGGCTCTGGCTCCACTAGTCTGGGCTGATGACCTCAGCGTTGCCCTTCTGTGGTGGTTTCATCCTCCGGCTAGTGGAGATGGTCACGGCAGTTCTGTGTATCCCATCCAAACACAGCAACCTCCAGGGGGAGGAGCATCTAGAAGATTTCTTCACATGCCATTGGTCAGCATTTTTTCACATGCAAATTACTAAGCCCTGGTTCTGAGGAATGTGGTTATCATGATTGATTTAGACTAGTCACAAGCTGAGGATAGAGTTCACTTTTCCTGAAGCGCATGACTGTGAAAGAGAGTGGATACCTGAACAAACCTGATTCTTTTAGGGATGGCTGAATTTTAGAGACAGAATAGAAATTTTAGAGGCAGAATATTAGAGTGTCATATATATATGTAATTTTTTTTCCAGAGAGTGAGAGACAGGCATGCAGGGAGAGAGATGAGAAGCATCAACTCATAGTTGCATCACTTTAGTTGTTCATTGACTGTTTCTTATATGTGCGTTGACTGGGCGGGGGGGCTCAAGCTGAGCCTCTGACCTCTTGCTCAAACCAGTGACCTTGGGTTCAAGCCAGCAACCTTGGGCTTCAAGCAAGCGTCCTTTGAGCTCAAACCAGCGACCACAGGGTCATGTCTATGATTCCACGCTCATGCCGGTGACCCCTCACTCAACCCGGTGACCTCTGGGTATCGAACCTGGGACCTCAGCATCCTATGTTGTTGCTCTATCCACTGCACCACTACCAGTCAGGCTATATAATTTTTTAAACAAGCTTTGTAGACTGAATTGTGTTTATTCAGAAAAGAATGCTCAGTGTGATAAGGGCACTTGAAACTATCTCACTTAAAGGTGATGTAAGGGACAATACATAAGACATGGTAATTCTGGTGTGTTTTCCAGTGCCACCAGGCAATTCTCCAATTCTCAGTGGACACCAACGGTTTTCTATAAATTTAATGTGCACAATTCTGGTGTTATCTACATGGAGATTGTGTCAGATCCCACAGGTCAAGGGCTCAGTTCCACAATACTGCCCCCTACTTCAGACACCAGTCACAAGTCCAGGTTGTCTCCTGTGCTTCTGACCAGCCAGCTGTAAATTGGAAGTTCGTATAACCCCTTCCTTGGGTTTGACTAATTTGCTAGAGTGGCTCCCAGGTGGAAACATTTACTTAGATTTACCAGTTTGTTATAAAGAATATTATAAAGGATCCAAGCGAACAGCCTGACGAAGAGATTCATCGGCCGAGCCTGGAAGCATTCTGAGCATGGGAGCTTCTGTTCATCCACGCTGTGAAATAGTATACATCAAACTGAGAGGGGAAGTTTATATGTAGGTGTGTCATGATACATGATATATTTAAGGAAATAAGTTATATAATTCCATTTTTGTAAATAGAGAGGTAAGCAACGTCTCTTCCTCCTTTAGGACAAAAAAACAAGATGATCCAAGGGCATCTTGTCATGCCGGAAAGCAAGGAAGTCCTCAAAGAATGGAGGAAAAAATGTATAGAATACCCAGAAACCGGGTGGAAGGAGCTCCCACTGGCTGCATCTGGGTCAGTTTGAGCATGAGATTAAAATAGGTAACCATAAGTCCATCCTTACACCAACTAATACACGAGTGACTTAACATCTGGTAAGGCATTAGACATCTACTTAGTATCTGCCCACAGAATGCTCATTAATACCAGTGGGGGGAAGAAAGAAATATCGTTGCTATGGAGAAGACAGGCAGACACTACCTCAGTGAATGATCAAAAAAAGCAGACTCAGTGTGGGACAAATCAGAATACATGCTGTGTGGATAGATGAAGTGAGAACACAGCATCACTTCTGTGACATTCCTGCCAAAGATGCATGACCTAGATCTGATCAGAGGAAACATCTGGCACATTCATAAAGGGCAGTCTACAAAATAACTGATTTTCAAAAATGTCAAGTTCATGAACATCAAGGAAAAAATTGAGGAAATATTCTAGAACAGTGGTTCTTAACCTGGGTTCTATCGAACCCTAGGGGTTCGATGAGTTGGTCTCAGGGGTTCGGAGAAGCCTCTGCCGCAGAGGCCAGAATAAAGTAATACCGTAATTTGTTGTGAGTTCATGCACTTTGTTGGTTTTGTTCTTTGAGCAAGGTGATGTTCATGCACGGCTCATTTTGTGCACCAGTAAAAAAACATATACCTATGTCTTGAATTTCGAAAAGAAAATCATATTGTATTTATCACTAAAGAAGGTGTTGGGCAGATAAAATATATTATGCTCACTTTGTTAAAGATGGCGCTGCCCACATGGAAGTTCGTTGATATTAATGTGTGTTCTGGGACAGGCTGTGGGCCGGGTTGTTATAGCCTAAGGCTTAGTTTTAAAAAAAAAAAAATTTTTTTTAAACAACTTTATTTTTATTTATTTTTTACAGGGACAGAGAGAGAGTCAGAGAAAGGAATAGATAGGGACAGACAGACAGGAACGGAGAGAGATGAGAAGCATCAATCATTAGTTTTTCATTGCCGTTGTGACGCTTTAGTTGTTCATTGATTACTTTCTCATATGTGCCTTGACTGCAGGCCTTCAGCAGACCGAGCAACCCCTTGCTGGAGCCAGCGACCTTGGGTCCAAGTTGATGAGCTTTTGCTCAAGCCAGATGGACCTGCACTCAAGCTGGCGAGCTCGGGGTCTCGAATCTAGGTCTTCAGCATCCCAGTCTGACGCTCTATCCACTGCGCCACCGCCTGGTCAGGCCTAAGGCTTAGTTTTAAGAGTAAGCTCTTCTCCACACCCTTGACTGATTGGATGATGTGGGGTGGTGCACTCTCATGAGGAATCCCATTATGCCTCAGATGGGTGACTTTGTACCAGAGACTTTCTTGTTTGTAGATTAGATTAAGGGTTTGGATTTCTACATTATAAAGTGGGACAGACCAGTAGCTTGCGCTCTTGGTTCCTGAGGTATTAGAGAGGAGAGCAGATTAAGGCCAGGTGGAGGCCAGGAGAAGCAGCCAAGATGGTAGAGTGCTGAGTGAGAAGCCAGTTTGTGTAGAGTTTGTGCAGGAGGAGATGGGGAACAGAGATGAATAAGTCTGGTGAGGTAGAAACTTTTGATTCTAGGAAACTCGGATAAGTCAGTAGCTTTGTGAGCACTGAATGTGTGGGTTTTGGAGCCCAGTATGTGTTTTTGCTTGCCCGCCGGGTGCAAGCTAGAATTAAAGCTGATGGCTCACCAGTTCTTGGCTCCGTTGTTTTATTACCGACTGTCCGAATCTAATGGGAATCTGCACGGGTCAGGCTGCTGTGATAATGGCCTCGACTACTGGCTTTACAGAAGGGTTTGGTGAATGTGCATGTGAAACTGGTGGGTTCGGTACCTCACAAAAGGTTAAGAACCACTGTTCTAGAAGTAAGAAGGCAATTAAAGAGACATAAGAAAGGTAAAGCATGGTTCTGCCCTGGATTGTTTTGCTATAAAGGACTCTTGAGACTTTAGGTGGCATTTGAATGGGGTTTGTGAATTCATTGTTAGGAAATGTATCCACTGTTAATTTCTTGGTTTGATGATTGTATGGGGATTGTGTAGGAGAAGGCCCTTGTAGAAATATACACAGGTGTGTGGCAGGGCATCAGGTCAGCAAGTGACTACTCTCAGGTAGTTCAGGAAGAAGGAAGGTACTTGGAACTTGTGTGTGTGTGTGTGTGTGTGTGTGTGTGTGTGTGTGTGTGACAGGGACAGAGAGAGCGACTGATAGGGACAAACAGGAAGGGAGAGAGATGAAAAGCATCAATTCTTTGTTGCGGCACCTTAGCATTTCATTGGTTGCTTTCTCATATGTGCCTTGACTGGGGGGCAACAGCAGACAGAGTGACCCCTTGCTCGAGCCAGCGACCTTGTGCTCAAGTAGGTGAGCCTTGCTCAAACCAGATGAGCTCGTGCTCAAGCTGGCGATCTCGGGGTCTCGAACCTGGGTCCTCCACATCCCAGACTGATGCTCTCTCCACTGCACCACTGCCTGGTCAGGCCTTGCAACTTTTTTTTGTAAGTTTGAAATTGCTTTAACAAGAGGGTTCTCAAAGGATGTAGTGAATCACTGGTCATGGGAATTTATTGCAACAGAATTTGAAAGTTTACTCACTGAACTTATGCTTCTTTCTTAGGAAGCTCCTAGAAGACTTGTTGTAAAGTCGTGCTATGTATCTGGAAGATTGGTTTGCATGCCCTCGGAGTCCCAAATTTCTAAGATTCTGGGTATCTGTGTACATATTTTAAAGTAATAATTGAATTTATTAAATGATGTTTATGCTTTCAGTTATAAGGTTGACCTCTCATACCAATCAATGGGCATTATTTTAAATTGTTTGGTAGAGTCTGGGAGTGCTAAGGACTGTATGTGACTCCCTACCAGAAGTTAATAATGTAATTAGGTAAAGAGGGCATGGGCAAAGTGTATAACCCCCATAAAGTAAGCCAAATCGTTGGTATCAGTGGTCTTCAGTTCAGACCAGGAGGAAGTATCTGTGAGCTTTGCTGATTAAGGAGGGTTTTTATAGAGGTAACTGGGCTGGGTGTTGGAGGTGAGTAAGACTTAGGTATGCATGAAGTAAGAATGGGAGGAGAGAACATTCTATTCACAAGTGCCTCTATAAATGGGCAGGATGTGTTCGGGGACAATGAGAAGACTAGCCTGACAGGTTTGGAGGTTTCATATAGGAGCTCTCTTATATAGTTAAGGTGATAGGACTCTTTTCCATAAAAGGGAAAATGGGGAGGAAACTAATGACTGGGATAGCTACCAGCCATCTGGTACTGTGTTAGATGGTTTTAATTAATCAAATTCATTCATTCACTCATTTATCTCTTTGAATCTATTCAATCTTTTTTTTTTAATCTATTCAATCTTCTAAGATAGATGTCATACTCATTATATGGATGTGAAGTTTGTATTCAAAGAGAGAAAATTACTTTCTTGCCTGGCCTCTGGTGGCACAGTGGATAGAGCATCAAACTAAAACTCTGAGGTCACCAGTTCGAAACCATGGGCTTGCCCTGTTAAGGCACATAAAACAAGCAACAAGCAAACAATGAACAGTTAAACTGAAACAACTATCAGTTGCTACTTCTCACTCCCCACTGCTTTCCTCTCTCTGTAAAATCAATAAATAAAATCTTTAAAAAAAGAAAATGACTTTCTCAAAGTCATATAGCTAATTCAGAGGCTGTTTGGATTTGTAACCAGACTGGCCTGACTTCACAGCCCATTTCTACTCCCCCGGCTGCTTACACCTGGGAGGAGATAGAGGGCAGCGATACAGACTGGGGGGCGGGGCGCAGACTACATGTGTAGAATACTGTGAAAAGGAGAATGTCTTCCCAATACATTCTCTCATGTTCAGATTGAGGTGCACATACATGTATGTGCCTGGGAGATGTGGATTATCAGAAAAGAGCATGAAGTCTGAGAAAAGGCCCAAGGACTGAACACTGAGAAACACACACACACAATTTTTTTTTTTAATTAAGTGAGAGGCGGGGAGGCAGAGAGACAGACTCCTGCATGCACTCCAACCAGGATCCACTTGGCAAGCCCCTACAGGGCAATGTTCTGCCATTTGGGGCCACTGCTCTGTTGCTCGGCAGCTGAAGTGAGGCCACAGAGCCATCCTCAGCACCCAGGGAAAACTTGTTCTATCTATTTGAGTTATGACTACGAGGAGAGGGGAAAAGCGTATGGAGGAGGGGAGAAGCAGATGGGCGCTTCTCCTGTATGCCCTGACTGGGAGTCGAACCCAGAACTTTCACACACTGGGCCTATGCTCTAGCACTGAGCCAACCAGCCAGGGCCGAGGAACATCTGTATTTAAGGGACAATCAGAAGACGCACACTAATGGAATCAAGAAAGGGAGCGTTCGGAGATGTTGGATGAAAAAGCAGGAAAGATACTACAGAAGTCAAGAGAAGTGTGGTCAGCAAACTTGAACACTTCAGGGAGGTCAAGACAGACGAGGATAAAAAAGTGTCCCTTAGATGCAGCATCCGGGAGGGCAGAGGCAACTTCAGTGAGAGTGGCCTCAGTTGAGGGGTGGAGGTGGGAAACAGCTGTAGTGGTTGAACAGTTAGTGGTGGGGGAGAAGCACTGGAGACTGGTGACAGGGCTTTCCAGAGTCCGCTCTGAAGGAAAGGAGAGAAGGCCATCGCTATGGGAGGTGGTAGATGGATATGTGCTTTCTGTAACTTTAATTCTGGAGAGTTGTGTGTGAGTCAGTGGTGATGGTAAGGAGGCAGGATAGAGAAGTTTGAGAGAGGAGAGGGTCTCATGCCAGCGGTGAAATCCTTGTGGGAGATGGGATGCACTGGAACCCAGAGCAGCGGTGGTCTGAGCAGAAAGGGGAGGAACGGAGGTGCCCATGCCTGTTGTCTAAATTGCCCCTCTCTCCTCACCGCCCCCCACACCAAAAGTCCTTGCGTGCCTATGTAAGGTGGCCTCACTAACCAAGGCTTAGCCGCATAGTCCGCGCCATGCCCAAAAAACATCCATGAATTGCATCTGCGTGCACACACTCATCGATGGCAACTAAGATAACATTCTGTTTAAAGCTGCTCAATTCAGTGCTGCCTTTATAATGCTGTTTGTTCTGAAATACCCTCCTTAATGGGTGTAAAAGGAGAACGGGAGAGGATGAGAATGAATACACTCAGAGGCCATGGAAGCTGGTCCTCCTGCAAGCAGCTGTGGCATGGGCCAGTGTGTGTCAGTGTGTCAGGCTCATTTATAGAAGTCTGTGCCAGTGTCCTGACCTGTTTGCAGCGTGTGTTATTTGCTCTGTCACGGCATCTTTGTCAGTTTGGGTTCTGAAGAACTGTTTTGACCTATAATAGTCAACAACAACAAAATTTGAATGAATCACAGGAAGCATGCAAAAAAAAAAAAAAAAAAAAAAAAAAAGGAAAATCACTGCTAGATTGGCAGTGTAGAAATAAAGGAAGAGTGTGCGATATTAGATATTAAAGTGCAATGAGAAGTAAAAGCCAAAACCTGGGAAGAACGCAAGTTCCCATCAGTAGCGGGATGGAAAAATAAAACAGGGTATTCATACAATAGAATAACCTGATAACAAAAATGAATGAACTCCAGCTACATGTGTCAGCATGAGTGAATCTCACAAGCATACCATTGAGCAAAGGAAGTGAGATGCAAAACAATACCTGCTCTATGCTGCCATGTAAGTTAAAAATTAAGCAACATTAATCTGTGGTGTTATAAGTCAGGTAATGGTTATTTTTGGAGAGGAGAGAGCAGTGATTAGGAGGAGGCTAAAGGAGAGCTTCTGGGGCTGCAGGTAGTAATTTTCTCGACACAGGAGTGTCACACCGGTGTGTTCACTTTGGTAACGCATCAAGTTGTACACTCACGATTTGTGCACTTTTTTATGTATGCATGTCATACTTTGGTAAAATGTGTTTTAAAACAAAAAAGAACGAGGAGCATTCAAGGAAATGGATGAGGAAGCAGTACAAAAGTCAGCAAGCAATTAGAATTGCTGGCAGACCTTTGACCCTAGCAATGCCATCATAAACCTCCTTGTAGCCAATGAGGAGGATTAACCAACAATTCTGTTAACATCAGCTGAATTTATGCCATTACTTCAGCAGATCTGCAGAGACTGGAAGAGCAACCGCCAAATGTGGGATATATGTGTGCGTGTGTGGGTGAGGTGACTTTCACACACATGTACATGCACAGTTGTGGGTGGATCATGCGTTGGCATCTCATAGTCACCACAGCATGTGCGGATTCAGCTGGTACACTCACCTCCAGCGAAGTACCCCAACTCCCCGTCTCTAATTCATGTGTTCCGTAGCTATGGTTACAGACTTTATTGTGCCTATTCAACCTTTACCCTGTATTATGATTTCTCTTCAGGTTACTTTCTGCATTCACTTTGTGTCTCAGATGGCTTCAAGACTTGGACATTTATGGGATGTTTTTAATCCCAGGTTCTGTTTAACTAGCTCAGTTGGTTTGTGTACAGGAAGTGTGAACTAATTCTGATTTAGTTTGTCAAATAAAATAAAATCTCTCACCACTGCGTAAAGTATATAGTGTATCCCAAAGTGAAGCCAGAGTTATTTTTGAGTAATTTGTTGTTTACAGTGGCTTCCTCAAGGGTTTCCTCCTCAGGGCCAGAAGAAAATGAAATTGATTTCTTCAGATGTGCAAGTTCTTCACGTTGTTTTTGTTTCAGGTGGAACTCTGCTGGTTTTGGAGGAAGGTGACTCACTTGTGAGGAATTTTAAATAGTTCAGCAAGGAAGAGATCTGTTTTTCAAAGTTTTGTAAATTTTCAACGGTCTACTCTTTCAGGATTCATTTTTAGCTCTTCATCACCCCTTCTGAGTTAGAGCTTCACGATAATTCCGGTCAATAAACTAAAATGCTGTGTGTTTGGAGTGAATGGAAAAGAAACTCTGCATTAGTAGAAATCAGATTTTATTTTTCTTTAGTTTGGACTGATTCCAGTTGTTGACACTGCTATTAAAAAGAGAATTTGACTCTTTTCTCTTTTTAGGGAACTAAGGTACTTTTTGGCTGTATTTGAAATAAGTAGTATGGAAGGTAACTTTGAAACATGTGCCTTACAAAGAGGAAAAAGGACAAAAAAAAGCTGGGGGGAAATTCCTATGAATTAAGTTAAAAACTTGCATATCTTAAACATCATTGCAAGATACGTAAGCTTAAGGCAGATACCACACTTTATAATGTTGAACTTATTGTTTCAGTCAGTTATTGGGTTACCATGCTGTGTATGTTCATTCTTGGGGCATTGGTTCAGTTGTGTGTGGGGGAAAAGTTCATAACCTGTTAATCCATCCTGTACCTTTTTGTTTGTGAACTAAACCATTTGTTCATTTAACATTTACCACATTGAATTATTCATCAACTCTGTGCTATGTTTAGGAGATAAAGAGATGGATAGAATCCAGTCTGTGCCCACATTTAACCTAAATCTGAAGGGAAAGACAGACATGGACATAATGACAGCAGTGTGATCGGACTGTGATGGAGACGCGGACAGCCTGCTGTATGTAGGACCTCAGAACAGGACACATCTGACTATCGGTAGGGGTCAAGGGAAGCTTTCCAGAGGAAGCCCTGGAGTAAGGATGAAAGGTGGAACCTGGAGAAGATGGATTCATCAAGTCCCATGCTCAGATTATTTTATTTTATTTTATTTTATTTTATTTTATTATGTGGCGATAGGGAACCACTGAAGAATTTTAAGTGGGGAAATGACTTGATCAGATTTACATTTGGGAAGAATGACTGTGGTATTATGAAGGGGATACACTGGGCAGGGTCAAAGCCAGTTTACAGTTGTGAGTACATAAAACAGTTTATTCTTGTGTTATTTATTAATATTGGGTTATTTTTCCATACCAACAATTGTAGACCTACTTTTGCCCCACCCTGTATTTTCACATGGCAGAAGCTGGAGGTAGAAAGGCCAGTGAGGAAATTATTGAAAATATACAAGTGAGAGTCGTGAGAAGAGAGGAGGTATGGTTTTTATGTCTCTTGAAGAATTGGAACTGATTGGCCTTGATATTTAATTACTAGTGGAGCAAGAATCTATAGTCTGACTCACTTTGTTACCCACAGGAGAGATGTGGGGCTGTTGGTGCTATTTACAAAGACTAGAGAGGACAGGAGATTTGGAGTATGGGATGGAAAGTAAGACATCAGGTCAACCCTAACCTCAAGGCTATGGTACTCATGAGCTATCACACAGAATTATTTAGAGCAGTGGTTTTTCAACCTTTTTACACTTGGGGACTGGTGACCTAGCTGGCCAGAAATGGAAACACAGAACAAATAAAGTTTTATCTTACCTCAGGTAACAGTGCAACTCGGTATAGGCTGGTGCTTGATTTCTGAACTCCACATGCAAGGTGCATAGAATACTACATAAGTTTGTCCAAATGCTTTTTGTCTATTGTACATGATTTGTTAAATGCTTTGCACAGTGCAAAGGTTATCTGACCGAACCTACAGGTTCCAAAGATATCTAAGACAACCTCAACAGTATTTTCATTGATGATACAGGCTGACAAGTGGCAATCACCCTGAGCGTAAGTGAATTCAGCTAAGATCATTGGGTCTATAATCTTCATTCAACATCAGGGTGGTTAACTCTTTCATGGACACGGACTGGCGGTTGAAAAACACTGATATAGAAGACTACATGGAAGCACAGTTGAGAAACTTAGAAGAGTGACATGTACTAGGGACATACTTATCATAGTCATCTGTGTATGATGATATTTGATGCTTCTTGAGCACACGAGATTACCTACTGGAGAATGTGTAAAGTGAGAAATAAAGGTAAACACCACATTTCAACATCTGTTTTGGCCCAACATTGCATTTGTTTCTCATGCCTGCGTTTCCCCACCCCCCCGCAATATGTAAATGATCCTTGTGGAAAACTTGGAAAGTATAGAAATATATAAAGACAGTAAGATCTACCTGTAATTCAATTGTCGTTTCCTAAGAAAATCACTGTTAACATTTGGAATATTTCCTTTCATACTTTCTCCTATGCATGTCCTTTCTCCACAATTTCGATACCATTGTATAGGCAGCTTTGCATTGTATTGTTTCTGTTTAATGTTAGTTCAAGCATAGTATCATCTTACTAAAATTATAAATAACATTGCATTTAACACTTCTATTCAAGGAATATTTCTCCTTTTATGATTACAGAGTTTTTTCAGCATGGATTCCTAGAGGTAGACTAATAACTAGGTTAAAAAGATAGGAACAAATGTAAAGCTTTACATTTTATTAAGTGTTTTTTCAAATGGTTGTTTTGAAGTTTCTGTTCCTACTGACAGACAGCTCTAACATTAAAGTGTTTTATTGGAGGAAGAGTCAATAAAAGAAATAAATGACCAGAGGTTTTCTAGAAGGATGCCTCAGCAGTAATAAGTAAGTGCTGTAGAGAGGTCATATCAGCAAAGAATGCACGGATCAACGGGGCTGGTGATCGGAAGATTGGTATATGGTAGGGTGTTAGCCAGGTTACAGTGAGCAGATATATGGGTGAAGTGGGTGTGGTTTGTTCCAGAATCACTGCTGCGAAGGGCAGGAAAGAGAGACATCATAGGTAGAGGGGCTGCAGATTTGATAGGTGTTATGTTGTTTGTTTTTAAAGATGGGTGAGGCAAGACATGGGCATATTTGTGGGAATTGGAGTTGCTTGAGGACATGAGAGAGGATCGGGCCCAGAGCTGAATCACCTCTTTTTCTGGGACAGAAGGAAGGTGCTCAGGATGGGAGTGGATGTAGGAGAGCTGGTAGGAAGTTGGAGTAGTTTCTAACAGACTTTGTTTTTCTCTGTGAAATAGGAGGCACGACATTGAGTGGGAGTGAAGGGAGTAGCAGAAACAGCTTGAGGTGTAGGAAAGCAGGTTTACCTTCTGATGCCATGATGGTCAAGGGAGCTATTTAAGGACAAAGGTGAAGATCACCAGGCAGTGCTGAAGGGTCTTCTGAGGTTGAAGACCAGAGAATTGTAGAGTTTCCCACCTGTCAATCTGGAGGATTTCTCTGGCAGTACTTAGCAGCCCAGGTGCATAGGAACCACAAAGTAATCAGTTGGTCATCTGAAAAAATAATTTCCCTATAAGTGTATTTAAATAAATTTAAAATAAGTACAGGGAGGTTTATTCTCTCAAAATTGATCAAAAAGAAACAAATGGACTCCCATGTAATCTGGTGATCAAGCTCTGTTTAGCTCTTGACACTATTCTATTCCCTTTGAATTCACTAATGCTTGTAGTTAAATTTTAGAAAAATTGGTAATAAAAAGAAGAAGAAACTTGGTAAAAGAAAAGTTGGTATAGATCTTAAATAAGAAATAGGATGCCTGACCAGTGGTGGTGCACTGGATAGAGCATCGACCTGGGACACTGAGGTCCCAGGTTCAAAATGCTGGCTTGAGTGTGGGATGATCATCATCATCCCAAGGTCACTGGCTTATGCAAGGGCTCACTGGCTCAGCTGGAGCCTCCCAGTCAAGGCACATATGAGAAGAATCAGTGAAATACTAAAGTGCCACAACTACTATTTGCTGCTTCTCCTCTCCCTCCTCTCTCTCTCTCTCCCTCTTCCTCTTTCTCCCTCTTCCTCTTCCTCTCCCTCTTCCTCTCTCCTCCCTCTTCCTCTCTCCTCTCTCTTCCTCTTCCTCTCTCTTCCTTTTCCTCTCTCTCTTTTTCTCTTCTTTCCTTTCTCCCTCTTTCTTCCTTTTCCTCTTCTTTCCTTTCTCTCTCTCTCTTCCTCTCTCTCCCTCTTCCTTCTCCACTCTCCTCTTCCTCTCTCCTCTCTCCTCTTCCTCTCTCCTCTCTCCTCTTCCTCTCTCCTCTCTCCTCTTCCTCTCTCCTCTCTCTCCCTCGGCCTCTCTCCTCTCTCTCCCTCTTCCTCTCTCCCCCTTTTCCTCTCTCTTCTTCTTCCTCTCTCTCCCTCTTCCTCTCTCCCCTTCTTCCTCTCTTCCCCTCTTCCTCTCTCCCCCTCTTCCTATCTCTTCTCTCTTCCTCTTCCTCTCTCTCTCTTCCTTTTCCCCTCTCTCCTTCTTCCTCTCTCTCCCTCTCTTCCTCTTCCTCTCTTCTTCCTTTCTCTTCCTCTTTCTCTCTCTCCCTCTTCCTCTCTCCTCTCTCCATCTTCCTCTCTCTCTTCCTCTTCCTCACTCTCTCCCTCTTCCTCTTCCTCTCCCTCCTTCTTCCCCTCTCTCTACATTGTTCAGCAATCGAGCTATTCCCCCCCCCCCGAAATCAGTCAATAAGAAACAGGGTAATAAGGTTGAGTTAGAAGAAAGAAAAAAACCCAGCAGCATTACTGTGTTATTGGAGGTGAAGTAATGATTTGATCAATGGACATTTACAAACAATGACAGAGAAGGCAATAGAGCATGTACAAAAGCCATTTATTTTTTGTACTGTCCAGATATTGAACATGGAGAATACTTTATTTTTTAATATTTTAAAATTTTTTATTAAGTGAGAAGTAGGGAGGCAGAGAGACAGACCCCCATATGCACCCCAATCAGGATCCACCCATCAAGCCCCCAACCAGGCGATGCTCTGCTTATCTGGGGCTGGTGCTGCTCCATTGCTCTGTTGCTCAGCAATTGAGCTATTTTTGTGCCTGAATCAAAAAGCCATGGAGCCATCCTCAGTGCCTTGGCCAACTTGCTCCAACTGAGCCATAGCTGTGGGAGGGGAAGAGAGAGAGAGAAGGGACAGAGGGAGGGGTGGAGAAGCAGATCGTCAATTCTTCTGTGTGCCCTGACTGGGAATCAAACCCAGAACTTCCATATGCTGCGCCAGTGCTCTACGGAGCCAACTGGCTAGGGCCAGAATACTTAAAAAAAAATTAACATTAATACAATTTTGTTTCAAAGAACATAGCTGTGTACTTTGATAGTATAGCAGTTCAAGTGGTAAAAGAGCAGTAATTGTGTGATGTGTTAGGGATGGACACATGTCCATTTAAACATTAGTGGATAATTATTTTTATGAGAAAAGTTCACAAGGTTTGATTCTCTCTCAAAATATTATAAAGAAATAATTTCTTATCCAAATTACTACTATTTCTTTTTCTTACATGGTTTTAAGTGACATCTGTTTTCAATGAATTTGTAAACAACTGTTCTCGGGATCAGTAGGTATTAAATTGGTTTGAAAGCGGCTTGAAAATGGTGAAAAAAAAATATTTCCCAGAGGACTGCAGTAAGACTGATGATTTTTATGCCAGTGAAAGGCCAGTTTTTTTTACCACAAAAATTTCCCGGTAACCTTTCATGATTGAAAACATATTACTTGCTATTCAAAAACACAGACAAATTAGTGAGGAGAGTTTCTAAAATAAGCTCAAGGGTTAGACATGTAATTTGTGGATGACACGTCATGATAGTAAAGTATATTTCCTTCTGTGTTGTGTTTTAAACTGTAGAAAGTAGATGAAACTCCACAATTCAGGCTTTAAACATGTTTTTACAGCTGTAAGATGCACACACTTGATTATTAAGGGATTGCTTGTTCCAAGTATGCACATGTTACTACCTAATGTTTACTTGTAACATTGTATTTCTTCTCTTTATCATACACAGGCATGCTAGGGAACTTGACATTGTATTTGAATTGGTGATCTCGGAGCCTCTTTATTACAGGGCTATTCCCTTAAAGGAGTGGTTCTTAACCTTTTTTGAGGTACCGAACCCAACAGTTTCATATGCGCATTCACCGAACCCTTCTATAGTGATAAATAAAATACGATTTTTTTCCCCAAATTCAAGACACAGGTATATGTTTTTTTACTGGTGCACAAAATGAGCCGTGCATGAACATCACCTTGCTCAAAGAACAAAACCAACAAAGTGCATGAACTCACAACAAATTACAGTATTACTTTATTCTGGTCTCCGCAGCAGAGGCTTCTCCGAACCCCTGAGACCGACTAAGAACCACTGCCTTAAAGTATGTATTTTAAGGAATAGCTGTGACATTTGGGATCTCTGTTGCAAAGCCTAATTACCTATTTTTGTAGTAATGGTATAGGAAACTGGTTAGACAGCAGTGGCACCAGTAGTTCAGGCTGCAGGTAGTCCCTGATTGAGACCACACTAAGCAACAAGAGTGTGTTCTATCAGGGATGAACCCTGATCGAGCACGACTGTCAGAGTTAACGACGGAGTACGGTGATTCTTCCCAGCAAAGATCTCTGCAACATTCAGAACGTCCCATTTCCTGTATCACTCTGAGAGTGGACAACCACAGAACTACTTGTTTTCTTAAAAAATGCAAAGAGAGAGAGAGAGATGACTTTTTTTTTTTTTTTTTTTTTACAGGGATAGAGAGAGAGTCAGAGGGATAGATAGGGACAGACAGGAACAGAGAGAGGGATAGATAGGGACAGACAGGAACGGAGAGAGGTGAGAAGCATCAATCATTAGTTTTTCATTGCTGTTGTGACACCATAGTTGTTCATTGATTGCTTTCTCACATGTGCCTTGACTGCGGGCCTTCAGCAGACCGAGCCACCCCTTGCTGGAGCCAGCGACCTTGGGTCCAAGCTGGCGAGCTTTTTTTTTTTTGCTCAAGCCAGCTGGGCCCACGCTCAAGCTGGCAATCTCGGGGTCTCGAACCTGGGTCTTCCGCATCCCAGTCCGACGCTCTATCCACTGCGCCACCGCCTGGTCAGGCGAGAGAGAGATGACTTCTTAATTTGACATAATATAAAATTTCTGAAAAGTTTCAGGAATTCCCTTATACTTTTCAGTCAGGTTCACCAATAGTTTGGCATTTGTTTTACCACCTCCCCCCTATATTTAGAGTAGACTGCAGACATCAGGCCCCTTCACCCCTCAGACGTCAGTGTGTACTTCCTAAGAACAGGAGTGCCTCTTACATAAACGCAGTCCAGGTATCAGAAGCAGGACATTTTACATTGGGTTAAGATAATAGTCTTGTACCAAAGTCCATATTTAGATTTTTCTAATTGCCTCCAATAATGTCTTTTATGGCCATATTTTTCTGTGTCCAGGATTCATATCATATCTCTATAGTCTCATTTCATCTTAAACACATTCGCTGTTTTTAAAGTAAAATGGAGGGAGACACATTTTCTATCTCATGCTTTGGTTGCACACTTATCAATTTCAGCATCTTCTCTGAAACAGAATGGTGGGTTCTGTATAGCAGGTGTCATGTAGGAAATTCTTGAACTTCAGGCTTCTCTGTTAGTACCTTTTTCAGCAGATGAGTTACTTTCTGTACAAGCAACCTTTGGTCCTTACCAAGTCTTGCTGTATAGGGACTGTTGAGTGCTGAGTGCAGTGTAAGGCTTTCTTTTGTTCGGCCTGTCTCTTACACATGGGATAGCTGCCATGTCATCCCATTGGAACATTTTGCATAAGTTTGGGTGAGACAGTTCCGACATATTCCCTGCAGCTTATCTGTAGCTGAGGAAAGGTGACAAGTGGCCACCGCCTTTTTGCTTAAGCCCAGGAGTCCACTTTCTTTTCACTGGACTATAATTACTCTCTGGAGTATGTGGACAAAGCAGCATATGCTTATGATTTCAGAAGCACTCAGAACCTTCGGCGTGTTTGTTCCATGGAAAATTGCATGACAGTTTTCTGTGCTGATGTTTCATTCTTTAAAAGTGGTGGTGTTGAAATTCTGCTTCCAGTTCATTCCCCCCAGAAAAGAAGAATTCCGAAATTGAGATTTCTCTGAATGGACTCGGGGCCTAAGTGGAATCAGATAAAACTTAAGAAATTCCGTAGTTTTTAAAGGGTTATTTTGTTTAATGTTATGATTTAACAAAGATGAGAATTATACTATCATATAATCTCTATATTCTGTCTTGATTATTGAAATTTTTCTAAGTTGTTTGGCTGCAGAAGAGTATTTAATGTTCTTCTCCACGTTTACCTAAGAATGTGCTTTCTTAATGTCTTTATCGTCAGTCTGTTTCCTTTTTTATTTAATGATTTGAAACACTTTGATAGTTTTTATACATAGAATTAACAGTTGTCATAACTATCACTATTTTAATTTACTTTTGCAAGAATGTATTTCAATTTCAGATGATAGAATTTCAACATATAAAACACAAAATTAGATTTTTCACACCAGTATCTGTCTTACCTATAGATACCCACCTGTAGATGACTCATACAGTATGTCCATAAAGTCATGGTACACTATTTTTTATATATATTTTATTATTATTAATTCTAATGGGGTGACACCAATAAATCAGGGTACATTTGTACAATGAAAACATCTCCAGGTTATCTTATCATTCAATTGTGTTTCATACTCGTCACCAAAAGTCAAATTGTCCTCTGTCACCTTCTATCTGGTTTTCCCTGTGTCCCTCCCCTCCTCCCTTTCCCACTCTTCCCTCCTTCCCCCCATCCCGTAACCTCCACTCTCTTGTCCATGTCTCATATTCTCACTTTTATGTCCCACCTATGTATGAAATCATGCTGTTCTCAGTTTTTCTTTTTTTCTGATTTACTTATTTCACTCCGTATAATGTTATCAAGGTACATCCATTTTGTTATAAATGATCCGATGCCATCATTTCTTATGGCTGAGTAGTATTCCATAGTATATATGTACCATAGCTTTTTAATCCACTTGTCTTCTGATGGACACTTGGGCTGTTTCTAGATCTTCGCTATTGTAAACAATGCTGCCACGAACATGGGGGCGCATTTCTTCTTTTCGAACAGTGCTATGGTGTTCTTAGGGTATATTCCTATAAGTGGGATAGCTGGGCCAAAAGGCAGTTCGATTTTTAATTTTCTGAGGAATCTCCAAACTGTTTTCCACAGTGGCTGCACCAGTCTGCATTCCCACCAGCAGTGCAGAAGGGTTGCCTTTTCTCCACATCCTCGCCAGCACTTATTCTGTGTTGTTTTGCTGATGAGTGCCATTCTGACAGGTGTGAGGTGATATCTCATTGTGGTTTTAATTTGCATTTCTCTAATGATTAGTGATGTTGAGCATTTTTTCGTATGCCTATTGGCCATCTGTATGTCCTCTCTGGAGAAATTTCTATTCATTTCTTTTGCCCATTTTTTGATTGGATTGTTTGTCTTCCTGGTGTTGAGTTTTATAAGTTCTTTATAAATTTTAGTTATTAACCCCTTATCAGATGTGCTGTCGAATATGTTCTCCCATTGTGTGGTTTGTCTTTTTATTCTGTTCTTATTGTCTTTAGCTGTGCAAAAACTTTTTAGTTTGATATAGTCCCATTTGTTTATCTTGCCTTTTATTTCAGTTGCCCGTGGAGATAACTCGGCAAATATACTGCTGCTACAGATGTCGGAGAGCTTGCTGCCTATGTTTTCTTCTAAGATGCTTATGGTTTCACGGCTTACATTTAAGTCTTTTATCCATTTTGAGTTTGTTTTTGTGAATGGTGTAAGTTGATGGTCTAGTTTCATTTTTTTGCAGGTAGATGTCCAATTTTCCCAACACCATTTGTTAAAGAGGCTGTCTTTACTCCATTGTATGTTCTTTCCTCCTTTGTCAAATATCAGTTGTCCATAAAGCTGTGGGTTTATTTCTGGGTCCTCTGTTCTGTTCCATTGATCTATGTGCCTGTTCTTATGCCAGTACCAGGCTGTCTTGAATATAATGGCCTTATAGTAAACTTTGATATCTGGAAGAGTGATACCTCCTGCTTTATTTTTTCTTTTTAAGATTGCTGAGGCTATTCGTGTTCTTTTTTGGTTCCATATAAATTTTTGGAATATGTGTTCTATATCTTTGAAGTATGTCATTGGTATTTTAATTGGTATTGCATTGAATTTATAAATTGCTTTGGGTAATATAGACATTTTAATGATGTTTATTCTTCCTAGCCATGAGCACGGTATATGCTTCCACTTGTTTGTATCTTCCTTGATTTCTTTTATCAATGTTTTATAATTTTCCAAGTACAAGTCCTTAACCTCCTTGGTTAAATTTACTCCTAGGTACTTTATTTTTTTGGCTGCAATAGTGAAGGGGATTGTTTTCTTAATTTCTTTTGCTGACAGTTCATTGTTGGTATATAGAAATGCCTCTGATTTCTGAGTGTTAATTTTATATCCTGCCACCTTGCTGAATTCATTTATAAGGTCCAGTAGTTTTTTGACTTGAGACTTTAGGGTTTTCTATATACAATATCATATCATCTGCAAATAGTGACAGTTTTACTTCTTCTTTTCCAATTTGGATGCCTTTTATTTCTTCTTCTTGTCTGATTGCTGTAGCTAGGACTTCCAGAACTATGTTGAATAAGAGAGGTGAAAGGGGGCATCCCTGCCTGGTTCCTGATCTTAAGGGGATTGCTTTTAATTTTTGTCCATTTAGTATGATGTTTGATGTGGGTTTGTCGTAGATGGCCTTTATCATGTTAAGGAATGTTCCCTGTATTCCCACTTTACTGAGAGTTTTGAGCATGAATGGGTGCTGGATTTTATCAAATGCCTTTTCTGCATCTATTGAAATTATCATGTGATTTTTGTCCTTCCTTTTGTTTATGTGATGAATCACATTGATTGATTTGCTAATATAAGTCATGGTACACTTTTGACTGGTCTTAGTAAATCTGAATGACATAGTTTGTCCATATTTGCTAATCTGCTGTATGCTGAGATACAACTATAATAGTAATGTTTTTCATCACCTTATGCATACGTACTTTTTGGGTAATGCCTGAGATGATGATGGAATAGGTATTCTGCTATTCAGTTTTTCAGAGATGAAGATGAAAGCCACATGAGGGTGTTACCCTATTATCTAACTTCTCATCCTGATTAATTAATTCCAAGGTTTTTTTTTTTTTTTTTTTTTTTTTTGTGTGTGTGTGTGTGTGTATTTAAATTCTGAAGTGAGAAGCGGGGAGGCAGAGAGACAGACTCCTGCATGTACTCTAATGGGATCCACCCAGCATGCCCACTAGGGGGCGATGCTCTGTCCATTTGAGGCATTGTTCCATTGCAACTGGAGCCATTCTAGTGCCTGAGGCAGAGGCCATGGAGCCATCCTCAGCCCTGGGCCAACTTTGCTCCAGTGGAGCCTTGACTGTGGGAGGGGAAAAGAGAGAGAGAAAGGAGAGGGGGAAGGGTGGAGAAGCAGATGGAACTTCTCCTGTGTGCCCTGGCAGGGAATCGAACACAGGACTTCCACACACCGGGCTGACGCGCTACCACTGAGCCATCCAGCCAGGGCAATTCCAAGTTTTATTGCAGGCCAGTTCCTGAACTGAGGTACAAAGGCTGTGTGCGGAAGGGGCAGAGCTAGATTCACAGTTCCATTAAGGAAGAGCAGGCTGAATAGGTAGTAGATAGGCAACCCCCAGAGGTCACTGTACAACTGTTCATTCAGACTCTTCTTGTGTCCCTCTCCTGCTGCTTAGCATTCTCCACACCAGTCATCTTTCAATCATCCCAATTCAGCACAGTCTTAATTTTTCCTGGAATTTTTCAGATATTCATGTCTTCTAGAGTTAAGATCATCAAATAATATTTTCCTTTCTTTCAGGAGGGCAAAGCAAGGGTATTGAAAGCCACCACATGAGTGGAAAATGTTATTGGAGTGGAAATGATATTGTTTCTGTGGTCACAAATACGTATTCTGTATCTGCCACTGTCCATTATAGTCACTGCTAACAGTATGTGGCTCTCAAGCCCTTGAGATGTGATAAGTGTAGCTGAGGAACTGAATTTTAAATTCTCTGTCATTTTAATGAACTTAAATTGAAATAGCCAGATGTGGTTAGTGCCTACCAAGTTGAATTGTGTAAGTTGCACTAACACTTTCCAATGTGAGACCCCAGGCACATCCTTCCTTCTCTCCTCTCAGGCTACTTATCTTATTAGTGAGGATTGTACTTCCTCTGTCTTTTACATAGACTTGAGAACCAAGCAATTGTGTAGATATAAAAGCTCTTTGAAGATCATAAATTGAAAATATCAAATGACATTACCAATATAATGCTACCTTTGCCTCTTTTCAGAGCAAAGCTAGAAGCAATCATTTTTTGTTCATTATCTCGGTCCTATTATTTCTCCTGTTCTACTGCTGATTACTTCTTTTAGTGGGAATAGACTAGAGTCTAGTGCATAAATGGGGTGAGAAAACAAAATCAAAGTAACAGGATAAATAGGGAAAGGAAGTAAGATTAAAACAGCATATAACTGGGCTATATTATTGAACTTGATATTAGCTCTTAAAAGGGTTTAAAAGTAAAGATTGAAGACAGGTTTTTAAAAAAATAAAACGTTATTTATAAAAATACTATTGGTGCTTAAAAAAATGAAATCAAGACAAAGTTACAAAGAGGAAAGTAAAAACTACACAAAATCTCACCACCCAGAAGAGCTGTTTTCAGTGTTTCAGAGTATCCTTCCAGATTTCCATTTCTTGTATATGTGTAACTTTTTAAAAAACACAGATATGGGAACTTGCTGCTTTAGTCTGCATTTTTCACTTAGAAACATATTATTGACATTTTTACATGTCAATAGATATACGTTTACTTTAAAATATCCATAGGTTTATAATTGCAAACATAATACAAAGTTATACAAAGTTTAAAACTTAAGCATTGCATAGGTATAAAACATACAAAGAGAAATTCTTGGAATTCACACCTCCCATGATATTATTCTTTGGTGTATCTTCTTCTATCTTTATACACACATAAATATATAAATAATGTTACTTTAAATTTTATTTTTATAAAAACTACGTCACATTGTCTATACTCATCTAAAATTTGCTTTTTTCACTTAGTAGAATATGTTTTATGTTTTTATTTAATATCTTCTTTACTGTATTCCATACAATAGGTTATTAAATCAGTTTAATGTTGAGATGATTTCAGTTTTTGCTAATTGAGATATCATTGTGCTAATGAATACCTTCGTGTGTGTGCATATTCCCATATCTGTATCTTGATAACTATATCTATATCTGTGTTGTTTTTTTTTTTAGTATAGATTCCTAGATGTAAAATAGCGGTTAGAGTATGTGCACATTTAACATTTTTATAACTCATTGCTAGATTGCTCTGTAGCAAAGTAGCATTAATTCAGCAGAGCGTGGGGAGTGTCTTCCAAATGGGTACTGCCATATTCATTTGGGGAAAAGAAGTTTTATCATTACTAATGGATTTTCTTCATGTTAATCCTAGTTGGAACTATAAGTAGATGGGTTTCTATGGGCTTGTCCTTGGGGAATTATAGATCTCACATTTTGCCTGTAGTACCTTGATGAAACCCACTGCCTTTTCTTCAGTCTTGATTCCTGTATCTGTCAGCTTCTTCTTTCTCCCTTATCTTCATTCTCTCCTATTCCCCTAAAAGGTAGGGGAAGAGAAAGGTCAGTGACTTGGGATTTTCTTAGCATACCACAGAGAAACATGATTTAGTGACTAAGAAACATACGGCTAGAAGTCAGTGCTAAGGATTCCATTTGATTCATTCAACATTCCATTACTAATTTGGCAGGTTGTTGTGCAGTTTTGAACACAGTTTATATAAACCTACTTCTCCATTTTCTGTTTAGTCACAGGAGTTTGTTCTGTATATATTCTCAGTGTGGTACATGAGCTTTAGAATAAGAAGATGGTTATCTACTTCTTTGGCTGGTTGAGTACTTTAAATCCAGAGTATTTCTGATACACACATGCACACACACACACACACACACTCTCTCTCTCTTTCTCTCTCTCTCTCTCTGGATTAAAAGTGAAATTTAGGAAGATTTCTGTCCTTAGAATTAGAATGAAAACAATAATATAACCTCATGGAATAAAAACCCTGTGTGTTGAAAGAAACAGTGACTTACTTGGGTTAGGCTGTACCTTAGAGAGCGCCCTAGAAGACATTAGATATGTACCTGGGTTTTGAAGTTGGTGAGATTTTGCAGTCTAGGCACCTGGAATGGGAAGGGCATTCTAGATGAGAGCGGGGAGAGGACACGTGAAACCATGGGTGGAAGGTGAAGTGCCCACAACATCTTGGAACTGGCATGCAGCTTTCTCTGATTGGAGTAGATCACCTGACTGGAAAGAGAGTGCAGGTAGTTTAGGCAGAGAGAGAGAAAAAGGAGATACCCTCAAACTATATAAATATGAAGACTTGGAGGAATAACAGATATTTCTGACCAAGATAGTTCAGAAAAACCATCAATTTAGTGTTCATCTGACTCCTAAGAGGCCTAAGCGACCCCTGTCCCATGAGACACTGTTGGGATTAACTATCTCAGAAACCTTGCCGCCAGCTAAACTGATCGTGCTTCAGCCCCTGTGCTCTTGTTCACCTCCAAAAAAAATGTCCTCTGTGTTCTTGTTCTCATACTGCTTCCTGCGTCCCCCACCTGACCCAGGATTATTGACCCAAGCTCCACTGTAGCTCTTTTTCCTCAGTCTTTTACTGCCTTGCCCCATTGTCCTCCAGGGACCTTACCTGGCAGAAGCCCAGCTGTGGATGTATCAAATTAGTCTTTTTTATTCACCTCTTACAGTCAGTATTGGGGCTGCTGAGACTTGCTGGGGAAACTTACTGTACAGTTAGGTGTTAGTAACTTTATAGTTGCTAACCTCACTCAGAACCTAAGATGGCTAGGCATTTCTCCTATGCTTCCCTGAAGCTGCTCTCTCTTGTTTGCATAGCATCTAACTAATATTCTTTCCACTGCTCTCACATTTCTATCCTGTCCCCTCTCTCCTGTGTCACCTGCCTGCTTCTCAGAGGCATGCTTCTTCAGACCTGAACTCCTGTTCCTGCTGGCACATCAAAACCCCGTGTCTACACACTTTCATTCCTCCTTCCCGCCTTCCCCTCACTGTAGAAGATGTGTTTATCCTCCTGTTAGGTTAGTCCCACCCACGCTACCATGGACCCTATCTCTTCTACCCTCCCAGGAACACTGATCTCTCGATTATCGTTTTGTTCTTTTGCATCCTCATCCTTGCCCTCTGAGCTGGATCCGTCCTACAGCATTCAGATCTTATAGTGGGACACCTGCTGTTTTATCTGACCAGCCTTGCTCCCTTCAGTCTAGTCACCTGGTCACTCTGGGAGCCACAATGTAAATGCAAGCTCCTCCTCCTCTTTGGCCACTGTTGATTGGTTCAGGAGTGGACACCTGACTCAAGTGGGAGCTGTTACAGTTCTTCACCAGGATTTTATATTTGAAATGAAATCATTTTTCTCTCTCTTTTGGTGGCTGAAATTCAGAAGGTGTATATTTTGGAACTGTTGGGAGTCAAGGTCTGCATGAGGATTGAAGAACAGAAAAATATAATAGTGAGAAAATAAGGTGAATGAGAGAACATGAACAAATGGACATGAACAAATTTATAGCAGAGAGACAAAAGCAGCATTTCTGAAGTCTTTTACAAGCACTGATTCCCAGCCCTTTTCATGTCATGACCCACTCCGGAAATGGTAATATCAGTTGTACCCACTGAGGGAAAGGAATGAGGCTGCACAGTGGCTAGAGGGCACATTTGTAATATGAGCACAGATGAGGCAGCTAGCTGTATTCTAGAATGTTCTGGGAGAGCCCACGCCCAGGTGCAGTTGCCCTGTTCCGGTATCCAGTTCCAGTGCTTAGCTTAGGTCCTAGCCTATAGGTCCTGTGAGATGCCTACGTAAACTTCCCATAAATGTCAGTTCCTCCAGGCTGCCTCCCTGAACTCCCGAGATGGCTTACTCAAGTGCTCCCGTAATACCCTGGACCCTGTACGCTATCTAACTGTCTGTATACCCCTTTGTACCTTGAGTCCCAAGAGGGAGGGAAGCATATCTCTGCCTTTTCGTTAGTGCTTCGAGTGTGGTAGATACCTCCTGAAGGAAGGAATTGTGCTCTGCCCAGATAAAAAGATTAAGAAGAAGATTGTAGTTGGAACAAGGTCTAGGTGTAAATATTCTTTCTTTCTAAAGGAGACAGCTTTGAACGGGAGCCCTGGGAAGGCAAGTGCGTGAGAACGGTGTTCTTTTGGTGTTATCTATATGGAAGCTTTATCAGACCATGACATCTTTCAGTTTCTCATATTTTAACTGGAATCGCATACCTTTGTATTTGTATTGGAAAATAAGACTCAAACCATTTTTAGAATAACAAATCTTTTTGTGAGGGGGAAAAATGCCTTAAAAAGAAACTAAGAGTAAATATGGGCATAACAACATGGGCAATTTCTCTGCGTCATCCACTGGCAGAGTTACGTGTTCATCCTTGTCTGTCAATACTGAAGAATAAAAGAAGGATTCGTTTCTACTCATATGTATGAACCTAATTCCCCGGGTTCTTCTTCATTCTGTCTTTCTCTGGAGGTCACCCTTTATCCTACGTGTGCTGTCTGTAATGGAGTTTCCAGGTTCACTACCTTGCTTTGCTTTGGTGTAAGAGAATCTAGACTGACTAAATGAAGTCACACAGTTAGTAATCCCTTTGCTGGGCCCAGTTTTAAAGCACTTTGAGCCTCTTCTAGGGTCTTTTGCAATCCTGTGGTTCTTAGACTCTGCTGGTGTGGCTTAAACTCATTTTGGTAACACTGCAGCTTGCTTTGAATTCTGGGCAAAGATTTTAATTTATTCACTGCATGGCTTTTGGAAAAATAAGGTTTGTTTTTCATTGGGACCTAGGTGTACTTCTATTTAACGCTGAATTTTAAAACTGCCCATCTGGCTCTCTCTAGCAGCTTGGTCTGCCTTATTGGCTTAGACCATAGTCCTTAGTGCTTTTCTTCCCCTTGTTTCTGGTTTTTCCCGTACTTTTGGTTGAGATTAGGACCTTCCTTTCCTGCCTTTTTCCTTTTATTTTTGTTCTGTTCACAACCACACATTGCTTTTGCAAAAATGTATGCTAAATGGGGATACGGTTTAGCAGCAGTTATTTAATAACCTTAGGGAAAATGCTCAATAAAGTTATAATTCTTCATAAGTTAAACATTTAATTTCTTTCGAATAAAGTCACAGTTGGGTTGGAGTCTGGTGTAAGAGAAAAAGTTTGACTAAATAATTTCAAGATTAATCTTGAAAAATAAATATGTGATCTTAGCATAGAAAACTTTGAAAAAGAAAAGTATCGAGTCAGGATGTCATCTTACGCCTGGTACTGGGTATGTTCCTTGGGTGTACTCTTGACTTCCTTCATTATGTTATTTACCATCCTCTTAAAGTCAAAGTGGCCTGACTAAAATGCATATCTGAGCACTTTGCTCCATGATTAAACTCTTCAGTGGCTTACCTTGCCCCCAGGATAAGTACAAACTCATTTTTAAGGTCCTGCTTGATCTCGCCCACGACACTTCTCCAGCCTCAGCTCTCAACACGCTCCTTTTCCCATTCTGAGCTGCAGTCAGAATGAAGTGTTTCCAGGCCCTCCTGGTGCTCCCTTCCACATCTTGTCAGCACGCCTTCTGCTCAGCTGTAAGACATGACATTCTCCAGAAATCGTTTCCTCTTTTCCGAGTTCAGGTCAGAGGCCCCTTAGCACCCTGGACATCTCCTGTGATACATGCCACACTGTGCTGGTCCTGCCTGGTGACTGCTCTCCATTCTCCCATGCTGAGTGCCACAAGCACAGGGACCAGATGTGTCTGGCTCACACCTTTTACCCCAGGATCTAACACAATCCAGGAGCCCAGTGAATAGTGGTCAGATGGAATGATTATAAGGCCCTAGGAATGGAAACAATATGATGGTGTTGTAAGAACAAACACAGGGGACTGAGAAGACAGCCCAGAAGGAGACTGTTGTGTGTATGCAAATTTTACCAGTTATGAAGTATGCATCATATATCCAAAGAGTCAAGGCATATTTATTTGATAAATGGCATCATTTTTTTAAAAATCCAGTCACTGAGGACTTGGCAAGTGTGTGTTCTCATGTGTTGTTGAGATATCAGTCGATAGAATTCTTTCTGAAACAGTTTGGCTCTATCTGTATTAAAACCAAGTGGTCATATACATTGATTCAGTAATTCTACTTCTTTGATCTAGGTTAAGGAAACTTCTTAGATACAGAGATAGCTTTAAAAGTTGGTCATCGTTCGATTCCCCTGTCAGGGCAAGATAACAAGAGCAGCTTGATGTTCCTGTCTGTCTGTCTCTCTTTCTTAAAAAAAAAAGTGTTTAATTAATATTAGAGATATTCTAAATATCCAGCTGTAGGCAAATAATTAAATGTTCTATCTAACTGATAGAAAAATACATAGCTATTAAAATGAATATAAGCCACATCTGGAAAAAGATTTTCACAATACTTATATATCTAACAAAAGACTCATGGCCATAATATAGAACTCCTACCTACCCCAGCCACCCCAAAAAAGACAGCCCAATTAAAAATAAAATAGGCAGGCACTTAAAAAAAAAGATAACCAAATGATCAATAGATATTTAAATGTCCACTGTATCATTGCACATCAGGGAAACGCGAGCAAAAGACCATAGATAGCATTATACATTCACCAGAGTGGCTAAAATGGAAAAGACGAAAATCAAATGCTGCTGAGGACATAAAGCAACTGGAACAGTTACCTGTTAATAGGGAGAGTACAGGGTAATTCAGTTGCTTTGGAAAACTCTTTGGCAGTAGTATTTTTCCAAGGCTAAACATACACCTATCCTATGACCCAACACTTCTAGGTATGTATATGCTCAGGAGAAATGAGTGTATGTGTCTATCAGAAAACAGAAACAAGGTTGCTCAGAGCAGCTGTATTCAAACTAGCCCCAAACTGGAAACAACCCAGCTGTTCATAAATAGGAGAATGGATTAATAAATTGTGCAGTAGTCCTGCTGGGAGTCCTGTGCAGCGATAACGAGAGAACAAACTAGCGATACACACAACAACGTGAACGAATCTCACTGACATCATGTTGAACAAAAGAAGACAGACAAAAGGAGGACATACTAGATGGTCCTATTGATATGATGCAAGCATAGGCAAATTAATTGATAGTGATAGAAGCCGGAATAGGGGTCACCCCTGGGTGGGAGAATTGCCTGGGAATGGGCACAAGAAAGCCCTCTAGTGTAAATGAAAACTTTCTATATGTTAACCTATTATCAGGGATACATAGGTCTATCATGTGCCCAAATTCAACAAACTGTATACTTCATATGCATGTACTCCTTTACATTTTTTGCTGATTTTTTAAAAATTGGGGGAGGGAATGACATATGGCTTTGGATGAGTCATTTCATTTTCATAAGCTTCAGTATTCTCAACTGTAAATCATAATCATAGCTTGCAGGTTTGTTGTTAGAATAGAACAGGGTCAGTGTGCAATAAAGGTCAGTCTTATCAGCTAGAAATATTTTTAAATGCTTATGAGATGTGAAATTTTTATAAATGGAATCTACATGGTTGGAGAATTATAAAACAAACACAACTCCCTTATGCATTAAGAAAGTGAATTCACAAGATATATTCAATGGAGATGGCTTTCATTTGTGGGATTTATTTTTTCTTCCTATTTTTTGTTTACAGAACTGTTTAATGAGCATCACTTTCATAATAGAAACATACTAGTCTTACTTAAAAAAAATTTTTCAGTCAGTAGTAAGCTCGGTGTGAACCAACCATTAGTGTGACCCCCTCCCCCAAATATTCTCTTTTAGGTTAGATTAATTGAGGAGTAGTAAGTACAAGAAAGGAAGGGAGTCATCTGGTTTTAGGTGCCACCATTCCAAAGGGATATGAGTAATCAAGAATGTGACCAGACGCAGATCCAGGATGGTAAATAGGCTTGGTAGTGACATATGGAAGAATGAAAGGACTGCCCTTCCTTCTCTCACAGAAGAAATAGAAGGACCTAATGGCTGCCTTCAAGTTAGAAAGGCATTGGTGTTATAAGGAGTTTGTTGTGTTCTCTGGTCTCAAGCGGAGCCAGTATCAGAAGATAGAAGCCATTCCAGGCAGTCAGTTTCAGGGCTTGTAAGAAAACTCTTTGTGGCAATGCTATTCATAATTCATTTATCCAAGACATTGATTAAGTACTTTCCTGTCATAGGGACTCTAAAAGCGTAGAGTTCATGAAGTAAGGAAGACGTGGTCCTTTCAGTGAGTGTGTATAGTGAGGAAGGATGCTATGAAAAAATAACAATGTTTTGTTACAAGAATGAGAGCCCAGAAGAGGAAACATTCTCTTTTGCAGGAAATTGGAGGAGGTAACATTTTCATTGAATATTGAGTGATGGATTAATCAGTATTTGCCAAGCAGCCAGGCAGGGAGTGGGGGAGGAGTGGTGTCTGGTGTGGCTTGGGGGGGGGGGGTAGGGCAGAGCTGTGTTTAATGAACCTGTCAAGGTATGTTTGGAACAGGAGTGTTCAGGACTTTGTATGTTCTTTTGCAGGCAATAAGAAGAAACTTAGGCAAGGGAATAGGGTTTGTTTGTTTGTTTGTTTGTTTGTTTTGGGGGGTATGACTATAGCCATGAGTATAAAACAGACTGGATGGGAAGAGACTGGTAGCAGGATGCTAGTTAGGGAATACCCATAGGTCTCTGGTAGCAGATGATGAAGGCAGGGGAATTGAGTGATGGTGGGGTTGGAAGATTTGACTGTGTGATGCATTCCTGAGGTCCACTCAGGAGGTCTTGATGACAGACTGGGTTTATTGTTTAGAAGGTAAGGGAGAAGAAAGAACTGAGGGTGATTCACAGGTTGTTAGCTTGGTAAACTGGAGGCCTGCTAATCCTGAGCTTAGCCTCATATGCCTTTTGATCATGGCTGTGGGACAGGGGCACGAACACCTTCACTTGACTGTCAGCTCCGTGAGGGCAGGTACCATATCTGCTTGTGCACTGCTGTGTCCCAATGACTGGGACAGTGAATGAATGAACAATTTGCCATCCCTCCCAAAGTGTCCTACAAATTTGATGGCAATTCTTAGACTTCAGGGTTTTTTTTTTAATACTTAATATCTATCAGTTTAAACATGATATCAAATATTATTCAATTTTGGAGAAGTTGACTCATTTGTTCATTCAACAAACAATCAGGTGCTTACTATATGCCAAGCACCATACCTGGCTCTGGAGAAAACAAACAAGACAAAAAGCAAACAAAAAAGATAAAAATCTCTTCCTTCATGGAATTTTTATTCTAGTGAGGGAGACAGACAATTAAAATAATAGTAAAGAAGCCCCTACTCGAGTGCATCTGATTGTGGTCAGTGCTATAAAGAATTCTGCTCAGAGAGGGGAGGGATGTCGGTTTGTGTAGGCTGGTGAGGGAACGCCTCACTGAGACTGTGGCGCTTGATAGAAGTGAGGAAGTGAGCCATGCAGTTATATTAAGCTGCTAATTAATCTAGAGGAGAGAATTCCAAGTGGAAGGAAATGCAGATGCAAAAATCTGTCAGGTGGAAACTTGCTTGCTGTCTAGATGAACAATGAAGAGGCCAGTGAGGCTGGAGAAAAATGAGTGGAGGAGTAGAAAGAGATTCTGTCAGAGATGTGGGTGGATTGGAGTCAGGAAGGCTGATGGAAAGATTTGGCATTTTTCTGAGCTGGAAAGCCTTGGAGAGTTAGAACAGAGGAATGATGTGATGTGAATTGCATAGTAACAGAATCGCTCTGGCTGCTATTAAGAGACTAAGCCGAAGAGGAAGCAAGGGCAAAGGCAAGGAAACCAAACAGGAAGCTGTACGGTGATCTAGGTGAGAGAGATGATGGTAGTTTGGACCAGGATGGCAGCAGCAGAGATGGGGAGAAGTCGGGTTCTGGAAATAGTTTGAAGATAGGTGTTGTTGTCAGGTGAGATGTGGGGATAGAGAGCAGGTAGAGCATGGGGCAATATCAGGAGCTTAGTTTGAAAATTATACAGTATATTTGAAATGCCCAGTGGGCAGCCAAGTGGAAATGCTAAGTAGGCAATTGGATATACTATTCTAAGGTGTAGGGGAGAAGTCCAGGCTGGAGATAGAAGTTCAGCTAGGAGGGAACTGGTCATTGGGTGTGTAGTTTATGACTTAAAAGAGTGCTATCCACAGCTCTGCTTTAGAGTCATGTAAAGGTCCCTTGGGAAGATTTTAGATTGTTTTGTAGATGTAAAAACATTTCATAGATTGGATAAATTAACTTACTCACATATATCCAAGTTAAGTTATTTGTATTGGCCCTGGCCAGCTGGCTCAGTGGTAGAGCGTTGGCCCAGCATGTGGAAGTTCCGGGTTTGATTTCTGGCCAGGGCACACAGGAGAAGCGCCCATCTCTGCCTTTCCCCTTCTCCTTTCTCTCTATCTCTCTCTTCCCCTCCCGAAGCCAAGGCTCCATAGGAGGAAAGTTGGCCCTGGCAGTGAGGATGGCTCCATGGCCTCCGCCTCAGGCGCTAGAATGACTTCGATTGCAATGGAGCAGTGCCCCAGATGGGCAGAGCATCACCCCCTGGTGGGCTTGCCGGATGAATCCCGGTCCAGCGCATGTAGGAGTCTGTCTCTCTACCTCCCCGCTTCTCACTTCAGGAAAAAAAAAATTATTTGCAATTTTTAAAGGACATTGGATTCTTAAATAATATATAGTGACACCTATTTTTATACATTCAAGTTTTAGTTTTACTTCAAAATAAAACATGTCTCTTAAGTCAATAAAATTGGTGAAATCAACAAATTTTTAATGCAGCTGCATTTACTCTAAACATTGATTCCTTTCTTAGCTTGTCCTGCCCTTATCATTAGTGTATGTTTACAGACTGAATTTATTTTAACAAATGCAAAATACAGTTAGGAAATAAAACAGCATATACCAGACTTAATTTCTAATTTATAAAATAATAGCTGTAAGAAGATTGGGAGCTGTGAGACGTATGTAAGCATTTTCTTTTATTGCTAAACACTTCATAATACATATATAACTACCAATATTCTATTTCCTGTACCATTACTTTCAAGAAGAGATTATGAAAATAGCCATCTTGATACAGTGATATGAAATGGAGATTTGTTTATTATAGTTAGCAAAATCTTTTCCCTTTTTTAGTATTTAGCCTTTACATGCACGATTTAATTAGCACTTATTAAGTGTATGTTGTGGAAGCATTTGGCCATACCAGGGTTGGGGCAGTTACCTCAGGAACCACCTGAAAAAGAAGAGTACAGAGCTGTAGCTGTGAAAGGGTAGAACTTCATTCCTTCTTTCTTCTGGGAAACATTTACAGAGACCCTACTTGTTTCATGCATTTCATTTAATTTGATAGCTGTCAGGTGTAGAGAAACTAAGGATAGTCTGGAAGACAGTGGAACACAATACAGGTACTCTGATTTAGAGGACAGTAGAATCAGGAAGCACAGGAGGCAGCAGCAAAGGATCCTCCTCAGCTGCACCTCACTGGCAAAGTGACAGCAGCTGATGCTCCTGTAAACACTAGGTGACAAGCCCAGTTTAAGCACTTTACGTGTATTAACTCTGAACAGCAGCCCAGTGGAGATACTCTGTCTCTATTTTGCACTTGGGGAAATTGAGACAAAACAGGTGTGATTTACTCACGTTCATACAGCTAATGAATAGTAGAGCCAGCATTTGACGTAGCTAGGTATCACTATTTTTGAGCAGTTCCTCCCCACCCCAGGCACTGTGCTGAGTGCTTTATATAGCCTCATCTAACGAATCTCTGTAACCACACATAGAAAGATAGTAACTTCTATTTATACAGGAGGCTGCAAAGCCACAGCTAGTAAGTGGCTGAGCCAAGACTCAAAAGTCTGTGCCAGTGCATTGCCTTACGTAGAAAAAGTCAGGAGAGGGTGAAAGACGCCTTGCCTATATGTAATAACACAGGCATTCCCATTACCTGACCAGGCACTTCATATTTCAGGAAATGAAAGCAGCAGCTTATTGTGAACTTATCTAAATATTTGTTTAAGAATAATATGTAAACATAAGTACAAATATTGCAATGTAAGTTATTTTAAGTGTGTAGAAAAGTAAAATCTGGGGCACAAATTGAGTAATAAATGCAATGAAGTATTTTTTACTGCACACAGCTCTGTTAGTTATTTGCATTGTATTAATAATTACATTATTTTTTATTAATTATAAATCCATTTTGTTTAGATTTGAGCATATGTTATTTTGTGATTGATCCTACTCTTCATTTTAAAAATAATTCAGTGGAAGCCTGATGATCACATTTCTCTTTAAACATATATTTTAATTGGATTATTATTATTTATTTATCTGAAAACTTTTAATGCTTTATTAGCATGGGTTCTCCTAACTTGTGTTCACAAATTAGTTAGGACAAAAGTGAAATTTCTGCTGTGAGAATTATTTCTGGGTACCATCAGTAGAGGGTATTTTTCATAGGTTTCCTTCAGCTAAAACCTCAGCATGATCTAACACAGCAAAAAATATTAAAAACTTTTTCTTTTTCCTCCAGGTGAATATTATTTGCTTTGAAAAATGTCATTCTCTTTCTCATCAGAATTTTGAAAGCATTTTTCTAATTGGGTTAGCACATTATCAAAATCGCTGCTTAGTACTCTGAATTCTATTTTCTTTTTAATCAGTGGCACAATTCTGTTGACCACAAGTCAGTAATAGTTATAAAAACCTCATCTTCCCTGTTTTTTTTCATTCATGTATCTCATGTATCTTTTAAAACCTTTTAATTTAGTTGTAGAAAAATTAGATTATTAGGAAAAGAAAAAAATGTAATTATTCCATTTAGTGATAATCATTCTTAATATTTTGTATTTATTTTCCCAGGATTTTTCTATATATAGATATAGAGGTAAAGTAAATGCCTGCATGATTTTTATTTTTTTAATTGACAATTTAAAATCTTTTAAGTATTTTAAAATTGATTTTAGAGAGAGAGGAAATGGGGAGAAATGGCTCCACTACAATCTGAGCCATTCTAGTGCCTGAGGCGGAGGCCATGGAGCCATCCTCAGCGCCTAAGCCACCTTTGCTCCAATGGAGCCTTGGCTGCAGGAGGGGAAGAGAGAGATAGAGAGGAAGGAGAGGGGGAAGGGTGGAGAAGCAGATGGGCACTTCTTTTGTGTGCCCTGGCTGGGAATAGAACCTGGGACTTTCACATGCTGGGCTGACGCTCTGCTCCTGAGCCAACTGGCCAGGGTTCATTTACTGTTTTTTAAAACATTTTTAAGTCAATAGATAAGTCTTTGTAGCATTATTTTTATCGGCTTCATGCTCCACTATATTTCAAAGTCATGTTTTCAGTCAACCTCACTTTAACCCAGTGATAGCAGCTCCTATGCTGTTATACATTTTTAGTATTATATTTAATAATTCTATTGTGATAAATGCTATTTTCAATGGATGAGGGAATCTTAACTTAGTTTAAAAATTAATGCTTTCTTTATTCACCCCAGTTATTCAAAACACAGTTCAGGCAAAAAGGTAATATAGATTTCATGCAAAAGCTAAAATAGACATTGTAAATGACTCACTTTTTAGTTATCAGAAACCGTCTCAGGCCTTTACTTGGAGCTCTTTTTCCTTCTAACTTTAGTTATGACTCTAGGGCTGAGCTTCAATTACCTGAAAAAAATGATGCTATCTTAATTAAAATGACTAAACTTACTAGGTCAGCTTTTTTCTTCTTGGAAGAAATGTTTATTTGATTTATGATAAGGGGAATGGAGAGACCTTTATAATAGGTCCTGTGCTTAGACCGTTTTTATAACTGCTTCATAAACACCCTACAAAGTGTGTATCCCATTGTGGCTATGCCTCCGTCTCTTTCCTTATCTTCCCATTTGTTTAAAAACCAGCATGAGCCTCAAGTTCCCACCCCTAGCAAGCGAGAGAACCGGGGTCCCACCTCGGGAATGACTGCAAAGCTCCTGTTTCTAGGATTCATGCAGAGGTGTGTATGTGAGTCAAAGTGGAAAAAATAACTGGATTTGGGCACATCATTTTATCCATTCACTTGAAAATGGGTGTGTCTGATATTCTAATAAATACTTGCCCCCCAAAAGGGAATAAAAGTGTCCTGAGGAGACCTGATTCGAAAAAGCCGACTATATCTAGTTTCCCAATTCCAGTGCTTACTCAACTTCTCCCTGTTCGTGGCTCTTGTTTTGCTACTATTTCAAGATCTCATCTTAAAAGTCAGTGTTTTGCAGTTTATTTTGGCATCTGCCATCGCATAAATTTTTTCTATCATTTCCATTTCTGTTCCTAACTTAGTTTCTCCTGCCGGTGTGGGACTGAGGTGGTGTGGCTCAGGGAATCCTGAGCGTTGGAGTCAGACCCAGAGTGTGCATGCTGATTTTGTCATTCATTAATAGTGTGGCTTCAGGCACATGTACACAGCCGGTATGTGCCTCAGTGTCCACAGCAGTAAAACAGGACTGTAATTGTGCAGAATCAATAGAACCAGTAACACAGAACACAGCCCCATGGGGCTGTGAAGTGTACACAAGAAAAATGCATGCAAAGTGTCTCCTTGCCTCTTAGCACAAAGCAAGAACTCAAAATTTAGCTCTTCTACCCTTTTTATTATTTTAAATATGAATTGATTTTTCCCAGTGACTTACTCTGCATATTTTCTGCCCTTCTCCCCCCTACACGCACCCATTCTGCACTTGAATACAGAATTAAAGAGAACATTGGAATATGGCATATCACTGCCTAGAGCCTCGTCACCCTCTGATTGACTCGTCCACACACACACCTGTTTCCTGTCTTCTCCTTCTAGTACCACAGAAGAATAAAAACAGTCGGATTTACTGAGTAAAACTCTTCCCAAGAGCCTATCTGGAAACTAGTTTCTGCTGTGTTTGTATCACTGGCTTCCCTGTCAGCTTGCTCCACTGCGGCCTTAACTGGGAGTTACTTTCGGTGTTTTCAGGCTCTCCCATGTTCTGTGTTTTGATCTTAGCCTGGGATTTCGGGGTTAGTGATCATGTGCTTTTCATCAGTAGTGTGGTTCTGACTCGGCAAGAGTTATTTCTTGATGCCATGCGATGGTATCCATATTTCTTTTTTGAAAATGTAGTTAATAAGTAAGGCTAGACATCATGGTTTACCTGCAAACCAGATTTCTGAAAATATTTTGAAACTATTTGTCTGCTTTAAGTGAGAGGTATTTTTTTTCTTTTAAGTTTATTTTTCCCTCTGTGCTTTGGCATAAAAGATAATTCCTTGTGTACATAGTCACTGACCGTGGGCTGTAGAGTCTAGAGAGTTTGTCTTTAAACTTGATGTTTTGGTTTTTTTTTTTACTTATTTTGGGTACACGTTAGTGGAATAGATTAAAGGTTGGAAATAAGAGAAGTAAAAACTTTGTTTTTTAAAAATATAATGAAATACTTCCTACTAAGTTTTTGTTATGACAAAATAAGCATAACATTAAATGCCATTTTAACCCTTTTTGAGTGTACCTTTCAGTCAGCCATCACTACCATCTATCTCTGGAACTTTTTTATCACTCTGAACTGAAACTCTGCATCTATTAAACACTAATGCCCCTCCCCCACCCCACCCTGTTCCTGGTTATTCTTCTTTCTGTTTCTATGAATTTAACGATTCTAGGTAACTCATGTAAGTGGGATTATGCTTTTATTATTGGCTTATTTTACTCAGCATGACATTTTCAAGGTTTATCCATGTTGTAGCATGTCAGAATTTCACTTCTTTTTTAAGGTTAAATAATACTCCACTGTATGTATATTCCACATTTTGTCTATCAACTTCTCCATCAGTGGACATTTGGGTTGTTTCTACCTTTTAGCTATTGTATGAACACTGGTATGCAAATTTGCATTTGAGTCCCCACTTTCAGTTCTTTTGGGTGAATACCTGGAGGAGAAACTACTGGATCATATGGTGATTCTGTGTATAATTTTTAAAAAATATTTATTTATTTATGTATTTTACAGGGACAGAGAGGGTCGGAGAGAGGAATAGATAGGGACAGACAGACAGGAACAGAGAGAAATGAGAAGCATCAATCATTAGTTTTTCGTTGCCGTTGCGACATCATAGTTGTTCATTGATTGCTTTCTCACACATGCCTTGACCGTGGTCCTTCAGCAGACCGAGCCACCCCTTGCTGGAGCCAGCGACCTTGGGTCCAAGCTGGCAAGATTTTTTTTTTTGCTCAAGCCAGATGGGCCCGCGCTCAAGCTGGCGAGCTCGGGGTCTCGAACCTGGGTCTTCCGCATCCCGGTCCAACGCTCTATCCACTGCTCCACCACCTGGTCAGGCTCTGTGTATAATTTTTTGAGGAATAGCCATATCATCTTCCACAATTAGCTGTATCATTTTGCATTCCTATTCTTCCTAGTAAGTTTGTACAGAAATTTAAAAAGAACACTTTAAAATTTATACCTTTCAAACTGTGATTGTGTCAGAATTTAGCAGGAAAACATGAAACAACGTGAAAAATGTGTAAATAAATATTAAACGTTTTCATGTTTTCTCAAAATAATATTATGCCCATCAAATTAGTTTGTTAGTATGAGTTGTCTTCTGTTCAAGTAGAAATTTTCCACTATCACAAGAGTGTGGAAGATCTAGTTCCACTGTGTTCTAAATCAGGACAGGATTTTTGGTGTGGGGTATCACCTTTATAGATTACATTATGTTTAGTTTTGTTAGATCTCAGATTTTAATAACAAATAGCCCCTGGTCAGTTGACTCAGTGGTAGACTATCAGCCCAGCATGTGGATGTCCTGGGTTCAATTCCTGGTCAGGGCACACTGGAGAAGCATCCATCTGCTTCTTCACTCCTCCCCCTCTTCTCTCTCTTCCTCTTTCCAACCCTCTCCATTTGCCCCCGCCCTCCATGTAGCCATGGCTCGATTGGAGGAGGTTGACCCTCCAGGCGCTGAGGATGGGTTCATGGTCTCCACCTCAAGCGCTAAGAGCTCAGTTGCTGAGCAATGGAGCAACGCTCCAGATGGGCAGAGCATCACACCCTAGTAGGTTTGCCTGGTGGATCCCGGTCAGGGCATCTGTGGGAGTCTGTCTCTGCCTCCCCTCCTCTCACTGAATAAAAACAAACAACAACAACAACAACAAAAAATAGAAATTTCTGAAGGGATGTAATTTTTTTTACAGATAACATTTCTAGCCATAATTTTATTTATTTGCCACTAAATATTTAAGTACCTGTTCTTTTTAATCCTTTTTTTAATTTAAACTTGTTAGGGTGACACTGGTTAACAAAATTATACAGGCTTTAGGTGCACAGCTCTATAATATATCTGTACACTGTGTTGTGTGTTCACCCCCCAAGTCAAGATTCCATTCATCACCATGTGTCCCCTCTCTATCCTCCTCCCCCACACCTGCCCTGACAGTCACCATCCTATTCTTTCTAAGGTAATTAGCTGGTGGTAAAGAAGACATATTTAGTGACTTGTTAATGCATGATAAGGAAGACTTTATTTAAGATTGGGGCCTATCTTGAAATGTACAGTGACCACTGCAACGGGATTGTGCAGTGGGGGAGAAAGGTTGGGTTCAATTCTGAATACAAGTGGGAATTTGTAACCAAGGAGCAGGGCGGTGGTCATCAGATGAAAATAGAAGGTTAGAGGGGATTCGGGCCAAACCAACCTAACAGGATTCTTGCTGAAGACAGGCCAGGATCATCAGATATGAGGAACCTGATCAGATTAAGAAAGATAATTAGATATTGAGGGTTGGGAGTTCTGGCTAAACTGACTTAGAAGGGTTCTTGCTAAAACTAGATTTTACAAGGAAGTGCACAGAGGGGCCTAGGAGAAGGTTCAGGAGACTGACTAAAGTTTGGTCAAGCAAAGAATCTTTGTCATAGGCTGCTGCTCTAAGTAATGTATCCCTACACAGTCTTCCCACATATGTCTAAAAGCATTTATTCATTCATGTCAGCAAAGTTCCTGACTTCCTGTGTGCCAGGCTCTGTGCTAAGTGGGTAGGGATGAGTTTTGTTTATTACAAACAAGTAAACAGGCAAGTCTAATAAAGGATGATAGTTCTGTGGAAGAGGGAAAGAACAGTGTTTGGAAGTAGATGGGAAGGGGCAAGCTGAGATTTGAATAGGAGAGGAGAATGTATTGTCAAGATTGTTAAAATACCCCCAGAGTTTTCAGGAAATGTATATTCCCGGGAGTAGTGGCCTCCCAACATAAAGTAATAATAAAAATGTCCTAGCATTTTAACATCATCTCTCATTTGTGAATTCAGGAGTATTCTGTTAAGGAAGAAGTAGTTAACTTCCCTTATGCCAAGGCAATTAAAAATACCATTTGAGTTTCAAAACTCTATGAAATAACATATTATAAAGTGATGTATTATGGGAAATAATTTCCCAGATTTATTAAGATATAATCGACATATATTAGTTTAAAGTATACAAAATAACAATTTGGAGTATACATATTGCAAAATGATTACCACAATAAGTTTAGTTAACATCTATCACTCCCATCATTACAAATGGTTTCTTCTTATTATGACAGCTTTTAATATATACTTTTTTTAAAACATTTTTTTATTTATTCATTTTAGAGAGGAGAGGGAAAAGAGAGGGAGAGAGAGAGAGAGAGAGAGACAGAGACAGAAAAAGAAAGGAGGGAGGAGCAGGAGGCATCAACTCCCATATGTGCCTTGACCAGGCAAGCCCTAGGTTTCGAAATGGTGACCTCAGGAATCCAGGTCAACACCTATTCACTGAGCCACCACACATCAGGCCCCAATATATAATATACTCTCTTAGTAACTTCCAAATATATAATACTGTATTGTTAACTGTAGTCACCATACTGTACTTTATATCCCCAGAAATTAAACTAGGAATTTGAACTTTTTGACCTCCTTCTCCCATGTCACCTCCAAGCCCCAACCTCTGTAACCACCAATCTCTTCTGTTTCTAGGAGTTCAGTTTTTTAGATTTTACATATAAGTGAGATCTTACAGTATTTGTCTTTCTATCTGTTTTATTTCACTGAGTGCAGTGCTCTCAAGGTCCATTCATGTTGCCACGATGGCAGGATTTCCATCTTTTTTTCCTGGTTGAATAAGAGTCCATAATATATACCATATATATATATGTCACATTTTCTTTATCCATTCACTCATTAATGGGCACTTAGGATGTGTTTTCATGTCTTGACTCTTGTAACTAACGCTGCGGTGAACATGGCAGTGCATATATCTCTTTGAGATAGTGATCTCATTTCTTTTGGATCTATACCCAGAAGTGGAATTGCTAGATCATATGGTAGTTCTATTTTTTATTATTTTAGGATCCTCCATGCTTTTTCCATAGTGGCTGCACCAGTTTACATTTTCACCAACAGTGCACAGTGGTTCTCCTTTTTCCATATCCTCCCAACACTGGTTATCTCTTATCTAGGTGAGATCTCATGGTATTGATCTATATTTCCTTGGTGATTAGTGATGTTGAGTGCCTTTTCATGTACCCATTGGCCATTTGTACGTTTTTGGGAAGATGTCTATTTAGGTCCTCTGCCCATTTTAAAATCAGACATTTTTCTGTTGAGTTATATGAGTTCTTTATATATTTTGAATATTAACCCCTTAAGAGATATATGATTTGCAAGCATTTTCTCCCATTCCCTAGGTTGCCTTTTCATTTTGCTGATGGCTTCCTTTCCTTTTTAATTTGATGTACTCCCACTTGTTTATTTTTGTTTTAACTAATTTTTCCTCTGGTGTCAAATTTAAAAAATTGTTGCCAAGACCAGTGTGAAAAAACTTCTTCCTGAATTTTGTTCTAGGAATTTTATGGTTTCAAATCTTACATTGACGTTTTAATCCATTTTGAGTTGATTTTTGTATATGGTATAAGATAGTGATCCTGTTTCACTCCTTTGCATGTGGTTGTTGTTTCTTCCCAGTACCTGTATACTGAAGAGACTTTCTCTTCCCCATTGTGTATTCTTGGCTCCTTTGTTTTAAATTAATTGACCATATAGGTATGGGTTTATTTCTGGGCTCAGTATTCAGTTCCATTGATCTAAGTCAGGGGTCCCCAAACTATGGCCTGTGGGCTGCATGTGGCCCCTTGAGGCCGTTTATCCGGCCCCCACCACACTTCAGGAAGGGGCACCTCTTTCATTGGTGGTCAGTGAGAGGAGCACAGGATGCACCCACACACATAGTTCCCATTGAAATACTGGTCAGTTTGTTGATTTAAATTTACTTGTTCTTTATTTTAAATACTGTATTTGTTCCCATTTTGTTTTTTTACTTTAAAATAAGATATATGCAGTGTGCATAGGGATTTGTTCATAGTTTTTTTTATAGTCCGGCCCTCCAATGGTCTGAGGTACAGTGAACTGGCCCCCTGTATAAAAAGTTTGGGGACCCCAGATCTAAGTATTTGTTGTTATGGCAATATCATACTGTTTTGATTACTGTGGCTCTATAATACTTGTAATTTCAGTTAGGATTTTTTTGAATGGAACAGAACTCCAATATCAGTGGCTAAACCAACATAGGGGATATTTTCCTCATAAAATATAAAGGGCAGAGGTCAACAGTTGGGCTGGTGTTGTAGTTGCATTGTCATAAGTTAGAGGAGTTTTTCCCTAACAGGCTATTAATGTAGTAATATTCCCCCTAAGTTGGGGAAATACGCTACCAGAGCTGGTGGTTGGCGTTTAGATCTATCCATGGAAGTTTAATTCTAAGCCAGGACTTGACCTCCCTAGATCCACAGGGAAGCCCGTGTCAATCAGGGGTGTCTGTTTATGTGTACGTACATGAACGTGGGTGATTTAGTTTTATTTCTCTTCAGCTGACAGGCTCCTGGCCACCCTTTATTTCTCTACCATAGTATTACTCTTACATTACTTGTATTTCTTAAATATAAGTTTTAGTTATTTATTAGTTTGTTGATTTGGAAATATACCTAGAAGACAGACAATGAAAGCGATGGTTATGCCAGACATATTAATTATTAGGTATGCCTGCCGACCACCAATTCCCTTTTTAAGAGAAGCCACTCTGCTACGGCCTTCTGAGAAGTGGCTATGTTTTGAGCCGTCTGATCCGCAGCTCCCCTCCACCCTCACCCTGCCACAGCTGAACTAGGACTTGATCCAAAGACGGACAACCTGTGGTCTTACCAACAACCTCAACCTGTGGCTTGGTTCAGAAAGTTGAACTCACCCATTTTAACCACTGTTGTCTAGGTTTAGACACTATTGTCTAGGTTTCAACTCAAGTTCAGCTAGTTACTAGTTATATAACCTTAAGCAAGTTACTCAAGGTTCACTATGCCCCAGTTTCCTTTCTGTAAAATATTAGATCCAATGTAATGTTGTTACGAGAATTAAAAATCGATAATCCGCATCAAATCTTTACAACAACAGTGTCTGACTCATACTCAAAGCTTCATAAATGGTAGCCATTATTACTATTTTTCTATGAGGAACTTGAAATTAGGAAACTGAATGGCTAAGAGAGTTACCAGTAGAAAGTAAACCGAGTGTACTGAGATAGAACAGTAGCATATAGTTCTTACTCCTTTTGGGGATCCTTTCTTTCTTATGGAATCTGACGCAAGTATGGACAATACCCTGCACAGAAGAACATATACCTGTGTAAATATATACAACATCAAGGTTGAAAGTTCCTCACACAGAGAAGGAGGGCAGGGGGCTATGGCCAAGCCATGTGCCAGTCAGATTTATGAAAGAAGAGAAACTCATCGAAGCAGGGGGAGCTCTTTCATAAAGGGAGGAGAGGGGACTGAATCAGAGAGAGAAACAGAAGCCCTGAGACAGCCCCTCGGCTCCCGGTCCAGCGATTTCACCCCCACAATTCCTCTCAGATCCCTGCTTGTCTCCTCACTTCCCTGGACGTGATGAAGCTGGCAGAGCCCTCACAGCTTACCTCCCATCTTAGACAAAGTCAAGGATGAAGCCAACTTTTACATGATGAGGAATATTGCTGTGTCATTTCGGATTTCTTTTTACCAGCATTACGAAGTTTTCCTGTCTTGTGACTGTATCAACAGCCGGCGCTCTCAGAATAAAGTGAAGAAACAGCTGCAGTGACTTTCAGTGACGGCTAACTTCCTTTTGGTTGGTTGAACACTTCCCAGGCATATCCTATTTTTTAATATTCTAGTTGAAGGAAAAAACAATCTCTCTAGTAGAATATTTTTTTATTTTGGTTAATCTCTGAAGTTTTGAACTGAAAATAAGTCAGAACTTTGCAAGATTTTATAGCTGGAAAGGATTTAAAATCTTTTTCTTTTCCCACAACTTTTTTCAGAAATAAAAGAAACCACCCCCGGTATTAGTATGGTGTCCTCTGTCTCATTTAGTACTCACAGCCACTTTATGTGGTTTAATACCCTGACTTCACAGATGAGAAAACAGGTTTAGAGAGAGAACCCCTTACCTGAGATAAATACTGCAAGTGGTAGAACTAGGATTTGAACCCAGCTCTTTCTGACTGCAAAGCAGATGGTATAATGCCTCCGTGGCCTCCAAAAATTCAGACTGGAAAAGAATGAGGCTTTTATTTTAAATTTATTTTCCTCAATGTGGTCTCTCTGCATGTTTTATCAAAAAGAAGGCTGAGCGCATACAAGCTTCACTTTTTGATCCTTGAGCTATGAAAGGTCTTGAGTGCACCCATTTAATATCTGCCTCCGTAGTGGTGTAATAGCAACCAACTAGAGTGGGAATTACTGTTAGGTATTTAGCCTTCCACACAGAGGCTTTCACCTGGAACCACAGCTATGTGCTGATGGGGAGGCTAGTCACAGACTGCTGGTGGTGGTGGGGGCAGCAGGGGTCCACAGTTTGGTCATTAGCATAAGTAATATTTGTTTACAGAGTATTTGCAGGATGAGGGAGTGGTGGTTAAGAGCACTGGCTCTAGAAGTAGACTGCCTGGGTGAACCTCAGCTGTTCTGTTTAATGCTTGAGTGACCTGGGGCAAGAAGTTACTACCTCTTAGAGTATAGGATTCTTTATCCAGAATATAAGAAATATGTAATACATTGGATTGTTGTGAGGATTACATGTAATCACACTGCCTGGCATAGTAATGCTCAGTACATGTTGGCCATTAATATAGTACTTGAAAATGGGTTAGGGAAACATCAAGGAAGAAGTGACATCAGTCTCGGACTAGAATGCTCTTTCACTTTGGTTTGTTTTTTTTAAGTGTTCAAACTTAAAAAAATAAGTTGTAACGTTATAGGCTTTTAATCCTTGAAAATGGTAATTCCCGTGTTTAGCTAAAAAGAACAATTTTTTAAACTGTAATCATTTTATGAGTGTAAAATATTAGCTTCCAAGTGCATAAAATGTACATACATTTTATGACTATAATGAAGAAATATGTTCTTGTTCCAAGTTGTTTGGTTGCTAAACCATTAAATAATCCGACTGTTTTTTTTCTGTTCCTCAGCAGAATAAAGAAACTTCTGTCCCTGTATCTTTTAGTACTGCAAAAAATTTATACATTTTTTAATGCATTCTTATAACATTACTGTGAAGTAGTTAACAGTATGATTTTTATTTTATTTATAACTATATCAATATTTCACTTTAAATAATAAGTGACAATTATCTTCTGCTTTGCTACCTAGATGAATAATTTTTAAATGGTTGTATTCTCATAGACTGTATGATTTGTTGTAGGACCATATATATTATTTTAAGTTTCTTAGACATTTGCACACACAATGAAAGTCTTGGTTTGCAGTGTATTACCAATTATTATATAAATTGTGCCAGTGTATATATACTGTATACATGATTATTTTTACATGTATTTCATAAACATAAAATACTGCCATGTACAGTTTATTATTAGATGATTATGTAGGACATTAATCATGCAAAAACTTGACAGGCTGGCATCTGGGGGGTGTGTAGAAAAAATGCCACTTACATTTAGAATACTAAGAGTTTGACCTGGAAGTGAATTTAGAGATTATTCTAGACTAGTACCTCATTAAAGATGAAACTGAGGCACAGTTACTTGCATAAGTTACATAGATGATTATAATTTTTCCTAACAAATGTTTTTATGATGTGGCTTCTCTTACCATTTGTGGTTTCTCTTTCTTCTTTTTGGCTAGAAATACTAGTTTTAAATTTTATTTTTTAAAATTTTCTAAAATACCCCTAAATGGGAGTAGATTGTATTTGAAGAAGAAAGACTAAATTCTATTTTTATAATAAAGACAGATTAGGATTTTGATACTGAATTTTAAAATTAATGTTATACCCAGGAATTTTCTGTAATATCTGCAGTTGCACTGAGCATCCATCTGTTCAATTTATACCACTTTTAATTAAAAGAAAAATTTCTTTTTATTAAGTGAGAGGCTACAAGGCAGAGACAGACTCCCGCATGTGCCCGGACTGGGATCCACCCAGCAAGCTCCCTACCAGACAATGCTCTGCCCATCTGGGGCTGCTGCTTCGCTGCTCAGCAACTGAGCTATTTTAGCACCTGAGATGAGGCCATGGAGACATCCTCAGCGCCTGGGACTAACTTGCTCAAACCTTTTGAGCCATGGCTATGGGAGGGGAAGAGAGAGAGAGAGTAAGTAAGAGAGTGAAGGGAGAGGGGGAGGGGTTGAGAAGCAGTTGGTCACTTCTCCTGTGTGCCCTGACCGGAAATTGAACCTGGGACATCTGCACACTGGGCTGAGGTTCTACCACTGAGCCAACCAGCCAGTGCCAAATTGAATTATTTAAAATTAAGTTTTAATAGTTTCATGACAGTCAAGGAGAGAGAAACCACAAGAATTATTAAAACTATTTCAAAGCTTAGGATCAGAAGTAATAGTTAATATTGGACTAAGTTTCCAGTCCTTCTCACCACAGCCTGTCCTGTTCCCTTGGTCTGAAACATTCCTAACCCTCCCTCTTCCCCTGTCTAACCCTTTCTTATCCTTCAGCACCCTGTGAAACCTTCCCTAAACCAGTTAGGTCTCATAGTGTTATGTTAGTACTCTGCTCTTTTTCATATCTCTAGCTTATCTGCATTGTAATTATATGGTTCTGGATAATTAAAAAAACAAACAAACGACTGTGTCCCTCATTTGCCTGTAAGTTCCCTCAGGGCAGGGACCACATATGTCTTTTTCGGCTCTATCCTTAGTGTCAGGCATCACGTTAGACATCAGACATCCTCAGTAACTGTTTATTGACTGATGGATGAATGGGTTCCTTGTTTCGGATGTGGTGGAGACATTGAGAGGAATCAACTGGCTACTTCACATACGGCTTCAGGTCACGTTAATGGCTCGTAGGTCACCATGGACAAAGGATTCGTTTAGGTTTGCAAACCCAGAAATTTAATTTGATCCTTTTAATTTTCAGGTTCATTGGTACTAGTAAACAAATTATCGGAAGCTAATTTGTATGCCAGAATGCAACTTTTAAATTTAGAATAGGAAATGTACCTAAAAACAGGGTCTTATGGTCTGTACAAGTAGGCCAAGACAATAATCCCTGAATAGCCTTGTATTTCTCCACATTTCCTGGCCTAGATTGCCATCCAGTTGGGACCACATGACTTGTACAGGCCAGTGAACTCTGAGCAAAAATGGTATGTGTCACTTTGGGGTGGTGGTAGTTAAGAGCTAATGTACTCTCTTCATTTCCTTTTTCTTTGCCCTGGCACCTTGTAGGCCACTTGTTTTAGTTGGGAAATCTACAAGATGGGGTGGGGGACACTGCCTGGCCAGGATTGAATTTACATGAGCAAGAAATAAACCTTTATGTGTCAGTCATTGAGATTTCAGCAATTTATTTGTTACTGTTGGGCAGATAAAATATATTATGCTCACTTTGTTAAAGATGGCGCTGCCCACATGGAAGTTTGTTGATATTAATGTGTGTTCTGGAACAGGCTGTGGGTAGGCCGGGTCATTATAGCCTAAGGCTTAGTTTTAAGACTAAGCTCTTCTCTACACCCTTGACTGATTGGATGATGTAGGGTGGTGCACTCTCCTGAGGAATCCCATTATGCCTCAGATGGGTGGCTTTGTATCAGAGACTTTCTTGTCTGTAGATTGGATTAAGGGTTTGGATTTTCTATGCTATAAACTGGGGCAGTCCTGGAGCTTGCTCTCTCTCTTGGTTCCTGAGTTCCTGAGGTTGGTATTAGAGAGGAGAGCAGAGTAAGGCCACGTGAAGGCCAGGAGAAGCAGCCAAGATGGCAGAGTGCTGAGGAAGAAGCCAGTTTGTTAAGAGTTTGTGCAGGAGGAGATGGGAAACAGAGGTGAATACGTCTGGTGAGCTAGAAACCTTTGATTCTAGGAAACTCGGATAAGTCAGTAGCTTTGTGAGCACTGAATGTGTGGGTTTTGGAGCCCAGGGTGTGTTTTTGCTTGCCCGCCGGGTGCAAGCTAGAATTAAAGCTGATGGCTCACCAGTTCTTGGCTCCTGTGTTTCATTACCGACTGTTCGAATCCAATGTGAACCTGCGTGGGTCAGGCAGCTGTGATGATGGCCTCGGCTATTGGCTTTACAGTTACCATAGCATATTCATGGTTCTTACTGAAACACAAGTTTGGAATGATTTCTTCCTCCATGATATTTTTGGTATCTTCCCGGTGAAGATACCAAAAGAAAAATTCAGATTGAGATGAACAACTTCTATAAATCAAGATTTTAGAAATGTTCCATTTTTCTACATTTCTTTAATTTAAATATTCTATAATTCATTTTTGAGCAGTAGTTTTACCATAAAATGGATCTCTCTTACAAGGTATTTCTTTCATAAGGCTTTTTTTTTTTTTAGCTGAACTGTATTTGAGTATTTTAATTTCTATTTTCTTTAGAAACTACAGTGTGTCCATAAAGTCATGGTGCACTTTTGACCGGTCGACCGGTTAAAAGTGCACCATGACTTTACGGACACACTGTATTAGGTTTTGCAAAGATGATTAAGTTAGTATACGTTATCTTTAGAATTTCCCATTTATACCAGAGACTTCTGACTCTTCACCAATGCTTGTTTCCTGTCCTTTGTGGGCGCACAGTCCCTTTTAAAGTTCTGTGTATTTATAAACTTATATGACTGAGTACTCACCGGTGAAATTTTCTGAGGTCTGGCCACTTCCAGGTTTAGCTCATAAAAGCCTCCCACTTGTGATTCTCCGTTGTCAGCCCCCTTTTGCTGGCTGGTTATCAATGACCGAGGTAACCAGGAAGCTGTGTGTTGAAGAGGGAAGAGTTGATGACTGTCTGGAACCAAGGCCCACTCCCCTGCCCCAGAAATATCCATCTTGGACTAAGTGTGTGAGTGACACTTCTTGTCACTTCTCTTGTGCAGCCACTGCGAGTGTGGAGTTTGTGATTACAACTGGCGTTATCTCCGAGGCAACGTGGAATTAGCTAATATAGCAATTCCAGAGTAAATGCCTATATTTAAATTTTCAAGAGTGATTAACTTCTGTCTTCACTGGTAATGGGTCCCACTTCAAAGAAACACTTACTTCCTTTAAAATCGTCCGCTAATTCTTCGTCTTGCTTTCGTTGTTCCAGATTACTTGGCTCTTCCTGAAAAAGCCGTTAACTGATGGCTACGTGGATGAAGTAGGACCTTTGTTTATCCTGCTTCCTCCCACACCCATAAGGTCACATTCTGTGTTTACAGACCCCGAGAGCATTTACTGTTATTTAGAAGTGCAGTAGGAAAAAGAGAAGGAATACGTGGACACTCTCTACACACAAGTATTATTTCTGTGCTGACCGAGACTCTGGCAGGTCACGTTTCTAACGTGTTGCTGCCTTGAGAACTTGGCCAGCGCATGAAAGCTGCTGTGGGCCTCGCCTTCCATCTCGCACCCCTGCCAGGATCGGGCTGCTCTTGACCCACCTTTCTGGTCACCACCTCCTGCCCCACCATCAGTCACCAGACAGTGTCCGTTCAGTCTCTGAAAGAGCTTTTAAATTGGTCACCATTTTCTAGTTTAGGTGTCTGGTAAGGGTCCCACAGATGCCAGCCGTCTCCTCCCAGGTCCACCTAGCTTCATACTTCCATGCCGCAGCTAAACCGCTTTCTGGAACACACAACTCGAGACCTCATTCATTGTCTTTGCTTTGTAATCCTTCTGTGACTCTCCCTTCCCCTAGGCATAAAGCTGAAACTTCTCATGTGACTTGCAAGGCCCTGCTCTGTCAGCTAGGAATTTTCTATCTTTCCTTCCCTTTCCCACCCAGTGCTGTGGTGTTTGTGCTTTCTACTCCAGCCTCATGGAATTTGGCTGGAAGTATGCCTTCCTCTTTCCTTACGCTTCTTAAGGTGTGTCCGCATTGTGACCGCTTTGCTGAACACTCCGCTCCCCGCCTGCTTGGATCCCAAAGTTCCGGGTTCCCGCCCCCCTTGGGCCTCCAGTGTCCCCCGCCCTGCATGTTTCCTCCTCTAGGGAGGCTGCTGTGCTGTGTTTTCCCGATTACGTGTCTATTGGTCTCACTGAAGAATCTCAGACCACGATTATACTGATTGTCATTGTATAAGACCCTTAGCACTATGATGCCGCAAGAATTTTTAAAACATGCCATACCTATTTAGTCAGGGGCCTTGACCTCTTTTCCCTTCAGTCGCCAAACTAAAAATGACAGCAGCCAACACAATAGCCGTCCCATGCAAATGAATCAAAATTATACCTATTTTTGGTCAGATAGGCAAATATATATATTTTTGGTATGCCACAGAATTTTAGTAACTGATTTTGTGTATAATATGAGATGAAAAAGGTTGAAAATCGCTGCCTTAGCACATTGTCTAGGACAGTGATGGGCAATCTTTTGAGCTTGGTGTGTCAAAATTCGCCAAAACACCGAGCATAACTTGGGTGGTGTGTCACTTCGAGAAAAATGGCCTAACCGGAAGTCCCATAACTAGACGCTCTGTGCCGGAGTTCTGTTGTTTTGTCCTACAGACCTCCGGCACAGAGTGTCTACACTACAGCAAATGTTTTATTCTCAGCTACTGCACCTGGCCGTGCAGGAGCCGAGGATGAAACATCCTTCTTGGCATGTGGCCCCATACTTCTCTGGTATGCGGCCACATGCAGCCGCGTATCATCCAAAATGGCTGCACGTGTCAGTGCTGACACGCGTGTCATAGGTTCGCCATCACGGGTCTAGGATGATAAACACTTGTTGGGTAAATGAGAATAGTAGTAGGCTGTGTGAAAACCCAGTCCTTTAAACTTTGTGAAGCAATATTTGAGGGTGTCCTAAGGAAGGCTAATAATGTCAGGGCCAGGATATCTTTCCAAATATTGAGATATCACCAGTGCTGAAGACTGTTCACAGGAGAAATGATTGAATTCTGGGTGTATTTTGAAGGTTGAACTAATAGGAGTTGTGGTTAGATTTGAATGACTCCATGCTTATAAATTGTATTTGCTTAATGAAATTGTTTGTGAAAAGATAATGTCACAGTGATGGTTAAGGTTATTGTGAAGATTGAATGGTATAATATACATACTCAGTTCTGACAGTACTTGGCATTTTCTGTCTTTCCCTTAAGAAAAGATAGAAAGAGTCAGCACTCAATAAATATTATTTTCCTATCTGTTGGTGACTTAGTATCTTGTTAAGAAAGCCCAATGCGGCCCGACCTGTGGTGACGCAGTGGATAAAGCTGAGGTCACAGTTTCGAAACCCTGGGCTTGCCTGGTCAAAGCACATATGGGAGTTGATGCTTCCTGCTCCTCCCCGCCTTCTCTCTCTCCTCTCTGAAATAAATAAATAAAATCTTTTAAAAAATTAAGTAAAAGAAAAATAATAAAGCCAAATGCACTGTATACCATGCTACTCCTAAGCAAAACTGTGCAGCAAGCAAGTTGGTGTCCAGCCCTGCCTGGACATCTGCAGTGCCGTCCCCTGTGCTACACAGAATCTGCAGACTGTTCCGGGGTCAGAGCCTGTCCCCTGACCGGCCCTTTCGTTGTCTCTCCAGCTCCCTAGTTTCAGAGTGTGTTACTGTTCGGCATCACTCTCCACCCCCTTCCCTCCGTGGAAACTGCCCCTTTATTCTTTTTCCCTTTAGAAATTGTGTGCTTTGTCTCCACTTCTCTGAGTATTGCTATTTAAGCATTAGGTCACATAACGTAAAGAGTGTTTACTTGCTTGTCAGCCCGCTGGGTTTAAACTGTGGCACTACCAGCCCAACCTTTGTAACCGTTGGTGAGTTACTCAACTTCCCTAGTCCTCACTTCTGCCGTGTCTAAAATGGGAATGGGAACCGTTGAAGTTGTGAGGAGAAAAGAGGTGATTTTCCCAATGTATTTGGGATCACAAAAAAGGGCGCTTTATACTTGTTAGCCATCATTAGTCAGAGTCATACCTGGTGACTTCAGCTACTCTTCTGTGACTGGATATTGCTTCTGTCCTGATTCTTGAATCTCTGTGCACCTCTCCCCTCACCTGTTCTTTGATCCTGTTTCTACTTGGATGTCTCACAGTAAACTCAAACTCAGTGTTCAAAACAAAGCTTATCAGCTTTTCTCTGTAGCAGGATGCTTTGGCTACAAGTAACAGAAAACCCAAATAAATGTGGCAAGGGACGTTATTTCCCTCTGATCTAGAGGCAGGATGGAACCGAGGTTGCACAATCCAGTTGCTCAATCACGTCCTCAAGGACCCAGCTCCTTCCCACTCCCCAGCACATTGCCTTGTCCTTTCAGGCTGGCTCCCCTCACCTCACGACAGACCATTAAAGCACCATGTGCACATGACAACGTTCTTAAAGAATTTCCCCTCATCTGCACACAGATCAAGGGAACTTTCCTAATCTGATCAAGGGGACTAGAGTTCCCAGTTTTAGCTTAGACTAGCTAAAATCCATTACTAAGCAAACGACTGTGTGTGTGTGTGTGTGTGTGTGTGTGTGTGTGTGTGTGTGTGTGTGTCTCGGGATGATAGGGGGGTGTTAGAGGGGTGTGAGCACCTGAACAGAATCAGATCTGCTGGCAAGGAAGGAGGTTTGGGGATTACTCGGGGGAGAGCGCATGCCGTGTCTGCTGCAGTGTGGAATAGTTCATGATTCGAAGTAAGGAATAAAAAACAAACGAGTTGGGAGTCACAGAGAGGTCAGGAAAACTAGGTAGTGGGAATTGTAGGAAATCACGTCAGACCAAGAAGTAAGGCCAGAGCGGAGTGAGGGGACACGAACGAGGCCGCTGTGGCATCCTCAGTGCCTGGGCCAGGGACTCGGAAGGAGAGCTCATATGGTCTCCTGTTTCTTCTTGGCGAAGTGTGGAGCCGTCCATGCTGGTGAGGAAGACAACAGGGGGAGCAGGTGTAATTGGGAGGGGTTTCCCTGAGGTAAGCATTACACCAGGAATAATAAGATTAAATCCGAAGCACCTGCAAGACATCCTTGTGGAAATATTCCACAGGCAGTTGGAAGAAATGTCTGAACTAGAAATGCAGCCTTCAGAATGCTGCTCTTTTCCCCTCAAAAGTTCTGCCCTTCCCCATGTCCTCATTCTGATGTTACTTCCGGTCTCCTGTGAGCCCTCTTCCTTCATGGCCTGTCCTCAGGCTAGTAGCCTTCTCCTTTTCTTCTGAAGGAACCTGCCCTCAGTGAAGCCGTCACTTTAATCACTGTCTGTGTGCCAAGGTGTCAGTGTAATGGTGTGAGTCAAGTAACCATCACCTGTTAAAATTAATCCAGAATTTACAGTGCCAAATAATTTATTTAACCTGCTTTTAGAAAAGGCTCATAAAATTACTAAATTACAAAAAACAAGCCCAGAAAATTAGGATAAGTAGATAAGAGTTATATATAATGCCATATTAAAGGCATATTTAAAGCCATATTAAAAGTTGCAGACTTACCTTATAAGTCCCCAGAACTATAAAGATGAAAAATAGTGATCATTAATATTCATATATATATATATATATATATATATATGCACATGCACATATATATTTAGGGTGAGGGATATTTCTAAATTGCCTCTCAGCTAGAGTGCCTCCTTCCTCATACGCTCCTAGGCTGTTTTTAAAATAAGAGGCGTTCATGCTGTGTTTCTGTGCTAATATTGGGGCAGGTCTTTCTCACTCTCTAACAGAAGAGGTCCAGCTATCATCATCAGGTGAGCTAATAGTCTGTGTAGTATTTGCAGCCACAGTGACCAAGTTGCCTATGCTTCCTCTCCACCTAAGAGCAGTGGGCATGGACTAAGTAAAGGGTGAGGGTATGAAGGACAAAGTGAGAGCAGTGGCGTGCAGGTGAGCTGACAGGACGACCAGGAAATGGCAAGGGTGCTGATGTGGCTTCAAGGGACATAGGGACATAGGGTATTGATAGTATCAGTTACAGCCACAGGAAAACACCAGAAGTTGTAGGGTAAGACATGAACACTTCAATGCTTTCATTATATTCTTTTGTGTGCCTTTTGAATTTTGATCACTGATATATTACTTACTAAAAATATTTAATGTTCCATTTTATACCCAGAAGTTCTACTTCAAGGAATTTATCCCACAGAAATATTTGTATGTTCATGAGCAAAGTTTATGTAAAATTATGTTAATGAGAGCATTGTAGTAACAATGATAGCTTTGATAATAACAAAACTAGGAACAACCTAAAATTTCATCAGAGGGGCTAGTCCATCCATGATAACTTATCCATGTTGTTGTTTAGAAAAATGAGATATGCAAATATGCTACTAAGGAAAGATTGATGATTTAGAATAGAGTAGGTTATGCTGCAGTCACGAACAACCATCAAGTCTCCGCAGCTTAATGTGACAAAGGTTTATTTCTCACTCACATAGAATCTGTGGATCCAGGCAGCCACTGAGCACTCAGATGGCTTCGGTTGTGTAGCTCTGCCATCCACAACACAGAGCTTCCTCAGTCACCAGCACAGTGTGCACGCCAGCTTTTCTGCTTTGGCCAAGGGGCGTGTGTGTCCCACAACCCATTGTAACATGGCTCTAAGAACTAATAACATGGCCCTGCCCAACTGCGAGACAGGATTGCGATGTGGGAGAATAGAGGGAATGTCTGGGGTATAAACCCTCTTTGCCATATTATTTAAAGTATTGAAAAAAGCAATGTATAGATCAGGTTACATAGTGTATGTATATGTGTTATGTAGTATATGTATGTGTGTTACATAGTGTATGTATGTGTGTATGTATGTAGGCATGTACATATATATATAGTTTTATTTTTAAATTATACATACATAGAATATAGGCACATAAAGTTTTCAGAAAGGATATATAAGAAGTTATTAACAATAAGGACCTCTGGAGAGTGGGACTAAGGCTATCCTGTTTTAGAATTTTTACCATTAGTTTTTATAATTTCAAGCTAACAATAAAATATTTACCTTAAACTATAGTTTACTCTCCATCTTCTGTTAATATATATATATACATGTATATATGTATATATACATGTATATATATATGTGTGTGTGTGTGTGTGTATATATATATATACACACACACAGTAGAATTATTAATTTTGGTGTTTTTTCCCCAATCTGGTTTACATTGACTCCATGAAATCCTTCATGAAAAAAGTTCAGTTTTGAGAAATCTGAATTGTACACTGATAATTTTCCTTAAATGTAATTTCAGGGCTCTTCTGTGCATACGTGATATGCACAGGGAGAACATGCAATTTCAGGGCTCCTCTGTGTATACGTGATACACACAGAGAGAACATGCAGTTTCAGGGCTCCTCTGTGCATACGTGATACGCACAGAGAGAACATGCAGTTTCAGGGCTCCTCTGTGCATACGTGATACGCACAGAGAGAACATGCAATTTCAGGGCTCCTCTGTGCATACGTGATACGCACAGAGAGAACATGCAATTTCAGGGCTCCTCTGTGCATACGTGATACGCACAGAGAGAACATGCAATTTCAGGGCTCCTCTGTGCATACGTGATACTCACAGAGAGAACATGCAATTTCAGGGCTCCTCTGTGCATACGTGATACGCACAGAGAGAACATGCAATTTCAGGGCTCCTCTGTGCATACGTGATATGCACAAAGAGAACATGCAAAGTCCACTGGTACTTGTACTTTCTTATGTTATTTAGTTAAGCCTTACATGTTGCCAGTGTTAGAAAATGGGAAATGCCATTCGCCATTTACTCTGCACCACTCCTTTCCTGAATACGCTGGAACTAAAGGGCAGGCGAAGAAATAAGTAGTTCATTCATAGCGAACAAGCAAGGAACTGAGTAGTGTCGCCTTGGAAAGCCAAACATCCAACGCGCTGTAAAAATACAGTAACACATGACATAATCCTTACTCCTGAGAGAAATGTCTAAAAAGTGTGTGAATCTCTTTAGGCATTAGAATACGAAAGTCCACTTTTACAAGTCAAAGTGCCCTTTTCGCAAAACCAGACATTTCTTATTTGCAAAAGGGGGTATATGTTAAATATATGTTAAAAAATACATTTAAACTCTAATTGGAAAACTTTCAGCATTATACCTTGGGTGGGGTAGTAGAAGGTGACATTTCTAATCATGCTCTTCTATCTGTCATCCAGCCCTCAGAGGACAATGTAATCCCTGAAGTTGCAAATAGCCTACATAGAAGGATGTGGTTTGGGCTCTTACGTCTCCCTGGGAGAGTCTCTAAAACCCCAGGAGAAAACATGCAGCCTCAGAAATAGCTTTTCCAGGATCAGGTCCAAGGCTGAGGGTTCTTTGGAGCAGCCCAACTCCAACCTTGATGTCCTCTTATGAGTTGCCTTGACCAGGGTTGAACTATACTGTAAATGTTAGCTTTTTAAGTTAGTACTTTTTCTTTCAAAGAATTCTTTTTATTTTTTAAAATGTTTATTTTATTGATTTGAGAGAGAGAGAGAGACAGGAACATCAATCTGTTCCTGTATGTGCCCTGACCAGGGATTGAACCGGCAACCTCTGTGCTTCTGGAGGATGCTCTAACCAACTGAGCGTACAGCCAGGGCTCAAATAATTCTTTGGTTTTGAGGTTATTTCTTAATATTTTATGTATAAATGCTTTCTCATTTCGATGTTTTATTGGTTTATTAGTCATCTTTGCCAATAACATACCTCATCGTCAGTTTTAGCTCTAAACCCAGACTCAGTATTATGAGTGAATCACACATCCAAGTGAAACCTACTACAAACTCTTTGGGGCTTTTATTACTCTGGACCTGCTTCCATCATCATAATTCAGTTCCTGACATGTGCTACATTTGAAAAGATGCGTCTTTTCTGAACAAAAAATATGTCTGAGGTTTGATTTATGAAGGATTAGGCATTAAATTAAATCGGATTAAAAATAAATAATGCAAACTTTTCTAATGTAGCTTAAAGTGCTAAATTACAAATTTAAAAACAGGGTCTTAGTAAAATTTTAATGACTGTCAACCTAAGTAATAAAAAATAAATGCTTACATTTTCTGAGATTGTTACATACTTTTGAGTTAGAGTTGGTAAACCATTCTTGAGTATAACACATTGTAACATGGTCCTACTGTGTAGGACTAATACCCACTTTGTACCACACAGGACCTCACCATGGGGGTCTAACAGTATCCAGATGGTTTACACTTTTTCAAACAAATTGAGTTCACTGATCTCATTCTTGGCTGTCACTGTTCTGTCAAATTGCCATTAGTGTTTCTAAGTGCTCTTCATCTCTGTACTTACCAGGGCCAAGCAACAAACAATTTGCAGACTGGAACACTTGGAAATTACACTGTTCTAGGAACTATTGGAACATACAAAGATACAATGAAACACTTGATATATTAAATAGCAATAAAAAATTTAATAGCCTGAAACGATAATAGAAGAGATACCCAGAGCAGCATCTGATTGACAAATAAATTATATAGAGGTTAACATCCTCAACACCGAGCCAAGAGAGGGAGAACATTCAGGCTAGACAGACAGAGGTGCCAAGGAGAGCCTAATGGAGAACAGACAGTGAGACTTGAATGATTTCTTAAAGGATGGTAAATGTTTAAAAACAGAAATTGGATCTATTTTATTTTATGAGTAATTGTAGTATCTCGATTAATTGATGAATTATCCTATAAGCCAAAAGTAAACAAATATTAGTCATACTAATTAGTAGTATGTAAATACTGATTTTACTTCATAAACTCTTAAAGTCAACCTTTGACTGCAAAGGAAACTTCCTTGCTTGTCTTTTTAAATTTTATTTTCCCATTAAGTTTATAGTGAGTTATGTTTTGTATCAGTTTCAGGTGTTCAGCGTTAGGGGTTGGACAACCATGTACTTTTCAAAGTGTTCCCCTAATATTTCTGATACCCACCTGGCACTGATTGTATTCTTTTTAAAATTAAATTTAAAAAATTAAAAAGAAAAGTCTTTGTTCTTTTGAATCATTACCAGCTTCTTGGTAATTACTATGTTTAAACCAGATTCTTTATTAAGCGATATTACTCAGTAAGCTTTCTTTAAAAAGCTCTGTTTCACAGATGTTGCTTTGTAATATGGGATCAACCCTTGCCAGCTCCATCTTCCTTTTTTATGCATGCTGTGCCATTTAGATGGTGTCACTTCCTTTGCAGGGGAATGACCACAGGATCCTGGGGGGGGGGCATTGTCTTATACAGTGTCTATTACCTGTTTATGGTATTAGAACTGTCTATTAGTCATCACCAAATATTAAATGAGAATTACTATTACACCTGTCAACTGGTAGCATTTGTTGAGCTGTATACAAGTTACAGAGGAATATATATATATATATTAAATAAACTCATTTTATTATTTTTCAACAGTAGTTCCATTTAAAAATAGGATAATTTCCCACGAAAATCCACAATTTCTAAGTTGTCTGGAAAAATCAGAAGTTCTGGCACAACTTGGTCCACATTTCAAAATAAGAATTATCTATTACATATTTTAAACAAGCCGCTTCCTTTATATGGGACACATGCTTGTCCAGTCCCCACCAGGTCCTAGGGACTTACTTCCTTTCTGCTTCTCTCATTTTGTCTTGCTGGCCTGGCTTTTGGAGATAGCTTGGTTTGATTGCTGGACTAGCATGATTTACCCACTGGGTTCAAAACCACGCCAGAACAAAACCTTCAACATACAGCACCTTCAGTTACCTTGCCTAACTTGAACTATGTATCGTTTGAAGAACAATGATAGATAATTCTATGGCTGAAATTAGTTGGTGGATCTCAGAAGTAGATTATTTCAATCCATATAAAGAAAATATTGTGTGTGTATATACATATATATATGTGAGAATAAGACAAATATGTTTGAAATCATCCCCATGAAGGATATTTGGTTTTTCTAATGCTCTTCTTACAACTTTTATGTTTGAAATTATTTCAATACAAAAGTATTTTTGAAAGTCAAAGCTGAATCTCAGACACAGGTTGTCAGCTGTGAGAAAGATTTTTCTTCCCTAAGTGATTAATCTTTTAGTCAGAATTTGAGGAAAGGGAACATTTAAAGCCAATTTCATTGATACCATGTCTTACATGTTATTTTTCCGAAAAGAATACGTTCTTCTAGTAGATATTAAGAATAAAACTTAGAAAAATAATTCTGTGTGCATTAACAACCAAAACGACTTATCTCTGCATGTCAGTGTTAGTACCCTGACATAAGAGAGCACTCAGAGCAGGAATAAATAAATGCATTGCCTCATGGAATCCGAAGGACTTTATTAGCAAAGTGTGTACATATTTGCTGATGTGTAGGCTTCCACGTGTTAGGTATTTAAAGAAGCAATCATATTGTCAATGCAGCACATATCTGAGCTGTTTGTTTATTTGTGGGTTGAGTTTATGTCAGTTTATAACCCTACACTTTGCTCTAATCCATGGTACATGTGTCCTGGAAGGCTGCGAGATAAAAGCTGTAGTCCATTCACCCACAAAGGACAGACGTCCATAGTAGTCAACAGCGATATTCATTCGCCCAATAAGCAAACCTACTTGTCCAGATTTGCAGTTAGGACCCCCTTTAATCTAGCTGCAATACCTTTCTGACATGTCCCTGTCATTTCTGGAGAATTTCTTTACTTTCTGGCTCAGTATAATTCCAGGCTCCTCTTGGGCTCTCCCTGTCCCAGCCATGCAATCCACAGTTTCTGCAAAAAAGCCTTGGCATGGGAGGTAGAAATCAAGATCTGGGTGGGAGGTGTGGTTGTTGCTACTGCCATGTTACTGCTTTTAGACTTTGTCAGCTGAGTTAGAGGGTAGGGGAGATACACGTGTGTGCGTGCACACACACACGTGTGTTTCTATTTCTTTGTCTATTTATATTAACTATCATGAGTGCATACCGATATCCCTGATTTCAGACCAACCAACACCACAGGGTTTCTTTTAACCTTCTTCCTTCCATATTTGTCATTTTCTTCTGCAGTAGTGAGAAATCATTCTGCATAGTGGCTCACATCATCCTCAACATACTTACTATTTGCTCAATCCCCTTGTAGGTAACTAATTTCCCCACTATGTGGGCCACCTCCTTGACCCCTACTCTGCTGGACACCCCAGCTGCGCTGATGGAATCCTTACCCTGGCCCCACCACACTAACAGGCTGAGCCAGCTGAATCCTCAGCCCTGCCAAACAGACTGGCCCATGCTGGCCAAATCCTTGACTTTTTAAACTTAGAATTATAAGCAAAAATTTGAGACAAGTTATTTCCTGAAATTATAAAATAGGAATATTAATACTTTTAACTATTTAATTATATTGTTTTATTTCAGTTCTTATTCACAGAGGACAGTGGGACTTACTAAGTAAAGATTTGGAAATACAGGTATTCATTAGTAGGCTTACATTTTCTTTTACCTTTTGAAATGTAAGTGTAGAGAAACTGTTTACTGCTTAAATGAGCCAGGCTGAACTCAGGACAGCTCCTTCCTGAGGGCAGCCAGAGCTTTTCTTTTTCTTTTTTTTTTTTAATTTTTTTAAAATTTTATTCATTTTAGAGAGGAGACACACAGAGAGAGAGAGAGAGAGAGAGAGAGAGAGAGAGAGAGAGAGGAGCTAGAAGCATCAACTCCCAAATGTGCCTTGACCAGACCAGTGCAGGGTTTTGAACTGGCGACCTCAGTGTTCCCAGGTCGACGCTTCATCCACTGCGCCACCACAGGTCAGGCCAGAGCTTTTCTTAACCGTCTCTAGGAAGTTCTGGATCCACAGTCGCAATTGGGGTGACACTTAAACAAAATAATAAATATTTTCTTAAATTGGCAGCCTATCTACTTACATAAATTCCTTTCTCAGTTTGATCTAGCAATAAAAATAATTTAATTTATGATTTAGGAACTATAAAAAAATAGGGAAAATTATTTGTTTTTTCCATTTCCTGATATATTTGATCTGTTGTTTTTAGTTTTTGACTCTTTTCTTTGCCACCACATTCTTACTCTCTTAGTTCACTTCCTCACTTCCTGATGTCTGGTATTCCTGAGTATAGACAGTACTTAAGTTATTTTCACAAATGGAGGAAGACTGACTGGATAAAGTAGAGTACTAGGTTATCATGCTTGTCTTTGGAATGTGTTGACTTTTTAAAATTGAATATGGGCCCACTTCATACTTTGAGTTATTGGGTTTTTTAAAAATAAATCTCTTAATGGTTTCAGGTCCATCCTCCCTTCTTAAAAATTCCCTTGGATCCCACAGCATTATACTAGGACTAAACAATAACAAATTTAAAAGAAATCTAGCTCACAGTTTCTTAGGAAACTTATTGCTATAAGAGTCAACTGTAAAAAGAAGCATCTCAGATATCATGTACAGATGAAACTCTTTGCAGAGTGGTAATAGTTGATGTCTTTTCCTTTTTGTATCCTCTTTAAATCCTCCAAATTCAGCTGCCTTCTTTTTACCATAAAATCTCTGTCCTAGACTGAACAGCCATTTTTGAGGGACCCCAGTGAGCAATGTCAGCTGACACAAATGAGTTAGGAGGCTTTGCTAAAATTAAAAATGGCAATGTTTTATTTAAGGGTTTTAAGATTTGCAAATCAGAAACACTACTGGGTATTCTAAGAAAAAGTTAAGACTTGTTTTTTTTTTAAATATATTGGGGTGACATTGGTTAATAAGATTATAAAGGTTTCAGGTGTGCATTTCTATGATACATGATTTGTATATTGCATTGTGTGCCACCACCCAAAATCAGGTCTTTTGTCACCATACATTTGGCCCCCTTTACCCTTCCCTCTGATAATCACCATATTCTTGTCTGTGACTATGCATTACAGTTTTATATCCCACATATGAGCAAAATCTTGGCTTTTTCTGACTGCCTTTTTTACTTAGTATAATATTCTCAAGGTTCATTTATATTGTCACAAATGGCTGAGTAGTGTTCTATAGTATATATGTACCACATCTTTATCCATTTCTCTATCAAAGGACAGTTTGGGTTGCCTCCATCCATATCTTGGCCACCATGAGTAATCCTGCAGTGAACATAGCGGTGCATATTTCTTTGTGAATAAATGTTTTTGAGGTAGATACCCAGAAGAGGGATTCCTGGGTCATATGTTAACTCTATTCTTAATATTTTGAGAAACCTCCATACTGTTTCCATGGTGGCTGTACCATTTTACATTCCCACCAGCAGTGAATATGAGGGTTCCTTTTTCTCTACAGCCTCTCCAACCCTTGTTATTATCTGTCTTGTTAATAATAACCATTCTAATGGGTGTGGAAGAGTTCTTATAGTAAAAATTTCATTTTAGTGAAAAATCAGTTCTGGCCTTGGCTGGTTGGCTCAGCGGTAGAGCGTTGGCCCAGCATGTGGATGTCCCAGGTTTGATTCCCAGTCAGGACACACAGGAGAAGCAACCATCTGCTTTTCCACCCGTCCCCTTCTTCCTTCTCTCTCTCTTTTCCCCCACCCTCTCTCTTCCTCTTCTCCTCCCGCAGCCATGGCTCATTTGGAGCAAGTTGGCCCTGGGTGCTGAGGATGGCACCATGGCCTCACCTCAGGCGCCAAAATATTACAGTTCAGTTGCTGAGCAATGGAGCAACAGCCCCAGATGGGCAGAGCATTGCCCCACAGGGGGCTTGCCTGGTGGATCTCGGTTGTGGTGCACATGGGAGTCTGTCTCTCTGCCTCTCCACTTCTCACTTAAGAAAATAAACAAACATTAAAAAAATAAAGAGAAGAATCAGTTCTGCATTTTTAGCCTCTGCACTGGTGTAAGGCCAGTAGTCAAGGCCACAATCACAGCCTCCCGGCCAGTGCAGGTTCGCATTTGATTCGGACAGTCGGTAATGAGACAACGGAGCCAAGAACTGGTGAGCCATCAGCTTTAATTCTAGCTTGCACCTGGCGGGCAAGCAAAAACACACACTGGGCTCCAAAACCCACTCATTCAACACTCACAAAGCTACTGACTTATCTGAGTTTCCTAGAATCAAAGGTTTCTAGGTCACCAGACTTATTCACCTCTGTTCCCCATCTCCTTCTCCAGCACAGACTGCACAAACTGGCTTCTCCCTCAGCACTCTGCCATCTTGGCTGCTTCTCCTGGCCTCCACATGGCCTTAATCTGCTCTCCTCTCTAATACCTCAGGAACCAAGAGAGCAAGCTCCTGGTCTGCCCTACTTTATAGTATAGATTCAAAACCTTTAATCCAATCTACAAACAAGGAAGTCTCTGATACAAAGTCACTTATCTGAGACATACTGGGAGGATTCCTCATGAGAGTGCACCACCCTACATCATCCAATCAGTTAAGGGTGTGGGGAAAAGCTTACTCTTAAAACTAAGCCTTAGGCTCTAATGACCCAGGCTGCCCACAGCCTGTCCCCGAACACACATTAATATCAACGAACTTCCATGTGGGCAGCGCCATCTTTAACAAAGTGAGCATAATATATTTCATCTGCCCAACAACTGGTCTGAGATGGTTATCTTTTAGGTGTCCAGTGGGCTGCATAATGGCTGTCAAGAGGTCTGGGCATGTGAACATTCCCCCCCCCCAAAAAAAATTTTTTTTTAAGCGAGAGAGCGAAAGAGAGACAGGGACAGACAGACAGGAAGGAAGAGATATGAGAAGCATCAACATAGTTGCAGGCGGGGGGGTGGGGGGCTCCAGCCAAGCCAGTGACCAGTGATCATTGACCCCTTGCTCAAGCCAGTGATCTTTGAGCTCAAGCCAGCAACTATGGGATCATGTCAATGATCGCATGCTCAAGCCAGCAACCCCGGGCTCAAGCTGGTGAGCCTGTGCTCAAGCTGGATGAGCCCATGCTCAAGCCGGCAACCTTGGTGTTTCGAACCTGGGTCTTCAGTGTCCCAGTCCAATGCTCTATCCACTGTGCCACCGCCTGGTCAAGCCCTTCCCAAGTCCTTCACATGAACGTTCTTTCATAAATTCTTCAGAGGGTTGTTTGTAGGATTTACATATAGCTCTAGGCATTGATGCACTGAAAAGTCCAGATGTTTAAGTTCCTGAGCCAATTAAAGCAAGAATAGAACCATTTTCTCATGCTTTAACCTACTTGATCTTATTAACTAAGCAGCTTCACTATAATGATTCCATTTTATTTCTTCACCTTCTTCTCAGCAGCTTTTGATATGTCACTTGGGGATGTCAGATATTCTTAATTTCCCTTTTGGGGGTGTTGACATCAGAGGCATGACAGTATCGCCAGGTTAGTACTGTGACAATTCTCTGTGCCTGCAGACACTCCTAGCAGCAGGGAGTGTCTCAGGGTGCCCATTCTACTCCCTCCTTCCCCCAAGGCTGCTGTGCAAAGTCCAAAAGCAAGGCCACTTAGATGACATAAATTCTGCACTGCTGATAGGGGAAAAGAAGTTAACCCCTCACTCTACCTTAGACACAAGGAAGGTTATTTAAAAACAAAGAAAACCAAAAATATACTAACAAAAATTAGGGGATATTTCAAAATGACTGAAGCGATAAAGTATCCCCTAATTTTTGTGAGCAGTGAACTTCAAGTCAAGAGAAAATGCCAAATATAAGGATTAAAAAAAATAAAAGCTTTCCATGGGGAAATGCAGCCTTAATGGGTGTTGCAGACTCCTGACAAGGAGAGCCAGGAGAGCCAGTGGACGAAGCTTCTGGCCACTCATTCATTCAGTAAATATTTTTGCTGGTTTTAAATTCCTCTGCTCAATTCTATGGTGGCCCAGCAGAAACAATCCATTCCTACACAGTCCATTCTGCACTGGAAATGGGTCTCTCTCCTGGGCCAATGAAAGCTTTGCTTTGTAATTCAGATTTCTCCAAGCAGAGATGATAATAATTAGATGATTGGTGATTTTCTTCTTACCTGTAAGTGGGTAGGTGATATCAACAAAAGAAGGTTTTGGAAGACTTTTTATTATTAAACCTCATTAGCAACATACATGAGAAACATCTGCGGTAGTTCTTGGCACAGTAGGCGCACAGTAAGTATCAGTTCAGTGTGACTTTGTTTATTGAACTTAAAACAGGTGTTGTCACGGTAACTGAAATGGAAGCAATTCCCTCCCTTGACTACTCACCCATTTATTTCTCTTCAGTATCTCCCACCACAGCTGCTACTCAGCTTGTACCCAAAACCTGCCCGTCTGATTGCCCTCAGACTCAATAACACCTGGGAGAACCCTGCTCTAAATATACCAAAGCCTTCACATGTTATGAAAATTGGGATAAGCAACTACAGCTTTTAAAAAGTGATGTAGTAGACTAATAGGTTTTCTGCGATTTAGTCATAGTTGTTAAAAAGTGACAGTGTATACCTGTTAGGTTACCTGTCACCCAGAGAGCCCCAGGGAGTGGAATACCTAAGTCCAGTGTAAGGTAAAGAGGCTTCCCACCAGTATAAATGTGAGGGTGAGGTAGGATTAAAATATGAACTTTATCCTATTTAGTTTCAGTCCTCAGACATCTGTGGGATTGGTAAGTGTTCAGTGCAGTAGTATAAGTGGTTTATAATATTTAAAATGCATAATTATTATCAATGCACATAATTGTGCATTCTTACCATAGGGTTTTCTGACTCAGGTCCAGATATCCTTCATTTTCCTGAGTAGTATTGATTTATAAATAGGCTAACTCCTTGGTTAAGGCAAAATACAGTCAACTACTTCCCTACACATGCCAAGTAGCCAAATGGTTACTGTAATAGGAAATAATCTTTTAAATGAAATGGATGGAAAAGAATAAATGTATGAGTTGAGCCCCATGATGGAGAAATTATATATATTACTTGTTCATCAGAGGAGAAAATAATAGTGTCATGTTATCAACAGGAAAGTTTCATTCTTATGTTTTGGTCTAAATCTTCATGCCTGCCATTATTAGGCATTCAGCATTTCATCAATAAATAATGCTATTGTGATTTATTCATAGACTGACATTGTAAAACATATAGCATCTCCATTGTGGTTTGTTGGTTTGTTACTGATTTTAAATGCATATGAATATTTAAGTATCCACTTACTGGTCTGAGGGTCTGTAGTTTTTAAGGACTCTTACAGTCCCTTATAGCGGTGTAAGTGTAGTCCAGTTAACCGATCTCTGTATTTCCTCCATTAGCATTTTAGCAAAGCCAGTCAGTAATTACACACTGTTTGAAAGCTACCGGGTCGCAAATGATGACCAAAACAATTTGTATTTCACAGTATGGTTTAGTAAAATTATAAATCTCATGAAAAGGACAGCTTTTCTTGAAAGATCAAAACAACTATTTCAGGATACATTTGTTGAAGTTACAGGTGCTCTCACCTAACAGTGATTCTCTACCCAGCATGGAAATGTCCTGAACCCCAGCAGTAGTAGAGACTCATCTATTATAAAGTGACCGGTTGGCTGAGTGCCCTGGGAGTACCCAGTTGTCTTCTCCTCATACTGACAAGCTTGAAATTCGAATCCTTTTCAGACACCCCAGCAGACAAAACATCAAAAACTGAAAAGCCATCTATTTGTAGATGTCAACCCAGCCTGCTGAAACTGTGGGCATGATAGCAAATATGCTATGCTGTATTTGACAGATTATTTTTTTGTATGTTAAGACTTACCTTGTTTTCATTAACACATACTATAAAATGTTCTGTTTTCTTTCGCCAAGTGAATAGGTTCTGGTATTTGGAAGAAAGTATCTCTCATAGTCAAGAGATTCATTTAGACAGTATTATTATTTATTTAATTGATTTTTTAGTGAGAGGAGGGGGAACAGAGAGACAGACTCCCATATGTACCCTAACCAGGATCCACCCAGCAAGCCCACTAGGTGGTGATGCTCTGCCCATTTGGGTCATTGCTCCATTGCTCAGCAACTGAGCTCTTCTTAGCACCTGAGGCAGAGGCCATGGAGCCATCCTCAGCACTCAGGCCAATTCACTCCAGTCGAGCCATGGCAGCAGGAGGGGAGAGAAAGGGAGGGATGGAGAAGCAGATGGGTACTTCTCCTCTGTGCTCTGACTGGGAATTGAACCTGGGACATCCATACTCCAGACTGATGCACTACCACTGAGCCAACCAGACAGGGCCTAGACAGTGTTCTGAGAGCTAGCCTTTTTTTCTTTTTTAAACCAAATTGCCTGGGACCTTAGCACAGAGCCTTTATGGGGGGGGGGGGTTGTGTTTGTTTCTACTGTTTTGTTATACTAGGCATGTGGAGTCACTGAACATGATCAAATTTAGATATGAAAATAATTTAAAATAGAACCCAGATATATGTCCTGTCTCTTTAAAACCTTTTTCTTGCTTTTTCAATTGCATGTGGTCTCCCTGTAGCATTTGCCACCTTGACAGGTGAGGATTTCTGGTTGCCTTCTCTATGTTTGCTGTCCTCTTGTGTTTTTCTCTTTGAGTCCAAAGGATCTGGTTTAATTATATTATGGGAGAAAGAAAAATGAAAGCTGTTTTTATTTGGCTAACTCTCGGGTAATTCAGACTCAGATAACTTGTCTAAATCACAGCCACCTCCTAAATTTCTGCTCTTCTTCTGTCCCTGTTCTCATCAGTAAACAGCTTGTGGTCTGCTCTGTTCCCCGGGTGAGAAACCCTGCCACCTCCCTCTTTCTCACCTCTCACATCCCGTAAGTTATTCAGTCTCATCAATTCTGCTTCACCTCCTAAAGCCTGTCCACGTCTCCGTCCCCGCCCCCCCCCCCCCCCCCCCCCGTCCCAACCGGCGCCACCGTCATCCCTTCCGGGGCTAACGCGGGAGCTGCCTCACTGCTCTGTTACCGCGCTCAGTCCTTCCCACCCTGCCGTCAGACGGGGCATGCAGCAAAACAGGTGTGGTCAGTACTTAAAGCTCTGCCCTTGAAATAAGGTCCAAGACCGCCTCAAGGCCCCTGCGCGTATTCTAGAGCCTCTACGCTGTGTGCTGTGGTGCCGCCACGTTGTTCTGCTCCTGGTCCTCAAACACGGGTCACCGTTCTCCACCCACGCACTGCACATCCTGTCACCACTTTCTGAGCCCCTGTTGAGTGTCTGTCCTCATTACCTGGCATTATGGTGGAGATGGCTATCTGCCTATTCGTTCCTCTACCCGTGGCTCCCCAGCACAGGGCTTGGAGCATGAGCCCCAATAGCTACTGAATGAATGAATCAATGAGCACAAAAAATATTGGAGACAGCAGTAAGAACATTGAAACTTAACACCTCACACTAGCCTATCTGAGTCAGAGTGGCTGTCATCAATAAGTCAACAAACAAGTGTTGGTGAGGGAGGATGTGGAGAAAGGGGCACCCTGATGCACTGCTGGTGGCAGTGCAAATTGGTGCAGCCACTGTAGAAACAGTATGGAGTTACCTCCAAAAACTAATAATGGAGCTGCCTTATGATTCAGCAATTCCACTTCTGGGAATATATCCGAAGAAACCCCAAACACTAATTTGAAAGAATATATGCGGCCCTGTGTTTATTTCAGTGTTATCTACAATAGCCAAGATTCGGGAGCAGCCCAAGTGCCCTCAGTAGATGAGTGAATAAAAAGCTGTGATACATTTACCCAGTGGAATACTACTCACTTGTAAAAAAAGAAGTCTTTTAGGACAGCACAGATGGACCTGGGAAATATTATGCTAAATAAAATAAGCCAGTCAGAGAAAGAATGTGATTTCACTTATATGTGGAATCTAATTAACAAAATAAACTAACAAACAACATAGAAACAGTCTCATAAATACAGAGATCAGACTGTCAGCTGTCAGAGGGAAGGGGAACTGAAGGGCTGAGTATAAAAGCTGAAGGGATTTAGAAAGAAAACAACTCATAGACACAACAGTGTGGGGTTGCAGGTGTGAAAGGGAGGTAGAAGAGGGTACAGGGGAGATAAATGGTGATGGAAGGAGAATCGACTTGGGGTGGTGAACACAATACATGTATACATCACCTGTATGTTGTACACCTGCAACCTGTATAATTAACCAATGTAACCCCAATCAATTTAATGACAAAGTCAATATATTTCTACAGGGCATGCATTACTAGATAATAGAAATGTGTTTTGAAAATGCAGTCATTGTCTTAAAATGTACTTATCAAAAGTAATTTTTTACTTTTTTTTTTATTAAGTGAGAGGTGGAAGGAGTGAGGCATAGACTCCTCCTGCATGTGCTGCAACCAGGATCCACCCCGCCAGTTCCCTACAGGGCCTTGTTCTGCCCATTTGGGGCCGCTAATCTACTGCTCAGCGACTGAGCTATTTCAGCGGGTGAGGCAAGGCCATGGAGTCATCCTCAGTGCCCAGGGCCAAATTTGAGCCATGGCTGCAGGAGGAGAGGGGATAGGGAGAGAGAAGGATTGAGAGGGTGTGGAGAAGCAGATGGGCATTTCTCCTGTGTGCCCTGACTGGGAATTGAACCTGGGACTTCCACATGCTGTGCTGATGCTGTTCCACTGAGCCAACCAACCAGGGCCAAAAATAACTTATTTTCTATTGCAAAAATAAAAAAAGTAGGCAGACATCTCCTGACCACATGTTCTGGTTAAGTCCCCGTTGTGCTGCTCACATGAAGAGGTGTCACCCTAGAAAAGGAAACCAAGACAGGAGCTCAGGGAATCAATAAGACCACGGCCAGTGGCCCTCACTCGTTTCTGTATTACATCTTGTGGAAAGCCTAAACATTTTTATAGAGGGATTTTTAGCTTTAGAGAATCCTTATGAACCACTAGAAGAATGCTTGCCAGACACGGTGTCAAGTGACTTTACACTAATGACCGTGGCCTTTGCCCTGAGGATCAACAACACAGTGCAGTGGCAGCACTGGACCTTGGGACCTGAGTAGGGGCAAGACGTTTCCTGCCGTTCAGACAGCTTGCAAGTATTGCTCAAAATGAAAGTAGGACTTGGTGTTATTGCACTCTTGCCATTTGCCAAAGGTGTGCCGAGCATCCCAGTGAGTGGGGTTTCTCGTTTCTTAAAACAGCCCCGTGAGGTAGATACTCATACTGTCCTGCTTTTCGGATGAGGAAGGTGGGCCTCAGATGCTGTATGCCTGAAAATAATGTAATATTGTATGTCAACTGTAATTGAAAAATAAAAAGAAAGGGTGGCACAGAAAGGTTAAGACACTTGCACAAGATCATAGAGCCAGTTAGTGCTGACTGCAGTCAGGTGATGGGGCCCACTCCTCTGCAGTGGACGGACAGGTACCCACGGGTTGCACTATTGGGCTGTGGGGGTGCTTCTCCAGCATCCTCTTCCAAGGCTCTGTGTGTTAATCAAAAGTCAAAATAAAGCATCCTCTTCTGGGTGCTCTGAGGGCAGTGTAAGCCAAGGAGTGCTGAGAACTACCCTACCTCCTCTCACGTGGGAGAGTGTATAATCACATAAACAGTTCAGATGTCAAGTAACGTAGTTTTTAGAATGTTGTCTCTGAACCCTCCCACTTCTAAAGCTGGGTTAGGTGTCCTTTCTCTAAGCTTCCACAGCATCCTTTCTATCTTTGTTATTGTCTCAAACCTTTTTATAAAACAATTTGATGGTGTGTGTGTGTGTGTGTGAGAGAGAGAGAGAGAGAGAGAGATAAAGAGAAAGGGAGAATGGGAGTAAGAGAAATGATAAATAAAAAATACAAGGTGAGGCAAAGTACATTTACAGTTGTTTGTATGAAAAATAATATAATAATAAATAATAATACAAGAATAAACTGTTACATAAAGTCACAACTGTAAACCTACTTTTGCCCCACCCGGTATATACATTTTAAATCATCCATTATAAAATATGTGAAATTTACACTACATGGCACTGCCTGTTTATGCACACATTTGAGTACAATCATACCATGCCTTATTCTTCTCTGTAACTGGGGCTCTTGGCATAGTGCCTGGCACTTATTAGTTACTCAGATGTTTATGAATACACAGTCAGTAACTAGCAGAGCCAGGATTCAGACCCTGCACCACAAGGCTGTAGGATTCTAAAGCTCCTAATCTTTCTGACACATAGTCCCTGCCCATCTCAGGAACGTACAGTCTAGCAAAGGCGATAAAATAGATCAAGTCCATCACCTGAAGACCGTGATTTTGCCAGAAGCAGCAGAAACAAGATGCCTTCACCCTTGGGAGAGATTCTCATCTAAGAGCTGGGGAAAGTGAACTGAACCTTATTGAACGTTGGCAGCAAGCTAATGAGCACTGCAAAGGTTTGGTGCATCAGTAAAGAAAGGGGTCAAAGTTTTGTGTACTTTGAAAATAAAACAGCAATATAGGGTGTCCTTTCTAAATGGGCCAGCATTGTTGGCTAAAAGAGCCACACCCAGGAAACAGAAACTTCTACATCATAGGTGGAAGTATAAATGGCAGCAACCTCTGGAGAATTTGACAATAATTCCTAAGTTTAAATTGCACCTGTTGTTTGAACCAGCAACTTGAATTCTACAGATCTGTTCTACACATACACATACACATTTGCACAAAGAAATATATGCCATTATATTTATAATTGCATTGTTCATAGTAACAAAAAATTGGTTACAGCCTAACCGTCCATCCAGTAAGGATTGATTATATTATTGTATGTTTACCGTGAAATTAAATACTATGCAGGCATAAAAAAATGAGGCTCTACTCTATTTACTTATATAATAAGCCTATCCCAGGATATCTATTTTAATTAGAGAAAAATGTCATTTATATAACAAACTATCTGTCTGCATATGTATATATATGAATAAACTATTTCTAGAAGAAGCCATGGGAAACTGATGAGGAAAGATAAAACACTTGTCCCTACTCATTTATATTGTTTAAATCTATCACTAGGTCTGTATTGCCTATTCAAAATTAATAAAAATTTAAGCCTATATAAGAACCTTAGAAGTTGGATTTTTATTAACAACTTTTAATTTTGATATAATTTCAAATTTACAGAAAAAAAAAAGGCAAGAATACCACTGGCAACTACCTTGGTGCGTGCCTTGCATTTCGTTATGTCTCTGATTTCTTATATTCTGGACTGTTGTTAATTCAGCCATTCTGTTTTCTGGACGGCAAAAGTTTCAGTTATTTTGTAGAAATGTCCCTCAATTTAGGTTTGTCTTGTGTTTCCTCCTGATTGGATTCAGGTGGTGTGTGTCCCGCAGACACTGCATAAGCGTTGTTGTGTTCTGTGCTTGTGGATGTCCTCCGCCCTCTGCCGCAGGAAGTGAGGCTCCCCCTCAGGGTACACACAGAAGCTTTCAGGTCACTTGGGGGCATTTGAGTGGGGAATCCGAAACCCTGAGCTCCTCCTTTACATTCACCACTTTGTCCAGCAACATTAGGAGCTCTCAGGCAACCTCATATATTTGTGAGTTTTCCAAAAATGTCCTAATGTGTCATACACACAGTCATCTAACTCCTTGCTTCTTACAAGAGGTCAGCTAGGAGTATCCGGTGCAGATATTTCACATTCCTCTGTTCCAGAGCACACGATGGGCTGTAAGTACTCTCTTGCCTACTGGAAATAGAGTCCTTACTTTTGTTTTGTTTTTTAAAAGACTTTATTTATTGATTTTAGACAGAGGAGAGAGGGAGAGAGAAAGGCAGGAGGGAGGAGTGGGAAGCATCAAATCATAGTTGATTCTCCAATGTGCCTTGACCAAGCAAGCCTGGAGTTTCAAACCAGAGACCTCAGCATGCCAGGTCAGTGCTTTATCCACTGTGCTACCTACCGCAGGTCAGGCAGTTGTGTTGCATATCAGGATGTAGCTCTAACCAGCTAAGCTATGCAGCCAGGACAGAAGTTGTTGATTTTAATAAATGTCTCAGAATTCCTGTATAAAAGAGTGTTGACGTCCAGAGGCATTTTTACATTTTCTCTGTTGCTACTCAATTAATTCAAAAGCATTTTAGAACCTTTTTGTTTCATTTATAAGCCAGTGGAAAACATCTGGCCCATTCAAGAAAAATTTTTGAACTTCTTAAAAGCAACTCAGTTTTAAAAATCAATTGCTGCTAAGCTATTTTAACTATCTGAGAGTTCTAAAGAAAATATTCAAAGAGAGCAAATGCTGTAATACTGGTGTGGAGATGGGGGAATGGAGAATGGCTTCCTCCTAGAGGAGTGATACTTGGGCTTTGGAAGGACTGAGGACCTGCCATGCTGATGGAGGAAGAAGGGACCAGGTAGGGAAAGGGTGTGTTAGGCAGTGAACCCTATGAGCAAACCATAAAGTCATGGTGCTCTTGGGAACTGTAAATAGCCCATTAATGTGGAGTTGATGGAGAGTGTTAGGACAGTCAAGTGAGGAGAACTGAGAGGCCAGAACGCAGAAGACCTTGTGCTCTACCAGGGAGTTTGTGTACTGCTCTTTACGGGTCCTCACTGTAAGGGGTGTGGTGTGGTATTCTTTGCCACCACAATACATGCCTTTATTATCTTACCTATCATTCTATATTGTTATTATTTATTTACAGTACACCTCTGTTCTTTTTCCGTTTATTAATTCCCAGAGTCAGGCCCAGTGTCTAAAGTAGCTGTTGAAGAAATATTTGAAGAATACATCATAAACGTTTTTCACAAAAGGTCAGCACACTGAGGTCCAGGTGGTAGAAATTCCTTCCTTGGTCTCTTGTAAGAGAAGGTATCATCCCATTTGTCATCAGCAATTTCTCCTGGAGGCAAACCAAGCAGGTGACCACATTACCTCAGTGCTGACATCATACCCTAAGGCTTTCCAAAGCAAATTAAAAATCTTGGGTCCCTGTTCACATGTATACTGGCACCATCTAGTGGTGATTTTAAGCCTTACCGAATTAAAATCACCTTTGATAACCAAACATAGTTTCAACTAAGATAAGCTTCTAACATTTTATAAACTGCTGAGCATTGTATTTAATACCGTATTTGATTGAACCTTTGCCACTCTCCAAGTTAATAATTATGCATTTGATAATGTTATTCATGTATTTTAATTGTGTCTTACCAACATGATGCCTAGAACTTTTGATCAACAAAATATTCTATTTGAAATAAAATGGAATTTTCAGGAAAAAAATGCATGATTAGACAGACCTGGAATCTTAGAACAGCATTCTAATCTCATATGTTATTTGTTGTTGCCCCTTAGTCACCAAGTTCCAGACTCATGAGATAATTTTTTTTCTACTATCCTTCTCCTTTTCTTTTTTCTTCTTCTTCCCTCTCCCCCTCCCCACCCCCGTTTGGATAGTGTTTTTGAAAACTAAACAGTTCTGTCCTTTTTATTCTTATCCTTGAAAACAGCTATTGCATGTGTCATGGAAATTTGAAGGTTAAGCTAGAAAGGCTTGGGTAGTGAACTTGAGCTTTTTATTACTTTTGTGTGTCTTTGAACATGAGTTGTGGAGACATTTTGCTCGTTACTAGCTGCTCCTTGGTAGACAGATGAGTCAGGGAAGCATATTATGATCATTGAATTAATTCATTGTGTGTAGGGATTGCTGTAATTTAAGTAGCAATGCTAATAAAATAAAGGCATTTATTAAAAATCTTCCTGCAGAACATAATTGGAAACATAAAATTAATTGCCTTAAAAAAAAAAAAAAGAAGTGCTTACACAACGCCAGGGGGAGAGAGGGGTATAATTATCACCACCGCACAGGTGAAGGAGCTGGAGCACCTGGAGGCTGAGCTTTCACAAGGGTTCGTTGCTGTTAAGGTTGCAACGTGAGCATTCAGACTCACGTCCAAAGCCAGTGCTTTTAGCTACCAGATAAACTTGCTGTCTAACGATAGGAGGGTGCATAGGGAAACCACCCCAGAAACGTGCCCGGAAAACCTTAAAGTGGTTGCTAACTCCTGTTTAAATATATACTAACGACTTGATAAACATCTTGGTTTTAATTTATTGTTGACATTATCAACATCTGTTTGTTTCCAATCCTAATTATAGCCACAGCCTTCACTCCAGTGCGAAGGAAGTTTAAGGTTCTTTTCTGCTTTACGCTCCCAAATATCTAGTTGTTTCCCTGCCGCACTGGCCCCATAGAGTGCTTAGAGACACGGCTGTGGTTCACGTCAGCATTTTGCCCATCTTGACACTCCATTTAGCTCTCTGAAGTTGTCTCTGTGGCTCTCAGCAGGTGGCAACCACTTGTACCTTTGGGTGTTGGCCTAGGTCTGGTTCATGTAGGTTTCTTGTGTAAGTTAGTGTGTAAGTAGTGAATATATATGGATTTTTAAAATCAAAGATGTTTTCTTTGTAAATATAGGCATATAATTTTGTGCAGTTGTAGCTGTATCACATACGCTCGGTGTTTGCTTTTTAATTCATTTTTTCTTTGTTCCTAAGGCTTCCTTCCAACTGTCCACATGGCCTTCCTCCTCCTCACTCATACATAAAACAGCATATAGTCTTCCATATTTTCTCATGCTTATGTAATCATTCATAAAATATCTGCGTGTAATTATATATACTAATCATATATGAGGTAGCTTTTTAGTCTTTTGGGATCATATTATAAATTTTTAAAAAATTGTCCACTGATTTGAAAGAAAGAGAAAGAGAGAGAGAAGTATCAACTCGTTTCACTTAGTTGTACACTCATTGGTTGCTTCTCATATGTGTCCTGATCAGGGATTGAACCCACGACCTCAGCACAACAGAATAATGCTATATTCACTGAGCAACCCATCTGGGACTATTATAAATACTTTAAAAAATACATATACCTTGCAACCAGCTGCCCTATTTCTGGAAATCTAACCCACAGAAATGAAAGCACTGATTTGTGAGATTGTATCAAGAGTATTTTCTACAGTATTACTCAAAATAGCAGGAAGGAAGGAGGTTGATTAAATAAATAATGATGTATCTCCACCATGGAACTTTTAGGCAGTCATTTAAAAAATTAGTTTGGCCCTGGCTAGTTTGCTCAGTGGTAGAGCGTCGGCCTGGTGTGTGGATATCCTGGATTTGATTCCTGGTCAGGGCACACAGGATAAGTGCCCATTTGCTTCTCCACCCCTCACCTCCCCACCACCACCCTTTTATTCCCTTCCCACAGCCATGGCTTGTTTGGTTAGAGCGCATTAGCCCTGGGCACTGAGGATGGCTCCGTGGAGCCTCTGCTCCAGGCATAAAAATAGCTTGGTTGCAAGCATGGCCCCAGATCAGTGGTTCTTAACCTGGGTTCTATCGAATCCTAGGGGTTTGATGAGTCGGTCTCAGGGGTTCGGAGAAGGCTCTGCCACGGAGGCCAGAATAAAGTAATACCGTAATTTGTTGTGAGTTCATGCACTTTGTTGGTTTCGTTCTTTGAGCAAGGTGATGTTCATGCACGGCTCATTTTGTGCACCAGTAAAAAAACATATACCTATGTCTTAAATTTGGAAAAAAAATCATATTTTATTTATCACTAAAGAAGGGTTCGGTGAATGCGCATATGAAACTGGTGGGTTCAGTACCTCAAAAAAGGTTAAGAACCACTGCCCCAGATGAACAGAGCATTGTCCCCAGATGGAAGTTGCTGGGTGGATCCTGGTCGGGGCACAAATGGGAATCTGTCTCTCTATCTCCCTTCCTCTCACTTGGAAAAGAAGAAAAAAACATTGAATTTGACTTGGGCCAGAAGTATTTCCTGTTTTATTCCTTTATGGTCATCTCTTTTATGGATTTTACTGTTTTATTCCTTTATGGACATTTTAGTGGAGTTCAAAGAGAGAAAAGAAATGTATTTGGACCTTTTTCTATATGGTTGAAAATCTGGCTAAGCAGATTCACCGTCTGTTTTTTTCTAGAGCTCTTAGGTTGTCTTCAGCTATTCCCTCCCCCCCCCCCCTCTTATCCTGTACTTTGGAACTAGGAACTCTCCCGTCTCCAAAAGATCACATTCTTTCTTCTTTCTTGACTTTGAGCCCCTACCGGCCTTTCCCAGCAGCAGCAGCAGCAGCAGTGTCGCAGCTCAGCCCCAGACATTGTCTCTAAAAGTAAACTCAGAACCAATGAAATGTCAGTTCAGAAGTTGTCCCTGTAGCATTTAGACTTTCTTGGAGATTAGAGACTTCTAGAGAAGGAAGAGCATTTCTGGATAACCACAGCTACATTTTTCTTCTCTGTTACTTCTGTTCAGATTTGAAAAGGGGCGCATCTACACCTTCATCGGAGAAGTCGTCGTCTCCGTGAATCCTTACAAGTCGCTGAACATCTATGGGAGAGAGACAATTGAGCAGTATAAAGGCCGCGAGCTGTACGAGAGGCCACCTCACCTGTTTGCGATCGCTGACGCTGCCTACAAGGCTATGAAGAGGCGATCAAAAGACACTTGTATTGTGATATCAGGTATTTGAAGCGGGGGGTGGCGGTGTCCTGTACTTCCAAGGGCACAATGTATTTAACTTATTAGGTACTCAAGGATCCAGATGTTTGACTAGATCTATATTGGAGTTAGAAACTTAGGCAATTTTTAGAAGACAGAAACATGATGAACATTAAATACTAAATTATTTTATATCATTTCTGACCACCCTTTAGTCTTGTTCCTTTACAAATACATGTTACATGGACTTCTAGTTAATTTTGTAGACTGAGCTGACATGGAAATTCCTTCCTGACATGGAAATTCCATCTCAGACACATAAAAATACTGGATAAATTGTTACAAAAATTATTTTAAACAATGACAGAATGAAACTGAGAAAATGAAATCCTGAGGGACCAAAAACCAAGAGCAAACTCCAAGTCAGATTGGTGAACGGGAACTGGCTCTGAGAGCTTACTGGCCTGGGGGCCAGAAATAGGGTTGCAGAACTAGGGGCGCCCGATGAAGAGGGAGATAGACTCTTAATAAAGTTGATCTCTTCAAGGAATCTTGTGTAGGAAAATGAGGACAGGAATTATAGCTGCCCACTGACCCTGGATTGCCTCCCCACAAACTGTGGGAATCCCTGAACTTTGGTGCTAATAACACCTCACATGTTGCATTAGTGGCTTTATACTAAAAACATTTTTATGATCTTCCTCCCATTTTGGCTATCAAAACAACGTGGGTCAGAAGAGTTACGTCACTTAGTGTTGAGAATTAGAGAATTACATAGCCTAGGACAACATTTTGTGAAAACAAATTATGTTAAGCAATATTGCCTGATTGTAAAAGGAGGAAAAAAGCAAATAATGGGCAAATGCAAAAAGACCCTTCCCTTTGAATATTTGTCCTTCCCCAAATTCCAGAAGTAACAGCAGACCAATTAGAGTGGTTATCCTCTTATACATTTTCTCTGTGTGTACAAATACATATAGCCACACTGCATATATAATTATAAATGCATAATTATGGAATTATGTCATACTGCTATTACATAACTTGTTTTTTTTCTTTTAACAATATATAATGGAAATCTTTTCAGTAGAGCACTATAGAAGTAGGGCATTCTCTAACAATTGGATAGTATTCTATTGAATTGTTGAATCATTATTTACCCAATTCTCTGCTGGTGGGCATATTATTTTCAGATTTTAATCTACAGAAAGACTTTTAAAACTCTCAACGATTATTATTATTTTATTATATTATTATTTCCATGGTATAAATTTCTACAAGTAGAGTTTTTGGATCAGAAGGCATAAGCATTTTAAAAATAGGGTAGATAATTCCAAATTGATCTCTTCTCCCCCCTTTTACCAGTTTTTATACTTTTTCTGTGACACCATGCGTCTGAAGCTTACTGCTTGTTTTTCTTTCTTCCTTTTTTTTTTTTTACCAAAATTGCTGTAATTTTCATTTACTGAAAGAATTACTTTGTCCCCATTAAGATGAAAAGAAATATTGCTATAGAAAATAAGGGTGTATTAATTGAGCTGTAGCTACTGTTTGAATCCCTAACTTATTTTCTTCTCGACTGAAGAATCACTGTGAAGTACTAAGACTTTAGTTAGTCTAAGGAATTAGCTTATCGCAGTTCATCTCTTGATATTTTTCTATTTGTTTTATTTTTTTCAATGTGTTATGATCTGTTAGAAGAACCAATATTGCATCACAACAGGATGAAGTAACTCAGAAAAAACAAACTTTGGAACATATACGAATTTTAAATAAATAACTAACACCACCATTTTAAATTACTTCATTAAAAATCAACTTACTCCTGGTTTGAGTTGTAATGTTGCACGATTTTCCCCCAGGGGAAAGTGGAGCTGGTAAAACCGAAGCCAGCAAGTACATCATGCAGTACATTGCAGCCATCACCAACCCCAGCCAGAGAGCCGAGATTGAAAGGTAAGGGCGGCCCCAAAATGGGGGAAGATTCTCGTGAGAGCTTCCTTTTTTATTTAAGGTGATAGGAGGGAGACAGTGAGGCAGACTCCCACATACACCCCAACCGGGATCCACCCGGCAACCCTCTCTGGGTCCGATGCTCAAGTACTGAGCTATTTTTAGCACCTGAGGCTGTGTTTCCCATGAAGCCATCCTCAGCACCCGTGGCCATGCTCAAATGGATTCCACCACTGGCTACAGAAGGGGTAGACAGAGAGAAGGGGAAGAAGCAGATGGTCACTTCTCCTCTGTGCCCTGACTGGGAATCGAATCTGGAGGTCCACACACCAGGCTGACACTCTATCCATTGAGCCACCAGCTAGGGCTGAGTTTCACTTTCTATACGTAATTGAATAGACCTAAACTCTGATGTGTATAGGCCATTCATTGACAATTAACTACTTTGATTGCATGCTGTCTCTATTTTTATTTCTATCACTCTATTGCTATATTTGTTTTAATAGGGGAAAAAAAGCCAACTACTATAGTAAGCTTCACATAAAAATAAAACAAAATAAAATTACTGTATTCTGAAACAGATGAAAGTGTCCCCTTTTCTAGATTCTCACTGCTTTTTTAAATGTTGTTTGTGGTCAGCAAAAGCATTGTAATTCACACTGGTAGGTTTTATGGTGCAAATGTTCACAGGTTCCTTGCTCTTTTTATTTATATCTTTTTTGAAACCATGCTTTGAAGAGCCCTAGGTTCCCGAGAGTGAAGGGGGCTCTGGGAGGCAGATCCATGCCATCATGATTACAACTAGAATTCTTGATATTAGAAGTCCTAAGGATGATTCCTTTTCTAAAAGGATTTCAGCCACATCAGGCTGCCACTCACAGTGAGAGGAGGAATAAAGCTCATGTACACTCTCTGGGGCTCAGCATGTGGCACAGGTCTGGCACATAGTATTTGCTCAATAAATGTGGAAGGAATGAATACATGGGTTTTTTAAAAAGAAAGAAATGTGGCTATAAAGCAATATGACTTAACTTTCTTATGTGGTGTGGACTTTTTGAAGAGAAAGAAGGATTTTTCAGAGCTGCTATTTTGAAGCTCAGTTTGTTTTCACTGAAGAGTGACTCTCCATATACACATATCTATCTTTGTTTCATGGCTAGAAAGAAAGGCTGCTGGGCTGATGAGAGAGAAGAGAATTTAAACTATTCAATGTGGGCTTTCTTCTTTTCCTCCTAATTGGGCTGGATGGTCAGGTCAAAAGAGGTATTTTTGTCCATTGTGACACCTTTTTCACTTCTCATTCTGACTTGGCAGTCTAATAAGACAGAAATATGAGTAAGTTTTTTTTAACTTCCCAAAGAGGTCAGGAGAACAACTGGCTAAGAACAAAATTAATTTTAATTTAAACCCAATATGTAGAGTGGAATAAGGCATATGAGCATTAACCAGTCTGTATAAGCATATTTTACCATAGCTTCCTTTGTTTACTGTAGGCAAGCCGCTTTCCCCCACATGTTAATTTTTAATTTTTTTTCCAATGATTTGACAGAGAGAGAGGAAGGGGGTGGGCAGGAAAAGAGAGGGAGAGAGAGAGAGAGAAGCATCAACTCATGTTCCACTTAGTTGTTTCATTTGTGCACTTATTGGTTACTTCTTGTATATGCCGACTAGGGATCAAACCTGCAAGCTCGGTGTGCTGGGATGACTCTCTATCCATTGAGCAACCCGTCCAGGGACATCTTTTTCCCCACATTTTAAAAGTATACTTTCATTTTAAGAGGAGGAGGTAAGGTTGTAGGGTCACTTACAGTAATAGTGGAAGGAACAGCAGATCTGCTCCATCAGGTTATTTCCATGGCCAGAGTTACTTTTGCAGGTGGGAGCAATAAGAGGAATTCTGTCAGGGAAATAAAAACAAAGACAGAAGGAGTAGGATGGAATTAACATATATTCATTGGGAGAGACTGCTCTATGGAAGGTTAGCAATCGTTAAATAAAGAATGAATTAACTGATACAAAAGAGAGATTCTGTACAGCTTCAAACAAAATGATGAGCAATTTCTAAACTAATAAGGACCACATTGATGACCTCTGAGTGCAATTTCACAGTTCCAGGCTTTATAAGCAAGTACTTGTAAAAATTGTATAATTTGCTGTTTGACCCATTCTTTCTTTTCAGAATTCATTGTTTTACAATTTTTCTTTATAAAAATAAAACTTGTTCATTTAAAAGAAAACCTAAAAATTACAGTACTATGTGGAAGGTGAACGTTCCCTAAAACCCCACCCCACCTATCCCATCAACCTAGGAAGCGTGCTGTTCCTTCCAGATGTTTAAGCATTTATTTTTTTTTTTTTTACAGGGACAGAGAGAGAGTCAGAGAGAGAGATCGATAGGGACAGACAGACAGGAACGGAGAGAAACGAGAAGCATCATCAGTTTTTCGTTGTGACACCTTAGTTGTTCATTGATTGCTTTCTCATATGTGCCTTAACTGTGGGCCTTCAGCAGACCGAATAACCCCTAGCTCAAGCCAGCGACCTTGGGTCCAAGCTGGTGAGCTTTTTGCTCAAGCCAGATGGGCCCGCACTCAAGTTGGCGACCTCGGGGTCTCGAACCTGGGTCTTCTGCATCCCAGTTCAATGCTCTATCCACTGCGCCACCACCTGGTCAGACTGCTTAAGCATTTATTAATGCATGTTCATGAGCTAACACACAGAGACCCTACAATACGTGTTATTTTGCAACGTAATTTCTCACTCAGTTTATTCTGGACTTCTTTTTGTATTAGTACATGTTATACTGGGAAACAAAAATTAATTTTTATTCATTCCTGTTGGTGGATATTTAGGGTGTGTGTACACGTACAGCAAACAGTGCTATAGTGAGCATCTTTGGGGTTTTTTTAAGGCCCCACTTTTAAAATTTTCTTTTCTTTTTTTACAGCGACAGAGAGAGTCAGAGAGAGGGATAGGTAGGGACAGACAGACAGGAACGGAAAGAGGTGAGAAGCATCAATCATCAATTTTTCGTTGCGACACCCTAGTTGTTCATTGATTGCTTTCTCACATGTGTCTTGACTGCGGGCCTTGAGCAGACTGAGCAACCCCTTGCTGGAGCCAGCGACCTTGGATCCATGCTGGCGAGCTTTTGCTCAAGCCAGATGGGCTCACGCTCAAGCTGGTGACCTTGGGGTCTCAAACCTGGGTCTTCCGCATCCCAGTCCGACGCTCTATCCACTGCGCCACCGCCTGGTCAGGCTAAAATGTTTTATAATGACTTTAATTTGTCTGTGTTCAAGAGTGAAGAATATGCTACTTAAGTCCAACTGTGTCTTGGAAGCTTTTGGAAATGCCAAAACCAACCGTAATGACAACTCAAGCAGGTTTGGGAAATACATGGACATCAACTTCGATTTCAAGGGGGACCCTATTGGTGGACATATCAGTAACTACTTATTGGAGAAGGTAAAATGTACTTGATTTCTCAGAGTAATGTTTACAAGTGCTAAATATTTTTACAAATTCAATTATAGAATTTCTTTAATTGCATCAAAGTAGCTTTTCATTCTATTCTTTCGTGTTCTTTTATTAGTACGTGCAATATCAAGTTGAAAAAAGTTATAGGCTTTGTAAATATTTAGGTATGTGTGTGGGAGGGGGTGGGAGCGATCTGTGAATGTGTGCAGACTTCTGGGTAAATTTTAACCAAACACCAATCTAGGACTAATCACTTATCTCCTTTTTAAAAAAATGTATTTTATTGACTTAGAAAGAAACATCGATTTGTTCTATCTGTTATGCACTCACTGGTTGATTCTTATATGTGTCCAGACAGGGGATTGAACCCATATCCTTGGCATATTGGGATTAAGCTCCAAGCAACTGAGCTACCCGGCCATGGCCCAGTTCTACCCTTTTTATGCATCACCACTGCCCCTATGTTTGGGGTTTTGGTTTGTTTTTAATCATAAAAGAGCCATCATATTTATTCCCTCATGTAACACTCTTTTCAAACAGCCATGCCCATCAAGCTTTTTAAAACTGAGATATGATTAACATATAACATTGTGTAAGTTTCTGGTTATGGCATATTGATTTGGGACTTCCATATGTGTTTTTATTCTAATTAATTTGAAATGTCATTTTCTTCTAGTATCTATTTGTAGCATCTGTTATGGCAATGTAATGTAGCATAACCTATTTTTGTTTGTTAAATGCAAGTCAGACTATTAAGGAAGTTAAGTGTTTCTATCAGAGTGAGTTGAAGAAGGACTGGAACTGCTAGATATTATAAATGTTTTCTTCCAAATGTTTCCTGGCTTCCCTTTATGTGCATATTCAGTTAAGGGGATCCCTGCGAATGAACATAAGAGCCGTCTCTTACAAGCAGTCTTTGGGAGCCACCTCAGGCAGGGTGCTCTATAGACTGCTCTTGCTCAGCCGACTTTATTCCAAGGATATAGGTATTGCTCTTTGACATTCCAGCAGACCCGGGGAAAGGGGGTGTTGAAACTGTTCATCCATAAAGCGTCCTTCCTTTTCTCCCCACTTCCGATTTCTTTCTTTCTTAAAATAATCCCATCTTTAGGGTCAAGGTTAGGAATATCAAAACAGCTTTATGTATGTTCAAAAAGTTTTGGGAACTCTATTATAAGCAGTAAAAAATAATTACTCAGAAAATTGCATAGAACACCGCATAATTGAGACTTTGTTTTAAATGGGTGTTGTCTGTGGGGCTGTTAGTATATTTCAATGCACTTTTGTTTGGTACAGGACTCCCTGAGAAAGTGGCTCCTGTTTTGTTTTAGGGATACCTTCGCTGACCGACAATTTTGTTTTGTTTTTCTTAGTCTCGTGTGATTGTGCAACAGCCAGGAGAAAGAAGCTTTCATTCTTTCTATCAGGTTAGTAGTCGGAGGGCATGCAGGTCATCAAGCGTTTGTCTGCTTGTGCAGGAACTGAGTGTTTTTGTGTTGGGGTTCTCCCCTGTCCCGGATGGCCCCCCACGCCTCCATTAGCCACAGCACGATACAGACACGTACATGCATGCACTCACCCTACCCCACGTGCTTCTTCGGAGGTTTGGTTAGCATGACTGTTAGAGCTGGCAGATGAAGAACCAACCAGCTGATGGCCTTGGTTGAGCATCCCCAGCATTTCTTTGCCATGTTGGTGACAGTTCAGTGACTGGAAAAAGCTTTTGCAGCGGGAAATCCTGAATATGTTAAATTAATTTTGTGTTATCTTGAACTGAAGCTGTTGTTCCGTTATTTGGAAGCTCCAGAGATGGTAATACAGACTCTGTATATTTTGCTCATGGAGACAGTAAAGCAGTAGGATTACTTTTTTAAAAATACCTGGATTTTCTAAAGTTTTCTCTTAATGACAATAAAGATTTTCTTTATACAGAAAAAAATAACTGGGTTTATGATTCAAGAGAATTGTCTTCTCTATCCCATCAGAACTGTGATTGCTTAGGAAAAAAAATTTTTTTAATACCTTTTTGGGAAATGCTTTTAGAGACCTAGACAAAATCTTTTACAATAGCCCTCCTGTTGACATCATTTCATTCATAAAACAAATTTGATGATACATTGCTATAATTTTTAAAAGCCCAATGAGATATAAACAAGTGCTAATAAAGTGGGTGACCAAATTAAACAATACTGTCTTGGACTTTTACAAAATAAAATTAAAAATCATTAAGATTGATTTCCACATGTGAATGATCATGGTTACCCAGTTGTTATCTTTTCCTGAGATACAGAGATGGTTAAGGAAAAGCTACTTTTTTCCAGTGTGATTCAGCATATGACTGTCAGCTGATACCTCTTCTGTGACAATATTGATTTTTTCTGAATTCTGAAACAACTCTATCCTGTCTGGAAGATGAGGTTACTAAGCAAGTGACCAGCACAGAGCCTAGGTTCCTGTTTTACAAATGACCATAGAAAAAGCAAGAGTCTTTTATACCGGTTATGTTGTGAAAGAGCTAAGACTTTTAAAGTAAATATTTTCATGATTGTATAACATTCTCCATATAACCAATAACTCTTGAAGCTATTTATCTTCAAGATTTTTAAAAAAAATTCTTCAAAGGCAGAAACAGGAGGACCTAAGTAAATTAAGTCCAGAAAATGAATAAAAGCTAGATTGCCATTGTTAGACCATCTGGTAAATTTAGTTTATAGTATATATTTTGCCAATTTATTTAAACATGTTTTTCAGTTACTCCAAGGAGGTTCAGAACAGATACTACGTTCTCTGCATCTCCAGAAATCCCTTTCCTCCTACAATTATATCCATGTAGGAGCTCAGTTAAAGGTGAGTGTTTCCTCTTTGAGACTGCTAAGTTATAGAATCAGACAAAGAATCAGATAGGACATGAAATAGTTATCTGGCCTACCTTGCTGCCTTTAGGCAAAGGAATGACTCTTCTATTATTAAAATTGTCAGGGGCAGAGAGTCACTACATTATTGACTCAACAACTTTGCTTAATAACCCATTACTATATTTTATTACCTTCTAACAGGAAAGAAGTTTCTTTCTTGTGAAATTATGTTTTCTTTCCATTTTTAATGCTGTTTTATTTTGACACAATAAAAATATTGCTGTGACTAGGAAATCCACCTCAGAAGATGCCATATGGTTGGGCCAAAGGCAAGTTGTTAAGACAAAATGAAATTTAAAAGCATTTTGGTTGAAATGACTATCAAAGTTCTCCACTCATTATCATTTCAACTATCAATGTATCCTACAAGTCTCAGACAGCTCTGTTAATTCAGTGCCTTACTGATATTGATAGGGACCCAGGTGTTTGTGTGTGTGTGTGTGTGTGTGTGTGTGTGTGTGTGTGTTTCTCCAACTTTCAGCTACACCATCGTCACTGGACTTGGCTGTCTACTTAGACTGATTGTCCTCATGGTCCCAAAATGGCAGCAGCAGTTCCAGGCGTCACAGTCACAGGAAATGTTCCTGGCTTGTGGCCCTTTATAAGCTAGGGAACCACATATCTTATTGACCGTGGCTGGCCAATCACTTGGTAAGTAGAATAAGATCACTAAAATTAGTTTAGACTAATGAAGATTTTCCTTTTGAGGCTGGGAGAGAACAGTCCTGAAGGACACATGAAATTGGAGAAAGGCAAACAATCAGGGTTCTTTCAGCAAGAAAGATATGGGGGCGGGGAATGGCTGGTAGGTGAACAGCCCACAGGTCCCCACAGAAAGCAAATATTAAATGAACATTTAGCCTTTTCTCTGAGCTAAATTTAGCTTAGGTTCCCTTTTTATCAAAATTTTCCATCCCTCTTCCTCCCCCTTTTCCTACCACTCGAGTAAAAACACAAGCCCTGTAATGGGTTTTATACTTAAAATAAAGGTTAACCTAAAGTAAACAAAAATATGCTAAAGCTTACCATCCAGAAATAATTATTGATGGCAGCTTATGTGTAGATATTTATACATTAATTCATACAATAAATCCTGATTAAATAAACCTGCTTTTATATTAATAATATGATTATTGATATCTTTCCATGTTAACAAATATGAGTTAATCAAATTATTTTAACTATAAAGTATTGCACACTATATAATTTTACTTAACTATTATGAAATACATATAGAGCTCATTTACAATTTAGACATTGTGGGTTGCAGGTAAGATAAGACTCAAACGTCTCCATCCCAGAGTGGCTCAGGACTTGCTGCCTCACTGATGATCCCAGAGAAGTACAGGGTAACTCTTTTGTGTGACAGTGGCTCTCAGACACAAGTGGGCGTTGTGTGTGCTAAAGGACGTCTCTACGCTGGGCATCGTTTGTATTCTCTCAGGACGCTCCGTGACTTACTATGAAAGCATGAAGACATGAAGACCTTGACTAAACTTGAATATAGTCTCAACAGTGCTTGGAGTCTAAGGCTCATTGGAAAGTCTCTGACTTAACTTTTCTGTTTTTGTTCCTAGTCTTCTATCAACGATGCTGCAGAGTTCAAAGTCGTAGCTGATGCCATGAAAGTAATTGGCTTCAAACCTGAGGAGATTCAGACAGTGTACAAAATTTTGGCTGCTATTCTACACTTGGTGAGTAGGGATGTGTCTCAGAAGCTGCTGCCCCCCTGTGGGGACTGAGTGCTTTCTCACAAGATTTTGGGTTGTTTTTTTCTTTCTTCCTGTAGATTTAAAAAGTAATTTAGGGTAAAGAAAATGTCTCCTGTTTTAAAGAAACTACTGTATCGGTAGTTCCGTCCCTGATACTGTAATATCAGGAGGGATTTTCTGACCACAATAGGTTCTGAGACTGGCTTTACTTGATAATCGTACCCGTGTGTCAGACTTTGAACTGGTTAATTTCAGGAATGAAAGAATTCAGCCAGGATGTGACTGTCAACAGGAGAAACTGAAATCCTTTGCACAGAATAAACTTCTAGCTGCAAATGAAACATTGGAATCATGGATTATTAGAACTGGAATTTTGACTGTCTCATTTTACAGGTTGGGAAATGGGCCCTACAGGGTTGACACGACTGTCTCAAAGGCACAGAGTCAGGGCAGCCAGCCCACATTGTGGACCAAGCTGACTGAATTCTGGCCGGTTGTTTTCCACTACACCACACCTAACCTAGAAGCAGTAAAGAACCCTGTCAGATTTCTTTCATTCCTATTTATAAAATTGGAGGTATTTAAAATATATAATGAACATGTGACCTTACAGTTAATGAGTGGCAACATGAATTCAAATATGGCATAAAAATTACCTTTCAATTTACCGTAGCAAGATTTAACTGCAAGTGAATCAGGACCTATATAAAAATAGCATGTAGCAATATAAATTATATCTTTCATAAACAAATGTTTCTGACTAGGAAGACTTTCATATTATAAATTGTGTCATTCTTTGAACTAGTTTATAAATATAACAATATCCTTCAGAATCCACACAGAAAGTTTGTTTTTAGGTTGACATATGATTATAGAATTTACCTGGAATAATGAACATGTATGAAGGTCAAGTAAAATGCATTAAGGAAGAAGAGTAGGGGAGCAAAAGGGAGAAGAGGAGACATGACTAATTTTTACCAGATTTTAAATGATAGTACAAGCTACAACACCTTAAAACTTGTTGTAAAATTCACCAGATTAATCAACAGATTAGCTCGTGTGTAGGACACTTGCTTGAATGTTAGTGTTTATTGAATAAGTGGAATATATAAATAGACTCAAAAGCTTGGAGGGATTTAATTAAATAACAGAGGTAACGTTTCAAATCAGGATGAAAAGCTAAACTATTCGATAAATAGTGTTGGAGCAACTAACATCAAAAAAATAAGGTTAGGTTTTTACTTTACACCACACACAAGCAAATTCTAGGTGGAATTAAAAGCTTAAATAGAAGAAGAAGCTGTACACTTATTAGAAGAAACTATTAAATATTTATAAAATCTTTGGAGTACGGATGGTCTAAGTATGACACCAAAGAAAGATGAAGCAAAGAGTCACAGATTTGGCCACCTAAAAATATAAAACATCGGCCCATCAAAAACAGATAATGAAAATTAACAGATATTGTCTACAGAGATGTGTTGTAGCATTGGGCACCTGAAACCTCTATAATTATATTAACTAGTATCACCCTAATAAATTCAATTTAAAAATAAGTAGATGGTTGTCTGGAGAAGAGGAAAAACTGAAGTGCTAACTTTTTATATGTTTTTATATGTAGGAAAATAGGTGCTACCAACAAAGTCACTTTGAATTATGTCTTAAATTGGTGAGTGTATCTCTAACATCCAGAATCTCATTGGCAATGCTGTCTCGTTTCTTTCCGTTTGGTGCAGGGCAATTTAAAGTTCATAGTGGATGGTGACACGCCCCTTATTGAAAACGGCAAGGTTGTGTCCATCCTTGCAGAGTTGCTCTCCACCAAGGCGGACATGGTTGAGAAGGCACTTCTTTACCGGACTGTGGCTACTGGGCGCGACATCATTGACAAGCAGCACACGGAGCAGGAAGCTAGCTACGGCAGGGATGCCTTTGCTAAGGTGGGGTTTTCACTCACATTCTGCAGGCCTGGTGTTGCTCTTCGGTGCAGTGTTAGTGAAGTTCTGTGGGGATGTATTCAGATGTTTCTTGAAAGTAGGTTAAGTAAGGCTTTTAGAAACTGTCGTGATACTTTTTGGCCATCACCATCTCAATAAAACCCCCAACTGGGAGCATCGCTGCTAGGAAATGTTTTGAGGAACTCAAAGCTGACTGACCAGCAAGCTGATTAATGATGCTTGCTTCACAGGACGCCTCGCTTGCCTGAGCTCCTCTCATTTTGCTTTGCTCACTCAGTAGTGCTCCGTGGAAGTCCCCTTCAAATCCACAGATGGAGTTCTCATCCTGTTTGTGTACCAATGTGTGGTGATGCTTCCATAATTTATTAGCCATTCTCCTCCTAAGCCGTTCACCTTGTTTCCTTTTTGCCACTGCAAACAATGCTGCAGACCCTTGCCGGGTGGCTCAGTATATAGAGTACTGTCTGGCATGCAGAGGTCGCAGGCTTGATTCCAGGTCAGGGCACATACAAGAAGCAATCAATGAGTGCACAACTAAATGGAACAACTAGGTGAAATGAGTTGATGCTTCTCTGTTCCTCCCTCTCCCTCTCTCCCCCCCTTCCTCTCTCTTTCTGTCTTTCTCAAATCAATGGGAGGGGCCCTGGCTGGTTAACTCAGTGGATAGAGCATTGGCCCAGTGTATGGACATCCCAGGTTCAATTTCCGGTCAGGACACACATGAGAAGCAACCATCTGGTTCTCTTCCCCTTCCTCTCCCCTTCCCTCTTTCTTCCCCTCTTGCAGCTAGTGGCTTGATTTGTTTAGGCATTGACCCCAGCCTCTGAGAATAGCTCAGCTGGTCAGAGTGTCGGCCCCAGATAGGGGTTACCCGGTGGATCCTGGTCAGGGTGCATGTGGAAGTCTATTTCCCCCGCTCTCATTTAAAAAAAAAGTTCAAATCAATGGGGGGAATAAAGTAACAATACTGCAGATTGGCCCAGTACATCTGTCTCTACACATAAGTGCTTTTATTTTAGTTGAATGGACTCCCAGGAATGAGCCTGTCAGGTCAAAGGACACTCTTTAAATTCACTGATTTTATGGGTACATAGTAGTATCTCATTCTTACTTTAGGTTTTCATTACCAGTGTATTTGAGCATCTCGTCATGTAAGGCAGTGGTTTTCAACTGCCATTCCACCAGAAATTTCATGCCGGTTCAAGAAGTAGTTAACCACCTGATGTTGTACGAAGATTATAGACCCAATGATTATTGACTCTATTATGGAGAATCTTATGGGGGGAAAGGGAATGGGCAAGAATGGAAGCAAAGAGACCAATTAAGGATAGTTCCATGACCCAGGAGAGAGACTGGCATCTTAGACTAGAAAGGTAGCAATGACAATGGGAAGAAGAGGGTGCCCACTTGTTCAGAGAATAAAATCCACAGGACCTATTTGCCTGGGGAATGATGGAATCAAGGAAATTCCATGGTCTGGCATGAAACTGCCTCTCCTGCCTCATTTCATACCATATTCCAGCCTCCCTTTTTCACTCCAGCACCATAGTCTTCTATCAGGCCTTACACGTTGTCTTCATTCCTTTCTCTGTTCAGACACAGGGCCTCCTCCGCACATGCGATTCCCTCTACTTGGATTGCTTCTCTCTCTGCTCCCTCCTGGTTAATGCTTACTCATCCTGATCTTAGTCCACTTTCTTAGAAAGGGCTTCCCTGGTGTATGGCCAGTAGCCACGGCCACCATCACAGTCACCTGGCCTGTGCAGGTTCACATTGAATTTGGACAGACTGTAATGAAACAACGGAGCCAAGAACTGGTGGGCCATTAGCTTTAATCTTAGCTCGCACCCGGCGGGCAAGAAATACACACAGTGGGAAAACACTTCCCTTTCCATTTAGAGCTCCCAAAGCTACTGACTCATCCGAGTATTCCTAGAATCAAAGGTTTCTAGCTCACCAGCCTTATTCACCTCTGTTCCCCATCTCCTTCTCTCTGCACAAACTGGCTTCTCCTTCAGCACTCCACCATCTTGGCTGCTTCTCTTCTACAATGCTAATTTCAGGAACTGAGAGAAAGTGAACCCCCAGTCTGCCCCATTTTATAGTGTAGAAATCAAAACCTTTAATCCAATATACAAATATGGAAGTCTCTGATATAAAATCACTTATCTGAGGCATAATGGGATTCCTCATAAGAGTGCACCACCCCACATCATGCAATAGCCAAGGGTGTGGGGAAAAGCTTAGTCTTTAAGCCTTAGGCTATAATGACTTTTCTGGCTTACAGCCTGTCCCCCACACCCAATGCAAACTATAAGCGAGCAAACATATACATCATATTTGCAAACTTATTTGACCCACACCTGGCCTCTCTGAACTCTGAACAGGTTAAATTCTCGTCAGATCCTGTGCACCTGTCCTTTAGAGAGAGAGGGAGTGTGTGTGAGTGAGTGTGTGTGTGTGTGAGATTTTCCTCCACCTTACTCCCTAAGCTTCCTGGAGACAGACCATGTTTATGTTTGTTTCACACTGGATCACCAACAAACTGCACACAGCAAGTAATCAGCAAATATTTGTTGAATGAGTGAATAAATTCCTAAGTTTCTCTTGTCATTAATTCATAGCTAAAAGTATTAGGGTAGGAACAGTTTTTGGGGGTGGGAAGATCAAGAGTCCTGACAAGATGTCAGTTTGAGTTGGCTGTGATGCATCGAAGAGTGTTGTCAGGTGGGCAGTCAAGCATGGGAAGCTGAGCTTGGAGGAGAGGGCTGCACTGGGGTCGTAACATTGGGAAAAGTGTTATATTCCTACTGTTTAACACTGGGTGATTCAGCTTAGAGCAGTGCAGTGGGGGCGGAGTGAAGACGGGGGTGGGGTGAAGAGTACGGGGACAGGGAGAGTGGAGGCAGGTGTGCATCAGAAAGGAGTGCTTTGGTGTGTGGATACTGGATGTGTATTTGATTCTCAAGGAATTTCAAACTGTGGCCTTTGGCCCAGATCTCCATTTAGCCTTGTAAATCGATATTTATATTTTTCAAATTTATAGAGCTTTAGTGGGATGTAATTATTAACTCATTGGCTTCCCACTTTTTATAGTTGATGGGATTAACAGCAAAGCAATGAAGTGACTTATTCAGGGTAGTAGCCAAGTTAGTGAAATAGCTGGGCACAGAAACATACCTGGGAAGGCTGTTGGAATACATAGGCTGACTGATAATAATCTTAAAAATCCAAACTATTTAGTTTTGCATCCATAATGGTCTTTTTTATCAGACAATCTGCATTTCTTATTGTTTTGCTTTGGGTAATAAGTTATGATGACTACTAAGGAGAGAGAGGATAGGAATTTAAAAGGTATCACAAACCTAAACAGAGACTCATTCCCAGACAGACAAGAATTTGCGATATTGTTTTCCTCACAGGCAATATACGAGCGCCTCTTTTGTTGGATCGTGACTCGCATCAATGACATCATTGAGGTCAAGAACTATGACACCACAGTCCATGGGAAAAACACTGTTATCGGGGTCTTGGATATCTATGGCTTTGAAATCTTTGACAACAACAGGTAAACCAGATTAGATGTTTCAGATACCATGATTTACTCGTTATTTGTATACACTTAATGTATTCCTCTCCTTGCAGCTTTGAGCAGTTCTGCATCAATTACTGCAACGAAAAACTGCAGCAGCTGTTTATTCAGCTGGTTTTGAAGCAGGAGCAGGAGGAGTACCAGCGGGAAGGGATCCCCTGGAAGCACGTGAGTGGCCCCTAGGGGACGTCTTCATGCCTCTCCCAGATCATTGATATTATCAAAGCGTATCATTTTCAAAGCTGTTTTCAAAAATGGTCTTGGCTTTGTGAAACACCAGAATTTTAGCTTTTCTTTTTGGGATGTGTAAATACAATTCACTTTGAGAGTTGGTAGTTGGGATTTTTCTAATTTAAAAGCTTCCCTTGTTGGTGCCCAGAGAAGGATGAGTTATAATCAGTAACTTTCACGTTTCCACTTTACAGCTGATACCACATGGGTTTTCTGGTTCACGTCTGTCTATCAAGAATTGAGCATCATCCAAAAGTTCCTTGGAGCTGCAACTTTGGCCTTAAACTGGCTGAACTTTACTTCCAAATTTAGTTTCTTTTCCTTCTTTTTCTCCTCTTACTCCTTTTTTTCTCCTCTGCTTTGTAAGCTAAATGACATTGTACAGTCTTTAGTTGATGTTATTTCTGTTATCTAAATCCTTGCACGAAAACACGTAAATTCTGTTTCCACTTCTTTCCTGTGTATCACATTTTAGTTATTACCTCTCTGTGGTGGCTCGCTGTGAATGATAATATATGTCAGAGTAAAACTAGTCTGGTACTGTCGGTACGGACTCAGAGATCATGGCTGAAAAGCATGACCATTAGACCTGCTCATCACAGAAGTGAGACCTAGTCATTTTTCTTATAAATTTGTATTTTAAACAGTTTTACGAACAGACTTGAACAATGCAAAAACTTCAGAGTTTCCATAAGTTTCTGTGTTTACAAAACTGTTTATTGTCTTGACAAATGGTATAGACAATAAAAGTAAAGTCAATGTTTGTATTGTTATATTCAGCATTATAGCAAGTAAAAACTATTTGAAAGACTGTACTAAAATTACGCTTCTATTCCTTTCCACCTTCCTACTTGTCTGTCTCATTCAGGAAAAGGGGGCAATGGCAGCTTCCCTGCCTCAAATTGCATCTTTGCCTTTCTTTCACCATGTGTTAAACATTAAATACCATTATAAACATTAAAAACAAACATTTTGTTTAAGTATAGTAGTATAAATAAATCAAAGTGTGCTATTATTTTATAAAAGGATTACCAACCACTTAAATTTAAGGAGTGAACTCTTAGAACACATTTAAAATGTACTTTAATTCAATTCAATAAAGTTTATGTGCAGCTTTCTTAGAATGAGTATGTGGTATAATGTAATGCCCAATTATAACTGAGGCTTAGATTTTTATAGCAAAGTTATTCGTAAAGCTTGTTATTCAGATGGGATTCAGAGATACTGGTCAAAAATGTCCTTTCATAATCAGCATATCAAATTCCACAGAGTTGACACAGAAAAAGCCAACAATTGCAGTAGGCTGTTTCAAAAAGAACAAAAGAACTAAACATGCAAAAATTCTCAGCAAAATAAACCCAGAAATATGTGTCGTAGAGATAACAAAAGGCTAACTCCAAGGTAATAATAGTTCCTGACCATATGCAAGCTCCCCCTACATTAGAATTACTATTCTGGGCAAGTATTTCCTTTAAAAAAAACCCAGACTTCTGAACATAGTGATTAATTCTACTTTTTATGCAAATTTCAAGTGTACAATTTAAGAACAAGGGCAGAAATGACAATGTAATAAACTCAATGTTTCTATCGCCCAGCTTTGACAGTTATTAGGAGATTGCGCACCAAGTGTCATCTGTACCACCACCAGATTATTTAGAGGCAAATTTCAAACTCTGATGTGACAGTGTGATCTATTTCATCTGTAAATGTTTCAGTGTGTTTCTCTACAAGATGAACACTTTTACAAAAACCATAGCCACAATACTATTGTCTCACCTAAAAAATTAACAGTAATTCCATACTACTAAATATCCAGTCAGTGTTTATATTTTACATTTTCTCAGTTGTCTTATAGTTTTTGTTTTGTTTTCACAGTCTGTTTGAATTTCAATCCAAATAAGGTTTCTACGCTGTGACTGGTTGATAGTTCTCTCCCACAGCTACAGATTTTCTTCTCCACGTCTCTCTCTCTCTCTCTCTCTCTCTTTCTCTCTCTCTCTCCCCCCCCCCCCCCTCTTCTTGTAATCTTGTTGAAAAAAATGGATCATTTGTTCTGTAGTGTTTTCCATAGTCTGGATTTTGCGATCAGATTCCTGAGGTGTAATTGAATATGATTCTCTGTTATTTGTATGTCCTTGGTTGTTAGATCTAGAATCTTGACTGGTTTCAGGACAAGTGTTTTTCTACCCATGGTGTGTGGATTTTCCTCAGCAGGCTCATATATCTGGTTGTCTAATTGATTCAGTTTTAAAAGTGTTTGGTGCTCTAGTTTTGCGGGTCATTTTTAGCTGTTGAGAACTTGACTCTCAGGCACTAAGCTTCTTGATTTGGAGTGGAAATGGGAGACCCAGAGCCCACCCCATCACACCTCTGCTTGCCCCTGGGTCCCCTAAGAAACCTGGGAATACTAGGTTGCTGGAAGAAAGAAACTGGTTTGGAAACCGTTACTTAAAGCATTGTAAATGTTACAAACTAAAAGTAACTGCATTCTTCAGCAAAGATTAATCACTTTTGGTTTATATAATTGGAATTTTAGGGACTTACTTCCCTGGGACAAAAGACTTAGTGTCTAATTCCATAGTCCCAAAGTCTGAAATTTCAGCTATTAATTAATGTAGAGTTCTTGCTTTTTGAGTACTTTGAGAATATGTTTTCCAAAGATGGAAATAACTTTTCTCCCTAATTAGAAATATAACAAATGCCACAATACAATTAAATATTTGGACCAAGACTTCTCCGTCACTGTACTACTGACTTTTGAAACCATAGAAATCTTTGTTATGAGCCCGTCCTGTGCATTGTAAGATGGTTAGCAACACCACCGGCCTCTTGCCACTGGATACCAGTAAGACTCTTCCAGTCATGACCATTAAAAATGGTAGCAGACATAGCCAAATGTCACCTGGGGCACGAACTCACCCTCTTTTGAGAGCCACTGATTTAGACAAATCAGAAAAAGTATAAAAAATAAAGTAAAAACCCCCTTTTGAGACTTTCAGCCCGTGGAACACAGAAGAGAACTTAGAAGACTAGGCATGGACTGAAAACCACAGAAAAATAACTGGAATGAGTCCTTGATTTTCAATAGCATGAAACAGAAGTGCTTGAGACACTTTCACGGTCGATCGCGAGTTTATAGATCCTAGAGAAGGTAAAAGAGACAACTTTTGGTGTAGGTACCTCCTAAATGAGATGGAACACTTCAATACCCAAGGTCAGAATGTATGATAATGAGTTTCCCATCTTCAAATGAAGTACACCTTGCCTTAGTCAGGCTATGAGTGTTCTCTGTGCCTGGTAATATGCTGCTGGGCCTCAGGGTCAACAGATGAAGAAGAGAATTTTTCTATAAACCTGTGTATATTGAAGTTGCTGAAAAACCAGACATTATTTATAACTTTACTCAGCACGTGGAAATAAATTAAAAACTTAATCTTTTATAGATACTTACATTTCAGGATTAAATTCTTTATGATATACTCTGAAAATCATCAAAACCCTGTTAAACCCATATACGCTTGTTAACTTTGGGAAACTGGAGGAGATGGAATTTAGTCCAGCCCCATTTAACTGAAAATGCAAGTTCTGCATAATACCTCCACTTCATCAAACTGTATATCAAATAATACTTTAAGGTTATTTACTGGCACATAGTGGAATCTGGGTCTTTTGGTTAATGGCAACCAGATTGGGAGATTGAGAGTATGAAGGTGTTAGTTAGATGCAGGATATGGAGACAAGATTAAAACAAGAGTTAGCAATAGGAGAAACATTGCTTTATCATATTTTTTTTCTTTTTACTTTTTGCTTTGAACTAGACTCATCTAAGACAAAGTGTTTCATGTTAGAAAGTTAACAAAGAAATGAAAGCCCCTGGCAGCATGTGTGCTCATTGGAGTGTTAGGCCTCGCTGATGTCATTCACGTATTTTCCATCAGGGTAGATTCACTGAAACTCCTGGTGTACATGGAAGCACTGGTGTTTTGTGTGTCCTGGTCTCTGTTCCCTTTGGCATTGCTTCTCTGCTTGTCCTACAGATCGACTACTTCAACAATCAGATCATCGTGGACCTTGTGGAGCAACAGCACAAGGGGATCATCTCCATCCTCGATGACGCCTGCATGAACGTCGGCAAAGTCACCGACGAAATGTTCCTCGAAGCGCTTAACAGTAAATTGGGCAAACACGGACACTTTTCCAGCCGGAAGGTAATATGACTGATGAGAACTTCCGTTTTTTTTTTTTTTTTTTTTAAAGAGGCAGGGAGAGAGAGACAGAGAGACAGGACTATCGAGCTGCTCCTGTATGTGCCCTGACCAGGGATCGAATCAGCAACCTCTGCACAGGACAATGCTCCAACCAACTGAGCTAGCTAGGGCTTAATTTTTTATTGATTGGTTGATTTTTTTAGAGAGACAGAGAGAAGAAAGGAAAGAGAAGTAGGAGGAGAAAGGGAAGCATTCATTTTTTGTTCCACTCAGTCATGTATTCTTTGGTTACTTCCCATGTGTGACCTGACCAGGAATCAAACCCACAACCTTGTCATTTTGGGACGATGGTCTTAACCAAATGAGCTAACTGGCCAAGGTGAACTTCCTCTTTCTTTCATCCAGAAGATTGTCCTTATTGTTTGATGCATTTAAATGACTTTATATATTGGGTTCCAAGAATATCAACTCAAGAAAGAAAGGCCATAAACATCCACCAAATGATTTATTGCTATGGATAAATTCTGCCTTCTCTGGTTTATAGGATAACAAGATTGATAAAGCTCATAATATCCAGGAGAGGGAGCTCCAAACTACTCAGTTTACTAGAAACAGAAAAAATGAACAAGATGCCTTAAAAAGCATGATGTCATTTATAACCAATAGGTACAGAGTCCTTGTTCATGTGCTAGAATTTTGCTCCTGCATCTGATAACTCTGGCACTGAAAATAGCTTTTGACCTTGACTTTTTACTGTAACCCTCAATTACAAAATGTTGTATGTGTGCTTTGCCAGACTGTGTGACTTTCTTGAAAACACAAAATCTAGCTATAATTCTAATTGCTACAAAGAAACCTATTCCTTAAAAAATGCATGGGTATCCTTTTAATTTCCCATTTTTCCACATTCTAAAATTGTTATCAACAGATCCCAGTCCTGAATATTGGTGGCAGTTGTGGTTATCGGACATTTGTGTTGTACCTTGCGTATCGTGTGCCATGAATATTTGTACTGGAGGGGTACACCATTGTCCCCAAGTGTTTCTACAAATATAGGCTTGACTAGCAACCATATGCTAAAAGGAAACAATCCCTTCACTTTCTTAAAAAAGGGGCAGACATTTCTGCTTCTCTGTAATTTGTGTAAATCTGTGATGCTCTGCCATTTTTCAGCATACATAAATCGATTCTCTACTTTGAAATGATGTAGTCAGAATAGGAAGATTCCACAATTAACTAGATAAGCAACAAACTGTCAAGATAGAGATTACTGGCTGATATTTATTTTAGGACAGTTTATTTCTAAAACAGTCTCCTTGGTCTGTTAGGATTTATAGCCCTTACTACAAGTTGGCTTTCATACTGCAGTCTGATCTTGGACAGTAGGGTTCTGGTTAGAGGTATCCCTTTAGTGCAGGGGTCCCCAAACTTTTTATACAGGGGGCCAGTTCACTGTCCTTCAGACCATTGGAGGGCCGGACTATAAAAAAAACTATGAACAAATTCCTGTGCACACTGCACATATCTTATTTTAAAGTAAAAAAACAAAACGGGAACAAATATAATATTTAAAATAAAGAACAAGTAAATTTAAACCAACAAACTGACCAGTATTTCAGTGGGAACTATGGGTGCGGATGCATCCTGTGCTCCTCTCACTGACCACCAATGAAAGAGGTGCCCCTTCGGGAAGTGCGGCAGCCGGATAAATGGCCTCAGGGGGCCGCATGTGGCCCGTGGACCATAGTGTGGGGACCCCTGCTTTAGTGATTCCCCACTTAAAATGGAAATACTAATAAGTACCTCTCTTTTTTCAGGTGTAAGTCTGGTGCCAGGGACAGAGCAGTTAGCAAAGTTAGAAGAATCTAAATACTTTAGAATGATGCGTTAGAGACAGCATGATTACATGGGCAAGTGTCCTGGTTTTGAGGGATAGATGTAAAATGTCCTTTATAACCACCATTCGGGTTTTGGAGACTCGCCTGAAATTGTGCCTACTAGGTGATAATCAGTGTTTGTCAAATTTGAATTGAATTGGTCACAACCATACCAAATAAATCTTACAGAATATTGAATTTTAAATTAAAACATGTAAGACTCTATTTCATTTAAATAAATAGCCAGGATTTTCACAAGAAATTACCTCATTTTGATAGGTTTCACCTTGGCCATATGTGCACCTGAATTAAATTTGTCAGCCAAGTTGTTTGAAATACAATCTCTCTTTTTAAATTTATTGATTTTAGAGAGAGAAGGGGGAGAGAGAGAGAGAGAAAGAAATATCTATCTGTTTCTGTACGTGCCATGTTCAGAGATTGAACCAGCAACCTCTGTGCTTTGGGACGATGCTCTAACCAACCGAGCTATCCAGCCAGGGCTTGAAATACAATCTTATTCGTGTGTGTGTGTGTGTGTGTGTGTCTGTGTGTGTGTGACAGAGACAGACAGAGAGAAGAACAGATAGGGATAGACAGAGAGGGAGAGAAATGAGAAGCATCAATTCTTTGTTGTGGCTCCTTAGTTGTTCATTGATTGCTTTATCATACGTGCCTTAACCAGGGGGCTACAGCATAGTGAGTGACCCCTTGCTGAAGCCAGTGACCTTGAGCTTCAAGCCAGCAACCTTTCGGCTCAAGCCAGAGACCATGGGGTCGTGTCTATAATCCCATGCTCAAGCCAGCGACCCCGCACTCAAGCTGGTGAGCCCATGCTCAAGCCAGTGACCTCGGGCTTTTGAATTTGGGTTCTCTGCATCCCAGTCCTATGCTCTATCCACTGCGCCACCGCCTGATCAGGCTACAATCATATTCTTAAGATGGCAACTGTACATAGTACATTTAAGCAGTTGCTACTGATTTGGTAGGAAATATAAAACAGTAATTAAACTGTAGAGATGGGATTTCTTTCTTTCCTTCTCTCTTTCTTTTCTTTTCTTTTTTCTTTCTTTCTTTCTTTCCTTTATTTTCTTCTTTCCTTTTCTATTTTTTTTAAATGTGGGAGCCTAGGCTTTGCTGACTCTTCGACCAGGTGGCTCCTTCCTCCAGCATCATCTCCCAGACAAGCACTAAGACGGGGCATTTAAAAGTGTGTTCTTTTCGCCTGACCAGGCGGTGGCGCAGTGGATAGAGCATTGGACTGGGATTCGAGACCCAGGTTCGAGACCCCAAGCTCGCCAGCTTGAGCGCGGGCCCATCTGGCTTGAGCAAAAGCTCACCAGCTTGGACCCACGGTCGCTGGCTCCAGCAAGGGGTTGCTCGGTCTGCTGAAGGCCTGCAGTCAAGGCACATGTGAGAAAGCAATCAATGAACAACTATGGTGTCGCAACGGCAATGAAAAACTAATGATTGATGCTTCTCACCTCTCTCCGTTCCTGTCTGTCTGTCCCTATCTATCCCTCTTTCTGACTCTCTCTCTGTCCCTGTAGAAAAAAAACAAAAATAAAGTGTGTTCTTCTCTGGGATTTTTGGCCTAATGAAGGAAAGAAATAAAATTACCAAGCTGTCGGGATATTTTCATCACTGTGAATCTTTCTGTTAAACGATGTTGTTATCCTGTGTGTTAAGCCAAGTCTTATCATTTGCTGCTGGTTATGATTAGCTAGAGTTATTGGCATGTTAAATAAGAGGTTTCTCGCTTGTAACATTTATTTAGGTTCTAAATTGTTTCTTATGCATTAAAATTATGAAGAGGCAGGCAAATGATCCAATAAACCATCAATTTACTATTTAAAGTGTTATTAACATATAAAGTTAAATGACAAATGTGTAACTATTATTATTTCTTAAAAAGTAAAGCTTAACACCATCTGTATTTAGATCAGTTAAGACTCTGTAGTATCCAAATGTAGGAATAATTAATTAGTATAGACATCTCTTGGGTCCTTTTCCTTTGGGGGTTTTATAAATAAAAGGGTTTTATAAAAGTGGTTAGTAAGAAAGGAAAGAGGAATAAAATATTTTGGAGAACCCTCTGCATGTTGTATGGTCTCCATAGTTTGTCTAACATTCAAAACAAATCTCTGAGATGTGATTATTAAAGGAGACAGAGCAAGTAGGTAGTTGAGCCAAGACTTGAACCTCAGAAGTCTGACTCTGATTTCTTGTCTGACTCTATTCACTTGTTGGGTTAATAGATTATTCCCTTAAAATCTAGTTATTGATGTAAATCCCACCACCTGGTTGGGGTTGTTTGTTATATAACACTGCAACCCGAGTGGTTTTTGTGCATCACTGCACTCAGGGTTTTCTGGGTTCTTAGACATCTGCCATAGGACTTGTCGGGTATCAGGTGACCCTTCACAGGGCAGACAAAGAAGTCTGGGTGCTGTTGTAACAAGGAACGTAGCAGAAAGCGGTGGATACTACCAGGGCGATGTAAAAACTGCCTTTCCATAAAATGTTCCTCTTTGGCAAGAGCTTTAGAAGGTTGGTCTCTATGAAATGGAAGACCTGCGCTGGAGTTCCAGCTTAGCACAAGACGGGAGGGCCAGGCTGTTGTATGCATAGGAAGCACAGACTTTACATTTGGTCCTGAGAATTCTTCCCAGGGCTACCACATACCAGTTATGTGACCTTCTGCCAATTGCCTAACCTCTGTGAACCTTAGTTCCCATGTGTGAAACAGTGAGTACATAGTATTTCAAATAGCAGTTGTGAGGTCTAAATGAGATGTACGTGCCTACCAGGCATCAGGACCTTAATATGGCCCTCAAGTGGGACATGCAGAAAGAAACTGTTTCAGGGTGGGCTGGGCTGCGTCAAGTTAGAGCCAAGACTTAAGTACCAGAGATGACAGAAAGCTCTCTCTCTCTCTTTCTCTCTCTCTCGGGCCCAGACTTCTTTCATCATCTGGCTCTCCCATCCCCTAGGTGCTGTCCTTCTCTGCCTCCAACAAGGGGGAGGAGAAAAGAAAGACCAGAGGAGGATCAGCCACTTCTTACCAGCTTTGGCCTGAAACAGCCTCACCTCCCTGCCATTTACCTTCTATTGTCCAGAACTTGGTCATTTGGCCATCTTCAACAGCAGGGGCAAGGCTGTGTGGATTTCTGGCGAAAGCTAGCAGTCCTTACCACATAAGCAAAATGTTTCAGTCAAGCCCCACACAGGGTGATTTCATTCATAATGATATGATTTGTAACATTATAACATATTATATGAAATTGGAATATAATTTTAGGAAAGTGAAAAATGGCTATTTTCAAAATAATCTCCTTCTTGATTTCTTAGCTCTGTGCCTCAGACAAAATCCTGGAGTTTGATCGAGACTTTCGAATCCGACATTACGCAGGTGATGTAGTGTGAGTATCTTACTTTGGTACCTAACGTGGTGGTTTTCATGCAACTTCACTTCCACAAATGTAACTGGGGAAAATATAAGTTGTTTTCCTTTGCATTTGCATGTTCAGACATTGTATATATCTCTTGATCTTTCGCTTAAGAAACATTGGCACAGGTTCCTTCATTCCTGTGTCTGAGTTTCAAGCATTTATTGAGCACACACTGTGTGGCCATGCTCAGTTCCTGGCCTAGTTCGCTGTCAGTCAGAATCAGCTAAGGGATAAATTAATCATGGAGGCATGTTAAGAACGGGATAGAACAATAGATGAGATGGGCCTTTCCCTGAAGAAGCCAGCAGTTTGGCGGAGGACACAAGCAGATACAGGATAAGTCACTAACAGAGAAGAACGGACGGAAGGGTTTAACTAGAGATGCATAAGACATATGGAAATACTGAGAAGGAACAATTAACCCAGAGGGAGGAGTATAGAGAAGTCTTGCTGGAGGAATTAATACCCAAGCTGAGCCCTAAAAGTAAAGGAGGCTTAATCAGGGAAAAGAGCTAGAAAGAGAGGGGGGAGAACAGAGGGCATTCCAAGCAGAAGAGACAGCAGACTTACACCCCTGAGGTGAGAGTCACCAGTGTAGGTGAAGAACTACGAGTGTTTGGGTAACTCCGTGAGTAGAAACCAGTCTTGGTTCATATTACTTTTTAAATACTATTCAAAAAGTAAAATATGCACAAGCCCCATTTTCTAATTATAAAAGGCGGACACTGATTAGGAAAATATAACTACCTTAGTGTTTCAGTTTCTGGGGGATGCAGTAATAAATTATCTTAAATTCATGACTTAAAACAGGAAAAATTTATTATTTTCATGATTTTGGAGGTCAGAATTTTGAAATCTAGATGTCCACAAGGCCACACTCTGAAGGTTCTGGAAAAGAGCCTTTTCTAGCTTCTGGTGACCACAGGCATTCCTTGGCTTGTGACCCCATCACTCCCATCTCTGCCTCCATGGTCACACTGCCTTCTCTTCTTGAGTGTGTCTGTGTTGAAGCTCCTCTGCCTCTGTCCCAACACTACACCTTGATGGTATCTCAGGCCCGCCCGGGTAGAATAGTATACACTTCTCCTCTCATGATCCTGCACGTAACCATAGCTTTTACCAGAGAACGTTAACATATACAGGTTCCAGGGAATTTGATGTGGATGTTTTCCAGGAGGTCATTTTCAGCGTGTTATGCCATATTTGTCCATACTCTTCAAAAAATTTGGGGTCTAAAAACTGGGTGTGTCTTATACAGTGGTTGTAGACTTTTTTACTTGCATTTCCCACTTTTTTGTTTGGATGAGGAATTGTATGAATTTTATGATGAATAAAACTTGAGTTCAATAACTTCGTGTAATACATTTTTTTTTCAAATTTCAGACCCCAAAATTAAGGTGCGTCTTGTACATGGGGAAACACAGTACTTAGTATGCTTTGACTGTCCACTGAACACTGCTCCTTGTCTTACTGTTTAAAGAGCTCTCTTGTTTTTTCTTCTTATTTTTTTTACATTAGGAATTCTGTTCATATTCATGAAACCCATTATAGGAAGAGATGAAACAACAACAAAAAAGGCAGCTGATGATCTCTAAATGCTGAAAAGACATTGGAGAAGTTTTAATAGCCATTCCTGATTTAAATTAAAACTCTAGAATCATATCATATGGCTCAAAATTATCATCCCATCTGTCAAATTAGCGATTAGTGCTCATATGGCACCATTTTCCACTTTTTCTGGTCCTGTTCCCGGGTTCCGCAGTACTGGAGAGGGAGGATCCAGCACCATGGACGTATCTCCCACTGAAAGCCCAGGCCTCCCTTACAGGGTACTTTCCATCCAGCTCGAAATGGCATACAAGCAGAGCTGGACAGAGGCTACCTTGGCCAGCGCTTTTGTTTTACAGTTGAAGAAACTCATGCAGAGAATGTAAAATTCGTACCCAAGGTCACACAGCATGTTTGTTGAAGACCTGAGACATTGACTAGGTCAGTGCCTCAGCCTTTCCCGTTGCTCCTTAAGCCCTCCAGTCCCTTTCTAGGTTCTTACTGGATGTCTTCTGTGTGCACAGCACTTTATAAAGTATGGTCCCTGTCCATGAAGAGCTTCCCATCTAAGTTGCATACATACATATATGCTTATGAGTGTGTCTTATACACCTAAATTTGTGTTGTATCTGCATAAATAATATATATACACACATTTACATATATACATCAATACAGTAAAAGATGGTCTTAAATGACCACCATACGCGTTGTCAGACTTCAGAACAAGGAAATGATGTAACACTTCTAGCTGTGTGTGATAACCCAGGAGGGCTGGGGCCACCTTGGATCCTTGGATGCAGTCTTTGGATGCTAGAAATTATTTTTATAGGAACAAGTGGGAAGAGTGCTAAAAATATTCAGGGAATAGCAATAGGCCCCTTTGACTGGAGTATATCCTTTTTGCAGCATAGGAAAAATAGGTTGAGATCAAATCATAATGAGTCTTGAAGGCCAAAAATAAAGACTTTCAAATTTCAATTTTGTCGATTAGACAATAGATTAAGTCAGGTGACTTCAAGGGTTCAGTCAAAAATGACTTGAAAGTATTAGGAAAACTAGGAAGGGGGAGGAGAGGGAATAATTTTGAACCTAGTGACCACCCGAGGGCAGCTTAGCCTGAAGGAACTTTCTTGCATAACTAAACAGGTAAGGCTGAAACGTTGGTGCAGGGTTAGGGTTAGAGATCTGAGAACTGTGTACATTGATGTGATTATCAAGGAAGACATATTGACAAGTGAGAACACAGAACTGGAAGGAGCAGCTGCTTCTAGATCGAGTTCCTGTTTGCTCAGCCTCCGAGCGTCTGTCCTGATCACCCAGAATCCTCCGTCACTTTTAAACCATAACCCTGAGTTTTTCCACCCACAGTCCATGCCAGTCACTGCAGTAGAGCAGCCCCCATTCCCACCTTTCTCACCAGCTGCTGGACTTTCCAGACCTTACTTACCTCCCTTCCTCCAAACCGTGAATACTGGCCTTCTTGTTTTCTGTTGATAACGCCATGCATGTGCCCGCTTGGTCCCTTTGTTTAATCTGCTTCCCTGTGTGATCTGCCCTCCTCTCTCTCTCTGCTTATCCAACTCTTACCGTTCTTTGCAGTTCTCCCTGGATTCTTTTATCCCACCCTGAACACACTGAGCAAACCTTAGGCAAACCACTTGCCCTCCCTGCGGATGAGACCGTTAGCTCCCGTGTGTTGCTGTCTTGCTTTTATCTTAGGAGTGCTGGATAAGAAATACAGCTGTCTGTACTTTAAGTCATCTTCTCAAGGTAAGCACTAAACCAGTAGAAAGTTTGCTTGTAATTGTAATCATGGTGATAAGGTTTGCTCTCCTTTTAAGGAATAGAAACAATAACCCCTCTATTTAGTAGGTAAACTTGATATCCCTTAACATGGAACATGAGGACAAAGTAGCTTTATAGTTTTCTTGCATAATTAACAGGGGAAGTACATGTAGATTTCTAGAAAAGCTTAATGTGTCTCCTGTTTGGTGAGTAATGCACTTTTTCTGTGTTTTTTTTCCTCTATTAGCTATTCTGTCATCGGTTTTATTGACAAAAATAAAGACACTTTATTTCAAGATTTCAAGCGCCTCATGTATAACAGGTAGGATTAAATTTCATTAATTTTATATTAAGCTCTTTAGCATATATTGAACAGTATATATGCACATGATTATTTTTATGTGACAATTTTAAGATTTTAATGGTACATTTTCTAGTTCAGTTGGTCATACTTAATGAAATTTTATGATGATAAAAATCTGTAAACTTAGGACAGGGACCTTCTAGTCAGATGAGTTTCCCTGACTTCCCTCGAGTTGCCTCCATTTCTCTGTTCAGTGCTGCCCTCCCTCGGGCCCTCCCTAGCAGTGTACTCAGGGGTTCCCACTAGGCCAGTGGCAAATGGAGGGTGTCAGATAACCTCTGGCCCAGCTGAAGACGTTACACACTCAGAGTCCCCCTGTTGTGTCTCTGCCACCGACCAAGGGAGCACTCTAACATCAGAGCGGCATCCCGCATCAGTGATGATAGCCTCACAATCCAAGGAATATGTGACAAAGCTGTGGCAAAGGAAAACCGAGCAGAGCTTAGCAAGCTCACGCCCAGTATGAAACGCTGGGAAGAAGGACCACAAAGGACAAGAGATTCTTAACCAGCTTCTTCTTTTGGAATGGAGCACTGGAGTCGTGCATGTATCAAGTCTCCTCAGGCAGTTCGGTCAGTAGATCATGAAAAATGCATTGAGTGCCTCTGGGCCACGCGTTCTCCCATGCTCTGGGATACAGCTGTGAATGAAGGTTAGACAAAGTCCCCACCCTCCCGGACCTTCTATTCCAGCAGAGGAGACAATAACAAGAAAACAACGAACTTTCAGGCAGTGACGTGCTGTGAAGAATAATAAAGGAGGTAAAAGGTTGAGGAGTGCAGACAAGTAAAGGCAGGGAGGTATTCTGCATAGGGTGGTCAGAAAAGGCTTCTCATAAAAGGTGCCATAGGAGCAGAGACCTGAATAAAGTGAGCTAGCAAGCCATGAACAGTGTGGGGAAGAGCATTTCAGGTAGAAAGAGCAGCCAGTTCCAAGGTGCTAAGGTAAGGAAGAGTTTGGTTGTAGTGAGGATAGCAAGAAGGTCCTTGTGGCTTAAGAATAAAAAAGAGGGATGGGTTGAGTGATAAGGAATGAAGTTAGATCAACAGGACCAGGGCTGTGAAGAGTCTGAGAGCTAAGGTAAGGAGGAGTTATGAAGGGAAGCCATTGGAGTTGGTGACACGACATAATTGATATGTTAAATCAGTAGGGTTCCTTGTAAAGAACATACTATTAAGAGAGAGAGTAAAAACAGAAAGACCAGTTAGGAGTCTCATTGAGTCATCCAGACCTAGACAACTGAGACTTGGATGTGACATAGCTGATGAAAAGTGGTCAGAGTGGGTGATATTTGGTAAATAGAGCCAACAAGATCTGCTGATGGGCAGGGTGTATGATGTGAGAGGAAAACAGAAATCAGAGATGGTGCCTGAGCAGTGGGGAGGGGATGCTTGATGTGGGGGAGACAATAGGAGGAGCTAACTTGGTAGGGAAGTAAAATACTTTGTTTTGGATAGTTTATGCCAGAGGCGCATGTTGGACAGCCAGTGGAAAATGCCAGATAGGCAATTGCATGTGTGCACCTGAAACTCAGTGTAAAGATGGATCTAGCCTGACCAGGCAGTGGCGCAGTGGGGACTGGGATTCGGAAGACCCGGGTTTGAGATCCCGAGGTCGCCAGCTTGAGCGCTGGCCCATCTGGCTTAAGCAAAAGCTCGCCAGCTTGGACCCAAGGTCGCTGGCTCCAGCAAGGGGTTGCTCGGTCTGCTGAAGGCCCGCGGTCAAGGCATATGTGAGAAAGCAATCAACGAACAACTAAGGTGTCGCAATGGCAACGAAAAACTAACGATTGATGCTTCTCATCTCTCTGCGTTCCTGTCTGTCTGTCCCTATCTATCCCTCTCTCTGACTCTCCCTCTGTCCCTGTAAAAAAAAAAAAAAAAAAAGATGGGACTAGACTGATATAAATCTACTGATAGCATTTAAAGCCATAGACTGGATGAGATGTTAGGGTGAAATTGACTTAAATGTAAAAGAGAGCCCTGGCCAGTTGGCTCAGTGGTAGAGCATTGGCAGGCATGTGGATGTCCAGAGTTCAATTCCTGGGTAGGACACACAAGAGAAGCGACCATCTGCTTTTCCACCCTTCCCCACCCTCCCCCCACTACCTCAGCATGGCTGGATTGGCTCAAGCTAGTTGGCCCTGGGCACTGAGGATGGCTCCATGGACTCACTCAAGCACTAAAAGTAGCTCAGTTGCTGAGCATTGGAGCAATGCCCCAGATGGTCAGAGCATCACTCCATAGGGAGCTTGCTGAGTGAATCCCAGTCAGGGCGCATTGAGAGTCTGTCTCTGCCTCCCCTGCTCTTACTTAATTAAAAAATGAATAAAATAAAGAATGAAGAGGTCGAAAGAAGAATCCCTGGACACTCCAAGATTTAGAGTCAAGAAAGAAAGGAGGAACTAGCAGAGGAAGCTGAGAGCATGCCCATGAAAACCTGCAGTCTTCTGTCACAGAAGAAAATCCAAGGAAAAAGTACTTTAAGAAGAAAAAGTTACACACTGCATCAAAAACCTGTCAAAAGCAGAGCACTGAGGGGACTAACATGTGTAGCACGGGATTTACTAAAATGTAAGTCAGTAGGACTCCTGACAGCACTGTTCTCAGCAGAGCTGAGAAGACAGTGTGTGATTGAAGAGGGTTCAAGGGGATACACAACATTAGAATTCGAAGAGATGTCGTATTTAAACAATTCTTTCAAGAAGTTTTGCTATAAAACGGTTCATCTGTGTGGATATTCGTGCCACCAAGAATGCTGATGGAGCTGTCATCATAGGAAGTCAGAGACACTGAATGTGAGAGGAGATCTCTAGAAGAGTTGGGATCTCTGTAAGAGCTGGTCGTGGGAAAAAGGGGCTTTCAGAGAGGAGTTTCAGTACTTAATAGGTAAGAGGCTCCAGTTTGCACGGACAAATGACAGAGTCTGGCGTGGCTCTGTGTAGGAAGTGTCAAAAACTCATAGTGGAAAACTGGCCTTCATTGGCCAGTGGCAATGTCAGAGTTTGTTGTCGGGGAAGAACGCAGCCAGTCTGTGTACCCAGAGACTGCCCAAGGTGGTGTGTATCATCATCGTGAATTTGCCATGGCCCAGAGGTTCAGCTCCCTGAGAACAGCACCACCTTCCAGTGGTGGAGTTACGTAACCCCAAACTCAGGGGACAAAGGTTAGAAACAAAGCAGCCTGTGGATTTGTTTCCAGAGAAAAATCTCACTCACAGTCATGTGGAGTGGAATGCTTGCGTTGGTACGACAAACTTTCTTTTCCTACTGGAAAACCTACTAAGGAAGTCAAATAGCAGTGAGAATTCTAGTTTCTCAGTTGACAGTGAAAAACAGTACCCATAAAATCCAGAATGCTTCGTTGCTTGGTAAACATCAAATCAGAAAAGAAAAAGTTAGATAAAACCAACAGTTAAAGGCAGCAAACTAAGATGAATTCATCTTACAACAGGGATGATCTTGCCAAAGGCGTAAAAAGATGAAAAATCTGTTGACTGCAACTTTCTGTATATGTCTCCATAATATGAAAGGCCTTGCCAATGGGGTGGGAAGTCTTGAAAATGTTTGGGCTAAAACCGTCCTTCTAAATCGTGTTTGGATGGGGTGCCTTTGCCTCTGGACACTTCAGTGCTTCCATGGCTAAACAGCCTCCCAAATTTCAATCCTTTCTTTGTGTATATTTAAAGAGTAACCCTTGGCTCTCCAGTTCTATAGACCTTCAGAGTGAACATGCATGTTAGTGTGTATGTGTAAATGAAAGGAAGAAGGAAGCAAGCAGGTGGCATGCCAGATACACAGACTTTACCCATCTCTACTGTCTGTCTTGTTGACCAAATAACTTCTGCCTGATCTGTTATACATACTGAGTTTCTTTTTAAGGACAGGTTTCCTTTCATTCATTCATTTATTCATTCATCCATTCATTCGAGTTATCAGTAGCAATGCTTTATTTTATTTTTTAATGTATTTTTATTTTTAAATCTTATTTTCTCCCATTACAGTTTACAGTCAGTAATATTTTGCATCAGTTTCAGGTGTGCAGCATATAGGTTTGACTGATACGTACATGCAGGTTCGATACATACAGGTTTGCTAATCATATACTTTACAAAGTGTTCCACCTGAAATTTCCACCTGGCCCCATACATGCGTATTGCAGTGTTATTGACTATATTTCCTGCTGTACTTTACATCCCTGTGACTGTTTTGTAACTACCAATTTGTACTTCTTAATTCCTCACCTTTTTCACCTAGCCCCCCAACCACCCTCTCCTCTGGCAAACCATCAGTCTGTTCCCTGTATCTATGAGTCTGAATCAATTTTGTTCATTTATTTTATTCTTTAGATTGCACATATAAGTGAAATCATGTGGTATTTGCCTTTCCCCATCTGACTTACATCACTTAGCATAATACCCTCTAGGTCCATCCATGCTGTCACAAGCTAGGTGACAATACCATTTCATTCTTTTTTATGGCCTAGTAGTATTCCATTGTGTAATTGTACCACAGCTGTTTTTATTCTCTTGTCTATTGATGGTACTTGGATTGCTTTCATATCTTGGCTGTTGTAGATAACACTGCAGTGAACATAGGGGTGCATATGTTCTTTCAAATTAGTGTTTCAGGTTTATTCAGATATATTTCCAGAAGTGGAATCACTAGGTCACAAGGCAGTTCCATTTTTAATTTTTTGAGGAACCTCCATACTGCTTTCCACAGTGGCGGCACCAGTCTGCATTCCCACCAGCAGTGCACAAGAGTCCCCAAAAAGGGTTCCTTTAAATGTTTGAAAACTATTTGGTTAATATTGCATTCATGCTTTACTTATTGCCTTAAAAGTTATTTCTCTTTAAATTGATTGCATGTATCTGTTTTGATTCATTATGTATAATAATGATAAAATAATGATAGTAAATGTCTTATTTCCTTCATTTTCAACACTACTCCCCTTTCATTTACAAGGTAGTACAAGGAATAGTCTCTAAAAATGGCCAACAGTGAGTAAGGTGGTATTTAGGGTAGAAACTGCTTAGACCAAAAGCCAGTGGTTTTGCATCAGAATTTTCAAAGTACACTGCCCTGCTTTCAGGAAATGGTATTCAGTAGATGTTAAGAAGGCATTCCTGCTCTGTGTGCACTAAACGTTGAAAATCCACTACCTTAAATTCTCTTTCTGATAAGAAAAGCTAAGGAAAAACAATATACATTTATGTGGTTTTTATTGACACATGTATCATTAGAAAATTATGGAATAAAACTAGAAAGTAAACAACTGAGTCCATAAGCCACAGGTCACCACATTAGTTTGCAGCCACTTTCGATGGTGGTTGGCACTGCCAGCTGGTAACTGTGAGGCTGGGAGTGTGGTTCTGTCTGCGTTTAGAGACCTAGTAAATCTTCACTTCGCCATTTATCCTCTTTATTCTTTTGTCACTGATTCCAACATTTCGCAGCAGTAATTATTTTGAGTCTCTATCCACAGAAATGTACTAGGTTTTTGGGAAACCAACTCAGTATTCTCAACTTTATACCAGGGAAGAAGATTGAGCAAAATGACGGCAGTAGCTAACACAATTAGCAAAAAAATGTCCATGCTAATTCTTCTCTCAACCCCCCCCAATTGAAAAAAAAGAAATCTGACAAGGGAAAGATTTCCAGGAAGCAAGCAACGTTTCCAGTTTCAATCTCTTCAAAATCAAATGCACCCAAAATAAAACAGACCACATGTTTTTTAAAATATCTCCACAGAGCCAAATAATGAATGCATAATTTTTAGCATGAAAACTGGCCTGAAGTACACTTCAGAAATTGGATTGCAACAGCCTTAGTGCCCCATCAATAACATCACGACTGCCATTGCTACCTATAAATGTGCTTATAAATTCAGCTGCAGTCAAGGGGTTTACTAGAAGACAATGTGAAAATAATTATCTTATATTTCTATCCGTATTTGGTGGTGCTGCCCATTTTGTATGAGTATTTGTTTTGATCAGAAGGTACTTTCACGTTCATGTGTTCTCCCACTGAGAATTGTTTTCCTACTTAGTGGTTTGCCCTCATTCTTATAACTACCACCAAAACCATTCGTTTTATGTACCTGTTGTAAGTCCCATGGTAACTATTTGAGGGTCCTAGGAGATAATAATGTGGATGTCACCTTAAAGAAGTTTAAAGAGTTTTTTTTTTAATGTATAATTTGGACACCTCTGTCAGCATAATTTTCCAGATGGAATTGTTTTTTTAATTAGGAGTTTGGACTGCAGTCCACTCATGCCTCCCAGAGTACAGTTCAGCAAGCCTGCCCAGCAGATCTTTTACAGCCCGTTTGAATTTAACATATGAATTGCTCGTTCTTTGCTTCCCAGTTCAAATCCTGTGCTGAAGAACATGTGGCCCGAAGGCAAACTGAGCATCACAGAGGTGACCAAGCGACCCCTGACCGCTGCCACCTTGTTTAAGAATTCCATGATTGCTTTAGTAGACAACCTTGCATCAAAGGTAATTCTTTTTCCTAAATATCCATGTTAATTCATGGATTCCCTCTTGCTATATGTTATAGAGAATGTATGTATGGTTTGCTTTGTAGGTAATTATAGTAAGTCAGATTGAAGAATATATATTTAAAGTGAAAGTTATGGAATTTTTATTTCTGGGTTTTTTTATTTGTATTTATTTTTTTTGTAATTAGAGTAAGTCAAATTGAAGACTATGTATTTAAAGTTAATGTTATGATAGAATTTTTATTCTGATCTTTAGGTAGTTATAGTAAATCAAATTGAAGAACATATATTTAAAGTGAATGCTAAAATAGAATTTTTATTTTTTTGTTGTTGTTAATGTGGCTGGGTGAAATAGTTGTTTGTGTCCCAGATAAAAAACTTTTATAAATTCAGGTTTTTTATCCTACTGTTGTCAGAGGAAAAGTCTTAGTAAGAGATCTAATATCTATATAACCATAAATTATGGCATATGCCTTACAAAAAATGAACTCTATCCCTGTGCTGACAATAAGGCTGGCTTAAAAACAATCTTGAATTAAACTGTAACATGCCATCTATATATCCTATCTAAATACAAAGTGAGCAGATAGTTTTAAAAGGGAGTTTGACTTATATATCGTCCTTAGTTGTTTTAAATACTTGAAATGAAAAGATGGGTTATTGACAGTGTGTCAGCTTTTAATTGTTCCTTTGACATCTAATCCTGTTTGATAACTTTAGTCTGGTGGGGGTTTTTTTTTTTAAAGAACAGACTTTTACTCTTAACTGCTGCTGCTGACAAGTTTGATAAATTAGGCAGCATTCTGAAACTCGTTATTTTTAGTTCCTTCGTTGTTACCTTTCTCTTCTGGTGCTTCTCCTGTGTATTTTCTTCTCATTATTATCTTTAAAATAAATAAAAAAACAGCTTTCTCACACAAAAAAAAAACAAACCAGCTTTCTCTCTAAGAATCTATATGGTTTCTGGTTGCTTCACTGTGGTTGGATTAGGCAAATGTCACAAGAGCATGCTGTTCAGTAGCTTTCTAGTTCTTTTCATCAGGATGCTATGGCCTCAGGTGACAGCGAGTTAACACTATTTGTTGGTTTGCATACTCAAACCTCCAGAAAGGGCGGGGTACAGACACCAGAAGCAAAGACTAGACTTCATGGGAACTCATCCCTTTGTCTCTCAGCTTCTCTACCTGTCAGCTTCAGCCCACCTCACCCAGCAGGAGGCACGCGTCCCTAATGGGAAGACACGTGACACTAGAAATAAAGCTGAACACAGAATTTTATAAAATATGTATTTATAAAATATGTCATTTATAAGTACTGTGTATACTGTTTATCAAATATATTAGATTTATTAGGTACAAAAGAATCACTTTTCTAAAATTGGTCGTTAAATGTGCATTTTTTAAAAATAAAAATACTAGAACCATCTAGTTTCTGTATAGGGATTGCATTCAGTTGCTAATAAAAGAGACTTTGTCCCTAACCATCCCCCCACCAAGTTAGTAGCTTAAACTTGAGGGACCTTTATTTCTCCCTCCTGTAAGGGAAGTACAGAACAAAGTATGGCAGGACTGGTAGAGTGGCTCCAGGGTCGTTAGGGTCCCAGGTTCCTCCTGTCTTTCTGCCCTGCGGTCCTGTGCTGTGCCTGTCCTGCACCCTCCTGGTCTGAGCGGGCAGGGAGCTTCTTCCTCCTACCAGCGCTTCCTGGAAGTCTCAGGCTGCACTTCAAAGGCATCTCATCTGTTATACCTCGTTGCCAGGGAAGCTGGGAAGTGCATTTTTATTCTAGTCACAGTGTACATCCAGCTAGAAATAAATATTCTGTGTTAAAATGGGAAAAAGATACTGGATATGAGGTAGGCAACAAGCCTAACAGTCTTTGCCACAGCTTCCCATCTGCATGTTTATGGAGGCGCGGGCATGAGGGAGAGAGCAGGGATAAGCTAAAAAATAAGACAACAGAAGGCAGGAAGATGGGGGGGCAGAAACGAAAGGGAAATGTTGATTACATCTATAAAATACAATAGTACAATAGAAATAAATCTAAATAATTGGTATTCACCATCAATATAAATAGAATAAGCAGACTAAAATAGATGGAAAATCTACCTGTAGGACATACCTAATTAACACTATGTAGAAAGATTATAAACAGAGGTAAAAATATATTAAATTCTTCCACCACCACCACCACCCCCACGGAAAAAGAAACTGGTTAAAAGCAATGTTAATGTGAGAAAATATAGAACTTAAGGGGGAAAAGGTATCAACACAAATAAAGAGACTAATAATAAAAAGAAAATGCCCAAGACAGTAAAGCCATTTTGAGCTAGGTACCTAATTACATAGCCATGATTGTACAGGAACTATAAAGCAAAAGTACCTGAAAATTTTTAAAGGAAAAATTTCCAAGTACACAACCATAGTGGGATCTTTTAAACCAGATCTACCAGAAACTGATAGATCAAGCAGACAAAAACCTTAGTAAGAATGCAGAAGCTTTGAAAGCCAGATTTAAACTTTTATCTAATAGATCAAAATAACTCTGTACCCAGGGCACAGGAAATATATATTCCTTTCAAATATGCATGGAACATTTGCAAGAATTGACCACAGGCTATATCACAAAGGAAGTCTTAACCATTTTAAGAAATGTATATACATATACACTCTCCATCCTCAGCAAATAAAATAAAAATCAGTATTAAAAAGATTTTTAGCCTGACCAGGCGGTGGCGCAGTGCATAGAGCTTTGGACTGGGACGTGGAAGAGCCAGGTTCGAGACCCCGAGGTCACCAACTTGAGCGCAGGTTCATCTGGTTTGAGCAAAAGCTCGTCAGCTTGAGCCCAAGGTCAGTGGCTTGAGCAAGAGGTCACTCTGTCTGCTGAAGGCCCACAGTCAAGGCACATATGAGAAATCAATGAATGAACAACTAAGGTGTTACAACAAAGAACTGATGCTTCTCATCTCTAGCCCTTCCTGTCTATCTGTCCCTTTCTGTCCCTCTCTCTGTCTCTGTCACTAAAATAAAATAAAATAAAAATTTAATGTGTGTTGGTACTTAATGCTCTCTTAAATAATTACAAGTGGAAATTACAAAATATCTCAAACTACATGACAAAGAATTTTCCAGAATTTGTAGGAATCCGCTGAAGTGGTCCACTTGTTACACCTGAAAGAAAACAAACAAATAAACAAGGAAGATGGAAAGGAAATGAGCTAAGTTTTCAAGAAGCCAGAATAGGAACTCCAAGGAAAATGTACCAAAGAAAATAAATTTTAATAGCAAAAGTTTGAAGTAATGGAAAGATTAAAAATTTTATCAAATAGACAAACCTTTAATGAAAATCATTTTCAAAAGAATAAAATATTATGAATGAGAAAAAGGATACAATTTCATATGTTACGGAGATTTTAAAAAGCATCAGACTATTATTATGAGCAATTGTATGCCAATGAATTTGCAAAATTTGTTTTTTAGAAAAATATATTACCAATATTAACTCAAGAAGAAATAGAAAGCCTGAATAAATCAGTATTATTAAAGATTCTAAATCACTAATCAGAAGTCTGCCTTCCCCCAACTCTGCCAAGCACATCGGCCCTAGACGGTTTTACCAACCCTTTAAGGAGCCAATAATCCCTCTCGTATATAAACTATTTTGGAAGATGGGAAGAAGAGAGGTCACCCTCTGACTCATTTTGTGAGATTTATATTGCCTTAGGACATGTTAATATTAGAAAATAAAATCAGGGACCAGTCTCATCTAGGAACATAGACATAAAGATCTTAAAAATGTGAGTATTGCATTTTCTGGCAACATGGTATGCTAAGTGCCCACTAAAACTCTGAAAACAACTAAAATGTCAGATAAGTTATAAAAACCAATTTTTTGAATACAGCCCTGAACGAACAAGAAAGCAAGGAAGATGCAGGCCACAGGCTGAGGGAAGGCAGAAGTTAGCTGAGTAAAAGGAAAGAAAATCAGAGCACTAAAGTTGCCTGTCCCCCTGGAGTGTTTGTTGAAGTAGGTAACTTTGAGTATAGTGATTCAAAGCCAGAAGTGAAGCCCAGGGCCTGCCCAAAGCAAGGTGTTCAATAAGAAATTATATATGTATACATACGCGCATGCTCACACACACACACACATACATACATACATATAGTGGTAGATCTCCAGAGGGCTGCCTCTTTAAAGGGTTACACCTAGAGTGAACTAGAAATAATCCCTCATAATCTAAAAGGAAAACTGCCTGTCTTGGTCCTTGGCAATGATCCAAGAGGAGGTAGGTGAACATCTCATGAAAATGTATCATTATAAGCTAGCTTTTATGAGGTTCCCAGTCCAAATTTGCGCTACCTGGGTAGCCTGAAAAAGTTGAAGTCAACAACTCAGCTTAAAGTGGTCCAGGTCTGCTGTTGCCCCCAGGAGTCTGATAGAAGCAAGCATAGTTGTTGTTGTTGTTGTTATCTTTTCCTTGACAAACTCACCTTCATACCAGACCTTAAAGAAGTTGCAAAGGTAAAGCTATAACAGAAATAAGATTTTCACAGTAGAAAATCACTTACATGAAACAAGATGCCACATGTGAGAATCAGACTAAACAACAGATTTATACTCATGAAACTACTTATACTGGAATGATCAGAAACAGACTATAAGAATGTTTACTATGTTTCAAAAAATGAAAGTTCTAAAAATATGAGAAAGAGCAAGTATGACTAGGCAGTTAATAGACATAAACACTAAATAAAATTGAAAACTCAATGGATTCATCATACTAGACAAAGCTGAAGAGAGAATATTGAAATTAAAGAATTGAAGAAATTATCTAGAATTCTCAGTGAGACCAAGAGATGAAACAGTAAGAGACATGGAAGATCAAACGAAAAGATCTGATATGCTTCTAATTAGAGGTATACAGGGAGAGGAGAAAATGGACAGATCAATATTTGAAGTTATGTGCTGAGACTTTCAAGAACAATGAAAGATATCACTCTACAGAATCAGGAAGTACACTGTATCCCAAGCGGGGAGAATTAAATCTGCATCTAGGCACCTCATGAAACCCAGAACATCAAAGACAAAGAAAATACCTTAAAAGCAGATTAACTTCAAAGCAATAACAGGCTGAGAGAAAATAACTGTAAACCAGAATTCTATCCCAGGAATATATTTTTCAAGTCAAAGACTCTTTCTTATAAAGTTAGAACCATACTAAAGGAAATTCTAACGGCTATATATCAGGCAGGAGAAAGAGTATACTAAATGAAAGTCGGAAATGCAAAAATGAAGAAACAAGAAACTGGTAAATATGTAGGTGTATATAACCTGACTCCGCAAAGTAATAATTTATTGGATTACAAACACACATTAGAATTAAATAGCACAACAATACTATATAGATAGGAAGGGTGGATGACTATAATTCAAGTGTTTAATGTCCTTGGTTGTTCAGGAAAAGGATAAAAATATTGCTTACCTTATAACTCTGATGTTACAAATGCATGTTAAATTTTCTAGTGTAGTCATTACTATTAAAAGAATAGTAATGATACTATAACTTCCAAACTAGTAGAGGGCAGAGAAAGCCAGAATGAGAATAAATAATGAGACCTAAAAACGCAAGAAAGAGGAGACAAAAAATATAAGAAAGCTAGGACAAGTGAAATGGTAGGAATATATCTAAATATATTACAAATTATATTGAATGTAAATGGATAAAAATTGTCAAATCAGATCAAATAAAAAATAATATAGGTGATTGCCATTTACTAATGGTATCTTCTCATAAGAGAAAAGTTGAAGGTTTAAGTTAAAAAAGACATATCAGACAAATTCTGATAGTCCGGCATCACTTTAATCCAATTCCAAGGCCTGAGTGGTTCAGCAACGGGCTGCCATCCCCTGAAGGTCCAGCTTGTTTTCCATTCCCTTTTAACTCCCAGGTTTAGCTATTCAGAATTCCAGACTAGCACTCAGTCCCTCACCCATGGTCTCGTGTTCCAGCTTTTCATCTCCTGGCCCCACAGGCTGTCAGAAGTCACGTTCAGCTTCATGGCTGCCTCTTCCACTTTTTTAATTTAACTTTTATGAGACATAGAATTTTTCAGATTTAGGATTTATTAGGCTAACTCAGTCTGAGAGTGAGAGATGAGATGGCCTTTATAAATTGAGACAGAATGCTGATTAAATGTAGAGAAAGTATTTCCACTAGACTCCTTATCTGGAGATCTTTATATTATTAAACAGGATGAAGGGTCCTTCTCCCACTTCTTAGTTGGTCATTAACCTGATAATACTATATAGTGAAATTCCATTCAACTGGTTTTTCTTTAGTATAGTTACTTGTACTACTCAATTGATACCTTATACTAGATTGCTTAGCCCACATGCTTGTATAAATAATTGAGTTCAAGATGTTTCACACTATAATTTCTTTTTGACCCCAGGGTCATTTAGAAGTCTATTTTCTTAATATCCAAACATACAAGATTTTCTAATGATCTCTTTGCTCTTGATATCTAGCTTGATCTCATTTAGTCGGAAGATACACTCTATGACTATAGTCCTAGTGCATCTGAAGCCTTTATACTTTTGTTTAACCATTGTCACCCCAATAAATTCAATAAAAAGGAAAAAAGCTAAATAGATATAAAAATAACTTGCATTTGATATTCTATACATATAGTTCTTTAGGTGACGTTTGCTAATCGTATTGTTCAATTTTTCTGCACTCTTAGTAATTTATTTGTTTTTTCAATGCTGAAAGTGTGATAAAATTTGTAACTTTGAATTTGCTCTCCTTGTGGTACATTCGATTTTTGCTTTAAATATTTTAAGAATTGATTAGGCTTGTTCAAGTTAGAATAGTTATTTCTTACTAGTGTTTGAGTCATTTATCATTGTGAAATGTCTATTTCTGTATTGCTTTTTTTGCTTACAGTCAGCTTTGCATGAATAAAATGGTTATACCAGTTTTTCTTTTGGACAGGGTTTGCATGGCATATCTTGTTCACCCTTTTACTTCAATTTTTCGGTATTCTTATGTTTTAAATATGTCTCTGATAAATGGTACATAGTTTTGGTTTTAATTCATTGTAACAATCTTTGTTCACTCACTCTTTTTTTTTTTTTTTAAGTATAGCATAGGGAATACAGTCAATAATATTGTAATAACTATTTATGTTGCCAGGCGGATACTAGAATTATCAGGAGGAACACATTGTAAAGTATATAATTGTTTAACCACTATATGATATACCTGAGACTAATGCAAAATGATATTGACTATAAACTGTAACTGAAAAAAAATAAAATAAAACAAATGCTTTTGATTGAGGGGAGAAGAGGGTGGTCATCCAACTTTTTAAAACTATTTTAAGGCCCTGGATGCTTGGCTCAGTGGATAGAGCATTGGCCCAGCGTATGGATGTCCCGGGTTTGATCCCTGGTCAGGGAACACATGAGAAGCACCCATCTGCTTCTCTCTCCCTCCCTCTCCCCCTTATCACCCTCTTCCCCTTAACTTCCTCTTCCCCTCTTGTAGCTAGTGTTGATTGGTTCAAACATCACCCCCAGGCACTGAGGATAGCTTTTTTTTTTTTTTTAATTTTTTTTATTTTTTTATTTTTTTTATTTTTTTATATATATATTTTATTATTATTAATTCTAATGGGGTGACATCAATAAATCAGGGTACATATGTACAATGAAAACATCTCCAGGTTATCTTTTTTTTTTTTTTTTTTTTTTTTTAATATATATTTTATTATTATTAATTCTAATGGGGTGACATCAATAAATCAGGGTACATATGTACAATGAAAACATCTCCAGGTTATCTTATCATTCAATTGTGTTGCATACCCATCACAAAAAGTCAAATTGTCCTCTGTCACCTTCAATCTGGTTTTCCCTGCGTCCCTCCCCTCCTCCCTATCCCATTCTTCCCTCCCTCCCCCCATCCCATAACCACCACTCTCTTGTCCATGTCTCATACCCTCACTTTCATGTCCCACCTATGTATGTAATCGTGCTGTTCTCAGTTTTTCTTTTTTTCTGATTTACTTATTTCACTCCGTATAATGTTATCAAGGTACATCCATTTTGTTATAAATGATCCGATGTCATCGTTTCTTATGGCTGAGTAGTATTCCATAGTATATATGTACCATAGCTTTTTAATCCACTCGTCTTCTGACGGACACTTGGGCTGGTTCCAGATCTTCGCTATTGTGAACAATGCTGCCACGAACATGGGGGCGCATTTCTTCTTTTCGAACAGTGCTATGGTGTTCTTAGGGTATATTCCTAAAAGTGGGATAGCTGGGTCAAAAGGCAGTTCGATTTTTAATTTTCTGAGGAATCTCCAAACTGTTTTCCACAGTGGCTGCACCAGTCTGCATTCCCACCAGCAGTGCAGAAGGGTTCCCTTTTCTCCACATCCTCGCCAGCACTTATTCTGTGTTGTTTTGCTGATAAGTGCCATTCTGACTGGTGTGAGGTGATATCTCATTGTGGTTTTAATTTGCATTTCTCTAATGATTAGTGATGTTGAGCATTTTTTCATATGCCTATTGGCCATCTGTATGTCCTCTTTGGAGAAATTTCTATTCATTTCTTTTGCCCATTTTTTGATTGGGTTGTTTGTCTTCCTGGTGTTGCTTTTTATAAGTTCTTTATAAATTTTAGTTATTAACCCCTTATCAGATGTGCTGTCAAATATGTTCTCCCATTGTGTGGTTTGTCTTTTTATTCTGTTCCTATTGTCTTTAGCTGTGCAAAAACTTTTTAGTTTGATATAGTCCCATTTGTTTATCTTGCCTTTTATTTCAGTTGCCCATGATGATAAATCGGCAAATATACCGCTGCTACAGATGTCGGAGAGCTTGCTGCCTATGTTTTCTTCTAAGATGCATATGGTTTCACGGCTTACATTTAAGTCTTTTATCCATTTTGAGTTTGTTTTTGTGAATGGTGTAAGTTGATGGTCTAGTTTCATTCTTTTGCAGGTAGATGTCCAATTTTCCCAACACCATTTGTTAAAGAGGCTGTCTTTACTCCATTGTATGTTCTTTCCTCCTTTGTCAAATATCAGTTGTCCATAAAGCTGTGGGTTTATTTCTGGATTCTCTGTTCTGTTCCATTGATCTATGTGCCTGTTCTTATGCCAGTACCAGGCTGTCTTGAGTATAATGGCCTTGTAGTAAACCTTGATATCAGGAAGAGTGATACCTCCTGCTTTATTTTTTCTTTTTAAGATTGCTGAGGCTATTCGTGTTCTTTTTTGGTTCCATATAAATTTTTGGAATATGTGTTCTATATCTTTGAAGTATGTCATTGGTATTTTAATTGGTATTGCATTGAATTTATAAATTGCTTTGGGTAATATAGACATTTTAATGATGTTTATTCTTCCTAGCCATGAGCACGGTATGTGCTTCCACTTGTTTGTATCTTCCTTGATTTCTTTTATCAATGTTCTATAATTTTCTGAGTACAAGTCCTTAACCTCCTTGGTTAAATTTACTCCTAGGTACTTAATTTTTTTGGCTGCAATAGTGAAGGGGATTGTTTCCTTAATTTCTTTTGCTGATATTTCATTGTTGGTGTATAGAAATGCCTCTGATTTCTGAGTATTAATTTTATATCCTGCCACCTTGCTGAATTCATTTATCAGGTCTAGTAGTTTTTTGACTGAGACTTTAGGGTTTTCAATATACAATATCATATCATCTGCAAATAATGACAGTTTTACTTCTTCTTTTCCAATTTGTATGCCTTTTATTTCTTCTTCTTGTCTGATTGCTGTAGCTAGGACTTCCAGAACTATGATGAATAAGAGTGGTGAAAGTGGGCAACCCTGCCTGGTTCCTGATCTTAAGGGGATTGCTTTTAATCTTTGTCCATTTAGTATGATGTTTGCTGTCGGTTTATCATAGATGGCCTTTATCATGTTAAGGAATGATCCCTGTATTCCCACTTTACTGAGAGTTTTGAGCATGAATGGGTGCTGGATTTTATCAAATGCCTTTTCTGCATCTATTGAAATTATCATGTGATTTTTGTCCTTCCTTTTGTTTATGTGGTGAATCACATTGATTGATTTGCGAATATTGAACCAGCCTTGCCTCTCCAGGATAAATCCCACTTGATCGTGGTGTATGATTTTTTTCATATATTGCTGGATCCGGTTGGCTAATATTTTGTTGAGAATTTTAGCGTCTAAATTCATCAGGGATATAGGCCTATAATTTTCTTTCTTTGTGTTGTCTTTGCCCGGTTTTGGGATCAGAATTATGCTTGCCTCATAAAAGGAGTTTGGAATTCTTCCTTCCTCTTGAATTTTTTGAAATAGCTTGAGGAGAATAGGAGTTAGTTCTTCTTTGAATTTTTGATAGAATTCACTTGTGAAGCCATCAGGCCCAGGACTTTTCTTTTTTGGGAGTTTTTTGATAACTGTTTCGATCTCATTTGCTGTAATTGGTCTGTTTAGGTGTTCTGATTCTTCCAGATTGATTTTTGGAAGGTTATATGATTCAAGAAATTTGTCCATTTCACCAAGATTGTCTAATTTTTTGACATATAGTTCTTCATAGTATTTTCTTACAATGCTTTGTATTTCTGTTGTGTCAGTTGTTATTTCTCCACTGTCCTTTCTAATTTTATTTATTTGAGTCCTCTCTCTTTTTTTCTTGGTGAGTCTAGTTAAAGGTTCATCAATCTTGTTTACCTTTTCAAAGAACCAGCTTCTTGTTTCATTGATCCTCTGTATTGTTTCCTTAGCCTCTATGTCATTTATTTCTGCTCTGACCTTTATTATTTCCTTTCTTCTACTTGTCTTGGGTTTTATTTGTTGTTGTTTTTCTAGTTCTTTTAGATGCAGGGTCAAGTTGCTTATTTGAGCTTTTTCTAGCTTCTTATGATATGCCTGTAGTGCAATAAACTTCCCTCTCAGAACTGCTTTTGCTGTGTCCCATAAATTTTGAGTTGATGTATGCTCATTATCATTTGTTTCTAGAAACTTTTTTATTTCTTCTTTGATCTCATTGTTAATCCATTCATTATTTAATAACAAGCTATTTAGTTTCCAGGTGTTTGAGTATTTTTCAGTTTTTCTGTTGTGGTTAATTTCTAGTTTCATGGCATTGTGATCAGAGAAAATGCTTGATATGATTTCAATCTTCTTAAATTTATTGAGACCATTTTTGTGTCCTAACATGTGGTCTATCCTAGAAAATGTACCATGAGCGCTTGAGAAGAATGTATATTCTACTGCTTTAGGGTGAAAAGTTCTGAAGATATCTATTAAATCAAGTTGATCTAGTGTCTCCTTTAAGTCTGCTGTTTCTTTATTAATTTTCTTTCTTGAGGATCTATCCAGTGTTGTTAGAGGGGTATTGAAATCCCCTACTATGATAGTATTGCTGTTAATCTCGCCCTTTATATCCATCAAAGTCTGCTTTATGTATGTCGGGGCTCCTATATTTGGTGCATAGATATTTACAATAGTTATATCTTCCTGTTGAATTGTTCCCTTTATCATTATGTAGTGTCCTCTTTTATCTCTTACTACAGCCTTTGTTTTAAAGTCCATTTTGTCTGATATAAGTATTGCTACCCCTGCTTTTTTTTCATTTCCATTTGCATGAAATATTTTTTTCCATCCTTTTACCTTCAGTCTATGAACATCTTTTATTTTAAGGTGTGTCTCTTGTAGACAGCATATGTATGGGTCCTGTTTCTTTATCCATGCAGCTACCCTATGTCTTTTGATTGGATCATTTAATCCATTTACATTTAAGGTTATTATTGATATGTAGTTGTTTATTGCCATTTTATTCTTTAAAGCTGTATTCTTCTTTTGCTCTATTCTTTCCTCCCTTTAAACTGTTCACAACAGGCCCCTTAGTATCTCTTGCAGAATTGGTTTGGTTTTTATGAATTCCTTGAGGCTTTCTTTTTCTGGGAAGCTCTTTATTTCTCCTTCAATTTTAAACGTTAGCCTTGCTGGATAAAGTAGTCTTGGTTGTAGGTTCTTGTTCTGCATTACTTTGATTATTTCTTGCCATTCCCTTCTGGCCTCAAGTGTTTCTGTTGAGAAGTCCGATGTCATCCTTATGGGGGCTCCTTTATAGGTGATAGTCTTTTTTTCTCTAGCAGCTTTTAAAATTTTTTCTTTATCCATTAGCTTTGGTATTTTAACTATGATGTGTCTTGGTGTAGATTTTTTGGGGTTTCTCCTTAATGGAGTTCTGTGTGCTTCTTGAATGTGTGGAGTGTTTCCCAGCCTTAATTTAGGAAAGTTTTCTGCTATAATTTGATTGAACAAAGTTTCCATTTCCTGTCCTCTCTCCTCTTCTTCAGGCACCCCTATGATGCGAATGTTGTTTCTCTTCATGTTGTCACAAAGCTCCCTTAGAGTTTCCTCACATTTTTTAAGTCTCTTTTCCTTTTTCTTCTCTGCTTCTGTGCCTTTGTTTATTGTGTCCTCTAACTCGCTTATTCGATCCTCAGCGTCATCCATCCTGCTTTTAATTCCTTCCATTGTGGTCTTCAGTTCTGATACTGTATTTGTCATTTCTGTCTGATTCTTTTTTATTATTTCAATTTCATTTTTTATACATGTTATCTCTTTATTTAGGTGTTCATAATGACTATCCATTGTTGCTCTAATTTCTTTGAACATCCTAACTATCATTATTCTAAATTCTGCTTCTGGTAATTTGGTTATATCTGGTTCATTCAGGTCCTTCTCTGGGGATTTCTCTTGATTCATTTGGTTTGCATTCCTCTGCCTACCCATTTTTTCTGTGTATAAGCAAGTTGTGGCCACTGGAGTCCAGTATGTGTTGCCTTTGTGTTCTCTAGGTGTGGTCTATCTGCAGGCCCCCCACCCCCTCTGCCGGTGCCTAGGGTGGTTGGGTATGAGCGTTGCCAGCGCCGGCCCACTGTGGCTTTTGCTGTGATTTCTGCCTCTCCTTTGTGGGAGGGGCTGTCACTGAAGCCACAAGATTAGCACCAAGGGTAGAGGCGAGCACCTTTCCTCAGCTGCGGACCCAGCCTATTTCCGGACTTCCGCCCAGAACCAGCAGTCGGAGCCTGCTCGCTACAGTTCCGCGGGTTAGGCGGGGCTTTTGACGTGCTCTCAGCTGTAAGCTTTTGCCCGTCAGGAGCTTTAGCCCCGCCCGCGAGGCCAGGGCCCTTTGCGCAGGGTCGGAAACCAAGATTTATTGGGGCGGGCGTGTTTGCTGGCTTCCGCCGAGCTGCGTACTTCCGCTCGTCCCGGACTCTACCCCGCCCCCGCGTTCGGAGCCCGCTCGTGCACGTATTAACGCTATCCGGGGTTTCTCCGGCCGGATGGGGATAGCAGCCGTGGGCTCAGCTGCGAGCCTCCGCCTGTCTCAGGGTCCACCCCGTTCCCGCGCTCGGAGCCCGCTCGCGCACGTATACTGGCCAACCGCGGTTTCTCCGGCAGACGGCGGGGGGGGGGGGGGGCGGACTTGTAGTGTCAGCTCAGCCACGAGCCCCTGCCCGTCCCTGGTCCTAGCCCGGTCCCCGCGGTCAGGGCCGGCTTGCGCAGGGCCTGCCTGTTCCTGGCCTCCCGCTTTGTCCCCGTAAGTGGGATTAAAGGCGGGCCCGCAGCTTCCGGACCGCTCTCTCGTTTACCCTCCGACCCTCTGGGCTAGACCGATCTCCCACCGGCTTGGCCTCTGCCCACGCCGACAGAACCGCCTTTCAGTGTCCTGCCGCCCCAAAACCTTAAGCAGCCCTCAGCAGAGTAGGAAGGGACCTAATACTCCACACTGTAGGCCTGGGAGCTCCCTCACTTGTTTCACAGCTCAATACTGTCCAAACGCCTCTTTTTGGCTCTGGGACTGCATGCTGGGGCTTGGTTCCTGGGACCCAGGTCCCTCCCTCTCCGCCAAAATCTCCTCCCGCCCCGCGGGTCTCTCCGGGCTGCCGTTTGCTCCGGGGAGCTGGGCAGCCCTCTTCGCGTTTTCGCTATTCCTACCAGTCTCAATGTGGCTTCTTCTGTGTTCCTTGGTTGAAGAGTCCACTTAGTTTTGTTCAAAGTTGGTTTATCCAGGTGATGGTTCTTAAAATTGAGTTGTAATCCACTTTGGTTCTGGGAGTTGGAAGTTGGTACGTCCGCCTACTCCGTCGCCATCTTGCTCCTCCATCTCCAGGTTATCTTATCATTCAATTGTGTTGCATACCCATCACCAAAAGTCAAATTGTCCTCTGTCACCTTCAATCTGGTTTTCCCTGCGTCCCTCCCCTCTTCCCTATCCCATTCTTCCCTCCCTCCCCCCATCCCATAACCACCACTCTCTTGTCCATGTCTCATACCCTCACTTTCATGTCCCACCTATGTATGTAATCGTGCTGTTCTCAGTTTTTCTTTTTTTCTGATTTACTTATTTCACTCCGTATAATGTTATCAAGGTACATCCATTTTGTTATAAATGATCCGATGTCATCGTTTCTTATGGCTGAGTAGTATTCCATAGTATATATGTACCATAGCTTTTTAATCCACTCGTCTTCTGACGGAAGTGACTTAGCCCAGGGGTTAGGGTGGCTGTCCCTCAGAGTGCTTGTCCCCGTGCCTTCAGTCCACACTCTCTTCCTCTTGCTCTGGTCCTCTCCTCTGTCCCCGTTCCCCGGAGCCCCGGGTGCGTGGTTGTGAGAGAGGTTTTTTTGTGCTGTCCCTTTAAAAAGAATCTTGGGTCTGAGAAAACTGTCTCTTTCTCACAAACAGTATCCTCACTTGTTTCACAGCTCAATACTGTCCAAATGCCTCTTCTAGGCTCTGAGACTGCAGGCTGGGGCTTTGTTCCTGGGACCCAGGTCCCTCCCTCTCCGCCAAACTCTCCTCCCGCCATGCGGATCTCTCCGGGCTGCCGTTTGCTCCCGGGAGCTGGGCAGCCCTCTTCACGTTTTCGCTATTCCTACCAGTCTCAATGTGACTTCTTCTGTGTTCCTTGGTTGACGAGTCCACTTAGTTTAGTTCAAAGTTGGTTTATCCAGATGATGGTTCTTAAAATTAAGTTATAATCCACTTTGGTTCTGGGATTTGGAAGTTGGTACGTTCGCCTACTCCATCACCATCTTGCTCCTCTGTTCACTCACTCTTAATGAAGTTCTGTATGTTGCATTTAAATCAATCATCACGTTAGTTCTTTCTATTTGACTTCTATATTTTTTCTTTCTTTCTATTAAGTGAGAGGTGAGGAGGCAGAGAGACAGACTCCCACATACACCCCAACTGAGATCCACCTGCAAAACCCCCTACTGGGCAATGCTCTGCCCATCTAGAGCCACTACTCCGGTTGCTCAGCAACCAAGCTATATAAGCACCTGAGGCAAGGCCATAGAGCCATCCTCAGAGCCCAGAGCCAACTTGCTCAAACCATTTGAACCATGGCTATGGGAAGGGAAGATAGAGAATGAGAGAGAGAAGAGGAGGGGTGGAGCAACAGATGGTCACTTCTCCTGTGTGCCCTGACCGGGAATTGAACCCAGGCTGGGCCAAGGCTCTACTGCTGAGCCAACTGGCCTGGACTATATTTCTTTTTTTTTCCTTTCTAATTTTTTTGATCAATTATTATAGCATATGGTGAACAATATCCTGTTCCTTCTGCTTGACAGCTAAACCTCAAATTTCTAGCTCTGTTCCCTTGTCAACCTACTAAGATGTCTATCAACTATATTACTAAGGAACAGTTTAACTTAATGACAACAGTTACCCTGTTGATAAATTGCATCTGTACTGGGAGAACTATAAATGTTTGGTGGGGATGACATACAATACTTGAGGCTTCCTGAGTACAGTGACTCATGTATTAGACATGTCCCTTTCAAGGACCCTGGAAGCTGTGCCTTCAAAGTTGTTTTAAGAGATATCAGATCCTATCAGGCATAAGGCTTTTAAACCAAGGGCACTTCCCTTGCCCACTTGGTGTGGATCTCATTTCCTTGAACCCAAGCTGTCACCTGACTACTATGTGGACTGCTGCAAGGACCCTGACAGTACCTACTTACAGGCCATGTTCTACTCTTGTCCTGAGTAGACTTGTGCCAAGTGTGGCCTGCATCTTTTAAGTCAGCATGTTTAATTAAACCTAAGGCGACGCCCTTTCCAGGCCCCCTAACCCCTGCCATTCAGTGTTGCAATTACTTTTATTATCCTCGTTATTGTTTTGGAATACACCATTATATTGTTTTGGTGGTAACTTGAATTATATCATTTATCAATATAAAAATCTAATATTATTTATTAGTTTTACCTTCTTCCTGGACAATGCAAGTTCTAGAAAGCATTTTAATTCTGTTTGCCTTCCTCCCAACTTATTTGCTATTTTGGTTGTGTATTTTAATTATATATTTTTAAGCTAGTAAGATGATATTATCTTCATTATTACTACTACATATAGTCAATATTTGTTTAGATTTACTCAGTAATCATTTCTTTTTCTCTCTTCATCACTTTCATCTTGAGAACATTTTTCTTCTGAACTTCATCCTGTTTTGAGGTCTGATGTGGTTAAATTCTGATTTTTTGTTTGTTTGTTTACCTAAACATATTTTATACTGTTTTCATTCTTGAATAATATTCTTGCTGGGTATAAAATTTAGGCTGGTAGTCCCTTTTAGCACTTCAAGATTAATATCGGTTAGTCTTCTGGATTCCATTGTTTCTTTTGAGAAGTCAGCTATCAGTCTATGTGTTGCACCTCAAGTTAATTAGTCTGCTTTCCTCCAGCTGCTTTTCTTTGGTTTTCAGAAATTTTACTATAATGTACCTAGTTGTAGATTTTTTAAAATCCTGCTTGGAGTTTGTAGTATTTATTCAATTTGTAACACCTTGATTTGTTTTAAAATCAAGTTTTGGAAATTTCCTGGCTATTAGCTCTTCTGATATCACCTCTGCCCTGTCTCTCCTTCAGGACTGTAGTTACTACATCTTCTATGCCTCTTGACTTCTCTTCTTTTGTTTTTCATATTTTTGATGCTTCATTCTACAAAGTTTTTTCTCACCTTCCAGTTCACTATTTTTTTCTTCAGCTATTTCTTATCTACTCTTGTACTGATCTGCCGAGTTCTTAAGTTCTACTGTTGTATTTTCAGTCCTAGGTTTTCCATCTGGGTGTTCTTTTTAAAAATAGTTTCTTATTCTCTGAAAAAAATCTCAATATTGTCTTGTGATCTTGAGCATGGTAAGCATAGTCATTTTAATATCTTTATCTGGTAAGTCCAGTATCTGGATCCCAGTAGTTCTGTTTATTTTGTGTATTGTTTTACAATTTTGTGCTATCTTGGTTCCTTATGTGTCTGGCTAATTTTTATTTTGTTCCAAACATTTCATTTACAAAATTGTTTTAAGAAATAAGTAGAGACCCAAGTTTATATAATTTTTCTCCAAGGAAGATTATTTGCCTTTGCTACTTTTAGGCACCTAAGAGCACTAGTATTCCAAATAAGCTATTTTAATTTTAAGGAGTGAAGTCATTCAAAGCTGAACTATGGTCTTTGTGATGGGCTGCCTACTTCTGATTCACCTTTCTTGCTACTGGCAGCCTTTTTGGATCCTAGTTCAAAGTGAGAGGGGTTGATCTATGACCTTCCCCCTTCCAGGCCTTAGTCTCTAATCTCTGCCTCACTAGCCCCATGACACTGTCAGAACCACCACTCAAATCCCATTTACGTGCTATGCAGATGGCAAATTCCCCCAGGAAAAAAGAGGCTCCAACCTGGGCTGTTCTCCATGGTTTCCAGCTGCATAATTCTCCACTATCTTGTTAGCTCTCCAATGTCTTTAAGCAAAGGTTTTACATATTTTATTTGCCTTTCTTTGATGTCCCCAACAGTGGTGGTGGTGTAAACTACCTAGTCTGTGATTACTAAAATAGAAGGCTTAATATCCTCAGTTAATTATAAATTAGTATATTAGGTCCGGAGAGACTTGAGCATATTGAGTTAAGAACAAAGATCTGAGATCCAAGTATCCTGATGCCATGTAATGCTTATACCAGTACCAAAGCATATGGATAGATCTGGTAACGTTTTAGTATTTTCTGTGCTTAATGTCACCTTTCTTAGTTTATTCAGCAAGCAGTAAAGATACTGTATCCCAGAAACACAGAAAATCCTTAAAAGTAAACAGTATTCCCACCCTAATTTCTACTTCCCATTAAGTTTGCTTTAAATTTATTATAAACCTGTTTTTCAAAGCAAATTACAGCTTTCCTGTATAAATGCTACATTTGAAAACCATTTCAGATTTAGTGAACATTTTGTTCACTTATCACTGTTCTTCAAAGTAAGACTCTGCTTGTGCTTTATAATATCAATCCTCTGCTTAATATCTAAGCCAAGGATTGGTTTTTCAGAATGGGGAAGAATTATCAGTAATCTCTTAATGCATAAAATAATCAATCTAAAACATAGTGCTTAAAACAATAATGGTATTACTTCTTGTGATTTGGATGATTGGCCTGTTTTGTTCACCTCACCTGGGCTCACCAAGGGGCTGTAGTCAGCTGGAGCGGGACTGTCTACAATGGCTCAGCTGCACAGCATGGCTGGGTGGCTGGAGGGCTCAAAAACATGGCCTCTTCTTCACACAGTCTTTAGTCCTGGGCTTCTTCACATGACAGAAGTGTTCCCAGAGCACAAAGCTTCTCGAGGCTGTCTCCATAAGTAACCCAGTGTCACTTCTGCCACAATCTGCTAGTTTAAACAAGTGACAAGGCCACCTCATTCAAGAAGTGGGATGGAAACTCCACCTCTGGATGGAGGTGCTACAAAATACTGTGGTCATGTTTTTCAAGCTGCCACAGATAAGGTAGACAAATACTAGGCAGAACAATGACCCCTGTATTCCAATACCAGTTCTCTGACACCAACTACCCAGAACAGGTAGATGAATAGATACAGAATAAGATCTGGATGTCCTGAGAGCAGAAACTTCTGTTCCCGAGGAGTCAAGGTGCATCACCCTCTTAGTACATTGATACGTTCCCCATCCAGGAAGTTCCATGGAACCTTGGTGTCCTGAGGTGGGTTTTTTTTTTTTTTGGTTGGTTTTTTATCAAGACTTCACTGTGTAAGCATGATTGATTAAATCATTGGCCCCTGATTAAACTCAATCTTCAAGCCCCCCTTCTCTCCCCAGAGGTCAGACAGCTGAAAGTTGCAGCCCTCCAATCATCTGAAGGGATCTTCTGGTGACCAACCTCCATTCTGAAGCTATGTAGGGGCTGGGCATGAGTCATCTCATTACCATAACAAAGATATTCCTATCACTGAGGAAACTCAAAGGTTTTTGAAGTTCTATTCCAGGAACCAGGGACAAAGATCAGAGAGAGAGATTTTTTTTTTTTAATTATACCACAGCCCCCCAAGGATATCTACATCCTAATCCCCAGAACCTGTGAACATGGTATGGTTGCCAATGGAGTTAAAGTTGCCAATCAACAGACCTTATAACAAATCCTGCGTTATCCACGTGGGCCTACTATAAATAAAAGAATCCTTCAAATGAAAGAGGGAGGCAGAAGAGTCAGACCAAAGAGATGGCATCATGAGAAGGACTCAGTTGGCCATTGCTGGCTTTGAAGATGGAAGGAGGCCACAAGCCAAGGAATGTGGGCAACCTCTACAACCTGGAAAAGATAAGAAAACAGGTTCCAAGAAATTAGAGCCCTGCTGACACCTTGATTTTTAGCCCAGTGAAACCATGTCAGACTGCTAACCCCAGAACTAGAGGAGAATAAATTGGTGTTGTTTTAAAACACTTAAGTTTGTCATAATTTGCTACAGCAGTAACAGCAAACTAATACAGAAGGGTTTAGGAAAAGGAAGAAAATCGTGTTATTTTACATCATGGATAGCAGCATAAATCTATACTTAGAGCTTCCTGTTTAAATGTTGAAAACGTATTCTGTTCAAAATGCAAGTTAATTCATGTTCTTCAACTCTCTCTTACTTCCTAAATTATTTACTACTCCTTTTTTTACCTCCAAGACCTCAGTGCAGCTCAAAACTACCCAATTTAACTACAGAGGACTCGTCAAATTAATTAAAGTACATCTGTGTGTCTGAAAGATAATAGATTCATAGAAGGGAAAGTATCTCTTACACTGATAAGTAGGACACATTTGACCTCATTGATTCATCTGGTGAGAATTTGTTATCTTCAGTGGACCAGGATCTGTGCCAAACACAGTTGTATATTTAAAAGGAGTTATGATCTAACGCATGGTACAAAATAAAATTGGCACAGAAGGAAGGACTTTTTTGCTAGACTGTTTGAGTCACTGATGCCTACCGGTAGTTTTGTAACTTCACTGCTTACATATTCAGAAATTTTAAATGTCGAATATGGTCATAAATTTTCATCTCTTTTTCAAAAGCACAAACTAATGTAATAATAATAATGGCTGACACTAATGGAGCATTTAATACACAGCAGGTCTGTGCTTAATATTTTATGTCTTCACCACAAAAGTCATGTTCACCATGGCTCCTACCTGTTTCTGGTACCCCACCTGTTACTTTTTGAATATGTTTCTGTAAACACACAAAAACTCAGTGTTCGCGTATCTCAGTTAATTACTCCCTAGTTTGATCCCCTTTCTACTAGTCTTGATGAGCCCTAAAACATAGTAAAGCAAAATTTTAGCTATGTGCATAAGTGCTCCCAACCTTGAAGGGAAAAGAAGAATAACTGCTTTATTAATAAGTATATGCCTGAGAAACTAGAGAAACAGAGCTCAAGTGGGCATGATTTACAGTAATTACATGTAAGTGTCTTTAGTTTGGGAATTTTCTGAAACTTAACATTTGCTGATTTATTTCTTTAGGAACCATATTATGTCCGTTGCATCAAACCCAATGACAAGAAATCCCCACAGATATTTGATGATGAACGTTGCCGGCATCAAGTTGAGTATCTTGGACTGTTGGAAAACGTGAGGGTGCGTCGGGCAGGATTTGCCTTCCGCCAGACATACGAGAAGTTTCTTCACAGGTGAGAATAGACTCAATGTAGAAACTTGGTCGCACACCAAGAATTACTGAGTCTTTCCTATGTATGATAATGCATGAGCATCTGGATACTTGGTGAATGAATAAGAGTTGAATAAACTGCAGATATGAAAGACTTTCTCAGAATCAGCAGAGTCTTCATGAGTTCACGGTTATGGCCATGGGAGAAAAGTTGATTCATTGTGAAGAAATGTAGGCATCGTAGTATAGTAGAAAGAATAAGGATTTGGAGTCACATCTGTGTTGGAATCCTGGCTATACTGTCCATTTGCTGCATAATCTTGGGCCAGAAATATAATTCCTTTGATTCAATTTCTGCATCTGTAAAATGAGTAGAGGAACACCTACTTCATAAGGCTGGTGTTATGAGGACAAAATAACCTAAGTAAAAAGCCTAGGTACATTATAGATGTTCAATTAATGTTCCTTATTATTACTGACATTATTAACTACAGTTGACCCTTGAATAGCACAGGGAATAGGGGTACCAACATCCACACAGTTCAAAATTTATGTATAACATTTCACTCCCCCAAAATTAACTACTAATAGCCTACTCTTAACCAGAAGCCTTACCAATAACATGAACTGTTGATTAACTTATATTTTGTATTAAATATGTATTAATAGATTGGATAAATGAGAGAGGAATGAAGGATGACAAATAGATATTGGCTTGAGCATCTGGGTAAGTGTGGTACCATTTGCTGAGATAAGGAAGATTGGGTAGAGAACTTTGAGGAGGAGGGCATAGAACAAAGGGGCAAAGATGGAGTTAAAGTTTGTCTCTTGACCATGTTAACTTTGAAGTGCTTACTAAACATCTAGGTAGAAATATTAAATAAGCTATTAGGTTTATATATCTGGAGTAGGCAGAGATAGAGATTTTTGTCATTAGTGTATAGATTATATAAAAAGTCTTGGAACTGGCTAAAGACAAGGAGGAGGCCCGTGCCAACACTTAGGTTTGTGATCTCTCATGAAGGAACCAGCCAAGAGAACAACCAATAAAGTAGAAGAAATGCCAGGAAAGGGTTGAAGCCAAGAGAAGAAGGCATTTCGAGAAGGAAAGTGCAGTTGCCGTACTAAGTGTTGCTGTGCAAGATAAAAGCAGCAAGACAAAAGCAGAACCTAACCATTAGATTTGGCAAGTTAGAGGTCAAAGGAGAAGGGGCTGTGCAGAGCCCCATTGGAGCAGGATGGGAAAGTGAAGCAAGGAGCTCACTGCCTGTAGACAGACAACTCAAGAATTTGTGCAATGCGCTTTCCTTCCCGGCAGCACACCTGCACCTTTCTTTCCCACAGGCATGCATCTCCTAAACCCTAAGGGTCTCCATGAGACCTGCAGCCTGGGACAGCAGCAGCTTGTCCCAGGCTACCCCCTGAACCTGTCTCCAAGGCCCCTTTCCTCTGACTTCCCAGTGAGCGAGAGCAGCCATATCTAAACTCTCTCCTGTAGCTACTTCTATTCTAGGCCCTTCCCTGTTTTACTGCCCCTAGCATTAATGAACATATTCTTAAAATAAGAAAAAAGATTTTGTGCTGTTAATAAGAGCCTAGAAAAAATGGAAGCAGCAGCTGGAGTGGGATGTGAGGTCAGGAGATACTAGAAAATGTTCATACACAGGTGGGGATGACTCAGAACAGAGGGAGAAACCAGTGACGTAGGAGGGAGGGAGATAATCGAATAACAACATCCCTGAGAAGGTGACAGATAAAATCCCAAGCATGGGTGGAAGGTTTGTCAGCTTTGGACAGGAGCTGGGACACTTCGCCCATAGCAACAGGACAAAGGCAGAGAACTTGAATACAGATGCCAGAAGGCTCAGAGGTCGACCAATGGCAGAGATGAAGACATTTCTATCTGATCGCTTCTGTTTCCTCAATGACATAGGAGACACAGTCAAGAGCTGAGAGTGAGGATTGGGAGCAGTAGTGTAGGAGGTTTGAGGGGAAGGGAGCACACTCATTCTGGAGAGTGGTAGAGCTGGGGTTAAACTCAGTTGGCTTCTGTGCCTTCAACCTTTGACAGTGCACTGCCTCACAGTAGAATGTATGGCTTTCCAATCAAAGGAGAAAATAAGTTGGAAGAAAGCAAACAGTCTATCCATGAGAAACAGGGAAGGAAGTAACAATGAGAAAGCACACCTAATGAAATATAAAAGAAGAAGCTGACAAAATTGAAGCATGTTAATAATCAGAAATGTTTTAAAATAGCCTTTAAAAGATGGAAAGAATAGTGAAAGGACTGACATCTAATTACTGATTATTTAAGTTGAGATTAGCTCCTCTCTAGAATCATCTAGGAAGATAAAACCGTGGGATGTGCATCTGGGAAAACAGCCTGTTCCTATTCTGCAGGCTATGTTTATCTTCTTTACATAAATGAGTTTGTTCAAATTGAGACATTGACATTTTATTGTCATACGGACTGAACTGTATTAACTGTGGGATGTTGGGTGGAATCGAAGGTGCGTAGGAAATTGGACTAATGTTTCCAGTGATGGGGGATGAAAAATAATATTCTCCACATTGAATTTTTGCTTTGAGGTTCTGTAGATTTTCTGTGTAAACTAGCTTTGAACCTATATATATATATTTACTTGTCATCTTTTCTGTATTTTCATTCTTTCATTGAAAAAGAGAAGGATTTTAAATTGTACTAAGAAACTTACATGCAGCTAAAGTTTTTCAGGGAGGTAAAACTAGTTGTCAGAAAGCAGATGAGTTCGGCTTTTTAGTTTGCAAGTTCAGGGTGGCAGTTTGCTGGAGAACTGGGGTCATGCCCTCCACCCTCAGGGAGGAAGGCAGGACGGACACCTCTACCTGACCTGTTAGCTGAGCCGTGTGACAGCAGGGCTGCTCCTAGTTTCTACAGCTTACGTAAGCTTCAAACACACACGACCACGACCCATGTTATAGCCCAGCATTGACTCTTGTCCTGGTTTTACAATGAATTTGGAAGGCTCCTGATTTGTTTCCTTTTTCACATGATACTGTGTAAAATTACCTCTCTTCATAGCAGAGCTCTTTTATTTGGTTTCCACTTCGGTCCCTATCTGGCAAGTGAGTAGGTTTTTAAATATATTTCCTCCTGTTTTTTTTCTTTCACTCAACAAATACCTATTTTGTCATTGTGTGGCAGGCAATATAGTATTTAGTGGGGAAAAAAATGAAGTCCTTGTCTTCGTGGTACCCACAGACTAGTGAGAGAGACTGGCATTAAACAGATAAACCCACAAATCAATATGAAGAATGGTGTAGAAAAAACCCACCTGGCAGCTGGACAGAGGATAATGGGTGTGAAAGTTGGTGGTTGAGGAAGGAAGATCAAGATAAGAGCTACAGAATAAATTGAAAAGCATTCCAGGCAGTGGGAACAGTATATGCAAAGGCTCTAATGCCAGAAAGAAGCAACACACATTACAGGACCCTAAAGAAGGCCAGTGTGATTGGAGTACAGTGATGAAGGGAAGGGGCAATAATGAAAGCCTTTCAGAAACTACTCTGGCTGCTGAGTATGCAGAATGGACTGGAGAGGAATAAATCAGGATTCTATGGTAAACTTGACTGTGGGCTTAGATTAGGATTGTGCCAGTAAAGATGAGAACCGTTGAATTTTAAGTTTATTTTGGAGATAGAGCCTACAGGACTTGGTGATAGGTTAAAAGAAATTACAGAAAAGAGAAGGGATCAAATGTGATTCCCAGGCTTCTGGCTTTAGTAACTGAGGGTCATTGGGGAGGGCAAGACTGAAAGAGAAGTCTAAGATGCCTTCGAGATCTACGTAGGCATTGGATGTGTGAGTCTGAAGCTCAGAACTGAGAACCTGGGTAGGGATACTAAATTCATGAATTGAAAAACAAAGTGGAGAGAACAGAGTAAGTGCTATGGGGAGAGTGTGCCTAGAGAGAACAGGGCCTGATGTGAGCCCTGGGGAGTTCCAACATTTGGGTCCAGTAATAGAGGAGCAGTAGCCAGAAAATGAGATTGAGGGGGAAATACCCAGCAAGACCAAGAGAGCCAGGGAGAGTGTGCTGTGGGGACTGACGTAGAAGCTGGGGACAAGGGACTGCATGTCACTTAGATATATATTATCGTAACCGGAAATGTGTAAAATGTAAAAACTCCTGAAAGGCACAAAAGTAGGCTTGAAAAACTCGATAGTTCTCATTATTGCATAGGACAACTCAATATCATAAATAAGTTCAACAAATTTAACGTGAGATACCAGTAGAAATACCAGTAAGGATTTGTTTCTTTTGTGATTGTTTTTCCATGAAACTATGTAAATTGATTCTGAAGTTTATATGGAAAACAAACATGCAGGAATAGCTAGAAAAATCTATAAAAAAGAGATATTAAAATATACTTATAACATCTATAATTAAAACCATGTGGTACAGATGCCCAGATGGACAGACAGTGCAGTGAAACAGACCAGATATAGCTTAGAAAGGAACTCAGTCCATATGAAATTTAGTATATGATCAAATGACATTAAATCACAGGGAGAAAAATGAACTTTTTAGTAAGTAATGTTGGGAATAGCCTTTTGTCAAAAGGTAAAATTGGATCCATACCTCATTCCATATGCCAAAATAAGCTCCAAATGAATCAGATCTACATGTAAAAAATGAAAGCACAATGTCCTAGATTACAGTGGTTGGCAAACTCATTAGTCAACAGAGCCAAATATCAACAGTACAACAATTGAAATTTCTTTTGAGAGCCAAATTTTTTAAACTTAAACTATATAGGTAGGTACTTTGTTATTAACTTAATTAGGGTACTCCTAAGCTGACCTTTGCGCCTGGGTATTTTGTGGAAGAGCCACACTCAAGGGGCCAAAGAGCCTCATGTGGCTCGCGAGCCACAGTTTGCTGACCATTGTCCTAGAGTCACACACAGATGAGTTACTGTGCAACCTGAGTGTGAGCAGAGCCTTTCTCACTATGACTTAAAATTCAAATGCGGCCCTAGTCAGTTGGTTCTGTGGTAGAGTGTCAGCCTGCCGTGTGGATGTCCCGGGTTTGATTCCCTGTCAGGGCACACAGGAGAAGCGACCATCTGCTTCTCTACCCCTCCCCCTTCTCTCTCTTCTTCTCTCTTTTCTTCTCTCTCTTTCTCTTTTTCTCTCTCTTCTTCTCTCTCTTTCTCTTTTTCTCTCTCTTCCTCTCCTGCAGCCATGGCTCGATTGGTTCAAGTGCATCGGCCCTATGCACTGAGGATGGGTCCATGGAGCCTCCGCCTCAGATGCTGAAAATAGCTCGGTTGCGAGCATGGCCCCAGATGGGCAGAGAGCATCAGCCGCAGACAGGTTGCCAATGATCCCAGTCAGGGCGCGTGTAAGAGTCTGTCTCTATCTCCCCTCCTCTTACCTGGAAAAAGAAAAAAATTCAAATGCAATGGATGAACATTACTAAATTTGACTACTTATATTGAATAAGTTTGCACCTAGGTGGGAAGGAGAATCACTGTGGTAGGTAACCATCTAGGCTGGTCCCAAGGGTCCCCACCTTCTGGTATTCACCCTGTGTAATCCCTTCCCGCACGAGTGGTCTGGACCTGCTGATGGGCTTCTAGCAAAATGGAATGTGGCAAAAGTAATGGATATCACTTGTGGTAGCAGGCTACAAAAGGCTGTGACTCTGTGACTTTCATCTTGCTCACACTCTCTCATGAAGCTGGTGTGTGGTGAACTACCTTGTGAGAGGCCCCACATGGCAAGGAACTGTGGCTGCTTGTACATAGGAATGCAGTTGATTTTTAGGTATTCATCTTATATGCAGAATACTGCTTTGTCTTCTTTTAGTGATAATATACTACTCACAAAAATTAGGGATATTTTATAGCTTAATATTCATTTTGAATATCCCCTAATTTTTGTGAGCAGTATAGTTTATCTGCTTGATTTCCTTGGAAGTGAGTATATTGTTCATGAATAATGTTAGTTTTGTTCTTTCACCAGTCACTTAACAGTTTATTTATTGGCCAGAAAACCTGTGATAGAAGCATCCTTAACTTGTTCCTGTTTATAAAGAGAATGCTTTCAGGGTTGCCCTTTATGAATGATATTAGCTGTAAGTTTTTGGTAAAGGGCCATTATTAAGTTAAAGTAGTACCCCTTCAACCCCTAGTTTAGTAAGGGTTATTAATCATGAAGGAGTGTTGTATCTTACTGAACGTTTTTTCCACATCCCTTACCAGGCTATGAAATTTATTTCTATTCCTAGTTTGCTAAGAAGTTCTTTTTTTCTTTCTATGAAGAATCTGAATTTTATGAAATAGTTTTTCTGCATCTATTGAGTCTGTATGATCTTTTCCTTTAATCTGTGCCCTGTTCTTTTTTCACCCAGGTACAAGATGATCTCTGAATTCACCTGGCCCAACCATGACCTCCCTTCAGACAAAGAGGCCGTCAAGAAACTGATTGAACGTTGTGGTTTTCAGGACGATGTAGCTTATGGAAGGACCAAAATTTTCATTCGAACACCCCGAACATTGTTTACATTGGAAGAACTCCGTGCCCAGATGCTCATAAGGATTGTCCTCTTTCTACAGAAGGTAATTTTATGATTTTTAGATAAGGAAAAGGTCTTGCTTTTATGTTCTTGAAGTTTTCTTTTCCATTGATTTGAGACAGAGAGTAGAGGGAAGGGGGAATAAATGGGGGGGAGAGAGGGTGAGGGAGAAAAAGAAGCATCAGTTTGCTGTTCCACCTAGTTGTTCCATTTAGCTATGCACCTATTGCTTCTTGCATGTGCCCTGACCTGGCATTGAACCTGTGACCTCAGTGTGCTGGGACAACACTATCCACTGAACCACCCAGCCAGGGCCAAAATTTTTAATTTGATTCAAGGAATGTTCATGATGGTATTTGTATCTATGCATATCTTGAAATGTTTTCTGTTGCCTTCATACATGGAATACTTGGCTCTCTGAACTCAAAATAATTTTATCTTCAAGACTCTGAAGACATTTTGTCTTCTGGTTTGTTTTCGTTTTTTTTTTAACAGGGACTGAGAGAGAGTCAGAGAGAGGGATAGATAAGGACAGACAGACAGGAACAGAGAGAGGTGAGAAGCATCAATCATTAGTTTTTCATTGCCATTGTGACACCTTAGTTGTTCATTGATTGCTTTCTCACATGTGCCTTGACCGCGGGCCTTCAGCAGACCGAGCTACCCCTTGCTGGAGCCAGCGACCTTGGATCCAAGCTGGCGAGCTTTTGCTCAAGCCAGATGGGCCCGCACTCAAGCTGGAGACCCTAGGTCTCGAACCTGGGTCTTCCGCATTCCAGTCTGACGCTCTATCCACTGTGCCACTGCCTGGTCAAGCTGTCTTCTGGTTTTTTAAAGTTGGAGAGACGTCTGAAACAGCCTGCTTTTTTTTTTTTTAATCTTTTGTAATTCACTGAGTTGTTTCCCTCAGCTTAACTGTGTAGTAGACTTTTTAAACCTTGTAATTTAAAAGTTTTGCCAACATGTTTGAAACAACCTCCCTCACCCATCATTGCCCACCACCTGCATTTGGCTGAGCTGTCACTTGACTGAGCTGTGGAGTGTTGATTGAATGATCCTCATTAGATCATGGTGCCTGTCGTCATTGATCTGTCCAGGGCCCCCTTCTCATTTCATTCACTCACTCCTGTATTTCTTCTTATTTCCCTGCACCTGTTTTCATATCTTCCATGTGAACCATTTTATGTAAAACAGGATTGTTGTGTCTATAGACAGAAATCACGCCTCTGTAAGAATGTCCTTGGGAAATACACCAGGAGGAAAGTGGCTGGGCCACCAGGTGTGTGCAGACCTGCCTGGTACAAGTAGTGCCGTCTCCTCTTCAGAACGGCACTGCCGGTCCACAGCACCTCCTCCTGTGCTGGGGGTGTACCGTATGACCGCATCCTTGTGGCACCATCCTGCTGCCTGGACATTTCACCAGACTAATAGGTATAATGACAGCTCATTGTTTTAATTTTATTTCTCTGATTACAATGGAGTTTGAGCATCTTGTTGAATACTTGTTTGCTTTCCGGATTTTTCTGTAAGCTGATCGTTCATACCCTTTCTCCATTTTTCTACTAGAGTTGGTATCATTTTCCTATGGATTATCAGGAATTCCTTGAATGCTTTAGGCATAAGTCTTGTGTTCACTTTAGACATTATAACTATATTCTCCTCGTCTGGATGCATTCTAGTGAACTTTATAGTATGCTTTGTTGAAGAGACTTCTTAATTTTGACCTAATCAAAATTTTCACTGTTTTACCTTATTTTCTTTTATTTTTATTTTTTGTTATGGCAAAGTTTATTACAGACCTTCCTTAATAAATTAATTTCTTTTTATTAATTTATTGATTTTATTAATTTTTAATTTTAATGGGGTGACATTGATAAATCAGGGTACATATGTTCAGAGAAAACCTCTGCAGGTAATTTTGACACTTGATTATAATGCATACCCACCACCCAAAGTCAAATTGTCTTCCATCACCTTCTCTCTGGTTTTATTTGTGCCCCTCCCCTTACCTTATATTTTTTTAAGAGGACTTCCTTTGTCTCTAGGTCACAAATACTTTCCTAGCTTTTCTTCTATGAATTGCATACCTGTACCTTTCACATGTAAATCTCTAACCCATTTATAATCCACCTATGTATGTGGTTTAAATAGGAACTCAGTTTCATTTTCTTCTATATGGTGAGCAGGGTTTTTCAATACCATCTACTAAGCAATCTGTCCTTTACCCACTGTTATTTTATTACATATTAAATACATATATTCTGTTTCTTGAGTGTTCTTTTGTTTTTATATCTGCCTATTTCTGCTCTAATGCCACACAGTTTTTATTTCAGTATGTCTCAGTATGTGATAGAATAAACCCATTTACAGTACTCTTCTTTATTAAGATTGATTAGCCTACACTCTCATAGACCTTTATTCTGCAATATGAATGTCAATAGATGTTTATTGTGTTCATTAAATTCAACAATACTTTTTATTAGGCTGCACTGAATTTATAGATTAACTTAAAAGGATTAACATTTTTACAATATTAAATCTTCTTAAGAATATAGAATAGGTTTATATAAATCGTTTTTTTGACCATTAGACTCAGAGATGCCTTATGAATTCATGGTTAATTCCTAGATATTTTGTTTTTGTTACTGCTGTGGATTTTCTTTTTATTATTATATTGTCCACATGGCAGTGTTGGTACAGAGAAATAATATTGGCTTATGTTGGTATATCTGTATCTAGACGAAACTTTTCTTGATTTATAGTTGTTGATTCTGTTAGTTTTTCTCGGTAAATGATTGTATCATGTGAAAATAATGCAAGTTTTCTCTTTCCACTTGCCAAGATGTTTCTAAGTGTTGGTCTCTTTCATTTATTTTTCAAAGAATTCAGAAAAGCTCTTGGAATCAAATACTAAATTCTGTTGCAGCCTAAAACAGTTTCTTTCTATTAATTGTGGGATGAGTGTTATATATACTGCTCACAAAATTAGGGGATGTTTCAAAATGAGTATGTTTCCTTTCTCAATTTACTGCTAGTAAATTGTCAGGTGTGGACCTCTGCTGTCTGTCTGCCATAGTACATTATTTTTATACATCTGTCTGCAGTACTCACCAGTGATGTTTTGTTGTTTTGCAGATCTGATACATTTTCTTCTTCATACCTATCCAAGGCTTAGTGTTTGTCCTGAACCAGCGTGACCATACCTCTCAGTTTGGTTGGGACAGTCTTGGTTTCTGTTGTAACTATCAGTAGTACCCCTTTCATAGTACGGATAACAGACTGTAGAGTCTTCTCCCCTGAACTCACTTTCTGTCTGCTTGGTGGCTGGTAGAATCTTCTTAAATCTATGAGGGCAGTCTTTTCACTTCTTTCACAGTTGCCAGTGTCCCATAGACTTTAGTCCTTTGCAGCTCTGCTGGTCACAAATGGGACCCACTCCTGTCCCTCCCAGCCACACAGACCCACTCTCATAAAAAATTTTGATTTCAGCTCCACACACATACCACGGCTCTTCCCCTCTCAGTCCTCTCTACAGCACTTCTTTTTTCTTTCCTGTGAGGAATTAGAATTTCTACCTCGAAAAGAGATCCTAAAAGAAAAGTGTTGGCTGCTTCAAGAACCATCTCCATGCCTGGAGGGAAGGCAGTCCAGTCTTCTCTGTGACGCAGATCTAGCATTCCTTAACCACAAGGCAGTGCGGGAAGGAGGAGGGTCTTCCCCTGACTCCCAGGCAGACCATGTTGAGGTCTGACATAAGTGATCTCCTGATAGTGTTCTTTAGAAAACTCCACAGGCCATAAAATTAGTGGAAATTTCTGTCGGCTTCCTGGAATAAGCCATCAGTCACCTAAAGTTCCCATGTGATGTTTTCATTTTTTTTTGTATCTTGACAGGAATTTCATGGGAAGTTAGGAGAGACAGCATCAAGGATGCTGTTTTAAATAAGATTCTCCAACAATTGATTTTTATTTCCTTTTTCAAGAAAAAATAGCTTTATCTTTTTTCTGATTATAGAATTAGAGTATGTTCATTATACAAACAGGTTGAAACCATACGGAGAAGTATAAGGGAAACAGCAGAAAATTACCTAAAATCCCACCATCCGGAGGTGACACCATTACCATTGTGATGACCATCCTTCCTGACATCTTTCTGTGCACATTTCTGAGCATGTCAGCTATACTGAGGATAGCAGTCACAGGCCTGCTATGTTAACTCTTTCCTAGAAACCCCACACAGTCTTCCCATAATTTTAATAGACTTCCTTTTACATACAGCATTCCATACTGGTGCCTTCGCTTTTATGCACTAGATTCTTAGGAGAAAATTTATTGATTAAAAGGTATATATGTTTGTAATCATAATAGGTATTAACAATTCACATTTCTGCCCGCAATGTAAGTGAATTTTTTTCCCTAATTTTTTTTTTTTTTTTTTTTTTTTTTTTTTTTTTTTTTTTGCCGCAGTGCTATTCACTCCTTTAAGACTATCGGTTTTGGAGGTTCTGGTTTTAGTACACATCCCTAATTCTGTCTCTTCCAACTTGCCATTGGATTTTAATAAGGCACAGAAAATGTCTGAATATGCGCTGAGAACCAGGTTCTCATGTGTTAAAACCTGTTATGTTGTACCATAATAAACAGTATGATATTGGCATAAGAATTGACTGTGGAATAAAATAGTAAGTCCTGAAATAGATTCAAGTATCTATGGGAATTTAATCATAGATAAAGGTAGAATTTCAATTTAGTGGGGTAAGGGGAAACGGGATTTTATAATTATTATTAAACAGAATTAGAACAGCTGGTCCTTTACCTAGAACAAAGCAGCACTGCGGCACAAAAATAAATCCCAGACCTGTCCATTTTTTTGAAGAAACCTAAAAGCTATAAAGAAAAAGATAAGGCACATTTCATTATATTAAGTGGAAAATTTCCCATTGAAGAGTGTACCACGAACAGAATCAAATGACAGATGAGAGCTTAGGAACAATAATTGCAAAACATAAAGTTAATACAGATACAGGTAGCTCCTATAGACTCATAAGAAAAAGACAAATCAGTAGAAAAATGGGCATGGATATGAAAAACAAGTAACAGAAGAGGCAATCCAGAAGACCAATAAACACTCCCCCACTAATAGTCACAGAGATGAAAATGTTGACTTAAAAAATAGGCACTTGTGGCCCTGGCCAGTTGGCTCAGTGGTAGAGTGTCGGTTCAGCATGAGGATTTCTCGGGTTTGATTTCCGGTCAGGGCACACAGGAGAAGCGACCATCTGCTTCTCCATTTCCTTTCCCTCTCCCTTCTCTATCACTCTCTACACCTCTCACAGCCATGGCTTGGTTGGAGCAAGTTGGCTCCAGGCACTGAGGATGGCTCCATGGCCTTGTCTCAGGTGCTAAAAATAGCTCAGTTGATGAGCAACGAAGCAAGGGCCCCAGATGGGCAGAGCATCACCCTGTAGGGAGCTTGCCGGATGGATTCCGGTTGGGGAACATGCAAGAGTCTCTCTCTCTGACTCTGCTTCTCACTTAAGAAAAATAAAAAATAGGCACTTGTAAGATTTTCCGTACACATTATCAAATGGTACCAAATTATGCTCCCCCAAAACTAATGCATTTGAAGATCTTGTCTCACTGAAGCGATAGATATTTTTATTCTTATAAACACCCTTTCTAAAGCCTAAATGTTTTGCCTGGACATGGAAAAGAAGCCCAGTTTTAATCTACAAATCTTTGCGTCATTAAAAAGAAAATGAATCTCTGTAGCATAAGGTCACTCATCTCTTCCGTCCATTATACACAATTGCTTCACTTACCCACATACTCTTACAGGTGAATTGTGTGTGTGTGTGTGTCCTTTACATCCCACTTGAATGAGAAATCAAATGAGATGGTATTTCTAGACAGCAGTGAAGAAACTGAAGTTCTTAGAATTACAGCGTTAAGCAAGGAGGTACTGAGAGAGCAGTGAAGCCAGTTCAGCTGTCACATGGGGCTGAGTTGAAGTGGATAATGATTGCTATTAAGTACATTGTGAGGCAGATCTGTCCTGGAAAACTTGGTTGCTTTCGCTCTTTCTTCTTCAATCTGGAGCTTTCTGGTTTTGGATTTATCATTCATCTTCTTTGTTTCATATTCATTAATTCCCAGAAAATAGGATATCTTTTCGTTGCATTGTTGGGGAAACCCTGAAAGAAGTCCATAGTTCTGACCATTCATGAAAATACCGACCACATGCATTAGAAAGAGTTGTGATTCTCTAATGTTCTGTACCCATTTAGTTTAAAATATTTTGTTGTCTTGGAAGAGGAATAGAGTATGGAACCCTTCAAGCAATTATTATTAATTTTTTATTATTATTATTATTATTTGGGTGCATGTATAGTTCTAAATTTATGTTTCATTCTAGGAAATCCTAGGTCTAGTTCAAAATTGTCACATAAGGTGAATTGAAGATAGATTCCCAAAGGAAAAGTTCATCTTTTTTTGTTGCCGTTCACAACAAATTTGGAATAGGTTGAGACGATTGGAAGAGTGGCTTTCTTGACCACAAACAACATGCTTTTGTGAATTGTGTCTTTATTTGGAGGGAATTAGTTTTTTCTTAAAGGGCATCTGTAATTGATTATAGACAGAAATCTTATTGGTCACCATGCCATATACTTGGATCATTTTATATTGCACAGCTTTGATCCTTGCTCAAGGGATGGAATTATCCTTTACAATGTGCCACAGTGTAATTATGAGGTCAAGGTTCTACTGTGCACATACCAAAAAACTACTAAACATAAGACATTCTTTCTCAAAAGAATATCTTTAAGGT